>CM062817.1:375209131-378005798 GCA_031772625.1 Pinus tabuliformis | reverse complement strand
TCTTCTAAGTTACGGATAGTATTTTCTATGAAAGATCATCATACTATCTTTAAATTGTCCTTCAAGCATTCTTCATTCATCATTTATATCTAGCAACAATGGCAATTTGAGATGTTCTGGTCATACATGTATTAAGGGTTAAAGACCATGTTCTCCAGGTCCTTGATTTGAAGACACAACAAATAATAAAGTGAAAAAGAAGTGACAATAAATAATATTTATTAATGTCTTAAGCACAATTTCTCTACAGCCAAGAAATTGGTTTCTTAAGGAACAACATTAATTGGCACCGTTGCTGGGGAGAGAAGACAAGAACACTTTTCCCTGGGTTTTTCATGTTTTCCTCTGTAACGAGGAAATACTTGGCTGTTTCAAATAAAAGCAATAAAATGTGACTCCATTGTAACAAAGACCACAGCCTGCAAAATAATTGAATAAGAACACTTTTCCATAGGTTTATTAAGTTTGAAGCTGATCCTTGAGAGTGACAAGTTTCAGCAGTTGGTTGTACATTCACACCTGTGATTTTCACTTACAACATTGATTGGCGACTCCACTGTACTTTGAAGTTTTCTTTTCTGGGTTTTAATGGCTCTCCCTGCATTCTTAGTCCATAAATTTGATCCATTTGATTTTACTGGGATCACCGGCTATCCTCATGATATGCATGTATTTTATGTCCAGGATGAGTATCTTCCAAAATTCAGTAGAAAGGAATATGAAGATCCGGCTCAACATCTCCAAGAGTTTCATGAATGCATGGAGCAGCGGGGCATCATTCATGAAGATGTGAAGATGAAGTTGTTTATCTTTTCTTTGGATCAAGAAGTTAGGGCTTGGTTCAGGTCTCTGCCTCTTTCAAGCATTTCATCTTTGAAAGATTTCCATTCAGTGTTCAATTCTTCTTGTAAAACTTATTATCCACACAAGTTTCTTTTTGAAGGTTGTTGTGAATATTATTATGCTAAAGAAACTTTAAAGCATCAAGATAATCTTGTTGATGAAACTAATGATTTTTTTGATAGTATATCAAGAATTCAGAGTCATGAGAAAGTCTATGAAAGCGAGGAACTATCATTTTCTCAAAATGATGTGGAGAGGGTTATAAAACAAATTTCTTCAATAATCTCCCAAGCAGAGAATCAGTTGACTTTGTTTCAAGAAAATCAAGAGAGTTTTTCTCAAAATGATGTGGAGAGGGTTATAAAACAGTTTTCTTCAATAATTTCCCAAGTAGAGAATCAGTTGGCTCTATTTCAAGAAAATCAAAAGAGTTTTCAAATGGACGAAAGTTCAAACATGCATCAAGAATTTCTGCTCAACAGTCAAGAAGAGGAAGAAATAATTAAGTTGCAAATAAATCCCTAAAGTTCCTATTTTGTTAAATTTGATGATCCTCCTATCTATAATGAAAATGGTTTAAATGGAGAACAGGACAAAGCTCTTCAAGTTCATCAGTTGGGTGTTGAACATACAAGAAGAAGCCAGCAAGTGGGATATGTTGGACAACAATATTTTGAGCCATCTATCATAGAAAAAGAGGCTTGGCAATATTTTGAGCCATCTATCATAGAAAAAGAGGCTATCTTATGTAAAAAGGAAGCTGATAGAGAGATTGTATATCATTGCATTGAAGAGCATAAGGATGCCCATGGATCAGAGGTAAACAATCTATTTGAAGTTGATCATATGTTGTATAGTAGTCTAAAAAGGTTCCTTTTTCTTCTTGAGGTTAAAATTACAAATTATTTTCAATCAAATCTTAGAGATGAAAAGTGGAGACATGAAAGTGACATAGATCATTTTCTTAAAGATGTTGCTGATTGTTCTGTTGAACATATTATCTCAACAAAAGGTTTAACTGAGTAGAAACCTTCATACATAGAGAATTTCATTTTTGGAGCTAATCAGGACCATATTTCCTCTTATACTCTTGAAGATCCTGTGGAAGATTACATGGAGGAATTTATCAGTAGTCTACACATATCATTTTGTGGATATACTTCTAATTTTTGTTGTGAGTTGCCTTTATGCATAGTTTATTTTTCATTCAGGATGAATTGTATTTTAAAACTTCACTAGAAAAAAGGTTCAAGATTATGCACTCAAATGCTAATATGGTATCATTGGAAGATTGACTTCACCTGATTGAGGTCATTCATGTACATATGTAGGGACTTGTACATAAATAAGCTCAAGTGGTGAGCATTTGGTTTCCAGTTGCAGTTCTTCAGTTTAATCATTAGTTGATGGATAAGGGTGACTTTCCTAGTTGGAAACTGGTTTGCAGAGGTGTTAGACTTCAAGATTGTCAGGTTTCAGTTGTCAGATTTTAGGGTTTTCATAGTTTTGGGACTCCATGCCCAACTAAGGCTACTGATCTAGAATTCTCAATATTTTGTTATTAGAGCGCAAGCATCTAATCACTGCAGATATTGGTGTGGGTTCACTGTACAGTTTTTCACATAGTTAAGCATGGCGAAGCAATATATGACTCCATGCCCAGTGGATAAGGAACTGATTTGTGGTTCTTAGTGCTTTTGAGACAAAAGCACTATCCCCAGGTGGAGCCAAACATTGTAGCTTATATTGTGATTTAAACCTTATTTATCAATTTTATCACAATGTGTGGCCTAAAATCATTAAGGGGGTTCAACCTCAATGAAGCCCTTTATACTTTCTACTCCGCAAAGTCTAAAAGTAATGAGGTATTTATTTGTTATAATATATCAAAATCGCGAAAGGAACAAGTATAAAGGAATTGGCCCATGTGATAAATTTAAATCGCAACATAAATGGAGTCATAACCGATATATACATATATATATATATATATATGTGTGTGTGTGTGTGTGTGTGTGTGTGTGTGCATATTGAAATAAAAAAATATATCGCATTTACAAAGGAAACAATTGTTAAAGAGTTAACACCGAACCCAAAATACTATAAGTTATGTTTTATAAAGTTTGACTGGTCTGCAGTTATATATATGTATATGGATCCGCCGATTGCAATTTGTGATGGTGGACCCAAAACATATACATGTTATGTTTTATAAGCCCCAGTGGGTCCGTGATATATATATATATATATATATATATATATATATATATATATATATATATTGTGTGTGTGTGTGTGTGTGTGTGTGTGTGTGTGTGTGTGTGTGTGTGGCTATGCCAATTGTGATATGAGTGGGCTGGACCCGAAAAACTATATATTGCTTTTTATAGTTCCGTCGGGTCTGCCACACCGCAGGAGTATAAAGGTTGGTTCCACCGATTGCGATTGCGATGGCCAGACCCGAAAGCATATATATTATGTTTTATAATTGCGGCGGGTCTGTCACATCAATAACATATATATATATATATGGAAAGCATTGATTGCGATTGCAATAAAGTATGCGTCGATAGTTGTGCGAAGCCCGTGTTAAAAGCGGAAAAGCATGTTTTATGGCATATTTTCATTATAAAAGGTATATAATGGAAAAGCGCAAATATGAAGGATTTATGCATAAGTCCAACACTACCATAGTTATGCGGCTTAAGGGTGCGTAAAGTTAAGTTTGTAGTGATATATCGAGCCGATTGTGATTTGCGATGGAAGTCAACAGAGCGTTGAGTGGATGGATTTGATAGGTTTATAAAGCAAGATTAACTCTTTTAAGTCCCATATTAATCAAAAGTTCGTGTTAATTTCGCTGTGTAAAGTGGAAAATCAAGGTTAGAGCCGAATCTGAAGAGGAATATAGTCGGGTATGTTTTCTTTATGTTTTGACCAATCAAAATGCCAATGTAAGCTTAGGATTACACAAGCTAAATGCATTTCATTACGGCTAAACTAATTAAGCATCATTAGGGCATTTACAGAAGCAGATTAATAGAGCAAGCCAACAATTATCATCTCCTTCTAAATTCAGTTATGTTCCTGTTATTTCATGTTCTTTGAGGTGTCTTTTACCCTCTATAAAATCCTGTAATAGTTTTTACTTCATATAGTTAGAGAAGCAGTTAAATAATCTGGGCATTTTCAGAGATCAATAATTGTTCCACAATGTATAAAAGGAGGAAATTTTACTAAGAAAGGGTTCAAATTTTGGAGAACCCGGACACTAGGCCACTGTATTCCTGATATCATCGTTGATTAATGAAAGAATCAAAAGTTTCCATGAATTGTTGGGTATAATTTGTAACCTTCTCTGTCATGTTTCATGTTATGTTTTATTCTTTCAAGTATAATAATGAAGTTGCAAGTCTTTATTTTCTTATGTAGATAAAGTTAAAATTCCTTAAAAGAGCACTCCTATACTTGAAGTTTCCACCTTCCTTTTTAAGTTATAGATAATAGTTTCTGTGAAAGACTAGCATATTATCTTTAACTTTTTCAAGAGTCACATATAGTAGTTTCTGTGAAAGATCAGCATACTATCTTTAAATTGTCCTTCAAGCATTCTTCATTCATCATTTATATCTAGCAACAAATGGGATTTTGAGATGTTCTAGTCATACATGTATTAAGGGTTAGAGACCAAGTTCTCCAGGTCCTTCATTTGAAGACACAACAAACAATAAAGTGAAAAAGAATTGACAATAAATAATATTTATTAATGTCTTAAGCACAATTTCTATATAGCTAGGAAATTGGTTTTTTAAGGAACAACACTTCTAAGGCATAATCGACCCACAAATTGTAGAACACCATCTGCCGATCTTGAAGTATGTATTGCAAATTTGAATATCACTTGTAAACCAGAACTCAAAACTTCGAAATCTCCTCTAGTATACTATCTTCAACTTCGATACCATGTAGGAAATCCTATAGGTTCACAAGGTCATGCATTTTACTAAAGCACGAGACAAGAATCTACTTCTACTTTCAACTAGTGGAAGCCAATAGATCGATGAAAACAATAAGAATAAGAAGAAGATAAAGCATTGGCACATAACACAAGATGTATCTGGGGAAAGCCACTACTCAAAACCCCGCTATCTGTATTGTATATATTAGAAATATGAGTGACGATACAAAGATTTTTCTCACAAGAACAATTCCACACAAGTATGCTCAACTCTTTCCGCTCAAAAGCTAGCTCTTGGCTGAAACTTAGCCAATACTGTAGCTCTCCAAGCCCCTAATATCTTGTGTAATTCCTAGGATGAATAGCCTTTATTTAAGGGGGATTCATGCTTACAAAACTGCACAACCCAAACATTGGATGAATCTATGATGCATGCATGATATTTACACTTGAGTAAATAATACCACTGATAGTACATTGTCCCTTCACTATAGTCTCAACTGGGTATTTCTCTAAACTGACATGCATGAGTTTCTCATGAGGGAATCTTCAGTTAACTGGAGTATCACTAGTGGATGCATTACTGCACCAACTGACTGTTAGTCCTCTATTAGTTCCAAAAACAATTTAGAACTAATTTAACTAAACTTAAGTCGATAAACTAAGTGATATAATTTGAAACTCAATTTAAACTCATAATGGACCCCTAAAACTTAGGGATAACATATACATGACTATAGAAAGACTTATAACTCGAAATTCCTAAATTAATTAAGTTAATTAAGCTTAATTAACTATTTACAAGTTGTTATGAGAAAAGAATTCGATTTTAATTCTTACTTTAATTCAGGGACAAATTAGACTGGAATTTCTTGTTTCCATTTCTGAACAAAATCAGCTCACGAGACCATTTTTACCGACAGGATCCCATTTGGTGAAACAGGCTCTGAAACCTTCCAGGAGCATTTTGAGGCATCATATGACCTTTTTTCTGGGGTAAAACTTTGCCACGAGAGCATCACACCTGTTGGGTCTCCATTTTGTCTTATTTTTATTTATTTCTCTCATGTTGTTGATTGGCTAAATGATTATTTTCAAAGATTATTTGTTACTTCTTTGTTTTAACAGGATTAAAATAAAATTAATTAGAGTTTAATTAAGGTTTGTATATTGCAGGATTAAAACCGGTTTGATTATACCTTAGGATGTGCCTGCACAATTGCATTTACCTGCTTGCACCATTTTATGGCTTCCTACACTATGTTGAACTCAAACCTAGTCTTATGCTCTATTCATGAAGGCAACGGTATTTTGTTAGCAGCATGCAAACTCTTACACTGATATCATTGTGGTTGAAGTTGTGCCTATACTCGAACCCTCCAGTTCATGGGGCTCGAATTGTGGCCAATATTGTTGGGCAAGATACACAGACTGCGCACTTTGGCAAGCCCTCAACACATGAAAGAGCATGTTGCAGATGGCACGACAAGACATGCCCTTGACATACTTGCCGAAGTGGAGAGATGGCCTTGATTATTGCCATGGGACTGATCTTACCTCAATGTCTATAAAGGTCCTCACTCGATCAGTGTTAGGCCTCAAGCTCGTAGTAAAGCCAAATGTCAGTCCTGAAGCTACGATGACAATATCTTGTCGGTTTCATTTATATTGACTGTTCTTTCACCCCTTGCAATTGGAACTTATGCTCGAACATGCCTTCCGCTTCTCCTAGCAGCAACTGCGTTAGGATTCATAACGGATGAGCTAGGCTATTATGAAGATGGTAATTCTGATATAATATGCTGATAATGAAGGAAGCTGATACGGAATTTAACTTTGGTGGAAAGGGACACTTGGCATTCAAGCACATAACTTGGGCCCCATATCAACACAAGTTAATTGACATCTCCCTGCTATCTTTGTGCATCAGATTGATTGATTAGAAAGTCAAGTTTCCAGTAGTTCAATCGATAACTGGAGGTGCACAGCTGTGGAAAGGGTTCGTATTGTTACTCAGTGCCCATGCTGCAAGCACACCTCCATCTCAGCGTACGATGGAATCTGGAAAATCTAAACCTTCTAGTGCCACTGTTGGATCGTTTACTGGAGGTGCATTGCAGGAGGAGGTCATTTCAATTTGATACGATATCGGTGCTTTTTTGAGTGCCACAGCATGTCGATTGCTTGCTAATATCGGTATTGGCATCTCTTCTGCATTGGTGCCACTTTATATTCCAGAGATATCGCCCAGTGAGTTTGTGAATCCATTTCTCATTTGCGTTGAATATTTCTTGGTGGCAAGATTACCCTTGGCTGGGAATCCATTATGACTAAATCTTCCATCACCATATCTAAAGGCCATGAGGGATGTAGTAGTGACTGGGAAATTCATTACGTGGAATTGAAGGGAAGTTGAATCACACCTTCCAGCAACAGCTACTCCAGGAAAAGAGGAACGATTCACCAGAATCATTCCCTCTTTCAACACTCAGTTTCAAACTAATTCTTATTTCGGCAAATTGTTAAAACTAATAATATTCTATATTTTAATTGGCTGAATTAAAAGGCCCAGTATGTAATTCGATGTCTATATAAGAAATCGACTGGAACAAACATAAATTGTCAATTAATTAGACAATTAGATAGTAAGGAAGGAAATTGATCGAGCCATGGATAGTGTGCATGAGAGGAAGGCGCAGAAGGGAAGAGGAGCTATCCCAATGTAGCCTCACATAGTTCATAACTGGTGGATCACTCCTCTTGTCATATTGGAGCTGAGCATTGTCTGCTTGATGTAAAGATTGTTTTTTAGGAATTAATTGAAGCAATTTTCATCTATGTTCTGTCTATTTATTTATTGCATCTAATGATTTTGACTACTGTCTGAAATAGGTTAATTAAGGGTGTGAGCTGGCTGGGTTGGCTGCCAGACCAGCTTGCCATTGCTCTTCATTTCTTAAATTAATTAGTATTTAAATTTTCATTTACTATGTGAAGTTTAATTAGTAATTTATAGTCTCTTTCCTTCTCTAGATTGATGTTATTTAATTTGTTGCAATGTTTTCCTTTCAGCTCTAAACTTCATTGATTTTCCGCATTAAGAAATTATTCCTGTACTTGAGATTTGTGCTTACACTTGGGATATTTCTTCATATCAAATTATGTCCCTCCAGTTGTTCTTATTTACAAGATTGGCTTATGCGTTGATGAGCTGTAAATGATGAAAATGATGTGAGTGATTATGGTTTTGAGGTACTAACATATTCATTCAATCTATGCTTACAAAAATGGTGTATTACTTGTATGTCGCAGAGCCGATATTAATGAAAGCAAATTGTGCCATGTTGAAAACAATAATATTTACTTTCCATTAAACTTCTGGACAATTCTAAATGATTTATTTTCAGGGACAGGGAAGGCGAGATTCATATTAATTTAATTTCTTTCATAATTTATTTATGCAGTATATTTACTTGTTGATGCTTTCAATTTAATTTCACAAAGAATTAGTACAAGAAGAATTAGTACATGAAGAATGATTTTGAATTTCTTTTTAATTCCTTCCAGCATTTACAGTCTCTCGATCTTGTGTCGACATTGTTTGGTTTCCTGTTGTGATTCCCTTTTTGTTTGCTCATACTTAGAATTTCCTTTCACATCAGTTTACCTTTTATTTCCCGCATGATTTAATTGTTTGGATTGTTGTTTCTCGAATTCTCTTTTAGTGCAGGATTTCATTTATTGATGAGATTAATACGTGAGATAGACTAGCTTTTGTTCTGTAGGTTGCTAGGGGCTTTCTCCGGCATTTCTAGTGCTACGTCTCGAAGTTCACGAACTATTTGGATTGAAAAATTAAATGTTGGTACATTTATAGACCCTATACTTCACCCAACATTTTGGTGCCATTGCTGGGGAGGCACTCAGGGGATTGACCTTGGTGATATGCCACATTTGTTTTCTTCCCTTCACCTAGTTTCTCTTGCAATTTTATGTTCTTTGAATTTATTTCTTTCCTGCACTGTTGCTTTAAGGTTTCTCATTTTCTCTGATGTTGAAAGAACTCCCCACCCTACATATATATATATATATATATATATATATATATATATATATATATATATATATATATATATATATATATATATATATATATATATATATATATATATATATATATATATATATATATATACACCATTCATGTGCTAAGGAATGTACTAGTTGGCTTGTTAAAAATAGGAAAATGGTATTTTGGGGAATCATCTAATGAGGAATTTTTATGTTGCTACAGAGACATACAATTCATCCAATGAAGAATTAACAATTGAAAATTGAAAATTTTAATATTTTGATTCAACATAAAAATAATATTATTAAATCTTTTATTTCGAAATTGGATGAGCAGGAAGAGTGGAAGCAAGACGAAAACCCACTGCTTATCTTTTGCACCAACTGTAGAAAGAAACACCTCCTTTGAAAGTGTCCAATTAGTAGCCTGGAAATTTACAAAATTTGTGAAGAGGATCATCCAACAGAACGTTTCCCATCACTACCAAGATTACTGCAGGTACTCAGGAAATCAAGTAAGGAATCAAATCGACTACCAGGTATAACTCAAAACCCATTATCATTTGATACTTGGAATAATGCTTATTTTCCTGAGCAGGCTCATCAACATGTTTATAATCTTGCAGTTTCATGGAAAACTTTTAATCCTCCTCCAATCGAATATCCTACTTCATGGTCGTAGTGGCCCTCTCCTTGGCCCTCATCCTTGAGCCAGATATCACCATGGCCTCAAGAATAGTTTGGATCCTTATCTTTAGGGAAATCTCCCATGCAAATTCAATCATATGAGCACTAAAAACAACCACAATTTTTTTCCCATGCACTATTAAGTTATCCTCCTCCATGGTCCCAACTGCATGTGCAACCTTACCCTAGCCTTAATCCATACCCTACCCCTTATCCTAATCCTTACCCATACCCTAGCTCTCATTCAAACCCTAATCCATACCCTAGTCCTAGTCCATACCCTAGACCTAACCCTAATCTGCACCCTAGACCTAACCCTAGTTCTAATTCAAAACCTAGACCTAACCCTAGCCCAAAGCCTAATCCCAATCCAAATGCAAACCTTACTCCAAGCATTGACCTAACCCTAATCTGCACCCTAGACCTAACCCTAGTTCTAATTCAAAACCTAGACCTAACCCTAGCCCAAAGCCTAATCCCAATCCAAATCCAAACCTTACTCCAAGCATTGACCAAAACCCTAGCCCAAACCATATCATAAACCCTAATCTAAACCATCAAGTTGCACAGCAGTTTCAAACACCTATTCTTCCCATTGAACAAAATGCTACATCTTCCATGTTTGGAAAGGGAATGAATTTGGAAACTTCCCCCATTACTACAGAGCATTCACCCCAGGAAGATATAATTCAAAGACCACCAGAGGAGAAATCTTTCATTGGAACTTGTTCTAAAAATGTTGTTGAAACTCAAAACCCTAGAATCTCTCTCAACCATTCTTGTCAATCTGAAAATCAAATATTTGAGCTTGAATTTGAGGGATTTATCTTTTGTCTTTCACCAGATTCTTTGTGCCTCCAGGAAAGTGACTATTAAACTATGGAAGACTTGCATCAGTTGGAGAATCATAAATATGTGGATTCCATTAAATCCTGGTTTCAAGCAGTCATCAAGCCATCTTATTTCCTCATCATTCAAAAACTCTTGGTACCATATCAATTGAAGCAACTGGTTTCTCATGCTTTGGTATGTCTTGAAGTCTATTCTTTAAAACTAAGTGTGAGTATAATCAACATTTTGTTACGCACATGGCTTCATTGGAAGTATGCCTTCACTTAAATGTGATATATATTTCTTTAAAAATAGGGTAGGATAATAGGAGAATAATGAATAAAGATGCATAACAGCACTCTTGAACTTGTGATTCCCTAAAATCACAGCTTTTCAAATTTCTATTATCATGCACTCTCATCGTAAGACTTGTTAGAAGAAATTTACACTTAATACCTCATATTTTAAAGTGACTTTGATTATGGATTAACATGTCAGTCAAGGATATTGTTATAAGTTACATGTAATACTTTTCTCATATCCTTAGAAACTATTATTCAGAACATCTTTTTAAGTCCTCTTCGAAGGGATCAATGAAAAACCTCCTATGATGGACCATGCCTACAAACTATAATAAGCTTTCATAAAGAACCCTGACATGATCAACTGAAGGAATATTTTTGGTCATTATTCGAGATGTTTTTTAAAATAATTTCTTAGGGTAGCATGACTAGTCAGTAAAGAATAGTAATTAAAAACTTTTCACACCATCCTGCACTCTTAAGGAGTAGATTTTCTTCCCCACCTATTAAGTAACCCATCTGAGGTTAATCATAATCACAGTTTTTTTCTAAAAAAATAAACGAACTAATTGAAGGATAAGAGGTCTCATTGCGAGCCAACCTACTATGATCATGGGTCCTAAGGAGAATGACATTACCACACTGGTAACCAAGCCAGGGTAATGGCTTTCAGTTGATGAACTAGAAGACAAAAGGTCTCATCACGAGTCGGCTTGTTCATTCTTGTTAGTTCTCATGAATGGCACTGTCGATAGCTAGTTACCAAGCCAGGATACTGGCCTTCAATTAACTTCTAAAAAGAGAAAAAGTAAAATGTTCTTAAACGACTCTGAATCTATATCTAATAGGTGGGACAAAAGCATTTCATAAGGTTAAAAGGTACCTTTCTTAAGGATATGGATGCCTACTCGCAGTAGGGCCATGCCTATGCTATTAAAGTTAATTTTACACTATGATTTACTTGGTTGTTTTTTCCTTTCCCTGAACTCACTATTAATCTCTTTGAGAATGGCTTTAACATCCTTCTATTCTTATGCCTTGGATTTCTATCTTTTTGGAATGATTTTTATGGACATGGGACCCTTAGTGCAGGTAGCTCATTATGCCTAGACAAGAGAGCTTTACTTATACATGGATAATGGTAAGATAATCACTGTGGGAAGGTATTGCTATGTCCACTTTTAACACTATGTTTTTTAAAAAAATCAAGTCACTCATATTTACAACGAGGATATTAAAAGTGAAACTTCTGATAAGGGATGCCTCCGAGATATTCTTTTGGAAATTTTAAAAGTTAGCTATTTTATTCAAGTAATAACACCATCCGTGCAATTTAGTTTTTCATGACAGCTTTCATTTTAGGTTTTCTTGAAATCAGTTTAAGCAAATAAAGAGTCCAGCAGACACTTTGTTTTAGAGCAAGATTTATCTAGTGCAGGAAATGTGATCACGAAAAATTGCAGGAACATCATTTTGAACGCCTATAAATGTTTCTAATTTTTTTTTTTTTGAGGAAGTAACAGTACCAGATTTCCTTGCATGAGGACATGCAAGATGGTCAGCATGGGGGGATGTTGGGTCTCCATTTTGTCTTATTTTTATTTATTTCTCTCATGCTATCGATTGGCTAAATGATTATTTTCGAAGAGTATTTGTTACTTCTTTGTTTTACCAGGATTAAAATAAAAATAATGAGAGTTTAATTAAGGTTTGTATGTTGCAAGATTAAAACTAGTTTGATTATACTTTGGGACATTGCTGCACCATTCCATTTACATGGCTGCACCATTTCATTTACCTGCCTGCACCATTTTATGGCTTCCTGCACTATGCTGAACTCAAACATGGTCTTATGCTCTGTTCATGAAGGTAGTGATATTTTGTTAGCAGCATGCAAACTCTTACACTGATATCATTACGGTTGAAGTTGTGCCTATAATCGAACCCTCTAGTTCATGGGGCTTGAATTGTGGCCAATATTGTTGGGCAAGATACACGGACTGCGCACTTTGGAAATCCCTCAGCACATGAAAGAGCATGATGCATATGGAACGACAAGGCATGCCCTTCACATACTTGCCGCAGTGGAGAGATGGCCTTGATTATCACCATGGAACTGATCTTACCTCAATGTCTATAAAGGTCCTCACTCGATCAGTGTTAGGCCTCAAGCTCGTAGTAAAGCTAAATGTCAGTCCTGAAGCTACGTTGACAATATCTTTTCAGTTTCATTTATATTGATTGTTCTTTCACCTCTTGCAATTAGAACTTATGCTCGAACATGCCTTCTGCTTCTCTTAGCAGCAACTACATTAGGATTCATAACGGATGAGCTAGGCTATTATGAAGATGGTAATTCTGATATAATATGCTGATAATGAAGGAAGCTGATACAAAATTTAACTTTGGTGGAAAGGGACACTTGGCATTCGAGCACATAACTTGGGCCCCATATCAATGCAAGTTAATTGACATCTCCCTGCTATCTCTACGCATCAAATTGATTGATTAGAAAGTCAAGTTTCCAGTAGTTCAATCGATAACTAGAGGTGCATGACTATGGAAAGGGTTCGTATTGTTACTCAGTGCCCATGCTACAAGCGCGCCTCCATCTCAGCGTATGATGGCATCTGGAAAATCTAAACCTTCTGGTGCCACTGTTGGATCGTTTACTGGAGGTGCGTTGTAGGAGGAGGTCATTTCAATTCGATGTGATATCAGTGCTTTTCTGAGTGCCACAGCATGTCGGTTGCTTGCTGATATCGGTATTGGCATCTCTTCTACGTTGGTGCCACTTTATATTCCAGAGATATCACCCACTGAGTTTGTGAATCCATTTCTCATTTGCGTTGAATATTGCTTGGTGGCAAGATTACCCTTGGCTAGGAATCCATTATGACTGAATCTTCCAGCACCGTATCTGAAGGCCACGAGGGACGTAGCAGTGACTGGGCAAGTCATTACGCAGAATTGAAGGGAAGTTGAATTGCACCTTCCAGCAACAGCTACTCCAAGAAAAGAGGAATGATTCACTAGAATCATTCCCTCTTTCGACACTCAATTTCAAACTAATTCTTATTTCGGAAAATTGTTAAAACTAATAATCTTCTATATTTTAATTGGCTGAATTAAAAGGCCTAGTATGTAATTCGATGTCTATATAAGAAATCGACTGGAGCAAACATAAATTAGTCAATTAATTAGACAATTAGACAGTAAGGAAGGAAATCGATCGAGCCAAGGACAGTGTGCACAAGAGGAAGGTGCAGAAGGGAAGAGGAGTTGTCCCAATGTAGCCTCACGCAGTTCATAACTGGTGGATCACTCCTCTTGTCTTGCTGGAGTTGAGCATTGTCTTCTTGATGTAAAGATTGTTTTTCAGGAATTAATTGAAGCAATTTTCATCTATGTTCTGTCTATTTATTTATTGCATCTAATGATTTTGACTACTGTGTGAACCAGGTTAATCGAGGGTGTGAGCTGGTTGGGTTTGCTGCCAGACCAGCTCACCATCACACTTCATTTCTTAAATTAATTAGCATTTAAATTTTCATTTACTGTGTGAAGTTTATTTAATAATTTATAGTCTCTTTCCTTCTCCAGATTGATGTTATTTAATTTGTTGCAACGTTTTCCTTTCAACTCTAAACTTCATTGATTTGCCGCATTAAGAAATTGTTCCTGTACTTGAGATTTGTGCTTACACTTGGGATATTTCTTCATATAAAATTTTGTCCCTCCAATTGTTCTTATTTACAAGATCAGCTTATGCATTGATGAGTTGTAATTGATTTATATTCCAGAACATGAAAACGATGTGAGTGATTATGGTTTTGAGGTACTGACATATTCATTCAATCTATGCTTACAAAAACCATATATTACTTGTATGCCGCAGAGCTGATATTAATGAAAGAAAATTGCATCATGTTGAAAACAATAATATTTACTTTTCGTTAAACATCTGGACAATTCTCCATGATTTATTTTCAGGGACAAGGAAGGCGAGATTCATATTAATTTAATTTCTTTCTTAAGTTAGTTATGTAGTAGATTTACTTGCCAATGCTTTCAAGTTAATTTCACACAGAATTAGTACAGCTAGAATGATTTTGAATTTCTTTTGAATTCCTTCCAGCATTTACGGTCTCTCGATATTGTGTCGACACTGTTTGGTTTCCAATTATGATTCCCTTTCTGTTTGCTCATACTTAGAATTTCCTTTCACATTGGTTTGCCTTTTATTTCCCGCATGATTTAATTTTTTGTATTGGTGTTTCTTGATTTCTCTTTTAGTGCAAGATTTTATTTGTTGATGAGATTCATACGCAAGATAAACTAACATTTGTTTTGCAGGTTGCTAGGGGATTTCTCTAGCATTTCCAGTGTTGCGTCTCGAAGTTCACGAACTATCCGTATTGAAAAATTAAATGTTGGTACATTTATATACCCTATACTGCACCCAACAACACATTTTCATACTTTTCTAGATAGATATACCTTTCGAACAATGCAAGAAGTGCATCAATCGAAATCCGTATCAAATGTTATGCCACTAAGTTGTTGACCTTATTTTTTTCACACCTATAATTTGGGAGGATGCCACGTCATCGCCCATTATTCATGGAAAAGGAACTAGCCACGCATTTGTGATGTAAAAGACTCTAGAAGAGTCTATTTTGTAACTCTAGTAGGTTATCGGGATGTATTATAACCGAGCCACTAGGAGGAAGAGGCATTCCATTCTTTCAAGAGAATTTTGTTCCATAGTTGAGCAAAGATAGCCAGGAGAGATAGGAGGTAGATCACACAGAGAAGATTTGTGCACTCTAGTAGCCCACAGGCCACAAACATTACTTCTTTATACATGTATCGATATTTGCAGGCAGAGAAAGAGAGCAAAGCAGCCTCACCTTCCAGCTGGGTTGTCTCCTGAAAGGGTTGTCTAGAGAGCATATAATTTGTCTTGTGTTTGTGTGTGCTTATTTTATCACTCTACTTTTATTAATAATTTCCATTCGCATGCATGCACTAATTATAGTTAAATCCAAAAATCTTAAAGTTTAATAAACTATAATAGTGTATAATTTTCAAAGTTTTAATATAATATTATTAGATTTGTTGTGACGAACTGTCTAGTGGAATATCCATGAAATTTTATGGATAATTTGGTATCAAAACAAGTTTCTTTGGGTATTTGTGGATATTTTTAGGGGGTATAGGTCAACAGGGTTGAAAATCGTAAAACCCTAATCATGGCTGACGAATCTGTAAACAAACCTCATGATCCTATAGAGGTGAGGTTTTCCTGTCTCGAACAACATGTCATAGATTTAAACCACAATGTAAACCTCCAACTCAGTGTTCCAACAAATATTACTCTCTTAAATTCCTTATCAACGAATTCCTTACCAAGAGTTTTGAGAATTCTCAACAAATGTTTAGAATGCACTAGTGCAAAGATCCAAGTAACCACTACAACATTGATGGCCATACAGAGGAGAAGTGTTGGAAGCTGCATCCAGAGCTAAACCCAAAGAACAAGAAAAAAGATAATAAGAAGAAGAATCTCATGTCCACTAATTCAAGCAACCAAGTTGAAAGTAGCTCAGACATGGATGAGAAGATCGTCTGTACATCAATACAAAAGGAGGTGAATCTGAGTAGCCTTTAGCAACAGGAAGAGGAACAAATGGCCAAACTCTTCCATATAAAGATACAGGCCAAGAAGACAAAGATTGATGCTCTATTTGACTCAGGATCGCAAGCGAATCTCATTGCAGTAGACTTGGTAGAGAAGTTTGGGCTGAAATTTCATGATCATCCAAACCCATATCCATTGGGATGGGTAAATAAGGATGCAGAGCTGAAGGTAACAACACAATGCAAAATTAGATTTGCTATCAGTGCTGATTTTATTGATGAAGTAGATACAGATATGGTTTTCCTTGTTGTATCTGGAATCATGTTTGAGAGTTCTTACATGTACATGTGTGACACAATATTCATGAGGACAGTTAACCAATACTGACTCATCAAGGATGGAAAAGCGTGCATCATCAAGGTGCACAAAGGAAAGTAAAAAATCTCATTGGTAAGTGCCAACTAAGCCAAGAAATTGACCAGTTCCAGCAAGAAGTATGTTTTATTGTTTTTAAGAGAAAACCATTCCGAAGAGGAGTCAATAAGAAGGAAGGCATCCCTTGATGGGTGTACTAAGAAACAAAAATAATAATTGAAGGAGTTGCTACAGGCATACAAGGATGTGTTCTGAGAGCCTAAAGGGCTACCACCTAAGAGAGAATTGAAGCATGACATTCAACTATTGCCAAACTCCCCATTACCAAATTTTGGGTTGTACATGCAGTCTGTTATAGAAGCAAGTGAGTTGAAGAAGTAGTTGCTATAGCTACTAGAATAGGGTTTCATTCGACCAAGTACATCGCCATGTGGGTCACCCATCACCATTGTGCCAAAGAAGGATGGGACTTGGAGGAGGTGTATAGATTACTTGGCGTTGAATAAAATGACTCTCAAGAATAGATACCCTTTGTATTGGATAAATGGTATACTAGATTAGTTGTAGAAAGCAAAGTATTTCACCAAGCTGGACTTGAAATCTGGATATCACCAGTTTTAATTCAAAGAAGAATATACATGGAAGATCGCCTTCAAAACCAGACAATGTTTGTATGAGTGGTTAGTTATGCCATTTGGCCAATGTAATGCACGAGCTACGTTTATGATATTAATGAATGATATACGACACCCTTTTATAGATTCATGTGTTATTGTCTATTTGGATGATATACTAGTATATAGTGCTACCTAGGAGGAGAATATTTCACATTTGACGCATGTTCTGGAAACATTGAAGAAGCACTAGCTACTAGAAAATCTCAAGAAGTGTGAGTTTGCGCAGCAGAATTTGGTGTATGTAGGGTATGTGATTGGTGGAGGAGAGTTGAAGATAGATCCTTCCAAGATTGAGGCCATCATGAAATGACTGATGCCTACTAATGTTTCTAAGGTCAAGAGTTTCATTGGGGCAATACAGTACCTGAGGAAATTCATAGCCACACTTTCAATGGTACAACACTGCTCCACGCAATAATAACAAGTGGCAATAGTTTCCAATGGGGAAATGGTCAGTAGAAGGCTTTCAAGGAGCTAAAGAAGAAGATCAGTCAAGCACCAGGTCTCACATTACCAAACTTACAAAGACCCTTTGAAGTGGAGATAGATGTACTTGGGTATGTTATGGGAGTTGTCTTGATGCAAGGAGGAAGGCCTATTGCTACCATTCTGAAGTATTTCATGGGGCAGTTCTTAACTACCCTACCTACAATAAGGATCTCTATGCCATGGTGCAAGTTGTAAAGAAGTGGAAGCACTATCTGATGGGAAAGGAGACAATAATCAACATAGATAACCCATTGTTACAGTGCTTCCATGCCCAAAGTAAGCTACAACAGACTGGGAATTACAAGTGGATGGGTTTTTTACAACAATTTCATTTGGTAATCAAGTATAAGAAGGGAATCACAAAAAAATTGGTTGAAATGCTTTCAAGGGCACTGACATCAAATGTTACATCTTTGGGGACTCTTATGCACATGGAGCCATTCACCCATGATGCATACAAAGAGGCATATTCAGAAGATGAGGACTTCAAGGAGGTGTATTAGCAGTTACAAAGTTAGAGTCATGTGCGCGATGGCGACAAAACCATTGAATACCATCTCCATGATGGGTTTCTCTATAGGATGGATAAGTTATGTGTTCCTAAAGGTGAGCATTTGCAGCTAATTAGAGAGGCGCACACCTCCAAGGTTGCAGGGCACATTAGTGTATGGAAGACCATGGCTAACTTGCAAAGGTATGTGTATTGGCCCAAGATGCAAGAGTAGGTAGCTAGGTTCATTAAAGGATGCATGCTTTGTTGTACCAACAAGCCTAACAATAGGAAACAAGGTCTATCTCATCCCTTACCTGTACCTACTCATCCTTAGGAAAGCATTCCATGAACTTTATGGGAGGTTTATTGACAACCAGGAAGGGGCATGTTTACATATTTGTGGTAGTTGATAGGTTTAGCAAGATGTGTATTCTGATGTCCTGTAAAAAGACCATCAGCGGGTAGGAAGCAACAAACTTGTCCCTTGGACAAGTCTGGGTGCACTTTCATATACCAAGGATCATCATTTCAAACAGGGACACAAGATCTCTTAATGCATTCTGGACTACATTGTGGGAGAAGGACACAAAGTTGAAGAGATATACAACATTCCATCCATAGACAGATGGGCAGAAAGAAGTAGTCAATAAGACTTTGGTGGAGCTTCTAAGGGGATACAACCAGAAGCATCTGAAGACGTGGGATGAAACTCCGGTATATATACAACATTCTTATAACAAATTAGTCCACACTTCTACATGAAAGTCACCATTTGTGACTTGTTTTGGATATTTTCCACCTTCACCTTTGTATATTGCATATGGGCAGCAAGGAGAAGTGAGGGAAGATATTACAAGATATGCTTTGAGGGTTGAAAAATTTATAGAGAATATTAGGCATATCTATCTACAGGTACAAGAAACACTTCAGAAGTTGCAAGAGAAGTATAAGGGCAAGCATGATCAGTATAGAACAAAGAAATCATTCAAGGCGGGAGATAGAGTATGGCTACAGTTGAACAAGGAGAGGCTGCAAGGGTCTGTTAAGAAAATCAAGGCTCTAAGGTATGGTCCCTTTGAGATACTAGAAAATGTGGGTGATAATGCCTACCAACTCAGTTTACTAACCATATATGCACATTTAGTCAGTTGTGAATGTAGAGGATTTGAAACTCTATGAGCCTTCTATGCTACATCAAGAAGAGGAACAAGTCCTACCTTTTATGGAGGATTTGGCACCCGATGCACAGGCAAAGTTGACAAAGGATAAAGTTTTGCAGAAGAGGTCTAGAAGTACAAGACAGGGGATGCATGAACTCTAGAATATTGGGTTGAAGGGACAACTTCTAGACAAAGCTAAATGGTACACCAGAGAGAAGGGGGAGGAAAAATTTCCTTGCCTCATTCAGTAAAAGCTTTTGGCAACCAAAAGCCTTCCAAAATGGGTAGGTGTGATCCAAATTAGATCATTATATTTTTTTTCATCCATATCAATGCATTTGGAGTGGAAAAAGTGGAGGAATCATCTCACGAGATTGTTTTTACCGGCGGGACCCAGTTTGGAAAAAGAGAGTCTGAAACCTTCCAGGATCATTTTGAGGCATCAAACGATGTTTTTTTGGAGGGTAAAATTTGCCTCTTAAGTGTAACACATTTTCACGTCATTCTACACACAAATACCTTTCCAACGACGTAAGAAGTGTGTCAATCAGAGTTTGTATGAAAAAATTATGCCACTCAGAAGTTGACCTTCATGTTTTCACACCTATAGTTCAGGAGGATGCCACATCATCCCCCATTATTCATTGAAAATAGGATAGCCACATGTTTTTGATGTAAAATACTCTAGAAGAGTCTATTTTGTAACTCTAGTTAGGAGTTGATGTAGTCAAAATTAACCACTAGCAGGCTATGAGGTTGTGTTATAATCGAGCCATTGGGAGGAAGAGGCATTCCATTCTTTGGAGAGAATTTTGTTCCATAGCTAAGCAAAGATAGCCATGAGAGTTAGGAGGTAGAGCACACAGAGAATATTTGTGCACTATAGTAGCCCATGGGCCACAAACATTACTTCTTTGTACCTGCAGCCATATTTCCAAACAGAGAAAGAGAGCGAAGCGACCTCACCTTCCAGCTGGATTTTCTCCCAAAAGGGTTTCTTAGAGAGAATATCTTGTGTCTTGTGTGTGTGTGCCCTTATTTTATCATTCTCTACTTTTGTGCATAATTTCCATTCGCATGCATCCACTAATTACAGTTAAATCCACATATCTTAAAGTTTAATAAACTGTAATAGTGTACAATTTTCAGATTTTTAATATAATATTACTAGATCTAGCATGACGAAATATCTAGTGGAATATCCACAATAGTTTACGGATCAGATACATGTTCAAGTAAATACCCCATTTACTAAACCATTTGTTATTTTTCTGCATCCAAGTCTTCTTTCTTTTGCACAATATTCTATTGAGGACAACCTTAGGCCATCTGCCCTATTCTATTTGCTCAATTTTTTTAAATATCTTATGACTCGCACCATAGGGATTGATTCAATATGGGCGGACCCCATTTCACTTAACCATATATCATAAGGAAATTCACTTTTAATTTTGAACATGTTGTAATCAAGCTCTTCTAAATTTTCTCAATTTGTTTCCAATGTATGTCGAACGCATTTCTGGCCCACAGTTTAGAACCATAGAAAATCACCGGAATCACTTAAAGTCCAAAAAGAGTATGAGTGGTCTTCCAATCCCATAACTTTGCCTCTCTACACCTATTTCGAAAATCATACAATGCTTTCCAACGCCCCAAATTTCTTTTCTTTTTGCAACCTTCCCGACTTAGATTTTGGTTGAATTCAATTCTAAGGTATTTGTCATTTGCAACTTCTTCAAGTGTGTTTCCTTAAATGTAGAACTTATGTTGGTTATAATTTTTTTTTTAGAAAAAAACACCACTCTTGTCTTACTAATATTTACTTGCATCCCCGCCCTTCTACAACAATGCTCAAGGGAAAGTAAGTGTTCTTTCAAAGAAAAAGTAGATTTAGAAATCATAATAAGGTCATCCGCATACAAAAGAAGCCTTTTAAAAAACTCGCCCAAATGGACACCTTCACACCCTTGTGAATTTAACCAGTATTCAAGTTTGTCAATAGATAAACCAAAAAGGGTAGGAGAAACTAGCCATCCATGCTTGACCTCAATATCACTTCTAAAAATTTCGGAGATGCAAGTTTTAATTTTGACTTTCACCTTTTCATACAACCTATGAATAGCTATTGTAAGATGCCTAGGAACCCTTAGTTCCTCCATTCTATTCCAAATCTTATCCCTAGGGACCATGTCAAAGGATTTTCAGAAATCAACAAAGCAACAAAAGGCTTCTTCCTTTTTCTCCCAAACTTTTTCAATGATGTGGCTTAAAGTTATACGATGATGAATTGTGGAATATTTAGGTTTGAAACCTGCGTTCCCTTTATCACATTTATCTCTTTCTTCTACCCACTTGCTGAATTTATTTTCTAGCATGCTTCCAGATAACTTTACAAACAATAGGTTTATCATTATGATCCTATAATTAGAGGGATTATTGGTTTATGATTCAATGCTTATTGGGAAAACATAAAATACTTTGACATCTCCATCTTACTTCGAATGCCAATGGGTTGGATTGCTTATAGAATATAATAAAATAGACTTGTCTTGTCAAACGGATTATTTTAATTCAAGTTCAGTTTATTTTTTATTCTTTTTTCTTTTTGCGGTGGTTCTGACTTCCTTGAAGATTAACTATAGATTCAATGTAAAGTATATCGGGCGGTGGTCTACTTGTAACACTCCATGGGATGGTAGAATTTGTCATATTTGTGATACTAAGAAGACAAAAGATGAAAAACACTTCCTTTTAGACTGCCCGACTCTTGCTCATATCCGCTCTCAATTCCCTATCATCAACCACACCTCCAATCTTCTTGACTTATTGAGCCCAACTATAGCAATCTTGGAATGCTTCTTTCTCTGCTCCTTGATCACTGAAACAAGATTTTGAAGAATGACAATTAGACTCCCTTTTCTTGAGTGGATCCTCATCATCGTCAAAACAACTATATATATATATATATATATATATATATATATATATATATATAATGTAGCAACATTGTCAAAATCCTAAAAACCATATTCCAAAATAAATATATTTTTCAGTAAGAAAAAAAGTTGTATTTGTATTTATGTAGGAATATTTACATACTGATTAGGTGATATGCTTTGTCAGCAACATAATGTAAATATAGCAGAAAAAACAGAGCCCACTGCGATAATAGATGTATTGAATGCAAGGCACAAGCTATAATCTAAGAGAGCATGAATGAGTATGAGAGCTCATAAAAATTACCTAGATAACTTCCAGGTTGATATGGATATTAGATAGATATAAGACGAAACTGCCCAGCTAATATAAAATCAAGGACAAGTAAAGAGATCATACCATCTAGATATAGGAAGTATTCGTTGACGAAGGAGAATACCTGTTATATACCAAAAACAAAAAGGATAAGTACCCGACCAAGAGACGTCTTCAATTTGGAAAGAGGCCGAGCCTATTTGAAACTCCATTTTCCATATGCCAAGTTGACTCACTAGTCCCTTCTTTGACAAGATATCAACTTCCTAGTTTTGTAGTCTATCCACATGATTAATGCAGCAGTCCTTTTTCCGGTTCCATAAAGCATCTATCATGTTCATCCATCCTGATAGTATGGGAAGGTTGATGATTGATTTCCTTTTGACATGATCAATGATAACTTTGGAGTCCCCAAAGATGTGTAGGTTCGGAATGTTCAAAAAATTACCCATAACAATAATATATCTTTCACATATATAAAAAGCATTGTCTAAACATTATAGGTTTTTGACAATTTGGACTGATTTTTTTTTTTTAAGTGAAATCTCAAACTTTGTCATTTAAAATCAAATTTTGATTACATATATGGATTCAACACCCTGAAAACCCATAACACTCAAATTGTAAAGAGTTCACAACTTAAACTTGTGAGTACAACAAATCCATACAAAATTTTAGACAAATTAAAAACCCTCCAAAACAAACATATCTCATAAACATATCAGATGATAGACTAAACATATATAAAGCTCCCTTATTTATCCACGGTATAAAGTCCCCTTATTTATCCACTTGAAAAATGACTATATATTTGAAATCACCAAAAACATATAATATGTTTAAGATAAATTTCACTGAGCCTCCGAGTTTCTTTATCGACTAATATCTCTGGAAACGGGATGGAACAAGCGTATGTTCCAACAAAAATTACTCTCTTAAATTCCTTATCAACGAAGGTACGTGGAAACCAAGAGTTTTGAGAATGGAAAGAAACGTAGACTTCACAAAGTATTCCCGTCAATATTAATTAGAATCTTCGAATATCATTCTCAACAAATGTTTAGAATTTTCCTTTATGAACAAACGTTTAGGATTCGAAGGAAACGACACACCACTCAGTGTCTCATGTGAAATACTTGATGTTTGGATTTTATAAACGTAGACTTCTAATACTTGAATTTTTTATCCATGAAGATGCATGGAAACTAATCGGCTAAAGAATGGAAAGAAACCTTCACTCATCTCACTGTCCCAAGTCTTCCGGTCAAATGGATTATCACCAAGTCATTAGTTTACGATTTGAAAGAAACATAGTCTTCACCAAGTCTTCAAGGACCGCAGGGGAAAGATGAAACATTTGAGATCTGGATTTTATGAAATGTAACGGTCAAATGGATTATCTTTGACATTTTTTTTCTTCTCTTGAAGATCTACTCCCTTATGGAAGGTTCTAAATGTAAATGTAAATATTATTTGAAAATGTTTTAATGAATTTAAAAACCATTCATATTCATTTATCACAATAAAAAAAAGCAACGTATTGAATAAATAAATAGATTATTATTATTATTCTAATTAAAATTAAATAATAAGACAACAGTTATATATATAAATAGATTATTATTATTCTATTAGAATTATATATGAATGAGAATAAACTCAATCAAAACTAAACATCTAATAAAATAGACTTTATATCCCACATTATTTTCATATTAACTTAAAGTACATCCTGACCTCCAATAAAATAGTTTTTATATCACACATTATTTTCATATTCAATTTAAAATCCACCCTACACAAACTAACTCTTTTACATCAAAATTAAAATAACCACATAAATTACGATATATCTTAGAGACGTGAAAAGTGGGATGTTAAAAGTCACATAATTACTATACCTTGTCAAAGACGGCTACAGTGACCATTTGAATGGGATGTTAAAAGTCGCGCAATTACTATACCTTGTCAAAGACGGCTAGCGTGACCATTTGAATGGTATGAACTGAGGACAGTATATTAGCAACATCCACTAACCCAGCTATTCATCTTCTTCAAATTTCATGATCCATGCAGTAGTAGGGGCTAGCATGCAAATGAGAATGGAAAAATATAGTTTTATGTGTCTGGCCATGTTTCTGCTTTCAAATACTCTCCACTATTTTGGCCAACTTCCTGCACTGATTTCCGGCGTTAATGCTCTGTCGGCAGATGGAGTGGCGCTTTTAGAAATCAAGTCATCTTTTACGGTCCCTCCCAATGTTCTTTCAAGCTGGACAAACCACAGCTCTTCCCATGTGGATCTCTGTACCTGGGAAGGTGTCCACTGCAGCACCCATGGAAGGCGGGTCGTTTCGATTTCCCTGCCATATAAAGGTCTGTCTGGCCATCTTTCCAGTGCTATAGGGAAAGTGGCGGCCCTGAAGAAGCTCGATCTTTCCGGCAATAGCTTATCAGGCGCTATCCCTCGCCAAATAGCCAACTGCACTCAGCTTCGTCAACTCAATCTCGCCAACAATTTCTTCACAGGCTTCATTCCTCCTGATATCGGAAACTGCAGCCTTCTTACCGTTCTGAATATCACTACCAACAATATCTCTGGTTTTATTCCGCCTGCACTGGGTAATCTGATAAGGCTGACTACGTTGGTTTTAGATACAAATAATCTCACCGGTATCATTCCTTCGTCTGTCGGTAGGCTTGCCAGCGTTCAAACAATCACGGCATATTCCAACTCTTTCAATGGCTCTTTACCGCCCGAAATCAGCAACTGCAGTCAGCTGCTATTTTTGGTCTTCTTTAGCTCCGGATTACAAGGCGAAATTCCGCGGAAAATTGGGAATTTGAAAAAGCTTGAACTAGTGTCACTGTTCGACAACTATTTGACAGGTAGCATCCCTTCCTCCATCGCAAACTGCAGCAGCCTTGAATATGTTTCGGTTTATCAGAACTCCTTACATGGTACGATACCGAGGGAAATAGCACTGCTCGAAAATCTGATAGAATTAATGGTTTTTGAGAATCAGCTTACAGGCTCAATCCCTGCAGGACTCTTCAGCAGACTGCAGAACTTGGAGGTCTTTGATGCATCTAACAATCATCTGACCGGAGCTATACCATATGAAATGGGCAGTCTGAAGTATTTGACATTCTTGAAGCTCGCTTTCAATACCATGTCCGGGCCAATCCCTTTAACTCTTTCCAATCTTACAAGCCTGCAGACCCTGGATATACAATACAACAACTTCGAAGGCACTTTGCCTCTAGGAATTGGCCTTCTTCCCAGTCTGACAGAGCTGTATATCAGTGGAAACAACTTCGAAGGTTCACTGCCGGCTGGGCTTGGAAACTTCAGCAAGCTGAATGTTCTAGATTCAGATTCCAACGGATTCAGCGGATCGATTCCTTCTGGGCTATGCAGCGGTGGGTCGTTGACTCTACTTGCCATCTCCAATAATCGAGTGGAGGGCAACATCACCGGCCTTCTGCCAGACTGTGTCTCACTACACCGCGTCCGGTTGCAAAACAACCTCTTAACGGGCTTCATACCAAGTAATATTTCTAAGCTTTCCACATTGTATTACCTTGAGATTTCTTACAACAACATCCATGGAGGTATACCTTCTTCCCTGGGACAGTTGCAGAACCTTACTAATCTCCTCCTTTCCCATAACAATCTGACCGGTGCCATTCCTCCCGAAATAGGAGAGTTAAGTAAGCTGGGAAAGCTCAATCTGAGCCGAAATAATCTCACTGGAACGATTCCTCCAGAAATAGGCAATTTAGCTAGTTTGGAGATTTTAGATCTCAGCGGAAACTCGCTGGAAGGCAGCATACCGGCAGCTCTTGGCGATCTTGTTGTGCTTTCAACATTAAATATGAGTGTAAACGCATTGACGGGAAGCATCCCCATTTCTCTGGGAAATTGCAGACAATTAAGCGAATTATACCTGGCTAGAAATAAATTGAGCATGACCATTCCTTTGGAGTTGGGAAAGCTTGCAGCCAGTCTCAGGTATAACTTAGATCTCAGCTGGAACAATCTATCAGGTTCTCTTCCTCCTGAGATAGGAAGCTTTATGTTACTTGAATCCTTAGACGTCTCTCATAACCAACTCTCTGGTCAAATTCCCGAGTCTTTCACAGGCCTCATAAGCCTGGATCATTTCAACTTCTCCTTCAACCTGTTTACAGGGGGCATTCCTTCATTGAGGGCATTTTCACAAGGCCCGCAGAGTGCATTTGAGGGCAATCCAGGCCTTTGCGGTCCTCCGACAACTAAAAATTGTTCAGATTTAGAAGGTGCAAGTAAAAGGAACAAATTAAGCTCAGTTGGAGTGGCAGGGATTACCGTCGCCTGTATAGGGACCATAATCATTCTCATCCTTGTGCTGAGGAAAACATCAAAGGCGAAGAATAATAGAAGACATAAGAAAAAGGATGCTGAAACAGGTATTTCCTCAGATGATCGACAAGGTCTAATCAAATACGGAGATATAGTAGAAGCTACTGAGAACTTCAGCAATGATTACGTAATCGGCTCTGGCACATCCGGCATGGTGTATAAGGTAGCTGTTCCAGGACGAGACAAAATCCTTGCTGCCAAGTGCTTAAAACTGGCAAATCATGGGGACGATGATTATCGACATCGGTGTCTGAGACAAGAGATCGAAGCTATGAAGAACGCCCGTCATAGAAACATCCTGCGTCATCGAGACCTGCTAACTGTTAATGATGTGACAGTTCTTGTGTGTGACTACATGGTTAATGGATCCCTGTGGGAATTTCTTGGCGGGGCATCGAAACCCAATAAGAAGCTGGACTGGAGGACTCTGTATAACGTCGCAGTTGGAGTGGCAGAGGGACTCAAATATTTACATCACGACTGCGTACCTCCAATTATCCACTGCGACATAAAATCTGCCAACATATTGCTGGACCATGAATATGTAGCACACATAGCTGATTTTGGACTTGCCAGGCTATTGAAAAATCCAACAATAGATTCTGAATCAAGTTCTCTCTTTGGAGGAACTCATGGCTACATTGCTCCCGGTACTAAATCTCCGTATCTTTACTCTCTAGAATCCTTAATCAGTCGCACCGATTTATTGTTGTTATGAGGTCATCATATTCTATGTCATGCTATGCTAACAGTAGTAATTAATATCCAATGATTGATGTTATGTGCAGAATGTGGGTATGGAGTGAAGGCATCCACAAAGCAAGACGTGTATAGCTTTGGAGTGGTGCTATTAGAGATGGTAAGTGGAAAGCCCCCCGTGGTAGAAGAGGACGATCAGAAATTTGTGCATCTGCCTGCATGGGCTACGAGGATGATGACAGAAGGAAAAACAGATGAAATAATAAATGAGGATTTGAGAAGCGGCGAGACTATTTCTTTACATAGTAATATGAAGGATGGAATGGTGAAGATGATCGAAATTGCCTCATTTTGCACTCGACCTGCTCCCAGTCTCAGGCCGTCTATGAAGGTAGTGCTTGACATGCTTGTTTCTCCAAACAGATGGCAGGGCAGCGATTTGTCAGAGTAATTATAAATAGGGCATCAAGAATATTACGTGGAAGGATTTCTATTTACAGGAAATTGCAGTTTCATTGTCTGAGGGATGGTCTTTATTTCTTTGCAGATGTACTTCTAGGATAAATATAAAATAAGTATCACAGGCGTGATCTTAGCTTGTGACTTTAATAAGTAGGACACCTTTTATCTGTTATTCTGTCAATTTTATATGATGTCATAGCCTGGCATTTAGATAGCCATCTCGTTTTAGGCCATCTTCTTAGAGTTTGGTAACTTCAACTTTGTTAAAACACATATTTTTGTTACTGAAATTGCATCTCATAATTATTGTTCAATCGTAGCTGTAGCAAGTTCTATTGGCAAATTCCTGTTAAGAATGTGGTCGGAAAGAGAAAATAAATGTGTGAACCTTAACCATGATCTATTTTTGGGCTTCTGATTTCCCCATCTTCTCGGTATTTAAGATTAAGGTTTATTTTTTTATATTTATTTGTGTCGAGCAATTGGCTAGAATTCTGTCTCATTCTCTCTCATCTATCTCATTCTCAAATATCTTATATTTTACGATTATTGATAACAAGCAATTAAACAATTGAATATAAATTAATAAAATAAATTACATTCCTAAAAAGTTAAAGTAACAAATATAACTCTAATATTTTATAGAATTTTTTACACACTTCCCAACATAAAAAAATGTTACACGAGTTTTAAGACACAATTTTTACTATTTGAAAAAGGATTAGACGCAAATAAAGGTTTAGAAGGAGTCAATATATTCATTTCATTCCGTGTTAATACAAACAAGGGAGCCACTGCCGTGGCTGTAGTCCCTGCCGCGGTCTACCACAACAACACAATACAAACGCTTTGTGCAACTTGTCTTGTAGCATGCAGAAATACAAAGACAATCAAAAGAGTTGTTCCGAGATGGCTACATCCATCCCTCTTCATCTCCCTGTGGCTCTCCGGTGATTTTGCAACCTTGAAAGGATCGTTCATGGTGCCTGTATTGAGGATTGGGCATGAAATTGAGCCAATACAATTCTCTTACAAGCTTACAGAAAAATTATTTTGACTAGCATATCGGTGTAGGATACAATCTCAAAATTGATGGAAGGTGTTGTCCTGCAACACGATCCGATGGATCATTGAATGAAGGGTTCCGAGTGAGGTTGCTATATGAACGTTTTGTCCTGCCGCCGAAGCTCTGCCACTTCTTGAAAATACACTTCATTTTGGTCACCTTGCTTGATGTCTGCACCATCCTTCTGAAAGGGTACTAAAGTTATCGTTCTTGCTTATCCAAAGGCCTGTGCAGATCCCTTGTCCCTTCTTTTTATAATAACTATCACAAGCCTAATGCAGATCTCTGTTATGGATTGTGATAATTTAAAATATGGAATATCAGATATGCAAGAACAACAAGATATGGGTGATCTATTTTACTAGCATTCGCAGGTCTGCTTCGATAAGCAATAAACCTCCAAGATTGATATTATAAATGGCCCCTTCTGTAACGCAGTTGATAGACACTAACTGTAGATTATACTGTAATCGCTGAAACAAAAATGCTATGTCAGGAAATCCTAACTTCATAAGCATAAATTAATATTTCTGCACACCTTTCTCTTTTTAAATCTAATACTTAACCAAAAATTTTAAAAACAAACTCAAAAGCAGTCTTCTTATTGCATAGGTGAAAGATTGACTTCCAAAGTAATTTTAAATAACTAAATTTAAGACCATACAAAGCAGGATTAACACTGGACACTATTTATCCCACACTGTTATTATTCTCAACACCGATGACTGTTGATGCACGGAGCCCCCTCCAAAGTGACAAATACAACCTCCTCGTCATAGAAGTAAGTTTGTTCGAGCTTATGTTGATGATTTAATGATACTTCAAACTTATTCGGATTCGTTAGACCTTATGTTTAGTTTGTTCATGACTGGTAGTTTTTAAGATTCACTGAAGTATGGCGAAATGGCCAATATTAATAGTTTATATTTATTGATAAAGTTATGTTTTTAAATAAATTTAAAAATGGTTTGGATAATTAAATATTTTTATGTTTTGGTCAATGAAGGATGATAACAATGATGCAGCGTTGTAACTAACCCAATTATTAATCATATCTATGATGCAGCGCTGTAACGAACCCAATTCCATAATCCTATCTATGCTGCAGCGCTGTAACGAACCCGATTCAGCTCTCCTTCCCTGAATTTCTCGTAATCATGGTTCATAAAGTCAAGTCTCATGAGCAGACAGGATCATTTGTTGTTGAAACCATGGAAATGGAGTTCGAGCTTAAACCCTTTTAGTTGCGAAGAGTAAGGAACCTGTACTGATTTTTTGAAGAGTCTTAAAATGGATCTTCTCAATTTGGAATCTTGGCATCATGAGGCCTTTCAAATTGCAGCTGGCCCGCTTGTCATTAATTTTATAATTGTCTTCCTGATCTCATCGTTTCTTCTTGTTGCTGACGATTGTAAAAGAGAATATGTATGCATGTTACCATGATAACTCACACTGAAGAAATTAAATGCATCACTGCTTCTTTAGGAGCACTATATTCCAGTCAATCCAAAGATTCAATTCAAGAAAATCCAAATTCAAGTCGCTACTAAAAGCTTTAATATATTTACTTATTTATTTAAATAAAATATTAAATCTTAATAAATTCAAGTCGCTGCGAAAATCTTTAATATATTTACTTATTTATTTAAATAAAATATTAAATCTTAATAATTGAAATAAAATAAAATATTAAATATTAATAATTGAAATAAAATATTAAAAAGATAAAAGAGTAAAATTTTTTTGGGTAGCATGCCTAACATGCATGCACCACGTGTGCACTCCACCTGGCGTTTTCTCAATACAACAACTGTTTTGTCGATCCCACAGCTTCTCTAATCCTCTACTTGACGTTTTTTCAATACAACAACCGCCCATGATTCCTGAGTTTTATGTTCGGGGACTTTCCTGAGTTTGATATGTTTCTCATGGCCGGCTGTCCTACCTTTTTGTTCTCAGGGCATCGATTAAGAGTGGTGCATCTTTTTGTTCTCAGGGCATCGATTAAGAGTGGTGCATCTTTTTGTTCTCAGGGCATCGATTAAGAGTGGTGCATCGAGTTCTCTGACGGTCTCTCCTACAGTTTAGTAATTGAAACCGGTCCAGCTAGAGGATTAGACGACTACCTCCTATAAAACCATAAATGTGACACCATTGAAAGAAAGGGAAAAAAATTAATAAAAAGTAAAAAACCATTCTAAATATATATTATATGAAAATGAAAATAATCGGTGAATATTAATTTTGAGAATAAACTTTTTTTATATTTCTCTAATAATTCAATTATTTATATCTTTGAAAATAGACCTTATTTTTATATTTCTCTTATAATTCAATTATTTATATCTTGCTTAAAATATATACCATCTTGATGAATCACCTACTACTCTGACAAATTTTTCTTCCCATAACTACGATCAGTGTTTCAATGCCTTACCCATTTAATATAGTGCTCTTAATCAATTTTACCCCAATAAGAGTACTTCACAAATATCATTTTTTAAAAATAACATCACTTACCATAAAACGTTTTATATAAAACAGAGTTAATAGAAAAAAACTGCACACCGCATCGTATATATCTGATTTGGACATTTCTGCGCAGAGCAGATTCAAGTCGAAGAACGGTGGCTTTGTATGGAGGCTTGTCGTACACCACTGCTTCAGAACGAATTCATCCATGAGCCTCGAAAAGGTGCTCTTTCATTTCTACCTTTTCGTTAACAGATTGGTTGACTCTCCCGACGGTTTTCTAAATATGGAATGCAATGAAAAGGGTGCCCAATTTACAGAGGTCGTTGCAGATGCCACCTTTGACCAGATTCTCCTTCACAAAAGTCCTCACTATATTCAGGAACCGTTGTTTCCTTTGAACCATTCTATTTGTGCAGACCCAGGTATGTGATTGAAAAACCTCCTAATTACAATCTGCATTTAATTAATGATTTGAAAGATGTTTTCTTTGTTACAGTTTACTATACACAGATGTAGAAAACAGACTTTTCTACAGTATATATTTTTTTGTCAGTTACAAATTTGATAAGAATTGGGTAGAATCCCAACTATGGTCGAAATATAATCAATTTTTTGAGCACCCAACAGTTTTGTTCCATTTAAATAAACTTAAATTATAATAAAATATGAACAGAATTGTAATTCAATAAAAACTCTACTTTTCCAGTTTTGCAGAATATTTCGGCTCATTCTCTCGAATGCACCAGAACACCTTAAAGATCTTGAGAATACTAAATGAGAATACTAAATTAGGCATTTACCGTTATTTACCGTTGAGTTTTTGAGTAAGTTTTTCATGTTCAATATTATTAATATCGCCAGTAAATAAAAATAGTTAAATAAAAACAGTTAAAGAAAAAAATGATGCATTTAAAGCAGAGGAAATTAAAGAATAAAATGGATGCATTTCTCATTGAGTTTTTAATTAAGGTTTTGGTAATTTCACCTTCAAGCCAGGGTGCTAAATTTATGCTTTAAATTAACAGGTTCTCCATGATCCTCTGTAGGTAGATCCCTTGCAGCTAGCGAAATAACACAAAATAACAAGTAAGGTACTTCTCTGGAGTTAGCTGCATCTGAAGTTTGCCCAAATACATAAAGATAGTCTGATACATACCAAGTCTGTCAGGTCGCAAACTACAATGCCACTGCCTTCCACAATGCCATCTTGCAGACTCAAGCAACTCAAGCGTGTAGATAACAGAGCACGTCCAAAGACTGCAATTGTAATCTTGCAGACTCTTCTGAGCAGGTCCAAAGACTGCAATTGTAATCTTGCAGACTCTTCTGGGCAGGCTGTTACTATCTTTTACCATACCATACCAGAGTTGCATGCTAATAGCCATATGGAAGGGGCCTTGCATGCTAATAGCCATGTGGAAAGAGCCTTGGTATACATGTGGAAAGGACCTCGAAAAGGCTACTCTCTCTACAATAAATTTTCATTTTTAATAAAAATGAATAAAACACATTTTCAAAATTTTATAATTATTAAAGACAATGTAAAACTATAACAACAAATATATAACAACAATGTAAAACTAGAACCTGACACTACGAATTTTCTTACGTTTATATAACTTCCATTATCTTCGTCTATAAATTACTTATTAGCAAACTACTTATATAAATTACTCCATCTTTATCTGTAAATTACTTATTGGTAAACTACTTATTGGTAAACTACTCATTTATGACACGCACCCTAAATAATTGGACCTCAAATTTAAAGTAATTTTTGTTCACCCTCAAATACGTTTGAGAATAAAAAATTGTTCCACAAAACGTCAAATTTCCGCGACCCAGACTCCAATTTTCACATTCCACCGGGTATTCCGGTCCACCGATATGGCTCTGATGTAAATTTCCACGACCCAGACTCCAATTTTCACATTCCACCGGGTATTCCGGTCCACCGATATGGCTTTGATGTACATTGCGCATTGCCTCAATAAGTCTGTACCCCTATATGATTTTCATGGAAAACGTTTTTTCTTCCACTATTGATAGCACGAAGCACAATGTATGTAAAACTTTGGATAACAAAAACTTTTCATCTGTAAAAACTTTGGATATCTTATATTTACCCCGAACATAATGTCTTGAAATCTGCGAAGCGCACAATAAGACCCCCAACTTTATTGTCCAATCAAAAATTACATAATAAATTTTATATTATTTTGTAATATGAAAACTTTGGTTAAAGTTGTGATGTACAGCAATATTTTTTGGTCAAACAAGAGATTAATACGCAGTCAACGCACAATCGATTGCTAAGAGTCCCAGGCAGGGACTAATAACACTGCGGTATCATTTTACTCAAGTTAGAATGAACCATATGTACATTCAACTAAAAGACAAATTTATATTAAATATAAACCAACTCAATAAATTAAAAAATATATTCATCCATTCTGTTAATACAAACAACACAACGGTATCATTTTACTTAAGTTAGAATCAACCATAGGTAGATTCAACTAAAAGACACATTTATATTAAATATAAACCAACTCAATAAATTAAACAGAGTTTAATAATGGTGTTTATTGTCTATGCTTTCAAGAGTCTCTTTTCAATAGCCTTTTGAAAGGGTAGATCTCCCAGCAAATATACAGTTTAATATTTTGTGAAAAGGATCGAGGTCTAGTTGTATGAGATAACAACAAGATAGGCTTGCCACATGGAGTGTATGACAGACACATGACTACCATAACATACAAGCCGACATATTTTAATTGTACATCGTGTTTAAACTCTATTGATTTCCTTTTAACTATTGTAAGGACATGGTATGTGCCAAATTCTAATATGGGAACCCCTGCATTACACATGCATGGCCATAAAATTAAACAGAACCAACAGGACCCACTCGCATGGATTACACTTGCATGCCCACAAAAGCAAAGGAAATGGATAAGTGAAATATGTCCATGCATATCCGGTGGGCTTGTTCTACGTGTGCAATCCATGGTGAAGGAAGCTTTAGCTAAAGAAGGTACCTTTTGTGATTAGCAAGAACTTTTACACAACAGTAAGTATTTGCAGGGGTTGTCAAATCTTAGTACAGGAAGGCGTACATGATCGTTGCTATGGGATAAACCATAGGAAGGCGTACAGGAACGTTGTGATGGCATACAACTAATTTTCTTCTAACTCTACCTCACCCAATGCAAAGTTTCCACACATACGGGATAAACCATAGGAAGGCATACATGCACGTTGTGATGGCATACAGCTAATTTTCTTCTAACTCTGTCTCACCCAATGCAAAGGTTCCACACAAAAGGCTTGGCATGATTGCAATATTCGTGCTAAGGTAATGGAGCATGGCTCACTTGTTCGACTTTATGACAGTAGGTTTTTGAAAAATGAAAAATCCTGGGAAGTTGAGGATATGATGGCTCAGACCCTTCTAGATCGTGTACATCTCAAAAGCTAGTGCAATGAGGTAGACTATATCGGATGGCTAGTTGATGAGAGGTTTGGTAAATGGTAGTCTGTTGAAGTTTTATTGGTATTTTGGGTAGATGTTCTTTACTCCATCTCTCTTATTTTGAGTGTGATTTAGTTGCAATTTATTTTACTATGACACGGTCAGTATGGATATCAAACAAATGTAAAAAATTCCTATCCATACTTTTGTTGAAATTGTAATTTCAATTGCAGTAACAGTTGAACAGCAGCGGCATACTCTACTTCTGCAAAAACATGTAGATTTTCCCTTGCGATACGATCATATCACAAATCACATTTCTTTACCCTTGCCTTAATTTTGTTTACCTTTGTCTTCTGCGATTAAGACCTTGCGACGCAATCGCACATCGCACATCGCAACTTTCATCCATTGCGCGTTAAGTCCTCCGCCTTGAATCTGCCGATTGCGATACTACAATACGATCACAAATCCCATTTGTGTTTTGGTTCCACTCTTTTGTATCCACCGATTGCAATATTGTGATGCGATATTATCGCATATCGCAGATCGCCCATCTCTCACCTCGCCTCAGGCTCCCGATATGTTTTTGCGATGCGATCCCGCCGCTCATCTGCAGATCCGACGACTGTGTTTTGTTCTGACTTTTTGTACCCCCTCCACCATACCTTATTTATGCTTTAACCTACCTTTGTGTTCCCAAGGAAGAAAGAAGGCTTTGCGCCATTGCTGCTCACCAGCTGCATTAAAGAAGAAGAATGGCCGAGAACAAGAAGGACGCGCCTCGAGCAGGTAAGTGCATTAAAAGGAGTATGGTTTCTTGCGTATTCCACTGCGTCCAACTCCTGCAGGTCAACAGAGTACCAGAAATGGTTGATTTTGTCAGCAGACTGTATCAGAGGCCCATAACATTTTGTAAATGCGGTTGGTGGTCATTTTTGACCCCTTCACGCATAACCTGGAAGATATATATAGTTTTAGTTTATCTTTTCTGCAAGTAGTCGAGACAGAGTGAGAGAGTGAGTGAGGAATGTGAGAAGAAGCACAGCAGTGCATCTGTAACATGCAGCAGCGAGTGATTGTAAAAGAAAGCCGCACCAGCAAAATGGAAAATACAGCAGACACAACAGTCTGAATGTTTTTTTTGTAAATCCCTCTGTGAGAGAGGAAGACTCTTTGTAACAACAGTTTTATTAATAAATAGAAATCTGTTGGTGTGTGTAAAAACTTTGTCCACCGCACATAAATTATAAGGTTCCACTGTGTTAAAGATCCTGTGCTGACAAAACAGAGCGTCGTTCTCTGTTCAACTTTTGTTTTTGGAATTTTACCAGAAGAATTCCCAACAAGTGGTATCGGAGCTAGTCTAGGATCTTTGAAGGCATCAAAGAAGCTGAAGGAAGGTTCTTTTTGTTGCAACATCCTCTCCAGCAGCGTGAAGGCTCAGGCAAAAGAATCCAAGGTATTTTCTCAAGTTCATTTTTTTTTGTGTTGCCGTTGAATACAGTCCGTGATTTCTAAACATAGTCAAGTATTGCAAGAATGGCTGGCACCAACATCAGCAATAGGATGGGTATGAAGCTCCCACTATTTGATGGAAAAAATGATCACTATTGGGCAATAACAATGAAAGCCTTGTTTGCTTCTCAAGACTTATGGGAAATAGTTGAAGATGGTTTTAAAGAACTAGCAGATGAAAATGAGTTTAATAATCTAACTCAGGCAGAGAAAGATCTGTTGAAGAGCTACAAGAAGAAGGATTCAAAAGCCCTCTTCTTCTTGTATCAAGCAGTGCATGGAAGCGTGTTTCCAAGGTTAGCAGCAGCTAAGACATCCAAAGAAGCATGGAAAACCCTTAAAATAACCTATCAAGGCATGGAGAAAGTGAAGACAGCAAAACTGCAGTTGCTGAGAAGAGATTTTGAGAATATGTGCATGAAGGAGTCAGACAATATTGACTCATTCTTCACACATGTGATTGGTCTGGTCACACAAATAAGGACTCATGGAGAAGTTCTTGAAGAAAGGAGGATTGTGGAGAAACTATTGAGGAGCCTACCCTCAAAGTTCCATGTGATTGTCACCACCATAGAAGAGACAAAGGATCTCTCAAACTTTTTAGTTGATGAACTTCATGCATCACTAATAACACATGAGCAGAGGTTGAGTAGAAATGAAAACTCATCTCTAGAGCAAGCCTTCAAGACCTAGATGTCCTTTGGAAGAGGAAGAGGTCAAGGCAGAGAAAGCAAGAGAGGAAGAGGTAGAAGCCAAAACAGAGGTGGAAGAAACAGCCCAGCAAATGCTCAAGGAAGAGGCAGCAATCCAAATTAGAACCAAGGTCAAGGCAGTAGCCAACAAAGTGGACAATATCATGCTCAAGGACAAAGGTATGAAAAATCTAATGTCCAATGCTATTATTGTAAAAAATATGGGCACTATGCCAGTGAATGTAAGAAGACACAACATGATATGAATAATAGATCTAGTGCAAATATCACTAGAGAAAATATGAGCCAAGATAATGTATTGATAGCTTGTAATATGGCTGAAACAAACAGTGAAGACATATGGTTTCTAGACTGTGGTTGCAACAACCATATGACAGGAAACATAGCTTTGTTTTCTGCTTTAGATCAAAGTGTGAAGTCACAAGTCACACTTGGGACTGATAGTAAAGTTTTTGTTATGGGTAAAGGAGAAGTTAAAATATTTACAAAGAAAGGTGAAAAGAAAACCATAGCAGATGTCTATTATGTTCCTGGAATGAAGTGTAACCACTTAAGTATTGGACAGCTTGTTCAAAAGGGGTACAATGTTTTCTTTGTGAATGATGTATGCACCATCATGGACAGAGCACCCAGCAAACGCTGTATTGCTGAAGTGAAGATGACGAGGAATAGGATGTTCCCTCTCAGAATAAAGGCAGATTTGAAAAACAAAGAAGTAATTGCAGCAGTTACCCAAGAGGCTTTCCAAATCCAACCAAAGGATTAAAATTGGTTGTGGCACTTGAGATTTGGACATCTCAACTTTGGAGGTCTTAACTTGCTGAGCAGAAAAGGAATGGTAAGAGGATTACCATTGATAGAGAAGCCCGACATCCTTTGTGAAGGTTGTATATTGGGAAAACAACATAGAGAAAGTTTTCCATCAGGGAAAAGAATAAGTGCAAAGGCACCCTTAGAAATTTTCCACTTAGACTTATGTGGACCAATGAAAGCTCCATCACTTGCAGGCAGCCAATATTTTCTAACATTTATTGATGATTTCACCAGAAAGACTTGGGTTTACTTTCTAAAGAACAAAAGTGAAGTGTTTGAAAAATTTCGAAATTTCAAAGCACTTGTTGAAAATCAAAGTGGGCTGCGCATCAAAGTTTTGAGAACTAACAGAGGAGGTGAGTATATCTCCAAAGAATTTTTACGTTTTTGTAGAGAAAATGGAATTCACAAGCAATTTACAGCAAGGTACACTCCGCAGCAAAATGGAGTAGCTGAAAGGAAGAATAGGACCATCATGGATATGGCGAGGAGTATGCTAAAGGCAAAGCATTTTCCAAATGATTATTGGGCTGAAGCTGTACATTGTGCAGTATATATTTTGAATAGATGCCCAACAAAAGCTGTGATGAACAAAGTGCCGGAAGAAGCATGGAGTGGGAGAAAGCAAGGAGTCACCCACATGAAAGTTTTTGGATGTGTGGCCTATGCACACATTCCAGATCAACTAAGGAGGAAGTTGGACAACAAAGGGGAGAAATGTATCTTCATTGGATACAGTGAGGAATCCAAAGCTTACAGGTTGTATATCCCATCTACCAAGACGTTTTTTGTGAGTAGAGATGTTCAGTTTATTGAAGAGGAAGTTTGGGATGGAAGCATAGAGAAAACAGTGAATGTTAAAAACTGTTTATCTCATGATGAAGATGATGAGGAGATGGCTTAAATGCATCCCCAAACAGCAGCGCCAACACAAGGATAGCAAGGGACACCCTTGAGGAGAAATGAGAGTGCTTCTCCAAGCACACCACAAGGAGGAAATTCAAGTGCATCTTCAAGCACTTGCACACCGAATGAAAGAGGTAAGAAATTCAGAAATTTAAGTGATATTTATGACAAAGGAATGAATTCCTTGTTTGATTTGTACTGTCATGTTGATAACCTTGTTCATTTCGAAGATGCAATTAAAGATAAGAAATGGATAGAAGCAATGGATGATGAAATCAATGCCATAGAAAGAAACAAGACATGGGATTTAGTTGAGCTACCAAAAAGTAAAGAAGTCATTGGAGTTAAATGGGTCTATAAGACCAAGAGAAATGCTGAAGGAAAAATAGAAAGGCACAAGGCAAGACTTGTTGTCAAGGGATACAAGCAGCAGTATGTGAGAGATTATGAGGAGACTTTCACACCGGTTGCAAGAATGGAAACCGTGAGAGCAGTGCTGTCCATAGCAACACAAAACAAATGGAAAGTTTACCAAATGGACGTGAAGTCATCATTCCTAAATGGAGTGTTAATGGAAGAGGTTTACATTGAACAACCTCCAGGCTATGAGAAGAAAGGCCAAGAGCACAAAGTGTGCAAATTGAAGAAAGCTCTTTATGGGCTGAAGCAAGCGCCAAGAGCATGGTACAGTAGGATAGATTCCTATCTACTGGAAAATGGATTTGCAAAGTGTGAGGGAGAACCCACTGTCTACATCAAAGAAAAGGATGGTAAAATTTTAATTGTTGTATTATATGTTGATGATGTGATTTTTACAGGTAATGATGACTACCTCATTGAAAGTTTCAAATCAGTCATGAAAGAGGAATTTGAAATGACTGACATGGGTTTGCTGAAATACTTCTTAGGAATAGAAGTAGATCAAAATGAAGATGGAATTTTTATTTCGCAGGCAAAATATGTAAATGAAGTGTTGGGCAGATTTAACATGCAGGACAGCAAGGCAGCTATCACTCCCACAGTAACGAGATTAAAACTCAGCAAAGAGGACAACAACAAGGATTTTGATCCTAGTTTGTACAAGAGCATAGTTGGCAGCCTCATGTATTTAACTGCAACTAGGCCAGATATAATGTTTGCTGTTAGTTTAATTTCCATATTCATGGAGAGGCCAAAAGAAGCACATTGGCAGGCAGCAAAAAGAATACTAAGGTATGTCAAAGGTACAAAAAGATTTGGTAGATTATATACTTTTTCAGAAAGTTCAGATTTAGTTGGATACACAGATAGTGATTGGGATGGAAGTGTGGATGATCGGAAAAGCACATCCGGTTATCTCTTTCACATAGGTTCAGGAGCCATTTCGTGGGCTTCTAAGAAACAGCCCATTGTGACGTTGTCTACAACAGAGGCAAAATATGTGGCAGCTACAGCAGCAGCATGTCAAACGGTTTGGATGAGAAGAATGCTAAGAAGTTTATGCCAAGAGCAGGTAAAAGGAACAGTGATTTTTTGTGACAATAGCTCAGCTATTGCCTTGTCCAAGAATTCTGTTTTTCACAAACGAACGAAACACATTGATACAAGGTTCCATTACATCAGAGAATTGGTGAACAATGGAGAAATTGTTTTACAACATTGCAGCACTCAGGAGCAGATCGCTGATATTCTGACCAAGCCTTTGGGACAGAAAAGTTTTGAGCTTTTAAGAAAACGTTTGGGTATGACTGAAAACCCAGCAGTTGAAATTAAAGGGGAGTGTTGAAATTGTAATTTCAATTGCAGTAACAGTTGAACAATAGCGGCATACTCTACTTCAGCAAAAACATGCAGATTTTCCCTTGCGATGCGATCATATCGCAAATCGCATTTCTTTACCCTTGCCTTAATTCTGTTTACCTTTGTTTTCTGCGATTACGACCTTGCGATGCGATCGCAGATCACACATCGCAACTTTCGCCCATTTCACGTTAAGTCCTCTACCTTGAATCTGTCGATTGCGATACTGTGATACGATCGCAAATCGCAAATCGCAAATCCCATTTGTGTTTTGGTTCCGCTCTTTTGTATCCGCCGATTGCGATATTGCGATGCGATATTATCACATATCGCAGATCGCCCATCTCTCACCTTGCCTCAGCCTCCCGATATGTTTTTGCGATGCGATCCCGTCGCTCATCTGCAGATCCGATGGCTGTGATTTGTTCTGACTTTGTGTACCCCCTTCACCATACCTTATTTATGTTTTAACCTACCTTTGTGTTCCCAAGGAAGAAAGAAGGCTTTGCGCCATTGCTGCTCACCAGCTGCATTAAAGAAGAAGAATGGCCGAGAAAAAGAAGGACACGCCTCGAGAAAGTAAGTGCATTAAAATGAGTATGGTTTCTTGCGTATTCCACTGCGTCCAACTCTTGCAGGTCAACAGAGTACCAGGAATGGCTGATTTTGTCAGCAGACTGTATCAGAGGCCCATAACATTTTGTAAATGTGGTTGGTGGCCATTTTTGACCCCTTCATGCATAACCTGGAAGATATATATAGTTTTAGTTTATCTTTTTTGCAAGTAGTCGAGACAGAGTGAGAGAGTGAGTGAGGAATGTGAGAAGAAGCACAACAGTGCATCTGTAACACGCAGTAGTGCGTGATTGTAAAAGAAAGCCGCACCGACAAAATAGAAAATACAGCAGACACAGCAGTCTGAATGTTTTTTTTGTAAATCCCTCTGTGAGAGAGGAAGACTCTTTGTAACAACAGTTTTATTAATAAATAGAAATCTGTTGGTGTGTGTAAAAACTCTGTCCACTGCACATAAATTATAAGGTTCCGCTATGTTAAAGATCATGTTCTGACAAAAACAGAGCATCGTTCTCTGTCCAACTTTTGTTTTTGGAATTTTACCAGAAGAATTCCCAACAACTTTTATGGGTCACCCGTACTTGTTGAGACAATCCTCTTGTGAGAGACACGCAATTCATAAGGAAAGGAGTTTCATTTTCACATAAGGGAAGGAGATTCATTTTCACTTGTAAATTTGTCGCTTGTCGTAGAATAGTTCTTGTGGAGTTTCATATGGAGCGAAGCCTTTGGTGTGGGTGGAAGGTTTTGCTTAGATACCAAGAGTTACATTGCAATTTGAAAGTTCTCATTGAAACCCCTCTTTATATCCGTGCTGAAACTCTTCTTTATATCCATCCGAGATATAACAATCGGATTGTAAGCATTCATCACCAAGTTCGTAATCCCTTGCAAAAAATTGCACAAAGTTGTGTTTTCTTGAACTCTGGAAAATGAATTCATGTTCAAGAAGCCTTTAGCAATCTTGCTCCATTAACTTATAGGTGTATATTAAACACACAAGGTTGTCAATTTCCTAACTTCTGCCAAGGATATGTTGCCCAAAGAGCTTGTAGCAATCATTCAGGAGGGTATCATTTTATCTTTCATTGTGCAATTCAACTTAAATTATAGGTAGGGAATGACAACCATCTATAGTCTAAACTTTGTCCAATTCAACTTAAAGTCTAAACTTTGTCCAGTTCAACTTAAAGTATAAGGAATGACAACCATCTATAGTTTAAACTTTGTCCAATTCAACTTAAAGTATAAGTAGGGAACGGCAACTATCTATATTCTAAACTTTGTCCATTGATTGGTAAGAATTCTTAACCTAACTATTGCAAAACTTGTAATATCTCATGTTATGGTAGAGTTGCAATACTTGTAATATAATGCATTTATGTCATTTAGTGGAAGATGCTCCCGTGGTCAGCCTTCACAACTTGTAAAGAGTTGATGAGGGGCTGTGAAAGTAGTAAAAACAATATATGTTATAACTCTTTTGGATAAAGCTCAGATACATGGGTCGGGGCAAGAAAAGAAAAGACAATTAACAATATTGGTTACAACCTTTTACGCATAGGTAACTAAGAAGGTTATAGCCTTTTACCCTCACTGGAGCCATCAGTAAGAAAAATCCTTTCTCCATTGACCTGTGTGAGCGAGCTCATGTAGATATCAGGCTTTAGGTCGAGCACTCAATGGACTATAGGTGCGTGAGAGTCAATGGACTATAGTACATTGCTGCCGTTACTAAATCTACATGTATTTACTCTCTAAAATGCTTAATTAGTCCCACCAATTTATTGTTGTTATGAGGTCATCATATTCTATGTCATGCTAATAGTAGTAATTAATATCCAATGATTGATGTTATGTGCAGAATGTGGGTATGGAGTGAAGGCATCGACAAAGCAAGACGTGTATAGATTTGGAGTGGTGTTATTAGAGATGGTAAGTGGAAAGCCCCCCGTGGTAGAAGAGGATGATCAGAAATTTGTGCATCTGCCTGCATGGGCTACGAGGATGATGACAGAAGGAAAAACAGATGAAATAATAAATGAGGATTTGAGAAGCGGCGAGACTATTTCTTTACATGGTAATATGAAGGATGGAATGGTGAAGATGATCGAAATTGCCTCATTTTGCACTCGACCTGTTCCTAGTCTCAGGCCGTCTATGAAGGTAGTGCTTGACATGCTTATTTCTCCTGACAGATGGCAGGGAAACGATTTGTCAGAGTAATTATAAATAGGGCATCAAGAATATTACGTGGAAGGATTTCCTATTTACAGGAAATTGTAGTTTCATTGTCTGAGGGATGTTCTTTATTTCTTTGCTATTAGGATTTTAAACATGTACTCATAGGATAAATATAAAATAAGTATCATAGGCTTGATCTTAGCTTGTGACTTTAATATGTACGACACTTTTTATGTGTTAACCTGTCAATTTTATATGATGTCATACCCTGGCATTTCGATAGCCATCTCGTTTTAGGCAATCTTCTTAGAGTTTGGTAACTTCAACTTTGTTAAAACACATATTTATGTTACTGAAATTGCATTGGGTTTGATCCATAGATCTCATAATTATTGTTCAATCGTAGCTGCAGCGCATTCTATTGGCAAATTCCTGTTAAGAATGTGGGCTTTTGGGCTTTTGATTTCACCATCTTCTCGGTATTTAAGATTAAGGTTTATATTTCTTATATCTATTTGTGTCCAGGAATTGGATCCCTATACGGAGGGGATACTTGGAGAGAAATCCTTTTACTCGAAAGATGTAGAGTGAGGATAACAAGAAGAGCAGTAGATCTACATTCCTTAAAAACTGTCGGGACAACAATCTCATTCCTCCATTTGCCCAGGTTAACCCCTTCTTCCTCATTAGTATTTATTCTGGTTTTTTGCTCTTATTGTATCATCATTCTTCCACCCTGATGATGGATCCCACTTGGGATTTGAAACGTTGGTATAAAGATGTTCAAACTGTGGATTCTCTGATCACTGATTCAAAAGGCACAAGCCACAGATCTCTTAAATCCAAAATCTTATCCCTATACGGAGGGGATACTTGGAGAGAAATACTTTTACTCGAAAGATGTAGAGTGAGGATAACAAGAAGAGCAGCAGATCTACATTCCTTAAAAACTGTCGGGACAACAATCTCATTCCTCCATTTGCCCAGGTTAACCCCTTCTTCCTCATTAGTATTTATTCTGGTTTTTTGCTCTTCTTGTATCATCATTCTTCCACCCTGATGATGGATCCCACTTGGGATTTGAAACGTTGGTATAAAGATGTTCAAACTGTGGATTCTCCGATCACTGATTCAAAAGACACAAGCCACAGATCTCTTAAATCCAAAATCTTATCCCTATACGGAGGGGATACTTGGAGAGAAATCCTTTTACTCGAAAGATGTAGAGTGAGGATAACAAGAAGAGCAGCAGATCTACATTCCTTAAAAACTGTCGGGACAACAATCTCATTTCTCCATTTGCCCAGGTTAACCCCTTCTTCCTCATTAGTATTTATTCTGGTTTTTTGCTCTTCTTGTATCATCATTCTTCCACCCTGATGATGGATCCCACTTGGGATTTGAAACGTTGGTATAAAGATGTTCAAACTGTGGATTCTCCGATCACTGATTCAAAAGACACAAGCCACAGATCTCTTAAATCCAAAAGCCTAGTTTTAAGTATGATATTTTTTTGGAGTTTTTAAGTATATTTTTTACTAGAATTTGGTGAAAACAATTGTAGTAAAATTTTATTTTTTGTTGTTTAAACTGGTTTTTTGATTACATATATGGATTCAGCACCTTCAAAAACCAATAAGACATTTCGACTGTGAAAAATTCACTTATTAAACTTGTGATTTCAATGAATCCTACCAAATTCTAAACAAATTAAATCATAAAATAAACTGGAAAATTTTCTAAAAAATATCACACTCTAAAACTTTTCTTTTACCATAATTAATGAAAATACGGCAAAGACATTATTAAGATTAAATAACATACATCTGTATCCAAAGAAGATAAGTTGTGATATAAATATAATTTTTCCTTGATATTCTTTAACCATTGGAATCAGATTTTAATTGGTTTAGCTTATGGGATGAGGTTGATGTTCATCTCTCCCATTTCCTTCATTCAGTTTTTCTGAGCAGAAACATCATGATATTTATACAATAGGTAGACTTCATATTTATACATCATGACGAGCAGAAACATCATGATATATGATATTTATATAAAATCTTCTGGTAAATATTAGAGTATTCGAATTTCTTTATCCACTAAGTCCTCTCCTCAGATATTAAAGTCTTCCAAATTTTTTAGTAACATGGAAACTACTTGGTTTACGATATGAAAGAAACAGTTTTCGCCGTGTGTTCAATGTCCCTCAGAAAAGATGAATACTTGAGATCTGGATTTAACAAAATGAGTTGGCATCTTTTATTTTTCTTTTCATCCCTCGGAAATGCTTATAGGAGGGTTTTTTAATAAATAATATAAATAAGTAACAAAGTAATTCAAAGGTTTACCGATATTAAGAAAAATTAAAAAAAATAAATAAATTATAAAGTTGTTTTAAATTATTATTAATGATGAGAAAAAAAATATATACATGTTTAAAAAATAATTATAATTATTTTAATTATATATAGTTATAATATACAAATTTAAAATAATTACTCTAAATATCAGATGGTGTAAATTGAAAGATGTTAATATATTTTAGTGGTTGTTACTCATAATACTAATTTTTTTATATATCTAAATTATATATCTAAATTATATATTTAAATCATATTTAAATTAAAAATTTACAAAATTTGATTATAAATTTACTATATCATTTGTGAATGGTCATCTCATTTGTGAATGGTCATCTATAAAAATAAAAATTAAAAAAAGTAGAAGGATTAGAAAATGTTATAATCTAAAAATATGACAAGTAAATTATTACATTAACTATGTCGATAGGCGTTTCTTCTTGAAAATGGTTAGGCCAACCATTTTTTGCTTCTGGGCTGACATGTCTCAAACCATTATGCCCATTGAAAATTCCATGATGTCACTCGTCTCTCCTATTCGCATGTATCTTGTCCCTCTCGACTGCATTATTGGCCACCCTCAACCCCTGCCTCCATTCTTTTCATCTATAGGAGGCTGGAGTCTTCCACCACTCTTTTCACTATTGCTAGACCTTTAGCAGGCATCAGATTCAAAAGAACATTTATTCAAATCCTTGTTGGGCGAGCTCAATTCTGAACGAGGTGTAAAGAATGGCTGGAGGAGTGGAGATATTGGAGGAAAACCCACTCGTACAATTTATGATTATCAATTGAATTTGTAGCTCCTTGTTACTCATATCACGACTGAATTTGCAGTGCCTTGTTACCATATCACTATGCCGCCTTATGTCTCTGTACCAACATATTATTCTTAGCGAAGAATGCACCTGAGTTTAGCAATTTGAGAGGTCCCTGCGGGCAAGCCATCTATGCGCACATGTCTGACACACTTTCTAAGAGGTTCGATCCCTCTCAAAATAATACAGCTACGAAGTTTCATGTCAATGTTGACGGCTTTAACTCGACGACATCCAACCAGGCAAGGATTGAATTCTCCTCTACAACTCTGCCTATTTATTGCATAACTTCCATCCATCACAAAATCAAAAGCCCTACTACTTACCACTGACCTTTCATCCCCGCAATGCCTTCGCTCAGTGTCCCCCTCATCTCGATTTCCGTCGTCATCATATGCTTCTGTCAATTGCCCACAAATGTGCCCCAGAAGTTCCCAATGACCCTCGTTACGCGTATCGCGTACGATTCCAAGACATTGAAATTCACCATGGAGATGGGGCAGAGAACCCCTCTAAAAATCCTTCAATTAGTGTTAGACATAGAGCAAGACTTCATGTGGGTAAGATGCGTTAACAATGTATACAAGTCCTTTACTTATCACCCTATCGACTGCAGTGCACCATTATGTGCATCGTATGAGTGTTCGACATGCCTTACCTGCGCTGACTTCAGTGCCTTCGACTGCAACAAACATAGATGCTCCATGCGAGAATTAGGCCTCAAGCTCAGGCAAGACGTGGTGGCACTTCTGAGTAGCAACAAAAGGGAATTAGGTAGCCCGCCAAGTTCCCCTTCTTGCTCTTCGCTTGCCTATATGATTTTGATCACACCCCGTTGCCTCGTTAGGTCGCTAGCATCGCTGGAATGAGCTCGTCCATGCTGACACTACCAACTCCGCTCTTTGTTGCGAGAGGTTTTAGTCGCAAGTTTGACATATGTCTGCAACAAGAGAATTTAGAGTGGTAACTCTTCTTTGGTGACAACCTTCTTGTCTTCTCTCAGCTAAAAGGTGGAAACACTACAGACCTTACCCACCACCTCATCCACAACCCCTTGATCAGGAACCCCATCTTCCCCTGGGCTCCACTCATGTGTTGAGAGAAACAAAGTCAACGACATCTAGGTACCGATCGATGCAAAAAAAGCTGCAAATTAGCAAATGGGACGCGATGACATCAAGTTGAGCGCTATGGTGCACTACACGCAACTGGCCACCCCCATCTACAACTCTCTTGTGGCCTTATATACCAAGATGGTGAACCACATGAAGATCAAACGTGTTTCATTGGTGGTGCCCTATGCTCCTTTGGGTCAGGGTGTGTGTTTCTATGCAACCGGTACGGGAAGGCCTCCTTATAGAGGGAGCATTGATCCAAGGTACACTATGCTGATGATTGATCTTGTTTTGCAGGGAAACTCTACATGGAGGATCCTTGGAGCTAATTCTATGGAGTGGTTGTACAAGAAAACTGCGTTGTGTCTTGGTTTTGTTGACCCGAGCAAGGTTCCGATGGCATCAATTGTGATTGGTACTTATCATATGAAAGAGAATATCATCCAATTTGATTTGGACAACTCAACACTCAGATTCTCTTCCAATCTGCTTCCATTACCTCAACAAACAAGTTGCACCAATTTCAATATCACTACTTCTATGACATGAATCCTTTCGAGATGATAAATAATTTGACATGACATTTATAATATTCTAGCTGAACATGAACACAACAAATAAGAAAGAAATATGTGCTTTTGTAATTCCAATTTAATGCAATACCATGCTTTTCTGTACTAACATTCAAGTTCATGCAAAAACATATAACCTCACTCCTTGATGTCCTTTTCATTCATGTACTAAGATATATCTTCGCTTATATGAATATTTCAATTTCCTTTTTTTAGTTTTATGTTGAATGGTATGTTTGATGATTTGGATATAAGTTTATTTTCCTCTTAATTCATATATCAGTGGGTTTGTTGGGAGTTTAATTTTCATTATGTTATCGATTTAAATGTTATAGATAAAGATGGAGGATGGAGTAATTTGTAGAGAAAATATTGTTCCATTGGTATCCAATTATATTTACCATTAGTGTCCCAATCTATTTAGCCTTGCACAATCTGATTAAAACATCTCGAGATGAAAAGATGCCTACATATTAATCATGAAAGCCATGAACACTTGTATTTGTTTATGATTTATCTCTCTGATTCTCTGTGACTTCAAACAATATTTGGTATCCATGAGAAACACGTAAATTGAATGGGCATAAAATCATAATCATCCAAAGAGTCACATACACCAGTACCCTATCAATGCTCCGGACATTATGTTTGCAAATAGGAATCACAGAGTCCTCTATATATATATATATATATATATATATATAGATAGATAGATAGATAGATATATAGATATAGCGATGATTTGTGTATGGACTGATAAAGTATGTGGGTTGGGAACATTTAAAATATTCCAAACATTTAAAATGGAAGGATACTCACGGATAATTAACTCAGACAAACATTCAAAATGGAAGGAAACTTAGGGACAATTAACTCAGATAAGAGGATAAGAATGGGATCGTGGAGGTTTCTAAGAGATACTAACTTTGTACAAAGTATGACCCATAATTTGATGTTTTATCCTCCATTCGAGACCACTAAAATTGCTCTTGATATCCAAAAATGGCCACAATCATATGAAATGCTCATGTTTACCACTTTCATTCACTTCTAAATAATGCCACAATATATTAGTACTCACGTCATTATTTTTCTTTACAAAAAAATAAATACATGGGATTTTTCAGTAATTCCATATCAACTAAGTTTACAAAGAATCAAATTCAACCGGACACTTGGTGATAAACTCGATTCACATCTACCACTCTAAAGATGCAACCCATACCAAATTATCTACCAATCACTTTGTTGGTAGTCACTTCAATCGAGGTATTTTTGAAATTTTAAACTTCATTTTATTGAGGTAATATGGATAATCATTGAATTTTCAAACAATTTCGGACTGTTTTATGTTTTTAACATTTTATACTGAAATCTTGGAATACAATAATATTTTTCATTTAAACTAGACTAACTTTCAAAAACCTTTTGCACTTCAAAATTATGTAGCTCTCTTGTCATAAAGTTCTTTGAAGCTTCTGTCAATTTATTGGAAATTTATTAATGGCCTGGTATGTGCTCCAATTTATTTGTGGGACTGATAATCGATGTGCTTCTCTTGGAATGATTCTAATTAATTAATTATTTTATTCTCGTCAAAGTTATTTCACGTACTAATTCTTCATATAGATCAAATCTCTACTCAAGAAGAATATCATTCTTTCATATGTTAATTTAGAATGAGTTCGAGTGTCTATTGGAGAAGATGTTTGTCATGCATAGATAAACTCACCTACCTAATGATAGAACTAGCAATCCCTTACAAATACTAATAAAAACACATCAAATAGAGGCATAGAGATTGTGAGCGCCCTTGAGATATTTTTTTTGGGGATGCCCCCAATGTATATATGTCAACAAATTTAAAATATATAATTTTGTTCTTGATGTTAAATGGATTTAGATGAGATTTAATTTTAATTTAGTTGTATAAGAATTTTTCGGAAGAAATCACATTGAAGTTTAATTTAGTTGTCAATGAAGCTAATTTTTTGTTTTTTTTTCTTGAATACTCAAATCCATAATTAACGGTGAATAGACTTTTCTTTCTTGGAAAACCTAGAGTAAATGATAATCCAATCATCAAAAGTCAAAACTATCCATTGTCACCTAGTTGTTAGATTTTATCAGTCCACAGATAAAGCATCTATTAAACACATTTAAAAAAAGTGAAAACCTCCTAAACCATTTTCATACCAATGAAATGGACCTTTCATTATTTCTTATTTAATTGCCTTAGCCTCTTTATACAAAATATGGATATACATAGATATATGACAATTTACATGGTTAGATGTTATGTTTTACCATAGATACTAAATTCAGATGCCGTCCCAAATAAAAATTTTCAATTTGAAACAAATTAGTCAATAATTGGCCTAAATGCTTCACCAAAGTTCACAAATGTAATTTATGAAAATAAAATACAATACCTATGCCAGATATATGATGTAATTTATCAAAATAAACTACAAAATCTATCCCAGATTAACAACAAATGTCTTAATGTTAAACAAGGGTTTTTATGACAACATAAATGAAACTCACAAAATAGAACGACTGAATTTTTTGTTTGTAAACATTTTGAAAACAAAGGATTTTATAAAATTAGGAAAAAAAACTCACAAATTAAAACTTCTAAATTTAAATATTGAAAAGAGTCTAAACAAGATTACAGAGAGAAGTTCACGTGAAAGAACAAAAAAATGTAGAGAAAACTTCAAAGAATCCTTTAAAAACCTTGAGGCACCAGATTTAAGGTCAAAATATTTAAGGAAGGGAAGGTTTAAGAGGATTTGGAGATCAAACACCCTTAAGGTGCTTGATTTCCAATGGGACACATAAAGCCTTAGAATTTCCTCTAAACCTCAAAGTTGCTAACAAGGCAACAATAGCACAAGGCGAATCACATGGAGAGGAATGCGAGTCTGAAACATGCAAAACATTAATGTTGCAAACAAATTTAGTAATGAAGTGCCAAAAAAGGAACAAAGTGTGAGGCCTAAAAGGCAGGGATATAAAATATTTGGAAATCATTTGGTATGAATTTAAATTGTCTAGAAACTCTATTTCACTTGTATTCCTCTAACTGATCCTTATAAACCTCTTGGTTAGTTTGGACTAGCTCAACTTTAAACCAAAGTTACAATATAGAATCTTCTAGAGTCTTCTACATAATAACAAAATGGATAGCCCTTTTTAATGAATAATGGGGGATGACATGTCATCCTCTTGAATTTGGTGGTGAAAACATGAAGGTCAACTGTTTAGTGGCATAATTTTCACATACAGACTCTAATTGACATGATTTGACATCTTTGATAAGGTCCTTGTGTGTGTAATAGGAATAAGAAGTGTCTTTCTAGAGTGATAAAATTTTACCCCTCAAAAATTTTCATTTTATGCCTCAAAATGCTCTAGGAAGGTTTCAAACCACATTTTGTGAAATTGGGTCTCACCAGAGGAACAAATCCAGAGGAACAAATCCCATTATCATTGAGAATGGTTGCAAAATCACACAGAGGTTTGTTCTTGTGGAACCCCTAGTTTTGGGTGATGTGGCATGCTCCACTCCTACTTATGATGTGAGGCATGGAAATGTGGTGACATCGACCACCTTTATGAGGTGGGGTTGTCATGAGAACGCTATGTGAGCATTGTGTGGGTGCCACATGGTAGTGCATTCTTGACATGTCGATGGTTTAGTGGCCAAAATTTAAATGGCCATAACTTTTGATCTTCATGTCGAATTTTGAGAAAATTCATATTGCTCGAAATCTCTCAATGAGCTTAACATAATGGTGGTATTGGTTTTTAATTTTAATGAAGTTGAAAATGAGGAGTTTTGTGACCACATTTCAATGACAAAACTATGGAGGTTGGGTCAAATGAAAGTAACACCCCTCACTTATCTTGGAAGATACAAGGGGGTGGGAGGTAGCAATAAAAAGACATCCTCATAGAATATGTTAAAACAGTCAATTAATTGCACAAAAAGCGTCAAAATATCCCAAATATGGGTTAATAATTTGAGAAAACCTATTATATGCATAATAAACATGCATCTATGAAAATGTTTATTAAATGAAAAAGTCAAAAACATGTAGACTTGATGAAATATCATTAGGAGTGGGTCTATAATTGATGAAATTTCATTAGGAACTAGTCTATAAGATGTAAATTGTGTGGGCCCATCACTCCCCACCCAAATTTAGTCACTACATATATTAAAATCCTTGATTATTATTTCTCAAAAAATATCACTTAAAATCAAGCAATTATGAATTGAAAATTAAATCAAATATAAATTTTATTAAATCATTCAGTTAATATTAATGTTTTAACAATTTGTCTTATATAATTTAATTTATTCATTTTTCTTCCATATTTTGGTATATTAAAAAAAGTTGATGTTTCAACAAAAATAAAACAAATTTTCTAAATAGATTATTAGAAAAAATCAAGTGTAACACTATCCAACTAACCAATCCCATGGTAGAGGGAAGATGGCACAATTGCATGTGTTTTGATTCTACACAGAGGTCGATTAGGGTATGACTCCCTGCTCTCACTGCATATCGACTCTGCACACTGACACCTTTGTCCCGGTCACCTTGGGATTCTTCGCACCTCCCTGTGTCTATCTCCTACCTGGCAGTTGGCGCGGGTTATTTCTATCACATCATGGGTTGTCATCAGGTCATCAGTATGGATGTGGACCTGCTAGATTATACGGAAGACTTGTTTGCCTTGATCCCCATTTGGACGACAACCCCACACTGATAACAGAAGCATCGTTTTCTGAGCCCCCCGAAACCCTTATTGATTACCCTATGGCAGTTACTATGATATATCTATTGGATCCTAGCTCCTTGTGTCCAGTTGAACCCTTGCCTGATGCCTACCTCCCCTGGCAAATTCAAACTACCTACCCCCTTCTCTAGTATCCCTACATTTCTTGGCTACCCTCCTTGACACCACCTCTGCTATTTACCTATCAGGTTATTCCCTCTCCCCCTCCGTTGTTGATCCCCATCTGCCCTCTACCTCTGTGTCGGTTACCCTCCCCCCGTTGATATCCTCTGGGCCATCTCTTAATCATCCGGATAACCAGTACTTCATACCCTGTCCTCCCTCCTCCGGTTTTTTTGAAGGACCATCAACTAACTTGGTAGAATGAGATACAGACCAACAGACTAATGAATAGGACCCTCCTCTTGAACTCTCTTCGGCTCCATGAGTTGGAAAGCATGCAAAACAAGTGAAGAAAACAAAGTGTGTCATCCATTTACCTTGGATAAAAATTCAAATCCTATCTGATTCCACCCCAAGGAAATCACCATCTTATCCTTTGTGCTCATCCTCCCATCACTTTTGGATCTCAAGCCTAGATTGGTAAATGGATAAGAATCCATGAATTACCTCTCCTTCCTATATATTTACCTCGTTCCACAAGCACCTGGTTAGTTTTTCGGTTGGCTTTTGGAGAGTGATTTTTCTCTTACGTTTCTCTAGTAAGTGGTTATTATCTCATTCATTTAGGGTGGTTGGAGGTGTATATCGTGACAAGGAAATGAGAAGTCAAGAACTTGGAGGAGCTCATCTACAAGATCAACTACTACTTATGGTTGTAATCTCCTTCCATTTATATTAGTGCAAATAATTCATTGCTTTCCTATATGTGATGTTGTTATTTCATATATCTCAATACCATGTTGATATACTAAATCAAGTATTTAGAAGATACTACATAGATCTCGTAGTTCCTTAGCTTGTGTTATCTAATTGTGTAGGTTCTAATTTTGTCATTTAGAGCTGGAATTGGAGCTTCCAAGCTAAATAAGGAGTGAAGGATTCTAGGTAGGCCTAACTCCATCATGTATTTACTTTAAGGAAAAGCATTGGGTTCCTTGTCTCTTTGTTGTTCTAGATTAGCCACTGACCTAAGGGAGACACTTTTGTCTGAAATCGTAAATCCCTTATAAAAAATTGGCGACTCCACTGGGGAAGCTTCCAGAATCTCGATCATTCTCTTGAATTTCTAAAACCAATGCAGGTGACCAACACTGGCTACAATGGAGAAACCTATAGGTGATCGCACAAAAGTAGGCATACATGGAGCATTGGTCCTCAAACTGGCTCAGATGATGCAAAGTAGGGCTGAAATTCTAGGGGATGAAGGGAACATGTTATGAGCATAGTTATTTTCCTGTGTCAAGCTCATTAAAAAAATGAAACAAATCCCCTTTCAATTCGAGTCTTTGATCAGATCTTGTAAATTCCCAGTTGAGTCTTTCACTTGATCTTGTAAATGAACCTTCATTCCATCCACCTATTAGTACCTGGTAGTCTACATAGGTGAATGAAATGAAGGTTGGGGGCCATGTACCTCCAATTGAGTCATTATGTTGGGGGCATGCACACTTATTTCAAGCATAGTTTTTCCTATGTTTCAAGCTTGCATAAAAACGAAACCAATTTCAAGCATAGTTTCCCATGTTTCAAGCTTCTACAAAAATCAAACCATTCCCATTTTATCCCTCGTGACTTCCATTTTTATCAGCCTATTTTTTCCAGATGAGCCTTGGTTTTTCCATTCCATCATCACCATCTATTTGGCCCATCATACACTTTCACTTGGTTATTTTACCCTTTCCTAAGGAACATCTGCAATGAGTGGTCTTATTAGCCAACCTCTTGAATTCTAGGTGTTTTGAGAAGTTCCATCATGAACAGAACCGGTTGCTACAATTTATACCACTCGTTCCTCCAGGAGGAGTCCTCTTTCAGCTCATTTCAGACTCCGAAAATATGAAAATATTTTCGAGCACTTGTCTTTTCGAACTCGTAAAAGTAAATGAAAAGACGTCTACTCAGTGTAAGTTTAACCCTTTTCCTGAATGAGATAGATTAGCTAAGAAAAGTTAATACCTTAGTCGAACATGGCTAAGAGGTCTCTTGGGTATTTCTTTCTAATCTTTCAGAACTAAGGGATTGATGAGCCTCGGTATTGCAACAAGAATGTTACAACTCCCAAGGCTACCGACTTTAATTATCAACCTGTGGTTTATACAAACTTAAGAGGTATCGGCACTATATGTGTAGCAGACAATGTGTCCTTCATTTTTTGTCATGATGTAATGGAGTGCATGTACTGAAGTCAAATCCTAAACTAATTGCAGAAAATTAAATGTTCGAAATGGAACCTTAATCTATTGCAAGAAAGAAAGTATTAGGAAATAGACTGAAATCAAATGATAAAACACATCATTTTGTAACTAACTTCTAAGAGTATTTACTTAAAAATAATGCTAATTTAACATGTATGCAATCCTACTATCCTAAGCATGTAGATTCAAAACATCAAACATCATTACTGTGCATGTAAAGGACTGAAATAAATCGGTTTTGTTCTTTTTATTATTTTTATGGAAAAATAAGTGTGAAATCTAATCTCTTTTGGTGATGTGGAAGGTGGCTTGGAGATGATGGTGGATGTTCGGAAGGCTTGGGAGACCCTTAGGTGACCTTATATGGCTTTTTGGAGGTTTTCTCTCAATTCGGCCTCAAAATAGGCCACTACAGGAAAACCTACAGGATCCCCTGAAAACCTACAAGATACAACCGAGAGAAAAACGATGGGTGTTGGAGGTGATGGAAGGCTTAGGGAAGGTTGTTGGTGGATGGAATGGAGTGAGAAAATTCGTAGGATCACTCAGAACTCAAAACCAAAGTTGGGAGATGGATGGATTTGCTCATAAAACGTGGAGAAGTTTCCTTGTGAAATGATGAAATTGGTGAGGGTTTAATGACCAAGAAAATCAAATCCAGATTGGACGGGAATTTTTTTTATTAACTACGATGTATTAGGTACCTATTCCAAGTGGAATCGCTCAAAAAGACCTTAGTTAACCCATTCAAAAAAAAAAAACATTACTAGTCGAAAATCTAGAAATTCGACAACTAGTGAGCTAGTAAATTTAAAAAATGCCTAACCAAATCAAGTGAAAATGCAATAGGGTAATTTTTTTTATGAACTAGAATATTTGTGTTATCTAATTCAAGTGGAATCAATTCGAATGGAGCTCGTTAGCATTTTCTAAAAATAGCAGAAAGTTATTGTCTGTTGCTAAAAAGGAGGTCCAACAATCTAGATTTGGGAATAAGAAGACTAATCCAAGCATTTCAATTATTACCATGAACTTCCAAAGCTTTTCCAAGGATGAAATAATGCTTGTGATCCTGAAAAAGAACTTATATCAACAATTTAACTCAATCCTACAACAAAGAATCACTAATACTAAATGCAGAAATAGAAAGAAATAAAAACTAGAGATGCATGTGAATAAGAAGTGAAAAAAAAAAAGAAATAAAATTATACAAAAGGGCTTTGAGGTTCTTGGGATGGCCAAGCCCAAAGAAACTTAGATACCTATGGAGGAGAACAAGATTTATAAGTTGAACATGACACCAATCGTCATTATTTTAATCAATAGAATTACATCCCTGCAAGAAAATACAATGGAGCTGCAAAAATATAAGCTCTCTCCACAATAACGCTAATGAAAATCTCTCCTAGAGGAAAATTCGACTTGGTACTTATACAAAATGATTAGGAATCATTCCCCATGATTGGAGGAAGCTTTCCCCACCAAAATCCCTTGATTAGTGGATCTGGTCCCGAACACTAGGAATTTGCATTAAATGGCACGGAACACATTCCTAGATTTTCTCAATCATTCCCTAGAGGAAAATTCGACTTGGTACTAATACAAAATGATTAGGAATCATTCCCTATGAATGGAGTAAGATTTCCCCACCAAAATCCCTTGATTAGTGGAACACATTCGTAGATTTTCTCAATCATTGGAGTTCCACAATCTGTGCCATAATTCCATAATATCTTATTGATTTATTATTTATTATTGATCCTCTTGGAGTAGGGAACAAGTCCCTAAATTATCTCCTCCAAATATTCATAATCTACCCAATATTCTCACAATATTCCACAAAAATAAATAATATTAGGCACAAATATCTAATTATTCGTAAACCTTCCTAATGAATATATTAAAGTTAAAAATAAATCATCTAATGCAAAAAGAGAGGTTTAAGGTGTTGAAGGATGGTCATAGGCCTTAATTTATTTTCTAAGTTAGAGGCATTGGCATTAATTTATGTCTAATTTAGAGGCCGATCATACCCCCCTGCTAAAAGTGTTGCTCATCCTCTAAGCAACTTAGGGACATCATTGTGCCTCATCCATGGCCCTAGTGGCCTCTCTCTTGTGCATTAAGAATATTGGTTGCATGTTCTGCAAAGACAAGCCCAAAAACATATTTATGGAAAGAAAAATCATTGTTTCTTGAGACCATTAACTTGCCTTCTTCCCCTTATTCAATATGGGTTCTTGAATATCTTTCAGTTTGGCAAGGTCTTCCACACCCTTATCAACCTTCTTCTACCTTGTTCCGCCATTTGGACACCTCTAACACCTTCAAACTTCCTTTTATATGAGAACTAGGACATCCTGTAGTAATTCCTCTCAAAACTACAGGAATCCCTGTTAAAACTACAGGAAACACTTTTTTTAGCATAAATGATATTCTGAGCCTGGGATAGGCCCTCAACTTGTATCCCATGCCTTTTTCCCATTTTTAGGCCTTGAACAAAAGCTATAAAGAGATTGGAGACTTCTTGGAAAACATTTTTTCATCACTGTTGTTGGAGTTTTGTTTTGATGGTGAATGCCTCTTTTCCTTTTGTTGCCTTCTTCTTCTCTCTTGTGGCCTAGATGACTGCCTAATGGCCTTGGAGTTCTCTAGAAAAGCTCTGCCATCTTGGGGTTCAACATAATTTGTTCATTTCTTCCTTCTTGTAGAAACATTCTGCCTTCTTGTAGCAGTAATTCCTCCTCTTTCAAGGTCTTCTAATTGTATGGGAGTGATGAGAAATGATGAAGAGGGACTGCATGTTGATGCTAGGGCTCAAAGGGAGTAGTGTAGGTTTGTGAAAATGGATAGGATGCTCTTTTTTTTCTTTTTCAAGAATGAACTGGGATGGATGAATGATGAATAGATAGTGAATATGAAGTGGATCGAGGGATTGGAGTGATGTGGTGACTTGGCCTTTGCAAAAATTTCTTCTTTTAACTATTGTCCTCATTCCTTGAAATCATCACCCTTCATAATTTGAATTTTCAACATTGCATGAGTGAATAAGTGAGTTGCAATTAACTAGTTGAAGGTGGCTGAGACTATTGACCCATCCTTAGCTTATAAACCCTCATCTCTCATACATTGACAACAAATTTCTAACTAAAAGATGCTTAAGAGAAGAGGTCAAGAATATTGCATACCTGTACCTACCTGATGGTTGTTGGAGAGACCTGCATGTTGCTGCTGAGTTGATGTTTATGTGAAAGTGTTGGATGGTGATGTTGATGATCCTGATGCTGCTGCTAAGCTCTGGTGGAGCTTCTTTGACCTCTATATCTCCATGTTGAAGCTGACTGCAAATCTCTGGCTACTTCATCATATCACCTACATTTTTTAAAGAAACCCATCCAATTATGCCTTTGAATATCTCTAGTATAGGAGGGTGCTAATAAATCCTCCCTGTGTTGATGGGTTCCCCCTCCTTCTCACTACTTGATTAAGCCAACCTCTATTTTTCCTTTTTAAAATTTCTCACTGCCAATCCTGTAGGTGATGTTCTGTATCCTGTAGGATCTCAGGGAATCCTATAGGTTTTCATGACAACGACTTGTTTTGTCCATATATCCCAAATGGTAGAGTCGATTGACCTGAAACTTTTTGATCATGTTGCCATTAACATTATGCACCTCCCCATAAAAAGAAAATCGGTCAATGGATGCACAGATCTCGAGAAAAACTAAAAATGACTGAAGGTGATAGAGGCTGATTTCTTGGAAATTGTGCACTAGAATTTGCTGAAATTTCTTGGGCATGTCACCATCATCCATATGCATCTCCCCCTGGAACAACTTGGAAAATGCATGCATCATTTTCAAGTTATGGGAAAAATACATTTCTACTCTATGTATTTTTGTATCCTGTAGTAAAACATAGCATCCTATAGTTTTTAATGACATCAAGAAAATTGAATGGTAGAAGCTTGAGAATGATAGGTGGATGGCGGAAATAGATGAGGGTGATGGATTGGCATGGCCTTGGCCTTGTTGGAGCATTTGAGCAAAGGAGGAGAAAGTCAAAATTTGACTTCTTTTGACTAAGCTTGATCAATTTTCCTTTTGCTACCAACTTGTTCTTGCTGCTTCCAGATGTTGGAGAGTACATGAATTCATCAAAGAGATTCATTGAGCAAGGATTTGCTTTACTTTTTTTTTTTTCTGTTTTTTTTTCTAGGCCTACTAGCTGCCTCAATGAGGTTATCAACTAGTAGGTTTGGCTAGGCGCCTCAAAGGAGGTTTTCACCTAGGATCTTTTCTTTTTTCTCTTTTTTCTTTTTTTCCCAACCCATTGACCACCTCATGAAGATTTTCAATCAATGAGACAATCTGAGGCACCTCCAAGGAGGTTTTAACCTGAGATATTTTTTTTTTTCATTTTTTTTTCTACCCTACCCTACTTGAAAAACAAAATCAGATTAAAGTATAATAACACTTCCAATGGAGCCATGTGCACATCAAGACGACATACAAAATGATTTGTAGGCTTGAAATGTATGTTTTGAAAGGTACTTGAATTTGAGTGATCAAATGCTTTGGCTTTGATGAATACAAGCACAATTGAATAAGAGAGTATTGTTGCAACTTAGTGACTGTTTGGAAACATAGTTCAATATAGTTGTGATGTCCCTTGTCCTTTTGCTGATATGGATCATTCTGGATGTCCTCTTCTTCCATGACCTTCAAATCTTCCACTTTTTGCTGATTGTTCTCTTGAACACATGGAAGAATTGATGATAACCATGAGGGAGCTTTCTCAATCTTTGAGTTTATTGCCTGCGGATGAGCCCCAAAAATGGACAATTATTTGGGCTCATTCAACCACCTAATTTGACTTAATCCACCATTCTCATTAGTTTATTGCATGTTTTTGATTATATTTATGTTAATAGAGTGAATTTGGTTAGTCATTATGCCAACAAGTCTAATGGGTGCTTTGTGTAGCCTTTTTCGTCAATTTGGAGACAAAATTGAAGGTCTTAATGAGCACTTGGCAGCCAAATTCGTGGGAAGACAAGGGAGAGGGTTTGTAGGAAGGTATCCCCTTCATTTATGGGCCCTTACCTCGAATTATCCACCATCAGCTCGGAGTTCAAGGGCCACCGAATCAATCAGCACAAGGGCAGCCAAGCAAGTCAAGTAGGACTGCTGTTAACTCCAAGTTTTGGGAAGCCGAGTCCCTAAAGTTTAGGAGGACTGTTGGGTCCTCAATTTGTATAAATAAGAAGGCTTAGGGCCTCATTTTGGTTAGCCAGTGGATGTTAGCTAGTTAGCTAGTAGATAGTAGCTAGTGGTTAGTCATTTTGCAGCCATTAGTTAGCTAGTTTGTAGTTCGATTTTTATGCAATAGATTAGCTTTGCTTTCAGCTCATTTTCAAGTCCTTCTTGTGGACAGTTTTGATGTAACTCTTCATTTCTTGATCAATAAAGATGAATCCAGCTTTGCACCAGATCTAAATCTCTCTTAGGAGGCTGTAGCTCTTGGGGTTGGGCCCATCTCAAGCGCCCAGGACCTCCTTTGTTTACTATCATGTGTCTTTGCTGCGTTCTTAAAATAAAATCTGCTCTTTAAATTTAGATATTTCTTTTTTAGTTAGATTTCTTTTGATGGTTAAAGTAGCCTTTTATGTTTAGAATAGAGTGGCTGGATTTAGTCATGCGTTTATATCTCTTTGATAATGTTTTGTTCACATGCTGTACGTGATTCTTGTCATGAATAAGGTTGCTGTTCACTGATCTCATTAAATTGTTAGATAGATCATCTAATATTTTGATTGTATGCAAGACGTAGTTGGTTTGATCAGGTAAACACTATGCAGGGCACCTTCATCACCTCCTCGTTCATCTGAGCCTTGTCCAGATCAGCTCCTCCATCACCAAGTTTGTTTCCTCATCTCCCATCTGCTCTTTTGCCACGTAACCCTACCTTCTTGCCTTTCCATTGCCTAAACCTTCTTTGATGCAAGCTAGACTTCCACACCCTCTCATCACCTCATCCCTCAGTCATTGGGTCATTCCAGGCCCCTACCCTACCTCCCTACCCATTCATGCATTCTCTCCCACTCACCTATCAGTCAAAAACCCAATCACGAAACATCTTGTAGAAGAATTACAGAACTTCCTGTAGAAACCCCTGCAGACTTCCTGTAGAAGTTCATAAACACGGTTGCATGGAATCCTGACTTTGTGAAACTCTCTGAAAGGATGATAGGGATCCCTTAGATCCTCTCCGAGTCTTCCCAAGCTTTTCCAAGCATTTCTCCTCCTTGATCCACCCCTGCACAGTGAAAAGCCAGTTAAAAGCACATGCATGATAATTCTAATAACTTAATCAAAAATACAAAAATATGTTTTCTTCAGATAGAGGTAGTCTAGACACATGTATTTTACCTTCATAGAAGTAATGGCATCTCTTTCAGTAGTTTGCATGCTCTCCTTTGCGTCAGTAGGACTAGCTGGTAGAATTAGGGTTTGCTAGGGTTTGCGTTCCTTTTTTACTTTCATTTTCTTTTCGCAATTAGATTACCTTCCTTCGACTTAGCTTTCATCCATCAATTAAAAAGCTTCTTCTAAGAGCTCATAGAAGTTGGCTTAAGCTCCTAGCGGACTTGTGCCAGCTGACCAAGTGACAGCTGCGGCAAGAGCTAGTACTTGTGCATACAGCACCGTCGCTTCCAAGTTTGTTACGAACTACCAGGTTGATAAAATTAAAGAAGGGAGTTCCAGGAGTTGTAGCATTATTGCTACAATACTGGGGCCCACCATCTTTTTTGGCGCCATTGCCAGGGAAGCGTCAGAGTATTGGTGATTGTCGCTTTTCTTCTATTTTCCACTACAATCTTCTGCTAAGTAGTTTATTTCGTTTCCATTATGCAATTTCCTTTTTGCAAAAGTAGATTAGAATTTCCCGCTTTCATAGATTAGCATTTCAATTCCGCAATTTCATTTCTGCAAGCGTAGATTAGCATTTCAATTCCGCAAGCGTAGCCTAGCATTTCATTCCTGCAATTTCATTTGAGCAAAATAGATTAGTCCTTTCCTGCTTTCATTTCAATTCCGCATTTTCATTTTAGCAAGATAGTTAGTTGCAGTTCAACCTATTTCAATTTTGCAGGTAGAAGTAGAAAAAAAAGAAGAAAAAAATCAACCAAAAAGATTTCATTTCATGCCTTGTAGGAGTAGAGATAAGTTAGAAAAATGATTGCACAACACCCCCACTGCTTCACACAGCCAACATTCTCTCTTCTTCGATGGTTGTGATTAAAGAACCCCTGGGTGGACATCAAGGCATATTTAAAGAACCTCTAGGGAAGAAGAAGAAGAAACCATTCCTCTGGAGCAAATGGCTACAAGCAGGAATGTTGGGAGCAGTACCTTGTCCCAACACGAATTTGCAAATCAGCTGGAAGATTTCAAGAGTGATATGAGGCAGTTTCTTGCCATGCAACTGGATACCTTGCGGATCGAAAAGAAGCAAGAAGAAGCCAAGAGGGCTTTGGCCATTTTTTTTCCTAGGTGCACTAGAAAGCATCCTAGGAACGAATGTCCAATGCACTCTCTAGAAGTGTGTTTCATCTGTGAAGGATACCATCCTACGAATCAGTGCCCTTCCTTGCCTGGACTTAAAGTTGCATATCAAAGAGTTAAAGGAGCCACTGAATCACTCTATTATATGAACCAAAGGAGGCCACATGGACCTAGATCTTACCAGCAGGAATTGCAAGGGACATCTGAGACCTGTTATGACCCCTACCAAGCCACTTTCATGCCTTCTTGGGGTCCCCCTGCTCACCCTTCCTGGTTCACACCTCCTCCTTGTTCCTTCACAGATCCATATTATGCCCAACCAGTTGCTCATTCATTTCACCCTTATGCTCAGCCACAACCTTAGTGGAATGCACCTTATCAGGAGTGGAGGCCCCAGTACAACTCTCATCCCGCTCATTTTCCTCCACCACCTGCTCATCCACAACCCCATCCACATCCATCTCAATTACACACCTCCACTCAACTACCCGTACCATTTCCAAAGCCATACAATGGAGCAGCTCAACCCAATTGCAAAGCTGAGGCACAACATGTGCAAATGACTCCTCTTGAGCTCAATGATGTTCACCAAAGCTCAGGAAGAGTGTTGCAAAACAGAGATTATATTGACAACATTGAAGGACCAAAGGAAAAAGAAGATTCCAAAGAGGAGATCAAAGAACCATGGGCTGCACTTGATGAAGAGAAGAGATCAGAATCAGAGATCGAGAGAGTTCCCTAATGGTTACCATCAAATCTTCCATGTATTCAAGAGAAAGATCAGCAAAAGGAGGAAGATGAGAAAGTCATGATAGAAGGTGACATGAAGAATGATCCAGATTAGCAAAAGGACCAAGGATATCAAAGCTATATTGATACATGGTTCCAGACAGTCACTAAGTTGCATCAGTACTCTCTTCCTCAGCTATGTTTGATCCCTTCAAAGTCAGATCATTTGGTCTTTGAGATCTGGATACCTATCAAAGCATGCATTTCGAGCCTTCACATCATTTTTTCTCTAATCTCGATGTGCACATGGCTCCATTGGAAGTATTCTTATACTTGAAAATGATTTTGTTTTTCAAGTAGGGTAGGGTAGAAAAAAAAAAAAAAAAAAAGAGGAAAAATGAAAATAAGAAGAACAAATAAAAATCTAAGGTGAAAACCTCCTCAAAGGCGCCTTAGATTGGCTCATTGATCGAAAACCTCCATGAGGCGGTCAATGGGTTGGAAAGAAGAGAAAATAAAAAGGCAATAAGATCTTTGGGTGAAAACCTCCCTTGGAGGCGCCCAGGGCAGGCAATTAGGGTGAAAACCTCCATGAGGCGCCCTAGTTGTTTTTCAAAAAAAAAGAAGAGAAAAATAAAAAAAGAAAAATAAAACTAATTTCCATTGGCTAATTGCAGGTTGCAAGAAGGACGTTTCATGACAGGAGGAGCACTCAAATCAAGATCAAAGGAATTTTTCTTGTGCCTTCTACAGGAAGCTCTGTATTTCTACATGAAACATCCTGTAGAACCTTTGGACGAGCCAAATCCAATTTCAAAAGTGAATCTAATGGTGGGAATCTGTTGATTAGGCCTACAAGCACTTGTGTGTCCATCCCTTGCCTTTATCCATCATTTTTTTTCCACCTCCTTGTGCTTCTCATTGTGCTTCTACAAGAACTTCCTGTAGAAATTGTGGGAAACTAGACATGGATTTCAAAAAGTGGTTTGGTGAACATGGTAGCTTCCTCAAGGGTTCAGAAGTCCTCATGCAATCTTCCAACTCCTCCTCCATCATCTCCATACCTGCATCACAGCCCAAGCTCAGTTTTTCCTTCCATGCAAACATTTGCAAAAAGCCTTGAGGCAAAAATCCATAGAACAACATTTGTTTTTGCCATAACTTGAAAACCATGCATCCATTTGACAAACCGTTTTATGGGGAATTGTACAAGGGTGATGGCAACATGCTTGAGCAGCTTCAGCCAATTCCGGTGCACGGTTTCCAAGAAATCAGCCTCCATCACCATCAGCCATTTTTGAATTTTCTCCATAACCGTGCATCCGTTTCAAAACCTATTTCATGGGGATATGCATATGAGTGATGGTAACCTACCCAAGCAGTTTCAGCCGATTCCGATGCACGGTTTCTGAGAAATCGATCTCTGAAATCTTCAGCGATTTTCCATTTTTCTCGAAATCCGTGCATCCATTGATCACAATTTTGCTATGGGAGATGCATCATGATGATAGAAACATGCTCAGCAAGTTTCAGATCAATCCACTTTACCGTTTGGGAGAATTGGTGAAAACAAGTTCTGGTACTGTGACATTGCAGCAGGAGCAACTTGAAGGTGCAGATTTGAACGTGGAAACAAATGCATGCAGCTTAGATCTGGTCAGAGGACACATGCACAAGGAAAAACAATAAAAAATCATCAGCCAAGCCCTCATGCAACAAAAGGATCCAAGCATGCAGCAGCAGAATACGAGCATGCAGCAGCAAAAACCTTCACAGCAGCCGTTTGACTTCAGGTACGTGACTAAACCTTGTTCATCTATTGCATGAATCTAGTCTAAGCATTGCATGAACGAATGGAATGGTGAAATTAAGCCATGAATGTAGCAAGACACCCAGTTCTCTAGCACTCACGAGAAAGTCGCGCAGCATGCATGGGTCAGTCATGCACGTGAGGCGCCCTAGTTGTTTTTCAAAAAAAAAGAAGAGAAAAATAAAAAAATAAAAATAAAAATAATTTCCATTAGCTAATTGCAGGTTGTAAGAAGGACGTTTCATGACAGGAGGAGCACTCAAATCAACATCAAAGGAATTTTTCTTGTGCCTTCTACAGGAAGCTCTGTATTTCTACAGGAAACATCCTGTAGAACCTTTGGATGAGCCAAATCCAATTTCAAAAGTGAATCTAATGGTGGGAATCTATTGATTAGGCCTACAAGCACTTGTGTGTCCATCCCTTGCCTTTATCCATCATTTTTTTTCCACCTCCTTGTGCTTCTCATTGTGCTTCTACAAGAACTTCCTGTAGAAATTGTGGGAAACTAGACATGGATTTCAAAAAGTGGTTTGGCGAACATGGTAGCTTCCTCAAGGGTTCAGAAGTCCTCATGCAATCTTCCAACTCCTCCTCCATCATCTCCATACCTACATCACAGCCCAAGCTCAGTTTTTCCTTCCATGCAAACATTTGCAAAAAGCCTTGAGGCAAAAATCCATAGAACAACATTTGTTTTTGCCATAACTTGAAAACCGTGCATCCATTTGAAAAACCGTTTTATGGGGAATTGTACAAGGGTGATGGCAACATGCTTGAGCAGTTTTAGCCAATTCCGGTGCACGATTTCCAAGAAATCAGCCTCCATCACCATCAGCCATTTTTGCATTTTCTCCATAACCGTGCATCTGTTTCAAAACCTATTTCATGGGGATATGCATAAGAGTGATGGTAACCTTCCCAAGCAGTTTCAGCTGATTCTGATGCACGGTTTCCGAGAAATTGATCTCTGAAATCTTCAGCGATTTTCCATTTTTCTCGAAATCCGTGCATCCATTGATCACAATTTTGCTATGGGAGATGCATCATGATGATAGAAACATGCTCAGGAAGTTTCAGATCAATCCGCTTTACCGTTTGGGAGAAATGGCGAAAACAAGTTCTGGTTCTATGACATTGCAGCAGCAGCAGCTTGAAGGTGCAGATTTGAACGTGGAAGCAAATGCATGCAGCTTAGATCTGGTCAGAGGACACCTGCACAAGGAAAAACAATAAAAAATCATCAGCCAAGCCCTCATGCAACCAAAGGATCCAAGCATGCAGCAGTAGAATACGAGCATGCAGCAGCAAAAACCTTCACAGCAGCCGTTTGACTTCAGGTACGTGACTAAACCTTGTTCATCTATTGCATGAATCTAGTCTAAGCATTGCATGAACGAATGGAATGGTGAAATTAAGCCATGAATGTAGCAAGACACCCAGTTCTCTAGCACTCACGAGAAAGTCACGCAGCATGCATGGGTCAGTCATGCACGTGAAATTTAAAAAACATGGATAGTGTGGGTAGTCTAAACTCCAGTGCAACTGATGGATGAGATTACAGGCAGAGAACACACAGTTAACCACTGCAGTTCATGATAGCACAACAGTTGCATGGGCCAACACACGTCTTTGCCACCTCACTCCAAAACAATCACGCAGAAATTAATGAGCGCTCAGCTGAAATTCATAAATTGTTAGTCAACTTGCACTTGCATCATGTTAAACTGAAGTATACATCCTCTGCTTCCACAATCAGCTTAACCTATCATCCTTCGCTGATTTTTTTTGGCCTGTTCAAAATTCTTCTGCATACCAAGATCGTGCAGAGGCGCAGAGACATCCTATGGCATCCGGCTAGCATTCTACAGGAAGACGTTTTACAGGAAAATACAGCAGAGTCTTCCAGAGCAGAGAAGCCTGAGTTTTTCTTCATCAAGTTTGGAGCTTGAAGAAAGGTGAAAATAGCTGAGGTGGATCATGCTATTGATTTTATTGTTCGTTCACTTGCACTTGATATTGCAGAGGGTATGAAAGCCGTGGAATTTCTTTCAGAGCTTTCAAAGGATATGACTGTGTGTGAACATATTGGCAAGGTACAAGGTTGTATCCTCCTCCTTGTAACAATGTCAAATAGTGACAATCCTAAAGCTGCTAAGGATGAAAACGAAGTTATGGAGAATCTCCCATACAGTGAGCATAATGTAGTGCAAATGGCACAGACGAACTATTTCAAGCCTTTGATACAGAACCTGAGAGAAGGGTCTGACACAATGAAAATTGTTATGGCAAGTAAGTTGTCAGAGATAGGTTTAACGGATCAAAACAACGCTGCATTGCTCAAAGAGGGAGTTGTATTTCCACTTCTTGAAATGATTTCAAATGCTAATTTGAAGTCAAAATTAGCAGCCGTTGGGGCACTTCAGAATCTTTCAAGTTTACCTGAGAATGCTTTACAAATGATCAAAGATGGGGTGGTCCGACCCATCTTGGACCTTCTATGCACACCACTGTCAACTGCATTGGCTTTGAGAGAAAAAGCTGCTAATACCTATGCAAACCTTGCTATGTCTACAACATTGCCCCAAAGAACAAATGACACAACAGCTGCATTATTGGAATATGATGAGATCATATACCAGCTATTATCTTTAATAAATTTGACACCACCTTCAATACATGGAAGCATTGTTCGAGCATTCCATGCCATTTGTTGTGTACCAGCGGCTGTTGAGGCAAGGACAAATTTAAGAGAGGGAGGAGCAATTCAAGTATTGCTTCCCTTTTTGTGAAGCTACATACTCTGAAATGCGAGCTTATGCTGTGAAACTGTTGTTTATCTTGTCTCAAGATGGAGATAAAAGAAAATTAGCAGAACATCTTGGAGAAAAATATATGAAATGTTTAGCAAAACTTATTTCAACATCTTCAAATGAAGAAGAGAAAGCTGCCACAGTCGGAAAGTATTGTCATGTTAGGAACATAAATTTGAATTAAAGTTAACTAATGGAAAAACAGTGATTTTGCATGAAGTGAATCTACCATGAAACAAACTGGAAAGTTCTGGTGTTGTTCTGGTTAGATTTGTTTATTTCAATACTTTCCAAGGGGTTCACAAGGTCTTTTGCAATAGCAAGATTATTCCATGTGAAAGAATTCTTAAAAGTGTGATTCGGTATGAAGTTTTGCTCTACTCCTGGCTATAGAGCAGCTTCAAACAAAACTTGGGAATTCTCATTTTTGCCCTGTTTTGAAGCAATTTCAGATTGAAGGGAAATGCTGATTCATAGTAGTGATATGTGAGCAAGTCATATTTTCTCTGCCCTTCATCTATCTTATGTTCTGTTCTGCTTCTATTATCAATTCTTAGCAGAGTTCAAATCCAAGATTAAGAATGCCATTTGATTCAGTTAAAGGCCTGGAAACACTTTTTCCCATCCAGCTTTGGCATGCAATATCTATTCTCGGGAAGTTCATTGTACTTGTGTGCTTTTATAATACATTAGACTTGCCATTTGTGTTGGATTCGTCAGCTTTCAGGCAACAACACAGTTCAAGGAGAAGGCACGCCCAACCAAGCAAGCAAAGTTAGAGAAAATTGGTTCTACAGGAAGTTAGCAGACTATTTCTACAGGAAGCCAGCGAACTGTTTCTACAGGAAGTTTGAAAAGAGGGAAGCCAAAGGAGGAATCGGTTGAGATGTTAGCCAAAGAAGCCACCAGGGCCATGAAAGATGAGGAGAGAGATTGGTTGCTCAGAGGATGAGCAACACTTTCAGTAGGGGGTGATGATGAGCCCCAAAAATGGACAATTATTTGGGCTCATTCAACTTCCTAATTTGACTTAATCCACCATTCTCATTAGTTTATTGCATGTTTTTTATTATATTTATGTTAATAGAGTGAATTTGGTTAGTCATTATGCCAACAAGTCTAATGGGTGCTTTGTGTAGCCTTTTTGGTCAATTTGGAGACAAAATTGAAGGTCTTAATGAGCACTTGGCAGCCAAATTCGTGGGAAGACAAGGGAGAGGATTTGTAGGAAGGTGCCCCTTCATTTATGGGCCCTTACCTCGAATTCTCCACCATCAGCTCGGAGTTCAAGGGCCACCGAATCAATCAGCACAAGGGCAGCCAAGCAAGTCAAGTAGGACTGTTGTTAACTCCATGTTTTGGGCAGCCGAGTCCCTAAAGTTTAGGAGGACTGTTGGGTCCTCAATTTGTATAAATAAGAAGGCTTAGGGCCTCATTTTGGTTAGCCAGTGGATGTTAGCTAGTTAGCCAGTAGATAGTAGCTAGTGGTTAGTCATTTTGCAGCCATTAGTTAGCTAGTTTGTAGTTCGATTTTTATGCAATAGATTAGCTTTGCTTTCAGCTCATTTTTAAGTCCTTCTTGTGGACAATTTTGATGTAACTCTTCATTTCTTGATCAATAAAGATGAATCTAGCTTTGCACCAGCTCTAAATCTCTCTTAGGAGGCTGTAGCTCTTGGGGTTGGGCCCATCTCAAGCGCCCAGGACCTCCTTTGTTTACTATCATGTGTCTTTGTTGCGTTCTTAAAATAAAATCTGCTCTTTAAATTTAGATATTTCTTTGTTAGTTAGATTTCTTTTGATGGTTAAAGTAGCCTTTTATGTTTAGAATAGAGTGGTTGGATTTAGTCATGCGTTTATATCTCTTTGATAATGTTTTGTTCACATGCTGTACGCGATTCTTGTCATGAATAAGGTCGTTGTTCACTGATCTCATTAAACTGTTAGATAGATCATCTAATATTTTGATTGTATGCAAGACGTAGTTGGTTTGATCAGGTAAACACTATGCAGGGCACCTTCATCACCTCCTCGTTCATCTGAGCCTCGTCCAGATCAGCTCCTCCATCACCAAGTCTGTTTCCTCATCTCCCATCTACTCTTTTGCCACATAACCCTACCTTCTTGCCTTTCCATTGCCTAAACCTTCTTTGATGCAAGCTAGACTTCCACACCCTCTCATCACCTCATCCCTCAGTCATTGGGTCATTCCAGCCCCCTACCCTACCTCACTACCCATTCATGCATTCTCTCCCACTCACCTATCAGTCAAAAACCCAATCACGAAACATCCTGTAGAAGAATTACAGAACTTCCTGTAGAAACCCCTGCAGACTTCCTGTAGAAGTTCATAAACACGGTTGCATGGCATCCTGACTTTGTGAAACTCTCTGAAAGGATGATAGGGATCCCTTAGACCCTCTCCGAGTCTTCCCAACCTTTTCCAAGCATTTCTCCTCCTTGATCCACCATTGCACAGTGAAAAGCCAGTTAAAAGCACATGCATGATAATTCTAATAACTTAATCAAAAATAAAAAAATATGTTTTCTTCAGATAGAGGTAGTCTAGACACATGTATTTTACCTTCATAGAAGTAATGGCATCTCTTTCAGTAGTTTGCATGCTCTCCTTTGCGTCAGTAGAACTAGCTGGTAGAATTAGGGTTTGCTAGGGTTTGCGTTCCTTTTTGGCTTTCATTTTCTTTTCGCAATTAGATTACCTTCCTTCGAGTTAGCTTTCATCCATCAATTAAAAAGCTTCTTCTAAGAGCTCATAGAAGTTGGCTTAAGCTCCTAGCGGACTTGTGCCAGCTGACCAAGTGACAGGCTCGCCAAGAGCTAGTACTTGTGCATACAGCGTCGTCGCTTCCAAGTTTGTTACGAACTACCGAGTTGATAAAATTAAAGAAGGGAGTTCCAGGAGTTGTAGCATTATTGCTACAATACTAGGGCCCACCATCTTTTTTGGCGCCGTTGCCGGGGAAGCGTCAGAGTATTGGTGATTGTCGCTTTTCTTCTATTTTCCACTACAATCTTCTGCTAAGTAGTTTATTTCGTTTCCATTATGCAATTTCCTTTTTGCAAAAGTAGATTAGGATTTCCCGCTTTCATAGATTAGCATTTCAATTCCGCAATTTCATTTCTGCAAGCGTAGATTAGCATTTCAATTCCGCAAGCGTAGCCTAGCATTTCATTCCTGCAATTTCATTTGAGCAAAATAGATTAGTCCTTTCCTGCTTTCATTTCAATTCCGCATTTTCATTTTAGCAAGATAGTTAGTTGCAGTTCAACCTATTTCAATTTTGCAGGTAGAAGTAGAAAAAAAAAAAGAAAAAAATCAACCAAAAAGATTTCATTTCATGCCTTGTAGGAGTAGAGATAAGTTAGAAAAATGATTGCACAACACCCCCACTACTTCACACAGCCAACATTCTCTTTTCTTCGATGGCTGTGATTAAAGAACCCCTGGGTGGACATCAAGGCATATTTAAAGAACCTCTAGGGAAGAAGAAGAAGAAACCATTCCTCTGGAGCAAATGGCTACAAGCAGGAATGTTGGGAGCAGTACCTTTTCCCAACACGAATTTGCAAATCAGCTGGAAGATTTCAAGAGTGATATGAGGCAGTTTCTTGCCATGCAACTGGATACCTTGCGGATCGAAAAGAAGCAAGAAGAAGCCAAGAGGGCTTTGGCCATTTTTTGTCCTAGGTGCACTAGAAAGCATCCTAGGAACGAATGTCCAATGCACTCTCTAGAAGTGCGTTTCATCTGTGAAGAATACCATCCTACGAATCAGTGTCCTTCCTTGCCTGGACTTAAAGTTGCATATCAAAGAGTTAAAGCAGCCACTGAATCACTCTATTATATGAACCAAAGGAGGCCACATGGACGTAGATCTTACCAGTAGGAATTGCAAGGGACATCTAAGACCTGTTATGACCCCTACCAAGCCACTTTCATGCCTTCTTGGGGTCCCCCTGCTCATCCTTCCTGGTTCACACCTCCTCCTTGTTCCTTCACAGATCCATATTATGCCCAACCAGTTGCTCATTCATTTCACTCTTATGCTCAGCCACAGCCTCAGTGGAATGCACCTTATCAGGAGTGGAGGCCCCAGTACTACTCTCATCCCGCTCATTTTCCTCCACCACCTGCTCATCCACAACCCCATCCACATCCATCTCAATTACACACCTCCACTCAACTACCCGTACCATTTCCAAAGCCATACAATGGAGCAGCTCAACCCAATTGCAAAGCTGAGACACAACATGTGCAAATGACTCCTCTTGAGCTCAATGATGTTCACCAAAGCTCAGGAAGAGTGTTGCAAAACAGAGATTATATTGACAACATTGAAGGACCAAAGGAAAAAGAAGATTCCAAAGAGAACATCAAAGAACCATGGGCTGCACTTGATGAAGAGAAGAGATCAGAATCAGAGATCGAGAGAGTTCCCTCATGGTTACCATAAAATATTCCATGTATTCAAGAGAAAGATCAACAAAAGGAGGAAGATGAGAAAGTCATGATAGAAGGTGACATGAAGAATGATCCAGATCAGCAAAAGGACCAAGGATATCAAAGCTATATTGAGACATGGTTCCAGACAGTCACTACGTTGCATCAGTACTCTCTTCCTCAGCTATGTTTGATCCCTTCAAAGTCAGATCATTTGGTCTTTGAGATCTGGATACCTATCAAAGCATGCATTTCGAGCCTTCACACCATTTTTTCTCTAATCTCGATGTGCACATGGCTCCATTGGAAGTATTCTTATACTTGAAAATGATTTTGTTTTTCAAGTAGGGTAGGGTAGAAAAAAAAAAAAAAAAAAGAGAAAAAATGAAAATAAGAAGAACAAATAAAAATCTAAGGTGAAAACCTCCTCGGAGGCGCCTTAGATTGGCTCATTGATTGAAAACCTCCATGAGGCGGTCAATGGGTTGGAAAGAAGAGAAAATAAAGAGGCAATAAGATCTTTGGGTGAAAACCTCCCTTGGAGGCGCCCAGGGCAGGCAATTAGGGTGAAAACCTACATGAGGCGCCCTAGTTGTTTTTCAAAAAAAAAGAAGAGAAAAATAAAAAAAGAAAAATAAAAATAATTTCCATTGGCTAATTGCAGGTTGTAAGAAGGACGTTTCATGACAGGAGGAGCACTCAAATCAAGATCAAAGGAATTTTTCTTGTGCCTTCTACAGGAAGCTCTGTATTTCTACAGGAAACATCCTGTAGAACCTTTGGATGAGCCAAATCCAATTTCAAAAGTGAATCTAATGGTGGGAATATGTTGATTAGGCCTACAAGCACTTGTGTGTCCATCCCTTGCCTTTATCCATCATTTTGTTTCCACCTCCTTGTGCTTCTCATTGTGCTTCTACAGGAACTTCCTGTAGAAATTGTGGGAAAGTAGACATGGATTTCAAAAAGTGGTTTGGTGAACATGGTAGCTTCCTCAAGGGTTCAGAAGTCCTCATGCAATCTTCCAACTCCTCCTCCATCATCTCCATACCTACATCACAGCCCAAACTCAGTTTTTCCTTCCATGCAAACATTTGCAAAAAGCCTTGAGGCAAAAATCCATAGAACAACATTTGTTTTTGCCGTAACTTGAAAATCGTGCATCCATTTGAAAAACCGTTTTATGGGGAATTGTATAAGGGTGATGGAAACATGCTTGAGCAGTTTCAGCCAATTCTGGTGCACGGTTTCCAAGAAATCAGCCTCCATCACCATCAGCCATTTTTGTATTTTCTCCATAACCGTGCATCTGTTTCAAAACCTATTTCATGGGGATATGCATATGAGTGATGGTAACGTTCCCAAGCAGTTTCAGCCGATTCTGAAGCACGGTTTCCGAGAAATCGATCTCTGAAATCTTCAGCAATTTTCCATTTTTCTCGAAATCCGTACATCCATTGATCACAATTTTGCTATGGGAGATGCATCATGATGATAGAAACATGCTCAGCAAGTTTCAGATCAATCCGCTTTACCGTTTGGGAGAAATGGCGAAAACAAGTTCTGGTTCTGTGACATTGCAGCAGCAGCTTGAAGGTGCAGATTTGAACGTGGAAGCAAATGCATGCAGCTTAGATCTGGTCAGAGGACACCTACACAAGGAAAAACAATCAAAAATCATCAGCCAAGCCCTCATGCAACCAAAGGATCCAAGCATGCAGCAGTAGAATACGAGCATGCAGCAGCAAAAACCTTCACAGCAGCCGTTTGACTTCAGGTACGTGACTAAACCTTGTTCATCTATTGCATGAATCTAGTCTAAGCATTGCATGAACGAATGGAATGGTGAAATTAAGCCATGAATGTAGCAAGACACCCAGTTCTCTAGCACTCACGAGAAAGTCACGCAGCATGCATGGGTCAGTCATGCACGTGAAATTTAAAAAACACGGATGGTGTGGGTAGTCTAAACTCCAGTGCAACTGATGGATGAGATTACAGGCAGAGAACACACAGTTAACCACTGCAGTTCATGATAGCACAATAGTTGCATGGGCCAGCACACGTCTTTGCCGCCTCACTCCAAAACAATCACGCAGAAATTAATGAGCGCTCAGCTGAAATTCATAAATTGTTAGTCAACTTGCACTTGCATCATGTTAAACTGAAGTATACATCCTCTGCTTCCACAATCAGCTTAACCTATCATCCTTCGCTGATTTTTTTTGGCCTGTTCAAAATTCTTCTGCATACCAAGATCGTGCAGAGGCGCAGAGACATCCTATGGCATCCGGCTAGCATTCTACAGGAAGACGTTTTATAGGAAAATACAGCAGAGTCTTCCAGAGCAGAGAAGCCTGAGTTTTTCTTCATCAAGTTTGGAGCTTGAAGAAAGGTGAAAATAGCTGAGGTGGATCATGCTATTGATTTTATTGTTCGTTCACTTGCACGTGATATTGCAGAGGGTATGAAAGCCGTGGAATTGCTTTTAGAGCTTTCAAAGGATATGACTGTGTGTGAACATATTGGCAAGGTACAAGGTTGTATCCTCCTCCTTGTAACAATGTCAAATAGTGACAATCCTAAAGCTGCTAAGGATGAAAACGAAGTTATGGAGAATCTCCCATACAGTGAGCATAATGTAGTGCAAATGGCACAGACGAACTATTTCAAGCCTTTGATACAGAACCTGAGAGAAGGGTCTGACACAATGAAAATTGTTATGGCAAGTAAGTTGTCAGAGATAGGTTTAACAGATCAAAACAACGCTGCATTGCTCAAAGAGGGAGTTGTATTTCCACTTCTTGAAATGATTTCAAATGCTAATTTGAAGTCAAAATTAGCAGCCGTTGGGGCACTTCAGAATCTTTCAAGTTTACCTGAGAATGCTTTACAAATGATCAAAGATGGGGTGGTCCGACCCATCTTGGACCTTCTATGCACACCACTGTCAACTGCATTGGCTTTGAGAGAAAAAGCTGCTAATACCTATGCAAACCTTGCTATGTATACAACATTGCCCCAAAGAACAAATGACACAACAGCTGCATTATTGGAATCTGATGAGATCATATACCAGCTATTATCTTTAATAAATTTGACACCACCTTCAATACATGGAAGCATTGTTCGAGCATTCCATGCCATTTGTTTTGTACTAGTGGCTGTTGAGGCAAGGACAAATTTAAGAGAGGGAGGAGAAATTCAAGTATTGCTTCCCTTTTTGTGAAGCTACATACTCTGAAATGCGAGCTTATGCTGTGAAACTGTTGTTTATCTTGTCTCAAGATGGAGATAAAAGAAAATTAGCAAAACATCTTGGAGAAAAATATATGAAATGTTTAGCAAAACTTATTTCAACATCTTCAAATGAAGAAGAGAAAGCTGCCGCAGTCGGAAAGTATTGTCATGTTAGGAACATAAATTTGAATTAAAGTTAACTAATGGAAAAACAATGATTTTGCATGAAGTGAATCTACCATGAAACAAACTGGAAAGTTATGGTGTTGTTCTGGTTAGATTTGTTTATTTCAATACTTTCCAAAGGGTTCACAAGGTCTTTTGCAATAGCCAGATTATTCCATGTGAAAGAATTCTTAAAAGTGTGATTCGGTATGAAGTTTTTCTCTACTCCTGGTTATACAACTGCTTGAAACAAAACTTGGGAATTCTCATTTTTGGCCTGTTTTGAAGCAATTTCAGATTGAAGGGAAATGTTGATTCATAGCAGTGATATGTGAGCAAGTCATATTTTCTCTGCCCTTGATCTATCTTATGTTCTGTTCTGCTTCTGTTATCAATTCTTAGCAGAGTTCAAATCCAAGATTAAGAATTCCATTTGATTCAGTTAAAGGCCTGGAAACACTTTTTCCCATCCAGCTTTGGCATGCAATATCTATTCTCGGGCAGTTCATTGTACTTGTGTGATTTTATAATACATTAGAATTGCCATTTGTGTTGGATTCGTCAGCTTTCAGGCAGCAACACAGTTCAAGGAGAAGGCACACCCAGCCAAGCAAGCAAAGTCATAGAAAATTGGTTCTACAGGAAGTTAGTAGACTGTTTCTACAGGAAGCCAGCGAACTGTTTCTACAGGAAGTTTGAAAAGAGGGAAGCCAAAGGAGGAATCGGCCGAGATGTTAGCCAAAGAAGCCACCAGGGCCATCAAAAATGAGGAGAGAGATTGGTTGCTCAGAGGATGAGCAACACTTTCAGTAGGGGATGATGATGAGCCCCAAAAATGGACAATTACTTGGGCTCATTCAACCTCCTAATTTGACTTAATCCACCATTCTCATTAGTTTATTGCATGTTTTTTATTATATTTATGTTAATAGAGTGAATTTGGTTAGTCATTATGCCAACAAGTCTAATGGGTGCTTTGTGTAGCCTTTTTGGTCAATTTGGAGACAAAATTGAAGGTCTTAATGATTACTTGGCAGCCAAATTCGTGGGAAGACAAGGGAGAGGATTTGTAGGAAGGTGTCCCCTTCATTTATGGGCCCTTACCTCAAATTCTCCACCATCAGCTCGGAGTGCAAGGGCCACCGAATCAATCAGCACAAGGGCAGCCAAGCAAGTCAAGTAGGACCACTGTTAACTCCAAGTTTTGGGCAGCCGAGTCCCTAAAGTTTAGGAGGACTGTTGGGTCCTCAATTTGTATAAATAAGAAGGCTTAGGGCCTCATTTTGGTTAGCCAGTGGATGTTAGCTAGTTAGCCAGTAGATAGTAGCTAGTGGTTAGTCATTTTGCAGCCATTAGTTAGCTAGTTTGTAGTTCGATTTTTATGCAATAGATTAGCTTTGCTTTCAGCTCATTTTCAAGTCCTTCTTGTGGACAGTTTTGATGTAACTCTTCATTTCTTGATCAATAAAGATGAATCCAGCTTTGCACCAGCTCTAAATCTCTCTTAGGAGGCTGTAGCTCTTAGGGTTGGGACCATCTCAAGCGCCCAGGACCTCCTTTGTTTACTATCATGTGTCTTTGTTGCGTTCTTAAAATAAAATCTGCTCTTTAAATTTAGATATTTCTTTGTTAGTTAGATTTCTTTTGATGGTTAAAGTAGCCTTTTATGTTTAGAATAGAGTTGTTGGATTTAGTCATGCGTTTATATCTCTTTGATAATGTTTTGTTCACATGTTGTACGTGATTCTTGTCATGAATAAGGTTGTTGTTCACTGATCTCATTAAATTGTTAGATAGATCATCTAATATTTTGATTGTATGCAAGACGTAGTTGGTTTGATTAGGTAAACACTATGCAGGGCACCTTCATCACCTCCTCGTTCATCTGAGCCTCTTCCAGATCAGCTCCCCCATCACCAAGTTTGTTTCCTCATCTCCCATCTGCTCTTTTGCCACGTAACCCTACCTTCTTGCCTTTCCATTGCCTAAACCTTCTTTGATGCAAGCTAGACTTCCACACCCTCTCATCACCTCATCCCTCAGTCATTGGGTCATTCCAGGCCCCTACCCTACCTCCCTACACATTCATGCATTCTCTCCCACTCACCTATCAGTCAAAAACCCAATCACGAAACATCCTGTAGAAGAATTACAGAACTTCCTGTAGAAACCCCTGCAGACTTCCTGTAGAAGTTCATAAACACGGTTGCATGGCATCTTGACTTTTTGAAACTCTCTAAAAGGATGATAGGGATCCCTTAGACCCTCTCCGAGTCTTCGCAACCCTTTCCAAGAATTTCTCCTCCTTGATCCACCCATGCATAGTGAAAAGCTAGTTAAAAGCACATGCATGATAATTCTAATAACTTAATCAACAATACAAAAATATGTTTTCTTCAGATAGAGGTAGTCTAGACACATGTATTTTACCTTCATAGAAGTAATGGCATCTCTTTCAGTAGTTTGCATGCTCTCCTTTGCTAGGTAGGACTAGCTGGTAGAATTAGGGTTTGCTAGGGTTTGCGTTCCTTTTTGGCTTTCATTTTCTTTTCGCAATTAGATTAGCTTCCTTCGAGTTAGCTTTCATCCATCAATTAAAAAGCTTCTTCTAAGAGCTCATAGAAGTTGGCTTAAGCTCCTAGCGGACTTGTGCCAGCTGACCAAGTGACAGCTGCGGCAAGAGCTAGTACTTGTGCATACAGCACCGTCGCTTCCAAGTTTGTTATGAACTATCGGGTTGATAAAATTAAAGAAGGGAGTTCCAGGAGTTGTAGCATTATTGCTACAATACTGGGTCCCACCATCTTTTTTGGCGCCGTTGCCGAGGAAGCGTCAGAGTATTGGTGATTGTCGCTTTTCTTCTATTTTCCACTACAATCTTCTGCTAAGTAGTTTATTTTGTTTCCATTATGCAATTTCCTTTTTGCAAAAGTAGATTAGAATTTCCCGCTTTCATAGATTAGCATTTCAATTCCGCAATTTCATTTCTGCAAGCGTAGATTAGCATTTCAATTCCGCAAGCGTAGCCTAGCATTTCATTCCTGCAATTTCATTTGAGCAAAATAGATTAGTCCTTTCCTGCTTTCATTTCAATACCGCATTTTCATTTTAGCAAGATAGTTAGTTGCAGTTCAATCTATTTCAATTTTGCAGGTAGAAGTAGAAAAAAAAGAAGAAAAAAATCAACCAAAAAGATTCCATTTCATGCCTTGTAGGAGTAGAGATAAGTTAGAAAAATGATTGCACAACACCCCCACTGCTTCAGACAGCCAACATTCTCTTTTCTTCAATGGCTGTGATTAAAGAACCCCTGGGTGGACATCAAGGCATATTTAAAGAACCTCTAGGGAAGAAGAAGAAGAAACCATTCCTCTGGAGCAAATGGCTACAAGCAGGAATGTTGGGAGTAGTACCTTGTCCCAACACGAATTTGCAAATCAGCTGGAAGATTTCAAGAGTGATATGAGGGAGTTTCTTGCCATGCAACTGGATACCTTGCGGATCGAAAAGAAGCAAGAAGAAGCCAAGAGGGCTTTGGCCATTTTTTGTCCTAGGTGCACTAGAAAGCATCCTAGGAACGAATGTCCAATGCACTCTCTAGAAGTGTGTTTCATCTGTGAAGAATACCATCCTACGAATCAGTGCCCTTCCTTGCCTGGACTTAAAGTTGCATATCAAAGAGTTAAAGGAGCCACTGAATCACTCTATTATATGAACCAAAGGAGGCCACATGAACCTAGATCTTACCAGCAGGAACTGCAAGGGACACCTGAGACCTATTATGACCCCTACCAAGCCACTTTCATGCCTTCTTGGGGTCCCCCTGCTCATCCTTCCTGGTTCACACCTCCTCCTTGTTCCTTCACAGATCCATATTATGCCCAACCAGTTGCTCATTCATTTCACTCTTATGCTCAACCACATCCTCAGTGGAATGCACCTTATCAGGAGTGGAGGCCCCAGTACAACTCTCATCCCGCTCATTTTCCTCCACCACCTGCTCATCCACAACCCCATCCACATCCATCTCAATTACACACCTCCACTCAACTACCCGTACCATTTCCAAAGCCATACAATGGAGCAGCTCAACCCAATTGCAAAGCTGAGGCACAACATGTGCAAATGACTCCTCTTGAGCTCAATGATGTTCACCAAAGCTCAGGAAGAGTGTTGCAAAACAGAGAGTATATTGACAACATTGAAGGACCAAAGGAAAAAGAAGATTCCAAAGAGGAGATCAAAGAACCACGGGCTGCACTTGATGAAGAGAAGAGATCAGAATCAGAGATCGAGAGAGTTCCCTCATGGTTACCATCAAATCTTCCATGTATTCAAGAGAAAGATCAACAAAAGGAGGAAGATGAGAAAGTCATGATAGAAGGTGACATGAAGAATGATCCAGATCAGCAAAAGGACCAAGGATATCAAAGCTATATTGAGACATGGTTCCAGACAGTCACTAAGTTGCATCAGTACTCTCTTCCTCAGCTATGTTTGATCCTTTCAAAGTCAGATCATTTGGTCTTTGAGATCTGGATACCTATCAAAGCATGCATTTCGAGCCTTCACATCATTTTTTCTCTAATCTCGATGTGCACATGGCTCCATTGGAAGTATTCTTATACTTGAAAATGATTTTGTTTTTCAAGTAGGGTAGGGTAGAAAAAAAAATAAAAAAAAAAAAGAAGAGAAAAAATGAAAATAAGAAGAACAAATAAAAATCTAAGGTGAAAACCTCCTCGGAGGCGCCTTAGATTGGCTCATTGATTGAAAACCTCCATGAGGCGGTCAATGGGTTGGAAAGAAGAGAAAATAAAAAGGTAATAAGATCTTTGGGTGAAAACCTCCCTTGGAGGCGCCCAGGGCAGGCAATTAGGGTGAAAACCTCCATGAGGCGCCCTAGTTGTTTTTCAAAAAAAAAGAAGAGAAAAAGAAAAAAATAAAAATAAAACTAATTTCCATTGGCTAATTGCAGGTTGCAAGAAGGATGTTTCATGACAGGAGGAGCACTCAAATCAAGATCAAAGGAATTTTTCTTGTGCCTTCTACAGGAAGCTCTGTATTTCTACAAGAAACATCCTGTAGAACCTTTGGACGAGCCAAATCCAATTTCAAAAGTGAATCTAATGGTGGGAATCTGTTGATTAGGCCTACAAGCACTTGTGTGTCCATCCCTTGCCTTTATCCATTATTTTTTTTCCACCTCCTTGTGCTTCTCATTGTGCTTCTACAGGAACTTCCTGTAGAAATTGTGGGAAAGTAGACATGGATTTCAAAAAGTGGTTTGGTGAACATGGTAGCTTCCTCAAGGGTTCAGAAGTCCTCATGAAATCTTCCAACTCGTCCTCCATCATCTCCATACCTGCATCACAGCCCAAGCTGAGTTTTTCCTTCCATGCAAACATTTGCAAAAAGCCTTGAGGCAAAAATCCATAGAACAACATTTGTTTTTGCCATAACTTGAAAACCATGCATCCATTTGACAAACTGTTTTATGGTGAATTGTACAAGGGTGATGGCAACATGCTTGAGCAGTTTCAGCCAATTCCGGTGCACGGTTTCCAAGAAATCAGCCTCCATCACCATCAGCCAGTTTTGCATTTTCTCCATAACCGTGCATCCATTTCAAAACCCATTTCATGGGGATATGCATATGAGTGATGGTAACCTACCCAAGCAGTTTCAGCCGATTCCGATGCACGGTTTCCGAGAAATCGATCTCTGAAATCGTCAGCCATTTTCCATTTTTCTCGAAATCCGTGCATCCATTGATCACGATTTTGCTATGGGAGATGCATCATGATGATAGAAACATGCTCAGCAAGTTTCAGATCAATCCGCTTTACCGTTTGGGAGAAATGGAGAAAACAATTTCTGGTTCTGTGACATTGCAGCAGAAGTAGCTTGAAGGTGCAGATTTGAACATGGAAAGAAATGCATGCAGCTTAGATCTGGTCAGAAGACACCTGCACAAGGAAAAAAAATAAGAAATCATCAGCCAAGCCCTCATGCAACCAAAGGATCCAAGCATGTAGCAGTAGAATACGAGCATGCAGCAGCAAAAACCTTCACAGCAGCCGTTTGACTTCAGGTACGTGACTAAACCTTGTTCATCTATTGCATGAATCTAGTCTAAGCATTGCATGAACGAATGGAATGGTGAAATTAAGCCATGAATGTAGCAAGACACCCAATTCTCTAGCACTCACGAGAAAGTCACGCAGCATGCATGGGTCAGTCATGCACGTGAAATTTAAAAAACACGGATAATGTGGGTAGTCTAAACTCCAGTGCAACTGATGGATGAGATTACAGGCAGAGAACACACAGTTAACCACTGTAGTTCGTGATAGCACAACAGTTGCATGGGCCAGCACACGTATTTGCCACCTCACTCCAAAACAATCACGCAGAAATTAATGAGCGCTCAGCTGAAATTCATAAACTGTTAGTCAACTTGCACTTGCATCATGTTAAACTGAAGTATACATCCTCTGCTTCCACAATCAGCTTAACCTATCATCCTTCGCTGATTTTTTTTGGTCTGTTCAAAATTCTTCCGCATACCAAGGTCGTGCAGAGGCGCAGAGACATCCTATGGCATCTGGCTAGCATTCTACAGGAAGACGTTTTACAGGAAAATACAGCAGAGTCTTCCAGAGCAGAGAAGCCTGAGTTTTTCTTCATCAAGTTTGGAGCTTGAAGAAAGGTGGAAATAGCTGAGGTGGATCATGCTATTGATTTTATTGTTCGTTCACTTGCACGTGATATTGTAGAGGGTATGAAAGTCGTGGAATTGCTTTTAGAGCTTTCAAAGGATATGGCTATGTGTGAACAGATTGGCAAGGTACAAGGTTGTATCCTCCTCCTTGTAACAATGTCAAATAGTGACAATCCTAAAGCTGCTAAGGATGCAAACGAAGTTCTGGAGAATCTTCCACACAGTGAGCATAATGTAGTGCAATGGCACAGACGAACTATTTCAAGCCTTTGATACAGAACCTGAGAGAAGGGTCTGACACAATGAAAATTGTTATGGCAAGTAAGTTGTCAGAGATAGGTTTAACAGATCAAAACAACGCTGCATTGCTCAAAGAGGGAGTTGTATTTCCACTTCTTGAAATGATTTCAAATGCTAATTTGAAGTCAAAATTAGCAGCCATTGGGGCACTTCAGAATCTTTCAAGTTTACATGAGAATGCTTTACAAATGATCAAAGATGGGGTGGTCCGACCCATCTTGGACCTTCTATGCACACCACTGTCAACTGTATTGGCTTTGAGAGAAAAAGATGCTAATACCTATGCAAACCTTGCTATGTCTACAGCATTGCCCCAAAGAACAAATGGCACAACATCTGCATTATTGGAATCTGATGAGATCATATATCAGCGATTATCTTTAATAAATTTGACACCACCTTCAATACATGGAAGCATTGTTCGAGCATTCCATGCCATTTGTTTTGTACCAGCGGCTGTTGAGGCAAGGAGAAATTTAAGAGAGGGAGGAGCAATTCAAGTATTGCTTCCCTTTTTGTGAAGCTACATACTCTGAAATGCGAGCTTATGCTGTGAAACTGTTGTTTATCTTGTCTCAAGATGGAGATAAAAGAAAATTAGCAGAACATCTTGGAGAAAAATATATGAAATGTTTAGCAAAACTTATTTCAACATCTTCAAATGAAGAAGAGAAAGCTGCCGCAGTCGGAAAGTATTGTCATGTTAGGAACAAAAATTTGAATTAAAGTTAACTAATGGAAAAACAATGATTTTGCATGAAGTGAATCTACCATGAAACAAACTGGAAAGTTCTGGTGTTGTTCTGGTTAGATTTGTTTATTTCAATACTTTCCAAGGGGTTCACAACGTCTTTTGCAATAGCGAGATTATTCCATGTGAAAGAATTCTTAAAAGTGTGATTCGGTATGAAGTTTTGCTCTACTCCTGGTTATACAGCAGCTTGAAACAAAACTTGGGAATTCTCATTTTTGGCCTGTTTTGAAGCAATTTCAGATTGAAGGGAAATGCTGATTCATAGCAGTGATATGTGAGCAAGTCATATTTTCTCTGCCCTTGATCTATCTTATGTTCTGTTCTGCTTCTGTTATCAATTCTTAGCAGAGTTCAAATCCAAGATTAAGAATGCCATTTGATTCAGTTAAAGGCCTGGAAACATTTTTTCCCATCCAGCTTTGGCATGTAATATCTATTCTCGGGCAGTTCATTGTACTTGTGTGCTTTTATAACACATTAGACTTGCCATTTGTGTTGGATTCGTCAGCTTTCAGGCAGCAGCATAGTTCAAGGAGAAGGCACGCCCAGCCAGGCAAGCAAAGTCAGAGAAAATTGGTTCTACAGGAAGTTAGCAGACTGTTTCTACAAGAAGCCAGCGAACTGTTTCTATAGGAAGTTTGAAAAGAGGGAAGCCAAAGGAGGAATCGGCCGAGATGTTAGCCAAAGAAGCCACCAGGGCCATCAAAAATGAGGAGAGAGATTGGTTGCTCAGAGGATGAGCAACACTTTCAGTAGGGGATGATGATGAGCCCCAAAAATGGACAATTACTTGGGCTCATTCAACCTCCTAATTTGACTTAATCCACCATTCTCATTAGTTTATTGCATGTTTTTTATTATATTTATGTTAATAGAGTGAATTTGGTTAGTCATTATGCCAACAAGTCTAATGGGTGCTTTGTGTAGCCTTTTTGGTCAATTTGGAGACAAAATTGAAGGTCTTAATGAGCACTTGGCAGCCAAATTCGTGGGAAGACAAGGGAGAGGATTTGTAGGAAGGTGTCCCCTTCATTTATGGGCCCTTAACTCGAATTCTCCACCATTAGCTCGGAGTTCAAGGGCCACCGAATCAATCAGCACAAGGGCAGCCAAGCAAGTCAAGTAGGACTGCTGTTAACTCCAAGTTTTGGGCAGCCGAGTCCCTAAAGTTTAGGAGGACTGTTGGGTCCTCAATTTGTATAAATAAGAAGGCTTAGGGCCTCATTTTGGTTAGCCAGTGGATGTTAGCTAGTTAGTCAGTAGATAGTAGCTAGTGGTTAGTCATTTTGCAGCCATTAGTTAGCTAGTTTGTAGTTCGATTTTTATGCAATAGATTAGCTTTGCTTTCAGCTCATTTTCAAGTCCTTCTTGTGGACAGTTTTGATGTAACTCTTCATTTCTTGATCAATAAAGATGAATCCAGCTTTGCACCAGCTCTAAATCTCTCTTAGAAGGCTGTAGCTCTTGGGGTTGGGCCCATCTCAAGCGCCCAGGACCTCCTTTGTTTACTATCATGTGTCTTTGCTGCGTTCTTAAAATAAAATTTGCTCTTTAAATTTAGATATTTCTTTGTTAGTTAGATTTCTTTTGATGGTTAAATTAGTCTTTTATGTTTAGAATAGAGTGGTTGGATTTAGTCATGCGTTTATATCTCTTTGATAATGTTTTGCTCACATGCTGTACGTGATTATTGTCATGAATAAGGTTGTTGTTCACTGATCTCATTAAATTGTTAGATAGATCATCTAATATTTTGATTGTATGCAAGACGTAGTTGGTTTGATCAGGTAAACACTATGCAGGGCACCTTCATCACCTCCTCGTTCATCTGAGCATCGTCCAGATCAGCTCCTCCATCACCAAGTCTGTTTCCTCATCTCCCATCTGCTCTTTTGCCACGTAACCCTACCTTCTTGCCTTTCCATTGCCTAAACATTCTTTGATGCAAGCTAGACTTCCACACCCTCTCATCACCTCATCCCTCAGTCATTGGGTCATTCCAGGCCCCTACCCTACCTCCCTACCCATTCATGCATTCTCTCCCACTCACCTATCAGTCAAAAACCCAATCACGAAACATCCTGTAGAAGAATTACAGAACTTCCTGTAGAAACCCCTGCAGACTTCCTGTAGAAGTTCATAAACACGGTTGCATGGAATCCTGACTTTGTGAAACTCTCTGAAAGGATGATAGGGATCCCTTAGACCCTCTCCGAGTCTTCCCAACCTTTTCCAAGCATTTCTCCTCCTTGATCCACCCCTGCACAGTGAAAAGCCAGTTAAAACCACATGCATGATAATTCTAATAACTTAATCAAAAATACAAAAATATGTTTTCTTCATATAGAGGTAGTCTAGACACATGTATTTTACCTTCATAGAAGTAATGGCATCTCTTTCAGTAGTTTTCATTCTCTCCTTTGCGTCAGTAGGACTAGCTGGTAGAATTAGGGTTTGCTAGGGGTTGTGTTCCTTTTTGGCTTTCATTTTCTTTTCGAAATTAGATTAGCTTCCTTCGAGTTAGCTTTCATCCATCAATTAAAAAGCTTCTTCTAAGAGCTCATAGAAGTTGGCTTAAGCTCCTAGCGGACTTGTGCCAGCTGACCAAGTGATAGCTACGGCAAGAGCTAGTACTTGTGCATACAGCACCGTCGCTTCCAAGTTTGTTACGAACTACCGGGTTGATAAAATTAAAGAAGGGAGTTCCAGGAGTTGTAGCATTATTGCTACAATACTGGGGCCCATCACCTGCTCTTCATCAAGTACAGCCCATAATTCTTTGATCTTCTCTTTCGACTCTTTTTCGTCTGGATGTAGTCATTTAATGATATCAAGAGAATCTCTTGTTTGCACTACTCTTCATGAGCTATGGTGAATACCATTGAGCTGAAGAAGAGATGTTTGGAAGTGTTGTACCTCAACATTGTAAGTGGGCTAAGTTACTTGAATGTGTGGGTTTGGAAATGGTGGTACAGCTAGTTGAGTGGGAGTGTATATTTGAGATGCATGTGTATGGATTTTTGGTTGTGGTGGAGGTGAATAGTAGGGATAACATGGAGTTTGGTATAGAGGATATTGAGGAAAATACTGAGGATATTGTAGATGACTCCCATAAGTTCCTTGCCAACCTTGTTGCCAAGATTGGTTTTGGGGTTGAGATGAACAATGTTGCAAAGGAAAGGGTGCGTTCCAATTACTTTGAGGTGGATATGCATAACCTTGAAATTATGAATTAGGGTCTTGCACATACTAGGTTGAATAGGCTGCCATGGTCCTCTTGGAGCTACATAACATAGCTGCATTAGTGATTGACTTTCTCCATTGTCCTCTTCGTAAACTTCCTTCGACCTTGGTAATGATGGATAATGTTTAACATCATGTGATTCTGCAACACAAATATCAACATTTTTGTTTCCTTCATCTTGCATTCTTAACATTTCTACCTTTTTTGTTAGATTGCTAAGACTTTCTATTTTAAAATCATCAAACAAATTTCCAAGTTTAGATTGAATTACCGATCTTGATGTTGATTTACCTACTCTTGCTTTTCTTCTTGATATGTGTTTGCATGTTTCACAAATTTCCTCAAATGATAATTGATATACATCACCTCTACTCATGAAATTAATAAGATCAATCCATTCATCCGTAATTGCTCTAAGTGAGAGGGTTTTTACTGTGTCAGATCCTAAATGATGTAGTTTCACCCTCTTAACATTATACATGAACCTCTCTATTAGATCCTCTATACTCTCATATTCTCTTTGATTCATTATAAAGATTTATTCTTTAAGATCATGATCTTTATATTTTTCTATGAATATCTTTTACATATCATTCTACGATCTTATTGAATTAGTCCCTAAACTTATTAACCATTTAAGAGATCTATCCTTAAATTTTGCTGGAAACAATCTTAGTTTTTGAGTTTTTAATAACTAACCATAAGATCTACAAACAATTTCAAATTCAAAGAGAGGTTTCTGGATCCTCTGACCTTAGACCATGAAATTTTGGAAGAAAATATGGAGGGATGTTCTTCATATGCATGCTGACATTAGGATCTTGAATGGGGAATCCAAGAAGTTCTTCCTCATTGTCATCATCTCCATCCATTTCTTCTACATTATTTGACATCTTCTTCTTCTACCTACAAAAGTGAATGGTGATGTGGCTCTTACTGCACCATGTGATCAAATGGGGGGTTGTGTTGGTGTTGGAGATTTTTTTGTTTTTATGATTGAATGAAAAAACTAATGCAATTCACTTTTCTGTTTTTGAAATGGAATATTCCTAATGCAATTATGTTTTGTTTTTGCAAAAAGTAAAAAGAAATGAATCAACTAGGGAGGAAAACAATGCATACTTTGACACCTCTGATGAGCCTCATCAATGGGTAATTATATCGGCTCATTTTACCTCCTAAACTAGTCAAATAAACCATTCTCTTAGCTTATTATATGATTTTCTAATTATATTTATGCTTATAGAGTGAGTTGAGTTAGTTATGATGCCATGTGGTCTAATATGTGTTTAATGCAGATTTTTGATGAATTTTATGGTCAAAGTCGAGGATCCAGTGGAAAAATGGTAGCAATAACTCGAAGTGGATAAAGGAGAGGATTTTTAGGAGGGAATTCCCCTCATTTATTACTCCCCACTTCGAATTCCCCTTCATTTAGCGCGGAGTACAGGCAGCCGAGCAAATGGAGGATAACTGATGTTTATCTTGAGTTTTGAGAGCCAAGCCTCCATGATTTTGAGGAAGCTATTGGGAGCTTCATTTGTATAAGTAGAGAGGCCTAGGGCCTTACTAGGGTGGGAATTTTGTTGGATTTTTGCTACAGTTTTGCTTATGTAAACTCTGCTCAACTTCAAGCTTATTATCTTAACAATTCATGTAATCTTGTTATTGGTTTTGAGAATAAAGATGGAATCCTTTTTGAGTTAGCACTGAGTTACCTCAGAGGGCTAAAGCTCTTGGGTTAGGGCCCAATCCAAGTAGCCAAGCTCCTCTTTACTTGTATTTGTATGTTTTCATTTCAGTTTGTAGATTAGGTTGTTGTTAGATGCATTCCTCTTATGGTTAAGAATAGGTTGTTTTTGATGATTCAGTAGTTTGCTTCCATTTGTTCTTTCTATAGCAGGTTAAGCAGTGATAAAGAAAAGATCCAAAAGGCTAGCAACAGTGCCTTGGCCTCTCTTCCTCCCTTTGGGACAATGATTTGAGGCAAAGATCCTCTTGCTGCCCCAAAAACACAGATTTTCCTCCTTCATAGGACTTCTAGTGTTTGCAGCTTTCTAGTTGGTTCATAGTCTAGTTTGCTTTGCTTCAGAACTTCTTCATCATGCTCATTTCCTTATTAGCAACAATCTTCTTTCATGCTTTTCTTTCATGCAATGGTTATCAGCATTTCCTTTCATAGATCATAGTTTATTGTGATGCAAAGACTCTATTTTTTGATGCACTTATTTCCTTGCTTACTTAATCTCTTTAGTCGACTGCAGTTGTTTACGCAGTAGATATCTTCTAGAAGTAGGTTAGCCCATCAACCATGCCATCCTCCATCTGATCCATGCCCTATAGGTTGCCCAAGTCTACCCTCAATTCTGCCTTAGTTTCCTACATTTTCCATAGACTTTCCTCTCTCTCCTCGAGCAAATCCAATCATCTTTCTCTCTCCTAATGATTCTTGGTAGACCCTAGGTGCCCTAACACTTCATCCCAACCTTCATCTACCTTCTCCACCCACTCTCACACCTTCAAAATAGTGAAAAATACTCTTGGCCTCCTCCTGTAGGCCTCCTGTAGAACGCTGTTTTTCGTCTTGTAGATTTCCTGTGTCCTCCTGTAGATTTTCCTGTAGGCTTTATTTTGAAGGCCGAGTTTGGGAAATGCATCCATAAGGCCACCTGAGACCTCCTAGGACCCATTCACACCATCCTACATCCTCTCAAGTCCCAAAACCACCCTCCATCACCACCTATTCGTTGCCACATTCACAAACAAATAAATTACATGAAAATACATAAAAATCCAAAAAGATGTTTTTTGCTCATTTACTTTCAGAAATAGCTTAGGTAGATGTCGTTTACTTCCTTGAGTGGATAATGACATTCTTTTCATGGTTTTCATAGTTCTTTCTGCAAAAGTAGGATTAATGGTTAACTAGGATTTCCTTGGTTTGCTTTACATTTCAATTTTCCTTTCTGCAAGTAGAATAGCATCAACAGAGTAATCTATTTCTCCTTTCATCACATATAGAGCTTCTTCTATGTTAGAAAATTATATATTATGGAACAATGGAACACATAAATTATTGCAGAGATATAAACACAAAAAACACATAAAACAAGAGAGACAGATATACGTGGTTCACCCAGTTTGGGCTACATCCACCCTGAACAGCCAGTCCTTCCTTTCTATTATCTAGCAAAATGAAGAGACACAACCTACAATAGATCCACTGTAATATCCTCTATTTTCTCTCACAATCTCACCTCTCTATTTCTCGCTTAGAGAATACACATCTATTACACAACCTCAAGTACAATGTCCTCATACAAAGAGAGGGGTTGCCTTCTAGGGGAAAAAACCATAAACTAAACATAAGTTCTATCGTCAGGTCATCTGCCTAATGAACGACCCAGATTGACTAGAAATTACTATACTTTTACAAGGCAATTTTACATCTATTTTCAGCTTCGGGGGCGCTGCCACGGAAACCCCCATCGGGGGATCGTTGGCCCCGAGACCCCCCAGCAACAGGGGATTGGGCCCCCTGAACCCTCGCGGGGGGACAAGTCCCCCTCGCACACCCCCACGTGGAGGGGTGTACAAACTTCCTGGGGTATACGTCCGGTTGAAACAAAGAGCTCTGAATAGTAATGCTCCACACCCAACATTCTAGAATCCATAGAAGCTGGCTTGAGCTCCTAGTGATCTTGCGCTAGCTGACCAAGTGACAACCTGCAGTAAGAACTAGTGCTTGTTCATACAACACCGTCGCTTCCAAGTTTGTTATGAACTACTGGGTTGATAAGAGTAAAGTAGGAAGCCCAGGAGTTGCAACATTATTGTTGTAATATTAGTGCTCACCAACCTCCCTGAAAATGATGCCAAAAGGTGATGATCGTCAGTATTACAAGAAGAATTTTGCCACTCCCAAGGCTATCGACTTTAATTATCAACACGAGGTTTGTACAAATTTAAGAGTTATTGGCACTATATGTGTATCACACAATGTATCCTTCCTTTGTTGTCATGATGTAATGGTGTTAGACACCTAATCCTCTAAGGGTTGGTGTGGAAGCTGGACAACCAAAAGGAGTCCAAGGGACCACTTGGAATATGAAACTAAGGGTCACTCCTATGTATTATAAATATGTATCATTGTGAATAAGAAATACAATCTCATGTTTATCTTTCCTATTTTGTCTTTGCCATGTGTGTGTTTAACATGGCATCAAAGCAGGTGAGTTCCTGCCCTTCTCAACCGTGAGCCACTTGTTTTTGTGGCCCTTCTGTGCATGCTTGTCCTGTAGCTTTACCCATTTTACTGATATAGAAAAACTGACATCTTTCCCTCATACGTAGGTGCACAGGTCTCAAATTAATTTTTTGTACTGTAACTCCTATAAGATTTGTCCCTCTGTTGTGTATCTTTTGCAGACTGAAACCTCTCTCTGCCTTGAGTGGATTACTGCATGTTGTGTTCAACAATAATCTTACTGATGAAGGAGATGTATTGCTGTGTTGAGACATTGCTTTGCAAGATGGTGCATTGGTAAATTCATGGTGTCTCCGTTGGTAAACTCCTCTTACATGCCTTCTCACTACACTATATTTGCCATATGCGGTCCCCTTTGTTGCTGCCATACCATGCTTTTCAAGGAAGGCATCTTTATACTCAGAACGAAGTTGCATCAAATTTGTCATGTCAACTTCATTAAATGTAGTTAGCAAAGCAAATGTGTTCTGTGAGTCTTTCAGACGTGTAGCCACTCGCTTTCGTAGTCTTGTCATGGGAACCATTCTTTCCCTTTCTCGTTCAAAGCTACAAAATTTTCAATGAAACCAGCTTCAGGGCTATTAACATCAACAGTTACCTTGTCCGTCTCAACTTGAGCTATGGCCTCATCAACCTCAACTCTATCTCCTGGTTTCTTGAGAAAAGTTGAAAGAGTCCCATCAGAAATCGATACACCCATGAATGGCACCACAACCTCAACAAGTTTACTGGTATCTGATGCAAATGACCTAGTCCATGCTTGATAGGGAGAATCTTTGTAAAGGGCAATATATCGTACCCTGAGATCTTTTCTACCAGCTGGAGCATCCAGTGCTACATGAGAAGAAATATTTTGAACATGCTCATGTCCTCCAACTAGAAGTGCTGACAATATACTTGATCGAGAAAGATGGGCCGAGAGGGGGTTCTTCAACCTGGCGGTCCTGCCAAGCCTGGCTGCTTCTAACAAAATCGCCATGGCAGCCCTCCTCCAGACATAGTTGACAGGTATCGCAGCGGAAGCATAGTGCATAGATGGTGTCTTCCATGATGCAGTGACTGTGGATCAGAGAATAAAGAGCCACTTCGCCCTTTCAAATTCTTTAACAATTGCAGCTCATATGTCAAGAAGATCTGGTAGTTACTCTCCACTTTTTCTCTTGAAAAGCTCAATCTAACTGAGCCGAGGGAGTTACTGACTGTGGATCAGAGAATAAAGAGCCACTTCGCCCTTTCAAATTCTTTAACAATTGCAGCCCGTATGTCAAGAAGATCTGGCAGTTACTCTCCACTTGTTCTCTTGAAAAGCTCAATCTAACTGAGCTGAGAGAGTTACTGTCTTGTGGATCCGGAGAATAAAGAGCCACTTATGTAACAATTGCAGCGAATGATGGACGAAGCTGCCAAGGAATTTATCTCTCGCTAAACGGAAGGAGAAAATCCCCGAGAGTTTTCAGTGTTTGCCAGCTAAGATTCAAGCCAGAAGTCTGTGGAGTTCTATGGGACAGCTGAGTGTGAGATCCAGTGAAGTTTCTGAGGGGTTTACGAGCTGTTTGAACCTCTATACTTCTGCTATAGTTCAATGAAACAGGGCCTGAGAACCTAGGTGACAGTCGGCGCAGATTTTGGTTGTAGTAGCACATTTCATAAGGCATTCTAGTCAGAAATTGAAGTGCGAATTTCAAGGAGAATTTCTGTTGTAGTCTGGCACATAAATTGAGGCATTCTGAGAGGGATTGTGCACAGAAAACAAGGCTGAGTGAGGGAAGAATTTCTGGGTTAAAGTCTGCTCTTCTGGCACATAATTTATAGCATTGTTGGGTGGTTTTCATACATAGAAAACAAGTCAATATCAGTCAGTATATATGAGTGTGTGGAGGCTCAAAATTCAATGCATTTATCATTTTGAACTGTGAGGGCATCTCAATTACAAGCGCAGTGATCTATGTTATTTATTTGTCACGGATTAAGTTTCCTGTATATAATCACTCACCTTCTAGCATATCATGTCAAGGATATCAAACTGAAATGCAATTGAGAGGGGGACCTATGCAGGTGAGAAGCTAGTATATGTGGGAAAGCTCATTGGACCTTCTGCCGATCAAAAATTCACCAATTTGTATGTCAAGAATCTGGAAGATGATTGCATCTGTGAATCTGGAATGAAAAGATGTTTTGCAAGTAGGCTCTACAACTGAAAGAAAAAAAAAAAACATTTGCAAAGAAAGTAGAAGATTGGCTCTTCTTTTGCATAGTGTGAGTAGTTTGAGAAGTAAGTGCATTAAAGCAGCGAGTCATTTGCTGCATCTGCTACAGTGACTTGGTGATATTGGTATCCTGCTACTCATCTAATAGTTGCAACTATTTATCATTTTATAGGCCAATTTGTAGCTGAAGATAACATCACTTCTCTGATTATATTGGTTTGAAATGGATCGAATAGATGATGTATTGAAACTACTGAATAATTTAATACATTCCACTGTTGATGAGATGGTTAAAATCAACAAAACCTCTCTTTCCAATATTAAAATTTGTCTCCAAAATTCACATGAGAATATTCAGTTTTTGCATCTTGAATCTCAACTACAACAGGAAGAATTACAACAGTGGAGTCAGCATTATGAACCTGTTCAGAAGATTGAAACAAACTCCCATAAGCAGCAAGACAATAATGTTATAGTTGATTCAGATCCAGTGCCCAATAAAGAAGCAAGGTTACATGCTGATGCAAAAATTCAGTCTGCATTTCCCAAGCCCATCATCAGACCTTGGGAAGAGATTGTCCATAACAAGCAAAAAACAAGTCTTGGATATGAGAAGGACATGTCCTTTCATATTCCATATTACTCAAAGCCCATTCAATTTCAGAGTGCTGGATTACTTCATGACAGTTCACCTTCAGCTGTTTCAGAATCTACTTCTTCCACAACAACAACAACAGATTGTGAAATGCCAACACTGTGACCAAGTTGGCCATATGAAAGATCACTGTTTTGATCTTCATCCATGTAAGCACTGTCATAAAGCCAGTCATTCTTCAGATAGATGCTTCAAAAACAAACATCCTACAAGAATAATGATTCATCTTCAATGGATCGCTTCTTGGCAATGGGCTTCAACAACCAATAAGATATTTCGCTCATACAACAGGATTTGTTCTTGAGTATTGAAAGTCTTGCAGTTGAGATCTCTTCATCATGATGGCCATCTACAAGCTTCAAGGCCACATCAAGCGAGCCTGAGCCACAACCTACCATACCAGATTCAGAGTTGTAGCCAGAGACAAATATTCCCCTGAGCATGCCTTCATTCGATGATACCTCTTCAAAGAATTGGGAACACATCCTCTCGCAAAAGACTTCAACTTCTTTCCTATTTTGGAAGAGTTCCAGGAATTTCATTAAGCATTCCAGAGTTGTTGGTGATCCTTAAACCATCACAGGTTGAGACCTCCCTTTATTGGTTGAAGGTTTCCCTCCTCAAAACATCAGGAGCACTTCCTCTAGTAGAAGACCTAAGCTTCATGCCAGACTTGGAAGAGTTCTCGGAACTGCACTAAGTGTTCCAGTGTTGGTGGTCATCCTTAAACCGCTGCCCTCTATACCAACATTTCAGAGAGCACATTCAACCTAGTGTTGCCATGCATTTTTGCACATTTTGTATTACAACTCTCTTCTTAGACTCATACATAACCCTTTGGATTAAGTGGGGGGAATGTTGGATACCTAATACTCTAAGGGTTGGTGTGGAAGCTGAACAAACAAAAGGAGTCTAAGGGACCACTTGGAATATGAAACCAAGGGTCACTCCTATGTATTATAAATATGTATCATTGTGAATAAGAAAAACAATATCATGTTTATCTTTCCTATTTTGTCTCTTCCATGTGTGTATTTAACAAATGGAGTGCATGTACTGAAGTCAAATACTAACCTAATTGCATAAAATGAAATGTTCGAAGTGGAACCTTAACCTATTGCAAGAAAGAAAGTACTAGGAAAGAGACTGAAATCAAATGATAAAACACACCATTTTCTAACTAACTGTTAAGAGGTTTTTCTTCAAAATAATGCTAAGTTAACATGTATTCAATCCTACTATCCTAAGCATGCATATTCAAAACATCAAACATCACTATTGTGCATGTAAAGGACTGAAATATATATGTTTTCTTCTTTTTATTATTTTTATGGAAAAACAAGTGTCAAAGCTAATCTCTTTTGGTGATGTGGCAGGTGGCTTGGAGATGATGGTGGATGTTTTGAAGGCTTGGTAGACCCTTAGGTGACCTTGTGTGGTTTCCTAGAGGTTTTCCCTCAATTCGGCTTGAAAACAGGCCACTACAGGAAAACCTACAGGATGTACTAAAAACCTACAAGATCCCCAGAAAACCTACAGGATACAGCTAAGAGAAAAACGATGGGTGTTGGAGGTGATGGAATTCTTAGGGAAGGTTTTTTGTGGATGTAATGGAGTGAGAAAATGCCTAGGATCACTTAGAACTCAAAACCAAGGTTGGGAGATGGATGGATTTTCTCAAACTTGGAGAAGTTTCCTTGTGAAATGATGAAATTGGTGAGGGTTTAATGACCAAGAAAATCAAATACAAATTGGATCAGATTTTTTTTTTTATTAGATAGGATTTCTTAGGTCCCTATTCAAAGTGGAATCACTAAAAAATACCTCTGTTAACCCATGAAAGGAAAAAACATTACTAGTCGAAAATCTAGAAATTTCGAGAACTAGTGAGCTAGTAAATCTAAAAAATGCCTAACCAAATCAAGTGAAAATGCAATGGGGTAAATTTTTTTATGAACTAGAATATTTTTGTGATCTAATTCAAGTGGAATCAATTTGATTGAAGCTCATTAGCATGCTCTAAAAATAGCAAAAAATTACTATTCTTTGCTAAAAAGGAGGTCCAACAATCTAGATTTGGGAATAAGAAGACTAATCCAAGTGTAGAGCATTGGGAAGGTATGTTTTAATAAATAATTTAGTGATGTTTTAAGCAATAGTTGTAATCTTTTCTTTATTATAAAGTAGGGAAAATGCAACGAGAACGAGTCTAAAATGATCCAATCACTAACAGTTGTCTTCTCTACGCAGGGAAAGGTAAAAGCAGGAAGGCGCAATGCAAAACGAGGATTTGATGAGAAGATAACGGCTGTCCCTCCAATTCTAAATAAGGTTCAGACCAGGTCGAGTAAATCAAGGAAGATCAGTCCGGAACGAGATGAAGGACTGCCAGTTCGGAAATACAGGCCGAGTAAAGGAAAGCGTTAACAATTTAGCGGATCCCTCAGGATCTTCGATCCTGAGGGATCGCTACGATCAATCATTTTGTCGACCGATGAACTCCGCCGTTAATTGTAGAAAAGGAGGGTAGCATTGGAAACTAGGGGATTACTTTTGGTATCTTTAACTTTCTGTCATGAATTTTATTGTCAGTTGAACTCAGACTATTGAGTCTCTCTGAGACCTAGTTTTGTACTCTCATTGATGCGTTAATATAATATCTCAGTGTTAATTTCTCCGTGCGTCTGAAGTAGTTTACGGCAGTGCGCCATTGGAAGCTTTGGGCCCGGCTCCAACGGACACTGGCTGATTGTACCATTACAATTCTGCTTTGTGTGGTTTGTTTCTCCTAATCTGTTATGGTTGCATGTTGTTTCATATTTATTCATCTGTAGCTTTCCTGTTATAAATCTCTGTAACAAGTTCATATCATACTTTCAGGATTCTTCGCATACTGTTGATCTGAGTTGTTTGCATCAATTACAGAATTCATAAGTAGAATATTTCAGCTACAGGTGATTGGGGTTAATGGATTGTTGGTGACTATTGGAGATCGTGTACATATGATTGACGTTTCCTGTCTTTAATGATTTGCTGTTCCATTTGATATATATATGATTGACGTTTCCTGTCTTTAATAATTTGCTGTTCCATTTGATTAAGCTGCAAACCTGTATAAATGATTGCTTTCCTTTTTGTATGTAAGTGTGTGCCAAGGATTGGAAGTGTTGACCTCGCGAGACTTAGTTTCTTTACTGCCGTTCCATTTACTGCCGTTCCTTTTATTGCTGTTCCATTTCTGAAGTTGCTGTTTCATTCTGTTTTATTGCTGTTCCTTTCGCTTGCGTTTATTGAAGTGGCATGAGAGGAGGTTCAAGACCGTTGTGAGATACAACAGATGCTATAATGCTCCCAGATCATGATCCATACTCCTTCATCAGTTTCTAGGGGGATAGGTTACTAATTCCATACCCTCGACCGACGAAGTTGCTGCGTGTGTGATTTCTTTATGCAAAAGTAATTTAGCATTAGCATCCGTTTACTCTTGTATTCTTTAGATCTATACTACGAAGCATTATCCTGACAAATAGCCTCAAATTAAGATGTCCTTTACAATAACAAAACGCTCCCGGATTGACTTGTAATGTGAGATAACTAGAGGTGAAAAAGACCCTTGTTATAGCTCCACATTTTGGCGCCGTTGCCGGGGAAGGGGCATAGCCATTTGTTTTTTTAACAGGGTAGTGTGTGAATCTGTTAGGGGAGAACTGGATTTTAAAAACGGAAGGTAAGAACCTGCGTGCGGAGCATGTAAAAGCCCTGCTCCACCGTCCGCTTTCCTAGCAGAATTGATTTAGTAATTTAATTGGAGTGCATGACTAAGCAGAAAAAGCCAGAAAAGAATCAAAAGCCTCCATCCAAAACCGAAAAAGCCAAGGGGTCGGCGACCCTTGGACGAAAGACCTTTATAGACGAAATTTACAAGAAAGCCGGATCTCCGCCATCAGTAGGTTATAGGAAAGTAAACTCTAAACAACCTGCTAGTTCCCTTCAGGCCTCAGAATCACCATCTGAAGCCTTTGCGGAGGTGCACAGTCAGACAGAGGAGCAGGACTTTCAAGAATTTGACAATTCGACTCCTAGACCAGTGCACGAAGGAAATTTTAGCAACCTTTGCGAAGGAGAAGGAGAAACAGGGGAAATCGAGGAACCTAGATCTCCTATTGAACCAAACCAGCCTTTAAATAGTCCAGATAAAGGAAGCGCTGCAAAAATCCTCGTTGAGGGAATTCATTCACCTCAGACAGTAGGGGCCATCATTATCCCTGATAAAGGGAGTGCTGTAAAAACAGTTCCTGCTAAGATTACCCCTCCGCAACCAAGGAATACTCTATTGGAAATTCATGAAGATTACTGGCATATATTTGATTCCATGGCGCAGAATCAGCCAAATACCCAAACCTCTACTTTGCAATATCCCATAGTAGATTCCGCTGCGAATGCACCAATGAAGGCAATTCCGCTTCAACATATCCCGACGTTTCATGGACTCACATCAGAAGACCCTGATGCGTTTCTATTCGAATTTGATGTGTTATGCAGGGGATACGATTACACCACTGATCCCCAGAAGCTAAAACTGTTTCCCTCTACTTTGAAGGGAGCAGCTCTGAGATGGTTCATGGGTTTAGGTGGTGGAGTCATAAACAATTGGGAAGAAATGAAAGCGGCCTTCTTAAAAAAATATCAGGATTATTGTAGATCAAGAGAACTAAAGGATGAAATCTTTCAAATGTCAGCCAAACCAAATGAAACTTTAGAAGAATATGTAGAACGTTTCCAATATAACTTGCAGAGATCTCCATATGCATCGTTACCTCTGCCCGATAACGTGTTGAAAACTGCATTGATTAGAGGTATGAAGGAGCAATGGATTGAAACGTTGAATATTATGGGAAAAGGAGACATTTATCAGGAAAATTTTGCTGACATCATTGATCTGTGTATCAGGAGCTCAAGAGGCAGCACAAGGATAAAACCAGCAGAATATGATCGCTTCACTAGAGACAATCGAACATCAACAGAAGGAGTATCACGAGTGGAACTTGGAAATCTGTTAGAGAATTTTAAAACTGATATCATGGGGACATTAACTACACAGCTTGATATTGTGCAGGCTAAACAGAAGCAAGCAGAGGCGGAACAGAATCTGGCAATTTTCTGCCCGCGGTGCAGGAAGAAACATAGCCAGAAAGAATGCCCGCTCGATACAGTTCAAATATGTGCTATTTGTACCAAGGACCATCCGACTGAAAGCTGTCCCTCGCTCCCTGGTTTGAAGGCGGTGTACAAAGAAGCAGAAGAGGAACCAGAATCAGCATACTTTATTAACCAGCGTCGTCAATGGCAACCTAGGCAACCTGGTATGTTTCAAGATCCCTCCTCTTCTTTTCAATCTCCGCAATTTAATGCTCAGCAACAGAATATGTGGCAAAATCAGTCTCAGCACCCGTTTTCAAATTGGCCGCGTCAAATGTTTCCTACTTCGAACCCTTGGATGAACCAAGCTGGTTGGCCAAACTTTCCTTATCCTCCGCCATATTGGCCAAATAGTTCATATCCTCCGCAGTGGACCCCTTCCACTTCGCAAAGTTCACCCTGGCAGAGCAACTGGCCAAGATCGACATATCAAACACCAGGATCAATTCCGCTCCCTCAACCAACTCTGCCAGCCTTGCAACAAAATCCCCAGCCCAACCTAAGACCGCAGCTCCCAGCCCAACCCAACCCTAACCCAAATAATCGACCAGTTCAATCTCTTCAAATTATAGAATCTTCCGAGATTGAATCTGCTCTGCAGGAGTGCAATGATCTTCAGTTGAGATCTGGGCGAATAATAGAAACTGAGGGACATAGAACCGCTCATATTGAAAACCAGTTACCATTAGAACAACCGTCACAACAAGAAGAAGTAAGTAAAGACCAGGTTCATCAGCAAGTAATTACATCTTCTCCACCTTTCCCAGAACGACTGGCCATTCCGAGACAAATGCAATATCCGGATTTTGATATTCTGGGAGAACTTCAAAACTTGTATATAAGAATTCCATTCCTTCAGGCTATACAGGATATCCCCATATATGCAAAAACCATAAAAGACCTGTGTAGCAGAAAAACAAAAAGAAATATAACCCCTAACCCTAGAGTCCAGGTAGTCGGCACCTTATCCGACCTCTTATCAGGGAAAGAAACACCAATTAAATATGAGGATCTTGGAAACCCAATTGTCACTGTTCAAGTCTGTGGGCAGACCCTGACCAACATTTTAGTAGATTTAGGGGCTGCGATTAATATCCTGACAACATCAACCTGCCAGAAGCTTGGAATCACATCGGTAGAGCCTACTTCCACTTTACTAGAGCTAGCTGACCGATCAGTAATAAGACCAGAAAGCACCTTGTATGATGTCATGGTTTCAGTGGACTCTTGGGAATACCCGACCGATTTTCTGGTGATTAATCCAAAAACCCGACTAGATGGACATCCGCTAATTCTAGGTAGACCATGGCTCGCTACTGCTGACGCCTACATTGGATGCCGACAGGGAAACATGACCATAACCAGAGGACCAGATATCAAAAATTTAATCTTGTACCCGCCAGCCCAGCCAAGCATCACACCTCATATATCGCTGACCAATCTGCGCCCTGCCTCATATATTACTGATAATATTAGACCACCATTAACAGTTCAGGAAGCGCTAGATTTTAAAGATCAAACAGAAGATGATGCCATCAATAAATTCATTAATCAAACAGAATCCACATCGTATACACAATGCTTTATGATAAAAGCGGCATTTGATAACGAATTAGAGGAAGATCCTCTAAAAGATGACAATGACCCAAATATACCTGTAACCTCTGTTGCTAACAGCAAAGTAATACAAATTGAACCGGGCAAAACTTTAAACATTAACGCTAATCTGACACCTGAGCAAGAGACCAAACTCATCCAGCTCCTACGAAAGTATCAGGAGGCATTTGCTTGGGACTATCCTGATATGAAGGGGATTGATCCCCAGCTATGTACACATCGTATCTATATCGAGAAAGATGCAAGACCGGTTCGCCAACCACAGAGAAGACTCAATCCCCATTTAAAAGATGTTGTAAAAGATGAGCTGCAGAAATTATTAGACGTTAATTTTATTTATCCTATTTCTGACAGCAAATGGGTCTCCCCACTTGTGGTAGTACCTAAAAAGAACGGGAAATGGAGGATCTGTGTCGATTACAGAGAATTAAACAAAGCTACACAAAAAGATCACTTCCCTCTCCCTTTCATAGACCAGGTATTGGACACCTTAGCAGGCAAGAAATTTTTTTCTTTCTTGGATGGCTTCAGCGGATATAACCAGATTCAGATTGCCCCTGAAGACCAGGACAAGACTACCTTTACTTGCCCCTAGGGAACGTTCGCCTACCGAGTCTTACCCTTTGGATTATGTAATGCTCCGGCCACATTCCAACGGGCTGTTCTTAGCATCTTCACAGATTTAATTAATGATGGATTGGAAGTCTATATGGATGATTTCACACCATATGGAGATGACTTTGATCCAGCCCTTGACACTCTCGAAAAAGTTCTAGAGCGTTGCATCGCTACCAGGCTTTGCTTGAGTCACGAAAAATGTTACATGATGATGACAGAAGGACTCATTCTGGGACATTACATCTCAGCAGCTGGCATTCAGGTAGACCCGGCTAAAATTCAAATACTCATGCTTATCCCAACCCCCACTAATCAAACAGAGGTACGCAGTTTTCTTGGTTTTTCTGGGTATTATAGACGATTTATACAACATTACTCACGTATTGCCGCACCTCTACATGCATTAACTGGAAATGTTTATTTTTTGTGGACAGAAAAATGTGATCGAGCCTTCACAAAATTAAAGAAGTTGCTATCTACAGCTCCAGTTCTCAGAGGACCTAATTGGAACTTACCATTCCAAATTTCAACCGACGCCTCAGACACAGCAATCGGTGCAGTGTTAGGCCAAGAAGAAGAGAAAAGACCATACGCTATCTATTACATCAGCAAAAATTTGGCTCCGGCTGAATTAAATTACACTGTCACCGAAAAAGAATTTTTAGCCGTGATACATGCTATTAATAAATTTAGACACTATATTACAGGCTATCCCGTTATTTTGTATACAGACCATTCTGCTATTAGGTATTTAGCAAATAAGCCTGTTACAAATGGAAGAATAACCAGGTGGTTGATCTTGTTGCAGGAATTCGACATTACAATCAGAGACCGACCAGGGAAGGAGAACCCTGTAGCTGATTTTCTTTCACGAATACCAAAATCAGTTGAAACAGCAGCAGTTGAGGACCAATTCCCAGATGAACACTTATTTGCAGTCGCTGTTCAGACTCCCTGGTACGCTGATGTGGCTAATTATCTTGCAGTAGGTAAGCTTCCAAAACATTTAACTCCCAATGAACGGAAACAGATCGTCGCGAAAAGCAATCGATTTTGTGGGTTGGGGGCTATCTGTTTCACACAGGCGCAGATATGGAAATCAGAAGATGTATTCGAGAAGACGAAATCTTTGATATCTTGAAAGCCTGCCATGACGGGCCATGTGGAGGACATTTCGCTGAACGAAGGACAACACACAAAGTATTACAAACGGGATATTACTGGCCTACAATCTTCAAAGATGCAAAAAAATTTGTCCAGGCTTGTGATAGTTGTCAGCGTGTAGGACGACCTGGCCCAGCAGACGAAATGCCTTTGCGGCCTCAATTGGTGATCGAACCTTTCGAACGCTGGGCTCTGGACTTTGTCGGACCCATCAACCCCCCATCAAACCAAAAAACCTACATTTTGGTGGCAACTGAATATGTTACCAAATGGGTTGAGGCGGAGGCATTACCCAGAGCTACAGAGGAGTCGGTAATTCAATTCTTGTTCCATTTGTTTGTACGTTATGGTCTTCCAAGGGAAGTGGTTACAGATGGAGGACCACAATTTGTGGGACATAAATTAGCTGCAACACTCAATAACCATCACATCCATCACAAAATTACTACCCCATACCATCCGCAGGCAAATGGGCAAGTCGAAAACAGTAATAAGATAATAGAGTCAATTTTGACAAAAACTGTTGCCTCACACCGCCGCGATTGGGCCGCCCGACTACCGGAGGCACTGTGGGCTTATCGAACCACATGGAGAAGTACCACTGGCTATTCACCATATCACTTAGTGTTTGGAAAGCAACCCATTTTTCCTATAGAATTTGAGATCCAAACCCTGCGAACTGCCCAAGAAGTCGGATTGGATTTAAGTGAAGCACAAAAAAATCGATTACAGCAAATTAATGAGTTGGACGAAACAAGGCTCGCTGCATTACAGAATACAGCACTCATCCAGCAGCAGCGAGCCAAATGGCATGATGCGCTCATCAAAAACAAGATATTTCACGAAGGAGACTGGGCTCTGTTATATGATTCTAGATTTCAGGATTTCCCGGGGAAGCTTCAGACTCGATGGTTGGGACCATACGAGATTCAAAAAGTCCATGACAATGGGACCCTTACTTTGATTACAATTGATGGATCTGGATATACATTTAAGGTTAACGGCCACCGAGTTCGTCTGTATCGCAAACCGCTCACTCGGGAATCATTTTGCCTGCAGTTACGCCAAGATACTAACATCAAGATTATGGGAGAGGAAGCAAAAACTTCCTCCCCTATAGATTGGTAAGAAGTTCATTCTTTATTACCACATTTTGTATATAAAATTGTAAATTTTGTATATATGTTTCAAGTGTGTGTTTTGCTGTTCCTTTTCAAAAGGAACAACACTTGTGTGTTTTGCTGTTCCTTTTCAAAAGGAACAGCACTTGTGTGTTTTTGCTGTTCCTTTTCAAAAGGAACAACACTTGTGTGTTTTGCTGTTCCTTTTCAAAAGGAACAGCACTTGTGTGTTTTGCTGTTCCTTTTCAAAAGGAACAGCACTTGTGTGTTTTGCTGTTCCTTTTCAAAAGGAACAACACTTGTGTGTTTTGCTGTTCCTTTTCAAAAGGAACAGCACTTGTGTGTTTTGCTGTTCCTTTCCAAAAGGAACAACACTTTTGAATTTTTGCTGTTCCTTTTCAAAAGGAACGACACCCTTGAGTTTTGCTGTTCCTTTCCAAAAGGAACAACACTTTTTGAATTTTTGCTGTTCCTTTCCAAAAGGAACAGCACTTTTGAATTTTTGCTGTTCCTTTTTACAAGGAACAGCACTGTTGAATTTTTTTATTCTTTTTTTAGAAGGAGCAACATTTGTGTGTTTTTTTTTTTCAATTCTTTTTTTAGCAAGCAACATTTGAGTGCTTTTGTTATCTTAGGACATTGCATCAAAAAGAACCCTCCCACCCTCCCTTGTAAGAAAGAAATAGTATGCCCTCGTCCTTTCTATAAGAAGAAAACATTGTCCCGAGGCCATAAGTAGCAGCTATATATTTATGCAACAAATATAAAAGGCATGATATATCAAGATCAACACATCATAAATCGCTATCTATAACAGCCCTAGTATTGATGCAACAAAGGAGGGAACCATACACTCATCATTCTTTCAGCCATAAGTCTCACCTCCTCTGCCCTGTTGGAAAACTTCATCATGTTACGTTCCTACAATTTTCTTTATTACTACTTGGAAATAAGAATAGAAAATTTATATCTTCCTATTGGGATAACAAGACTTCTTCCGCCATTCCCACTTTTAAGGAGGGCTGAACCACCCTTATGTGTAACTATACAAGAGCAAAAGTCCATCTCAAAAGAAAAAAGCAGCAGCAGAACCAAAAGAAATTATTTGTCAAATGCAGGATAGGGGGTTTCATTAAAGAACCAGCCTACTATGATCATAAGATTGGAAGCGAAGTGGCATTCCCATCATGGCCACCACACCAGGGATATGGTCCAACAGGTTCATTATATAAACAAACCTTGGAACAGGGGGTCTCATCACGAGCCAGCCTGCCCACGTTTCGCGCCTCTCTGGTGAATGGCGTCATGGTTATCTGGTTACCAAGCCAGCATGATGGCCTGCATGTTGACAAGAATTGCTCTTCAAAACTACACAAAGGACTATGGTTCCGGGGTGAAATAAACAACTCTGCCACGATTATAAACACCGGTCAGCAGCAGAGCTCTGTTAATGGTATCGGAGTCAAAACATATACACCAATTTGGATCTTATTAAATATTTCTTTCTATCCTCGTAATAATTATATCTTACACCTTAATGGATACGTCACATGAACATTTATCATTACCAATTATGGCAAATGTATTGACTATGACTATCTCAGACTTTCCATGAGTGCTAGACGTCCTATCCTTATGTTCTGCATCACATCACGAGGGCTTATGTTAAACGCGCTCTATCCGTCGCATCGATCTCGGTATTTCTCTGTCTAATCTGAAATATGGTAAAACTTTATAAGCTGTTCCATTATGACTCGGTGATGGGATGACCGCCTTCTTCTATTTGACGGCTGAGGCAGCCTATCATTTCGCGCGGGGGGGAGGTGACTTCATTACTCCGCCGGCCACGTGTTAACACATCATTCGGAAATGATATGATACGGAGGTACGATATGCGTTAACGACATGACAATGCTATTTTTTGAAAAAGTTGTTATTTATGATCAATTATTCATGCATGCTCTGTGTCTTTTCTTTTTGCCGCAATTACGTTCTTTGCATTGCTGTTCCATCTAGACCCTGAAACAGAACCATGGGGGGAAATTCTATCAGAAGCGAGCCGAGCGAGCTCATAGTCTCCGAAGCCGCTCGGAAGATCTTAGAAAAAGCAGGGTGGTTAACTTATTTTGGCCACCTGCGCAAATCAAACGAAATAGTGGCCATGGAATTCCTGCAGAATTTGCAGGAAGAACACTCAGTGGTAGGTGGGAAGCAGATAGCAGTCACGAAGGAAATAATCGCGGAAGTAACCGGATTACCAGACTTAGGTCCAATATGGACGACAAAGAAAGAAAGACTGCAAAAGATCGTAGAACTCTTCCAAGATGAAGGGCAGGAGCTGACAGTGAAGGGAAAAGGAGTGCTGCCGGCAACACTGGGAGAACCTTGGAGCGAACTGGCAAAGGTAGTACAGAGCTACATCACCAGCGAAGGACGAAAAGATGTGGTAAGGCCGCGTCACCTTAAGCTCTTAGCTGTGTTAAAAGGAAAATGTGATGTGAATCTCCCTGCATTGTTAAATTCATTGTTGCATGATACCTCTCGGAGCCTGAAAAAGGCACACCATGAAGACGCAGTGGTTAGCCACCACGGGCTGATCCGCCTGATAGTGACATACAGTCTCGCTCGGCAGCAGACTAGCTGGCGGGAACTTATTACAGCAATTGAAGGGGAAGTAGCATCACCATCCCCAAAGACGAAGCACCCCGCTAGCACCTCTGAAACACCTAAAAAACCCAGAGAATTGCCAAAACCTAAGCAACCCTCGGGCACAACCGAGCAAGCGAAGAAACGCATAAAGCTAGGGAAACAAAAATGCACCCCTGAAGCAACTAGACATGCAGAAAAACATAAGGAATTGGCCGCAGAAAGACGTGCTATCTTAAAGCGAAGGTATTCCTCTGGCACAGAAGAACAGGTTGAAAAACGCAGAAAGGTGGAGGTGGAGGAACAGGTGGTCAGCACACCCGAACAACCCAGGAGGCCTAGAAAGTCAGTTCGGTTGGCAAAGATAAGAGGTAGGCTGGAAAAAATCCAGCCAAACATAGGCCAGCCGATTGAAATAATAGAGGACCCTCCAGCGCCAGAACAAATACCTGGGGAAAACCTGGAACAAACAGAGAATGAAGTAGGAGCTGAAGAAGGAGATAGGGATGACGACTCTGCGGCCGAGACCAGCTATCCAGAGGCAGCTACTGAGCAGCCAATTCGGGAGAAGGAGATGGAACAATTGGGGGGTAGCCATCCACAAAACCCTGTGGAGGAAGAAGAGCTGGCCACCATCTTGGCCAGCCTTAGAGGTTATCCTTCACCCTCCAGTCCGGCAGAGCCTCCCGAAGGACCTTCTGAGGAAGAGACGCGTGACGAATTGCATGATGGGATGGCAGGGGAAGAAAACCGCCTGTCATTGACAAAGAAAATCTGAATACCAATCAGGAACAAGCCGTTCCCAAAACACCAGAAGGAAATCCACCCGCTGATGGCGGGGGGGATGAAAATGTTTGTCGGGAACAGGACGTTCCCCGAATGATAGAAGAAACCCTCGATGAAAGAGGAGCAGAACTGAGGGCCGCCCATGTGCCCACAGCCGAGGCAAAAGAAATTAAGAAGTTGAGAAGAAAGCAGCAGAAATTGCTGAATATTATAGCCCAGCTTCGGCAGAAAATTCGAAGTCTGAAAGCCAGTTTGAGAATAAAGAGGACTGTAAGAAGAAAAAGAAGGACAAATACAGCTGGGTCCTCTCAGAGAGGAAGACAGAGCACCTATAGGCATCTAGTAGGTCGATACTCTGCTAGCAAACCTGCAGCTGTTCCAATTAATACTGAGGAACAAAATGCTGTTCCATCTGGAACAGAGTAACAAAATGCCGTTCCTATTGACATAGAGGAGCAGGCTGATATTCCAAATAGCTCATTAGAACCAACTGCCATTCCAATTAAAACTGAGCCACAAGACGACATCCCAGTTACAGAGGGACCACCGTACCCCTTTATACATGTCAAGAAGGAAGGGGAAAATAGAGCAGTTCACACTGAGACACCACCTTCAGGGAGAATTAAGCGACGAAATGTAAAGGTTCAGGCGAAACTTCCTGCCTCCAGGGAATCATGGGAAGGGGATCCAAAAACCAAGGCCTTGCGCCGCGAGATACGACAGGCCCAACAGGAGGCTGAACAGCTACGGGAACAAATGATCCCTCGAGAGAAATATGAGGAGCTGCAGCAGGAAGTTGAGCAGAGGATTCCTCGGGAAAAATACGAAGAATTGCAGCAGAGGGCTGAGCAGTTAGAGGAACAAAGGATCCCTCTGGAAAAACATGAAGAACTGCAACAGCAGCTGCGAAACATGAGTGAATCGGAGAGTCAGGCTTTTGAAGGATGGCAGAAGGAACAGGAAAAGGTTGCTAAGGTAACACGTCGACTAGATGCTGTTATTAAACAATTGGACACTGTATGTTCGTTGTATGATGATGTTTTGACTTGCAGGGCCCCCGCGAAGAATTATGCTTTATTCCTCCTTGAAAGATACTTAAGATTGAAAATAAAAGCTGTCAGGGCAGGTGCCCCCATTCAGATTAACACTGTTAATGATTTTATTGATTGTTGCAAACATTATGGGGTTAAGGTCCAACGATTATTATGCGAATTTTATTTGCACAATATGGTGCTTGAGCAGGAAACTGATCTAAACCCTGGCCCCTTTGTGGGGGATATATAGCTGCAAGCCTTTGTTTCATTCGGGGTCAACCAGTTAAAATGGCTCAGGGCTTACAATGCCTTTCAGAGGTAGGAGCACAGCCTAGATCTATGGGTCAGGGCTGAGCCTCAAGATCCAGTTCGCCTATGGCAATCAGACAAAAGCCTTATGAGAAACCCTGGCGTTATAAAACTACTAGGACCCATGCATGAGGAGTTGATCCGAAATAGCTTAGAATACTTCCTGGTTATTAAAGATTCCGCCTTGGAGGCTGCCAAATTCCGTTATCGGATTTCCACCCCAAGCATCCAGCTCAGGGAGCCCTTCAGATATGAGAACTTTGAGCTGGCTACTGAACGATTGCCTTTTTATGGCCAGTGCATTCTGCAAGCTGGACCATCATGGTTAGGATATCGGTTCCGTAGCCCAATTATCTGGCACCCTGCACCGGGGTACCAGGCCTTGTATGATATGCCTGCAGATCAGTTGCATTATTTCTTTGATAATCTGGTTGCCTATCATGGTTGCAGACCCCCTCATGAAGTACCCTCTCCAGCCTATTCTCTTACTGCTCTCCATGTTAATTATAACGTTTTCATGAGGCCATGAAACAGAGTAAGTCGGGGGGTGTGTAGAGCATTGGGAAGGTATGTTTTAATAAATAATTTAGTGATGTTTTAAGCAATAGTTGTAATCTTTTCTTTATTATAAAGTAGGGAAAATGCAACGAGAACGAGTCTAAAATGATCCAATCACTAACAGTTGTCTTCTCTACGCAGGGAAAGGTAAAAGCAGGAAGGCGCAATGCAAAACGAGGATTTGATGAGAAGATAACGGCTGTCCCTCCAATTCTAAATAAGGTTCAGACCAGGTCGAGTAAATCAAGGAGGATCAGTCCGGAACGAGATGAAGGACTGCCAGTTCAGAAATACAGGCCGAGTAAAGGAAAGCGTTAACAATTTAGCGGATCCCTCAGGATCTTCGATCCTGAGGGATCGCTACGATCAATCGTTTTGTCGACCGATGAACTCCGCCGTTAATTGTATAAAAGGAGGGTAGCATTGGAAACTAGGGGATTACTTTTGGTATCTTTAACTTTCTGTCATGAATTTTATTGTAAGTTGAACTCAGACTATTGAGTCTCTCTGAGACCTAGTTTTGTACTCTCATTGATGCGTTAATATAATATCTCGGTGTTAATTTCTCCGTGCGTCTGAAGTAGTTTACGGCAGTGCGCCATTGGAAGCTTTGGGCCCGGCTCCAACGGATACTGGCTGATTGTACCATTACAATTCTGCTTTGTGTGGTTTGTTTCTCCTAATCTGTTATGGTTGCATGTTGTTTCATATTTATTCATCTGTAGCTTTCCTGTTATAAATCTCTGTAACAAGTTCATATCATACTTTCAGGATTCTTCGCATACTGTTGATCTGAGTTGTTTGCATCAATTACAGAATTCATAAGTAGAATATTTCAGCTACAGGTGATTGGGGTTAATGGATTGTTGGTGACTATTGGAGATCGTGTACATATGATTGACGTTTCCTGTCTTTAATGATTTGCTGTTCCATTTGATATATATATGATTGACGTTTCCTGTCTTTAATAATTTGCTGTTCCATTTGATTAAGCTGCAAACCTGTATAAATGATTGCTTTCCTTTTTGTATGTAAGTGTGTGCCAAGGATTGGAAGTGTTGACCTCGCGAGACTTAGTTTCTTTACTGCCGTTCCATTTACTACCGTTCCATTTACTGTCGTTCCTTTTATTGCTGTTCCATTTCTGAAGTTGCTGTTTCATTCTGTTTTATTGCTGTTCCTTTCGCTTGCGTTTATTGAAGTGGCATGAGAGGAGGTTCAAGACTGTTGTGAGATACAGCAGACGCTATAATGCTCCCAGATCATGATCCATACTCCTTCATCAGTTTCTAGGGGGATAGGTTACTAATTCCATACCCTCGACCGACGAAGTTGCTGCGTGTGTGATTTCTTTATGCAAAAGTAATTTAGCATTAGCATCCGTTTACTCTTGTATTCTTTAGATCTATACTACGAAGCATTATCCTGACAAATAGCCTCAAATTAAGATGTCCTTTACAATAACAAAACGCTCCCGGATTGACTTGTAATGTGAGATAACTAGAGGTGAAAAAGACCCTTGTTACAGCTCCACACCAAGCAGCTCAATGATTAGTATTAACTACCAAATATTTTCCAAGGATAAATAAATGCCTGTGATCCTGCAAAAGAACTTACATAAACTATTTAACTCAATCTTACAACAAGAAATCACTAATACTAAATGCAGAAATAGAAAGAAATAAAAACTAGAGATGCATGTGAATAAGAAGTGAAAAGAAGGAAAGAAAATGATATAAAAGGGATCTAAGGTTCTTTGGATGGCCAAGCCCAAGGAAAATAAGAGACCTATGGAGGAGAACAAGATTTAGAAGCTGAACATGACACCAATCTTCATTATTTTCACCAATAGAATTACATCCCTGTAAGAAAATACAATGGAGCTGTAAAAATACAAGCTCTCTCCACAATAAAACTAATGGAAATATCTCCTATAGGAAAATTCGACTTGGTACTTATACAAAATGATTTGGAATCATTCCCCATGAATGGAGGAAGCTTTCTCCACCAAAATCCCTTGATTAGTGGATCTGGTCCCCAATACTAGGAATTTGCATTAAATGGCAGGAAACACATTCCTAGATTTTCTCAATCATTCCCTAGAGGAAAATTCGGCTTGGTACTTATACAAAATGATTATGAATAATTCCCCATAAATGGAGGAATCTATCCCCACCAAAATCCCTTGATTAGTGGAACACATTCGTAGATTTTCTCAATCATTGGAGTTCCACAATCTGTGCCATAATTCCATAATATCTTGTTGATTTATTATTTATTATTGATCCTCTTGTAGTAGGGAACAAGTCCCTAAATTTTCTCCTCCTCCAAATCTTCATAATCTACCCAATATTGTCACAATATTCCACAAAAATAAATAATATTAGGCACAAATATCCAATCATTCATAAACATTCATAATGAATATATTAAAGTTAAAAATAAATTATCTAATGCAAAAAGAGAGGTTTAATGTGCTTAAGGATGGTCGTAGGCCTTAATTTATGTTCTAAGTTATAGGAATGGGCATTATTTATGTCTAATTTAGAGGCCCATCAAGGACTACCTACGAAAAGGGACATTTGGAGTTTTTTTCGTCTCTTTTTCAAACTCTCTAAACATGAAAAAGATGTCGAGTTTTACCTACATTGGACTCGTTAAAACATCAAACAGTGATGGAATTGTTGAACATGATAAGGCCGAAATACTCCTTCTTAGGGTTCATTAAATATACTTGGAGGGATTCATCCGAAGGATGAACAGATCAAGCATATGTTATCTTCCTCAAGCTTGTTAAAAAATAAAGAGGTAGTTACCAATATCGTTGGGGAAATTGGGAAAATTGGGGATTCCACTTTGCTAATGGTAGTGAGTCGCTCTTGAACATGGCACTCTTCCACTTCATCTTCATGGATGTTGGGTTGGGTAATCTGGTTGTCTTTTGGTTATCATACCTTTTTCAGAGCCTCCATTTTGATTTTGGGTTAATACTACTAACTCCATTTAGTGTCATCAGTGTGTTCAAGAAATTCATTTAGTTTATCTCTGCTACAATGTTGTTAAGCCTTAATTTTATGTCTGCCTTCATGATCTGGTTCTATGTTAGCATCATTCTAATCATTCTATCTCAATCATGATACCTATTTTGTGTCGTTGATGAGGGATACATCGAGGCCCTCTTGCAATGGGTTGCTTTCTATTGACATCAGCACATCATCCAGGAATTTGACTTAGAAACACACCTTTGGTACCTTGGTGCTTGCATACATCAATGGAAAGTTTCTTCACTCTCAGTGATAGGTTTACATTAATGCCCTTCAACCGAAAGTTTCTGTGTTGTGTTCAAAATCAACTCATTTACTCACACCATATGGATTGTACCATATTACCTTGATACCCATTAACATCATCGATGGTTTCTCTCACGTTTGTTAACAACTTATATCATTGGTTGGTAATCAGATGGTGTCTACCATGTTTGACTCCATCTCATTGATTCACATGGTTAGAATCATACATTGGTTGGTCATGTGTGTTGGCTTGGTTTGGGTTGACCCAAGTTCGATATATAAATTGCAGCAAAAAAAACCCTCAATCACCGGCCCTTTCGATAATGAATTATAAGCAGATCGCAGTCTCACTCGAAGTGACTATGGGAGGATATAGAACCAGGTTTCTACAATGTTGAAGGATTAGAAGATGTGGTATTGCTATTTTATTTTACTCTTAACATTTATAAATTACTTCACCACATTATATTAATTGCTTAAAAATTCCATATAAAACCATAAACCATCACTATGCTGAAGTAAAATGCAACTATAATAACTGCTACTCTACAACAGAGAATAAGAAAATATACACATCAAACACCAATTTACCATGGTTCACCCCAGTGTAGGGTTAAATCCACAAGAAGTGTTGCTCAATATAATAATTCTTTGAATCAACAAACAATTCTTGTCTTGCACACTAAGTTGTAGGCTGTCTGCGCACTCAGATGTCGACTCAGGTCTCTGCGCACTCACCTTCAGAGCCTCACCTTCTCCATTGAATTACAGATCACAACAATTCACCCATAACACTGATCTAGATCTAATTCAAGATGATTCTCTTCTTATTATCTTACCCTATATATACTCTTACATCTAGGGATTACATCATCAGAATACCATGGTCCAAATACCATGGACTCCCTAAAACAAGAAACTATGGTCGCAAAACCATTGATACTTTACAAAATTGTGCGTATTTACAAAAAGGAGGGCCTTTGACCCACCCTGAAGCCCTTACGACACTGTGTGGTATATTCAAAATGCTTCACTGAGCAGTCAACTCCACACTCCACAATGCTCCACCCCACAAAATGTGGAGTCTTTGCCAAAATATAGGCCAAGTTGGGTTGCGCCCAACAGTGTGAACAAAATAGAAGACCCAGGATCTAGTTTCATCCATCTGAACAATAGGCCTCCTAATGAGATTAATCAGAATCTTATTCCCCCTTATCATTATCATTGCACAAATTTCTAAGCATGACTTTGTCTAATCCTTCAGTTTATGACTAAAAGCACCTTGTTTTAGTCATTTTAAGGACCCACACACCCTGCATAACGAAGCAACAACATTGTATTGCACTCTCTCCTCTGAAGGTGCTATGCATTGCACCTTCCATAACCGTGGGGGTGCACTGATTCTAGAAATTCAGGAAAAAATAAAGAATTTCCGAAGCTTCCTCTTCTAGAAGCTTCCAGTGGTTGTTTCAACCATTTATCTTGGATAAACATTCAAATCCTATCTAATTCCACCTTGGAGAAATTATCATCTTATCCCTTAAGCTTATCTTTCCATCACATTTGGATCTCAAGCCTAGATTGGTAAATGGATAAGAATTCATGAACTACCTTTCCTTCCTATATATTTACCTCATTCCACAAGCACCTAGTTATTTTTTCGGTTGGATTTTTGAGAGTGATTCTGCCCTTATGCTTCTCCAGTAAGTGGTTATTATATCATGCAATTAGGGTGATTGGATGTGCATATTGTGACAAGGAAAATACAAGTCAACAACTTGGAGGAGCTCTTCTACAAGATCAACTACTACTTATGGTTGTAATCTCCTTCCATTTATATTAATGCAAATAATTCATTGTTTTCCTATATTTGATGTTGTTATTTCAATTATTTCAATACCATGTTGATCTATTGAGTGCAGTATTTAGATGATATTGCATATATATCGTAGTTTCTTGCCTCGTGTTATTTGACTATGTAGGTTCTAATTTTGGCATTCAGGGCTAGAATTGGAGCTTCCAATCTAAAGAAGGATTGAAGTGTGTGAAGGATTCTAGGTAGGCCTCACTTCATCATCTATTTAATTTAAGGAAAAGCATTGGGTTCCTTGTCTCTCTATTGTTCTAGGTTAGCGACCGACCTAGGGGAGATACATTTGTCCACAAACTTAAATCCCATATAGCACGCATCAAAATAAATCACTAGTAACATGCTAAAATAGATGACCATGATGATGGTATTGATCTATGCTTTCCTCAACGTGTTTGGGAGGAATAAAAATACACAAATTTTATCTTGAGAACTTTTATCGATTTTGTATGGGAAATTTATACAAGCATTTTGCCAACTTTCAACTACTTTAAGTCATCTATCTACATATAAAAATAAGTGATAAAATTGGTAGAACATTTTCATTTAAACTCCGTTATACAAGAATAATGGCACCACTTTTAATAATAAAAATTTATTTGAGTCCAATTATTTTTACTCACCCCGGTCTTTCTATAATGCAAGTAAATGAAATTCCATTCTATAATCTAACAAGTTATTGTAAAAACATACACAAATCATTAGTTTTTTTAATGTTATAAAGACACATTTAGGAAATGGAAAATCCGGATAGAAAAAAGGTATTTGTTTCCTTCTCTTTCTAGGAAAAACCCATGGGCACTTTTTCACATTTTGTGGATATTACCTTACATAGACCTTCTGACACTGATTAGAGACAACGACCTAATAAAGACAACCAACTCAGAACCTAATAGTTTCTTATTAACGTCTGATGCATAAGTGCTCGTTATTTCTACATCTATACTGTTTGAAAAAATCAAACGAACTTAGGGTTTTGGTTTCTCTACTACATATCCATTGAGAAAGCCCTATTCCTTGCCACCTTGACTAAATAAACTTGGTCTTTTTAATTCCCTATATATAACTAAATAGGGGACAATAATTGTTGTTGAAATAAGGAATTATTGAGAGGGAGGGGTGAATCATTAATTAATATATATTTTTTTATTTTTCTTATTATTCTTACAGTCCCTTCTTATATTCTTTAACTTGTGAGAGAGTTCATTCACAAAATAGTGAACCAACAATATTTCAGACACACATATTCAAACCACAATCACATGAGCATCACACATTTCACACAATGTTTTCATGTGGAAACCCATAGGGAAAAAACCACCAGTTTTTTGTTTATTTATGATTTAAATTAAGCATACACTTAATTACATATGTTTGTTTGTGAGCACTCACTCACAAGAAGCACCAACTCCCTTTGATTGTTTTCTAGCACCTACTAGTAGGAAGAACCAACTCCCTCTTTTTGTAGATCCATGTCCAGCTTACCAGAAGCACCATGTGAAGCACCAACTTCATGATTTGTTGAAAGCACCATCTTCACAGATTTGTTGCAAGCACCCACTTGTAGCTCCTTGGGTTTATGCAAGCACCAATTTGCAGGAGGCACCAACCCCCAAGCCTTCTCGAGCACCCACTAGAGATGGAAGCACCAAATTCCTGTGTGTAGGTTCCAACCCACACCCAAATAGGAACTTAATGTTATTTGTAATTCGTAGCCACTATACCTAATCTCAGGTATATTCTCTACTCACTCTACAAAAACACACTAATCTGCTCAGCAACAATCACTCATCACAATACACACAACTCTCCTTTCTCCGCTCTTCATCACTTGTGCTTATATGTTGATCTCTTTCTCTCCACAACGCAAACTCAACTCTCTACCTTCTTTCTCTAGATAGGCACCTTCGAATTTTCTCACCTAGCAGCGAAACTTCTCTCAAGGTCTGTTACCTCTTCATAAGCACTCTTGACCTTTCTCTGTAGAATTGGCTCCCTCAACCTTACACATCACCACACACACAAAGGTTTAATGCTTATCTATCTAGAAACAATGTTTCTCACCCCTACATTGCTCATATGACTCCTGGGTTTTGTTCCTCTATTGTCCACTAACCAATGTTGCCGCTTCTATCCTATATTCACACTACCCGAGTTAACTTCAACATGGATTTTCCATTTCATTGTTGCATTTGAATTAGTCTCTACCAATGCATTAAACATGAGAATGAGCACTTGATAGTTTCTCCATACTAAGAATTGATTCTCAACCCACCTGCACACTCCAAAGAGGCACTGTCCTCTCTGTGCACAAATATCCTATCACTGAGGCTCTTCCATTTTATTCATGGTTTCACACATCTTAGTTGTACTTCAGTATGGCTTTTCTGTGGACCGTTGTCATCGTTTTCTTGTCTCAAGTCTTTCTGGAGATCCATCTGTCTCTAGGAACCAACTCAACCGATTTGCATTTGTTCTTCGGCTTATGAACTATTCATCCATTTAACTAACTGAAGTGTGCATTAGAGCACATAGATGGCTTGTCTCACCTCTAGGCAGGCCCAAAAATCTTTTCTGGAGATCGTGGTCCTTGCTGCCTTAACCCAACAATATTTTAGAATCGCTATTATTCTTGAGACCAACTCCTCTGCTCATGCATTCAGTTTCGTAGCTGACGACCCATACACCTTTAACTCTCTATATTGTTTTATTGGAGAAATTTCACATTGTTGCCTCATAATGGTGTAATGTTATGATACTCCTTAGTCCCTTGGCGCTCAGCTCCTTTGGTATTTTCTTTCTCATATGACCGGGCCAGTGACCATAAAATTAATGCCTTATCAAAGCCCCCTTTTGTATCGTAACTTATGCAAAGTTCCATTCTCATCTTGGCTCCTTTTGCTTAGCCCTCACCACATTTATCATCATAGTACTGAGAGTTGTGACCTGTCGCTTAACCTTAAGGTGCTAGGGCGCTTTTTTCCTGTCAGGGGCCATTCTTCATTTGTTAACTACTTTGCGCCCTTGGTTCTTTAAAATTTCACGACCATGTGTCAGCCCAATATCGGAAGCCCCCTTCATCAGAAATTTTCCAAGCTTCATCTGTTCTAGAGTTCTGACATCTTCAACCTCTGATATGCTGACCTTCGATATGATGTAACCACTCCACGTGGTGACTCCTTAGTGGTGACACGTGTCACCCAGTTGTGGCCCATTATACTACCCAATAAGATTGAATATGTCTGCCACATGTCTTATCGTACTGCCACATTATGCTAACATTAGATGCCATTGTAGCTTATCGAAGCCAATCATATGCTACCATGTGTCCTTCTAGAGGAGAGAGAATATGGCTTGTCAACCTTTGTTTTTTCAATGAAATCATTTGTTAATCTTTATCAACAATAATCAACAATTTTCAAGGCTTATCTAAACTACTAGACATCAAATCTTCTTAAAGTACCTCAATTAAGAAGTTTCGATACTCCAATATCCCGATCCTTCAATATTTCGATATTCCACTACGCCAATGCACTGATACAAAGATTGGGGTTCCGATATCCTCCAACCTCCGATAAAGCCTTCTCTGATGTACTGAACCTCTAATATTTCGATATTGCGATGTCGTAGACTTTTGATATGCCTAAGCATAGATATGCTGACCTTCGATATCTTGTCTCCGATATGCCGATGCATCGATATGATGACCTCCAATATTCTGATGCACCAATATGATGATCTCTGACATCTTGTTCTTCGATACGCCGATGCACCAATATGTTGGGCCTCCAACATTCTGATCTCTGATATGCAATATTCCTTCCTTCCTAACGCTTCAAAACCTCGAACTTCAGAAGACTATATCTTTTGATCCATGAGTCCATTTTTGGATTTCCACATATTGTTGGAATTTTTATTCAGAGAACTTTCCAATGGAGAGGGTCCGATGTAGGATTTGAGCCCATATTCTTGCTCTAATATGTCTCTAGACTTTGCCGCTATTTTTCTCCATGACTCTCTTTCCTGTGCCTGAAATCCTGAACTCCCAACCACCATAGTCATCATCTTATGGCTCTTCCAGTAAGCCTGTTGCTATGATGATTCTCTATAAACCACTCCAACAACCATGGGATTCCTCCTTGCCCATCACTACCAACATCTACTGCAAAAAGCATCTAAGCTAGTCTAGTTGACATCAATGGAAACACTCATGCCAACAATTAGGCAATGCCAACTTCCCAACTCATCTCCCCAACATGGTTGTTAACATCATTGCTAACACACTTGTAGATATCTTCACTAGGCCACTGGCCATCTAGACAATGCCAACTATCCAACAATCTCCCCCTTTGGCATTGATGACAACACTTCATCCTTATCTTCATTTGATGGAAAAACCTCATGCTTCTTCCACACATATCATTGCATGACTTACCAATGGCCTACTTTCTTCTGCACAAGCCATCACAACTTCTCCACAAATTCTCTCCCCCTTTGACATCAATGGCAAGGGGCTACAAGCTTCCTTTTTCTCCCCATGCAATCATCGACTGTGTAGAACAAGGTCTAATTATTGAGATGTGCAATCTGCTTCGCAGACATCGCTTCCAAGACTGTCATTGTTGTTATTCCATAAATTGAGATTATGTGATATGGTGCCCCTGAACAGATACTGCCTCTAATTTGAATTCCTCTATTTTTTCACACCTTATGGTTGCTAGTTGAGCACTCTCTCCACTAATGCATCTTTTGTACCAATTTGAAAAGAAAAATCGATACCAATTAAACTGCTTATGGTATTGTTGCTGCTGAAAATAACGATGATGCATTTCTCCTTGCATTTCACTATTTTTGCTTCTTTCGAGACTCTGGTCACTTCATTTTAGCATCTCCACTTCTCCCCTTGAGATCATACTTATACAATAGGGATTTCTTCTCAACTAATACCAATTGCACCGAAGGAAACAATACAAATTGGATACACTACCAGGAAAACTCCAGTACTTCTTTCTAAAATAAAATGTCCAAAAACTCAAAAGGTTTCTCCACATGAACCCAACACTACCAATTGACACAGTGATACCAATTAAGGGTTAAGGGACATGAAAATCTTGTACCAATTGTGTTTCACGAACACAAGACTACTAGGCATAATCAAACTCACAACTTAAATGAAATAAGGGTTTTTCACGCAATATGCAAACCTTTCATTTGCTCAACAATATTTCTTTCTAAGGCTTCCAATAGTTGTCTACTACTGATTATCAAAGAAACTCCCCCTAAGCCAATTCTCTTTGATCTCTTGCATCTACTTTCTTGCCTCTGCATGGGGACTGATCCCGTGGACCTCACCTGACTATGAGCTTCCTTCCATTCCACTGCAACCCATTTTCTTCTTCCCACAACATAAAATATTGTTGTTCTCTTCATGTTCATTGCACTCCTCCTTTTCAATGTTGATACATTCAAATTAGACCAATTTATTCTTGTAATCATTAAGAAAGCACAACCATAACTTCATCAATCAGATGCACCTTTCTATTCATTCCTTTTAGCTCCTACATCTGACTTATTCAACCTCCCTTGAGGCCATTATCTTCCTTTAATGAAGAGAAACAAAGGAAATACTCCCCCTGAGTAGATCATCCTCCTTCTTCTTCCAGACCTTCAATGGACGAGTCCTGATAGATGCTTTACTCTCGATTCTTGCTGGAGCATTGTTTTCAAAAGTGAAATTTCTTCATCTGTTATTTTCCTTAAGTGACATAAATCTTATTTTTCCCCAGTCATATGTTTGGAACAAACACTATCCGCATACCATTTGTTTTCTTGATTATGAGTTGGTAAGGTGAGACCACACTGCATGCTCCTTTTAGTCTTTAATTTCCAGCTCTCTTTATCCTTTTGTATAGTTGTACGTCTAACATTTTGGGACTTAGGCATGTATTCAAACCTATATCATCACTCATTGGATTTGTGCCCAAAATTATTACATTTGAAGCATTCTACTTCACTTAGTAAGCGAGAGAAGGAATTCTGATTTCTGAAAGAGGAATTTTGAACCTAGAAATATTATGCATATTATATCTAGGATTTTCATCTCTTTCAACTTTGATCCCTTTACAATCAATGGCTTTATGTCCAAAGATATGGCACATATAACAATGACCATAACACAAATAGGCATGCCTATTGTTAGAAGCATTATGAGATTGTGTAGGAAAACACCTTGGTCATCTAACTGATTTGTTCATTCTCTATTGATGATCTCCTCTTTGTCTAGTTGCTCTTTTGTCTTCATTAATTATTTCATGATGCTTCTTCCCATGGCTCTATGGTTCTTCGAATCCTGTGGACCTAAATTTTATCTTCACAATAGAAGATTCTTGTGTCTTAGAGTATCCCAGACCAGTTTTGATTCCTGAAGGCCTTTGACTATTCAAGATCTAATCTAGTCTCCTTGTCCCTTTAGAAAATTTTTCATTTAGACCCTTCTCAGTCTTTGTTTTCTCAAGATCGTTTCCCAGAGAGACAACCTCTACTTCAAGATTCTGATAGTTCTCTTCCCATTCTTGAACCAGGTCTTGAAGAACCTCTTATTTTCATTTGGCCTCTTCCAGATCAGCTTTCAAAGACAAAATATCATATTTTCATATTGATGAGATCATTTCCCTTTTTAATTTGAGCAGCTCCTGTTTCAACTTCTTGTTCTCCTCTTCTAGTCTCTCACAGTTTCCTTGGTTTTATTTCAATAGAAGGACTAGAATGTACTTGCTCTTCATAGCTTCTTCAAGGTTTTGTTTTTGATAGGAAAACTCCCCATTATCATAGTTATACATACCTTCCTCTATATGTTGTAACTGTTCCTTTAGTTGCCTATTCTTCTTCCTTGGTTTCTTTAATTCGGTGAGGGCACTGAGGAGTTCCCCTTCCAGGTATACTACTCCTTCTTCTTCTTCCTCTTTAGAGTCCATAATACCTTGTTTCTTGGAGTCTGTTTCAAAGGTCATAAGAGGATATTTATCTAACTCATTCTCCAATGAGTCTTCACATCTTCACTCTGGTGCTGAGCTATCCTCTTTTGGGTAGAACCGCTTTTCCTTTTTTTTTTTTTTTTTTTTTTTTTCTGACATGTCTGAGACTTGTTTCCAAATTTTAGATCCTCTTCCTTTTCAACCTTTTCTTTATAAGGGCTTTTGGAAGAGAAATTTCCAACTCTTCCACAATCAAAACATTTAAAGGGAAACTTCCCTTTATATTTTCCTAAACCACACTTCACTTTTCTAGCTAGTTGAGCCATCTCCTTATTAGATTCACAGCTGGAGTAGTCTTGATGATCTTAGTGCTCCTTTCCCTTTCTAGATACTTTGGACGTCGCTTCATTCAGTTCAGATTTCTCTATTCTTACTCTCATCTCATCAGGCTGTGAGAGTACCATGTAGCTGATCCATCTTGAGATCGTTTAAGTTAGCCATTTCCTCAATAGCTGAGATTTTGGAATTAAATCTAATTGGTAGAGATCTTAATATTTTTTGAATAATCATGTATTCGTTGAATTCTTAACCAATTCCTCTAATCATCTTATTCACTTCATTAACTTTAAGGAATTATTCTACGATGCTTTCATTCTCATTCATTCTCAGGCTTTCAATCCTCATTCTAAAAGTTTAGAGTTTCTCTTGCTTGACTTTGTCATCTCCTTTATGACTTTCGTTAAGATTTACCCAAACTTCCTTAGAGAACTTACAATGCATAAATTTTAGAAGTTCTAATTGAATAAGACCAAAGAGAATGGAATTCTTGGCTTTAGCATCATTCCCATCTATTTATTTACCATTTGCATTAGTGGGAGGAATATGAGGGACATTGTAGTCTACTAGTACTGAAGTCCAAACATCTAATCTCAAGGACATAATATATTCGTCGATTCACTTTCCAAATATCATATTTGGTCCCATCAAAGACTCATATTTTACTTGAGCAAGCATCTTGACTCTCTTTCCTGGACATAATTCCTTATAGATCTACCTTCCAGTGTTTAAACTGTTGCTAAAGGAACTTGGCTCTGATACCAATTATTGAAATAAGGAATTTCTCGGGGGGGGGGGCGGGTGGGGTGAATCAGTAATTAAGAAAATATTTTCTTTTTCTTATTATGCTTATGTTCCCTTCTTATATTCTTTAACTTGTGAGAGCATTCATTAAAAAAACAGTGAACCAACAATATTTCAGACACACATATTCAAACAAAAATCACATGAGAAGCACACATTTGACACAATGGTTTTTCACAAATTTGATATGTCGACCTCCGACATGACATCATCAATCCACGTGGTGACTCCTTAGTCGTGACATGTGTCACCTGATTCTAGCTCATTAGACTACCCAAAAAGTTTGAATATTCCTGCCATGTGTCCTATCATATTGCCACATCATTCTAATGTCATATGCCACTATAGCTTATCGAAGCCAATCATATGCTGCCATGTGTCATGTTAGACAAGGGAGAAGAGGCATCAACCCTTAGTTTTGCAATGAAATCATTTGTTAATATTTATCGACAACACTCAACACGTTTTAAGGCTTATTGAAACTACTAGACATCCGAGCTTCTTCAAGCACCTCAGTTAATAATTTTTGGTACTCCGATATCTCGATCCTCTGATATTCTGATATCCTATTATGCCGATGTGCCGATATGCCAATATTCGGGGTTCTGATATACTCCAACCTTTGATATAGTCTACTCTAATGTACCGAACCTCCGATATTCCAATATCATGATGTTTAGGACTTATGATATGCCTAAGCGCTGATATCCTGACTTCTAACATCTTGTTCTCCGATATGCCAATGTGTCGTTATGATAACCTCCGATATTTCGATGTGTTGATATGCTGAACTTCGACATCTTGTCCACCGATATGATGATTTATCACTATATTGGACCTCTAACATTCTGATCTAAGATATGACGATGTGCCGATATACTGGACCTCCAACATTCTGATCTCCGATATGCCAATTTTCCTTCCTTCCTAAGGCTTCAAATCCCTAAACTTCAATATACTATATCTTTTGATCTAAGTGTCCATTTTTGGATTTCCACATATCGTTGGAAAGATTATTTAGATAAATTTCCAATGGAGAGGGTTAGATGTAATAGTTGAGACCATATTCTACCTCTAATATGGATCCAAACACTCTGCCACTATTTTTCTCCTTAACTCTCTTCCCTCTGCCTAAAACATGAACTGCCAACCACTATAGTCATCATTTTATGGCTCTTCCAGTAAGCCTGTTGCTATGATTATTCTCTACAAACCACTCCAACAACCATGGAATTCCTCCTGGGCCATCAATGCCAACATCTTCTGCGAAAAGTATCCAAGATAGTCTTGTTGATATCAATGCCAACAGTTAGGCAATGCCAACTGGCCAACACATCTCCCCAACATGGTTGTTGACATAAATGCCAACATACTTGCAAATATCTTCACTGGGCCACTGGGCATCTAGAGAATGCCAACTTTCCAACAATTGTTTCAAGATCTATATTGTTTGAAAGAAACAACTCAACTGTTCTTTACTACATTTCCATTAAATGATGTTTGAAAATATGAATTCAACTCCTCTCTACTGCATTTCCATCAAACAATGTTTTCTAAAATAATGCTTTAGGTTAGATTGTTTTCCATTCATCTCAATGTAGTATCCTTGAACACACCTATCAGAAAAGAAATGTCTTCTGAGGTGGAGAGAGAATTTGCTAGAGCAACTTGAATAATTTCTAATAGGTCTTTGAAATCATATTTGTTGTCCCAATTTCACACATTCCAAATAATACCAACATAAGTCCATTTCTCGGATCTAATAAATAACAATATGATTAATAAGCATCTATGCTGGTTTACATTAGGATAGAAATTTATAATGATTATAGTCCATTTTAGTTTTTAGTTTTTATTGTTATGGTTACCTAATTTTTAAATTTTCAGTTTTTTGTACTTTTTTCCAATTAGTTTTTAATTCAAATTGTACTTTTTTTATTAAATGACAATGCATAAATATGAGACAAAAGACAAGATATTTTGTGCCAATCCAGGCTAGTATTTTATTTAACTGTAAAAAAAAAAAACCATATTAAGGAAATACAAGAAAAGCAGCCCGAAAAGGAATTTATAGCCAAGACTATCCGTTTGAGGTACCCATCAATAACGATCACAAAGTATTGAGGTGGTATTGTTGAACGTGCTTAAGACTATTGCCTAGATAACTATGAAGAACCTTTCACAAAACAATGAATTGAAATGAATGAGCATTCATTTATCAGTTAGTAGTTGGAGCTGTTGGCATTATGAGATAAGTGTTGTCCTTGATGGCAAACCTCACTGATGACAAATCATAGTACAAAAGGTCAGCAGCAAGGAATTGATGATCAGACTATAAGAAGAAGAGAAAAGTTCATACACGCAGGTTCATTAAGCCCAAGTCGCGTGTACACGCAGGTTGGCTTCATCAAAAGCGCGTGTATGTGGAAACGTACCTTTGGTCCATGGCGGTTAGTCCTTGGAAGTTGTGCCTATGGTTTCGGACCATTGTGTCTCGACGGGCGTGTCGATCCCTGGTATTGAAGTTGATGGTATTGTGTTACTATGGTTTTGGCTCTTGGTATTGAACAAGGCCTAAGGCTATATAAGGAGAAGGAAATCATTAGGCAAGGGCATCCGAAATGTCTTGAATATCTGAAGAAGTATGAGATCCAGTATGCAGGTTATGGGTTGATGATGCATTGCTTAATCTGAGCTAAGGAGAGATCTCATCGGTTGATGGAGAACTAGATCTAAGGAGAGATCGGGATCAAATGGTTTGAAATGAACTATCTTTATGATGCTTATTCTAGATCTACATACTGACGCATGTATTATTCTATAAGTGTTATGAGTATGACTAATGTCTGGTACAGCTGCAAGATATGAGAAATTATTTTTAGATCTGTACGCGGGTTGACTTTGGCAAAAGCGCGTATACACGCGGGTTTGATTCATCGAAGTAGCGTATACATTGTAAAGCTTGATATTTGAAGCTGCAGATGGATCTGATGGTTATTACAGAGTTCTGTGTCTGCTCTGTGTTCTGGTGACTGTTGTTAACAGGGTTTCAGTGATTCAGAGATTGATGATTGTTTTGAGCTTCAATGATAGTTATGGGTCCAGTATGAAAATTGGATGAAAAGTGGCCTTTCAGATTATGTGTTGTGCTTCAGTGTATCCAGTCTGAAAATTGATGAAACGTGGTACCTGGAGGTGAGAAGATTGTAGGCAAGCACCTACGTACTAGTATCTAAGCTAGTACAAAAGCTAAAGGAGATCTTTGGAGCATTGTAGCAGGTAGCAGCCTGCGTACTAGTAAATGGATCGGCTAGTACAAGAGCAAAGGGGGTTGTAGCTCCCGTACTGGTATAAGACTGCACCAGTACAAATATTGTAAAAGGATTTTCTTATTAAGAAGAAGATTGAGATGACTTGCAGCAGGTGGTTTTCACCCACATTGGGTTTCCACCTTATATCTTTGTGTTCATGTGTGTGGCTCTTGTGTGATGTTCTGTTCTGTTATTCTGCACCTGTTTACTGTTAATATGCTTAATAATGATCTGATGCATTTACTGAAGATTAAGCTAACTGAATTATAAGATCTCTGGATATACGCGAGTTTCATTAGACACAGTAGCGTGTACACGCGGGTTCACTTAATTCAAGTAGCGTATATGTTTCTGAGTATGAAATTGAAAAGATTGATTGATCTGATAATACTGATTCACCCCCCCTCTCAGTATTATTTCCAACAATTGGTATCAGAGAAGGTCCTTTGATAGAAGCTTGATCGCTTGAAGGAGATCCGTGGATCAATGGGAAAGAAACTTAAGAAGAAAGCTCATAAGAAGAAGAAGACATCTCAAGAGATCTATGACAGTGGGAGAGTCGATTGGGGATTAGGTATAAGAAATTCTTCAGATTCAGAATCAGATTCAGAATTAGATTCAGAATCATTATCAGGTATGAATGTATTATCCTCTGATGTTCCTGCTATATTTCCTTGTGAAAGTGATGGAAGTGATAGTGAAACTACTGAACATGCTTTTATGGGTGAGCAAGAAAAGTGTCAAATAGAGGCAATGTTTAGAAGGCTTGCAGACAAAGTTAAAGATCAACAAGATCTATTGAACAAAAGGGAATGTGCTTTCAAAGAAGAAGTTACCAAACTAAAGGCCCAAATAGAAGAAGGAAACAAGGTAAGAAAGCTACTCAAGGACAAGGAAGACCAATGTCAAAAATTGCAGCATGAAGTGACATCATTAAGAAAAGAAGTCAACGAAAGAAGCACAACCATCAAGAAACTCAAAGATAGATCCAGCTACTATGAAAATCTTGAAGCTACAATCCCCTCACTAAAAGGAGATCTTGAAGAATCAAAGAAGCAGAATACAGATCTACTCCAAGCTATTGCAAAACAAGAAAACGAAGTCACCAGCTTAAAATCTCAACTAGAATGTGCCTTCCGAGTTCGTCAAATGCAGCAGGATCTGAATGAAGAACAAGAAAAGGAGATTCTCAAACTAAGGCATCAGTTGGAAGAAGGAAGGAAAGATGGAGAAGACATGAAGAAGCAATGTCTAGAAAAGGAGGAACAACTTCAAGTTGAGGTAAATATCTTGAAAGGTAAAATAGAAGAAAAGGATAAGCTTTTACGATTTCAAGATAGTTCTAAAGTCTTGGATGATATTCTTAGTAGTCAAAGGTCTCCTGCTATCAAGACTGGTCTTGGTTTTCAAGAATCTGTTGAAGGTGAATCTAGTTCACAAGGTGAGGCAAGGAACTCTAAAGAGAAATCTAAGATGATCAACAAGGAGATGAAAGGTCAACCCCATCAACAATCAAGGAAAGAAACTCCTCAAAGAAAATCTTTTACTCCTCCTATGAATAATGTTGAATGTTATGTATGTCATAATCTTGGACATGTTGCAGCTAGATGTAGAAGAAGAAGAGTTCAAGACCATTATGCGGACAGGTCATCTCAATCAAGGTACTTTAATGGATATTGCTTTGCGTGCAATATGTATGGTCACAAAGCTGCTGATTGCTACAGGAGGAATATGAAACATGTAAGATGTTATACATGTAACAAGCCTGGACATATAGCAAAGGAATGCAGGAACAAAGGATGGACATCACACCAAAAGAAGAAAACCTCATCACACTTGAAGATATGGAGGAAGAAGGAAGTACAGTCAGCACAATGTACTGAGATACAGCACAGCACAGACATATCAGACTCAGGGGGAGCTGAAGGTGTAAAACTTCAGTGTTCTGAATCTCATACGCAAGTTCCTTAAATGGAAGTCGCGTGTATACGCGAGTTAGACACTGCAAAGTCGCGTATATGTCAGTCTGAGGAAAAGCAGTGGGGACAGGATCAGAAAAAGGATCTGATATGATTCAGTCTATTATTTGCTCTATTGGTTACAGTCTGCTAAGGATGTGTGGAAATGTTTTGTTACTTGTAAGATGTCTAGAAGTGTTTTGATCCTAACTTGATGATGATGATGATGATGTCTTGATACTTACTGCTGATATATGCATGATCAAATCTAACAGATGGCATAGATTGAGGGGGAGCATATGCCTTTAGTAATTCATTGTTGGCATTATGGTTAATAAACCTTGGTGATGATTCTTATATGGATAAATGATATATCTTGCTATGATATGATGTTGTGAGTTGTCTATGATTCTTGAAGTTTCATAGAAGATGTTCAAATCAGATTTATGGTTGATACTTTGATGATGCATGTATGGTGCTTACATGGTGATCTTCATAAGAACAAGGAGAAGTACAAAGCTTGAATACACATCTTCCTCACTTGATGATGAGTCACTTATATACTGCTGTTGTCATATGCATAAAGATCATACAGTTATGATGCAGGCACTCATGTGGATAAGGATTGTTGCTGATGATGATATCAAGAATCTTTGTCAAAAGAATTTGAGCTCAAGATACATAGGCTGATACATGGATGACTACTCAAAGTTGCTTTATTGAAGACATGGTGATGAGTTCTTATCTATATGATGATAGGTTGATCCTTACATATGTTAATTGATACAGATGTTTCCAACTAATGATACTTGGATCATGTAGAGCTTGATGAAATGGCTATGGTGGTTTCACACATGATACAATGTGAATGACTCTGAATTCTGTTCAAAGGGATGAATTGATGCAGACATACCTTGTTGATGACCTATTCTCTACAGGACATTTACAGGTTGCTGATATGGAAATTTGTGTACGCATGTTGTTTAAAGGATATCCGCGTGCATACGCCGTTTTACAAGGGGATAGTCGCGTATATGGTGTACGCGTGTTGCGTAAGGAATATCTGCGTATATACGCCTGTTTATGTGTATACAGACGCGTATATGGAGATTTGAAGGAAATCAGCAGGGACAGATGTTGGTTGCAGAAAGTCTGATATAGGTCTGACAGAGATCATCTGGCACAGGTTCAGGGGGAGCAGATAATCTTCCAATGATGCATTGTTGGCATTATCTTAGAAGCCTTTGGTTCTAGTTCACAAGTTGTTGTTGATTTCAGGTGAATCAAAGTCAGAGGAAGAACAAAAGGATCTCTTGGTTGCTGATCTGAATGGTGATTGACAAGATGCTGGCGATATCAGTTATTTGTGACTTTCATAAGTCTTGGTCTAGTTCTTATGTCTCTATGTCATATATCTCTTTTGTGGTATCTCTTTCATGGTGTCAAGGTCATGTAACGGCCTATTTTGGTTTCCCCACTATGCCTGGGATGATTGATGCAATATGATTGGTTGTCATATGTAAACTTTTGATGTATTCCCACTTGGTTGGGTGGATGAGTCAATGTTTGTATATCCTCACTTAGTTGAGAGATGGATGTATGTATGAGTCTTTGGTGATAGGAAGGTCTTTTATGATGCATAGAGTCATGATCTTCTTGAAGAACATCTTTTGTAGATCTTGCCTACAGTCAGGAAGAGCATGAACAGCACACTTCAGCGGCACAGAGATTCAGCATGTACTCAGAGGGAGCATGGACAGATTGGTACACCTTGGCATATACAAAGGGGGAGATTATTCAGAGATTTCAGCAGGTACTCAGGGGGAGTATGGACAGAGGAATGATTCAGCAAAGGAAGAGAATATCTTGGTCCACCCTTTGCCCTTGATGTCAAAGGGGGAGAGTGATTTGGTGTTGTTGCCATCAAGTCCAAAGGGGAGATTGTTGGCATTATGATGCATGTATTGTACTTGATGGCAACCCTCTCATAGAAGAATATCTCACTTAAGTATAACTGGGTGAATCTTCAGAAGAGATATCAGATATGACTGATGGAGGACAGCTCAAAGGAATCAGATGATGAATCTTCAGAAGAGATATCAGATGTGACTGATGGAGGACAGCTCAAAGGAATCAGATGATAGTTCTAAGTATGACAAAGTTAGCTTTGCCATCAAGTCCAAAGGGGGAGATTGTTGGCATTATGAGATAAGTGTTGTCCTTGATGGCAAACCTCACTGATGACAAATCATAGTACAGAAGGTCAGCAGCAAGGAATTGATGATCAGACTATAAGAAGAAGAGAAAAGTTCATACACGCAGGTTCATTAAGCCCAAGTCGCGTGTACACGCAGGTTGGCTTCATCAAAAGCGCGTGTATGTGGAAACGTACCTTTGGTCCATGGCGGTTAGTCCTTGGAAGTTGTGCCTATGGTTTCGGACCATTGTGTCTCGACGGGCGTGTCGATCCCTAGTATTGAAGTTGATGGTATTGTGTTACTATGGTTTTGGCTCTTGGTATTGAACAAGGCCTAAGGCTATATAAGGAGAAGGAAATCATTAGGCAAGGGCATCCGAAATGTCTTGAATATCTGAAGAAGTATGAGATCCAGTATGTAGGTTATGGGTTGATGATGCATTGCTTAATCTGAGCTAAGGAGAGATCTCATCGGTTGATGGAGAACTAGATCTAAGGAGAGATCGGGATCAAATGGTTTGAAATGAACTATCTTTATGATGCTTATTCTAGATCTACATACTGACGCATGTATTATTCTATAAGTGTTATGAGTATGACTAATGTCTGGTACAGCTGCAAGATATGAGAAATTATTTTTAGATCTGTACGCGGGTTGACTTTGGCAAAAGCGCGTATACACGCGGGTTTGATTCATCGAAGTAGCGTATACATTGTAAAGCTTGATATTTGAAGCTGCAGATGGATCTGATGGTTATTACAGAGTTCTGTGTCTGCTCTGTGTTCTGGTGACTGTTGTTAACAGGGTTTCAGTGATTCAGAGATTGATGATTGTTTTGAGCTTCAATGATAGTTATGGGTCCAGTATGAAAATTGGATGAAAAGTGGCCTTTCAGATTATGTGTTGTGCTTCAGTGTATCCAGTCTGAAAATTGATGAAACGTGGTACCTGGAGGTGAGAAGATTGTAGGCAAGCACCTACGTACTAGTATCTAAGCTAGTACAAAAGCTAAAGGAGATCTTTGGAGCATTGTAGCAGGTAGCAGCCTGCGTACTAGTAAATGGATCGGCTAGTACAAGAGCAAAGGGGGTTGTAGCTCCCGTACTGGTATAAGACTGCACCAGTACAAATATTGTAAAAGGATTTTCTTATTAAGAAGAAGATTGAGATGACTTGCAGCAGGTGGTTTTCACCCACATTGGGTTTCCACCTTATATCTTTGTGTTCATGTGTGTGGCTCTTGTGTGATGTTCTGTTCTGTTATTCTGCACCTGTTTACTGTTAATATGCTTAATAATGATCTGATGCATTTACTGAAGATTAAGCTAACTGAATTATAAGATCTCTGGATATACGCGAGTTTCATTAGACACAGTAGCGTGTACACGCGGGTTCACTTAATTCAAGTAGCGTATATGTTTCTGAGTATGAAATTGAAAAGATTGATTGATCTGATAATACTGATTCACCCCCCCTCTCAGTATTATTTCCAACAATTGGTATCAGAGAAGGTCCTTTGATAGAAGCTTGATCGCTTGAAGGAGATCCGTGGATCAATGGGAAAGAAACTTAAGAAGAAAGCTCATAAGAAGAAGAAGACATCTCAAGAGATCTATGACAGTGGGAGAGTCGATTGGGGATTAGGTATAAGAAATTCTTCAGATTCAGAATCAGATTCAGAATTAGATTCAGAATCATTATCAGGTATGAATGTATTATCCTCTGATGTTCCTACTATATTTCCTTGTGAAAGTGATGGAAGTGATAGTGAAACTACTGAACATGCTTTTATGGGTGAGCAAGAAAAGTGTCAAATAGAGGCAATGTTTAGAAGGCTTGCAGACAAAGTTAAAGATCAACAAGATCTATTGAACAAAAGGGAATGTGCTTTCAAAGAAGAAGTTACCAAACTAAAGGCCCAAATAGAAGAAGGAAACAAGGTAAGAAAGCTACTCAAGGACAAGGAAGACCAATGTCAAAAATTGCAGCATGAAGTGACATCATTAAGAAAAGAAGTCAACGAAAGAAGCACAACCATCAAGAAACTCAAAGATAGATCCAGCTACTATGAAAATCTTGAAGCTACAATCCCCTCACTAAAAGGAGATCTTGAAGAATCAAAGAAGCAGAATACAGATCTACTCCAAGCTATTGCAAAACAAGAAAACGAAGTCACCAGCTTAAAATCTCAACTAGAATGTGCCTTCCGAGTTCGTCAAATGCAGCAGGATCTGAATGAAGAACAAGAAAAGGAGATTCTCAAACTAAGGCATCAGTTGGAAGAAGGAAGGAAAGATGGAGAAGACATGAAGAAGCAATGTCTAGAAAAGGAGGAACAACTTCAAGTTGAGGTAAATATCTTGAAAGGTAAAATAGAAGAAAAGGATAAGCTTTTACGATTTCAAGATAGTTCTAAAGTCTTGGATGATATTCTTAGTAGTCAAAGGTCTCCTGCTATCAAGACTGGTCTTGGTTTTCAAGAATCTGTTGAAGGTGAATCTAGTTCACAAGGTGAGGCAAGGAACTCTAAAGAGAAATCTAAGATGATCAACAAGGAGATGAAAGGTCAACCCCATCAACAATCAAGGAAAGAAACTCCTCAAAGAAAATCTTTTACTCCTCCTATGAATAATGTTGAATGTTATGTATGTCATAATCTTGGACATGTTGCAGCTAGATGTAGAAGAAGAAGAGTTCAAGACCATTATGCGGACAGGTCATCTCAATCAAGGTACTTTAATGGATATTGCTTTGCGTGCAATATGTATGGTCACAAAGCTGCTGATTGCTACAGGAGGAATATGAAACATGTAAGATGTTATACATGTAACAAGCCTGGACATATAGCAAAGGAATGCAGGAACAAAGGATGGACATCACACCAAAAGAAGAAAACCTCATCACACTTGAAGATATGGAGGAAGAAGGAAGTACAGTCAGCACAATGTACTGAGATACAGCACAGCACAGACATATCAGACTCAGGGGGAGCTGAAGGTGTAAAACTTCAGTGTTCTGAATCTCATACGCAAGTTCCTTAAATGGAAGTCGCGTGTATACGCGAGTTAGACACTGCAAAGTCGCGTATATGTCAGTCTGAGGAAAAGCAGTGGGGACAGGATCAGAAAAAGGATCTGATATGATTCAGTCTATTATTTGCTCTATTGGTTACAGTCTGCTGAGGATGTGTGGAAATGTTTTGTTACTTGTAAGATGTCTAGAAGTGTTTTGATCCTAACTTGATGATGATGATGATGATGTCTTGATACTTACTGCTGATATATGCATGATCAAATCTAACAGATGGCACAGATTGAGGGGGAGCATATGCCTTTAGTAATTCATTGTTGGCATTATGGTTAATAAACCTTGGTGATGATTCTTATATGGATAAATGATATATCTTGCTATGATATGATGTTGTGAGTTGTCTATGATTCTTGAAGTTTCATAGAAGATGTTCAAATCAGATTTATGGTTGATACTTTGATGATGCATGTATGGTGCTTACATGGTGATCTTCATAAGAACAAGGAGAAGTACAAAGCTTGAATACACATCTTCCTCACTTGATGATGAGTCACTTATATACTGCTGTTGTCATATGCATAAAGATCATACAGTTATGATGCAGGCACTCATGTGGATAAGGATTGTTGCTGATGATGATATCAAGAATCTTTGTCAAAAGAATTTGAGCTCAAGATACATAGGCTGATACATGGATGACTACTCAAAGTTGCTTTATTGAAGACATGGTGATGAGTTCTTATCTATATGATGATAGGTTGATCCTTACATATGTTAATTGATACAGATGTTTCCAACTAATGATACTTGGATCATGTAGAGCTTGATGAAATGGCTATGGTGGTTTCACACATGATACAATGTGAATGACTCTGAATTCTGTTCAAAGGGATGAATTGATGCAGACATACCTTGTTGATGACCTATTCTCTACAGGACATTTACAGGTTGCTGATATGGAAATTTGTGTACGCATGTTGTTTAAAGGATATCCGCGTGCATACGCCGTTTTACAAGGGGATAGTCGCGTATATGGTGTACGCGTGTTGCGTAAGGAATATCTGCGTATATACGCCTGTTTATGTGTATACAGACGCGTATATGGAGATTTGAAGGAAATCAGCAGGGACAGATGTTGGTTGCAGAAAGTCTGATATAGGTCTGACAGAGATCATCTGGCACAGGTTCAGGGGGAGCAGATAATCTTCCAATGATGCATTGTTGGCATTATCTTAGAAGCCTTTGGTTCTAGTTCACAAGTTGTTGTTGATTTCAGGTGAATCAAAGTCAGAGGAAGAACAAAAGGATCTCTTGGTTGCTGATCTGAATGGTGATTGACAAGATGCTGGCGATATCAGTTATTTGTGACTTTCATAAGTCTTGGTCTAGTTCTTATGTCTCTATGTCATATATCTCTTTTGTGGTATCTCTTTCATGGTGTCAAGGTCATGTAACGGCCTATTTTGGTTTCCCCACTATGCCTGGGATGATTGATGCAATATGATTGGTTGTCATATGTAAACTTTTGATGTATTCCCACTTGGTTGGGTGGATGAGTCAATGTTTGTATATCCTCACTTAGTTGAGAGATGGATGTATGTATGAGTCTTTGGTGATAGGAAGGTCTTTTATGATGCATAGAGTCATGATCTTCTTGAAGAACATCTTTTGTAGATCTTGCCTACAGTCAGGAAGAGCATGAACAGCACACTTCAGCGGCACAGAGATTCAGCATGTACTCAGAGGGAGCATGGACAGATTGGTACACCTTGGCATATACAAAGGGGGAGATTATTCAGAGATTTCAGCAGGTACTCAGGGGGAGTATGGACAGAGGAATGATTCAGCAAAGGAAGAGAATATCTTGGTCCACCCTTTGCCCTTGATGTCAAAGGGGGAGAGTGATTTGGTGTTGTTGCCATCAAGTCCAAAGGGGGAGATTGTTGGCATTATGATGCATGTATTGTACTTGATGGCAACCCTCTCATAGAAGAATATCTCACTTAAGTATAACTGGGTGAATCTTCAGAAGAGATATCAGATATGACTGATGGAGGACAGCTCAAAGGAATCAGATGATGAATCTTCAGAAGAGATATCAGATGTGACTGATGGAGGACAGCTCAAAGGAATCAGATGATAGTTCTAAGTATGACAAAGTTAGCTTTGCCATCAAGTCCAAAGGGGGAGATTGTTGGCATTATGAGATAAGTGTTGTCCTTGATGGCAAACCTCACTGATGACAAATCATAGTACAGAAGGTCAGCAGCAAGGAATTGATGATCAGACTATAAGAAGAAGAGAAAAGTTCATACACGCAGGTTCATTAAGCCCAAGTCGCGTGTACACGCAGGTTGGCTTCATCAAAAGCGCGTGTATGTGGAAACGTACCTTTGGTCCATGGCGGTTAGTCCTTGGAAGTTGTGCCTATGGTTTCGGACCATTGTGTCTCGACGGGCGTGTCGATCCCTAGTATTGAAGTTGATGGTATTGTGTTACTATGGTTTTGGCTCTTGGTATTGAACAAGGCCTAAGGCTATATAAGGAGAAGGAAATCATTAGGCAAGGGCATCCGAAATGTCTTGAATATCTGAAGAAGTATGAGATCCAGTATGCAGGTTATGGGTTGATGATGCATTGCTTAATCTGAGCTAAGGAGAGATCTCATCGGTTGATGGAGAACTAGATCTAAGGAGAGATCGGGATCAAATGGTTTGAAATGAACTATCTTTATGATGCTTATTCTAGATCTACATACTGACGCATGTATTATTCTATAAGTGTTATGAGTATGACTGATGTCTGGTACAGCTGCAAGATATGAGAAATTATTTTTAGATCTGTACGCGGGTTGACTTTGGCAAAAGCGCGTATACACGCGGGTTTGATTCATCGAAGTAGCGTATACATTGTAAAGCTTGATATTTGAAGCTGCAGATGGATCTGATGGTTATTACAGAGTTCTGTGTCTGCTCTGTGTTCTGGTGACTGTTGTTAACAGGGTTTCAGTGATTCAGAGATTGATGATTGTTTTGAGCTTCAATGATAGTTATGGGTCCAGTATGAAAATTGGATGAAAAGTGGCCTTTCAGATTATGTGTTGTGCTTCAGTGTATCCAGTCTGAAAATTGATGAAACGTGGTACCTGGAGGTGAGAAGATTGTAGGCAAGCACCTACGTACTAGTATCTAAGCTAGTACAAAAGCTAAAGGAGATCTTTGGAGCATTGTAGCAGGTAGCAGCCTGCGTACTAGTAAATGGATCGGCTAGTACAAGAGCAAAGGGGGTTGTAGCTCCCGTACTGGTATAAGACTGCACCAGTACAAATATTGTAAAAGGATTTTCTTATTAAGAAGAAGATTGAGATGACTTGCAGCAGGTGGTTTTCACCCACATTGGGTTTCCACCTTATATCTTTGTGTTCATGTGTGTGGCTCTTGTGTGATGTTCTGTTCTGTTATTCTGCACCTGTTTACTGTTAATATGCTTAATAATGATCTGATGCATTTACTGAAGATTAAGCTAACTGAATTATAAGATCTCTGGATATACGCGAGTTTCATTAGACACAGTAGCGTGTACACGTGGGTTCACTTAATTGAAGTAGCGTATATGTTTCTGAGTATGAAATTGAAAAGATTGATTGATCTGATAATACTGATTCACCCCCCCTCTCAGTATTATTTCCAACAGGAGCGAGATTAGATCCATCCAATTTCATTTGGTCATGGTCAAATGAGATGTGTTCTTGTATTTTCTGTTATTTCTCTTTCACATGAAACTTATTCTATTCTTCCACCTCCTCTTTGTATTGCATCATGGGAACTACGACCTCTTCTACTAGTTTTTTCTTTTGTCATGCCCATCTTATGAAGGATAAAAATAAACGAAGAATGGATTTAAGTTATTATTGATGAAAAGGAAATAGGCTAGAGAGGAAAGCTAGCTTTCCTGAATTTTTATTACCTTCCTCTTTTGAGAAATGAGGGAATTCATGGTTGTGTTGTTGATTCCTAATATTCCTTGTGCTAACTTCTTCCAAGTTTATTTGTTGTAAACAAACAAGGAAATGATTTAACCACTTCGATTTCTCTAACTTCACTCAATTTCAACCAAATAAGAAGTTACAAAACATGGAAAAATGATTTAATAAACTGAGAGTATTAATTCATTAGCCAACATCAGCTTTTGCACCTGAAAAGAAAGAATGATGTTGGGGACTTTTTTGACCTATTGGGTCGTATTTTTTCTCTTTAAACTACTTCTGTTGGTTTATCTTTATCTTCATAGACTGCATCATAGATAAATGCAAGACATAGGTAGCCCAATATGATGTACATACACAATAGTAAAATAATGGAAATATAAAATAGGTAGTCACAGTGTTTCCTAAGTTGAATTCAAGATGATTTAGGAAGGACATAAACAAAGACCCTTTTCAATGTCTCTTTTTTTTTGTTTTTCCTGGGAAGTTACAATCCCTGTGCTCCTTCAAGTTTTCTCGGTTCCTCATCCTCTTTGGAAGCATGGGCTACTTCTTGTGTGGAAAAAACCATATATCAATCATATGGATAAACATAAATCTATTCTTGTTTGATGGTTGTCAAAATAAGTGCATGGAAATTACAATGTGATGTCCTCAACATATATTCGATTGTCTAAGGAACATTTTTATATTATTTATAATGATGGTATTGGTGCGAGCTTCAAATTCCTTCCATTTGAGTTTATTAATAGGGCTATTTCAATCTTGCAATTTCACTTTGTAAAAGGTCCACTTACCTCAACATTCTTTCACATGGACAACTCTATTCCCCCATGTACTTTTATTTTTCCTTGACAATAATCTTCATAGATATATTTAGCAAAGCCTTTAGTTTCATGCAGTAGTGGTGAAATCTAATATTCTTCCTGGAATGATGGGTTGAACTTGTTTGATGCTATTTTCCTACAACTTATTTTTTTTTCCTCAATTCCTACGACTTAATTCTACAAAGAATGAGAATGTACTTACTCATATGGGTCTCTCTCTTCCTTAGTCATGATTTTCCATTCCTCCAATATTTTTGTAATCTTCCACAATTCATTGTTATCAATAATTTTATGGACAACAATATATTATGAAATGAGAGATAGATATATGGATATCAATATTATGATGGATATCTATTAGATATGAAATGACAAGTAGTTAGAAATAGTGTCGTTTTCATATATTTGGATGAAAATATTTTGAGAGAACTGTAAATTATTATTTTTAGTACTTCTCTCTTTTGTGAAAATATGCAACTTATACCATTTGATGACTTGTACTATTGAAATCATAGGTTTATTTAACATATTTTTACGTATGGTTCGTATTGAAGAGTGTGTGGTTCATGAGTTTGCAAGTGTGTCCTACCCTCGGTTATGAATCTCTAAACTTTTTAGTATGTATAATTGTCTAAAGCTCCAGCCTTAAGAAACCTGATATCATTCCTACCATATATAGAGTTATTCTTGGCTTTTTCCTTGCAGTTAATCTCTTCTTTTGGATTAAAAACGGTTGCACCACAAATAAAAAAACATTTTTCATTTTAAATATCTATACTAATGGTATTTTGGGAAGTTTCCAAGTGATTGCAAACAATTTTAACTTCACAACTTGCTTTCATAGGATTCATATTTTAGTGTAGCATTACCTTCCCTAATTTTGTATAGGGAACTCATGTTATGTCGTTATTTTGAGTCATATTGTTGTAGTGATTTCCATAAAGGAATTCCTACTTTATCCACATTTGGTATTTTGGTCTCTACATTTTTATTATTATAAGTTGTATATTAGGAATTGCTAAGTTCCATGGCTCTAACGTTATTTCTCCTATGAAAGGAGGAATATTTTCATCAACTGCTTCATCTTGTAATATAGATGGGTAGTTGACTTTCTTAACGTATTAGCCAGTTTTTATTTACAAACTACCTTTATCTAAAAAATTGGTCTTATGATGGAAGATAATATAGACAACTAATGTGGTTACCCTCATCCACCTAGACCTTATGACAATTGTATATAGTAAAACAAATTAATGAACACAAATTATGAACTCATACTCATATGGTATGCTTATCATGATCCATTACATATATGTTATTTTGCAATTTCATATCCAATAGAGTTACAAACAAAAGGGATGTTTTGAAGCTTTTATGTTTTTCTTACATGATTTCATCATGTGTTTATATAGTTGGTGATTTCCTAACATAAACATAAACATAAAAATTCATGTTTTCTAACATAAACAGAAAACGTTTGAAACACTTTTTCAAATTGATATCACATTTGATTTTCTCAAATGGAATCCTTTATATGTAGGCTTCCCAAAAAATCTAACATCATCCTCTAAAAAGTGTTGATGAAAACCATGTCATCTTCTATTATCACATTTCTAAGCATGTGACAAATTTTAATGTGGGTGGGAACCATGATGACCCAAAGTATAGAGGCAAGGCTTGAATATAAACAATTTATCCCTCAAATACTGTAACAAAGATTGAGTACCTGTCACAAAACTATGTCGAACTATTGAATACGATTGTTGAATCTGTTTAAATTATCAAATTCCAACCTTGACGAGTATCCTGCGACATGTTCATTGATCAAATCCTAGACAATCCCATGGAACATGGACATGGAATCTACTGCTAAGGTAGTCATCTATAAACAAAATTACAAAACTGTAACATTCACTTTACCTACCAACTAAGTTTTAATTGAAGCAATCCATTCAGTGGTAAGGTGCCTATACTAAAAATGTATTCAAAAGAAAAAGCCAAAACAGAGGATTTGTATTTCAATTCTATATAGAATTGGAGGAGATTTAAGAGTTGCAAATTGTAGAAAAACCTGTAGATTCACAAGCTAATGCAATTTTCTAAAGCAAGAGAAAAGAATCTACTTCTACTCTTTACAATGGAAGCCCATAAACATCGAGAAAACAATAATCAATGGAGGAAGAGAATCAAAGGCACATAACACAAAAATTAAATGGGGAAAGCCACATCTTAAAACCCCACTATCTGTTTTGCATTGATATGGAAAATCAAGATGAAATTACAATGCTTGTTCTCTCTAGAACAATCCCAACACTCAACAAATTCAATTTCCAACTCATAATCAAGCTCAAGGCCAAAGCTTAGCCAATTCACATGCTCTCCAAGTCTCTATTCCAATGTGTAATTCCTATGGAGAATAGCTTGTATTTAAAGGGAAATAAAACCTCTGAAAATAGTGTAATCCCTCAAGGATCAGTTCTTAAATGCATGCACTATCAGCACAACTCAGAAAAATCTTAAACAAATACTACACTGTCCCTACACTCTAGTCTCAAGTGGGTCTTTCCCAGAATCAACATGCATGAGTTTCTGATGGTGGAATATTCAGTTAACTAGACTAGCACTAATTAGGTCACTAGTGTCCCAACTGATTGTTTACCCACTATTAGTTCCTAAAACTGATTGGAACTAATTTAACTGGATTTAACTCAATAAACTAAGTTGACTAATTACAAATCATTCATAACTCATCCTTAATGCCTATAAGTTAGGGAGAACATATACATGTCTTCTAAAAGAATTCCAATTCGAATTTCCAAAATTAATTAAGTTAATTAAACTTAATTAATTATTTTCAAATTGCTATGAGAAAAGAATTCTATTTTAACTCACAGTTTAATTCAAGGACAAATTAAACTAGAATTTCTTGTTGCTGTTTCTCAACACTCCCTCTCAACAAGAAAGGAATTATCCACTACCCCAATCTTGTCTCTATGAAACTCGAATTTACATCTTGGCAATGCCTTTGTCAATATGTTAGCATCTTTCTCCTCTGTGGGAATGTAATCTAACAACATGATCTGCATCAATACACAATCTATGAGATGTTGATAGTGGATATCTATATGCTTGGAATGATCATGAAAAACAAGATTTTCAGAGAGTTTTATAGAAATCTTATTATCACAATAAATCACTGTTGGATCCATCTGCTGACCAAATAAACCAAATAGGATCTTCCTCATCTAAATAGCCTCACATCCTTCTTGGCTTGCAGCCATGTCCTCTGCCTCTGCCGAACTGAGTGCAAGCGATCTCTATTTCCTATTGTACCAAGAAACTACAATTGACCCAATACTAAAGATCCCTCCTAATGTTCTCTTCCTGTCAGACGGACTCCACGCCCAATCTGCATCAGTGAAGCCTTGAAGCTTCACTCCCTCTGTCCGTCTGTACCACAACCCAAACTAAGTAGTGCCTCTGAGGTATATCAATACATGCGTTGTCGCCTTCCAATACAACTTGGTAGGCCTAACTATCACTTGACTAATTTGGCTAACTGCATAACACATATGTGGTCATGTGTTCAGCAAATACATGAGTGAATCCACAAGCTTATTAAAAACAATAGCTTCAACTAATTCTCCTGAAGTAGCATTCTCCTTCCTCCAGTTACCAGCTAGAGGAGTCTTTATGAATTTACAACTCTCCATGGAAAATCTCTTGAGTATATCATTGGCATACATTCCTTGAGAAACAAACAACTCCCCATCTCCCCATCATACCTCCATGCCAAGAAAGTAATGCATGAGCCCCATGTCCTTCATCTCAAACTCTCTTGCAAGATCCTCCTCGTAAGATTTGATGAGCTTCTCATCGCCTATTAGTATGAGATCATCTACATAAAGTACAATGATCAACAACTTACCTTCCACCACTATGTGATAAAGTTTTGCATCTACTTCACTCTTCGAGAAGCCAAACCCAATGAATTAGCTATTTATCCTAGTGTACCAAGCACGGGGTACTTTCTTCAGCGCATACAACGCTCTCCTAAGTTAGCACACATGTGACTCATGGTCCAAGGTTTGAAAACCTTCCGGCTACTCTATGTAGACCTCTTCCTCAATCATGCCATTCAGGAAGGCAATATCATGTCCATCTGATTGATACTCCAACTCATCTGTGCATATGGTTCCAAAATAGATCTGATTAATGAGTACCTTGCAAATAGGAGAAAATATATCATCATAGTCAATCCCCTCTACCCGTTAAAAGCCACGAAACACAAATCTAGCCTTATGCTTCTCAACACTACCATTTGCAACTTGATTTACCTTGTAAATCCAATGGGATCTCACAACCAACTTGTCTTTCGGTGTCAGGGCCACATCCCAAACACTGTTTCGAACTATGGAGTCATACTCCTCCACCATCGCTTCAACTCAAACTAGGTATTGCACTACTTCTTGAAAGGAAGATGGCTTTGTCACAACACATACACCCATAAGTGTGATGTATCTAGTGTACCTCTCTAGTGACCTCCTCTGTCTATGCTGAGAAGAGGGTGCTCACACATACTCTCGTGCATCATCCAACAATGTGTCAGCCTCTCTAGCATGCTTTCTTCCCTCTCTGGAAGACTCTGTCTGAGTGGACGTTTCCACTCCCAGAACCTCTACATGTGGCTGCTCCACATCAATCTGAGGCTCCTCAACCTTAGGAACTAAAAATTCCTCCTCTGCATGTAGCTCAAGCTCCCTCTCAAGGGATACTCACATGGATTCTCCTCATTAAATTTGACATCCCTGCGAACCACTATCATCTGACTAGGTTGCATGTACACCTAATAGTTGTGGGGAGTATCAATGTACCCCACAAACATCCCCAACTCTGCTATTGGATCAAGCTTCTTCCATGAATATTTGGTCACATAGAAATAAACCAATGACCCAAAAATCCTAAAGTGACCAACATCTAGCCTCTTACCGGAATAATCTTCCTCTCATGTTTTACTCTCAAGTATCCAATGTGGGTTTTGGTTCTGAACATAAATCATTGTGTTGCATGCCTCAGCCCACAAGTGTAGTGGTAGGCCCTGATCATGAAATATCACCCTTGCTGGCCCTACTATACTCCTGTTATTCCTCTCAGAAACCCCATTATGTTGAAGGTTATGAGGTGCCATCAACTTTTGTTTAATCCCTTCCACTGCACAAAAGTTCTTAAACTCATTGGAGACATATTCTCCACTGTTATCACTTTGTAGAGCTTTAACCTTCTTGCCTGACTCTTTCTCGACCAATGATTTGAATTCACAAAACTTTATGAATTCCTGATCCTTTCTCTTCATGAAAAATATCCAACGTTTACAAGAATAGTCATATACAAATATAACTTAATACATGTGTTTGGCAGTGGATACTATCGAGAATGGTCCAAACACATCTGAATGGACTCTCTCCAGAATAGACTCTACTCGACTGTCCTTATCTCCAAAGGAAGACTTCGTGTATTTTCCCAAAGTACAACCCTTGCATGTATCACCTTTCTCAAGTGTACCTTTGGGAAGATTGGTAGAGATTTGCTGCAATATCCTCAAAGCCCCATGATGAAAGTGGCCCAATCGCTTGTGCCACAACTTGCTGATGTCTCGGCTCAACATATTTTCTACTTTTGGACTCAAAGAAGCACAATCCTATAACTCTATCTTATAGAGATTCTGAACTCAAATCCCTATATTCTTTACTTGACCTGTGGCTATGTGTTGAAGGAACACCTTTCCTTTCAAAAAGATCACATCATAGCCTCTATCCTCGAGCGTGGAAATGGATACAAGGTTCTTTGTCAGTCCGGGTACATGCATAAAATTATTCAAGGTGAGTGGAGCCATATGCTCCCCATGAAAATTAATAGTGCCCACACCAATAATACTATAATTACCATCATCACCCATCTTGATATGCATCTTGAGATCTTTCTCCTCCAATTCACTGAATAAAGAAGCTCCACTGTCTAAGTACCAGACACTTCCCATAATTGAAGGCACCATGCATGCAATGAGGGAAATGTCCAATTCAAATTGGGAGGCAAAAGCCTCACCCGCCGCTTCTACTGAGGAATTCTCCTTGGACTTCTTCAATGGACAATTTGTAGCATAATTCACCCATCTTGTGACAATGAAAGAATTTAACTTTCTTCATGTTTTTCTTCTTACCTCCATGATAAGAATATGATTTGGAATGAGAAATTTTACCTTTCCCCTTCCTTTCCTTAATCACTAAGGCACAATTCTCTTCATCATTAGTCTTTGATGAAGAGTCATCCTTGGTGTTCTTCCGAATCTGGCAGCTTCTCCTGACCATTGACAAAGTCCTGATAACTATGCTAACTCTATGGGAGTCCAAGAAGAGAAAGGCTCACCATATCCTCCTCTGAAACTATGATTCCAACACTTCCAAGTTCATCCCAACATTGAGTGAACTTGGTCAAGTACTTTGGAATCGTCTCGCCTTTATCCATCTTGATTTTACGAAATTTATTCTTAAGTGCCAACATCCTTTGATCACTGCTATTCTGATACAAGTTTGTCAATGCTTTCCACATAGAATGCGGAGTTTCCTTTCCATGGAGACTTGAGACAATGTGGTCTCAAACTCCCTCGAGGATTATCTGCCTTGGCTTCGCCACACACTTCTTCCATTCGGAAAAGTTCTTTGCATCCATAGTTGTTGGCTTGGGGACTTCTTGATCAATGAATTCCTTCAAGCCATTATCTTCTAGCACAACCTCCATCTCGTCCCCCCAGGCTATAAAATTATAGGTGCATTCGAAGGCATACTCAAGCCTTAACCCATGGAATTCCATCTGCCAATCCTAAAGTATGTATGCAAATTCGACTTCCAGCTATAACCCAGAAACTCAAAACTTCGAAATCTCCTCTAGGGAGATGATTTTAAATCAGTGATATATCTCTCATCTGAACTCCGATTCAGCTGATTTTGTTTTTGAATTTGGGTACCTTTTCCCAAGGAATCCAAATCTGAAATTTGTTTCTCAAAATTTTTCACATAAATTCTCAAAACTCCTCTGCAAACTCTCGACCCAAAAAATAATCTTGCTCCAATATCAGGTAGAAAAACCTATAGATTCACAAGCTAATGCAATTTGCTAAAGCAAGAGACAATAATCTACTTCTGCTCTTTATAGCGGAAACCCATAGACATAGAGAAAATAATAATCAATAGAGGAAGAGAACAAAAGGCACATAACACAATTTGTTTTTGGGGAAAGCCACACCTGAAAACCCCACTATCTGTTTTGTATTAATCTAGAAAATCAAGATGAAATTACAATGCTTGTTCTCTCTAGAACAATCCCAGCACTCAGGAAATTCAATCTTCAACTCATAAACAATCTCATATCCAAAACTTAGCGAATTCACAAGCTCTCCAAGTTTCTATTCCAATGCGTAATTCCCATGGAGAATAGCTTGTATTTAAAGGGAAGTAAAACCTCTAAAAATAGCGTAATCCCTCAAGGATTAGTTCCTGAATGCATGCACTATCAGTGCTACTCAAAAAAATCTAAAACAAATAGTACATTGTTACTGCACTCTAGTCTCAACTAGGTCTTTCTCATAATCAACATGAATGAGTTTCTTATGGTGGAATCTTCAGTTAACTAGAGTAGCACTAATTAGGTCACTATTGTCCCCACTGACTGTTTACTCACTATTAGTTCTTGAAATTGATTGGAACTAATTTAACTAGACTTAACTCAATAAACTGAGTTAACTAATTACAACTCATTCATAACTCATCCTTAACTCCTATAAGTTAGGGAGAACATATACATGTCTTCTAAAAGACTTCCAATTCAAATTTCCTAAATTAATCAAGTTAATTAAACTTAATTAATTATTTTCAAATTGCTATGAGAAAAGAATTCTATTTTAATTCAAGGACAAATTAAAATAGAATTCCTTATTTCCATTTCTCAACACAACTTTGGTAGTTGGTTTAAGGTGGCAAAAACCGTATTTTTCAAGCTATTTACGATCCAAATTCTTGAATCTTAGTAGCTTAGAGATGAAATCTGGGAGTCGTGAGATCATGCCACCTAGTAAAGAATGATTCGATGGAGGATGAAAAAAATCAAAAAATCTGATTGGTCAAATCTACCTAGGCAAAGCCGAGATACGAACACATTTGGTGTAATTAACCACCTCTAAACATATCTAGAATTTGCATGAATTTTTTAAAAATACCTTGAGTGATAGGTGTTACATCAACAGTAAGAATTCTTAAGTGTTATCTTTGAAACTCAAAAACAATTCCTCCCAATGGTTTGGTGAAGATATTTTCCAGTTGATTTCTAGATCCACACAATTTAGTTGATATATCACCATCACTGATAAGCTCACGAATGAATTTATAGTGAATATCAATTTGCTTTCATTTCGTATGAAACACATGGTTCATCTTCAATGATAGTGAATATCAATGTGCTTTCTTTTCTTATGAAACACATGGTTCTTTGACAACACCATCGCTAAACTATTGTTACAAAAGATAGTAGTTGGTTCATTCTCAACATGTTCAAGATGTTTTATATGTTTTCCTAGCCATATTACATGGCATGTTGTTTTAGTAGTTGCTACATATTTTTATTTTGGAAAAGTTGTTAAGGCAATCAAAAGTTTCTTAGAATCCCATGAGATCATACATGTGCCCAAATGGAAAATGTATCCTGAAGTGCTTTTCTTATCATTAATACTAGTAGAAAAATCATTTTTTATGTATCTTGTAATCTTGTTGTCTTTATAACCAGTGTATCATAATTCATAATTAGTTTTACCTGCAATATACCAAAAAATCATTTTTCCAACTTTCCAATGAGACTACTTGGGGAGATTCCATAAATATGGAAATGTAACTAACTGGATACATAACATTAGGTTTAGTTACAGCAAGGTACATGAGGCTACTGATCCAAAATTAAAAATTGCAGGTTTCATGAAAATATTTGCAAGCTAGTTTATGTCTTTTAGGCAAAGGATCATGATTCCTCAAATTTTCATGTAAGGTGGAAAATATAATCTGAAAGCATTTTACCAATATTCTCCAAGATATTGAAATGACTATATTTTATTGGCTTGAGCCTTTTACCTTCACCTTGTAATATTTCCTTGCTGATGTACAACCAAACTTGATCTCCCACTTGGAAATCATGATCAACCTAATGATTATCATGTCTTTCTTTGTACTTGGCTTGGATTTATTTACAGTTATTCTTGTACTCTTTGATGCAATAATTGGATTTCTTCAATGAAATTCTTGTCTTTGTCTACATTTGATTGGAATCTGGATTAGGGGCAAAAAATTACTCAAAAATAAAAGTGCTCGAAATCCCTCAAAACCTAAAATATCAAGTTCGTCTCGGCGATAAGATCCCAATGCAACTTGTTTCACTCAAAACAAATCTCGCATGAGAAAGATATCATGTTTTTTATGCTTTGCCAAATAGAGGAATTTTGAAAAAAAAAGTACAGTCACTGCATAGTCAATAGTTCGTACTGCTAACGTGGAAGGTGACTGTGCAGGTGAAAGGTTTGGTCAACGACCAGTCAGGTCATGCCAAGTGGTTCACTTCAGTTTGTCTACAGTTTTATGAGTTGAATTTATTTCATTGGACAGGGGAGGATCAATGAGCATGAGACATGTGACAAGCCCGTAGGCTTCGACATCTCCCTCCCCAATGGCCTATTGGAATCAGCACGCAGTGTAAAATTTTATATGGTAGTCTGGAGATTTGAACCTGCAACCTCGCCCACACAAGCTTCAAAACTTAGAACTACACCAGCACCTTATAAATTACATATAAGGGCCACACTTTCTATTTAAAGTGTTAACTATGGTAAGTTGGGGAAAGAGAGGGCCAACACTGCGAGCCAGCCCCCTCCCATGTGACGTTACACTATCATCAGAGGCTGTGCTTATTACTAACTACACTAAATTAAGTGGAATTTAGTGTTAATTAACACATGATTAACCTTTAATTAATTTTGGATTAGGTTGGCAGTGGTTTTGGCAGGTCTGCTAAATCCAGAATTACACCAATTTTGGTGGGGTTAACTGGAGTTTCTCCAGTTTTGGTGGAGTTTTCCTAGGGAAAAATGAAGAGGCCATAACTTTGGCATATTTCAACCAATTTTGGCTTAGAAATAATCATTCTTAGATTATTTGGATACTCTAAACACAATGGAACAGGTTGCAGAGGCGGAAAGGAACTTATGTACATGATTTTGCAATGTTGAAGTTTAAGGAAGCTTAGGGCCACCAGGAGAGGAGATGTTACAAAACATTTTGTTAGTGTCCCTGTACTCCCCGTCCACGATCCTGGAGGACCCCTACAGTGAACCCCACATGCTTTCCTCTCATGAAGAAATAACCATTATGTCCCTCTTCATGAGTAGAACAATTCCCTTTTGCATCATTTCCCAAAAATCTTCTGTTTACCCCAGTTTACAAGACCGACGCTAATGACCAACGTCCTCCTCGCACCGATATGCAGGGATTAAAACTATCATCAACAACGATCAGATTGAGTGAGCTCTTTCTCAGTCATGCTGATCCTATTTTGGAAAGTTTTTTAAATATGGAGCCAAAGCTTCCAGCTCTAGAAGCTTCATAATGGAAGTCTGGTAAATGGTTAGGCCCGATGGAGTCGAGGAGGTTAGTTTGGGCTCCTTTCCCCTATTAGGATGGAACTAATTCAAGAGATGAGGAATTATCCCATGATAAGAGGAACCATCTCCCCTCCATCCAAGATATATAAACCTATCTTTTTCCCAAGCACAGGTTAGGTTTTAGTCCTAATTAAGATCTGGCCGAGGTTTTGATTTTGGAGTAGTCAACAAGTTACCCATAGTTTTTAGCTTTCTAGCTTGTGTTTAAGGGAGAATTGTGAGTTTGGTTTGGTGTGAACACTAAAGGGAAGAGCCTTGAGACTACCATTGTTGAGGCTATCTGATCCAAAATGGATCCAAAACACCCTCTAAGTCTTAAAATATTCATAACTATCGCATGAGAAGAATTTTTGGAAAAGTCGGATAACACTATCGAGAGGCAAAAACATAGAGAAAACATTGAAAAACAGAGTATCTATGGTTTAAACTATTTTGCATGAGAACCATTGGATCTGGACGATCAACAATCTAGATCCAATCAGCATATCGCAATCGACGAAGGCATGCAGAGCTTATTGGAGGCGGCTTATCGGAAGTGCGACAACGATCAGCGTGACTAAACAAAAGCCATTGATCTATGCTCGCAGATCAATGGTCCAGATTTAATCGCGCTATCGCATCGCTGATATATATATATATATATATATATATATATAGATATAGATATATATATATATATATATATATATATATAGATATATATATATATATATATATGGACTTAACTGTAGCCCAAAGGATCAATGACATGCGATTGTGATGAATTGGACCCAATAAAATTATAAATGATATTTGATATATTTTCAAGTCCGGAAAAAGGGTTTTTTCAATGTAAATCGCATTTTCATTAAATAAACGAAAAAAAATTAAAACACACCGATGTGATGAACTGGACTCGAAAGGGTTTGTTAATGCAAATATATATTATTTCAAGTCTGATATGAGTTGGATTTTCATGTCTTAATGTATTTTTAAATATAAAACGAAACCACAAAACAAGCGGGATTTCGGGAGGACCGAAGGTGGTAAGAGGTTTTGGCCGGGCTCCGCCTGAGCCCATACGTTGGCTACCACGTGTTTAGGTCCTAGAGAGAGAAAACCACTCTTTTCGAGCGGTTAACTCCCGTATGCATGGGTCACCTGAAATGAACCGTTGGATCTAGATCTTCCAAATCAATGATGGAGATGCAATAAGCGACATAAAGGTGGACCCGATAGGAGTTATAAGGGGAATTTATAGTATTTCAAATCCGATAAACGACAGTTTGGTGAATTTCCTGTGTTTTTAGTGTATTTCTCTGTGAACATAGAGAATGTTGTTTCTGGGGATTTCAAAGGCCCGATGACCCATTTCGTTACAGAATAGGTGGCCACCATCCTTGAAAGCATTTAGCAATGATTGCTAATGCTCAGAGGGGTATCTGAACGGACAGAGGCTGGGAAGCCAGAGAGCCTGAGAAGGAGAAACGAACAGACAACACCGATTGGCTTTAAAGCCACAGACTAATAGAAATAGAGAAAAGTAGTGCTGAGATAGAGACCAAACATAGACAGAGAGTCAGTGAGGAGAGTCTATGTACTCAGAAAAGCTTGAGGGATCCAAGTAAACCCTTGTTGTTTTGTATCTATTGTGAGAGACTCATATTGAGCTCACTGTTGTAAAAACTCTACTTCTGAAGACATAATAGAGAGGTCACCACTGAAGGCTGGACCAGGAGACGTAGCCCAAAAGTGTTGGGTGAACTCCTTATAAAACTTGTTGTGTTTATGTGTGTTTATCTATTATGTTATTTAACTGCTTCATTGTCTATGTTTTTTGCAATCTTATCGATCCATTGCACAATGTAGCATAGGCAAATTCATGCACATGATTCTATAATACCTTAATAATTGTCTAAGATCTCATTATTAGATCACTATCCATGAGATGCTAGCAGAAGTATGTGGGAACCTAAATATGTCAGAGGAGAATAACAACGTCAAGACATTGGTTGTAATCTATTTTTGAACTAATATAGATGCAACTATTGATTGATTTCCTACATGAAATTGCATATCACATGTTTATGGATTAATGTTTCTTGACCTGTTAAGTAGGCTAAATGCAATTTGTATGTTATCACGTTTGTTGTTTGTTGTTGTTGACTTGTTTCTGGTGTTCGAAGGAAGGAAACGAAAGATAGATAGAGTGAGGAAGCAAGGTCATCACCAAGAGGAATAGCGTACTAAGAGGTAGGCCCTCTTATTTGATTCTAGCTTAAGGTTATCTTCCATAGATTGTTTGTTTATGGCTAGACCTGCTCTCTCGAGCTAGAGGAATTGTTTGTGTCCACACCTAGAATTTACCTACACCACAAATTGGCAATTCCACTGTGGAGCCGATCCTTCTGTTTGATTGAGTGTCATTTTATGGTTTTGTGTGAACTTTTCTAGTATCAACATTTCCCTTTAGTGTTCTCTACTATTCTTGGTTTACTGTTCTAAGCCTGAAATTTACACTAGCAAGTCTGGTTTTAGCCTTTGATTTTTTATTTTTTTTCCTTGAATCCTTGGTGAGCGCATTTATTCTTCTGACAATCGCACTAATCAGCACGAGTTTCTCAAAAAAAGTTGCACTGAACCCCTTTTGGCATGTGTTTTCTATTAGGCAGTCGCACCAATTCCTATAGGTGAAGATCAGGGTTTACCCTAGATCATAGCCAGCGTGTCTTTCCCTTCTGATTTTTGTCTCTCAGCTTATTTTTCCTGTGTTCTCCCTGACTAGAAAGCTTCATTAGCTTGGTTTATGTGCTTGGTTGGTTTAGCCCACCCTCTGATGTGTTAAGTCTGGCCTTATGTGAAGTTATTTTTTATTTTTTCTTTGAATTCCTCGATCAACGCTACTTGTAGCCTAGCCAATCGCGTGGATCAGCCCATCAGTGCTAGCTGTAGTCTGGCTAGTCATGCTGATCGTGTCGATTGGTGCTAGTTGTCAGTTAGGTGGTCGTTTTGGTCTCTGAGTTAAGGAAAAAATCAAAATTTCTCCCATTCCAATGCCAGTGTGTCTTGACCCTCAGAGTCTCTTCTTCCGCCTAGAAGTGACTAGGATGCTTTGCTTGCTGGTTTTGATTGATTGAGTGGGTTGGAGTTTCATTGCTTGCTTTTTTGAGTTTTTTGGATGGTTTCTATGACCCTAGGGAATCTAGGTCAATTACCATTCACTTGTTTGTTTACTCATTGTGTCAATTTTATGATTTGTTGCTTCATTTAATCCATCTTTCAGTCATGACATCTTCACTGCTTCATTTTCAATTGATGAGTGAAAGAGTCTCATTTGTTCTCTTATTTCAAGTGTCTCTTTTCTCATTCTGGGTATAGATTACATTGCTTGGTTTGTTGATTGAAGCATTTATGTCTTTGGTTTGTTTGATTCACGGAAGAAGTTGCTTTTAGTTTCATTTATCATGCTTTAGTTTTGATCGATGCTTGCTTGCTCGGAATTGTGAAAATTTTCATTTTAGTGCTTTATGTGAAAGATTCATTTTTTTATTTTATGAAAAGAAGAACATCGTTCTAGTTTACTTAAGCAAAAATATTCCGTTAGTAGCGTCATTGAGAAATGAAATGAAACTTATTTTTTTGTTAAGGGAAGATTGAGTGCATTTAGGACATATATTAGTGAAATATTTCATTCTTCGATTGTTGCATTAATTTTGTGTTCCCTATCTCTCAATTAGTGTTAACTTTCATTGAAGACAAAGATCTCTTTTCTCATATAGCTAGATGTAGGAGTTTTGTCAAATGAGAGTGGTAGGGCCTTGTAATTGAAACCTAATTCAATATCAACAGTTAAAATTTATCGAATTAACCTAAGGAAGAATTGAAGCTTAATGCTTACATTTAGAGGTCTAGGCTAGAGACGTGTTCTGGCGTCTTAAAACCTAGCAGCTATAATTCACTTCGGCACTAGAGAATGCTAGTACGGACTTGTGCTCCCTATACTGTCGTGTATATAAAGAGAGACCCCACTAGGTCTGTAATCCTTTATCCATTGGAAGCTGAGTTTGCCACCTTGTAAACGTGATACACCAAACATAGCATTCAGGGAGATTGCCTACACGTACTTCTTGGTTCACCAGGAGGTATTCTGCAGTTCATGGTTACCTAGTAATCCTTTTGCCTATGAGTATTCATTTTTGATCTTTACTGACTCTTTAAACTTGCAAATATCATCGAGCACTTATCCTTTCGAGCTCATTAATTTTTAAAGCGACTAGAGTCACCTTTTGTCATTTTCTCAAGTCTTAAAATATGAAAAGGAAAAGTTTTGTTTTAGTGTTCTAAAATTAACTTCCCACGAAATATTCCTAGTTAAATTTATATTCCTTAGTAATTCTTTAGGGTCAATTCCAATGGCAACATTTCCAGAATCTACCAGTCAAGGATTCCCCTTAGATGGGAATCCTGGTCCTTTTCCTTCTTTTGGAAACACCGATGTTCCTTATATGGCCACGTTGTCCCTTCTTGGGTTAGCCATTGTCTACCTATCTGGTTGTTTTTGACCTTGGTGTTCCCGAGCATCCCAACTCTTGTCTAAACATCTCCTTCATTCGAATCACATCACATTGATTCTAAGGTTGACCTCTCACCTTCTTCCCTTATTTCTTCATCTTCCTCTTCTACTTTGCCTGGTGAAAGTTTCAAATATAGTAACTAGGAGGCTAAGAAGAAGAAGAAGAAGACGAAGAAGAAGAAGTCAAACAAGCGAGAGCCCAACCATGCAGCTATTTCTCTAAGTGAACTTCCTGTCGAAAAAACTTCCGATCCTCCACGGAAGGTCAGATTCCCTTGCAAGCTATGTAAGGGTGACCATCTCCTACAAGACTGTCATGGCATTCCCAGAGTCTTAGAGGTATGGTCTCAAAATATGGATCGACCATCCCCATCGACCTCAAGAGATCATGTCGATGCTACACCCTCGGCTAGCGATGGTAAGAAGAAAGGGAAAATTAGATTCCCCTATAGGTTATGTGACGAAGAGCATCTTCTTCACCTTTTTTCTCTTATGGATAAAGCCTCCAAAGCTTTGAAAAACCTTACATATCCTTAGGCCCAACTCCCTATTGATTTTCAGAGGCTTTCTTTTGACCCTCTCCCAGTTGGTAAAGAGATTGACTTGGATTCATTTCTTCCCCATCCCGCTCTTCTCGAGAAAGACTCTCTTCTGTATGTTCTCGACCAACCATTGGTCAAAAAGAGTGACGACTTGTCTTCAGCTTCAGTTGATCACTCTATTCCCTAAGAGAGTGGTGATCATATTGCTCATGTTCTTCTCGTCTCCTCAAATTCTCATGAATCAAAGAGTGACCCTCCTGTCCCATTTTTTCAGGAGAGTCTTTCTCCTTCTCCTGCAAGGCATGGGGGAAATCATATGATATCCCCACCAAGTAGTTATTTCGTTTCTTTTGATTGGAGCCAATTGACTGCATTCCATCTTCCATCTTATGTTCCTTTCGAGATCACCATACAAGCCTATAATATGGTAGTACATGGCACTATATTAGATGAAGGAGCGTCTATTAGCATTATGTCTTCTACTACTTGGCAAGCTTGGGTTCCCCACAGCTTGTGCCTATCACCCAAACTTTGTTGGCTCTCAACGGAGGAACCAGACAACCATTAGGGATCCTTCAGAAGTCCCCTATTTCTTTGGGAGGAAATACGATATATATAGACGTGATGGTAGTCCAAGGTCCCTTAGATTTTAATTATCCTTGGATGTGACTCTGTTTATGTCATGACAGCTCTTGTTTATTCACTTTTCCATGTTGTTTGTTTTCCGCAAGAAGGGAGAATAATGACCTTTGATCAATTATCATTCATTAGTCACCAAGTGCCACCTTTGCAACCATCGTCCCCTATCGGCTCTTGTTTGCAAACAGTACCTTCCCTGCCATAGATCAATTACATGGCTACTTGTTCCATCTCTACATCTGCTGATGATCACATAGATGGTATAGTACATTATGTACTTGGGGCATTGGAACTCGATCTGTCATTGGCACTAGTTGACATATATTCCTTCGAGAGCGTAATTCTCACATCTAGTGAGGACCTCTTGGGAGCCATGTTCTCGTATGGTTCATGAACATATGGATGAGGATAGTTCTTGGTATTGTGTCAACCTTGTTAAACAATGAAACAAGGAGTCATGAAGATGGTTTCTTGTCTTGCGTCAACCTCATTAAAAAATGAAACAAGGAGTCATGAGGATGGTTCCTTGTCTTGTGACAACCTCATTAAAAAATGAATCAAGGCATGTGAGCATAGTTCTTTGTCTTATGTCAAGCTCGTTAAAAAATGAAACAAGGGTCTCGAGGATAGTTCTTTTACCCTGTCAACCTCATTAAAAAATGAAGCAACTCCATTTTCCAAATTGAGTCTTTGATTAAGATCTCGTAAAATTCCAGTCGAGTCTTTCCAAGATCTCGAAAGTGAACCTTCATTCCATCCACCTAGTTGATTGAAATGAAGCTTGGCGGGCATGTACCTCAAATTGAGTCATTATGCCGGGGGCATGCAAACTTATCTCAATCATAATTTTTTGTTTCAAGCTTGTGTAAACATGAAACTAAATCCAAGCAGAGTTCTCCATGGTTCAAGCTTGTGTATAGATGAACCGATGCCTAATTTACATCTCATGATTATTGTTTTTATCAGCTAATTTCTGCTATATGAGCCTTGGTTGTTTTATTCCATCACCACCATCTCTTTGGTCGATCATATGCTTTCACTTGGTTGTTTTTTCCTTTCCTGAGGAACAATAGCAATGAGTGGTTTTATTTGCCAGCCTCTTGACCATTACATGTTTTGAGAAATTCCTCCATTACCGTAACCTGTTGCTACCCTTTATACCACTCGTTCCTCTAGGATGAGTCACCTTTAAGCGCTTTTCTGACTCATAAATATTGTCAAGTATTTTTCCCTTTTTGACTCGTAAAAGCAAATAAAAATGGGGGGTTTTATTTCAAGCTCTTTTCGGACTCTTTAAACACAAAAAGATTGCCGAGCTCTTGTCGTTTTGAACTTGTTAAAGGTTGCAAAACGTCATGCACCCAGTATATGCTTACCCCTTTTTCGAGTTGGGATGCAATATTTATGAAAAAGGTACTCCTTGACTAAAATGGTCAAGTGTTTCTATCAAGTATCGTTTTCTACCTTTTCAAGCTCGAGAGACAGAAATGTAGGAAAAAATACCATGTGGAGTTTTCTTTTCCTTTTCTTTTTCAAACTCTCTAGACATGAAAAAGATATCGAGTTACCCATTTCTCGGACTCATTAAAACATTAAATTACATTGGATTCATCGCCATGACGAATGTGAGCTTCTCCTTCCTAGGGCTTATTAAACTTACTAGGTCAGATTCATCCAAAGGATGAACTTACAGTGCAAGCGTATGTTATCCCCTTCAAGCTTGCAATAAAAAAAATTGGGGTACCTGTCAGAAATGGTGGGGGCAAATTTGGAAATTCTATCAGTCGTGTCGGTAGCTCACTCTTGAGCATGACACTTTCTTCTTTGTGTCGGGTTGGGATATCAAATTCATCATTGACATTCCTCGGTTGTGCCATTAAATTTTCCTTCCATTTGATCTCTACCACGTCATCATGACCACCGATCCCATGGATCCAAAAGCTGCCAAACTCCAAAATTGTGTCACCGATATGTTCAAGAGTTAGTCCCTCTGGAGATACACTTACTCTCGATTCTCTGTACCATCTGGAATCATTTTCATCCCTTTGTCTCGTGTCGATAATGTGGGATACATCATGGCCCTCCTTCGACATGGTCATTTCCTGTCGACTTTAGCTCATTATCTAGGAAGTTGACCAAGAGACTCCCTTCCAGTACCTTAGAGCTTGCACGCCCTAATAGCAAGTTCTTCACACTCGACGACAAGTTCACGTCATTGGCTTTCGATCAGGTGATTTCACGGGTGTTTGACTTCAGTCCCTTTATTCACATTCCGTGGATTGTGCTGCTAGTACCTTGAGAGTCATTGTCATTATTGGTGGCTTCTCTCGCGCTTGTTAACGGTTTTCATCATTGACCGGTAATCAAGTGATTTTCTAACATGTTCAACTTCAATACATCTATTCACATGTTAGAATTTGTACTTTGATCGGGTCATGTTGGAGCACAAGACCCTGGGCTCAGATTACAAATGTCTAGGTTGCAAGGTGATGTGACATGATCATGCTGATATACATGTCTCTTTCAGATGGATGGTTGCGACCATACCATGAGTTGTTATATGTGATTCTCCTCATTGTTGGATGGCTGCGACCATACCTTGGTTTCATTATGATCCTCTCTATTGGATGGCTACACCCATGCCTTGGATCCATTTATATGATCATTCTCTAGATGGTTGTGTCCATACCATGATTCATGCATCATTTGTGAGGGTTTTCAGTGATGTATATGCTTGCTTGCAGGTTCTTCGACAATGGACTCTGGTTCCCTGCACGCACTTGTAAAGCATTTCACTCCTCACTCTAGTTCGAACTTCATGCTTTAGGGGGCATCTGTTACACAACATTTTGTCACTGTCCCTGTACTCCCCATCCATGATCCTGGAGGACCTCTACAGTGAACCCCACATGCTTTCCTCTCATGAAGAAACTCCCATTATGTCCCTCTTCATGAGCAGAACAATTCCCTTTTGCATCATTTCCAAAAAATATTTTGTTTACCTGAGTTTACAAGACCGATGTTAATCCTTGTGCCGATATGCAGGGATTACAACTATCACCAACACTGATCGGATCGACTGAGCCTTTTCTTAGTCGCACCAATCCTCTTTTGGAAAGTTTTTATCAACTTCATGTTTATGATTTTTATTTGTTTTACTTCTCTACATTCTACTTGCTGTCTATGTGTTTCAAATAACTAATTAACCTCATAAATTTCTCATAAAAGACACTCAATAGTTGACGCATAATTCCTCACATTTTGGTTAATTTGTGACGATCCTAAATAAATTTTTAATAATAATGAGGGAGCTTGCATAACATTAATAAGTTTTCCCAACATTTCAGAGCAAGTTGGTATCATAGAACTGTTATCTCATTTTAACCCTGAGATGGTTCTCCAAGGTTAGCTAGAAAATTAGCTATTGGTTTTGTATTTGTGCAAGGAGAATTTAACTGTGTGCAAGTTTATGTTATGGCAACTTCACCAAGTGATGTTTCTAATCCATCTTCATTAACAAGACTCTTTGATTTAGAAATGTTGCAAGAGATTATCATCATGAGAGATATGGTGCAAGAGATGAATGAAGGTAGGAAGGAGAATACTATACTTCAAGAGGAGTTGATGGCCATGAAGAAGGAGAAGCAAGAGCTTCTCGAAAAGATGCATGAGATGGAGACTCAACTCAATGATGTCAAGGAAACCCTAGCCAAGTATGTGCATGAAAATGAGGTGTTCAATTCAAGTTTATCTTCAATTTCCTCTCATAATGAATGTTTTGGTACTTTTTAGAGACACACTAGAGGAATAGTGTCCAAATTATTGATGAAGATGGGTTATGAAGGTAAAGGGTTAGACAAACATGCACAAGGCATAATTGAGCCAATTGTTGTTGAGGAAAGGCCTAGGTATTTGGGTCTTGTTTATGGACAAAATGATGGAGAATTCTCCAAAGCCAAGGAGGCACATGAAGGTGTTCCAAGAAGGACTTTCATTACATGTTCATTCCCTCAAGCATGTGAAGTTTTTGTTCATGAGGAATGCAAAACTTTTATACCCACTTTGCAAGAAGATGCTCATAATCATGAAACTAGTGGAAATGGAAAACAAGAGGATGTTGAAAGCTCTAAGGTCATTAAAACCATTGTTGGTATTCCGAAGAGAGCCACTACCTCATCAAGTTCACCTCCTCAAGAAGGCGACAAAGGTGAATGTGAAAGGTATAAATATTCCTTTAATCAAGTTTCTTTTGATTACGATCAACATGGTAAATCTTCACATAAGATTTGGAGAAAATTTACATGTTTCTTTTGTGGTTTAAATAACCATAATATTTCGAGGTGTTGGAAAAGGATAGCCATACACTAGAAACTTTCAAAACAAAAGAGACAGAAAGCCAAAGGTCCATTGGATAATGGAAACCATGTTGAAAAGAAGATGCAATTATTTTGCACTCGTTGCCATAAGCAGGGTCATATTGTAGAGAAGTGTTTGACTTTGCATTCAATAAGTCATCCACGACATTTGAAGAAGGTGGAGAGAGATTTTGGCAATAATGGAAAAGATGATTCCATAATTGATGTGGGTTAGGATGATACACGTGATGAAGTGGAGCGGAAAGAAGCGCCATTGAAATGGTTTGGTTAGAGATGGTTAGATTTATTGACCAATTAAGGCCTTGCATTTATTTTGATAATTGATGCAAATCTTTCCTTATTGATCTGTTTCCTTGTTATTTGGATGCATTTATTTTCTCCTAAAAGTATGTTGCATATTGCATGAAGCAAGATGTTGGAAAAGTAGAGTTATGTTGACTCACTTAGATGCAACAAAGATGGCCATTTTCAACTACAAATTTGCATGCATGTTGCATTCTTGAACTTGCATGTTTACGCCAAGAAGGTGTTCGAAAGTGGAGTATGTTGACTCACTTTATTGTAGCAAATTTGGTCATTTCAACTCTTTAAGTACTCGTACATACCAATGGGATTCTTGTACTTGTGAGAGAGTTGAGAATTGTTTTACATGAATGAGATTTTGTGTGTGTGAACAGTGGAATTTCTAATAGTTTCATTGTGCTTAAACATGCATGAGTGATTGAATTGTGTTGGTTGATTGCTTTGTTAACATGTATGTTGTCAATTTGAGAATGTTAATCATTTCCATGTGCATGAGTGTCAGCTTGTGTGGTCGATTGTTTGTTACATGTATGTTATATGGACTTGGAAGAGTTCATTTTGCCTCGAATGATGAAAGGGAGATGTGAAAAAATGTTTCATGAGAATGTGGAATTCTTGTTGTAAATCATTAAGTTGTTGTACGTGCTTTTGCTTGACTTGAAAATCAGTTGCTTTGAAGAAGCATGTTTTGTTGAATTATGTTTTAGTCGATGGTTTATACACTAAGATGTAAGAGTACATGACGATTTTCACATGATGTGACATTTTTTTCTTTGAATAAGAAAAAGGAAGAGGTCATCAAGTTATATTATTGGGAGTGTTTTTCAAGGTTAATGGTGTTTCTTGTGACAAGATGTTGGAGGGCCTTGGAAGGGCCACGCTTGAGCAATTGGCTCATGATTAGCCTTCATTCTCAAATCATGACATGATCTGCATGTTAATACTGGAGGATGATGGAATCAAGAAGTGATAGTGGATAAAAATGCCAAAAAAAATTGCAGCCATTGTAGACCATTTGATGTATTGACGCCAAGAAGTGAAAGAGACAGTGAATTCATTCTTCCAGATGTGGAATTTGGAACCGTGGAGGTAAAACAATTGCCATTTATTTTCTTTTTATTACTGATATTGGAACTAATTGTTGTAGTTCACTCAGATGGGCTTAACTTGGATAAGTGGTTTTCAAGAAGAAGCTTGGATAGAATGCATGTGTTGTAATGGAGGAACATGATTCTTAGTGGGAAGGACAAGAGTCATCTTTCCAAGCACTAAGGGATTGCTTTGATACAATGGGTTGTTTAATTCATAAGCAGCTAGCAAGTGTTGGATTGGGTCAGCAACAAAAGGAGAACATTGGTTGTAGTGCCAAGCCATTTGCAAGGCAAGGCATTTCTGTGAACCCAAGTGGTTATCATGGATTTTTTTCCAAGTAGAGTCAATTGATAGAACTTGGGAATGAGAAGAGTATTCATCTCTCATCAACTAACCAACTTTTGTAGGTCCAAAAGCCTGTGAGTGGGAAGGAGTGTTCAAAATCTATATTAGGGGAAAAATTTTCTAAAAAATGAAAGTGCTCAGAATCACTCAAAACCTAAAAGAAAATGCCCGTCTCAGCGATACTATCCCAATGCAACCCATTTCACTCAAAACAGAGCTCATATGAGAAAGATATCACATTCTATCCACTTTTCCAAACAAAGGAACTCTGAAAAAAAAGTATAGTCACTACACAGTCAACAGTCTATACTACTCACATGGTAGGTGATTATGCAGGTCAAAGGTTTGGTCAATGGCCAGTGAGGTCATGCCAAGTGGCACATGTCAGTTTGTCTATATTTTGATGAGTTTTCTTTATTTTTATTGGACAAGGGAGGACCAATGAGAAGGAGAAATGTGGCAAGCTCAGAGGCCACCAAGTGTCCTTCCTCAATGGCCTATCGAAATCAGCACACAATGTAAAATTTTATATGGCAGTCCACGGAGTCGAAACCGTGACCTCACCTGCACAAGCTCCACGACTTACCACTACACCGCCACCTTATGACTTAACATATAAGGGCCACACTTTCTATTTAAAGTGTTAAATATGGCGGGTTGGGGAAAGAGAGGTCCTGTCCTGCTGGCTAGCCCCCTCCCATGTGACCTTACACTGTAACTGGAGGTTGGGCTTATTACTAACCACACCAAATTAAGTGGAGTTTAGTGTTAATTAAACCACGATTAACCTTTGATCAATTTCATATTAGGTTGGCGATGGTTTTTGCGGGTCCGCTAAATATGGAATTGCACCAATTTTAGTGGTGTTAACTGGAGTTTCTCTAGTTTTGGTGGAGTTTTCATAGGGAAAACTGAAGAGGCCATAACTTTGGCATATTGCGACGAATTTTTTCTCAGAAAGAGTCATTCCTAGCTGACTTGTATGCTCTATACGCAATGGACTAGGCTGCAGAGGTGGAAAGACACTTATGTATGTGATTTTTCTACGTTGAATTTTAAGGAAGCCTAGGGCCACCAGAAGAAGAGATCAAGCCTATATCAGTTGAAGTCCAATTACAGAGCATGGAGAATCATTTTTTGGGTCTTCTGAATCCAATGGAGCAGGTTGCAAAGCCATTGGAGCACTATAGGTACATGTAATTAAAGAATTGACCATTAATTTAAAGAGGGCCTAGCCATTGAAGCAGGTCCAAGGAGATGTAGCCCAAGAGGAGTGAACTCCTTTATCACTATGTGTTTATGAGTTTGTTTTGTTTTACTTCTCTGCATTTTAATTGTTTTATATGTGTCTCAAATAGCTAATTAACCTCATAAATTTCTCATAAAAGACACTCAATACTTGACGCATAATTCGTCACATTTTAGTTAGTTTGAGACGATCCTAAACACATTTTTAATACTAATGAGGGAGTTTTCATAGCATTAACAAGTTTTCCCAACATTTCATATCAACATCACAATGTCCATCTACTACAACATCTTTACCAAAAATGAAATCCAAAGGAGACTTTAGCAAATAACCCAAACATGCTTCAAGTGGAGATACTTGTGTAGATGAATTATTGGCATGATTGTAGGCATGCTTTATGTAATGAAAATGCTCCTCCCAAATTTTAGGATGCTTACCACAATATCCTCGAAGGAGATTCACTATTGTTCTATTCACTACTTCTCTCTAGCCATCACTTTGTAGATGAAATTCTATGCTCTTATTCAATTGTGTCTCCATGAGTTTCCATAAAATTGACCAAAAATTTCTGATAAATCGAGAATATTGATAAAAAATAATTGAAGTGGGTAACCAAAAATGAACCGATACATTTTGGAAGAACATATTTGTGGTTTATTCAACTGTAACCTATTTCTTACAAGCCATCAACAAACACATTTTTCTGAAACAATGCACTACAACAGATAAATAATCATGACCTTTCCTAGACATTGGTAGCCCCCCAAGAAATCCATAGAAATAATTCCCAATGATGAGAAAGGATAGGAAGTGGAGTGTACAAACACGATTTCCTATTTCTTGGTTTGCTAGTAGCGCACATAGAACATCCTTTTACATATCTTGATACAATTTCGTTCATGCAAGACCAATAACAATACTTATGTAATTGAGCAACTGTTTTGTCTACACCATAATGAGCAGCAATAAGAGAAGTATGGGTTTCCATTCTAACATTGAAAGGTTCACCCTGTGGAACACATAACTTGCCAAAACGATACAAGAACTTTTTATGAACATGATAATCCAACTCTTCAACATGGTTTCCTTGACTCAAAGTTGCATAAATATCTTTAGAGTCTTCATCTTGAGCATGTTGTTCAATATAACTTTCATGAATAATTGAGATATGCTTAAGAATAATAGATGCAATAAAAATAGACATTGATAACATATCTAGAATTTTTTCAACTTTATATGATCTCATCAGGGTTGGAATTGGGATTTCTCTTTACTGGTCATACAATTTTTTTTGACGTTTTGGGTCCTTATGCTTACCATCAATAAATGTTATGCTTAAAATTTTTTCCTTCAACATTGATGTTCTCATAATAAATTAATCCTCCACCAATCAAATTTTAATTAAAAATTACCCTTCAATAACATAATTATGTTAAAAAAATTCACATATATATCACAAGGAAAAAACAAAATTAACATAACACACAAATGACTTATTAAATCTTGAATCTAGGTTTGAAATTGCATGGAACACTCACAATAAAATCTTTGAAACCTGAAATCAAATGTCCTTGACCCTAACATGATATTGCATTTGTATATATGAAATATGACTAAGGAGGTCTTATGGGACATATAAGAGGACTAACACAATAAAACTATTGAATGTTATTAATAAAAAAACAAAAGTAGGTTAATTAATATGGTTTATGTTATGGTTTACATAATCTAATATATACTATTGAGTTTAAATATAAAATATACATTTTACCATATATATTTTAGCATTGCTTTGGATCATGGGTTATACACTAATATTAATAACATTGAGTGCATAGTATCTAAACCTTTCAAAAATTAAAAACATAAACTTATAATAAATGGACATTGTAGATTTCTAAACATCATGTTATAGGATTATGTTACGTTTTCCTCCTTCATTATTAGATTCTCAGACAACATTGAATATTGAACATGTGTGAATTACTAAAATAAAACTGAAATAATAATTTGGTTGGTGCTTTTTTTTACCCTACTCCAATGTGCCTCATATTCCAATGCATTCGACAATTTATAGATATACGACACACTGCTAACGTGTTTTTCTCTATAAAATATCTTAACCTACCTTGTTACACATGTTTGTGTTATGCACCAATGTGTAGCTATGTTTAGTAGACTTCAAAATCCATTTTTAAAATAAAATAATTTAATGGGACCTTGATGCAATGATCCTTCTATAAAGATACATCAATGCAATGGTCTATTTAGAGCACACTAGAGCAATGGTATGTTTATTGCACATTACACAACAATCCTTTCACAAATTATTACTCTACACATTGTATCACTTGAATCAATGTAGTTATTTTATTTAGTGCATTAACATTTGTTTTATCAAATGTTAGCCTAACGTAGTATGCCTCGTATTGTACACATGAGTGTCTCTTATTTTTAAATTATCATTTTAGCAAAATGTAGGTCCCATATTAACCCTAAAACTAGCATGTCCAGTAACTTGATGTACATGTGTGTTGTACTTATAACAAACATCAAGAAAATTCTATGTTTTCCTTACCATGTTGCATCTTTTTCAATGTATTTATTTTACAAAAAATGAGCGTGGGAGGATGTATAACTATCAAGAGAGAGAAATGTTATGAAAATGTAATTGTCAAGACTTTAAAGGTTTATGTGCTCAAAAAATAATCAGCTAAAAACTTTTCATTTTCTATTAACCTCCACTAGAAAGAGAACAAGAACAAGTGTGTTTGTTAAAAGTTTTATTAATTGGTGTTTTCTTTGTAGTGATTGGATCCTTCTTTGTTGGAGGACATTCCCTTACTTAGCTTCTATATCATGGACTCAAGGTGTCATGAGAGCCATTAATTTTATTACCCTCTCATATGTCTTATGGAGATGGTGCCTAAGCCCAACTTGCAATTTTTATGGTGGAAAGTAGGTATACATGCTTTTGTCTCTTAATGTTTGGTGTAGTTTAATTGTTCTATATTTTGGTCTTTTTATCAGAATTTGATGATAAAATTATCAGAAAAATTGTAATTTTTCATTATTTATATTGTGTTTTTGAATGCATAAATGTATTGAATTCCCTAAAAAACCTTTGGAGCACTTAAACTGTGTGGAATATATAACTAAAATTTACAATCCAACAAGTCCATTAACCAAAAAATTCACTCAAAAAAATCAAAGCATTAGACAATTAAACTACACTTCTACATTTTAATATCATCCTGGATTTCACAAAACCCTCTATCCATATATCAAAGTATAAAATTATATATTTTGTAAAAAAAAAGAGGGAAAGAAAATTACTAACTAATATATTGAAATTTCATCTAGAAGTAAATATGAAAGAAGAATGTACTTGTTTTTTGCAAGTTTGTTTGAAGCTTAGTGATTGGATATATGAATGATAATACAACTTTTCCTTATGGGTTACTGATTTTTTTTTTTAATTTTATATGAATGTTTTTTTTAATCATTAATGTTTAATTAATTTAAAATACAAATAAATTTCTTTTTATATGTAATAATAATTTAAATATGAGGAATTGACAAATTTAAGATCAATACAATTATATATTAAATATGATTGATATGTTAATCATTATTTTTTACCTTTTAAAATTAATGGGTTGATTCACATGGTGTTATTTGTTATTTGATAATTTGTGTGGTGATTTCATTATTGTATTAGGTAAATGTAAAAAGGTAAATATTGATAACTAGAATAAGATATAACCAAAATATATCAATATCTTTCATTTATGACCATTAGATAAATATTTAGATTAAAATATAAATAAATATAAGAATCTTCCATAAAAATTACCTATAAACATAAATAAAACATTTTTTTTATAAAAGAATCTCAAAAATTTTCATAACAAAAAAAATTATAATTTTTTTGACAATAAAATTAAGTGTTATTATAAATAACCGCATTCAAATTTATTTTATCCTTATTTTAGACATGTAACTAAAGACAATTGTTATTTAACTAAATTATTCAGTTTGCACATAAAAGAAAACAGGGAAGATTTTGTTATCTTTTATAAAAGCAATTTGCTACTACTATCAACTTACTATTATTTTTAAAAGATTCCAACCCACTCACTCATCATTCATATAATTTTTTTTCATAATCATCACATTTCTTATCTCCCATAGATAACATTGTTATCATCTGCTTCTTTTATCTCCATATTAAATTCAAGGCACATGCAAACAAGAAAATATGTAAAATAGTTGAACAAACCAAACCACCCGCCCAATCACATAGATTTGTATATTTTATTTCCTTCCCATTAATCCTCAATCAGCATACCAAGAGGGATAAAATGTTATGATGCATCATTATCATGAACATATACTTGTCTAATTCTCAAGAAAATGAAAGCACTAAATTATATATATTTTCAAAATCTTGATATGAAATTAGAGATAATTTATAGTGATTAAAAGTTTCTTGAAATTCATATTGGCTTCAATTTTTTTAAATGATGTAAAATTTGCGAAGAGGGTGGAAGACGAAGATCGTCACTCAAGTTTTTTTTAAGTACGAAAAAAAACGTTATTTGTATTAATATTTGAGAGAGGTTACAAAATTCACAGATTGTCTGGCAATCACGTGCCAAACAATAAGATTTACAATATGTTCAAAGTGTTTCATCATGAAACATCTCCCCCTATATACAATATAAGGAAAGATTAAATGTATAAACCAGTAGTGGAAACTGTGTCTGGTAGTATCGTTATAGATAGAATCAGTCTGATACTAATATCAAAATATAAGTCCTTGTTGTATTAAACACCATTTACAATGGAGAAACCTTATTTTGCAGAGAACACTGTGAGAAGACCAGTGGCCAAGCCAAAAAAATAAACAACCGGGAGAAATAGGAAAAAATATTCAGAATTATGTTCGTGGGAGGATAAATTCCTCCATGTACTTAAGTTTCTTATCACTTAGTCTTAATCGATGGATTGTTGATTAAATAAGTTTGTAACTTGTAACGTGTGGCGGATTTTGAAAGTAAAGTAATGTAGGAATTGGAAGTAGGAAGATGCAGCATTTCCCACGATGATTCCTTCGAATATCCTGTGGGAACACACTGAATGCTATCGATGCCTTGCAAGGATGCTATGTATGGATTCATATAATTTCTTCCCTTCCATGTCATTTATACAAAAAAAATGTGCGTAAATAAACCAAAACGTAATTTTTTTTTGCTGCAACATCGTTCATGCCACGTGGAAATAATACTTAAAATAATATTTGGCTTCATGACGACGACGGTGTAGTAACCGTGTTCCTCATTTATATGATGGACTGAAATGCCAACTTTCCAATAATGTGGACAGTATATGCCAAGATGCCAACAACGCCCGAAGGCTGGAATTTCATCCGGTAGGCAAAGTACTTGCAGAATAGGCACTAATAACTTTTTCAGTAAGTACTTGCAGAATAGGCACTAATAACTTTTTCAGTAAAATATTGACCGTCAAAAATAACTCTACTATTCTGTTATCGCTCAGGTTGTTCCATATGACTCCCAAGGGAATACGGCCGGGGTAACCACTAACCAATCTTTGGATTACAGTGCCTAGCCACACTGCAATCAGAGAGGGCTCTCTCTTTATGATTTATTTTTGTTTTTTGAATGATCTTAGGCTAGCTATGAGTTCAGTTTTGTTTTAAGGTTTTAGTTGGGTGATAATTTTAGTCTAGGTTCTTATGCAATTTCCAAAGTGTTCTAGTCCATTGGGCTATGGAGTCAGTGGTCCTTTAGATGCTTGATGTGCTGCTGTGATACTGTAGTGATGCTGCAGAGCCAGATTAGTGTCTGAGAAATAACGTTTGTAATAGTGATGGAATGGAGTGTATCCAGTTAGTGCAAGGCAATTAAGAATCTTACAGTTAACTGTTGGAGTAAGACAGTGAGAATATTGACCCAGGAGCATTTAAGAATTTCTAGGTGATATTCGTACACATAGAATTAACAGACACATGAGCAATTAAGAATTCATGTACATATTTAACCCTGAAGACAAACATTTATAGCAGCAAAAATTGAGCACAAGGTGTAATAAAACAGATCTTGTACTATTCTTTTTCTTCACTGCTAGCTTAGTGTGAGATAAGTATGATTTGATAAACATAAGAAAAACAAGAACAGAGTTTTGAAGAAAACTTGTTATTTCGTCAGACAGCACAGGAATTCTGCATCAACACAGGGAGCATCCTCCAGACATCAAATAATTTCAGGAAATCACTGAGCTCATCCAGCCCTTTGTATTAAATAATTCTGAAAGTGTACAATACAAGTGTTCTGATAGAGAAAATTACCAACCCCTTATGAGTTACTCAGGGGAGTTTATATACAAAATTTACATCAAAAATATCAACGAATGAGTTAATATCTCATTTATGACATGCTAACCTCTGAAATACAGTAGCTGAAGGAGTGAATGCAGCAGTAATTCCTTAATGCTTTAGCTGTCAAAACAGTCAGAAAATATTTGGACTTTATGGCTGTTGGAGTCGGCTGGAGATGCGCTGTCCAAACTTGGCTAGTTGTCCCGTCTGTGTGATGAGTCACTTTTTCAGCTGCTTTAACTGCTGACGTTTGTTATGTCATTTGTCTTGTAGTGACCTGGAGGTGGCAGTGGTCGAATGACTGAAGCTATTGTGGCAAAATCTGAAGCATGAATTGCCACCAATCCTCCTTAGGCATCTGATGTCTGCGCATTTTTATCAATGTTTCCTCGGCCTCTCTATGCTTATAGAGATTGGGAGGGGTCTCAAACAGGTGATTCACTTCCTTCTCAATGAAGAACAGGCCTTCAAGTTTTTCATATATGCTTCGTCCTGTGGGAGGCCCTGCTTGTTCAGATGAACTGCCAGATGCAATAATCTGATTTTCAATAGTGGTTGCCATTCTGTTGGCCATTTGATCTGGAGAGATCAGTTTCCATGCACCACTTAGTAGGCTGGGCAGGCTTTTTCCTTGCAGCACTCCCATTTTGGCTTTGTATTCCTCCACATCTGCTTGCATCTCATAGTATTTCCTCTCTACTGTTTGTATATAGTTCCTGAGGGTAAGCACTTTCTTAGCAGAGAGGACAGCTTCTGTTCTGTTGGGAATGCCTATGGCTGCCAATTCCTCCCTTTCTTGCCTGTTCAGGAAATCAATCATTCTGTTTGCCTATTCTGCTCTGTTCCCTAGCACTGTCTTGGCCTTCTGAATTTCTGCATGGGCCTAGCCCATTAAATCCATCTGCTCATGCATTATTTTTATTGACCTCCATTGCTGTCTGATGGATTGGCCAATCTTGGCCCACAGGATCCTCTTTATGTCGGCCATAGCAGTCTCCAGGTTCAACTCTTTCTCTAATGCCTTGATCCTTTCTTTTTGGGCCTTTATTTCTCTGCCCTGTTCTGCTACAGTCACTTTGGATTTATCATACTTGGCATCCAGTTCTGCCAATTTCTCCTTTGCTTTCTTTATTTCGTCAGCTTGGAGCTCCATTGCCTTGACAGCCTTGGTCAATTCCTCTACACTTGGGTTGGCATCTGGAGCTGCTGTTGTTCCTGCTACTTCTGTTGTGGGGGTCACTGCTGCCCCTGAAGTTGCTGTTGTTGTGGAAGTGGTTGGAGGAGCTTGGGAAGTGGATTCTCCCTGTTTATCTTGTAGTGCTCCTTCCAGCTCTTTCTCCAATTCCCGGATCCTCTGATCTTGCTGCATTAGGAGGTCTAGTTGGTCTTCAGCCTGTTTCTGCTTTTGAAGCTCTGTTGTTTGAGGGTGCTCTGTGGGCTGCAGCCTCAACCTCTTCTTTAATGCATTCAGGTCATCATCTTTCTTCCTCATGAGGGCCTTTACACCTGTTGGATCACTAGGATCATGTCCTAGATCAATGATGATCTCCTCAAGAGACTTTATTCTATTGTCCTTAGCCTGAGAGGACATTCTCTCAAAATCCAACTGGGTGTTGGTGTTTTTTAGGGACTCTTTCAGCTCATGGGCCATGGTGGCCTTTTCTACCAAGGTGGCATAGACCATCTCCCCAGCTTGCTTATGGAGTTCAATCTGATCCATGGGATGTAAATCTCTGGCTAGGACCTCCACCCTTGTTTTTACAAAATCTGCAGTTGTCTTAGGCTGCGGCCCTTTGGGCTTGAAATGACTGAATATCATCTTTTCTTCCTTAATGTCATAAACAGACATTAATCTCTCTTGCTGGGCTGGTGTAGCATCTATAAACTGCTTGTAGACCTCAGCCCTTAGTAGCTCATTCTGAGCCTTTATTTGTTTAAAAGAAGCCTTGGTGCTCCTGGGCTTCTTGCTTTGTTGTGAAGGAGAGGACACCTCCAAACCAAGCTGTAAAGTTTGCTCCTTCTGAAAGGAGCTTGTTCCTGTATGCTGGCTGCCCTCCTTGTCTTTACCTGCACTGTTCAAGACATCTTCAGTAATTTCTTCCACCTCTGGGGATTCTGCTCTTTGCCTTTTGGCTTCTGGCTGGTGGGAGGATCCACTGGGAGGAGTGGACTCTTCTCTTTCTCTTTTCGTCCCCCTTTCTTCATGTGCTGGGGTTTGCAAAATTGGGGCAGTCAATGGCTCCGTTTGAGGTGGTGGTGTTCGCGCTATAGGGGTTGCTGGCAGCCCAGTTTGTGGTGGGACAGTTTGTCCTTGCTGCTGCTCTGGCTGCTGCTCTGTTACAGGGGCAGATTTTTCCTTTACTGCTTCCTCCTCTGCACCCATTATACCTTTGCCTTTGTATGTCACCGGTGCTGATGTAGAGGGTGCCTGTGGTGCAGTCCTTGTAGCCGAGGTCCCTTCTCCCACTGTATTAGGCGGTCTAAAAGGTACCTGCTGCACATAGTCCAGGTCAATAGTTTTCTCAAGCTCCTTCATATTCTTAAGCATTCTCTCTTCCTCAGTTAAACTTTCAACTAGAGTATCCAGCTGCCATTCTTGCAAGTTGGTATATTTTTCAATGTGTGGGTACTGGCAATGCTTAACACCTATAAGCCTATACTTATTTCTCCTAGCAGTGATAAAACCTTGAGGATCATAATGGACCCACCGAAAACTATAGGATAGCTTGTATTTATCCTTAAGGATCAGGTCTGCACCTTCCCACCCTTCTTTCTTGTTCATGATGAAGGGGCCCAACTGATGTTTGAACTTGAGGTGGGCCTTTTTCTTGGAGCTGTGGAAATGGGTGAGGTCTGACTGAATCAATTGCCTGTAATACTCCAAGGCAAATAACCTCATGGGTACATATTTTGGGAGCTTGTATGGGCAAAGCTCACAGCCATAGATCCTAAATACAGTATGGTGTTCATATAGGTACCAGTCACCTATTTTATATTTTTTGGAGAGCTGCAGAGCTTTCTTGATCTCATTTGATATTCTGGGAGGAGGGGACTTCATCAACATGCAAGAGACTGGGTATACAAATTGGTCTACAAATTCATAGTAGGTATAGGGTGAATTTGTGACTTTGTGATAAACAGAGGTCCAGAAGATGACAGATCTTCTCTCCCCTCTATGATCCAGACTTTTGATGTAGCATGGGAAGGCTTCAGAATGATAGAACATGAACAGGTGGTGGATGTAGGTTGAGTACCTGAAGACCCCCTGTCTGTCCACTTTGCTCAACTGATCATGAATCTTGTTGGCTATGAACTTAGCAAAGTTATATTTTCGGGCAGGGGGCTGGCGTGGGCTGTAAACAGACAGCAATACTAGCATTGTTTTATCCACATGCTCACTGTTTTTGTATCCCAACACATAGGAAATCATGTCTAGTAACAGCCTGCCTACATCATTGAAATGGACATCCAGGTAAGGAGGTGGCCCTGTAGGCTGGCACTCAGGTCTCATGAAGGTCCTGGTGACCTTTTGAAGCTCTTCACTGGTCATCTTTTCACTAGGTTACAGCAAGTAGCTCATGGAGAATGGGATCAGCAACTTTGTCTGATCAAAATGTAACATCTTGTTGATGGACTCAGCATTGATGTAGAAAAGGATCCTCCCAGATGGAGTGCTGACAGCTCTGTGCTGCACATCATAGTTTTCAGCACATAGGTGAATAATTTCAGGGAGGACATTTACAGCTGGGAGACAGTAATAAGGCAGGTTTGACTCCCATATCCCATGTGTACCATGACCATCCTTATAGTCCTCTCTTAGTTGAGTGAAGGTCTGCAAGAAGTCCCTGTTGCCCTCAAATTCTTCAATGAGATAGTCCTTGTCAACAAATGCCAAGGCCTCCAGCTCCTTATTTGGTTGACTTAATGGAGCAACACTGAGGGATGAGGATGCATAGGCTGCCATGATATAATCTGAATTTGAATAGGTAGTGGCAATGGTTTGAAAAAGTGTCTTCAAGAGCTTCAGTAGTAGGTCAACTGCAGTCAATGTCTAAACTGCATCTTATAATGAAAGAACACGCAGTCTTGCTTTCTGCGGTTTTTAGCAAGTTCCCAGGGATTGTGAACTGCTCAGGGCAGTTTGCAGAGGGTATGAGGAATTATTTAGGTGAGAGGCTGCAGCTGATGTGTACACCCGGCAAAAGGGAACAATGCCGGGCGTTTCAAAAGTAATTTTGACAGTTTTTACCCGCAAATTGATTGTATTTTATGATGAATTAGAGGGCTGGGGCAATGCAGGTTGTCTTGGCTTACTTTAGATAACAGGTGTGGAGCTTACATGAATTTCAACAGGTATTTTAATGGCAATTCACAGAGAATTGGTAAGCATGGGCCAAAGAGAGGAATCACGGTGAATACCTGGACAGATCGCTTAGACACCTCGCTGGCCGAACTGTGGAGGTCGACTTGATGAATTTGGACGGTTGAATTTTGAATTTGGAGGTCTGGAGTCACTTTGGCAGCTGCAACGGCTATCTCCTCTTTCACGCGAAAATAAGATTGAAAATGACTCAAAACATGACTTTAACGATAAAATTCGGAAAAATAGGGTAATTGGCGCCTTTCCGCCGATGACGTCAGCATGACGTCATGGCGGGGCCCGAGTACGGAGGTGACGTGGCTGCTGAGGTGTAAGCCAGGGTGGCAGAACACGGCGGCGGGTGGATGCAGTGGCAGGGCTGCGTGGAGGGCCGCGGGACGTGGGGGCGGGCAGAGGCGACATGACGTCAGGATGACGTGAGGGCGACGTGGCCGGCTGGGTGGTAATGGGAAAGCGGTAAGCGGGTTCCCCGCACCACCTTTGGGCAAAGGCGGTATCGGGGAGGGGGGCTCCGAACAACCTCACCGCCTGCCACGCGTCCCTGTACCGGGCGGAAAACCACTTTCCCCGGACGCTAAAGGTCGGCAGGTCGCGGAGCGAAAATGACCGCCCACTGTTAGATCTGGGCGGCGGAGATCGGACGGCTGGCGGGTCCTCCGACGGATCGTGCAAGTTGGGGGGGGTCCCGCCGGCCCATTAAAATATTCAATTAAATATTTTGGGTGGAGAACCTTAGGATTGAGGGTTTTCGTGAGTATTTGGGTTTTTTGGATTATTTTGTGGAAAAAGGGTTTATGTAGGGTTTCAGCAGAGGTGAGGTTAGGGCTTATAGAAGAGGTTATTGCTCCTAACCAGTGGTTTAGAGTAATCCCTTGACAGGGTTGAGCATAGTCTCAGGTGGACTAAAGTCTCCATTTAAACAAAGTTATTTAGCTATAATGCTAAAAGGAGGATATTTATACCATGTTTGGGGTTTATACACCATGGTGTTAATAATACTAGGGAAAGGGTAAGCTAAGGGATTTATATAATAAAATTAGTGGTTAATATGGATGAAATGAGTGGATGGGGGGGGATATCACTAAGTTTATTTGAAACTCACTTAGTTTAGGGAGTAGATCAAAATGAAAAGAATCTTAGACAAGAAATGTGGCCTTTAAAGGATGAAGAACCTCCATGAAACCATAAGTCCTTCCATGAATCTTAACTGATGAGGGGATGTTAATAACAAATGGGAAAGGGGAAGAAGGGAGGTTAGACATGCTCTTTTGCTTTGCTTTTCTCATCTTTGACCATCAAGGTTAAATCTGAAATGAATATCACTTCTGCAACCCCATCTACTTACCCAGCTACTTGGCCTAGCATTTTTATTTCTTCTTGGAGGGTGCATTTAGACTTGCAAACCCTTTGTGTGCCTTTTCTTTTCCTTTGATCATCTATCTAAGACTGCCCTTATTCCTTCCAAGGCCCCAGATTAAGCAGTTGGGAACCTTAATTCTCTACCTAGCTACTTGTCTGCCAAGATTAGACTGTTTGGACAGATTTCTTTCTCTATTCTACAACAGAAAATTTAAACATGGCATGGTCCAGGTTAGGCTGTTGGACCATCCATCAAAATTTGAGTAAACATGAACCTATTCACATACCTTGCTGTCTTGAAAATATGGGATCTTTGTACCATCAAAGCAGAGCATATTTGGCCCTTGAATTTGCCAATCATGAAATATGAAACCTATTGATATAGGTACCTAACAGTGGCTCCACATGGGGATGGTTTTTCTTCATGAAAGACCAAGAACAACAGGTCAGAATGCCTTGGCTCTTTGACTTCTCTTTTAGTACAATTTGGGCTCTTTTCCTCTTTGAAACATCAAAATTGTCAACTGTCACATTTACAAAACTTGCTGGAATACAGCCCTTGCTTGCTTCTGCAAAATCCTTGAAATTAAATTATTTACATGTTGATAGGAACACTACATATAGTAAATTATGTACAAGGGAGCCACTAGGCTATATTCATGGAAGGTAATCAAAATAGTGCTTCAGCATCCTGCTATTTACAGGACCTTCATCCAGATCAGTTTCATCAAGGTTCTTAAGAAAGTATGTGTTGTTTCCTTGTACTGCTTGGATGATAAATGGTCCTCTCCAAAGGGAATCAAATTTTCCATGTTTACCTTTATCTTCCCTTCTTGAATCCCATTTGAGGACCTTGTTCCCTATAAAAAAGTCTTCAGCTTCGGTTCTTCTATCAAAAGCTTTCTTCAGCTTCTCTTGAAGGATTTGAACTCTGTTATAAACTTGGTCTCTGGTTTGCTGTAAACAGATAATTTGATTGACTCTTCTTTGCATATCATTGGGTTCAGCTTGACTTTCTTGCAGTAGTTTCATGACAGGAACCCCCAGTGAGGAAGGAAATATGGCTTCTAGTCCATACACTAACTCATATGGGCTGACCCCAATTGACCTTTTGGTTGTTAGCCTATCTGCCCATAAGGCATTCACAAGTTTCTTATGCCAATTCTTCTTGTTTTCTTCTAACGCTTTCTTTATAATGTTCACCAGGCTTTTATTTGATGATTCAGCTAGACCATTCGCTTGAGGGCAGTAAGCAGTGGAGTGGCCCAAAGTAATCTGAAATTTGTGGCAGAAGTTGACCATCTTCTTGGATCTAAAAGCAGCAGCATTGTCTGTTATTATCTTGTTGGGGCAGCCAAATCTAGACAGTATGTTGTTCTCCAAGAACTGAATAATTGTTGAATCATTTGCTTGTCTACATGGGATGGCCTCAACCCACTTGGTAAAGTAATCTGTGGTTGTGAGTGTTGTAGGGAAAAGTATCCGACTCGGATGACCCTATCCCACTCTAAGGGTGACAGTTCCTTAGCAACAACTGTAAAACAAACTACTTAAGGTTTACTTCTTTATGAAAGCAAAAGAGAATGGAGAAATGCACTAACCGTTGCCTTGCGCTTAATGTCGAATCCAAACTCTTCTCTTTGGCCGCTTGCTCCTAGCTCTTTGTTCTTCTGCTCGCCCAGCTGCAATGAGATCCTGCAAAATAACAAAGAAGGAAACTACAAGAGGCATGCAATCATAACTGGTTCATGGATTAGTGTAAACCAAACATGCAATCATCACAATATATTATTGAAACAAGAGCACATAGAAGAACCTAAATAGCTTTTATTAATGAAGAAATAAAGGTTCTGAGAGTATTACAACCATTGAAGGCTCCAACCCAACAACACCTCCCAGCAGAAAGAATTGCTCTTCTTCACCTCTCTCAAACAATCACCCAATAACTCGATAATGAAACCAACAGCATATCATTACTTTGCACAAAATTCCAGCCTCCTGAGCTCATAGGAGAGAGCTCAATATATAGATGAATTGAGAAAGGATGAGTCAGCTTGCAACTGATGTGTAGCTGCCTTGTGTCCTCTCTCTCTTCAGTTAATCTTTAGTTGATCTTCAGTTCTTGAGTCCACTTGGTGAACCTTGCTTCCACTTGGAGAAACAAAGCCTCTGACTCATCACAAGGCGAAATACCTGATCCAAGTGTCATTTTTGGAAGATGCCAAAGCAATGACTCACTGTGCCACTTGTCCTTTCTCGCTCAGCGCAGGTGGCCTTTGTCCCACTTGCTTTGCAACGCAGGTACACCATGGAGCAACTGAGTTTCAGCGCAGAACCCTAGTGGAGCACCTGCTTTGATTTCAGGATTGCTTGTTTTTGAGTGTTTTCAGGTGGAGAACTGATCTGAGAGCTGTTGGTTTGCTGACCTTGTTCCTCTAGGGGTAGGAACATCATGTTTAGGGAACTTTGGATCCCTTGGATTATTGACAATTCATGCTTGTTGCTGTAAGGCACAAAATTGTCTATAACAGATGCCCCCTAAAGTATGAGGTCGTTTATCGGGTGAAATGCTTTATTGAGAGGATCCGAAGTTCATTCAATCTGCTGAGAAGTGTCCTGTAATAAGATACAATACAATACATTATTTTTCATACATTTTTCATGATCTAGCTGAGGCGGGCATTCCCATGCTCAGCTTTATAAATACATTTTGGTACATAGAACAGACGATCGTCTGATTGTAGACTGATAATTCTCTGCCGAAATTATCATCCTTTGAGAAAGATGATCATCTGCTGTAGTGATGTACATATCAAATGTCTTTATGTCCTGAATATATATCGCAGCCCGGATGGATGAAACTAGATCCGGGGTCTTCAATCTCTTCCGATCTTCACTCGATGTACAAGTCGATCCATGTGAGAATTTCTTGAAGTCGAACATGGAAAGACATCGCTTGATTACCGGTCAATGATGTAAACCGTTAACAAGCGCGAGAGGAGTCACCGATAAGGATGATGACCCTCAAGGTATGACAGTACAATCCACATGGTGGGAATAAAGGACTTGGCGTCGACCACCATGCAAAATCTTCTGGTCGAAGGTCATTGATGTATACCTGTCGCCGGAAGTGAGAAACTTGCCATTGAGGCATGCAAGCTTCAAAGTACTGAGGGGGTTGTTCCTAGATCAACTCCTTGGATAATGAGCTGATGTCGACAAGGAGCGATCCGTCAAAGGAGGGCCTTAATGAATCCCACATCAGTGACACGGAACGGAGCTAGTGATTGTGATGAGGTGAAAACAAACTGTGATGTATGATTCAGGGTGGCGGTCATGAAGTAGATGAAGGATAATGTATGGCAGTGGGTGGAACACGGTTGACTCTTTACAGAACCACATCTCTTGAACATATAACGACACTGATGTGATGGATTGGTAGCATTACCCCAATTGTGGATGGTGTGGCGAGGACCATGGTTATGAGACCGGTGAATGAAACAACCCAACCCGATGTGATACGGAGGACAAAGTGTCATGTTCAAGAGCAACTTGCTACCATTAATGCTGTGAGGTTCTCCCAATTTTTCCCCAGTCATTGATGACCAGTACCTCTTTATTTTTGTCAAGCTTGAGGAGGATAACATATGCTTGTTCTATAACCTGCCCTTCGGGCAAGCCCATCGCTATGTTTTAACGAGCCTAGCGATAGGGAAACTCGTTCTCGTCTAAAGACAAGTTTGTCGCTATTTAATCATTTTAACGAGTCTAACGACAAAGAAAACTCGGTCCTTTTCATTTTTAGAGAGTCTGAAAAGGTACGAAAAGTTAACTCCAAAATTCCTTTTTCGTCATCTAATCCCTTAAGTCCGAAAAAGTATAAAACAATACAGAAGGGATGAATTTTCGATTTCTTTAACGAGCCGAACAAAACAAGCGCTCGATCTTTTTGTGTAATAATCCCTCAGGTCCAAAAAGATTAAAATCTAGAGGAGGGATAGCTCTTCTTGTCCTTTAACGAGCTGGAAGGCCAAAACTCGGCAAACTTTTCATATTTTACGAGTCAGTGAAAAGAGCTCAAAGAAGACTCGTCTTTTGAGGAACGAGTGATGAACAGGGATAGCAGCAGATTCCAGGTACAGGTTGGAATTCTCCAATCACGGCAGTGTCACAAGGATGGCTAAGTGAAATCACTCTTCGCAGCTGTTCCTCAAAATGGGTAAACAAACATATGGAGGTGAACGATTGGCCAAATGAACGGATGGAGGTGATGGAATATAAACACGACCAAGGGCTTTTAATATGGCTTTCAAAGGTTACATTTCTCGAGGTTGCTTACCGGTTCATTTTTTCTGGATGAGCTTGAACTGTAGGGAAAGATTTCTCACAACTTGTGTTTATTTTTTAACGAGCATGAACTCTGTACAAAACTGCTCGATTCTTGCGTTTATTTTTTAACGAGCATGAACATTGCTAAAACTGCTCAATTTATACCAGTCTTAATACAAGGAATGCTTTAGGTGAGGTAATCTTATTTAAGGAGCGATACCTCACTATATACTCCAATTTGGCAGGTTTTAACTTTTGCCCTTCATCCTTTCTTTATGCGAGCTGGAAACGGCTAATCCTACGAGTTTAACGGGTTAGACCTACAGGTTTAAAGGGAGGACCTAAAAATTTAAAAAAATAAATAGTCGTCCCGTGCTTGCACTCCAAAAGGTTTGCATGCCCCTAGGTATAAAGTATAATTTCAAGGCTCTTCTTCTCCTCTGCCCCACCTTTGTTTTTCTACTTGTCGTCTTGCTATATTTTTAACGATACTTGTCTTATCGTTATTTTTCGGTGCCGATGGTACTTGTCTTCCCATCAGTTCACTTTTTGATTTTTGCAAGATCGCAACAGATAAAACATTGGTGTTACGGGGGAGAGGTCCTCTTACTTATTATCCGAAAAATGGTTTTGTTTGCTGCCACAAACTAAAATCTCTTTTCGGCGATGTCTATCATTAGGTTGCTAAGGATGGTGACTACTTGTTGCAGCAATTTCCTCTCTTTCTTTGAAGACTGCCCCTACTTCTCTTTTAAAACATATTGTTTTAATGGGTGAGGCTTGACATTCAAAGATGGTGCCTTCTTACTGCCACAAATAGATCCCCTCCTTAGGAGAGCCCACTTCTTTAGACAAAGGGAGCGATTCTTCCGCTTCAACATAACTTTGACAAAAGAATTTTATCCTAGAACAACCCTCTCTTCCTTTTTGGATGGGGTACGGACTAGTCCATTCTTCTGCGGAAATTAACTTTATACCTAAGGTTTTCTCTGCCCGAGGCAGGCCAGGGTGCATGCCCCCTGGGTCCCCATTCTTTTCTTCTCGAATTACTCGCATTCATCGGGAAGTAGAACCGGGGGCGGTGGCATTCCTTGAGTGAATAAACCATTAAGGGATGGTATTTGACTATTTGCAATGCGTGATCCTGGAAATGAAAGTTGGTCTACGAGCTTGACCATTCTTCCTTCGCGCAGAAAACACATGACTCTAAAGAGCGAGGACACTATTGCCTCCATGGAATATATATAGTCTCGTCCAAGGAGTAAGTTATATGCCAAGGGTCCCTGGACGACCATGATGTTCATATGAACTGTCTTCCCTTTCAATGTAACTGGAACATTGGGGAGAATCCCTAACGGGTGACTGGTTCCTTTATCAAAACCTGATAGATTTCTCATCTCAGGTAAAAGCGCCGGGCAACCCAGCGCTTTCCAAGCAACAGAGGAAAGGATACTCACAGATGCCCCTTCATCAATGATAGTTCCAGCCATCACCATTCTGTAGATTTGGACTATGATTCTGAATGGGATACTGGCTGGTAACCGGGGTCTGCCTAATTGATTCCAATCAAAGGATACAACTAGGTTGCTTGGTGGTGGGAGCGAATATACGGCCGGATACGACCCTGACGATGTTCCTTCCTGCGATAAAGGAATGGGCGCATTGCCCTGATGCTCATCAGAGTCTGTGTTGATGAAAAGAATATGGACGGTGTCATCCTTATCCTCTTCAGTGAGGGTGTCATTTGAAGATGGGTCTTCAATGACGGAGTCATTGGAGGATGAAACCTCTGAAGGGAGAACCGAGTCGACTGCCGTTTCGACCTTTAGACTTTCGTCTAGTCTGGATTCAGCAGGTTCATTCTCAATGACCGACACTTCAGCCGACCACTTGAGCGGGTCCGCTGGATTTTCAACTATCGAGGGATTAGGCGCGAGTTTTTGGTATCCAGGAGGAAGTCGTAACGGTGAAACCGGACGATCTTCCAAAAATCTCTTTGCCTCATCTAAGAATGGACATTTGTGGATGGCGTGATCGCCTTCACACAATATACAGGGTGATCTCGGTCTCCCTCTTCGTCCTTCACTCTCACTAGTTGACGGACTGCAATCAACATGACTACCAGAGGTTGATGCTACCGGATTGTGCAACCTTGGGGACCAGTCCCTTAGTATCCGGGGAATACAAGGACAATCACGATGGAAGTGGGCCCCTTTGCAAATGACACATGGCGATTTAGGCCCGGTCGGTGCAGTGTGTGGGTTTTTGTCAGCTGTCTTTTGCTTGCCCCCAGTCGCCTTCGCCATAGGCCACTTCTGCTTCTTTTCTCTCTTCTTCTTTTCCTTCTTCTCCATGGGAGGCTGACTTTTTCCGGCTCTACCTTGTGAAGATGAAGGATCAGAGGAAGAATTGTAAGAAGTGGAAGGCTGGTGGGTAGCTCTAGACTGTTCTGACTGTTGATTCGACTGCTCAGGATTAGTGGCGATCTGGACTACATTAGTTGAAAAGAGCCATACAGGTAGGCCAATTGTCAATCCTGGAAGTGACAATGTTGCCATATGAGGCACACCAACATCTCCCCAAGAGGAGAAGGGATTTGGACTTCCACCAAGGTTACTTCCTTGGTTGGTGGGCTCCATACTTTTCAACTGAAAGATCAACGTGGGAATAACAGGTGATTATGTTCCGCTTAAAATAAATTTTATTAACGACGCTTTTAGACACAAACTTGGTTTTTCATGTTTTAAGAGTCGAGAAAAAGCTAAAGATGACTCTAGTCGCCTTCGATGTTTTAACGAGCCCGAAGTGACAAATGCTCGGATGGACTTTTTCAGTTATAGAGTTTGAAAAAGGCCAAAAGAAACTTCTCTGGAGTTCTAGGCAGAGGGTGTGCCAAACTTTTCGCGAAACCACAGAATACGTTTTACGGTACGGGTGGTCGATCTTCGTGAATGCTGTGTTCACTGCATCGCGATCAGTAGGGCGGTCGACATGGCTTCCTATGGATAAAGGATAATTTCCTATAGGGGTCTCCCAATATATACGCGACGGTACGTGGGAGCACAAGTCCGTATTAGTGCCACCGACTCTCAGGAGGAATCACCCACCTTCGTAGAGATCGACAGTCACTATGTTTAACGACGCCGGAACACGTCTCTACCTAGACCTCTATGTGTTTGCGTTATGTTACAAAGCGTTGTTATGTAAATTGGATTTATTTTAATGTTGATCTTGCTTATCAGTTTGCCTTTAAGGATCACCACGAGATGTATATAACAAATTCCTGAATGCAGTCTAAGATGAGAAGCAAACTTTTCAATCTTTCAACTTTGAAAACCTTAACTACTGAGGGAAAAGAAAGGCAAATCTTTTCACACAGATCATAGAGCACACACTAAAATGCAAATTTTTCCTAAATCGACAAGCACACAGTTAAATGCAAAATGCACAATGCATGTATTTTCTTTTCCCTTTCTTAATGTGGATGGATTACAAAAAGAAAGTGGTTATATAACTTTGATTTCGATTTAAAGCGAAAGTAAACAAGTTTGTCCAAAATCAAAAGACACCTTAAGATTCACTTGCTTAATCACTGGAAATACATGAAATCAAACCATACTAACGAAAGTAAAAATGACTAATCAGCTATGGACAGCAAACAAGCTAACTCTTTAGACCAGCAAAATGCCTAACACAGGTTCAGATCTAAGAGGCCAAAAGCAAGACTAGTTTACTCTTCGTTATGGGAAATTGTAAATGAGTAAGAAATACAAAGAACAAGTACAATTTCGTTATATAACAGAGGCAGAATGATGGCAAGTAATATTGGTTTCAAAACAGGCACAAGACTGACACCTAGCAGCAAAACTAAGTGAAAACAGGCAAGAGAAAGGAGGAAACCCCAAATGCACTAGGCAAATTTGGGCCAACGCAGGCTCTGCACAGCCAAACTGGCTCTCAGTGCAGGTAGCCCCTTCGGGACCTGCGTTGCAAAGCAGGTAGCCTGTGTACTACCTGCTTTGGAAAACGAGAATTGCGTTTTCACAGTTTCCGGGTCTTAATTTTCTCAAAAATGCACGGTTTTTGCTCAAATCAGAAGCAATCAGTCAAGCACACTCAAAGGGATGATTTAGAAGGTGCAAAGCTATCACTAAGAGCTTACAAGGATCCTTGTAGATCAGCTCTTCAAATCATGAATTTGCTCAGAAAATGAGCAAGAGTAGCTGCCCTCTACTTCGCTTTTGATATAGTCAAAAGCTTTTCGATTTGGTACTCTTTCGTTCAGGAAATGAATAGCAAAATACTACAAACATAATCAAACGGATACGATCCCCAACGGAGTCGCCAGTTTGTTGTAGGGAAAAGTATCCGACTCGGATGACCCTATCCCACTCTAAGGGTGACAGTTCCTTAGCAACAACTGTAAAACAAACTACTTAAGGTTTACTTCTTTATGAAAGCAAAAGAGAATGGAGAAATGCACTAACCGTTGCCTTGCGCTTAATGTCGAATCCAAACTCTTCTCTTTGGCCGCTTGCTCCTAGCTCTTTGTTCTTCTGCTCGCCCAGCTGCAATGAGATCCTGCAAAATAACAAAGAAGGAAACTACAAGAGGCATGCAATCATAACTAGTTCATGGATTAGTGTAAACCAAACATGCAATCATCACAATATATTATTGAAACAAGAGCACATAGAAGAACCTCAATAGCTTTTATTAATGAAGAAATAAAGGTTCTGAGAGTATTACAACCATTGAAGGCTCCAACCCAGCAACACCTCCCACCAGAAAGAATTGCTCTTCTTCACCTCTCTCAAACAATCACCCAATAACTCGATAATGAAACCAACAGCATATCATTACTTTGCACAAAATTCCAGCCTCTTGAGCTCATAGGAGAGAGCTCAATATATAGATGAATTGAGAAAGGATGAGTCAGCTTGCAACTGATGTGTAGCTGCCTTGTGTCCTCTCTCTCTTCAGTTAATCTTTAGTTGATCTTCAGTTCTTGAGTCCACTTGGTGAACCTTGCTTCCACTTGGAGAAACAAAGCCTCTGACTCATCACAAGGCGAAATACCTGATCCAAGTGTCATTTTTGGAAGATTCCAAAGCAATGACTCACTGTGCCACTTGTCCTTTCTCGCTCAGCGCAGGTGGCCTTTGTCCCACTTGCTTTGCAACGCAGGTACACCATGGAGCAACTGAGTTTCAGCGCAGAACCCTAGTGGAGCACCTGCTTTGATTTCAGGATTGCTTGTTTTTGAGTGTTTTCAGGTGCAGAACTGATCTGAGAGCTGTTGGTTTGCTGACCTTGTTCCTCTAGGGGTAGGAACATCATGTTTAGGGAACTTTGGATCCCTTGGATTATTGACAATTCATGCTTGTTGCTGTAAGGCACAAAATTGTCTATAACAGTGAGGATTCATCTATGTTGGCCTGAAGATGAAGGATGAATTTCTCCAATGAAATCCAAGCCCCATTGCTGAAAAGGTCCTTCTGTTGCAATAGGCCTCAAGGGAAGTGGCAGCAGTTTTCTTTTTCCCTCAAATATTTGACACTTATGGCATGAGGTAGTAAAATTCTTAACATCAGAGAACATAGTGGGCCAATAGTAACCAGCCCTCAGTATTTTATCCACAGTGGACTTCCAATATAAGTGCCCACCACAATCACCTGCATGGAATTCTTCCTTGATCTTGTTAGTTTCATTTTCAATCAGGCAGTTTAGTAAGATACCCTCATGATTTTTCCAAAACAAATTGCCATTCATAACACAGAATCTTGAGGCTTTCATTTTCACAAACCTACTTTTAGTTCTGGACAGTCCTGGGGGAGCACACAGGTTTTGTAACACATAACAGATATCAGAATACCAAGGGGATTGTTCAAAGGCTACATTGATCTTTGGAGTCGCCAGCTCCTGTTCACTGTCCAGTTGGTTGATGTCCAGGGCTTGTAAATTTGTTTCAGACATTAATTTAACCAAGCCCTGCCCTTTTATCAGTTTTGTAGGTTTTATTTCAATATCAAATTCCAAAATGTTAGCAATCCATTTTCCTCTTCTACCCTCTAAGTTTTCTTGAGTAAGTATGTCTTTCACAATTGGGCTTGGTACATAGGCTATGACATGGGAGTATAGGATTTATATCCTAAAGTCTTTGATAGCTTTGACCAAAGCATATGCTTGCTTTTCCATGATCTGGTATTTCAAGGGTGCATCTCTAAGGGCTTTACTAAAGAAAGCAATGGGTTTCTCATTTCCTTGGTCATATTTCTGTAATAAAACAACATCAATTGTGTGTTGGGAGGCAAAGGAAAATATGATGAATTCCCTATCAAATTGTGGATTTGTTAGAACTGGGGTTTGGGTAAGGGCCACCTTTATACCTTCAAATGCTTGACTTGCTTCTACTGACCATTTCACTTTTGAATCCTTTTTAAGCATGTTATTGAGTAACCTACTTAATTCGGCCAGATTTGGGATAAATCTCCTTAGAAAGTTGATTTTCCCCAAGAAGGCTTGTAATTCCTTCACATTTCTTGGATGGGGCATTTGTAGGATGGCTTGGATTCTGTCTGGATCAATTCTAATACCATCCTTTGAGATAATGTGACCCAACAGCTTACCTTCCTCCAATCCAAACAGGGATTTCTTGGGATTTAAGGAAATTCTATATTTTCTACAAGTTATGAATATTTGTCTCAGATGTTTCAAATGTTCTTGGTCAGATTTGGAAAAAGGAGTGAGGTCATCTAGATAAATGACAAGGAAGTCATGAATCTCCTTGGAAAAAGCAATATCCATTGCTCTTTGGAATGTAGCCCCTGCATTTTTCAACCCAAAAGGCATTTTAACATATTTGAAAGTTCCCCATGGAGTTGTAAATGCTGTTTTGTCCTGATCATCAGGGTGAACTAAGATCTGGTTGAAACCTGAGAATCCATCAAGTAGAGAAATTTTGGAAGCCCCCACTACTCTCTGCAAAATGTGATCCATCTTGGGTAAGGGGTAATTGTCTTTCAAGGATACTTGATTCAAGTTCTTAAGGTCAACACAGAGCCTTATTTCACCAGTCTTCTTTCTTATAGGGACTAAGTTAGAAATCCAATGAGAGAATCTGATTGGTGCTATGATGCCAGCTTTAAACATTTTCTGTACTTCTTGCTCCATTGCTGGGAGAAGCATAGGATTGATTCTCCTAAGCTTTTGTTTGAAGGGCTTTTGATCTGGCTTGAGGGGTATGGTGTGTTGAATCACAGAGGTGTCATAGGATTTTAAATCGTCATAACTCCAAGCAAAGACATGCTGAAATTCCTTGAAAAGATCAATGTATTTAGGCTTTTGATCAGGTGGTAAGGCAGCAGACAGTTTTATGATTTTGGGCTATTCAGCAGTCCCAATGTTGCACTCTTCTATGGCAGTGTTGAGGGGCTGCATTTTTGGTTTACTGGGAACATCATTTGAATCAAACATATCTTCCAATGGAGCTAAACCAGTGGGAAGAAAATTGTCCTTTAATTGTATCACCTCAGCTTCATTATTAGCTATCTCTTCTTCATCATCAATTTGTTGGATTTCTAGTATGTTGTCTTTGTGAAAAATTGTGGGTTTTAACATTTGTTTAGCTGTATTGGGTGATATTGCTTTGTTGTCCTTTTCACACTGTATTTGTGATTGACTTGCTCTATCATGTATTTGTGACTGACTTGCTCTATCACTGTCAATCCTTGTTCCTGAAAATTCCTGCTGCAGAGTCAAGAAGTTGTTTATTTGTATGTCATCATCAAATACCTGCCAATCCTTGACATTGTTTGGGACAGATGGTCTGTGCTTAATCTCAGCTGTGAAGCTGTGGTGGGGTTCAAAAGGTAGCTTTCATGTACTTGCAAATGTGGCCAAGCTATGAGCATGAAGGTTTTGAGTCCTAGGAATTTTAGTAATCTGAAATTCAGTGAATGATTTTAACAGTTCAACGGCAGCAGACCTGTAGGACCTCAGTCTTTTGTCATTAGTGAAAAAATTACCCTTGACTTGTTGGATGACTAGGTCTGAATCTCCTAGGATTGAAATTTTTATGGCTTGTAAGGACCTTACTAGTTTGAGACCTAGTAAAAGAGCTTCATATTCAGCCATGTTGTTAGTGCATCTGAAGTTCAATCTGTAAGCTTTGCCCTCTGTATGACTGTTTTGTTTATTATGTATCCAGATTCCAGCCCCTGCCCCTAACTTGTAGACTGATCCGTCAAACTCCATAAACCATAATATTTCTTGTTGTAGCGGAGTTCTGATAACTTGTCTATGGTCTGGGATTGAGAGTTGGAGTTCTAGTTTCTTATTTAGTTCATCTTTTAGGACAGTTTCATCACTTGTTTGGATCATCTTTACTTCTAGAGCAGTTGTTTGTTCACTACATCCCTGCTCTGGTTTTGGTGTCTTAGTTTCATCATTGTCTGTTAGACCTGAGTTGTTATTGAAGAGAATGTATGAATCTATATCAGAATGGACAGCATATATGGGAAAGTTTTGAGGTTTCTCTTCACTGCTGACCATATATTTCATGAGGGATTCTCTATATAGTCTCTTGGGTTGACCAAAGACTGTGATTGTGGCATATGACATGTCTAACTGTAAGGATCCTTGGAGTTTAGCCCCCCATGATCTTGACAACAGCATTCCATATTTGGGTGGGATATCAGCAACTACAACATCCATCAGGATTGTTTTGTTTGGGTATTGGACAAGGGATACACACAAGTCTTTTATCAAACCTAAGCACTTAACTTGGCTGGAGTCAAATGAAAATAAGTCCTTATATGGTCTTGTAATGTCTAGATTCAGTCTCTCCATCACTGATTTGGGCATGAGGTTATGAGAAGCACCTGAATCAAACATTGCATTGTGCAGTGTCTTGTCATGCACATGCAAACTAACATAGAAAGGCAATATCCCTGTGACTGCTATTTTCCCATCAACCTCTGGGCCAAACAGCAATTCTGGGGTGTCATCCAACACATTGACATTATCTTTACTATGAGTGAGTTGAAGGGATTTCTTGATCTGCTGTTTATAAATGTCATGTTTGGCCAATTCTGAGAGAGGAACAACCACTTTTAGTTTTCCAATTTCAGCCTCCAAATCAAAAGGCTTTTCAGTTTGCACCTTAATGTTGTGAGCAGCGACCTTGTCTTTGTTTACTATATTTTCCTCTTGGTTCTTACCTTGATCTTGGGCCTTTTTCTTTACCCTCATGTCTTGAGGAAGGTCCCCTGGATTGGGCTGTAAAGAAGGTGCAGCCAGTGGCTGTTGTGTTGAGGACATTTTTTCAGTGATCTCTTCCACAATTGCCTCTGTTGTAGGCAATTCAGTTGTGTTAATTGGTTCAGCGACTGTGGCCTTTTTGGGCTGCAACCTGTCCTTTGGTTTCTCAGGCTGTGTTATATTTACCGTTCTGCTCCTCAATTTGTACTGTTTATGAACTTCATAAACAGCTGTGTCATAGCCTTGTTTGAAGTCAAATGACTCACCTGATTTGGTTTGGAATTGTGGAAAGTCATCCTCTTTGTGATCTTCTCGACTTAGGAAAACTTGATGCCCATCATTCAAACCCATCAAGTTGATGTGGGTATCATCTTCTTGCTCATTTGAAGTAGATGTTTCAGCAAAGTTTTCTTGAAATGGAGGTCTGATTTCTGGATCAGCATTGGCCCTGCCACTGTTTGGGTTTGGGTTTCTCCTAAAATTTGGATTCCTTATGGGGTTGTTTTGTGGTGCTTCCCATAATGCTTTTCTTTCCACTGAATCCACCCTATCACCCAATCTCTTCATGTCATTGAGTATGGCATCAAGCTTTTGATTAAAGGCTGTAGGTTCTTCTTTATATATGCTTCTCTTTTCTAACCTTGCCCTGTTTCTTTTGGCAATTAGGTTTGCTTCTACTGTAACAGCTACCTTTTGGGCTTCTTCTAGGCTTTCAGGGGCTCTTTCCTTTAGCTGAAATGCCATATCAGGGTCAAATCCATCAGGGAATTTGTATAAGGCCAAATCAGGAGGGGGTCTTAGGTTTTGTGGTATTGCATTGTATACATTGTTGAATCTAGCACAATATTCCAGCACTGTCTCTTGAGGACCTCTCTTGATTGTCTCATATTCACCCAGTATATGTAAGGGATCTTTCTTTTTCTCCCATCTTCTAGTGAATGCTTGATAGAGCTCATCTGGGGTTGTGATAGTATTTGCTGCAAGTGATCTGAACTAGGTTCTAACATCACCTGTCAAGCTTTGAAAAAAGATTCTCATCCTCACACTGTCATCATCTATTTCATAGTTTTCAAAGTGATCTTGCATCCTCTTGGCATGTTGGATGGCAGAGTAAGGGCCAGTGGAGTCAAAATAAGTGATCCTTGTTTGGTAGTCCTGAGGCAAAGCTGCAGGATTGGCAGGCAACTGCAAGGGTGCATATCTTTCCATATTTACAAGGTGTAGGGGGTTAACAGGGGTGGCTAAGCTGATAGGAATAGTGGGTGTGACAGGGGTAACAGGTGAGGCCGAACCTAGAGTGTGGTTCAAGGGAATATGTGCAGTGGATGAAGATGTGGGAGGAGGGCTTTGAGATGTGGATGGTGAACTAGGGGAACTTGGAATAGACCGAAAAAGGACCTTAAATGGAGTAGAAAGGCTAGGATAATCTGTATCTGAGGTCAAATCTACAGGTTGATCTTGCCTTTGTTTCTTCCTGATGTTTCTAGGGATGGTATTTGGATTATCAACAATGATGGGTGGATTAGGGTCAGGATTTGCCCTAGTATGCTGTGGATTTTTCTTAGGAGCCAGTTTCTAACTGTTTTTTAGGATTTTACAGGAATTTTTTATATCTGCAAGGACTGGATGAAGATTTTTGGAATGGCTATATATATTTCAAAGCTAAGATGAAGATTCCCTAAAAAAGCTCCTCCCCAAAGCTGTCAATGTGATACTGAAACAGTTTAGGGGCCTCTTGACTGATTTCAGGCTTGATAGTAGCTATGGAAGATAGATAGTAATTGAAAAATCTCAAGCAGTCCCCAGTGGAGTCTCCATTTATGTTATCGCCGAGGTTGTTCCCTATGACTCCCAAGGGAATACGGCCGGGGTAACCACTAACCAATCTTTGGATTACAGTGCCTAGCCACACTACAATCAGAGAGGGCTCTCTCTTTATGATTTATCTTTGTTTTTTGAATGATCTTAGGCTAGCTATGAGTTCAGTTTTGTTTTAAGGTTTTAGTTGGGTGATAATTTTAGTCTAGTTTCTTATGCAATTTCCAAAGTGTTCTAGTCCATTGGGCTATGAAGTCAGTGGTCCTTTGGATGTTTGATGTGCTAGTGTGATACTGTAGTGATGCTGCAGAGCCAGATTAGTGTCTGAGAAATAACGTTTGTAATAGTGATGGAATGGAGTGTATCCAGTTAGTGCAAGGCAATTAAGAATCTTACAGTTAACTGTTGGAGTAAGACAGTGAGAATATTGACCCAGGAGCATTTAATAATTTCTAGGTGATATTTGTACACATAGAATTAACAGACACATGAGCAATTAAGAATTCATGTACATATTTAACCCTGAAGACAAACATTTACAGCAGCAAAAATTGAGCACAAGGTGTAATAAAATAGATCTTGTACTATTCTTTTTCTTCACTGCTAGCTTAGTGTGAGATAAGTATGATTTGATAAACATAAGAAAAACAAGAACAGAGTTTTGAAGAAAACTTGTTATTTCGTCAGACAGCACAGGAATTCGGCATCAACACAGGGAGCATCCTCCAGACATCAAATAATTTCAGGAAATCACTGAGCTCATCCAGCCCTTTGTATTAGATAATTCTGAAAGTGTACAATACAAGTGTTCTCATAGAGAAAATTACCAACCCCTTATGAGTTACTCAGGGGAGTTTATATACAAAATTTACATCAAAAATATAAACGAATGAGTTAATATCTCATTTATGACATGCTAATCTCTGAAATTCAGTAGCTGAAGGAGTGAATGCAGCAGTAATTCCTTAATGCTTCAGCTGTCAAAACAGTCAGAAAATATTTGGACTTTATGGCTGTTGGAGTCGGCTGGAGATGCGTTCTCCAAACTTGGCTAGTTGTCCCGTCTGTGTGATGAGTCACTTTTTTCAGCTGCTTTAACTGCTGACATTTGTTATGTCATTTGTCTTGTAGTGACCTGGAGCTGGCAGTGGCTGAATGACTGAAGATATCGTGGCAAAATCTGAAGCATGAATTGCCACCAATCCTCCTTAGGCATCTGATGTCTGCGCATTTTTATCAATGTTTCCTCGGCCTCTGTATGCTTATAGAGATTGGGAGGGGTCTCAAACAGGTGATTCACTTCATTCTCAATGAAGAATAGGCCTTCAAGTTTTTCATATATGCTCCGTCCTGTGGGAGGCCCTGCTTGTTCAGATGAACTGCCAAATGCAATAATCTGATTTTCAATAGTGGTTGCCATTCTGTTGGCCATTTGATCTGGAGAGATCAGTTTCCCTGCACCACTTAGTAGGCTGGGCAGGCCTTTTCCTTGCAGCACTCCCATTTTGGCTTTGTATTCCTCCACATCTGCTTGCATCTCATAGTATTTCCTCTCTACTGTTTGTATATAGTTCCTGAGGGTAAGCACTTTCTTAGCAGAGAGGACAGCTTCTGTTCTGTTGGGAATGCCTATGGCTGCGAATTCCTCCCTTTCTTGCCTGTTCAGGAAATCAATCATTTTGTTTGCCTGTTCTGCTCTGTTCCCTAGCACTGTCTTGGCCTTCTGAATTTCTGCATGGGCCTAGCCCATTAAATCCATCTACTCATGCATTATTTTTATTGACCTCCATTACTGTCTGATGGATTGGCCAATATTGGCCCGCAAGATCCTCTTTATGTCGGCCATAGCAGTCTCCAGGTTTAGCTCTTTCTCTAATGCCTTGATCCTTTCTTTTTGGGCCTTTATTTCTATGCCCTGTTCTGCTACAGTCACTTTGGATTTATCATACTTGGCATCCAATTCTGCCAATTTCTCCTTTGCTTTCTTTATTTCGTCAGCTTGGAGCTCCATTGCCTTGACAACCTTGGTCAATTCCTCTACACTTGGGTTGGCATCTGGAGCTGCTGTTGTTCCTGCTGCTTCTGTTGTGGGGGTCACTGCTACCCCTGAAGTTGCTGCTGTTGTGGAAGTGGTTGGAGGAGCTTGGGAAGTGGATTCTCCCTGTTTATCCTGTAGTGCTCCTTCCAGCTCTTTCTCCAATTCCCGGATCCTCTGATCTTGCTGCATTAGGAGGTCTAGTTGGTCTTCAGCCTGTTTCTGCTTTTGAAGCTCTGCTATTTGAGGGTGCTCTATGGGCTGCAGCCTCAACCTCTTCTTTAATGCATTCAGGTCATCATATTTCTTCCTCATGAGGGCCTTTACACCTGTTGGATCACTAGGATCATGTCCTAGATCAATGATGATCTCCTCAAGAGACTTTATTCTATTGTCCTTAGCCTGAGAGGACATTCTCTCAAAATCCAACTGGGTGTTGGTGTTTTTTAGGGACTCTTTCAGCTCATGGGCCATGGTGGCCTTTTCTACCAAGGTGGCATAGACCATCTCCCTAGCTTGCTTATGGAGTTCAATCTGTTCCATCGGATGTAAATCTCTGGTTAGGACCTCCACCCTTGTTTTTACAAAATCTGCAGCTGTCTTAGGCTGCGGCCCTTTGGGCTTGAAATGACTGAATATCATCTTTTCTTCCTTAATGTCATAAACAGACATTAATCTCTCTTGCTGGGCTGGTGTAGCATCTATAAACTACTTGTAGACCTCAGCCCTTAGTAGCTCATTCTGAGCCTTTATTTGTTTAAAAGAAGCCTTGGTGCTCTTGGGCTTCTTGCTTTGTTGTGAAGGAGAGGACACCTCCAAACCAAGCTGTAAAGTTTTCTCCTGCTGAAAGGAGCTTGTTCCTGTATGCTGGCTGCCCTCCTTGTCTTTACCTGCATTGTTCAAGACATCTTCAGTAATGTCTTCCACCTCTGGGGATTCTGCTCTTTGCCTTTTGGCTTCTGGCTGGTGGGAGGATCCACTGGGAGGAGTGGACTCTTCTCTTTCTCTTTTCGTCCCCCTTTCTTCATGTGCTGGGGTTTGCAAAATTGGGGCAGTCAATGGCTCCGTTTGAGGTGGTGGTGTTCGCGCTATAGGGGTTGCTGGCAGCCCAGTTTGTGGTAGGACAGTTTGTCCTTGCTGCTGCTCTAGCTGCTGCTCTGTTACAGGGGCAGATTTTTCCTTTACTGCTTCCTCCTCTGCACCCATTATACCTTTTCCTTTGTATGTCACCGGTGCTGATGTAGAGGGTGCCTGTGGTGCAGTCCTTGTAGCCGAGGTCCCTTCTCCCACTGTATTAGGCGGTCTGAAAGGTACCTGCTGCACATAGTCCAGGTCAATAGTTTTCTCAAGCTCCTTCATATTCTTAAGCATTCTCTCTTCCTCAGTTAAACTTTCAACTAGAGTATCCAGCTGCCATTCTTGCAAGTTGGCATATTTTTCAATGTGTGGGTACTGGCAATGCTTAACACCTATAAGCCTATACTTATTTCTCCTAGCAGTGATAAAACCTTGAGGGTCATAATGGACCCACCGAAAACTATAGGATAGCTTGTATTTATCCTTAAGGATCAGGTCTGCACCTTCCCACCCTTCTTTCTTGTTCATGATGAAGGGGCCCAACTGATGTTTGAACTTGAGGTGGGCCTTTTTCTTGGAGCTGTGGAAATGGGTGAGGTCTGACTGAATCAATTGCCTGTAATACTCCAAGGCAAATAACCTCATGGGTACATATTTTGGGAGCCTATATGGGCAAAGCTCACAGCCATAGATCCTAAATACAGTATGGTGTTCATAAAGGTACCAGTCACCTATTTTATATTTTTTGGAGAGCTGCAGAGCTTTCTTCATCTCATTTGATATTCTGGGAGGAGGGGACTTCATCAACATGCAAGAGACTGGGTATACAAATTGGTCTACAAATTCACAGTAGGTATAGGGTGAATTTGTGACTTTGTGATAAACAGAGGTCCAGAAGATGACAGATCTTCTCTCCCCTCTATGATCCAACCTTTTGATGTAGCATGGGAAGGCTTCAGAAAGATAGAACATGAACAGGTGGTAGATGTAGGTTGAGTACCTGAAGACCCCCTGTCTGTCCACTTTGCTCAACTGATCATGAATCTTGTTGGCTATGAACTTAGCAAAGTTATATTTTCGGGCAGGGGGCTGGCATGGGCTGTAAACAGACATCAATACTAGCATTTTTTTATCCACATGCTCACTGTTTTTGTATCCCAACACATAGGCAATCATGTCTAGTAACAGTCTGCCTACATCATTGAAATGGACATCTAGGTAAGGAGGTGGCCCTGTAGGCTGGCACTCAGGTCTCATGAAGGTCCTGGTGACCTTTTGAAGCTCTTCACTGGTCATCTTTTCACCAGCTTCCAGCAAGTAGCTCATGGAGAATGGGATCAACAACTCTGTCTGATCAAAACGTAACATCTTGTTGATGGACTCAGCATTGATGTAGAAAAGGATCCTCCCAGATGGAGTGCTGACAGCTCTGTGCTGCACATCATAGTTTTCAGCACATAGGTGAATAATTTCAGGGAGGACATTTACAGCTGGGAGACAGTAATAAGGCAGGTTTGACTCCCATATCCCATGTGTACCATGACCATCCTTATAGTCCTCTCTTAGTTGAGTGAAGGTCTGCAAGAAGTCCCTGTTGCCCTCAAAGTCTTCAATGAGATAGTCCTTGTCAACAAATGCCAAGGCCTCCAGCTCCTTATTTGGTTGATTTAATGGAGCAACACTGAGGGATGAGGATGCATAGGCTACCATGATATAATCTGAATTTGAATAGGTAGTGGCAATGGTTTGAAAAAGTGTCTTCAAGAGCTTCAGTAGTAGGTCAACTGCAGTCAATGTATGAACTGCGTCTTATAATGAAAGAACACGCAGTCTTTCTTTCTGCGGTTTTTAGCAAGTTCCCAGGGATTGTGAACTGCTCAGGGTAGTTTGGAGAGGGTATGAGGAATTATTTAGGTGAGAGGCTGCAGCTGATGTGTACACCCGACAAAAGGGAACAATGCCGGGCGTTTCAAAAGTAATTTTGACAGTTTTTACCCGCAAATTGATTGTATTTTATGATGAATTAGAGGGCTGGGGCAATGCAGGTTGTCTTGGCTTACTTTAGATAACAGGTGTGGAGCTTACATGAATTTCAACAGGTATTTTAATGGCAATTCACAGAGAATTGGTAAGCATGGGCCAAAGAGAGGAATCACGGTGAATACCTGGACAGATCGCTTAGACACCTCGCTGGCCGAACTGTGGAGGTCGACTTGATGAATTTGGACGATTGAATTTTGAATTTGGAGGTCTGGAGTCACTTTGGCAGCTGCAACGGCTATCTCCTCTTTCACGCGAAAATAAGATTGAAAATGACTCAAAACATGACTTTAACGATAAAATTCGGAAAAAAAGGGTAATTGGCGCCTTTCCGCCGATGACGTCAGCATGACGTCATGGCGGGGCCCGAGTACGGAGGTGACGTGGCTGCTGAGGTGTAAGCCAGGGTGGCAGGACACGGCGGCGGGTGGATGCAGTGGCAGGGCTGCGTGGAGGGCCACGGGACGCGGGGGTGGGCAGAGGCGACATGACGTCAGGATGACGTGAGGGCGACGTGGCCGGCTGGGTGGTAATGGGAAAGCGGTAAACGGGTTCCCCGCACCACCTTTGGGCAAAGGCGGTATCGGGGAGGGGGGCTCCGAACAACCTCACCGCCTGCCACGCGTCCCTGTACGGGGCGAAAAACCACTTTCCCCGGACGCTAAAGGTCGGCAGGTCGGGGAGCGAAAATGACCGCCCACCGTTAGATCTGGGCGGTGGAGATCGGACGACTGGCGAGTCCTCCGACGGATTGTGCAAGTTGGGGTGGGGGGTCCCGCCGGCCCATTAAAATATTCAATTAAATATTTTGGGCGGAGAACCTTAGGATTGAGGGTTTTCGTGAGTATTTGGTTTTTCTGGGTTATTTTGTGGAAAAAGGGTTTATGTAGGGTTTCAGCAGAGGTGAGGTTAGGGCTTCTAGAAGAGGTTACTGCTCCTAACCAGTGGTTTAGAGTAATCCCTTGACAGGGTTGAGCATAGTCCCAGGTGGACTAAAGTCTCCATTTAAACAAAGTTATTTAGCTATAATGCTAAAAGGAGGATATTTATACCATGTTTGGGGTTTATACACCATGGTGTTAATAATACTAGGGAAAGGGTAAGCTAAGGGATTTATATAATAAAATTAGTGGTTAATATGGATGAAATGAGTGGATGGGGGGGGATATCACTAAGTTTATTTGAAACTCACTTAGTTTAGGGAGTAGATCAAAATGAAAAGAATCTTAGACAAGAAATGTGACCTTTAAAGGATGAAGAACCTCCATGAAACCATAAGTCCTTCCATGAATCTTAACTGATGAGGGGATGTTAATAACAAATGGGAAAAGGGGAAGAAGGGAGGTTAGACATGCTCTTTTGCTTTGCTTTTCTCATCTTTGACCATCAAGGTTAAATCTGAAATGAATATCACTTCTGCAACCCCATCTACTTACCCAGCTACTTGGCCTAGCATTTTTATTTCTTCTTGGAGGGTGCATTTATACTTGCAAACCCTTTGTGTGCCTTTTCTTTTCCTTTGGCTTTTTCCTTTGATCATATATCTAAGACTGCCCTTATTCCTTCCAAGGCCCCAGATTAAGCAGTTGGGAACCTTAATTCTCTACCTAGCTACTTGTCTGCCAAGATTAGACTGTTTGGACAGATTTCTTTCTCTATTCTACAACAGAAAATTTAAACATGGCATGGTCCAGGTTAGGCTGTTGGACCATCCATCAAAATTTGAGTAAACATGAACCTATTCACATACCTTGCTGTCTTGAAAATATGGGATCTTTGTACCATCAAAGCAGAGCATATTTGGCCCTTGAATTTGCCAATCATGAAATATGAAACCTATTGATATAGGTACCTAACATATTCCAAACCAGAAAAACGAGAATTGAGAATTTATAAATGTTAAATACGGTCAAAATGGTCTATGACAGGTAAAAATCCCCTCAAATTCTATCCTTGGATCCCATGGCCTTGCGTCACTGGCATTTGTATAACTTAGATGGTCATCTTGTTTTACGAAATCTTTCTTACAGCTTCGTAACTCCAACTCTGTTAAATCGCAAGTTTTTGTCACTGAAATTGCAATTTCAATTATTGGCGTCAATTCAGAGATATGATAATTGTAGTTGTGGCAAGTTCTATTGCCAAATTTATGTAAAGAATGTGGTTGAAGAGAGGAACGAAATGAGTGATCCTTATCGATGATTCACTCTTTCGCTTTTGATTTCACAATCTTAGGCCTTTAGATTGAGGTTTAGTTTTCCTCTCTTTATTTTTGCCACAGAATTTGTACAAAAGAAATTGTTAAAAAGTCTTTACAATTACAAATGAAAATACAAGTCAAGCATTTTTAAGTCTAAATGACATATTTCTGTATGGAAATTATTTTTTTAATATAAAATCATCAAATTTGAAATGATTTATAGGCAATTAGGGAATGAAAAAATATGCTTGTGGAATTGGAAATTCTTCTCATCATTAAATTTTAGAATCATATATAACTAGCAATTTTCCATGCATAGAATCATGTGAATTGACAAAGAATGGAGAGAAATCATGGAACAAACATTGCTCTTGTCAATATTCAAAATAACTAAATAGATTACATTTAAAACATCAACAATAAATGTCTGGAATAGAACTTGATTAAACTAAAGTAAAAATGAATTGTCTATGACACTTAGAAAACAACATAATAAAATGTGACAATGCCCAATTTCTCTCTTTGAAATTCAAATACATTTTTTCCAAATGGATTTATGAAAATATTTGCAAGCTAATCTTTGGAACCGCAAATAACAAGTACTATGTCCCCATCATTGGCAAGCTCATGGATGAAATGAAAATGTATGTCGATGTGCTTGCTCTTTTTGTGGAAAACATGATTTTTTGATAAAGAAATTGTTGAATTGTTTTCATAGTAAACAGGAGTTGGATCTTTTTGAACATTTGATAGATATTTCAATAATATTCTCAACCACACTGCTTGATAGGATACTGAATTTGTTGCGACATATTCTTCCTCCGCGGAAGGTATTGAAACAGTTAGAAAACATGATTTTTTGATAAAGAAATTGTTGAATTGTTTTCATAGTAAATAGGAGTTGCATCCTTTTGAACATTTGATAGATATTTCAATAATATTCTCAACCACACTACTTGATAGGCTACTGAATTTGCTGCTACATATTCTTCCTCCGCAGAAGGTATTGAAACGATTGGCTGTTTCTTGAATTCCCATGAAATTATATTGGTTTCAAGATTAAAAACATACCCTGAGGTGATTTTGTGATTATCTAAACTCCCTACATAATCGTTGTTTCTATAACCTGAAAGTGAACAATTTTTAGAATGTGTATAGAACAAACCATAGTGTATGGTACTTGTAATATACCTTAAGATCCTTTTTGCAAACTTCCAGTGAGAAACCTTTGGTGATTGCATAAACCTAGAGACAAAAAATGTTGCAAGCATGATATCAGGTGTAGTTGCAGTGAGATAAAACAAACTACCAACTAGACTTTTATACAATGTGGGATCAACTGGTGGTGATATATCTTCTTTTCTCAGCTTGGTTCCTTAAGAAATTGGTGTATCAGCTCGTTTGCAATTGGTCATTCTAAACTTTTGGATGATGTCAGTGGCATATTTTTGTTGATCAACAAAAATTACATTAGCAAATTCCTAAATTTCAATGCCCAAGAAGTATTTCATGACCCCTAGATCTATCATATCAAACTTTGTTTGCGTTGATACTTTGAAGTCTTCTAACATCATATTGCCTGTATAAAGAAGATCATCTACATAAAGGTATACAATAAGAATTTTACCTTCATGAGTTTTGGTATACAAAGTTGGCTCATGACTGCTTCTGCAAAAACCACTTTTGATGACATAGGTGTCAATGCGACTGTAGCAAGCTCTTGGATCTTGTCTCAAGCCATACAAGGATTTCTTGAATCTGTACACCTTATGCTCTTGTCCTAGAACTTCAAAAACAAGAGGCTACTCTACATAATGTTCTTCCTGCAATATACCATTTAAGAAGGCAAATTTTACATCAAGATGATAGACTTTCCATTTGTGTTGAGTTTTTGTGGATAAAATGGTTCTTCCAATGTCTAACCTTTCTACTGGAGCAAAGATTTCACCATAGTGGAAACCAAATTGTTGTGAGAATACTTTGGCAGGTAGCCTTGCCTTATGTTTCTTAATCTCTACTTTTTCATTCAACTTGATCTTATATACCCATTTTACACCATTAATGTTTTTTTATTTTGTGAGATCAACTAATTCCCAAGTCCGTTTCTTCTCTATGGCAACAATTTCTTGGTTCATTGCATCAAATCAATGATTTTCTTAACTACTTCTTCAAAATGGGTTGGTTGAAAATGAAAGAAATGCAAACATATTGAGTTGGTCAAACTCATGCTCTGACTCATATATTTCTCTAATGCTTCGTGTTTTATGAAGATTCACTACCTAAATATATACCATTTTCATAATAGTATGGCTCTTCTTGAACCTACAATCTTTGTGGCTATGGTGGATAAAAAGACTTATTTGAAGTTTCATCAACTTGATCAGACCAAGATTTATTGTCAAAAAATTTAACATCTCTCCTTAAAAAAAAATATTGGTAACTCGATTATAAAGTCTATAGGATTTTGACTGCTCACTATAGCCTAAGAAAATATATCTTTCACTCATTTCATCAAGCTTCTTTATTAGCTTCTCAAGAACATGTGAAGATGCTACTGATCCAAAAATTCTAAAGTGAGATACATTTGCCTTTTTACCATCCCATGCTTCTTGAGGTACTGGGTCTTGGAGACTGGTTGTTGGAGATTTGTTGAGAACATACACTATCATCAAAACTACTTCATCTTAATAGTTATTTAAAAACTTCTTCTCACGAAGCATACATCTGGCATGTTCATGATTAGATGATTTTTCCTTTCTACTACTCCATTCTTTTGTGGAGTATATCTTGTTGTGTTCTATATGACGATTCCTTGTTGTTGATAAAAAGATTTGAAGTCACTGGACCTGTAGTCTCCTCCTCTGTCAGATCTTATTACTTTCAAAGACATTCCACTCTATTTTTCTGCTTTTTCTTTGAATTATTTGAACCTTGAGAATGGATCTAATTTATTTTTTAGAAAATACATCCATATCTTCCAGCTATAATCACCAATGGAGGTTAGAAAGTAAAGAATATCACCAATGGATTGTGTTTTCATTGGGCCACATATATCTATATGAACTAGTTGTAAAGGCTCTTTTTCTCTAGAGGAATATGTGGGAAAGATATCTCTTTTATTCTTGGATAGAACAAAAATTTCACAATTACAACCTTTTTCATTCATAATAGGGAGACCAATGATGATTGAATGTTTTTTAAGTAGACTTAGACTCTTGAACGGGAGGTGACCATCCCTAGAATTACATAGATGAGATTCATCCATTCTTGACACATTATGGACTAAAGTCTGTGAGAGATTTTGACTTTGAAGAGAATGGAAACATCCTATTCTTGGTTTTTTCAACCTTTTCTATCAGCCTTCTATTGGGATTTTTTTCGTAGATATAACATGTGTTCCCTTAAAATATTACATCATAACCAAGTTCCATCAATTGTCCTACACTAATGAGGTTATGATTAGATGTGGAACATAATAAACATCAAATATGAATTTATTCTTGTTCTATTTAGTAAGAACATGGACAATACCTTTCCCTTCATCTTTAATACAAGAACGATCTCCAAGTGTAATTTTTGGTGTTATGGAAGCATCAAGATAAGAAATAATATTTTTGTTTCCTGTCATATGATTTCTACAACCACTGTCTACAAACCAAAGGTCCTTTTTGTGATTGTATTCAGAAAGATGGAAGGAAAGAAAAATGGTCTCAGAGGATTCTCCATCATTTTTGGAGTGATGGACACTGCCTCTTTACTGATTTGACTATTTATTTCTACATTCATGTTCACAATGCCCAAATTTCTTGTAGTAATAGCAATGGACATTTGATTTGCTCCATGTTCTTGTTCTCTAAGATTGGTTTTGTGGAGGTCTCCACTACTTTGCTGCATGATGGTGTTTTGATCTACCTTTGGCTCGCTTGCTTCTGCTTCTATATACTCTAGCTTCGCCTCTACCAAAAGAGAGTTGTGCTTTGAAAGATTGTTCCATGGAATCTTCTGCCAAGTTAAGTCTTGTTTTGTGTGCCAGAAGTGATCCAATTAATTGTTCTACTGAGGAAGTTGTAAAATATTTGGATTCCAGAATGGTTGTTACAGTCATGTCATATTTCTTAGGCCGGCTTGGAAGGAATTTTTCATCAATCTTCCGATCTGTAATGGTTTCAGCAATGAGTTTGATCTGATCCACATTATATATGTTAGTCATCTTCAGGGTTCAAACTCTGCTATCAATGTCTATAATTTAAATGTCTTCACTGTATCATCACCTTGGTACGGAACTTTCAAAATATCCCAATATTTTTTTGTTGTTGATGTGCCAATTATTTTGTCGATGATAGAGTCATCGACTGAGCTTTGTATCCAACATTTGAATTTGTGCTCCTTCTTTTTTAGTTTTTCATTGACATTTCTTTGATTATTATTCATGGCCACTAATTTTTCTTTGGTCATCTCTAGATAACCGTTTGGTAGGGTATCCCAACATTCTTGGGCTGAAGAAATGTCTTCATTCTTAAAGGAAAAAAAGTCACAATTTTTTCCAAGCAAATTCAAGGTATGTGGCAAGGTCCTCGAAGAATCCATTTCTTCAAATGCAGATGTGTGGCCCATTTTTCTTTTAAATATGATTTAAAAAAAAAAAAATCTTTGAAAAAAAATGAAACACCTTCTTTTTTTTATAATTCAAGTTTAAAAAACAAAAACTTTTAATAAAAAAAGAACTCCTTTTAAAATGATACCCTTGTTTTAAGCAATCTATCAAAAGAACCCCATTTTTTATAAAAGGGGTTTAATATAACCCTTTAAAAAAAATTATTAACTCTTTCTTTTGTATTTTTTTTAAAATAAGTCATTTAAAGGATTTTGACATAACTCAAAGGATCACCATTAAAATAAATTGATAAACTTTTAAAACAAAATGTGCACCTTTGGAAATATGTTAAGTTGTCGGGCTTATTTGAATCCACTTGCTTCTTTGACTCCTCGCTAGTTCATTCACGGGTATGGAATGACATGGAACTTGATTTTTTAAACTTTTATGTGACTATTTTGTTTTTGAGAAGCTAATTCATGTGTTTAAATCTTGTGCTTGTGAAGCATGGAAATCAACACATTTCCCCTAGAGTGTGAGGTTGCGTTGCATTGCAGTTTTTCCCAGTTTTGACCATCAACACACTTGATCACTGTGCAGGGTTCCATTGATCATTAAAATAAAATTAAAGAAAAAAAATTAAAACTTATATCTTCTTTCTCGTTCAACTAAAGGATGATAACAATCTGATTCGTCCTCTTCATAGAAAGACTTCATGCAACTAGCTTCTTCAAAACAATGAACACTTCTCCTCCTCGAATTCTTGGTCTTTGTTGCACTCTCTAGATTCTGATGTGACTTGAAGCTATGATACAATGAAAAATCATGAAAGAGAGATCATGGAGTAGATATTTCTCTTATCAATAATCAAATTAGCCAAATAGATTACATTGAAAATATTAACAATAAATGACTCAGGTAGAAATCGACTAAACTGAAGTAAAATTGAATTGTCTATAACACCTAACAGACAATAGAATCAAATGTGATGACACATATCATACAGTGAGATTAATATATCAACATGAATTATAGAGCTTTGGACGTTGACTTAGGATAATATAGTACAAGCATCCACTCAACTACCAATCTTTGTCCTATTTCATAATCCATACAGTAGATGCTATCATGGAAATGAGAATGGAGAAATATAGCTTTATGTGTTTGACAATGTTTCTTGTTTCAAATACTCTCCACAATTTTGGCCAGCTTCCTACATTCATTTGTAGCATCAACGCTATATCGGGAGATGAAGTCATGCTTTTAGAAATTAAGTCATCTTTTGCAGTTCCTCCAAATGTTCTTTCAAGCTAGACAAACAACAACCCTTCCCATGTGGATACATGTACCTGGGAAGGTGTCTACCTTAACACCTATGGGAGGTAGGTCATTTCAATTTACCTACCATATAAAGGTCTATCTCGTCATCTTTCTAGTGATATGGGAAAGGTGGTTTCCCTATAGAAGCCCGATATTTTCGGTAATCACTTATCTGGTGCTATCCCTCACCAAATAGCCAACTTCACTCAGGTTCGTCAACTCAATCTGGCCTACAATTTCTTAACAGGATTCATTCATCCTGCTATAAGAAATTGCAGCCTTCTTACCGTTATGAATATTAGTACCAAAAAAATGTCTGACTGAGCTAGGTAATCTGCTAAGCCTGACTATGCTCTCTATAGATACAAATAATCTTACCGGTATCATTTCGTTGTCTGTTGGTAACCCTACAAATGTTCAAATGATCACCGTCCAACTCCTTCAATAGTTCTTTACTGTCTGAAACCAAGAACAATAGTCAGCTACTATATTTGGTCTTTTATACCTCGGGATTGTATGGAGACATTCCGCCAAAGTTTGGGAATTTGGAAAAGGTTAAATTAATTTCACTACTTGATAATCATTTGACTAATACCATCCCTTCCTCCATCGGAAACTACAACAGTATTGAATCCATTTTTGTTTATCCAAACTCCTTACATGGTACAATACCTAGGGAGATAGGCGTACTCAAAAATCTCATATCGTTAAAGATTTAGGAGAATCAACTTACATGCTCAACCCTCCCAGCTCTTTTCAGCTGAGTGCTAAATTTGCAGGTCTTTGATGCAGCAACCAATTATTTGAGTGGATCTATAACATATGAAATCAATAGCTTGAAGAATTTGGTATTCTTGAAGTTGGATTCCAATAACATGTCTAGGTCAATCCCCTCATCCTTTTCTAATATTACCAACCTGTATATCCTAAATATCTCAAACAATAAATCGAAGGCACTTTCCATGAAGGAATTTGGCTTCATCCCATTCTGACAAACCTGTTTATCATCGAAAACAAGTTCGAAGGTTCACTCCTAGTCAAGTTTGGAAGCTTCAGCAAGCTAAATATTCTAGATTCAAATTCCAATGGATTCAGTGGATCGATTCCTTTTGCGCTATATGTTATAGCTCCAAATCTCACTCTTGATGTTTGTGATGCTAAACTCATGGCCTAGGGCAACCCCTCCTTCCAGACCTGGTCCAAATACTTAAAAAACAGTGTTTTATTCCCTATACGCGACATTTCCCTGAGCTAAATGGGTGTGTACGCGAGTCTGTATATACCCAACCCGCGTATATGTCTTAAACCACTTTAAAAAATTAAAACTCCTTAATTTCGGGCGGAGATCACGGGTTTTACCTGTTTATTACCTATTAGTCCCCGTGGCCCAAGTGTTCCCAACGAATTCCCAACTAAAGAACTACTTTGGGAGAAGTATAAAAAGGCTTCAATGGGAAGGCCTAAGGAGGAGAGAAGAGAGAGAAAAATCACTCCACTGAGATTATCCCTGACCAAGTCTGAAGATCCCTATGCTTCCAGCACTTCCCCCATTACAGGAAACCCTTGTTTCCTTGAGTTATGATGTCTTTCCATTAGTTGAGATATCTTGGAGTGAGTCATGGAAGGAGTATGTTGAAGGCTTGAGATTGGACGAATCCGGAGGAAGGTTTTGCTAAACGCGCAACTATTAATCCTAATGCTAAGGCCGCCCAAAATTACTCCATTGTTGAGGATATGGCTTAGAGTTCATGCGCTATGTCCGCTTTAAATGTTCTCCAATCATGTCCAGCTCAATGAAGTGCTTTGCTTTCGAGGATAGGGGTAGTTGATCCAAATAACTCTTTAGTGCTCACTTTCGACATGCTTAATGTCAAAAAGAAGCTCCCTCATCACATGGCTTTTCAAATAGATTCTACATACTGGAAAATTAATATTTTTCGTACCGTTATTGATGAAGGAGCTTCCACGTGCGTCATGTCGATGTCATGCTCGAAGGCCATTGGATCGCCTTCTATTGTTCCTTCACCTACCCTCCTGACTGCATTTGATGGGCATTCTCATAGACCGCATGGGATTATCCTGGCCTTTCCCATATGTTTTGGGGGCAAGTTCGTAAATATCAAAGTAGAAGTCATTGACGCTAACCTAGATTACAATCTCCTCTTAGGAAGGAACTGGGTGTACGAAATGGATGCCGTTGTTTTGAATCTGTTTCGTGTCATTTGCTTTCCTCATGAGGGGAAAATCGTCAAGGTTGATCAATTGGATTATTCTCTAGTTGATCCTCGAGCAACTTCGGATTCTATTGTTCCTTTAGTGGATAACCCTTGCCCGCCTACTAAGAATCTAGGAGTTGGTATGTATTCTTCATTGATGGGTACATTTGATTTTCACTCTCTTGTCGCTAGAATCAATGTGGTCTCATCATCCAAGGAGTCTTCATGGGAAGAGTTCTTCCAAAATCATTATTTTTCAGACCCTTAGACGTTGCCTTCACCTACGACCACATTAGCTAAAGGACAAGTTGGTGGAATGGCATTCCCTATGTCTGCAATAGAGCTTAGATATTAGTTTATCGTCAACTCTGCAGACAACCATTCTACTCCTTTCTCTAAGGAGGAATTAGACGGTGATGTGGCCCTGGCCTGGACCCTTGATTCTAACTCCGCTATGGACTGCTTAGATATGGTTTTACCATCCGAAGAAGCAATCCTAGAAGTAATGATGGGTGTGGATCGACCTTGGGAAGACTTACACCATCATTCATATTTTCTTCCTCCATTGCAGGAAGTAGAATCTAGGTTCTCCGAGCTATTTACTAGTGATGTTTATATGGTATCAAATCCTTGGGCTCCAGTACACTTTCGTGTCGAAGGTAATATGTCGGAAATTTCAAAAACAATATCTATAAACATCTCTAGGAACCCTAAAGTGATTGAAAATATCTTCATCGGAGCCAAATCTTTCCCTGAAGAAATTTATATTTACACCGACCTTTTTAAGGAGTTTCGAGATGTATTCGCTTGGTCTTATGAAGAAATGCCTGGCATTGATCCATCCATAGTTCAACATGAGATCAAGACGTATGAAAACTCCAAGCCGAGTCATCAGAAGCTTCTGCTGGTTAATCTTAGGAAAGCAACAACAATTAAAGTTGAAGTAGAGAAGCTGCTCAAGGCAGGTTTCAGATACTATGTTCCTCTTACAGATTGGGTTTCTAATCCAGTCCTTGTGGATAAAAGGAAAGGAACAATCTGAGTATGCATTGACTTTAGGGACCTAAAAAAAGCTTGTCCCAAAGATAATTACCCCATGCCATTTATTAATCAGATTATTGACGAGTGTGCGGGTAATGAGATTTTCTCCTTCATGGACGGTTTTTCTAGTCATAATCAGATCTCTATCCATCCTGAAGATCAACATAAGACAGCTTTTATATGTCCCTGGGGTACCTTTGCACACAGAAAGATGCCTTTTGGTCTCAAAAACGCTGGAGCTACCTTCCAGTGGGACATGTCATACACTTTCCATAACATTAAACATATCATTGAAGCATACTTGGATGATCTAGCTGCTCATTCTTGAAAAAGAAGTGATCATCCTAGTCACCTTTGATTGGTTTTTGAGCGATGTCGATTTTACAAGATCCGGTTGAATCCCAATAAGTGCATTTTTGTGGTTACATCTGGTCAGTTATTACGATTCATTGTGTCAAATGAAGGGATTCAAGTTGATCCCTTCAAGGTAGAGGCAATAATTTAGTTGCCTCCCTCGTCCTCAATTCGGAAACTTCAAAGTCTTCAAGCAAAGGATAATTTCTTAAGAAGGTTTATAGTGAATTATGCCGAGATCACCAAAGGGTTTATGTGTTTGCTACTGAAAGGAGTTCCATATGTATGGGATGACTTTGCACAGTGGTCATTCGATGCCTTGAAAAAGGCATTAGTCTCTGCCCCTCTTTTGAGACCACCGAATTATGGTAGGGATTTCCTTTTATACCTCGCTGCAGCAGAATCAACCATAGATATGGTTCTCATTCAGGAAGATGATGCTCTCATGGAACATGTGATTTATTATTTGAGCCGAGGCTTGATAGGTCGTGAACTTCACTATTCTCGTGTTCAGTAGTTGGCTTTGGCAGCCGTCCATGCTGTCCAGCGACTCTGCCATTATATCTTGCTATGCAAAACTTTTGTCTTAGTAGCGGTCAATCCATTCCAATTTGTCCTCAGTAGGCGAGTGATTGGGGGCAAATATAATCGATGGATAATCATTTTACAAGAATTCGATCTCGAATTCTTGTCCGCCAAGTCTAAGAAATCTATGGTTTTTGCGGAGTTAATTTCCGAGCTGCCTTGTGGAGAGGATACTGTTTATGAGGAAAGTTTTCCCGATGAACATTTATTCCTCATCTCTTCACTCAACCCTTGGTATGGAGATATCATTGTCTATCTCCAGACTTCAAGGTTTCCCTCTACTTTATCTAAGGATGAATGTCGAAAATTACGTCACCTCGCTAAGAGCTATGTTATCATTGGTGATACATTATATCGTCGAGGGGTTGATTCAATCCTTCGGCATTGTTTAGCCCTAGAGGAAGCAGAGTTAATGCTCAATGATTGCCACAGTGGAGCTTGTGGTGGTCACCTTTCAGGGCTTGCTACAGCCCAGTGTATCTTGCGTGCCAGCTATTTTTGGCCTTCACTCTTCAAAGATTGTGTTGAAGCAGTCAAACGTTGTCACTCCTGCCAAGTTTTTACTCGGAAGATGTGTGCACATCCAGCTCCTCTCTTTCCCATTGTCACTGTCGGTCCTTTTACTAAGTGGGCTATTGATTTTACAACTTGTAATCCGCCTTCAGCAGTGAATCAGAAGTACATTATCATGGTCGTAGACTACTTCACGAAGTAGGTTGAGGCCATGCCCACTTATAAAAATGATAGTGAAATGGCGGCATTGTTCCTTTTTAATCAGATTATCTCAAGGTTCGGTATCCTGAGAGAGATTGTCATTGACCATGGCAGTCATTTTCAGAACCAACTAATGTCTGAATTGGCTCTTAAATTGGGTTTCCGGTAGGAGTACTCGTCTCCATATTATCCTCAGGCCAATGGACAGGTCGGGGTAGTGAACAAAACCCTTAAGACAATCCTGCAAAGGACGATCAACAAAGATTGGTCCAATTGGCATATTATGTTGTATCTGATTCTTTGGGCATACCGAAGCTCCGTAAAGAATGCTACAGGTTTTACACCTTTTTAGTTAGTTTATGGGATGGAATTTATCTTTCCTATTGAATGTGAAATTCCATCTCTTAAGTTAGCTATTGAGCTCCTTCTAGAGACTTCTAGTCTCGAAGAGCACCTCCTTCATTTGGAACATCTCGATGAGCAACGTCAAGATGCTACCACAATCAATGAGGCTCATAAGAAAAGGGTCAAAACTCAATACGATAAAGCTATCTGTCCTCGAGTCTTTTCTGAAGGTGACCTTGTCTTGGTCTATGACCAAGATAAGGACGCCTTAGGGGCAGGAAAGTTCAAGCCTATGTGGTACGGTCCCTTTATAATTAAATGAGTTTTATGAAAAGGGGCATATGAGTTAATCGATTTTGAAGGAAACAAGTTGGCAGAGCCCCGAAACAAGCTCTACCTCAAGAAGTACTTTTCTTAAGTAGCAGCTAGGTAATGGCTTCCTTGTACATTTTGTATGTTTGTACATATCTCATCGAGAGTTTTTTGATATCGACACTTTTTGGTCTGTTGTGGCAGGTGTTGATGGATGACTTGGTCTATTTTGGATTCGCCAATGGTGCTAGTCGGCACACTCGGAACCTCACTTCCATAGCTTGGGTAATCTACCATCCAACTGGTCAGTTGATGGTGTCAAGGGGAGTATGCATTGGTCCCGCTTCAAATAATATGGCTGAGTATACTGCCATCATTAATTTACTATTCGAAGCAATTTCTTATGAAATCGATTCGTTGGTAGTCTATCTTGACTCACAATTGATAGTGTCACAATTGAATAACATTTATTAGGTAAGGGATCCATGTTTATATCACCAGTATTTAAGGGTGAGGTTGTTGCAATGATCATTTACTTACATTAATTATTTGCACATTCCAAGATCTGATAATTGATTAGTTGATTCTATCGCTAATCAAGCATTAGACTGGCATATCATTCAGTCATCACAATAAAATCAAGCATCAAAAAGTCAGAACTGTATATATATATATATATATATGTATATATATATATATATATATATATATATATATATATATGTATATATATATATATATATATATATGTATATATATATATATATATATATATATATATATTATAAAATATCTGGAGTTTACATAAGTGTGTCCAAAATAATATACAAAAATTGGGACTCAAATGCCCATAATCATGTCCAGTACATTTAATGCCCTAGCTTAGGACAAGCGGCTAAGTATGCGACTACTGCTTTGGCCACACGCCTAACAGTGAGAACCCAGTCTCGTGGCATGCCAATCACATAATGCTACATGTCTATAGGGAGAACCTCTATAGCCTCCATCGGTACTTAGTGAGTTAGTATCACCAAATGCCGCTGAACTATGTGTAGAAGTCACTTTGTGTCCGCAGTCGCCTCTTCGGCTCCTCGGCCACGACGTCCATGCTATGGGAACCCATCTGGTCATACTGGCTCAATATTTGAAACATGATCATCATATTAGTCATTTGAATCCTATCAAAAATATTTTTCAAAACTCATGATTATTTAAAAAATCATAAAAATCATAATCAAAAACTTCTGTTACCAATATCGCCCCATGCTGTGATTGGTGGTAAAGCTAGATTGAGATCCCCTCGGAAGTCCAACCCAACATAGGGATAGTCGTCTACAATGATGATCTGCTACTCCCACTAGGAGAAGAAGTCATCGTCAAAAGTAGTCCGTGGAATGTCCCCACCTCCTAGTTGTTTAATCAAGTCAGTCCACCTGCCCATTCATGGATCTCATGGAGTGCTGATCGAAATTGATACTCTAGGACAGAGTGCTAGGACCCACTCAAACAAGAAATAACACAAAATAGTTCCATACCTGAAGTTTTTGGTCTTTCCCTTCTTGATAGAAGTAAGCTAGCTCTTCAAGTTGGCAAGAAGAGGAGTACACCAATCAAATACGGTGGTGAGACAGTCTACGCCAAGATCATGGCTAGCCGTGAAGCCTGGTGTAAGGAAGCTGATCCGTTCACTCTGGCTATAGTGAACAGGATGATCCTCAGTGATAAACTCTCCACATGCTTGATTGGAATTTGACTTCCAACCTTTTCTGGATGACCCAGGCAATATATATGCACGTAGTCCTTGATAGATAGACTGCCTCGTGATCTACCCATGGAATGCACTACCTCTCCCCTCCAGGAAAGTTCTGTGATGAAATAAATATCCTCAATCTCTATCTTGAGTGGCATTTGATCAATCATAAATGAGTCATACTCGATGCTCCAGTAGTGAATGAGCATTTCGAGTAGGTGGGGGTTTGCTTTCATGTTTGGCATAGAAAACCGCACCCTCTTATGGAATCTAGGGCATTATTATCATTCATAACCTCATAATCCACTAAGGAATTCTCTCTTTCTCTCCAAGTGATTGGCATCCTGAAGAAAAAACAAATTTGGACCGTTAGATTTTTGTTTTGAAGTTTTTGCGGCATATACGCGGGTTCGTTTCATACACAGTCACGTCTAGGGCCTACGTATACGTGGGTTGCACATAGCCAACCCACGTATACACCACGACAAATTTTTTGACAATAATTCAACAGTGAAACTCAAATTAAAAATTCTAAAACCAATCATAATCGAATGCAAGATAAGTTTATGGGTTACCTGGTGATTTTGGGAAGATTTGAACGGTAGAATTTGGCGTATGGCAAAGTTTGCTCGTTTTTCTCCTCTCCTTTGCTCTCAAATCAAATGGTGATAATGATGAGTCCAAACACTATTTTATAAGCTTTGAAAATGTCAAATCTTTTCAAAACTTGATTTTGTTTTGTCTCATGTAACTTTTAACTTGGGAGCTTGGAATGTCGAGAATGGTTTGGTTTTCAGGACATTTTGGACGCTTTTTCAATAGTTTTGAGATGGTTCCATGACTGCTAAACGGTCATGGCAGGTATCATTTTCTCACTGGCATATAGGTTAGGGAAGCCAGTTTTCCATTGCATTATGCATACTAGCCTCCATTTGTCGATACACTTGCCATAGGGTCAACCCCATCGTGTTATGGTTCGTAAACCATCTTCACTCGCCGATTTTTTAAAACATGACACAATGGTAGAGCCATCCCTTTCATGGGCATCGTAGTTTGCACCGCACTGACATTTTTTGCCCATGTTGCTTCGATTTGAGTAGGCTCAGGAGTCCTCTGTAGTCACGCTATGACTTATGCAATCAAGACTCATTCCTCTTTTCTTCTTCGCTTTGTTCTAGCCTTATACCCTAGAGGCTCCTTTGTGTCGAGTTGTACTACTGCATTGAATTTTGACCATTTTCATCTTTTTGCCTTGAGCCGGTTTCACTTGGACTCGTGTTTAAGCCAACTTTTGACCATGATGACTGCAAAATCAAACTTGCATTCCCTTGACTTCTGCAACTTGACACACCTTGACCCATGGAAGGAACACACCTTTGAGTGTCTTTGACCAGTTTTCACCTCCCTGCATTGAGCATAGGATTGTTCCAATCCCAGGAACTAGATCATCTATTTCACCGACACTCGTTCTTTCCACTGTACTATAGCATTCTTTTATTCTTTTTCCAGCTTAAAGAAAAAGACAAAAAAAATTATATATTCCAAAAAGAGCGGGAATGGGACAATATTTCCACTTATTGTTGGCAGCTAGAGTCAGTCATGTCGCCCTTGAACAAAGCACTCAAAACAAAGTCTCCTCCATTTGGGCGGGATTTAGTTTGACTTAGGTACGCCTTAACCTTGTTATTGAGTCAGTTCTCCCCCAATTGGTTATCTCTTCCAATCATATGGAGGGTTTGTTCATGCCTCCTGCATGACAAACTTATACAGCGTCATCATATGCTACCACATAGTCACATTGAGTCATGCTATTGTTCAAGGGCAGTTAGCCTGAGTCGGCCTCTCTGTGGTGTCTCTTGACTCATTTTTCAGTTGGCCATCCCTGGTTGTCAATGTCTTGTCTATCATCATATCAGTTATATTGGTCCTTTACTCATGCCGGTTTGAGAAGGTCTCCATTGACTTCTTACTGGCGGGTCTTGTCCTTATCAATGACGACATCTTGCTCTAAGGACAGGCCTAGAGCCACACCCTGGTCCCATTTTCATTATTGACAGGTCACCTTATGCTCAACATCAATCAGTATCATGGGTCTTTGACTAAGTGGTTTCCCTTGTGTTCGACATCAGCTTACACTATCAAACATTGGGATTCGTGCAGTACCTTGGTTTCCATTTGACCCTATTGGTGGATATCTCGCCTCTGTGTCAGATTTCATTACTGGTTCATTCAAAGGGTTTCTGTCGTGCGCTAGCCACATCTTGTGTACACTGGAAACGTGCTTCAGTTAGGTTACTACATCTTTTTTTCATCTGATTCCTTCCAGATTATTGGCCTACAGGTTACACTCACACTAGATTGATGAAGGATGCCTTAATGCATTCCTTCTAGTGGATATTTCCCTATCGACTACGACTCATTGCTTTAGGGCAAAGATCTAGAGTCCATTTGGTAGTACCTTGGGGTTTGCAGTCATTAGTGGTAGATCCTTCACTATCGACAACGGGAAACCATCATTGTCTCCTGATTGATAGATTCTGATAGGTGTTCGACTCCAACTCATCTATTCACACTTGTTAGATTGTACTTGGTGAGTAGTCTCGCGTTTGTTAACGGTATACATCAATGACCAGTAATCAAATGATTTCTCACTTGGTTGACTTTAGATCATTTATTCCCATGGTGTAGAAATGTACCACGACAGTCGGTGAAGACCTCAGGTTGCATCAGCATTCATTGGTTCACTTGACAGTTGCTCTTGTTGCTGCTAGTTGGTACCACCACCCCTTATATGTTGCAGTTATTCATGGAGACATTCTATATGCTGGCACCTGAGTTTGCAGTGTAGTGCCATCTTACTCCATCATGTTCATTTGGTACTTTTGGGATCAGTCTTGGATATCAGTGATCCACTTCATCCTTCAGCATCACTGACATTCTAATATGTGATATTCAAACATGTACTTGTTCAATCGTGATCAAGTGATCCATTATGTATTTTCCAGTATTTTATACTTGTATACTTAGTGGATCTGCTTGTACTTGATATGCAGACATGATTTACTTTCTCTGAGCATGTATGCCTGCCTCAGAGAGTGTTTCCTTCTGATCTCCTTTTGTGGCTTGGCAGGCTGAACTCTGGTGAAGTCCTTCCCAGTTTTAAATAGGTTTCTTTTCCATGCACTTACTTAATACATTTCGGCCATCATGTACCCCTTCTGACCTCATATATTAGGGGGCATCTGTTATAGCTCCAAATCTCACTCTTGATGTTTGTGATGCTGCACTCATGGCCTAGGGCAAGCCTTCCTTCCAAACTGTTGAAGGCCTTGAAAATCACTGCAACAACATAGGGGAAACCACCCGGTCCGGACCTTGATACAGCTCCTTTTCCGTTTGGAATAGTGGCTCCGACTGGGGATAATGGGACCAGTTTCCCAAAAATTATAGGTAGACGAGATGGATGAATGATTTATAGAATATGCTGGCGATAAGCGAATAACTAAAACTATCAATAAAATATAATAACTATGACCTATCCCGGGAACTTATTGTTTTCTAAAGCGTAGCGTTTGATGATCTGTGCTTTAAGACGGGCATATAGATGACTCCATCTCTAAAACATAGATATTAAATCATTCAAGACTGTTGTGCATAAATATTTACGTAAAGCCCTAACAGCGAAATTACTACACTTCATCATTTATATCATTGTTACATGCATGATTAAAGGAAAAGGCATATCGGTAAACATCCAATAGTGGAATGAGATAGAGATTTTCTGTTACAGCACATACATGTATTCAACAATAGCAAGAATAATTACACAACAATTCATACAAAAGGAATGAATACAGATACAGATAAAAGTACCATATAAGCTGCTTAACACTCCCATATATCAATTGCTATGTTGCAATTCTTCCTTCGACTCAGAAAACATCTCCAACAAAAGACAGTAGTGCGCAATTTCATAAAGAAACTTCCTTGTCAAATTAAGAATGATTGGTCGAGTTTCATAAAAGAATATAGGCTGAAGCACAGTAGTGAAAACTTCAGTCTTTAAGTCTATTACAAAATTTTACGACCCTTTCCAAAACAATGAAAGGGTCTATAAATACTAAGCTAATCTAAATATCTAATAAACAGAAATCCTACATAATCGGTATCAATAAATATTGATCCTATTTACTGGAGTGATCTGGCAATCGGCGGCAATGATTCATCAGGTAGGCTCTTTGCCTTTAAACCTGAGTTGACTTGTCGCAAGCATTGGCTCTACTTTAGGTGGTTTGTTGAGGCACGAACTGAGCTGAGCAACGTATGTGGCATCTTGAATATCGGGAGTTATACACCCGACTGCATCAGTTAAACACTTGAGGGCAGACCTTTGTGTGTGTGGCTTGATCAGAAAGAGCCAATATGCATCAAAAGTCAAAGTGTTAACCCCAGCGATTAATCTCCCCTTCTCCTCTAATTTAGGATAACTTGTTTGCTCAATTACATTTGCTGTTGTTATTCTTCCAGGTGTACACTGGGAGATCATGTTTGCCAGGTAGAGGGTGTTGTTGACTAGATCAATCATATTGCTGGCAGTTAATTTACATCTTGAAGCCGCCCTTTCTGCTTTCATCACTTGAGTGTGCCATTCTGTAAAGAGTATGTCCTTGTATGTTTCTTGGATTCTAGGCAACTTCGCTGCTTTTCCCACATTAAAATCTTTCCAGTCAAGATATCCACTTATGATCTCATTGGCCTGGTCCAACTCATTCCTGGCCTTATCTACTTGCTGATTAATGGATGTAGTTAGCTCGCACAATGGTTCTCCCTCAGTGAGTTGATTACACAGGAGTCTAATCTGTGATATTAAAGCACTTTTTATTTGTGATGCTTCTGCTCTGAACTCCTCCACCTTTTGGGTGCCTTTTATGATTTCGAGCCGTGATGATAATTGAGCTATTTGCTCGTCCTTCGTTTTCATCATCATCTCATTTGCTGTCCTCAACTGTGCCAATGCCTCCGATAACTCTTTTTGTTTCTGGATCGCGCTTTGGTAGATCCTCTGCCTTTCTTCCAGCAATTGCTTGGTTAATTTCTCATTCATTTGCTGTTGTACCAGCAACTGATCCTCTGCTTGCGCTGCCTTCTGCTTTGCCTCGGTCACCTCTGCCTGTAATGCAAAAATATCTTGGTCTTTAGTCTTCAGTAGAAGACTTACCTCCAATGCCTTGTCGATAGTTGCTGCAGAATAGGCACCTGCATACTGTGACAGCTTTGTTAGGTCATCGGAAGGGTCCAATTCCTCCTTCCATACTACATTACCCGTGACTGTTTGCTCTGGAAAGATAGAAGGTTGATCAATCCTCCGTCTTTTCCTTGATCGCTTCACAACTGCTTTATGCCTTGGGCTGTAGAAAACATCCAAGGGAGGAATATCTTCCACTTGGAGAACGATTTGATCGGAAGGGTCTTTAGGAATTACCTCAACATCCTGGGAAATGGGTGGACCGCTAGTTCCGCTTAGAACCTAAGGAGAAGTGATGTCCTGCGTATCATTTGTCTTGGAAGTGTCCCCATCTTTTGAACATTCCAATCCACTGATGATGGAATGAAATTACTGCCATTCTTGAAATAGTTTGGGGTCTATGGTAGTGTCCACATTGACATCGGTGGTTTGTTTCTGCTGCTCTTCTTGCTCTTTCCTCTGCTGCTCTTCTTGTTCCTTTCTCTGTTTTTCTTCTTGATCCTTTCTCTGTTTTTCTTCTTGTTCCATTTTCTGCCTATCTGCCAGTTCTTTTTCCTGTTTCTCTTCTTGTTCCCTCTTCTGCTGTGCCTCTACCTCTTTCTTCTTTTTTCTCTTCTTGTTCCATTTCTGCTCTCTGTTGTTTTTCTGCTTGTTCTTTCCTCTGCCTTTCTGCCTGTTGCTTCTTCTGATTTTCCTCCTGTTGCTTCCTCTGATCTTTTGTTATAATAGGAGGCTGGCTTGACTGTTGCCGACCAGGCTCACTTGAAGACATCGCTGGGGTTGTTGCTAGTAAATCTAGAGGCAGACTTTGCAACCTCTGCTCCCTAAGTTTATTGAACTCAATTACCCCTTCATCATTATATTTCAATCGAGCAAGCTCTCTAGCTTGACCTATTGTTTCATTTGCAACAAATAGGTCGTCAAACCAATCTTCTTGATGGTCACATTTTGTTAATTTGGCCTGTTCTAATGCAGTATAGGCGTGTTTGTTTGGATCATATAGCCTATTCGGGATAGTGGCCAGGGTTAAGGACTGCATATTTGTGGCTTCCTTTTCTGCGTGTTTGAGATCATGCAGAGTATATACACCAATTCTCAAGGGAAAAGAGGGCCAGCCCCTCTTCTTTTCTTTCTTGAGAGTCTGTGTAGTACTCTCTGCCATAATTTGATAGGAGATTTCTCTTGCTAGCAGTTTATCTGGAATATACAAAGGGAGAACATGCGGATTGGCTTGGCTATCGAAAACCCTAATGTAGGTAAATCTCTCTTCTCCAAACCAACTCGCTACCTCCGGTAAATCAAAGGAAGCTAGATAGGAGATTCTGGGAATGGGCTTATCGAAAATAGAATAATGAATGGGAACCATAAAGCCATTGCAGATTTGATACAAATGGTGCTTGTAAGAAGATTTCCACAATTTCTGGTGGTATATATGAATGGGTGAGGGGTCTTGGGCAGTCCACCTCCAACCGAGGACGGGAAACTCAGAATTAAAACATAATGTATCTAAAATGTATGCACTGTAATAAAACGGGGGAATTTTCCTTTGAGTAACAACAGAACCTTTTCTAAAATCACGAACAGCTACGGCTAGCTTATCAGAGAGAATAGTAGCCCAATCCATAATTATGTTGTTTACTGCTGCTTCCATTAGGGGAACCATCTCTATGATAAAGTTAGCGGAGTCATGTAATCCCCATAGCCTACACATCATTATCCCCGCATAACAATAGGGAGAAGCCAAAGAATCGACTGAGTACTTACCGGAAGACTCGTGCTTGTGTTTGGCTGGATTCTGCCTCCAATCCCGGATGGGTTCGGATTCCACTTCATTATCAGCTGCAAATTTCTCCAGGAACGTTTTGTTATACACTTTCTCTGGCTCAGGCAAATGATATATTTGCCTTAGATGCTCTGGCTTGAAAGATCCAAAAATCCTCCCATCTCTGGTGCAAAACGTTCTGTCGAGGATTGGAATTTCCTCAATTTCCCATCGCACGACGTCTGTGTAGGGGAGAATCTGTTCTCTGGCCATATCCTATGAAGGAAAGAGTCGACTAAGTCTTTGAGAGTGGACTCAGACTTGTGAGTAGGATCCGCAGTAGCTTCTGTAACTGCCTTTTCTGGTTGTTCGGCTTCAATCAAATTATACGTGCCTTGCCATGTTGCTCTGGTAAGACCCGTGCATGTAGTGTCTGATATTAAGCCCTTCTTTTTATCTGTGGCAGCTTGTCCTGCAACTGATGAAGCAGCGGAACCCGCGGTCTTCTTAGATTTCTTTCCCATCATGCTCAGGCTTCTGTTGGAAGATGAATCCTGCACAAAGGCAAGAAAAACCGTAACATAGAAATATAATAATGAGGACTCACAGTGGGAAAGCTATATCAATCGAAGCGTGCTGAGAGATTAACTCTCAAAAATGGCTGCGGATCCAATGAATGAGAAGATATTACAGATATATTAAATGGTCGTTTAAGGCCTGCTACTCCTTAAATGCTTATTACACCATTATCCGGTTGAATGACTCCGTTAAGCGTGCAATGGATATTTTGGCTGTTGAGCGCAGGTGATCGTTAATCGAAGGGGCAAAACTTTAAATATGAATCCATCACCTTATCCCTCCATTTAACGGTTTTTTCAAAATCCGCGCTTTATTGATCGGATATCAATATTACTTTAGATCTTCAAGCTATGTCTTTTGAAATTCCGATCGCCGATAGCGATATCGCATCGCTTTAGGAGAATGGGCATTATATAATCATAAGCCTAGGATCCTCCTGAACACCGATTGCGACATCGCATCGGATTAGCGCGAAGAAATATAACAAGGTGCATTTAGAGTGATTTGCCGATTCCCCGATTGCCGATATCGCATCGCATCGGGGGTAAGACCTAGGTGCCTTATTAATGTGCATGGGATGTAGCCGATTGCCGATTGCGCAATTGCATCGGCTCGGAGTAAATGACTTAAACTGCCTTGACCGCATATGAAGTATCGCCGATACCCGATCGCCGATATCGCGTCGCGTCGGGGCTTATGTTATGTGCGTTTTTTAAGATGTGTATGAAGTGTTGCCGATCGCCGATTGCGATATCGCATCGGGGGTAATCAATGTGCCGCTTATTTATATTTCTTATGTCATTGCGATATGCGATCTTGCGATCGCTTTATCGCAATGACAAAGATTTGCCTTATTTCTTTAAAGGGTTTTTTCAAAAAGGGTTTTATGAAATGAATTCATTTGATTATCGGACCTCTTTTGAACAATAAAAGAATTGATACCAATTAAATTTTGAAGGGACCCATTTCATACGTTAATATTTATAAGTAAAGATGATATGAAATGGGGGGTTGTTGTAGAGCACAACAATTGGCGATTCGCTGGAAGAACCAGTTATCTCTTTCAAAAATAGAAACATTTAAACTTTTTCAACAATAGAGTTTCAATCAATGGGGAAATTTCTAATATAACTAGATTTCTATATATTCTGAGAAAAAGAAACTATTTTGTTGACTTCCTCTTTTTTAAGAAAATAAAAACATTCTAAGCTTTAAAATAGGCCTTCATTGGTTTATGATGATAAAATAGAATACCTTTCCAAATCAGCCTTTATAGTAAACTCATCTATCATAGGTAGAGCCTCTGCTGCCAGCAAACATCTATAGTTTCGACAGGGATACCTTTCAACCATGTGATTGTCCATTGTCCCATCCAATTAAGAGTGTGATTAACAGAATGAATTCAAATTTTTTTTTTTTTTATATTTTGCACTTCATTTCTTTTTCTTCTTTGTCATTGATAAGATAAAAAGCCATTGTCTTGGTTTGGTGGCCAGCTGTTGACAATGCCACTCACTGATAGTAGTTTAACTGAACAAGCTGGCTCGTGATGAGACCCCTTGTCTTGTAATTCCAAGCCATTACCCTGTTTTGGTTTGCAGTATTGGTAATGTCAGATAAACTATTTCTCTATGAACATGGTAAGCAGGCTTGTAATAAGACCTCTTATCTTAAATATCTTATTTTTTAGAATTACACTCTGAGTAATCATAAACTTTAATGAATGGGGTGAACAAATTTCTCCTTAAGAGTAAATGGATGACAGAGTAAGAGTTGAAGATGCTGAGATTCAATTGATTTCTATCTTAGTATGGATAACCTTTAGAGACCAATTTAAAAACAGAAAATTATTTACAATATTTCTATGCTTTGGGAGGAGTTGACAAAACTTGAATTGTGATTTCAGAATACAAAGATATCTAATTTCCTAGAAATTATCCTTTTTGGTTGAAAGTTCTATCATTTTAAAAGCAAATGTTCATTCTCATTCTATGGGACAACTTTTCAAACACAGCAAAAGGTTAATGGGAGACATCTCACAACCTTATTTCCTAAAATCCTACAAACTATAAAATCCTACTGAAATGAAAGGAGAAGGGGTTAGCTCCTCAGTTAAAGAATTTCTTCAAGACAAGGCCATTAACAGGGAGAGAATCTCTTAAACCTGATAAATCTTGCAGTATAAAGGTTGAATGGCCTATCTTCTCACAGAGCTGAAATGGTCCAAGCCACAACTTCTGGAACTTGGAGTGTTTACCCTTGTCTTCATGGGCTTTGTCCCATTTCAGAACTAAATCACCGACTTGGAATTGTTTCGAACCGGATGAGATTGAATCAAAAGCTGCTTTGATGACTTGCTGATGTTTGGCATGGATAACCTTGGCTTTTTCTCTTTCCTCCTCTAATTTTAGAATCTGGTCATGTCTAAACTGAATAGAAGAGGAAGGAGTTTCCTCAATAAACTGCACTAGGGCTAAAGAAGGAAGAACAAGATTTGTGGGTAAGATTGCTTCTTTTCCATAGACAAGATTAAATGGAGAAGTTCCAATAGACACTTTCTGTGTTATCCTATCAGCCCATATTGCAAACGTTAAGGATTTGTGCCAATTTCTCTGATTTTGTTCGATAGTTCGCTTAATGATTTTAATCAGATTCTTATTAGTAGATTCTGCTAAACCATTTCCTTGGGGATAGTAATTAGCAGAATATTTTAATTTAAATCCTCTTTTAAAAGCGAAATCAAACATAGCATTGCCTGAAAAGTAAGATGCGTTATCAAAAACAAGAGCATTTGGGACACCAAACCTGGTAATAATGAATTGGTCTATGAATTCAATGATTGCTTCAGAATTTGTTGTCTTTAAAGGGATTGCCTCAACCCACTTAGTAAAATAATCGGTAGCAGTAAGGATATACTTATGCTGTTTGGAAGATGCTGGAGTAATCTCCCCAATGATATCTAATCCCCATTGCTCAAATGGTTGCTCAATGTTGATTGGTTGCAGAGGGAAAGCTGATTTACGTTGTCTTCCGCTAGCAGTTTGACAATTTAGACATTTCCTTACGTACTCGTGAGCATCTTTAAACAAAGTAGGCCAATAGTAACCAGCATGAATAATTTTGTGAGCTGTTGTGTCAGCTCCGAAATGTCCTCCTGCTAGTCCGTCATGTAACTCCTGCAAAACCTTTTGGGCTTCAGGTTTCTCAAGGCATCTTAACAAGATAGAATCATAATTCTGTCTAAAAAGCACGTCATCAATGATTGTAAAATTCTTCGGTTTTAATCTAATGGCCCTTTTGTTTTTGTAAGACAAATTCGAAGGTGCATAACCATTCTTTAAATAAAAGATTAAATCTGCATATTGAGATCCAGAATCAGTAACACTTATTTGATTAATTTCTTGAGTTTGATCTATATCGCTTGATTCTGGAATGTTGGATGCTCCTGCCAATATCCTGCAAAAACCTTGGCCCCTAACAATCTTTTCTGGCCTAATTTCTAGGTCATACTCTTGAAGCGTTGTGACCCAATTTGCCCTTTTTTCACCCAGCTCTTTTTGGATTAATAGTTGCCTAACTGCCGGGAAAGGAACTATTACTTTTGTATGGGTTTTTAAAAGAAAGGGTCTATAATGTTTGACCGCTTTAAATACATCAAAGGCTTGTTTTTCTACATCGGAGTAATTTAGTTCGGCACCCTGAAGATTTGAGCTGAAGAATGATATGGGTGCTTCCAAATTGTGAGCATTTGGCTGCGTGAGAACTACAACATAAGACACATCGGATGCAATGGTATACAATGTAAAATGATTAGAAAAATTTGGAGTATTCAAGGCTGGGGCATTGATTATTGATTGCTGGATAACATCAAAAGCTTGCTTTTCTTCTGATCCCCACTTGAAGACTGAATTCTTCTTGATCATTGTCTGAAGTGGTAATACAATTTGAGAAAAATCTGGAACAAATCGTTTAACAAAATTAATCTGGCCTAAAAATGACTGCATCAACTTTTTTTTGTGTGGGAAAGGGATTTCAGAGATTTCCTTGATCCGATCAGGATCGATATAAATGCCATCTTTGGACACAATAAATCCTAAGAGTTTTCCTTGATCAAGAGCAAAGAAATACTTTTTTGGGTTCAGAGAAATACCATATCTTTTGCATCGCTGAAAGATTTGATTTAAGTCATGCAAATGATTATACCTCTTCTTAGAATATACAGTAATATTGTCTAGATAGACGACTACTGTTCGATTAATCAACCCTTTAAAGGCTATATCCATAGCTCTCTGGAATGCCGCTCCTGCATTTATAAGTCCGAAAGGCATTTTCTGATACGCATATGTTCCCCATTTTGTTCTGAATGTGGTTTTAAGTTCGTCATCAGGATGAACCAGAACTTGGTTATATCCTGAGAATCCATCAAGAAAGGACATCAATTCAGAGCCTGCTACTGATTGGAGTATTTGCTCCATAGTAGGTAATGGGAAGTTATCTTTCAAGCTCGCTTTGTTCAGGTTCCTGAAATCAATACAAATTCGAATGTCGCCATTTTTCTTTTTGACTGGCACCATATTAGAGACCCAGTTTGAGTGTCGGACAGGAAAAATAATCTTGGCTTTCAAGAGCTTGTTAAGTTCCGACTTTATCTGGCTCTCTAAATTTGGATGTATTTTTCTTAACTTCTTCTGAATCGGTTTCTGATCAGGAAGCCTAGGAATGGTATGCTGGATAATAGATGTATCATATGTCTTCAAATCATCATACTTCCAAGCAAAGACCTGTTTGTTTTTTCTTAACAGTTTAATAAATGATTCCTTTTCTTCCAAGGAAAGTCCTAATCCTAAATTGATGTTTTGAGGAGCATGGTCAGTACCTAGATTTATTAATTCAAACCTAAGGGTAGAACTTTGAAGCTTTGCATTAATTACAGGTTTAAACCTGTCTTTGATATCATAAAGATCTTCGAGCTTTACCACTAGTTTAGGAATTGAATTTTCCTGAGGTGTTTCTTTCAACTGTAGATCATGGTCATCTTCCTCAATAATTTGATTGTCATAGGACTTTTCGGAAGTTAGAAATTGCAGAATATCTTCATCATGGTTAAATACTCTCCAATTAGTGACATTGTCGGGAATTGAAGGCCTAAAAAGTAATTCTACAGAAAATCTATCAAGGTTGTAGTCTTCAGAAGGTAGAAGCTTGGAAGCTACATTGGCTAGTAGGTCGGCTACCGAGTTTTGCGACCTAGGAATGGAAGAAATGTTAAATGCTGAAAAGTGTGAGGTAAGATCCTGTACTAGCGATTGATAATGTTTGAGGTGATTTGAAAGACAATGAATTGCATTCCTTACCTACTTAACAATGATTTCCAAATCGCCGAATACTTTTAGATACTGCACTTTAAGGCCGATTTCTTTATATAATCCCTGGATTAAAGCTTCATATTCGGCTGTGTTGTTAGTGCAGTCAAATTCTAACCTACAAGACAACATTGTCCTTTCTCCTTGTGGACTAACCAAAATGCAACCTGCTCCTGAGCCCTCCCTGGACTTAGAGCCATCAAAATATAAAGACCAAAATAAAGGAGTATTAACAAAAATATTTACATTTTCCTCAGCATCATTAAAACATCTAGACTTATCAGTTTGTGAAAAATTTTCAATCTGAGATGTAAAATGATTAACTGAAAAAGGAGATGGTTGGGCAAGAAAGTTGCCAAAGAATGACTCTGACGAATAGTTCCCCAAAATGTTGTTGTTGAACGCTACAGGTTGATTTTCTTGCTCGAATTCAGTAATTGTGTGGGTCATATGCTTCTCTCGATCGATCCTTATTTGATTTGGCTTTCCCTTGTAGGGAAGCCACATATGCGACCAATCTGTGGAAATATACCCATGCAATTTTTCAGACCAATCTCTACTCAAAATTAAACCATAGAATTCAGGTATGTCAGCAATTAAGATATCAATCCTCTGTACAATCCTGCAATCGGCAGACAACCTGATAGTTACGGAATTAATTTCTCCCACAACTTGCACTTTGGTCCTGTCCAACTGTACAATATGAATAACAGACTTCTGGGGTTCAATGTTCAGTTTAGAGCAAACTGAAGCTGGCATTATATTAGATGATGCCCCTGAATCAATTAAACAGTTGTGCAGGTTTCTGTTATAAATCTCATAGGTCAGCAGGAAGGGTGGAGTATGAGAAGTCGATCTATCTCCAATAAGAACTGAATCGGTGGCTTCAACCATACCTGGAGGAGGTTGGCCTGAATCATTAGCAGCTTTTGCACTGGGAAGGGGAATAGAGGGAACAGCATTCAATTCTTTAAGAATTAATTTTTGCTGATGCTTTAACTTACTAAGCTCAAACATAGTTATGTTTGCCTTAGTTTTCTTCATGTCATCAACAATATTATATTCCATTGAATCGGATACCACTAATGTTTTGGATGTTGAAGGAGAATTAGAAGTTGAAGGCTGGTTTTGCGGAACTACTACAGGCTACTTCTTTGGGGGAACTTTTTCCTTTGTGGTAGCACCTGCACTCCTTTTCTTTGAAGTTGCCTGGGTAGGTTCAGAAGTACTTTTACTTCTTGTAGTAACCGGAAAGGCTTCTTCTTCATTCTCGGTATCAGAGTTTGGGAGTATAAAATCCCACATTCCATGGCATTCAACTACTTCTTCTTCATCATCAGTTTGTGAGGTTGTTTCCTCTTCCTCTTCTTCTTGCTCTGAATCTGCGTTAGATATGACATTCAGCGGCTTTGTTTCAGTTTTCTTATAAGTCCTAAATGGTCTTTTGTTTGAGGTTTCGGCCACCTGCTTCTTTATTTCAACCATTTCGTTAGACAATGTTTTCAGTACTTTTTGTAAACCCTCCATGTCGTACGGGTCCTTTGGGGTTTTCTTCTTAGAATCCTCTTTAAATGAGACTTTTTTAGCTTTTCTATCTTCCAAAGCAGTTTTCTTCTCTAGAGCGTTGATGCGCTTTTCCACAGCAAGTGCTTCTCTCATGTTTTCAGCTAAGGTAGGTTTCCCGGCCCTGTCTACAAAAATGGCTATGTTGGCAGGTAGGGCGGTAATATACCATTCGCTTCAAATTTGTTCACTTGGTTTGGAAGCTGTAGGGATTTTATTCAGGAGTTTATTAAATCTGGCGTTAAATTCCTTTATTGTTCCCTATGCTCTATTCTCAGATTGGAGAGGTCGTTTATTAAGGTAGCTAAGGACCTGTCATCTCCATATTTGGTAAGAAACTGCTCTTGACAAGTGTTCCAACTGGTAATTGAACCAGAGGGTAAGGAAAAATACCAGGATCCTGCTGATCCTTGCAAGGTGTAGGGGAAGAGTCTTACAACAACATCTTGTTCTGTCACTCCTTTTAAGTTAACTGCTAACATAAAATTATTAATGTGTTCTTCAGCCTGGGTTCCGTCATCTGGGTTAAATTTAGGCAGCCATTTTTCAGGAGCATCTGGTAGAGGATGCAATGGTGCAGGCATGTTGACTGCACCTGGCCTAGTCCATGGGTCTGCCATTATAATAGCGACAGTGGTTGATACTACTGTTGGGATTCCAGATGTATGGGAAGGAATTAATGATGAGGAGTGCACAGGTTGGGATGTTGAGGCTTCTAATCCCTAGTGAATGACAATTTGTAATGGGGGAGTGGATGGTTGACTTCGCAGAGGGGAAGATGCAATGGAGGACGTGGATGAGAGCTCTTCACTATCAGATCCTTGGGTAATTTTCTTCGCCTTTTTCCTTTTGGGTAAAGGGAACTCAGTGGGTTCAATACCGAGTTTCTCGCTCTGAAGTCTGGTGAGAGGATGTGTTAGATTGAACTGCGAAGTCGCACTGCTTTCTGATACCTCAGATTTCTGTGGTGAAATCGAGAAGCTCTGAAGTTTATGGATTAGAGACTGGACTTCAGGTGATTCAAGACTTAATTGTTCTAGAGTATGATGGGTTTGAGCAGTGGTAGTTGATTCCCCTTCTCCTTGTTTAGATACCGGCGAACCAGTATGAAAATGGGAAGATCGACGGGATTCAGAGGGAGAATTACTCTTAGGATGGCTTATAGGTTTTGACTTATGTGCCATTCACAGTTGATGGCCCTCCTTCTAGCGCCAATTATGTTGGAGGCCTCGAAAATCACTGCAACAACATAGGGGAAACCACCCGGTCCGGACCTTGATATAGCTCCTTTTCCGTTTGGAATAGTGGCTCCGACTGGGGATAATGGGACCAGTTTCCCAAAAATTATAGGTAGACGGGATGGATGAATGACTTATAGAATATGCTGGCGATAAGCGAATAACTAAAACTATCAATAAAATATAATAACTATGATCTATCCCGGGAACTTATTGTTTTCTAAAGCGTAGCATTTGATGATCTGTGCTTTAAGACAGGCATATAGATGACTCCATCTCTAAAACATAGATATTAAATCATTCAAGACTGTTGTGCATAAATAGTTACGCAAAGCGATAACAGCGAAATTACTACACTTCATCATTTATATCATTGTTACATGCATGATTAAAGGAAAAGGCATATCGCTAAACATCCAATAGTGGAATGAGATAGAGATTTGCTGTTACAGCACATACATGTATTCAACAATAGCAAGAATAGTTACACAACAATTCATACAAAAGGAATGAATACAGATACAGATAAAAGTACCATATAAGCTGCTTAACACTCCCATATATCAATTTCTATGTCGCAGTTCTTCCTTCGACTCAGAAAACATCTCCAACAAAAGACAGTAGTGCGCAATTGCATAAAGAAACTTCCTTGTCAAATTAAGAACGATTGGTCGAGTTTCATAAAAGAATATAGGCTGAAGCACAATAGTGCAAACTTCAGTCTTTAAGTCTATTACAAAATTCTACGACCCTTTCCAAAACAATGAAAGGGTCTATAAATACTAAGCTAATCTAAATATCTAATAAACAGAAATCCTACATAATCGGTATCAATAAATATTGATCCTATTTAGTGGAGTGATCTGGCAATCGATGGCAATGATTCATCAGGTAGGCTCTTTGCCTTTAAACCTGAGCTGACTTGTCGCAAGCATTGGCTCTACTTCAAGTGGTTTGTTGTGGCGCGAACTGAGCTGAGCAGCGTATGTGGCATCTTGAATATCGGGAATTATACACCCGAGTGCATCAGTTAAACACTTGAGGGCAGACCTTTGTGTGTGTGGCTTAATCAGAAAGAGCCAATATGCATCGAAAGTCAAAGTGTTAACCCCAGCGATTAATCTCCCCTTCTCCTCTAATCCAGGATAACTTGTTTGCTCAATTACATTTGCTGTTGTTATTCTTCCAGGTGTACACTGGGAGATCATGTTTGCCAGGTAGAGGGTGTTGTTGACTAGATCAATCATATTGCTGGCAGTTAATTTACATCTTGAAGCCACCCTTTCTGCTTTCATCACTTGAGTGTGCCATTCTGTAAAGAGTATGTCCTTGTATGTTTCTTGGATTCTAGGCAACTTCGCTGCTTTTCCCACATCATAATCTTGCCAGTCAAGATTTCCACTTATGATCTCATCAGCCTGGTCCAACTCATTCCTAGCCTTATCTACCTGCTGATTAATGGATGTAGTTAGCTCGCACAATGGTTCTGCCTCAGTGAGTTGATTACACAGGAGTCTAATCTGTGATATTAAAGCACTGTTTATTTGTGATGCTTCTGCTCTGAACTCCTCCACCTTTTGGGTGCCTTTTATGATTTCGAGCCGTGATGATAATTGAGCTATTTGATCGTCCTTCGTTTTCATCATCAGCTCATTTTCTATCCTCAACTGTGCCAATGCCTCCGATAACTCTTTTTGTTTCTGGATCGCGCTTTGGTCGATCCTCTGCCTTTCTTCCTGCAATTGCTGGGTTAATTGCTCATTCATTTGCTGTTGTACCAACAACTGCTCCTCTGCTTGCGCTGCCTTCTGCTTTGCCTCGGTCACCTCTGCCTGTAATGCAAAAATATCTTGGTCTTTAGTCTTCAGTAGAAGACTTACCTCCGATGCCTTGTCGATAGTTGCTACAGAATAGGCAGCTGCATACTGTGACAGCTTTGTTAGGTCATCGGAAGGGTCCAATTCCTCCTTCCATACTACATTACCCGTGACTGTTTGCTCTGGAAAGATAGAAGGTTGATCAATCCTTCATCTTTTCCTTGATCGTTTCACAACTGCTTTATGCCTTGGGCTGTAGAAAACATCCAAGGGAGGAATATCTTCCACTTGGAGAACGATTTGATCGGAAGGGTCTTTAGGAATTACCTCAACATCCTGGGAAATGGGTGGGCCGCTGGTTCCGCTTAGAACCTGAGGAGAAGTGATGTCGTGCGTATCATTTGTCTTGGAAGTGTCCCCATCTTTTGAACATTCCAATCCACTGATGATGGAATGAAATTACTGCCATTCTTGAAATAGTTTGGGGTCTATGGTAGTGTCCACATTGACATCGGTGGTTTGTTTTTGCTGCTCTTCTTGCTCTTTCCTCTGCTGCTCTTCTTGTTCCTTTCTCTATTTTTCTTCTTGTTCCTTTCTCTGTTTTTCTTCTTGTTCCCTTTTCTGCCTATCTGCCAGTTCTTTTTCCTGTTTCTCTTCTTGTTCCCTCTTCTACTGTGCCTCTACCTCTTTCTTCTTTTTCTCTTCTTGTTCCATTTGTGCTCTCTGTTGTTTTTCTGCTTGTTCTTTCCTCTGCCTTTCTGCCTGTTGCTTCTTCTGATTTTCCTCTTGTTGCTTCTTTTGATCTTTTGTTATAACACGAGGCTGGCTTGACTGTTGCTCACCAGGCTTGCTTGAAGACGTCACTGGGGTTGTTGCCAGTAAATCTAGAGGCAGAGTTTGCAGCCTTTGCTCCCTAATTTTATTGAACTCAATTACCCCTTCATCATTATATTTCAATCGAGCAAGCTCTCTAGCTTGACCTATTGTTTCATTTGCAACAAATAGGTCATCAAACCAATATTCTTGATGGTCACATTTCGTTAATTTGGCCTGTTCTAATGCAGTATAGGCATGTTTGTTTGGATCATATAGCCTATTCGGGATAGTGGCCAGGGTTAAGGACTGCATCTTTGTGTCTTCCTTTTCTGCGTGTTTGAGATCATGCAGAGTATATACACCAATTCTCAAGGGAAAAGAGGGCCAACCCCTCTTCTTTTCTTTCTTGAGAGTCTGTGTAGTACTCTCTGCCATAATTTGATAGGAGATTTCTCTTACTAGCAGTTTATCTGGAATATACAAAGGGAGAACATGCGGATTGGCTTGGCTGCCGAAAACCCTAATGTAGGTAAATCTCTCTTCTCCAAACCAACTCGCTACCGCCGGTAAATCAAAGGAAGCTAGATAGGAGATTCTGGGAATGGGCTTATCAAAAATAGAATAATGAATGGGAACCATAAAGCCATTGCAGATTTGATACAAATGGTGCTTGTAAGAAGATTTCCACAATTTCTGGTGGTATATATGAATGGGTGAGGGGTCTTGGGCAGTCCACCTCCAACCGAGGACGGGAAACTCAGAATTAAAACATAATGTATCTAAAATGTATGCACTGTAATAAAACGGGGGAATTTTCCTTTCAGTAACAACATAACCTTGTCTAAAATCATGAATAGCTACGGCTACCTTATCAGAGAGAATAGTAGCCCAATCCATAATTATGTTGTTTACTGCTGCTTCCATTAGGGGAACCATCTCTATGGTAAAGTTAGTGGAGTCATGTAATCCCCATAGCCTACACATCATTATCCCCACATAACAATAAGGAGAAGCCAAATAATCGACTGAGTACTTACCGGAAGACTCGTGCTTGTGTTTGGCTGGATTCTGCCTCCAATCCCAGATGGGGTCAGATTCCACTTCATTAGCAGCTGCAAATTTCTCCAGGAACATTTTGTTATACACTTTCTCTGGCTCAGGCAAATGATACATTTGCCTTAGATGCTCTGGCTTGAATGATCCAAAAATCCTCCCATCTCTGGTGCAAAAAGTTCTATCGAGGATTGGAATTCGCTCAATTGCCCATTGCACGACGTCTATGTAGGGGAGAATCTGTTCTCTTGCCACTATCCTATGAAGGAAAGAGTCAGCTAATTCTTTGAGAGTGGACTTAGACTTGCGAGTAGGATCCGCAGTAGCTTCTGTAACTGCCTTTTCTGGTTGTTCGGCTTCAATCAAATTATACGTGCCTTGCCATGTTGCTCTGGTAAGACCCGTGTATGTAGTGTCTGATATTAAGCCCTTCTTTTTATCTGTGGCGGCTTGTCCTGCAACTGATGAAGCAGCGGAACCCGCGGTCTTCTTAGATTTCTTTCCCATCATGCTCAGGCTTCTGTTGGAAGATGAATCCTGCACAAAGGCAAGAAAAAATATAACATAGAAATATAATAATGAGGACTCATAGTGGGAAAGATATATCAATCGAAGCGTGCTGAGAGATTAACTCTCAAAAATGGCTGCAGATCCAATCAATGAGAAGATATTACAGATATATTAAATGGCCGTTTAAGGCCTGCTACTCCTTAAATGCTTATTACACCATTATCCGGTTGAATGACTCCCTTAAGCGTGCAATGGATATTTTGGCGGTTGAGCGCAGGTGATCGTTAATCGAAGGGGCAAAACTTTAAATATGAATACATCACCTTATCCCTCCATTTAACGGTTTTTTCGAAATCCGCGCTTTATTGATCGGATATCAATATTACTTTAGATCTTCAAGCTATGTCTTTTGAAATTCCGATCGCCGATAGCGATATCGCATCGCTTTAGGAGAATGGGCATTATATAATCATAAGCCTAGGATCCTCCCGAACGTCGATTGCGACGTCGCATCGGATTAGCGCGAAGAAATGTAACAAGGTGCATTTAGAGTGATTTGCCGATTCCCCGATTGCCGATATCGCATCACATCGAGGGTAAGACCTGGGCGCCTTATTAATGTGCATGGGATGTAACCGATTGCCAATTGCGCAATTGCATCGGCTCAGAGTAAATGACTTAAACTGCCTTGACCGCATATGAAGTATCGCCGATACCCGATCGCCGATATCGCATCGCGTCGGGGCTTATGTTATGTGCGTTTTTTAAGATGTGTATGAAGTGTTGCCGATCGTTGATTGCGATATCGCATCGGGGGTAACCAATGTGTCGCTTATTTATATTTCTTATGTCATTGCGATATGCGATCTTGCGATCGCTTTATCGCAATGACAAAGATTTTCCTTATTTCTTTAAAGGGTTTTTTTTAAAAAGGGTTTTATGAAATGAATTCATTTGATTATCGAACCTCTTTTGAACAATAAAAGAATTGATACCAATTAAATTTTGAAGGGACCCATTTCATACGTTAATATTTATAAGTAAAGATGATATGAAATGGGGGGTTGTTGTAGAGCACAACACCAACCTAGAACAAATACTTAAAAAACAATGTTTTATTCTCTATACGTGACATTGCCCTGAGCTAAAGGCGTGTGTACACGGGTCTGTATATACTGAACCCACGTATATGTCTTAAAACACTTAAAAAAATTAAATCTCCTTAATTTCGGGCGAAGATCACGAGTTTTACTTGTTGATTACCTATTAGTGCCCATGGCCCAACTGTTCCCAACGAATTCCAAACTAAAAAACTACTTTGGGAGAAGTATAAAAAGGCTTCAATGGGAAGGCCTAAGGAAGAGAGAAGAGAGAGAAAAATCACTGTTGAGATTATCCCTGACTAGGTTTAAAGATCCCTATGCTTCCAGCACTTCCCCCATTATAGGAAACCCTTGTTTCCTTTAGTTATGATGTCTTTCCATTAGTTGAGATATCTTGGAGTGAGTGATGGAATGAGTTTGTTGAAGGCTTGAGATTGGACGAATCTAGAGGACGGTTCTGCTTGGAGCCTACAAAAGGAAGACTCAAGTGAAATCATTCATTTCTGCACTTTAGTTATCTATAATAAAAGAAACACTCGTCTTGTTCCTGATATTAATCTTCTTCATTCTTGTGATATCAATGTTATGATTTACATATGAAGGCTTTCTTCAATTGTATAACTAACTACTTTTCAATATGCTATGAAGTTGATTTCCTTATGATGCTTGGTCCATATACTGTTGTGCTTTCTTGGATTGATTGTTTTGCAGGTTGAAGGATCGAAAGGAACTCCAAGAGGGTTTGGACCCTAGCTGGATCTTCCCAAATGAAGGACCCCCAGGTGAGTCTCTCTTCGTGTAGTTTGTTTATGTTAGCATCATGGTTGTGTGGAATGCTTGTTTTTCTTTGTAGATAACCCCCGATCTGCTAGCGTATCAACCCAAGACCCTAGGGGTATTTATCCCTAAACACTATGCATCGGCGGGTCGTGACCATACTTGTCATCTCCAATAATGTGGAGGGGAACATAAATGACCTTTTGCAAGACTGCATCTCACTACAATGCATCCGGTTGCAAAAAAAACTCTTAACGAGCTTCATACCAAGTAATATTTCTAAGCTTTCCACATTGTATTATCTTGAGATTTCTCACAACATCATCCATGGAGGTATACCTTCTTCCTTGGGATAGATGCCAAACCTTACTAATCTCCTCCTTTCTGACAAAAATCTGATCGATGCCATTCTTGTTGAGATAGGAGAGCTAAGAAATATGAGAGAGCTCAATTTGAGCCGCGATAATATCGATGGAACCATTATTCTAGAAGTAGAGAACTTAATTAATTTAGAGGTTTAAGATTTCAACAGAAACTCATTAGAAGGAAGCATATCGAAAACCTTGGGGCATCTTATGAATCTATCAACATTAAACTTGAGTGTAAATGCATTAACATGAAGGATCATCAGTTCCCTGGGGTATTGCAGATAATTAAGTGAATTATACCTGTCTAGAAATAGATTGTGAAGGTCATAGAGTACATAGTAGAGAAAAACTCATTCAAAGAACAACATGCAAAACAAAACTACAATTGTTCAATTAAATGTGAAACCAAACATGAATTTACATAACGTCAAGCAACTATAGTTGCATACAACTACTCTGACCGTGCATATTGCTTCTATCCCAGATTTATATTTATACACAAAATAAGTTGGTTAATTTCCCTTTCAAGTTGAAAGAGTCAGGGCCTCTTTGAAGTTGAACATGTTAAGGTGGTAAGGCGGTGTGCAATGTTGAATTGAGAAGGGATTGTAATTATCTCCAACACCCCCCTTAATTATGACCTTGACTCAACATAACTTGAACATGCCTGTTGATCCATGTCTCAGCTATGCTTACAATGATGCAAAACTTTGACATCAACTCTTATGTCGGATTTGTTTTTCCTTTTCTTCCAGATCCTGTATCCTCTAAATTTCTTCATCTTTGTCTTATTGTTATAGGCTCCAAATTTCAGTTTCTTCATTTGATGTTGCAACTCTTCCATCGTTATACCTTTGTCTATCATACAAACATAGAAAATCATTTCAGGCTATCCATGGATGTCCTATACTTCTTCAATAATATGTTCACATGTGGACTGTTACCACTTGTCATCTTATATATTTTTCTCTTCATCATCGATCTTTTGATTATCAATTTGCTGCAACATAAGTTCATAATATAATTTTATCTATTCAAGACTTCAATACATGAAAATTTCATTGACATTTTCATTTTCTACATCATGCATGCTATCTTCAACATTCATAGTTGCAACTTCTACGTAGACATCATTAACACATGGTGTTTCAAGCCATGCTTCAAGAAAATTTAATTCTTTTTCAAATTTTGTTGTCTCTTCTTAGTTGCTTCTAACATCTGCAAAAAAAAAAATCAATGTTAAGTTTATCTGAAAAAATAAACCATATTGGTTTTATTCATTCTGCTCTGGAATGAGAGCTTTCTTCTCTTCTTCCTTCTTTGACTCTGTCAATGCCTCAATATATTGATTCTCCACGTTTTATTCTGCAAACAGGTTTTCTTCCACTTGGTTTCCAGATACAAGTGGGTTTCTCTCACCAAATAACAACATATCAATAAGATGTTTTTGTTGCACCATATGCAACCACTCATCACTAGTTAATTGTTATTCATCAAAGTTAACATCAATAATTTCAATTGTTGGATCCACTGAATCAATTGCTTCCCCATTGGTACCATTACCTATGCCAAAATCATCTCCTTCAAGTAACACACCATTAATATTGTGATCCACTTTGAAGTGAGATTCACCAAACTCTTCATCTTTTTATAGACTCACTGTTACATATCCATCTTCATTTTCATCTTCAAGCAATTCTACACCAGGCTTTACAACAATACTATGTTTGACTTGATTACTTCCTGTAGAGTCTCCAAAATATATTCAAAATATCATCCACTTTCACCTTTATCGCTGCCATTTCACTCACATGTCACAACTCCATGACCATATAACTGTTCATTAGCCTCCATTTTCACAATTATATGGGTTCCGTTTGTGTTTTCCGAAATATAATGACTTCTAGTATTATAAGTGAATTAAATGGTTAAAAATTAGAAAAATGAAATACACTTGCTAATACTTAAAAGTGGCTTGAGTTTTATGACATGTGTAGGTCATTTGGAGGCTTCTAAGGCACCCATATGTGGCCTCCAATGCTCAAATTCGAATTCCCTTCAAGATATGGAAGCAGATTTGGATAAAGGTGAAAGAGGATATGTGTCTCATCATTATCTATTTGAGTTGTAACTCTATGAGATTTTCTAGGGATCTAGGGAGAGAATAATGGACCTCCATTAGTGAGGTAGATTCTCATGTTCTTGTATAGATATGAGAGCCTTATCCTTTCAAAGGCATTTCTAAAGTTTGGGAAATGCTCATGTTTTGAATATAGAATTTGGATTTGGCACCATGCTCATGAGTAATGTTCACTTTGATTTGGTTATGCTTGTATTTGGAGCCTCTCAACTTTCCATCACTCATACGTTTGGATTGGCCACCTATAATGTGTGAGATTTATTAGTTTTCATAAATTAAGATTTATTACTTTCATAGATTAAGATTTTTTTCTTTCATGTCTTTTCCTGTGTGAGAGGTTAAGAGTGATTGTTTTTATTTTATTTCATATCTAGAGGTTAAGAATGATTTTTTTGCTTTTGTTTCATATCATGTGGTTTTAATTATTCATTTCATAGGATCCTAATTTGATAATGCACACATGATCCTTTAGAGTAGATTTCATTTCATGCAATTTCATTTATGAAAGAGTGGTGTGCTTTTCAATTCATGTAAGTGTGGTAGATCAAGATTTCAATTCTTGCAAGTGTGATAGACTAGGATTTCAATTCCACTCATTGTACTATAATTTCTTTTGAATTGATTGTTGAATTAGAATAAGTGAATTTGGTTTGTCGTTATTTTGTTTTGTATTCAGATTCATCTAAATTGGAAGTTAATTTCTAGCATATACAGTGCATGCATGCTTTGCAAGTTTTATGAAACCCTCGGGTTGACAATTAAATGATAGGTAATTAATTTGCCTCAACATTTTGGCGCCATTGCCAGGAAGTTTGCATAGGAACTATATTTCAGTCTAGAGTTCAATTTTTCAGTTTTTTTAGATGCATGATTAAGCATGTAGATGAATAAACCATTTAGTCACATATCATTTTTATAATATATATATAAATGTTCAATCACCTACCACCCCCACTATATCACATGGTGGAGTAAGAGCCACAAATCCACATCATGAATTCTTATTTTTGCAGGTAGAAGAGATGAAAAAGGAGGATGAAGAAATGGATGGAGATCCTTTTGGATTTCCCATTCAAGAAACTGATGTCAATGTTCGAATGAAGAACATCCCTCCATCCATACTTCCTAACTTCAAAGGTATGAGATTAGAAGACCCGAAAACTTTTCGTTTTGAATTTGAAATCATTTGTGGATCTTATGGCTACTCATTACAAGTTAAAAAATTGAATTTGTTTCCAATGAAATTGAAGGATAAAGCTCTTAGATGGTTCATGACTTTAGGAACAAATTCTGTAAGGACATGGGATGATATGAAAATAGTATTTTTGGAAAAATATAAAAATCATTACAAACACCATGACCTTAGAAATGAAGTCTTTAAGATGAATCAAAAAGAGGATGAAAATCTAGAAGACCTAGCGGAGAGATCTACTTATAAAATCAAAAGATATAAAATGCATAATTTAGGATCAGACATATTAAAAACTCTCCTACTAAATTCTATAAATGATGAATGGCTTGATCTTCTTAACCTGGTGGGGAAAAAAGATGTTTATCAATTGTCATTTCAAGAGATTTGTGAACTATGCAATAACATATCAACAGGAAAAGAAAAGTATGGAATATGTCCTCAAGATCTAGTTACGACAAGGGAAAGTAAGTTGACAACGGGATTGGCAAGTCAAAATGAACTTAACAATTTGCTAAACATTCTTGGTAATTTAAATGAACAAATTGATATGCTAAGAATGCAAAACAAGCTAAAATTTGAAAATGTTGATTTTCGTGAATGTCCACTTCATAGCATTAAAACTTGTAAAATTTGTGCAGGATCACATACTACTAAAGATTTCCCATCATTACCAAGGTTAAAGGAAGTTTACCAAAAGGATAATGGAGTGAATCAAGCTCCAAGAGGACCATGGTAGCCTCATCAACCGAATATGATGCAATATCCTTGTGCGCAATTTCAGGGTTATGCAAAAAATCTCAAAGTAATTGGCAAATACCTTTGCCTTGGCAACCTTCACCATCTCAATCCCAATCTTAAAACCAATCTTGGAAACAGGGTTGGCAAGAGCCTTAGAGAGGAAATCCACCATATAATCAACCTTTCCGTCACTATCCTCAATACCAATATCAATGTTATCCACCATTCACCTCCACCACAACATCAATTTCACCCTCAGTTAATCTCAATTCAACCTTTCCCACTACCACACACACAAACACCCCAAAGATCCATTCCCTCTCTAGTACCTGGACAAACATTTTGAATCCCCAACAATAAAACACCTCAATCCACTTACAATGTTGAGTTATTGTAAAATGATTCACCAACTACCATTGAAGAACAACAACCAGAAGAAGAAGATTGAGATAAGGTCTGAGAATCATGGATGCCTGTCGATAAAGAACAATTGCTGGAACCTAAGATTGAAAAGTTTCATGCATTCCTATCACCAGATTCTATGAATGGAGATCACATATGTGAGGACATGAAATAACGTCAGTTGGGAGTATGTAGAGTCTTCAAAATGTATTCAAAATATCATCCACTTTCACCTTTATCGCCACCATTTTACTCACATGTCACAACTCCATGACCATATAACCGTTCATTAGTCTCCATTTTCATAATTATATGGGTTCCACTTGTGTTTTCCGAAATATAATGATTTCTAGTATTATAAGTGAATTAAATGGTTAAAACTCAGAAAAATGACATATACTTGCTGATACTTAAAAGTGGTTTGAGTTTCATGACATGTGTAGGTCATTTGGAAGCTTCCAAGGCACCCATATGTGGCCTCCAATGCTCAAATTCGAATTCCCTTCAAGATATGGAAGAAGAATTGGATAAATGTCAATGAGGATATGTGTCTCATCATTACCTATTTGATTTGTAACTCTATGAGATTTTCTAGGGATCTAGGGAGAGAATAATGGACCTCCATTAATGAGGTAGCTTCTTATGTTCTTGTATAAATAGAAGAGCCTTCTCCTTTCAAAGGCATGTGTAAAGTTGGGGAAATGCTCATGTCTTGAATATAGAATTTGGATTTGGCACCATGCTCATGAGCGATGTTCACTTTGATTTGGTTATTCTTGTATTTGGAGCCTCTCAACTTTCCATCCCTCATGGTTTTGGATTGGCCACCTATAGTGTGTGAGATTTATTATTTTTCATAGATTAAGATTTCTTGTTTTTCTTTTCTTTTTTGTAAGCTGCGGTAGTGCCTTTCTTTTTCTATTTATATCAAAACAGGATAAACCATATACATCAATTTGGTGGCCTCAACTTGCCCAGATGGGAAACTAGATCTGTTGGCCACCTCAAGTTATTATAGGCCATCCAGTAGCAAAAATTTCTAAGTCTTCCAATCCATGCAATATAAACCGCGCACTAGAAAATGCTAAATATGTTCTAGATAGTCATGAAATTAGTACAAAGAAATGAAAATACTGATCCTCAGAAACAAACATAATAAATAACTACAAGAGCTAAAATTTTCTATATTCCACATTCTCGGGTGCTGTTGCCACATCCCTTGCTGCTGGAGTTAACTTTTTCAACTGTTGCTGGATCTCCTCCAGCTTACTGTCCTACATTATCATTATGATCTGTAGATTTTTCATTTCTTTCTGCATGTTTGGCATGCCCTAGGCAAGCTCTACAATTTCACCTGCTACTTGTTCCATCGCCTTTGCAAGTAAACGTTTCCGCACCGAGTAAATGTGCAAGGCTTGCTTGTATAAAGTCATTCTTCCCCTGGTGTTTCCCAGGTCTGGAATGAGATCTCCCTATTCCTCCATTTCAGGCTCTAAATCTTCTTCCATGACATTTTCCTCCAATTCCTGAATGAGCTTACATATATCCGCATCAGTTCCTTCTCGATATGCCCTTGCAGCTTCCTAATTTTTTTTCCTCATAGTTTTCTGGCTATGCCTCTGAAGTGTAGGCGCAGAGATCGTGGGGTCATTACGTCCTAGCTGGCTTTGCCACCCTCTTCCACCTCTGCCCCTTCCTCGACTTGAACACGTCATCTTCTGTTTTGCAGCTGCCTGTTTACCATGACCAACAGTAAAGGTCAGATTATGTGCATTTACTCCTGTTCCCATCTCCTCAGTGTCTCTATCCCAGATTTTTCCCTCCCCACTCCAGGTTCTCCCAATGGTCTAGCTACTTCCCAGATTCCCTCCCCTTGGGCTAGACATGTGAATACCCTCTATAACCTTCACTGCCTCCCAGACTTCTTGTTTAACCTCCTCAGCCTTCCCTTGTACCCAACACCTACAGAACCCCGCCAGGTTTTCATTTTGGTCTTCACAGTTCTTTACCATGCAAGAATCTCCCTCTGCATTCCTCATCCTGTCCCCCTCTGCCTTCTTACTGTGCACTTTAGGGAGGGTTTTAGACTCGTGTGGGCTTCTTCCTCTCATAGAAAATCCTATCTCCCCTCCCTCCTCCATCATACAACAAAAGGTTGAAAGGGAAGCAAGAATTAGCACTGAGAAAACATACCCGGACTATCGCTCGGTCGCAGAAGAATCCAGCTTTCACTTGGCTCCAGTCTTCTCCTTCCTTTGCTGCATACTGGTCTCTCTTACTCCCTTAGCCTTCCTCATTAACCCTCTCCCTTCTATTCTACATCCCCACCTTCTTCCGCTGCCATTTCCTAGTCCCTCTTCCTCCACTCCCCTGTCACCTCAGTGCCTCGGGATTCCAGTAGGCCTGCATGATGCCCCCGCATCCCACTGAGTAATTATTAGAGCATTTGGTGGCCAACCTTTCCAGCCTCTCCCTTACGTTGTCCTGTTAACCGTCTTGTCCTTCTCTCTCACCCCGATCGGGGGCCACCTGTATCCACTACCTTGAGTTCGTATCCTCATTATTATCTTGGGTAATGATTGTTTTGAGGGGCTCCCATCTTTGTTCTTCCAAATGTGTTGGCCATATACTGTCTACCTTGCCCCCTTGTTCATTACAACCCCAATTAGCAAGGAAATCCACTGCCTTATTACCATCCCTTCTAACATGATTTATGATCTTATACTCGATGCGCTTTATGAGCTCTACCAGGTCCTGAATTAGGCCTGTCGTCCTCCAACTCTGCGCCACTTTCTCCCAATCCTTGCCATTATTAAGTTTCTTGAGCATCTCTATCACTAGTTTTGAGTCGCCTTCTATTTCCAGATTATTGTATCCATTTCAGATCGCTATTCTGAATCCTTGATAGACTGCCATTAATTCTGCTTCATTGTTGCTCATAATACCACCATGATCTGCATATACCCATCTTGTCTGCCCTTGATTATCCCTGAAAATGCCTCCAAACCCTATTGGCCCTGGATTTCCTTTGGAGGCTCCATCAAAGTTCAGTTTGATGAAGCCATCTCGTGGGCACTTGAACTTGGCAGGGCTATGGTTATGAGTTCTCAGTTCTTTCTACTTCTGGGGATGCACCATGCCTTGTTCTAAATTTAGGCATGCCAAGATCCTTTCTTCTTCCGGAGTTGCTTTCCAATCTTCTTGATTCCAGGATTCCGCAAGGATAGTTTCTCTTATATGGCTTTGGGTTCCTTTCCAGATCAGCTCTGGAGACATTTCTTTGTTTTGAAATATTCTGCGATTTCTTTCTTTCCATATCATCCACATATTCAAACCCACCGGTAGATTCCAGGCTCTTCTAATCACTAGGCTCGAAAATTGACCTTGGCCCCATTGTTTAATGGTTTTTTTAATGTTATGAGGATCTCTGTTTGTCTTCCCAAATAGTTTCCTGATTTCTTCCCATTGCTGCTGAGCGATAGGGCATGTGTTCAAAGAGGTTCTTGCATTTCTTGGTCCTTCTTACATAAGCTACATCTGGGGGGTCCGTGGAATCCACGCTTCTGAAGCTGATCCCATGTCAAAATGCGACCTTTACCTACTAACCATAAAAACATGGTTACTTTCAGCCACTAGTTACTCTGCCATATTTGTTTCCACATGGGTGCATTTTCGTCTTGCTCCTGCTGTATGGTTAGATGGTAAGCTTCTTTAATCGTGAAGGTTCCCTTCGTGGATCTACCCCATCTCAATATATCTGGGCTTGTTCTGATAGTTATTCTCCTTGTTTTGGTAGTCATTCTCCTTGACATCATTTCTCTTATATATAGCTCTCTTTGTTCAGTATCAATATGTCTATCCCACACTTCCGGCTTCTTCCAGGTTCTCCAGGTCTCCTCTTGGCTTTCTTCATTCCAGAACTCACTTACATAATTCAGCCCTTCCTCTTTTTCCTTCTGACATGTGTTTCTAAGGCCCTGCATCTCCTTCATTTTCTCTCTTTGCTGCCAAGCTTCATCCTAGAATTTAGCTGAATTTCCATTCCGTATTTCCCAGAATGCATGTTTGGATATAATGTCTCTGTTTTGACTAGCCAGGTCCCATATTGTGGAACCTCTTGGCGTTTCCTCAAGTCTTAGGATATCTTCAGTAGTTGTGGGCATGTTGTATTTTTGTGTCCAGATTTTTTTCCATAGGTCTCCTCCTCCCCTCATCCATCTCCACCACAACTTCGCCCCCATTACTTGGTTCAGGGTATAAGGGTCTCTCAGACCCAATCCCCCTTCTTCTTTACTTTTTGTCAGGCCCTTCCAAGATATCAGAGCCCATTTATTTTGTTGCTTTGGCCCTCCCCAGATGAATTTTTTGAATATCTCCACCATTTTTGTGCATGCCCCTTTGGGAACAGCCGTTGCTGAAAGAGGGTAGATGGGAATTGCTTGTAAGACCGATCTGAGAAGCATTGCTCTTCCTACTATATCCAAAGTTTGGAAGGACCAATTTGCCAATCTATTCTTAAGTTTCTCAATGGTTTGTTGCCAATTCGCCATCTTTAAAGGGTTTAAGGCTAACTGGTTACCTAAGTATTTTGTGGGTAATTCTCCAGAGCGGAAGCCCAGTATTCTCGTCAGGTGGGATTTGACAGTACCCGGAGTGTTGAAAAGGAATGTACATGATTTTTCCTTGTTAATTTGAGTACCTGAAGCTTCCATGAAGAGGTCAAGGATTCTTTTTACTCTTTTTACTTCTCTTAGGGAGACTGCACAGAAAAGCATAATATCATCTACAAATTGCTGGTGAGTAATCGGTAGGTTGTTTCCCCATAACCTCAGCCCTTTGATTTTCCTTTCTCTCAATTCTTTTTTGATGTATCTTCCCAGTCCTTCTGCTGCAATGATGAACAGAAATGGGGATAGAGGATCCCCCTGTCTCAGCCCTCTTGTGGCATTGAAAGTTGAAGTTGGCGTTCCATTCAAGAGAATGGAGAAATTTGGTGTGGAAATCATATCATAAACCCATTTTACCCACCTATTACAAAACCCAAATGCCGCTAATACTGATTTAAGGTATTCCCAGTTCAGACGGTCATATGCCTTTGAGAGATCCAGTTTGATCATCATTCCCGCTTCCTTCTTATGTTTCAAAGAATGCACCACTTCCTGAGATACTACCAAGCCATCTAGGATTTGCCTCCCTTCCACAAACCCAGTCTGTTCCGGAGAGATAATGCTTGACAAAATTGGCTTCAATCGTTTGGCCATCAGAGTGGCTATAATCTTATAAATTACATTACAAAGAGCAATGGGTCGAAAACCCTGGGCAGTTTCAGATTTAGCAGTTTTAGGAATAAGAGACAAGAGGGTTGAGTTTAGACCAAGACATACCTTCTTATTTCTTCGCGACTCTTCTACCACCTCCAAAATGTCCTGCCCCAAGAATTTCCAGCCCGCTTGGTAGAATTCCACTGTGAATCCATCTGGTCCTGGAGATTTATTCTTCTTCATCCCTTTCACGATCTCTTCCACTTCCTCCAGGGTTGCAGCTCTCATAAGTGCTAGGTTCTGGTCTCTGGTGATCATACTCGGGATTTCATTGCATATCCTTCCAATAGCTTCTTCTCTATTCGTTTGGGGTTCCGTAAGGAGGTCTTTGAAATGACCAACTAGAGTCTACTCCATTTCCTCATGCTGGGTTAGGTGAAGTCCCTCTTCATTTTTAATAGAGAAAATTCTATTTTTTGTCGCTGCTGAATCATGGCTTGATGGAAAAATTTCATATTCCTTTCTCCTTCTCTAAGCCAGTTTACTCTTGACTTTTGTTTCCATAAAATCTCCTGTTTTCTTCGTTCTTCAATTTGACTTATCAATATCCCTTCTTCTCTGGTTCTTTCCTCGCTTTTGCCTTCTGATATGATTTCTTGCTGCAGTGTTCTCATTTTTTGGTCTAAAAGCTGCTGGTCTTTAAATATGTTCCCAAATTCTTCTCTATTCCATTTTTTAATCTTCTCCTTGAGTTCTTTTAATTTTAATTGAAATGTCTGCATTCTGCTTCTTCCTCTTTGTTGGCTCTGATTCCACCACTCTTCCACTTTTGTCATGAACTTTGATCTCTGAGCCAGAAGGCCTCGAACCTAAAAGGTCGTTTTTTTGGACTAGCTTTAATGTCAATTTCTAGTCAGATCGGCCAATGGTCTGAACCCAGTCCTGGTAGGATCATTGTTTCAATAAATATATCCCTGTTTATTATTTGTTCAGATATTAAGAATCTGTCCAGTCTTGATGCAATTTGGTTTTTACCTCCTCTTCTGTTATTCCATGTGTGAATCCCATTTATTGTGGGAATATCCACTAGTCTTTGTTCTGTTATCATATCGCCAAAGGCTTCCATATCCGGATCTGTTCTTCTCAGGCCTCCTCGTTTTTCCTCTAGGGATGTGATCATGTTGAAGTCACCTCCTACAATCCATGGTGAATCTGGGAATAAACTTCGGATTGTTCCCACATTTTGAAGAAAGCTTCTGCGTTCTCCTGTTAGATGGGGACCGTATACCCCAGTGAGAAGGATCCATTCTGGAGAACCTATATTCCTGAATTTGCCTGAAAGAATTCAAGGCATGCTTACCCAATTTTCAAATTGAACTTCCTCTGGGTTCCAAAGAATTGCCAGTCCCCCTGCACTACCTATGGCATCCTGACCCATTATTTCATAATGAGGATTGAATCTGCTCATTATCTCTTTCAATTTCTATTCACTAATATTTGTTTCTTGAATTATCATTATGTTGGGTTTATCTTTTTTCAACCTGTCTCTTAGATATCTCTGTTTCCCCTTACTGTTCAGCCCTCTAATATTCCATGTTGTAATTATCATTTTAACAATTTGAGGGGTTGTTGGAATACCTCTGAAAGAGGTATGACTCTTCCTGAATTAACCAGCATCTCTCCAACCATTTGGATGGTCTCGCTCATAGGTCTTCTTCCCCATTTTCTTCCACCTTTTCCGGCATTACCCATTTCTATGCCTTGGCTTCCTTGTGCTCCTAGTTGTTCTGGTTGGTTTGCCATGGCTACCCCTACTTTCTCCTTATAATTTTTGATAAAAACAGCTAAAACACACAATTACAGAAACTCAAATCATATATTATGCACAAATTGTGTATGTGCAAACACACTCACACACAAATTTACATTCAGATTACTCTTTTAAATAGAGTTTCTGAGATCCAACTTATTCCTAAATTAGATAGAGAGGTTGAGAGAATTTCTCAACCATCACAAACCAACTTCTTAAATATGGAATGTAAGCATTAACTCCAACATCCCCCCTTAATGATTACATTACATAAAAATAACAAAATAATCAAGCTTATCAGTAGATGCTCCATCAAGTTTCCTCATAACCCTCGGAAAGGTGTAGTTGGCAAGTTGGATTCCCGAGTTTCCTTCCTCAACTCCCGAATCAAGGACCTCCCGAAATCAATTACTGGACAACATCCCAATATGTCGCATAACCTCATTAGGAAACCACTTCCACGTCTACCACTAATGAGGGATCCTTCCCTAGATCCGCAACTGCCATACTATCTGGACAACCATCCATATTGAGCCTTACTGCTACTTGATTTCTTCACACATTTTATAATAATGGAAATTAAACTAATATAATCACAAATGTATTTTCCAAACAACCGGTATAGTCACGGTATCAGTGACTGTCACAACGCATTTATCGTTGTCTCCGTGAATATCAGACACGGCTCTCTGTCTTCAAATGTTCATGCACTGTCCTCCCCGAATTTGAGACTGATTCCGGCGACGAACACCCCCAGCCATTAGTACGGGCCATGATGAGATCGCTGATAGATACTCAGAATACTGGGTAATCCAACAGAATTTCTGCAAGCACGCAAGGGCATTTAGTCATTCATTCATACTTGCCTGCTTCCTGTAATTTCCATTTTGTTTTCAGGTGCCGAGAATGGGCGAAGGGGAAGAGCAGGTGAAGGTGTTAAGCCAATGGCCCAGTCCCTTTGCTATTCGAGTTTTGATTAGACTGGAAGAGGAAAATGTGAGATATGAATCCCAGGAAGAGAATTTCGCCTCTAAGTCTGAGCTGCTGCTGCAAATGAATCCGATTCATAAGAAAGTACCCGTCCTCATCCACAACGGTAAGCCTATCTGCGAATCTCTCATCATTCTCCAATACATAGACGAGGTTTGGCCGGGCACCAATGCCGTCAAACCCATATGACCGAGCCCTTGCAAGATTCTGGGCAGACTTTCTTGACACTAACGTAACCCCATAACAGAGAAACGCCCAGTTTCAAACGCCACAGACGGAATTAAGAATTTCTATGAGCAGAACATGGCCCAGGTTAATTTGAAATCAAAACCAACTCGCCTACAGAATAGATCACATCGATAAGGAAACCATGAAAGCTTTTGCATCACATATTCATGGCCGACTGATCTTCATATCGAGCCTGTGCACATAGGTCGACAAATGGACAAATGGACTTGAAATAAGTGAACTACGGGGATGGCTTACGGCTGCATACGCAAGTTGCTCCGTCCAGAATACTCAGGTTGCAACAGCCTGGTTAACATCTAGATGCACCTCCTCACAACACAGGTTCACAGGTTCAGATCTAGCTCTGATACCATGATAAAAACAGCTAAAACACACAATTACAGAAACTCAAATCATATATTATGTACAAATGGTGTATGTGCAAACACACTCACACACAGATTTACATTCAGATTACTCTTTTAAATAGAGTTTCTGAGATCCAACTTATTCCTAAATTAGATAGAGAGGTTGAGAGAATTTCTCAACCATGACAAACCAACTTCTTAAATATGGAATGTAAGCATTAACTCCAACATTTTTGAAACGCATCCTTGTATAATTGCTTTTGTTCTTTCGGTATGAATATTTCATCCAGGTGCCTCCATTCATGTAGCAGTGTCCTCATTACTTGTTCCTCTTCGCTCCCTTTGTCCTTTTGTGGATCTATCTCCATTTGAGATTGGTCTTTGGGCATTCCCATGCTTTCTCCTTCCTTCTCCTGTTCCACATTTGTTTGTATTGTGTCATGTCCTTTTTCCCCTTTTGAAAGTTCCGCTGGTTCTTCTTCACTATCTTCCCTTTCCATTTCCATTTCCTCTTCCTGAAGTACCTCGAACTTGTTTTGATTTTCCAGCATTACTGTTTTGACAGGTGGTTGTAGAGGGATCGATCCTTTTGGAGATTTCCTTCTGGTAAGCACTTCTTTGAATCCTTCCTCGGCCTCCTTGTTTGCCTCTGTTTCCTTCTTCTCTTCCTCTCTCATTCCTGTTATTTCTCCAGATGCATTCAAAGGACATTGTTTGAAGAGATGACCATATTCATGGCATCTTCTACAGTGGAATGGGATATGCTCATAATGGTACTCTACTTCAATATACTCTAGAAGTGGTTCTGTGATATTCATGTATACACAAATCCTCACATAGGACATATATCTTCCTCTTTTAGTGGTTTCAGCTACTTTGACAAATGTCCCAATTGTGTTTCCTATTCCTTCCAGGATCTCTGGATCCTAGAACTTGATTGGGAGTCTGAACAGTCTGACCCAGATAGGGCAGCTAGCATTTTTTCTTTGTCTGGGTTATAGCATTCCTCCCAGTGCCTCATAAATAGCCCAACGTTATTCAGGAAGTAGGGTCCTCCCTCAAAAATCCTCTCCTTGTCCTCCAGGTTAGTGAAAATGACCGTGAAAAAGCCCTTTGCCCCTAGTTTTAGGTCTATGTGTCCCTTGGGCTTCCATCTCTGTTGTATCCATTTGGCCAGATCCTTCTCGGACGGCCAGATCCCCACAAACTTGCAAATCAGAGCATGATCTTTCATATAACTTCTATACTCTTCAAGTTTGTTGTTAGGGATTACAAACCTGGGTTTTTTCATTGCTCTGGGTAGGCATCTGCTTCCTAACCCTGCTTGCCAGCGAGCCCCCATGACCGGAATGTCTTTGTAGCTTTTTCCAGTGCCTCCATGCGCCCCATTTCTGCTTGACTCACCTGCTGCTGCATTTTTATAGGAGGGGATCTCTCCCCTCCCGTCTCCGTCTGCCATTTCTTTGTCAGTCTCGCCTACCTTCTATCTCCCGTCCTCCACTCGTCTCTGCACTCTTCGCTTCTCTGATCAAATGTGGGTGGTTGCAGGCTTCCCCTGCACCCTGTCCTGGGTTCAGGTCTGCCAAAGGCGGCCCATTCTGAAACCCTAACCCTACTCGCTTGCCTTCATCGCTTCCTCCACTCCAGATCGCTAGCTCCAAAATTTCTTGTTTTTCATAGATTAAGATTTATTCCTTTAATAGATTAAGATTTATTTCTTTCCTGTATTTTCTTGTGTGAGAGGTTAAGAGTGATTGTTTTTATTTTCTTTCATATCTAGAGGTTAAGAATGATTGTTTTTTCTTTGATTTCATATCATGTGGTTTTGATTATTCATTTCATAGGATCCTCATTTGATAATGTACACATGATTCCTTAGAGTAGATTTCATTTCATTCAATTTCATTTCTGAAAGAGTGGTGTGCTTTTCAGTTCCTACAAGTGTGGTAGATCAAGATTTCAGTTCCAACAAGTGTGATAGATTAAGATTTCAATTCCACGCACTGTACTATAATTTCTTTTAAATTGATTGTTGAATTAGAATAGGTGAATTTGGTTTGTCTTTATTTGGTTTTGTAGTTAGATGATTTAAATTGGAAATTAATTTCTAGCATATGTAGTGCATGCATTCTTGACAAGTTTTACAAAACCCCCGAGTTGACAATTAAATGATAGGTAATTAATTTGCCTCAACACTCTCCCTTACACCAAAAATCCTCTCAAGGATATCCCAAGCCTCCTTTGTTGCCTTTGCATCTACAATGAAGGGAAGATGTTGTCATCTACGCATTCTTTTATGCACTTTAATGCCATGTCACTCTTTTTCCTTTTGATTTCCAAGTATTTCATATTGAAACAATGTAAACTATGAAACGGGAACTATAAACTCAAAACGGGAACTCTGGCCAAAAAACCCCAAAAAAACATCAAAAACAGTGCTAAAAACGAAAAGTGTGTATACTAGAACGATGTTTTTATTTTTTAGGCGTTAATTTTGAACATGTTTTAAAAATGGCAGTAACTACGAACTTTACTATGAAATTTTCGTGCAAAATATAGGTTCAAAATGAAAGTGATGATACTGGAATAATGATTTATTTTTTTTAGGGTCAATTTTCAACATTTTTAAAAAATGCTAATAAAACCAAATTTTTATGTGTCAAACAAAGTTGTTTATGAGGAAAAAAAACACATTAATGTTTTTGGTAGAATATCATTTTTCTTTCCTAAGTATAAATTTAACATGTTTTCAACCATAACATGCTAGGGTGGGCGCCACAACGCGACTCGTCCCCTACCTCTAACCCCCCTCTCGACACCCTTACTACCTTCACCCACAACCCACACCCATGGCCCCTTTAATCCCTACCAACCCAACCCAACGCCTGCCCGAGCGCCCTCACCCTTCCCCCTGCCCGGCCCGGGCGCCCTCTCAACCCCCGCCCCCCCCCCCCCCCGCCGGCCGGGGCGCCTTGCAACCCTCCCGCCCGGGCGCCCACACAACCCCCCGTGCCCAATCCCTCTCCATGCCCCCCTCCCCTGGCCCGGGCGCCCTCACCCGCCCCCAGAACCGACCCCCCACCCGGCCCCGGCGCCCTCACCCGCCCCCCGGCCCTGGTGCCCTCACCCACCCTCACCCGCCGACCCACCCGGCCCGGGCACCCTGCCAACCCCCCCCCGCCCGGGCGCCCACACAACCGCCCGCGCCCCAACCCTCTCAACCCCCCCTCCCACCAGCCCGGGCACCCACAACCGCCCCCCCACCCGGCCCCGGCGCCCTCACCCACCCTCGGGCCCGGGCGCCCTCAACCACCTTCACCCGCCTGCCCGCCTGGCCCGGGCACCCTCACCCGCCCGCCCGCCAGGGCCCGGGCGGGTGAGGGGGCCCGGGCGGGTGAGGGCGCCCGAGCGGGCGAGTGTGCCCGGGCGGGCGAGGGCGCCCGGCGGGCGGGTGAGGGCGCCCGGGCGGGCAAGGGCGCCCGGGCGGGCCCGGGCGAGGGTGCCCGGGCGGGTGAGGGTGCCCGGGCGGGCGAGGGCGCCCGGGCGGGCGAGGGCGCCCGGGCGGGCGAGGGCGCCCGGGCGGGCGGGTGAGGGTGCCCGGGCGGTCGAGGGCGCCCGGGCGGGTGAGGGTGCCCGGGGGGGCGAGGGCGCCCGGTGGGCGGGTGAGGGCGCCCGGGCGGGTGAGGGTGCCCGGGCGGGCGAGGGCGCCCGGGCGGGTGAGGGTGCCCGGGGGGGTGAGGGCGATTCCGGGAATCGCCCGGGCACCCTCACCCGCTCGGGCGCCCTCGCCCGCACGGGCGCCCTCACCCGCCCGGGCGGGCGGGCGAGGGCGCCCGGGCGGGTGAGGGCGATTCCGGGAATCGCCCGGGCGCCCTCGCCCGCCCGGGCGCCCTCACCCGCCCGGGCGGACGGGCGAGGGCGCCCGGGCGGGCGCCCTCGCCCGGGCGGGTGAGGGCGATTCCGGGAATCGCCCGGGCGCCCTCACCCGCCCGGGCGCCCTCACCCGCCCGCCCGGGCGGGCGAGGGCGCCCGGGCGGGTGAGGGCGATTCCGGGAATCGCCCGGGAGACCTCACCCGCCCGGGCGCCCTCACCCGTCGGGGCGCCCTCGCCCGCCCGCCCGGGCGGGTGAGGGCGCCCGGGCGATTCCTGGAATCGCCCTCACCCGCCCGGGCGCCCTCGCCCGCCCGGGCGCCATCACCCGCCCGGGCGGGCGGGCGAGGGCGCCCGGGCGGGTTGAGGGCGATTCCGGGAATCGCCCGGGCGCCGTCACCCGCCCGGGCGGGCGGGCGAGGGCGCCCCGACGGGTGAGGGCGCCCGGGCGGGTGAGGTCGCCCGGGCGATTCCCGGAATCGCCCTCACCCGCCCGGGCGCCCTCTCCCGCCCGGGCGGGCGGGTGAGGGCGCCCGGGCGATTTCCGGAATCGCCCTCACCCGCCCGGCGCCCTCACCCGCCCAGGCGCCCTCGCCCGTCCGCCCGGGCGGGTGAGGGCGCCCGGGCGGGCGAGGGCGCCCGGGCGATTCCCGGAATCGCCCTCACCCGCCAGGGCGCCCTCGCACGCCCGCCCGGGCGGGTGAGGGCGCCCGGGCGGGCGAGGGCGCCCGGCGGGTGAGGGCGATTCCGGGAATCGCCCGGGCGCCCTCGCCCGCCCGAGCGCCCTCACCCGCCCGGGCGGACGGGCGAGGGCGCCCGCGCGGGTGAGGGCGATTCCGGGAATCGCCCGGGCGCCCTCGCCCGCCCGGGCGCCCTCACCCGCCCGGGCGCACGGGCGAGGGCGCCCGGGCGGGTGAGGGCGCCCGGGCGGGTGAGGGCGATTCCGGGAATCGCCCGGGCGGCCTCACCCGCCCGGGCGCCCTCGCCCGCCCGGGCGCCCTCACCCGCCTGCCCGGGCGGTGAGGGCGCCCGGGCGGGTGAGGGCGATTTCGGGAATCGCCCGGGCGACCTCACCCGCCCGGTCGGGCGAGGGCGCCCGGGCGGGCGAGGGCGCCCCGACGGGTGAGGGCGCCCTGGCGGGCGAGGTCGCCCGGGCGATTCCCGGAATCGCCCTCACCCGCCCGGGCGCACTCACCCGCACGGGCGCCCTCGCCCGCCAGGGCGGGCGGGTGAGGGCGCCCGGGCGGGCGAGGGCGCCCGGGCGGGTGAGGGCGCCCGGGCGATTCCCGGAATCGCCCTCACCCGCCCGGGCGCCCTCACCCGCCCGGGCGCCCTCGCCCGTCCGCCCGGGCGGGCGAGGGCGCCCGGGCGGGTGAGGGCGCCCGGGCGGGCGAGGGCGCCCGGGCAGGCGAGGGCGCCCGGGCGATTCCCGGAATCGCCCTCACCCGCCCGGGCGCCCTCACCCGCCCGGGCGCCCTCGCCCGTCCGCCCGGGTGGGTGAGGGCGCCCGGGCGGGCGAGGGCGCCCGGGCGGGCGAGGGCGCCCGGGCGATTCCCGGAATCGCCCTCAACCGCCCGGGCGCCCTCGCCCGCCCGGGCGCCCTCACCCGCCCGCCCGGGCGGGCGAGGGCGCCCGGGCGGGAGAGGGCGCCCGGGCGGGTGAGGGCGATTCCGGGAATCGCCTGGGCGCCCTCACCCGCCCGGGCGCCCTCACCCGCCCGGGCGGGCGGGCGAGGGCGCCCGGGCGTGTGAGGTCGCCCGGGCGATTCCCGGAATCGCCCTCACCCGCCCGGGCGCCCTCACCTGCCCGGGCGGGTGAGGGCGCCCGGGCGGGCGAGGGCGCCCGGGCGATTCCTGGAATCGCCCTCACCCGGCCGGGCGGGCGGGTGAGGGCGCCCGGGCGATTCCTGGAATCGCCCTCACCCGGCCGGGCGGCCTCACCCGCCCGGTGCCCTCGCCAGTCCGCCCGGGCGGGCGAGGGCGCCCGGGCGATTCCCGGAATCGCCCTCACCCGCCCGGGCGCCCTCGCCCGCCCGGGCGGGCGGGTGAGGGCGCCCGGGCGGGCGAGGTCGCCCGGGCGGGCGAGGGCGCCCGGGCGGGCGAGGTCGCCCGGGCGGGCGAGGGCGCCCGGGCGATTCCCGGAATCGCCCTCACCCGCCCGGGCGCCCTCGCCCGTCCGCCCGGGCGGGTGAGGGCGCCCGGGCGGGCGAGGGCGCCCGGGCGATTCCCGGAATCGCCCTCACCCGCCCGGGCGCCCTCACCAGCCCGGGCGGGCGGGTGAGGGCGCCCGGGCGGGTGAGGGCGCCCGGGCGATTCCCGGAATCGCCCTCACCCGCCCGGGCGCCCTCACCCGCCCGGTCGCCCTCGCCCGTCCGCCCGAGCGGGTGAGGGCGCCCGGGCGATTCCCGGAATCGCCCTCACCCGCCCGGGCGCCCTCGCCCCCCCGGGCGGGTGAGGGCGATTCCGGGAATCGCCCGGGCGCCCTCACCCGCCCGGGCAGGCGGGCGAGGGCGCCCGGGCGGGTGAGGGCGCCAGGACTGGTGAGGGCGATTCCGGGAATCGCCCGGGCGACCTCACCCGCTCGGTCGGGCGAGGGCGCCCGGGCGGGCGAGGGCGCCCCGACGGGTGAGGGCGCCCTGGCGGGTGAGGGCGCCCTCTCCCGCCCGGGCGACCTCACCCGCCCGGTCGGGCGAGGGCGCCCCGACGGGTGAGGGCGCCCTGGCGGGCGAGGTCGCCCGGGCGATTCCCGGAATCGCCCTCACCCGCCCGGGCGCCCTCACCCGCACGGGCGCCCTCGCCCGCCCGGGCGGGCGGGTGAGGGCGCCAGGGCGGGCGAGGGCGCCCGGGCGGGTGAGGGCGCCCGGGCGGGTGAGGGCGATTCCGGGCGATTCCCGGAATCGCCCTCACCCGCCCGGGCGCCCTCACCCGCCCGGGCGCCCTCGCCCGTCCGCCCGGGCGGGTGAGGGCGCCCGGGCGGGCGAGGGCGCCCGGGCGATTCCCGGAATCGCCCTCACCCGCCCGGGCGCCCTCACCCGCACGGGCGCCCTCGCCCGCCGGGCGGGCGGGTGAGGGCGCCCGGGCGATTCCCGGAATCGCCGTCACCCGCCCGGGCGCCCTCACCCGCCCGGGCGCCCTCGCCCGTCCGCCGGGCGGGCAAGGGCGCCCGGGCGGGCGAGGGCGCCCGGGCGATTCCCGGAATCGCCCTCACCCGCCCGGGCGCCCTCACCCGCCCGCCCGGTCGGGCGAGGGCGCCCGGGCGGGTGAGGGCGATTCCGGGAATCGCCCGGGCGCCCTCGCCCGCCCGGGCGCCCTCACCCGCCCGGGCGGACGGGCGAGGGCGCCTGGGCGGGTGAGGGCGCCCGGGCGGGTGAGGGCGATTCCGGGAATCGCCCGGGCGCCCTCACCCGCCCGGGCGGGCGGGCGAGGGCGCCCCGACGGGTGAGGGCGCCCGGGCGGGTGAGGTCGCCCGGTCGATTCCCGGAATCGCCCTCACCCGCCCGGGCGCCCTCACCCGCCCGGGCGGGCGGGTGTGGGCGCCCGGGCGGGCGGGTGAGGGCGCCCGGGCGGGTGAGGGCGCCCGGGCGATTCCGGAATCGCCCTCACCCGCCCGGGCGCCCTCACCCGCCCGGGCGCCCTCGCCCGTCCGCCCGGGCGCCCGATTCCCGGAATCGCCCTCACCCGCCCGGGCGCCCTCGCCCGCCCGGTCGCCCTCGCCCGCCCGGGCGGGCGGGTGAGGGCGCCCGGGCGGGCGAGGGCGCCCGGGCGGGTGAGGGCGCCCGGGCGATTCCCGGAATCGCCCTCACCCGCCCGGGCGCCCTCACCCGCCCGGTCGCCCTCGCCCGTCCGCCCGGGCGGGTGAGGGCGCCCGGGCGTGCGAGGGCGCCCGGCCGATTCCCGGAATCGCCCTCACCCGCCCGGGCGCCCTCGCCCGCCCGGGCGCCCTCGCCCGCCCGGGCGGGCGGGTGAGGGCGCCCCGGCGGGCGAGGGCGCCCGGGCGATTCCCGGAATCGCCCTCACCCGCCCGGGCGCCCTCGCCCGTCCGCCCGGGCGGGTGAGGGCGCCCGGGCGGGCGAGGGCGCCCGGGCGATTCCCGGAATCGCCCTCACCCGCCCGGGCGCCCTCGCCCGCCCGGGCGCCCTCACCCGCCCGGGCGCCCTCACCCGCCCGGGCGGACGGGCGAGTGCGCCCGGGCGGGTGAGGGCGCCCGGGCGGGTGAGGGCGATTCCGGGAATCGCCCGGGCGCCCTCGCCCGCCCGGGCACCCTCACCCACCTCACCCGCCCGGGCGCCCTCGCCCGCCTGCCCGCTCGGCGCCCTCACCCTCCTCACCCGCCCGGCCCTCGCCCGCCCGCCCGGCACCCTCACCCGCCTCACCCGCCCGTGTGCCCTCTTCCGCCCGGTACCCTCACTCGCCTCACCCGCCCTCGCCCGCCCGCCTCGCCCGCCCGCCCTCGCCTGCCCGGCGCCCTCGCCCGCCCGCCCTCACCCACCCTCGCCCGCCCGGCGCCCTCGCCCGCCCGCCCTCGCCTTCCCGCCCGCCGCCGTTACTCGCCACACACCCGCCCGCCCGGCGCCCTCACCAGCCTCGCCCGCCCCGACGCCCTTACCCCCCGCCCGGCGCGCTCACCCGCTTGCCCGCCAGGTGCCCTGACCCGCCCGACCCCCGCACAGGCGCCCTGACCCGCCGCCCCCCCCGGCCACCCTCACCCACCCTGCCTCGGCCGCACCCCCCCCGGCAGGCGGCAGGGCGGTTCCGGCAATCGCCTGGGTGGCCCTCCCCCCCCCCCGCCCGGCGCCCTCACCCGCCTTGCCCCCCCTGGCGCCCTCGTCCGCCCGCCCGTCCGGCGCCCTTGCACGCCCGACACCCTCACCCGCCTCACCCGCCCGGGCGCCCTCGCCCGCCCGGCACCCTCACCCGCCTCACCTGTCCGCCCGCACTCGCTCGGCGCCCTCGCCCGCCCGCCCCGCGCCCTCACCCGCCCAGGCGCCCTCGCCCGCCCGCCCGACGCCCTCACCCGCCTCACCCGCCTGGGCGCCCCCGCCCGCCCGCCCCGGCGCCCTCACCCGGCTGCCCACTCGCCCGGCGGCCTCACCCACCTCACCTGCTCGGCGCCCTAACCCGCCCGCCCCCCTGCCCGGGCGCCCTGACCCACCCTCCCCCCCGAGGCGCCCTCACCCACCCTGCCTCATCCGCGCCACCCTGGCGGCCCCTGCCCCGGCCCGACAAGCGGCAGGGCGATTCTGGTAATCGCTCTGCCGCCTGTCGGGCGAGGGCGCGGGCCGCCCGGGTGGCGCCTGCCTCGCCCGCGCCCCCGCCTGGTGAATCACGTGTGGCAAAAAAGGCAAAGGAACCCCAACCACCATTACATGGAATGTTTGGAAAGACATACATTGGGAGTTTCGCAGACATCAAAGACCCATTAGAAGAGGAAAATGAGCAAAATGAAACAGAAAATATTGTGGAAGAGGACAATGATGAAACTCTAAAGGACGAAGAGTTTGGATTACGTGACATTGTTGATTAAATTTAAGTTATGCTTGTAAATCAAGCTTTGCAATGTTTTGACTTTGACATTTTATGAGAAGAATAAACACTCAATTATGGTTGTTATACGTTCAATATTGGTAATATGTGATTTTTTCATTGATTTTTAAGTTAATCATTATTTTTTGAAAAAAAAAATGATTTTTATTATTTTTTTGACATGAAATTCATAGAAAAAACTATTATTTAACCATTTTTAGTTAAAATTATCGTATAAAAATTGTGATTTTGACATGTCAATTCTAACAAAAAATTATCAAAACGTGTAGTTTTTTAGTTATATTTATGTTAAAAATGGTTATTTTTATGTCCATTGTTAAAAAATATTGTTTTTTAGAAACAATTATTTCATGTCGATTGAAAAATTAATTAAGGATGTATAAATATGTAGAATATCGAAAAGTCTAAATATCGACCTTCTAATTTAAAAATGCAAAACAGTAAAAAGCTCACGAAAAAAAAATTTAAAATTATAATAAAAAACAAGGAAATGTGAAGAAAACGACCACTTCAAAAATTATCAAATTTACTAAATAATTATTTACATTTTATACATTAAAAAATTTAAAGCCAAAAAACAGGGCTTTTAAGAAAGGAGTGTGATGCAGAATGCTCACTTTTTAAAATCAGCATGAAAATCACTACCATTCTAAAACGTGATGTACATAAAAAAAACTAAAGTGCCAAAAACTATGCTCTAGAAAAAACATGTGCGTTCTGCATCACCCATTTTCAAAATCAGGTCACTTTTTAGCTATCTCTACGAAACGGGTAACAGTATCAGTTCCCGTTTCATAGTTTACATTGTTTTGACCTCAAACAATGCTACTTGTTGTTTTGAATTTCCCAACCTTAAAACCAAAAAAATTCTTATGACTACGCCTTTTCCTCAAAATTGTTTACACGATTTCTATCCGTTCTTTGCTTCACATATTGTTGTAGATCCAACACTCTTTATCCCGTTTTCACTTCGACTTCGAAATGGACTCAAAGCTCCACAAAAACACACAATTGAGTACTCATTCAAAACTTTTATTCAGTTGACATTTTGAAGGCTCAAACGAATTTCAAAACAACATTATAAATTCACTGGAGTATGCTTAGCGACAAATATGACATATAATTTTTCTATATTCTGAAAACCAATTGCAGACGACACATTTTCTTCTCTTCAACTCAATATAGGATGGCAAAGAATATGCCTCAAAGATGTTTCACGATATGGCATTAGCTCTTCTAACTCATGACATTCTCATCCAACATGGCATGAAAATTTATATTATATCAAAGAAAATCACCAGCGACACAGATATCTCTTCATAATGAGCTTCTACAATTCCACGAATCAATACACAGCAATGCTGCCTTATGCAACGAATAATTTCAATTGCTCATGGTGTGGCGGAAAAGAGTATAGGCCCTCTGGAGCTGTTTGAGATACACGGAAAATCGGTCTAATTACGACCCCGTATGGTCATTTTGTTGCACTTTTTCCGACTTGTCGCTCCAAAGCCCGTCATCGTTGGGTCTGGCATATGCCTCCTTCTCGCAGATGCCAAGGAAGATATAGATGTTATAATGAAGATAGCTCATACAATTACTCGATGATGAAGAACTCTCAGAAATGATTCACGATGAAAAACCCCGCCAATTGGTCAAAACTCGATTGCCTCCTCCTTATATGCCATTTATTACCTTCTCAACAATCCCTATACAGGGATTTATAGAGAATTGAGAGGACTGATATGGGATTGTCCCGTTTTGGACAAAAATAATACAGAAACAGAAAGTAAACAAGCGAGGGAATAAGAAGAATTGCACTCCCAAAATTGTGATCAGGATTCCACAAGATATGTGAGGGTAGAGGGGATTGCAAAATTGTGATCAGTGTTGCATGTCCTATTCCTATGCAATAAACAAATTAGTGGATAATAACAATTTTTGTCTAACTAAACACATGAAAAATTCAAAATCAACCATTAAATTTGGTACCGAACTATCAGATAGACACCAACCTATGGAATCAACTAATGACTTTGGTTGTACCCTCAAATCAACATTTACTAGTCACAATAAACGTGATAACACAAAAAATATGAAAGCATAAATGCTATGAGTCTAAATTTGATTGGAGGTGTCTTGCCAGGGAAAAACAAGTTCCATCATTAATTCCCTGAAGCATCCCACGACTAACTAAAAAGGTGGACGAACCTTGCCTTTCTACGATCTACCAAGCTCCATGCATAACCAACTGCAAGCCATACAAAAGGATTGAAAACTGTGGAAACAGATCATAAAATTACCACTAATTTTCTGAACTTGAAAGACACTCGGAGCCATTTTACATTTAGAAAACATGGGCATGTGATTTGCACAATCTTAATACTCATAGTCATCATGTTATAACGCAGTTCTAGTCAGTTCCACAGGTAGCTCCAGGGAGCTCAACTCTCACTACACTCAAACACTCAAAGGAGAACACTCAAACACTTAGCACCACAATTGGCCTCATGCAACAATTTACCACTCGGCCTCTCCTCACATCTCACCTGAGATCTCATCCCAGATTAAAGGTCACATAATACACAATGGAAAAAAACTGACGCAAAGAACAACACACAAAACAAAACTATAGTGTTCAATTAAACATAAAACCAAACATGAATTTAGAGAACACCAAGCAACTACAACTATGTACAACTACTCAGATTGTGCATATTTCTTCTATCTCATATCTATATTTATACCCAAAATAATTCGGTGAATTTACCTTTCAGGTTGAAAGAGTTAGGGTGGTGATGCCCCTTAGAAGCTGAACATGTTAAGATGGTGAGGCGATGTGCGTTGGTGAATTCACAAGGGACCATAATTATCTCCAATAGATTTAGCACGAAAATTCCTTGGGAGTTGGGAAAAATTGCATCCAGTTTCAAGTATAAGTTAGATCTAAGTTGGAATAATATATCAGGATCACTTCCTCCTGAGATAGAAAGCTTGATGTTACTTCAATCCTTGGACATCTCCCATAACCAACTCTCTAGTGAGATTCCTGAGTCTTTCGTAGGTCTCATAAGCCTGGATATATCTCAACTTCTCTTTCAACTTATCTACATGGGATATTCCTTCATTAAGGGCATTTTCACAAGGTCTACACAATGCATTCGAGCGCAATACAGGCCTTTGTAGACCTCCTACAATTTTTTATTTTTTATTTTTATTTTTTCCTTTTCAGATTTAGAAGGTGTCTATAAAAAGAAAAAATTAAGCTGAAATCGAGTTGCAAAGATTATGTTCGCTTGTATAGGGACCATAATCATTCTCATCCTTCCGCTGAAGAAAGCATCAAGGTTGAAGAATAGTTCGCATAACGAGGAGGATGTTGAAATGAGTATTTATTCAGATGATCGACGATGTCAACTCACATATACAGATATAGCAGAATCTATCGAGAACTTCGGTGATGATTACATAATTGACTATGGAACATCCAACATGCTATATAAGGTTGTTATTCTAGGACGAGAGAGAATCCTTGCTGTCAAGTACTTAAAACTAGAAAATCATGGGCATGCTGATTATTCATATCGTTGTCTGAGAAGAGATCGAAACTTTGAACAATGCCCGTCACAAAAATATCAGGCGTCATCGAGACCTGCTAACTGTTCATGATGTGGTTATTCTTGTGTGCGACTACATGGTTCATGGATTGTTATGGGAATTTCTAGGCGGGGCATCGAGACCCAATCAGAAGCTATACTGGAGGACTTTTTATAACATTGTGGTTGGAGTGGAAAAGGGACTCAAATATTTACATGACGTCTGTGAACCTCCAACTATCCATCGCGACATAAAATTTGCCAACATATTGTTGGACCATGAATATGTAGGTCACATTGCTGATTTTGGACTTGCGAGGCTATTGAAAAATACATCAATAGATTATGAATCAAGTTCTCTCTTTGGCTACATTTCTTCCGGTATTAAATCTTTGTTCCTTTACTCTCTTAAAAGATTAGTCATCTCCAACTATTTATTGTTGTTAATTATGAAGTGTTGCTGCAAAGATCATCATGTTATATGCCATGATAATAGTAATAATATATAACGATTGATGTTATGTGAAAAATGTGGATATGGAGTGAAGACATCGACGAAGAAAGACGTGTATAACTTTGGAGTGGTGTTATTACAGATGGTGAGCAGAAAGCCCCTTGTGGTAGAAGACAACGATCATGAATTTAAACATCTACCTGAATGGGCTACGAGGATGATTAAAGAAGGAAAAACAGGTGAAATAATTGATGAGAATTTGAGAAGTGGTGAGACTGCTTCTTTACATAGTTACATGAAGGCTGAAATGGTGAATAGAGGATTGAGATTGCCTCATTTTGCACTCAACAAGCTCCCAGTCACAGGAGCCTGTCCATGAAGGTAGTGCTTGACATGCTTATTTTTGTGAACAGAGGTGGGGTAAGCTATTTGTTAAAGTAATTATAACTATTTGTAAATGTAATTATAATTATCCCATCGATAATACTATATGCAAGGATTTTCTATGCGTGGGAAAGTAGTGTTTCATTGCTTCTTGTATAGGCTATTTAGGTACATCTAATTATATAGAGCTTGTTTTCGATGTGACCTTAACCCTTCGCTATTCGAATTTTAATTATGCACCGCTAGGATGAATCTGAATAAGGATCACTCCCTTGATTTTAACCTTGTTTTTGAGAGAAATTTTAACCAGTGTCATTCTTTTAGTGTGCAACTTGTCAATTTTAGATGATATTGTTGGTGTACATGCATTCAGTTAGTGTTAATTAGCTTCAATTCAACTCTAGTTATTTCATGTGATGTGCAATTGGCTTTAGTTAGTTAACTCGAGTGCTTACATGTGGTGTCCACTTGAATTTAGTTAGCTAACTCGTGTGTTTACATGTGGTGTGCACTTGACTTTAGTGATTTAACTCTAGTGCTTGCATGTGGTGCATGTGCACATCAATAGAACATAAAGAACACTTAGCTTTAATTATCCAAAATTATTGCATGTACAACTAAGCTTAACTTAGTTTCTTCGTGTATTGATTCTCAAACAAATATTGAGTAATAAAATTCGTTCTCAATTTTAATTTTCTTTTTCAATTTCTTGCAAGGTTGTGCAATTATTCTTGAGATATATTTGTGTTTATGCTCTAATAATTTTACATGGTATGAGAGAAGCCAGGTTGGATTCCCCCGAGCTGCATTTGAGGCGGGGTATTGGAGGAATGACCGCACCTCTATGGAATCTGTAATCCCCACCCTGGGGATCTTAGTTACGAGTTTTGAAAGTTTACCAAACTTGTGGGTTTTAGTGTAACGACAAACCTCATCGTATCAGAACCTGGACCCAGGTTTGATTACCCCGAGTCACGTTTGAAGGGGGAGGAGGGGGGGTGTTGGAGGAGTCACCACACCTCTATAGAATCTGTAATTCCCACCCTCAGGATCCTAGTTACTAGTTTGGACAGTTTACCAAAACTTGCCCCTTTTTTATTTCTGCGAGATCGTCTCGGTGTGAAGGACATGACTGCCTAACAATTGTCTTTTCTCTACTTTTTTTCATTATATTTTTTGAAAGGGTTTTTTTCTTCCCATCGAGTTTTCCCTTTTTCCTCTTTCCATGCATTATATATGGGTACCTAAAATGGCCTTGTTGCCGAGAGTCATTCATTTTGTATTACACTCACTTAGTTTATGCTTGGGGGAGGGGGTGTTAGTGTACATGCACCTAGTTAACCTTAATTAGCTTCAATTGAAGTCTGGTTATTGCATGGGATATGCACTTGACTTTAATTAGTTAACTCAAGTGCTTACATGTGGTGTGCATTTGACTTTGGTTAGTTAACTTGAGTATGCTTACATGTGGTGTGCACTTGACTTTAGTTAGTTAACTCTAGTGTTTGCATGTAGTGCATGTGCACATTAGCAGAACATAAAGCACAGTTAGCTTAAGTTAGCTTTAATTATCCATAGTTATTCCATGCATAACTACGCTTAACTTACTCTTTTTATGTATTGATTCTCAAACCAATATTGAGTAATCAAATTCATTCTTGATTCCAATTTTCTTTTTCAATTTCTTGCAATGTTGTACAATTATTCTTCTGCTAGATCCATATTTGTGCTCAAATAATTAAATTTTGCAGATATCATGATTTTGTATCACTGGCATTCTGCTAGATCCATATTTGTGCTCAACTAATTTAATTTTGCAGATATCATGGTTTTGTATCATTGGCATTTAGATCGCCATCTCGTTTTAGGCCATCTCTCTTAGAGTATTGCATATCTCATTGTTATTCCGGAATCGTAGCTGTGCCATCTTTTATTGGCAAACTCCGGTTAAGAATGTGCTCGAAGAGAGGAAATAAATGTGTGAACCTTATCCATTATCTACTTTTGGGCTTTTGATTTCAAAATCTTCTTAGGATTTAAGATTGAGGTTTATTTTTCCTATTGAGGTTTATTTTTCCTTTTAGGATTATTGTTTGTTTTTTCCCGGCTTTTGATTTCAAAATATTCTTAGGATTTAAGATCGAGGTTTATTTTTCCTATATTTTATTTCAAAAGAATTTGTTCAAAATAAATGGTCCCAAAGCCTTTACAATAATTCATGAGAATACGACTGGGGTATTACTGAGTTTAAATAACATATCTTTGTATGCAAGAAAGTTAAATTCTGATAGAAACATAGTCTTTTCTTGATCTTCTTTATTATGATGAATAGGATCGGATTTTGCAGTTTTTTTTTTCTGCAGTACTTCGCCGTGACATAAGTGAACCATCAGCTGCGTGCTTAGTACTTGCCTTCTGGAATATTCATAACCCACCTGGCGAGGTGAAGTTAAGTTAAATGAGGCGTGGGACAACGGGCGAATAGCACGTAGTTGAGGTAGTAGTTGGTCAACGAGATGTCTTTGTTTGATGGGATCTTGGTTGGTGAATGAACAATATTCATATTCTGTTACTTCATTTATAATCTCATTGATGAATAGGTATAAGTTTGTTTAAGCATTGGAAGCTAACATAGATTCATGACCCTTTTTTGGGGTAACATTCCCTCTACGACGAACTCGTATTTACGCGTCCGTTGTCTTTTAATTGGTTTAGCTCGTGTGATGACGTTAATGTTCTATCTCTCCTATTTTCTTCAATCATCCCTTCATATTTTTGTAATGGTGAGAAAAAAAACATCATGTAGTCATGGGTGAGTACATTAATTTTCCTCTTTTATTTATTCAACAACTAATCACCTATATATATATATGTAATTTTTAATTTTAAACTCAAACTTTGAAAACTAAGATCTACATGGCTTTCTTTCTCCTTCTATACTATTATACGTAAGAGGAAAGTTAGATTTCTCAATCTTTTCATTTTTATATTAAATACTCGTGATATTGTTATAACTTGTGTGCTCAATTGAGGGTGATCATTTTTCTATCTAAAACTCATATTAAGAAAACTTGTGTTTCTAGATATATCTATTCAAGAGCAATCTATTTATCATGGAATGATACTAAGTTACAAGTCAAAATTGATCCTATGTAAAATCTACACTCACCTATTTTTAAATGTTTTTTATATTTCTTGATAATATGGTTTTTCAATGCTATAATCTTCGAATTTCTCTATCCACAAACGTTTAGGATTTTCTTTATCAACCAGTATTTAGAATTTGAAAGGAACATACTTTGTGTTCCATGCTCATTTGTAAAAAATGAAATACTTGATGTCCCAATTTTATGAAATGTGTGTGCAAACAAATGCAGACTCCTAAAATCTTCTTATTAGTCCCTGCCATCTGGTAGATAGCATGGACTATAGTAATCAGAATCCACTGATATAACATTAATTCTTGTTAGTCTTTACTCTGTTTTTACTTCGGTCCGCACTATGTGATTTGAAAACTATATTCTTCTTTTTTTGTGGTCTTATTTGGCCTCTTCCCGAGGCAAGAGGCTATAAGCATATAGTACCTTCGCTTGATGTCATTCATATTTCAGAACTATTAGGAATTGGTTTAAACTAATGCTAGCATTAGTCTAGCAGTATGAAATGCTAGCAGAGTTTGGAAGTGTCAAAAAACTGAACTAATTTATAAGTGGTTGAAGTTGCCACCTGTTGCCACCCCTGCATGTTGCTTAGGTGTCTACCTTTCTGAGTCCCTTTGCCCTGTGCTGTCAAACTGTGCTATCAAACTGTGCTGTCAAACTGTGAGGTTGTTTTGCCCTCTGTTGTGCCCTGTGCTGTCAAACTGTGCGGTTGCACTTCATATGATAAACGACTAACTATCAATGCACCTGGCAGTAGAAGCTTTGGAAGTGAACAACCAACCTTTGAATGAGACCCTGGTCCTCCATCGCTCAAGCTCAAGCTGCAAAATTTAATGGAGAATTGTATTTGAAGCTCAAGATGCAAAATTTAATGGAGAATTGTATTTGATCGGTTAAGGAAGCTCAAAGCACGATCCACAACTCCCTTGATCATAGGCGGAGGCAAGGAACTCGAGGACTAAGAAAGTTGATAATTCATCACAGGTCTGTGGCCTTAAAGGGTCAGCTCAAGCAGTTTTTTTACAAGAATTTCCATTGCGAGAGAGAGGATGAGGGAATTCTAATCTACTACTGTGTCTAGGGTTCGATACAAAGAAAGAAGAACACTTTCTTTATTCATATCAGTGAGCAACATCGACCTTACCTATTTGTTTGGTCCTGAAAGGCCTCAAAGAGAGTGTTGCAAGATTTGGCTAATGCTGAACTCAACGCGCTGCCTATTTGAAGGAATAAGAAATAAGAGAAGGCTAATGCAGAATTCCATGGGTTGCATGTTCGAAGGAATAAGGGAAGCATATCCGGTCGAACTACTTGAAGAGATATTGCTCCACTGGTTTCGATCCAATAACATAGTCAGAGCCACTACCTCCCAACCCATCCCTGCGTGCTTGAAATCTGAATGCTCAAAATCTGAATGAGTAGAGCCACTACCTCCCAACTGGCTCTACCTTCGAACACATCCCTGCATGCTTGAGATCTAAATGAGAAGTTTCAAAATCTAAATGAGCAGAGCCACTACCTCCCAACCCATCCCTGCATGCTTGAAATATAAATGAGCAGTTTCAACCACTACCTCCCAACCCATCCCTGCGTGCTTGAAATCTGAATGAGCAGTTTCAAGAAGTCTTGAATGATCTGTTTGAAAAGCTGAATCAGGAGTCTGAGGAAGTCTAGAATGATTATTAATCAGAGGGTGGAGGGCACTGGTTCGCGAAGTCCGCTTCTCATGATACTTCCATACCACCATAATTCGACTTCTATTGATCCCGAAAGTATTTTGGATGCTTCTGTCCGATCCACGTACGTACGTCTATGTCTTACGGTCTCGACCTTCCTGAGAGAAGGGGAACCAAAGTAAGAATATATCAGTAGTCAGTGTTATCGAAGCCCCTTACCTTTTGATTTATAAGGCAGGGGTCAGGCAGCACCCCGAGAGCAGGTTGTTCGAGCGAGAATAGGCAGATCAACCGGATAAATTACAATAAACCTCCCTTCTGGTCGGGCCTCCCACTGCCCAGAAAGGCTGCCTGGTTCTATTCTCCACCTAGTTCTATTGTCTTTAACTAGGTAGCAACAACATAACGTGAACCTTCCACACCAGTTTCCAGTTTCTTAGTCATACTACCACGTGGGTTGCATGCAAGCATGTCGTGATTAACCACATTTATTTTGTTGTTAGTTGCTTTTATTAATTTATGTAGTTTTTAATTATATAATTTGTTATTTGTTTTTATTAATTTATATTTATGAATCCTAATTTATATGTGGTGATTGCTAAAAACAGGGGTCATTTTCCACTGCTCATTAAAGTTGATCCTTGATCCACCATACTTTCAAGATCACTTTCGCTCTGGAGTCAGTTTGCCATCGGCATTTTGTGAGAGATTGCTTGGTACATCTCCTTTCTGTGGGCATCAAGGGGAAATTCTCAGCTCTAGCGTTCTTTTCTAAAACCGACAGAGGGCAGAATCCAACAGATATTATTCCGGATTTCCGACAGGAGAAAACAGAAGGGACATTCAGGTAGTGAGCCGAGATGTAGCAAACCAATAGAGGGGAAGCAAAAGGATAGATGAGACCGCAACCATTATTCCAACAAACAGGATTATTCCAACAAACAGGGATGATCTCATTCCAGGTAAAGCTACTTCATCAGCCTTGAAATTAGAATGTCTTTTTGGTTTTTAATTCACATAGTTACAAAATTTGACCAAATTGGTGAAATGAATTCAAAAATTTATCAATCTGTCCCATTCGGCTGAATTCCTGAAGGAGCAATTCAGAGAGCTTCCTGAAAAGGAGTCACCAGATCCATCCTTTTCACATGTTGCAACTTCGAGTGAGTTCATTGTAGCTTTATCCTCATGTTTTTGTGAACTTTATCGTCATATAAAATATGTGATGCCTTAAGCTGACAAAGCTTGAGTGCACTTTCTATGGGGCACCTTTCATGTTCTGAAAATTATTTTGTTTTCCCTTTGCAGCATTTGGTCGAAGTCCTGTTCATTGGATCATCATGTCACTGGATTTAACTGAAACTGTTTTATATTTTTCAGTTTGAGGAAGGACCTTAAAGGCTGATAAGTTAGAATTATTACTATTTTTTCCCACCATGTGATTATGTTTTCTCAAGTTCTCATTTATCTTTATCAGAATAAAATTACTAGCATGATTCCAGCTGTTGAGCAATCCCTCTTCAAAATGGGCACATTCTATGGTACAACTTTGATCCGAGTGAAGACTGTAAGCTGTATAGAAAGAGCTACTAGATATTGTATGTAATCACAATTTCATGCATTTACTCGTAATTTATGCACTTTTAGGTTGGAAAGATTTGTCATTACTTTTCTCCTAGTGTGAAGACCGTCTTTATGGATGATCTCAACTGCTTAGATTCAGGCTTATACTCAATAGTGCCAATAAGTTTTTCTTAAAGCAACCCACAAACTAAAAGCACAATTATTTACAATATTCTCACACCCCAGAACAACTCACAGAATAGGTTGGCACTTTGCAAATGTAACCAGAGTGCAATTTTTGCTGTCTCTGTCCTACTCCCATATCTTATTTTTAAACTACCCTATCTCCCCTAGGTAAATTTGTTCTAGTGCTCAAAGGACTATAAATACCCTTCATCGAGGCACACTTTGATCACAATATGGGTGTGCTCTAAAATGTCACTATGCTCTGTAATTCGGCCTGCAAGAGTATTATGCTTCAGGTTTGTTGGTGTGGTCGCACCTCAGGTCTGTCCCATATGATGCCTCTGCAATTAGGTAGTTTTGTGATTTCTTTAGAAAGTCTAAGGGTTGCCACAATTGTTGGTTACCAGGCAAAGGTCAGACTTTTAATTCAAAATGATCCTAAATCAGTCAAGGTTGGATATGGTATGGGGTTTTGTAATGTAAAGGCATATCCATATGTATATAAGTGCTACTTGTTTACATAAAATATATGTAAACAAATGTGTTTTCTGGTCAAAGCTGCAAAGGTGGCAGGCCACTGATCACATATATTTCTAATAATATGGTATCTGTCATGATCTTGCAGAAAGAAAATCTAAGGTGGCTTTTTTGTCTTGGATCCAAAAAGAGGTATTTTGTTTTTTCATTGTGTGTAGTAGAAGCGTTTGTTCTGTGATGCATGTTGTTACAAAAGAAAACTTTTTGCCTTGGTTGTTTTGCTGTAGGTGTTCTTACTTTCATAGTTTCTTTCTTTGTTAATGAGGGAGAATACAAAAAAATATTGGTTCCCTTGGCAACGTGCCCAATAGTAAGAGTAACTAGTGATGCTTATACTCTTATAGTTACAAAGACCATTCCAACTTAAGCTAATAAGTAATCAATAGGTACAACTCTGATTAGTGTAAGTATTACTGTGATTCCCTTCTTATTTTTAAACTACCCTATCTCACCTTAGGAAGGTCAGCCCTAGCTAAATTTGTTCCAGTGCTCAAAGGACTATAAATACCCTTCATCGAGGCACACTTTGATCACAATATGGGTGTGCTCTAAAATGTCACAATGCTCTGTAATTTGACTTGCAAGAGTATTATGCTTCAGGTTTGTCCCATATGATGCCTCTGCAATTAGGCATTTTTGTGATTTCTTTAGAAATTTTGAGGGTTGAATTGGATTTCACTTCCTTGTTATTTTCAGAGTTAGGAAGTGAAAGGTTGTCTCTTTAGCTGTAGTGGCCACATTCCTCTTGGCCACGCAAGGGCTAGTTGGCTCTCCGGTTAGGTCTGTGGCTTTGTGAGTGTATCCAAATTGAATCCATGCCCTTGAGTACTCATTTATCAGAAGAGAACTAAGAAAATTTATGCTATAAAATTTTGTACAAAGCTAGACAACAAGGAATACATAAAGACTACTTACATGATATTCAAAGTAAGTTGGTCAGTCCAAATATGCCCAAATTATTTTTATAGATGCCCACAGTTATAGTATTTCAAAATTCCTTGCAGGTATAAAGTCTTACGAAAACACCTAGAATTCATATTAATTTACAAAACGTAAAGGTTAACGAGAAACATGATTATTGGCTTCTTCTTGCCCATTGTTGGAAGGATAAGAGTCTTAGTTGTCTAGGTTGATATCTTTAATTAATTGGTAGATACTATCTTCCTCTTTGAAGTATTGTTGTAGTGAATGCACTGACATCCTATGGTTGGAAGCAGCAGAGTGAGATCCTTTGTTGAGATTGCTAACCATATTTCTTAACCTGGATTATTTTTCCTAAAACATCAATTTTTTACTTATGCTAGACTAGAATGTTCATAATCATTGAATTTTGAGAAGTGTAGTAGTGCTCATTTTCATGGAGTAGTCACTGAGAACAATAAGGTTTTGTTGCTTAGGGTGGATTCTTCGTGTGTTTAAAGAATCCTACAAAATTATTTAGCTTCACGATAATCCATGGATAATTCACATAGAAAGTGATACATTGCAAATCTTAATCAAATGCTTCAGATTGACTGATGGACTAAGATTGCCACTCCTGACCTGCTGAGCCTTTCTGGTGAAGTAGTCAAACTTTCAGTTCTATTCCTAGATGCTTTGTACACCTTGATAGAAAGCCTTTTGCACATTGTTCAGCTAATCTTGGATTTCTATGGCTTGCTCAATAAAGTCCTGGACTGAGTCAACCAGACTTTGCTGGAGGTCCCCCTTGTCCTTGCCTTTCAATGCACAGGTTCTCTGGCCTCACCACACATACACCCTAGCCTTAAAACACGTTTGTACACTGGCTCATTGACCTAACACATTTATATATGCAGGCATACATGCCTCATAACATAGAAAACATAAGCACATAAGCCCAACATAACCTGGCTCGCCAACTGCATAATAATGTGTACAAGTACATATAGGGGTCATCGTGGGGGTGTTACATTCCCCTCCCCCTTATTTTTGCACTGTCCCCAGTGCATGATAACCCTTGTAAAATCAAAATTCTTTAGCCTTGAACTTTGCTTTGTGTCAGGTACTCACTGCACGCCTTGTTTGTTAGTTGTTCCTAATTAGCCATCAGGAAAATAGATATGTTAGAGTCTTTACTATATAATATTTACCTTATTCTCAGGAGTTTTCAATTTCAAAATGTAATTGTTACTCAGAAATAAATTTACATTCAAAAACCAATACTTATGTATATGGTTGTACAGTGCTTCACCAAGCTGCCACTGGGAAGTATTGGGACTTTGATACATCCTCATGGTCCCAGCTGTAGGCATTCCTGAATTGCCTCTTGCTTGCGATGTCCACCCCCTTATATGGTTGTTTTGGACACTCCAGAACAGGCCTGAAGAACACTCTCACAGTGCTACTTATCTTATTGAATTTGGAATTTATATGAAGCAGTCAAGATCCATGTTCTCTGTTCCACCAAAGTTTTCCAAAGAACATTCCTCTGAATCTCATTATCCCCCTAACATTATCAGCTTTGGCATCAAGACATCCATTGCCAAAACTTTTGCTGCAATACCAAGCATCACCATAGTAGCTATGCCCATGCCAAAATGCTATTAGCTAGCATAATATTTACTGTAATTGTGTCCAAGAATAAAACGTGAAAAATGAGAAGCAGCTAGTAATTTCCAGCTGATTTTAAAAAATCTTTTCTGTGACAAATATACCAACGAAATCTGAGGATGATTTTAGATAAGGCCAATCCTTTGGAATAGACCTAATGATAGGGGTAAGGGCAATGTTCTTTGCGCTTGTTTGCAAGCTAACAGAATGCACCCTTCCACTTCTGTCCCTTCTTTAGCATCTCTTTTTGATTAATCTCTGCTGCAAAATTTCAGAATTGAACATCTCAAATCAAGTCTCAAGAAAATTAGTACATTCTTCCCTGTCGAGGGTTGTCTTTCAACATTTTAAAGATGTTCTTTGAGCCTTATAGGCTATAGGATATTGTCATTCTTGTGGCTTTATGGGCCCAAAGACTATTCTCAAGTTTTATTCTTTTTTATCCTAGGTCTTTTGAGAAGTTCCTTACAAAGAAACTCAATCATCAATAAATAATTTCGTAAGTGATCGCCTGCTTTTGCTCTGAATTATTATGACACTAGTTCTGATGAAGGAAAATAATGAAGAATGCATAATTAATGAATATGAAGCGAGTGTGATATTAGAGGTGATTAATGACTGTTTAATTGAGGGGAAACAAGGTAAGGTGGTAGCTCCCTTTAAGGGAAGCTGCTTCACATATGAGAAGAATTAGGGATTGGCCAGCTCAACATTAGGGGCAAAAATCAGTTTAGATGGCTCAGCATTAACAAGAAAAAAATGTATGGCTGACTAGACATTAGAGATTCAAAAAAGGATGGCTTGGCCACAGTCAACCCACCTAAGCAGATCTTGGACACCCTGACTTATGGTGTAGCCAAACAATTCGCTAGTATAGATAAACCTCCAAATTCTTCATATTATTTCATTCTCTCTCCTACTGTCTGCAGTTATTTTGCATTTATTCATTAATATAGGATTCTCTACATCTAGAGTTATATTAACTTATTCTCCAAGTGTGGCCATTGCAAATCATGTGTGAATTTTTGCTGGCTTTAGGCCTAATCCTGCTAAGCATTTTCTATGAAAGGGAACCACCGTCATTTTGGTATTGGGGCCTCCTGTGTGCAAAATTTTGTGTGTTTTGTTTGGTGGCATGCATGCTTCTATTATATAAAGGCACCTACTTTTGAAAGGCCTGGGAAACCACATAATACAAATTTCAAAAGGCTTTTTGGGCAGCAACTCCCAAAAGCAACAAAATTCACAAAAATTGTGTGTCTCTGCTTAGTTTCAGCAGTTGGAATTTGTTGTTCTTGGTGCTTATGCACAACTCCAAATATTTTCTCTCTCATATACTCCAAAGTTCCAAATTCAAGTTTTTTTCAGTCCCAACAGTCACATTCTATAATTCAAAAATAGTAAGATTCATATTTCTGATACAACTAATATCAAGACAACATCTTTTGACTTAGAATTCCATGAATAACTAATTTCTTTTTCATTTCAACCATTTTGGAGAACTAGCCTAATATTTGTATGTCACAGGTTGATGGTTATAATATAAATTTTATGGTTCTAGCAACTTACTTTATGTACATCTAAGATGTATCGTCTGCTTATCTTTCACTGCTTGCATGCATGAATATCAAAAGCTATAGATGTGTAAGAACCTCAGGCATTGTGGGCAAGAAGGGTAATCTTGGGATACAAGATAGTCACCTCTATCAACAAGCTGGTAGAATTGGTACATAATACCTGCTTCTTTAGGACTCAAAATATGACCAAGGGACATAAGCCGGAGGGTGTATAGGATGTCCAAATCACACTCACCGTAGCGGCTTGGCCATATGGGAACAAACGGTATCCCACTATGCATATTGGAAAGAGGAACAAAGCCCTAATCCGTTAAATGATAACTCTCTCTCACAAAAAACTCAATCCTGAAATCACATTTTATTAGTGCCCTTATGAAGAGAAGGCAAAGCAAACAACCAATATTTCGGAAGGAAAGTATTGTCTTCTATCCAACATGTCCACATGAAGATCAACACCAAAAGTGTGTGCTTTCTAGGCCATTGATAATTCGTCAATATTCAACAGTGAGCTCAGGATACCACGAGAAGCATTTGGTTGCCAGGCTAAGAGAACTAAGAAAATTTATGCTATAAAAGTTTGTACAGAGCTAGACAGCAAGGAATACATAAAGACTACTTGCATGATTTTCAAAGTAAGTTGGTCAGTGCAAATATGCCAAAACAAAGTTTTATAGATGCCCATAGTTATAGTATTTCAAAATTCCTTGCAGGTATAAAGTCTTAGGTTGCCCATGAATCTGGTACTTCAAAAGATGTGGTAAGTTCAAATTGGTTGAAACTCATATGCCATTTGAGGTAGGAATGAAGAAAGCCACCATTCTGTATTCATAATTCTGCTAGTTAATGAATTATTGTTGTTTTTAGTTTCTTGAACTGCTAGTATGCCATTGAGCTCTCAAAGAAGATGATCTATGTCCTGGCAGTTCAACTCAAATCACCTGTATGCTAGGAAACTAATTTCGTATCCTCAAATTTTGTTACATTTCCAAATTTTTTCTCATGAGCATTTGGGGTACAAAGGAGTTGGATTTCTAGGCTATCAACACTGGCTGCACAGAGTGAATGCTTGAAGCATTCCTGGTCATTTTCACAAGCATTGAAGCTCTCAAAGAAGATGATCTATGTCCTCGCAGTTCAGCTCAAATCACCTGTATGCTAGCAAACTAATTTCGTATCCTCAAATTTTGTTAGCATTTGGGGTACAAAGGAGTTGGATTTCTAGGCTATCAACACTAGCTGCATAGAGTGAATGCTTGAAGAATTCTTGGTCATTTTCATAGGCATTAACATGATGATATCTCCTGTACTATAAACATCGTGTATGGGAGTTCGGCTCAAATCACTTGTATGCTAGGAAACTAATTTCGTATCTCAAATTTTGTTACATTTCCAATTTTTTTCTCATGAGAATTTGCGGTACAAAGGAGTTGGATTTCTAGGCCATCAACACTGGCTTCACATAGTGAATGCTTGAAGAATTCCTGGATGGAACTGTAAATATTGATGAACTTTCCTCTGCCCCAAACATGATGATATCTCCTGTACTATAAACATCTTGTATGGCACTGTCATCATTGGTGAACCATGTTATATCTTCCAACCCTGAAAGATGTTCTTTGCCACAATATTGCTCCAATTTAATAGAAAAAATAGCACTGCTAACACTTATGGTCATTAGATTCATGTTCGATGTTTTCCATTTTGCATATTGTATCCAATTCCCTTTCAGCCATGCTGTTGAATCATTACCACATTGCTCCTTGGTAAAAGTAGGTAAACCTGTGAGGTCAAAATATTTTCTTCATATCCTGTGCTTATATGTGTTCCCTTGATAATGAAGTTCCTAAACTACTACTCGGTAGGGACTTGCTACCTCTTCAGCCCTTATTGTTAATATTAGAGTTTCGAATTTCTTTTTTCAGGAAGGTACCTGGAGAACAATCTATGTAAGAATAGAAAAAAAAAAACTTCACTCCACTAAGTCTTCCCATCAAATATTAAAGCCTTCAATTTTTTTATTAACATGGTAACTAATTGGTTTATGATTTGATAGAAATTGTTTCCACTGTGTATCTGGTGCCCCCGGGTAAAAGATGAAGACTTGAGATCTAGGTTTTAAGAAATGAACTAGTCAAATGGATTTTTTATTTTTTTATGTTGTGGTTCACGGACAACCTGGTCAACGGGTGGCGCTACGTCCACGGAAAAATCTTGGCTGATTGAACCTGAAGGGAATCTAGCCCCATGGCCCACTACCTAGGCCTAACCCCAAGGGCTTCGGGGAGAATGGACCTTGTGAGCTCTTGATGGCGAGGCACTGATTTTGACCAACTAAGCTAACCCTTGGGGCTGAACTAGTCAAATGGATTATTATAACGAGCTAATATATTTTAATTTTTATCCCTCAAAGATGTAAATCAATAAAACGGTTTGATGGTGTGTTCTCAATGTTTAAGAGGGGTTCTTGGGGTCGAGCCTGCCACCCTGTGATGAGCATTTATAAATAACGGGTGCATGTAGCTTACCAAATGGCCATTTATGGTTATTTATACATGCAACTAGCCTTGTCTCAGATATTTTGGGTGGAGACTTGGAGTATATGAGAGGTTGAGGAGCCAATATCCTTGGTTGGCAAAGGGTCATGTGCATAGGATCATTATTCTTATGTGGTGAGGTCTCTCGGTTATATGGTGCTGAAAAAGTGAAGGTGGGATGGCAATGTTATTCTACGTTTGGAGATTTTTCTATGGCTTATGGAATTCATTTCGGAAGGTCAACATGGAAAAATCACTATCTATTTCAACAAGATGATTCGAGGTACTTCCTTCCTATTCTTGATTCATTCTTTGTTTTTTTCCCTTGTCATTTCAATCTTGTACCTAGCTGTGAATGAGGGGCTATAATTTGGCTTAGGCTAAGTGAAATTTAGAGTATAATTAGTTTTGGTTTTGTTGCTTCGTTGTGTGAGTAGAGAGTGAGGAATTTTGCTATGTGGCTGTCTTGTTCCATGTCTAGCAGGCTTCTTCTCATGATGAGTCTAGTTAATTGGGGTAATTTCTTCTCACCCTCCTTGTGTTACTTAGTATCATGCAAATTTTCAAGTTTAGTCTTATGGGTTGTCTGTGGTTTTTTATTTTGCTAAATTATTTGGTGTTTATGGGTGTTATATTGCCGGGAACCAACTTGGGGAGTACTGAGCCAAGGGTCTGTTGGCATCCCAACTGAATCCCTTCTCATTTTTGAAATGATATGGGCCCATATGCTTCTATTTTCATTTTTATTTCAATTTTTATAATTAATGTTTGAGCTTGGATCCTAATATGGACTTTAATAAGACCTTATCTTTGTGATTGAAACATTTTCTTGACCAAAAATTGATGCTTCTTTTTCATAGGTTGATTTTGATAATTTATCTTTATTTTGTAGCAGTAGTGTAACCTATGTTCTTATATGATCCTATGTGGTTACACATCTTAATAACCTAGGCAATCTCCATTATGAAAGTTTAGATTTTGGTTTGCGTACATATATTCATATTGATCATGTTGCATTTCAGTTGGTTCTGTGAATTTTCATTGGCTTTTTGTCTTGTAACAATATTGATTTATTAAGGGTTGTATTCTTATATATTATGGTGTTAACAGTTTTGTGAGTTTTATTGATTTCCCATCATACATTATCTAGGATTGCTTGGTTATGGCAAATCATTTAAATATTCCTTTGTGATGGTTTTTTTGATGCACATGTCATTTTTTTGGTATTGTTTTGATACAAGGACTAATGTCATGGTCATGTTATAAAATTATAATATATTCGATCTGAAGGTATTTTTCACCATGCAAAATTTGATCATATTAACAAAATTGTGATTGACAAACTTTTTGGTGATATTACACTCATGGCTATGGTTTGATTATATCACATTTAATGATATAACATATGGATTTGTGTATAATTTAATTTTGATAATGTAAGTTTCTTGGCATTTCATGTCTAAAACGATGTATAGCGGTGCAAAATGATTAAGCGGGATTCTTTTTTTATAACATGGTACTCTATACTCGACATGGTAGTCACTGTTCGTGACACCTATTCACGTTGGAGATGGTGAGCATAAGTCGAATCTCGAGGCCGTAATACCCTCGAGTCATAATGATTATTCAGTGGTTCATTTTGGAAACTATGTATATTAGCTAACCAAGTCATGCCATAGGGTTTACCTCTTATATTTTCTCTAGTCTCATCTCTTGCTCTGAATTTCCCATATTCTCTTCAAGTTATCTAGGTTTCATACTTTCATTCACTCATTATTACTCTTACCAAGCTCGAATCCAGCCAAAATGCTGCTACCGTTTTAGTTATCTCACTAGTAATTAGAATTGAGCTAGTGGGAAATGATCTTGTCGAGGTCTATGATGAATGTATGTCACTCTTCCAATAGGTTGGTTGGTGGAAATTTATCCATCTCTTCCAAGGGTTTAATAAAGAAGTGGTGAAATCTTTCACTTCCACCTTTAATGGGAAATGGGCGAAGCTTGGCGATATGGAAATGTTGGTCAATGTTGATTCTATAGCTAAAGCCACCTGTCTCCCAACAGACAGTGAACACTAGTCTTAGAATTTCCTTGTTTGTGACATCCCGTGGTGGACATTTTTGTCACATAAGGATTATTCCTATGATCTAAAAGGTATTACCAGTATCCTATCTCCAACCGAAGTGGAGGGATTTGTTGTATTTGTTGCATCATTATATAACTTATGAGGGCTATTATGCTTTGATAGTTTATACCATATTCATTTGTTTCTTGTTTTCATTGGTCATAAGTTTAATTTTCCTTATTTCTTGTGTATGAGCTTATCGAAAACTGCAAATGGGTACCAGTTAGAGCGTCGAGACCCTGATAGGTCGTTGTTTCATCACAATCTCATATGTATTTTAGTGAAACATCATTTAATATTTGAGATCAGCTATGAATGGTAAATTTCCTTCTTCAAATTGGTTACCAAGAACCCATCACTTCTGACCAACCTGGTGTGACACTGAGGGTTTCACAAAATCCTCCATATCCTGACTTGGCTTCATTGACTTTGGTGTCGTTGGGGAAAATGAGCATGAGTAGTTCTTTACGAGGAACAATTGGATTTTTCTGATGATGGTAGGGTTGAAAATCCTAGTACTTCACAAGTTCACATTGCTAGGATTAGGATTAAAGATACCCTATTTCATCATACAAAATTAAAATAAAATCTAAGAAACTCGTAGAGCAGTCAAATTTCTCGGATTATAATCCTCATACAGAACCTACACATCAAGAGCCAGAAGGTGAGATTAATCAATATATTAAGTCTAGAGCAAATGTTAAACAAGAAAAAAGGAAGATATCTAGGTTGAGACACAATAGGAAAAATAACTCCACAAACAAAGAAGTGTTTTTGGATCTAGAAACAAATATTGAGCCATACCAAAAAAGACAAAACCCGAGACTCAAGATAGTTTTTATTTTCCTGATGATAGAAGAAATTCTACTTATGTCGACAGTATTTTTGGAAAAGGCTCTTGTGATGGTGTCCACTTTAGTGAAAACCTATTAAATATGTATTGGCATCAATAATTAATATTCACCATGCCTTTGCATTAATTGTTTTGTCAACCCATTTTTGCAAGAGAATGAATGACTCAAGGAATCAAATCAAGCTTGGGAAAAATAAAAGGAACATAAATATTCTAGTCTGGAAACAAAATCATAATCCTCTAATACACATATTATTTTTAAGTGATCTTGGTTCAAAGTGATAGTCTCTCAAGATTCAGATGATTTGTATCATACTAAATAAAGATTTTTATTGTTAATCCAAGTTTCAGGTTCAAAGATTTAAAGGTACAGTCTCATTAAGACTTTCATTGCTAAAATTAAAAAGCTATTATAGAACTTATGATTCTATAACATTCCTTTTTTTATCAAAAATATCAATTATTTATCTTGTATTTTGTTGATTTGTAACATGTCTCCCTATTAGCTGAAACAATGTTCTTTGTCTCTACGAAATAAATTACTCTAGATATACATGCACCTCTCATAAATATTGCAAGGGATTCTTGTTAGTTGCTTTGTCTATTTATTTTTATCACTTCAGATATGGTCAATAGGCCAAGTTAACAATATGTATTTTTGTAAAAAATAGTTTTGATTTTATAGCTCGAGTTTAGACATGGTCGGTAGAGGTAGTTTTTATATAAACCTCTAATTTTGAATGTAAGGAGGAGAATTTGTCGATAAAGGAAATGTTGGTTAATTTTGTGACTATGGAATGTCATTAATAACAATTGTAAGTTTATGGACTTGGTTTGATTTAGTTGCATATTGTTATATTGCTTATATCTTCCATGGTCAATTTTATTGCCTTCTACATCTTGCGTAATTTGACTTCTCAAGGTTTAGAAAATAGAAGTTTGTTGTTTTGTGATTTGATTAAATAAACAACAAGTAATTTTTATTGCATTTATTTTGTAATTTACAATACTTCAATTTGTAATTTTTCACACTCAATCAAAATCTCTCTCTAGTTACTTGTGTCCTAAGATCAATAGTTGATTTGGATGTTCATCTTATCTAAATTGTTGTGATCTTATTCTATAGATTTAGGTTACATAGTAATGTCATTCTGTGTATTCAAATTGAACTAATGTCTCTGTTATAATGATTTTTCATCTATATCATTATTTTGATTATTGGATTATCAGTTTGATTCATAAAGTAATGACTGAAAACTATCAAGTTAAAAAATATTGTCACAATTACCCTTTATGTATGCATCGACTGAGAAGTAGGAATTAGAATGCATTAGTTATATTTCTGCACTAATTCTTAATGCAATTTATTAAAGAAAACATAGTTTGATATGTGTGATATGTGTTCCTTTAAAAGGATAAGGAACATGCATTTTTGTAGTTTCCTTCCTTTTTTATTTGCATGAAGAATTAGTTTTTGTTTTAATTTATGATTACATATATAAATTAAAAATAGATTTTATTTCATTAATATTTTCTGGAAAGACAATTATAGAACATTCCTTTGAACCAATAACATTAGGTTATAGTATTTTCATTTGTTTTACCACAATCTTGTCATTATTTGTACAAATTTTACTGTATCCTTATTATTAGTGGTAACCTGATTTTTTAACAGTATATCCAATAGTTTTGTGTATAATTAGTAGTTTAGATTTAACATATTAGTTATCTTGTGGATTATATTTTATCATTTATTAACTAGTAGCTTTAGGTATATTAACAAAATTTTAAGTTTTACATAGGTAGTATTGGTTAGGATTATTTATCACCCGATTTTCTTCTTTAATAGAGGAGGAAACCAAAGGTGACCAGAGCCTTGAAACCCATCGAGAGTGACCATCTCAAATAACTAGCTATTTAAAGAGCTTCAGTTTGGGTCACTTCTACCTATTAGGATATTCCGACACATGGGAAATAGTTAAGTATAACTTGGTCTAGTGTAGAGTTAGGTAAAGTTTGTTTTTTTACTATGTACATTTGTAACTTACAATCTGACAGTCATGATATGTTCTAGACATGAAGTGATCCGATGGTTCATTCTCTCCTCGGTATTACCGACACTTGATCCATGGCTTAACACCCGATTGGTCCATGATCTCTATTTAAAGAGCATGGAGGGTCATTTGAAGGGTGACAGTTCATGAGAGAAGCTTATGTAAATTTCTTTCTTCTATTAATAGATTTCCTAAAATGGTCGCATTGGCTTAGGCCATGGACTGTTTCCCTCTTTGATGTTTTTAACCACGTCAAGAATACTGGTGTATTGATCTATGATCTGTTTGTGAGTGGTGTCCTTTGGTGTTCTATTAGAGGAACTTACCCTCAAGGAATTCACAGGGTAAGTTCCTCAGATAGAACACCAAAGGACACTGCTCACAAACAGATCACAGATCAATACACCAGTATTCTTGACATGGTTAAAACCCTCAAAGATGGAAACAGTCCATGAATCGAGCCAACGTGGCCACGTCAGGCAATTTATTAATAAAAGAAAGAAAATTTACATAAGCTTCTCTCATGAATGGTCACCCTACAAATGACCCTCCATGCTCTTTAAATAGATATCATGGACCAATCGAGTGTTAAGCCATGGATCAAGTGTCGGTAATATCGAGGAAAGAATGAATTGTCGGATCACTTCATGTTTAGAACATATCGTGATCGTAAGATTGTAAGTTACAAATGTACATAGTAAAGAAAAACGCTTTACCTAACTCTACACTAGACCAAGTTATACTTAACTATTTCCTATGTGTCGGAATATCCTAACATCCCCCCTTAAGATTAACCTGGGATAGGATTGAAGGATGTACAAATATGACACAATAGGAGAAGGAAGGAGGCATTAGATCCTATCCCCCCTTAGTGACAACTTCTTGAACTCTAACCATAAATTGAAGTTTAGTAAACTTCGCTTCTGTGAGAGCCTTTGTAAAGATGTATGCAACTTGATCATCGGTTGAACAATATTGCACTTCAAGAACATGGTCATGAATGAGATTTCTGAGGAAGTGCATGTGTAGTTCAATGTGTTTGTTGCGATGATGCTGGACTTGACCATTGCATAGTTGAATGGCACTTTGATTATCACACCAAAGTGTAGTCGGATGCTACTGCTGAAAACCAAACTCTGATGGGATCTGATGAAGCCACAAGGCTTCCTTACTAGCTTGTACGGTGCCACGATACTCTGCTTCTGTTGAAGAAAGAGAAATGGCACTTTGTTTCTTGCAAGCCCGTGTAACAGGTCTAGAACCAACAGTGAAGACATAACCTGTAGTAGACTTTTGAACATCAGGGTCACTAGCCCAATTGGAATCAGTGAAACCAACCAATAGCAGAGATGCTTCTTCTCTATAATGAATCCCAAACTGAAATGTACCTCAAACATAACGAAGTATTCTTTTAGCTTCTTTCTAATGACTTTCATGTGGTTTTTTCATAAACCGAGCAATAAGGCCAACAAAAAAGGAAAAGTCAGGTTGGGTATGGGTCAAATACAAAATTTCTCCTACAAGCTAATGGTATAAGGTAGCATCAACTTCAGGGGAAGTACAAGTGACTGAAAGTTTATCTCCAGACTGAAAGGGAGAAGGGGTTGGCTTACAGTCTTCCATGTGAAAGTGACGTAGAAGATCACAAGCATACTTGGAATGGGAAAGAGAAATACCTTCCTTGGATTACAAGACTTGAAGACCAAGAAAATAATGCAAGTGTCCTAAGTCTGTCATTTCAAACTTCTTTTTAAGGTTGGACTTCACATGGTTTATAAGGTTGGGATCACTACCAGTAAGGATAAGATCATCAACATAAAGAACAAGAATGATAAGAGACTTACCAACTTTCTTGGTGTAGATAGTATTCTAGGAATGCCCCCTATGTTAGGATATTCTGACACGTAGGAAATAGTAAGGTATAACATGGTCTAGTGTAGATTTAGGTAAAGTGTGTCTCTTTACTATGTACATTCGTAACTTTCAATCTGATGGTCACGGTATGTTCTTGACATGAAGTGATCTAATGGTTCATTCTCTCCTCAGTATTACTGACACTTGATTCGTGGCTTAACACCTGATTGGTCCATGATCTCTATTTAAAGAGCATGGAGGGTCATTTTTAGGGTGACCATTCATGAGAGAAGCTTATGTAATTTTTCTTTCCTTTATTAATAAATTGCCTGAATTGGCCGCATTGGCTTAGGCCATGAATGTTTCACTCTTTGAGGGTTTTAACCACGTCAAGAATACTGGTGTGTTCATCTGTTATGTGTTTGTGAGAGGTGTCCTTTGCTATCCTATCTGAGGAACTTACCCTGTAAATTCTTACATGGTATTAGATATATTTGAGGGCCACATCTGTTGGTGATCCAAATCGGAAGCCGAGACAACTGCATCCGACTTCCATTTCCTAGATCTACTATTTCTGACCACTTTTAAGCCGAGAGGACTACTCTATTGTGTTAAGATCATTTTTTCCAGTGAGAAACCCCTTTTGCTTCATGTGAAAAGGTTTCTAGTAGCCATAGCTACGTCATCTTTTAAGATCTGGAGGTATAGAGTCTTTATTTGTAGTTTTAGTGTTAGGTCCCTATAATACTAGTGATTACCCCATTACTATTGTAGTTGTATCCCTTATGAATATTGTTGTTCCCCTATTGTCCCCATATTTTTATTACTGTGCCCCATAGAATGCCTCTATTGTTATTTTTGTGGCTTTATATTATTATTGTTAGGTCGGCTAGGTTATATTGTGACTCAGACTTCTATGTATAGAAAGGAGGTTTTGTCATTTGAATCATCCAAGAATTGTTCATTTGTATAATGTAAAGGAGGTTTCCCCCTCGAAGAGGCTAAATTCCAAGGTGTTCAACTATCTCTTCTATCTTCATGTGAGTTGGTTTCATAACATTTGGTATCAGAGCTTTGGATTCTAGGGTTTCACTGCTCCAAATAGGTCATCGTGGTATTTTCACTATAACTTGTTTTCTGCAACATTTCAGAAGCTAAAAAAAAAAAACCCATTTGAGACAAAATCACACTGAACCTTGGGTCCGAACTGCAATGCTTTTCACACTATATTTGCGGAGATATGATCTGAGGAATTTGGTCTTTTTGCAGACTTCTGAATTACATTCCAAACAGGTGACCTGGTGAAAATCATCATAACTTTCTCTCTGAGTATGAGATTGAAATTTCATAAGAAGGTATAGAAAGAGGACAGATTGTAGTTTCTTGTATATATTTTTCATAGCCAAAGGTTGAAATAGTGACTCGTGGCTTGTCGTACAAGTTCGCTCTACTAAACTAGTCTGTAATCAGGTCATTGTGGGAGATTTGGCATAACTCTTCCCTGGAGAATCCAATTTGGATCAGAATGGTGGCATTGGAAAGATGACGTAGAGGGCTACCGCATGTCACAGTTTCAGAACTGGATGATCTAAAATTACAGAGAGACGTCAGATTCAATATCAAGCTCCTACAAAGTGAAAAAAGGTGTGTAGTTTCTTTTAAATTTTTGCATAAGCTTGGTTTGAAAAATTAGTTTGAAGGAATTCAAAGGGCATAGTAAAGCATTATTATTGGTAATTGATGCCCCGAAGAAATAAAATGCAAACACCTTGTAAGCAACCTGAAAGCTCTAGCATGACTCATGAAGAAGAAGAGGAAATGCAACATGATATATCAAAATTACGAGACCAAGTGCAACAATTGTCACTTGCACAAAAAGTAACAGAATCTAAGATGGATGGCTTAAAGAAAGATGTAGAAGCTAAGGTGGATGGTTTAAAGAAAGGCGTAGAAGATAAGATGGATTGTTTAAAGAAAGGCGTAGAAGCTAAGATGAATGAGGTGGAGGCTAAGATGGATGATTTGAAGACAGGCATCGAAGATTTGAAGACAAATTTGAAGACAGATTTGAAAAAGTTTTTACAAGAAATGCTTACTAATGGTGAAAGGGTAGTAAAGGAGACTCATGATGAGAACAAAAAAAATGTTAATTATGATTTCATAAACTCTAATGTTGGATCGAAGACCCACCATATTCCAAAAATCGATATGAGGAAGTTTGATGGCAAGGATCCTGCAACATGGATATTACAGATGGAGCAATTTTTCGATTTCAATAATGTGCAAAACACACAAAAGGTACGTATTGCAACTTTATATTTGAAACCAAATCAGTTTGTATGGTATTAATGGATTTACTCTCATAAACAAATTATCACTTGGGCAATTTTTTACGGAAGAATTGACAGCAAATTATGAGGATATAAAAAGCAACACTTTTTTTAGCCAATTGATAAGTCTCAAACAAAAGGGTTCAATAATGGAGCACATTGAGGAGTTCCAAAAATTGAACATAAGGTTAAAAAATATTCCAGAGGAGAATAGGATTGATGTATTCGTAGGGACTCTAAAGGATAATATCCAACATGATGTTCGCCTTTGGGAACATGATTCATTAGAGAAGGCATTAAGGTTAGCAAGAAAAATGGAAAGCAAAATTATGGCAACTAGGAAGCATACCACTCACAACTATAAAGATGGAAGCGTTGTTGCCCCTAGTCTTCCACAACCTATAAGGTTCACACCACAAAAATTGGAAGAAAAAAGAGCAAAAGGGATTTTTTACAGTTGTGATAGCAAATACACTAAACGTCATAAGTTTGCTGAGAAGAAATTATTCTACATAGATTGTGAAGAGGAAGAAGAAAAGGAGCAAGAAAGGTCAAAAGAAGAGGATATACTCCACGAACAAAGCCTAGATAAAGAAGAAATGAATCCAACCATATCTTCTAATGCATTGGATTGAATTACCACTCCTCAAACCATTAAGATAGAAGGAAAAATCGAGAAGAAAAAGGTAATAGTGTTGATTGATTCAGGAAGTACCCACAATTTTATTCATTGTAAGATAGAAAAAGAATTGAATTGCTTCCTATATCCAGCACCAGAGTGTCTAGTGATGGTTGAAAATGGAGGAATGATAAATTGCTCTGGAAAGTTCCATAACATCAAGCTATCCATGGGACAATATGTATTGACTAGCCCAATTCTTTCCATTCCAATGGGAGGTGCTGATGTTGTACTAGGAGTCCAATGGCTACAATCCTTGGGTATAATAGCTTTTAACTTTCAAGAACTTTTCATGAAATTTTCTGCGGAAGGAAAGGAAGTTGAATTAAGGGGTATTGCAGGGAAACCGTAAAAGATAATCAACTCTAACAGTATGACAAAGCTTCTAAAAAATGAACAAAGAGGTGTAATTACACAATTATGTTCGCTAGATGTTTCCGCATCGGAATCATCTATTTCTCTAGTTCTCCAAAAATTATTGGACAATCATTCCAAGGTATTTGAGACTCCCAAAGGTCTCCCACCTATTCGTGATCATGATCATGCTATTCATCTGATTCCAAGAAGTGTTCCTCCAAACATCAGGCCGTATAGATATCCCTATGCCCAAAAGAGTGAAATTGAACATATGGTTGCAGAAATGCTAGAGGCTGGTATAACTCAACCTAGTCAAAGTTCTTTCTTTACTCCAGTAGTATTGGTGGAAAAGAAGGATGGATCATGGTGCATGTGTCCGGATTATAGGGATCTCAACAAGCTCACTATTAAAGATAAATTTCCCATTCCTGTCATTGATGAATTGCATGGATCAATTTACTTCACCAAGTTGGATCTTCGTTCAGGATATCATCAAATCAGAATGAAGACTGAAGACATTCCAAAAACAGCATTTAGAACTCATGAGGGTCATTATGAATTTTTGTTGATGCCTTTTGGCCTTACCAGTGCACCTTTTACATTTCAAGGTTTGATTAATTCCATTTTCAAGCCCTTCCTTAGAAAATTTGTCTTAGTATTTTTTGATGATATACTAATCTACATCAAGTCTTGACAGGGTGATACAATTATTGCAGGAGAAACAATTATATGCAAGAAGATCCAAATGTTTCTTTAGAGTACAAGAGGTGGAATGTCTGGGTCATATTGTATCTCATGAAGGAGTTAAGGTAGTCCCTAGCAAAATTAAAGCTAATAAGATGGAAAATCCCCACTTCCATAAAGCATCTGTGAGGATTTCTCGGGTTGACAAGGTATTATCCCAAATTTTTCAAGAATTATGGGAGAATAGCAGCACCTCTAACAACATTATTGAAGAAAGATGCATTTTCATGGACTCCAGAAGCAACAAAGGCCTTCGAACATCTTAAAGAGGAAATGTGACAAGCACCAGTCTTAGCTACACTGGGCTTCACAACAACCTTTATTGTGCAATGTGATGCTTCAGGAAATGGAATTGATGATGTTTTAATGCAAGATGAAAGACCCATTGCTTTTGAAAGTTGTCCAATCAAGGGAAAGTTTTTACACAAAGCTATTTATGAGAAGGAAATGTTGGCAATAATACATGTACTTAAGAAATGGTGACCCTACCTAATGGGAAGACACTTCAAGGTAAAAATAGTTCATGATAGCCTTAAATACTTTTTAGAACAAAGATTATCCTCTGAAGAGCAACAAAAGTGGGTCACAAAGATGTTGCGTTATGACTTTGAAATCATCTACAAAAAAGGGCGTCAAAATGTGGTGGCAGATGCACTCTCAAGAAAGGATGAAGATGTGGAAGCATTGTTGTGCGCCATTTCTATTATCCACCCAGATTGGATAAACGAAGCAAGGGATGAATGGAAGAATGATGAAGAAGTGTGGGCAATTATTCAAAATTTATAACAAGATTCTAGTACATCTGATACATTTAGCTGGCAAAATGATTCGTTATGGTACAAAGATCGCTTATACCTCTGTAATAATTCCCAAATCAGGTAAAATATTGTTATGGAATTGCACACTTCTCCCTTAGGAGGGCACTGAGGATTTTTAAAAGCTTACCACAGGGTTAAGAAGGATTTTTTTGGGATGGCCTTAAATTGGATATTCAAAAGTTTGTGAGGGAATGTTTGGTTTGCCAACAAAATAAAGTTGAAATAATTAAGACCCCGGGTCTATTACAACTTTTATCCATTCCAAGCTAACATTGGGTGTTATAGACATTTTTGTGCCTTGCATCACTGAGCATGAAATGTCAATAATCAAGGGATCCAAAGTCCCTAAACATGTTGTTCCTACCCCTAGAGGAATAAGGCAAGCAAACCACAACACTTCACAGAAGTTCTCCACCTGAAAACACTCAAAAACAAGGCAATTCTGGATCATGTCAACTGCTCCACTGAGCATTTGCGCTGAATGTCAACTGCTCCACTGTCTACCTGCGTTGAATGTCAACTGCAAAGAGGGCTACCTGCACTGAGCGAGTTTGGACAAGTGGCAGAGTCATTCCTCAAGGTGTCAATGCCTAGGAAGCTTCCAAAATGACACTTGGATCAAGGAATTCGACTGGTGATGAGTAAGAGGTTCCAAATCTCCAAGTGGAAGCAAGAACCTCCAAGTGGACTCAAGAACTATGAGAGGGAGAGGACACTAGTCAGTTTCATACCAGCCTCAAGCTGACTCATCCTCTCTCCAAAACTCCTATATATAGATCTCTCTCCATGAGGTCAGGGGAGGCTGGAATTTGGTATTTGCAAAGAATTGTTGTTGGTTTGTGGCTAGAAACATTGGGTGTGTTATGATTTGAAGGGAGCTGAAGAAGGAATTCTATTCTGCTGGGAAGGAGATGCTGGGTTGGAGCCCTATGGGTTGTATCTCTTCCTGAATCCTGTTACTTTCAATAAAGCTATCTTGATTCTTTCCTATATGCTGGTGTATTTTGTATGATTGCATTAGTATATTTGATTTACTTCTAATCCTGAATCATTTATGAATATGTATATTTTCCTTTGTATGGTTTTCTTCTCTTGTCGCAGGTAGCTGCTCTCTTGTCACAGGTAGCTGTTCTCTTGTGATCTTGTGGGATTCAAGTAGCTGTTCTCTTGAGCAAGCGAGGAGGCAAGTAGCTGTGGACACACAAAGAGAAGAGGATCTAGTTCGAGGGACAACCGGAAGACAATGGTAAGTCTGCCGATCTCCCCTCTTTTACATTTCATAAAGGGAGAAATCATAATAGCTGTATTCGTTTGTTGCTAAGGCGCTGTCACACCTTAGGTTGATAGGATCGTCCTGCATAGGCATTTTTCCCCACAACAAATTGGCGACTCTGCTGGGGAAGAACTTGTTTATTCATTTCATTTGTGTTTCCGTCATTTGTTTATTTCATAGACTTGACAGCAACTTTTGAATTGCATATTTCCCGAATGCAAAGTAAAAGTTGCTGCTTTGATCCAGTTTGTTGGACTTGTCTATGATCTAAACTAGATCCACAAATGATTTGATGATCCTTGTGATAGTCTTTAGTACCCTATCAAAGCATCCCTCTATTTATACCTTGCTTGTGTTTCTGATTTGGCCTGAAACAGTTGATTTTTGAGCATTTTGTGACCCAGAAACCAAGGGAAACGAGAGTTTCTCTGTTCAGCGCAGGCACTGTGAAGGCAGTCTGCATTTCAACGCAGGTCCCGAAGGGGCTACCTGCGCTGAATGTCAAACTGACAGTGTTGGACCTGCGCTGAACCAGTGTGGCCTTGTGCAGCTGGGGTTCTTTGTCCTTTTTTTCCCTGTTTTGATCTCTGTTTTTGCAGCCTTTAACCAAGCATAGGTGCCAGTCTGATAACCCTTTTCTTTTCTTGAATTCCGCCCCGTTTTTGTACAAAAAGATTGTGAATTTTTTAATGTGTTTGTGGCGTCATTTACAGTCTTCCTTTGCATGAGTAAAGTAGTCTTTCTGTAGCCTTTGATTCAGATCTGATTGAGAGTGATCTTAGAAGAGAGTTCATTGGTTGTTTGTTCAGATTGATTATAGTTTTACTTTTTCTTATTGGTTTGAATTTGTTCTTTTCAAAGTATCAAAACAAGTCTTTATTTCGAAAATAGCAAAGTGATTGTAATCTCTTCTACCCTTGTTGATTTCGAAGAAAGTGAACGTGTTTATATTGATCATCTTAAAAGTAAATTCAAAGTTGTGCAAAAATATTTCTTTGTAGGCATTTATACTAAGAAAGTTGAAAACAAACACCTGCATTGTGCATTTTGCATTTGATAGTTTGCATGTTGGATTTAGGGAAAGTGCCTTAGAGTGTGCTGATTGCTCTTTCAGAAAAGATAGTCGCTCTATTTTCCCTTAGTAGCTAGGATTTTCAAAGTTGAAAGATTGTAAAGCTTGCTTACCATCTTAGACTGCATTTAGGAATTTGTATCATACATCTCGTGGTGAACCTTGAAAGGCAAACTTTAAAAAGATCAACCTAAAATAAACTGAATGAACCTAACAACGCTTTGTAACATAACGCACAACATAGAGGTCTAGGCTAGAGATGTGTTCCGGCGTCGTTAAGCCTAGTGACTGTCGATCTCTAAGAAGGTGGGTGATTCCTCCTGAGAGACGGTAGAGATTGTACGGATTTGTGCTCCCACGTACCGTCGCGTATATATTGGGAGAACCCTATAGGCATATATCTTTTATCCTTAGGAAGCCGTGTCAGCCACCCTACTGATTGCAATGCAGTGAACACAACATTCACGAAGATCGACCACCCGTACTGTAAAAAGTATTCTGTGGTTTTGCGAAAAGTTTGGCACACCATCTGCCTAGATCTCCAGAGCAGTTTCTTTTGGCCTTTTTCAGACTCTATAACAGAAAAAGTCCATCTGAGCATTTGTCACTTCGGGCTCGTTAAAACATCGAAGGAGACTAGAGTCATCTTTAGCTTTTTCTCGACTCTTTAAAAGTGAAAAAGCAAGTTGTGTCTAAAGCGTCTAATAAAATTCATTCAGTTCAGAAACACAAATTTCCCCTTTTAATATTTTGGTTGATCGAGTAATCCGCAATCGTGGAAGAAAGTCAATTGAAACCCCGTTGTTCGCGGAGACTTACGAGTCAACCGTCTTTGTCTCTGGAATCGAAAACAGTACGGACAAAGCGAACTCGTTTAACTGGTTCAAAATCTCCTATCAAAGTTAGAACTAGTGTTCCAACTACATTTGAGATTCCAGTTACTCCAAACATTTATGGAAACCCTGCCTCTATAGAAGAAGTTCAACAGCCACAGAAGGACAGTAATACTGATCTTAGTCTGGGGGCAAATACTTGTGTAACTGAACCAGTTCCATCCGTAACCGGTCCAGAGAGTTTTGTTCCTCAAACAACTGTCGCTGTCGAAACAACCCCTTCTTCGGCACCAGAAATATTTTACGGACCTGACGGTCTTCCTCTTCCACCTGGTTTGATTGCGATAGAGGAAATTGTAGAGGATCCGCAAACAAGTACTCCAACCCATTTTGGAGTCGGGGTCACTCTATTTCCTTCATCAGAAGTTAATCCACCACAAGTGGAGGTTCCTGTAGAATCGCTAGGCAATCTATTGGATAGACTTAAAATGTCTGAACAACCGTCATCATCTAGGACTGTGTCAAACGACACAACGACAGCAGAAGCCCCTGCCGTCACTCCAAAAATGTTTGCCGGCATACCATCTGTCCCAACTAGCTCACAACTGCTAGAAGGAGTCCACCAAGGGACTATTTCGACAGTGTGGTCTGTTCCAGTTTGTTCATCCGGAGTAATATCCGGCAACTCTTATGTTGAGACTCGCCAAATTGATCCATTTGGAGGTCAATTTGGGCAATCCAGTCCCCAAGGACAATCAATCCCCTTGAGTTCTGGATTGCTACCGTATGGGGGGTAGTATGCCCTTTCATTACCCCCTCCGGGAGGGTACCCATACGGGAGTTCACAACAGTATTCAGGTTATACTGGAATTACATCAAGTGGTTGGGTACCTATGCTACCTCAACAACCAAGGGTTGTATATTCTATGCAACAGTGTGTACCTATGACGAACATCCCAACCACACCGGCTATTGTAACAGTGTCGCAAGTTCAAGCGATGCTTGTTGCATGTCAACCTCAGATTTCTCAGGTTGTAATGCAACAGCCCCTTGACCATGGGTCACAACCACAATCGCCAACTGGTGGGGCGACACAGGTCCAAACGGGTACAATTACCCCACACCTTGGTCCAACAGTTAGCATAGCACAACAGAACATGGATTCACAACCATGGCTGGTGCAATACCAACAACCACAATTCCAGCAAGTGTACCAAGGTTCTGAGCAGCAGATCTTTGCGAACAGTGGACAACCGTATATCCAAAACGGTCAAAACTAACCACTTTACAGTGGTCAAGTCCACCAACCGTATCAGTCATACCAACATCAATTACATTATGCTGGTATGCAAAGGCCCACTGCTCAAGCGATTCCATCGTACCCTGGTTATGCTTCACCTAACCTGAATCAACAGTTACCATTCGTGGCAACTTTAGAGTTACCCGATTTACACCGGTTAACCAACGATCCGATTTCTTATGCCCCTTGGTGGCCAGCGATTCCTCACAAACTTCCATCTGACATTCCTAAATTCAATGGAAATCCAGGTGAAGACCCATCGAATCATGTGATGAATTTTCATCTGTGGTGTTCGTCGAACACCCTGAACGACGATTCGATAAGGCTTTGCCTTTTTCAGAGGACATTGACAGGTCCAGCGGCAAAATGGTATATTGAATTACCTAGAGCCTCGTTCGACAATTTTAGTTCCCTAGCCACGACTTTCTTAACCCATTTTCAATTACCGATAAGGTATGAAACAGGAACAGAAATATCAACCAACTTCAAGCAGACAACTGCCACTCATATATCTGATCATATACATGAATGGCGTCGTCATCGAAGGATGGTGAAAACATACGTTCCCGATCAGCTGTTAGTTGAATGGTTTATAAAATCGTTACTTCCGGCTATAACAGAAGATGTGGCGAAGGGGGGAGTCTAGACTTAGTATATACTCAGTCTGGCACGCTCTACGACAAAATACCTCACACCCCTAGACCGGAATTTTCAATTCCTCCCCCTCCAAAATCCAATAGTGACTCTCATGTCGGTGATGGCGTGATTGGCACGGCAAACGCGAAATCGATAAAGGCTTCGTCTAAAAAAACCCGTAAGAATTCGGATCAAAATGCAAAAGAAGAAATTCTTGCTTCGGAAGTAAATGTCGTATCAGCAGATAAAGGCAAAGAAACCAATCAACCAGGAAGCAAGAAGAAGCAAAATAAAGGGAAGAAGAAGAAACAGGGTGAGTCATCCCCTGGAAAAAATTCTTCAAACCCTCCTGGGAAAGGGAAACCAAATTATCCATGTCAAATATGTGATGAAGAGGATCATTACACAAAGAATTGTCCATTCAAAGCTGAATTAAAGAGGTTCTTTAAAAGTTCCCAAACCTCAGCCGTGTTAACTGATCCATTTCCCAACCCAGGTCAAAATCTGGTTGATAGTGGAAATGCTTCCCCGTCACAAGTGCTTATGTTGTCGGTTTCAAAACAGCAGAATGATGCTTTGATTTTGACAAGGAACAAAGATTACGGGGATCCTCAGCTGTCGAACGACAGAGGTAAAGATCAACCAAGTAGTTCGACAACAACTTCGACAGAAGTTGTACCGCCCATCATTCTTGAATTAACAATAAAACCGCCAAAGGGAGTAGTACACAAGTCGACATTTAATCCTCGCGCCAGGGCGGCGCAGCATTATAACATAGTGGAAGATTTGGCCCAATCGCCATCCGCTATGTCGACTCTTGAAGTATTACAAAATTGCCCATCCCAAAGGCAGGCTTTGTTATCGGCTATTGGTGGGGTTGATCCTAAGGATTCCAATCTTGTATCCTTTGATCACAAAGGATACGATCCTCAGTTACCAGCTCAACTAGCTTTCCTTATTCAAGTGAAAGCCCTCAACAAAACTGTTCACAGAACAATTACTGATGAGGGAGCATCTACATGTATTATGTTGATGAGTTGCTGGAAAACTTTAGGATCTCCAACCTTGTCGTGATCTTCGACGACATTAAAAGCTTTCGACGGAAGGACTTATACCCCGTACGGTACCCTTAACAACTTGAAGGTTGAGCTGGGAGGAAAAATGGTAGAAATTGATGTTGAGGTCATCGATGGAAATCTTGACTACAACATCCTACTCGGTAGACCATGGATCTATGCCATGGCAGCTGTTGTGTCGACTTATTTCAGGAAGATCGCATTCCCGTTTGAAGGAGGGATTACGGTCGTCGACCAACAGAACTTCCTCCCTAATGGTTCACAAGTTACAGGAAGCATTCCCATGATCCATGAGAGCAACCATTCGCTTCAAGATATCGGAGTAGGATTATTGAAAGCCCCACAATGATGGGAACTTTCGCGCTACTGCCTCCTATTTACATAGGAAATATACCGTTTGTAGCAACCTCCAACATGATATCTTCCACGAAGGTCACAAAAGACAGTGTCGACATGGATCATGCAATTGTTTTGCCCCCAAGCCCTTTAGAAATATTGTAGCAATCAACGTTTCAAGCATGGGAGGCGAACCCAAATCAACGCTCATCAAGCGTTTGGGTAGATAGGTCTAGAGAATATGGTACCCCATTAGATCCTTGGTCGAAAGTACATGGGACTGACGAAGGAATCTTACAATCAATGTTGATTGAGGGGGCACCATGAAATGATCACCACCATTGTTCCCTTCTTCCGGAATATGAAGAAGATACTCAACGTGACCTTTATCACCCTTCAGTTTTTGGATTCCTAACAAATACTGTAAATACGGTGGATTTCGAGCGAAACTTATCCAATATTGAAGAGACTATAGCCATAAATATCTCGACTAAAACAAATGTTGTAGAGAATATTTATGTCGGCAAAGGTTGTTCCCCTTTAGAACTGGAAATATATAACGCTCTTTTTCGCGAATTCAGAGATGTCTTTGCTTGGTCATATGATGAAATGCCAGGCATTGACTCGAGTATCGTTGAACATGAAATTAAAATGTATCCTGATGTCAAACTAGTAAGACAACGGCTTCGGCAGGTGCACCCCAAGAAAGCCGTTGTCATTAAGGCGGAAGTTGAAAAACTTCTCCATGCTGGATTCATCTACCCGGTTCCTCTAACCAATTGGGTATCAAATATTGTCCCTGTTATGAAAAAACAAGGGACGATTAGAGTGTGTGTCGATTATAGGGATGTAAACCAAGATTGTCCAAAGAACAACTACCCTACACCCTTCATCGACCAGATAATTGATGAATGCGCCGGATGTGAAATCTTTTCATTTATGGATGGATTTTCCGAGTATAATCAAATAAATATCCACCCACAGGACCAGTCAAAGACTACATTTATTTGTCCGTGGGGCACATTCGCTTATCGAAAATTACCCTTTGGTTTGAAGAACGCAGGGGCGACGTTTCAGAGGGCAATGAATTATGCCTTCCATGACATCAAGAACATCGTTCAACCTTATCTCGACGACCTTCCGGCTCATTCGCGAAAGCGGACTGATCATCCGCAACATTTAAGAGCAATATTTCTACGTTGCCGACACTACAAGATAAGACTCAATCCGCACAAATGTGTGTTTTGCGTCGGTTCTGGTTGTTTACTTGGCTTTGTAGTCTCTAAGGATGGGATTCGTCTCGACCCTTGCAAGGTTCAGGCAATCATTAATTTGCCTCCACCTTCAAATTTGCTTCAGATTCAGAAACTCCAAGGGAAAGCAAACTTTCTGAGGAGGTTCATTCCAAATTACGCAGAACTTGCTAAAGCTTATACTCGTCTTTTGAAAAAGGATGTACCTTTCGTCTGGGACCAGGTGGCGCAAGCTTCCTTTGATGCTCTGAAAGAATGTCTAGTAAAAGCATCATTAATGTACGCCCTGGACTATCAAAGAGATTTTAACCTGTATCTGGCTGCAGCGGATACGACCATTGCAATGGTTTTAGTTCAAGAAGTCGATGTAATTGAACATCCTATATATTATTTAAGTAAAAACTTAAATGATACAGAAAGTAAATATTCTTATATTGAAAAAATAGCGCTTGCAGCTATTCAAGCGATTCAAAGGTTTCGACATTATGTCCTCTTTCGGAAAACTACCATTTTGTCAGATTGCAACCCCATGACTTATATACTGTCGCGACAGTTGCTGGGGGGAAAATATTCAAAATGGGTAGCGATCCTTCAAGAGTTTGATCTGGAATTTATAAAATCCAAATCAAAGAAAACTCTAGTTTTCGCAGAATTATTATGCGATCTCCCATCGTCATCCAACGATGAAACATCAGAAGAGTCAATCGTGGACGAAAGTTTGTTTCTGATATCTACAAGCAATGAGTGGTATGGAGATATCATAATTTATCTCCAAACCCAAAAATTCAGGCCTCACACCTCTCACTCTGAACATAAACGTATATGATACCAAGCAAAAGACTACATGATCGTCGGTGATACGCTTTACCGTCGTGGTATCGATACAGTTCTGAGGAGGTGCCTTACCCATGAGGAGGCCGAAAAAGCCCTGAATGAGTGTCATTCAGGGGCATGTGGAGGGCATCAATCTGGATATGCAACAACACAAAAAATCTTACGAGCAGGTTACTTCTGGCCAACTATGTTCAAAGATTGCATAATCGGAGTAAGAAGTTGCCACGCTTGTCAAATTTTTGATAGCAAAACCAGAAGACCGCCCGCACCTTTACAGCCAATAGTTGCTGTTGGGCCTTTCGCCAAATGGGGCATCGATTTCATGCAATGTAACCCCACCTCGACCAGGGGGCATGGGTATATTATAGTCGTTGTTGACTATTTTACCAAATGGGCCGAGGCGATGCCTACATTGGATAACATGGGTGAAACAACTGCCCTTTTCTTTTTCAATCATGTAGTCGCCAGGTTTGACGTACCACAGGCTATAGTTACAGATCATGGATCGCATTTTCGCAATCACATGATGGTCGAATTAGCTGCCAAGCTAGGGCTATCTCACGACAGCTCTACCCCATATTATCCGCAAGCCAATGGACAAGTTGAAGCAATCAACAAGGTCCTGAAGCGTATGTTGCAAAGGATGATCGGGGTTCATAAAAGAAGGTGGCACCTAATCCTGTACTCAGCCTTGTGGGCTTACCGAACATCGGTAAAGAACGCGACCGGGTTCACACCTTTCCAACTGGTGTATGGCCTGGAAGCAGTCTTGCCAGTCCAGTGCGAAATTTCGTCGCTTAAACTCACAATTGATCTCCTCCCCGGAACATCAGGAGAAGAGGATCATTTCTTGGAATTAATCCAGTTGGATGAAACCCATCGTGACGCTGCTTTGGCTAACGAAGCCCATAAGAAACGAGTCAAGGCGCAGTTCGACAAAAATGTCAAACCCCGTGTCTTCTCAGAAGGTGACTTGGTCTTGCTTTATGACCAAGAATCCGATAAATTGGGAGCAGGTAAATTTAATTCCTTATGGATGGGCCCCTATATTGTTAAAAGGGTGTTAGCAAAAGGAGCCTACGAGTTAATGGATTGTGACGGAATTCCACTGGCGCAACCCCGCAACGGGTTGTACCTCAAGCGTTACTATGCTTAATAGTAACCTATATGCTTTTGTTGTATTTTTTTTCGATAAAGTATTTGTTCTGGTCAAGTGATCCACCTTTTTTTTATTTTTTGCAGATGTCAAACCTTCTGGAGACATGTGTTGGATATGCCGACGGAGCGAGTCGTACTTCGCGGAACCTATCCTCCGCAGCCTGGGCCATTTTTGATCCAAGCGACGAGTTAGTGAGTTTCAGAGGTGTATGTATTGGGCAATCAACGAATAACATCGCTGAGTATAGCGCGTTGATAGAACTACTCTCTGATGCCATCACACGTGGCATACGCTGACTAATTGTCAGGCTAGACTCACAGCTCGTAATACTACAACTCAATGGTATATATTCCGTTTGCAATCCAGCTATTTATCGCATGTTCCTTAGGGTTAAGATTTTGGAAAGACAGATTGATTCAATTCAATACCAGCATATTTCCAGAAACTTAAACACATTAACCGACTCATTAGCAAATTATGTGTTATATAGACATTTGCAGCATTTATAAAAGAGACACATCATCAATGATTGTACATATGGATCATATAACTCAACCAGAATAAAACTCGAAAATCAAAATATATATAAGTTGTTCATAGTTCATACATAATGTTCTGTAACCAAGACAAGATCGGTCATATGACCCAACAACTCAAAATGCTAGGGGGCACCCTAGTCTAGTGATGCTCATGATAGCACGTCACGGCCTGTGCAATCATGCGCAAGAGACGAGTCCATCGTCTAGGCACACCAGTAGTATGTCGCTGCAACTGTAAAGGTAACTCGTCCATCCTCACATCGGGAATGCCGAGTGTAAGGCTCTCAACCTGCTCCTGCACAGCTGTAAGAGTCTCTGCGACATCAAGGTCGCGGAGAATAACCCTCCCAACAGTCTCCCCTACTGGGGTAGCAACTGGCGCTTTCGGGCGAGCTGCTGGACGAACAGGACCATCATCTGCATGCACACATGAGTTTGATTAAAGTCTTGATAGAATAAAGCACAAGGACGTTATGAGTAAGAATAGTAAACAGTAATATGGTCAAAATTTTTACCAATAGCGCCCCACTGTTCGCCATCCGGTAGCACCAAATCCGGATCACCTCGGAAATCCATGCCAACATATGGGTACTGGGAATAGACCATCTCCTGACGCTCGAACCACCTGAAGAAGGTATCAGTGAAAGTAATCTGAGATTGACCGGCATGCCTAGACATGTGATCAACCCATCTCTGCATGCGTGTCTCGGTAGGAGAAGGCAAGTCGAGTGCGATATACTGAGGCTGCATCAGTGGTATTTTCTCCAAGGCAAAGGCAGTCAGAATAGAACCATACCCAAAGTTCTTCAGCTTCCCGTCCTTTACCTTGTTCAATTGACTTTTCATCTGAGCAAGTACTGCGTCACACCAGTTGAATACTTTCGGTTGGAGACACTCCAAGGCGTGCTGCACATAAGATATGTTGGCAACATGTAGAGATGCGCTACCGGCCATCCTACCAATAGTATACAGAATGGACCTGAGAGACATGTCAGTGATCTCACGGATAACAACCTTGCCGTCTCTGCTCGGCTGGGAACCTTCCCTGCAATACTGGCGGACATAATCTCTCACGGAGTCATTCCCCCGGGCCGAACCTGACAAAGAAATGGGGGCACCCCGCCTTGACAATCCAGTCAAGAAGTAAATGTCCTCTATGGTCAAGGGGATGGATTTTCCCCTAATCTGGAATACTTGGTTAATGGGATCCAAAGCATATACTGCAGTAGAGAGATTTGTGCTCTCATGTTAGAGATACGGAAAAACTTCAGCAGGCCACAGTTCCGTAGCGCGTTCACCGTGACAGGGTCATGGAGGGCAATCATGTCCTCCTATTCATGTTCTCGTTCTTGCCATGTAAGGGACATTTTGCTCAAAGATCGCTGCAAAACAAACAAGAGAAAGAGTAAGTTCCTGAATTTGATGAGAAACTGGCAAAATTTCATCAAAAAACTGTGCATAGAAATGCGTTTTTAAGATCAGCGCAGTTGGCAAGTGTCCTGCCTGCGTTGGAGGTCAAACTGCCTTAAGTTAGCTTGACATTCAGCGCAGGTTTCGAATGGACTGCCTGCGCTGATGCCAGAGCACCCTAACAAAACCCCAGGGGCTCATGGGGGCAGGAAAACAGGCACAAAATGGGAAAAAGAAACCATGAAAAGAAAGAGCTAGAGTTTAGCTCCTACCTAGTCCAGACGGCGCTGAAAATCGTCCGCAGAATCTCCCGGAATCAGCTGGTGAAAATCAAGGGGGAAGAGGCACCTCCAGAGCTCCAACAAACCAAATTCAAATGAAATGGTAAAATGAGAGGTAAAAACACCTTTTAATGGTTTTTTACGTAGTTCAAAGCGAAATATTAGGGTTATAATCTCATTTTCATGTAAATATTATTCATTTCTAACAAAGTTTGTTGCAGCAATTGAGAATGCAGTACTATCCTTGAAAAGAGAAAAGCTATTTATGGTAAAAATCAAAATTTTGACTATATAATCGAGCAGTTTTAGCATAAAGTTCATGCTCGTTAAAAAATAAACGCAAGATCCGAGCAGTTTTAACGCAGTCTTCATGCTCGTTAAAAAATAAATATAAGCAGTGAGCAATGTTTCCTCCAGAGTTTAAGCTCATTTTTAACTAAAAAATGAACCTATCCCGGTAAATAACCACTGTGATCGTAAATTTATCAGCCATAAAAGCCTTGGTCGTGTTTGCACCTGCCACCTCCACTTTTCATTTGGCCAATCGTTCACCTCCATATGACTGTTTACCCATTTTGAGGAACAGCTGCGAAGAGTGATTTCACCTAGCCATCCTTGTGACACTGCCGTGATTGGAAAATTCCAACCTGTACCTGGAATCATTTGCTATCCCTGTTTATCACTCGTTCCTCAAAAGACGAGTCTTCTTTAAGCTCTTTTCAACTGACTCGTAAAATATGAAAAGATTGCCGAGTTTTGGCCTTCCAGCTCGTTAAAGGACAGGAAGAGCTATCCCTCCTCTAGATTTTAATCTTTTTGGACCTGAGGGATTATTGAACAAAAAGATCGAGCGCTTGTTTTGTTCGACTCGTTAAAGATATCGAAAACTCATCCCTTCTGTATTGTTTTATACTTTTTCAGACTTAAGGGATTAGATGACGAAAAAGGAATTTTGGAGTTAACTTTATGTACCTTTTCAGACTCTCTAAAAATGAAAAGGAACGAGTTATCCTTGTCTTTAGACTCGTTAAAATTATTAAATAGCGACAAACTTGTCTTTTGACGAGAACGAGTTTCACTATCGCTAAGCTCGTTAAAACATAGCGATGGGCTTGCCCAAAGGGTAGGTTATAGAACAAGCATATGTTATCCTCCTCAAGCTTGACAAAAATAAAGAGGTACTGGTCAGCAATGACTGGGGAAAAATTGGGAAAAAATCAAGAAAACTTTGATGGTAGCAGGTCGCTCTTGAACATGACACTTTTCCTCCGTATCACATTCGGGTTGGGTTGTTTCATTCACCGGTGACATCACCATGGTCTTGCCATACCATCCATATTTGGGGTAATGCTACTGATCCATCGCATTAGTGTCGCCATATGTTCAAGAGAAGTCGTTCAGAAAGAGTCAACCGGGTCCCATCCACTGCCATACATTATCCTTCATCCATTCATGACTGCCACCCTGAATCATATGTCACAGATTGTTTTCACCTCTATTAAAATCATTAGCTCCGTTCCGTGTCACTGATGTGGGATTCATTAAGACCCTCCTTTGACGGATCGCTCCTTGTCGACATCATCTCATTATCCAAGGAGTTGATCTAGGGACAACCGCTTCAGTACTTTGAAGCTTGCATGCCTCAATGGCAAGTTTCTCACTTCCAGCGACAGGTATACATCAATGACCTTCGACCAGAAGATTTTGCATGGTGTTCGACGCCAAGTCCGTTATTCACACCACGTAAATTGTACTGCAGTACCTTGAGGGTCATTATCATTATCGGTGATTCCTCTCGCTCTTGTTAACGGTTTACATCATTGACCGGTAATCAAGCGATGTCTTTCCATGTTCGACTTTAGCGCAATTCTCACATGGATCGACTTGTACTTAGAGTGAAGATCGAATGAGTTTGAAGACCCCGGATCTAGTTTCATCCATCCGGGCTGCGATATATATTCAGGAAAAATAAAGACATTTGACATGTACATCATTACAGAAGATGATCATCCTACTCAAAGGATGATAATTTCACTAAAATTATCAGTCTACCATCAGACGATCGTCTGTTCTATGTACAAAAAATGAATTTATAAAGCTAAGCATGGGAATGCCTGCCTCAGCTAGATCATGAAAGGAGTATGAATCATAATGTATTTTATTGTATTTTATTACAGGTCTCCTCCCAGCAGATGGATGAACTTCGGACCCTCCTGGATAAATCATTTCACCCGATAAACGGCCTCATACTTTAGGGGGCAACTGTTATAGAAATTTTTGTGCCTTGCATCACTGAGCATGAAATGTCAATAATAAAGGGATCCAAAGTCCCTAAACATGTTGTTCCTACCCCTAGAGGAACAAGGCCAGCAAACCACAGCACTTCACAGAAGTTCTCCACCTGAAAACACTAAAAAACAAGGCAATTCTAGATCATGTCAACTGCTCCACTGAGCATCTGCGCTGAATGTCAACTGCTCCACTGTCTACCCGCGTTGAATGTCAACTGCAAAGAAGGCTACCTGCGCTGAGCGAGTTTGGACAAGTGGCAGATTCATTCCTCAAGGTGTCAATGCCCAGGAAGCTTCCAAAATGACACTTGGATCAAGGAATTCGACTGGTGATGAGTAAGAGGTTCCAAATCTCCAAGTGGAAGCAAGAACCTCCAAGTGGACTCAAGAACTATGAGAGGGAGAGGACACTAGTCAGTTTCATACCAGCCTCAAGCTGACTCGTCCTCTCTCCAAAACTCCTATATATAGATCTCTCTCCATGAGGTCAGGGGAGGCTAGAATTTGGTATTTACAAAGAATTGCTATTGGTTTGTGGCTAGAAACATTGGGTGTGTTATGCTTTGAAGGGAGCTGAAGAAGGAATTCCATTATGCTGGGAAGGAGATGCTGGGTTGGAGCCCTATGGGTTGTATCTCTTCCTGAATCCTGTTACTTTCAATAAAGCTATCTTGATTCTTTCCTATATGCTGGTGTATTTTGTATGATTGCATTAGTATATTTGATATAATTCTAATCCTGAATCATTTATGAATATGTATATTTGCCTTTGTATGGTGTTCTTCTCTTGTCACAAGTAGCTGCTCTCTTGTCACAGGTAGCTGTTCTCTTGTGATCTCGTGGGATTCAAGTAGTTGTTCTCTTGAGCAAGCGAGGAGGCAAGTAGATGTGGACACACAAAGAGAAGAGGATCTAGTTCGAGGGACAACCGGAAGACAACGGTAAGTCTGCCGATCTCCCCTCTTTTACATTTCTTAAAGGGAGAAATCATAATAGTTGTATTCGTTTGTTGCTAAGGCGCTGTCACACCTTAGGTGGATAGGATCGTCCTGCATAGGCATTTTTCCCCACAACATTGGGAGGAGGTTTCAATGGATTTTATCATAGGTTTACCCAAATCTGAGGGAAAGAGTGTCATCATGGTGGTAGTTGACAGACTTACCAAGTATGCACACTTTTGTGCATTATCACATCCATTTAAAGCCAGTACAATTTCTACTGCATTTATGGAAACAATTCAAAAGCTACATGGAAATCCAAAGATTATTGTATGTGATAGAGATCCCATTTTCACTGGAAATTTTTGGACAAAATTATTTTCTTGTCTTGGTAGTCAGTTAGCTCATAGCTCATCTTATCATCCTCAATCTGATGGGAAAACTAAGATAGTAAACAAATCTTTGGAAGGAAATCTTCGTTCCTTTGTATTTGATAAACAGACAAAATGGGTCAAATGGTTGCCTCTGGCTAAATGGTGGTATAACACTTCCTTCCATAAAACAACAAAAATGACCCCATTTAGGAACTTTATGGATATCAGCCACCATCCATCGCATCATATTTAAGAGAAAATTCTAAGGTTCAAGCAGTGGAACATCACATCGAACATCAACAACAAGTTCTCCAGCTCTTAAAGGATAACCTCGTGTTGGCACGAAACAGAATGAAACAACACGCATATCAACATCGCAGCGAAAGAAGTTTTGATGTAGGTGATTGGGTATTCCTATGGCTACAACCATATAAACAAATGTACCTCAAGCAAGCTAAGAAGGATAATAAATTATCACCAAAGTATTATGGTCCGTACAAGGTGTTGTAAAAGATTGGTACTATGGCATACAAATTGGAGCTTCCTGCAGCTTCTCGGGTGCACCCAGTTTTCCATGTTTCATGTTTAAAGAAGGTTATAGGAGACAAGCTCCCAGTTCAAACAATATTTCTAGAACTTGACGAGGAAGGAAAAATTATATTGGAACCGAAAGTAATCACAGAAACAAGAACTCGACAGTTACGAAATTGATAAATTTCGGAGTATCTCATCAAGTGGATGAACTTATCCGCTGAAGATTCCACATGGAAGGATGAAAATTCTATACAGAAGCATCTAGAACTACTCAAGAATTGAGGACAACACGTTTTTGAAGGAGAGGGGCATGTTAGGTCCCTATAATACTAGTGATTACCCCATTACTATTGTAGTTGTATCCCTTATTAATATTGTTGTGCCCCTATTGTCCCCATATTGTTATTATTGTGCCCCATCGAATCCATCTATTGTTATTTTTGTGGCTTTATATTATTATTGTTAGGTCGACTGGGTTATATTGTGACTCCTTAGACTCCTATATATAGAAATGAGGTTTTGTCATCTGAATCATCCAATAATTGTTCATTTGTGTAATGTAAAGGAGGTTGCCCCTCGAAGAGGCTGAATTCCAAGCCATTCAACTATCTTTTCTATCTTCTTGTGAGCTGGTTTCATAACATTTAGCTATTTATCTCTCTATTTATTTCGGTTTATTTATCTCTTTGTTTTTTATTACCGGATCTATACCTTTCATTTCTGTGTATGCTATTTGCCCTGCAAATCTATGCCATCTGGGAAAATCAGAAACAGAAAGGAAGGATTTTTCTCATGCATATGCTCTTTTCCGCCACACCTTAGTGTGATCTCGGAAAATTAGAAACATTAAGCAAAATATTTAGGTTCGGGTGAAATCTAACTTCAAGCCACAAGGTTTGGTTATTTTTGTACGTCCGTGTTTGGTTGTGTGGTTTTTTTCTTTGTAGGTAAAAATAGATTTTCAAGTAAGCACGCACCTGTTGGCTACATGGGGCCTAACTGAGGTTCAGCGTTAGTTGTCCAAACAAATCCCTACACTACTGGCCCTTTCGGCATCAGCCCGTAGAGTGCAGACTAAAGTCTCACCTGAAGCAAACTGGGGGGATGTTGCAACCATGTTTCTGCACCCTGAGATGGTCATGATGTCGGTTTATTCCTTGTGTTCATGTATTCGTGTAGGTTGTTAAGTTCTAGCGCTCTGTCCGTCTAGCCCTTTATTCTGCCCTTTAGTACCTCTGCAAAGGAGTAAGATTGACCTTTGCACGTCCCTAACCTTCGGTTCAGATACTTTTGCGCTGCTGTGATAGCATATTGAACAAGTTTCCAAGTTATATTTAAATGTTTCACTTATCTTACTAAATAATCATAGTTAGCACTATGTAAATAGATATTCTTACTTGCATTCAATTATCCAATGTAATTACATACATTTGCGCATCACATAAACATTGTAAATGAAATCCATACACAATATGACAAGATGCATTAACAGGAAACAAGGACACAGAATTTGTAGAATGTTTCTCTTTATCGATATCCTCAAATGATTACAGACTCTATCCGCCTTGTGCACATAGCTGCAGGGGTCCATGCACTCAGCTGCAGACTTCCACCCTAGGCCTCTGCACACTCAGCTGCAGAGCCTCTACCTATGCTATGACCCGAAACATAGACTTCTCTAAAGACTTCCTCCTTATCATTTAAGACTTCTTATTTCTAAAGCTACTTAGAGCTTACTTACTTAGCTCTTTTAATACAATACCATGGTCCCCGAACCATGGGTAGATCTTTATAGCCCACTTTAAACTTTACAAAATAAGAGAAGACAACCCTTTACGACTCATGACACCTTCACGCTCCGTGACCATAAAATGCAGAGACTTTACAACATTATTACAAAATTTGACCCAAAACATGGGCTTTTAGCCCCAAAACAGTCCTTGGGGGATTCCATTCCCAACAGGCCCCCAACACAAACATCGTGACTCACCCTTGAGTACTCTATGGGTGCGGAGATCTTAGCGTAAAGACCTCCCAGCTCAACCTATATGATCGCAACCTCAACAGTGCACTATGCAGCAACCTGCTTTGTTTCTTCAACCATCTACTCGGTCGCTGCTCCTGAACTATCAGCCTGATTCTTTTGCTGAGTTGCTTGCAGAGTTCCAAGATTTCCTTGAATAGAGGTCGTAACCGCATAAGCCTCATCCAGCCAGGGCTTCGTTCACGTCTTCATCACTACTTCCTTGTTCTGCACTGTGTCCACCTGTTCTTTTAGTTGCTTTGCCTCCTATAGCTTTTCCAGTATCTGTGTGAGTGTGACGGTTCACATTGTGCCTTTGACCTCATCATAGCACTGTTGCAGTTCTCACGCTTATGCCTCCAGTTGTTGTACATTAGGGTCCTCCTACAAGCTTGTCAGGCCCTCAAACAACTGCTCAAGAAGTTGTGTGTAGTCTCCTACTGCGCTGTCAACTACCACTGTTTCCTTTGTGACAGTGGTTGCATGTTGCTCCTTTACTTATGGTGGGGTTGAAGGCTAGGCCTTCAACTACAATTTAGTAATATGAAGGTTCAACTCCAGCTGAACCCGAACCATCTCTGTGCGAGCTTCATGCACCCTTGTAGCCATCTTGCGGACATGTACCTCGACCAGTTCTTCCTCAGGAATGGCCAACTCTGGGACCATTCAGCATGCCTCCTCCACGACCTGAATTATACGATTGTTTTGGTCGGCTACCTCGGTCATGAAAACAATGGAAGAGTCTCATTGTAGTTCCATATTCTCATTGTTCATTTGTTGCTCGTTGATCACCTGTAGGGCACGGTGCTCACGGGCCCTCAGCTCCGCAATCATTCCATCCTGCAATAGGTGGAGCGCCTCGCGAGGGAGCACTACTAGATTCAACCCTACTCCCTTGAGGACACTGAGAGTGGGCCTATTAGCTTCATTCTCTGTGGTTAGTGCTCCATCAAGCAGCACAATCATGCTAGAGACCTTTACACGCAGCATCTTTGTAGCTCCTGAAGTGTCGACGATAAGGATGGTGGACACCATGCTAGACTATCATGCGTGGGTCTAAAACTCTTGCAAACCTATCTGGATAGCCACAAATATTAGTTGTTGCTATTGCTCAAACTGTTGTAGGGCCTCTATGGTGACATCGTATACCATGTTGTCGATGTCATGCAAATCGCCCTCTATGAGGCTGATTGAGTCCAGCGATATATTAGTGCCCTTGAATTTCTTCTTGGACACTCCTTTCTCTTGCTCCCATGGATGTTTGATGCAAGTGGACGTTGCCTATGGGTCTGCACCGTGCTTCTCTGTCTTCTCGTCCATCTCTTCCTCTATCTCGGGTGAAGGAAAACTCCCACCTTTGTCATAGCCCCGCTCTGTTGCACCTGTTGTTTACCCGTCTTCTGAGCGACATCGTGTTCCACCTGGGCCTTGTCATCAGCCTCCTTCTTTCTCTTTTCGGCCAGCTGCATCATTTTTAGCTTGGCCTCCTCCTTCTTGTGCTTCGTGGTGTACTTTCTCCCTCCCACTACCAAGTCTGTTGTGGTGTACCATTCTACCGGTCAGCGATCAAGTACTATATCAATGGTGTCATCCATTAAAAGGTAAGGCAAGTCATACCATGTCTATGCAGTGTCCTTCCGTGCCCTGATGGACACATGGTTAAAATATGCTTTAAACTCTGCGTAGCCCTACAACTTTGCAAACACCATAGGCGACAACCGCGGTTTATGATTGATGGCCATGCAGATGTTCATCTCCTTCAATATCCAGGAGATCTTATTGTCCTTGATGCATTGTGCATCCTTGGTCGCTGACAGTGAAGCAGACTTCAGTTCTTCTGGTAGGCCTGGCGTGACTGAAGGGAATTGACTATCCTTTGGTAGCTCCCATGCTACCAGCACAATAGACAGCCTCTTGCTAAGCTCCTGTGTCTCGCGGCAGTTTGCAAGGAACTCAGCACAGAGATAGTGTGCCCAATTGAGCTAGACTCCTTTGGCGCACTGGGCTGCTAGCACCATGACAGGCGCTGACACCTCATCAGCGTGACATTTCCTCATCACCTTACTTACAAAAATCTGCACAACCAACTTTATAGCAGGGTCACTGATGCTTGATATGGCATATCCGCATGACTTCTTCACAAGCTTAAATTTCTCCTTCATGGCCTCCGCAAGGGCCTTCTCACCACCTTCTCCACCAAATATCATGGCCGAATTTTCTCCTGTGTAGGGCAACCACTTGATCCTATGGATCGATCTTTTAGTGATGGGTATTGGATCCTCCAGCCACAGACACCCATCATGCACCAAGCATAGTAGTTTCTTGATGGCCAAGATTGTAATTAAGGTGTGGTTGTAGTGCGACACCCATAGCAGGTTGAGCAGACCTCCCTTGTCTACTCCTCTGAGCCACTTCCATAGCTCTAATGCAGTCATCCCGGTGGTTGTGTCAATAATGCGGTGCATTAGATACTTGATTGCCAAGTGCGCGAACTTCTCATGGTCAGCTAAGTCATAGTCTTTGAGCTTTAATAGAGGAACCCACCCCAAGCACAGTCCTTCAAAGACAATCTCATCTGGCAGTAGAGGGGTTTGCAAGGGGACCTTTCTCTCATCGATATTGTTTGTCACCTTGGTCTTGCCCTTGCATAGAGGGACGTACTCAGGCAACCGAGTGATAGGGTCAGCACCCTGGACTTCAACTTCCTCCACATCTATTCCCACATCCTCATCATCCATCGGGATGTCTTCGATTTCTTCCTCCTCCAGCTCTAGATTGATGGCTTTGCCCTTTTCCTATGCGATGGTCTTGTCTTTTGGTGGGTTTCTTCTCAACAATGCGTGCACCGATATTGCAAGTTGCTTTCCCTTTTTATCCTTCGTTCTCTCCTTGGTTAGGGTCAGCTTTGGTCTGAGCATCCTCAGTGATTTGGGGACTTTTGCTAATAATTCGATAACCTCTCGAGTAGCTTCTTCTACCTTCGTAACAGTTTCCAACACTGACTCCTCTGTTGTCACTGCTTCGGTATCTATAGCTTCTGCGGGTACCGATATGACACTGTTCAACAATGCTTGTGTTTTCTCTGGTAACTGCTCAAATGCCGAACTTGCTATCAGAGCCTTAAAGAAATCTCGGTTCATGTGCACCTGAGAGCTTAACAACTCAATTCTCAAAATGCCAAGTGTTTTTCACTGGGTAGCCACCTGTGATTTATAGGGCATTTTGAATTTATATCTGACCGTTCCCCCCAAATTCACTTCATCAATGCTAGATTGGCAGTAAATTTTTAAGGATTTGATCCATAAATTCTGTCTTAAATATCAGTAGCCCACTCCATTTGGTCGCGTTTCTATCGTCAAATCATGAACTGTGACTTTAAAAGTCACTTTCCACCTAACCTGCATGATTTCTCCCTTGGTAGTGCAACTCCCTTCGCTATGTCGCGAACCCTATGACACTTCCTTGATTCACACAATCCTCCAATCGCGTAGCTCCCTAACCAAGGCAGTGTATTTTATAGTCCTGCACCTCCTTTCAGCTGCCTAGAGTGCTAAGATTGTGCTACCTTCATATACTCACATGGCCAGACCATTGGTCTATGGCTTCAATTTAACGAACTAAACCACTCCACCTTTGATAATCTCCTTAATGACATAGGGCCCTAACTAGTGCATTATGAATTTCCATGGAAATTTATCAAACTTACCGTCACATAAAAAAACAGGTCATTTACCTTAAAGGTGCACAACTTAATGTGTTGATCATGCCATGCTTTTTCACATTGCTTTTGGACCTATTGGTGGAATCCAACTAGAAATCTTTCTTCCTTAAGCTCAGCTAGCTGCGTGAGCCTCTCTTCAAAGCCTCTGTGATCTTTCATACCCGTGAATGGTGTTATTTGCAGACTAGGCACAATTTATTCTAAGGGTATCACTGCTTCAACACCATATACAAGCCTAAAGGGTGTCTGTCCAGTCAACTTCTTGCATGTCGTCCAATAGGCCCATAGTAGTGCAGGTATGCATAGGTCGCAATCGCTTTGTTGAGCATTGCAAACCTTGGTCAGCACATTCTCCAACACTTTATTGAATGCTTCCACTATCCCATTAGCCTGCGGGTGATAAGGTGTGCTCTTCTGGTGATATACCTGAAATTCCTCCGTTCGCACGTTGATCATCTCATTCAGAAAGTGCGTACCGCGATCACTCATCAAAATATTCGGACACCCAAATCACGTCAATACATACTCAAAGAGAAACTTTGCAGTAGTCGCACCTGTGTAATCCTTCATCGGTTATGCCTTTGCCCATTGAGTAAAATACTCCGTCGTAGTGATAATGTACCACACTCTCGTCTTCTTCCCTTGGGGCTGAATGGGTCCCACAAAATCTATCACCCATTTCTAAAAGGGTTGTAGCATCATTTTTGGATTTAGAGGCAGCTCATCCCTCCGCGATGGCCTACCAATCCTTTGAAACCCATCACATGCTTTGCAGTAATATTTTGAATACTAATGGATGGTTGGCCACCACAACCCTGCACGCAGAATCTTCTGCACAGTCGCTGTCCCTAAATAATGTCCTCTCGCGACACCCCCACTAGTGTCCGTGAGGATATTTCTCCTTTCAAACTTTGGTACATATCATCACAATACCTCATCAAACCCCAGTTTGTACAGATGCCTGGTGATGATAGAAAAATATGTCGCGTGCATCACTAACTCCTTCTTCTGCTAGACAGTGTAACCTTCCAGGCTAGTTCCTGTCATTAAGAAGTGTATGATATCTTCAAAATGACCATTTGTGATGCGCACTGTGAATAGCTTCATGTTAGGCAATCCCTCCTCCAAATTAGTGCGATCTTCCCTATTTCGATGCGCGAGAGATGGTATGGTCCAGTGATCAGTGGTCCAGGCTTCACAATAACATCAAAATCATACTCCTATAACAGAAACAACCACCTAAAGATTCTCCCCTGAAAAATAAGCTTATTGACCAGGTATTTCAATGCGGAATGATCTGTATACATCTTAAAATGGCCACCCAGTAAATAGTGTCTAAACTTTTGAAATATTTATACCATGTCTAACCCTTCACTCTCTGTGGTGGAATAGATCTTCTCCACCTTGGATAACCTTCTACTTGCGAATGCTATACGATGGTTGAAGTCTCCTCCACCAGCTTGTGTCAGTACTGCTCCCAGTGCTATACATGACGCGTCGACATGTACATGAAACTCCTTCTTCCAATCTGGGAAAACTACAATGGGCGCGGTGACCATCTTTTCTTTCAATACATCCAAGCTTTTCTTACAGTACTTGTTCCAGCAGAACGTGATGTCCTTTTTCAACAACGTTTTCATAGGCGCAGTGATCTGGGCATAGCCCTTGATAAGCTTCCTGTAAAACCCAGTATGTCCTAAGGTTTTACGCAGTTATTTCACACTCCTCCGTGCTTCCAGGTTAAGTATCACCGTGATCTTTGTGGGATCTACCATCAGTCCCTATCTACAAACCATATGACCCAATAGAGTCCCAAAAGGAACACAAAATAGGACTTTCTTCATGTTGAGTGCGATCTGGTATCTTTGATAGGTATCTAGCATCAGTCACAAACTTGCCACATGGAATTTCACTAGCCTAGACACAGTCTAGTCTTCAGATTACACCTCCAAAAACAAATGAATAAATTCCTTGAACTCAACAATGACTATGCGCGAAAAAATCGTAGGTGCATTCTTCAATCCGAAAGTCATTATAGTGTACTGAAAACAACCCCACTCAGTTGCGAAGGTCATCTTACTTCTATCCTCCAGCATGATTTTGATCTGATGGTATCCAAAGAACCCATCAGTGAAGGAATACAGTTCCTGACCACCTACATTATCCAACACCTGATCAATGAATGGAGTTAGGAAAGGATCATGTATGCAGCGTCATTCAACTTCCTGAGATCTATGCATATCCTTATTTCATCCTTCTGCTTCATTTCTTGTACCACCATTGGGCTTACCTAATCAGATTCTTCTGCAGGCTCACTGATGCCTACCATGAGCATCTTGTCTAGCTCTAATTGGACCTTCTCCTTATACTTCGTTTTGAGATAGAAAGGTCGTTGCCTATCTGGCTTCACGTCAGGCTTCGATGTGATCTTCATAACACCCAAGTCTCCTATTATCCCTTTCAGATCCGTAAGCTTGGTAGGGAACAAAACCTAGTATTTGCGGAGCAATTCAACAACCTTATCCATCATCGCGTCATCCTAGTAATCTCCAATCTTCATGATTTTGGGCTCTGCCTCCATACCAATATTCACCCGTTTCGTTTTTAGTGGCGTGGTTATCTCAAGATTCTCCATCTGCGGTCCCTCAACCTCGCAGTGACTTTCTATTTAGGGATGTTAATCTTTCGCGGATCCTTATCTTCTTCTTCAGCGGTCACGTTATAACATTCCAAGGTGTGGCTCAGTTGAGTAGTCCAATCAGGTTGAATCAGGTCCAAAGGATCCTACAGTATCCTAAAGATTGTTTCTTTCACTTCTTGTAGCACCTTGTCAATATAGTCAAACTCGTCTTCAAAGCGGAATTTCATTATGAATCCTTCGCTCATAATATCCCATTCACCTGTACCATGGAAGAGCTCTGTTTCCAAGTACCAGTTCATGGGGATGACATCCAAGCTGTGACAGAACAAGTGCACCCATTCAGGTAGGGGCTTCGCTTCATAAGCCTCAGCCCATTTGGCCAAATGTGGATGTGGATCATCCTTCCTGTCATACTTATCTGTCATTCATATCTTCGGCTTCCCAAAGTGTGTTCTCATCATCCTCCTACATTCACGCCAGTCATCAAAGCTACCCTTGTGCATACCCCACCATCTTGCGGGTCTAGCGTGTATTGCCTAGTCCAAATCCTAGAAGCATTATTGTTTTGGTACTTCCCTCTCAAATGCATCCAAAAATATATCTACATCATTCAAGTCATCATAAGTGGGAAGATTCCTTACTTCTGTTGACACACAATGCAGCAACCGAGTCATCATGTCACAACTCAGTGTGGTTACTTCATGCAAGCGATTCTGCCAGTGATCTAATTCTTCATCAGAGTCTGAGGTCCTGGTCCTCTGCAATTGTAGCAGATTAGTTGTCCCCGACGTCTACCAGGTCCACACCCACGAAATCCTATTTGCGCCATCCTTGCGCTTTGGTCAGGGGGATGCATTTCTGCCTGAACCCTATATGCGGATGTTTTGTACATCATCAATTCATAACTTCTACAATTTTTCTCATCATTCCCTATTGACCTACAGAAATTGCAGAATAGTTGTTGCAGTGTTTGTACAAACTTCTGTAGAAAATGACAGTTATCCCTCATATGTTTTCCTACTGCCTGACATATAGTGCACCATAATGTAGGCCCTACGCTTCGTCCTACTTGAGCTTATGACCTCAAAATAATTGGTCCTCCTCCTGCAATATAGTTCACAAAGATCAGGAAATGGTCTTTGTCATGCCCCTGACCCTTCCATTTTAGGCACCATACCTCTTCACATACCTCCAGTCGAACTGTTCTATCCTGCTTCAGACTTTGCAATTGAAGGCAAAGATTTCGCAACTGTGCATGGATCTCTTAAACCCCTAGATTTGGATCTTGCATCGGTGTTTCATGCAGTCTCATTGCAATCTCCAAGGCCTCTGCCTCAGTCGTTATCTTTTTCTATGACAACGCAACCCGTAGGTGTGGCAGCAGCGAAGCCACGAACCACTTGTGGTGTTGTCCATCTGTTAAGTTCATATTAGATTCGCGGATTTTACACTTCAATCTCTTATCCAATTCCCAAGGTGTCTCGCTTGCTTTCATTGTGATTTCCTTGGACCGCACAATCAACTGTGCTTTGTATTTAAGCCTACAAAATTCTTTATTCAATGAGGTCTAGATGTTTGCTACTTCAGCATTTGGGTTATCATTACAGCCAACTTTACACTTTACAAAATAAGGGCGGAAAACCCTTTATGACTCATGACACCTTCGCGCTCCATGACCAAAAAATGCGGAGACTTTAGAACTTTATGACAAAGTTCGACCCAAAACATGGGCTTTTATCCCCAAAACTGTCCTTGCAAAATTTCGTTCCCAATAGCACCCCAAAGCTTCAGTGACTAAAAAAAAGAAGAAGAAAAAAAAACCTTCCTCTTTTCCAAAAATTATTAACCTTTTAAACTAGCTCACTTGGTCGAAAGTTACTTTATGAGAATAGAGGTCTTGGGTTCAAGTCTTTCTTTTGTTGAGTTACTTTTTCAAAAAGCACATGTAGCTTATGTTTTAAAATTACTTTATGTAACATGTATGAATTTACAGGGTAAGTTCCTTAGATAGAACACCAAAGGAAATCACTAACAAAAAGATCACAGATCAATACAACAATATTATTGACGTGGTTAAATCCCTCAAAGAGGAAAACAGTCCACGGCCTAAGCCAACACGACCACTCTAGGAAATTTATCAATAAAGGAAAGAAAATTTAGATAAGCTTCTCCCATGAATGGTCATCCTACAAATGACCCTCCATGCTCTTTAAATAGAGATCATGGACCAATCGGGTGTTAAGCCATGGATCAAGTGTCAGCAATACCATGGAGAGAATGAACTATCAGATCACTTCATGTCTAGAACATATCATGAACGTCAGATTGTAAGTTACAAATGTACATAGTAAAGAAGGACACTTTACCTAACTCTACTCTAGACCAAGTTATACTTAACTATTTCATATGTGTCGGAATATCATAACATCTCCCCTTAAGAACAACTTGGGATAGGATTGAAGGTTGTACAAATATGACACAATAGGATAAGGAAGTTTGCATTAGATCCTATTCTACCTTGTTGACAATGGTCATAAAACCCACACCAACAGGATCGTTTTGACACTAGTACATATGAAAAAAAACTGATGCTTGACTCTCAAAATACTTATAAAATTGGTCATAGTGTTGGATTTTATTTGGATTTTTTGTATTTAAAAAAAAAAACAAATTCCATAAATAGTGTTGGATATGCAATGGTATGCACAAATGTGTTATATATTCCAAAAGCTCACCAAGTATCCACTACATATTTATACACATCGAATATCTGACATGTATGCTACATGTGTCAGAATCCGATGTGTATGCTACATGCATCAGATTCCCGACATGCGACAAGGTCAATGATACCAATGTCAAAGTATTGACAGTTAAGGAGGTCATTTTTTTTCCCTTATGCAATGTCTCTCCATAATATTTCGACAGTGGAAATCCGATGAATTTTTTTATATCTAAAGGCATTACAAATTGCATCCCAAATAGTTAAGTTGTGATTGATTTTTGAAGATAATCAATATTCAAGGTTTGGTAAGGAAAAATGGGTGATGAAAAATGTTATTTGCCTTGTACCAAATGTGGGGGCTACAATAGGAGGAGAATTTTAATGACAAGAACTAAACAATATTGTAGACAATTTGGACACCGTGAAGGTGGGAATGAATATCATCCCTTGGTATGTTATTCATTATATGTCTGTATATTACATATTCTTTTCTTAATTAGGTGTTTATGGTTTAAGGGACTTAGGGTTAAGGATTAATAGGTCAGGTCGTGTTAGGGTTAATAGTTTAGTGGCTTTAGGGGTAAGGGGTTATTGGTTAAGGTTTTAGGCATTTGGGCTTAAGGGCTTAAGGGTTAGGGGGATAGAATCTAAGGGGTTAGAGATTAAAGAGTTAGGGGTTAATGGTTTAGAGGTTACCTACATGTGGCTTACTGGTGCGCATATATATATATATATATATATATATATATATATCTGTGTGTGTGTGTGAGAGAGAGAGAGAGAGAGAGATCTAGATAATTTTAAATGGACCTATATAATTATAATTTTTAATTTTTAAAATTTAATAAATTTATTTAATAAATGTTACATTATGTACATGGGGTCCTTGGATAAATGATGATTGAGTGCGTTGTTAAGACACTCCTAGATACTAAGCCACTGGTTCAATTCCCCGACCCATTAGGCGTTATTCATGTACATAACCATGATGTAGCCCCACCATTTCCAAACTTAGAAAAAAATCACATTATAGTGCAGATTTTCATAAATAATAGTAAACTATTATTTTTAATAAAAAGGAATAAAATATCTTTTATTTTCTTTTTCAATGTTTATACATATATGTGGGTGTGGGTGTCTGTTTTCTTTTTCATCTATATATATATATATATATATATATATATATATATATATATATATAATTATAAATATAACTTTTTATTAATAAATATTATATTTGAAATAATATCAAATTTATAAAATATTCAATTTCAAATTAAAAGTTATGGTTAGTGGTTAATAGGTTAAGAGCTTAGGGGTTAATAGGTTAGCATTTAAGTTATTTTTAGGGGGTTTAGGGCCTAGGGAATTTAGAGCTTAATGGGGTTTTAGGGAGTAAGGGATTACACATTAAGGTATTAGGATATAATAGTTTATGTGTTAAGGGTTAAGGGATTAGGGTTTAAGGGCTTAATTGAAAAACATACACAATAACACCACTAGTTGCTCTGAATATATATATATATATATATATATATATATATATATATATATATATATATATATATATATATATATATATATATATATATATATATATATATATATATATATATCCACCCACATACACATATATTTGTGTGTGTAATTTAAAATTTTAACAATTTATTTTTATAATTAAATTTATACCTTTTGTGAACAAATAGTAAATTTGATACAATATCAATCAAAAAAATTACCTAAAATGTATCAGAAAATTATGTCTTTTAAAATATTCAAATATTCAAATTGTAAAAGATTTAACTTCAAATTATAAGTTAGGGCCAATGGTTAATAGGTTAAGTGGTTATTGGTTAATATGTTAGGGCTTAAGTTAGGTTTAGGGCTTAAGGTATTTAGATCCTAATGGGGCTTAGGGGGTAAGGGGTTATTGCTTAAGGGTTTATGGTTTAATGATTTAAGTGATAAGGGTTTAGGGATTAGGTTTTAAGGGTATAGGGGCTTAATCGAAGGACATAGACACGAATGTCATTGATTTCTCTAAATATATCAAAAAACCTTACCATCACAGATCATTAACATAAATTCTTGTCCAGATTATGTTGTTGTCAACATTATTTTTCATCATATGGTATGATTTATGTTTTGAGATACAAATGAAGGCAATGTAAGAATAGGCTATTTTTTTGTTTGTGATGATATATCTCAAAAAGTGTCTTTATTTCTACATGTCAAGAAAAGTAAGCTTTTTACTAAAAAACAAATTCAACATATTCCATAAACATCTCGATAAATTGCACAATGTTCACCATAGATTTGTTATTTTCATTTCTCACTCTCACCTAAGTTGATTGCTCCATCTAGGCTACCAACTACTAAGTACCCTAAACACTTGGATTTGAATAACCTCGTAACCCCTAATGCATTAACCCCTCATCCCTTATCTTTGAACCCCTTATTAAACTATCATCTCTAATTAGTTGGGCTAGGGAAAGCTGCCATCCACACCAAACATGTAGTCTCCAAGTGAAATCAAGAAATAATATGACATAATTGTTAAGGAGAACTATGAATAATTTTTTTTTACTGTTTCTGAGTATGTATCTCACAAAGTGTATCTCATTCTACATGTCAATAAAACTAAAAAATTCCTATATTTTTCAACATATTCATAAACATATTGATAAATTGCACAATATTCATCATTAAATTGTTGTCTTTATTTGTCACTCTCACCTAAGTTGTGTTTTCCATTGTATTTGTTATATTTAGTTTCTTATATTATATTTTCACGTGTTTGTATCATTTAAATATTTGTTATATACACTAATATTACTTGATTTGTTTTAATTATAAAGAAAGAATTTCCTAAGGAACTATCCATGGATCAAGATGATGTGGTCATTACACAAGTGCTTGTTCAAGAACATGGAGTGAATATTGAAGATCAAGTTAATAATCATATGGAAGAAGATGATGATGTTCATAACACAATTGAATAAGAGGGGACACATATACTGATCTAGGATACATTCAATAATGTTGGAATGGATGATGATTACGACTAGTTAGATGGGTTTTCTAATAGACCTTTAATTGAGAGTGAAAAAAAACCTCTTTATAAAGGCTCCAAAAGATGTCCTCTCTTTGTTATATTGTTTTTGGTGAACTTAAAGATTATTAATGGTTTGTTAGAAACTTGTGTCACACAACTCCTAAGGTTTGCAATATATTTTGACAAGTATTACATGATGATAAAGATTTTGTTTTTCCTATATTTTGATTGTTAGTTGATCATATCTAAAATTTGGATGCAATATGCATTACGAATATTCTTTACAATTAGTAGTATTGAATTTTAATTATGTTGTGGATTTTTATGTGAATTTCTATTACCATCATCAAATGTTTTACTTGGAACATACCGAGTTTTACATGGAATTATGAAAGATATTGGAATGGAGTAATAAGATATTCATGCATGCCATGATGATCATATGACTTATTATGTAGAACATGTGTTGAAATAAGAATGACCAAAATGTGAAATTAATATATATCAAACCTATCCAGCAACAAAAAATGTTCCTCATAAGCTTTTTTGTTATATTCCCATAATTCCACATTTATGGTGATTATTCAGGGTAAACACGTAGCACATATTATGGATTACCATGCAAAGAACATAAGTAAATATGGTGTTCTTTGAATGCCTGCATATGGATCTACATATAAGAAGATAGAGAAAATATTACCACATGTTAAATATGAACCTTGTTATCTTAGGCTTTCATTAGTAGTTGATGGTGTCAACCCATTTGGTTAGCTTAGATCTACTGAGCTGTAAATCACCCTATGACTGACCTCAGCTAAATATTTATTAAACAAAAAGGTATTACAGACTCATGTGCTAGTGTGTGTTTCTGTGTTATTGAAACAACAGATCAATTAGATTGCCAATACACAGAAAATAAATGGAAAGACAATAGAGAAATACAATAAGAAACACAAATACACAAGCAGTTTTTAATAAGGAGTTCAACGTATTCTCCAGGGCGATGCCTCTGGTCCAGATTCAGTGGTGGCCTTGTTTTATTGTGTATTTCAGGAGATAAATTACAATACAGGGACTCAATATGAGTTCTCCTGAAGCAGATTTTGCTTGCCAGGGTGGTTCTTGGATTCCCCAACCCACTCAGAGTACACAGACTCTTGTTCCTACCAGCTCTGTGACCCTTGGTCTACAGTGGAAAGAGCCCAATATGGTGCTCAATCTGGACAGATTCCTCTATGGGAAGGCTTGATTCTTCAAGCTCTCTGGTGCTTGATGCTGCCTGTGGTCAGCTCGGCACTCTCTCTCCTCTACTTGGATTTACTACTCTCTGTGCTTAGTCATCCTCTCAGGGTTAACTTTTCACTGTCTTTCTTGGTCACTTCAACTCTTCATTCTATCTCTCTTGATCTCCATTCAACTGTCTCTATTCATGGCTTTAGCCATTCGACCTCCATGCCTGTTCATTTCCTCTTCCGCCTACGTCAATTTTCCTGCCGCCTGTGGGCTTGGAGTTCCATGTTCGGTGTCAGCATGAACACTCAAGAAGTAGCCACGCGTCCTCATTGGAATAGTGCCAGCCTTCTCGCCGATTCGTTTCTTCCGTTATGCTTTGGATATGTTCTTTCTCCACCGTGGCGGTTAACGGATTCCAAATCCCCTTAAATCGCGGTGTAATTCCTGTCGATTCCACTTCTGTCTATCGGGCGCAATCTTAGCCGTCTAATCTGGGCTCCTCAAGATCCGACGTCATTCACACTCCGAGGGCAGTTGACTTGCTCGACCGATAATGCGTGATCACGACGGTTTTTCTCTCACCTTCGCTGCCACATGTCGATCGCTGAGTGTGATCGCTCTACTTTTTCCAAAACCTCTTACCATTCAAGGGTGCCTCGATCAAACCACCGGTTTCTAGGTCGTGGGTCCCACCTTCGTACAATGGCACTTTTCATTTCTCTGCCCACGCTCCTCTAGCTCCCAACGTGATCGAGTGCTTAAGGCTCTACCATTTCAGCCCTATTCGCCCAACGATCGAAAATCAACCTCTTGCATACTCTCCATGGGCCTCGGTCAGTGTGCTTTGACCAAGGTCCTCGTTGTTTCGCACTGGCTGCCATGGCCACTAGTTCAGGGTGTTTCCAATTACTATTTTGGATTCTTTAGGGATTTGTTTTGTCCCAATACAGTTAGGGTTCTTATGACACGTTTATGCATCCGATTTGGATCACAGCCTCCCTACTGAAAAGCTTTTGGACCACCAAAAGTTCATTTTTTTCTTCAAGAATTGACTAAGTGAGGAAACTATTGTCTCACTTGTCCAATCTCAATCCACTTCACACTGCTCAGCTTCGAACCTTTAAGCCCAATCCTGAGGTATTCCACCTATCCACTATGCGTCGTCCTTACCTTCCTGTCCAGCATTGTATCTTCCTGCAACTCATTAAGATATTCAAGTAGCAGGTCATCAACAGAAGGCAATTGACTCTGCTCTTTAGGGTCCTCAATCAATGAGGGTTCAAACAATCTCAAGCAATTTTCATTCACGAATGAGTAGATGTGCATGTAAGTTGGCAGATCAAGGCGAAAAGGATTTTCACCAATCTTCTCAACTATCCTAAAGGGTCCATACCTGATAGGTTTTAGCTTCTTGCCTTCACCTTGCATCCTGTCCTTGCTGATATACAGCCAGACTTGGTCTCCAACTTGAAAGCTATGCTCCATCTGATGCTTATCATGCCTACCCTTGTACTTGGCCTAGCTCCTTTCCAGCTGTTCCTGTACTGCCTGGTGGATCTCCTGGATCTGTTCAATGAACCTAGTTGCTCTGTCCACATCAATGTGTCCATCAATCATGGTATCTTTACCAAAGACAAAATCCAAGGGAGACCTTGGTATGAAACCAAAGCAGGTCTCAAAAGGAGATCTCTAGGTAGAAGAGTGTTTGGCTCTATTGTAAGCATGCTGCACATAACACAAGTGTTCATCCTAATATCCTCTCAGTAACTGGATCACTGTCCTATTAACTAGTTCTGTTTGGCCATCTGTTTTTGGATGAAAAGTTGTGCTTTTCTTTAATTTGGTGTCCATTAGTTCCCACAGTTTGGACCAAAACTTCCTCACAAATCAGGTGTCTCGATCAGATATAATAGAACTGGGTAATCTGAAATAAACCCATACATGTTCAAAGAATAATTTTGCAGTTTTTTCAGTTGTAATCTGTTTACTACAGGGTATCAAAATACACATTTTGCTTAACCTATCCACAACAACATATAGATAATCATGACCCTTCCTAGATTTAGGCAGTCCTCCAACAAAATCCATGGAAATGCTTTCCCAAGGGTGAGAAGGAACTGGCAATGGAGTGTACAAGCCTAGTTTTCTGTTACTGGGCTTGCTTTTAGCTGTTATGAAACCAGCTCAAGAAAAGATAGAAAAGATAGATCAACGCCTTAGAATTCAGCCTCTTCGAGGGGGCAACCTCCTTTACATTACATAAATGAACAATTCTTGGATGATACAAATGACAAAACCTCCTTTCTATATATAGGAGTCTAAGGAGTCACAATATAATCCAGCCGACCTAACAATAATAATATAAAGCCACAAAAATAACAATAGAGGGATTCTATGGGGCACAGAAATAACAATATGGGGGTAATAGGGGCACAACAATATAAATAAGGGGTATAACTACAATAGTAATGGGGTAATCACTAGTATTATAGGGACCCAACATGCCCCTCTCCTTCAAAAAAGTGTTGTCCTCAACGCTTGAGTAGTTCTGGATACTTCTGCATAAAATTCTCATCCTCCCATGTGGAATCTTCAGCGGATAAGTTCTTCCACTTGATAAGATACTCTGAAATTGATCGATTTCGTAGCTGTCGAGTTCTTGTTTCTGTGACTGCTTCCGGTTCCAATATAATTTTTCCTTCCTCGTCAAGTTTTGGCAATATTGTTTGAACTGGGAGCTTGTCGCCTATAACCTTCTTTAAACATGAAACATGGAAAACTGGGTGCAATCGAGAAGCTGCAGGAAGCTCCAATTTGTATGCCATAGTACCAATCTTTTGCAACACCTTGTACGGACCATAATACTTTGGTGATAATTTATTATCCTTCTTAGCTTGCTTTAGGGACATTTGCTTATATGGTTGTAGCCGTAGGAATACCCAATCACCTACATCAAAACTTCTTTCACTGCGATGTTGATCTGCCTGTTGTTTCATTCTATTTTGTGCCAACACGAGGTTATCCTTTAAGAGTTGGAGGACTTGTTGTTGATGTTCGATGTGATGTTCCACTGCCTGAACCTTAGAATTTTCTCTTAAATATGATGTGATGGATGGTGGTTGATACCCATAAAGTGCCATAAATGGGGTCATTTTTGTTGCTGTATGGAAGGAAGTGTTATACCACCATTCAGCCAGAGGCAACCATTTGACCCATTGTGTCTGTTTATCAGATACAAAGCAACGAAGATATCCTTCCAAACATTTTTTACTATCTCAGTTTGCCCATCAGATTGAGGATGATAAGATGAGCTATGAGCTAACTGAGTACCAAGACAAGAAAATAATTCTGTCCAAAAATTTCCAGTGAAAATGGGATCTCTGTCACTTACAATAATCTTTGGGTTTCCATGTAGCTTTTGAATTGTTTCCATAAATGCAGTAGAAACTGTACTGGCTTTAAATGGATGTGATAATGCACAAAAGTGTGCATACTTGGTAAGTCTGTCAACTACCACCATGATGACACTCTTTCCCTCAGACTTGGGTAAACCTGTGATAAAATCCATTGAAACCTCCTCCCAACGTTGGCTTGGAATGGATAAAGGTTGTAATAGACCCGGTGTCTTAATTGTTTCAACTTTATTTTGTTGGCAAACCAAACATTCCGCCACAAACTTTTGAATATCTGATTTAAGGCCATCCCAAAAAAATTCCTTCTTAACCCTGTGGTAAGTTTTTAAAAATCCTGAGTGCCCTCCTAAGGGAGAAGTGTGCAATTCCATAAGAATCTTTTGTTTTAGCTGGGAATTCTTACAGAGGTATAAGCGATCTTTGTACCATAACGAATCATTTTGCCAGCTAAATGTATCAGACGTACTGGAATCTTGTTGTAGCTTTCGAATAAGTGCCCACACTTCTTCGTCATTCTTCCATTCCTCCCTTGCTTCGTTTATCCAATCTGGTTGGATAATAGAAATGGCGCACAACAATGCTTCCACATCCTCATCCTTTCTTGAGAGTGCATCTGCCACCACATTTTGCTTCCCTTTTTTGTAGATGATTTCAAAGTCATAACCCAACATCTTTGTGACCCACTTTTGTTGCTCTTCAGAGGATAATCTTTGTTCTAAAAAGTATTTAAGGCTATCATGATCCGTTTTTACCTTGAAGTGTCTTCCCATTAGGTAGGGTCGCCATTTCTTAAGTGCATGGAGTATTGCCAACATTTCCTTCTCATAAATAGCTTTGCTTAAAAACTTTCCCTTGATTGGACGACTTTCAAAAGCAATGGGTCTTTCATCTTGCATTAGAACAGCACCAATTCCATTTCCTGAAGCATCACATTCCACAATAAAGGTTTTTGTGAAGTCCGGTGTAGCTAAGACGGTGCTTGGCACATTGCCTCTTTAAGATGTTCAAAGGCCTTTGTTGCTTCCGGAGTCCATGAAAATGCATCTTTCTTCAATAATGTTGTTAGAGGTGCTGCTATTCTCCCATAATTCTTAACAAACTTGCGATAATACCCTGTCAACCCAAGAAATCCTCGCAGATGCTTTATGGATGTGGGGATTTTCCATTCCTTAATGGCTTTAATTTTGCTAGGGTCTACCTTAACTCCTTCATGAGATACAATATGACCCAAATATTCCACCTCCTGGACTCCAAAGAAACATTTGGATCTTTTTGCATATAATTGTTTCTCCTCCAATAGTTGTAGCACCCTGTCAACATGTTCAACATGATCCTTCCAAGACTTGCTGTAGATTAGTATATCATCAAAAAATACTAACACAAATTTTCTAAGGAATGGTTTGAAAATTGAATTCATCAAACCTTGAAATGTTGAAGGTGCATTGGTAAGGCCAAAAGGCATGACCAAAAATTCATAATGACCCTCATGAGTTCTAAATGCCGTTTTCGGAATGTCTTCAATCTTCATTCTGATTTGATGATATCCCGAACGAAGATCCAACTTGGTGAAGTAAATTGATCCATGCAATTCATCCAGTAATTCATCAATGACAGGAATGGGGAACTTATCTTTAATAGTGAGCTTGTTGAGCTCCCTATAATCTGGACACATGCGCCATGATCCATCCTTCTTGTGCACCAATACTACTGGAGCAAAGAAAGAACTTTGACTCGGTTGAATTATACCAGCCTCTAGCATTTCTGCAACCATACGTTCAATTTCACTTTTTTGGACATAGGGATATCTGTACGGCCTGATGTTTGGAGGAACACTTCCTGGAATCAGATGAATAGCATGATCATGATCACGCATAGGTGGGAGACCTTTGGGAGTCTCAAATACCTTGGAATGATTGTCCAGGACTTTTTGGAGATCTGGAGAAATAGATGATTCCAATGTGGAAACATCTAGCGAACATAATTGTGCAATTACACCTCTTTGCTCCTTTTTTAGAAGCTTTGTCATACCATTAGAGCTGATTATCTTTCCTGGTTTCCCTGCAATACCCCTTAATTCAACTTCCTTTCCTTCCGTAGAAAATTTGATGAAAAGTTCTTGAAAATTAAAAGCTATTGTACCCAAGGATTGTAGCCATTGGACTCCTAGTACAACATCAACACCTCCCATTGGAATGGAAAGCATTGGGCTAGTCAATACATATTCTCCCATGGATAGCTTGATATTATGGCACCTTCCAGAGAAATTTATTGTTCCTCCATTTGCAATCATCACTTGACACTCTGGTGCTGGATATAGGAAGAAATTCAATTCTTTTGCTACCCTACAATGAATAAAATTGTGGGTGCTTCCTGAATCAATCAACACTATTACCTTTTTCTTCTTGATTTGTCCTTCTATCTTGATGGTTTGAGGAGTGGTAATTCCTGCCAATGCATTACAAGATATGGTCGGATTTATTTGTTCTTCATCTAGGCTTTGTTCCTGGAGTATATCTTCTTCTTTTGACCTTTCTTGCTCCTTTTCTTCTTCCTCTTCACAATCTATGTAGAATAATTTCTTCTCAGCACACTTATGACCTTTAGTGTATTTGCTATCACAACTGTAACAAAGCCCTTTTGCTCTTTTTTCTTCCAATTGTTGTGGTTTCAACCTTATAGGTTGTGGAAGAATAGGGGCAACAACACTTCCGTCTTTATAGTTGTGAGTTGTATGCTTCCTAGTTGCCATAATTTTGCTTTCCATTTTTCTTGCTAACCTGAATGCCTTCTCTAATGAATCAGGTTCCCAAAGGCGAACATCATGTTGGATATTATCCTTTAAAGACCCTATGAACACATCAATCCTATGCTCCTCTAGAATATCTTTTACCCTTATGTTCAATTTTTGGAACTCCTCAATGTGCTCCATTACTGAACCCTTTTGTTTGAGACTTATCAATTGGCTAAAAAAAGTGTTGCTTTTTGTATCTTCATAATGTGCTATCAATTCTTCCATAAAAATTGCCCAAGTGATAAAATTTTTATGAGAGCAAAGCCATTGATACCATACAAACTGATTTGGTTCCAAATATACAGTTGCCATATGTACCTTTTGTGTGTTTTTCACATTATTGAGATTGAAGAATTGCTCCATCTGTAATATCCATGTGGCGGGATCCTTGCCATCAAACTTCCTCATATCGATTTTTGGAATATGGTGGGTCTTTGATCCAACATTAGAGTCTATGGAATCATGATTAGCATTACTTTTGTTCACATCATGAGCTTCCTTTACAACCTTTTCACCATTAGTAAGTATTTCTTGTAGAAATTTTGTCAAATTTGTCTTCAAATCTACCATGTCTGTCTTCAAATCTTTCTTCAAATCTGTCTTCAAATCTGCCATGCCTATCTTCAAATCTGTCTTGAAATCTTCCATGTCTCTCTTCAAATCTGTCTTCGAATCATCCATCTTAGCTTCCATGCCCTTTATCTTAGATTCCACGCCATTTATCTTAGATTCCACACCATTTATCTTAGCTTCTGTTAGCTTTTGTGAGCGTGACATTTGTTGCACTTGTTCTTGTAATTTTGATATATCATGTAGCATTTCTTCCTGTTCTTCATGAGTCATGCTAGAGCTTTCAGGTTCCTTACTAGGTGTTTGCATTTTCTTTCCTCAGGGCATCAGTTACCGATAATAATTCTTTACTATGCCCTTTGAATTCCGTTAAACCAAGCTTATACAAAAATTAAAAAAAAACTACACACCTTTTTTCACTTTATAGAAGCCTGATATTGAATCTGATGTATCTCTGTAATTTCGGATCATCCAGTTCTGAAGTTGTGACCTGTAGTAGCCTTCTGTGTCCTCTTTCCAATGCTTCAAGTATGACCCAAATTGGATTCTCCAAGGAAGAGTTATGTGAAATCTCCCACGGTGACTTGCTTTTAGACTAGTTCAGTAGAGCGAACTTGTACGACGTGCCACGAGTCACTGTTTCAACCTTTGGATCTAAAACTTGCATACAAGAAACTACATTCTGTCCTCTTTTTGTACCTTCTTACGAAATTTCAATCCAATCCCCAGAGAGAAAGTTATGACGATTTTACCCAAGTCACCTGTTTTGAATGTAATTCAGGAGTCTGCAAAAAGACCAACTTCCTTAGATCATATCTCCGCAAATATTGCGCGAAAAGCTCTGAAATTCGGACGCAAGGTTCAGCGTGATTTATTCTCAAATGGTTTTTTTTGTGACTTCTGAAATGTCACAAAAAAAGTTATAGCGAAAATGCCACGATGACCTGTTTGGAGTAGTGAAACCCTAGAATCCAAAGCTTTGATACCAAATGTTATGAAACCAGCTCAAGAAAAGATAGATCAACGCCTTAGAATTCAGCCTCTTCGAGGGGGAAACCTCCTTTAAATTACATAAATGAACAATTTTTGGATGATACAAATGACAAAACCTCCTTTCTATATATAGGAGTCTAAGGTGTCACAATATAATCCAGTCGACCTAACAATAATAATATAAAGCCACAAAAATAACAATAGAGGGATTCTATGGGGCACAGAAATAACAAAATGGGGGTAATAGGGGCACAACATTATAAATAAGGGGTATAACTACAATAGTAATGGGGTAATCACTAGTATTATAGGGACCCAAAATTAGCACACATAGCACACCCCTTTACATATCTAGAAACTGTCTCACTCATTCTTGGCCAATAGCAGAACCTTTGCAGCTGTGCAACTGTTTTACTTACCCCCAAATGACCTGATATCAGATAAGTGTGTGCTTCCCTAATTATCTTTGCTCTCTTAGTTTGTGGAATGCGGCGTTTCCTACAGTGATATAAGAGTCAGTCCTTTACATGATAGTCCAGTTATTCTACTCTTTTGCCTTGACTCAAAGTTTCATATACATCTTTAAAGTCCATATCATGAGCATACTGTTCTATGTAGCTTTCATGCAACATAGAATTATGCTTAAGTATGGTAGATGCATTTATAATGGGTCTAGATAACATGTCTGCAACCTTGTTATGTATGCCCTTTTTATATCTGATGACTAAATGAAACTGTTGTAGAAAACCCATCCATCTGTAATGTCTTGACTGTTGCAACTTATTTTGGGAGTGTAGGTATTGAAGTGGCTGATGATCAATATGTATTACTGTTTCTTTGCCCATTAAGTAATGTTTCCACTTTTTCACACTCGGAACTAACGCATACAATTCCTTATCATATGTAGGATATTTAACTACCGCAGGATTAAAAGTCTCAGAATGATAACATATGGGTTTACTGTGCTGTGTCAACACTGCTCCCATGGCATAGTCACTGGCATCAGTTTGGATCTCAAATGGTCTTTGTAGATCTGGCAGTGCTAGTACAGGTGTTGTACTAATATTTTCTTTCAAGGTGTCGAAGGCTTTCTGCTGTTTGCCTCCACACTGAAACACCTTGTTCAATCCTGTCAAAGCATGTAAGGGAGCTGCAATTGAGGAAATATTTGAAATGAACTTCCTCCAATACTATGCTGCTCCTAAGAAGCTTCTCACTTCTGTAGCAGACTTGGGTTTAGGCCAGTTCACAATCACTGCCACTTTAGAGGGATCTATTTTCAATTCACCTCCCCCTACTATATGACCCAAATAATTTAGAGAGGTTTTGCCAAATTCACATTTGGAGAGTTTAACATAAGGTTTTTCTCTTTTCAAAAGATCTAATGTTTCCTTAACATGCTTTAAATGTTCTTCCCACGTTTTACTAAAAATTAGAATGTCATCCAAATACAAAATAACAAAATCATCAAGAAAAGGTTTGAGTACATCATTCATTAATCTCATTAAAGTAGCAGGGGCATTGGTCAAGCCAAAAGGCATAACCAGCCATTCATACAATCTCTGCTTTGTTTTGAAAGCAGTCTTCCATGCATCTTGCTCTACAACTTTGACCTGATCGTATCCATTGTGCAAATCCAGCTTGGTGAAATAAACAACTTCCCTCAATTGATCTAAAAGATCATCTATGCGAGGAAGGGGATAACGATTCATGATCGTTATTTTATTCAGTTCTCGGTAATCAATGCACATTCTCCATGAGCCATCTTTCTTTCTCACCAAAATGATTGGTGACCCACATGGTGATGTGCTAGGACTGATGAACCCTTTCTCGAGAAACTCCTGCACCTGCTTCTTGAATTCAACATTCTCTAAAGCAGATAACCTATACATCCCAATGTTAGGCAAAGGAACATCTTGCTGCAAAATAATATCATGCATTATTCCCTTTTTGGGTGGCAGACCTTGAGGTTCTTGAAACAAGACATCATACTCTAAGACAATCTTTTCTATATCAGCTTGTTGATTAGAATTACAGCCCTCAAATACATTGGTTTTATCAGTTTTCTTTTCCTTTACAACCATCAGTAAGAACTGTTTGCATGAATTTATCATTCTTTCCATCTGTCCTGAGTTTATGAGAGTATAATTATTCTTGAGCTTATGAGCTCTTACAAAGTATTCGATTCCATCTTTAACAAGTAGATACTTGTTCTCAGCTCTATAGAAAATAGCCTTTCTATCATACAAGTAAGGACTTCCTAAAACAATTCCACATATATACAAAGGAATTATATCTAACTCAACCTCATCTAGAAATGCTGACCCAAAAGAAAACTTGAGTTTGCACTGTCTAGTCACTTGTAGTTGTGCTTTATTATTCAACCATCCTAATGGGTGTGGCTTCTTATGAGGTGTAGTTGCTAATCCCAATTTCTTTACAATTGCTTCAGAAATCAGATTTACTTGTGAGCCACTATCAAACAAAGTATCAATCTTTTGATTTTTGGAAACAACTCGAGTATGTAAAAGCTCATGCCTTTTTCTCTCATGTTCTTCATCAATAACAGATTGAGCAGAATTACTAGTAGATGCTTCGGAATTCTTACCTTTTATACTTGTGGCTACAATGATTATTTCATCTCCCGAGTCTGAAGCCAAATCCTTCTGAATAGCTGCAGCAGTCTTCTTCTGCTTGCCCTCAAACTTCTTAGGTCTCATCTCTAGATGCAGAATCCAACAATGCTCATCATCATGCCCCTCCTTTTACAGTGAGTGCACGAGGCTTTGCCTTTCTGTGCAGTGTTAGCCCTCCTTAATTTCCACTTCTGCTTTCTTTTCTCCTTTCTCTTGCTTACAGTGGGTTGGGATGGTCCCCCAACTTCTAGATTTCCATTCTTCCCTCTAGCTTCTAGATGAGTAGCTTGTATATATACCTCATCTATACTAGTGGGATTAAACATGAGGATGATATGCCTCATGTAGTTGTGTAGACCACCAATGTACTTAAAAAGAGTTTCTAGTGAGTCTAGTGAAATATCCAACATCAATGCTCTCTTTCTGAACTCTTGAGTATACCCTTGTACACTTTGCCCTTTCAACTGCCAAAGAGTTTGCCAACTCATCATGGCCTGTTGCATGTAGGCCAATCGATAGAAATGCTTTTTGATTGTAGCAACAAATTCACTCTAGATAGAGATTATCTTACCATGCTTCCTCATATCAGCTTGGGTTCTACCTTCCCACCAAACCAAGGCAGCGCCCCCTAGGCGAAGGCTTGCCAGCTGAATCTTTCTCTTATTTGAGTCTATATTTGTACTATGCAATACACATCAATTTGTCTTATCCAGTTGTCCAACTTTTCAGCATGTAGCTCTCCATCATATATAGGAAAATCAAATTTAACATATAACTTAATCAAAGATGCTCTCGTATTATGCACAGGGCTACTAGGGGGTGTAGGGAAGCTTTCTTCTTTCCCCTTTCCTTTGGAGTGGTCATGGGAATGAGATTCATCTTCTTCTTTATCTTGCTTAGAGCCTGATGAATATTCACCCTTATGCTTTCTAAAGTCCCTGTACATTTCTTCTACCATAGACTTTATAGCTAGGAAACTTTCTATGAATTGAGAGTCTGGCCCTATAGAACCTTCTTCTGACATTGTCTTTCGAGAATAGACTCTCCCAATTACGAGATTAGTCTCCACCAACTTTCCTTCTCCTAATTTGAGCTTTGATCTAGTGATCATTCACGGCTAAACCAACAAAAGCTTGTCTAACCTTACAGCCTAGAGCTCTGATACCACTTGATATGTAAATCACCCTATGAGTGACCTCAGCTAAAGATTTATTAAACAAAAAGGTATTATAGACTCATGTGCTGGTGTGCGTTTCTGTGTTATTGAAACAACGGATCGATCAGATTGCCAATACATAGAAAATAAATGGAAAGATAGAAGATAAATACAGTAAGCAACACAAAGACACAAGTAGTTTTTAATAAGGAGTTCACCCTATTCTCTAGGGCTACGTCTCTGGTCCAGCTTCAGTGGTGGCCTTGTTTTATTGTGTCTTTCAATAGATAAATTACAATACAGGGACTCAATATGAGCTCTCCTGAAGCAAATTTTGCTTGGTAGGGTGGTTCTTGGATTCCCCAAGCCACTCGGAGTACACAGACTCTTGTTCTTCCTACCAGCTCTGTGTCCCTTGGTCTATAGTGGAAAGATCCAACTATGGTGCTCAATCCGGACATATTCCTCTATGGGAAGGCTTGATTCTTCAAGCTCTCTGGTGCTCGATGCTGCCTGTAGTCAGCTCGACGCTCTGTCTCCTCTGATTGGCTTTACTGCTCTCTGTGCTTAGTCCTCCTCTCAGGGTTCACTGTTCACTGTCTCTCTTGGTCGATTTGACTCTTCGTTCTGTCTCTCTTCATCTCCATTCAACTTTCTCTGTTCATGGCTTTAGCCATTCGACCTCCATGCTTATTCGATTCCTCTTCCACCTGCGTCGATTCACCTACTGCCTGCGGGCTTGGAGTTCCCTGTTCGGTGTCAGCATGAATGCTTAGGAAGTAGCCACATGTCCTCATTGGAATAGCGCTAGTCTGCTTGTCAATTCGTTTCTTCCGTTATGCCATGGATATGTTCTTTCTCCACCATGGTGGTCAATAGATTCCAAATCCCCTTAAATCATGGCTTAATTCCCTGTCGATTCCACTTCTGTCTATCGGGCGCAATCTCAGCCATCTCATCTGGGCTCCTCAAGATCCGAAGTCATTCGCACACTGAGCACAGTTGACTTGCTCGACCGATAACGCGCAATCAAGGTTGTTTTTCTCTCACCTCTGTTGCCACGCTTCGATCGTTGAGTGTGATCGCTTCGCTTTTTCCAAAACCTCTTACCATTCAAGGGCGCCTCGATCAAACCACTAGTTTCCAGGTCATGGGTCCCACCTTCATACGATGTCACTTTTCGTTTCTCCGCCCACAGTCCTCTGGCTCCCAACGTGACCGAGTGCTTAAGGCTCTACCATTTTATCCCTGTTCGCCCAGCGAGCGCTAATCGCGCATCGAAAATCAGCTCCTTTTCCCATTCCGGAGCTCCCAGGGGCTACATTGACCTCGTGAACAGTCTCCATGGGCCTCGGTCAGTGCGCTTTAACCGAGGTCCTCGTCGTTCTGCACCGGCTACCATGGCCACTGGTTCAGGGTGTTTCCGATTGCTGTTTTGGACTCTTCAAGGATTTGCTTTGTCTCGATACAGTCAGGGTTGTTATGACAGTCATTTATGGATCCGATTTGGATCATCTACTTAATCGGCGTGACTTAGATTTTATCAAGAATAACATTCCTCCATGGATGTCAATAAATAGGGGGCACATAATGTTTCCAATAATGATTTAAGGTGTTAGTTTAGAATATTTTTTTCAACATAGTACCATCTCATTTGTCTTTGTTGTTTCATAAATATGTCTTGTATGGATATTTTTTTAATTATTTGATATATGTAGTAATTACGTACTGTATGTTCAATCGATTAGGTAAGTACGAAGTCAAAGATATGAATGTCTATATTGAGCCTTTTATTGACTAGTTACTAGGGTTATGAAAGGGAAACACTATGTGTGATATGTCTAGACCAGTAGGTGTGCAAATGGAATTTCAATTCCATGCAATCCTAATATTGAAAACTCACAATGCCCCAAAGCTATAACATTTTTGTGGCATGTTATAACCTTAGACTACACTTTAATAGTGTTTTATTTTATGAATTTCATGTCATGCATTGTTTTTAAATATCACACTTCAAATATTTCGTATATAATTTAATCCTTCTCTTCCAGATCTTCAAAGAAAAGGTAAATTTACATGTCAAGTTTGTGGTATTAAGATGAAATCTTGTCATTCTAGATGTTTTGGAAAGGAGGTATTTTATTAGTAGAGGCCCTTCCTCTCTGAGAACTAGAAGTATCAAAGCACTCGAAAACATCTTTTCAATGCGAAAGAGGAGACTTGATTAAAACCATGGAGAATGAAACTTCATCTATGGAAATCGCAATATCATAGAATTAGTCATCAATATATGGATCAAAAAACCATTTGTTTATCATAGATGAAGTTTTTAGAATATTTTATATTTTTATTGTGTTTTGTTCACTGTACTAATTGATAAGAATTGTTGTAATATCTTTAATTATGCCTCACCTTGAAGGTCATGATCATGAAGGTAGTAATAATGGGGTGCTTCCATAAGGAATGAAAATTATCATGTACATTTCAGTAAGCTTCCCTACTATAAGCACCTAAATTTTTTTCATTTGTTTGATACAATGCACACCGTGAATAATGTAACAAAAGCATTATTGCAAACCTTAGATGGAAGGATTGACAAAGAAAAAATTGTCAAGGTTTGTAATGACATTAAGAGAGAAAATCATACAATGCAAATCATGATTTATTCAAATAGCAATGGAGACCGAAACATAGGTTCCCTTCCATAGCTTTTTATAGAGAAACAAAGCAAGAATTTAAAACAAGTCATTAAAAAAAGGTAAATTTCCCACTAGATTTTGTTCAAACATAAAGAATATCCTATCAAAGAAAGCTGAATTAGGTGGGTAAAAACTCATGGATGACATACCTTGATTAAGGTAATTATTTTAGTGTATATATTTTCATTGGTGAAACATTTTGTTATTATTTTTTGCGACTAATTTAGGAATAAATAATGAACATTCATTTTTCTATTACAATATGTGCTACAGCTATCTCTCACAGACAAATTTGACAATAATGTCAAACAAGTTATATGTAAGCTTAGCAAATACATGAGGTAACTAGTGATTTATATAAAGAGTGTAATCTAATTTGTTAAACTTGTTGTACAACTTATATTTGTGTGCATGTTATTTACTTGTAATGTACTTATATATATTGTTTTGTTGAAACCCATAATTTTCTTTCATAAATTGTAGATGGTTGTCATTTGAAGAATCGATAAAGAAGAAATATAGTATTAGAGGAGACAAATTCCTCATATAATGTGTGAAATGAAAAAGTATCTACCTCTGACATTTTTCAATTCATAAGAACACTACATCATACATGTTATGAAACCAACTCAAGAAAAGATAGAAAAGATAGATCAACGCCTTATAATTCAGCTTCTTCGAGGGGGCAACCTCCTTTACATTACATAAATGAACAATTCTTGGATGATACAAATGACAAAATCTCCTTTCTATATATAGGAGTCTAAGGAGTCACAATATAACCTAGACAACCTAACAATAATAATATAAAACCACAAAAATAACAATAGAGGGATTCTATGGGGCACAGTAATAACAATATGGGGATAATAGGGGCACAACAATATTAATAAGGGATGAAAATACAATATTAATGGGTTAATGACTGAAATTATAGGGACCCAACATGCCCCTCTCCTTCAAAAAGTGTTTTCCTCAACGCTTGAGTAGTTCTGGATGCTTCTGTATAAAATTCTCATCCTCCCATGTGGAATCTTCAGCAGATAAGTTCTTCCACTTGATAAGATACTCCGAAATTGATCGATTTCGTAGCTGTAGAGTTCTTGTTTCTGTGACTGCTTCCGGTTCCAATATAATTTTTCCTTCCTTGTCAAGTTCTGGCAATATTGTTTGAATTGGGAGCTTGTCGCCTGTATCCTTCTTTAAACATGAAACATGGAAAACTGGGTTCAATCGAGAAGTTGCAGGAAGCTCTGATTTGTATGCCATAGTACCAATCTTTTGCAACACCTTGTACGAACCATAACACTTTGGTGATAATTTATTATCCTTCTTAGCTTGCTTGAGGGATATTTGCTTATATGGTTGTAGCCGTAGGAATACCCAATCACCTACACCAAAACTTCTTTCGCTGTGATGTTGATCTGCCTATTGTTTCATTCTATTCTGTGCCAACACAAGGTTATCCTTTAAGAGTTGGAGGACTTGTTGTTGATGTTCAATGTGATGTTCCACTGCTTGAACCTTAGAATTTTCTCTTAAATATGATGCGAAGGATGGTTGCTGATATCCATAAAATGCCATAAATGGGGTCATTTTTGTTGCTGTATGGAAGGAAGTGTTGTACCACCATTCAGCCAGAGGCAACCATTTGACCCATTGTGTTTTTTTATCAGATACAGAGCAATGAAGATATCCTTCCAAACATTTGTTTACTATCTCATTTTTCCCATCAGATTGAGTATGATAAGATGAGCTATGAGCTAACTGAGTACCAAGACAAGAAAATAATTATGTCCAAAAATTTCCAGTGAAAATGGGATCTCTATCACTTACAATAATCTTTGGGTTTCCATGCAGCTTTTGAATTGTTTCCATAAATGCAGTAGCTACTGTACTGGCTTTAAATGGACGTGATAATGCACAAAAGTGTGCATACTTGGTAAGTCTATCAACTACCACCATGATGACACTCTTTTCCTCAGACTTGCGTAAACCTATGATAAATTCCATTGAAACCTCCTCCCAACGTTGGCTTGGAATGGATAAAGGTTGTAATAGGCCTGGGGTCTTAATTATTTCAACTTTATTTTGTTGGAAAACCAAACATTCCGCCACAAACTTTTGAATATTTGATTTAAGGCCATCCCAAAAAAATTCCTTCTTAACCCTGTGGTAAGTTTTTAAAAATCCTGAGTGCCCTCCAAAGGGAGAAGTGTGCAATTCCATAAGAATCTTTTGTTTTAGTTGGGAATTACTACAGAGGTATAAACGATCTTTGTACCATAAAGAATCATTTTTCCAGCTAAATGTATCAGACGTACTAGAATCTTGTTGTAACTTTCGAATAAGTGTCGACACTTCTTTGTCATTCTTGCATTCCTCCCTTGCTTCATTTATCCAATCTGGTTGGATAATAGAAATGGTGCACAACAATGCTTCCACGTCCTCATCCTTTCTTGAGAGTGCATATGCCACCACATTTTGCTTCCCTTTTTTGTATATGATTTCAAAGTCATAACCCAACATCTTTGTGACCTACTTTTGTTGCTCTTCAGAGGATAATATTTGTTCTAAAATGTATTTAAAGCTATCATGATCTGTTTTTACCTTGAAGTGTCTTCCGATTAGGGAGGGTCACCATTTCTTAAATGCATGGAGTATTGCCAACATTTCCTTCTCATAAATAGCTTTGTGTAAAAACTTTCCCTTGATTGGACGACTTTCAAAAGCAATGGGTCTTTCATCTTGCATTAAAATATCACCAATTCCATTTCCTAAAGCATCACATTCCACAATAAAGGTTTTTGTGAAGTCTGGTGTAGCTACGACCAGTACTTGGCACATTGCCTCTTTAAGATGTTCGAAGGCCTTTGTTGCTTCTGGAGTCCATGAAAATGCATCTTTCTTCAATAATGTTGTTAGAGGTGCTGCTATTCTCCCATAATTCTTAACAAACTTGCGATAATACCCTGTTAACCTGAGAAGTCCTCACAGATGCTTTATGGATGTGGCAATTTTCCATTCCTTAATGGCTTTAGGATTTAATTTTTCTAGGGTCTACCTTAACTCCTTCATGAGATACAATATGACCCAGATATTCCACCTCTTATACTCCAAAGAAACATTTGGATCTTTTTGCATATAATTGTTTCTCCTCCAATAGTTGTAGCACCCTGTCAACATGTTCAACATGATCCTTCCAAGACTTGTTGTAGATTAGTATATCATCAAAAAATACTAACACAAATTTTCTAAGGAATGGTTTGAAAATGGAATTCATCAAACCTTGAAATGTTGAAGGTGCATTGGTAAGGCCAAAAGGCATGACCAAAAAATCATAATGACCCTCATGAGTTCTAAATGTTGTTTTCGGAATGTCTTCAGTCTTCATTCTGATTTGATGATATCCTAAACGAAGATCCAAGTTGGTGAAGTAAATTGATCCATGCAATTCATCCAGTAATTGATCAATGACAAGAATGGGAAATTTATCTTTAATAGTGAGCTTGTTGAGCTCCCTATAATCCGAACACATACGCCATGATCCATCCTTCTTGTGCACTAATACTATTGGAGTAGAGAAAGAGATTTGACTCGATTGAATAATACCAACCTCTAGCATTTTTACAACCATACGTTCAATTTCACTCTTTTGGACATAGGGATATCTGTACGGCTTGATGTTTGGAGGAGCACTTCCTGAAATCAGATGAATAGCATGATCATGATCACGAATAGGTGGGAGACCTTTGGGAGTCTCAAATACCTTGGAATTATTGTTCAAGACTTTTTGGAGATCTGGAGAAATAGATAATTCCAATGTGGAAACATCCAGCAAAAATAATTGTGCAATTACACCCCTTTGTTCCTTTTTTAGAAGCTTTGTCATACCGTTAGAGTTATTATCTTTCCTGGTTTCCCTGCAATACCCCTTAATTCAACTTCCTTTACTTCCATATAAAATTTCATGAAAAATTCTTGAAAATTAAAAGATATTGTACCCAAGGATTGTAGCCATTGGACTCCTAGTACAACATCAACAGCTCCCATTGGAATGGAAAGCATTGGGCTAGTCAATACATATTCTTCCATCGATAGCTTGATATTATGGAACTTTCCAAAGAAATTTATTGTTCCTCCATTTGCAACCATCACTTGACACTCTGGTGCTGGATATAAGAAGCAATTCAATTCTTTTGCTACCTTACAATCAATAAAATTGTGGGTACTTCCTGAATCAATCAACACTATTACCTTCTTCTTCTTGATTTGTCCTTCTATCTTGATGGTTTGAGGAGTGGTAATTCCAGCCAATGCATTACAAGATATGGTCGGATTCATTTCTTCTTTTTCTAGGCTTTGTTACTAGAGTATATCCTCTTCTTTTGACCTTTCTTGCTCCTTTTCTTCTTCCTCTTCGAAATCTATGTAGAATAATTTCTTATCAGCATACTTATGACCTTTAGTGTATTTGCTATCACAACTGTAACAAAGCCCTTTTGCTCCTTTCTCTTCCAATTGTTGTGGTGTCAACCTAATAGGTTGTGGAAGACTAGGGGCAACAACACTTCCATCTTTATAGTTGTGAGTGGTATGCTTCCTGGTTGCCATAATTTTGCTTTCCATTTTTCTTGCTAACTTGAATGCCTTCTCTAATGAATCAGGTTCCCAAAGGTGAACATCATGTTGGATATTATCCTTTAAAGAACCTATGAACACATCAATCCTATGCTCCTCTAGAATATTTTTTACCCTTATGTTCAATTTTTGGAACTCCTTAATGTGCTCCATTATTGAACCCTTTTGTTTGAGACTTATCAATTGGCTAAAAAAAGTGTTGCTTTTTGTATCCTCATAATGTGCTGTCAATTCTTCCATAAAAAGTGCCCAAGTGATAATTTGTTTACGATATCAAACCCATTGATACCATACAAACTAATTTGGTTCCAAATATAAAGTTGCAATACGTACCTTTTGTGTGTTTTGCACATTATTGAGATCGAAAAATTGCTCCATTTGTAATATCCATGTTGCGGGATCCTTGCCATCAAACTTCCTCATATTGATTTTTGGAATATGGTGGGTCTTCGATCCCACATTAGAGTCTATGAAATCATGATTAAAATTTCTTTTGTTTGCATCATGAGTTTCCTTTACAACCTTTTCACCATTAGTAAGTATTTCTTGTAGAAAATTTGTCAAATTTGTCTTCAAATCTGCCATGTCTGTCTTCAAATCTGTCTTCAAATATTCCATGTCTCTCTTCAAATCTATCTTCAAATCATCCATCTTAGCTTCCATGCCCTTTATCTTAGATTCCACGCCATTTATCTTAGCTTCTGTTAGCTTTTGTGAGCGTGACATTTGTTGCGCTTGTTCTTGTAATTTAGATATATCATGTAGCATTTCTCCCTCTTCTTCATGAGTCATGCTAGGGATTTTAGGTTGCTTATTAGGTGTTTGCATTTTCTTTCCTCGGGGCATCTGTTACCGATAATAATTCTCTAATATGCCCTTTGAATTCCTTTAAAATAAATTTTCAAACCAATCTTAAGCAAAAATTTAAAGGAATCTACACACCTTTTTTCACTTTGTAGGAGCTCGATATTGCCTCTGATGTATCTCTGTACTTTCAGATCATCCAGTTTTGAAATTGTGACTTGTAGTAGACCTCTGTGTCCTCTTTCTAATGCCACCAATTTGATCCAGATTAGATTCTCCAAGGAAGAATTATGTAAAATCTCCCACAGTGACTTGATTATAGACTAGTTCATTAGAGCGAATTTGTACGACGTGCCACGAGTCACTGTTTCGACCTTTGGCTCTAAAAAATATATATATAAGAAACTACAGTCCGTCCTCTTTCTATACCTTTTTACGAAATTTCAATCAGATGCTCAGATATTAATTTATGACAATTTTCCCCAGGTCACCTATTTGGAATGAAATTCAGGAGTTTGGAAGAAGACCAACTTCCTCAAATCATATCTCCTCAAATATAGCGCAAAAAGCTCTGAAATTTAGACCCGAGGTTCAACGCGATTTCTTCTCAAATGAGTTTTTGTTTAGCTTCTGAAACATCACAGAAAAAAATTTATAGCGAAAATGCCACGATGACCTATTTGGAGCAGCGAAACCCTAGAATCCAAAGCTCTGAAACCAAATGTTATGAAACCAGCTCAAGAAAAGACAGAAAAGATAGATCAATGCCTTATAATTCATCCTCTTAGAGGGGGAAACCTCCTTTACATTACATAAATGAACAATTCTTGGATGATACAAATGACAAAACCTCCTTTCTATATATAGGAGTTTAAGGAGTCACAATATAACCCAACCGACCTAACAATAATAATATAAAGCCACAAAAATAACAATAGAGGGATTATATGGGGCACAGTAATAAAAATATGGGGATAATAGGGGCACAAAAATATTAATAAGGGATGCAACTACAATACTAATGGGGTAATCACTAGTATTATAGGGACCCAACAATACACCTATTTGAGGAGATTGAAAAGTGTGGACCTCTACACATAGGGTCAAAGTGGATGGTTGAGAGACACTTCAAACCATTGAGGGCTTTTGTTAGTCATAGATCATGTATGAAGGGTCATTTGGTAAAGGGATATATGGTATATCAAATTGTGGTATATTTTACTCAATATATTCCTAAATTCACTGTAGGTATTGATGGGGAATGTGTTTGGGATGTCAAATCCAACAACAAATTTGAAGGGGAACACTTATTGGGGAAAGGTAGAATGAGGAAAGTGGCATGTAAGTAGATGGTGGAGATTTATAACACATTTGACATTTTTTTATCTACATCGTACTTATTTAATTTTTAGTCTTCCTACATAATCCATTATTATGAAAGTATAATGTGGTAACCAATTATATGTGAATTGTTTTATTTTAACACAATTGGAAGAGAGTGGGATGCAATACATTTATACCTTGAAAAAAACTTGATTGGATGAATATATGGATTGAGAAATGTAAAAAATATAATGATGGTAACTTATCGTGGCATGGTGTGGCTACATTGGTCAAAAAACTTGAACACAAAAAATATACCAATCTTACACAAAGGGAAATTGATTTAGCAAATGGTTTAAGAGATGAACAGGCAAGCCTATCCAAAAATACTATTTAAGTTTTTTTTAATATTATATTGATGTATATGGCATGTTATTTTTCTTGATTTGAAAAATTTACAAGTATAATATGTTTACCAATTGAAAATGAATTTTTTATGTGACTGGCATATTGCACTTGAAACACTACAAGCCTATGTTGTGTAATGTCCACAAATTTCACATCAAAACGTTCGATGAAAAGATGAAATTTTTTTATCAGTATTTCACATTACTATTGTTTCCTCTAGAAGTGACAAACATCCAACAATATTTGAAAATTAATACTATAGGTATTTGGAAGATATACTTGAGTGTGATTTTAAATCCTTCAAAATAGTTTTGTTGAACATCAAATAGTACAAGCTATGAATGAATAAATGTGATGGTATCAAACTCTTATTGAACACGCTAATGGATTCACCATGGTTAGTACAAAAAATATCGAGCTAGGATAAAAGCGTTATGTTCTTCCAAGGAAATGTGAACAATTATTTTACTCAGAGGTTCTAGGTAGAGGGGATTGGTCATATGTCGTTAGATATGATCCAAGAGGAAGGCTCGTAAAGTACAATGTAGCAGAAGAAGTTGATATTGAAGTATAAGATGATTTAGTGGAGAAGTTAGTTTATATGTCAAACAAAGGCATCGAATAAATTCAATAAGTTGTTAATAGAGATAATTTTATGGATGAAGATGATATCAACAATGTACTATTAGATTAAGAACTTGAAGAAGTCAAACTAAGCATAGGAGAAAATGTTTCTCATGATTATATAGAAAATGATATGATTGGAAATGACGACATTGATGATGATGCTGATATGGCCAATCCTTTCAACGTCAATTCTAGTCTTGATGATGCAAATGTTGACATGGATGCAGAATTCAAAATGTTGAAATGTATGTAGATGTAACAACCCTGGTGAAAATTCCATGTAATAAAAGTTGATAAAGGAAAAATAATAGCCATGGTTGATGGAAAAATTATTCCAAGTTGAATGTTGGGCAAGAAATCCTAGTGTGGGTGTCCATTTGGTTATTAATGGTTAAGGTTATTGGCAAAGGAAATGGCTAAGGCGTTGGAAAGGATAAATGGAATTTTTGGCACATTTATTTATGAAAATAATGGAAATTAGGAGAAAAGGGAGGTGAAAGGTCACAGGTTGCATGTGAGGAGGAAAATGAAGGAAAATAATGGAAAATGAAGAATATAGAGGCCTCATTCATAAAAAGACTTTTGAGAATTAGTTGGTATACTTTTTTCAGTTCAGTTTTGAAACTTTCTCATACTCTTGGAGACCTAGAATTTTCTTGGAGCACTCTTGGAGGGTGTGGCATACTTGGATTCATGGAGAAAGAAGGCAAATGAAGAGCATGAAATTGTAGGAGGAGATCGGGATCAACAACTACATCATATTTTTCTTACAGGTATCGAGTCGCATGTATGTTTTCCTCACTATTTTTGGCATGCATGGCATATACATATGGTTGTTGATTGTGATCTGTCATGGGCATGGAGGATGGTCGAGATTGACAGTGGATTTCCTAGCCTTGCCATTTCCTAGATAGCCATGGTGATTGTGGAATTGTTTTCATTTTTTCATTTTGGTTGGTTCTCATGTTTCCTTAGCTTGGATTGAGTTATTAGTCTTGGAAGCCCTACTTGGACAAACACTCTGGAAGCCCTGTAATAGATTGATTTGAGTTACTAGTCCTAGAAGCTTTGGTTGGACAAACACTCTGGAATCCTAGTAAAAGTTGTTGCTTGAGTTACTAGTCCTGGAAGCCTTGGTTAGAAAAACGCTCTGGAAGCCCTGGAAGGCTTGGATAGAGACCAATCTGATGATGGTTTTGTGATGTCTAACTGTGAGGTGGAAACACTGTTTGATGGGTTGAGGCGGATGGCCTCTAGAATCCTTGGCTGGTTTTGGATTGATGTGTTCTATGAGATCCCATATTCATGCTTGGAATATGGCATGGGGGTGAATGGTTGAAGAGAGATTTGGGTAAGCCATTCTATGGTTGAGTGAAACATGGAAGTCACATCGTGGGTTTGGATTTTGTATCATCAATATGAGGTTATGTCTCCTTGTATTTTTATGATTATTATACTGGAATATATGTGGTTTATATGGCTATGATTTCATTGGTATTTCTGTTGCTATTATGCTAGTTATATATGTGTTTTATGACAATAGCTATGTATGGTTCTCATCAAGTTTTCACTTGTAAATGAATGATAAATGTATCTATTACCTGATGGATGAGATGGAAGTTAATATATTGAGGAATCAATGTCTCTTAACAATTATCAACTATGTATGAGACCCATATGTTCATATCTATTATTTACACCTGTAGATTATATATTCGTGATATATTTTACGAAATTTCTATCATGGCTAGTAGCAGTCTAGTCAAGGTCTCATTCAAGTGATTGCATTTATACTGTCATTTCCTTTTTATTTTACTATTATGAAGAAGTCATTCAATTCTAGACCATGACCTGGTCTCTTGGCCTGAAAAAGTGGCTCAAATCCCAGGGATGCTAGCATAGCACTATGCAAAAGAGTCCCTGGATGCTGGCTTACCAGCTTGTGGGAGCATTCAGAGGTCCCCAAACATTGGCATGCCCATAGTATGAGAGCATCTAGAGATCAAGTAGTCCAAAATGTCAGTGGGACCCAAGGGCTAGTTGGCAGAAAGGTTGGGTTGGTCCCTGAGGGTCATAATGTTGATGTTGGATGTCTGTATGGTGTGTTTCCATTAGTTCCACTTCCTTAGCATGACTTAGGAGGTCGAATCATATCATAGTGGCCTCTCATCGCATGTTTACCCTGGTTGGACTATTGCTTGGGTAGATGTGGGAGTAGGGTGTTACAGAGTGGTATCAGAGCATGGTTCACCCCTCAGAGTGGATGGGTTTTGTGTTGGTCATGCATGCATGTCAGTTTCTTGTGTGTCTCTTACACTAGCAGTCCATGTGCTTGTTGCATTTGCATAATTTTGATCATGGTTGTAGTGATGTCATCATGAGGAAGTTGATGTTGTTATTGTGAGATGCATCGACGTGAGTGTATGACTAGTTACATATTGTTATATTTCGTTTACATGTGTCATTATTTTATGGTTTGTTACATTATTGTCTGTTTAGTTGCATTCTTGTATGTTTGGCTACATGTATCATTCTTGTAGGTTTGGTTTCAAGTATTGTTCATTTATTCTTGATTACATGTTTTTATGCATGTGTGTGGTTCGTTACATGTTGCTTATACATGTTCATGTTTGCATGTGGTCAAGTGTATAGTGATGTAATGGTTGTCTTCATACATGAGGTCGTGGTATGTGTTGTTGATAAGGTCATGCATTGATGACTGGACCCTAGCTAGAATGATGGTTGCATGGTTATATGCTTATGTTTTATGCTTCCATACTCTGTCATGATTATGTTATACATGTATCATGTTGATTTGTTGATCTTGTAGACAACGTATCTTCCCCGAGTTATATGAAGTTACGTTGGTTTATTGTGATTTGGTTTAGCTGACATGATATACCTTACAGGATGAAATATCAAATGGCTAGCAATATGGCAGACTTCAAAGACTATCCCTATGAATCAAATGAGCAGTATGGTGTTGGGAACTCTTCTGCCTTGGTAGATACATTGAGAAGCTTAAAGGAAGAAATAAGGAGTTTTAAGGAAGAAAATGAAAGAATCGTACAGGTACATGCTAAGCTAGCAGGGGTAAATTCGGTGATAATTCAGAGTTTGTCAGATTTGCAACGACAAGGAACAATTAGGATCAGCCATGAGTAGAAGGACAAAACTAATATGGCATATGGTAATAGGTCGCATGGTGGTGACACAGTCAAATATAGCAGATTGTTGGATGCTCTGGATAGGAGGAGGGATAGACAAAGGTATCATTCAAGTTCTAGTTCTTATAGGCATGATGATTGACATCGTTATCATCCTTATAGGAGGAGTGATAGGGGATACTTTATAGATGAGTTTAAGAAATACAAGCCACCAACATTTGAGGAAGATATGAATAAGTCGCAACATTCAGAGGCATGGTTGTTTGGTATGAAGATGTTCTTCAGGTTACATGATTATTCGCAGAAGATGAAAGCCAGAGTAGATGAAAGCCAGAGTAGCTACAATCAGTCTCAAAGGTAAAGCAGGTATTTGGTGGTAATATGTGAAGAATTTCAAATGTATACATGAGGAATATTTGACTTCGAATGAGTTTGAGCGGTTATTTAAGAAGAAGTATTTATTAGATAGATACTTTGATGATAGGGGAAAATAATTCTATGAGCTAAATATGGGGTCTATGACAGATGATGAATACACTAGCAAGTTCTTCGAGATACTGAGGTATGTGCCTTACCTCAAGGAGGAGGAGGCCAAGATTCAGAGATTCACCGGTGGGTTACCAATGGAATTCAAAGATAGCATTAAGTTTGATGAGCCTAGATCATTGGAGGAGGCCATATGGAAGCTAAATCATTTCTATGAACAATTAGAGTGTAGATATGAGACTAGGCGAGACAGGAAAGGAAATGCAAAGAACAAAGGAAAATGGGAAAAGAAGCGAGTAAGACCACAAGATTCAGGTAATAAGGAGAATGTTACACCACCTAAGAGGTTGAATGCATTAGATAGAGGACAGGGACATCGATCTGAGGATCAGAATAAGGGTGCAAGATGGAAGCTGATAGAGCGTTGGAATTGTTGTAAAGATCAAGGGAGATTTTCCATGGAATCAAGGTGGTAGGCCTCAAATATATAGTGCATAGGATGCACAGGCTATCGGGGATGTTGGTTAGAGAATTCCTCATATTTATGCAGCATTTAATAACAAACTGGCATACCATCAAACATTTATCACTGACATGGACGGTAAGATTTCTGATCAAGTTATTTCTATTTGTATTGACCCTGGATCTAATTATATCCATGTTAGTCCTGGCTTGGTGGATAAGTGTGGTTTGAGTAAGGAATTGCATGCATAATCTTGGTTAGTGTAGTTGGCTATAGGTACAAAGAAGCGAGTTCATCATTGAGTAAGGTATTGTGCATTTGATTTGAATGGTATGCCTACTACAACCCATTTGAATGTATTACCATTGGGATCATACAATATGTTATTGGGCATGGTTTGGTTGTACCATCACAGAACCAAGGTAGATTGTTATGACAATGAAATTGACTGTGTGGATGAAAATTGGGAACCAATAATCTTGCAGGGAAAGAATAAATCCACATCAGTTAGGATGGTAATAGCTAGAAGCAAAGCGCACCATCAGGAAAGGGTGTGTGTTATTTGCAGTGCACATTTCTAGTGACAAGGGTAAGGAAGTTGAGGATGCATATGTGTTGAGAAAGTACCGATTTTTACAACAATTCAAGGATGTATTTCCTGAGGACGTTATAGAGTTTCCACCTGACATGGAGCTAGACTTTTCTATTGAGTTGGTGTTAGGGGAAGCTTCAGCATCAAAATCACCTTAGAGGATGAGCACACCAGAGTTGGTGGAGTTGAAGCCACATTTGAAGGAAATGTTGGAAAAGGGGTACATTAGGCCAAGTGTATCACCATGGGGTGCACCAGTATTTCCTTTGAAGAAGTAAGATGGTACTCAGTTGAACAAAGTGACCATCAAGAACAGGTATCTATTTTCGAGGATTGATGACTTGTTTTATTAGTTGAAGGGAGAAACAATGTTCTCAAAGATTGATTTGAGATTTGGATATCATCAGGTACACATCAAACAGGAGGGCATTTATAAGATGACTTTCCGGACCAAGTATGGGAATAATGAGTTTGTTGTAGTTCCATTCGGTTTGAGTAATGCTCCAGCTACATTTATGTGCTTGATGAATAGTGCGTTGCTTCCGTATTTGGATAGGTTTGTTATTGTGTTCATTGATGATATATTGGTATATTCAAAAAATGAGGAAGAGCATGCTAAACATTTAGCAGCAGTGTTGAGGTTGTTGAGAGAGCATCAGTCGTATGCTAAGCTGAAAAAGTGTAGTTTTTTCAGATTGAGGTACACTACTTAGGGCATGTTGTCTCCAAGGGCGGTATTACTGTAGATCCAAAAAGATAAGGGCCATCATGGAGTGGGTAGCTCCTAAGAATGTAGATGAGGTGAGATATTTTATGGGGTTGGTCGAATATTATAGGAGGTTCATTAGGAAATTCTCACAGATTGCTTATCCTATCATATTGTTGCAGAGGAAAGGTAAGTAGTTCGAATGGAAAGAGGAGTGTGAGGCTAGATTTGAGTAGCTCAAGCAGGTGCTCACACATGCACCAGTATTAAAGATTGCATATTCGGACAAAGAATTTGTAGTATACACAAATTCTTGCAAGAAAGGGCTTGGTAAAGTCCTTATGTAGGATGGATAGGTGGTATGCTATGAGTTGCAGAAACTGAATGAGCATGAGAAGAACTATCCCATGCATTCTTGAATTGGCAGTGATTATACATACCTTGAAGATGTGGAGACACTATCTTTTGGGTAGGAGCTTTACATTAATGAGTGATCAAAGTGGTTTGCGGTACCTATTTGACCATCCAAATCTGAATGATGGGAAGGCTCGATGGTTGGTACGATTAGTGAGTTTGATTATGAGATCAGGTACATCAAATGCAAAGAGAATAGAGTGGTAGATGCTCTTAGTAGGCAAATAAAGTTAAATCACTTAGTAACTATGAGCTCCAATGGGACAGACTTATAGGATAGTATCTTACAGGGAGGTTAGCATGATGTCAGATATATGGAGATTATGCACAGGTTGCAGCACAGTACATGTATAGGTAGAGGTGGTAGTATAGGTATAGGTATAGGTGTCAGTACATGTAAAGGTATAGGTGGAAGTACAGGTACAGGTACAGGTGCGTTACAATAGATGGATTGGTCATATTTAGAGACAGGATATATGTGCCAGATAGTAGTGAGATTAAGAAGGTGATAATGAGAGAGATTCATGTGAAACCATATTCAAGTCACCTAGGTTATCAGAAGACACTAACTGTATTGAAGAGATTTTATTATTGACCGAACCTAAAGGTGAATGTAGCATAGTTTGTGGCTAGGTGTTTCGATTGTCAGCGTGCAAAGTGATGAGCCCCAATTTTTGGTACAATTTGGGCTCATATTGGCCTACTTACCTTGTTCAACCATTCATCTTTTACCACTTATGCATTCATTTCTTAGTATATTCGTGTTGTTTGTAGGAAGAAGGGTAGACATTATATCTATGTGACTAATACATGATGATTTCAGGTTCTTTGCATTAAAGAGAGCAAAAGACCACGCAAAAGGAGACAAGGAGAGAACAAAGGTGACATTGTGGGTTCATAGGGAGGTTGTCCACAGTCTTGATGACCCTCCTCGTGATTTTCACCTTAACTCCGAGCTCTAACAGCTCTCCCCACCGAGCTTAAAGGCAGCCAACACATTCTACAGGATCAGCAGTTTTACAGCAGTTTGACTTTCAGTTAGACAGCCAAGCTCCACGAATGGAGGAAGCCAGCTTGATCTTCATTTTGTATAAATATGAAGGCCGTAGCCTTTGTTAGGAGCTTTTTAACTTTTGGACTGATATTGTAATTTTTGAGCATAGCTCGGTGTTTGTTTTTGTAAGCCAGTTTTGGCATGACATTAGACTTTTGATTATGAATAAAGGCAAGCAGATTTGGATCTAATTCTGAGATTTTAAGGGAGCTATAGCTCTCAGGTTAGGGCCCAACCTGAGAGCAATAGATCTCCTCTTCTTGTAATGTTATTTACCTTTCTTTCCAGCATTTTGTTTCCTTGTTTTGATATGCATTTCAAAGAACACAGTTTGTTGATTTGATTTCTTTAATAAGATTGAGTAGGATTAGCTTATGGTTAAATTACTTTCAGCTGCTTAGATTAGGATAGGAGGTTTGTAATCCACTGGAGCTCCAAGAAAAGGTTGTTAGTGCCTCCACTGCCATCTCTGTTTAGGGATTGGGGTGCAGTCTATACCAACCACCAAAAAAACGCAGTCTTTTTCCACTTTTATGCAAGCTGCAACACAGTCGTTTTAATCATGGATCCTTCCATGCATTTTGCTCTTGAGCCTAACTTCGTCATCACAATTCCATGCATGACTTTTCTTCATGATTTACATCGTTGTTCATTGGTTTAATAGCACAGGTAGCACTGGTTAATGAATTCTCGTTTTTGGTGCAAGACATAAGTAATTTGTTTTATTTACAGTGCTCCATATCATTCTACTTCCTTCTTCTTCTTCTTAACCTCTCCTCAAGCCACCTACTCGACCTCTGTTCAGCTCGTTTACCTTCCAACTCATCCATTGCCACGTAGCTTCATTTGTTTTGACCTTTCGTTGCTGCCATCCTTCTATCCACCAAGCAACTCCGTGCACTATCTCTCCATCTTATTTCTCTGCCCCTGAGCCATCACAAGTTCCATCTCCACCGTACCTATCTACCCATACCACTCCATCACTTCACCATCACCCAAAACTTCCACTTACAACACATCCTGTAGAAGGTAGCAGACTTCCTGTAGAATTCCTTAGTTTCCTGTAGGATCCCCTGCAGACATCCTGTAGAAGCCTGCAAACTTGGTTGCCGAGCATCTGAACGTTGTAGAATTCTGTGGACTGATGCTAGGGACCCTCTGGAACCTCTCCTAGCCCTCCTGACCTTTCTCAAGCTTTCTCTCCCTTCGCACCACCTCTCCACAGCCAAACCCTAATAAGAAACAAATTCATAATCACTCCATCCACTTAAGCGAAAATACAAAAACAATGTTCTTTTTCATAGAAGTAGTTTGAGTTCATGCATTTCACATCACTATAAGTAATGGCATCATTTTCAGACATTTGCACTTTCACTATTGCATCATAGAGGTCAAACTAGTCAGATTAGGGTTTACTAGGGTTTCATGTTTTGGTTGGCTTTCAGTTCTTTTTTGCAAAGTAGATTGATTTCCTCTCAGATAGCCTTCGTCCATCACTTAGAAAGCTTCTTCTGAGAGCATATAGAAGTTGGCTTGAGCCCTAGCGGACTTGTGCCAGCTGACCAAGTGACAGCTGCGACAAGAGCTAGTACTTGTGCATACAGCACCGTCGCTTCCAAGTTTTTACGAACTATCGGGTTGATAAAATTAGAGATAGGAAGCCCCATGAGTTGTAGCATTATTGCTACAATACTGGAGCCCACCATCTTTTTGGCGCCGTTGCCGGGGAAGCGTCAGAGTATTAGTAATTGTTGCTTTTCTTCTATTTTCCACTACAATCTTCTGCTAAGTAGTTTATTTCATTTCCATTCTGCAAAAGTAGCATAGACATTTCCTACTTTCATACATTAGTATTTCCTGCTTTCGTAGATTAGCATTTCCTGCTTTCATAGATTAGCATTTCATTTCTGCAAGCGTAGACTAGTGTTTCAATTCTGCAAGCGTAGACTAGCATTTCCATTCCTGCAATTTCATTTGAGCAAAGTAGATTAGTTCTTTCCTGTTTTCAGTTTAATTCTGCATCTTTATAGTTAGTTGTAGATCAATCTGTTTCAGTTTTGCAGGTACCAAAGGGAAAAAAGAAAAAAAAATAAAAAAAGAAAGTCTTTTCCATTTCATTCCTCGTAGGAACCGAGATAAATCAGGCAAATTCCTACCCAACACCCCCACCACATCACTGAGTCACCCTTCTCTATTCTTTGGTGACAGTGACCCAGAAGAACCTATAGGTGAACATCCCGAGATATACAAAGATCCTATAGTAGAAGAAGAGTTAGAGACCACTCCATTTGAAGCTATGGCTGACAATAGAAGAGAAGATGAGAGAATAGAAGGTGCCTTCCCCATCCGAGAGACCAATGGAGAGATGAAAATGAAGAACATTAGCCCCTCCGCCTTACCTCACTTCCATGGACTGACTACTGAAGATCCTGATACCTTCCTGTTTGAGTTCGTTGTCCTTTGTAGAACCTATGACTATACTGAAGATGAGCAAAAGCTGAAACTCTTCCCTTCAACTCTTAAGGATGCACCATTACGCTGGTTCATGGGTTTACATGGGAATAGTATCACCACTTGGGCTCAGATGCAGCAAGCTTTCAATACCAAGTACATGGATTATTGTAGGTCTAAGGAAACCAAGGGAGAAATCTTTCGGATGACCATGGGAAATGATGAGTCCTTAGAGGATTATGAGGAGAGGTTCCAACTTAGCTATAAGCGGGCCAGGTGCACACTTGACCTTGAATCCCTCAAGTTGGTCCTGCTCCGAGGAGTCCCTGAAGACCTCTTAGATACCCTTCACATGTTAGCTGGGGGGGACATTTACCAACTACCTTATGAGGACATCAAGACTGTGTTTCGAAACCACTCCAGGGCAGCTCGGAAACGAGGTAGGGGAAACGTCCTCTCAACTAGTGTCCCTTTCTCCAAACATGAGCTTTCAAATCAATTAGAAGATCTCAAGAGTGAGGTGAGACAGACCATTGCCATGCAGCTAGACACATTCAGAATCCAGCAGAAGAAAGAAGAAGCTGAGAGAGCCTTGGCTGTCTTCTGCCCTAGGTGCACAAGGAGACACCCTAAGAACGAATTCCCATTGCATTCGGTTGAAGTATGTTTTGTTTGTGAGGAGGACCATCCCACAAATCAGTGTCCAACCTTACCTGGGTTTAAAGCCATGTACCAAGGGACAGAAGCTCCCACTGAACCTCTCTATTACCTCAACCAAAGGAGGCCACAAGGATCTAGACCTTATCAGCAGGGAATGCAAGGGGCACCTCAAGCTTATTACAGCCCCAACCAATTGACTCCTATGCCTTCCTGGGGTCCCCCTGCTCATCCTTCCTGGTCCATGCCTCCTCCATGGTCTTATCCACCTCAGTACCCTACTCAACCTACTTCTCATTCATATCATTCACATGCCCAGCCACAGCCTCAGTGGAATGCACCTCAGTCGGGGTGGAGGCCCCAGTACAATACTCCTCCCGCCATTTTGCCTCCACCACCAGTTCAACCTTAGCCATTACCTCCTGCTCCTCCAAGGCAACCTCAAATGCCTACTCAACCGAACTCGAACCCCAACAATAGACAGGCCCAGCAGGTATACACTTGGAAACCTCATGCCCTACCTATGCTGTGGAGATCCAGGAGATCAATCTTCGATCTAGAAAGACTCTACCAGATCGCCAACCTCCTCCCCCAGAGGAGGAGGAAGATAAACAGGAAAGTGAACCGAAGGCTATTCCACCCTTTCCTGAGAGACTGGCAGCCACCACACAACCCAACCCAGAAGAGGATGAGCTTCTGGGTGAGCTCAAGCAGTTGTGTGTAAAAATACCACTTCTCCAAGCCATCAAGGATGTGCCAATATACAACAAACTGATTAAGGAAAAGTGTTTCAAACACCCAGGCAGGCGGAAGAAAGATGCTTCAACCATCAATGTCATAGGACAATTGTCTAACCTTATGTTAGGACAAGTCATCTGCCCAAAGTACCTAGATCCTGGAAGTCCTATAGTAGATGTCCACATCAATGGCACCATCATACCTCACACCTTGATTGATCTAGGGGCTGCCATTAATGTGATGACCAGGGATACCATGCTCAAACTCAATCTTCAGGGTTCCTTGAGGAAAACCTCGACAGTACTGCAATTAGCATATCACTCCACTGTGACTCCCGAAGGGATTGTGGAGGATGTCTTGGTCTCTATCGACTCTTGGGAATACCTTGCAGATTTCTTGGTTCTGCAACCCAAGGCAAAGCTTACTGGATATCCTGTCATTTTGGGAAGGCCTTGGTTAGCCACTGCAGATGCTTACATAAGTTGCCGTGCAGGAAATATGACCATCAAAAATGGTCCTATGTCCAAATAGCTAGTCCTATACCCTCCTTCCCAACCCTCCTTAGAGCATGACTTACCACTCTGGTTAGAGGAAGGAGAGGAAGACGAGGTGTACTCAGCACCTCTGTGCACCTTAGAGACCACTAGAAGAGACCCCCCAACCAAGGATGACTTGATTGAGACCTTGATCCAGAATCCACCTTCCAGTGCACTATCCTTAGAGAAATTGGTGGAGGATGCCCAAGCTAGCACCTTAGTGGATCTTTGTACAACCAACCCTGTCACTCCCAAAGTCAAGAATGTGGAGTTCGGCCCTGAGAGAACGTTGAAGATCAGCTCCTCCCTATCTCCTTCCGAGGAAAAGGAGCTGTGTAGCCTGTTGGCCAGTCACCTAGATGCTTTTTCTTGGAGCTATAAGGAGATGAAAGGAGTCCATCCTTCGGTTTGTACCCATCACATATACATCAAAGAGGATTGTAAGCCGGTTAGGCAACCCCAGAGGAGAATGAATCCAGCTCTTAAGGACATTGTCAAGGAATAATTGCAAAAACTGTTGGATGTCGGATTCATCTACCCCATCTAAGATAGTGAATGGGTGTCCCCTCTGGTGTTGGTTCCCAAGAAAAATGGGAAATGGAGAATCTGTGTGGACTACCGAGAACTGAACAAAGCTACCAAGAAAGACCATTTCCCTCTACCTTTCATAGATCGAGTGTTGGATGGACTGGCAGGAAAGAAGTTCTTCTCTTTCCTGGATGGGTTTAGCGGGTACAACCAAATCCAAATCAGCCCGGAAGACCAAGATAAGACCACCTTCACTTGTCCTTGGGGCACCTTTTCCTACCGAGTCCTTCCCTTTGGGCTATGCAATGCTCTTGCTACCTTCCAGAGAGCTGTCTTAAGCATCTTCTCAGAGCTGGTCCATGATGCAGTGGAAATCTATATGGATGACTTTACTCCTTATGGGGCCAACTTCTAGGAAGCATTGTCCAATCTGGGAAAAGTCCTAACCAAATGCATTGAGATGAACTTGTCCCTTAGTCCTGAAAAATGTGAATTCCTAATGACTGAAGGGACCGTGCTAGGCCATACCATTTCTTGCCAAGGGTTGCAGGTGGATCCTAACAAAATTGCTCTCATCAAGAAGGTTCTGCCTCCTCAAAAGGTAAGGGATGTTCGGAGTTTCTTGGGATTAGCAGGATACTACCGGAGATTCATTAAAGATTTCACCAAGCTAGCCTCGCCATTGTTTGGCCTGTTGGCAAAAGATGTGGAGTTTAAATGGACTGGCGATTGTCAGAGGGCTTTAAATGAATTGAAGGACAAGTTGGTGTCAGCCCCAATCCTGAGAGGTCCAAACTGGACCCTACCTTTCCACATCCACACTGATGCCTCGAAAAAAGCCATAGGTGCAGCTTTAGGACAAGTTGAGCAAAAACTTCCATATGCCATTTACTTTGTTAGCAAAAACTTGTCCAAAGCTGAGCTGAATTACACTGTAACCGAGAAAGAATTCTTGGCTGTGGTCCATGCACTGAACAAGTTCCGACATTACATTACTGGCTATCAAACCTTTGTACATACAGACCATGCTGCAATTAGATATTTAATGAATAAACCAGATGTGAATGCTCGTATTATTAGATGGTTACTTTTATTGCAGCAGTTTGATTTGACCATTGTTGACAAACCAGGTAGAGAAAATGTTGTTGCTGACTTTTTATCTAGATTGGATTTGTCTGCAGATGAGGATGGAACGGTGGATGACCAGATGCTCGATGAACATCTGTTTGCTATTTCAGTACTCTCTCCATGGTTTGCTGATATAGCAAACTACCTTGTTTCAGCACAGTTCCCTCCGCACCTATCTTCCAGAGAGAAGAGCAGAATCATCAGAAAAAGTGCCTCATTTACTTAGATCGGGGGCAATCTGTTCAAGCTTGGCCCCGATCAGATCTTAAGGCGTTGTGTAAGGGAGGAGGAAGTCTTTGATATCCTCCTCACTTGTCATGATGGGCCTTATGGAGGACATTTTGCAGCAAAGAGAACTACCTTCAAAATTCTGCATGCAGGCTACTATTGGCCCACACTTCATCAAGATGTTAGAAGATATGTCAGCCAGTGTGACCAATGCCAAAGAATGGGGAAACTGACCCAAAGGGATGAGATGCCTCTCCAACCTCAGGTGACTCTTGAGCCATTTGAGAAGTGGGGTATGGACTTTGTGGGCCCAATCAACCCTCCTTCGAGGCAAAGGTCTTACATCATTGTGTGCACTGACTACCTGACAAGGTGGGCAGAGACCAAAGCAATCAAAGCAGCAACAGAAGAAAAGGTGGCCGAGTTCCTAAGAGAAAACATCTTCTATAAGTTTGGCTATCCAAGAGAGCTGGTCACCGATCAAGGGAGCCAGTTCACCTCCAACCTGGTTGAAGATCTACTAGCTCATCACAAGATCAAGCATAGGACTTCCACCCCCTATCACCCTCAAGCAAATGGGCAGGTGGAAGTCACCAATAGAGCATTAGAGGGGATCTTGACTAAGGTGGTGAGCAACAGCAGAAAGGACTGGGCAGATCGCCTGGTTGAAGCCACATGGGCTTACAACACCACTTGGAAGACCACCACCGGCTTCACACCTGATGAGCTGGTCTATGGGAAGAAAGCTTTGCTGTCCATTGAGTTTGAATACAACACTTTGAGGATGGCAGCTCAGCTGGACCTAGATCTCAGCCATGCATAACAAGAAACGATATTGTAGCTGAATGGACTGGATGAGCACCGAATGCAAGCCCTCCTTCACTCAGAAGTGGTTCAACTTCAGAGAAAGGTGTGGCATGACCAACATCTCCATGACAACCAATTTTAGCCGGGAGATTGGGCTTTGTTGTATGACTCTAGATACAAAGATTTCAAGGGGAAGCTGAGAACCAGATGGCTAGGGCCATATTCAGTGGAAAAATGTCATGACAATGGATCTATTCTTATTCGGACCATTGATGAGGAAGCCATCCCCATGCTTGTCAATGGGCATCGATTGAAGATCTACAAGAAGCCTCCCTCAAGACAAGAGTTCATCAAAACTATGGAGAAGGCAGTGTTGGTCATAGAGAAGGGTTCTACCTCTGCTTTGGGCATACCCTGAAGAATCTAAAAATAAAAAATAAAAAAATAAAAAATAATAAATAATAAAGATCCTTGGGTGAAAACCTTTCTGAGGCGCCCAAGGTAGGTGGTAGGGGTGAAAACCTCATGGAGGCGCCCCTATTGTCTTTTCAAAAAAAAAACCTCTTTGAGGCGCTTAAGGCAGATGGCAAGGGTGAAAACCTCAATGAGGCGCCCCTGTTATCTTTCAAAAAAAAAAAAAAGGAAAAAGAAAAAAAAAAACACAAAAAAAAACAAGGTCAGCAGATGCATTATGTAAAATTGCATGCAGGTGTTCTATGGAGGAGAGGAAGCCTCTCAACTCAAAGCCAAGGGTCCTCATCATACAGTTAGGACACCTCACCATCACCTCCTCCAAGAATACTCATTTTCTCCAAGGTATGTGCAATTTTATTACAGCTTGAGTCTTCTACAGGAAGACGCAGATTTTCTACAGGAAGCGCTGTATTTCTACAGGAAGCTTCCTGTAGAAGCTCAGAACAGGCCAGAATTCATTTCATGAGGAGATCTAACGGCTAAGGATCGGTTTGGACGCATGCATGCCACTTTTGTCAACCATGCACATTGCTGTTATCTTGTTCCACCATCCTTGTCGACATGGAACAAAGTTACCTGCACCAGCAAAGCACATCGATGAGTCTCGAGAAAAAGAAAATTGTAAATGGAAAAAGCGCTAGAGATCTCACACCATATTCATCACAGTCAACCGGAAGCTCCGAGAGCATGATCGTGAGGCCATCCATCGTCGTGCAGCATGCAACCAAGGAGTAAGAATTGTTCTAAGACATCCCGCGGGAGTCTTGTAATAGTTAAGCCTGCTAGAGTGGATACCATTCACAGCGCAGACCATATGCAATGAAACGTGGGCGCATGCAATTGAAGCATCCCATCCATCGACGGCAGCTTGTGAACATGGACCTCTGGGCCTGTGTAAGTTTGCCAGCAGCAGGTAAATCGACTCATCAGCGTCCAAAGAGCCGAAACATCGTGTGCAGCTGCGCAGGTAAGTGTCTCGACCCTTCCTTCCATCAGACTGCATGAATGTTACTTTGATTGATTGCTAAGTGTAAAGGTGAATGGGTTGAGCGGCCGTATGGCCATTTGGCCGGCCACATCGGCCAGTTAATGGTCTAGTTGGATGAGAGGGTGGTGGCCATGACAAAAAGAATAGCAGCACGCACGTGAGAGCAATCCCGTCGAAAAAACCGATTTTAACCGAAGAGGCGGCGGCAGATTTGCAGGAATTGATGCAGCAGCAAGTGAACGTGCAGTTGAATGATGGGGTGACGTCACCCAACGGTCCGGCGGGGACAGCTCACCCCCGCGCCACAGATTCCGCCGAATTCAAAATCTAATCGGCTAGATTACATTCATGCATGTATCAACCACCGTTTTAAACTCGAGCGGCTATCCTGATCCTTCTGCAGTTTGATACGCCGAGCCTTTGGCTATCATAACGATTGAGAAGCACACCCAAGGTGCAGACCGGCTGCAGTCTCTCCCGAAAATCGCGCGCTGCATTCTACAGGAATGTTGTCATTGTACAGGAACGTTGCATTCTACAGGAACGTTGTCATCCTACAGGAACGCAGTTTTCTACAAGAAAGCGGGTGCCTCACGTAAAAAGGTGGCTAATTAAAGAGGTAACCCTGAACTCTTCATGCAACTGGTTATTAAAGGTGGCAGAATTGTCGTCCACAGTCTGGTCATAGAAAAATGGTGAAATTCTTGTCTGTTGTGCCTATACTGTCATTCTACAGGATGTCGAGTAATTAAACTGTGTTAAGTTCCTCAGGGATAAGTTTTGTGGGTTATGTGCATGACATTCTACGCTCTGTCTCAGTAAACCAAAATCTCTTCCACAATCACCACCTCTGGTTAAGAAAACTGTTTTATCATGTGGGGTGGGTTTATAAGACGAGAACCCACTGATTCAACCAAATTAAGGGAAAACCAGGAAGTGGTAGAGCTCTTCACACGGGTTCAATGGATATCTTTTTGTGACAAATTGCAGGGGTACGATGATGAAGTGGCAGAAGAATTTTTGCAGGCTCTGAAGCCAAAATCCAAGACACTGGCCACAGTGAACTTCAGAAGTCTAAGCCTCAAGCTCACCCAGCAATATATCAGTTGAATTACTGAACTTTCGATGGGTTTGCCATGGGATAAGGAGGAAAGGAAGTTGAGCCAGCAGGCCCAGAAAGAATTCTTTCCACCTGAGGAGGAATTCTCGGAGGACAAAAATGGGGTGCGAAGAACCAGCTTGCTGCCACCATGGAATGAAGTCAGCCTGCAAATCATGAAGTATATAACCTGTGAAGGTCGTTTTAGCATCGTGTACGCATATCACTTTTGGTTGCTCACTGAATTGAGGCACCGGATTGATCTTCCTGTAGAACAAAAACTGAGCATTCCTTATTTCCTGCTACAGTCCCTAATTGAGTGTGCCACAAAGTTAAAAGAAGGCATACCAGATCAGGTAGCTCACCATGGGTTGATCAAACTTCTTGTGGAGGATGCGCTTCATTCATATAAGGTTCCCCTCTCATTGGAATCATTCCGGAATTTGACAAGAGATGGAGACATAAAAATGTTGATTGAAGAAACGGGTTCCTCCAGCAGTGAGGAACAAGAAGCAGTGGCCGAGGGAAAGAGAGAAAAAGGCCAGAAGACCCTGACCATAGTGCAGAAGAAAGAACAAAAGAAGAAGCATGAGGAAAAGGATGACAAAGAAAAAGGTGGCTCACCCATCTTGTCAGCAAGATAAAAGAGGTTGAAGAGCAGAACGGACAAAGCTAAGGTGGTCCACATCAGCCCAAGTACCTCGTCAGCACCTACAACCAAACCAAAAAGCAAAACCCATGCAGCTAAGCAAGAAAAGGTGGTGACACCCGTGTCTACAGGAAAGCAGAAACAGGCTTCTACAGGAAGCCCAAAAACAGAGACAGGGGCTTCTACAGGAAGCCCGAAATTGGCAAAAGGGGCTTCTACAGGAAGCCCGAAAATCATTGAAAAAGAGGCTTCTACAGGAAACCCGAAAATTACCAAAGCAGGGGCTTCTACAGGAAGCCCGAGAGTGGCTAAAACAGGGTCTTCTACAGGAAGCCCAAAATTGGTAAAGAAAGGATCTTCTACAGAAGGCCCGGAAGTGGGTAAAGCAGGGTCTTCTACAAGAAGCCCGAAATTTGAAAAGAAGGGGCCCTCTACAAGGATCCCTGAGAAAGAAAAACGCAAGAAATAAAAGGCTGGTATTCTCGAAAAGGAGGCAGCAGTTGCGTTGGTCGCCCTCAGTACACCTCCAAAGCCGAAGGAGAAGAGAGAGAGGGAGATCCCTCTACCTTTTGAAGCCAGGAGAAGTAAGAGAATAAACACGGGCAAGCCACAGCCTCCACCCAGCAGCCAAACCATTTTAGGGGGTGTCCCTACTTCACCCACTGAAAGATCCCCCTCTAAAACATCGGCCACCCCCGAGAGAGGAAGCCCAAAAATAACTTCCTGGACACGAAGGATAGGCCAATCGGCTTCCGAAGCCCGGCTCAAGGAAACGGGAAAGGGGGAGGAAGCGCCACCCTTGTCACCACCAGGGGAAGGAAAGGCAGGGCCACCAAGAACAGGAAAGGAAGAGCATGCTCCCGGCTCTAGTTCTTGGCCAAGGACGTGGAGCCGGAGCAAAGTTACTCAAGGATGAGAAAATAGTTTAGCTGGGGGGTGATGATGAGCCCCAATTTTTGGTACAATTTGGGCTCATATTGGCCTACTTACCTTGTTCAACCATTCATCTTTTACCACTTATGCATTCATTTCTTAGTATATTCGTGTTGTTTGTAGGAAGAAGGGCAGGCATTATATCTATGTGACTAATACATGATGATTTCAGGTTCTTGGCATTAAAGAGAGGAAAAGACCACGCAAAAGGAGACAAGGAGACATCAAAGGTGACATTGCGGGTTCATAGGGAGGTTTTCCACAGTCTTGATGACCCTCCTCGTGATTTTCACCTTAACTCCGTGCTCTAACAACTCTCCCCACCGAGCTTAAAGGAAGCCAACACGTTCTACAGGATCAGCAGTTTTACAGCAGTTTGACTTTCAGTTGGACAGCCAAGCTCCATGAATGGAGGAAGCCAGCTTGATCTTTATTTTGTATAAATATGAAGGCCGTAGCCTTTGTTGGGAGCTTTTGAACTTTTGGACTGATATTGTAATTTTTGAGCATAGCTCGGTGTTTGTTTTTGTAAGCCAGTTTTCGCATGACATTAGACTTTTGATTATGAATAAAGGCAAGCAGATTTGGATCTAATTCTAAGCTTTTAAGGGAGCTATAGCTCTCAGGTTAGGGCCCAACCTGAGAGCAATAGATCTCCTCTTCTTGTAATGTTATTTACCTTTCTTCCCAGCATTTTGTTTCCTTGTTTTGATATGCATTTCAAAGAACACAATTTGCTGATTTGATTTCTTTAATAAGATTGAGTAGGATTAGCTTATGGTTAAATTACTTTCAGCTGCTTAGATTAGGATAGGAGGTTTGTAATCCACTGGAGCTCCAAGAAAAGGTTGTTAGTGCCTCCACTGCCATCTCTGTTTAGGGATTAAGGTGTAGTCTATACCAACCACCAAAAAAACGCAGTCTTTTTCCACTTTTATGCAAGCTGCAACACAGTCATTTTAATCGTGGACCCTTCCATGCATTTTTCTCTTGAGCCACACTTCGTCATCACAATTCCATGCACGACTTTTCTTCATGATTTACAGCGTTGTTCATTGGTTTAATAGCACAGGTAGCACTGGTTAATGAATTCTCAGTTTTGGTGCAAGATATAAGTAATTTGTTTTATTTACACTGCTCCATATCATTCTACTTCCTTCTTCTTCTTCTTAACCTCTCCTCAAGCCACCTACTCGACCTCTGTTCAGCTCGTTTACCTTCCAACTCATCCATTGCCACGTAGCTTCATTTTTTTTGACCTTTCGTTGCTGCCATCCTTCTATCCACCAACCAACTCCGTGCACTCTCTCTCCATCTTATTTCTCTGCCCCTGAGCCATCACAAGTTCCATCTCCACCGTACCTATCCACCCATACTGCTCCATCACTTCACCATCACCCAAAACTTCCACTTACAGCACATCCTGTAGAAGGTAGCAGACTTCCTGTAGAATTCCTTAGTTTCTTGTAGGATCCCCTGTAGACATCCTGTAGAAGCCTGCAAACTTGGTTGTCGAGCATTTGAACGTTGTAGACTTCTGTGGATTGATGCTAGGGACCCTCTGGAACCTCTCCTAGCCCTCCTGACCTTTCCCAAGCTTTCTCTCCCTTCGTACCACCTCTGCACAACCAAACCCTAATAAGAAACAAATTCATAATCACTCCATCCACTTAAGCGAAAATATAAAAACAATGTTCTTTTTCATAGAAGTAGTTTGAGTTCATGCATTTCACATCACTAGAAGTAATGGCATCATTTTTAGACATTTGCACTTTCACTATTGCATCATAGAGGTCAAACTAGTCAGATTAGGGTTTGTTAGGGTTTCATGTTTTGGTTGGCTTTCAGTTCATTTTTGCAAAGTATATTGATTTCCTCTGAGATAGCCTTCGTCCATCACTTAGAAAGCTTCTTCTGAGAGCATATAGAAGTTGGCTTGAGCCCTAGCGGACTTGTGCCAGCTGACCAAGTGACAGCTGCGACAAGAGCTAGTACTTGTGCATACAGCACCGTCGCTTCCAAGTTTGTACAAACTACCGGGTTGATAAAATTAGAGATAGGAAGCCCCAGGAGTTGTAGCATTATTGCTACAATACTGGAGCCCACCACAAAGGCATAGTGTAAACATCTAGGTGGACTGCTATAGTCGATTGTGATTCTAGAGTGGAAGTGGGAAGCCTTTTCCATGGACTTCATCATAGTATTTCTGAGGACAGTGAGACAACATGATTCCATCATAGTTGTTGTGGGTAATTTGAAAAAGGTTACACATTTTGTTCCAGTGAAGTCTACATTCTCAGCTAGCGATGTAGCACAGGTAGTCATTAGAGATGTTGTCAGATTGCATGGTTTTCTCATGAATATTGTGTCAGACATGGATGCAAAGTTCACTTCCAACCTTTTGAAGGAGTTATATGTAGTTTAGGGCATAGAGTTGGCCTTTAATACAACTTATCATGCACACACAAATTGTTATTTTAGATAACAATGGTATGTTTTATGCTTTCACACAATTTATTTCAATGTTCCTTATCAACCCAATGACAATTTCCAATTATTTCCAGTAGCAATCACATTAACTTAATCACATTATTAGTAAATGCAGATAGAACATAAGAACAAGTTTAGAAGAGAAGCCAACACAAGAGGACACAAGATTTGGCGAATGCCAGGGAAAAACCCCAATGTGGGGAATCCCTTTGATCAATTTTTCTTATTATTATTTGATAGTTTAGCACAGAGAGAGAGAGAGTACAAATATCAAATTTACTTTCCCAAAATAGCCCTGTCAAATCTGCAGTCAAACTTTATCCCTAACCAGAAAGTCGACGCTGGTAAAAATAGTAACAACACATCCTTAATGCACCTTGGTCAACCCAAGTCGAACTTGGCTTGAACAAGAGGTCAAATTCAACCCAAAACATATTTTTTATAGGTCTTTCTAGGCACATCACTCCCGACATTCAGATCAGTACAATTAGGGCTCACTAAACCCTAATTCAGCTGCTACATTTCCTATACAAGTCATCACATGAATGCTTCCATCCGTGAAAGTTTCCTAGCCTCAAACCTTGGTGAAATGCCTCCTTGGGACACCAGCGTAGCCTTGGTTAGGGGTAACTGCACCGCATAGTAGGTAGGCCCATTTAGGCCTACACTTTAGTTCACTTAGGCCCACTTCTACACTGGCCAAGAATGAGCGAAATTTGCATAGGCTTTTGGGAATATTCCTAGATTCTAGAACGTTCTAGAAGGATGCCAAACTCTTATCTCATCCTATGAGGTCAACTTTGGATATGCTATGGATCAATTACCCCTTTATCCTCTCATCCCTTTCTCCATGGAAACTAACTCCAATTTTGGAAAACCATTCAATGCCCAATTTATTACATAACCACTTGGATGTCCCTATAAATTTACCACTCATCATAGTGATCAGAGGTTGGAATTTGAAGATTGTAGAGAAATACTGTTGGTTTAAATTTCTAGTTCATTTCAGGTAATGTTATGCCGCTGGATTGGTGTGTTTTTGGTGTGACGAGGGTTGGACTGAAGCTGGATGAGTGACACGGGATCAAACCACATTGGGTGTAACTCTTCCTTCTACAATAATAAAGTTGTTTATTCCTTTTCTCATATTCTTTTTCATATCTATGATGATTATGTGTTTCAATGTTGTCGATTCCATTGGTTTATAGTAGATAGATCATGTATGCTTTGATAATTGTCGTTTCCTATTTCTGTTGACAGGTACCAATTGAGCGGATTCAGTTCAAGTGGGAGCGACAGGAGCAATTCAAAGGAGATCAAGGAGGAAAAAGATCACAAGTAAGTTCCTTCATCTCATCTATCTATTACAGGAAAAGGATAGACCACTTTCTTCTGTTGTTCTAAGTGTAGCTACCCACTTAGGGAAAATGTGTTTATTCGTAGATACAAATTCCATATAACAAATTAGTGCTCATATTGGGGATCGACCATCATTCCTGGTATTTTATCCTTATCATATTTCATCCTAGTAGACTTTACCTAACTTCATTGATCTCTTTTTAGTCATTTTGAAGATTTTTTGGTCGAAATTTGCACTAGAATTCCTATTCTAGGAATGTGTTGGTACCATTGCACCCTTGGTCAGCGGACAATGCACTACAGTGCACCCTTGGCTTAGAGATAGTGCTTAGAGATGGTGCTCTACAGCGCAGTGTCTCCCACTCAAACCTACATTGGTCCCTCTCAAGCTAAAAAGACCATCTTTTGCTTGATTTTTCCAAAGTTTCTTATGATGTTGTTTGTTGAAAGATCAAAGTTTTTTATGCCTCTGAAATCAATTTTAATTTCCTCTCTTATCCCTACTTTGACCTTGATTGTTTAGTGTTTCTTAAGATATTTCTTTATCATTATCAATTCATTGTAAAAGTTAGCTTACATTGATTAGTATTTGCTTTTCCAAAAAAGAACTGTCGTAAAGTCTTCATTTCTTTGAAAAAGAAACTATCATAAAGTATTTTTCTTGTGAAACGCATTGATTGATCATTTGTGCATCTAGTTCCTTTTTGTTCATCTAAACACTAAAGGGACTGAAAGAAAAACTTGCATTGTGCATATTGTAGTTTTTGAATGCTTGATAGGAATAGATAGGGAAATTGCATTAGGTGTGCTCTTTTCTCTTTGTCAAAGGTTTGATTCCTCTATCCATTACTAGCTACAATTTTCATTGTTAATTGAATGAAAGAATGTTTCTCACGTTAGTTGCATTCTAGGAATTGCAAACATGCATCATGTGGTGAAACTTGAAAGGAAAATTATTAAGAATATCAACTTAAAAGTTATCTCAATTAACCTAATGCAACATTGTAACTTAACGCATAACATTTAGAGGTCTAGGCTAGAGACATGTTCTGGCATCGTTAAACATAGCAGTTGTCGCTAATGGCCTGTGATACATTCTGAGTGTGATACCTCATTCCACGTACATATGTATATCGTAGTTCGTCCACATACTTTCGGGTATATCGGGTGGTGTTATAGTACAAAAAGTATAAAGGAATGCTCTCACTATGCGGTTTTCCATTAGACAATGCTAACACGGATTTGTCCTCCACATACTTTTGGGTATATTTTGGAGGACTAGATTAGGTTGCTATCCATCTATAGGTAACCGAGTCGGTTGCCTTGTATACTATGATACATTGAAAACAACATTTGGGGAGATTTCTTGCACGTATGTTAAGTCCTTGGTTTACTGAAGTAGTATATTGCAGTTCACGGTTACTTGGTAATCCTTTTGCTTAGATTATCACTCTTTCGTTTTATTATGTCATTTTGATTAAAATAAAATTAATTGACCATAGATAACATCCTCCACGTCACTCCTTAGTTGATATTAGGTTGAGACATATGGCAACAACTCCGGAGTCCACCGATCAAGTAATTCCTTTTGATGGGAATCCTAGTCCTTTTCCTCCTTTCGAAAATATTGGTGCTCCATATATGGCTACATTATCCCTTTCGGGATTTACCATTGGCTTTCCAATATGGTTGTTTTCAACCTCATTGGTTCAAAATGTCGTGATTTCTCCATAATCGAGTACTCCTTCACCTGGACAAAATCAACCTCTAGTTTATCCTAAAGTTGACCCTTTACCTTCTTCATTGGTTGCTTCCTCCTCCACTTCTTCCTCTTCACCTGGTGAAAGTATTGACGCTAGTAACCAGGTGGATAAGAAGAAGAAGAAGAAAATTTGGCAGGGGGAAACTAAGCAACCATTGATTCGAATGCAACTTCTGATTAGAAACTGTTTGATAAGCCTCACAAAATTTGATATCCTTGCACAATTTGTATTGGAGACCATCTTCTCCAAAACTTTTCTAGTATTCCTCAGATCTTAGAAGAATGGTCTTCTCATTCACATCATCCTGTGCCATCAACTTCTGGAGATCATGCTGGTGACACACCATCAACTAGTGGTAGTAAATTTCATGGAAATAAGGGTAAAGTTAAGTTTCCCTGTAGGTTATGTGAGGGGAGTCACCCCATTCACCCTTTTCCCTATTTGGATGAAGCCCAAAATGTGTTGGATAACCATCCTTCTTCTTTACAGTGACTTCCATCTGGTTACAGGAGACTCCCCCTTAATCCTTCACAAGATGATGAAGTGAATAACCCAAATCAACCATTGGTCAAACCCACTCTCTACGAATGTGAATCCCATGAGTCTATACTTGACCAATCATAGGTCAAGGAAATAGTTGACCCGATTTCACCTTCACTTAATCGTACCTTCCCCATAGAGGGTGAGTATGATACCACTAAGGTTCTTTTCGTTTCTTTAGATTCTAATGAGCTTGGAGGTAACCTTCCTGTTCCATCAAGAGAAGAGGAAAATCATCCCGTTCTCATAACTAAAGGGGGTAATTCTCCCGTTCTTATGGTACCCCCTCAAAGTAGTCTGGTCACTTCCTTTGATTGGAATCGACTGGCAGGATTTCGTCTTCCTTCTTATGTGCCATTCTAGATCATAGTACAGGTTTATAATATGATTGTATCTATCACTATTATAGATGAAGGTGAATTTGTGAGTATCCTTTCCCCCACTGCTTGGCAAGTGCTCGGTTCACTGCCACTTGTTCCTGTTACCCAGAATATGTTGGCTTTTAACAGTGGAACCAATCAACCATTAGGGATCCTTCCTCGGTTTCCTAATAATTTGGGAGGAAAAATTGTTTATCTCAATGTGATGGTAGTCCTAGGACCTTTAGATTACAATTTACCCCTTGGGCACGACTATGTTTATGACATGGGAACTATCATTTCAACACTCTTTTGAGTGATGTGTTTCCTGCATGAAGGCAGAATTGTCACCGTTAACCAACTTTCATTTCCTGGTCCAACTATGGCTTCCAGTCAACCATATTCCCTAAATGGTCCTTTTGTCCCAATGTTATCTTCCCCACCACGGGTCAAGTATGTGGAAACCTGTTCCATTCCTACATCAACTGACGATCAATTTCGTGATGTTGTGCATTGTGTACTGGGGGCATTGGAACTAGATCTCTCTAATGGATTCCTTGCTACGTATCCCTTCCAAAGCATTTTTCTCCCTTCCAATGAGAACCTCTTGGAATTCGTGACCTATTATGGGTCGTGATCAAGGAATATGAGGATAGTTTTATTACTGTGTCAACCTCATTAAAAAATGAAACAGATTCCATGAGAATAGTTCCTTGTCTTGTGTCAAGCTCATTAAAAAATGAAACAAGGAATATGAGCATAGTTCCCTGTCTTGTATCAAGATCATTAAAAAATGAAACAAGGAATATGAGGATAGTTCTTTTACTGTGTTGACCTCATTAAATAATGAAAGAAAGGTTATAAGCATAGTTCCTTGTCTTGTTTCAATCTCATTTAAAAATGAAACAATGAATATGAGGATAGTTCTTTCACTATGTCAACCTCATTAAAAAATGAAACAAGGAATATGAGGATAGTTCTTTTATTGTGTCAACCTCATTAAAAAATGAAATAGGTCCCAGAGCATAGTTCCTTGTCTTGTGTCAAGCTCGTTAAACAATGAAACAAGTAATTTGAGCAAAGTTCCTTGTCTTGTGTCAATATCATTAAAAAATTAAACAAGGTCCCCTCGAGAAAAGTTCCAATTTGAGTCTTTGATTAGATATCCTAAAATCCCAATCGAGTCTTTCACTTGATCTCATAAACGAACCTTCATTCCATCCATATGATATCAATGAATATTCTACTTAGGTGAATTTAATGAATCATAGGGGGCATTCACCTAGAATTGAGTCATCATGTTGGGGGCATGTAAACCAATCTCAAGCATATGTTTTTCATTTCAAGCTTGTGTAAACATGAAATTGAATCCAAGCATAGTTCCCTATGGTTTAAGCTTCTGTAAAAATGAACCCATCTCCAATTTAACCCTCATGATTGCCATTCTATCATCCTCTTTCATAATATGAACCTTGGTTTTTTCCCCTTCCATCGTCACTATCTGCTTGGCCGATCATATGCTCTCACTTGGTTATTTTACCCTTTTTGAGGAATAGTTGCAATGAGTGGTCTTATTATCCAACTTCCTCACATAAATCAACATGTTTTGAGAAGTTCCAAAATCACTAGAACTAGTTGCTATCCTAGACATGACTCGTTCCTCTAAGTGGAGTCCTATTTAATCTCTTTTCAAACTCTTTAAATATGAAAAGACTATTGGGTTCTTGTCCTTTTCAACTTGTAAATGGATAGGAAACGACATCTAGTCAGTATTAGTTTAACGCTTTTCCGGACTGAGATAGATTACTTACGAAAAAGGAATACGTTGATCAAACATGGTCAATAGGTTCTTCCTTGTATTATTTTACGCTTTTTTGGACTTGAGAGACAAATTTACGAAAAAGAACTTGTGGAGTTTTATTTTTGTCCCTTTTCAAACTCTCTAAACATGGAAAGGACCGACTTCTCATTGTTGTTAAACTCATTAAAACATCGAATAGCGACAAATTTTTCCATCATGACAAGGCTGAGTTTCACCTTTGCTAGACTCATCCAAACATCACATAGCGATGGATTCACCCAAAGGGTGGAATTGTCCTACAAGCGTATGTTATCATCCTCAAGCTTGTTAGAAAATAAAGAGGTACTGGTTAGCAATGACTGGGGAAAATGGGAAAAGGGATAAGTCACTTTATGGTAGTAAGTCGCTCTTGAACATGACACTTTCACTTCATCTTTGTGACTATTTGGGTTGGGTTATCTGCTTGATGGTTAGCATACCTATGGTCTATCACAACATCCATCACTTTGGTTTTGGTCAATGTTGCCAATTGTTTTAGTGTCACCAACATGTTCAGGAGACGTCACTGAGTAGACTTCATCCTTTGCAATACTCATAAACCTTCATTTTCATGATCGCCATTCCTGAAGCTTTTGTCATCAGTGAAATTCTATCTTCAAAATCATTACACTTATTTCGTGTCGTTGATGGTGGATTAATCAAGGCCCTCCTGCGACAAGTGCTTCTTGTCGACATCAGCACATTATCCAAGAAGTTGACTTAGAAACACGCTTCCAGTACCTTGAGGCTTGCATACATCAATGGCAAGTTTCTCGCTTCCTGTGACAAGTTGACATCACTGGCCTTTGACCAAAAGACTTTGTATGGTGTTCAAAATCAAAACATCTATTCACACCATGCAGAATGTACTCTAGCACCTTGAGAATCATTATCATTATCAGTGACCTCTCTCGTATTTGTTAATAGTTTACATCATTGGCTGGCAATCAGATGATGTCTTCCCATGTTTGACTTTAGATCACATATTCACATGGTTAGACTCATACTTAAGACAATGACTGGACAAGATAGAAGACCCCAAATCTAGTTTCACCCATCCGGGCTGCGATTTTAGGAGAGTACTAAATCATCGGTATGATGGATTTACATAGATGATCATCCTATCAAGGGTCTATATCTATAGACGATTATCTGATCTATGAACATATAATGAAAAGTTTATATTTTGAGTATGGGTATGCCTCCCCTCAGCAATTCATGAAAAATTCAAAGATACCATGATATTATGTATTGTAATCGATGCAGGTCACCATCCTCTTCAGATCCTCCTCAACACATCATAAAGCATATTAGTAGACATTATCATTTTCATATTCATGCATTAGGGGGCAACTGTTACAGGTCTATCTGGGCACATAACTCCTGACATTCAGATCAGTAAAATTAAGGCTCATCAAACCCTTATTCAGTTGCTACATGCCCTAGACAAGTCATCACATTGAATGCTTCCATCCATGAAAGTTTCCTAGCTTGAAACCTTGTTGAAATGCCTCCTTGCAACACCAACACAACCTTGGTCAGTGGTAACTGCATTTCATAGTAGGTAGGCCCATTCATGCCTGCTCTTCAGTGCACTTAGGCCCACTTACATTTGTTCAGGCCGAGAGTGAATGAAATTTGCATAGGGTGCTGGGAATATTCCTGGATTCTAGAGCATTCTAGAAGGATACCCAACTATTATCTCATCCTGTGAGGTCAAATTTAGATAGGATATGGATCAATTACCCCTCTATCCTCTCATCCCTTTCTCCATGGAAACTAATTCCAATTTTGGAAAACCATTCAATGCCCAATTTATGACATAACCACTTGCATTTCCCTATAAATTGACCACTCATGATAGTGATCAGAGGCTGGAATTTAAGGATTGTAGAGAAATACTATTGGTTTGAGATTTGACTTCATGTCAGGTAATGTTGTCCTGCTAGATTGATGTGTTTTTTGTGTGACGAGGGTTGGACTGAAGTTGGATGAGTGACACGGGATCGAACCGCATTAGGTGTAACTCTTCCTTCTACAATAATAAAGTTGGTTATCCCTTTTCTCATATTCTTGTTCATATCTATGATGATAATGTGTTTCAATGTTGCTGGTTCCATTGGTTTATAGTAGATAGATCATGTATTCTTTGATCATTGTCGTTTTCCGTTTTTGTTGACAGGTACCAATTGAGCGGATTCAGTTCAAGTGGGAGCGACAAGAGCAATTCAAAGGAGATCAAGGAAGCGAAAGATCACAAGTAAGTTCCTTCATCTCATCTATCTATTATAGGAAAATGTTAAACCGCTTTATTTCTGTTGTTCTAAGAGTAGCTACCCACTTAGGGAGAATTTGTTTATCCGTAGATACAAATTCAATATAACAAAATCTATCAAACTTAGTCAAAGGAGAGAGAAATCTTGTTGTAATATTCTGTGGTTGAATATGAATTCAATGTTGAGGTCAACATTGGTCAAACTTCCCAAAACACCTCGGTTTCTATGCCCATGAACTCGACCTAGAAAAAATGAAATTCTACCCTAAAAACTGAAGTCAAATATGGTCAAATGAGCCCTCATCAATGTTGGTTTATTTCTCTAAAAGTTCAGCCTACACTTCTGAATTTCTCATCGTCATTTTTATGCCACACATGGGGGAGAGAGAGAGGTTTCCTAAGTTGTATGAACCAATCAAGAGAAGAGAGAAAATAACGATTTGATGAGTGATGTCCAAATGCGGAGAGAGTTCACTCGTATTTATATAACTCATTTAGGGGAAGATGACACAGCCATTAGGCTTCTTGAGCCTACATTTGACTGACGATGACCTTGACAATCTCTGCATGAGAGAGAAAAATGCAAAATTCTGCTTCTTCTTGTCTGAATCACTTGATATTTATATCAAAATTAGACCTCTCGAAAAGAGGAATCGAATTAAATACTCATCTCCATCATATGAGATGTCCTAAGGTGGAATTTGGCACTATTTTCCAATTTTAACACTCCCTCTCAACTAGGGAGAATTCCACCTGCCAATCCATTTGTCATCATGCCATATTGCCATCATGTATTATCTCTATCATTACTTCTCTACTATGTTGAACCATGAAGTAATAATGAAGAAGAAGTGATCGAGAGAGAGTCATAATACCTTACCACTCTCCGCTAACAAAAGTATGTCCTTGATCCCATATCAAGTTGTTGAACACCATGCATCCTAGTCAAAGGGAGTACTACAGTACATGATGTGTCCATTGGTAGTGTTGAGGTCCCTAACCACCTTTCTCAACTCATTGGCCAGATGAGAGGTACTTCCCATGAGTCCCAGACTTCATGTGTAGGATGTGTGTTGGGCCCTCAACAGGAGAAGTTGAACCACTCATCCTGCTCATATGCCATAGGAGAAGGAACACCACTCATCGTATGGATATTTCAATCATAGGGGAAGGTGAACCACTCACCTTACATACATGTTTCCACAATCATAGGGGAAGGTGAACCACTCACCCTACAAACAATTCAACCATCATGGGGTTTCACAGGGGAAGGTGAAACACTCACCCTGTACATAACAAACCAATAGGGGAAGGTGAACAACTAACCCTATGGTTGTTCATAGATCCAAGAAGTAACCCAAGGCCCAAGGGGCTCAGTGTCCAACTCATGTGGGACCATCATGGCAGGGTCTTTCCATGACTCCAAGTCTCTCTTGGAAGGTTAATAATTTGACCTTCCCCAAGGGATTCATGAGAATGTCTGCGACCTGCTCATCCATCTTGATGTGATAGATCCTTATTGCTCCTCATCGTACCATATCCTGGATAAAGTGGTACCTAATTTCAATGTGCTTGGTGTGGTCATGGAAAACGGGATTCTCTAGAAGGATAATCCTACTTTGGTTATTTTAGAAGATCACGATGGTATTTATAAAGTGCTCAAATAGCTCACTGAAGAGGTTCCTCAACCAAACAGATGCACAACAGGCCATACTTGCAACAATGTATTTGACCTTGACGGTGCTTAAAGAAACTAATTTGTGCTTCCTTCTCATCCAAGATATTGAAGTAGACCCTACATAGAAGCAACACCCAAATGTGCTCTTATGATCCATCACACTGCCAGCCCAATCAACATCTGTATATCCATGTAGGCTCAAATTACTGGTAGTGTATCTTAGTCAATACTAGATTGTGCCCCAGAGATATGTCAAGAGATTCCTAGCAACAATCTAATGAATGTGATGAGGCTCGACCATAAATTGACTCAAGGTGTTCAAAACAAAGCATATGTCGAAATGAAAGTTCACCAAGAACATTGGGGTCCCTACAAGTTGACGATACTCTGAAGGGTTTCCTAATTCAAGCCTAGCAACACTTCCACATAGCTTCTTGAAGTTGAGTTCCATTGCCATAGATGCAGACTTGCAGTCCACCATCCCACATCTCTCAAGTAGCTTCACAATGTATTTTCCTTGAGGAAGGCAAATCTCACCTGGATTTTTCCAATCCTCCAGTCGTAGGAAGTAGTGCATCAGTCCTCGGTCCTTCATTTCGAAATCAAAAGCCAACTCCCTCTTGCATTGATGAATGAGAGAGTCATAACATGTTAGAAAGAGATCATCCACATAAAGGACTAGAATGAGAGGCATGTTCTTTTCAACCTTGAAGTATAGGTTTGGGTCAGCATCGCTCCTTGTAAATCCTTGCTTGATAAGATAACTATCAATCCTCTCATACCAAGCCCTAGGGGCTTGCTTCAACCCATAAAGGGATTACTTCAACATGCATACATGTGTCTTAAAATATTGAACTTTGAACCCCTCAAGTTTTGCTACATAGACTTACTCTTTAAGCGAGCCATGCAAGAAAGCAATTTTGACATCCATCTGTTGTAGGCACCAACATTGCAAGCAAACAAGGGCTATGATAGAATGGATGGTGGTATATCAGATAGTTAGTGCAAATAACTTATCATAGACTACTCCTTCCTTCTAAGAGAAGCCTCGAGCAATTAATATGGCCTTGAACATTTTAACATTCCCATCAACTTCATGTTTGATCTTGTAGAGCCATTTTGAAGTGATCACTAACTTGTCCTTAGTTCTAGGAACCACATCCCATACATCATTCTTCATGATCAAATCATATTCCTCATTCTTTGCAGCCTTCCAAACTTCATGTTTTATGACTTCTTCACATGTACAAGGCTCAGATTGTAAAATGGTATTCATGGCAGATAAGTAACCTTGGTACTTGTTCGACTTCTTTCTTTCAAAAAATGTCCCCCTCGGTGCAATGTGTTCCTCAACATCTTCAAGAGTATTTTTGAGCCACAAAGGTCTTTTTCCTGAAGTAGAGTGATCACTAGGTGGTGGATCAATGGGATCCATCAAACCTTCCACATTGGGCATTGGGTCATCAAAATAGGTTCATCCTTCTTTCCTGCATCATCATCATCATTTTCATTCTTAGGGAGAGGAAGATCTCAGACTTTCCTAAGGGAAGAATCTTCATCGAAAGTGACATCATAAATTATTTTCACTTCCCTTTGAATAGACACATAGATTCTATATGTCTTCAAAGTCTCATTGTAGCCCACAAATATTCCTTTCTTCCTAGATGAATATAGCTTGTTTCTTTTCTCTTTTGGCACATGAAAATAAACGGGAAAAACAACAATTCTAAAATGAGAAACATCAGGTTTCTTACTAGGGAAAACTTATTCGGGTGTCTTGAAGTCCAATGCTTGATGTCAACATCTATTTTTAACATACACGGTGGTGTTGGAAGCTTCTCCCCATAAGAAATTCAGTATAGCTTGGTCTTGAAGTATGGCTTGGGTTTCTTCTATGGTAGTTGATTCTTCCTTTCGGGAATACCATTTTTTTTAGCAGTATATGTAGTACTGTATCCCTCTTAATTCCATCTTCTCTACAATACTCATTGAATTCATTTGACTCATATTCGGTCCCATTACCGGTCCTATATATTTTGATCTTCTTCCTTATTTGATTTTCAACCAAGGCTTTGAAAGAGCAGAATCATTTGAGCACTTCATCCTTTTTATTTAAGAAACAGATCCATGTTTTTTGAGAGAATTCATCAATAAAAATTTCATAGTATAGATATCTACCCAAAGGTGTCACGGGAAACATACCTAATAGACCAGAATGTACCAATTGAAGAACATTAGTAGTTTGAATTTGACTTGAAGGGAATGGTCCCCTTGCATGTTTTCCAGTTGCAAAAACCTGACACACTCCTTCATGATCTAAGTTTAATTTGTGAATACCTTTGACCAAGTTCCTTACATTAGGTAATTCTCTGTAATGGAGGTGAGAAACTATTCGATGTGATAATTCAGATTGAAGGTAAGTATCACAAGTCGGGGCTCCTAATGGACTCCCTCCAACCTGATAAAGACCTTCAACCCTGAATCCAAGAGTGAATGCGTCCCTTGGGTTCCTTTTCCAAACAAGAACCTTTCCATCAATGAATGTCACCTCAAAACCAATATCTTCTATCATAGAAATAGAGACTGGGTTCTTTTTCAGATCAGGTACATACAAGACTTCTTGTAAATTAAGGGTTTGACCTTGATTTAAGGGAAGAGTAACAGTCCCAATTCCTTTCACAGGACAAGTGGAATTATCTCCAAGTATAATCTCCTTATTTGTCTTGTTTTCAATTAAGTTTGAGAGAGCCAATTTTTACCCAGTGAAGTGCCTTGAGGCACCACTATTAGTCAACCAATGATCCAATGTATCTGGAGGAGAGGTGGTGTTCAGGGAAGAAATAGGATAAAAATAAATAAAAAATTCCTACAACATTAACTTCTTCATACCTAGAGTTTCTCAACTTCTTGGGAGGACAACCATTTCCATTTCGAGCAGCGGGAGCATTCCTCTTTCCTTTGTTGTTGAACCCATTCTTCCTTTGATTTTCATTACCTTTGTAGTTGTTGTAATCATCTCTTGGAGTATCCTTCTTGTTAGGAAATTCTCTAGCAAAGTGGCCAAACCTATTACAATTGAAGAATCTTCCTTTTCTTCCTTCTTTGAATCCTAGCTTTAACTCTCGACCTTGTCTTCTTGGACCTAAATTTTTCTTCCTCTTAGCATGAGTGGAGAAGGCGGTAGGATTGTTTCCATTTGAGGGCTTGTCTCTTTCCATCATCCTTATTTCTTCTTGAGTGCATCTAACCATTAATTCATCAAATCCTGGAATCCTGTCATTGTTGAGGATGGTAGCGTTAAGAACATGTCATTCTCTTGTAAGGCCTCCAAGTGCAATAAGAGTGAGCTCCATGTCACCAACGAATTCTCCAATAGGTAGGAGATCATTATTGATTTCGGTAATCCTCATGAGGTAGTATTGAATGGATTCTCCTCTATCCATCTTGATGTCTTTCAAATTGTTCTTGAGAAAGAGAACTTGATTTTCATTATTTACTTTGAACATCCCAACCATATTGTCATACATCTCCTTAGATGTTTCGAAATTAGAAATATAGGCAACCAAAGGCTTGTGAATCGAATCAACAGTAATTTTATTAGCTTTAACCTCACCTTTCTTGTACTTTGTTTGTGCAACTATGGATGCATTTGAAGGAGTCTCGACTACTCTTCCTTTGACATAATCCATGGCATCATTTTCTTCCAAAGTCAAATCTAGAGACATCTTCGATGCATGATAGATGGATTTGTCCTTAAGTTTTTCCTTAGATTTGAAGTAAGATGTAGTCATCATTGGGACTAGTTCCAAGTTTTAGTATAGCAGCTTTCCTTAACGATTTCTTTTCTTCACTCTTGCTTGGGCTTTGTCTTCACTTGTGATCTGATACCATGCCAATTTTAGATAACAATGGTATGTTCTCTACTTTAGCACAATTTACTTCAATGTTCCTTATCAACCCAATGAAAATTTCTAATTATTTATAGTCGAAATCACATTAGCTTATTCACATTGATAGTAAATGTAGATACAACATAAAAACAAATGCAGAAGGCAAGTGAAGGTAAAAGGACGCAAGATTTGGCGGATGGCAGGGAAAAACCCCAATGTGTGGAAAACTCTTCGATAATTTTTTCTTATTATTATTCAATAGTTTAGCAGAGAGAGTATAAATATCAAATTTACTTGCCCAAAATAACCCTATCAAATCTGTAGTCAAAATTAAGCCCTAACCGGAAAGTCAATGCTAGTCAAAATAGTACCAACACATCCTTAATGTAGATTGGTCAACCCAATTCAACTCAGCTTGAACAAGAGGTGGAATTCAATCGAAAGCAAATTGGTCAAACTTGGTCAAAGGAGAGAGAAATATTGTTCTAATTTTATATGGTGAAATCTGAAGGCAATGTTGAGGTCAACATCGGTCAAACTACCTAAAACACCTCGGTTTCTATGCCCAACAACTCGGCCTAGAAAAATCAAAATTAGACCCTTGAAACCGAAGTCAAAGATGGTACAATGAGCCCTAGTTAATGCTGGTCCATTTCTCTAAAAATTTAGTCTACACTTTTGAAATTTGTGTCCTCCTTTTTATGCCACACATGGGAGAGAGAGACAGGCTACCGAAGATGTATGAACCAATCAATAAAAGAGAGCGAAGAAATATGTGATGAGTGATGTCCAAATGAGGAGATAGGTCTCTCCTATTTATACAACTCGTTGAGTGGAAGGAGACACATCAATTTGGATTCTTGAGCCTACATTTGACTGAGGCTAATGTTGACAATTTGTGGATGAGAGAGAATAAATTAAAAATTCCACTTTCGAAGGAGATGATCTTTATATAAAAATTGGACCTCTAGAGAAGAGGAATCCAATGCAATAATAAACTCCATCATATGAGTTATCCTAAGGTGGTCCTTGGCCTGGTCCTAGCATTTGAGTTATAAATGGGGACTCTTTTTAAAATTTTAAGCGTAGGATAATAATTCCTAACTCTAAAGAAAAACTTAGAAAAACCTTGAAAAATAAGCTAAGGAGGAAACTCATATCGCAAATCACATATCGTGCTTTTCTACATCACTAATTTATAAAATCTTTACGAAATTGCGATATGCGAGAAAAATCTCCCGCTACAATAACCTCATCTCGCCATTACGCAATCGCATTTCGCAATTCGCAAAAAACTTGAACATGCCTTAGGACAAACGTTAATGATCTTGTGAAATGTGATATTGCGATCTTCACAATCTCATTTCGCTCGATATATTTGATAAGCATTATATGCTACCCATTTAAAGACCATGATCTGCGATTAAGGAGGTAAAGCGTGTGAAATAATTGTGTTTTAATTAATAAGAACAAACGAGTTGACAGGTTATTAAATGTTTATAGGGCTGAGGGAGGGTAATCATTTTCCAGGTTATGGGTAGTTATAATCGAATATCTCAAAAAAATCATTCTCACAATCGAAAGACATTTCATAGAGGATTTCAGTCTTAAATACTTGATATCGTCTATGCTGATATTTCTTGTCTGTTTTAGGCAAGTGACAAAAGACATGTCCTTAAGAAAGGTGATGCAGAAGAAAACTAAGAAGATCGTTGTTGAAACAGAGGACATAGAGATGGCTCCTATCTTTATTGATACAGTCTGTGATGTAGCTAGAGGCGCAACATCTTGGGAAGTAATTTACAATAGACTGGAGTATGAGCGTCCTAAAATCATTGTTACGAGAGCAACAGTTGGGTCAAAAAAGCCTTCAGGACCTCATTACAGGGATGCCTCCTATTCTTTCCTTCATAGGATAGGAGCAAGAGCCAAAATACTCCCTTACACAGACATGATCATATGGGTCATTGAAAACCTTATCATTGAAGATAGGCAGTTCAAGAATTCAAGGATGGAGCTCATAGGATCATTCAGGGCAGAAGAGTTGAAGGCAATGTATCACATACTTAACCCGCAGGAAATACATGACAACACATTTGTGGCTAACTTCACAAAGAATAATCCAGAACCCTTCAAGTTAATTCAGACTTGGAGAATGTTAGACAAAAAATTCAAGTATGACAAATCAGGTATGTATGTGATATCCTCTTTAGAAAATCCCTACAATTATGCAGCAACAATGTTATATAGACTGTATGGACTACCAAATAACACTAAGCTTTCAATAGAATGAATTCCCTTGATCGATGCTTGTGTTAATTCCTATATCATGAATTAGCCTTCTATCCTATCTCACAACTTAGCCACCTCCATTACTGAATATCAACAAAAGAAAGCCTCCTCTTCAGATAACCTCCCTCCCTTCTATTTCTCTTCTTATATTATGAATGCTATCTGTTTTTGCACGACATTTCCAACCATGGTTGGAAATGGACCATACAAGATCCTTACCCAATCCATCTCAGTCATAAGAAAATATGGGAATCACATTACATGCCTCACTTCTATAAGATTTTTCATTCTACCGTGTTGCCCTTAAACCAAATGATTTTCAATAAGAAAGCCCCTAGGTTTTACCAAGAAGCTGTAGCAGACTTGCTTACTGTAGGCAAGTATTTCATTGAGGAATGGTTCACCTACATTAAGGATTTTTGTAGCACTACTGATCCACACATCCTTCCCTTATATGTTTCTGATAAGCTATTAGCAAGGGAGATTGCCTACCAGACTATAGGAGAGGGTGTGCCAAACTTTTCGCAAAACCACAGAATACTTTTTACAGTACGGGTGGTCGATCTTCGTGAATGCTGTGTTCACTGCATTGTGATCAGTAGGGCGGTCGACACGGCTTCCTAAGGATAAAAGATATATGCCTATAGGGGTCTCCCAATATATACACGATGGTACGTGGGAGCACAATCCGTATTAGTGCCACCGACTCTCAGGAGGAATCACCGACCTTCTTCGAGATCGACAGTCACTATGTTTAACGACGCCGGAACACGTCTCTAGCCTAGACCTCTATGTTGTGCGTTATGTTACAATGCGTTGTTAGGTCCATTCAGTTTATTTTAGGTTGATCTTTTTAAAGTTTGCCTTTCAAGGTTCACCACAAGATGTATGATACAAATTCCTAAATGCAGTCTAAGATGATAAGCAAGATTTTCAATCTTTCAACTTTGAAAATCCTAACTACTAAGGGAAAAGAGAGCGACTATCTTTTCTCAAAGAGAAATCATCACACTCTAATGCACTTTCCCTAAATCCAACATGCAAACTTATCAAATGCAAAATGCACAATGCAGGTGTTTGCTTTCACTTTCTTAGTATAAATGCCTACCAAGAAAGGTTTTTGCACAACTTTGAATTCGCTTTTACAATGATCAAAATAAACAAGTTCTCTTTTCTTCAAAATCAACAAGGGTAGAAGAGATTACAATCACTTTGCGATTTTCGAAATAAAGACTCATTTTGATACTTTGAAAAGAACAAATTCAAACCAATAAGCAAAAGTAACAGTATAATCAATCTAAACAAACAACCAAAGAACTCCCTTCTAAGATCACTTTCAATCAAATCTGAATCAAAGGCTACAGAAAGACTACTTTACTAATGCAAAGGAAGACTGTAAATGACACCACAAACACATAAAAACATTCACAATCTTTTTGTACAAAAATGGAGTGGAATTCAGGCAAAGAAAAGGGTTATCAGACTAGCACCTATACTTGGTTAAAGGCTGCAAAAACAGAGATCAAAACAGGGCAAAAAGGACAAAGAACCCCAGCTACACAAGGCCACACTGGTTCAGCGGAGGTACAACACTGTCAGTTTGACATTCAACGCAGGTATCCCCTTCGGGACCTGTGTTGAAATGCAGACTGCTTTCACAGTGCCTGCAATGAAGAGAGAAACTCTCGTTTCTCTTGGTTTCTGGGTCACAAAATGCTCAAAAATACACTGTTTCAGGCCAAATCAGAAACACAAGTAAGGTACAAACAGAGGGATGCTTTGATAGGGTACTAAAGACTATCACAAGGATCAATCAAATCGTTTTTGGATCTAGTTTAAATCATAGACAAGTCCAACATACTGGATCAAAGCAGCAACTTTTACTTTGCATCCGGGAAAGATGCAGTTCAAGAGTTGATGTCAAGTCTATGAAGTAAACAAATGACGGAAACACAAATGAAATGAATAAACAAGTTCTTCCCCAGTGGAGTCCCCAATTTGTTGTGGGGAAAAATGCCTATTTAGGATGATCCTATCCACCTAAGGTGTGACAGCGCCTTAGCAACAAACGAATACAACTATCATGATTTCTTCCTTTATGAAATATGAAAGAGAGGAAATCGGCAGACTTACCGTTGTCTTTCGGTTCTCCCTCGAACTAGATCCTCTTCTCTTTGTGTGTCCACAGCTACTTGCCTCCTCGCTTGATCAAGAGAATAGCTACTTGAATCCCACGAGATCACAAGAGAACAACTACCTGTGACAAGAGAACAACTACTTGCAACAAGAGAAGGACACAATACAAAGGCAAATATACATATTCATAAATGATTCAGGATTAGAAGTAAATCAAATATACTAATGCAATTACACAAAATACACCAGCATATAGGAAAGAATCAAGATAGCTTTATTGAAAGTAACAGGGTTCAGGAAGAGATACAACCCATAGGGCTCCAACCCAGCATCTCCTTCCCAGCAGAATGGACTTCCTTCTTCAGCTCCTTTCAAAGCATAACACACTCAATAATTCTAGCCACAAACCAACAACAATTCTTTGCAAATACTAAATTCCAGCCTCCGTTAGACCTCATGGAAGAGATCTATATATAGGAGTTTTGGAGAAAGGATGAGTCAGCTTGAGGCTGGCATGAAGCTGACTAGTGTCCTCTCCCACTTCAGTTCTTGAGTCCACTTGGAGGTTCTTGCTTCCACTTGGAGATTTGGAACCTCTTACTCATCACCAGTCGAATTCCCTGATCCAAGTGTCATTTTGGAAGCTTCCTGGGCATTGACACCTTGAGGAATGACTCTGCCACATGTCCAAACTCGCCCAGCGTAGGTAGCCTTCTTTGCAGTTGACATTCAACGCAGGTAGACAGTGGAGCAGTTGACATTCAGCGCAGATGCTCAGTGGAGCAGTTGACATGATCCAGAATTTCCTTGTTTTTGAGTGTTTTCAGGTGGAGAACTTTTGTTAAGTGTTGTGGTTTGCTGGCGTTGTTCTTCTAGGGGTAAGAACAACATGTTTAGGGACTTTGGATCCCTTGATTATTGACATTTCATGCTCAGTGATGCAAGGAACAAAAATGTCTATAACAGTGTGTGTGTAGAGTTGGATGATGCTGATCTAGGAGTACTTAAAGCTAATTTAATTCAAACTTCTAAACTAACTCTATGCTATTGTAATCTAATGAGAAACAACACATCTAATCTACGCTAACCCGGGGTTTATTTCTTCTATTATGCGTTCTAAAGAGATTTCGAACAATAACTGGTAATAAAGATCATTCAGCTATCATAAGAATAGAAATCAATTAAGATAAACCGCTTTGCATAAAAAGTTAAGCAAAACAGTTGTGAACGGCATATCGCATAATAAGTTATTCATATATCAAACAAAAATAAATGACTCCACCGTACAGAAGTGCCAAATGGTAACTCATACATTCATGCAGTAAGATATAAACAACTGAAAACTGTATATCACTTTAGGAATATGAGCATAAATGGTCAAGAGATAAAAGTACCATTTATGACTGGTTCCACTCATAAGCTTCAAGCAACAATGATTTATCTCTCCTTGCTCTAACATCTACTAAGAGTACAGAAGTGCAACATCAGTAGCAGATATCAAATGCAAACATTAATAAATCTCGATCTAACCATTCATCAAAAAACCCCTTCGAGGGTACAAAAGTGCATGTTCTCAGGACAAGTTTTTTGAAAAATTTCTGGACCCTTCTCCAAATGCTTGAGAAGGGTTTAAATACTGCTAACTAATTAACTTAATTACATAAATTTAGGATACGGTTTTTAAATGACCGCCCTTCTGCTAAAGCAAAACTTATTTCTAAAAATTGAATCTAATTCCTAACCATTTCTGTATTTGCTCCTTAGTGCTGCAAGCATGCAACATTCGCCTCGGAAGAGTCGGCTGGTCGACTTCTACTTTCGTTTGAGCTACGAAAATAGAAATAACAAGCGTTGGCACCACTTTCTGGTAAACTAGAAGATATTTTCGAGAATCTTCCTCTCGCTGGGTGTATTCACTGCGTGTATACTTGGTAATAACCCAAATTTCTCTCAAACTGATTCTGCTTTTGCTATTTCGGTTTCCGGCCTTGCGAATGACTGAATAAGTTAGGGACTTTGCTCTCTGAACAATTTTCTGAATTGAAAACTACCTCCGTTCTTTTTTCTGGGCTTTTCCAGTGCGTTTTCCTTCTTTAGCACCTTTTTTCTTTTTGCTTTACCGGGCATAAGCTTCAGGATCTTTTGAAAACATGCTGCTTTTGTTCGCCTTTGACTCTGAGTTTTGGATGGCCTATTGACATCAACATCTGTTGAGTGATACTCTGGAATCTGTGGTCCTGTTGCATGCGACATCCGTTTGTGAAGGCATCTCTTCTCTGTTCTCCGAGCATTGACGCTTTCCTCTTTTCCTTAGATGTTTCCTACACATTGCTTTATGTTATTTCCTGTCTTACAGTTTACGCAAAGAAAAAGAGTAATGATAATAAGATTGACATGAAAGCTTTAAGCTCTAATGAATGAATAATCATGACATCCATAACGAACTGACTCTTCGAAAAACACAAAACTACCCTTCTTGAATACTTTGGCGTACAATCATTAATTTCTTTTAAGGCGCGCGCCCAATTTTGGTCTACGGACAAATTTCCTTGAATATTGTGCCAAGGAAATTTTGCGATGGGTGATTTCTGCGACTCGCATCGCAGCATCGCGGATCGTGTTGTCAAGATGTGTCATCGCAGAAATTCATTATCACATTTATCGCAAATCGCATTCATCGCAGATCGCAGCATCGTAGATCACATATCGCAGATCGCGCTTAGTCATTTAATCATTGTGTGCTGTTTACGCGATGTTGCGATATGCGACGTTTCATATCGACCGTCGGAGATTTCTTAAGTTTTTTTCATTTAAGAGCGCTTCATAATGTATGCGATGCGATGAATTTCACGTCGCTTCTTCGCAGCTTATTATGCTCATAGGAAAACGTTTCACTCTCTTCTTGCGATGCGATACAGTTTTAGGGAGTTAAATACAAAAATTTTCATAAAATGTTTTTTGGATTTTTTATTAAGGGTCCCCATTTTCTTGGTGTTATTGCTAATACCAAACAAAGAGGGGGGTTGTTGGCGGCCACAACGATGGCGATTCACTGGGAAGAACCAGTTATCTCTGCTTTTCTATTGAATTTTAACTTCCAAAGCATAAAACATTTTCATAAGTCTAAATGGTGTTATGGACAGATAGAGTATATTATGCCTTATCCTATCAATGATATTTTGTTTCAACCTTTTTCTATTCCAATTGTTTTCTTCCTCCGGCTTTGTCCTTGCATTCACATTAGCCATTACTTGGTCTTTTAAAGATAAAATAAGGTCTTCTCTATGTTCTGGCTTTTAAAATATGCTCATTTGTCGTAGGTAGAGCCTCTGCTACCAGCAGGCGTCCATAGCCTCGACATGGTTACCTGTTACCGAGCAATGATCCTTTATCCTGCTTAAGGCTATTTACAACTTTTCAGAGAAAAACCCATTTTGACACTTTTTTCCCTTTTTATTCTCTAAAGAACAATGTCTTGGTTTGGTGCCTAGATTATGACACAGTCATTCACTTGATTTACACTCTTGCTGAACAAGCTGGCTCGTGATGAGACCCCTTGTCTTTTGATTGCAACAACCTTGAGTCGTTGCCCTGTTTTGGTGGAAATTATTGGCAAAGTCAGCAATTTATAATATCTGTGATCATGATAAGCCGGCTCGTGATGAGACCTCTTATTCTTTGAGATATAGTGTTTTCTCGGATTGTTCCTCTGAATGTTGCGATTTTCTTTAGCAGGGAGGAAATCATTGTTTTTCCTTAAGAAAGTTCTGGATGACAATAATAGAGTTTGAAAACAACAGTTTCACAGAGAATATTTATTTTATTATTGATACCTTTCATTGTGCTGATATAAAACAATTTTTTGCCAAAGGTTGCTTTCATCAAATTTTTTGAAGTTGAAACTAGTATCATATCTAGGCCAAAGTTAACTCTATATGTTAATAATAAAGATCAGATTTTTCAAAAAATTTTGCTACTTGTACAAGCGAAAAAGCTCAAAATCTGATAGAGAATTGGTGTCTTTTTCATGGACCCCTGTTTTAACCATCTACAACTGGTTTTATTTGTAAGAAAGAAAAGAAAAACTAAAATATCCTACAAAAATGGAAGAATAATCTTCTATGGAAAATATATTTTAAGGATCTGTCCATTAACAGGCAAAGAATCCCTTCTACCTGCTAAATCCTGCAACACAAACTTTGATGGGCCTATGACTTCTACAATCTGAAAAGGACCAAGCCACATCTTCTGAAATTTTGTATGTTTGCCCTTTTCTTCATGAGCCTTATCCCATTTCAAAACTAAATCTCCCATCCGAAAAAAATTTCTGGTCATTATGCTCGAGTCAAAAGAGGATTTTATTAGCGCTTGGTGATGAGCATGGGATTTCTTAGCTTGTTCTCGTCGTTATTCTAATTTAATTATTTCCATTTGTCTTAATTGTAAGGAGGAAGTAGATACTTCATCGATGTATTGTACTAAAGACAAAGAGGGGATGACTAAGTGAGTTCGAAGAACCACTTCTTTCCCATAAACTAAATTAAAGGGAGAAGTGCCGATTGAAGCTTTCTTCGTTATTCTATCTACCCATAAAGCATTTACCAAAGCTTTATGCCAATTCTTTTGGTTCTGGTCAACTGTTCTTTTAATAACCCTGATTAGGTTTTTATTTGTTGACACAGCCAATCCATTACCTTGCGGATAGTAGTTGGCCGAATATTTCAGTTTGAACCCTCTTTTAAGTGCAAAATCAGTCATTGCATTCCCAGAAAAGTATGAGGCATTATCAAACATTAAAGTCGTTGGCAATCCAAACCTAGTGATTATAAATTGATCTATGAATTCAATGATGTTTTCAGAATTAGCTGTCTTGAGAGGAACTGCTTCTACCCATTTAGTAAAATAATCTGTTGCCGTGAGGATGTATCTATGCTGCTTAGAAGAGTGAGGAAAGATCTCACCTATTATGTCCAAGCCCCACTGACTGAATGGTTGCTCGATGTTTACCGACTGTAGTGGTATGGACGATTTCTTTTGTTTCCCTGCAGTAGTTTGGCAGACTTGGCATTTCCTCACGTAACTGTGTGTCTTTGAACAACGTGGGCCAATAATATCCTCCACGTAAGATTTTATGTGCAGTAGCATCTCCAGCATAGTGTCCGCCTGCTGGTCCATCGTGGAGTTCCTTCAAAAACTTTTCGGCTTCAGTTTTGTCAAGACACCTAAGAAGCACAAAATCGTAATTCCTTTTAAACACAACATCATTTATGAGCTGATATTGTTTAGCTTTCAATCTCAGAGCTCTTTCCTTGGTGTGATCCAGGTGTGATGGAGCATACCCGTTCTTAAGATAATAAATGGTGTCAGCATATAATGATTCTGCATCGTTTAGGCTTACCTCATACATTTGTACCTCTTCAGATGAATTCTTAGGAATTTGCGATGCTCCAGCCAACATTTTGCAGAAGCCTTGACCTCTCACAATGCTTGCTGGTTTGATCTCAAGGTCGTATTCTTGTAAAGCGGTGATCCAATTTGCTCTTTTTTCACCCACATCCTTCTGTATTAGAAGATTTCTTACCGCTAGAAATGGTACTATGACCTTAATATGGGCTTTAAGTAAGAAAGGTCTGAAATATTTGATCACTTTGAAAACAGCATATGCTTCTTTCTCCACGTTTGAATAGTTGAGTTCAGGACCTTGTAAATTCGAGCTAAAAAATGCGATTGGAGCTTCCACTTTCTCTTGATTTGCTTGAGTTAGAATCGCAGCATATGATTTCTCTGAGGCAAATGTGTATAAGATAAAAGATTTTGAAAAATTCGGGATTGCTAAAGATGGAGCGTTAATGATAGCCTGTTTGATCAGGTTGAATGCTTCATGCTCATCTTGACCCCATTTAAAATTCGAATTCTTTTTAATCATGGTTTGCAAAGGAGAAACAATTCGTGAAAAATCTGGGACAAATCTCTTCACAAAATTGATTTGACCGAGGAAAGATTGCATGGCTTTTTTGTTATGAGGTAGGGATATTTCAGAAATTTCTTTGATTCTGTCAGGCTCAATGTGAATACCAGATTTTGACACTATGAATCCTAGAATTTTTCCTTCACTTAATGCGAAAAAAGATTTCTTTGGGTTAAGTGAAATCCCATACCTTAAACATCGTTGAAAGATTTGTTTCAAGTCTTTGAGATGGTCGCTTCGCTTCTTGGAGTACACTGTTATATCATCCAAATAAATTACTACAGATTTATTGACTAAACCCTTGAATGCGATGTCCATGGCTCTCTGAAATGCAGCGCCAACATTGATCAAACCAAATGGCATCTTCTGATATGCATATGTGCCCCATTTAGTTCGGAATGTGGTTTTTAACTGATCATCGGGATGTACCAGCACTTGATTGTATCCTGAAAATCCATCCACAAAAGACATTAATTCTGAGCCTGCTACTTCCTGTAATATCTGCTCCATAGGTGGGAGGGGAAAATTGTCTTTTTGACAGGCTTTGTTGAGATTCCGAAAATCGATACAGATTCTAATATCTCTGTTTTTATTTCTAACGGGTACCATATTGGAGACCCATTTGGAATGTCTGACGGGGAAAATTATTCTGGCCTTTAATAACTTATTTAGCTTAGTTTTTATCTGATTTTCTAAATTGAGTGGATTTTTCTGAGTTTCTGTTGGACAGGTTTTTCGTTGTCAATCATAGGGATAGTATGTTGAATGATAGAAGTGTCGTATGTCTTCAGCTCATCGTAATTCCAGGAGAAAACTTTTTTGTATTGTCTCAAAAGACGAATATATGCTAGTTTTTCTTCAGGGGCTAGGCCGTGGCCTAGATTAACGTTTTGTGGTTTATCATCGGTTCCTAGGTTTACTAATTCGTAGTTCAGAGTTGAACTATAGAGCTTAGGATTGGTAGACCTTTTAAACCGACTTTTCAAATCGTATAAGTCTTCCAACTTAACCACCAATTTAGGTATAGCATTATCAGTGCTATCTTGTTGTATTTGTCGATCGTGATGGTCTTCGTCAATTATCTGATTGCAGTAGGATCCTTCAGAAGTGAGGAAATTTGAAATATCAGGATCGTCATTGAATACTCTCCAGTTTGTAATGTTGTCAGGGATGGACGATCTAAAGATTAATTCTATTGAGAATCTATCTGGACTAAAATCTTAGGAGGGAATAAGTCTAGAGGCTACGTTAGCTAAAAGGTCTGCGCTCGCGTTTTGGAGTCTTGGGATTGACGAAATATTGAATGCTATGAAATGCTCAGTCAGATCTTGTACTAAAGATTGATAGTGTTTCAAATGACCTGATAGGCAATGTATGGTGTTACGTACCTGTTTGACGACAATCTCAGAGTCTCCGAAGACTTGAAGGTACTTGACGTTCAAACCGATTGCTTTGTATAGGCCTTGCACCAAGGCCTCATATTCTGTTGTATTGTTTGTGTAATCGAATTCAAGTCTGCACGTAAGCATGGTCTTATTTCTTTCTGGGCTAATCAGAACGCATCCTGCTCCTGCTCCTTCATTAGATTTAGAGCCATCAAAATATAATTTCCAAAACAAATATGTATTTACAGGTTTATCTAAAAAATTAACACACTTTGAATTATCAGTTTGGGAAAAAATTTCGACTTGGGAAAAAACTGAATTTTCTAAGTAAGGTGATGTATGAGCATTGAAATTGCCGAGGAAAGAATCTACCGAGTAATTGCATATGATATTGTTGTTGTATGCTATTGCTTCATTTTCTCCTTCCAATTCCGTTACTATATACTTCTGGTGTAACTCTCGTTCAACCTTTATGTGATTCGGTTTACCATTGTAGGGAAACCACATGTGCGACCAGTCGGTTGAGAAGTATCCATGGAGCTTTTCGGACCAATCGCTGCTAAGAATCAAGCCATAAAATTCTGGGATATCAGCTACTAGAATGTCAATAACCTGACATACCTTCGGGTTAGACGACAATCTTATGGTCACTTGATTAAGTTCACCAATCACTTCGACTTGAGATCGATCAAGTTGAACTATGCGCACTGCGGATTTTTGTGGTTGAACATTCAACTTGGCACATATTGATCTGGGTAAAATATTCGTTGAAGCACCAGAATCTACCAAACAATTGTGCACATTTTTATTGAAAATTTCATAAGTGAGAAGAAAAGGGGGAGTGTGAGACCTTCATCTTCCTCCAATCAAGGTGATGTCATTTGGGTCAACCTTATTGATCGAGGTGGCTAGAAGTCTTCCCATGTTGTGGGAAGCTACAGTTGTAGGCAAAGATGTAGTAGGCACGGCATGTAATTCTTTCATCATTATCTTCTGTTGATGTTTCAATTTGCTCAATTCGTAAAGAGTGATATTAGCCCTAGTCTTTTTCATGTCATCAATAATATTGTATTCCATTTCATCCGACACTATCAGTGTTCTTGATGGAGGTGTTTGATCTGATTGGACTGGGCTAGATTGAGTCGCTTTAGCGGTCGTTTTCTTTGTTGCAACTTTATCTTTTGCTGCAGGGCTTGTGCCCTTCTGCTTAGGGGTTGTTTGGGTAGGATCAAGTTGATTTTTGCTTCGTGTGCTAACCGGAAATGCTTCTTGATCTTCTTCTTGTGGGAGGATGAAATCCCACATTCCTTGTAGTTCCACAACTTCTTCGTCATTGGTCTGCCCTTCAGTGGTACTCTCTTCTTCTTCCTCTTCTTCGGGTTCGACATTTGAGATAGCGTTGGGTGGTTTCACATCCATTGAAGGGCCTCTTTTAAAAGCTCTGTAGGGCTTTTTTGAAGAAGTTTCTGCTACTTGTTTTTTCATGTCAATCATCTCATTGGACATGGTTTTAAATACTTTTTGTAATCCTTCCAAATCGAAAGGGTCTTTCGTTTGTTTCTTCTTGGAGTCTTCCTTGAAGGTGACTTTCTTAGATTTGCATTCCTCTATCACAGATCTTTTTTCTAGGGCTACTACGCGTTTCTCTACAGCTATCGCCTTTGTCAGGTTTTCAACTAAGGTTGTTTTATTTGCCCTGTCCACGAAGATTGCTAAGTTTGATGGTAAGGTCGTAATATACCATTCACATCGTACTTCTTCGCTGGGTTGGGAAGAAGTGGGAATTTTGTTGAGGATTTTATTGAACCGTAAATTGAAATCTTTGATGGGTTCTCTAGCCTCGGCTTTAAGATTAGATAGGTCGTTGATTAACGTTGTTGTTGATCTGTCATCACCAAACTTGGTAAGGAATTGACTTTGAAAAATGTCCCAACTTGTGATAGACCCAGAAGGTAATGAAAAGTACCATGACCCGGTTGTTCCTTGCATTGTATAGGGAAAAATCCGGACAACAGCATCCTCGTTGGTAACTCCGTTAAGATTGAGAGAAAGCATGAAATTATTAATGTTCTATTCTTCTAGCATGCCTACTTCTGGATTGAATTTGGGTAGCCATTTCTCAGGATGGGCCGGTATTTGGCTCAGGGGTGGAGGCATTAAAACTGCCCCAAGATTGTTCCATGGAGACTATGGCCATCGTTGAGCTGCTAGTAAATGAAAGTGCAGAGGATGATCCCTGAGGCTAGGAAGATGAAGATATTATGATCTTAGATGATTGAAGAAGAGGGGTTGTGGAAGATGGATGAGTGGTTTGGAATGAATATGTGGGTGGCTGACTTCACGGTGAGGGAGTTGAAATGGACGATGTAGATGAAAGAGTCTCACTGTCAGACTCTGGTGGTGTTTTCCTTGCTCTTTTCCTAGTGGGGAGAGGGAATTCAGTTGGCTGGATGCCAAATTTTTCACTCTTTCTGGTCAGGGGATGAGCAGGATTGTATTGTGAAGTCACGCTGCTTTGAGATTTATCAGACCTCTGTGTAAAAATAGAAAGTCCCTGGAGTTTGTGAATCAGAGTTTGAACTTCAGGGGGTTCAATGGTAGATTGGTCTGAAATATTAGGGTATGTAGTAGCGGTTAATACTCGAGCGACTTCTGACTCTGGATTTAAACGTACTGGGGAAGTCAGGGGAGTTGATGAGGGCGATTTACTCTCAGAATGGTATTTAGATTTTGATTTAGGTTCCATTCATAGTTCGGGCCCTCCTTCTAGCGCCAAATATGTTGAAGCCCCGAAAATCTGGTCGACAACAACGGGGATACCCACCCGGTCCAGACCTTGGTTGACAACTCCTTATCCGTTTGGTATAGCGGGTCCGACTGGGGATAATGGGACCAGTTTCCCAATTTAAGGGTGTGTGTGCGTGTAGAGTTGGATGATGTTGATCTAGGAGTACTTAAAGCTAATTTAATTCAAACTTCTAAACTAACTCTATGCTATTGTAATCTAATGAGAAACAACACATCTAATCTACGCTAACTCGGGGTGTATTTCTTCTATTATGCGATCTAAAGAGATTTCAAACAATAACTGGTAATAAAGATCATTCAGCTATCATAAGAATAGAAATCAATTAAGATAAACCACTTTGCATAAAAAGTTAAGCGAAACAATTGTGAACAACATATCGTATAATAAGTTATTCATATATCAAACACAAATAAATGACTCCACCATACAGAAGTGCCAAATGGTAACTCATACATTCATGCAGTAATATATAAACAACTGAAAACTATATATCACTTTAGGAATATGAGCAGAAATGGTCAAGAGATAAAAGTACCATTTATGACTGGTTCCACTCATAAGCTTCAAGCAACAATGATTTATCTCTCCTTGCTCTAACATCTACTAAGAGTACACAAGTGCAACATCAGTAGCAGATATCAAATGCAAACATTAATAAATCTCGATCCAACCATTCATCAAAAACCCCCTCTGAGGGTACAAAAGTGCATGTTCTGAGGACAAGTTTTTTGACAAATTTCTGGACCCTTCTCCAAATGCCTGAGAAGGGTTTAAATACTGCTAACTAATTAACTTAATTACATAAATTTAGGATACGGTTTTTAAATGACCGCCCTTCTGCTAAAGCGAAACTTATTTCTAAAAATTGAATCTAATTCCTAACCATTTCTGTATTTGCTCCTTAGTGCTGCAAGCATGCAGCATTCGCCTGGGAAGAGTCGGCTGGTCGTCTTCTACTTTTGTTTGAGCTACGAAAATAGAAATAACAAGTGGTGGCACCACTTTCTGGTAAACTAGAAGATATTTTCGAGAATCTTCCTTTGGCTGGGTGTATTCACTGCGTTTATACTTGGTAATAACCCTTATTTCTCTCAAACTGATTCTGCTTTTGCTATTTCGGTTTCCGGCCTTGCGAATGACTGAATAAGTTAGGGACTTTTCTCTCTGAACAATTTTCTGCATTGAAAACTGCCTCCATTCTTTGTTCCAGGCTTTTCTGGTGCGTTTTCCTTCTTTAGCGCCTTTTTTTCTTTTTGCTTTACCGGGCATAAGCTTCAGGATCTTTTGCAAACATGCTGCTTTTGTGCACCTTTGACTCTAAGTTTTGGATGGCCTATTGACATCAGCATCTGTTGAGTGATACTCTAGAATCTGTGGTCCTGTTGCATGCGGCATCCGTTTGTGAAGGCATATCTTCTCTGTTCTCCGAGCATTGACGCTTTCTCCTTTTCCTTAGATGTTTCCTGCACATTGCTTTATGTTATTTCTTGTCTTACAGTTTACGCAAAGGAAAAGAGTAATGATAATAAGATTGACATGAAAGCTTTAAGCTCTAATGAATGCATAATCATGGCACCCATAACGAACTGACTCTTCGAAAAACACAAAACTATCCTTCTTGAATACTTTGGCGTACAATCATTAATTTCTTTTAAGGCGCGCGCCCAATTTTGGTCTACGGACAACTTTCCTTGAATACTGTGCCGAGGAAATTTTGCGATGGGCGATTTCTGCGACTCACATCGTAGCATCGTGGATCGCGTTGTCAAGATGTGTCATCGCAGAAATTCATGATCGCATTTATCGCAAATCACATTCATTGCAGATCGCAGCATCGTAGATCGCAGATCGCAGATCACGCTTAGTCATTTAATCATTGTGTGTTGTTTACGCGATGTTGCAATATGCGACATCGCATATCGGCCGTCGGAGATTTCTTAAGTTTATTTCATTTAAGAGTGCTTCATAATGTATGCGATGCGATGAATTTCACGTCGCTTCTTCGCAGCTTATTATGCTCATAGGAAAATGTTTCACTCTCTTCTTGCGATGCGATACAGTTTTAGGGAGTTAAATACAAAAAATTTCATAAAATGTTTTTTGGATTTTTTATAAAGGGTCCCCATTTGCTTGGTGTTATTGCTAATACCAAATGAAGAGGGGGGTTGTTGGTGGCCACAACAGTCAACTGCTTGGGCAGATGTGGGAGGAGGGTGTTACAACAGAGTTCTTTGTTTATATGTTTTCAGTTTATTTTTCCTGTTTCATTTACCTTAAAATTTTCTTTTATTAGTTTGTAGTTATGCTTGATTGTTACTATGTTGCTTTCAGATATTTTATAATATATAAATTGGGAATTAGGTAATTGAGAGTGATATGAATGGGGGGAGGATACATATGAGCTTCCACCTTCATGTGGTTGGAATTTTTCAGTATAGTATATTTTATTTTAAAACCAACAAAATCTCATTCATGTTTATACCATTAGCTCCAATTGGTTAAGTACCCATCGTTAAAGAACATTAATTTACTACTGAGAGGTCACATGTTCAATTTTCTTGATTCTCTTAGGGTTAGGAAAATTTTAAATTCACTTAGAATTTAATAATTAATGTAATTTATGCTTCCATTAATTGACCTTGCATAGAGGGGGTTATGAATGGGGCCAATGTTAAAAAAATTCAGCTTGTGCTTATATACATTAAAATTTTACATGGATATAGTAGATGGATGCATTAGAAATATGGGAGAGTTTTGAGACTAAAATACGAATCACAAAAAGAATTTGATAATAAAATGAAAAAATTATAAGATAAATGTCAAGGATATGAAATTATTAATTATTTTTCCCTGTCCTTATCATGGTATGTATTTACCCTCGAGGGTTAGATCAACTAGTCGACTACCCGTCATCAAAGTACCTTAATTTTCTATTGAGAGGTCATGCGTACAATTCTATTGATTCTCTCGGGGTCAGGTAAATGTTAGATTCACTTGACATTTAACAATCAGTGGAAATTATGTTTTAATTAATTAATTAATCTCACATAGATGGGGTTGTGAATTCTTGTCAATTAGTAAACGATTTTGTCTCCTTGACTATAAAGTGTTTATTTTATTGATATATTTGAATAGGATGTAGCTCCAATACTTTATATCTTCTTTATAGATTTATTTAGATGAAAACCATCTATAATAATTTTATTGATAAGTGTTGATATTAATGATAAAGTTGAATAAGATGTAGTTCCATTAAATGTATCTAAATTTGTGTTTCGGAGTCCCTATATGTACATTCTTGATTGAATATTCATGCGAAGAGCCAACAAACACCACCTCATCAAGGATGGAAAATAATTCATCATCAACACACATAAAGGCAAGTCAAATATTTCATTGGTATATGTCAACCAAGCTAAGAAATTGATTTGTTGTTGTAAGAAATATGTTTAATTATTCTTAATAAAAAATAAGTGTATCGAAGAGTTAATCAAAGAAAATTAATTCCTAGAAGAATGCATTAAGGAACACAAACATCGACTGCAGGAGTTTCTACATGCATTCAATGGAATGTTCCAAGAGTTAAAGGGATCGAAAGAGTGAAGTGGAGCACAAGATCCAACTGTTGTTGGACTCTCCAATGCTAAACATTGGAATGTACAAAGTTCAATCTAGAATCAAGTGAAGTGAAGAAATAGTTGTAGTAGCTACTAGAGAAAGGTATGATTTGACCAAGTACTTTACCTTATGCGTCACACCCATCATAATTACCAAAGGAAGATACAACTTAGAAAATATGGATATTTATTTTCAACACAAATTTTTAGAAACTAGAATTTCCACATGAACATATAGATTTCAAAATATTTTAATTCACTTAACAAGATCAGCTATAATTGGGAATCAACTATTATTCCAAAATCAACATCATTGATTTCACTCGACTCCTTATACCAAGACCAAACAAGAATTTAAATTTTCCATTTCTACCAAGGTTAGTAATCAAGACATCTACAACCTTAAGAAAATAAATTAGAATCGTTTATCATACCAAGATTCAGATATTATACTTAGAGTTGAGATCCATCCCAAAACCAATAATCCGTGCACTTTCTCCATGCTACACACTTAATAAACTTAATTCACCAAGTAAGCATATCTACTATGCAAGGAACAAACCAATTATAGACCGACTTTTAACACCTAAACATTATTTTAGATAATTTTCTAACAATCATTATGAAATCCCTTTGTGGTAACTTGTGTTGTCACTTGACTGTGATAGAGCCCATCCATTCCAAGTGTTAAAGCTAGATGCTCGAATACCACCTGTAAACACCACATATTACCCTTGGTGAAGTGTCCACTTACTAATCCAATCTCTCTTGTATAGTTAGAGAAATGGATTTATTTCTTGTCTTTCTTTCGAGTTATCAAAACTAACTTTAGATGTCTCTACTCACTTGACCTCTGCGAGATGGTTCCAATGATATGCATTTTCCCAATTCAGACTCCTAGATTTAAAATTAATCTCTTCCAAAATTTATTAATTTCAAAGGGCCACTTTTCTCTTTTCTGTCATGTGGCAATCTCATGGTCTCCATCTAGTGCCCAGATGGCATATTTTCCTACTACTATTCGCAATGCTCCATCCATTATAGTACAAAGGTGATTATTGGTAATATGTATGCATGTATGTATGTATGTATGTATGTATGTATGTATATATATATGTATGTATGTATGTATGTATGTATGTATGTATGTGTGTATGTATATATATATATATATATATATATATATATATATATATATATATATATATATATATATATATATATATACACACACACCTAGGCATCAATGATGTCACAATGGATCAACTTAACTATATCGCCACTATGTGGCAATGGACTAAACCCTATGTGATTCCATGGATATATATGTGTGTGTGTGTGTTTATATATATATATATATCCACCCAATACATTAATTTCATCTCTTGTATAGTTGACGTGAAACATCTATACATATTTAAAGTATATAATGGGTGGTTATGCTCGTTAGGACCCTATGTGATTCCATCGATATATATATATATCCACCCTACACATTAATTTCATCTCTTGTAATTGACGTGAAACATCTATACATATTTAAAGTAGATAATGGGTGATTATGCTTGTTAGGTGGTCTCAAATACACTATTGATGTATCTTATGGTTCCACATCATAATTCCATCATCAATATGGTGCCTGATAGACACTACAACCATCCAAAGGTAGGAGGGGTTCAAATTCCCTTCTCTGACTTCACAAGGGGAGGTTTGCACAGTGACATGGGTCGTTGGTTGCCCAACAGATAATGGACATTCTATATTTAAGTGGGGATTTCCCTCCCCTTTGTTGATGTCACATAGGGGGATATCCCACAACAATCTCATCTGTTGATTTACGATGTTGCCTATCCGCTGTTCATTTTCACCTCTGTGCTTCGATGGACCTTATAAACCATTTATGTATGTTATATATATAAACCATGCTACATTTGTTTTTTATGTGTGTTATGTAATGCCTATATGTCAATGCATACATATGTAGGCCCCACTATATGAATTCTCTACGTGCACCAATTATATATATATATATATATATATATATATATATATATATATATATATATATATATATATTGGTAGATAGATATATACACCCTACCTCATTCCAATTTATGCACATATACAGTTCATGTATGAGAAATTTGGTTCATGGGACTCAGAGTTAGAGGTCGCCCCAACCTCTACCAACTCACCAAGAACCACAAGATAGGCTTGACCTTGACCTTTGTTATAAGGTGAATTTTATTCGACACAGTTGCATGAATGAAAATCCTAAAGGCCCTTACCTCATTAGACGAGTTATAGCTACGCCAACATTATTGAACGCGTTTCATGGATCAGACAAGCTTTCACCCATTATGAAAACCCCAACCATATTTCTCATGAAATGTAATGTAAATATTTTTACAAAAATGGGTTGAGTAGTGGGTCAAAAATTCTCGAGCTGAGGAGGTCACTTGATTAGGATGGCATAAGTTTCCTTGCTGCAGGAAAATTGGAACTATTAGGACAACCATTGAAGACTAGTTTTTGTGTGTTTCATGAAATGTGTTTAGAATTTATGGAACTACAAGAGAGATACACAGACCTAGCTACTTTGGAAAACATTAAAAGGGAATAAGGATAGAGAAATTTATGGGAAAAGAAAAGACATGGAAAGAATCATCATTGCACAACAGAGTACCACGAAAGAGGATAATGAGAAGGGATTTTTGAGGATTCATTCAAGATTAGAGTAGGAGATAAATGGGATAGAATAAAAAATAATCCCATGAGAATGGAAAGTGAAGGAATCTTGCAGAAAAAGGAGGAATAACAGTGATATCAGTTTCGATTGGCAAGGTTAGCAGGAGGAACATTTCTCCCAGGTGAGGAATAATGGACTCTCTATTCCTTGTTTGGCTATAGGGTGGAGATGGTATTTCTCTAGAGTCCCTTGATGTCTAGGGTGGAAGATTGTTCCTTGGATTCCTAAAGGGAAGATCTATGAATCCTTTCTTGTTGTGTGGTTTTATGGTGGATTCTAGAATCCCCAAGGTGGGTCAAACCATTATGTTGTTTTTGGCAAAGTGGAGGCTTGTTTCTCTAGACTCCTTGATGTTCTTGGGTGGAGAGTAAATCTTTGGATTCCCTAAAACTATTGACTACGAAGCAACTTAAGGGTGCAGGTAGAAATCCTCTAGATTTCTTGAGCTTTCATAGACTACTTTGATAGTTGGTGGATGGAGATGGGTGAACCTATGGAGTTCTTGTTCCAACTAGAAATTGATGTTTAAATCCTTAGGAAAAATTCCCTCAGTCTCTAGAATATGGCTCAGGGGTGACAACTACAAGTGAATACTGGTTGCAGTTGCCTATGGTTTCATACAACCACATAGTCAGTATGAGTAGCACTGGTTAAGGCATCATAACCTTCATTGATTGATTAAACACTTAACTTAATTATGGAGATGAGATAATGAAAACTATGAACATTGTGGGTTTGTGGAGGAAAACCAGTATAAACCATCCAACACCAATTAAATTCATTAGTATGGCTAATGTTTTGAGGCAAATGGACATCATTGTATTGAATGCAAATTTTCAGGAAATTAATATACTATTAGTTGTGTGCGGGGGGGAGAATAAGAGCGTAAATGATAAAAATGTGCATGCATAAATTTATACATGTACAAAGTAGAATGCAGTGTAGTTGGGTAATTCATGACTCAAATTGTCCTTTTGAAATCAATTTACTCGATTCGTTATCACATATGTGTATGTTTCCATATTGTAGGAGCATTATGTCATGTTGACTTTAATTTGGTTATCATAACCAGAAATAGAAGTCCCATCTCTATATAGCCATAGTAAAAGCCTGCAATGAAACCTTTATTAGAGTTGGGACTAGAGTGCATTGGCAAAACCATACTCATGTTTTTCCTTCCTTAATAGAAGCCACTTCTTAATGGGATGTCAAGATTGGGATGTTGTGTCCTAGAAGTCTCACCCCAAAAGATTAAGGGGAGGGTGTGAGGAGAATCGCTAGGATGTTAAGACTGGGATGATGTGTTCTAGAAGTCTCACCTTAGAAGATCATCAGGAGAGGATGAGGAGAATCATTGGGATGTCAATATCAAGATGACGTGGTAGAGCTAGTATCATGGAACAGGCTGGGGAGTCTATCTCGAGCTAAGTGAGGAATAAAGGAAGCGTAGATGACATGTTTCGGAGGTCTTAACACCAAAAGTTCAAAGGGGTATCATGTGATGGGAGTGTCGAGATGAAAAAGATTGGGACAACGTGGAGGAACTAGTAATATGTGGTCCTTCAATGGTGCATGGGTCCCAGGTTGATGTCATGTGAAATTAAGAGACTAGTTGTGGTTTTGTTGAAACAGGAAACTGCTTCTGAGGGGTGCCCTTGGTAGTTTTGAAAAATGGGCTTAACCTGTCAGAATAAATATGAGTCGCTGATCTGGCTATCAGCAGTTTCTTATTTTCACCGATTCCAAGGGGTGACCACCTCATAAATATCGTGCGCATTACCATGTTATAGTTTCTTATGGCGACTTCATTGTTCAAAAGTGCGAGGATCTACCCGAAAACTGCTCGTCATTTATGCAGTGTGGCTCTGGTGTGACGTGGAATGGTGCTATGAGCTGGCACCAAGACATGGTGGTAGTTAGCTAGCATGTGTCATTGTGTGTTGGTCAACGATAGAAATCTACCACACGAGATCAATGGTATACGCGACCCCTCCATGGTATAGAAATAATGGGGCTACCCCTCGCACACATCGTCAATTGAACTTTATGGATGGATGACAAGGATCTTGGCGGACCCGCTCCCGCCCCCATTGTGACATCAACAAGGAGGGTACCCTCCGTGCAAACTATTGACCTCCTTGATCAATTTTTGCTATCAAATTAGTCTATGGGTGGGATCCATCATATATGGGTTGGTGGCCTACATTATGCCATTATATTGTTATCATATCCACCAAAAATTTTGCAACCCGATATAGGTAAATAATTAATATATATATATATATATATATATATATATATATATATATATATATATATATATATATATACCCACAAATGTGAAAACCTCTGCATACCCAAGCACTTTTAGAGGACTCAATCAATCCTTTTCCAAGTACATCAACCATTTCTTCATGGCACATATTAATTTTAGATAAGCTCATTAATATTGTTGAAGCTTACTATGATCAGGGGATCGCTTTATCAACAACCGCTTAGAATTCGAAAGAAACATACACTACACAAAGTCTTCTATCCCCATTTCTAAAAGATGGCATAGCACGAGGTCTTGATTTTTATAGAGTGTATGTGGAAACTGATTGGGATGAAAGAATTTTAGGCATGGACTTTATGGAATGTCTGTGGAAATTCATATATTTACAATTCAATAAAAAAAATATAATTTATTAAAGTTTTAGTATTTAAGTTTTTATTTTTTTTATTATTAATATATATTTTAATTAAATCAATATTTTATTAATTTCAAAATTATTAATTATATAAGATAGAAACATGAGTTTTATACAGATATTTTAATATGTTACTGAATTTGTAATAAAAAATAAACCTCTCTATGGGGTGTAAAATAGATGATGATTGGGGCGTTCTGTTAATACACTCTTAAGTGAAAAGGTCACTGGTCTAAAACCCTATGAGAAAAAATCTAGCCATGCTAAGGGTTGTTGTGGCCTAAACCCAATGAAATCCCCTTACCACTTTGAAGTCCTTGGGTTAGAGTTTCTCACACCACAAGTTAGGCTTGCCAACCATTTCAAGAATCACATTAACTAACCCAAAAAAGAAATAAAGACAAAACTAAATAAAAAATATTTCAAATAATAAAACCGTAAAGGGTTTTTAAAGCACATGATAATCGTCTCCTCGCAACAAAATAAGAACCCTATTATAAGAACATTAACATGAATCTATCATATTATACAAATAAAATACCGAATGAATAAATAGATTATTATTACTCTAGTCAAAAGTTGATGTGAATTTCAACATCCATGATGATCAGGTAATTACGTCACATGTTATACGTAGTGAGTGTTTAGAAGCGATGATAACAACACCTTGGCAAAAATGAGAAGGTGGAAGACTTTGAACTGTAAGAACTGTACAACTTTGGTCACTGACTCAGACATCATTTTACCCACCTGCACTTAAACAGTTCCTCAGATCTTCTTCTAATTTCGTGATCGACATAGAAGAGGCTAGCATGAAGATAAGAATGGAAGGATATAGTTTTATGTATCTCACAACGTTTTTTGTTACGCCAATAGGCGTAGCTATTTCAACTTTGGATGTGGGGTTTCTGATTTTGTTTTTTAAACGAAACGATCTGTGAGGAATATTCTTAGTTGTATAATGTCATGGAGATTTTTTATTTAACCTAGGAATGTTATCTTCGAAATAACCATCTTTAATAAGTATTTTTTAAATTTTCTTTGAGTTTCCCCACTTGGCTGATGCATTAACCTGAGCATTTCCACTCTGACTTGGCTAGCTTTGTGAAAAGTCCACAACATGGCCTTCTAAAATGTCTTCCTAGATCGGCATGCAAAACAAATACAAGCAATTCTAATCACGAATATTGATTCATTGATGGTAAAAGATGAAGAAAACACCACTACAATTCTAATCACACGTCTTTCATTAGACCACCTCTTTTATGGAAAGGTAGAGGAGGAAAAACACAAACTAATAGACACAAACAATATGAGTTTGCACTCCTCTATTAAATGCACAAAGATAACTTGATTACATGAATCCAATATCGGGTATTTATACTTTTTAACTCGGGACTCAAATAATACTAACTTCAACATGCAAGCACTCACTAAATTTAATCTTTCCAAATATGAGACTAAACTCAAACTAACACACACTTGAATCAAATAACTCAGACTCTAAATCTAGAATTCTCTACATGTGGGAGTAACTAACTATTTTTAACAGCACCCATTAATTATTATTGTTAAACTAAGGCATGACGCATGACAACTCAAACATCCCTAATAGTGTAATTATCGACTAGGTTGACAACACCTAAGCTTCCTCTCTGAAATTCAAATACATATTTTTCTAATGGCTTAGTGAATATATCAAACAATTGACATTCAATTTAAAAGGTTTTAAATAAAATTCTCCATTGTTCATGATTTCTCTAATAAAATGATATATTTCATTAATATGTTTTCTATTTTTATGAAACAGATTATGCTTAGATAGTGCAATGGTTAAGGTGTTGTCACAATAGATTATTGTTGATTCTTCTTGTTTCCGCTAAAGTCAATCCAGAAGTCTTCATAACCATAGCACTTGACATGTTACTGATGTTGTTGCTACATATTCTAATTTTTATGATGAAAGTGACACAATAGTCTTCACCTAATATGTCCATGATATTAGACTTGAACCAAGATTAAACACATAACAAGAATCTATTTTCCTATCATCCAAACTTCCTACAAAATAAATGTTTGTATATCTAACCAAATATTTATTTTTTGTACTTACATAAAACATGTCGCAACTCGTAGTTCCTACAACGTATCTCAAAATTAATTTTCCATACTTCAAGTGTGAGTCTTTTGGAGACTCCATGAATCTAGAAATCAAATTATCTCCTTGCATAATATCTTGTCTTGTAGTTTTGAGATACATAAGGATGCCAACCAATCTCTTGAACAGAGTTGGATTGACATCTAATCCTTCATCATCCTTAACTTTGTACCTGTCGCTACTGGGGTAGTAGTAGGTTTACAATTTTCCATTTTGAAACTTTTCAGTAATTCATTTGCATATTTATTTTAACAAATAAAAATCCCTTTCTCTGATTACTAAACTTCTATGTCAATAAAATATTTCATAAAACAAAGATCTTTCATTTCAAATTATTTCTTCATTTCTTCCTTGAACTTGTATAATTCAAGATCACCAGTATAAATTATATCATCCACATACAGATAAACACTCAAAGTTTGACCATGCTCATTTACTTTTGTGTACAAGGTTGGTTCAATTCCACTACTACTAAATCCATTCCTGATCATATAAATGTAAATTCTACTATACCAAGCTCTTGGAATCTGGTTGTGTCCATAGAGCACTTTCTTCAATCTATAAACTTTTTCTTCATGACCTTCAACTTCATAACCTAAAGGTTGTTTCACATGGATTTCTTCTTCTCGAATTTTACTCAAGAAAGTTGATTTCACATCCATCTAATACACTTTCATATTTCTCTGAGCTATTGTAGCCAAGACTACTCTTATAGTATCCAATTTGGCTATCAGAGCAAAAATTTCTCCATATTCTATTCCCAGTTGCTACAAGAACCTTTTTGCTACAAGTCTTACCTTAAATATGCCAATCATTCCTTTTTCAGTCAACTTGGTCTTGGATACCCCCTTCACACTAATGAAATTCTTATCTTTTGGTATCTCAACCAAATCGCAAGTATCATTATTCTCTATAGATTCTATTTCTCATCCATAACTTGCACCCAATTCTCATCTCTGATAGTTTCTTCAAATGATGAAGGTTTAAATGAAAATAGTGCAAAATTTGAACTAACATCCAAATCATCACAAATATCTTAAAAAATTCTCATTTTTCTCTTTGCTTGATTCATCACCTGACTGATAGTTGGGAATATTTCAATCTATTGATCCACTTGAAGATCCATGATGTTCAAAAAATATTGGAGTCCTTGTTGGCTTGACTCTGTTTGGTGTCTTCTCATGTGATCCTTGCTGCTGATTTTCTACTACATCCTCTTCTTCCATGAGTGGTACTCTTAAATCAACTATTTTGTATACATTCCCATTCCATGAATCATGTTCATTGAACACAACATCTCTACTGATTATAGTCTTCTTGGTAATGGGGTTATACAATTTATATGCTTCTGAATGATAACTATAACTAGTAACTATGCATTTTTAACTTTTATCACCTAGCTTGTCTCTTATCTCTTTAGGTACATGTGCATATTATACACTTCCAAACACTCTAAGATGAGATACACTATGAGGCATACCTGACCATGCTTCTTGTGGTAATATGTAAATAATGTTCTTCGTAGGAGATCTATTTATCACATAAACAATGCATGCAACTACTTATGCCTAGTACTTGTTTGACAAGTTTCTTCCTTTCAACATGCTTCTTTCCATGTTCATAATTGCTTTGTTATTTCTATTTACTACATCATTCTGTTTCAGTGTATATCTAGTTGTAAACTTATTCCCGATTCCATGTTGTATGCGGTAAGCAGGAAATTCCTTCGAATCATATTCACCACTAAGATCTAATCTGAATACCTTGATTTTACAATCACTTTCATTCTCTACTAGGGCTCTGAATTATTTGAACATTGCAAAAGTATTAGAATTTTACTTCAAAAAATAAACCCATATCTTTATGTTGAAATCATCAATAAACGTGAGGAAGTAACAACTTCCACTAGTCGACTATGCTTGCATGGCTACAAATAGTTATGTATGAACTAGCTTTAGTGGTTTCTTTGCTCTCTATGAAACTCCATTCAGAAAATTTTCACGGTATTACTTTCCCAATATACAACACTCACAAGTACTTAGGGTTCTTTGAAGGCAAGTAGTCCTCTAAACATCTATTTCTGGTGCACAAATGTCAAACAAAAGAAATGAAAATGTCTAAATGGAAAGTGGCATAACTAATAATCATCGGAGCATACAATTGTACAAAAACTAACATGATTCTTTTAATTCATAATCAGAGGAAATATTTTGTTCCTTTTCATCTGTACCTTCACTATCAGCTACTTCCTTGGGCGATTTTCATATATAACACAATATTATAACTTTGTACCCTTTCTGCATTAATTGTCCAACACTTATCAAATTATGTTTTAAATTAGTAACATAATCTACCTCTAAAAGTGTCTTCGGTTCCCCATGTTTCATCAAAATGTTGACCAGTCCTTTGCCATCAATGTCCACAATCTTGTCGGTCCCCATTTTTACCTCTATCTTCATAAATTGATCGAGAGTGCAACCAAATTCTCATTTCTAATCATGTGGTTACTACAACCATTATCTAACAGCCAAACGCTATGAAAAGGTCCATGCATGGTATGGAAAGCTAGGAACATGGAGTCACTATTATCTACAGTTACATTAGCTCTCTTATTTCCTTTATAAGTTATCCTCTTCTTGTAATCACGTGCATAATGACCAAGTTTATTTCAATAATAAAAACTCACCTTCGATTTGTCGATTCTTTCATTGTTGTTGAAGCTTTTACTATTGCTTCCATTCTCTTGTTCCTTCTCTTCTCTACCATCTGTGTGACCACCATTTCTTCCACCTCGTCCTCTACCTCTCAATCTACCTATGCCTCGACCTTTGTCCCTTGAGATATAAAACTAGCTTTTAAAAGTCGTTTCCACAGAGGAATCCTTATTTTTGTCTATCCTTGCCTCATGGGATAGAAGCGATCTCATCAATTCAACAATTGTTAGTGTTTCCAAATTATTTTTTTCTTTAGTCATTGTTACTACATCATCAACGTTAGTAAAAAAATATGTTAGGACCTTCTGAACCACTACTTATCTAGAATTTCATCACCCTAAATCTTTAATTGGTTTACAATATTCAAAACTCGATTCAGGAATGATTTAATATCCTATGTTTCCTTCATCGACAAACTTTCAAAATCTCTCCTAGTATTCTGCAACTTAGAATTATTGAATTTGGCCATATGTTTATATATTATTTCCAATGTCTCCCATGTTGTCTTTGCTGAAGACGTGGCCATAATCTTCTAGAATATTGATTGTTCCAATGTTTGTTTGATAACTTGCAATTCTTGTGCATTCTTATTTTGTGTATATTCAATTGCTTCCTTTGTGCATGTGTGATGGCTCGTTCAACTTCTTCATGCTTAGGTTCTAGAAATCAAATCCTCATGTAGTCCCAAACATCATGTGCCTTTAAAATTGTATCCATATTGATGACCCACATATCATAGTTCTTCCTTATAAATGGTGGAAATTGTGTCTAGAAACTTGATGAAATCATATTTAAAAAAAAAAAGACTCCTCTTCAAATAATAATAAAAACTTAAACTTCTCTTTTTTCAACAAACCTCTTTTTTATTTATTAATGCCCCCTTTTCTTTAATATATACAAAAATATTTAAAAAAAATCCTTTTATAAACTTTGTTACCACCACTTAATTGAACAAGGGCTACATAATAGCTAGTACCTGTTGCTTAGGTTAAATATAGCTTAACTAGAAATTGCACCAGATGTTGCAAAGGAAACACCATAAGGCATAAATTCGAGAAGAATCATGACATGAATATAAAAGTTAGTAAACTAAATGCCACTCAAATCTAGAAAATAAAGAGAAGTGACTTACATAATGCTAAATTTACAGATTCTATAACCCTTATAGCCTCTCAATCTTCAAACATGCTATTTCAGGTTCAAATAGGAAATATTTGATAAAAAAGATTCTCTTTCTCAATATTGAACTACCTCACTTGATCAAAATATTATGGTCTTTTACCACTTTCTCTTAAGGTGATTGAATTTTCCTTTGTTTGTCCTTCATAACATGCTTTGGGAATTTCGTTTGGTTTGTAACATGGGAGGCTTATTCAAAGCATTTTCCCAATGCTTCAAGCAAATAATTTTCAATTTTTGCTTCACATTGTTCAATTGACATTCTTTGGAAAGGTCATGAGCTTACACCATGCTGTATGGGGATCCATCTTGGCTAAGACAAGGTAGTCAACTACATGAAGCTACTTTGGAATTTTATTATATGTTGGTTATAATGCTTGGCAACACCCACACCAGGGTGGGTATATCTACCAAGAACAAAAAATTGCCAAACAAAGAAATATAGATTGATTTGCGCAAAGCCATATGAAATTCCCTGGTCATTTTTAAGGATGCCAAACCTGGATTACCGATATGAATAACACAAGAAACTTCAATTGCAATACAATAAAAATCTAGAAGTTTGAGTGACAAATCATCAAAATTATACTAACCTCAATTACAATAAAACAAAGAGCTAAAACTTTTGAATGTTATGGATGAAAAATTAATGAAGAGTTTCAGACTCTACTAATTGTTTGATTGGTTGTTAATTACTTCTAGGATATATTTACTATTGTGGAAAAAATGTTATAAGTATCCATGTTATTATTCAAGAAAATTCATAATATGTGTATACCCGAAATGCTAATAAAATGGGAGATAGCGACAAGAGAACTTTTATTAAGTAGAGACCCAAAATGCTAATAATAGGGGTGACACCAACAAGAGAATGCTCATTATGTAGCTACCTGAAATTCTAATGTAATAAATAATTTTTCACATGAGCCAATACTTCTAAAAGAAATTATATGTATAGAAAAACAAAAAATAAATCATGATTAGACTTAAGGTGTTGAGTCTATGTTGTATTTGCAATAGTTGAGAAAATGCTAATAATAGGGTGATACCCACAAGAGAATTGTTATTATGAAGAAACCCCAAATGCTAATCAAATAAAAAAACTTGCGCATGAGCCAGTACTTCTAGAAGAAATTATATGTATAGAAAACCAAAAAATAAATCATGATTAGACTTAAGGTGTTGAATCTATGTTGTATTTGCAATAGTTGAGAAGTCGTGCAAGAGATAGCCAATCTAGATTTGTGTTCCAAACCCATGATCAACCCGACCTGTGAAACTCAATAGATGGTCTTATTTTTATATGGACATTAATAATCAATGATCTCTAGGTACAAGAGGGAGAAAAATAATGCCCATTGTGAAGAAAACCCAAGGATGGCCATTCTGAAGAAAACCGAAGTGAAGTGGATGATTATATTAGAGATACTTCTTTTGGAGGCACTATAGTAGAAAAGCGTATTATATGGAGTAGAAGCTGAGATATGATCGTTCAAAAATGTAGATAAAGGATTGGATGGCTGAAAAATGTAGATAAAGGATTGTTGAATACAACTTATGACTCTTATGTAATATGTATAACAAAGTATATAGTATCACATTTAGCTTAATGTAGTGGTGTTTAAGAATATATGTACCTAGTATTTGCATGAGTGGAGATTGGTCAGTTGTGATGTAAGGCCAGAGAAAACCTAGAGCGTCCTAGAGCATGTCTAGGGTGTTGACAAAAACTAAACCATGGTTACAGATAATATTAGAAAGCCCAAAATAATGATGATGCGAGGGAAGTTACAAAGACATGTATGTGAATAAATACATGTAACGCAAAAATGGTTGAATGATGTATGTATAGGACAGACATCCTATTAGAATAGTGCTTGCAACAGTTGGTTACCCATGCATTCAATGGATGGTCATTCATTTATATTGATGTCAAAATCATAGAAGGATGATATAAATACTAGTTTGAACTAAACATAGACATTGCTGATCATGAGGATAAGTTGGGTGTGGTAAATAATTCATTTCCCAATTTTATGGACGTAATTAAAATTCAAATTTACAAATATTTTGGTAACAATCCATTTTTTTTCTTTTTTTCAAAAAAATAAATAAAATTTATCATGATAATGTGATTAAATAATAATAAAGAGAATTATCATTGATACATGTATATATATTTACACTATTCCATCTTAATTAATATTTTTATTTTCATTCCATGACAAATATCTTTCAATATTTGATAACTAACCCACTATTTTATATCAATTTTAAATATTATTCCATATATATATATATATATATATAATTATTTTAAAAATTTTAAATATATATATTTTTTTTAATTTTAAAGTTTCAATAAGTTTGAAACACATTCTCACAAACTCTATTTAATTTATCAAATGTTTCAATTATATTGAAGAACTACACTCAATGCAGTTATTGAATTGAAAAACCCTTCAAAGTATCCAAATTTCAATTTTTCTAATTTTTAACCAAATTCCAAAAAAAAAATTCCAAAACATTAGATTTAGGCAACAATCTCTCACCATGCTTCAATCAGTCAAACTGGGAATTATGGACAATGCACACTTGTCTTTAATCCTTAAGAAATTAGGAGTATTCATGAAGCATCCCAACATTGGGCCTAAATGGAAAAGAAGGAAGGTGACAAACAAATAAAAAAAATGCTGAATGAAATGCAAGGGGATTGGAAATCCCATTAATAACACCTAAATTTATGAGTTTGACAGACAATATCGGCTCTCACATGGTAACCAAAGTAGCTACCAATGGAAACACTGGATGAACATGAGTTATACATGCCAAAAGGATGTCAAGAATTGTGATTGTTGTACTAAATCTATTTTAAGTACACTTTTGCAGTCATCCTTTACATAGATGCGAGTCAATTCTATACTTTGTATCTTTAATGTAATTATAAGAAGCATTTTTTCCAAAACTGTAAAAAGAAAATAAAAGATCACTATACATACCCAATTTTTTTTTCTCTCACAACACTTATATCATTGTTTTCAAAAAATTTATGCTATACTCCTTAGGATAGGTGAAGCATTCACAAGAAAGGTTGAACTTAAAAATATACATCAGAAAAATCTTTGACAAAGGAAAAAAATTATATTGAAAGCTCAACTCAATGACCTCATTGACTGGAACCATTTAGTAGACACATCTATCTAACACAGATACAACAAAAAAATGAGTTGATAATGGATAAAAATATATTGAAAGCTAAAATCAATGCCCTATTAATTGGAACCACTTAATACACATATCTATCGACATTAGGATTACACACAATGATCAGGAAATAGCCTATTCAAGATGCCCATCTGAGCACAACACATCTCTACTTCATGAAAAGAAAATAAGTGTTCAACAATATACTATTACTCTAGTACAAGCTACATGTTGCTTCCCCTGCTCTACCTAATGCAGAGTCTGTAGGATATTATGTAATAATCATACAAAGAAACTATGACATTTTTTTTTGTTTGATTATGAGAGGGAAAAACTCTGGAGCTAAAACATAATTTGTCACAGTGTCTTGGCAAGAATGCACTGATAATTTATACACTGCAACCAGAAGACAATATAACATATGTCCAAATTCAATAAGTTTATAAAAAGGTTTGGCATCTTGATGAAGGGTTCAAAGCCCAGGGGAATAGCAGGCTTTGTATTCCTCACATCCAGAGGCAAAATAACAACACTATAAAAAGATTGTTGCTTTGCTTCATTGAAGACAAACTGATAAAATACCACTATCTTTATCCAAATAAGCCATCAAAGTTAAAGCTCAAAATCATCATCTTCATCCAACTTTAAGGCCTGAGCTGCAGCTTCTTCTTCTTCATCCTCAATAATCAGATAAGGATTGTGCATAATAGGCCTGAACTTATATCCCGTGAAAACATAAAATGCGAGAGTTGCACATTCCCTGGCGAGATGGCTTGTCCATGTATACCTAAATGATGTTCTTGTCGTCAAGGCGAAGATAACTACCCGAGTAAAGTAGATATAACAGATCACCACAATATAATAGTGCCTGAACAGGGTCAACTTTCTCAGAACTGCTGCTTCTTTACCATCTGTTAGAGCTGCCTCTTTCAAGTGCTTGATGGACCAAACAATAGGAAAAAGAACAACACTACAACAAATAATATCAATAAGAAATAACAACTGCTTCCATTCAAACCATTCCTTCACAGGCCAGCATGAATCGTAGTCACAAAGCATCGAGTTTGAAAAAGAAGTTTGTGAACCGTTACCTATGCATCGAAATCGAATATGCAACCCATGCGTACCAATCCACAATGAATTTGTAACCACTTTGATCGAACGGTTGAAACTTTTGCACGCCAGCAAGAATCGTAGTCGCAAAGCATCGAGTTTCAAAAAGAAGTCTGCAAACCATTACCTATGCATTGAAATCGAATAGGCAACCAATGCATACCACTCCACAACGAATTTGTAACCACTTTGATCGAACAGTTGAAACTTTTGCAATCATCTAACATATAATCTTATGGTGCACAAGGATGACTGGTGGGAAAAGAGGGGAGTTGATTTCAAAGAAAAACGAGTTACAACATAATTAAAATGAAAAATAATATTTACAAAATTTTGTGAGAAAAACAAAACAAATAATAAAATATTGTATTGTTGAATGGCACCAAAAATTAAAAAATATAATTAATTAATATGGTTTATATTAACATATATATATACTTTAATATATATTTTTATTTTTTAAATATATTCATGTGTATTTTTATGTATATATAATTAAATTTATTATAATATGTTTTTAATATTAAGCAAAGTTTTCGGTTGAAACCACATATTAGAAATTTTTGGCGGACGATGCTTTTGAACCAACAAGTGTGGTTCATCATCAGGACCAGATGAAGAGGGAGACCGTCGCAAAGGCTTAAATAGAAAACAATGTAGAGACATAATACCAAGTAACAGTTATATTTGAACAATAATATTTAGATTATCATATTAATTTATTAATATATTAAAAACAAATATTATTAAGTAATGACTACATTAAACAGTTAGTTTTTGAAAAATAATATTTAAATAATGATACTAGTTTATTGATTTATTAATTTATTAAAAATATTAATAGGTAATGGCTATATTACATGACTATTTCTGTAATTTTTGTAATATAATAATAAGTAATTTAAAAATTAAAAATTAAAAATACAAAGAAAAAACTATAATTCATGAAAATGGAAATATTAGAAAAAAGAACAAGTTAAATAAAAACAAAATAAAAGTAAAAACAAAAATTAATAACTAATAGAAAAATTACCAACCTCAACCAATCTCTATACAAATAACTAAATTTAAATAATAATAATAATAAAAAATGAGAATTCCCAATATTAAACTATGAATAAGTAAGAAATTTTTTTAATCAAAACAAATTAATACATAGTTAAAAGCAAAATTAAGTGTCATAATACCATACTTACAACAAATATAATAAGCCTTAAACACCATTATTAAAACACCACTAAACATCCTATGAAAAAAAAAACCTTTAAGCATAAAATGTTTAAAGATTGGACTTTCCCTTAAAAACCTTGTTTACGATAACTAACGCGGCTTAGTAAGGAAAAATGGGTGTTAAGATGTTCTGTGAATGCATAACCCACATTAGTTCTGTGAATGGATAACCCACATCAGTCTGCTATTGCAACCGATGCCATATAGAGCATACACTATCATTTTGCACATTAACTTTGGGTGCTATAACACGCTCTGTTAACAACTTGCAGGGTGTGTTATTGCTTCAATTAATTAAGAGAAAAAACAATATTTATTTTGAGAAAAAACAATATTTATTTTCTCATAGATCACTGTTGATCTTCTCCTGTTTATCTTATCTATCGACTCTGGAAAATTCTTTCTCTGATACAAATTTGGTCGAAAAATAAATATTTATATTTTTTAAGTCACTATTCAACTAATGCTGACTCAATCAATAGTTCTTAACACAAAATTAAAACTAACACTTAATTTAATTAAGTCACACTTTAAATCTAAATTACTTTGCATGGTGAAATAATTAGCTATTTCTAACACTCTTCCAGAATCACATCCTCGTGCTTCTTGATCTTAGTGGAAATAAAAGAAAATCACATTGCTATTTAGCTATTTTTAACACACTTCCAGAATCACATTGCGGTGCTTCTTGGGCTTCGTGGAAATAAAAGAGAGCAACTATGTTCTGTCCATCGTGATTTACAGATCGCCTTTGCAAGAAAATGGTGAGGTTGTGTGGGTTGCCAATGGAGATAATCCCCTATCGCATAACGAGATCCTGGAACTGCAGTATGATGGAAATCTGGTGCTCTCTGACTCCATTAATGGTTGGTCATCGACTTCTGGTAGTAGAACCATATGGTCGATGAACACAGGTGGAAATGGGTTCACCGGCATGAGATTGTTCGGTGGTGATGTGCTCCAATTCTAGGCAAGGAAAACACCACTCCTTGTCACATCAACAATAATCCCACCGATACGCTTCTGGTTGGCCAATTCGATCCTGTGTGGAAAGTTCTCGTTAAGTTCTATGTATTCTTTCAGCCTTTACCCTAATTTTCTGTGTTGGTCATGCATCTCTGTCGGGTGGATATTGATTTGCATTTACCCTAGCTTTCAGCACTGGTTTTTCATTTTCTTGCTTGATGAGGTCATTGTTGTTTCTCATTTTCTATCTACCATCACATTCTGAACATGACAACCACCGAGACGCTAGGACTAAGAGGATGGAAAATTCATAGTATATTAGTTAAATTAGCAGGAAAATTCCTATTATTTTAGTTAAATCAGCTCTCCATATTAGGAATACCTTGTCACTTTATTGCCTCTATATTGCGTCACTGCATCAATCAAAATACGACTACATTACCTTCAAAAAACATCTCATTTATGCTGCAAATCAACAATCTATTATCAGCACGAAACTGTGTGGAAAACCTTCGAATATTTGATATGATAGAAAAGTACTCGTCACATAATTTCAAGACTCTGTGGGGATTACATACAATGGAATTGATGTTGAACTACAAACATATATGTGCATAGTTGAAATGTGATGTAAATAGTGTGGTTATGTGTGTTCTTGTCATGTTCTCTGTGAATTTTCCTCGGACTCTTTGTGATATTTCTGTGCAAAATAAATTAAAAAAAAAAAAAACAATTTCTCTTGAGCAATTACATTCTTTCCATAATGCAAAAACGCTGGTAAACACTTGCAAGTAGATATTGAACTTTAGATATTGTGGGTATTTTGTCGAGACCTTCTCTGAGATTTTCCATTTATGCCAAGCTCAACAAATCCGATAGATCCACATTCTACACTCATCAACAGGTTGTCAGTTACACCGATTATCCATTTTACCTAAATTTTCCTACTGCAAATACGAAGGTTTAAATTATGAAATGCAAAGGTTCCACATTCGATCGAGTATGCACTTCCAGTGTAACTACGTCAACACACGCAACATTCTGTGCATCTTCAAATCATTGTAAAATGCAGGACCATACATATCGTGCACGGATTTTAAAGCAATCTTTGAAATGAATGAATGCAGTTATGAGCGAAATATGTTATTATTTGGTGACTCTGAATGTGTGGTTGGGTTGCGTTTCTGGTTAGATTTTTTTTCATTTAGGACATTTTATATTTTTTATTTTGCCTCAGACTTACATCACGACGATGGATCATTAAGTTGTCAGATTCATTGAAGTTAGGGCCTGTTGTCTGGATTGTTCTTTATTTCTAGTTAGTTATGTTTCTTCTACCATCTTTCTTTTTATTTTTTTCCTTCTTATATGCTTTTCTAATGCTTTTATATTCTGTAAAATGGTACAGAGGTGTTGTTTCAGGTTGAACAGGTTAATGGATTGATTTATTGAAGATAAACGTTTTGCGTGGATTGTCCATTTGCTCTTAGTTGTTCTTTCATACTATTAAAAATGCCACAATGTTTTCGATTTATAAAGCTAAGTCTTTATCTTACATGTACATTTTATATTTGTTTGGGTATGATGGTTCATAACAAAATAAAACCGTTCAAGAGGACTCATTTGCATAGCGGACTATTAATTTGATTTAAAAATAAACCTAATCGATAACGAACGATAAAGAAATCTTGAATATGGACAACGTCTTTATATCATTGTGGCAGTAGAATGAATGGTGTGGTCCCAAGCTGGTAAGAAATACAAATAAAAATGGAATTGAAAGAAACTGATGGAGAAAAAGAGAATTAATAGAAAATAGAGCATGGATATTGGATAACAAAGATTGTACGTGCCTAAGACTATGAGTGGTCACCTCTATGTACTTTGGTTGTTATCAGATATTGTGCGGGGTGTAGTGTTATGTTTATTTTTATAGGTTTATATTAGGTGTAATTATATATTATTATAGATTTATTTTAAGTATAGATTTAATATAAGCTTTGAGGGATTAAATTTTTTCAAGTGTGAGCTTGTTTAGAGTGCAAAATAAAATGTGTTATTTTTCATTGTTTAAATTATAGCTTTGAATGTCAAATAAAATATATAAGACCAAATACATTTTTTTTACCATAAAAACTTAATTTTTTCATATTATATATATATATATATATATAATTTTTAAAATGATATATAATATATACGTAATTTACATTAAAATATTTTACATGTTCATCATGGTTTTTTATTATTAATATACGTTTAAGTATATGTCAATATTATTTCTTTTTAAAATATTTTAGTGATAACCCATATTGAATCTTTTTTTTTATTTTATATATAACATCAAAATGTTTTATTTTAACAACTTTTTTTCTATATATAGATATATATATGAAGTTGATAGCAACATAAATTAGTTGACATAGATCTTCAAATACTTTATTTAAATATCATGTTGAGATATTTTTGAAAAGTATAATATTTAAAAATCTTAGTCACATTTTTTTACTTATTCATTTTTTTTATTATAGGCAATATTATTTTTCTGTTTAGAACATATATTTTATTTTTATTTTAAAGGGTTACAAAGGAATGGACAAACTTACACATCCCCTCATACATCCCTCATACTAGGCTGTAGAATGAGCCTCTCGTCTCAATAATAAATGTTTTATATAATGATGATGGTTGTATATTTGTTACCAATAATATATAAATTAGGTAGAGAATTATGAAAAAAGTAAATAGCTTAAATGGGCTCAAATGAAAATGAGAATATTACTTAACATTTAACATGGTAGTATGCCCATCAGGCAAGTTTTCTCTCAATGGTTACACACTTCATAGGAAGTGTCTTCCAATCTATTGTTGTTAGAACATGTTACACACACGCTATAGAAATTGTCTTCCAATCTATTGTAGCAAATTTTGGAGGTACTCTATAAGAAGTGTCTTCCAATCCATTGTAGTTAGAACATGTTACACACACTCTATATAAAGTGTCTTCCAATCTATTGTATCTAATTTTGGAGGCAGACTTGTGCAAAGGACAAATTTTTCAGAAAATTTGGCCTGCTTTTCTTGCTCTCGGCCTGTTGTATTACAATAAATCATAAAGCTAGCATCCCAAATTGATTACTAAGCTAAGGGATGAACACCTTTTCATTATATGTCGTAACAATGTCGCAGGCGCTCTGGTATTTTCAGAGAATATAGTGTTTTACCTTACTCAATCTGGGAGAAAGAAAACAACATATTAAAAAGAAAAAAATAAAAAACAATACCCACTATTCAACGACAGTCAAATCCATCTATCGTAAGAGTTGGATCAGTGCTTAACACATCAAGCAGTAAGTCAAGGGAGAAGCTCGCACTTAATGAAGGATTATATACCATATTGCACAACACGTCAATATGGGTCATAGACTATGAGGCATATAAACAATTGCATAAATTTGTATCTAGCCAATGTACGATCAACCATATCGTATTGGTACTCCGAGAACTGAGAAAAATTACCTTTACCTCAACCTCAAATTGGGCTAGGTGGAGTACAACTTCTTAGTTAGATGGGCTTAAAGTGAAGAAAGGAGTGGGCATTTCATGAATTTCAACATTGGGGGTGTGTTGACAGTGCTGGATCTGGCAACATTAAGGGGATCTAGTATGATGCCCTGGTTCACATTATCTTAAAGGTATGCCTTAGCTCTATCTTGTCAGCACATGATAGTGGTATACTTAGTCTTCAAACAACGAGGTTCAAGTGCCTGGTGAGTTCTTAGTGTCGCTTGTGTCAAAGTTCTTTCATTGCAAAGGGGAAGGGGGAGAGTGAGTATCAAGTTGAAAGGGAATAGTCCCGATTTTGTTAGAGACACACAACACAGCAGGACATGCACAGCTTTCGGCGGAGAAATCCACATGGATGTAGCAGTAACAACACAAAGTGAATAGATAACACGTCCAACACCCAACGAAATAGTCCAAACGAGTGTGATGGTCGTTATAGCAAGCTTACAAGGATGAATATGTCGAGTGTCCGACAGAATCGTCCACACTGGCGAGACAATGTTAACAACTGATACAACACATTTCCAACAACATATGTACTAAAACAACCAAAATAGTTCGATTGTCTTAATACAGGTTAAAACAACATGCATTACAAGCATCCAAAGAATTGTCTTACAAACGAATACAAAACATGTGTGAAAATGTGTTGGCCTATTGACAAGCTTATGAATTAAGTGAAAGTTCCAAGACACATCTGCACACCATTACATCACTAACCCCAAAAGCAAGGCATTGGAGCCACTGCTCGCTTCTCAAAGAAAATACTACAGACTCTTAAGGTTATGTGGGAGGAGCCAAGGTGAAAAAGTCCTATGCATGTAAAAATTAGGGGAATATATAGCCAAGGGTGAACTTGACCCTTGTGACTCTTAAACTTCCCTCATGACTGTTTGACTTACATAACTCTTCAGCTTCGTATGTGGGTCTCTTAGACTTCCATGTTACATTACATTGATTACAATAGTATAGCCCATAATAGTGATGTGGCCGAGATGACTCATGACATGACTCGACGTGACAGTGCTGGTATGTTCATACTGATGGTGGTGTCCATGTCGAGCTATAGTGCTGCTGAATGATGAGTGTCCTCTTGGTGTAACATAGCTTCATCTCCACATGGAAAGGTGTGTGAAGTCTTCGATGGTCTTGGTGTTTGCTTGATGTTGCAAGTGCATGTATCTCCTTTGTTGGTACATGGTATGCTTTGTGTGTTCATTCGTTCGCGAACATGTCTCCTAGCCTGTGCTCTTTGTTTATCTCGGTTATCGTCGCGCCATGTCTCATCCATGTAACTGTATCTGCAGTCACTCATGACGAGACAATATCAAATCCAAAAATCCCGTAGTCTACCATGATGCATCATCTTTCGTTTTTAGGTGCAGGGGTTTGGGAGAGAGGACAAGGCTTTGAAACTGCGTAGAGAAAATTTCAGGTTGGGATGCGGGTCTCTGGGGAACTGTCAAGAAAAATTATGTAGAGGTCACTGGGAGGTTGGGTTGAGCAGTCTGGAACAACAGTGACATTCTGCAGGATCTAGCTCAGTTGGGAGGTGGAAATGCATAATTTTTTCAGGGAAGGCAGTGCGAGCAGCAGAGGACACTGGCAGTGAAAACTACGCAGATTCTTAGGGAAGTCTATGAGCGGGTTGTTGAAGCTTGCTAGTAAAAACTGCGCAGAACTCAGAGGCAGGCATGTTGAACATATCTACATAGTTTTCGGGCTGAGTGGGATGTCGGACAGCTGGTGGACAGCCCAAGAAAACTGTGAAATTTTCAGGAGGAGCAGTAGGTCGACTAACAGGGGGACTCACTCATAGAACTTCGTAATTTCCAGAGGAAGTGCAGAGATAGGAAGTGGGTGTGTTTCCCTCATGTCTATGCAGTTTCTTCAGTCAGTGGAGGCAAGCATGCTAAAAACTTCTACGCAATTGTTTGGAGTTAAGCCCAGGGTCATTGCCAGGTCAAACTCTCTCGTTGACCTATGGGGGCTTGATGGATTTGCTTGTAGGTGGGATAGATTGAGATGGCTTCTTGGGAAACTTCTACATTGTTCTAGGTAACAATTAGTCAAGTCAATGTAGAATTTCCTACAAATTCTCTACAAATCTACCTTTGAGATCTGTGTAGAAAATCTGACTGTAGAATAATCTGATAATGCAACATACCAGAGAAAAATACTATAATCTACTTCTACTATCAAACTTGCGAAAGCTTAAAGATCGAGCTGAATCAGAGCTGAACACATATAACCATAAGAAGAAGAATCAATGCACATGAAACACAGAAAATACTCAGGGGAAAGCCTCAGCTAAACCCCCCCTACTATATGTATTATCATACAAGGTGGAAATACATTAGAATTATACAAAGCCTAAGCTCTCATAGCTAGCCAACTCTCAGTACAATCCTCCTAGATGTTCACAGGAAAACAAAGCTTCTCACAAGCCTTCTCCTCTGCCCTCCAAGCTCCTATTTCCTTGCGCAGTTATCTCTAGGATAATCTCCTTCACCCAGTGTAACACTGCTCTCACACACTGCTCTAACTCACTGTCAAAACTACGCAATCCTCAAGGAACCTTACCTTGACTACATGCATGAGTTTCCTTTATAGGAAAACACATGCAACTGATACTACATTGTCCTTGACATTTAGCTCAACTGGGTCTTTCTCAGAACAGACATGCATGAGTTTTTGATGAGGGAATCTTCAGTTATCTGGAGTACACTAGTTGAGTGCATGCATGCATCAACTGGCTGATAATTCACAATTAGCTCCTCAAACAATTTGGAACTAATTTAACTGGACTTAACTCAGTAAACTGAGCTAACTAATTACAAATCAAATATAACTCAATCTTGTCTCCTTAATTAAGTGATAATCTCCTTAATTTAAGGGATAACTGTTACATGACTTCAGAAAGACTTCTAACTTGAATTTCTCCAACTAATTAATCGATAATGAATTAATTAATTATTTCCAAGCAGCTGGTGAGACTATATTCAAATTTAATTCACAATTTTAATTCAAGAACAAATTAAAATTGGAATATACTTGATTCCATTTTTATCATTTCTTGTTGCTACTTTCAACACTCCCTCTCAACAAGAAAGGAATTCGACTTGATCCTGATCCTAAAACGTTGGAATGTTTTACATGCAACACTTCTCTCTAGCGTTGTTGCTCCAGTAACTCCAGAAACAAAAGAAACATCCAACCTGAATCAATACGATGCATCTGTCATTAAAGTCTCTAACCGCTACTACCTCTATCAACTGAAAAACTATGCGCTTTTGTTGACTCAACCTTTCTGCACTGTTGTCAATCCTTCTATGCACTCTTTAGTATCTCACTGCTCTAGCCTCTGTCACTTTAATCTCTAACTACATCAATCCCACTTATTCCTCCTGCTACTATGTACTTTGGGCTCCCATAGCAAGGTACAATCCATGACATAAAACCTCTCAATGGACCTTGCCCAATTTCATCCTTCTTGAGACTATCACTTCACTTCGCCCCACCTCACATCTAGAGGTATGGATGCATGTGATCCCTGTTTCCACTTGGCTAGAAATTTCCCCCTACTGGAGGCCTCTGCATGACTGGATGCCTCCAATTGGTCTCCTCTCGGCTTCTCAAATTGTGTTCCTCCACAATTGTTTGAGACTTCTTCTAGGACTGCATGATGAGAGGTAATTTACTCTCTCTCTCAACCACCAAGTCTCTAACATTGCTCCTCAAGGCTTTACATGCATCTTGAACCTCAAGAGCATACAGGTTTTCAACTCGTGAACCGATCTGTTTCACCTATCTCATGGTGATGTGTCTAAGGAAAACCTTTCCATTACTAAAGACAACACCGTGGCCTTTGTCCTCCAACATTGCGACCGATACAAAGTTCTTCTTTAGTTCAAGCACATACTTCACATATGTCAAGGTGATAGAAGCTCCATTCTCCCTCTGAAAAGCAACCGTGCCCACTCCTAAAACGCGATACCTTTCATAGTCACCCATCTCTATGGGCATTTTGAGGTCTTTCTCTACCAAGGCACTGAACAAACTTTTATTGCCGGTCATGTGGAATGAGGCTCCACTATCAAGATACCAACCACAACCCATCATCGATGACACCATGCATGCAATGAGGGTAAAGTCCATTTCGAACTAAGGCACTAATGCCTCCCCTTCTGATCCTTCCAAGGATCCCTTCTTAGACTTCTTCGATGGGCAATTAGTCGCATAATGTCCCATCTCGTTTTTTTCTTCTTTTTTTTAAGTATGATATGAATTCGATTTGCACCTGCAACCCTGAACTTCAAACTTCAAATTCTCTTCTCCATATACTGTTCATAGCTTCAATAAACTTGGCTCTGATACCATGTAGAATTTCCTGCAAATTCTCTACAAATCTACCTCTGAGATCTATGTAGAAAATCTCACTATAGATTAATCCTATAATGAAATATAGCAAAGCAAAATACTATAATCTACTTCTACTATCAAACTTGTGGAAGCTTAAATATCCAGCTGAATCAAAGATGAACACGTATAACCATAAGAAGAAGAATCAATGCACATGAAACACAGAAAATACTCAGGGGAAAGCCTCAGCTAAAAACTACACTATCTATATTATCATACAAGGTGGAAATACATCAGAATTATACAAAGGCTTAGCTCTCACAACTAGCCAGCTCTCGGTACAATCCTCCTGGATGCTCACAGGCAAACAAAGCTTCTCACAAGCCTTCTCCTCTACCCTCCAAGCTCCTATTTCCATGCACAATTATCTCTGGGATGATCTCCTTCACCCAGTGTAACACTACTCTCACACACTGTCAGAACTGCGCAATCCTCAAGGAACCTTACCTTTGCTGCATGCATGAGTTTCCTTTATAGGAAAATACATGCAATTGATAGTACACTATCCTTGAAATTTAGCTCAATTAAGTCTTTCTTAGAACAGACATGCATGAGTTTCTAATGAGGGAATCTTCAGTTATCTAGAGTACGCTGGTTGAGTGCATGCATGCATCAACTGACTGATAACGCAAAATTAGTTCCTCAAACAGTTTGGAACTAATTTAACTGGACTTAGCTCAGTAAACTGAGGTAACTAATTACAACTCAAATATAACTCAATCTTATCTCCTTAATTAAGGGATAATCTCCTTAATTTAAGGGTAACTGTTACATGACTTCATAAAGACTTCTAACTTGAATTTCTCCAACTAATTAATCCATAATGAATTAATTAATTATTTCCAAGCAACCGGTGAGTCTAAATTCAAATTTAATTCACAATTTTAACTCAAGGAAAAATTAATATTGGAATATACTCGATTCTATTTTTATCATTTCTTGTTGCTAGTTTCAATAGTTGAATCTAGGATTGCACAGTGTAGACTGCTTGGGAGGCAGCCTCAAGCTATGTGCAATTCTGGGCAGCGGTACTTGGTCACCGAGGGTTGAGACTGCATAATGTAGCTTAAGGGAGGTTCAGCTGATGGAGGGTGGTACGGTCGACAGGTTTTCAGAAAAATGAATGAGTGCGTGAGTAAGTGGACTTGTGTATACATGACCTTGCGAACACACACTCAACATGACTTGATGACAAGATAGCGCGAAGACAACATTTGCTCAGTGTGACTGACCGAAGAGTGCGAGCAATAAGTGCAACACTTGACATAGATCGTTGAATGACCATGATGAAACTTGCATGACATTGCATACAACTTTTTGTGTGAATGTGACAGATGCTTATATAGCGAAGACAACTTGTACACATGGAGACAAACCTCAAACATAGCCAGAACATGACTGCAAGCATGAAATTATTACCAACATGCTAAAAGATTTCTGGTGAGAGGTCAACAAAAGAGGGTGTAAAGACTTGACACAAGCTCATGGAATGAGCCCTAGTGTTTGAAAACATCAAGGGAAACACCAAGGAAGGCTCTAAAATTTGATGCAAGCCAAAATGTTGGAGGGTGTTGTAGCCGCTACAACACTTTATGACACAGTAGTTGAATACCAACTTTTTTGTTTTGGTCCATTGACAACACAGTGCCTTGGTCTATCAAGGAGTATTGAATCATTGTGCAGGTTACTTTAGCTTCCCCACTTACGCTATGGATATACATGTTCACCTTTTTCCAACTCAGTCAAACACAACAACAAGTTTCAGCTTGATCACTATGTTTCGAAACACAACAACAAGTTTCAACTTGATCACCTTTTGCCAACTCAGTCAAACACAACAACAAGTACCCTGGTGGAGTCACATAGGAACACACACATTGCTCCACTGCTAGTGAGCTTGGTCATTACCCAGTGGAGTTGCATGCTTCACCTCTGTATAGAAGAAGTCTTTCTCTTCTTTCACCTTTGTATTTTTAAAAAAGGATTGTTCATAGGGATTTATTTATTTTTGGGGTGGAAGAAGCAACCCAACTTATTGAGAGTAGACGAGGTTGTTCCTTCAAAGAAGCATGTAAAACCTCTGATATAGGTTTTCTTGTTTAGATTTTCCCGTTCTTTGTTTCAACTAGTTGGATGAGTTGGATCACATAGAGCAGAAGACTGAGTATAGGCATGGGGTTTCCCAGTGTGGAAATAGGTTCATGATTGGACCAGATCTTCCCTTACAGATGGCTCATATTTTCTGTCAAGACTTTATCAGCCAAAGGTTATAACCAAGCATAGAGGAGATGGATAGAGGATTGGCCAAGTGCTGCAGTGTCATAAGACTCTTTGGATATTAGCCACATACTCATTGAAAAGCCAAAGCTCAGTAAAGGGCTGCACTTATTGTCAAAATAAAAAATAGCATGATATTAAGAAAAAAAAACGAAGCAAAGAAAAAATAGCCAAGTGAAAAGACATCATGCAAGCAAAGCGAGCAAGGAAACAAACCAAACCAAATCAGCAAGAAAATAAACATGCAAACCAAAAAGTAAAGGAAAGCAAGAAAGAAAACACTACTCCTACTCCTACGCTAAAATGTCAAGATTATGTGAAATGAAATTTCCAGTGAAGCCACCATAGACGTACTCGACCTGCAACCACAAAGATATAAGTGATTATAATAGATTTAAAAAAGTGTGCAACTGAAGACGCAATAACTTGACAATCTTGCACACTTTAGAGAAGGTCTTGCGTGTGGGTAGAAAGATGTGCCATAACCACGCAACGCACATGATTACCTCTTCGATGATCACCATTTTTCAAAAAACCTCGGAAGCCTCTTATAAGAGTGTGTTCATCTGCACCAAGTTTCTTCATGAGTGAGAGAAAGGATTCAAGCTTGCTACCTACAACACGACTCGCCAAGTAATATTGTTCTAGTCATTCAACGATTGGATCATAAAATTCATGATGGTTGTTTTGAAAGACTCATGATCTTTGAGAAGATGGATTCCTGATTCGAGAGAGGGGATCACGATGGGAATCTGGTACAGATAGATAGATCTGATCATTCTTGTCAGTCATGTCAAGACAGTGAGGACCTTCCATAGCCATCAGTGTAGGCTGAAGTGCCTCACCTGCTTGACAGAAGTCTAAGGAGAAAAATGTTACACTGTGAAGATCATAGTGTGTGAAGCAACTTTGATTGGATGTATTGTTAGGAGAATGATAAACTGCATGACAACCACCTGAGATAGAAGAAATATTAGACCAATTAGTCGAGATGCCATATTCTCAGCTTGACATGAATAAAGAAATTTTTTGAACAATCTTACGAATGCTCTAAATGAAACCAAGTCCGTTGTGCGCTAGATATGATAGAACACGAACCTGTAACTAGTGAAAAATTGTGCATGCATCATGGTCATCACTGAAATGTAGAAGGATGTCAGCAATGTGAATGTGTGAAGCCAATTAGGGTGTGGTGAAATGAGAGGAACTTGATTCACATGATAGCTTATGTGCTTGTCATCACACAGGGAGATTGCTGGTGTGATGAGCAGAAAAATTTCATGTGCAAGATTCGCAAGAAGATCAAGGAGATGATCACAAGAGAGAACATCCGATAAGTATGATTCCAAACAAACATAGTCTTTCACATGATCAACTTCACAATTCCATGATTGCATGAGAGACGAACACTCCCAACCCGAATTGGATGTAAGAGAAGTGCATGAAGACGAACATGTTGTAACATACTCGTGTATTCGGTCATTAGCGAAACTTCGAAATATCAGACCCGGAATAGTAAACATTTTTTATATGGAGATCCACATCGAGTGCAACCATGAAGATAGATGGATTTTGCATGAGAAACCTGATTTGATTCGATTCGAGGGCATACCAGAGTCACAAGGTCCTGACATAACAATCAACAGATGTTGAAGTACCTCGACTCCCTGGCACATCCCAGAACTCTCCAAAATTGAAAAATGGAATTTTGAGATGTGAGCCAGATCATGTATTACTTAAGGATTGATGTTGTTGCTGATTTCAAAACTACTCTTAGGATGGCAGCCATCTTTGTCATGGACTTCATCAAACTTTGCAGCTTCAGTAAGCTGTCCTGACAAGTTTTCTTCATGCAACATACAAGATGATAACGAGTGGGAAGAGTCATGTGCATTGAGATTGTTTTCATCATGGACAACTTCACTGCCTTGTGTCAATCAAGGAGATAACTCATCGGATGAAGAAACAAGAGTATGCGGACTATCTCTGATGCATGTCGATGCACTGTGGATGGTAGGACACATGGGCAAGAGGGGTGAAGAGGATGTTTTGATATGGATGTCTGCTATGACCTGTGCAAATTCCAGATCTGAGTTAGAGTGTACATGAGAGAACAATAGATAACCTGATGTGTTTGGGCATTCATCACCACATACGGAACCATGGGAGTGATGACAACCCAATACTAGAGGTTGATCGAAAGAATTAATTGTGCATGATGTTTCACCAATATTAACAGATTGAGAATTGACCAAGAATGGAATCTCATTGTCTTAATCTGAATCATTTTGAAACATAGAAGAGGAATTGATTGTGCCTTCACCTTTCTTCTCCTATGCTTGTGCAATGAGACTTCCTTGTACATGACCACAATTTGAGCCAACAACTTGAGAATCAAGAGAATGCGCACAGCTATCTTGTGAAGCAGATCGATCAAGCGAGTCATGGTACAAGGAGTCTTGGTTTGTAGATGAAAATAGATGGCAAAGATGCAGATCAAACTTGAAGCTTGGGTCATGAATAGTGATGTCCTCTTGTGGAATGGAGTAATGAGTCTTCGCCATAAGCTTTCTGAGCCATTATGGAATTTCCTCCATTGGAGTGGGAGATGGCTCAAAAGATGGGTTGGGAACATGCTGCACAAATTCCTCATCTTTCCAACCATAGCCAGAGGGCACCCTCTGTGTATATTTCTTAAATTTGCAACCGATGTGAGGGGGTACCTTCTTTGAGACCGGAAAGGGAGGAGGACAAGGAACGAATGGGGTGTTGGGCTCCTTCTCTGCAAATTGAGGGGCCTCATGATCCACAAGAGTCAAGGAAGAAGGGAAATTAGGAGGTTCACCATGTTGGGAAACATGAACCAAGCATTTCAACTCTTGGCTCATGAAGTCAAGGTCGAAAAAATGTTCAAGAATTTTGTGACAGAGGTGAAGGAAGTGGTTAGCAAAGTCCTCAAATGATTTGCCAGGCTTCATTCTTAAACGAGAGATTCTATCACACACATCTTGGTGGTTATACTTATCGAAGGCTTGATGGAGCTCCTTGAGGAGAGGAAGAAGGGAATGGACAGAAGAAGGTGGTAGGGTATGACACCACCGATTACTATGACCTTCAAGGGTGAGGAAGAAAAGTTGCTCTTCACTATCAATTTCATGGGATTCACAGAAATGAAGAAAATCATAAATGTGCTTGGTTACAGAGGTTTTGTCCTCACCATCAAACTTTAACAAGGACAAGTGATTTAGAAGCTCATAAGGAGTGATGGTTTATTAAGGGAGAAATGAGAAAGACACCCGAGGAGCTCAAGTTGTCTATGATCCATTTGTTAAGAGATTCAAACCATATGGAATAGGATTAGTTTGTCATCTGGCTCTCCTTCTAGCGCTACAAAAGTTGACAGGGCTGGATCTGCCAACATTCAAGGGATCTCCCTGGTATGAAGTCACAACTAGACCTCAGACCATTTGGTGTAGGATTCCCATCCGGTATGATGGACCAATTGCCATTATGTTAAAGATATACCTTAGCTCTTACTTGTCAACACATGAGAGTGGTATACTTAGTCTTCAAATACTAAGGTTCGTGTGCTTGCTGAGTGCTTAGTGTTGCTTGTGTCATAGTTCTTTCACTGCAGAGGGAGAGGGTGAGAGTGAGTCTCAACTCGAAAGGGAATAGTCCCAACTTTTTAAGAGACACACAAGACAAAGTGGACAGATAGCACGTACAACACCCAACGGAGTAGTCCACATAATTACAATGGTCATTATAACAAGTTTATGACAATGAATTTGTTGAGTGTTCAGTGGAATAGTCCACACGAGTAAGACAACAATAACAACTGATACAACACATTTCCAACAACATATGTACTAAAAAAACCGAAATAGTTCAACTGTCTTAATGCAGGTTAAAGCAACATGCATTACAAGCATCCAAAGAATAGTCTTACAAATGAATACAATACATGTGTGAAAATGTGCTAGTCTGTTAACAAGCTTCTGAATTAAGCGGAAGTTCCAAGACACATTCATACACCATTACATCACTAACCCTGATAGTGGAGCATTGGAGCGACTTCTTGCTCCTTAAAGAAAAGACTACAAACTCTCAAGGCTATGTGGGAGGAGCCAAGGTGAAAAAGTCTTTTGCATGTACAAATTAGGGGTATATATTGGCAAGGGTGAACTTGACCCATGTGACTCTTTGACTTCCCTCATGGCTGTTTGACTTACATGACTCTTCAACTTCGTATGTGGGTCTCTTGGACTTCCATGTTACATTACATTGATTACAACGGTACAACCCACAGTAGTGATGTGGGCAAGACGACTCATGACATGAATCAACATGCTAGCGTTGGTATGTTCATGCTGATGGTGGTGTCCATGTCGAGCTGCAATGTTGTTGAATGATGAGTGTGCTCTTGGTGTAAGATAGCTTCACCTCCGCATGGAAATGTCTGTGGAGTCTTTGATGGTCTTGGTGTTCTCTTGATGTTGCACGTGTATGTATCCCCTTCGTTGGAACTTGGTATGCTTCGTGTGTTCATCTGTTCGTGAACAAGTTTCCTAACATGCGCTTCTTCTTCATCTTGTTCATCGTCGCACCATGTCTCATCCATGTACATGTATTTGCAGTCACTCATAACGAGACAACATCAAATCCAGAAATACCCTAGTATACCATGATGCATCATCTTTCATTTTCGGGTGCAGGTGACTGGGACAGGACAAGGCTCTGAAACTGTGCAGAGCACATTTCAAGCCGAGATATCGGGCTCCGAGGCACTTTCAAGAAAAATTACATAGAGGTCACTAGTAGGTTGGTATGAATAGTCTAGAACAACAGTGAGATTCTGCAGGATCTGGCTCAGCTGGGAGGCAGGACTGCACAATGTTTTTAGGGAAGGCAGTGTGGGAAGCAAAGGACACTCGCAGTGAAAACTGCATAGATTCTCAAGGGAGGTTGGAGTGGGCTGCGGGAGCTTGCTAGCCAAAAATGCGCAGAACTGGGAGGCATAAATGCTAGAAATGTCTGCGCAGTTTCCATCTGAGCGAGGAGTCAGGAAGTTGGTGGACAACCCAAGAAAAATGTGAAATTTTCAGGAGGAGCAGTAGGCTGACTGACAAGGGGACTCACTGATGATACTGTGCAATTTTCAAAGGTAGTGCAATGACAAGAAGCGGATACCTGTCCCTCAGTTTTTCACAATTTCTTCAGTCAGCAGAGTTAGGCATGATGACAGCTTCTACGCAATTTTTTGGAGGAGTAAAGCTTCGGGTCACTTCCTTATCTAACTCTCTGGTTGACCAGTGGGAGACTTGATTGATTGGCTTGCAAGTAGCAGACATTGAGATGGCTTCTTGGGAAACTTCTGCGTCTTTCTGGGTAACATTCAGCCAGGTCGATTCTAGGATTGCATAGTGCAGACTACATGGGATGTAGCCTGAAACTCTGTGTAATTTTGGGCAACAGTTCTTGGTCATTGAGGGCTGAGACCGCACAGTGCAACTCAGCAGAGCTCTGGCTTATGGAGGGTGGTCTGGTTGATAGGTTTTCGGAAAAATGACTAAGTGTGTGAGTAAGTTGTGTATACATGACCTTGTGAACACACATTCAACACGACTTGACGACAATACACATCGAACCAAGAAGACAACAGATGTTTAGTGTGACTAATCGAAGGGTGCGAGCGACAAGTGTGACACTCGAGATAGATCGTTGAACGACTCTGAAGACACTTGTGCGACATTGCATACAACTTCGTGTGTGAGTGCGACAGATTCTTACACTAAAAATACAACTTGTACACACGAAGATGGATCTCGAACATAGCCAAAACATGACTGCAAGAGATTGTGACCAACATGATAAAAGATGTCCACCGAATGGTCAAGCAAAGAGGGTGTAAATACTCGAGACGGGCTCACGGGATGAGCTCGAGTGTTTGCAAACATCAATAGAAAAACCAAGGAAGGCTTTGAAATTGAATGTAGGCCAAAATTTTGGAGAGTGTTGCAACTGCTACAACATGGTGCAGGCATTGATGATGTTATTTCAAATTTTAGTTAAAAATCAAACTCTCAGCGATCGCTTCTGTCGTGCTCTTTAGTCAACACCTTTGACTCCTACTCTCATGAAGTCATCAAAGATAGAGATATTTATACGTGTAAGGTTCAAGGCATTGAAGACTGGTATAAAAAAAAGGCGTGTTGCTGCATTTTCAAAATGGTTGTTGCAGTGCTTGAGCCTAAGGACGATGATGATGATATTGAACATTTTCTGGTGACTTGAGCCTAAGGACGATGATGATGATATTGAACATTTTCCGGTGACTTGGGGTTTACTAGAATCGACACCGAAATGAATTCACATATTATGATCGTCCAAACAAATTAACCATTTATTTTTAGGGAATAGATGCTCTATTGGAAGCCTAAAGGGAGTCTGTAACACTCTTAACATGTCAATTTCTGAGGCTTCTGGTTTCTTTGAATCTTTGGCTTCGAGCATGGAAGAGATCTGTTTCTAGAGGATATAAGCATGATGACAGAAGATGTTGTTAAATTAACGAAAAAAAATTGATCATGCCGCTTTAGCATATGCAGAAGCGAAGGAAATTCTGTCAAATAATGAAAATAATTTACCACAAATTGTCTCACTAGTCCTGCGAACAATTTTTGCCCTTAAAATTGTTGTTGAGTGCACAACATGATGTGCATGTTCGAGGGATACGTCGGTTCCTGAGTCTGTGGTCATGTTTTTATGGGAATTTTCTTGGAATGTTGTTAATGCATCAATACGTCGGGAAGAGATGGGCGCTGAATTCTGAATTGGTACATATGAAACTTTGGTATCGGTTTGTAAAGAACTGGCTATCACAACTTGTTGCTCGGTGCTTAGTCGGATGAAGGATGCATTAAGTTTTAAGGACACACCACAAGAATATTAATAGATGAATTGGTTTGGCGGTTTCTCCAAAGTCTCAATCTTCTTCTTCAAATGGGGTCATTGGCAAGAAGTCATCCAGCAAGTTTTCTACATTATAAGTGGTGTTGCTTGGATTATTTCTTGTCAATTTTTGAACGATATGTAAATATTTGTTCACGAATGTCGGACCATGATGACAGTGCAGTTTCCGATACAATTTTGGACAATGTTATTTTATGCATCTGACAGCTTGGAGAGCACTGATGAGGACTCCATTCTTCCCATTTTGAGAACTGTGGGATGGGGGAACACGGGTGGGACTACTCGCAGTAATTGGGATTTATTAATGCGAGTGCGCTGTTTTCTAAGAAAAGAGGATTAGATTTGAAATTATTTTGAAATATTAAAAATAAATACATCAGTTATCTTTCTTACAGACCCCATAACAATGGATGGTTTTTATTGGCTTAGATTCCCTAAGATCCCCATGGCACAAACTACATGAAACTTATGCAAAGGAGTGGCTTGGTAAGAAGTTTCCTCAAAGAAGTTTCCTCAAACTACCATCAAAGGGATCAACGGTCCATATTGGTTCCGACATCACCTCTCATCATATCGAGAAACTGCCTCAAGTGGTCCAGGGGTAGTGTTCGGTTTCGAGAAAAGAAATTGCAAGTGGTTTTCCTGATTCGTACGAGACACCTAGACCCACATCGACATTTTTCTTCCAACATATCAAAGGTTTTAAATATATGGGTTGTGCTAACGAAGAGCGAATATGCTTCGTTAAAAGCGCATTATCAAATATTATATATATATATCTGGATATTTGCAATTTTATTTTTAAGAGAAAAATTATTTTTAAGATGAGCCATTTTTATAATTATTTAAAAAAAAGTAGAGAGCGAGTACCAAAAATTGATTTTGCTTTGACAGTGAATTAGTTAGGTTGGGGCAAGAGAATCAAGGTCATAAAATGACATTTTGTAAGGGTTTGAAGTCTATTTCTCATGACTAGTATTGTAAACAGAAAATCTCTCTGAAATCTGAAAAATACATTGTAGTTTGATTCTAGTTTTGGGTAGTTGCAGTTATGTTTTTTTTCTCATGTTTTCATTTTTCATGAATGTTTTTCATCTGTCGGCGTGAGTGTAATGCATCTGCTAGCTTATTTTATTTAGCAGATTTACTAACATTGTTTTCTCAGGTAAAAATACCTACAAATCTTGTTTAAAGAATTGTTAAAGGGCGCTCCACCATGTCATAAATTCATCCAAACTTTCTCACTCTTCCATGGTTCTTTCTACAATAATATAGATCCAGATTCTTAAGTTCATGATTTAATCTTTGTCTTCTATTTTCTTCAAATCACCCTTTTAGTCCAAGACCTTGCAACTATAAGAGTTTTTTGTCCATTATGTTTTAGAAATTTAGGGTTTCAGAATTCGAAGTTTTGGTTGCAAGCCCTCATGACATGTCCCTCCGACCATTAATTTTAAAAAATTTCCATCAATCTTAAGATGACTCGGGCACTGGTTCCCCCACAGCCAGGAATTGTCTCTAAGAGTTACAACATCTTTTTGACGTTGTTGTCGGAGAATGAACGAAGTTATTTTTCCATGGGTAATGCTATCTATATTTTTCCCTGGGTAATGCTATCTATTTCTTGACGGAGAACAAGATTTAGATATTGAAGTTGGTTGTTAATTATTCGTCTAGCGACTCTACTAGAAAAAAAATTACTGAAGAAAAAAAATTGCTAATAAAAAATGAGGAAGTTGCAGGGAAAGGTCAGGTATCAGATGAAATTTTCAAGGGATTATTGCTTTTTGTTATCAATTATATTGTCTATTTTCCCATACAAATCAACAGATTTATTTCTTATCTTGTATACTCTCACTGGTCCAAACCCTCAACAATGCATTTTTCTTTAGAATGAGAGGATTTATCTTCTTCTTGTGTGGTAAATCTTGATCTTGTTCCTTCTTCTAAAGCAAATGAACAAAATCATGTTTCCATTAAAATCCCTCCTCAAAATTCCCAATCTTGTCAGCTTGAACATAAAATTATGGTTCATCATCTGCTTTGACAATCACCACTATCTATTCTAAGCAACCATCTTACATCCAATCCAAAATTCAATAAATTTTTAAGCCGCTGAGGTAGCCACCCATTCTTCATGATTACCCTCAGAGATGTTTTAAATATCTACTCCATTTTAGTGGAGAATTTTGTATTATAGTAGAGAAACTTGTGTTGGTTTTTGAATACTTTCTGGACAGGTTTGGAATTTTTCATGAACATGTGGTTTTGAGGTTGTTTTCCCATTCATTAAAGAGAGATCCTCAACAATGGTTTCGATGTTTAAGGCCAGATACAATCAGTTCATGGAAAGAATTTCAAGATATTTTCCCAAGGTATTCGGGTGATCACATGTCTCATGATGTAGCATTTTATCTTAGAGAGAGGGGATCCAAAACTTCATTGATGCCCAAGAAATTGAGGATAACCTATGGGCCTCTAGGAAGCTCCTCGATCAAGATTTGCATCTTGATCCGGAAATAATTTAGTAGGAGAAGGAATTCAAACAACAACCATCATATTTGAATATAAATTCTTCTTCTTTCTATAATTTGCAAATCAATTTTTTATGTAGTAGGTGATTTTCCATTTAATGAGGTAATGAATGGTTCTGACATGGTGTTTCTTGAAGGAAATGTTGTTGAAATCAGCAATGTATACTCACATTATACAAAACACTTTGTTGACAGTAGTGAAATTTTCTTAGTTTCTGGCAAAAATTTGTCACATCAACAATTTGTTGAACAAGAATACATGCCACATTTTCCAATTTTTTATTTTCAGATTAATTATCCTTATGTCAAAGGGTGCGAAAAAGTGAACAAGGGGTTGTGTGGACATATCTTTGAGGCAAAAGCATTTTATACTGCACATAGAAATTGCTTGTTATACAACCCCAAGTTGAGGAGTCAAACAATGAATGTGGCTACCCTATTGAGGAAGATACATGTCAGCGGAATGTTCAAGAGAGGGAGGCAACTGAATTTTTTTCTCACCAATGTAGCTGACTATATGGTGACCTTTTTTACCCAACAGTAAGTATCAATTTTGGAGTATGTGCAATATTTTTTATCTGAAAATATTTTGTGGTGCATGTTAGTTTTAATTTCTGAATTTATGCAGCGTGGAGTTATTAGGTCCAACACTCAAATGCTAGCTTGATACCATTGAAAGGCTAACTCGAAAGAGTTTAACTATGTATATAAATAAGAGTTGTACATAAATAAGCTAAGGTGTCGAGCATTTATTTCCAGTTCTAGTTTTTTCAGTTCAGTTTTGCAGCTAATGAATAAGGGCAGTAATCCCAATTGGAAAAGGTCTAAAGGGGCTTCATATTTCAAAAATGTCATATTTTAGTTTTCAAATTTCAAGGTTTTCAAAATTTTAGACTTCATGCCCAACAAAGGCCACTAATCTACGGTTTTGAGCACTTCGCAAGCAAAACATTGTCCCCGTTTAGAACCAATAAACATTGTCCACATTTAGAACAAATATGCCACTAATATAGTGTTCCTATTTGGAGCCAATAAACATTGCCCCCATTTGGAGTCAATATGCCACTAATCTAATGTGCGCTTTGTAGGCAAAAAGCACATGGAGCTAGAACATGCATAATAAACAATTTAAATGGAGCTAAAATATGCATAGTAAACATTTTAAATGGAGCTAAAACATGCATAGTAAACAATTTAAAATTTTGGAAGCAATAAACGTTGTCCCCATTTGGAGCCAATATGTCACTACTCTAGTGTGCGGTTAGTGTGCGGTTTCCAAGGAAAATGCATATGGAGCTAGAACGTGCATAGTAAACAATTTAAAATTCTGGAAGCCAAAGGATCATGCCTTGCCTTTCATCTGGCCTCAAAGTTGGCACCCCAAGTTGATTAATAAAGGGACGAACAACTTTGCACGGTATGTCGTCAAGCTCTCTAAGGCGCTCTGGTATGTTAACAGATTATAGTGTTTTTCCTTAATGTGGGAGAAACACCGCAACATATCAAAAAAATAATGAAAAAACAACGCCCACTATTCAACAGCAGTCAAATCCATGTACCATAAGAGCTGGATCAGTTCTTAACGCATCAAGTAGTAAGTGAAGGGAGAAGATCGCAGTCAAGAAAGGAGTATATACGATATTGCACAACTCGTCAATATGGGTCGTGGACTATGAGGCATATAAACAATTGTATAATTTTGTATCTAACCAAAGTGGGATGAACCATTATTATATATCGTATTGGTACTCCGAGAACTCGGGAAAATGACCATTACTTCATCCTCAAATTGAGCTAAGCAGAGTACAAGTTCTTAGTTAGAACGGCGTAAACCAAAGAAAGGAGTGGGAATTTAAATAATTTCAACATTGGGGGTGCAAGCATTGATGACGCTATGTCAAATTCAAGTTAAAAATCAAACTATCGACGATCGCTTCTATGGTGCTATTTATTCAACACCTTTGACACCTACTCTCATGAAGTCATCAAAGATAGAGATGTTTCCACGGCTAAGGTTTATGGCGTTGAAGTCTAGTATAAACTCAAGGCGTGTTACTGCATTTTCAAAATGGTTGTTGCAGTGCTTGGGCCTGAGGACGATCATGACGATATTGAACATTTTGTGGATATTATAGAACATGACTCGGGGTTTATAATAATTGATGCCCAAATGAAATCATATATTATCATCGTCCAAACAAAGCGATTATTTATTTTTATGTAGTCTATTATAGTAGGAAATAGATGCTCTATTAATGTCTCAAATTCCGGGGCTTCTGGTGGCTTTAAATATTTGGCCTCGAGCATGGAAGAGATTTGTTCCTAGAGGACATAAGCATGCTGGAAAACAAATGTTGTTAAATTAATGAAACATTGCCGCTTCAGTATATGCACAGGCAAAGGAGATTTTGTGGAGTAATGAAAATAATTTACCACAAACTATTTCGTCAGTCCTACGAGCAATTTTGGCCCTTAAAAATATTGCTGAGTGCACAATGTGGTGTGCATGCTCGAGGGATACGCTGGTTCCTAACTTTGTGGGAGTTTTCTTGGAATGTTGTGAGTGCATAAATACCTCAGGAAGATATGGGAGTTTAAGTCTGAATTGGCATATATGAAACTCTGGTACCTCGGGAAGAGATGGGAGTTGAAGTCTGAATTGGTATATATGAAACTTTGGTATCAGTGTGTAAAGAACTGGTTGTCACAACTTGTGGCTCGGTGCTTTGTTTGATGAAGGATGTATTAAGTTTTAGGGACACACCACAAGAAATACTGATAGATGAATTGCTTTAGTGGTTTATCCAAAATATCAATCTTCTTCTTCAAATGGGGTCGTTGGCAAGAAGTTGTTGAGCAATTTTTCTACATTATAAGTGTTGTTTAGATTATTTCTTGTCAATTTATGAGTGATCTGTAAATTGTTTTTCACGAATTTTAGACCATGATGACAGTGCAGTTTTTGATACACTTTTGGAGAATTTTATTTTTAAGCATCTGACAGATTGGAAAGCACTGATGAGGACTCCATTATTCCCAATTTAATAACTGTGAGATGGGTGAGGAATTGGGATTTGTTAATGTGAGTACGCCGCTGTCCCATAAAAGAGGATTGGCTTTGAAATGATTTCGAAAACATTAGAAATAAATACATCAATTATCATTTTCATACACTCCATAGCATTGGACAGGTTTTATTGGCTTAGATTCCCCAAGATCCCGATGGCACAAACTACATGAAACTTATGTAAAGGAGCGCCCCCCTAAGAATCTCCTCACAATGCTGCAAAGGGATCAACGGCCCATATTGGTTCCGACATCACCTCTCATCATTTTTAGAAACCACCTCAAGTGGGTCCCGGGGCAGATTTCAGTTTCGAGAAATTGCAAGTGGTGTTTCTGATTCCTACGAGACACCCGGACCCACATCAACATTTTTCTTCCAACATATCGAAGTATTTAAATATATGGATTGTGCTATAACAAAGAGCAGAATATGCTTCATTAAAAGAGAATTATTTATATATATATATATAATTTTATTTTTAAGAGAAAGTATGTATAATCCATTATTAAAAGAGAATTATTATATATATTTATATGATGATGATGATAGTGGTTAACATCCACTGCGACTAAATTGGTCTATCGGACCTATAATTTTCTTAGTTTTTAATTCTCTGGCTCCTCGTCTTTCTTGGTGAGATTGGTGCTATAGCTTTCTTTTTTTTTTTCTCTACGGTCTTCCAACATCCTTTATCTTGCATCTCCTTCATCTCTTTTGGTCTTGCATCTCCTTCATATATATATTTGCAATTTTATTTTTGAAAGAAAAAATGCTTTTAAGTGAGAAGTTTTTATAACTGTTAATAAAAAACATTTTGTAATAAGGTTTAGAGTCAATTCCAAAAACTAATTTTTCTTTGACAGTTAATTAGTTAGGTTGGGGCAAGAGAACACAGGTTGGAAAATGAAATTTTTTAAGGGTTCGAAGTCTAGTTCTCATGGCTGGCATTGTACGCAGAAAATATCTCTGAAATCTAAAAAATACATTGCAATTTGATTCTATGTTTTGGTAGTTTTAGTTATGTTTTCTTTCTCTTGTTTTCATTTTTCATGAATGTTTTTCATATGTTGGCGTGAGTGTAATGAAGTTGCTGACTTATTTTATTTAGAATATTTATTAACATTGTTTTCTTAGCTGAAAGTACCTGCCAATGTTATTTAAAGAAGCCTTAAAGAGCGCTCCACCATGCTACAAATTCATTCACACTTGCTCACTCAGGAAATTTTTAAGCCCTTGAGGCTGCCACTCATTCTTCATGATTACCCTCCGAGATGTTTTAAATATCGATAGTATTTTAGTAGAGAAGGTTGTATTATAGCAAAGAAACATGTGATGGCCTTTGAATACTTTCTGGACAAGTTTGGAATTTTTCATGAAGATGTGGTTTTGAGGTTGTTTTCTCATTCATTAAAGGGAGGTATTCAACAATTGTTTCGATGTTTAAGGCTAAATATGTTGATTTGTGTAGCTTGAGAGGTACTCCAAGCCCTAGGGTTCAAGGTTTGGAAGGCAAAGCACCACAAGGGTCACTTGTTGGCTTGGAACCCAAGGTAGGTGTTTTAAACCCATTGGGATTTGGGTCAAACCATGGGCGTTGGTCGAGCCTGCTTACGCATGAATTTGAGCATGAGAAAATTTGAGGTGAAAGAGCTTGCCATGCTGATTCCAACACTCCAAAGATCACTCAACTCAGAGCTCTAGAAAAGAAGTTGTGAATTTTTTAAGTTGACAAATAATTATGGACAGTTAAGTCATGTAGGTTTGAAGTGAATTCGTCCAAGAGACATGTTTGTCCATCAATTCGTGGAGCCCTTGATTTAGTGTATAAATATAAGGTGCAGAGAATTCATTTAGTTACCCTTTCGTGCAATGCATACCTTTAGGACACCTCATGGAGGAAGGGAGATATTTGTTTTGAGGCACCATCAAGGGAGTCTAGGGTAGCGTGGGTTGGAGGATTTTTTCAAGGGAAGAACAGGGTTCTAATATTGTTTTTGGAGGTCTGGTATATTGGTTGCTAGGCTAAGGCCTTACGGCCTAGAAAAAAGTTTGTTTGGGGTTGTTTTATAAGATTGTGGATGGAATGTGTTAGTGTTTGAGGGAAACATGTTGCAAAATAAGTGTTGTGTGGTAGGCCATACCATAGCAGCAAGGCTTGCATGAACTATTTTAAGGGGTGGTTTTAGCCCTTACCCTTATCATGGAGGAGGAGTGTATCTCCCAGCCTAGACCCTAATTTTAGAGAGCGTTGTTTGTGGACTGTTGGAGGATTTTAGGGCTGCAGCAGTGTGCCCTAGTTCCCTAACCTAAACAGTCACAAACAACAATGTGCAAGCATATTTGGAGAAGAATTTGGAGGTGCATTGGGTCAAATAAGTTGCTGAGAATTGGAGCAACCTGTGGGAGTCATGTATTTGTGTTGTCTTGAAGGATAAGTAACCCCAATTAGGAGAATATTTTGCAGTGGAGGATTAGGCATCATTGATCTAGTGGAGGGAAACGTTTTTTTAGCCCAAAGTATCCCTAGACAAGCTATATTGAATTGACAAATAGGAGCTAAAGTTTGGATGAATATTAGTGCCGAAGTGCGACACCTTGATGGAAAAAGGTGAGTACTAGCTTGCCAGTTTGAAACTCGAGCATTAGGCCTACCTAGAGAGTAGATTGGATCAACCTATGTACATGCTACAAAATTGATGTCCAATAGTGAGTAGCTAGTGAGCAGTACCAGAGCGAAGGATTAGCAGGACAAAATACGACATTGAAGATGTAACAAAGTTTGTCATTGTATCTTGTATACCATAGACTATTTTATTATTCAGATTTGGTTTCATATAATGAATATTTGTGTTGTACATATTGTACAAATTTTTTTTAAAAACTATGTATATTTGTGCATGTGTGATTTACTGCTTTATATTTGCACTGTGCAAAGTAATTTATGGTTGAGATTCTTGGTTGTGTAGCATCAATGGTTTTAAGACTCTAACCTATATCCAAGATTGTGGAAATTCAATATGCTATGAGAGTGCGTTTAAGATACTTTTGAAGTCAGTGAATTAGAGTTGTGTACAATGAAGTACAACTTAAGAGGGAGTTGGTCACGTTGTAGGTGACAACGTCGAAGCTGCAGGTTTTTCTTTGGTATGAGGACAGGTTGGAGGGGTTGTCCAACTATAGTTGTTGGAATGAAAGGATCAAGTTGGTATTGTGGTCAACAAGACCTGGCAGTTTGCCGAGAAAGAGATTAAGAAGCCAATCAACCCTAAGGAGTTGGAAATATATGAAGATTTGGATGCAAAGCCAAGATTTATTATCCTAGATGGTGTGAAGGATACCTGTTGGCTTGTGTGGGCCTGACCCAGGTTCAGAGGTCATTTAGCCAAGCAAATCCTGGTACTACTGGCCCTTTCAGCAACAGTCTGCAGAACGTGGACTGAGGTCTCACCGAAAGTAGTATTGGAGGGTGCTAGAACCAGGTTTCTGCACCCTGGAGATGTTTGATGAGCTTCTGGAGGTCTGCGGTCTGACCCGTCGCTATGCGTACTTGCTATCCTTCATAACCTGTGATGCAGCTCCGCACAGCCCTACTTGGGGCGCAACCCGTATAATACCCAAGTCCCTTGTTATTTAATCTGTTATTATCTGATTACTTGACTTGTTTAGTTATGACTAATGATTATTACAACATATTCAACAATCATATCAGTGTGCGCAGTAAATAAAACAATATAAACATAAAGAAAGCAATGTACAACAGGTACACAGAAATAAGAATCAACTTCTCTTTATGAATCTTCAATCCCGAATATAGACTCGACATCGCCCTGCGCACTCAGCTGTAGAGCCTCTTCCTACTATGATGACCCAATATACTTAGAATCTTCCTCTATGCTTGAACCATTCTTATTCTTCTCTCTAATTCCTTATCCTTACACTTAGAGCCTCGCTCTATTTATACACTCCCATGGTCTGCGGACCATGGATAGGCCGACATGACTTTACATTACATTACAATAGTTTAGGGCGGATAGCCCTCTGACTCATCCTCTACTTCGCACTCCGCACCTGAAATTTGCGGAGTCTTACAAAACCTTTGACCAGAACTTGGGCTTTGAGCCCCAAAACATGCTGTGGGGGGATTCCATGCCCAACAATACCCTAATACCTCATTTTTCTGGGAAAAAAAATGCACATGATATGTGGATGGCTCTTTAGAATTTGTTACAAAATAAGAACGAGAATCAGGTACTAGTATTGGAGAATAAGTTGAAGTCCACCAAGATGATAAAGGGTGAAAGCATGACCTTGTATCTCATGAGATTGTCTCAAGTCAAAGATGAGTTTGCTTCCATCGGTGTGACTATCTCAGATGGAGATGTGGGAACGATTGCCTTGAAATGGTTCACCGAGCAATGGAAGTCCTTTATCAAAGGGATCGTTTACAGAGAAAAGTTGTCAGACTCGGATATGATGTGGGATGACTTCATTCAGGAAGAGTTGCGAGATGAGGATCTTCATACAAAAAGGAAATCGTTGAATGATGACACATAATTTGGAGTGCGAATGAAAGGTAAGAAAAAGAAGGACTTGAGTAAATTCAAGTGTTTTAATTGTGGTGAGATGGGTCATTATTCATTGAGATGTTTAATGAAGAAGAAGGAAGATGATGAGAAGAGGAAAGGAAAGTAGGTCGTCGGTGTTACCACATTAGCTAAGATTGACAATCTCATGAGAAGATTGGAAGAGGATGACTTTGCTATGATTTCTCATTTCTCATTGGGTACTATCAATAAGGATGGATGGTATGTGGATAGTGGTGCAACAAAGCACATGACAAGGTTATAGGAGGTTTTTGAGAAACTTGCTGATTTGGACTCGAAGTTTCACATGGTGTTGGGTGACAAGAGTCAGTTGGAGATCTGAGGATTAGTTGTTGTGACATTCAGAATGGAGACATGATTTGTGATGTGGGTCCATGTTGTAGTGTTTGTACCAGGACTAAGATATAGCATGATTTCCATCTCAATGATCGATAGGAAGGGGTTTGAGGTTTTTTTTCAGTATGGGAAGGAAAGACTCAGGCCCATAGGCTTTAAGTTTGATGGGATTGTACTTGAGGTTAGAGAACATGGTCTCTATAGGTTTATGGGAAAGCTTCTGGATCATGGAAAGAAGAAGGTGGAGAAAGTGTAGGTTACTGAGAAGGAGGCATAGGGGCAGGTGCAAGTGAAGGATTCAAAGGATCAAGTACAGGTTCTCGAGAAGAAGGTATAGTTTCACAAGAAGAAGGTCCAGGTTCAAGAGACTCAAAGGGAGTAGAGTTCAAGAGGGAGCTTGAAGGTTTAGAGGGAAACTTTGTAGCCTAAGAAGAGCATGTGGTTAGTGGGGAGCAAGGGTGCTCCTACAACTGCCAAGAAGGAATCATGGAAAGATTGGAAAGAGATATAGTAGTAGAAGAAGAAGCAGACCGCTTCTAGTGACAATGAAACTTCTGAGAAGGGTGTAGTTCATCATACAGGGATTGTTGTGATTGTGAGTACCAGGAGTTGGGAAAGCATTGTGAGGAGTGATGATTACAATGAGTTACTCCTAGTCTTTGAAGTACCTTGTGGAGTAGGAAGATTCTCTCTGTGGACAGAGACAATCCCTCTAGCCTAGGGGAGAGAGTCTAGCCACAAACAAAACAATCTAACATAAGTTCCCTTAGATTTAGAATGGATAAGATCCTATCTCTTGTATTGGTAATCCTTGTTTGATGAAGTCCTTGTGTATTTGCTCCAACGATCAGCTCCTTAGTGTCAATTAAGCACTTGATACAAATAAACGAGAAACCAAAGCACACATGATAGCATACAATATATTCAACCTACTTAAGAGGCTAAGGAGTCTTAAGCTACTAAATAAAATATGAAATTTATATAGGAAACAAAATATCAGTTGTATTATTATGAAAAAAAGGAAAGTACAACCTTCGCCTCAGCATTACAGGTTTTCTTCGACATGTCGGGTTCCAACACCACTGTTAGCATCTCATGATTAACATCAAACAATGGAAGTTCAATTCTTCTTTCGATTTTCTCCAAACCAATAAAAATACAATCTTATTCTCCCTTTACAAACACAAACTAGAAGGCTAAAGCTCTCAAGAGTTGTCTTGGCTATCAAGATTTTGCAGATTATTCGATCCCTTTCATTATCTAGCTGAGGTTGGAAAAGGAGGAGTTTATATAGCTTGAGAGAGGGGAAATGTATCCTCTAATGATGGTAGAGGCCTTATCCCTTTTGGTTTGTTCCATTTTAATAGGGGAAAAGATCCCAAATAGTCTCTCTCGGCTCTATCTTGCCTAACCATTTACCAAACTTCTGTTCACAAAGCTTCTAGACCTGGAAGTTTCGACTCCATTTTTAAAAACTTCCCAAAAGAGGGTCGGCATGGGTCATGAATGGATTAATAGCTTTTCTCGGCACTAGGCCCGGTGTTAGACTCTACAAATTAGCGCAGGGAAGAAACTTAGTGATAACATTGGTCTTGAAAACTGAGTTTGAAGGAATATTCTTGGGAAATGATGTAAGAGGGAAATGTTTTGCAGATGAAGAGTAATGTAAGGAAATGTTCTTCATGATAGGAAAGCACATGAAGGTCACTGCAGGGGTCCTCCAATATCAAGGAACGAGGAGTACAGGGATAGTGACAAAATGTTGTGTAATAGATGCCCCCTAAAATGTGAAGGCCGAACTAGAGTGACGGGTGAAATGATTTATGAGTAGATGCATGGAACTGGAAATCTCGTTGGAAAACCTGCAAGCAAGAATAGATACATATACATCACTGAAATCTCTGATACATGAATCGTGGTATGGATGCAACAATCCAGAAAAAGATCATATAAATGGATCCAAGGTATGGGCACATCCATCCAGTAAGAAGGATCATATCGAACCCAAGGTATGGTCACAACCATCCAATAATGAGAAGGATCACATATAACAGACTCATGGTATGGTCGCAGCCATCCATCCGAAAGAGACATGTATGTAAGAATGAGCATGTCACATTTCCCTACAACCTGCACTTTTCTAATCTGAGCCCAGGGTCTTGCGCTCCAACACGACCTGATAAAAGTAAAAATTTTAGCATATGAATAGATGTGTCAAAGTCGAACATGATAGAAAGTCACTTGATTACTGGTCAATGATGTGAACCGTTAACAAGCGCGACAGAAACCACCAATAATGATAATTTCTCTCAATGTATCAGCAACACAATTCACAGAGTGTGAATAAAGAATTGAATTCGAACACCCATGAAGTCACTCAATTGAAAACCAAGGATGAGAACTTATCGTCGAGTGCGAAGAACTTGTGCATGCAAGCTCTAAGGTACTAGAAGGGAGTCTCTTGGCCAACTTCCCAGATAATGAGTTGAAGTCAACAGGAAATGACCTTGTCGAAGGAGGGCCATGATGTATCCCACATCATCGATGTGACACAAGGGGATTCAATGATTATGGCTGATACATAGAATCAGGATTGAGTGTAAACTACAGAAGGATTAACTCTTGAACATATTGGCGACACAACTCCAAAGTTTGGCAACTTTTCGAATCCATAGGATCGAGGGTCATGATGACATGGTAAAGATCAAATGTAAAGGAAAAAGGTGGAGAATCCAAACCCAAGAATTCCAATGATAAAGTGAAGATATTCCAACCCAACGTAAAGCAGAAGAGTGCCATGTTCAAGAGTGACAAGTTGTCGACTCAACTGGTAAAATTTTTCCATTTTCCCCCACCATTTCTGGCAAGTACCCCAATTTTTTTTTATCACAATCTTGAAGGGGATAACATATTCTTGTAATGTAAGTCCATCCTTCAGACAGATCCGACCTAGTAAGATTAACGAGCCCTAAGAAGGAGAAGCTCATGTCTGCCATGGTGATGAATCCAGTGTCGTTTAATATTTTACGAGTTCGAAAAAGGAAAAACTCAGTATCTTTTTCATGTTTAGAGAGTTTGAAAAAGAAACAAAAAATAAAACTCCAAAAGATCCCTTTTTGTAAAGTTGTCTCTCGAGCCCGAAAAGGTAGAAAACAACACTTGAAATAACCTCTTGACCATGTTAGCCAAGGAGTACCTTTTTTGTAAATATTTTATCCCAGCACGAAAAATGGGTAAATGTACACTCGGTAAACGACATTTGGAAACCATTTACGAGGTCAAAATGAGAAGAACTCAACAATATTTTCATGTTTTGAGAGTCAGAAAAGAGCTTAAAGCAGACTCCCCATTTTTATTTTCTTTAACGACTCAAAAAGGGAAAAATACTTGGTAATCATTTCATTTCATTTTTTACGAGTCAGGAAAAGAGCTAAAATACGACTCCATTTTTGCATCATCACCGTCAAACCATCACCTGTCGCTACACAAGAAGCAAATGCATTATCCACTTCTAAGGAAAAAATGGCGAAAATTACATTTTAAAACCCTAAAACATAGCGAAAAACTTATAAAAAAGGAAAAAAGTAAAACATTTATACCATTTACCTCATTTGGATAAATTTTTACCCGCTTGTGTCCTAAATCTTCAGGAGTAGACTCCTGCGAATCCAAGAAGCCAATTGTCCAATCGTTTTTTGCAGGTAAGAGCCGAGGCCCTAATATTTGCATTGATACCTATTTTCAAGCATTTAACCATCTTTTAGGGGATTTTGAGGGAATTTTAGCAAAACCAATTCACCCTTGGTCAGTGCGGGATCCGGGCATGGGACCGCGCCGATCATGGGCTTCTATCATGAGGACTCGCATCGTCGGTGCACCTGTTTTAAAAACATTCACACTGATGCAAAGAACCAGATTTTTTTGGATTTTGCCCAATGTTAATGCTTTAAATCCGAGGTTTCCCTTTCAAATATTGATGCTAAATTCAATGTGGGATGTTTGCAAGAAAATCAAAGAATAAATATGGTGATTGAGTGGAAAGAACGAGAGCATGAACAAATATATCAAATGGCCTTGGAAGATCCAAATTGTTTGGATGCATTAAGGAATTGTGGGCTTGTCAAGTTCTTTTTGACACTAGGCCTATGGGCTCAAGCTGAGCTACTACAATACCTGATCAGTATATGGGAGAATGGACGGGAGGTATTTGTGATCCATGACCAAGAGTTGGAGTTGAAGACTTGAGACATCTATTTCATTACCGAGTTGTCTTGCAAAGGGGAACTAGTCCAATTGTATGGAGGCAAGCCTATTAGGGCGTGTGTAAACAAGCTGCTTTCCCAACATTGCCCGGGAGCTCTGAAATCTACAAGAGGTAAGATCGACATCATGACTATAAACGATCTTGTATTGAAAGTAATACTCTTGACCATAAACCAAGTGCTTGGGGCTCAAGCACTGCACGAGTCCAACAAAGTGTGCTTCGATTATGTTGTGGACTGCATGACGCCCATTGTCTTCAACTAGGCAGAAGCAATGAAGGTGAACATGAAGCAGAAATTATCCAAATGTAAAGAAGGAAACTTGAGGTAATTTGGATATGGCTTCGTTCTAGTGACCTTCTTGGAACGTATCTCATTGTTCCACTATCAAATGCCAGAGGTGAATCAAATGCCGGAGGTGAATCCTCCAGTACCACGAGATCCACGGATGGTTCGATGGAGCGAACTGATGGTTAAATCTAGAGAGGGCCAACAGATGTCCTACAATCCTGCCTCCTTTGTGTGGCTCATACGACAATTGATCATCATGGAGGACTGGCCATACATCGGGACTAACTTCCGCGGTGATCTTGACATGCCACTCCTAAAGGGAGAAGACTTTTATGATGGAGGTGAGCAAAATAATTTTGTTTATGGTTTTTTTTTTTACACCTTGACTTTGTAACTGCAAATGTTGGACCAGAGAGACCAGCAGGGATGTCCCCTATATCTAAACACGTGGCTTAGTAGTTCAAGGTTTCTTCTTATCAGGAATGAGTGGACAACGAAGAGGATATTTCCCGAAATCCGGAGGGCCTCACGAGAGGAATCCCATAATATGCATGGATCGAGGAAATTCCTCATCATTATGAGCAACACATAGTGGGAGTGTCGGATCGGATCTGACGATTACTGATTTGTGTAGTACGAGTAGTAACATGTTATCATGATCACCACGTAGAGTATTCCATATTTTGCACTTACAATTTTGAGGCCTGCGAGCCACAAATGTACTTGGAACACATATATTATTTTTTGGATTTCGATGTATTACACTCAAACATTATCAACATATATATGCTATATTTCATTTTTACTATGATACAATGTTTTCACATATTGCGTAAATGTCTTTCTAAAACATAATTAGCAAGTGCATCTATTAATGCATTCATATGCCTAAAAATGTGATGATATGTGATATAATCAAAATTTCTTTCCAAGGGACAAATACGCAAATACATTCTCAATAATTCAGGGTTTCTGATAGAATATCGCCCATTTGGTGAATTAGTCCACGACAACGATGATATAACCATGCCCATCGGCCGAATGAGGGTTACATGTCATTAAATCATGTCGCATTTGGGAAAGGGACCAACGGTAATAATAGGGTGAAGGAGAGCGGGTGGGGCAAGCATTTTCCGCTGATAAATATGGCATTGGTGGCATTTGCAGACAACAAGAATGAAATCCTTAAAGATGGAGGGCCAAAAGTAACCAGCGTGGAGGATCTTTTGAGATGTGGCATAGCCAGACAAATGACCACCACATGCGCTAGAATGGTAGTCATTTAAGACTCTTTTAGCCTTATTGAGAGTTAAACATCGGAGAAGAACTGAATCAACACCAACGCAGTATTGTTAGGCCCCTATACTACTAGTGTAACCCCTTATTGTAATTAGTACAACCCCCTTCTTATATTGTTGTGCCCATGTAGTCAACATTTTGTTATTATTGTGCCCCATAGAAGCCCACTACTGTTATTATTGTGCCCTTACATTATTTATGTTATGTAGGCTCTGATTATATTATGAACCCTTAGATTCCTATATATAGAAAGGAGGTCTTGTCATTTGTATCATCCAAGAATTGTTCATTTGTATAATGTAAAGGAGGTTTCCCCCTCGAAGAGGCTTATTTCTAAGGCGTTGATCTATCTTTTCTATCTTTTTGTGGGCTGGTTTCATAACATTTGGTATCAGATCTTTGGATTCTAGGGTTTTGCTGCTCCAAACAGGTCATCGTGCCATTTCCGCTATGACCTTTTTTTTTTCCTGTGACATTTCAGAAGCTAAAAAAAACCCATTTGGTCTGAAATAGTTCTGAACGTCCAATCCAAATTTTAGAGCTTTTTGAGCTATATTTGTGGAGATATGATTTGAGGAAGTTTGCATTTTTGCAGACTCTCTAATTACATTAGAAACAAGTGACCTGGGAAATTCATCATAACTTTTGTTTTAAGCATCAGATTGCAGTTTCGTAAGATGTTACAAAAAGAGGATGGATTGTAGTTTCCTATGTATATTTTTCAAATCCAAAGGTTAAAAAAGTGATACGTGGCACTTCATACAATTTCGCTCTTCTGAAAAGGTATATAATCAGGTCATCTTGGGAGATTGTGCATAACACTTTCTTGGAGAATCCAAATTCAATCAGACTGGTGGCATTGGAAGGAGGAAACATAGAGATACCACAGGAATACATTTTAGAACTTGGAGATCTGAAATTACAGAGTTACAATAATTTCAAGATAGTGCTCCTAAAATCAAGAAAAGGCGATATGAGGAAGTTTGATGGCAAGGATCCAGTAAATTGGATATTACAGATGGAGTAATATTTTGATCTACAAGGTGTACCACTGTTACAAAAGGTATGTATTACTTCTTCTTATTTAGAACCAGATCAATTTTTATGGTATAAAGGGCATTGTTCTCATAAACAACTTGTTACGTGGTCAATTTTCACGAAGGAAATGATAGCACATTATGAGGATAGAAAGAGCAACACCTTCATTAGAGCAACACCACAACCATTGGAAGAAAAAAGAGCAAAAGGGATTTGTTACAAAGTTGAAAGAAAAATTATGGCAACAGCGAAGCCTACCCCTCACAACTATAAACATGGAAGTGTTGTTTCTCCTAGCCTTCAACAACCTACAAGCGTTACACCACAACAATTGGAAGAAAAAAGAGAAAAAGGGTTTTGTTACAATTGTGATAAAAAAATACATTAAACGTCATAAGTGTGCTGAGAAGAAATTATTTTACATTGATTGTGGAGAGGAGGAAGAAAAGGATCAAGAAACATAAAAAGAAGAGTATATACACTAGGAACCAACCCTGGAGAAAGAAGAAATGAATTTGACCACATCTTGTAAAGCATTGGAAATAATTACTACTCCTCAAACTCTTAAGATAGAAGGACATATCAAGAAGAAAAAGGTTCAAGAAGTGAAACACCACATCAAGAAAGAAGAAATGAATCCGACCATATCTTGTAATGTAATGGTCGGAATTACCACTCCTCAAACTATCAAGATAGAAGGACATATCAAGAAGAAAAATGTTCAAGAAGTGAAAGATCACATAGAGCATCATGATATGAATTCAACCATATATTGTAATGCACTGGAAGAAATTACGACTCCTCAAACTCTAAATATAGGACATATCAAGAAGAAAAGGATTCAAGTAGTGAAAGATCACATCGAGCATCAACAACAAGTTGTCCAACTTTTAAAGGATAACGCCACTTTGGCGTAGAATCGAATGAAACAATTGGGAGATCAACATTGCAATGAAAGAAGTTTTGATGTAGGCGATTGGGTATTTTTATGGTTACATATATACAAACAAATGTCCCTCAAGAAAGCTATTTATGAGAAGGAAATATTGGCAATACTACACACACATAAGAAATGGCGACCTTACCTATTGGGAAGACACTTCAAGGTAAAAATTGATCATGATTGTATTAAACACTTTTTAGAACAAAGGTATCCTCTTAAGAGCAACAAAAATCGGTCACAAAGATATTGGGTTATGACTTTGAAATCATCTACAATAAAGGGAAGAAAAATGTTGTGGCAGATGCACTCTCAAGAAAGGATGAGGATGTGGAAGCATTGTTGTGCGCCATTTCTATTATCCAACCAGATTGGATTAACGAGGCAAGGGATGAATGGAAGAAGGACAAAGAAGTGTGGCCCCTCATTCAAAAGTTGCAGAATATCCCAATTCAAACAATATTGCTAGAACTTAAAGAGGAGGAAAAACCATATTGGAACCTGGAGCAGTCATAGAAATAAGAACTCGACAACTACGAAATCGATCAATTTCAGAGTATCTCATCAAGTGGAAGAACTTACCCACTGAAGATTCCACATGGGAGGACAATAATTTTATACAGAAGCATCAAGAACTACTCAAGCATTGAGGACAACACTTTTTGAAGGAGAGGGGCATGTTAGGCCCCTATACTGCTAGTGTAACCCCTTATTGTAATTAGTACAATCCCCTTATATAATGTTGCTCCCATGTTTTTATTATTGTGCCTCATAGATGCCCAATACTGTTATTATTGTGCCCTTACATTATTATTGTTATGTAGGCTCTGATTATATTATGACCCCCTAGACTCCTATATATAGAAAGGAGGTCTTGTCATTTGTATCATCCAAGAATTGTTCATTTGTGTAATGTAAAGGAGGTTTCCCCCTCGAAGATCCTTATTTCTAAGGCGTTGATCTATCATTTATATCTTTTTGTGAGCTGGTTTCATAACAGGCATAAACTATCCCCAATGATGTGGTAAGGTTGGGATTGATGTCGAATGCGTCGGTGATCATCCTTGGACAAATCAGACTAGAAGGTGGAAGTTTAGAGGTACACGATGATATCACCGTACCAAGGATCGAGAGTCTTATTCAGAAAGAGAGTCTCGTCAGGTAACTTCTCATCAGCACCAATAGGAAGAGAAGCAGAGGGAAAAGAGAAAATAAACTTGGCAAACATAAGTGATTTCTTCGATTTGGCAGTAGTGAACACCAAATCGAATTCCTGGAGGATGACAATCCACTTGGAATATTTTCCCCCAAGCAATTGACAAATCAGAATATAAGTCATGGGGTTGTAATCTGAAATCACGGTTGTAGTGTGGAGGAGAATATAATTTCGAAAGCACTGACCAGCCCGCACAATAGCCAAAGCCAATTTATCGACATGAGCATAATAGGTCCTAGCATCGAGGAGATGGTGATGAAGGTAATAAATGACATGTTCATGATATTTTTCATCATCTTTTACCAGTACCATAGCAATAGTGCTAGAAGTTGCAGCTAGATAGATGAAATAATCATGATGATAGTTCAGAGGGTGCAATAGAGGAGCATTAATGACGACATCTTTCAAGTCATCAAAATACTTTTGGATTGTCTCATCCCAACGAAATGAAGTTCCTTTCTTAAGCAACTAGGTGAACCCTGAAGCTATCTTAGCATAGTTAGACACAAAGCAATGAAGGAAATTCACTTTCCCTTGTAGACTTTTCAATTGATGTAATGAAGAGGGAGGGGGTAGATTAAAAATAGCCTCGACTTTAGGAGGATCAAGATGAATATCATCCTTTGAAACAATAAAGCTCAGAAGTCAGTTGGACTCAACACAGAAGACACACTTATGTGGATTAAGATGAATGTTGTAGTGTCTAAAACAAAGAAAGATTTGTCGAAGGTGATTGGGATGGTCATGACACTTACGTGAATGAGCGGTAAGATCATCCAAATAAGGTTGAATGATGTTTTTAATTTCATGAAAACCATAAGACATCCCTCGTTGGAAGGTAGCCCTAACATTCTTAAGGCCAAAAGGAAGAGTTTTATATGCAAATGTCCCCCACGGACAGATAAAGGTCATCTTGGGTTGATCAACGGGTGCAATGTTTATCTACTTATAACCAAAAAAGTCGTCCATAAAGGAGAAAATATCACTCCCAGCACATTCATCTATAATTTGGTCTATTAAAGGAGTGGGATAATTCTCCTTTGGACAGGCACGATTAATGTCACGATAATCAACCAGACCCGAATGGTGCCTTGTTTCTTAGTCACTAGTACGATGTTGGACACCCAATTTGTGAGAGGTATAGGATAAATAAATCCAGATTTAAGAAGTTTTTCAACTTCTCCCTTAATGGTGGCCTCTTTTCTAGGGTGCACAAGATGAAGCTGCTGATGAGTAGGCTTCACATTAGGATATGTCAGAACTTTGTTCACGACTATACTTGGGTCAATGACGAGCATTTCTTCATACGACCATGCAAAAACCTCTTGAAAATCTTGAAAAAGATGATTATAAAGCTTGATATCATGAGGAGAACAAGTTATCCCGATATGAACGTTTTCAATGATACCAGACTTAACAAAAATGTCAATAGGCATTGTTTGGGTAAGATTACCCATTTTCCCTTCTGACCAAACTTCATGAGTCATGATAGGTGTCTGAAGTGGTTGGGTCAGAAAATGAGAAGAGAACTCCTCAAGACAAGTAAACATGACTTCCTGGATAGGTAAGAACAAGGAATGATGATGAGTATCATTCCAAGGTGCTTCTTGAAGAGAAATAATTTCCATGATACTTTTGTCAGTAGGAAATGTCTTGATTAAGGGATCATAAGAATCCCAAGAGCCAAGCCAAGGAGATTGAGAATACGTGTTAAGAGACGTACCCAAAGCAATGTGAAAAGTATATATTGAGGCCGAAGACGAAACAATCTCCACATAATTAATATCGGTAGGTCTTAATGGCATGACATCACCCCAAGAATCAACTTGATGAGGAGGAGGAATGACCCAAGGATCAGACTTGACCGAGATCATGTTGACTGAGGCAACATGCAGAGGTGGGAGAGGAAAAAATACCCATTAAGGTAGGATATTTGAAAATTCTAGCCCCCACTCTCTCATATGGAGCACTAGTATGCTTCACGTAAGGAACATTTCCATTCGAGGAGGAAGAGGCAAAGAAAGACAATTGGTCGACTGTGACGATTTTACCTTGATGAGGAAAACGAAGCACACGGAAAAGAGAGGAAGCTACAACATGCATAACATGGGTCAAACTCCATTCGAGTAGAAGATTATATTAATATTTGCATCAACAATTTCTACTTCGACATTAACTATCTTACCTTCCAAGGTAATGGCAAGATTAGGAAGGACACTGAATGGTCGATAATCACATCCATCAAAGGCTTCCAACATGTTAGGTGATTGGTTAAGGGTATGAGAACCGATTTCCTTCCAACAAGACACATAGATGATGCAGGTAGAAGCATCTTCATCAATGATGGTCCTGTGAGTCATATTTTCATTAATAACCTCCTGAATTAGAAAGGAAATTTGATGGGGTAAGAACGAAACATGGTTCTCCAGATCAAAGAAAATGAGATTAGAATCAGATGGATCAAAAACTTCAATGGCCGACAATAATGCTTTCCACTAAGAAGGACAGCTTTGAAGGTCCTCAAGAGTAGACATAGTTGATGGCACTTGAGCCAAATCCTCAACAATATTATAGTGTTGAGTGGCTCGAACGTTTGGATTATACGAGGATTTCGCATCACACCCCAAGAGGATGGTCAGATAGTGGAATCAGGATTAGGTCGCTCTATATGGAGAGGACCGGAGGTCGACGGGACAAAGGAGGAAGGGGTACATTCACTCTCTTTCCCTGTTGTCAGGGTTTGATGATCTTTAGATCTGGTAGCCACATTTATAGGCATATTCATCATAAACACTTGGGAACCTGCAGAAGTGGAAGACTATGGATAGTCTACCATTTGGGTCAGTTGGGATGGAAAGGGTTCTTTTAAGACAATTAGGGTCCCTTTTAGCAGGTGACTAACTTCAGATCATTGGGGAAAATCCTTAGCGTAATGATCCTCCTCATAGATGAGGCATGGATACTGAAGCTTTATTTGAGAAGCATCGCCAGAAGAAGACTTAGGAGGGCCCTATTTTGAGGCATCGACTTTGGCCTTGCCTTTGCCCTTGTTTTTGCACTTAGAGGTTTTTTCTGTTGTGGTAGTCTGGATAGCATGAACCTTAGATGTTTTAGTAGGACAAGATGATTTTCAAGAGGGATCATTGGAACCAGTGCTCAAGACCAATTTCTGCTTGGAAGAAGATTTTGCGGGGGTCTGAGACATGGAACCAATCACTCCATCAACAGGTGGTGTAGCCGGAAACTTTGATGCTATCAAATACAATGATAGTCTTGGAGCATCACGTAACATCCCATATAATGTGCTAGATTGCGAGTAGACGAGGTCTAAATACTGGGCACAAGCGATGGTTTGCTCCTCAGTAATGCACCCACCCATAGCTATGTCCCTCGAAATTGGGCTGATGAATGATTTGGTTAACCATTTTGTCAGCAATTTCAAACTTGATCAGGGGACGCCAATGTCTCCATTTGTGGATGTGATTAGAGATATTGGTTGCGGTGTCTTGTTTAAGTGACGTAAGCAGATAGGTGCCATTTTTATAGTAAACTGGAAGCTGGAAATGAGTGAGGAAAGCCATAGCGAGAGAATTGAAATTACAGTAGGTACGTCAAGTCAATTCGATGTACCATTTCAATACAGCTCCTATGAGAGTTCTTTTAAAAAGTAGGAGACGAATAGAATCATCGACGTATGAATTGGAAGAGCACCAGAGGTGATATGTCATCACGTGGGCTTCTGGATCCTCCTTCACTTTTCCATCAAATATGGGGCAATCTCTTGGCACTTTCGTTGGAACTAGAGGCCAGTAAGGCAAATGAAGCATAGGATCATTAATGAGCCTAGACACATCCAACAATTCCAACGTGGCAAAGAATGACAATTGCATATTAAAAGGCATGGTGGGTCTTTGAGTAGACCCGAACTGTGGAACCCATCCTTGTTGGTAAGGATTTTTCCCCCACAGTGGAGGATTTTTCTCCCACTGTAGGTTACCTTAACCTTAGGGAATATTCTATCTTGGTTAGACCTGATACTGTCCTTCCATTCATTGTTGATAGGAATATGGGTTAAAGGGATATTGAGCTTGTTGACCTTGGACGTAAGGATTTTGAAACTACTGACTGTGGACATATGGATTTGGAACTGACTGCCCCTGGACATAAGTATTTTGGACCTATTGCCCCTAGACATAAGAATTTTGAAACTGTTGTTGCAAGGGTTGTGCAGTATACCTAGGGGGGATAGTATGGGGTACAGAGGGAGATACCTAAGGGAATAATGTAATAATGGGATGGGCCATAGTTAGTAAATAAAATGGTTAACCTGCATCATGTAAGGGACCACAAGTAGTTAGCAATAATGTAATAAGCTCATTATATTAGATATATGGTATTGAGAGAACCATGGTAATAACCCATGGTATTGTATGTATAGGGCCTATATAGAGCCTAGAGACTCCCCATGGAGAGATGTCAAGGAATATTGTATTGGCAAGCATATGGCTTGTGGAGTGTTCTCCTTCCTTAAGGAGTGATTTATGGTGTTACCCTACCTCAAGGGTTTTGATATCATTAAAGATATGAAGTGTATCTATTTATCTCTTACTATTTCTGAGTATATTTCTATTTTCATATATTTGCAGGTCAGATTAATTACAAGTGGTATCAAAGAACTTTCTTGGGCAAGTGGAGAGATATGTTTTTTGTTTTCTGTAGATATTTTTTGGGGCAGCGTGTTTGTAGATCAGATATAAAAATTTTGGTGAAAATTCTGCAGAAACAAATTTCAGATCTGGATTCTTTGCAAAAAATACCCAAATTCAAGATAACAATCATCCGAATCAGAGTCCGGATGAGAGAGATATCAATGATTTAAAAATCAGGTATGTTGTAGAAATGTTTTGACAAAAATTCATGGACAGCGGATCTACAGTTAAGTTTTGTCATTTTTGTTTGGAATTTTAATTGCACATATGAGATCCTCTTCAAAAATTACCTAATTTCAAAAAAATAATAAGTCAAATCAAAGTCCAGATGAGGGAGATATCGCTGATTTAAAATCAATTTTTTTTCAAAAAAAAAAAAAAAAATATGACGACCGGATAGTTGCAGCGCTTATATCGGGATTTCTATCACATGGGAAGATGCAGAATGGTTGTTCCATTCTGAAAACTTGTCATAATAAGGATTCTGAGCAATATTGACTGAAGTGTGGCAATTTTAAATTTTTGCCAAGTAAGTGATTTTTTTCTTAAAACCCTCTTCATGGCTTCTACCAAGAATTTTTTTACAAGGAACGATAATGGTCCTACTATTGAAGAATTCATAAAAAGACAAAAGTCATTATGGCTAAAACATTAGAAAGGTTGCGTATGGATGGGTTTGACAGATGAGGCTGTCATATGGTTGAACTCACTTGACAACAAGAAGTACAAATTTTCGGATGAAGAATTTGAAAAACACCTTTTAGACAAATGGTCTCATGCTGGAAAACAAGATAATGAGGAAATATATGGGGTTATTTTCTACTGATATCTCCTTGTTACATGTTCATGGATATATTCAGAAGGAGAAGATCATTGTGTCTATAAATCCTAGTTGCAAGAAAAATCTTATAAATGTTAATTTGGAAAAAAAATTGCAAGTTCCAACAAAACACATGGAAAACACACAAGTTGATAATGAGGATGTTCAAGTTTATAAAGATTTGAAAATTTCTATGGATAAGTATGTATTGCATTCTGATTTTTATGCTTCAGATATGGATAATATGGATGTTGTTTTGGGATACCCTTGGATAGAATTTGTTGGTACTATCAATATTAATGTGCAGAAGAAATTCTTGAAGCTCTGGTATAAAAAGAAGAAAATTACATTATAGGATATTTCCATAAATAAATAGGTAGAGTCCAGGGAAGCTGAAGCCGAAAATGTTACAGGTATTGATACATCAGATGAGGAATCTGTGGTTGAAGTACTATTGGAAGATAAGCAACAACAACAGATGCCACAACATATACCAGATACCAATCAAGCTCCATTAGGTGGTGAATTAAAGAAAGACACACTGTTGGTTAAAACTTCATTATATCACCACCCACATCACCCCGCATGAAAACAAGCAACACAATGGCAACAAATTAGCCACAAGAACAACAACCCCTGCATTACAAATAGAGAGGGTTTGTTATCATTGAGAATTTTCCTTAGAAGTTATCAGAAGAAGGAAGAGACCGAAGTAACCACAAACCAATCTTTTAAGTATAGGCTCTAGCCAACCTATGACTCAGAGAGGGCTCTCTATATACGATTTAGCTTTGTTTTACTAGGATTTTAGGCTAGTTCTTAACGTTCATGGGGTTTTAGGTTTGAATTGAAGGTTGGGTGGTGGAATTCTTGGACCGGATGAATAGAGTCATGTCTTAAGCCATTGGGCAATGGAGTCAACAAATGGATAGTAGGACTGTATCAATTCATTAAAGGGAATGTTCACAGGGCAGGCTAGCAAAGTAAAGTGCAAATATTTAGGTCAAATGGGTGAAATGATCTTAACCAGGGTGAGGGGGGACTTAAGAATTCTCAGACCAGGGTTAAAATGAAGAACAAAGGATAATCATGAACAAAGGGCAATTAAGAATCTTTTGCTATATACTACAAGAAACTATTTAAACTAAGGAGCAATCAAGAATTCCTTAACTTAGATTTGTGAAGAAAACATTTAGTATGCATAATAGTCAAAACCGAGTGAAACTAAGCAATTTCTGAGATATCATTCCATGTTATAGCATTCATATTTTTAGAGATGCAAGTAAGACTGTGGAAAACTTAAGGAAAAGTAACATTGAACAAGAGAAAATGCTTATTTGAACTTTCCTTTACACAAGAATCTGGTGAAATATCTGATCTTTACTCCTTGATCCAGCTAGCTGGTCCAGTCATTGATACAATAGAATTTGAGACTTATGAACAAGAAGTCTATAGAAATGTTTTGGAATCCACACTATATACTTCGATTTGTGAAGTATTTATACAAAATATTATTACAAAATATCTCAAAACAACTTGAGATTTAATATAGGAAATACAAATATCTTCTTGCAAGAAGATAGAGACAACTATTGAACTATTTCATGCTGGAATCTTCTTCAAATTTTACGTTTCGGATGATACTCTTTGACCCTGATGTGCCGTTTTCACCAATTTATCTGGTTGTTCTGTTTTTACTCTGCAGTAACTTTTTGCTGTAAATTTATCATAGTAAATAAGTCATTGTCTCCCACCATTCTGCATCAGGTAATTTTACATTCATCATTCTCCTATATATCTCATCAGCCTCAATATATTTGGAAAAATTAGGCTTGGTGAGAACTAAATGTTTTTGCTCATGCTCAAGAAAAAACAAATTTTCAAATGTGTTGTACAAAACTTTGCCTGTTGGCAATGCTTTTATGGATGAAGAATGGCTTGTTCCTTAGCTAACTGTCAGAGCCTATTACCATAGTCCAAATACGTCATGAGTTTTTTAATGATAACTAAAGGACTAGGCAAACCTTTCTCTGTCAAAATATGGAATTTAGCCATGAACCTATCAATGGCTACCTGCATATTGTGGCCCATTTCTTCTAAATTGAGCATAAGGTTCCTTTTGGAAAGGACCTTCCTTATTTCTAAAATGGTCTCAATCCTATCTTCTATATTTATCTCATGGAGCTCATACCTATTCTTGCTGTTGAGGAAGTGGATGAGTCTATTGGCATCCTCATGCTTATCTCCGAACTCCTCCTTTACTTTTTGGATAGCTTCTGTAGCTATCTTTATTAACTTTGTCTGCTCAAAAATAACTTGAATTGATGGCCAAATATCATTGACAAAGTCAATGATAATGGCCCACAACATTTCCGTGGTTTGCCCAAGGGCTTTCTCCAGTGTTAAGTCTTTCTCTAAGACTTTGATTCTCTCACTCATTCTCTGGGCCTTTTGTGCTTCTTCTTTTTTCTTAAGTTGGGAAAGTTTGTAGTCACTTTCCAAACTTGCAACCTTTTCTCTTAACCTAATAATTTAAATAGCCTAGATAGACATTTCTTCCATGGCTTTGAATAGTTCTCCTGCTTTCCCTCCTGATGCACTCGCTTCTAATGTAGATTCTGTTGTTACTGGCAAGGCTGTTGCAAGTGGAGCTGTAGGTACCAAAGATGCTGCTAATGTAGATGGAATTGTTGTGGATACTATAGGGATAACATTTGTTGAAGAAGTGGCCACATCCGGTTGTTTTAATTGGATTAAAGCATCCAATTCCTTTTCTATCTCTTTTAGTTGATCATTCAGCTTTAAGACTAAGTCCATAAGTTCTTTATGTTGTTGCTGGGTTTCCAGGACTTCCAATGTTTATGGATGTTGTAGCTGAGGTATTTTTAGTTGTTTCTTCAATGCAACTATATCATCGTTCTTCTTATTAATGAGCTGCTTTGTAGCTTTTATATCCTTGGGAGCGTGTCCCAATTCAATCACTAAGTCCTCTAAGGACTTGATCCTTGCATCCTTGGCCTGTGAGGAGGCCTTTTCCAACTGAAGTTGTCCATAAATGTTGTTAAAAGAGTTCTGTAGCTGGTGGGCAGCTATGGCTTCACCTGTCAGGGTGAAGTATATCATCTCTCCAGCCTGTTTGTGTAGTTCAATTTGGTTTATGGGATGAAGATCCCTTGCCAACACTTCAAAGTCAACTTTTTTGAAATCAAATGTTGTCTTTGGCTGTTGGGCTGTAGGCTTAATAAAATACATCTACATCTTTCCCTATTTAATTTCAAAGGCTGACACTAGCCTTGTTTGATTGGTGGGAGTCAGTCTCAAGTATTGAGCATAGGTTTGGGCCTTAAGCCTCTCATTTCTTGCTTTGATTTCCTTGTATTTTTCCTTCATGTCCTGGTCTCTTTCAGTAGGCCTGTTGAAGGAAGGTACTTCCACATTAAGCTTCCTTTCCAAAATCTAAGTTTGTGATGTGGAAGGCTCTTGCATGCCTTCAAATGGAGTGGTAGGCCCACTTCTTTTTACCTCTATATTTGTTACCTGTGCCGAATCTTCTTTGTATTCTTGCTCTAAGGCCAGATTGAGCCTCTCCCTCTTGCTAGATTTCTATTGCAAATTTGAGGTGCTCACCTCCGATGTGGAAGCTCCCTATTTGTTCCTTTTTGGTATCTTCTCCTCATTCTGAGGAGTCTGCATGACTGGAGGGGTACTCATGGTTGTCTATGGTTGGTTTGATTGATCTGGCACTTGCAAGAAAGAACCCTCATCAAGTTGTCTTTCTAGATCAATGAGAGTATTCTCTATGTCTACCCTGGTGTTGTCTTCGTCTTCTAGGGTACCTTCCACCCATTCTGTTTGATTGGCATAGGCTTCTATTTCAGGTATGGGATGGTTAATGAAAGGTCCTAGCTTGACCTTTTGTATCTTCTTTGTGATGAATTCAAAAGGATCATATCTCCATATGAAGCTCTTTTCGAAATTTATGCTCTACAATATCAAGTCTGCCTCTTTACCTGCCTCCCTAGAGTTACATATGAAGGGTCCTAGTTGGTCTTTTATTTTAAAATGGGTTTTCTTCTTGGTAGACACAAAAATGAGTTCATCAGAATCGATGATTTGTCTATAGTATTCCAATGCAAACAAACTCATTGGGAGGTATCTTTGTTATAGACATTTTTGGGCACTGCAACCCCAAGCATAAAATGTCCATAAACCAAGGGCTCGTCAGTCCCTAAAAGTGTTGTTCCAACCCCTAAAAGAACAAGGTCAACTGATTACAACTTCTCCCAGAAGTTCTCCATGAAAAACCACTCAGAACTGGTCAAAATAGGATCATTTCACCTGCTCCATAGGCAAAGTGCGTTGCATCTCACCTAAGTACACTTAATGGGTGCGTTGCATTTCAAAAAGCCCTTATATGGGGTGCGATGGGCGAGAAGAGACAAATGGCAGTGTCAATCCGCAAGGTGGAGAAGCATGGAATCTTCCAAAAACTTCTCCTGTGACACTTGCCATTCTGAATTCGACCAAGGATGAGTAAGAGATCATCAATCTCCAAGTGGAAGCAAGAACTATCAGAGGGAAGATACTAATCAAATCACAAATTGACTCATCTCCCTTATAGATATTTATATATGGATCCCTCATCCCAGAGATCCAGAGGCTAGAATTTTGCATCTTGTAAGGAATTGTTGTTGGTTTATTGAGGCAACATCATAGTGTTGGGTGATCTAAGCTTTGCATGAGGTGAAGAAGGGCTTACTTGCTGAGAGGATGATGCTGGGTCAGAACAACTGGTTGTAACTCTCTTGGCTCTTTCTTGATTATCAATAAAGCTATTCAAGTTTTCCTCCATACTCTTGTGTCATTTACGTTTCATGCATTTGTATGGTCAATTTACATCTGATCCTAGATTGTTTATGATAATAGATCCACGTTCTTGTATAGTGTTATGCTACTTTGATTCTACAGCTACTCTATGAAGCTGGGTGTACAAGGAAGCAAGTAGCAAAGGACTGTCAGAAGAGAGAGGAATCGAATTAGGAACCAAGCGCAAGACAGAGGTTGGTCTCCTTTATTCTTCTCTCATCTATCTTTCATAAAGGAAAATGAAAGTAGTTTTACTTTGTTTGTTTCTAAGGTAGCTACCACACCTTAGCAGGATTAGCCGTTCTGCATAGACACTTTTCCCTGTAACAATCTTGGTAGATTGTATGGTGCAATCATGCAAATGTAGATTCTAATTTTGGTGTGGTTTTGGTACAAGTACCAATCCCCCACTTTCCTCTGCTTGGACAATTGAAGGACCCTTCTTATCTCTGGACTGATTCTAGTAGGAGGGCTTCCTGTCAACATTGTCATGACTGGGTGTACAAATAAATCAATGAAATACAATTAGAGTATGGAGACTAATATTTGTAGATCAATGGGGTCCAAAAAAATACTTACTTGGGCTAGCCCTTGGTGTCCAACTTTTGCAGGGTGAATGGGAACTTACCAGGTTGATAATACAAGAACATATGGTATAAGACTGAGGAATACTTCAAAAACCTTTCATTGCTCATTCTAAGGAATTTTTCATGCATCCTATCAGCTATAAATTGGGCATAGTCATAAATGACAGTAGGAGGTTGTCCTGGAGTGTAGATGGACATGCAGGCAAGGATTAACTCATCAATGTATTCACTAGTGGTGTACCCCAAAACACAGGATATCTTGGCTACAACGTTCTGGCCCCATGGGAAAAAAAAAGTAGCCCCATATAGAAGGGGATCCTTAGCAATGTGTTTTTCCTCTCTGATGAAGGTTTGGAATAATTGGGCCAATTTTACAGAGCTAAGCTTGGGATACTAGTACAACAGGTCTCCAATTGAGAGGTAAGTTAGGTCTGGCCCTGGTTGGAGCTGCAACATTTCATTAATGGACTCAGCAATGATGGTGAAAAGTATGGTTTGGTTTGGGGAAATGACTTCTCTTTGACTTGGGATGTAATTATCATGATAGTAGTGGACAATCTCTGGGAAAATGTTGACTTGGGGGAATTGGTATTTGGGAAAATTTGAATCCCAAATGCCAATCTGATCGGCATGGTTGAGGTGTTTGTCCCTACTTTGGCAATGTACTTTGAGTAGGGACTCTTGGGCAGTGGTATCTTTTATTTGGAAATCTTTATTAGCTAAAGGAAGGCATTCTAGGTCTAAGTTGTTATAGACAATTTTGTGCCTTACAGCAACAGGTATGAATTGTCAATAATCCAAGGGATCCAAAGTCCCTAAACATGATGTTCCTACCACTGGAGGAACAAGGTCAGCAAACCAATAGCTCTCAGATCAGTTCTCCACCTGAAAACACTCAAAAACAAGCAATCCTGAAATCAAAGCAGGTGCTCCACTAGGCTTCTGCGCTGAAACTCAACTCCTCCATGGTGTACCTGCATTGCAAAGAAAGTGGAACAAAGGCCACCTGCGCTGAGCGAGATGGGACAATTGGCACACTGAGTCATTGCTCCAAAAATGACACTTGGATCAGGGATTTCGCCTTGTGATGAGTCAGAGGCTCTGTTTCTCCAAGTGGACTCAAGAACTGAAGATCAACTGAAGAGAGAGAGGACACAAGGCAGCTACACATCAGTTGCAAGCTGACTCATCCTTTCTCAATTCATCTATATATTGAGCTCTCTCCTATGAGCTCAGGAGGCTGGAATTTTGTGCAAAGTAATGATACGCTGTTGGTTTCACTATAGAGCTATTGGGTGATTGCTTGAGGGAGGTGAAGAGAAGAAATTCTTTCTGCTGGGAGGTGTTGCTGGATTGGGGCCTTCAATGGTTGTAACTCTCTCAGAACTTTACTTCTTCATTAATAAAAGCTATTGAGGTTCTTCTATATGCACTTGTTTCACTGATGTATTGTGATAATTGTATATTTCATTTATGCTAATCCGTGAATCAATTATGATTGCATGCTTCTTGTAGTTTCCTTCTTTGTTATTTTGCAGGATCTCATTGTAGCTGGGCCAGCAAAAGAGCAAGGAGCTGGGAGCAAGCAGCGAAGAGAAGAGTTTGGATTCGACATTAAGCGCAAGGCAATGGTCAGTGCATTTCCTCATTCTCTCTTGCTTTCGTAAAGAAGTAAACCTTAAGTAGTTTTCTTTACAGTTGTTGCTGAGGTACTATCACCCTTAGAGTGGGATAGGGTCATCCGAATCGGATACCTTTCCCTACAACAAACTGGCGACTCCGCTGGGGATCGTATCTGTTTGATTGTTTGTAGTATTTTGCTATTCATTTCCTGAACAAAAGAGTACCAAATCAAAAAGCTTTTGACTATATCAAAAGCGAAGTAGAGGGCAGCTACTTTAGCTCATTTCTGAGCATGTTCATGATTTGAAGAGCTGATCTACAAGGATCCTTGTAAGCTCTTAGTGATAGCTTTTCACCTTCCTTGTCATCCCTTTGAGTGTGCTTGACTGATTGATCCTGATTTGAGCAAAAACTGTGCATTTTTGAGAAAATTGTGACCCGGAAACTGTGAAAACGTAACTTTCGTTTTCCAAAGCAGGTAGTACACAGGCTACCTGCTTTGCAACGCAGGTCCCGAAGGGGCTACCTGCGCTGAGAGCCAGACTGGCTGTGCAGCACCTGCGTTGGCCCAATTTTGCCTAGTGCAGTTGGGGTTTCCTCCCTTTTTCTTGCCTGTTTTCACTATAAATTTTGCAGCCAGTTACCAGTCTTGCACCTGTTCTGAAACCAACATTACTTTCCATCATTCTGCCTCTGTTATATAACGAGATTTTACTTGTTCTTTTGTATTTCTTACGTCATTTACAATTTCCCATAACGAAAGTAAACTAAGTCTTGCTTTGGCCTCTTAGATCTGAACCTGTGTTAGGCATTTTGCTGGTCTAAAGAGTTAGCTTGTTTGCTGTCCATAGCTGATTAGTCTTTTTACTTTCGTCATTATGGTTTGATTTCATGTATTTCCGGTGATTAAACGAGTAAATCTTAAGGTGTCTTTTGATTTTGGACAAGCTTGTTTATTTTCTCTTTAAATCGAAATCAAAGTTATATAACAACTTTCTTTTTGTAGTACATCAACATTAAGAAAGGGAAAAGAAAATACATGCATTGTGCATTTTGCATTTGACTGTTTGCATGATGATTTAGGAAATTTTACATTAGTGTGTGCTCTATGATTTGTGTGAAAAGATTTGCCTTTCTTTTCCCTCAGTAGTTAAGATTTTCAAAGTTGAAAGATTGAAAAGTTTGCTTCTCATCTTAGACTGCATTCAGGAATTTGTTACATACATCTCGTGGTGATCCTTAAAGGCAAACTGCTAAACAAGATCAACATTAAAATAAATTCAATTTACATAACAACTCTTTGTAACATAACGCAAACACATAGAGGTCTAGGTAGAGACGTGTTCCGGCGTCGTTAAACATAGTGACTGTCGATCTCTACGAAGGTGGGTGATTCCTCCTGAGAGTCGGTGGCACTAATACGGACTTGTGCTCCCACGTACCGTCGCGTATATATTGGGAGACCCCTATAGGAACAAAGCTTTTATCCATAGGAAGCCGTGTCGGCCGCCCTACTGATCGCGATGCAGTGAACACAACATTCACGAAGATCGACCACCCGTACCGTAAAAGGTATTCTGTGGTTTTGCGAAAAGTTTGGCACACCCTCTGCCTAGAACTCCAGAGCAGTTTCTTTTGGCCTTTTTCAAACTCTATAACTGAAAAAGTCCATCCGAGCATTTGTCACTTCGGGCTCGTTAAAACATCGAAGGAGACTAGAGTCATCTTTAGCTTTTTCTCGACTCTTAAAACATGAAAAAGCAAAGTTGTGTCTAAAGCGTCGTTAATAAAATTTATTTTAATCGGAACATAATCACCTGTTATTCCCACGTTGATCTTTCAGTTGAAAAGTATGGAGCCCACCAACCAAGGAAGTCACCTTGGCGGAAGTCCCAATCCATTCTCCTCTTGGGGAGATGTTGGTGCGCCTCATATGGCCACATTGTCACTTCCAGGATTGACAATTGGCCTACCTGTATGGCTCTTTTCAACTAATGTAGTTCAGATCGCCACTAATCCTGAGCAGTCGAATCAACAGTCAGACCGGTCTAGAGCTACCCACCAGCCTTCCACTTCTTACAATTCTTCCTCTGATCCTTCATCTTCACAAGGTAGAGCCGGCAAAAGTCAGCCTACCATGGAGAAGAAGGAAAATAAGAAGAGAGAAAAGAAGCAGAAGGGGCCTATGGCGAAGGCGACTGGGGGCAAGCAAAAGACAGCTGACAAAAATCCACACACTGCACTGACCGGGCCTAAATCGCCATGTGTCATTTGCAAAGGGACCCACTTCCATCGTGATTGTCCTTGTATTCCCCGGATACTAAGGGACTGGTCCCCCAGGTTGCACAATCCGGTAGCATCAACCTCTGATAGACATGTTGATTGCATTCCGTCAACTAGCAAGTGTGAAGGATGAAGAGGGAGACCAAGATCACCCTGTATGCTGTGTGAAGGCGATCACGCCATCCACCGATGTCCATTCTTAGATGAGGCGAAAAGAGTTTTGGAAGATCGTCCGGTATCACCGTTACGAATTCCTCCTGGATACCAAAAACTCGCGCCTAATCCCTCTATAGTTGAAAATCCAGCTGGCCCGATCAAGTGGTCAGCTGAAGTGTCAGTCATTGAGAATGAACCTGCTGAATCCAGACCAGACGAAAGTCTAAAGGTCGAAACGGCAGTTGACCCGGCTCTTCCTTCAGAGGTTTCATCCTCAAATGACACCGTCATTGAAGACTCATCTTCAAATGACACCCTCACTGAAGAGGATAAGGATGACACCGTCCATATTCTTTTCATCAACACAGACTCTGATGAGCATCAGGGCAATGCGCCCATTCCTTTATCACAGGAAGGAACATCGTCAGGGTCGTATCCGGCCGTGTATTCGGTCCCACCACCAAGCAACCTGGTTGTGTCCTTTGATTGGAACCAACTAGGCAGACCCCGGTTACCAACCAGTATCCTATTCAGAATCATCGTCCAAATCTACAGAATGGTGATGGCTCGAACTATCATTGATGAAGGGGCATCTGTGAGTATCCTTTCCTCTATTGCTTGGAAAGCACTGGGTTCCCCGGCGCTTTTACCTGAGATGAGAAATCTATCAGGTTTTGATAAAGGAACCAGTCGCCCGTTAGGGATTCTCCCAATGTTCCAGTTACATTGAAAGGGAAGACAGTTCATATGAACATCATGGTCGTCTAGGGACCCTTGGTGTATAACTTACTCCTTGGACGAGACTATATATATTGCATGGAGGCGATAGTGTCCTCACTCTTCAGAGTTATGTGTTTTCCGCACGAAGGAAGAATGGTCAAGCTCGTAGACCAACTTTCATTTCCAGGATCACGCATCGCAAATAGTAAAATACCATCCCTTAACGGTTTATTCACTCAAGGAATGCCTCCACCCCTGGTTCTACTTCTCGATGAATGCGAGTGATTCGGAAAGAAAGAACTGGGACCCAGGGGGCATGCACCCTGGCCTGCCTTGGGCAGAGGAAACCTTGGGTATAAAGTTAATTTCCGCAGAAGAATGGGACTAGTCCGTACCCCGTCAAAAGAGGGTTGTTCTAGGACAAAATTCTTTTGTCAAAGTTATGTGAGTGAAATAATAGACTCCCTTTGTCTAAAAAAGTAGGCTCTCCTGAGGGAGGAGATCCATTTGTGGTGGCAAGTAGCCACCATCTTTGAAGTCAAGCCTCACCCATTAAAACATATGTTTTGAAGGATAAGTAGGGGCAGTCTCCAAAGAAAGAGATGAAATTGCTGCAACAAGTAGTCACCATCCTTAGCAACCTAATGATAGACATCGCCGAAAAGAGAGTTTAGTTTGCGGCAGCAAACAAAACCATTTTTCGGATAATAAGTAAGAGGAAGAACCTAGAAATTATACTTTATACCTGGGGGCATGCGAACCTTTTGGAGTGCAAGCACGGGACGACTATTTATTTTTTTAAATTTTTAGGTCCTCCCTTTAAACCTGTAGGTCTAACCCGTTAAACTCGTAGGATTAGCCGTTTCCAGCTTGCATAAAGAAAGGGTGTGGGGCAAAAGTTAAAACTTGCCAAATTGGAGTATCTAGTGAGGTATAGCTCCTTAAATATGAATACCTCACCTGAGGCGTTCCTTGTATTATGACTGGTATAATTGAGCAAGGTTTGGTCGCATTCAAGCTCGTTAAAAAATGAACTGCCCCTTAAAGTTTAAGGGGCATATGCCTCGTCTGCATTATTATGCTGGGGGCATCCATCAATCGAGCAGTTTTAGCAATTTTCATGCTCGTTAAAAAATAAACGCAAGAACCGAGCAGTTTTAGCACAGAGTTCATGCTCGTTAAAAAATAAACATAAGTTGTGAGCAATCTTCCCCTAGAGTTCAAGCTCACCCAGAAAAAATGAACCGGTAAATAACCTTGAGAAATGTAACCTTTGACTGCCATATTAAAGCCCTTGGTCGTGTTCTTGTAGTCTCACCTCCATCCGTTCATTTGGCCAATCGTTCATCTCCATATGTTTGTTTACCCATTTTGAGGAACAGCTGCGAAGAGTGATTTCACTTAGCCATCCTTGTGACACTGCCGTGATTGGAAAATTCCAACCTGTACCTGGAATCTGCTGCTATCCCTGTTTATCACTCGTTCCTCAAAAGATGAGTCTTCTTTGAGATCTTTTCACTGACTCGTAAAATATGAAAAGTTTGCTAAGTTTTGGCCTTCCAGCTCGTTAAAAGGACCGGAAGAGCTATCCCTCCTCTAGATTTTAATCTTTTTGGACCTGAGGGATTATTGCACAAAAAGATCGAGCACTTGTTTTGTTCGGCTCGTTAAAGAAATCGAAAATTCATCCCTTCTGTATTGTTTTATACTTTTTCGGACTTAAGGGATTAGATGACGAAAAAGGAATTCTGGAGTTGACTTTATGTACCCTTTCAGACTCTCTAAAAATTAAAAGGACCGAGTTATCCTTGTCGTTAGACTCGTTAAATTCATTAAATAGCGACAAACTTGTCTTTAGACGAGAACGAGTTTCCCTATCGCTAGGCTCGTTAAAACATAGCGATGGGCTTGCCCGAAGGGCAGGTTATAGAACAAGCATATGTTATCCTCCTCAAGCTTGACAAAAATAAAGAGGTACTGGTCAGCAATGACTGGGGAAAAATTGGGAGAACCTCACAGCTCTAATGGTAGCAAGTCGCTCTTGAACATGACACTTTGTCCTCCGTATCACATCGGGTTGGGTTGTTTCATTCACCGGTCTCATCACCATGGTCCTCGCCACACCATCCACATTTGGGGTAATGCTACCAATCCATCACATCAGTGTCGTTATATGTTCAAGAGATGTTGTTCTGCAAAGAGTCAACCGTGTCCCATCCACTGCCATACATTGTCCTTCATCCATTTCATGACCGCCACCCTGAATCATACATCACAGTTTGTTTTCACCTCATCACAATCACTAGCTCCGTTCCGTGTCACTGATGTGGGATTCATTAAGGCCCTCCTTTGACGGATCGCTCCTTGTCGACATCAGCTCATTATCCAAGGAGTTGATCTAGGAACACCCCCTTCAGTACTTTGAAGCTTGCATGCCTCAATGGCAAGTTTCTCACTTCCGGCGATAGGTATACATCAATGACCTTCGACCAGAAGATTTTGCATGGTGGTCGACGCCAAGTCCTTTATTCCCACCATGTGAATTGTACTGCCGTACCTTGAGGGTCGTCATCCTTATCGGTGATTCCTCTCGCGCTTGTTAACGGTTTACATCATTGACCGGTAATCAAGCGATGTCTTTCCATGTTCGACTTCAAGAAATTCTCACATGGATCGACTTGTACATCGAGTGAAGATCAGAAGAGATTGAAAACCCCGGGTCTAGTTTCATCCATCCGGGCTGCGATATATATTCAGGACATAAAGACATTTGATATGTACATCATTACAGCAGATCATCATCCTTCTCAAAGGATGATAATTTCAGCAGAGAATTATCAGTCTATCAGCAGACGATCGTCTGTTCTATGTACCAAAATGTATTTATAAAGCTGAGCATGGGAATGCCCGCCTCAGCTAGATCATGAAAAAGTATGAAAAATAATGTATTGTATTGTATCTTATTACAGGACACTTCTCAACAGATTGAATGAACTTCGGATCCTCCTAATAAAGCATTTCACCCGATAAACGACCTCATACTTTAGGGGGCATCTGTTATAGACAATTTTGTGCCTTACAGCAACAGGTATGAATTGTCAATAATCCAAGGGATCCAAAGTCCCTAAACATGATGTTCCTACCCCTAGAGGAACAAGGTCAGCAAATCAACAGCTCTCAGATCAGTTCTCCACCTGAAAACACTCAAAAACAAGCAATCCTGAAATCAAAGCAGGTGCTCCACTAGGCTTCTGCGCTGAAACTAAACTCCTCCATGGTGTACCTGCGTTGCAAAGCAAGTGGAACAAAGGCCACCTGCGCTGAGCGAGATGGGACAAGTGGCACACTGAGTCATTGCTCCAAAAATGACACTTGGATCAGGGATTTCGCCTTGTGATGAGTCAGAGGCTCTGTTTCTCCAAGTGGAAGCAAAGTTCTCCAAGTGGACTCAAGAACTGAAGATCAACTAAAGAGAGAGAGGACACAAGGCAGCTACACATCAGTTGCAAGCTGACTCATCCTTTCTCAATTCATCTATATATTGAGCTCTCTCCTATGAGCTCAGGAGGCTGGAATTTTGTGCAAAGTAATGATATGCTGTTGGTTTCACTATAGAGCTATTGGGTGATTGCTTGAGGGAGGTGAAGAGAAGAAATTATTTCTGCTGGGAGGTGTTGCTGGATTGGGGCCTTCAATGGTTGTAACTCTCTCAGAACTTTACTTCTTCATTAATAAAAGCTATTGAGGTTCTTCTATATGCACTTGTTTCACTGATGTATTGTGATAATTGTATATTTGATTTATGCTAATCCGTGAATCAATTATGATTGCATGCTTCTTGTAGTTTCCTTCTTTGTTATTTTGCAGGATCTCATTGTAGCTGGGCCAGCAAAAGAGCAAGGAGTTGGGAGCAAGCAGCGAAGAGAAGAGTTTGGATTCGACATTAAGCGCAAGGCAACGGTCAGTGCATTTCCTCATTCTCTCTTGCTTTCGTAAAGAAGTAAACCTTAAGTAGTTTTCTTTACAGTTGTTGCTGAGGTACTATCACCCTTAGAGTGGGATAGGGTCATCCGAATCGGATACTTTTCCCTACAACATAAGTGAGGTGTAGAGATGGGCCTTACATCCATTGCAATTGGGGCAACCATACTCAGTTCATGTGGATTTGAGTGTGGGGGGGTAATTCAGAGTTTTTAGGGCAACAACTGTTTTGCAGATGGTTATGCCTCAGAGTGTTAAGATCAAAGTGAATTTGATATTTTTTACTTATTTAACACTGTTATGAGGGTGAGCTTACTTGAATTTGATAATGGAGTTAGTTTTCCACGGTTAAATACTTGGAATTGGGCGGAATTGACTGTAAATGCTGGTTTATGGAGGCCGCAGAGGTCTGTATGGTTCTGGTATGGACTGATGAATGAACTGGGTTGTTTGTAGTGTCTGTGGAGCAATGGCGGAGGTTTGTGAGAAAATTCATTGTTTGCAGGGGTCACAACGACTTTTTGAGTTCTCAAATAGCAAATGCGCGAAAAGAGTGAAAAGAGGGTAATTGGGCTTATATAGGAAAAATGTTAATTTTGGCAGGTTCATTAATTGATGAATAGTGGGCGGTTTTTTCAGTTATACGAGAAGGTTGTTTAATGGAGTCATCGCACTGCTTTTGAGAGGGAAGTGGTTTTGAGAGGGGCTCACGCGATCTAGTTGAGCATGTGACCCGTAGCATCTCGGGGTCCAAGGAAAACCGCCTTATCGGGTGGGTAAAGAATGGGCATCGGGTGTGGCCGATATGATTATGGGACATTGGATGAGGGGAAGGGGTGATCAGTGGTGGTTAGGACATGGAGTTGGACTGTGATTTACACATAAAGTTTTCGGGGGGCCCATGGGTCTAATCAGCAATGGTATGGGATTAAATTAACATTTAATCTTATCAGGGGCACCTTAATACATGATTAAGGACTGAGGGTAGGATTTTCATATATTTCATGGGATATGGGGTAGTCATATAATTTATAACTAAACTAATGGGTGGGGTTATTTTATATGAAGGAGTTAAATATATATGGGCTAATGGGTTTTTGGGGAATTTTGTATATTTAATAAAAAGTTAATATGAGGTGAAATGGGCAGAAGGGGTATTGTACTTAGGTATATGAAATATTATGCACTTCCATACACCTAGTACTTAGGATAAATGTAATTTTTGGTGGGTTTTTTGCATAAAATATGTTTATCATGGGGTTTTCCTAGGTAAAAAGAATTTAACCTTAGGAAAAGGGGTTTTGTGAGGGGGATGAATGAATTGCAAGGGAATTTAACACCTTTCCTTCTTAAGTCATCAAGCCGAGGGTCCAGTCCCACCAGAAATCAGAGAAATGCTCTAAGCCTTTTTGACTTAAAGAACTATAGGTATTAATATTTTTATTATGAAAGGGAAATTAGTGAGTGCCATAGGAGTTAAAATGAGTGATGGGGATGTTAAAGAAATCACATTGTGAACCATTGCCTTTGCTTTGTTTACCACTTATGCATATTTTAAAAGATGCATTTGGAACAATGACATAAGTGTTTTTGGTGTTATCACATGATGTTTCTACAACCTTTCTACTACTTACCCATCCACTTACCCTACCATTTTTTTATTCACTTTATTTGGGTGCATTTAGACTAGCAAACCCTTATAAATATTTTTCTTTTCTTTACATAGCAAACTATCTAAATCTAACCTTATATCATCCAAGGGCTCAAATTAAACTGATGAGCTCCTTTTATTCACTCTACTTATCTAATGGTCTGCCAAGATTACACTATTTGGTTAGATTTTATTCTCTAACTATAAACATAAAATTTAAAACATGAAATAGCCAAGTTTAAACAATTTGACTAACATGGATTGTGGCATGAGTAACAAGCTGCACACAATCATTTATTATGCATAAAAAGTAAATTGTAGTTCCATTTTGTCTTACACACTTTTATGGTCTATTTTTGTCTTTTAGGTTCATATATTTTCATTTTTTTTACCTTTTCATTCTTTTTGTTCTTCGATTGTTCTTTTAGGACATACCCTCTTTATATTTTTTTAATTTTTTAATATGGAAAACATTTGTAGAAAAAAAAGGTATGTACAATATTACAAGGCTTAACCTTAGTCATTCAAAATTATGACTCCTATTAGTATAGGAACCTAATAGGGGCGACAATCCACCCACAACACATCAACACAAAAGAGCCGCCAAGGTAAACTTTCATCTCAAGTGAGCGAGGCACCAACTAGATCGAGGGTTCACCTTTTTCTTGGATGGCTAGATGCACATGCATGGTACTAGTGGACTACTCTTTTGAGTATATATTATTATTTGTGTTCTTCTTATGTTTCGGGGACGAAACATGTTTAAGGGGGCTGGAATGTAGTATACCTAGGGGGGGTAATATGGGGCATAGAGGGAGGTACCCAAGGGAATAATGTAATAATGGGATGGGCCATATTTAATAAATAAAGTGGTTAACCAACATCATGTAAGGGACCACAAGTAGTTAGCAATAATGTAATAAGCCCATTGTATTAGATATATGGTATTGAGAGAACCATGGTAATGACGCATGGTATTGTATGTATGAGGCCTATATAGAGGCTAGAGACTCCGAGATGTCAAGGAATATTGTATTGTCAAGCATATGGCTTGTGGAGTGCTCTCCTTCCTTAAGGAGTAATTGTATGGTGTTACCCTGCGTCAAGTGTTTTGATATAAATAAAGATTTGAAGTTTATCTATTTATCTCTTGTTATTCTCTGTATATTTGTATTTTTATATATTTATAGGTCAGATCTATTACAGGTTGACCTTGACCTTGCAAAGGTTGACCTTGGCCCTAAATGAGCTGACCTTTCAAATCCTGGATAATTTCTTTGTCATTTCCAACCAGAAACATATCATCCACATACAATACGAGATAAATAACACGGTCACCAATTAATTTAAAATACACACAGTGATCTACTTTTCTTCTGGCGAAGCCAAGTCCTTGTGTAAATATATCAAATTTCTGATACCACATACTTGGTGACTGTTTTAACCCATACAGAGGCTTCTTTAACTTGCATAACAGTTCTTTCTTACCCTTCACTGCAAAGCCTTCAGGTTGCTTCATGTAGATCTCATTTTCCAGATCCCTGTGAAGAAATTTTGTCTTCACATCCATCTGTTCTACCTCAAAATCAAAAGCAACAGCAACAAATAAAAGTAAGCTAATAGAAGCTACCTTGGCAATAGGAGAAAAAATATCACCAAAATCAAGTCTCGGCTCTTGGGAATAACCTTTTACTACCAACTGAGCTTTATATTTCTCCATCTTTCCTTCTGCATTTTTCTTCTTCTTTAACACCCATTTGCTGCCAATGGGTTTCTTTCCAGCCGACAACTCCATTAGATCCCAAGCCTCATTTTTGTGCAAAGATGTCATTTCATCAACCATGGCCTCTTTCCAGAGTTTTCCATCCTCTGAATCTACTGCTTCCTTCACAATTCTGGGATCATCATCAGTAATAGATAAAGCAAAATTTGAACATAAAATAGATGGACTATACCTTTTTGGCTACCTTTTTACTCGAATTGATCTTCTCACACCCGGAGTTTGTGGCTCTTCATCTTTTGAATCCTCCTCTGCTGTAGAGTCTGATTCTTCCTCCTTAAGCTCAAACTCTATCTTCTCAGGTTCCTTTGGTTGGACTTCATGTTTCATAACATCTTTCACCTCTCTGAACACCACATCTCAGTTGTAAACAACCTTCCTTGTTACTGGGTTCCAAAGCTTCTAACCCTTTAAACCATCCTTATACACAATAAAGATGCACTTTAAGATTTACTATCAACTTTGTTCTTTTCTCCTTTGGAACATGTACATATGCATCACATCCAAATACCCTCAAATGTGAAAAAGAGGGTTTCTTACTAGTCCATACATCTCGTGGAGTCTTATCCTCCATAGTTGATGAATGTGATCTGTTGACCAAGTAACATTTAGTCTCCACTGCCTCTACCCAGAATTATTGTCCTAACTTGGCACCACTGAGCATGCTTCTTTGCCTTTCCATCAACGTCTTATTCATTCTTTCTGCAACTCCATTTCACTGAGGTGTATATGGAGTAGTCTTCTGCTGTGCTATACCACACTTATTACATAATTCTTCAAATTCCTTACTGCAAAACTCTCCACCGTTATCTGTCCTCAGCACCTTTATCTTTTTCTCTATCTAGTTTCCCACCAGAGCCTTAAATTCTTTAAACCTGTCAAAGACTTCAGATTTCTTCTTAAGGAAATATATCCATGTATTCCTTGAGAATTTATTTATAAATGATACATACTACAAAGACTTACCCAGTGATGGAACCTTCACAGGTCCAAACACATCACTATGCACAAGTGCTAACATATGTTTCAGCCTTTTACCACTAGAGGGGAAACTCACCCGATTCTGCTTCCCATATACACAATTTTCACAGAAATCAAAATCAAGAGAGATATTACTCATACCTTCTACCATACCTTTACCATGAAGTATCCGAAGGCCCTTCTCTCCAATATGTCCAAGCCTTTGATGCCACAGCATGGTCTTCTCTTCAGAGACAACTAGATTTTCTGCTCCATTTTCAGGAACCACAAAGCTATTTCACCCATCAACCACAATGAGATACCTTGCAGCTTGTACATAGTTCCAATCCGAACTCCCCACATCAGTACCAGTGCTCCCCAAATCATCTTGTAGGTATCGTTCTCGAACACTGTTTTTACACCTAAATCATCCCTCTTGCTTACAGAAGCCAGATTTCTAGTTAATGTAGGATTATGTAGAACACCTGGAAGGGTTCTAACCCTTCCACCTTGCAACTTCAACTTTAATTTTTCGTGACCAACGATTCTAGCCTTCTTGTCATCCCCCAAGAAGACGTCACCACCATCAAATTTCTCATACTCACAAAACCACTCTCTATGGGGAGTGAAGTGAAAGGATGCACCTAAGTCAATCAACCATGCCTCATGATCTACATGTGTACTTGAAGAAGCCAAATACACATCCCCACCTTCAACTGCGGTGGTTTTCGCCTCTACGAAAAGAGCATCATCAGATCCCTTTCCTTTATCAGGAGATTTAGATTTACAGTCCCTTTTGTCGTGCCCTTCCTTTCCGCATTTACAGCACACTACCTTTAGAGGTTTTCCTGGAGATTTAGATCTACTTCTAGATTTAGATCTCCCACTCGATGAATTATTTTTGTTTCTGTTTTGGGACCGTCCTCGTACAGACAAGGCATCACCATTCTGGCTCTCCATATTTTTCCATCTCATCTCCTCTGTTAGCAAGGATGAGACTATTTCATCAAACTGCAAGACAGTTGCATTGCTACCTATCACAATAACCAAACTATCCCCCGAATCTGGTAGAGAACACAAGAAACTGATGCACTTATCTTCATCTGAAATTTTAATGTCAATAGATAATAACTGACTTACCATATTATTAAATACATTTATATGTTTTGTCATCGAGTCTCCATCTTTCATCCTCAGGTTATACAACATTTTCCGTAGGAATAGTTTATTCACTAGAGACTTAGATTGGTATAAATTCCCTAAATTGTCCCACAAAGCCTTTATCATAGCTTCCCTTGATACATTCAGCAATACTGAATCCGAGACACACAATCGTATTGTGCTCTTAGCCTTCTGATCCAACTTCTTCCATTCTTCATCGGACACTCCCATTGGTTTAGTACCTGGATCTACCGTGACCAACTGATCTTTATCCACCAACAAATCCTCCATCTTCAGTTTCTAACTCAAAACTTTGACCATTAAATTTCTCGATCTATATCTTTCCACTGCTCGCCATCCTCTTTTACCACTAGAATCGATCCCACAAATATCCCACTGAATAGGGTCTACCACAGGCCCGAGAAAAACCCCTCAACAACAAAGGCATCCCCTTGAAGCTAAAATAGCTCTGATACCAAATGTAGGTTTTAACCCCGTACAGAAATTACCTGCAAACGAATTCTAAAACACAGAAAATAAACAATAGCGAGAGCATAACACATAAAACACATATACATAGAGATTTTCCCCTAGATCCCAAAACTAGGACTACCAGTTTGTTTTTTCATTATGTTCCTTTCAATGTTACAATACATACATGCCGAAGCATCCAATACCATGGACTGGAAACCATCACGTCCAAAACCATGGACCGAAAACCATCACATCCAAAACCCTATGCGGAAATCATGCACAAAACCATAGGTCGGTCCGCCCAACCTAACATAGGGTCCAAAACCAAAATTTTCCAAGGCGCTTCCCCGGACCCCATAAAGTGGGGTTACCTGTGCCCTGCAAACCCCCTGTGGCTCCCCTCACTACGCAATTGGCGGAACGAAGTAGGGGCTCTGCCCCCCTTCTAACCCCTTGGTTAACTACATGTTCTAGTTGTGGAAAGAATATAGCACAACCAAACACTTAAGAGGCTAAGGAGTATTAAGCTACCAAATAAAATATGAAATTGATATAGGAAACAAAATATCAATTGTATTATTGTGACAAAAAGGAAAGTACAACCTTCACCTTAACGTTGCAGGTTTGTTAGACGTGCTCGAGTTCCAGCACCACTATTATCATCTCATGATTCACCTCAAACAATGGAAGTTCAAGGATTCTTCCTCTTTTCTCCAAACCAAACAAACTACAAGCTTATTCTCCCTTTATAAACACAAACTATAAGGCTAAAGCTCTCAAGAGTTGTCTTGGCTATCAAGATTTTGCAGATTATTCCAGCCCTTTCATTAGCTAGCTAAGGTTGGAAAAGGAGGAGTTTATATAGCTTGATAGAAGGGAAATGGATTCTCTTATGATGGGAGAGGCATTATCCCTTTGGGTTTGTTCCATTTTAATAGGGGAAAAGACCCCAAATAGTCTCTCTCAGCTCTATCTCACCTAACCATTTACCAGAATTTTGTTCATGAAGCTTCTAGACCTGGAAGCTTCGACTCTATTTTTAAAAACCTTCCAAAAGAGGATCGACGCGGGTCATGAATGGATTACCAGAATTGTTTTGTGCTAGGCCTAGTGTCAGACTCTACAAGTTAGCACAAGGAAGAAACTGATTGATAGTGTCAGTCTTGAAAATTGAGTTTGAAGGAATATTCTTGGGAATGATGTAAGAGGGAAATGTTCTACAGATGAAGAGTAATGTAAGGACATGTTCCTCATGATAGGAAAACACATGAAGGTCACTGTAGGGGTCCTCCAAGATCAAGGAATAGGGAATACAAGGACAGTGACAAAATGTTGTGTAACATACCTCCCTCGCTAAGAGGGAGTGTTGATTTGTGTAGCTTGGGAGGTACTCCATGTCCTAATGTTTAGGGTTTGGAGGGAAAAGCACCACAAGGGTCACTTGTGGGCTTGGAAATTAAGGTTGGGGTTTTTCACCCATTAGGATTTTGGTCAAAACCATGATGAATTTGAGCATGAGAAAATTTGAGGTGATAGAGCTTGGCATGTCGATTCCAATGCTCTAAAGATCACTCAAATCAGAGCTCTAGAACGAAGTTATGAATTTTTTGAGTTGACAGCTAATTATGGGCAATCAATTCATGTAGGCTTGAAGTGAATTCATCCAAGAGACATGCCTCTTCATCAATTCGTGGAGCCCTTCATTTAGTGTATCAATAGAAGGTGAAGAGCATTCATTTAGTCATCCTTTTGTGCAATGCATACCTTGAGAACAATTCGTGTAGGAAGGGAGTTATCTGTTTTGAGGCTGCAGCAAGGGAGGCTAGGGAAGTGTGGGTTGGAGGACTGTTTCAAGGGTAGAACAGGTGATGAGCCTCATCATTGGGTAATTATATGGGTCTTAATTCACCTCCTAACTTAGTCAAACCAACTATCCTCATAACTTATTACATGCTTTTGATTATATTTTGTTTATGAGATGAGTTAGAGTTGGATATTTTGCTTTTTGGTCTAATGTGCATTTAATGTAGGATTAAAGGAGAAAATAAAGGAATTTTGGCAAAGGCCAAGGTCAAAACTTGAATGCGACATGGGAGAGGGATTATAGTAGGTAAATCCTCCTCATTTACTATCCCTCCATTCAAATATTCCTCCATCATCTCGGAGTGCAAACAACCAAATCATGAGGACTAGAAGGTAGCCGAGCAAGTGAGAGACAAAGAACCAATTTATCTCAAGCTTAGGAGCTGAGCCTCCCTAATTTTAAGGAATTCGTTGGAGATTTCAAATGTCTAAGAATGTGATGATATGTGATATAATCAAAATTTCTTTCCAAGGGACAAATACGCAAATACATTCTCAATAATTCAGGGTTTCTGATAGAATATCGCCCATTTGGTGAATTAGTCCACGACAACGATGATATAACCATGCCCGTCAGCCGAATGAGGGTTACATGTCATTAAATCATGTCGCATTTGGGAAAGGGACCAACGGTAATAATAGGGTGAAGGAGAGCGGGTGGGGCAAGCATTTTCCGCTGATAAATATGGCATTGGTGGCATTTGCGGACAACAAGAATGAAATCCTTAAAGATGGAGGGCCAAAAGTAACTAGCGTGGAGGATCTTTTGAGCTGTGGCATAGCCAGACAAATGACCACCACATGCGCTAGAATGGCAGTCATTTAAGACTCTTTTAGCCTTATTGAGAGTTAAACATCGGAGAAGAACTGAATCAACACCAACGCAGTATTGTTAGGCCCCTATACTACTAGTGTAACCCCTTATTGTAATTAGTACAACCCACTTCTTATATTGTTGTGCCCATGTAGTCCCCATGTTGTTATTATTGTGCCCCATAGAAGCCCACTACTGTTATTATTGTGCCCTTACATTATTTATGTTATGTAGGCTCTGATTATATTATGAACCCTTAGATTCCTATATATAGAAAGGAGGTCTTGTCATTTGTATCATCCAAGAATTGTTCATTTGTATAATGTAAAGGAGGTTTCCCCCTCGAAGAGGCTTATTTCTAAGACGTTGATCTATCTTTTCTATCTTTTTGTGGGCTAGTTTCATAACATTTGGTATCAGAGCTTTGGATTTTAGGGTTTTGCTGCTCCAAACAGGTCATCATGCCATTTCCACTATAACTTTTTTTTTTCCTGTGACATTTCAGAAGCTAAAAAAAACCCATTTGGTCTGAAATAGTTCTGAACGTCCAATCCAAATTTCAGAGCTTTTTGAGCTATATTTGTGGAGATATGATTTGAGGAAGTTTGCATTTTTGCAGACTCTCTAATTACATTAGAAACAAGTGACCTGGTAAAATCATCATAACTTTTGTTTTAAGCATCAGATTGCAGTTTCGTAAGATGTTACAAAAAGAGGATGGATTGTAGTTTCCTATGTATATTTTTCAGATCCAAAGGTTAAAAAAGTGATACGTGGCACTTCATACAATTTCGCTCTTCTGAAAAGGTATATAATCAGGTCATCTTGGGAGATTGTGCATAACGCTTTCTTGGAGAATCCAAATTCAATCAGACTGGTGGCATTGGAAGGAGGACACATAGAGATACCACAGGAATAAATTTTAGAACTTGGAGATCTGAAATTACAGAGTTACAAGAATTTCAAGATAGTGCTCCTAAAATCAAGAAAAGGCGATATGAGGAAGTTTGATGGCAAGGATCCAGTAAATTGGATATTACAGATGGAGTAATATTTGGATCTACAAGGTGTACCACTGTTACAAAAGGTATGTATTACTTCTTCTTATTTAGAACCAGATCAATTTTTATGGTATAAAGGGCATTGTTCTCATAAGCAACTTGTTACGTGGTCAATTTTCACGAAGGAAATGATAGCACATTATGAGGATAGAAAGAGCAACACCTTCATTAGAGCAACACCACAACCATTGGAAGAAAAAAGAGCAAAAGGGATTTGTTACAAAGTTGAAAGAAAAATTATGGCAACAGCGAAGCCTACCCCTCACAACTATAAACATGGAAGTGTTGTTTCTCCTAGCCTTCCACAACCTACAAGCGTTACACCACAACAATTGGAAGAAAAAAGAGAAAAAGGGTTTTGTTACAATTGTGATAAAAAAATACATTAAACGTCATAAGTGTGCTGAGAAGAAATTATTTTACATTGATTGTGGAGAGGAGGAAGAAAAGGATCAAGAAACATAAAAAGAAGAGTATATACACTAGGAACCAACCCTGGAGAAAGAAGAAATGAATTTGACCACATCTTGTAAAGCAGTGGAAATAATTACTACTCTTGAAACTCTTAAGATAGAAGGACATATCAAGAAGAAAAAGGTTCAAGAAGTGAAACACCACATCAAGAAAGAAGAAATGAATCCGACCATATCTTGTAATGTAATGGTCGGAATTACCACTCCTCAAACTATCAAGATAGAAGGACATATCAAGAAGAAAAATGTTCAAGAAGTGAAAGATCACATAGAGAATCATGATATGAATTCAACCATATATTGTAATGCACTGGAAGAAATTACGACTCCTCAAACTCTAAATATAGGACATATCAAGAAGAAAAGGATTCAAGTAGTGAAAGATCACATCGAGCATCAACAACAAGTTGTCCAACTTTTAAAGGATAACGCCACTTTGGCGTAGAATCGAATGAAACAATTGGCAGATCAACATCGCAATGAAAGAAGTTTTGATGTAGGCGATTGGGTATTTTTATGGTTACATATATACAAACAAATGTCCCTCAAGAAAGCTATTTATGCGAAGGAAATATTGGCAATACTACACACACATAAGAAATGGCGACCTTACCTATTGGGAAGAAACTTCAAGGTAAAAATGGATCATGATAGTATTAAACACTTTTTAGAACAAAGGCATCCTTTGAAGAGCAACAAAAATCGGTCACAAAGATATTGGGTTATGACTTTGAAATCATCTACAATAAAGGGAAGAAAAATGTTGTGGCAGATGCACTCTCAAGAAAGGATGAGGATGTGGAAGCATTGTTGTGCGCCATTTCTATTATCCAACCAGATTGGATTAACGAGGCAAGGGATAAATGGAAGAAGGACAAAGAAGTGTGGCCCCTCATTCAAAAGTTGCAGAATATCCCAATTCAAACAATATTGCCAGAACTTGAAGAGGAGGAAAAATCATATTGGAACCTGGAGCAGTCATAGAAATAAGAACTCAACAACTACGAAATCGATCAATTTCAAAGTATCTCATCAAGTGGAAGAACTTACCCGCTGAAGATTCCACATGGGAGGACAATAATTTTATACAGAAGCATTTAGAACTACTCAAGCATTGAGGACAACACTTTTTGAAGGAGAGGGGCATGTTAGGCCCCTATACTGCTAGTGTAACCCCTTATTGTAATTAGTACAATCCCCTTATATAATGTTGCTCCCATGTTTTTATTATTGTGCCTCATAGATGCCCACTACTGTTATTATTGTGCCCTTACATTATTATTGTTATGTAGGCTCTAATTATATTATGACCCCCTAGACTCCTATATATAGAAAGGAGGTATTGTCATTTGTATCATCCAAGAATTGTTCATTTGTGTAATGTAAAGGAGGTTTCCCCCTCGAAGATCCTTATTTCTAAGGCGTTGATCTATCATTTATATCTTTTTGTGAGCTGGTTTCATAGCATGTATAAACTATCCCCAATTATGTGGTAAGGTTGGGATTGATGTCGAATGCGTCGGTGATCATCCTTGGACAAATCAGACTAGAAGGTGGAAGTTTGGAGGTACACGATGATATCACCGTACCAAGGATCGAGAGTGTTATTCAGAAAGAGAGTCTCGTCAGGTAACTTCTCATCAGCACCAATAGGAAGAGAAGCAGAGGGAAAAGAGAAAATAAACTTGGCAAACATAAGTGATTTCTTCGATTTGGCAGTAGTGAACACCAAATCGAATTCCTGGAGGATGAAAATCCACTTGGAATATTTTCCCCCAAGCAATTGACAAATCAGAATATAATTCATGGGGTTGTAATCGGAAATCACGGTTGTAGTGTGGAGGAGAATATAATTTCGAAAGAACTGACCAGCCCGCACAATAGCCAAAGCCAATTTATCAACATTAGCATAATAAGTCCTAGCATCGAGGAGATGGTGATGAAGGTAATAAATGACATGTTCATGATATTTTTCATCATCTTTTACCAGTACCATATCAATAGTGCTAGAAGTTGTAGCTAGATAGATGAAATAATCATGATGATAGTTCAGAGGGTGCAATAGAGGAGCATTAATGACGACATCTTTTAAGTCATCAAAATACTTTTGGATTGTCTCATCCCAACGAAATGAAGTTCCTTTCTTAAGCAACCAGGTGAACCCTGAAGCTATCTTAGCATAGTTAGACACAAAGCAATGAAGGAAATTCACTTTCCCTTGTAGACTTTTCAATTGATGTAATGAAGAGGGAGGGGGTAGATTAAAAATAGCCTCGACTTTAGGAGGATCAAGATGAATATCATCCTTTGAAACAATAAAGTTGAGAAGTCAGCTGGACTCAACACAAAAGACACACTTATGTGGATTAAGATGAATTTTGTAGTGTCTAAAACAAAGAAAGATTTGTCGAAGGTGATTGGGATGGTCATGACACTTATGTGAATGAGCGGTAAGATCATCCAAATAAGGTTGAACGATGTTTTTAATTTCATGAAAACCATAAGACATCCCTCGTTGGAAGGTAGCCCTAACATTCTTAAGGCCAAAAGGAAGAGTTTTATATGCAAATGTCCCCCACGGACAGATAAAGGTCATCTTGTGTTGATCAACGGGTGCAATGTTTATCTGCTTATAACCAAAAAAGTCGTCCATAAAGGAGAAAATCTCACTCCCAGCACATTCATCTATAATTTGGTCTATAAAAGGAGTGGGATAATTCTCCTTTGGACAGGCACGATTAATGTCACGATAATCAACCAGACCCGAATGGTGCCTTGTTTCTTAGTCACTAGTACGATGTTGGACACCCAATCTGTGAGAGGTATAGGATAAATAAATCCATATTTAAGAAGTTTTTCAACTTCTCCCTTAATGGCGGCCTCTTTTCTAGGGTGCACAAGATGAAGTTGCTGATGAGTAGGCTTCAAATTAGGATAAGTCAGAACTTTGTGCACGACTATACTTGGGTCAATGACGAGCATTTCTTCATACGACCATGCAAAAACCTCTTGAAAATATTGAAAAAGATGATTATAAAGCTTGATCTCATGAGGAGAACAAGTTATCCCGATATGAACGTTTTCAATGATACCAGACTTAACAAAAATGTCAATAGGCATTGTTTGGGTAAGATTACCCATTTTCCCTTCTGACCAAACTTCATGAGTCATGATAGGTGTCTGAAGTGGTTGGGTCGGAAAATGAGAAGAGAACTCCTCAAGACAAGTAGAAATGACTTCCTGGATAGGTAAGAACAAGGAATGATGATGAGTATCATTCCAAGGTGCTTCTTGAAGAGACATAATTTCCATGATACTTTTGTCAGTAGGAAATGTCTTGATTAAGGGATCATAAGAATCCCAAGAGCCAAGCCAAGGAGATTGAGAATACGTGTCAAGAGACATACCCAAAGCAATGTGATAAGTATATATTGAGGCCGAAGACGAAACAATCTCCACATAATTAATATCAGTAGGTCTTAATGGCATGACATCACCCCAAGAATCAACTTGATGAGGAGGACGAATGACCCAAGGATCAGACTTGACCGAGATCATGTTGATTGAGGCAACATGCAGAGGTGGGAGAGGAAAAAATACCCATTAAGGTAGGATATTTGAAAATTCTAGCCCCCACTCTCTCATATGGAGCACTAGTATGCTTCACGTAAGGAACATTTCCATTCGAGGAGGAAGAGGCAAAGAAAGACAATTGGTCGACTGTGACGATTTTACCTTGATGAGGAAAACGAAGCACACGGAAAAGAGAGGAAGCTACAACATGCATAACATGGTTCCAACTCCATTCAAGTAGAAGATTATATTAATATTTGCATCAACAATTTCTACTTCGACATTAACTATCTTACCTTCCAAGGTAATGGCAAGATTAGGAAGGACACTGAATGGTCGATAATCACATCCATCAAAGGCTTCCAACATGTTAGGTGATTGGTTAAGGGTATGAGAACCGATTTCCTTCCAACAAGACACATAGATGATGCAGGTAGAAGCACCTTCACCAATGATGGTCCTGTGAGTCATATTTTCATTAATAACCTCCTGAATTAGAAAGGAAATTTGATGGGGTAAGAACGAAACATGGTTCTCTAGATCAAAGAAAATGAGATTAGAATCAGATGGATCAACAACTTCAATGGCCAACAATAATGCTTTCCACTAAGAAGGACCGCTTTGAAGGTCCTCAAGAGTAGACATAGCTGATGGCACTTGAGCCAAATCCTCAACAATATTATAGTGTTGAGCGGCTCGAACGTTTGGATTATACGAGGATTTCGCATCACACCCCAAGAGGATGGTCAGATAGTGGAATCAGGATTAGGTCGCTCTATATGGAGAGGACCGGAGGTCGACGGGACAAAGGAGGAAGGGGTACATTCACTCTCTTTCCCTGTTGTCAGGGTTTGATGATCTTTAGATTTGGTAGCCACATTTATAGGCATATTCATCATAAACACTTGGGAACCTACAGAAGTGGAAGACTATGGATAGTCTACCATTTGGGTCAGTTGGGATGGAAAGGGTTCTTTTAAGACAATTAGGGTCCCTTTTAGCAAGTGACTAACTTCAGATCATTGGGGAAAATCCTTAGCGTAATGATCCTCCTCATAGATGAGGCATGGATACTGAAGCTTTATTTGAGAAGCATCGCCAGAAGAAGACTTAGGAGGGCCCTATTTCGAGGCATCGACTTTGGCCTTGCCTTTGCCCTTCTTTTTGCACTTAGAGATTTTGTCTGTTGTGGTAGTCTGGATAGCATGAACCTTAGATGTTTTAGTAGGACAAGATGATTTTCAAGAGGGATCATTGGAACCAGTGCTCAAGACCAATTTCTGCTTGGAAGAAGATTTTGCGAGGGTCTGAGACATGGAACCAATCACTCCATCAACAGGTGGTGTAGCCGGAAACTTTGATGCTATCAAATACAATGATAGTCTTGGAGCATCGGGCAACATCCCATACAATGTGCTAGATTGCGAGTAGACGAGGCCTAAATACTGGGCACAAGTGATGGTTTGCTCCTCAGTAATGCACCCACCCATAGCTATGTCCCTCGAAATTGGGCTGATGAATGATTTGGTTAACTATTTTGTCAGCAATTTCAAACTTGATCAGGGGACGCCAATGTCTCCATTTGTGTATGTGATTAGAGATATTGGTTGCGGTGTCTTGTTTAAGTGACGTAAGCAGATAGGTGCCATTTTTATAGTAAACTGGAAGTTGGAAATGAGTGAGGAAAGCCATAGCGAGAGAATTGAAATTACAGTAGGTACGTCAAGTCAATTCAATGTACCATTTCAATACAGCTCCTATGAGAGTTCTTTTAAAAAGTAGGAGACGAATAGAATCATCGACGTATGAATTGGAAGAGCACCAGAGGTGATATGTCATCACGTGGGCTTCTGGATCCTCCTTCACTTTTCCATCAAATATGGGGCAATCTCTTGGCACTTTCGTTGGAACTAGAGGCCAGTAAGGCAAATGAAGCATAGGATCATTAATGAGCCTAGACACATCCAACAATTCCAACGTGGCAAAGAATGACAATTGCATATTAAAAGGCATGGTGGGTCTTTGAGTAGACCTGAACTGTGGAACCCATCCTTGTTGGTAAGGATTTTGCCCCCACAGTGGAGGATTTTTCTCCCACTGTAGGTTACCTTAACCTTAGGGAATATTCTATCTTGGTTAGACCTGATACTGTCCTTCCATTCATCGTTGATAGGAATATGCGTTAAAAGGATATTGAGCTTGTTGACCTTGGACGTAAGGATTTTGAAACTACTGACTGTGGACATATGGATTTGGAACTGACTGCCCCTGGACATAAGGATTTTGGACCTATTGCCCCTAGACATAAGAATTTTGAAACTGTTGTTGCAAGGGTTGTGCAATATACCTAGGGGGGATAGTATGGGGTACAGAGGGAGATACCCAAGGGAATAATGTAATAATGGGATGGGCCATAGTTAGTAAATAAAATGGTTAACCTGCATCATGTAAGGGACCACAAGTAGTTAGCAATAATGTAATAAGCTCATTATATTAGATACATGGTATTGAGAGAACCATGGTAATAACCCATGGTATTGTATGTATAAGGCCTATATAGAGCCTAGAGACTCCCCATGGAGAGATCTCAAGGAATATTGTATTGGCAAGCATATGGCTTGTGGAGTGTTCTCCTTCCTTAAGGAGTGATTTATGGTGTTACCCTACCTCAAGGGTTTTGATATCATTAAAGATATGAAGTGTATCTATTTATCTCTTACTATTTCTGAGTATATTTCTATTTTCATATATTTGCAGGTCAGATTAATTACAAGTGGTATCAAAGAACTTTCTTGGGCAAGTGGAGAGACATGTTTTTTGTTTTTTGTAGATATTTTTTGGGGTAGCGTGTTTGTAGATCAGATATAAAAATTTTGGTGAAAATTCTGCAGAAACAAATTTCAGATCTGGATTCTTTGCAAAAAATACCCAAATTCAAGATAACAATCATCCGAATCAGAGTCCGGATGAGAGAGATATCATTGATTTAAAAATCAGGTATGTTGTAGAAATGTTTTGACAAAAATTCATGGACAGCAGATCTACAGTTAAGTTTTGTCATTTTTGTTTGGAATTTTAATTGCACATATGAGATCCTCTTCAAAAATTACCTAATTTCAAAAAAATAATAAGTCAAATCAAAGTCCAGATGAGGGAGATATCGCTGATTTAAAATCAATTTTTTTTCAAAAAAAAATTAAAAAAATATGACGACCGGATAGTTGCAGCGCTTATGTCGGGATTTCTATCACATGGGAAGATGCAGAATGGTTGTTCCATTCTGAAAACTTGTCATAATAAGGATTCTGAGCAATATTGACTGAAGTGTGGCAATTTTAAATTTTTGCCAAGTAAGTGATTTTTTTCTTAAAACCCTCTTCATGGCTTCTACCAAGAATTTTTTTACAAGGAACGATAATGGTCCTACTATTGAAGAATTCATAAAAAGACAAAAGTAATTATGGCTAAAACATTAGAAAGGTTGCGTATGGATGGGTTTGACAGATGAGGCTGCCATATGGTGGAACTCACTTGACAACAAGAAGTACAAACTTTCGGATGAAGAATTTGAAAAACTCCTTTTAGACAAATGGTCTCATGCTGGAAAACAAGATAATGAGAAACATATGGGGTTATTTTCTACTGATATCTCCTTGTTACAGGTTCATGGATGTATTCAGAAGGAGAAGATCATTGTGTCTATAAATCCTAGTTGCAAGAAAAATCTTATAAATGTTAATTTGGAAAAAAAATTGCAAGTTCCAACAAAACACATGGAAAACACACAGGTTGATAATGAGGATGTTCAAGTTTATAAAGATTTGAAGATTTCTATGGATAAGTATGTATTGCATTCTGATTTTTATGCTTCAGATATGGATAATGTGGATGTTGTTTTGGGATACCCTTGGATGGAATTTGTTGGTACTATCAATATTAATGTGTAGAAGAAATTCTTGAAGCTCTGGTATAAAAAGAAGAAAATTACATTATAGGATATTTCCATAAATAAATAGGTAGAGTCCAGGGAAGCTGAAGCCGAAAATGTTACAGGTATTGATACATCAGATGAGGAATCCGTGGTTGAAGTACTATTGTAAGATAAGCAACAACAACAGATGCCACAACATATACCAGATGCCAATCAAGCTCCATTAGGTGGTGAATTAAAGAAAGACACACTGTTGGTTAAAACTTCATTATATCACCACCCACATCACCCAACATGAAAACAAGCAACACAATGGCAACAAATTAGCCACAAGAACAACAACCCCTGCATTAAAAATAGAGAGGGGTTGTTATCACTGAGAATTTTCCTTAGAAGTTATCAGAAGAAGGAAGAGACCGAAGTAACCACAAACCAATCTTTTAAGTATAGGCTCTAGCCAACCTATGACTCAGAGAGGGCTCTCTATATATGATTTAGCTTTGTTTTACTAGGATTTTAGGCTAGTTCTTAACGTTCATGGGGTTTTAGGTTTGAATTGAAGGTTGGGTGGTGGAATTCTTGGACCAGATGAATAGAGTCATCTCTTAAGCCATTGGGCAATGGAGTCAACAAATGGATAGTAGGACTATATCAATTCATTAAAGGGAATGTTCACAGGGCAGGCTAGCAAAGTAAAGTGCAAATATTTAGGTCAAATGGGTGAAATGATCTTAACCAGGGTGAGGGGGCACTTAAGAATTCTCAGACCAGGGTTAAAATGAAGAACAAAGGATAATCATGAACAAAGGGCAATTAAGAATCTTTTGATATATACTACAAGAAACTATTTAAACTAAGGAGCAATCAAGAATTCCTTAACTTAGATTTGTGAAGAAAACATTTAGTATGCATAATAGTCAAAACCGAGTGAAACTAAGCAATTTCTGAGATATCATTCCATGTTATAGCATTCATATTTTTAGAGATGCAAGTAAGACTGTGGAAAACTTAAGGAAAAGTAACATTGAACAAGAGAAAATGCTTATTTGAACTTTCCTTTACACAAGAATCTGGTGAAATATCTGATCTTTACTCCTTGATCCAGCTAGCTGGTCTAGTCATTGATACAATAGAATTTGAGACTTAAGAACAAGAAGTCTATAGAAATGTTTTGGAATCTACACTATATACTTCGATTTGTGAAGTATTTATACAAAATATTATTACAAAATATCTCAAAACAACTTGAGATTTAATATAGGAAATACAAATATCTTCTTGCAAGAAGATAGAGACAACTATTGAACTATTTCATGCTGGAATCTTCTTCAAATTTTACCTTTCGGCTGATACTCTTTGACCCTGATGTGCCGTTTTCACCAATTTATCTGGTTGTTCTGTTTTTACTCTGCAGTAACTTTTTGCTGTAAATTTATCATAGTAAATCAGTCATTGTCTCCCACCATTCTGCATCAGGTAATTTTACATTCATCATTCTCCTATATATCTCATCAGCCTCAATATATTTGGAAAAATTAGGCTTGGTGAGAACTAAATGTTTTTGCTCATGCTCAAGAAAAAACAAATTTTCAAATGTGTTGTACAAAACTTTGCCTGTTGGCAATGCTTTTATGGATGAAGATTGGCTTGTTCCTTAGCTAACTGTCAGAGCCTATTACCATAGTCCAAATATGTCATGAGTTTTTCATTGATAACTAAAGGACTAGGCAAACCTTTCTCTGTCAAAATATGGAATTTAGCCATGAACCTATCAATGGCTACCTGCATATTGTGGCACTTTTCTTCTAAATTGAGCATAAGGTTCCTTTTGGAAAGGAGCTTCCTTATTTCTAAAATGGTCTCAATCCTATTTTCTATATTTATCTCATGGAGCTCATATCTATTCTTGCTGTTGAGGAAGTGGATGAGTCTATTGGCATCCTCATGCTTATCTCCGAACTCCTCTTTTACTTTTTGGATAGCTTCTGTAGCTATCTTTATTAACTTTGTCTGCTAAAAAATAACTTGAATTGATGGCCAAATATCATTGACAGAGTCAATGATAATGGCCCACAACATTTCTGTGGTTTGCCCAAGGGCTTTCTCCAGTGTTAAGTCTTTCTCTAAGACTTTGATTCTCTCACTCATTCTCTGGGCCTTTTGTGCTTCTTCTTTTTTCTTAAGTTGGGAAAGTTTGTAGTCACTTTCCAAACTTGCAACCTTTTCTCTTAACCTATTAATTTAAATAGCCTAGATAGACATTTCTTCCGTGGCTTTGAATAGTTCTCCTGCTTTCCCTACTGATGCACTCGCTTCTAATGTAGATTCTGTTGTTACTGGCAAGGCTGTTGCAAGTGGAGCTGTAGGTACCAAAGATGCTGCTAATGTAGATGGAATTGTTGTGGATACTATAGGGATAACATTTGTTGAAGAAGTGGCCACATCTGCTTGTTTTAATTGGATTAAAGCATCCAATTTCTTTTCTATCTCTTTTAGTTGATCATTCAGCTTTAAGACTAAGTCCATAAGTTCTTTATGTTGTTGTTGGGTTTCCAGGACTTCCAATGTTTATGGATGTTGTAGCTGAGGTATTTTTAGTTGGTTCTTCAATGCAACTATATCATCGTTCTTCTTATTAATGAGCTGCTTTGTAGCTTTTATATCCTTGGGATCGTGTCCCAATTCAATCACTAAGTCCTCTAAGGACTTGATCCTTGCATCCTTGGCCTGTGAGGAGGCCTTTTCCAACTAAAACTGTCCATAAATGTTGTTAAAAGAGTTCTGTAGCTGGTGGGAAGCTATGGCTTCACCTGTCAGGGTGAAGTATATCATCTCTCCAGCCTGTTTGTGTAGTTCAATTTGGTTTATGGGATGAATATCCCTTGCCAACACTTCAAAGTCAACTTTTTTGAAATCAAATGTTGTCTTTGGCTGTTGGGCTGTAGGCTTAATAAAAGACATCTACATCTTTCCCTATTTAATTTCAAAGGCTGACACTAGCCTTGTTTGATTGGTGGGAGTCAGTCTCAAGTATTGAGCATAGGCTTGGGCCTTAAGCCTCTCATTTCTTGCTTTGATTTCCTTGTATTTTTCCTTCATGTCCTGGTCTCTTTCAGTAGGCCTGCTGAAGGAAGGTACTTCCACATTAAGCTTCCTTTCCAACATCTAAGTTTGTGATGTGGAAGGCTCTTGCATGCCTTCAAATGGAGTGGTAGGCCCACTTCTGTTTACCTCTATATCTGTTACCTGTGCCGAATCTTCTTTGTATTCTTGCTCTAAGGCCATATTGAGCCTCTGCCTCTTGCTAGATTTCTATTGCAAATTTGAGGTGCCCACCTCTGATGTGGAAGCTCCCTATTTGTTCCTTTTTGGTATCTTCTCCTCATTCTGAGGAGTCTGCATGACTGGAGGGGTACTCATGGTTGTCTATGGTTGGTCTGATTGCTCTGGCACTTGCAAGAAAGAACCCTCATCAAGTTGTCTTTCTAGATCAATGAGAGTATTCTCTATGTCTACCCTGGTGTTGTCTTCGTCTTCTAGGGTACCTTCCACCCATTCTGTTTGATTGGCATAGGCTTCTATTTCAGGTATGGGATGGTTAATGAAAGGTCCTAGCTTGACCTTTTGTCTCTTCTTTGTGATGAATTCAAAAGGATCATATCTCCATATGAAGCTCTTTTCGAAATTTATGCTCTACAATATCAAGTCTGCCTCTTTACCTGCCTCACTAGAGTTACATATGAAGGGTCCTAGTTGGTCTTTTATTCTAAAATGGGTTTTCTTCTTGGTAGACACAAAATTGAGTTCATCAGAATTGATGATTTGTCTATAGTATTCCAATGCAAACAAACTCATTGGGAGGTATCTTTGTTATATACATTTTTGGGCACTGCAACCCCAAGCATAAAATGTCCATAAACCAAGGGCTCCTAAGTCCCTAAAAGTGTTGTTCCAACCCCTAAAGTAACAAGGTCAACTGATTACAACTTCTCCCAGAAGTTCTCCATGAAAAACCACTCATAACTGGTCAAAACAGGATCATTTCACCTGCTCCATAGGCAAAGTGTGTTGCATCTCACCTAATTACACTTAGTGGGCGTGTTGCATTTCAAAAAGCCCTTATATGGCATGTGATGGGTGAGAAGAGACAAATGTAAGTGTCAATCCGCGAGGTGGAGAAGCATGGAATCTTCCAAAAACTTCTCCTGTGACACTTGCCATTCTGAATTCGACCAAGGATGAGTAAGAGATCATCAATCTCCAAGTGGAAGCAAGAACTGTCAGAGGGAAGACACTAATCAAATCACAAGTTGACTTATCTCCCTTATAGATATTTATATATGGATCCCTCATCCCAGAGATCCAGAGGCTGGAATTTTGCATCTTGTAAGGAATTGCTGTTGGTTTATTGAGGCAACATCATAGTGTTGGGTGATCTAAGCTATGCATGAGGTGAAGAAGGGCTTACTTGCTGAGAGGATGATGCTGGGTCAGAACAACTGGTTGTAACTCTCTTGGATCTTTCTTGATAATCAATAAAGCTATTCAAGTTTTCCTCCATACTCTTGTGTCATTTACGTTTCATGCATTTGTATGGTCAATTTACATTTGATCCTAGATTGTTTATGATAATAGATCCACGTTCTTGTATAGTGTTATGCTACTTTGATTCTACAGCTACTCTATGAAGCTGGGTGTACAAGGAAGCAAGTAGCAAAGGACTGTCAGAAGAGAGAGGAATCGAATTAGGAACCAAGCGCAAGACAGAGGTTGGTCTCCTTTATTCTTCTCTCATCTATCTTTCATAAAGGAAAATGAAAGTAGTTTTACTTTGTTTGTTTCTAAGGTAGCTACCACACCTTAGCAGGATTAGCAGTTCTGCATAGACACTTTTCCCTGTAACAATCTTGGTAGCTTGTATCGTGCAATCATGCAAATGTAGATTCTAATTTTGGTGTGGTTTTGGTACAAGTACCAATCCCCCACTTTCCTCTGCTTGGACAATTGAAGGACCCTTCTTATCTCTGGACTGATTCTAGTAGGAGGGCTTCCTGTCAACATTGTCATGACTGGGTGTACAAATAAATCAATGAAATACAATTAGAGTATGGAGACTAATATTTGTAGATCAATGGGGTCCAAAAAAATACTGACTTGGGCTAGCCCTTGGTGTCCAGCTTTTGCAGGGTGAATGGGAACTTACCAGGTTGATAATACAAGAACATATGGTATAAGACTGAGGAATACTTCAAAAATCTTTCATTGCTCATTCTAAGGAATTTTTCATGCATCCTATCAGCTATAAATTGGGCATAGTCATAAATGACAGTAGGAGGTTGTCCTAGAGTGTAGATGGACATGAAGGCAAGGATTAACTCATCAATGTATTCACTAGTGGTGTACCCCAAAACACAGGATATCTTGGCTACAACGTTCTGGCCCCATGGGAAAAAAAAAGTAGCCCCATATAGAGGGGGATCCTTAGCAATGTGTTTTTCCTCTCTGATGAATGTTTGGAATAATTGGGCCAATTTTACAGAGCTAAGCTTGGGATACTAGTACAACAGGTCTCCAATTGAGAGGGAAGTTACGTCTGGACCTGGTTGGAGCTGCAACATTTCATTAATGGACTCAGCAATGATGGTGAAAAGTATGGTTTGGTTTGGGGAAATGACTTCTCTTTGACTAGGGATGTAATTAGCATGATAGTAGTGGACAATCTCTAGGAAAATGTTGACTTGGGGGAATTGGTATTTGGGCAAATTTGAATCCCAAATGCCAATCTGATCGGCATGGTTGAGGTGTTTTTCCCTACTTTGGCAATGTACTTTGAGTAGGGACTCTTGGGCAGTGGTATCTTTTATTTGGAAATCTTTATTAGCTAAAGGAAGGCAGTTTAGGTCTAAGTGAGGTGTAGAGATGGGCCTTACATCCATTGCAATTGGGGCAACCATACTCAGTTCATGTGGATTTGAGTGTGGGGGGGTAATTCAGAGTTTTTAGGGCAACAACTATTTTGCAGATGGTTATGCCTCAGAGTGTTAAGATCAAAGTGAATTTGATATTTTTTACTTATTTAACAGTGTTATGAGGGTGAGTTTACTTGAATTTGATAATGGAGTTAGTTTTCCACGGTTAAATACTTGGAATTGGGCGGAATTGACTGTAAATGGTGGTTTATGGAGGCCGCAGAGGTCTGTATGGTTCTGGTATGGACTGATGAATGAACTGGGTTGTTTGTAGTGTCTGTGGAGCAATGGCGGAGGTTTGTGAGAAAATTCGTTGTTTGCAGGGGTCACAACGACTTTTTGAGTTCTCAAATAGCAAATGCGCGAAAAGAGTGAAAAGAGGGTAATTGGGCTTATATAGGAAAAATTTTAATTTTGGCGGGTTCATTAATTGATGAATAGTGGGCGGTTTTTTCAGTTATACGAGAAGGTTGTTTAATGGAGTCATCGCACTGCTTTTGAGAGGGAAGTGGTTTTGAGAGGGGCTCACCCGATCTAGTTGAGCATGTGACCCGTAGCATCTCGGGGTCCAAGGAAAACGGCCTTATCGGGTGGGTAAAGAACGGGCATCGGGTGTGGCCGATATGATTATGGGACATTGGATGAGGCGAAGGGGTGATCAGTGGTGGTTAGTGTTAGCGCTTGGAATTCACCTAGGCTGAGATAGACAAACTCTCAAGGCTACATCAAACCATTTCACCTCGTAGCTAGCCCTACGAGGTATGAGAAGGCTCTCTCGGGTCAGATTCGGTAGATCTTTCAATATGATTAGGCTGACCAATTAAGAATAAAGATTTTAGGCTAGTAAATTGATAGGGGGGTTTGATTTAATGATTTTGGGGTTTTTGGTGGCAATTGGTGGAAGTGCAATTCAGGGTGCGGGGATTGAGCACAGTTTTCGCAGGGGGATCTTAGGGGCAAGGTAGGAGTGAGTGCTGATGCCTTAATCTGAGATGGATGATCAGAGATGATAGAGGAGAAGCTAAAGAGGGCAAACACACAATTCGAATCCTCTCTAGACAGTAGAAAACATTAAAATTGAACAAACTAAAAAGCTGAGCATGCTAAAACATGAGTTCAAACTTTACCACTTCATCTGTCCAATTTAGAAGCATAAGAGAGATGTGAAACACATAAACAAACTTACAAGAACATGTAGAGAACACACCATCAACACATCAATCCACAAGAATCCTCAAAGATGTCTGTAAAACCCTGGCTTTCCTTGCCTCAAATTGCAGAAATAGATGCACAATATACAATAAAGCTTCCTTACACAAGAGTCCAACCATGAAAATGAGAAGGAGAGAGCATAATATAGACCATCTAGACCATCTAACTCCTTTCCCCACCTCTAGGGGTCGAGCTCAGCTTCCTAGGAGCAGTTTGAACTAATTCTAAACTAAGAACTAGAAAATAGGCAGCCCAACAACTTGCCTCTATTACTTAGCTAACTCATCCATGCATTAATTTTTCACTTTTTACATCATGGAAGCTTCTAGAAGGGTAAAGAAAGATTAAATCTACCAAAGTGCCATGAAAATATTACATTTATCCATCATCTACAAGTAAAAATAGTCAACCATAGTCAAAACAGTGTTTTTTGACCAAAAATGTGAATTCTGGCAAATCTGGAAGTTCTGGTCGCGCCCCTGGAAGTTCTGGTCGCGCACCTTCACAACTGTTTTTGAGTGGGTTCCACTGGTCCAAATCAGGTGTAAGATGGCTCATTGGAAAGCGTGATCTGTCTACTTTCCATCCCAAGTGGAATTTCTGGATTTGGAGTTGATTTGACCCCTCACAAATCATTTCTCCCAAGGTCACTTTCTGCAACTCAAAAAGTGGGCAAAAAGTCATTTTTTTGATGTATTTTGAGCTTTTGGAGGCTCAAAACTCAAAACCAGGCTTCTCCCAAGCATTGGTAATTTTTCTTTTTGCATGCCCTTTCCAAAAATGCCAAGTTTTCAAAATTCCGAGCAGTCCTCCAAAATGGTCTCACCCGGGGTGAGACCATTCCAATGGCCTAAACCTGTAAATTGCACAAAAAATTCACAAATGACAAAATTTTCTCCAAATTTCTTGAAATTTGGGCTGGGAGTCCCCAATCAAGTACCATGCTCAGTCAAAGAGGCTTTGGCCAAAGTTTGGAGTGGATTGGGCGTTTTCCTTCGTTTTTGTGCTTTAGCCAACCGTCCTTGGAGCACCTTCGTTCTCGCCGGTATTTTTGACATTTCTCTCAAACCATGATACCTGTGTAAAAAGTGAAAGAGGTTTTTCTTCCTTGGCATGTTGTGGACAAAAACCTCTCTCAGTTTTGTAAAATTCATCTTTGATTGATCAGAAACAGCTTTTGAGTGAAACTTGTCCCGATGTGTGAAACAAGGGATTTTGTCGAAATGGAGCGAAATGAAGGGGATAGAGGGCTTCTAAATTCTTGGGGAAATTTTTGGGAGTGGGGAGGGATGTTAGGAAGTAGGGGAAAGTGGAATCTCAGAGATTGAGTGAGGGGAAGGGGTCGAAAAGGACAAAACACAGGTCAAACCTAGAAAATTGCCAGGTTGTAGCTAGAAACTAGGGTTTGTGGAAAAATGAGCAATTTGGCGGATCTATGGGATGGGAAGTGTTTGATAAGGTACTTTAAGGATAGGGGAAGGTGTATGAACATCTGGAAACAAGTTTTGCCGGTTATTTAGCCGCCCAAGAGAAATTGCCTTCAAAAACCTAGGAGAGGGAAATGAGCTTGCCTGGGTGGCAACTGAAGCATCAACAAGGTGTGAAATGACTCATTAGACACTAAGATGACAATGAAAACCCTCTGAATGATGATAGGCTCAGCTGAATGATGACATGGACTGACTTTTGGGCAAAGCCTAGACCTAATGCCTAGTGACCAAATTTTGCTTGAAGACTCACTGAAATGACAAAATTTGACCTTGACACTTCAAAATCACTTTGTAAGAGCACATTTGATCACTGGAGAAAGGATGGAAAGGCTGACACTAACATTGGCTCCAATGGGGATGGTAGCTCCTTTGAGGTGCCAAGAACCTTAGACCTCTGGGAGAGCAGACCAGTGCCTTACAATCATTGGGCAATGGAGTCATTATTTACACATGTGACCCAACACTTTGACACATTTATTAGATGAAAACTTGACTGAACACTGACTGCAACTTAACTTAAGCTTGACTCAAACCGACTCAATGACAAGCTGAAATAATTTGAAAAACTCACTCAATAGACCAACACAAATGACTCATGACTGACTTAACTAAAACAAGAACTTACAAAGCTTGTTGAAGGGCAGCAGTCCATCAAGATTTGAAATCATGATGACAACCACCTGTGTTTCTTACAAGACAATATACATCAAACTATATCATAATGCCAATGTAACCAATCAATCAAATGCCTTCTTGATTGTTTCTTCCAATCAGATCTCATGATCAACAATAGATACTGGTAACCGGGCATCCAAAAACATAGCTGACCATGATCTCCTTCATCACTGAACACTGCAATAAACACTATCACTGCTGGCTGCAACAAACTTGCTAGAGGATCATGAAAAACATGAAGATTTGCCACTGCCACCTCCTGCTGAAAGAACAAGGTGTCCTTTGCTTCAAACTCTGATCTTCCTTCATCATGTGATTCGATAAAAGTATGCTCATGGGCTTCAAAAAACTCCGAACAAATGGATGAGCAGATCTCTTCTTGGAAAAACATTTCAGCACATGAAACATATGAAGAATCTGAAAGGTAATCCTGTATGCTATAATCTTCGGTGGTCAGACAATATGGTAGGTGATCTTCATATGATAAGACAGCCAAATTCTCATTACATTCTTCAATCATAAGGAAAGAAACTTCAGCTGATTCTTGAGGTGCAAAAATGACAGTTCTATCATCTACCATAAATTCATCCAAAGGAACTGTTTCTCTTACTTGAATGAAGATCTCATCTTGATTTTCATGAACTAACTGAATTACCTCCTCATGCAGGCTTTGCATGCTGTCTTCTTCTGTGGGCAGGTCTGAAATGAGCTCTTCTCTTTCACCATCTTCAGCCATATAACAAATTTCAACCTGCTGATCTATAAAGCTGCTTACAAGACTGTCATCCTTTTCAGAAGAGGAAGAAGGTCCACCATCATCTTCTTGACCATGTGTGCACTGCAAATCTGCATTAACTTGAGCTGGAGCAAGACCTCTCAAGAGCTGATCTATCTCCTCTTCGGACAAAGGAGATAATGCCTTTTGTTTTCTTCTGCTCAAACAGTGATTGTCTTCATTGATTTCAAGTGAAGGAGTATACAGATTTTCCTCATACTGCTGATCCATTTCATGCAATTTCTGTTGATTGTCAAGAGGCGAAATTTTTTCATTTTCCACCATACTAAGATCTTGGTCCTGCTGCAAATTTTCATGATCGTCTCTATGGGAATCCTCTAGGTTCTCTTCATGTTGCTGAAATGGATTCTCATACAAAGCCTCCATGATCTCAACATCCATAAAATTATCATCTTCATAATACTTCTCAAGGCTTTCAATAAAATTATGTACATGGCTACAACAGTTCTGAACTAAAATCAAAGATGGATATGATTCTTTATACTTTTCAAAGAACACGGTATGAAAATCCCTTAAACAATAAATTGAAGCAGATGGCAAACTTTCATACCAGAATCGGGCTTCATCTTCCAGAGTAGCCATAAACATTTTCATCAAACAGTCCTCAGGAAAATTGATCTTTAACTTGCGAACATGCATATGAAATCTAATCAAATGTAAAGCAGCATCCTTCTTACCATCAGCGTTAAATGTGGGCAGATTCCTTGACCAATCTACCTTGGGCATCTTATTCGGAAAACCTGGAATGTGATCTCGGCTCAAGGGAGCATATCTTCTTGCAATCTGATCCATCTTGAGAAATCTCAAAGCTACTGATCTCTCTGCAGTGAAGTCACCATGAAGCACAGGTTGCTGGATTCTTCAGTGAAAGGAGTCGCCAGTGAATGATTTCAGCCTTTCAAGTGTCTGATCGTTGTCCACTATCAACAATCAGATCTGAACTTGATACATGTACTGGGGTAAAATGCAAATGAAGTGGTCGTATTCACAAGCTCACGGAGATTGACTGAAGCAGCGTTTATCTACTAACGCTGATGTAAAACAAGAGCGTTTTCGAAGGCTTCTGGCGTAACTTCAGGCTCCGTCTAAGACTTATGAAACAAACACATCAATCAACAAACAATTTTGTTCTCCCCAGTATGGTCGCCAATATGTTAGCGCTTGGAATTCACCTAGGCTGAGATAGACAAACTCTCAAGGCTACATCAAACCATTTCACCTCGTAGCTAGCCCTACGAGGTATGAGAAGGCTCTCTCGGGTCAGATTCGGTAGATCTTTCAATATGATTAGGCTGACCAATTAAGAATAAAGATTTTAGGCTAGTAAATTGATAGGGGGGTTTGATTTAATGATTTTGGGGTTTTTGGTGGCAATTGGTGGAAGTGCAATTCAGGGTGCGGGGATTGAGCACAGTTTTCGCAGGGGGATCTTAGGGGCAAGGTAGGAGTGAGTGCTGATGCCTTAATCTGAGATGGATGATCAGAGATGATAGAGGAGAAGCTAAAGAGGGCAAACACACAATTCGAATCCTCTCTAGACAGTAGAAAACATTAAAATTGAACAAACTAAAAAGCTGAGCATGCTAAAACATGAGTTCAAACTTTACCACTTCATCTGTCCAATTTAGAAGCATAAGAGAGATGTGAAACACATAAACAAACTTACAAGAACATGTAGAGAACACACCATCAACACATCAATCCACAAGAATCCTCAAAGATGTCTGTAAAACCCTGGCTTTCCTTGCCTCAAATTGCAGAAATAGATGCACAATATACAATAAAGCTTCCTTACACAAGAGTCCAACCATGAAAATGAGAAGGAGAGAGCATAATATAGACCATCTAGACCATCTAACTCCTTTCCCCACCTCTAGGGGTCGAGCTCAGCTTCCTAGGAGCAGTTTGAACTAATTCTAAACTAAGAACTAGAAAATAGGCAGCCCAACAACTTGCCTCTATTACTTAGCTAACTCATCCATGCATTAATTTTTCACTTTTTACATCATGGAAGCTTCTAGAAGGGTAAAGAAAGATAAAATCTACCAAAGTGCCATGAAAATATTACATTGATCCATCATCTACAAGTAAAAATAGTCAACCATAGTCAAAACAGTGTTTTTTGACCAAAAATGTGAATTCTGGCAAATCTGGAAGTTCTGGTCGCGCCCCTGGAAGTTCTGGTCGCGCACCTTCACAGCTGTTTTTGAGTGGGTTCCACTGGTCCAAATCAGGTGTAAGATGGCTCATTGGAAAGCGTGATCTGTCTACTTTCCATCCCAAGTGGAATTTCTGGATTTGGAGTTGATTTGACCCCTCACAAATCATTTCTCCCAAGGTCACTTTCTGCAACTCAAAAAGTGGGCAAAAAGTCATTTTTTTGATGTATTTTGAGCTTTTGGAGGCTCAAAACTCAAAACCAGGTTCTCCCAAGCATTGGTAATTTTTCTTTTTGCATGCCCTTTCCAAAAATGCCAAGTTTTCAAAATTCCGAGCAGTCCTCCAAAATGGTCTCACCCGGGGTGAGACCATTCCAATGGCCTAAACCTGTAAATTGCACAAAAAATTCACAAATGACAAAATTTTCTCCAAATTTCTTGAAATTTGGGCTGGGAGTCCCCAATCAAGTACCATGCTCAGTCAAAGAGGCTTTGGCCAAAGTTTGGAGTGGATTGGGCGTTTTCCTTCGTTTTTGTGCTTTAGCCAACCGTCCTTGGAGCACCTTCGTTCTCGCCGGTATTTTTGACATTTCTCTCAAACCATGATACCTGTGTAAAAAGTGAAAGAGGTTTTTCTTCCTTGGCATGTTGTGGACAAAAACCTCTCTCAGTTTTGCAAAATTCATATTTGATTGATCAGAAATAGCTTTTGAGTGAAACTTGTCCCGATGTGTGAAACAAGGGATTTTGTCGAAATGGAGCGAAATGAAGGGGATAGAGGGCTTCTAAATTCTTGGGGAAATTTTTGGGAGTGGGGAGGGATGTTAGGAAGCAGGGGAAAGTGGAATCTCAGAGATTGAGTGAGGGGAAGGGGTCGAAAAGGACAAAACACAGGTCAAACCTAGAAAATTGCCAGGTTGTAGCTAGAAACTAGGGTTTGTGGAAAAATGAGCAATTTGGCGGATCTATGGGATGGGAAGTGTTTGATAAGGTACTTTAAGGATAGGGGAAGGTGTATGAACATCTGGAAACAAGTTTTGCCGGTTATTTAGCCGCCCAAGAGAAATTGCCTTCAAAAACCTAGGAGAGGGAAATGAGCTTGCCTGGGTGGCAACTGAAGCATGAACAAGGTGTGAAATGACTCATTAGACACTAAGATGACAATGAAAACCCTCTGAATGATGATAGGCTCAGCTGAATGATGACATGGACTGACTTTTGGGCAAAGCCTAGACCTAATGCCTAGTGACCAAATTTTGCTTGAAGACTCACTGAAATGACAAAATTTGACCTTGACACTTCAAAATCACTTTGTAAGAGCACATTTGATCACTGGAGGAAGGCTGGAAAGGCTGACACTAACAGTTAGGACATGGAGTTGGACTATGATTTACACATAAAGTTTTCGGGGGTCCATGGGTCTAATCACCAATGGTATGGGATTAAATTAACATTTAATCTTATCAGGGGCACCTTTATACATGATTAAGGACTGAGGGCAGGATTTTCATATATTTCATGGGATATGGGGTAGTCATATAATTTATAACTAAACTAATGGGTGGGGTTATTTTATATGAAGGAGTTAAATATATATGGGCTAATGGGTTTATGGGGAATTTTGTATATTTAATTAAAAAGTTAATATGAGGTGAAATGGGCAGAAGGGGTATTGTACTTAGGTATATGAAATATTATGCACTTCCATACACTTAGTACTTAGGATAAATGTAATTTTTGGTGGGTTTTTTGCATAAAATATGTTTATCATGGGGTTTTCCTAGGTAAAAAGAATTTAACCTTAGGAAAAGGGGTTTTGTGAGGGGGATGAATGAATTGCAAGGGAATTTAACACCTTTCCTTCTTAAGTCATCAAGCCGAGGGTCCAGTCCCACTAGAAATCAGAGAAATGCTCTGAGCCTTTTTGACTTAAAGAACTATAGGTATTAATATTTCTATTATGAAAGGGAAATTAGTGAGTGCCATAGGAGTTAAAATGAGTGATGGGGATGTTAAAGAAATCACATTGTGAACCATTGCCTTTGCTTTGTTTACCACTTATGCATATTTTAAAAGATGCATTTAAAACAATGACATAAGTGTTTTTGGTGTTATCACATGATGTTTCTACAACCTTTCTACTACTTACCCATCCACTTACCCTACCATTTTTTTCTTCGCTTTATTTGGGTGCATTTAGACTAGCAAACCCTTATAAATATTTTTCTTTTCTTTACATAGAAAACTATTTAAATCTAACCTTATATCATCCAAGGGCTCAAATTAAACTGATGAGCTCCTTTTATTCACTCTACTTATCTAATGGTCTACCAAGATTACACTATTTGGTTAGATTTTATTCTCTAACTATAAACATAAAATTTAAAACATGAAATAGCCAAGTTTAAACAATTTGACTAACATGGATTGTGGCATGAGTAACAAGCTGCACACAATCATTTATTATGCATAAAAAGTAAATTGTAGTGCCATTTTGTCTTACACACTTTTATGGTCTCTTTTTGTCTTTTAGGTTCATATATTTTCATTTTTTTTACCTTTTCATTCTTTTTGTTCTTCGATTGTTCTTTTAGGACATACCCTCTTTATATTTTTTAAATTTTTTAATATGGAAAACATTTGTAGAAAGAAAAGGTATGTACAATATTACAAGGTTTAACCTTAGTCATTCAAAATTATGACTCCTATTAGTATAGGAACCTAACAGGGGCGACAATCCACCCACAACACATCAACACAAAAGAGCCGCCAAGGTAAAATTTCATCTCAAGTGAGCGAGGCACCAACTAGATCGAGGGTTCACCTTTTTCTTGGATGGCTAGATGCACATGCATGGTACTAGTGGACTACTCTTTTGAGTATATCTTATTATTTGTGTTCTTCTTATGTTTCGGGGACGAAACATGTTTAAGGGGGATGGAATGTAGTATACCTAGGGGGGGTAATATGGGGCATAGAGGGAGGTACCCAAGGGAATAATGTAATAATGGGATGGGCCATATTTAATAAATAAAGTGGTTAACCAACATCATGTAAGGGACCACAAGTAGTTAGCAATAATGTAATAAGCCCATTGTGTTAGATATATGGTATTGAGAGAACCATGGTAATGACCCATGGTATTGTATGTATGAGGCCTATATAGAGGCTAGAGACTCCGAGATGTCAAGGAATATTGTATTGTCAAGCATATGGCTTGTGGAGTGCTCTCCTTCCTTAAGGAGTAATTGTATGGCGTTACCCTGCGTCAAGTGTTTTGATATAAATAAAGATTTGAAGTTTATCTATTTATCTCTTGTTATTCTCTGTATATTTGTATTTTTATATATTTATAGGTCAGATCTATTACAGGTTGACCTTGACCTTGCAAAGGTTGACCTTGGCCCTAAATGAGCTGACCTTTCAAATCCTGGATAATTTCTTTGTCATTTCCAACCAGAAACATATCATCCACATACAATACGAGATAAATAACACGGTCACCAATTAATTTAAAATACACACAGTGATCTACTTTTCTTCCGGTGAAGCCAAGTCCTTGTGTAAATGTATCAAATTTCTGATACCACATACTTGGTGACTGTTTTAACCCATACAGAGGCTTCTTTAACTTGCATAACAGTTCTTTCTTACCCTTCACTGCAAAGCCTTCAGGTTGCTTCATGTAGATCTCATTTTCCAGATCCCTGTGAAGAAATTTTGTCTTCAAATCCATCTGTTCTACCTCAAAATCAAAAGCAGCAGCAACAAATAAAAGTAAGCTAAAAGAAGCTACCTTGGCAATAGGAGAAAAAATATCACCAAAATCAAGTCCCGGCTCTTGGGAATAACCTTTTACTACCAACTGAGCTTTATATTTCTCCATCTTTCCTTCTGCATTTTTCTTCTTCTTTAACACCCATTTGTTGCCAATGGGTTTCTTTCCAGCTGACAACTCCATTAGATCCCAAGCCTCATTTTTGTGCAAAGATGTCATTTCATCAACCATGGCCTCTTTCCAGAGTTTTCCATCCTCTGAATCTACTGCTTCCTTCACAATTCTGGGATCATCATCAGTAATAGATAAAGAAAAATTTGAACATAAAATAGATGGACTATACCTTTTTGGCTACCTTTTTACTCGAATTGATCTTCTCACACCCGGAGTTTGTGGCTCTTCATCTTTTGAATCCTCCTCTGCTGTAGAGTCTAATTCTTCCTCCTTAAGCTCAAACTCTATCTTCTCATGTTCCTTTGGTTGGACTTCATGTTTCATAACATCTTTCACCTCTCTGAACACCACATCTCAGTTGTACACAACCTTCCTTGTTACTGGGTTCCAAAGCTTCTAACCCTTTAAACCATCCTTATACCCAATAAAGATGCACTTTAAGATTTACTATCAACTTTGTTCTTTTCTCCTTGGGAACATGTACATATGCATCACATCCAAATACCCTCAAATGTGAAAAAGAGGGTTTCTTACCAGTCCATACATCTCGTGGAGTCTTATCCTCCATAGCTGATGAATGTGATCTGTTGACCAAGTAACATGCAGTCTCCACTGCCTCTACCCAGAATTATTGTCCTAACTCGGCAAAACTGAGCATGCTTCTTTGCCTTTCCATTAACTTCTTATTCATTCTTTCTGCAACTCCATTTTACTGAGGTGTATATGGAGTAGTCTTCTGCTGTGCTATACCACACTTATTACATAATTCTTCAAATTCCTTACTGCAAAACTCTCCACCATTATCTGTCCTCAGCACCTTTATCTTTTTCTCTATCTAGTTTTCCACCAGAGCCTTAAATTCTTTAAACCTGTCAAAGACTTCAAATTTCTTCTTAAGGAAATATATCCATGTATTCCTTGAGAATTTATCTATAAATGATACATACTACACAGACGTACCCAGTGATGGAACCTTCACAGGTCCAAACACATCACTATGCACAAGTGCTAACATATGTTTCGGCCTTTTACCACTAGAGGGGAAACTCACCCGATTCTGCTTCCCATATACACAATTTTCACAGAAATCAAAATCAAGAGAGATATTACTCATACCTTCTACCATACCTTTACCATGAAGTATCCGAAGGCCCTTCTCTCCAATATGTCCAAGCCTTTGATGCCACAGCATGGTCTTCTCTTCAGAGACCACTAGATTTTCTGCTCCATTTTCAGGAACCACAAAGCTATTTCACCCATCAACCACAATGAGATACCTTGCAGCTTGTACATAGTTCCAATCCGAACTCCCCACATCAATACCAGTGCTCCCCAAATCATCTTGTAGGTATCCTTCTCGAACACTGTTTTTACACCTACATCATCCCTCTTGCTTACAGAAGCCAGATTTCTAGTTAATGTAGGAATATGTATAACACCTGGAAGGGTTCTAACCCTTCCACCTTGCAACTTCAACTTTAATTTTTCGTGACCAACGATTCTAGCCTTCTTGTCATCCCCCAAGAAGACGTCACCACCATCAAATTTCTCATACTCGCAAAACCACTCTCTATGGGGAGTGAAGTGAAAGGATGCACCTAAGTCAATCAACCATGCCTCATGATCTACATGTGTACTTGAAGAAGCCAAATACACATCCCCACCTTCAACTGCGGTGGTTTTCGCCTCTACGAAAAGAGCATCATCAGATCCCTTTCCTTTATCAGGAGATTTAGATTTACAGTCCCTTTTGTCGTGCCCTTCCTTTCCGCATTTACAGCACAGTACCTTTAGAGGTTTTCCTGGAGATTTAGATCTACTTCTAGATTTAGATCTCCCACTCGATGACTTATTTTTGTTTCTGTTTTGGGACCGTCCTCGTACAAACAAGGCATCACCATTCTAGCTCTCCATATTTTTCCATCTCATCTCCTCTGTCAGCAAGGATGAGACTATTTCATCAAACTGCAAGGCAGTTGCATTGCTACCTATCGCAATAACCAAACTATTCCCCGAATCTGGTAGAGAACACAACAAACTGATGCACTTATCTTCATCTGAAATTTTAATGTCAATAGATAATAACTGACTTACCATAGTATTAAATACATTTATATGTTCTGTCATCGGGTCTCCATCTTTCATCCTCAGGTTATACAACATTTTCCGTAGGAATAGTTTATTCACTAGAGACTTAGATTGGTATAAATTCCCTAAATTGTCCCACAAAGCCTTCATCATAGCTTCCCTTGATACATTCAGCAATACTGAATCCGAGACACACAATCGTATTGTGCTCTTAGCCTTCTGATCCAACTTCTTCCATTCTTCATCGGACACTCCCATTGGTTTAGTACCTGGATCTACCGTGACCCACTGATCTTTATCCACCAACAAATCCTCCATCTTCAGTTTCTAACTCAAAAATTTGACCATTAAATTTCTCGATCTATATCTTTCCACTGCTCGCCATCCTCTTTGACCACTAGAATAGATCCCATAGATCTCCCACTGAATAGGGTCTACCATAGGCCCAAGAAAAACCCCTCAACAACAAAGGCGTCCCCTTGAAGCTAAAATAGCTCTGATACCAAATGTAGGTTTTAACCCCGTACAGAAATTACCTGCATACGAATTCTAAAACACAGAAAATAAACAATAGCAAGAGCATAACACATAAAACACATATACATAGAGATTTTACCCTAGATCCCAAAACTAGGACTACCAGTTTGTTTTTTCATTATGTTCCTTTCAATGTTACAATACATACATGCCGAAGCATCCAATACCATGGACTGGAAACCATCACGTCCAAAACCATGGACCGAAAACCATCACATCCAAAACCCTATGCGGAAATCATGCACAAAACCATAGGTCGGTCTGCCCAACCTAACATAGGGTCCAAAACCAAAATTTTCCAAGGCGCTTCCCCGGACCCCATAAAGTGGGGTTACCTGTGCCCTGCAAACCCCCTGTGGCTCCCCTCACTACCCAATCGGCGGAACGAAGCAGGGGCTCTGCCCCCCTTCTAACCCCCTGGTTAACTACATGTTCTAGTTGTGGAAAGAATATAGCACAACCAAACACTTAAGAGGCTAAGGAGTATTAAGCTACCAAATAAAATATGAAATTGATATAGGAAAAAAAATATCAATTGTATTATTGTGACAAAAAGGAAAGTACAACCTTCACCTTAACGTTGCAGGTTTCTTAGACGTGCTCGAGTTCCAGCACCACTATTATCATCTCATGATTCACCTCAAGCAATGGAAGTTCAAGGGCTCTTCCTCTTTTCTCCAAACCAAACAAACTAGAAGGCTAAAGCTCTCAAGAGTTGTCTTGGCTATCAAGATTTTGCAGATTATTCCAGCCCTTTCATTAGCTAGCTGAGGTTGGAAAAGGAGGAGTTTATATAGCTTGATAGAAGGGAAATGGATTCTCTTATGATGGGAGAGGCATTATCCCTTTGGGTTTGTTCCATTTTAATAGGGGAAAAGACCCCAAATAGTCTCTCTCAGCTCTATCTCACCTAACCATTTACCAGAATTTTGTTCATGAAGCTTCTAGACCTGGAAGCTTCGACTCTATTTTTAAAAACCTTCCAAAAGAGGATCGACGTGGGTCATGAATGGATTACCAGCATTGTTTTGTGCTAGGCCTAGTGTCAGACTCTACAAGTTAGCACAAGGAAGAAACTGATTGATAGTGTCAGTCTTGAAAATTGAGTTTGAAGGAATATTCTTGGGAATGATGTAAGAGGGAAATGTTCTACAGATGAAGAGTAATGTAAGGACATGTTCCTCATGATAGGAAAGCACATGAAGGTCACTGTAGGGGTCCTCCAAGATCAAGGAATAAGGAATACAAGGACAGTGACAAAATGTTGTGTAACATACCTCCCTCGCTAAGAGGGAGTGTTGATTTGTGTAGCTTGGGAGGTACTCCATGTCCTAATGTTTAGGGTTTGGAGGGAAAAGCACCACAAGGGTCACTTGTGGGCTTGGAAATTAAGGTTGGGGTTTTTCACCCATTAGGATTTTGGTCAAAACCATGATGAATTTGAGCATGAGAAAATTTGAGGTGATAGAGCTTGGCATGTCGATTCCAATGCTCTAAAGATCACTCAAATCAGAGCTCTAGAACGAAGTTATGAATTTTTTGAGTTGACAGCTAATTATGGGCAATCAATTCATGTAGGCTTGAAGTGAATTCATCCAAGAGACATGCCTCTTCATCAATTCGTGGAGCCCTTCATTTAGTGTATCAATAGAAGGTGGAGAGCATTCATTTAGTCATCCTTTTGTGCAATGCATACCTTGAGAACAATTCGTGTAGGAAGGGAGTTATCTGTTTTGAGGCTGCAGCAAGGGAGGTTAGGGAAGTGTGGGTTGGAGGACTGTTTCAAGGGTAGAACAGGTGATGAGCCTCATCATTGGGTAATTATATGGGCCTTAATTCACCTCCTAACTTAGTCAAACCAACTATCCTCATAACTTATTACATGCTTTTGATTATATTTTTTTCATGAGATGAGTTAGAGTTGGATATTTTGCTTTTTGGTCTAATGTGCATTTAATGTAGGATTAAAGGAGAAAATCAAGGAATTTTGGCAAAGGCCAAGGTCAAAACTTGAATGCGACATGGGAGAGGGATTATAGGAGGTAAATCCTCCTCATTTACTATCCCTCCATTCAAATATTCCTCCATCATCTCGGAGTGCAAACAACCAAATCATGAGGACTAGAAGGTAGCCGAGCAAGTGAGAGACAAAGCACCAATTTATCTCAAGCTTGGGAGCTGAGCCTCCCTAATTTTAAGGAATTCGTTGGAGATTTCAAATGTATAAGTAGAGAGGCATAGGACCTCAGTAGGATTCAGGTTTTCATTGTAAAACTCTACTCTATTTTTGAGTTGCAAGACTTGTGACACTTCTTTGATGTAATCTGTTGTTTTGGTAATAAGAATGAGTTTTTATTTTAGCCAGCACTGAGTTAACTCAGAGGGTTGAATATCTTGGGTTAGGACCCAACCCTAGCAGCCAAGGCTCCTCTTTATTGTACATGTATTCTTAGTGTAGATTCATAGCTTAATTTTTAATTTGCTTATTAGATGCATTTCCATTACAAGTAGTGTAGATTAGATTGGTTGTTTGATATTTTGCTTCCATTTGTGACTTATTTCAAGTAGCAGGTTAGCAAGGAGAAAAAGGATCGCCACAAGGTTTTCAATAGGTGCCTTGGCCTTACTTCCTCCTTCTGGGACCATGACTTGAGGAAGGGACCCTTCAGCAGCCCCAAAAGCATAGATTTCTAATTCTTTTATGAGCTTTGGTGTTTGTTGTCTTTAATTCAATACTTGGTTAATGTTGCAAGGTAGATTTCATTGTCATCTTTTTCCATCTCCATTTTTGCAATAATATCTCACTCATGCTTTCACTCCCTTTAGTAACTTCCTTCATGCATAATATAGGCAGTTGATTCATGCTTTTCTAGTTTATGAAAATGTATATTGTTGCATAGTTTTTTTGGAAGACACACATGTTTTATGTGGAGCAGGTGCTTTAAGAGGAGACCAAGACTTCATAGCCAGCAAACCCCTTCCACTTCATCCACCTTAACCATCCCTTGTCTTCACCATCACCCTCGCTAGTTTTTCATCATTGTTCATTGAAATTCTCCTAAACACATTGAGTGAATCTAGCCATCTCTTATCTTGGATATTGACTCCTAAGTGCTCCTAGACCTTCTAACACTCCATTCCACCCATCACACACCTTTCCTAAGCTTCTGAACACCTCCAACACCTCAGAATTAGCTCTGAGTTGTATCCTGTAGGTTTCTAGTACATCTTATAGGTTTTCTTAAAATAGCCTGTTTTGAGGCCGAATTGATGGGAAACAATTAGGAAGTCACAAAAAGCCTCCTAGGACCCCTCTACACCATCCACTTCCACATTAGTATTATTTGATGCGTTTCAGTTCTGTAGCTCAGATAGTAGCATTTTTTTTATTGTTGATTTAGCATCTCTGCTTGGGATAGCTTCTTAAATGGTTAACTGTGGTGTGGTGTGGTTTAGCATTACATGTTGGATTTCTCCATTATTGCAGTAGAGTAACTCTCTTAGAGTAGATTTTCCTTTCTTCAATCAAAGAATCAAGCTTCTTTTGACTCTATAGAAATCTGGCTTGGAACCCCACTGGTCTCTCGCCAGCTGAACAGTGACAACAGGCAGAACCATCACTTTTACTTGTGCATACAACATTGTCACCTCCAAGTTTGTACAAACCCTGGGTTGATAAGTAAAGCTGGTAGCTTAGGATTTGCAGCATACTTGTTGCAATACTGGAACTCATCACTTTTTTTCATCGTTGCTAGGGAGGTGTCTGAGTAGAATGTGATTACTGCTTTCTTTTCTTCTATTTCTTGTCTTCAATATTCTACCATTAGTTTATTTCTGCAAAAGTAATCTAGTTGTTTCCTTTCTTTCATTTTGCATTATCTTCTTTCCTTTCCATTCTGCAAGTAGGATTCCAATTCAGCAAGTAGATTTTTCATTCTGTCAGTAATTTTCATTCAATAACCAATTTCAATTTTGCAAGTACTTTCCAAGATTTAAAAAAGTATACAAAACCAACCCAAAAATATTTCCTCTCATCCCTCGTAGGAATAGGGACAACTTAGGGAAAGTTTTTCCAAATACCCCCACTGCATCCAACAGCCAACCTCCTCCCTTCTTCGGTGGTTGTGAACTAGAGGAACCCTTAAGTGAGCAACTTGGCATATTTGAAGAACCTACAGGGGAAAAAGAAGAAGAGGAACCCATTCCTACTGAACCAATGGTTGAAAACGAAAATGAAAGAGGGAATAGAGAGAGAGTTAAGGGTGCCTTCCCCATCAGGGAAACCAATGGGGACACTAAGATTAAAAATATAAGCCCCCCTTCCCTACCTCATTTCCATTTCCTAACCATAGAGGACCCCGACACTTTCTTGTTTGCGTTTTCTATTATATTTCAAAATTATGGGTATACAGATGATGAGCAAAAGTTTAAACTATTTCCATCTACCCTCAAGGATGCAGCATTGCGCTAGTTCATGGGTTTACCTGGAGATAGAATCACAACTTGGGTTCAGATGTAGAAGGCCTTTAACAACAAATATCGGGACTACTGTCGGTCAAATTATACTAAAGAAGAAATTTTCAAGATGACCATAGGCCATGATGAATCCTTAGAAGACTACGAAGAGAGATTCTAGCTTAGTTACAAAAGGGCTAGGTGCACACTTGACCCTGAGTCATTGAAGTTGGTCCTACTTAGGGGAGTAAGAGAAGATCTTCTGGATACCTTACTTTTCTTAGCAGGAGGAGATATCTACCAATTATCCTATGAGGATATCAAGACTATCTTTAGAAACCATTCTAGGGTAGCGAGGAAAAAGGGTAGGGGTAGTCAACCTATGGCTCGTACATTATCTTCCAACTCATGCATCAAGGGTGAAATTAGAAACATGCTGGAAGATTTCAAAAGTGAGATGTTGCAAACCCTTGCCTTGCAAATGGACACCATGAACATTAAAAGGAAGCAGGAGGAAACAGAGAGAGCCTTGGCCATATTTTTCCCACGATGCACCAGGAGGCATCTTAGGAATGAATGTCCATTGAACTCTTTTGAAATTTGCTCGGTTTGTGAAGAAAACCACTCCACATACAAGTTCCCTTCTTTACTTAGACTCAAAGTTATATATCAAGGAGCTGAAGGGGTCACTGAGCAGCGTTGCAACATTAACCAAAGGAGAACTCATGGGCCTAGACCATACCAGCAGGGCATGCAATGGTCATCCCATGCATATTACAACCCCAACCAAACCACAATCATACCTTCTTGGGGACCCTCTGCTCATTCTTCCTGGTCTACATCCCCTCCTTGATCCTATTCATCTCAGTATCATTCCCAACTAGCTAGCCAGTCATTTAAACCTTATGCTCTGCCAAAACCTCAATGGAATACACCACTCTAGGGGTGGAGGTGCCAATACAACAATGCTCCAGCTCTATTGCCTCCACCACCTACCCAACCACAGCTCCTACACCCTGCTCCACCCAAGCAACCCTAGATGCCTCCCCAACCAAATCCGAACCTGAACAATAGGGAGGCTCAGCAAGTATACAGTGGAGAGACATCATATCCAACTCATGCTGTGGAAATCTAGGAGATTAACTTGAGATCTAGGAGAGTTCTACCGGATAACCAACCTCCCCCTCCACCTAGAGAGGAAAGAAAACTTAAAGTAAATCTACCCTTTCCTGAGATGTTAGCCCAACCACTCTAGCCTACCCTAGAAGAGACTAAACTTTTGGGAGAATTAAAAAATCTATGTGTAAAGATCCCCCTTCTCCAGGCAATAAAAGATGTTCCTAGTTACAATAAGTTTATTAAGGAGAAATTCTTGAAGCATCTAGGGGGGAAGAAAAGGGATGCCCCTCTACCATTAATGTCATTAGGAAGCTGTCCAACTTAATGCTGGGGGAGGTAATATATCCAAAATATTTGGACACTGGAAGCCTTGTAGTAGATGTGCACATCAATGGCACCATTGTCCCACACACTCTGATCGATCTTGGGGCTTCCATTAATGTGATGACCAAGGACATCATGCTCAAGCTCAACCTCCAAGGTTCATTGAGGAAGACCACAATAGTTCTGCAACTTGTAGACCATTCCACAGTAACCCTTGAGGGAATTATGGAGGATGTGATGGTCTCCGTTGACTCTTGGGAGTGCCTTGCAGATTTCCTAGTTCTCCAGCCTAAGGCTAAGATTACTGGTTATCCTCTTGTCCTTGGGAGGCCATGGTTGGCCATGAATGGTCCTTACATTACTTGCAGCGCTGGGAATATGACCATCAAGAATGGGCATATGTCCAAGCAGTTCGTCCTATACCCTTGTGCTCAACCTTGTCTAGAGCATGACTTACCTTTATGGTTGGAGGAGGAGGAAGAAGATGAAGTTTATTCCTCCCAAATTTATGCTTTGGAGGCAACCATGGGAGGAGGACAACAACATGAGGATGACTTGATTGAACACCTACTCCAAAGTCCAACTCCCGGTTGATTACCTTTAGAGGAATCAGTAAAGGAAACCGAGAACAATCATCCAATTGACTTATGCTTGGCTGATTCGAACACACTCTATGTCAAAACCATCGAATTTGGCCTAGAGAGGACCTTGAAAATCAATCCATCTCTTTCTACTCTTGAAGAGGAGAAACTATGCAACATGTTAAAGGAAAATCTAGAAGCCTTCACTTGGAGTTACAAGGAAATGAAGGGAGTACACCCCTCAGTGTGTACTCACCACATGTACATGAAAGAAGGTTGCAAGCTGGTCCAGAAACCACAACGGAGGATGAATCCAACTCTTAAAGATATAGTCAAAGAAGAACTACAAAAAATGCTAGATGCAAGATTCATTTACCCTATCTCCGACAGTGAGTGGGTCTATCCTTTGGTGTTAGTTCCCAAGAAAAATTGTAAGTGGAGGATTTGTGTCGATTATAGGGAGTTGAACAAAGCCACAAAGAAGGATCATTTTCCTGTACCCTTCATTGACCAAGTGCTAGATGGCCTCATAGGGAAAAGGCTTTTCTCTTTCCTATATGGATTCAGTGGGTACAAACAAATCCAGATCTGTCGAGAAGACATAGGACCACATTCACTTATCCTTGGGGTACTTTTGCCTATAGGATCCTTCCTTTTGGCCTATGCAATGCTCCTGCCACTTTCGAGAGAGCAGTCTTCAATATTTTCACCGAATTAGTCCATGATGCGATGGATATTTATATGGACGATTTTACACCTTATGGCTGTGATTTTCGAAAAGCCCTATCTAACCTAGGCAAAGTACTGCACAAATGCATTGAAATGAAGTTGTCTCTTAGTCCTGAAAAATGTGAATTCTTAATGACTGTAGGGACCATGCTAGGTCATTCAATATCTCAGCAAGGACTGCAGGTGGACCCAAACAAAACAACTATCATCCAAAGGGTCCCACCTCCTCCAAATCATAGAGGTGTCAGAAGTTTCCTAGGGTTAGCTGGCTACTACTGAAGGGTCATAAAGGACTTTAGCAAGTTGGTGTCTCCTTTATTTGGTTTCTTGGCCAAATATTTTGAGTTTATATGGTCAAAAAGCTATCAAGAGGCCTTAGACATCCTAAAGGATAAGTTAACCACTACACCAATTCTCCGAGACCTAAACTGGCCCCTCCCCTTTCATATTCATGATGATGCCTCACACAAAGCCATAGGAGTATCCCTAGGCCAGATAGATGAAAAACTGCCTTATGCTATCTATTTTATCAGTAAGAACTTATCAAAGGCCGAACTAAATTATACAGTGACTGAAAATGAACTCTTGCATGTTGTGCATTCATTAAAAAAATTCAGGCATTACATTACAGGATATCAAACATTTGTGGATATTGACCATGTTGTAATCAAATATTTAATGAAAAAACCAGATGTGAATGCTTGAATTATAAGATGGTTACTTTTATTACAGCAGTTTGATCTAACCATTGTTGATAAGCCCGGTAATGAAAATGTTGTTGCTGACTTTTTATCTAGGCTAAATTTCCATGCAGGCAAAGAAGGAATGATGTATGACCAGTTATTGGACGAGCAATTATTTGCTATTTCAGTTCTCTCTCCATGGTTTGTTAATATCTCAAACTATTTGGTATCAGCACAGTTCCCACCAAACTTGTCCTCCAAATAAAAGAGCAAGATAGTCAGGAAAAGCACCCCCTTCACTTGGATTGGGGGCAATCTTTTCAAAGTTGGCCGAGATCAAATCTTGGGAAGGTGTGGCAGGGAAGAGGAATTCTTTGACATCCTTATGACCTATCATGATGGGCCTTATGGAGGTCACTTTGTAGCAAAGAGGATAACATTCAAAGTGTTACAAGCAGGCTATTATTGGCTCACTCTTCATCAGGATGTGAAAAAATACATTAGTTAGTGTGATCGGTGCCAAAGGATGGGAAGTCCTACTCCAAGAGATGAAATTCCTCTGCAACCTCAAGTGACTTTCGAGCCATTTGACAAGTGGGGCATGGACGTCATTGGGCTTATTGACCCTCCTTCAAAGAAAAAACAACACATTATTATCTGCACTGATTATTTGACTAAGTGGGCTAAAAGCAAGGCAACTAAGGCAACAAAGGAAGAGAAGGTGGCAGAGCTCCTAAGGGAGAATGTATTATACAAATTTGGGTACCCTAGAGAGCTGGTCATAGACCAAGGCAACCAGTTTACCTCCAACATTATTGAAGACTTGCTTAGCCATCAGAATATCAAGCATAGGACCTCCACTCCCTATCATCCACAAGCTAACGGGCAAGTGGAGGTGATCAACAGAGCACTGGAGGGCATCTTAACCAAGGTGATGAGCAACAGTAGGAAGGATTGGGAAGAAAGACTAGTTGAGGCGACCTGGGACTATAATGCCACATGGAAGACCATAACTGGATTCACACCCTATGAGCTGGTCTATGGGAAAAAGGCCTTGTTGTCCATTGGATTTGAATATAACACATTAAGTATGGCAGCTCAACTAGATTTGGATCTCAGCAGTGCATAGAAGGAGAGATTGTTCCAATTGAACAGTTTGGATGAATTCAGAATGCAAGCCCTCCTACATATAGAGGTATTTCAACTTCATAGGAAGATCTGGCATGATAAAAATATCAAGGAGAAGAAATTTCAGGAAGGTGATTGGGCATTGTTATATGATTCTAGGTATAAAGACTTCAAGGGCAAGTTAAGGACAAGATGGTTTGACCCTTATGTTGTGGAAAGATGCCATGATAATGGTTTATTGCAAATCAGAACCATAGATGAAGAAGTCATTCCTTTGCTTGTTAATGGACACCGATTGAAAATTTACAAGAGACCTTTATCAAAACAAGAGTTCGTTGATGATATCAATAAAATAGTGATGATAGTGGAGCAAGTTCCAGCTCCTCCCTCATCAAATCACCAAGAAAAAGGAAAAAGGAATAAGGACTCAGGCGAAAATTTTTCTTGAGGCGCCCAAGGCAAACAGCTAGGGTGAAAACCTCTTTGAGACAGCCTAGTTGTTTTTCAAATATATCTATATCTATATATATATATATATATATATATATATATAATCATGAAATTTCCATTTGTAGGTGGGCAAGAAGGATAGTTAAGGAGAAAAATAGGATCCCAGGTAGACCCCTACCACTCACATATTTATTTTTTTCACTCATTCCCATGCATCCCTCCATCATTTTTATCATTTTTCCACTCCATTGCTTCAGTCTATACAAAGACTGTGTTTTCTACAGGATCCCTTGTATTCCTACAGGATCCCTTGAAAACCTATAGGATGATCCTGTAGGAATTACAGTGACCCAGAAATCCTACAGGAAGCAATCTGAAGGCAAATGATGGAATTTTTAGGTCCCTAAAATTCACCCTCTTCATGATCTAGCACCTCATCTTCTCCACCATCATCATCCCTGCACTCACCATTCAAAAATGTTGAGATTGCAACAAGATGATGGAGCTTAGTGAAAAGAGTCGCCTTCACTAAGTGGGCTCGCAGGACAATTTATGGCACAAGTTCTATTTTTGGATCCCAGCAGGGATGATCACAACAGGAGTGACCACAGTAGGGATGATCACAACAGGAGTGACCACAGTAGGAGCGATCACAGTAGGAGTGACCACAGCAGGAGTGATCACAACAGGAGTGATCAAAGTCTATTTTTAGACTGGCTGTCAAAAATAGAAAAGTCAAATATTATATTATTGTCTCATAATAATATTTGGACTATAAACTTGATCTTATTCTCTTGGAGCACTTCAGTTTGAGCTACAGATGTGGACCATGCAGCTGTCAGAAGGAAGTATGCTTTTCTTATGAGTCAGTTGAGTTGTTGCATGCATGACTTCAGTTAGAACTCAATCAGTTGAGTTTGGTGGAGTTGATTGTGGAGTTGATGGAGTAGTGTTCAGTTTGACTTGGTTAAACTAGTTGTAATTAGTCTAACTACAAACCGACTAATGATGAGTTGTTAAACTAATTATTAACTCATAATACAACTATAGAATACATCAGTTAACTCAGTTGCATGTCAGTGCATGTTCAGTTCAACAGGGACAGGTGTTAGAGAATCAGATTGCTATTAGTTGTGACTATAGTTGTGCATGAGGATTTGCACAATCAAGGGATTGAGTATGCCAATGAGTTTTCTCATGTATTTTCCCAGTATTATAGCCTCTGCTCACGTCTAAAACAATGTGAGTGATTCTTTGGAGGTGAAATACGAGTTTGGTAAACCATTCTCATTCATTCTTGAGCAGGTATTGAGCAGTGGAGGCAGGCAAGCAGTGGAATAGATTTGGAGATCAGATCTTAGTTGTATTATGTGTAACAGGTGGAGCTGGTACTGGATTGCTTGTGATAAGCATTGTACTTTTTAATGTTACATGGTATCAATCATTAATATACAGATAGTTGGGGTTTTTAGCGAGATGCTTTCCCGAGGTTACATACTGTGTTAATGTGTGAATGCTCTTGATGTTTTATTGTTATTAATGCTGCTATATTGATGATCAACATAGAGGAGCTTATGTATTGTGTATGTATTCCGCAATAGTACATGATCAGGATAATCTCCATTGAATATGTGTCATATTATTCAAAATTTCTACATGGTATCAGAGCTGTTGATCATCAGATCTACTATTCAGGAAGTGTTTACATTCTATTCCTTCAGGCAGAGTCTGTAATCGGGCCAGGTAGCCTCTGGATTCATCCTTCCTTTGGAAGGTGAGATATCCGGTGAATGCCCATACAATCAATCTCTGTACAAGAAATATTATGTTCTCACGAATCTTAGATCCGAGCCAGTTGAGTTGGTTGCTAGTGGAATTCGAATTTGCAACAGTGTTTTCTTGGTGGCAACGCAACAATGTCTTTCAACGGATTGCGATTGGAGTATGCTATTGAGGGCAGCTCAAACTATATTGCATGGAAGGATAGGATGGAGGTAGTATTGGATGATAACGGGCTGAAGGAGTTCATAGATACGGATGTCCCAAAGCCTACTAATGCTACTCAAGCTGATGCTTGGCAAAAGAAGACCGCAAAATGTCGAAGGATTCTGTTGGAGGGCGTGAAGGATCACATTGTGTCCAGACTCGATGGAAAGGCTACTCCATATTTGATGTGGAAATCATTAACAGAATTATTCCAAAGCAAGAGCGATCAGAGGAAGCTGGCGCTCAAAGATAAACTTAGAAACATCAAATGCGAGAAGGGTGACAGTAAGCCCAAGTATCTCACGAAGTTCAGTCAGTGTCAAGATGAGCTGGGAAGTGTGGGGGTTACTGTCAATGATGAGGACTTGGTGAGCTTGGCTCTCCTTGGTCTTCCGAAGAGTTGGAATTCCTATCAGGACTCTGTTAATGGTCGGGAGAAATTGCCAGGATGGGAAAGACTATGGTCAGATCTTGTGCAGGAGGAGATCAGGCGGATTACCAGGGACGAATCTTCGTCAAAGGGAGCTTATGAAGAGAATTTCTCTTTGGCTGCCAAAGAAAAGAAAGGGAAGAGAAAGAAAGCTTCTTAGTCTGGTGCGAAAGGCAAGAAGCAGGATATGTCCAAGGTGAAGTGTTTTCACTGTCACCAGCACGAACACTATGCCACTAATTGTCCGCAGAAGAAGAAGAACAAGCAGGCTGCTGGATCTACAATAGGAGAGGCTCTAGTCTCACAGTTTGAGCTTGATTTTTCATTGATTGCATGCTTGGTTTCAAGTGTGATGGGATCGATGTGGTTCTTGGACAATGGTGCGTCTTTTCACATGACGGGAGATAGAGATTTGTTCTCTGATCTGGAGGACAAAGATCTTGGAGTACACATTGAGATGGGCGATGATGGTAGATATAGTGCGACCGGTATCGATACCATTTCCTTTGAGAGGGAGTCTGGTAAACCCTTCGTATTGAAGGAAGTCATGCATGTTCCAGGATTGAAGAAGAATCTTATCTGAGTGGCGATGTTAGAAGACAAGCGGTATGATGTTGTTTTTAGTGAGGGAAAGGCTTTCCTGCGCAGCAAGACAACTGGTGAGACCCGGAAGATAGGGGTTCGAGTGAGGAACCTTTATCAGTTGCATGTAAATGGATGCGCAACAATGGCAGGCAAGGCAGAAGGATTGGTGAGCCGGGATGATGGCGAGTTGTGGCACAGGAGATTGGGTCACCTTCACCATGGAGCCTTGAAGATACTGCAGCAGATCACTACAGGGCTTTCTAAAGGCACAGTTGTGCAATCAGATCAGTGCAAGGGGTGTACTTTGGGGAAGTTTGTGAAAGCCACCTTTCACGAGAAGAATAGTCACGCCACAACGATCCTAGAGAGAATTCACACAGACGTGTGTGGACCTTTCTCAGTTGCTTTGACAGAAAAACACATGTATTATGTGATTTTTGTTGATGATTTATCTCGTAAGTGTTGGATCTTCTTCATGCAGAAGAAGAGCGAGACATATTCAAAGTTCTGTGAATTTAAAGCACTGGTCGAGAAGGAGTTAGGGAAGAAGGTGAAGGATCTTAGGAGCGATAATGGTGGTGAATACATCTCGGACGAGTTCAAGGATTTCTACAAGGCAGAAGGGATTCGTAGAGAGCTCATAGCTCCCCATCACCCACAACAGAACGGGGTAGCTGAGTGGAAGAAAAAAACGATTGTGGGTGTTACACGGGCAATGTTGTATGATCAGGACCTACCCCTTCACTTGTGGGTGGAAGCAGTCAATACAACAGTTTATGTGCAGAACCGTTGTCCTCACACGATACTTGGCATGAGTACACCCGAGGAGGCTTATTCTAGTAAGAAGTCTGGTCTTTCTCATTTGAGTATTTTTGGTGCTAACGTTTACATGCATGTGACGAAGGATGCCAGGAAGAAGTTGGAGCCGATCGTAGAGGTTGGAATATTTGTGGGGTACACTGATACGCCCCACAACTATCGTGTGTATTTGTCAGACAGTGGTAAAACTGTTGTGCGACGGGATATAAAATTTCAGGAGGAGAGAGCCATGAAGTGTTCGCTTGAGAGGGAGCTACACTTGCATGCAGATGAGGAGCTATCAGTTCCTAAGGGTGAGCTTCAGGATGTGGATCAGCCATAGGATGAGGTTCATGGAGTGGAAGAGACCACTCATGCAGCGCCAACCATCAGAGGGTGAAAGCGCTTGAGAGAAGCTGAGCGACTGGCTCAAGATGTAGAGAAAGTTGTAGGACCACCTACAACCCAACGCAGGTAGAGACAGTCACCTGATCGATACACTGGATACATGGCTCTTATGAGCAAGTGTGTTGTGACTGAGCCATCCTCTTTCGAGGAAGCTGTGGAGGATCCCGCATGGGTAGACGCCATGGTGGAAGAGTATGATTCTATTGTCAGAAATAGTGCATGGGAGATTGTTCCTAGACTGGAAGGGAAATCAGTGGTGGGTTCGAGATGGATCTACAAAGTTAAGCAGGAAGCTGACGGGAGTGTGAATAAGTACAAGGCAATATTTGTTGCCCGAGGCTTTTCACAGATAGAGGGGATCGATTATGAGGAGACCTTTGCACCTGTCGCAAGGTATTCTTCCATACGGAAGATTCTTTCTCTCTCAGTGCAGATGGGATGGCACATTCATCAGATGGATGTGAAGACTGTGTTCCTCAATGGAGTCATTGAGGAGGAGGTGTACATTGAGCAACCTGAAGGCTTTGAGGTCTTCAACAGCGAGTCGCATGTGTGCAGGCTCAAGAGAGCGCTGTATGGGTTGAAGCAAGCACCACGTGCTTGGTACACACAGATAGACAGCTATTTCACAGGACTTGGATTCTCCAAGAGCGAGGCGGATCCTAACCTATACCAGATTGTGGTGGAGGGTAAGTTGCTTATCATTTTACTGTATGTTGATGATTTGATTCTAACGGGTGATGAGTTGTTGATACTGTCATGCAAGAAGGATCTTGCTACAGAGTTTGAGATGAAGGACTTGGGCCTCCTTCACTATTTCCTAGGATTGGAAATATGGCAGCGCAGTGGTGGACTGTTTGTTTCTCAGGGCAAGTATGCTCGGGAGATACTAGAGAAATTCAACATGCATGGCTGCAAGCCTGTTGATACTCCTCTTCCTGGAGGTTGGAGGAAGGAGGATGCCACTTCGGGAGAAGAAGTGGATGCCACTGTTTATCGACAGTTGGTGGGGTCGCTGATGTATTTGGTCAATACATGACCCGATATATGCTATGCAGTTAACCAACTTTCAGAAGCTATGGTTAAGCCTACCAAGCTCTTCTGGAAGGCGGGCAAGCATGTATTGCGCTACTTGAGAGGCACATCAGGATATGGATCTTGGTACAGACAGGAGGATGCAGATTGGGCAGGGAGCTCAAGAGACTAAGTATATGGCAGCAAGGACATTAGGTACATCATATCAGATATTGTGTGCAGCAGAGGATCATGATGCTTTCATACATTCCAATGGAGGATTAGGATGCTGATATTCTGACGAAGGCTCTCACTAGGAGCAAATTCGAGTACCACCAAGGCAGGATAGGGGTTGCTGATAATCCATATATTGTCGAGAGGGAGTGTTGAGATTGCAACAAGATGATGGAGCTTAGTGAAAAGAGTTGCCTTCACTAAGTGGGCCCGCAGGAAAATTATGGCGCAAGTTCTATTTTTGGATCCCAACAGGGATGATCACAACAGGAGTGACCACATCAGGGATGATCACAGCAGGAGTGACCACAGTAGGGATGATCACAGCAGGAGTGACCATAGAAGGAGTGATCACAGTAGGAGTGACCACAACAGGAGTGATCACAGCAGGAGTGATCAGAGCAGGAGTGATCACAGCATGAGTGATCACAGCAGGAGTGATCAAAGTCTATTTTTAGACTGGCTGTCAAAAATAGAAAAGTCAAATATTATTGTCTCATAATAATATTTGGACTATAAACTTGATCTTATTCTCTTGGAGCACTTCATTTTGAGCTACAGATGTGGCCCATGTAGCTGTCAGAAGGAAGTATGCTTTTCTTATGATTCAGTTGAGTTGTTGCATGCATGACTTCAGTTAGAACTCAATTAGTTGAGTTTGGTGGAGTTGATTGTGGAGTTGATGGAGTTGTGTTCAGTTTGACTTGGTTAAACTAGTTGTAATTAGTCTAACTACAAATAGACTAATGATGAGTTGTTAAACTAATTATTAACTAATAATACAACCATAGAATACATAAGTTAACTCAGTTGCATGTCAGTGCATGTTCAGTTCAACAGGGACAGGTGTTAGAGAATCATATTGCTATCAGTTGTGACTATAGTTGTGCATGAGGATTTGCACAATCAAGGGATTGAGTATGCCAATGAGTTTTCTCATGTATTTGCCTAGTATTATAGCCTCTTCTCACGTATAACACAGTGTGAGTGATTCTTTGGAGGTGAAATACGAGTTTGGTAAACCATTCTCATTCATTCTTGAGCAGGCATTGAGAAGTGGAGGAAGGCAAGCAGTGGAATAGATTTGGAGATCAGATCTTAGCTATATTGTGTGTAACAGGTGGAGCTGGTACTGGATTACTTGTGATAAGCATTTTACTTTGTAATGTTACATGGTCTCAATCATTAATATACAAATAGTTGGGGTTTTTAGCGAGATGCTTTCCCCGGGTTACATACTGTGTTAATGTGTGAATGCTCTTGATGTTTTATTGTTATTGATGCTGCTATATTGATGATCAACGTAGAGGAGCTTATGTATTGTGTATGTATTCCACAATAGTACATGATCAGGATAATCTCCATTGAATATGTGTCATATTATTCAAAATTTCTACAAAAAAAGATCAGTTTCAAGAGTTCTTTTTATATAGTCTTCAAAAAAAAAAAAAGGAAACAAAGAGGAGTAAAGAGCATCACCTGAGTATCCTTTGCTCTCCACACTCCAACTCCTTCTTTCCATACATGTCACCATCCTCACAACCCCAACAAGAAAATCGATTTAAGAGTTTTGAGGGAGAAGCAACTACAGGACATCGTGTAGGAACTCCTGTAGCAACCTATCCCACCAAATACCAATCACACCAACAACAAGTCTTTACCATCATGATCTAGGAACTCCAAAGTACCAGAATCAGATCTCCAACCACAGGTACCTGCAAAAACATAGAAGCCATTAGCAGACAACAAGAGGAGGAAGAAGAATGGCATGCAGAAAATATACACAGCAACACCTCTGGTCTTTGACAACTACATCATAGCATTGAAACCATAGGTAAGTATCCCACTCACTCTCTCATATGCATCATGTAGTCAAAAATTGTAACAGTTATGAGATAGTTGGATTATAATTGAAAAGGTGGCCAGTTAAGTTGGCCACCTTTGTTCATTCACACATGCATAACTGGGTGTCCTCTCACATGTGGCTATATTCAACTCAAAGACAGAGCAGGAGTAGGACAAAAAGAAGTTAAACTATAGATCTACAAGGTGGGAGCTGATTACGAGGAGTGGGAAATGATGAGGTGGTAGTGGGGATCAATGGTCCAAAAATGGCAACGTACCTTTGCTGCCAGCACACCACCTCACCCTAAATCACCATAAGAGGAAACAAACCATCGTTCCCATGCATTCATGCATTTCACCTCCTCAAAACTCCCTCACTAAGGTCGCTCTCATAACCCAGGAAACCCACCGGAAGCAAAGATCCATCGATCACTACACAAGAATTCCTACAGGAGCATGCACAAGAATTCCTATAGGGTACACAGAGACTATCTACAGGATACACAGAGACTGTCTACAGGATTGGCAGAGAAGAGTTTAGAAGGGATATCACAGGAGTTGGCCACTGCAAAAAGTATAAAGAGGTAGGCTTTGAAATTTCATTCCCCTTTGTAAGTAAATGAACCAAGGATACTCTAAATTTGAGTGAATTTAGCAACTGTGCGAAGGGAATTAAATACACAATCATATTTGTTTTGCTCCTGCATTTGAAAAATTGTTTCGACCCTCTCCTTTTCTCCTCAAGCTTCACCAACAAGATTACAGGAGGGTTTAATAGGAGAGAGCCCACAAACATGGTGAGAATCCAACAACACCCCCAAGTGCTTGAAATCTTCACAAGACATAATTGGATGGTGTTTTTCGAAAAATTCAGAGGGTATGATGATGAGGTGGCTCAAGAATTTTCTCTATCCCTCACTCCACACACCAGAATCCATGCTGCTATTGTAATAAGGGGCGTCAATATAGATATCACCTCTCAACTCATTAGCAGATTCGCCACACTTCCCCTAGGAATACCATGGAGAAAATAAGACAAAGGAGAAAGCCAGGTTGCCAAAAGAAAATTCTTTTTACAAGGTGAGGAACCCACTGAGGACAAAAATGGAGTAAGGAGGGAAAGTCTGCCATATCCATGGTATGAGGTAGGATACCAACTAATCAAATACATCTCATGTGAGGGTAGGTATACTATTGTCTATGCCTATCATTTTAGGATCCTTGAAGAATTAAGATTTGGAGCAGAAACACCCCCTCACCAAAGGCTCAACATACCATATTTCTTGCTTCAATCACTCATAGACTTAAGCATCAAACTGAAGGAGGGGAATTTCCAATAATTAGCTCACCATAGGTTGATTAGGATCCTCATAGAAGATGCCCTCCAAAATCTTAGAACTCTTATAACATGGTCAGTTTTTAGAGACATGCCATCAGAGGATGACATCAAGGCTCTCACTTATGATGTTAGTCCTAGTGTCAGTGAAGAGGAAGTAAAACAGGAAGAGGAAGACATAGAAGGAGATGAGGATGAGATGGATGAAGAAGGAGCTGACACATAGGAACATGATGAAGATGAATAAGAAGAGGGAGAAGAGAAGGAGGATGATGAAGAAAAAGAGGAGGAAATTAAGGAGTAAATCGATAGAGATGATGAAGATATACAAGAAGAAGAAGAGAGTAAAGACATGGAGGAAGAAGGAAATAGAACAGAGGGGACATAAAAAAAGGAGGAGTCACCTAGGGTGTCTCCAGAGGCCACTGGGAGAGAGGAAGCAGCTACCCTCACTTCTCTCAACACCCCAATCAAGAAAAAATGAAAAAGGCAGAGGCAGACCCCACTATATTTCAGCACAAGAAAGAGCACAAGAATAAGACAGGGGAAGCTAGAAACATCAACCAAAATTCCTATTGTGATTGAAGATTCCCCTACACAAAAGGAAAACTGCCTTTCCCTAAGTCCCCTAACACCTATGTGAGGAGGCCTACTACTAGATCAACTTCCTCAAAGGGTAAGGCAATCCTACATGATCCACAACAAAATCTACAAGAAGCAAAAACAGTCCTATAGGATACTATGTTGAATCTACAGGAGACACAAAAATTGGAAAGGAAGGTAGGGGGGCAGCAAGAAGCTAAAGAGGAGGACCCAAAGACAAAAGAACGTAGCCCCCAACCTAAACTGGACACCTATTACCGGTTTATTGAAGGAGGCATGGTCATACCTCAAAAATTTGCGATCCCACTGTTCTTCGAGCTTGAGAAGGAGAGGGCCAGAACTTAGCGATGGATGCATATCACAAAATCAAAGGGGGTGGAAGACATTGGGCACATGGAAGAGAAACACAAAGAAATGGGTAGAGAGCTAAGTGGCTTGAGGGACAGAGAAGCTATAATGAGAAATCAACTAGAGAAATAAAATGCATGGCTAAGGGGACAACTATAGGAAAGAGAGAAAAAATTAGCATGTATGGCCAGCCTTTCCTTGGAGGCAATCCAGTGTAGGATGCCAGCTAAATCCTATGCTCTCTACCTCAAAGAAAAATGGCTGCAGTTTCAGATTAAGACACTAGCACAGAGGGAAACTATGCCATTTCAAGACTGCATGCAATTTATTGGTCTTTGTGATCAAAGTACACTAGATGATAGGGCCAAAATGGCCGAGTTTTATTTGCACAACATGGCCCTCACAGACATGCATTTATGGGACCCTAATGCCAAGCTAGGAAATCTACAATTAATGGCTTTGGAATCATGCATGAACCATGAGGAGTCAAGAGTTGCAGAGATGAAAAGGATATTGGCAAGAGAGAAAACTGAACCTCTTTTGATCAGAGTTGAAAAATCAATTCCCATGGCCCTCATCAGTACCCATAATTTGATTGAAAATGATCCTCAGCTAGCACCTAGATATCTTGCTACCCAAGAGCAAGCAATTTCACATTTTGAGGACATGTTTAGGCTGCTAGGAGATGATAGTATACATGCTTGCCTGAGGAGATGGAACAACTTTCCATACAGCTTAAAGATAAGAGAATATCACTCCCCTCAAAGTTTGAGAGAGGAACTCAACATGACACCTATGTATAACCAATCTATGAAAAGGTTGAAGGTCAATTAGATAGGCCTAAAACTCAGTCCACCACTACTCTTAGGGATGTTAGAAGGGAGAAAAGAAGAACAAGAAAATAGGCAGTGGGAAGAGGTAGAAAAGAAAGCATGCTTCTATGAACAAGAAGATGATATCACAACAGAGGCATGGGATGTTAGAGAGGCTATGAGATCCATGAAGGATATGGATATTGACTAAGTTGCTTAGAGGATGAGAAACACTTTCAGTAGCGAAGTGATGATTAGCCTCATCATCGGGTAATTGTATGGGCCTTAATTCACCTCCTAGATTAGTCAAACCAACTATTCTCATAACTTATTGCATGCTTTTTATTATATTTTGTTTATGAGATGAGTTAAAGTTGGATATTTTTCTTTGGGGTCTAATGTGCATTTAATGCAGGATTAAAGGAGAGAATCAAGGAATTTCGGCAAAAACCAAGGTCAAAACTCGAATGGGACAAGGGAGAGGGAATATAGGAGGTAAATCCTCCTCATTTACTACCCCTCCATTCGAATACTCCTACATCATCTCAGAGTACAAACAACCAAATCATGAGGACTAGAAGGCAACTGAGCAAGTCAGAGACAAAGCGCCAGTTTATCTCAAGTTTGGGAGGTGAGCCTCCCTAATTTTAAGGAAGTCATTGTAGACTTCAAATGTATATGTAGATAGGCCTAGGAACTCAGTAGGATTAATATTTTAATTGTAAAACTCTACTCTATTTTCGAGCTGCAAGACTTGTGACAGTTCTTTTGATGTAATCTGTTGTTTTGGTAATAAGAATGAGTTTTGTTTTGAGTTAGCACTAAGTTAACTCAAAGGGCTAAAGCTCTTGGGTTAGGGCCCAACCCTAGCAGCAAAGGCTCCTCTTTATTGTACATGTATTCTTAGTGTAAATTCATAGCTTAATTGTTAATTTTCTTATTAGATGCATTTCCATTACAAGTAGTGTAGATTAGATTGGTTGTGTGATAGTTTGCTTCCATTTGTGCCTTCTTTCAAGTAGCAGGTTAGCAAGGAGAAAAAGGATCACCACAATGTTGTCATCAGGTGTCTCGACCTCACTTCCTCCCTCTAGGAGAATGACTTGAGGAATGGACCCTTAAGCAGCCCCAAAAACACAAATTTCTAGTTCTTTTATGAGCTTTGGAGTTTGTTGTATTTAATTCAATATTTGGTTAATGTTGCAAGGAAGATTTCATTGTCAGCTTTTTCCATCTCCATTTCTGCAATAATATCTCACTTATGCTTTCATTCCCTTCAACAAACTTTCTTCATGCATAATATATGCAGTTGATTCACGCTTTTCTAGTATATGAAAATGTATCTTGTTGCATAGTTTTTGTGGAAGACACACATGTTTTATGCAGAGTAGGCGCTTTATGAGGAGACCAAGACTTCATCGCCAACATCCCCCTTCCACTTCATCCACCTATTGTGGCCAACAGGAACCCCACTTCTTATTTAGTTTTATCACTAATACTAAATAAGTGGGGACCCTTATCCAAAAAATTTTAGTGCTTATATTCCTTTTTTGAATAAATCTTACTATCATAAACTTAGGAGAATACCCAAAAAATTAAAAAAGACTTAATTTTTATGATATGTTCAAATAAAACTGTTCTCTCAATAAAAACGTCGCATCGCAAAAAGGTAAATAGATGCTTTCCTATAAACAAAATCCTAAGATTTGCGAAATCGCGATGCGAGATCACACACAGAAGAAATTCATCGCATTGTAGTTTTCAATGTGCCTCAAGTATCACTTAAAGTGAAATACCTCAAACCGCCGATATACGATGGCGCGTCTCGTAAATCGGATTTTGCAAAAAAAATATGGTAACAAATGATTGTCACACGCAATGGATCAACAATATTGTGATATGCGATATTGCGAAGCAAATTGCAAAATCGCCTTATCACAGATCTGCAGGGCTTGTCATTCGAAAAAGTTTTTTCCATAAACCGATGCCCAGTTATGTGCGTTAATGTCAATTTAATGAGTTAGTTGGTAATCATTAATGAAATATGGTTTTGATCTGATCGAAGGGCCATTTCACGTAGGGTGATATATTTTATATGATTTTGGCATTTAAAGCTTTCCCGTCACCTTTTTTTTTATCATTACTCTTTCCTCATTTGCAAATTGCAAGAGCGAAAAATAGAGAGGTATACATAGTAGTGTTCAGAATATTATGGGAAAGAAGGGAAAAGCTCCGAGTTCGGAAGACAAAGAAATGATGCCCTTATACACAGACACCACCTGTAATAGAGATGTCAGCATTACTACTTGGGAAGGCATGCACAACCTACTCGAGGAAGAAAATACCAGAGTAATGGAGGTTACAGCTATGGCAGACTCACGCGGGTCATCTGAGGCACCAATTACAGAACTAGCATGCTCGTTCTTGCACCGGATAGCGGTGAGGCCTAAGATTCTTCCATACATGGACATGGTCAAATGGGTACTAGATAGTGCTAAGATAACAAATAGACAGTTTAAGACTTAGAGCCAAGGACTCATTGGTTTGTTCACTCCACAAGATTTGAGGCTCATGTATCATCTACCAGAGCCACAGGTGACTTATAACAAACAATTCATGGAGAAGTTCACTAAAGAAAATGAAGATTTGGCAGAATGCACCAAGGACTGATTGAGAAGGGATGAACCACTAAAAAAGGATAAGCATGGTATGTATAGTACTGGTTCTCTCGCCTCTCCATATTGCTTTGCTACTGCTATGCTCTAGAGACTTTTTGGAAAGCCTGACGTTAAAAAATTTTCATCTGAATGGCTACCATTATTAGATGCCGCCACTAATGCTACTATTGTGGATTGGGCTAAGATATTGTCTGACAATTTAGCCATAGCCATTTTGAATTATTGGTCCAAAAGAACTACTCAGAGGATTTATCCCCCTTTCTACTTATTTGCTTATGTGATGGATGCAATTTGTTATGTTTCCAAGTTTCCCATAATGGGTTGGCAATGGACTACTCAAGACCCCTTACCCATTCATGTTTATCACAAGGAATTATGGGATTCCAAGTTCATTCTGTGCTTTTACAAGACTTGTCATGGAGTCATGTTACCTATGTACAAAAGGTTGTATAATAAAGACGCTCCAAGATTTTCTCCTGAAGCGGAGGTCGATATGCTCCCTGTCGCGAGATGGTTCGGAGAAGAACTTTTCACCCATGTCAGAGTATTCGGAAGTTTTGCTTCCCCTCATGTCCTACCTTTATATGTCCCTAACAAACTACTGGCACGAGAGATTGCCTACCAGACTTGTGGAGTAGGAGGTATGAGTAAAGAGCTGAAGGACAAGAACAAGGCCATTTGGCCGCAATTTCCTGTGGCCTGTGGGGCCTTTTCACTATTTGATTTAGGTCATGCATTCAAAGAAGTAGACAACATGTTGTGTCTATGATTGTTCAAATTTCCAGGAAGACAATTCGACCCTTATGATATCATTAAGAATTTCACTACTGCAGTCAAAATAAAAGTGTTTTCTAAAGAAGATGATCTTTTTGATGATACATTTCAGCAGAAAAGTACACTTAAAGAAGTTATGCATTCGGCCCAAATGCAATTTCCTCCAACAGAATTTCAAGAGTTCAAAATGTACAGAGAAAGGAGGTTAGCTAATATCCCTTTGGATAAATTACGCTTGGAACTAGTAAGGGAGGCAACTCCCAGCATTAGTCTCAGTGGAAGTTTAGGCACAGACAAGTCTAGATCTAAGTCTGGGAGAGAAACACCAGAACACTCCAAGAGGTCCGAGAGTGACCATAATAAAAGCGAAGGGTCAGTAAGGGATACTGCCCAATCTAAGGAGTGCCCAGAACAACAGGTTTTGACCACTCCACAGGTAAATCCTCCCCCTCTCATCATCCAACCACCACCAGTTAGAACATAGTTGGATAAAGAATGGGAGACATTCAATGACTTAACCAATACTGAGGGGCAGAGCACAAAGACACTTGAGAGTAATGTGCAAACTGTGGATGATATAGTCACTGGAATAATCAGCAATGTCCCAGAAATGGAACATATTCTGATTACCCCATCTTCTAAAATTATGCTCAAAATAGAGGAAATTCCTCCTCTCAATGTATTTTATAGTCCGCAGCATAAGGCGGTGGTGAGAAGACAAAGAAAGAAAAGGAAATTGGAAAGCATGCTCTCCCTTGACGCAGAGAAATTAGACATCCTTTGGCAAGATCCTACCACTAAACCTACTAAAAATCTCACTAAATTATCTCAGATCGCAGGAGCATATGCTTTTGCAACCATTGATAAAGCATCCGAGGTACAACAATTATTGAAAGAAAAAGAGGATCAAATATAGATTTTGCAGCAACAGCTACACCAAGCCAGCGTCAACAGCAAAGCAGAGAAAAAGCTAGAAAAATTACAGCAAGACTTCCAACAAATGCAGCTAGGATACCAGAACAGTTTGGCCGAAAGAGAAAAATAGTTACAGGTTATGCAAGAGATGCATAAGGATGATCCTAAGCTTATACAATTTTTCACAGAATCCATTTCCTTAAATGATCAACTCCTGCATCAGCAAGAAACATTGTGCCAAATAATATCGCAGTGGAACTCTTATTGCAAGATAAGTGACAGAATTACTAATCAAGTCATAGACTTACGACATGAGTATGATTTAATTGATAAAATGGCTATTGAATATTTGGTTTGGCAGGAATCAGAGGAAGGGAAAAATGCAAGCGCACCCATAATCAATGAAGCCCACAAAGAAATGATTTTTAATAATTGGGATGCATAAATCAGGAAAGCAGAACAAGCGGCAGAAGAAGCAGCCACAGTAGCAAATAATGTCATCGACTGTGTCAATAAAAATTCACACAGGGAAAATCTCATATCAGAAACCACTCCAGGATTTCTACCAAATGTACAGCATCTACAGACAAGATGGAGACAAAAGGCTCAAGAAAGCGCAGAATCCATCAAAAGGTTAACCAAGTTGAATTAGGATTCTTACTAGACATACTTGGTAAAACCACACACCCAGTGCATGACTCTCAAATGTGTCACTAACTCTGCCAAGAAGATGGCGCCAGCACTTGCCGATTCTATTTTCGCAGGACAGCTGAATTCGGAGGTCGGCCAGCCCACTCTCCTCAAGCCAATGCTAGATGCTTGTGACCTCAAGGAACAGATACATATATAGTTAATTTCCAGTTTTAGTTTTAGATTCAGTTTTAGTTTTAGTTTTTCTTTAATTTTTGCCTGGAATGAGGACGATCATTTAAACCGCCCCCTATATTTTTGTAATAAACTTTTTAAGATTTAGCTATTAGTATTTAAACCCTTCTCATGCATTTAGAGAAGGGTCCTGAAATTTGTCAAAAACTTGTCCTCAGAACATGCACTTCTGCACCCTCCGAGGAGGTTTTGATGAATGAATGGAAAAAGATTTATTGATATCTATGTTTAATATCTGCTACTGAAATTGCACTTTTGTACTCTTAGTAGACGTTGAATTAAGAAGAGATAAATCATTATTGTTGGAGCTCATGAGTAGAGCTCATTATAAATGGTACTTTTGTCTCTTAACGATTCTTGCTTATGTGTTAAGGTGATATTCATGTTCAGTTATTTATGTATGAATGCTTGAATGCTTGAGTTATCATTTGGAACTTCTATACGGTGATAGCCATTTATTTATGCTTAATATATGAGTGACTTATTATGTGATATGTTTTTCACAATTGTTTCGTCTAACTTTTTATATGGAATGGTTTCTTTATTGAATTCTTTTCTCATAGCAATTGAATGATATTTATTACCAATTGCCATTAGAAATTATTTAGATTGCATAACTGAAAGATTAAATCCCAAGTTAGTTTTAGAATTAGATATTTTTGTTTATTAGAATACAATTGCATTAGATTTAGAATAAAAGCATTTTACTTAGAAATTATTAGGAAGGAAATATCAATTCTCAACACACACACACACATAAATTGGGAAACTGGTCCCATATCCTCAGTCGGACCCATTATACCAAACAAAAAAGGAGCCACTAACCAAGGTTCGGACCGGGTGGGTATCCCCCTTGTTGTAGACTCAATTTTTGGGGCTTCAACATATTGGTGCTAGAAGGAGGGCCTCGAACTATGAATGGCAAGTAAATGTAAATCGAAATACCATTATGAGAGTAAATCACCCTCACCATCTCCCCTGACTTCTCCATCGCATTTAGAATCTTTAAATCTTGAGCGAGAAGTCGATAAAAAAACAACCACTGCCACAAACCCGAACATTTCAGAGAAATCTACCATTGAACCTCCTGAAGTTGAATCTTTGATCCATAAACTTCAGCGATTTTCTATATGACCCCAAAAATCTGAAAAATATCAAGGTAGTGTGACTTCGCAACATAACCCTTCTCATCCTCTTACCAGATTACAGAGTGAAAAGTTGGGTATTGAACCAACTGAATTACCTCTACCTACAAGGAAAAGAGTAAGGAAATCACCTAAAGGGTCTGATAGTGAGACTCTTTCGTCATCATCATCCATCTCAACTTCTCCACTGCGAAGTCAACCATCCACCCCTCCACTTCAAATTATTGTCCACCAGACCACAGGAACTTCAACATCTGCTTCTCAATCATCTGGAACTGTAATATCCTCATCTTCTCAACCGCAAGAATCATCTTCTGCACTTTCCTCTGTTAGTAGTTCAACGATGGTCCAAACTCCATGGAATAACCAAGGGGTAGTCTTAATGCCCGCGCCCTTGAGTCAAATACCAGCCCATCCTGAAAAATGGCTACCTAAGTTCAATCCCGAAGCAGGCATGCTAGCAGAAGAATACATAAACAACTTTATGTTATCTATAAATCTCAATGGGGTCACTAATGAAGACACTGTTGTCCAGCTCTTTCCTTACACTTTACAAGGAGCAGCCGGATCATGGTATTTCTCATTACCATCTGGATCTATCACTAGTTGGGATATTTTCCAAGAACAATTCTTGACTAAGTTTGGTGATGACAGGTCTACTGCGACACTGATCAATGACCTCTCTAACCCTAGGGCTGAATCAAGGGAACTTATCAAAGATTTTAACTTGCGTTTCAATAAAATTTTGAACAATATTCCTACCGCTTCCAAGCCTAGCGAATAAGTTCGAAGTGAATGGTACATATCTGCTCTACCATCAAACATAGCAATCTTCTTTGATAGGGCTAACAAAACAACTTTCGCTGACAATATGAAGGAAGTAATAGCGGTAGAGAAATGTATCATAGCCTTAGAAAATAAAAACGTTGTTGATGAACGAATATCTAAGAAGGTTACTTTTAAAGAAGTTCCAAAGAAAAAACAATTGAAAGATCCATTTGATTTAGAAGGATTGTAGAAAGTTTTGAAAACCATGTCTAACGAAATGGTTGGCATTAAGAAACAAGTAGCAGAGACTTCTTCTAAAAATCCTTACAAGCCTTATAGAAGAAATCCTTCAACTGATTCAAAGCCTCCCAATGCTATCACAAATGTTGAATCAAAAGAAGAAGAAGAGGAAATTTCTAATGAAGAGCCTACCGATGAAGAAGAAGTTGTAGAAGTACAGGGAATGTAGGATTTCATCCTCCCAGATGAAGAGGATCAAGAGGCATTTCCTGTCAGTACTAGAAGTAGAAATCAACTCAATCCTCCACAACCTACTCCTAAGCCAAAGAGTGCAAGCTCAATGTCTAAAGATAAAGTCACAGGTAAGAAAATGTCACCCAAAGTGACTCAAACAAGCCCAGTCCAAACAGATTCACCAACTCCATCTAAAACATTGATTGTTTCTGATGAGATGGAGTATAATATCATAGAAGACAGGAAGAAGACTAGGGCTAACATTACTTTTTATGAATTGAGCAAGTTAAAACATCAACAAAAGCTACTTTTGAAAGAGTTACACACAATACTAGTTGCACCTCTACCTGTCGCTGTAATCTCGGAAGCTTCTCACGAGATGGGAAGACCTCCAACTAATGAGACTAGTAAAGTCAATCCAAACGATATCGCTCTAATTGGAGGAAGGTCAAGATCTCATACTCCCCCATTTCTTCTTACTTAAGAAGTTTTCAACAAAAACTTGCATAATTGTTTAGTTGATTCAGGAGCTTCATCTAATATCTTACCTAAATCAATATGTGCAAAGTTGAACGTTCAATCTCAAAAATCTATAGTAGGCATAGTTTAGCTGGACCGGTCAGAGGTTGAAGTGATTGGTGAGCTAAATCAGGTTACCATAAGGTTGTCATCTTATCCAAAGGTATGTCAAGTTATCGATATTTTAGTTGCAGACATTCCAGAATTTTATGGCTTAATTCTTAGCAGAGATTGGTCTGAAAAACTTCATGGATATTTTGCAGCCGACTGGTCGCATATGTGGCTCCCTTACAATGGTAAAACAAATCAGATAAAGGTCGAGTGAGAAAGACATCAAAAATACATAGTAACAAAATTGGAAAGAGAAAATGAACCTGTAGCATACAGCAACAACATAATTGGAAACTGTTGGATACCTATACCAATAGGTTTCATACTTCATGATGGGCTAGGGAAAGTCCAAATATGCTCTACTTTGATTATGCAAAGATCCCATATTTCCTAGAAACACAAGGCATGTAAAGAGTTTCTCCTTGTTTCAATTCTGATGGCCTTGTTTCCATTTTGGATGGATGATCCAACAGTCTAATCTGGATCATGCCTCGCTTTCAATTTCCTGTTGTAGACTAGAGAAAGAAGTCTGTCCAAACTGTTTAATCTTGGCAGACAAATAGCCTAGGTAGAGAAAATAAGGCTCCCAACTGCTCAATTTGGGACCTTGGAAGCAATAAGGTTAGAAGTAGATAGGAAAATAAAAGAAAAAGCCAAAAAAAAAAAGAAAAGGCAAGTAAGGGTCTGCAAGTCCAAGTGCACCCTCCAAGAAGAAATAAAAAATGCTAGACAAATAGTGGGGTAGGTAGTGGTGGTTGCAGAAAAGGGCTATCTTCACCATTGCAGGCATGGTGACTATGATCACCAAGGCAAAGTCTATCAAGTGACAAGGTGTGCATATTCATCAAAGTTGCAGCAAGGACCATAACTAACCTCCCTCCTTCCCCCTTTCATTTTCATTTGCTAACATCCCTCTATGAGCTGAGATTCAGGTAGGAAGATCATGGTTTCATAATGATTCTTGTTTATCCAAAGCCACATTTCTTGTCTAAAAATATTTTCATTTTGATCTAATCCCTAAACTAAGTAAGTTTCAAATGAACTTAGTGTTTGTTCCCCATTCACTTCCATCATCCATCACTAACACTAACTCTATTATATAGATCCCTTATATCTCCTTTTCCATAATATTACTAACACCATGGTGTATAAATCCCAAATTTTGTATAAATATCCCTCCCCCTTGGCATTATAGCCATATAGTCCCATGTCACGGATCAGATGGCACCTGGTCATCTTGATAAACCTAAGCTAAATCTCCTTTGTCCTCTGCAAATTCATTCCCTCATTTTTGACCCCCATTTGCACATGAAAACCCCCCTAAAAAGCCCAGTTTTTACCCTTACCCGCTTCAAAATGGCTAAAAACATCAAAAAACCAACATTTTTCTCTTATCCTAAGTCTAAAGGGCGGGTCTATTTACAACAAAAATCATGAAAACCCACTCTTCCAAAGCTTCCACCGGTGCACAGATCCCCAGGACAATATTAAAATAGGCCTCTGCCTTTCCCCGTACTTGGTTATCGCTTCACCCTCCCGATGACCGTCCGATCGAATAACTCCAGATCCGACGGCCCTGATCACATCGGACTCCTTCCGACGCTCGATCATTAACTGTACTATCCTCCTGTCATGTCAAGCTCCCGACAACCGTTAGATCTTGCTCCTCCAGATCCGACGGCCACTACAGCATCGAAGCCGATCCGCTGCCCGAACGATATCTCCCGACGGCCATATTCTGGCTACGTCATGCGGCAGCCATGCGTTCACTCCACAGCCCATCGGAGGTACCACTGACGCATACCGCCACTGTACCATAGGCGGTGCGATATAAAACCGCCTCGGTTTCCGGTTTTTTCATTCCCGCTTGTATTACCTCACCACCACGTCACTGCTCCGTCACCCCCAGGTACGCCGTCGCATCATTTCTCCACTCAACCACTGGTCCACCTGTCCTGCCATCTCACTGTCCCCGTGGACCAACCAGAGGCTGCCACCTGGTCGTATGACGTCCTGCTGACGTCATCCGACCCTGACCCCACCTGTGACGTCATGCTGACGTCAGCGCGAAAACGCGCCAAAATCACCAAAAGATATATTTAAGCCAAAAATCGTGTTTTTTGCTATTTTTGGGCACAAGCTTTGTTGTTTGTTCTGCATGTAAATTCACGTCCAAACCTGCACCAGCCGTGGAAAAGACTTCCGGACCGCTAGAACGTCCATCCCTCAGAGTGCTAGCAAGTTCTAACCGACCAGATTCTACAGGTACTTCTCATTTGCACTCTAAAGCTCCATTTTCGCTAAATTTCGGGTATAACTAGTAACAAACCTCCAAACTCAGAATTCACCATTAAAAGACCACTGAACTAGCATTCAGACCAAACCAGAGCTGCCACTACACGTTTATAGGGCCACATTGGGCAAGTTGAACGCAAACTTATCACCGGTTCGCGCAATCGTGAAACAGTCACCTGCAAGAAGCTAATTTGCCTCAAAAACAAACTCTGCTCAGGTCTGCAACTCACCTATTAACTCAAAAGCAGCATTTCAATCGCTACAACCTTTCCCATTCACTCTTTGTCCTCAGAAATTCTCATTTTCCTCAGAAAAAGCGCTGTTTGTGTTACTCTGCATAGTAACACCAGTCCTTGAAAAAACAGAATCCTAAGAAGAACCATGGATCCCCCTGTGGCTCCTATAGCCCTCAATGTAGCTCCTCTGAATGCCCCTCACAAAGCATTGGGCTGGCAAGCATTAGCTGACTTAGACTATAACATATCAGAAGAAATGCTAAGCAGGAGCAGGTTTCATCTCCAAATACTAAATGAAATTAAAATCAAACATCAGAATGGGACAGACATCTTGGGAATTTGGGATTCCTCTCTCCCAATCTTCAAGCTACCTCAGGTCAACCAATTCCCAGAACTCATCCACCTATGTGCTGAGTACTATGATGCATCCCAGAGGGTGGTGCTTGATTCTTCAGGTGCAGTTCTGTTTCTCATTACCCCTGAAGCCATCAGGGAGATGCTGCAGTTCAAAACAGATAAGAAGTTGGTCCCTCTATCATTAGCTGATTTGATAATGGAGGGAGCCAGAATGACAGAGGCCCAGATTACAAAGCTTAACCAGTTATTCATCAAAGCTGACACTGTACAAACTCCTCCCATCAACTCTGTCTACCTCAACCAATTGGGCCTGGACCTCGTTGACATGATCAGTCCTATCCTGGGATATGATTCAGTGGAGCACGTGGTTGAAATGGTTATGCACATAATGCTCATGTTTGCTCCAGGTAGAAAACCAGTCTGCTATGACTATGCTACATACATCTCAGACAAGATGCATGATCAGTTGATGAACCTATCAAGAGATAGGGTATTTAAATACACTTCCTACATATATCATTTGCTTCTATACTTCCAGCATGAGAAGTTCTCCTTCCCAATGAAGAGAGAAGATGCACAGGGAAATCTGAGATCTGTGGTGTACTGGACCTCTGTTTTCCACCTCACTTGCTATTCTCCATACACCTACTGTGAGTTCATTGATCACTTCATTCATCCAGCCATGACTCTACTCTTGGGCTCACCTCCTCCCAGGTTGACAGATGAGATGAAGAGACTCCTGCAGCTATCAAAAGCATACAGTATTGGGGATTGGTACTTCTACCAACACCACACCGTCATCAGAATATATGGGTGTGAGGTGCCCCCATTTAGACTACCCAGATTTGTGCCTATGAGGCTATTTTCCGTAGAATACTTCAGGCAGTTTGGCTTTGTGGATATGTTCCACTTTTCGGGCAAAGGTAAGAAGGCACAGCTAAAGGTCAAAAGTCAACTTGGCCATTTCCTCTATAACGAAAGGGAGGAAGGGTGGAGGGAAGCAGATAGAATACTTGGGGGTTTTGGTCTCAAATACAGCTTCCTATGGAAACCATATGACCCTAACAACTTCATTACCATGAGGAGGCTTAAATACAAATTGTCTTCTTATGATCACTGCAGCCTTCCTCACATAGAAAAACATGCCAATCAAAGCAAATGGAGGAGAGGGACTTTAGAAGAAGCAGTTACTCAAGAGGAGCTTAATCAAAGAGCTCTAAGAAATATAAAGAAAATGGCTGACCTTGAGTTTTATTCACAAGTCAGTTCACTGCCAAGTATACAAATTGGAGCAGCAGCATCATCTTCAACCGCCCAACAGCAAGCTACAAGAGTTGCTGGAAAGATATCAGAGAAGGGAAAAGAAAAGGAGATGGAGGCAGAGCAGCAGCAGCAGCAACAACAAAAACAGCAACAGCAGCAAGGAGGAGGGCAACCTGAAATACAGCAGCCCTTACAGCAAGAAAAAGTGGTAGATACCCCACCTACCACCGAGGAGCAGGCCCAAAATGTAGAACACTCGAGGCCTGAAAAAATTATTGATGCCTCGGTCCTTCAAACTCCACAGAAGGAGGACCTAAGTAGGAAAAGAGACAGAGAAACACCCATGACTTCATCCATCAACCAAGGCGAGAAGAGACAGAGATTGAATGACTTCTCAGAGGATGATGCTGCAATCAGACAAGCAATGGGTATGGGCCCACCCAGCAGGGAAGCCTCGGTCAGTTCCTTCCACCAAGAACAAGACAGAGCCATAGGAGGGGAGGTCACTTCCTCCAGCCAGTAGAGGGAAGCAGAGGTAGGCATCAAACAACAGTTTATAGACATTAAAAGAAGGAGTGAGCCCATGAAGGTAAAGTTATATAACCATTTGTTGAAATTGGCTCCCTCCAACCAACAAAGATTAATGTCTGCTTTTGATGTGGACGAAGGCAAGTTGACTATAAGTCACTTCATACCCACAGCGCTCCAGCCACAATCTACTGCAGATTATCTCAGGACTAATCTAGAGGTCCTGGCCAAGGATATCCACCCAATGGATAAAATAGAGCTGCATAAGCAAACTGGTGAAATGGTGTATGCTGCCTTGGCAGACAAAACGTTGGATAATTACAAATTAACAAGCAGCCTTAATGCTACAGCATCTCAACTAGAATTAGAGAGGGCTTCATCTCAAGCCAAAGACAACAGGATAAGATCCCTAGAGGACATCATCATGGAAATTGGGCATAACCCAAATGACATCAAAGGGATACAGGAGATCTTGAAACTAAGGGATGCTGACATGGCTGCATTAAGGAAGAAAGTCAAGCTCCCAGCTACCATTCACCCCCAAACAGATGAGGTAGCCCAACAAAGGATGGAAAAGGATGCCACAGATCTGCTAATAGCTATATATAAGCAGCTCCTGCAGACACAAGAGAAATTAGGAGAGTCTGAGGCTACTCAAGCGGCCTTACAAGCAGCACTAAAGCAAAGACAAGAGGGTCAGACTTCTCAGCCTCCTCCTCAAGTCATCAATCTTGAGGATGCTGCTCCTACCACTGTGCCTCCACCTCAGCAACCTGAACAAACAGCTACATCCACTTCAGCAGCACCTACAAGTACCAAACAGGCACACACTCTGGACATGCAGAAATTAAAGAATGAAATACAAGTCTTGGAAGCTCAGATGACAGAGCTGCATGAAACCAGAGATAAGCTGGCCAAGGTCAATGAAAGGCATGATAAGACAAAAAGAGAGGTGGGAGAAAAGGCCAAGGAAATCAAAGCCCTTAAAGATAGGATCAAGGAACTGGAGAATGAGCTCAAGCTAGACAAAATCATATCTGAGATCAGAGCAATGATATGGTCCAATATTGGCCAATCCATCACCAACCAATGGCCATATATTGAGACAATCCATGAGCAACTAGAGCTCATCCCAAAGGCATAGAAGGAAGTTCGAGCATCAAGAGCCTTATTGGGAAATATGCCTGAGATTGCTACAAGAATGATCAATGTGCTTAACCACAAAACAAGTTCTCAGTTAGCCACCATTGGAATCACAAATAGAACTGAGACTATTCAAATGATCAAGAGGGTTCTTACTCTTAGAAATCTGGTACAGACATTGGACAGAAGAACCCAGGATATGCAGACAGAGGTGAACAGGTTCATGGAGAAATTCCAGGTATTGCAGAATAGAGGACTCCCTAGCTTACTGAACAGCGGAGGGAGATTATTCACCCATGAACAGTATGCTAAAAGAGTAAATGTTTTTGCCTCAGCACAGATTAACGAGAAGGCCAACACTTCAGAAGACACAGGGCCTATTACAGGGCATATTTTCTATAGTAAGATAGAAAATCTATTTTTTATAATGAATGAAATTAATCACTTGTTTGATGTGGCCCCAAATTTTTTCAAATATACAGAAGCAGAAGAGACAATGGAGGCCATCCTCAGGCATCATCTCCCTACACAGGAATGGTGGACAGATGCAATATAGAGAATTTTATAAACAGTGAGGCATTCACTAATTTCTGTTTTTTTACAAATTTTTATAAAAAGGCAGAGTTCAACAAAGTCAACATGCATCATAGATCAAAGCTAAGCCAACTCAGCAGATGTAGCGGCCAACAAAGCAGAGATAGAAGACCACAGCTGGCAAACCCGAGAATGCACTGCGCAGCCAAAAGTAAATGCGTATTTCCAGAATTAAAACAGAGTGATGCAACCGACTCAGTGACTCTCAAAAGTCAAAATAATCCTCTGACAGACATAAAGAGCATTTACGCTGCATTCAAAGTTGTAATAACTTCTTGCCTACTTTCTGAACGAAGTAATGAAGATATTTTTCTGTCTCAGATGACTCAATGCCTGAGATATTTTGTATACACACTTCTATAAAGTCCCCTTCGCATGAGATAGCAAGGGTTGTTGTCGATTTCTCCTGAAGAAGTTCTTATGCTGTAATCCTTTCTGAAGTTAATAAACAAAGTAGTGGAATTTCTCGGATGTTTGAAGTGTTAAATACGTTCTGTTGCCTGTTGATGACTGCTGGATCCCTGTGTATTTCACCATACAATAAGTTTCTGTAACTCTCTCTGTTATTTACTTGTTTTGTTAAAAATCCATATACGTTATCTGATTTCCAATATTAAGCAACAAAGAAAAAGAATAACTTCCAGGATTTACTCACTGAGTACCCTGAGTTCAGTCTGTGTTGTTTATATATGTTTCCTTCAGCTGTAATCTATATAAAGTGTGATTCTTAACTGCTGCACTTTCAGAATACATCTTTCACAGTGGCCTTTGTCATAGGAATTCAATTTTTGCTCCTGTGCAGTGCGTCCATTTTCACCTCACCAACTGAATAGAAAGTTTCCCAATTAATTTCTGTTAGTTGACATATAACACCATTCAAATTTATTTTTGTCTTTCTAAATATGCTTTAGGCCTTGCAGTTAGAGCACCACCCAACGTATAAGATCATTTCACAGCATCCAGACTCCATTGCCCAATGGTATCCCACTATCTAAACACTACATCATAAGACCTGAAAGAAATCCTTCAACCAAAAACATAAACAAAACCTGAGCATCATAGCTAGCCTAAACACCATCATAACAGAGACAAATCACAAAGAGAGAGCCCTCTCTGGTTGCAGTTAGGCTAGGAGCTGTAACCCAAAGATTGGTTAGTGGTTACCCCGGCCGTATTCCCTTGGGAGTCATAGGGAACAACCTGGGTGTTAACAGAAACTATTTTGTCGACTCTTTCTTAGGAAATTTTAATTCTCATACTTCGCCTTACTTAGAACATTTTGTTTTATCTCAAGTAGAAAATTTTCTCAAATAGATAGTTCTAAATGTGTTAATTTTATAGATAGTCCTGTAAATAAATCTTTATTTTGGAAGTTATTTTTTGACGGTTCTAAGTCTAGCGATGGAGCAGGAGCAGGATGCGTATTAGTTAGTCCAGAGGGAAAAAAAATTATGCTAACTTGTAGACTTGAGTTCGATTTCACCAATAATACTACAGAATACGAGGCTCTAGTCCAAGGATTTTACAAAGCAATCAGATTAGATATCAAGTATCTACAAGTCTTTGGAGATACTGAAATTGTAATTAGACATGTACGAAACACTATACATTGTCTATCAGGTCATTTAAAGCATTATCAATCTTTAGTACAAGATCTGACTAAACATTTTATAGCATTCAATATTTCATCAATTCCCAGACTCCAAAATGCTAGTGCTGACCTCTTGGCAAACATATCTTTTAAGCTCATTCCCTCAGAAGACTATAGCCCGGATAGATTCTCTATCGAATTGATCTTTAGACCCTCGATTCCTGATAACATTACCAATTGGAGAATTTTCAACGATGATCCTGATATTGTAAGCTTCGTTACATCTGAGGGATCTTACACTAATAAGATAATAGATGAATACCAACATGACAAACAGTTGCAACAAGATAGCACTAATAACGCTATGCCAAAATCAGTAGTCAAATTGGAAGACCTATATGATTTGAAAGACCGATTCAAAAGATCTACCAATTCAAAACATCAAAGTTCAACTCTGAACTATGAATTAGTAAATCTAGGACGTGATACCAAGCCATAGAATATCAACCTAGGTCTTGGCCTAGCCCCTGAAGAAAGAGTGGCATACGTTCGTCTCCTGAAACAGTAAAAAAGTGTCTTTTCCTAGAACTACGATGAACTTAAGACTTATGACACTTCTATCATTCAGCATACTATCCCAATGATAAACAATGAAAAACCTGTCCAACAAAAGTTAAGAAAGATACATCCTAATTTGGAGAACTAGATTAAGTCTAAGCTCAATAAATTATTGAAAGCCAAAATCATTTTTCCCGTTCGACATTCTAGATGGGTTTCCAATATAGTTCTCATTAGAAAGAAAAACGGAGACATTAGAATTTGCATTGACTTTCGAAATCTTAACAAAGCCTACCAAAAAGATAATTTTCCTTTGCCTCCTATGGAGAAAATATTACAAGCAGTTGCAGGATTAGAATTAATGTCCTTCTTGGATGGTTTCTTCAGCTACAACCAAGTTTTGGTCCATCCCGATGATTAATTAAAGACCACGTTCAGAACCAAATGGGGTACTTATGCATATCAAAAGATGCCTTTCGGTCTGATCAACGTTGGCGCCACATTTCAAAGGGCCATGGACATCGCATTTAAGGGATTAGTAAACAAATTGGTAGTAATCTACTTAGATGATATAAGTGTATATTCCAAAAAACAAGGTAATCTTCTCAGAGATTTAAAACAGATCTTCCAACGTTGCCAAAGGTATGGAATTTCACTTAACCCAAAAAAGTCCCTTTTTGCATTAAGTGAAGGAAAACTTCTTGGATTTATAGTGTCAAAATCTGGAATCCATATTGATCCCGACAGAATCAAGGAGATTTCCAAAATACACTTACCTCACAATAAGAAAGCCATGCAATCCTTCCTTGGGCAGATTAATTTTGTAAAGAGATTTGTTCCAGATTTTTCAAGGATCGTATCTCCCTTACAAGCAATGATTAAAAAGAATTCAATCTTCAAATGGGGCCAAGAGGAATATGAAGCATTCAATCTGATTAAACAAGCGATCGTAAACGCTCCATCAATAGCAACCCCAATTTTTTCCAATCCTTTCATTTTGTACACATTTGCCTCTGATAGATCATATGCAGCGATACTCACTCAAGCAAATCAAGATAAGGCAGAAGCCCCAATTTCCTTTTTTCAGTTCAAATCTGCAAGGGGCTGAATTAGATTATTCTGATGTCAAGAAACAAGCTTATGCTATTTTCAAAGCAATCAAGCATTTCAGACCCTTTCTACTTAAAACCCATACAAAAATCATAGTATCGTTTCTAGCGGTAACAAATCTCTTAGTACATAAGGATGTGGGTGAGAAAAGAGCCAATTGGGTTACTGCCCTATAAAAATATGACGGTGAAATTAAACCAACAAATATTGTAAAAGGTCAAGGCTTTTGCAAAACGTTGGCTGGAGCATCGCTTATTTTCGAAATACCATCTGCAGAAATACAAACATATGAGGTAAGCCTAAACAATATTGAATCATTATATGCTGATATCATATTTTATCTAAAGAATGGATATGCTCCTTCAAACCTTGATTATACAAAGAAAAGAGCCCTAAGGTTGAAGGCTAAGCAATATCAACTCGTAAACGATGTACTTTTCAGGATGAATTATGATTCTTTTCTCCTTCGATGTCTCGAGAAATCTAAAGCTAAAAAGGTGTTGCAGGAGCTCCACGATGGACCAGCAGGTGGACATTATGTTGGAGATACTACAACACATAAAATCTTGCGCGTAGGGTACTATTGGCCTACACTATTCAAAGATGCGCATAGCTATGTAAGGAAATGTCAAGTTTGTCAAACTGCTGCTGGGAGACAAAAGAAACCGTTGTTGCCTTTGCAACCAGTCAATATCGATCAACCCTTTGATCAATGGGGATTGGATATAATAGGTGAGATCGTTCCTCACTCTTCTAAACAGCATAGGTATATCCTTACAGCTACAGATTATTTTACTAAATGGGTAGAAGTAGTTCCTCTTAGGATAGCTAATGCTGAACACATCATTGATTTCATAGATCAGTTCATAATCACCAGGTTTGGTTTACCCTCTACTTTAATTTTTGATAATGCATCGTATTTTTCTGGCAATGGTATGACTGAATTTGCACTCAAAAGAGGTTTTAAGCTTAAATACTTTGCCAATTATTACCCACAGGGGAATGGATTAGTTGAATGAACGAATAAAAACTTAATCAGAATCATCGAGGGAACCATTGATCAAAATCATAAGAATTGGCACAAATCCTTAATATATGCTCTATGGGCAAATCGAATAACGCAGAAAGCCTCCATTGGAACTTCTCCCTTTAATTTAGTTTATGGGAAGGAAGTGGTCCTTTCAACTCATATAGTGATTCCCTCTTTGGCCTTAGTTCAATCTATTAACGAAACACCAAATTCTTCCTTACAACTAAGGCAACTGCAAATCCTTAAGCTAGAAGAGCAATGAGAACAGGCTAAAATAGCTTATGCTCATCACCAAGCATTAGTAAAATCTTCTTTTGATTCAAACATGATATCCAGAAAGGACTTTTAGATTGGAGATCGAGTTTTAAAATGGGATAAGGCTCACGAGGAAAAGGGAAAAAATTTGAAATTTCAACAAATGTGGCTTGGTCCTTTCCAAATTGCAGAAATCGTAGGTCAATCTACTTTTATGTTGCAGGATTTAACAGGAAAAAGAGAATTTTTACCTGTTAACGGGCAGATCCTCAAAAAACACTTTCCATAGGAGATCATTCTTCTATTTTTGTAAATTAGTTTTTTCTTTATTTTTGAGAATAAAAACAGTTGTAAATGGTTACATTTGGAATTCACAAAAAAGACTAGAATTTCTTTTAGATTTTGTTTTTTCGCTTGTATAAACAGGACTGATTTGGAAAATTGGTCATTATTATTGAAAGATAGAGTCAAAGGCTATAAGCCTAAAAATGATACTAGTTTCAACCTTGTAAATTTTGATAAAAAGTGACTTTTAGTGGGAATTTGTTTTATATCAGTTAAATGAAAAGCATCAATAACAAAACGAAGATTCTCTATAGAAAAGCTCTTTCCAAAAACTCTACCATTGTCATCCAGAGCTATTCTTAAGGAAACAATGACTTCCTCCCCACCTAAGGAATTACGAGCTTCAAGGAATAATCCAACAATAAACTTTAACTTAAAGAATAAGAGGTCTCATCACGAGCCGACTTATTATGATCAAAGATATTATAGCTTGCTAACTTTGCTAAAACTGCATACCACAATAGGGCAATGACTCAAGATTGTTGCAATCAAAAGACAAGGGGTCTCATCACGAGCCAGCTTGTTCAGCAAAGTTATGAATCAAGTGAATGGCACTGTCATAATTTGGCTACCAAACCAAGGCATTGCTCTTTAAGGATTAAAAGAAAATAAAAACAATAAGTGTGGATATGGATTTCCCTTTGAAAATCGTATATTTCTCTAAGTAGGTTACAAGATCATTGCTAGGTAACAGGTAACCCTATCGAGGTTATAAACACCTATCGGCAGCAGAGGCTCTACCTATGACAATTGAGCATATTTAAAACTGATTTACAAAGAAGGTTTTGTTTTTATCTTTATAAACCAAGTAGTGATTGATGTAAATACAATAACTAGCTCTAGGAAGTAAATAACCAAAGTTAACATAGAAGAAACAAACTATCATTAACAGTTGAAAGCATGGTGTACTTTATCCTTCTATAATAAAGTTTGATTCTCTAAAAAACCTTCTATTTTGGAAGTTTAGGAAATTCAAAAGAAAAGCAGAGATAACTGGTTCTTCCAAGTGAATCGCCAATTGTTGTGGCCAGCAACAACCCCCCTTCTTATTTAGTTTTATCACTAATACTAAATAAGTGGAGACCCTTATCCAAATTTTTTAGTGCTTATATTCCTTTTTTGAATAAATATTACTATCATAAACTGAGGAGAATACCCAAAAAATCAAAAAAGACTTAAGTTTTATGATAAGTTCGAATAAAACTGTTCTCTCAATAAAAAAGTCACGTCACAAAAAGGTAAATAGATGCTTTCCTATAAATAGAATCCTAAGATTTGTGAAATTGCGATGCAAGATCACGCATGGAAGAAATTCATCGCATCCCGGTTTTAATTGTGCCTCAAGTATCACTTAAAGTGAAATACCTCAAACTACCAATATGCGATGGCGCATCTCTCAAATCGCATTTCGCAGAAAACATATGATAATAAATTATTGTTACACGCAATGGATCAACAATATTGCGATCTGCAGTATCGCAGATCTGTAGGGCTCGTCGCTCGAAAAACGTTTTTCCATAAACCGATGCCCAATTATGCGCGTTAATGTCAATTTAATGAGTTAGTTGGTAATCATTAATGAAATATGTTTTTGATCTGATCGAAGGGCCATTTCATGTAGGGTGATATATTTTATATGATTTCGGCATTTAAAGATTTCTCGTCACCTTTTTCTTATCATTACTCTTTCCTCATTTGCAAATTGTAGGAGCGAAAAACAGAGAGGTATACATAGCAGTGTTTAGAATATTATGGGAAAGAAGGGAAAAGCTCCGAGTTCTAAAGACAAAGAAATGACGCCCTTATACACAGACACCACCTGTAACAGATATGCTGGCATTACTACTTGGGAAGGCATGCACAACCTACTTGAGGAAGAAAATCCCAGAGTAATGGAGGTTAAAGCTACTGCAGACCCACGCAAGTCATCTGAGGCATTAATTACAGAATTAGCATGCTCGTTCTTGCACCAGATAGCGGCGAGGCCTAAGATTCTTTCATACACAGACATGGTCAAATGGGTACTGGATAGTCCTGAGATAACAAATAGATAGTTTAAGACTTAGAGCCAATGAATCATTGGTTCATTCACTCCACAATATTTGAGGCTCATGTATCATCTACCAGAGCCACAGGTGACTTATAACAAACAGTTCATGGAGAAGTTTGCTAAAGAAAATGAAGATTTGGCAGAATGCACCAAGGAATGGTTGAGAAGGGACAAACCACTAAAAAAGGATAAGCATGGTATTTATAGTACTGGTTCTCTAGCCTCTCCGTATTGCTTTGCTGCTGTTATGCTCTGTAGACATTTTGGAAAGCCCGACGTTAACAAATTTTCATTTGAATGGCTACCATTATTATATGCCGCCACTAATGCTACTATTTTTGATTGCGCTAAGCTATTGTTTGATAATTTAGCCATAGCTATTTTGAATTATCAGTCCAAACGAACTACTAAGAGGGTTTGTCCCCCTTTCTACTTATCTGTTTATGTGATGGATGCAATTTGTTACATTTCCAAGTTTCCCCTAATGGGTTGGAAATGGACTACTCATGACCCCTTACCCATTCATGTTTATCACAAGGAATTATGGGATTCCAATTTCATTCCATACTTTTACAAGATTTGTCATGGAGTCATGCTACCTCTGTAAAAAATGTTGTATAATAAAGACGCTCCAATATTTTCTCCTGAAGCGGAGGTCGATATGCTCCCTATTGCGAGATGGTTCGGAGAAGAAATTTTCACCTATGTCAGTGTATTCAGAAGTCTCGCTTCCCCTCATGTCCTACCTTTATATGTCCCTGATAAACTACTGGCACGAGAGATTGCATACCAGACCTGCGGAGTAGGAGGTATGAGTAAAGAGCCGAAGGACAAGAAGGAGGCCATTTGGCCGCAATTTCCTGTGGCTTGTGGGGACTTTTCACTATTCATTTAGGCCACATATTCAAAGAAGTAGACAACATGTTGTGTCTACGATTGTTAGAATTTCTAAGAAGACAATTCGACCCTTATGATATCATTAACAATTTCACTACTGCAGTCAAAATAAAATTGTTTTCTAAAGAAGATGATCTTTTTTATGATACATTTCAGCAGAAATGTACACTTAAAGAAGTTCTACATTTGGCCCAAATGAAATTTCCTCTAGCAGAATTTCAAGAGTTCAAAATGTACAGAGAAAGGAGGTTAGCTAATATCCCTTTGGATAAATTACGCTTGGAACCAATAAGGGAGCCAACTCCCAACATCAATCTCAGTGGAAGTTCAGGCAAAAAAGGGTCTAGATCTAAGTCTAGGAGAGAAACACCAGAACACTCCAAGAGGTTCGAGAGTGAACATAATAAAATCGAAGGGTTAGTAAGGGATATTGCCTAGTCTAAGGAGCACCCAGAACAACAGGTTTTGACCACTCCACAAGTAAATCCTCACCCTCTCATCATCCAGCCACCACCAGTTAGAACAGAGTTGGATAAAGAATGGGAGACATTCAATGACTTAATCAATACCGAGGGGTAGAGCACAAATACACCTGAGAGTAATGTGTAGACAGTGGATGATATAGTCACTGGAACAATCAACAATGTCCCAGAAATGGACCATATTCCCATTACCCCATCTTCTGAAATTATGCTCAAAATAGAGGAAATTCCTCCTCTTGATGTATTTTATAGTCCACAGCATAAGGCAGTGGTGAGAAGACAAAGAAAGAAAAGGAAATTGGAAAGTGTGCTCTCCCCTAACGCAGAACAATTAGACATCCTTTGGCAAGATCCTACCACTGACCCTACTAAAAATCTCACTAAATTATCTTAGATTGCAGGAGCATATGCTTCTGCAACCATTGATAAAGCATCCAAGGTACAACAATTATTGACAGAAAAAGAGGATCAAATACATATTTTGCAGCAACAACTACACCAAGCCAGCGTCAATAGCGAAGTAAAGAAAAAGCTAGAAAAATTACCGTAGGATTTTTAGCAAATGAAGCTAGGATACCAGAACAGTTTGGCCGAAAGAGAAAAACAGTTACAAGCTATGCAAGAGATGCATAAGGATGATCCTAAGCTTATAGAGTTTGTCACAGAATCCATTTCCTTAAATGATCAACTCCTGCAGCAGCAAGAAACATTGTGCCAAAGAATATCGTAGTGGAACTCTTATTGCGAGATACGCGACATAATTACTAATCAGGTCGTGGACTTGCGACATGAGTACGATTTAAATAATAAAAGAGTTACTGAATATTTGGTTTGGTAGGAATCAGAGGAAGGGAAAAAGGCAAGCGCACCCATAATCAATGAAGCCCACAAAGAAATGTTTTTTAATAAGTGCGATGCATAGATTAGGAAAGTAGAACAAGCTGCAGAAGAAGTAGCCACAACACCAAATAATGTCATCGACTGTGTCAATGAAAATTTACATAGGGCAAATCTCATATCAGAGACCACTCCAGGATTTCTACCAAATGTACAACATCTATAGACAAGCTAGAGACAAAAGGCTTAAGAAAGAGCAGAATCCATCAAAAGGTTAACCAAGTTGACTTAGGATTCTTACTGGACATACTTGGTAGAACCACACAACCAGTGCAAGACTCTCAAATGTATCACTAGCTCTGTCGAGAAGATGGCGCCAGCACTTGATGATTCCGTTTTCGCAGGACAACTAAAGTCGGAGGTCAGCCAGCCAACTCTCCTCAAGCCAATGCTAGATGCTTGGGACTGCAAGGAACAAATACATAGATAGTTAATTGCCAGTTTTAGTTTTAGTTTTTCTTTAATTTTTGCCTGGAAAGAGGACGGCCATTGAAACCTCCTCCTATATTTTTGTAATAAACTATTTTTAGATTTAGCTAGTAGTATTTAAACCCTTCTCATGCATTTATAGAATGGTCCTAAAATTTGTCAAAAACTTGTCCTTAGAGCATGCACTTCTGTACCCTCCGAGGAGGTTTTGATGAATGAATGGAACAAGATTTATTGACATATGTATTTAATATTTACTGCTGAAATTTCACTTTTGTACTCTTAGTAAATGTTGAATTAAGAAGAGATAAATCATTATTGTTGGAGCTCATGAGTATAACTCGTTATAAATGGTACTTTTATCTATTAACGATTCCTGCTTATGTGTTAAGGTGATATTCATGTTCAATTATTTATGTATAAATGCTTGAATGCTTAAGTTATCTTTGGGCACTTCTGTATGGTGATAGCCATTTATTTATGCTTAATATATGAGTGACTTATTATGCGATATGTTTTTCACAACTGTTTCATCTAAATTTTTATACGAAACGGTTTATCTCTATTGAATTCTTTTCTCATAGCAATTGAGTGATCTTTATTACCAATTGCCATTAGAAATTATTTTAGATCGCATAACTGAAAGATTAAATCACGGGTTAGTTTTAGAATTAGATATTTCTGTTCATTAGAATACAATTGCATTAGATTCAGAATAAAATCATTTTACTTAGAAATTATTAGGAAGGAAATATCAATTCTCAACACACACACACATAAATTGGGAAACTGGTCCCATATCCCCAGTCGAACCCACTATACCAAATGGAAAAGGAGCTACTAACCAAGGTCCGGACTGGGTGGGTATCCCCCTTGTTGTAGACCCGATTTTTCGGGCTTCAACACCACCTCAGCCATCCCTTGTCTTCACCATCACCCTCACTAGTATTTCATCTTTTTTCATTGAAATTCTCCTAAACACATTGAGCGAATCTAACCATATTTTATCTTGGATATTGACTCTTGAGTGCTCCTAGACCTTCTAGCACTCCATTCCACCCATCACACACCTTTCCTAAGTTTCCCAACTCCTCACAATTAGCTTTCGGCTATATCCTGTAGGTTTCCTATAATTCCTACAAGATCATCCTATAGGTTTCTAGTACATCTTGTAGGTTTTCCTGAAATGACCTTTTTTGAGGCTGAATTGATGGGAAACCTCTACGAAGTCACAAATAGCCTCCTAGGATCCCTCCACACCATCCAAACACTTCATAAACCTTCTGGCCATCCTCAAACACCTTCAATCCACCTGTTACATCCACAAGAACATTTTATTTGCATACTTGCTTTTGCCTAAAAGGACTAGAAAAGTGAAAACAAAGTTAGTTTAGTTTCTTTACTTGCACATTAGTATTGTTTTATGCGTTTTACTTCTGTAGCTTAGATAGTGGCATTTTTTTATTGTTGATTTAGCATCTCTACTTAGCATGGCTTCTTAAATTGTTAATTAGGGTATGGTGTGGTTTAGCATTACATGTCGACTTTCTCCATTACTACAGTAGAGTAACTATCTTAGAGTAGATTTGCCTTTCTTCCATTAAAGAATCAAGCTTCTTCTGACTCTATAGAATTTTAGCTTGGAACCCCAGTTATCTCTCTCCAGTTGAACAGTGATAACAGGCAGAACCATCACTTTTACTTGTGCATACACATTGTCACCTCCAAGTTTGTACGAACCTAGGATTGATAAGTAGAGCTGATAGCCCAGGAGTTGCAGCATCCTTGCTGTAATACTGGTGCTCATCAATAGGGTCTGAGGATTGTTGTTGGAATTCGAGTATGCTAGCTGCTAGGTTGATGCCTTAAGGGTTGGAAACAAGTCTATTGGGGTTGTTTTGGAAGATTGCAAATGGACTGTGGTAGTGTTAGAGGGAAACATATTGCAACAAAAGTGTTGTGTGGTGGGCCGTAGGCCATACTACAGTAGCAAGGCTTGAATGGCTATTGTAAGGGTTGGTTTTTTCCCTTACCCTTAGCATGGAGGAGGAGTGTATCTCCCAACCTAGACTAGAATTCTCTAGAGGGTTGTTTGGGGACTGTTGGAGGAGTTTAGGGGTGCAGGAGTGTGCCCTCGTTCCCTAACCAAATAGTCACAAACAAGAATGCGCAAGCTGATTTGGAGTAGCATTTAGAGGTGCGTTAAGTCAAAGAAGTTTACCAAAATTGGAGCATCCTATGGGAGTTGTATATTGGGATTGTCTTCAGCAATAAGTAACCCAAATTTGGAGCAGATTTCGTAGTGGAGGATTGGGTATCATTGGTCTGGTGGAGGGAAGCATGTTGATAGCCCAAAGTATCCCTATACAAGCTATCTTGAAGTGACAAAGAAGAGCTGAAGGTTGGGTGAAAATTGGTGCCGAAGTGCAACACCTTGATGGACAAAGGTGACTACTAGCCTAGTAGTTTGGAGCTCGCAAATTAGGCCACAAAAGAGAAAATTGGATCAACCCGTGTATATCCTACAAAAGTGATGTGCAATAGTGGTAAGCAGCAACCCTCCTAGAGTCTCGATGTGTTTTCCTTTGATGGACTAAGGGGAAACTAGTGGGTAGTACAAGGGCGAAGGAATGGCAGGACACGATACGACATCAAAGCTACAACGAAGTTTGTCATTGTATCTTGTATACCATAGACTATTATATTATTCAGATTTGGTTTAATATAATGAAGATTGGGGTTGTACATATTGTACACTATTTGTTGAAAAACTATGTATATTTGTACATGTGTGATTTACTACTTTATATTTCCGCTGTGAAAAGTAGTATATGGTTGAGATTCTTGGTTTGGTAGTGTTAGTGATTTTAGACCCTAACCTAGACCCAAGGTCATGGAAATTCAACATGGTATCAAAGTGTGTTTGAGATACTTTGGAATTCAGTGAATCAGAGTTGTGCACAATGAAGTACAACTTAAGAGAGAGTTGGTCAAATTGTAGGTGACAATGTCAAAGTTGCATGTAGGTCTCAAGTATGAGGATAGGTTGGAGGGGTTGTCCAACTATAGTTCTTGGAAGAAAAGGATTAAGTTGGTCTTGTAGGTCAACAAGATCTGGGAGTTTGTCGAGAAAGAGATAAAGAAGCCAACCGAAGCTAAGGAGATAGAAATATATGAAGATTTAGATGTGAGGGTGAGATTTATCATCCTAGATGGTGTGAAGGATGCCCTAATACCTCATTTGTCTGAGAAGAAAAATGTACATGAGATGTGGATGGCTCTTCACAATTTGTTCCATAATCAGAACAAGAACCATATACTATTATTGGAGGATAAGTTGAAGTCCACCAAGATGATAAAGGGTGAAAGTGTGACCTCGTATCTGACGAGATTGTCTCAAGTCAAAGATGAGATTGCTGCCTGTTGGAAATAATACTGAGAGGGGGGATGAATTAGTATTAGCAAGTCAATAATATTTCATTTCCATAATCAGATTTATATATGCTACTTCTATTAATTAAACTTGCGTGTGTACGCAGCTGTATGTAAGGCAACTAGCGTATACTCTTCAAACCTATAACTTAGTTAATTCATCATGTGTTGATCTTTAATCTATGAATCAGAACCATATAAACAGTAACCAGGTGCAGTAAAATAGAACAGACAATCACACACATGAACACAAGATATAAGGTGGAAACCCAATGTGGGTGAAAACTACCTGCAGCAATAATCTCTATCTTCTTTTAATAAGAAACTTATTTTTACAATTTTTGTACTGGTGCAGACTTATAATAGTGTGCAGGCTTCTACATGCAGAAGGATACAACCTTATCTCGTTCTGCAGCTTCTCCTGGAAGGGAGCTACAACCCCCTAGCTCGTGTACTAGCTGTTGTGATTACTAGTACGTAGGTGAGGCCTTTAGAAGGCTACAACCTTCTCTTTTCTTCCAGCGACCACGTTTCATAAATTTTCAGACTGGATCCATCAATAACATCAATCAACCATCAATTATATCTGCATAAACCAATCTCCTTTGCACCAACCAAAACTGAATCATTCAATCACTTCTTAGAATGTTGTAACTAGAATACAGTAACAGTAACCAGATCCCAAGCCAGAACCCAGAACACTGCAACAAAAAACAGAAGTAGCTAAAGCATATTTAATTAGGTATACGCTACTTCAATGTGTCAAACCTACGTAGATACGTCGTTATCTCAAGGTGAACCTGTGTATACGCTTTTTTGATATGCAGAACCAGCGTGTATAAGAATCTTTGCTAAAGTGAACCTGCATACAGATTTGTAAATGATGATTTAAATTTTACAACAATTCTAGACATCAGTTATACCTAGATCATCATATTTACAGATTACAACATGTGCCAGATATTTAGATAAAATATCTAAACCACACAATGATACTTCTCTTCAAGCCTTAAAATCTTGACCCATCAATAGAACTTATCCTTCATCAAGCACTCAGGTTCATCCTTGATTCAGATCCAGCTATGCACCATAACCCAATCACCTGTATTCTAGATCTTTCTCTTCATTAGATATTCAATTCATGAGTGTCTTTTCCTAATGATCTTCTCCTCCTTTTATAGTCTTAGGCCTTACTCAATACCATGGACCAAAACCACTTAGAACCAGTACCTTGGACCAAATACCTGGGGTCAGCACTTTGGACAGGATACCCTGGACCAATACCATGGATCAAAATATCATGGACCAAATACCATGGAACAAAACTAATTTTTCCACATGTACGTGCTTTTCCTTCAGTGAAAGTGTGTGTGTACACTATACGTGCCTTCTGGTCTGCGAGCCCACGTGTACACGCGACTTGGTCAATGGGGAACCTACGTATACCTCTATTTCTTCATTCTGTGAGCCTGAACTGTGATCTATCATTTGTGTGTGTTGCCATCAAGGATAACACCTATGTCATAGTTCCAAAGCTGTATCATAATGCCAACAATCTCCCCCTTTGGACTTGATGGCAAACCCAAGTCACTCTCCCCCTTTGTCATCAAGGGCAAAGGGTTTTTCTCCCCTTGAGTACATGCTGAATTCTCTGATATGCTAAAGCGTGTTGTCCATGCTCCCCCTGAATATAAGCAAGGTCTGTAAAAAGATGATTTATACATACATCATAAATGACCTTCCTATCACTAATGACTCATACATACATCCATCTCCCAACCAAGTGGGGATATACCAAGTTTGACTCATCCACCAACCCAAGTGGGTATATACCAAATGGTTATACATGTCAGAACAAGAACATTACATCATCCATCCCATGCATAGTGGGGAAAAAAAAAAGGTCGTTTCATGACCTTGACAATAAAAGATATACATGACATAGAGACCAATTATCTAAAACAAGACTATGATAGTTATCAACAACTATCATCAACAATGTCTTCAATCACCATCCAGACCAGCAACCATGATCTCCCCCTGAATTTGTTCCACCTGAATAAAAACCAACTGTGAATTTGTACCAAGATCTTCTAAGATAATGCCAACAATGCATTACTATAAGTATATGCTCCCCCTAAACCTGTGCCAGATGATCACTGTCAGACCCATATCAGACACCTTTCATCCACTGTTTTTCTTCAAACCAACATATACGCGATTGTATCCACAACAACCGGCGTATGTACGCGGATACACTTCATGAAACTCGCGTACAACCACTTTTCTCTGAAATAGATAAGTTTTAACAGCAAGATGATGCATCAACTACTCCCAGCTTTTGTATGAGATATTCAAATGTCTCTCTGGGCAGTGGTTTGGTGAATATATTAGCAACTTGTTCTTTGGAGGGAACATACTCCAATTTGACCTTTTGTTCAACCACTTGTTCACGTAGAAAATGATATTTGATGGGTATGTGCTTGGTCTTGGAATGCATGACTGGATTCTTTGAAATACTGATTACACTTGTATTATCACATAGAATGGATATGGGTGGAGTACATGTGATCTAAATGTCTTACAATTTTTGCATCATCCAAAAGGAGTTGTGTGCAGTAAGATGTAACAACCACATATTCTGTTGCAGCTATAGATAATGCAATTGAACTTTGTTTCTTGCTAAACCAAGACATTAATTTGGAACCCATATACAATGCACCACCACTAGTTCTTTTTCTGTCATCCACGCTTCCTACTCAATCTGCATCTGTATATGCATGAAGTGTAAGATGTGTATCCCTAGGATACCATAAACCAAAATTTTGAGTTCCTTGAAGATATTTGAAAATCCTTTTGACTGCCTAAAGGTGTGATTCCTTTGGATTTGCTTGGAATCTTCCAACTATTCCCACTGCATGCATGATGTCTGGTCCGATACCTATTAGATAAAGCAAACTACCAATCATGGATATGTAGGTTGGTTGATGTACTGCTACTGATTCATCATTTGAGTTGAGACTACATCCTGTTACCATGGGGGTACATAATAGTTTAGAATCCTCCATGCCGTATTTTTTCAAGATCTACTTGAGATACTTGGTTTTTAATAGAAAAATACCATCTTATTTTGTTGAACTTGTAGGCTGAGAAAATATGTGAGCTCACTTAGCAGGAAAATTTCAAATTCTTGAAGCATTACCAAGGCAAATTTTTGATTCATGGCTTCTTCATTGCTACCAAAAATGATATCATCAACATACACTACAAGTATTAGCAATTTATTATTATCAATCTTTGTATATAGATTGCTATCAACTGATCCTCTTGAAAAACTTTGTTGATGGACATTTTTGCCAAGACGGTAATACCAGGCCCTTGGAGCTTGTTTTAGAACATAGAGAGCCTTTCTGAGTTGGCATACAAGTTTTGGATAATTTCCAAGGATGAATCTGTTTGGTTGCTCAATATATACTTCTTCTTCTAAGTCTCCATTAAGAAAGGCAGATTTTACATCCATTTGGTATACTTTGAATTTATGAAAGCTAGAAGGAGCAAGGAACATTCTTATGGCTTCAAGTCTAGCAACAGGTGCAAAAGTTTCTTCAAAATCTATACCTTCTTGTTGAGCATATCCTTTACAAACAAGTATGGCCTTGTTTTTGATAACTTCACCAGTTTCATTCAGCTTATTTTTAAATATTCCATTTGGTTCCTATGATATTCTTATCATGAGGTCTAGGAACTAATTCCCAAGTATTATTCTTTTCAATTTGCTCAAGTTCTTCATTCATGGCCTTGACCCAACATTCATCTTTGCATGCTTCATTTACATTTTGAGGTTCGATGGAGGAAAGCAATGGTAGATAGCTTGAAGATTCTATAATAGTTCTTGTCTGCACACCTGCCTCTTTTTGTCCCAAAATTTGAGTCTCTGGATGATTTTTTCTGAACATACCTGGATGGAGTCTTTTCTTCTGCTGTTATCTATTCTTCTAGTGCTTCATTGGTTTCTTCTTTGTCAGAATTAGTATGATTTGATGTGGAAGGATAATCCTCATCTTCTTCACACTCTTCAGTTTTTACCTCCTTTGGATTTCTTCCTGCTTCATCAACTACAACATCAATACTTTCAATAATTTTCCCAAGTATTTTATTATAACACTTATATCCTTTACTTCGGGAAGAGTAACCAAGGAGAATGCATTCATCTGCTCTAGGTTCAAGCTTGCCAAGTTTTTCATCAGTCCTTTTGATGTAACATTTGCTTCCAAAAACTTTGAAGTATTTTACAATAGGAGTCTTATCATACCAAAGTTCATGTGGATTTTGAGTGTTGTTTACCCGAACGTTTGCTTTGTTGAGGATAGTGACGGCAGCAAACGCAACTTCACCCCAGAAGGTTGTAGGAGTTCCAGACTCATCTAGCATGGCATGAGCTATTTGTTGTATAGTTCTGTTCATCCTTTCTACCACTCCATTTTTCCGAGGAGTCCTTGCAGTGGAGAGTTCTCTTTTTATTCCATGTTCTTCACAAAAATAGAAGAATTCATCTGAGGTAAATTCCCCTCCTCGATCAGATCTGAGGCATTTGATTTTGTGATCTGATTCATTTTCAACCAAAGCTTTGAAGGCTTTGAACTTTTCAAATGCTTCATCTTTATGCTTTAGAAGTCCTATCCAACACATTCTGGAAAAATCGTCAATGAACAATATAAAGTATTCTTCTCCACGAGGTGACTTTTTCCTTGATGGACCACATAAATCAGTATGAACAAGTTCAAGAGGCTTACTAGCTAATCCTTCCTTCTCAGGGAAATGTGCTCTGGTTTGCTTACCAAATTGACATGATTTGCATATTGTATTTTCTAGAATGTTGATATCAGGAAGATCACAAATAACCTGGAATTTGCATGCTTTCCTTATTTGAGGGAAGCTTAGATGCCCCAATCTTCTATGCCATAGTCAATGCTCATCATTTTTGCTTAGATAGCATTGTTTTTTTCCTCCCTTGAGTATGTATAAATTATTTGAAGTTCTTATTCCTTTGATCACGGTTTCTCCTGTATCAAGCTCACGAACAACACATCCATTTGATCGAAATACTACTTAATTTCCTTGATCACACATTTTACTGACACTCAATAGGTTGCTTTAGACCATCAACATACATAACATTCCCATCTCTAACCTTTTCTTTTAAGAGAACAAAACCCTTACCTTTTATGACAGTAGGAGTGTCATTTCCAAATGAGACCTTCTTTTCCTTTTCTAAGGCATTGTATGACTTAAGTTTTTCTTTATCACCTGTCATGTGTTTCGAGCATCCACTGTCGATGTACCACTGATTCTCTTATTCTTCTGCATACAAGGCTATACCACATCCTTTTGTTTGCGGTTCTTTCCTTCTCCATATCTTGGGACTCAATGAAGTTTCTCCTTCTGAGATGTTTGCCGAAATTTTCTCCTGCATTCAAAATCTTCATGACCGAAGTTGTTACAAATAGAGCATTATATTTCATTTTCAAGAAGAGAAAATTTATTGTAGGTCCTTTTCATGATCCCTATCACATTCCTTTGATTTTGTGCTTCTCTAGTCATGATGGTCTTGTAAGCAACACATTGAGCAGCTTTGTGTCGAAAGTTATGACATGAAAAACATTGGCCATTAAAGAAGTTCCTGCGATTATCAAATCTACTGACCTGGTGATTCATTCTTGAAGCAAATTGAGTATGATTTACCTAAGGTTGGTTGTAACTTTTGTTCATCCTTGAAGTAGATTGAACCCTATTTACTTGGTGAACTGCTTTTTTCCTTTGCTGACGATTGTTAAACTGTTCACTGCTCTTTGTTGCATCAAGATAGCTCTTAGTGGAGGCTGACGACTTTTGTGCTTTAGATGCTTCTTTAGTATATCCAAGACCTATATTTATTAGAGGATAACACTGCACTTTGATAATTTCATCTAAATTTTCTGATCCTTTAGCAAATCTGAGATTCAGAGCTTTGTTTTCTCAATACCTTTTCTTAGACCCACAATTTCACATTCTAGTTTTTCATTGTGTTTTTCTCTTTCAGCAAGTTGGAATGTCAGAGTATCTATAATCATATTCTTTTCTTCTAAGCATATTTTTAGTTTAGATATTTCTTCATAAAGATTATCTTCATCTAAAGCATCCAAGAAATCATCATCTTCAAAAGCCATCAGAAGTCTATAGTCATTATTATCTTCATCACTATTTGATAAACCATCGCTATCTTCATGCGTATAGTAGCTCTTCTTACTTACACTTTGTTTTCTATTCCATTTTGCTGATTCCTTACCTTTATCGAGCTTATCTTTATGTGGACATTTGGCAGCATAGTGACCGACTCTTCCACAAGCAAAACATTTGAAAGGTAGTTTACCTCTGAATCTTCCAAAACCCCGTTGAAGGTTTTTGACAAAGTTTGCTTCTTCCTCTTCTTCTGAAATATGTCTTGATTCATTGATTTCTTCCCTTCTTGAAGCTTTGAATGTGGCTTCTCTGATATCTGATGGACCTCCTTTTCTCATTTTGAAAGCAGTTAAGATTCCATGCAGTTGTATCACAATGATACTCTGAAGATCCTACTTTTCTTCTATGGCAGAAACTTTTGATTCAAACTTATTAGACAAGGATCTTAAAACCTTTTCAACTAAAGTAACTTCTTTTATCTCTTCACCCAAGTTCTTCATGAAATTAACAATCTCATCTATACGTAAGAAGTAATTAGCTATACTTTCATCATTGTGCATTTTGAGAGTTTCATATTGAATTATGAGAGATTGCAGTTTTGCACATTTTATCTGATTGTCTACTTCATAGCTTAGAATGATCTTGTCCCATATTTCTTTAGCAGTTTTGAGCTGCATAAATTTGACAAATTCTGGCTGTGAGAGACTCCCCAATAATGTATTGATAGCCTTGGCATTGGTTTCATATTGCTTTTTACTTGCCGTATCTGTAGGAATTGCTGATGAAAATGTATATCCTCCTTCCACGATTTCCTAGACATTTGTTCGAAGAAATTGGAGACAGGTTGTAGTTCTTACCTTCCAATAAACAAAGTTTCTCCCATCAAAGATTGGTGGTCTAATGGATCCCTCTCTTTCGTAGTTACTCATGATGATAGATCTTCCTTCAAGTGATCATGCTTCTTCTGAAGGACCTTCTCTGATTATAATTGTTGGAAATAATACTGAGAGAGGGGGGTGAATCAGTATTAGCAAGTCAATAATATTTCATTTCCATAATCAGATTTATATACACTACTTCTATTAATTAAGATTGTGTGTGTACACAGTTGTATGTAAGGCAACTAGCGTATACTCTTCAAACTTATAACTTAGTTAACTAATCATGTGTTGATCTTTAATCTGTGCATTAGATCCATATAAAGAGTAACCAGGTGTAGTAAAATAGAACAGAAAATCACACACATTAACACAAGATATAAGGTGGAAACCCAATGTGGGTGAAAACCACCTACTGCAATTGTCTCTATCTTCTTTTAATAAGAAACTTCTTTTTACAATTTTTGTACTGGTGTCGACTTATACCAGTACACAAGCTTCTACCTGCAAAAGGCTACAACCTTCTCTCCTTCTCCAGCTTCTCCTGGAAGGCAGCTACAACCCCTTAGCTCTTGTACTAGCTGTTGTGATTACTAGTACGTAGGTACAGGCCTACAGAAAGCTACAACCTTCTATTTTCTTCCAGGGACCGCGATTCATAAATTTTTAGACTGGATCCATCAATAACATCAATCAACCATCAATTATATCTGCATCAACCAATCTCCTTTGCACCTACCAAAACTGAATCAATAAATCACTTCTCAGAATGTTGTAACCAAAATACTGTAACAATAACCAGAACCCAAGCTAGAACCCAGAACACTGCAACAGAAAATAGAAGTAGCTAAAGCATATTTCATTAGGTATACGCTACTTCAATGTGTCAAACCTATGTAGATATGTCGTTATCTCAAGGCGGACCTGCGTATACGTTGTTTTGATATGCAGAACCAGCGTGTATAAGTGTCTTTGCTAAAGTGAACTTGCGTACAGATCTGTAAATGATGATTTATATTTTACAACAATTCCAGACATCAATTATACCTATATCATCATATTTACAGAATACAACATGCACTAGATATTGAGATAAAAGTTCAAAACCACACAACGATACTTCTCTTCAAGCCTTAATATCTTGACCCATCAATAAAACTTATCCTTCATCAAGCGCTCATGTTCATCCTTGATTCAGATCCAGCTGTGCACCATAACCCAATCACCTATATTCTAGATCTTCCTCTTCATTAGATATTGAATTCATGAGTGTCTTTGCCTAATGATCTTCTCCTCCTTTTATAGTCTTAGACCTTACTCAATACCATGGACCAAAACGACTTAGAACCAATACCTTGGACCAAATACCTGGGGTCAACACTTCAGACAGGATACCTTGGACCAATACCATGGATCAAAATACCATGGACCAAATACCACGGACCAAAACTAAGTTTTCCAACATGTATGCACCTTTCCTTCCATGAAAGTGCATGTGTATGCTATACGTGCCTTTTGGTCTGTGAACCTGCTTGTACACGCGGCTCGGTCAATAGGGAACCTACGTATACCTCTCTTTCTTCATTCTGTGAGCCTGAACTATGATCTGTCATCTGTGTGAGTTTCCATCAAGGACAACACCTGTGTCATAGTGCCAAAGCTGTATCATAATGCCAACACTGCCATCGTTGTGAATATCTAAGATGGAGATATGGTAAGGATTTCCTTCAAATGGTTCATCAAGGAATGGAAGCCCTTCATCAAAGGGATCGTTGCCAGATAAAAGCTTCCAAACTGGGATAGGTTGTGGGATCATTTCATTAAGGAAGAGTTGTGAGATGAGGATCTTCATCCAATGGAGAAGTCTTTCGATGATGATGTGGCACTTGAAGCATGAATGAAGGGTAAGAAAAAGAAGGACTTGATTAAATTCAAGTGTTTCAACTGTGGCAGTATGGATCATTATTCACCGAGATGTATGATGAAGAAGAAGGGAGATGATGAGAAGAGTAAAGGAAAGTAGGCCATCGGTGTTGCCACTTCAGCTGAGATAGATAATCTCACCAAAAGATTAGAAGATGAGGACTTTACGATGATTTCTCATTTCTTGCAGGGTACTATCGATGAGGATGGATGGTACGTGTACATTGGTGTGGTGAAGCATATGACAGGGTCACAAGAGTTTTTTGAGACTCTAGCTAAATGGGGCTCAAAGTTTCACTTGGTGTTGGCGACAAGGGTTAGTTGGAGATCCGAGGATCGGGTGTTGTGCCATTCATAATGGAGATAGGACGTGTGTTGTGAGTCCAGGATGTATTGTTTGTACCAGGACTAAGATATAGCATCCTCAATGAGTGAGAAGAAGGGGTTTGAGGTCTTTTTCTAAGAAGGGAAGGAAAGATTCAAGCCCAAAGGCTCTAAGTCTGATGGGATCGTACTCGGAGTTAGAGAGCATGGTCCCTATAGGTTGATGGGAAAGCCTGTGGATCATGGAAGGAAGCAGGTGGATCAGGTCCATATTGCTTATGACATCACCTATCGGAATTTCCAGAAACCTCCTAAAGTGGTCCGAGGGTAGTCAAGTGATTTCTCTTATTCTTACGAGACACTCGAACCCACATCGACATTTTTATTCCAGCATATTGAAGGATTTAAATATATGTATTATGTTATAACAAAGAGCGGAATATTATTCATTAAATTAGCATTATCAAATATTTTGTATCTATATATATATATATATATAATATCTCAATGTTTGTAATTTTATTTTTAAGAGAAAATATAGTTTTAAGATAAGTAATTTTTATAACTATTTAAAAAAAAGACGTTTTGTAATCAGGTCGAGAGTCAGTCCCAAAAACTGATTTTTCTTTGATAGTTAATTAGTTAGGCTGGGGAAATAGAATAAAGGCCTGAAAATTACATTTTGTAAGAGTTTAGAGTCCATTTCTCATGACTGACATTATAAGAAAAAAATATCTCTAAAATATGACAAATACATTGCAGTTTGATTCTAGATTTGGGTAGTTACATTTATGTTTCCTTTCTCTTGTTTTCATTTTTCATGAATTTTTCATCTGCCAGTGTGAGTGTAATGAAGTTGTTGGCTTAGTTTATTTTGAAGATTTACTAACGTTGTTTTCCCAGCTGAAAGTACCTGCAAATATTATTTAGGGAATCCTTAAAGGGTGCTCCACCATGTTGTAAATTCATCCACACTTCCTCACTCTTCCATGGTTCTTTCTAAAAAACTTTAGATCCAGATTATTAAGTGTCTGATTTACATTATTTCTTCTATTTGGCGCAAATCACTCCTTTAGTACAAGACCCCGCAACACTCAAAGTTTGTTGGCCATTTTGTTATCGAAAGTTAGGGTTTCAAAATTAGAAGTTTTGGTTGCACTCCCTCATGGCCTGTCCCTCTAGCCACTTATTTTAAACACTTTCCATCAATCTTAAGATTTCTTGGGCACTAGTTATCCCACAACGAGGAGCTGTCTTCGGGAGTTACAACACAATCATTTATTTTTATTTTAAAAAATTATTAACCATTCTTCTTATGATTTCCATATTAGTGGAATTTGTCTTTTGATTTTGTGTTTGGTGTAATTAATTTCATTTTTTTATTAATAGTGGATGCAACTTTATTCTCACTTAATAGAAGATTATCTTTGAGACTCGTTATTTTATTTTCCACATTTATTTTTTCTTATAGATCTTATGCTAATTTTTACTCTATTCTCTTTGAGACTCATTATTTTATTTTCCACACTATTTTCTTTTATAAATCTTCTGCTAAATTAGTACTCTATTCTCTTATAGAAAACATGGTAATGGAAACAACTAAATCATAGATATATTTGATTTTTTAAGATTATACTTTGATGGTTGAAACATGTCTTCATGAAACATTAAAAATAACTTTTGGAAAATCAAGGTAAATCATGAGGTTTTCATGGTATGATTATTTTTAGGTTTCAAATTAGTATATGAATCAATAGTACATGAAGATGGAGTCCTGGGACAAACATATCTCAAAATCTTAGCAATATTAACTGAGAATGAGAGATAAAATCATGTAGATGCAAAACAAGATTTACACGACCTTTCTACCATTTCTCTAATGCATGTGTAACTGCTCCATAATATGGTTTAGTGTATGATAATGATGGTCTCTCATGACACATTAGTATCATTTCAAATACAGTTTAATATATTAATCTTAGGATTTATAAAATTAATCTTAAGGTTTATAATATTAATCCCAAAGTTTATAATATTAATCCTAGGGTTTATATTCCTAATGTTTATAATATTAATCCTAGGCTTATAATATTAATCTTGGGGTTTAATATTAATGTTATGGTTTATAATATTAAGGTTTATAATAGTAATGTGATGATTTAATATATTAAACTTAGGTTTTATAACCTTAGGCTTTATAATCTCCTCAAATTGAGGGGTTTTCTCATTAACGGAGGCCTGTCAAACTAGGAAGGATAACTTTCATTCTTGAAATGATTGAGACCTCCAAGTGGCAGTCATCTATTGAAACCTCCCTCTAGGTTATGGATGCTCAAGTTAATATAGTATGTCAGGCTAATTCCTTCCACATCTTCTGTATGAACTCCCTTACGATTGCTATGATATGCTAGTTAATGCTCATATCCCTGCTCATGTCCCAACCTTATTGTCTCCTCCTTCATTCGTCTATGCGAAGATTAGAATCTCATTGGAATGATCATTTCATCTCTCACCCTGCCATTACAACCAGAAATCATTGCACATGGTTCTTTGATTCTCAGTTTGCAACCATGGTCAAAGAAAGAGAGAGGAAGAGAAAGATAGGGAGGTAGCAGTCGTGAGTGTCCACCCCACATTCCTTGGATTGATGACCACATGGAGCTATTCAACCTATACGTTCATATCCATATTCATAATTTGGTGGCTTCCTTAGAGGTCGAGGAATGAAGAAGATTGGGAGATGGACACTGGGTTGTCCAAAAGTTGTTGGCGTGCCACCTCTAGACTATGGAGTTAGCTAGATAAGGTGTTAAAAGGAGGATGGATGAAACAAATTCTTAGCTAAATAGAAATCATCTCTCACTATGAAATATTTCCAAAACCATTGGTGTTGACTTACATCACGATCCTTTATCCTCAACGTCCTCCAGTTCCCTAGAAATATTTGAGGATCGCAATCCTACCCACTAGGCTTTCTCTCCTCCTCTCCTTGATGTTTAGGCTGATGAAGTGAAAGGAAAAAGTCATGATTCCCAAGGTTCTCAAAGTTAGAATCTTGAAAAAAAGGTGTACGGATCGAATTCATATTGCACCAGTATTTCTCATACTTCCATCCAAGAGACTTCTCTACAAGATACAAGCTTGCCTCCTAGTTGAGGAAAACGTGGATGGAGAATCTCTAATAAATGTGAGAGATAACAATGTAGGAATCAATAAAGGACAACAAGCTTCATCTAGATCCTAGGGAAAGAAGGAAGAGTTAACATGTTATCAGTTTAGTTTTAATTACTATAGTTCCTACTTAGTTCGCTACATGGAACTAGTTTTGATGGCCACATTTGTAGGAATCCTCACAGAGTGTTTTTTGCAAATTCTATTTTCTATTCTTATATGGCCCAGTCAGCATCAGTGTATCCATGTAGCCTCACACCTCTAGTAGTATATCTCATCCCAATATTAATCATCACGAGTAAATATCTCAACACATGCTTAGCAATGACCCAGTGTGCATGTAGATACTCAATAATAAATTGACTTAGAGTGCTAAGTGAAAAACATATGTATGATTGAGTGTTCACAAGGAACATTGGCACCCCAATCAGCTGTTGGTACTCAATAGGATTTTTGAGATCGGGTCCTGCATCTTCTCCACATAACTTCTTGAAGTTCATCTCCATCAGTGTGGCGATGGAATTACATTCCACCATACCAAATATTTGTAGTAAGTTCACAACATAATTCCCTTACAAAAGGAAAATCTCAGCATGCCTCTGCCACACCTCTAAGATCAGGAAGTAGTGTACCAATTCAAGGTCATTCATCTCAATTTTTGAGGCTAGATCCCTCTTACACTCAAGAATCAACTGTTTTCCACCTGCCAAGAATATGTCATCAACATATAAAACCAAAATTAGGAGCATACCTTGGAAACATTTGATGTATAGGTTCAGGTCGGAATTGCTTCTCGTAAAACCAAGCTTCATCAGGTAGTTATCATATATATATATATATATATATATATTAAATAATATATATATATATATATATATATAAAGGAGGCTGGCCTACAGCTTTATGTCAATAGAAGATTTGGCCTTGAAACTGTGTATTTTGCCTACCTTGGGAAATGCGTAGATTTGAACTACGGGACCTTGCCTTCGGTAGGGTTCAGTCCAACCTAGAATCATTTCCTTTTGTTAAGTCGGTTTGATGGGGGGTACCCACCTACATCCGCTGGTACTAAAGGTAGTGCCTCATCCATTAGGCGAGTTTCAGTCAGTCGCATCCCTGGCCCCCTACTGGGCATATAGCCTGGGCGTGTTCATTACCTACGGGGCCCAGGACATAGTGTCAAAGTAGCACTCATTCTTCATATTCACGAATATATTATAATATATTATATATAATATAATATATTAATATAATATATATATATATATATATATATATATATATATATAAATAATATATATATATATATCTTATATTATATATATAAATATATAATATAATATATATATATATATATATATATATTATTTATATATATATATATATATATATATATATATTATATAATATATATATTTATATATATATATATTATATTATATATCTATATATATATATATAATATATTATATATATATATATATATATATATATATATATATATATATATATATATATATATATATATATATATATATATATATATATCATACCAAGGCCTAGGTTTTTTCTTCAATCCATAAAGTGCCTTATTCATCTTGCACAAATGAGTTTTTTGTTTTTTAGTTCATATTAGGGGATTTTTCACCATTTTTCTTAGGAGTCCCATTTTAGACCTCAAAATTAGCCCCCAAGATATTTCAACGACATGTGTCCACATAGATCAGAATGTATGAGGTGAAGTATCTTATTTGAATTTCTTCTACTAGAAGGGAATGGTTCCCTTGACTTCATTCCATTAGCATGTCTAGTACATAATCCATTATGATTTTCTTGAACCTCAATAATTCTAGAAAGCATCTTCCTTACCTTAAGAAAGGTGTCTTAATGAAGGTGAGAAAATATTTGGTGCCACAACTCACATTGATTATTTTTATCAAGGAACAATGCTCATATCGGTCTTCCATGAACTTTGTAAAGGTCTTCAATCATTGATCCTAAAGTGAAAGCATCTATCAAGAAATATTCCATAGGTTAAGTAAGGACCTTTCCTCTTATAAAAATAACTCTCGTTCCCTTGTCTTCTAAGAAATATATCGATAAAATATTCTTTTTCAATCTTGGCACATACGAAACATCATGTGGGTGAATAGTTTCATCATAATCCAAAGGAAATGAATTATCTACAAATTTTTCTCCCTCTCAACTAGGTTTGAGACAACTTCACAATACCAAGTGATGTGTCTAGAGGAACCACTATCCACCAACCAACTATCAAATGAATCCAGAGGAGAGGTACTAGAAAAGGTAGAAACAAAAAAAAATTCAGATTGAGTGCCAGTTTCAATATTTCCATACCTTGAGTTGCTTGATTTATTTTGATGATAGTGGCCTTATTCATTATCATTAGGAGCATATATTCTTCTTCTATTAGTGAACCTATTTTTGTTGAATCCATAATTATTATTGTAGGATAGAGGAGAATCACTATTTTCTTGGTAATATTTGGCAAAGTGCCTCTACTTTTTTCATTAGAAACATTCAACTTTATCCTTTCTAAACATTCTTTCAGATTCCATGGATGTTGGTGCTAAAACTACTCAATTAGTTGGTCTTATTCTTACTTTCCTCTTCTTGTCTTGAGAAACAAATGCAGTGGGCTCCCCTTCCTCACGATTTTGATTTCTCCCTCTAGATATCATCTTAGTTTCTTATTGAGTGAAATTGCCAATGATTTCATCAAATGTAGGGAACTCCTCATTGTTGCTAGTAGTTGTAATAATGTCTACCAAATAGGTGGAAGACCTCCAAGTGCAATTAGTACCAACTCTATATCAGGAGTAACTTCTCCAACATACAACAATTGATCCTTGAGTTGGGATATCCTCATGAAGTAGGACTACATAGTATCCCCCTTATTCATCTTGATGTTCGAGAGTTGGTTCTTCAAAGAAGGAATGTGACTCAAGTTGCAACTTCATACATCCCAACTAGCTTACCCTACATCTACTTGGGCTTCTTAAATTTTGAAATATGAACAATCAATAATGAATTAAGCGAAGCCTTTCAGTAGAAATCCCATAAGCGAAATTTTTGGCTGATGCGTTTCACACCAACAAGTGTAGTTCATCATCAAGACCCCAAGAAGAGGCAAGCCATGGTAAAGGCTTAAATAGAGAGCAATGTAGAGACATAATTTCAAGTAATGACTATATTTGAACAATAATATTTAAATTATGATATTAATTTATTAATATATTAAAAAAAATATTATTAAGTTACGGCTATATTAAATGACTAGTTTTTGAAAAATAATATTTAAATAATGATATTAAATTATTAATTTATTAGAAAATATTAATAGGTTACGACTATATTAAACAGATAATTTTTGAAAAATAATATTTAAATAATGATATTAATTTATTAATTTATTAAAAAATATTAATAAGTAATGACTATATTAAAAGACTAGTTTTTGAAAAATAATATTTGAATTAATTTATTAAAACCAAATATTACTAGTTTTTTAAAAATAATATTTAAATTATGATATTAGTTTATTAATTTATTCAAAACAAATATTAATAAGTAATCACTATATTCAACAGCTAGTTTTTTAAAAATAATATTTAAAATAATTTATTAAAGAAAAAAGGAAAACTGTAAACAAGGAGGGAAGTCCAAAATTATAAAAATGAGTCAAGACCCTAATTGAGACAAGATCATTTAATAAATAAAATAATTAATGGAAAAATAAATAAAATAAAACAAAAATGATGATGATGATGATGGTGGTGGTTAACGTCCACTGAGACCAAATTGGTCTATCGGACCTACAATTTTCTTAATTTTTAATTATATGGCTCCTCGTCTTTCTTGGCGAGATTGGTGTTGTAGCTTTCTTTTTTTTCTCTACGGTCTTCCAACTTCCTTTATCTTCCATGTCCTTTGTCTCTTCTGGTTCTTGGGACATTGGTGTCTTAGCTTCGCGATCTACTGTGTTCGTTCTTTTGAAGATAGTTGGAATATATATATATATATATATATATATAAAATAAAAATAAATAAACAAAATATCAATAAATAAATAAATAAATATTTTATTGTTGACCTTCTTTTATTTATTCATTACTTGGCCCCATATTTTATTGTTCACCCTATTTTATGTATTCATTACTTTTCTTTGTATATATATATATATATATATATATATATATATATTTTTTTTTTCTTTTTTCTTTTTTTTTTTCTTTTGACTTTTGCATATTTTTGTCTTTTTTTCCCATTAATTATTTTTAATTTAGTTTATTTTATTTATTAAATGATCTTGTCTCGATTAGGGTCTTGACTCGTTTTTATAATTTTTGACTTCCCTTCTTGTTTAGGGTTTGTCTTTTTCTAATAAATTCATTTAAATATTATTTTTCAAAAACTAGTTGTTTAATATAGTCATTACCTATTAATATTTTTTTAATAAATAAATAAATTAATATCATCATTTAAATATTATTTTTCAAAAATTATCCGTTTAATATAATCGTTACTTAATAATATCTATTTTTAATATATTAATAAATTAATATCATATTTTAAATATTATTGTTCAAATATAGTCATTACTTGAAATTATGTGTCTACATTGCTCTCTAGTTAAGCCTTTTCCATGGTCTGCCTCTTCATCTTGTGCTAATGATGTACCACACTTGTTGGTTCAAAACGTGTCAACCAAAAATTTCTCTTATGTGATTTTTACCGAAAGACTTTGCTTAATAAACAATCAAATTATCTCTCGGTGAATCAATAATAATATTCGTAGCTTTGATATCACCTTTCTTGTACTTAGATTTGATAGTAGCAAAATCACTCTCTCGAGGCTCAGGTAAAGCTCCTTCAACATATTCGAAGGCATCCTTTTTAGTCAAAGTCACATCGAACCTGTTTCTCCACACTGCATAATTATATGAGTCATTCAACTTATCTTCAATCTTGAGGTATGAGGTAGACATCTTGATCAAGTCAAATCAGATTCCTTCAAAGGTGATTTCTCTTATCTAGTTGGGATTTTCTTCACCTGAGCTCTAATACCATGTTAATTTTCTAGTGTTATATGCTTATCACAATCACTTATAACATTTTTTCTTCAATTAACAATCCATTTCCAATAAAATTTTAATCTTCCAATAACAATAAGAAATTGTAGATAGAAGAGAAAACCAAATGCGCAATAGAAGATAGCCAAGAACAATATAGACATAGTATTTTGGTCAAAGACCAAAGAAAAATCCGATAAGGGGGAAACACTTTCCAAATTATTTTTCTATTAGATTGTCATCAAAATGTTTAGTAGAGAGATATAGTGTCCAACTACATCAAAAATGATTCAAAGGCCAAAGCCTTAAATATCCAAACCAACCATCCAATATCCAATAAAAGATGAGCCCAAAAAAACAAATTTGGCAAAAGTCAAATCTGCAATTCCTCATCAAAGTCGATAGAAGTCAACACTGCCCTAACTAGTCAACAGTCAACAATCAAGGTGCCCATAAATATTTGGTGAAGTAAACAAGAACTCAACCTTATTATCTTAGTCAATCTTGGTAATAATAGTCAATAAATATACCTTTAAATCTAGTCAATGCACCATGTCAACCTATGGTCAAACCTACCTTAGGTCTATATTTAATAGTAGTCAAAGTGCCGAGAACATATGAGCCTTCTCTCTCCTAAATTTGACCTCAGAATATATCTAAAATCCCAAGTCAAATCAAATCAAAACCATTCTAAAACTCCCAAAATTCAACTCTAGTCAAAGGCCCAAAACATAAAGTCAAAGTAGTCAGCCAATTCTCTCTTTCTCCTCTTTGCATGTGTGAGGTTGGACCTACAAATTTTAGAAGTAGCCGAACAAATAGAAGATGAATGGGTGAGTGATGAGATGCCTCCATGTGATGTCACATGTGGTCTATGTATATGTTCCTTAGGAGGTTGAATTTCATTGCCCATAGTGACTTTTAGTTTTATGAAGTGGTGGGTTTCACATTTAAAAACAATACTTTTTCCTTGGGTAAATGAAATTCTTCTAAGGGCTAGTAGGGTCTCCAAAGGATGAGGAGGGATTTCCAATGGAGGGAATTTCTCCCCTAATTACCAAATTTCAACAATTTTGTTAGACCTTAATTCTCTCTAGTGGACCATCTGGTTTCCCCTTCACAGGAAGATGGTGCCCATCTAGCTCTTCTCATTTTAATCTTAGCACGAGGCCTCACAATGAATCTTTTATTGTACTCTACCTAACATATTTTTTCCAATATAAAGTTGGTTACTTGCTTACAAAAAAGAAAAGAAAAATTAGGGTTTATAAACTAAGGGTCTAATACATTAATCTTAGGGTTGATAATATTAACATTAGGGTTTATAATTTTGTCTTATAATTTTACTCTCTATAATATTTTGTTTAATATTGTAATTATGGAGTGGTAGACAAATCCATTCAACATCACATTGTGACAAATATTGACATAATGCGACAATTAGTATAATAATCATTGTCACAATGTTACATTGCAATTTATTCAACATTGCATTGTGACAATTCAAAATTGGGGTTTACTATTAGAGTTTATAATATCAGGGTTTAATATTAGGGTTTATAATCCCATACTTTAATATATTATGCTTATGGTTTAATAATTATTCATTGGAATTATAATATTAGGGTTTATAATATTAATCTTAGGGTTTCTAGAATTATATTAATTTTTTAATCTTAAGGTTTCTAATATTATATTAATCTTTTAATCTTAGTGTTTATAATATTGATATTAAGCCTTATAAACGTAGGGTTTAAAATATTAATCATACAACTTATAATCCTAGGGTTTAATATATTAAACTTTACTTTTAATATATTAATCCTAAGGTTTATGATAGTAGTCTTAGGGTTTATAATATTGAGTTTTATAATGTAAGGGTTTATGATGTTTGTTTAAATATTGGGGTATAATATTGGGACATTGGAATGGTACAAAAATATTTTCAATATTGGAATCTATCAAGCATTGTCTCAATATGACAATCAAACTCACAATCATTTTCACAATGTTACATTACATTGTAATTTATTCAATGTCACATTGCAACATTACAAAATTGGTGTTTATTATTAGGGTTTCTCATATTGGATTTATAATATAAGGGTTTAATGTTGGGTTTATATGTTCTCATGACTATATCATCTGATTGGCAATGTATTTGTGTAGTTTGTACAAAATAAATGTGTAAAATACAAATATTCATTGATTTGCTAAAATGGAGGCTTTGACGTATTTGTCTTACAAACTCTAGGTTTGTCATTATAAGCCTAAATATGGGGTAGCTACATTAATATACAAGTCTATTAAAGTTGTCATTCCAACCAAAAAAATATTGAATGGAAAGAATGTGCACATGTTTTATGGCACATGGACGTTTGTACAATACATTGCAAAAATGATGTAAACTACAATTTAAAATTAGGGTTTATATTCATAGGATTTATAATCCTAAGGTTTAATATATTAAACCTATAGATAAATATATTGATCTTAGGGTGTAACATACTAAACTAAGGGTTTAATATATTAATATTAAGGCTTAAAATATTAATCCAACACTTTATAATATTAGTTTTCGGATTTATATTATTAATCCTAAGGTTTAGGATTGCAGGGTTTATATTATTAATGTTAGAGTTTAATATTTTTTTTTGAGGTTTATAATATGAAACTTAGGTTTTATAATCTTAAGGTTTATAATAATGATCTTAGAGTTAATAATAATGTGTTTCTACAATGTTATGGTTTTATAATATCCATTTATTAATATTAGGTTTTATAACATCAATTTTAGGGTTTTATATATTATTCTTGGGTTTTATAATATTAATGTTAGGGTATATAGTTCTAATGCTTATAATATTAATCCTAAGGTTTATAATATTAATCCTATGGTTTATAATATTAATCTTGGGGTTTAATATTAATCGTAAGGTTTATAATAGTATTTTGAGGGCTTATAATTGTCCAGTTTAATATATTAATCTTAGGGTTTGTCATATTGGGTTTCATAATTTTAGGGGTTTATAATAGCATTTATAAACTTAGGGTTTAAGATATTAATCTTAGGATTCAATGTATTAAAATTAGGGTTTAAAATATTAATCTTAGTATTTAATATATTAAACGTAGGGTTTATCATATTAATCTTAAAATTTATAATATGTATAATATTTTCTTTAATATTAGGGTTTTATAATGTGATGTTGGAATAGTATGAAAATATGTTCGACAGCGTTTTGTGACAAGCATTATCTCAATGCGATAATCAATGAGACAAACATTGTCACAATGTTACATTACATTGTGATTTATTGAACATTTAGTTGCCATATTACAAAATTTGGGTTTATTATTAGGGTTTATAATATTAGGGTTCAATTTTGGATTTAATATTATGGTTTATAATATTAATATTAGGGTATATAATAGTAACCCAAGGGTTTCATATTAATCTTAGGGTTTATAGTATTATTTTTCGGGTTTATAATCGTACGGTTTAAGATATTAAATTTACAGTTCAATATATAAATCATAGAATTTATAGTCTTATGGTTTACAATATTAATCTTAGGGTTTATTATATTAAAATTAGAGTTTAATATATTAAACTTAGGGTTTAATATATTAATACTAGGGTTTGTAATATTAATCCTAGGATTTATAATAACAATCTTAGCGTCTAATATTAATTCTAGAGTTTATAGTATTAGGGTTTCTAATATTGTGTTTATAATATAAAGGTTTAATACTAGGTTTAAAATTTATAACATTTGGGTTCATAATCTTAAGGTTAACAATATTAATCTTAGGGTTAACAATGTTAATTGTATGGTTTATAATCCTAATGTTTATAATATTAATCTAGTGTCCAATATTAATCCTAGGGTTTATAATATTTATCCTAAGGTTTATAATATTAATCCTAGGGTTTAATAATAATATTAAGGTTTAAAATATTAATTTTATGATTTATAATCATAGGGTTGTGTATTAAACTTAGGGCTTATAATATTAATCTTACGGTTTACAATATTGGGTTTTATAATGTTAGTGTTTACAATATTTGGTTTAAAATTGTGACATTGGAATGGTATAGTTCCATTGTGACATACATTATCTCAATGTGGTAATCAATGTAACAATCATTGTGCAATGGTACATTACATTACAGCATATTCAATGTTGCATTATGACATTACAAAATTGGGGTTTAATATTAAAGCTGAAAATATTAAGGCTTAGTATTGGGTTCATAATATTAGGATTTAATATTATTGTTTCTAATATTAATCTTAGGGTTTCTATTGATCATGTTGGAAAATGTAACTAGTTTTGGTTTTCATAATTTGTAACGTCATGTGTTTTATGTAAAGAAGTAAAGAAGAGAAAAACAAAAATTATTATTATTCTTCTAGACAAGCTTGTTATTCATGTTTCTTGGTTTTTGAACCAAAGAGTCAAAGTCCTATCTGGGCCTATTGTAAAATAAACATAAAAAGAATTTTTAAAAATGTATTTTTTGGTCAAAACCCCTTTAGATGCCAAGTCTGCTTTGCTCCAAAAGACATATCCATGTATACCTCTCTGGAAAAGTATAAATAGAGAGAATTTGGAGCTTATTTGGACATATAATTTCGCTATATTTGGTCTAAAATTTCACAGAAGCATGGAGGGTTGAAATTTAAGGAAAATAAGGGTTTTCTCATGAAGTGAAGTTTATGGAAGTATTGCCTCATTATGGATGTTATTGAAGATCTATTGTTGGTCTCTAGATGGTGGATTTACTGTGTAGAATGGAAGGTTTGTCTTGCCCTCTAGAGTGTTGGTCGTGGGTTTTGGATATCTTATTTTGATTTGATTCTATTGGAAGATAATTTTTTTTGGCTTTATTCTAGGAAGGGTTTTTCCCTAGCTTGGAGGAGGATATATTTTGTGTTCTCTATTTCTTGTGATCTTCATATCTACGTATTTATTTTTGTTTAATGAAAAAACACATAATTAATTCAACAAATTTTACAAAAAAAAAAATTATCAGAAAGGAAAATCTAATCTAATCATAAAGTCTCCCTATATTCCAAAATAGAATTCGAGCTTTGGTTTAGAATAAGGAGCCCTCAAGCTCACTATATTAGCTCTTGGATTAAAGATATGGTGAACTCTTGTGGTATTAGACGAATTATTAACGTTGAGAAGTGGTTCTGAGCATAAAAAGAAATCGTTCTTCTACCTTGGTCCTAGCACATATTCCTCTTACTATGGTTTGCCATTCCACTTTTCTGGATCTGTTTAGTGGTCAAATGACTTTGTGACCCTTGTTGTTGAATGGATGCAATACACACTTAAAATCACAATGTGACGCTCTCTACAATATTTATATAGTGTAGTACTCGCATGGTCTATTTTTTGAAGCACACAATATAGCTATATATATGCCACGATCTTACTCTTACTCCCATGGCCTGACTGGGCTCACAACACTTGTTTTTGTAGCGGTTTACGTGGCACTATGATATATATGGTACAGAGGCTCACATAAATGGTTCACATTGTATATGCCTGTGGTCTCATTCTATGACATGATCTCACATGACACAGTTTTGGCTGTGACATCTCCTCGCATATGGTAACTATGGTTGCAATAATCTGTGAATAATTCTTTGCATCGAATTTGAATATTTGCATACCGTGGCTTGTATGACTCTAAGATTTTTATGAATCAATGGCTTGTTCTCTACATTTATAGTGACATCGTACATATTGAGATCATATGACATTTGCTCTATTTTACTCTAGCTGGTGGTGGCTCATTACAACAACTCTCTAATACAGACGTTCGCTATAATCTCTTTGTTTCACTACAAATTTTGTTTTGAACCTGATGCTCGCTATAGAATTTGGTTTTTATTGGAACTTTCTGGCTATAGTGTATGGATCTCACAATTGTGGCTTATTTTTTATTCACACCTATGAATGAGACTCATTTTGTGTGGCTCACATTTCCTATCTTGAAGCATGTGTTCGCTGAAATACAGCATACAGGCTCATTGATATACCTCATTACATACACTACTATGGACCGATTATAATGGGTTACTACATGATTGTTGTGAATCGCATTAATGAGACCTAGAGAGTTATTCTTAATCACAGTAAATAATGACTTCGTACATGACAGTGAAGATCTTGGGCATGCTAGTAGAAGTGACTCATTGATGGCTTTTGGCATGCTTTAGGGAAAATCATGTAGCTCACATTACTCTATTCATTATGAAGTTTACAGTAATGATAGTACTGTGGTTTGACAAGACTGTTATTTATAATTCAATAGTAAGGTCGACATTCTAGAAACATGGCTCACTAAGTCGGTTAACACAGAATGATTGAGGCTTTGTCTATGAGGTATTAAGTCGGAAACTGGGATACCACAAAGATAGCTATTCTGTAAAGAGGAATGTTATCATTTTCCTATAGTAATTTTAAGCTACGTATTTGGCCTGCGAAGGACACATATAATTCCTTCAAGCGTTGCTTGGTCTATATAGTTTCGTTTGGTCACAACAAGGGCTCACTACAGCAAAGAAACTGACCTGAAATCTAGACTTGTAGAAAGTTTGAAATACGATCGAAACTTGTATCCTATGGTAGTATTACATCCAAAAATCAAGTTCATCTCTTCATAATAGTCCATACATTTGGAACCTTTCCCAAGCTAGCAGCTCAACGAAAGGGTGTTTTAGTTGGAGAAGAAAAGGCACATGTGTTGAAGGATGATTGGACTTGACACTTGAAGAGAATCTAGATCTCTACCACGAATAAGTAAGGCAAAATTTGCAAAGGTACAGCTATTAATTTCATGTTGATTATTTAAAAGGATAAAGGGTATATAAAGTCTTTATGGTTTTACAGTTAATTCATTGCACATCGTGATAATATAGGGTTTGAAAGTTTGAGAAGTCTTGAAGACTTTTGGTATTTAGGGTTATTGAACCTTATATTGAGCTAGCCTTAGGAGCAAAGACACTAACCCTAATTGATTGTTCCCTATAAGGAAACCTTAGCACTTGAAATATAACATCAAGGGTTTGTAGGTCTGAGAAGTCTTTAAGACTTTTGGTATTTAGAGGTTTTGAACCTTAGAATGAATTAACTCTAGGAGTAAAAACCCTTACCCTAATTGATTGTTCCCTCTAAGGAAAACCTAACATTTTAAATATAACATCCAGGGTTTATAGATCTAATGTTTGAAAGGATAGTCTAGAATATATTGTAAAACCCTAGTAATGGTTGAAAAGGATAAAACCTATGACATGAAATCAAAACCCTAGGGCTAATGCTTTTATTGAAAGTAAAAACCCTATGAAGGGTTAGATCAAGAAATATAGTGTTTGTAACTAGAACCCTAGAAATACCCCTTCTGAGAAACCATGGAAATGCTATATTAGAATATTTTGTTTACAAATCCAGCTCTATAGATCTATTGCAATTTAACTTGATAACGCAATATAACCAAAGTAAAATAATTTAACTTACTTATACAATCAATTTGCGGAAGCTTAAAAGATTTGAGCAAGATCAAGCTGAACACATATAACCAGAAGAAGAATCAATGCACATGAAACACAAAAAATACTCAGGGGAAAGCCTCAGCTAAAAACCCCAATATCTATATTATCATACAAGGTTGAAATACATCAAAAATTATACAAAGCCTTAGCTCTCACAGCTAGCCAGCTCTCAGTACAATCCTCACGGATGCTCACACGCAAAAAAAGCTTCTCACAAGCCTTCTCTTGTGCCCTCCAAGCTCCTATTTCCTTGCGTAGTTTCTCTAGGTGATCATCCTATTACCAAGTGGAAGACTAATCACTCACACTGATCCTACACCCTGTCAGAACTGTGCAATCCTCATGTGCATTAATCCTTCTGCATGCATGAGTTTCCTTTATAGGAGAAAATATGCAACTGATAGTACACTGCCCCTGTCTTTAATCTCAACTGGGTCTTTCTTAGAATAGACATGCATGAGTTAATGATGAGAGAATCTTTAGTTATCTAGAGTACACTTGTTGAGTGCATATATGAATCAACTCACAGATAACTCATAGTTAGTTCCTCAAACAGTTTGGAACTAATTTAACTAGAGTTAAAGCTAATTATAACTCATATATAACTCAATCTTATCTCCTTAATTAAGGGATAATCTCCTTAATTTAAGGGATAACTGTTGCATGACTTCAAAAAGACTTCTAACTTGAATTTCTCCAACTAATTAATCCATAGTGAATTAATTAATTATTTTTCAAGCAGCTCGTGAGGCTAATTTCAAATTTAATTTACAATTTAAATTCAAGTACAAATTAAAATTGGAATATTTTGGATTCTATTTTTATCATTTCTTGTTGATATTTTCAACACTCCCTCTCAACAAGAAAGGAATTCAACTCGAGCCCGATCCTGAACCTTTGGAATGTTCTGCATGCAAAACATCTCTCTAGTGTTGTTGCTCCATCAATCTTCAAAAACAAAAAAAAATTCAACATGAATCAGGATGATGCCTCTGTCATCAAAGTCTCTGACTACTATTGCTTCTGTCGACTGAAAACTCTGTGCTTCTACTGACTCAGCCTTTTTGCACTGTTGTCAATCCTTCTCTGCGCTCTTCAGTATTTGACTGCTCTAGCCTCTGTCACTTTGATCTCTGACTACATCAATCCCACTGATTCCTCCCGTTACTATGTACTTTGGGCTTTCGTAGCAAGGTATGATCCATGAGATAAAACCTCTCAGTGGACCCTGCCCAATTTTAGCCTTCTTGGGACTATCACTTCACATCATGCCACCTCACACCTGGAGGTATGGATGCATGTGATCCCTATGTTGACTTCTCCAATTGTGGCTCCTCCACAATTGTCTGAGACATCTTTTGGGACTGCATGTTGAGAGGTAATTTACTCTCCCTCTCAACCACTAAGAGTCTAACATTTTCCTTACTCCTCAAGGCTTTGCATGCATCCTAAACCTCAAGAGGATACATGTTCTTAACTCATGAACCGATATGTTTCACCTGTCTCGTGGCGATGTGTCTAAGGAAAACCTTTCCCTTACTAAATAAAAATCGTAGCCTTTGTCCTCCAATATCACGATTGATACCAAATTCTTCTTTAGTCCAGGCACATACTTCACATCTGTCAAGGTGATAAGAGCTCCATGCTCCCTCTGAAAAGCAACCGTGCCCACTCCTGAAACACTATACCTTTCATTATCACCCATCTCTATGCACAATGTGAGGTCTTTCTCCTCCAAGGTACTGAATAAACTTTTATCACCGGTCATGTGGAATGAGGCTCCACTGTCAATATACCAACCACAACCCATCATCGATGACACCATGCATTCAATGAGGGTAAAGTCCATCTCGAACTGAGAGGCTAATGCCTCACCTTCCGATCCTTCCGAAGATCCCTTCTTGGACTTCTTTGATGGGCAATTTGTCGCATAATGACTCGTCTCGTGACAATTAAAGCATCTCACTTTAGACTTGTCAACCTTCTTCCCTCCATGAGAAGGATTCGATTTGGAGTGGGAATCCTTCCCCTTCCCTTTCCTTGCCTTACTCGGTAAGGCCAGATTTTCTTCATCATCATCCTTGGATGAAGAACCATCTTGAGTGCTCCTCTTGATCTCCTCCTACATGAGATCTGACCACAGTCATTCCCAATCCGATAGTTTCTCCCTTCCATTCACAGAGTCTTGGTAGTTATTCCAGCTCTTTGGAAGGCCGAGGAGAGCGAGGCTCACCATATCATCATCAACAGTAGTTATTCCCAAACTGCTAAGCTCATCTCTGTAAGTGATGAGCTTGTTCAGATATGTGGAAATAGTATTTCCATTCTCCATCTTGATTCTTCGAAGCTTATCCTTGAGCGCCAATTTCCTCTGGTCACTACTGTACTGGTAGAGGTCCTTCAATATCTTCCACATTGAATATGGAGTATCATTCCCATGGAGACTCGAGACAATATGGTCTCGAATTCCCTAAAGGATGATCTGTCTCACCGTCACCACACACTTCTTCCACTTAGCCAACTCTTGTGCATTAATTGAACCTGGCTTTCATATTTCTTGATTAATGAAATCCTTCAAGCCGTTGTCTTCTAATATAGCCTCCATGCAATCTTTCCATGCTATGTAATTCAAGCTGCCATCCAAGGCATACTAGAGTCTCAAGCCATATAATGCCATTGACTAACCTAAAGTATGATATGAATTCGATTTGAACCTGCAACCCCAAACTTCAAAATTCGAATTCTCTTCTCAGTATACGGTTTACGACTCTAATAACCTTTACTATGATACCATTTAAAAATTCTGTCTACAAATCCAGCTTTGTAGATCTGCTGCACGTTAACTCGATAATGCAATATAACCAAAGAAAAATACTTTAACTTACTTCTACAATCAATTTGCGGAAGCTTAAAATATTTGAGCAAGATCAAGCTAAACACATATAACTAGAAGAAGAATCAATGCACATGAAACATAGAAAATACTCAGGGGAAAGCCTCAGCTAAAAACCCCACTATCTGTATTAGCATACAAGGTGGAAATACATTAGAATTATACAAATCCTTATGTCTCACAACTAGCCAGCTCTCATTACAATCCTCATGGATGTTCACAGGCAAACAAATCTTCTCACAAGCCTTCTCCTCTACCCTCCAAGCCCCTATTTCCTTGAGCAGTTTCTCTGGGTGATCCTCCTGTTACCAAGTGGAACGCCGATCACTCACACTGATCCTACATCCTATCAGAACTGCGCAATCCTCCTATGCATTTATCCTTCTGCATGCATGAGTTTCATTTATAGGAGAAAACATGCAACTGATAGTACACAGTCCGTATTTTTAATCTCAACTGGGTCTTTCTCAGAATATACATGCATGAGTTAATGATGAGAGAATCTTCAGTTATCTGGTATACACTTATTGAGTGCATGCGTGCATCAATTGACTGATAACTCACAATTAGTTCCTCAGATAGTTTGGAACTAATTTAACTGGACTTAACTCAGTAAATTGAGATAACTAATTACAACTCAAATATAACTCAACCTTATCTCCTTAGTTAAGGGATAATCTCCTTAATTTAAGGGATAACCGTTGCATGAGTTCAGAAAGACTTCGAACTTGAATTTCTCGAACTAATTAATCCATAATGAATTAATTAATTATTTTTCAAGCAGACGGTGAGATTAAATTCGAATTAAATTCACAATTTTAATTCAAGGACAAATTAAAATTGGAATATTCTGGATTCTATTTTTATAATTTCTTATTGCTATTTTCAACATATTTGAGATCATGCTCTTACCCTTGTATATTTTTCTTGGTTGTAGTTGTTGTTGACAATTGCAAGCACATAATAAAGGTTTTCAAAATTATGGAAGCAAGATGAGAATTATGGAAGAGAAATGCAAAGCAACACTCATGGTTGTTGATGGCCCCTTGAAAATGACGAGCATGATAGAAAAAGAGAACTGTAAGGACCCATATGGAAATCATTTTGAAGCTTCCAGCTAATGAGTTCATTTCAAGAAAACATTGATGACTGGAAGATGAAGTAGAACATTGTTGTAATATGAAGATCAATCATGAAAAGGAATGTTGAATTCAAGAGGAGAAAGCAGTATAATTTAACATAACACTCTAACTAGAGAATATAATCTGGCAAATATAATATTGATGATTTTCTTGGGATTTGACTTTGCTCACTGAGAGGACATATTGCAAAAACTTGTGAAACAAGTAGATGGGAAGTATGCATGATGATACCAATAAACATTCGATGTGATCTCTTAGAAAGAGTAAGCAATGAGAAATTCAAGTAAGATGGTTGATCATGAAAAAAAAATTCTCATGGACATGAAGCTAAACCTGGATGATTAGCTTGTTCCATAAACATGTTGATTAATGACTGATATCATGGAGAAATATTCTGGTAAAATTTGAAGAAAGGCCATGCTAAACTATGTTGATTTCAAGGGAAACAAGTAAGAAAAATATGTCATCTTGATGAGAGGCCATCGTAATGAGGTAATTATGATATCAATGTTTTGGTATTGATTATTTGGTTGGTATGTGGTTTTTCTACATGGAAGAATGTTGCTTAAATGCATAATGGACGTTGAGGCAAGTACAACTATGTGTTTTGAACTCAATTCATTGAATACATGGATTGAGTGGATGGTTTTGGTAATCCTTAAATAACTACGTGTTTAAGATGTATACATAATATTGGGATTGAAGGGTAGTAGTACAAAAAGGTAACCTGATGTTTATGTTTTGATGAATATCACTTTCATAATTTAAAGAAGCTATGTCTAGCTCTACCTCTATTCAATAAATATAATGATTTTGTTTATGATGACTAAAGTAAATTGGTATGAAAAGTTAATGGCCCAAACTCTATCACAGTTTGAAGAAATTTTGGCTCCATTACAAAATATGATGATACGCAAAGGGAAGGAGGATCCATGTAGCTACTTGAAGATGTCCATAAAGAACTAGTAGATGATGTATCAATGAACATAGGCTAAGGAACTTAACTTCCAAATTTGAAGGAAGGGATATCCTCTCTGGTTAAGAGGGAGTAATGATGGACATTTTATTCTCTTCTTCATTTGTCATGCACTAAGTGAGGACTAAGAACTATATGTATAGTGAAGGCCATGGAGGGAGAATAAAAAATGGAGTATTGGATAAGCATATAGGATTGGTACTCCTTGAGGATTAATATATTTAAGAAAGGAAGTAATCTTGTGGACTAACACTCTTTGACAATTGGAAAACTATCCAAGACAGGAGTGGTCAAAGATGACCGATATTTTTTAGGATGGGTATTACAAATTAAGAACAATACTAAAAGGATATACCTAGTGAACATATGGATGGGGTATGTGCCTTAGAGGTAGTCTCACATCTCACATAAAGCCTTCCATCATTATTTTATAAAATAAGAAGAGCTTGTCAATTTAAGGCTTTACTATTTTGACACTATTGGTTATAATGTTGATTCTCAAAGATGACTGATCAATATCAATCTTCTTATGAGAATATATCAGTTTGAAAGTATCCTTGTACCAAGTGTACAATTATGAATACCTTCCTAGTTAAGAGGGACTGTTGGAAAATGTAAGTAGTTTTGGTTTTCATAATTTGTATGATTACGTATTTTATGTAAAAAAATAAAAAATAAAAATAAAAATTATTATTAATATTCTAGACAAGTATCTTCTTGATGCATTTATATTTTTGAGTCCGAGTCAAAGTCCTATTTGGACCTACTGTAAAAGAAAAAGAAAAAAAAACTTTTAAATATGTATTTTTTTTCAGATAAAAATCCTCTAGATGCCAAGTTAGCCTACTTCTTATGTCGGCCCTACTCCAAAGGACATGTCCATTCACATCCCTCTCGACAAGTATAAATAGAGAGAAGTTGGAGCTTATTTGGACATTGTCATGTCCCAAATTTTTGAGTGAAAAATTCACTGAGTTTTGCCAATTTTGGAGATATTATATAAAAAGGAGAAAATATTGTTTTATGGGAGAAAAGCGGAAATTATTATTTTAATGGAGAATGGTGACAAAATAATATTTTACTAGAAAAGGGAGGTAAATTATTATTTTAATAGAGAATGGAAGAAAAGTAATATTTTATTGGAGAATGGAAGAAAATTATTATTTTATTGGAATGGTGGAAAATTATTATTTTATTCAAATGGTGGCAAAAAGTGGAAAATAATCCCCACCAATAAAATAATAAGGAAAAAGGGAGGATCTATAAGCTAGAGGGAGGTTCCATGAAGAATTTTAAAAGGAGGAACTCAATCGAAAATCATTGTCTCTTATCATTTCTATTATCTAAACTTGAGTTCCCTTGAGTTGTTCAACCAAGACAACCAATGCTTCTTAGCATAAGGGATTTCCATGTGTAAATTCTATCTCTATCTTTGGAGAAATTCAAGCATCTACCTAGTGAAGCTTTGGGGGAGTCTATTTTAGGACTTTCATTGGAGTTTATTGCGGAAAATTCAGAAAAAAAACATTCTATTTTAAGTGGAAAAGGAAAACCCCGGAGTTTATTTGGAGTAACATCTTTCTATTACAGTCTTTAGGTTAGCTGGAATTGGCCCAAACGTTTTATGTGTTTTTTCATTTAGGTGTGAGGAGCCTGTTTTTATAGAATTTTATGGGCAGTATTTGAGATAGTATCGTGCATTCTTATTGTTGGGTGTTGCATCACATTGTGGGTTCGACTTTTTATTTTAGTTAAGCCAAACCATTTATGTGTTTTTATAGGTTTGGTGTGAGGAGCTCTAGGTTAAATTTTCATAATTTTATAACTAGTTTCGAGGGTAGAAATTCCAAGTCTTCTCCAATAGCAGCAACAACAACAACAATATTTTCTGAGTAATTCACACTTTTTGGGGTTTTCAGGGTCAACTTGAATTAGCCCAATATTTTTGTGGGCTTAGTATATTTTGATGAGAGAAGCCTCCATTTACATTTGTAGAAATTTTGGAGTAGATTTGAGGGCATAAATCACAATTCACCTCCAATAGCAGCAATAGAATTTCTTAGCAGTAATTCGCAGGTGCAACTTATTTATTTCTAGTTCTATTTTGGAGGCCCGATTTATTATTACAACATATATTTTGTGGCCATCACTATAGTTATTTCTATCGAGAGATTTGTATGTAATTTATCTAGTAAATAAATAAAGATTTTCAGTTCTCCATTTCTTGTGTTATTTAAAATTGTGGCATTTATGGGTTTATTTATAAATGTTATTTTATTTTTCCTACAATTTCATGCTTCTTATTGTGCAATTACTTGGAGAAATTTATTGTAGAAAATTTTAAGCAATTTCTCTTGAAGACTAGGAAAATTATAAACCAAAACATTACAGTGGTATCAGAGTGAAGTTCTTGATGATTAGTGGGGAATTTAGCAAGATCATGGAGGTGTAGGCATGCATGCACAATGATTGGTGAAATTTATAGACATTACAATGGCACAAAAGGGGAGGAGTGCATAGGGAATCATGGAGGAGATCCTTAGAAACAATGAGGAGATGATATAGACGTTAACTCGATTGTGTATTAGTAAGGGAATAAAACTGAGTTATCCTCATCCTTATAATAGAGGCACTAGACATATGCATGCAACAAGAATAAAGCCACTCACACCATGTGGGAAAATTCAGCAGAATCAAGGCACTAGACCTCCTCAAGAGGAGTGCATAAGATGAGAGTAGTTAGATGATGGGACTAGGAGGAGATCTTAATTAATATCATGGGGCCTAGGGCACGGGTACATTGATAGCGAGCTTGAGGAGGAGGTTAAACAGGATACTGAGGGATCATAGGATTATTAGGAGCACGTGGATACACTTAATGTGGCACAAGATCCACCCTTGTTGGAGTCTCTTGTGGTAGCCCTTGTTGACACATTATTGGAGACATATGAGAATACACCCATTGATGAGGTTCCAAGGGACATAGACTTACCCACCATTGATGAATTATTAAGAGACATATCCCTAGTTGTTGAGGTGCAAGGAGAGACATAAGTACAAAAAGTTGCGACTGAGTTTATAGATGTTAGCTATCCGTAGCAGTTTCATCAACTCGAGGTCGGACTTTTAGAATTGAAACAGAAGGTCGTAATAGTCCAATACACCATTCTGCAATAGAATGGGCAACTAGATGACATGATATAAGTTTTTGCAAAGACAACAACCAAGATGATTCGTATTGGGGAGCAATTGGGTTCCCTAATGGTACAATTAGAGGAGTACACATTGGTGCATCAGAGTAGTCATCTTCAGGAATACATAGGTGGGGTTGATAGTATTGTTATGTTACCTCCACATGTTGGAGAGAGAGAGGTAGAGTTACCTAGACAAATCTCATGTGTTGACCAGGATTATGAGATGATGCAACATCGGTTGTGTAGGGTGAAAATTTCGTAGGTGGGATGTGTTCTCTGTATGGGTGTGTGTGCATTTGATCCTTCTCTTGGGGTTGGATGGTCATAGATATTGAGTTGGTATCCGATGGAGTCAATTAGGTTCTTGGATATATCCATGGCTAGGATCATTGTCCAATACGGTCCATGGGTTACTAGAGGAGTCAAACAACCAAAATGTTGTTGGGATCCAGGTGGGATTCACCACCACAACATGGGTTCGGTTAGTGGTGGTATTAGTAGTGCGATGGATCTGGTGATCAAGCACCCACACACTTTCATATCTCCATCAACACTAGTGATAGGATGGTTTGACATGGGGGCAAACCAATTTCATGAGTTTTATTGGAATATCGATTGTGCGTGGGGTCACAAGGTGATTAACCTACTTTGGTAGGAGCTGGTAGGAGGTGGCATCGGTAAGATACTAGATTGGGAATTGCATGGAGATAATGCTCTCTTACTAGTATATTGGACATAAGAGCTACTAAGGTTAGAGAAAGTAGTGTCAATTCCATTAGCATGTGGGGAGTTAAACACTCAGGTCTGTCAGGGAAGATGAGGAGATATGGCCCACATCATGGAGGGATTACTAGCAGCATGGTGGATGCATTAACACATATGAAATGCTATATGGTACACGGTGGTAAGTGAGTGTTTGTATGAAGTGGTGCACAAAGTTGTGCCACAGAGTTCAATGCTATGAAAAGGAGTGCATGGGTGCATATTTATGGAAAACAGAGCATGATGATGCACAAAAAGTTATTGGAGTGTTGTGATTAAAGAGATATCCTGACAGGGACATTAGGCACACCATTGGGTTTGGAGCACCCATATTTGGAGAGCGAGATGACCACAAGGTTGATCATGAGATTCCATTTATCACTCCCAAGCATTTCACACTTGCACAGGGGACTTGGATATCATATATTCATGCTCTTACCATGAACAACAAGACCCATGAGGCTCATCAGAGACATACGGACAAGACATAGTGCATCTGGAGAGAGTATTTCCAATCTGGCATGTGCTCAGGGTGCGACTTGGCAGGTCGAGGCTTGGGGATGGTTCGATCTACTATAGGGGTAGCACATGCTCCACCATTGAGCCCACATTTAGGGATATGCATGAAACCTAATGGTGAGACATTTCAAGATGTATCAGGATAATATATAGTGGTTGGTGGACCCATCTTGTAGGTAAATGTTTAGAATCTAGGCAGTTTTGGGAAACACCTATAGGATGTAGGATAGAAAATCTTACATTGTCGTATGGCAAGCGCAAGGAAGCCTTGCATGCACTAGACTTATTTGGGATGTATGGAATACATATATTTATTACATGCAAGGACTCAATACATGGTACAATTTGGTGCCAACAGTTGTCGGGACTATACCACAACTATCATATCCAGGGATTCGGTTGGATTATTTTCCACTCTATTTTGTGACGAGTGAGATCAAGGAAAAGAGTGACCTAGATCACTCTTGTTTTGACATATGGGGGAGCGTCGAGGCCTTTGTCGCATGTAATGGATAATATTCCTTGTTACTTTTCCAGTTCGAGATTGACAATAGATGGGCACACATTGATATCATAGAGATGTCTAGGCCATATGAGCTTGGACTTCACATAATTGTTTCCATTAGGTTATAGGAGAGGAGGATAAAATCTAGACACAATGGGTATTCTTTCATAGTCAAGGTGGTGTAACATAAGTGTGGTGGCATGCTTCTGAGACTAGCATGGGATACCTCCATCATAGGATTTTGTTGTTCAACTAGCCTAAGGGGTGATCTGGTTCCTATAGGGTGATATCATTCAGATCTTCTATTGGGCTCTAGTGGTTTACTGTTGGTATGGGGGACTTCACCAACATGGTGGGATGATTTGTATGAGGTAATGAGGGGAAGATCATGTGGGTGAGAATTCATCTCCATGGGGGGATGGATTGTATCTTTAGGAGCCTACTCTTGAAGTACATGAGATTGACTACTCAATAGGGTAGTTTCACGATGAGTTGCTTAGGATTTTATATTATCATGATTCTCTACTCATGGATAGTATGTGGAGGGATTTTGGGGCTTATACATGGTTGGAAAATGGGTGGAGCAAGGGGTGTTTCACGTTGATCAGGATGGCTTGGGATCTTGGTATCAAGAGACTCCTTTATGACAAGATAGTGCATGAGATAGGGATGACTCAGTGGCACATTTGGGACCCTAGTATTGTTTGCAGTGACTGTTTGGATCAGGAGAGAGTGGTGGGATCTTTTTCAGGAATTTCTTGAGGACAAGCAATTTTTTGGGAGGAGGATTGTCATGTCCCCAATTTTTGTGAGTGCAAAATTCACTAAGGAGTTTTTCCAATTTTGGAGACATTAATTAAAAAGGAGAAAATATTATTTTGTGTTAGAAAAGACGAAATTATTATTTTAATGGACAATGGTGAAAAAATAATATTTTAGTAGACAAGGGAGGTAAATTATTATTTTAATGGAGAATGGAAGAAAGTAATATTTTATTGGAGAATGGAAGAAAATTATTATTTTATTGGAATGGAGGAAAATTATTATTTTATTCAACTGGTGGCAAAATGTGGAAAGTAACACCCGCCAATAAAATAATAAGGAAAAATGGAGGATCTAAAAGCTAGAGGAAGGCTCTATGAAGAATTATCAAAGGAGGATGAACTCAATTGCAAATATTTCTATCTTATCATTTCTATTTGACATATAAAATTGAGTACTCTTGAGTTTTTCAACCAAGACAACGAGTGTTCCTTAGCATATGAGATTTCTAGACATAAATTCCACCTATATATTTAGAGAACTTCAAGTGTCTCCCTAGTGATGTTTTGCAAGAGTTTTTTTCAAGAATTCAGTTGGACTTTGTACCAAAACATTCACACAAAAATTTGTTATTTCTCGGCACAGAAGAGAAACCCCAAAAGGTATTTGGAGCAACATCTTTCTATTACAGGTTCTAGTTCAACTAGAATTGGCCCAAACGATTTATGGGTTTTGTTTTTTTGGGTATGATGAGCCTATAACTAATTTAATAGAATTTTTTAGGAAATATTTCGGAGAGAATCGTGCATTATTCTTGCATGGTGTATTTTTCGTTAGCTGGGTAGTTTGCATCACATTGTGGGTTCCATTTTTTCTTAGAGTTAAGCCAAATCATTTTTGGGTTTTTCTAGGTTTGGTGTGAGGAATTCTGGGTTAAATTTTAATAATTTTCTGTGTAGTATTGATGGCAGAAATTCCAATTCTTCTCCAAGAGTAGCTGCAACAACAACAACAATATTTTTTAGGTAATTCACACGTTTTGGGGCTTTTGGGGTCAACTAGAATTAGCCCAATATCTTTGTGGGTTTGGTATATTTTGGTGAGAGAGGCCTCTAGTTGATTTTGGAGAAATTTTGGAGCAAATTTGATGGTATAGATCACATTTTACCTCTAGTAGCAACAATAGAATTTGTATGTAGTAATTCATAGGTGCATCTTATTTATTTCTAGTTATATTTTAGAGGCTTGATTTATTATTGCAATAGATCTTCTGAATGAATTACTACAACTATTTCTATCAATAGCTTTGTATGTAATTGATCTAGTAAATAAATAAAGCTGCCTAATTCTCCATTTCTTGTGTTATTTATAATTGTGGAATTTCTAGATTTATTTGGAAATGTTACTTTATTTTTGCTACAACTTCATGGTTCTTTTTCTACAATTGCTTGGAGAATTAATGATAGAAAATTTTGAGCAATTTCCTGAGAAAATGAGGAAACATTATAAACCGAGACATTATAGACATATAATTTCATTGGACTTGATTGGAAATTTCATAGTAGTAAGGAGGGTTGAAATTTAAGGAAAGAAAGGTTTACTCTTGAAGTGAAGTGTATGTAAGTTCTTTGTTATTACAACTCTTGTCGAAAATATATTACTAGTATCTTCATGGTGGATTTGTTATTCAGAAAGGAAAGTTTGACTTTGCATCTAGAGGGTTGGTTATGGGCCTAGGATATCTCATTTGGATATGATTCTATAAGAGGAGTTTTTTTTTGGGTTTTCCCCTTGGAGGGGTTTTGCCCTGGCTTGGAGCCTATATCACGTGTTCCTTGTTTCCTGTGATATTTGTGTTTATTTTTTGACAATTGTTTAATGGATTAAAACATAATTGAATGAATAAATACTAACAAATTTCACAAGCAATTATCAAGAAAGGAAAATCTAAACTAATCATAAAGCCTCCATATTTTCGAATAGATCTTGGGGTTTAATATTGAGTTTACAATATTAATCTTAGGGTATATAATATAAATCCTAAGGTTTATAATCCTATAGTTTATAATATTAGTTGTAGGGTTTATAATCATATGGTATAATATATTAATATTAAGGTTTATAATATTGACCTTTATAATGTATATTCACGTTTATAGGGCCAATAATGTATTGGGTATTGTCATCGGGTTACTTTTAAACACTCAGCGCATATCACATATGATGTAATTTTTTGATCATCATGGATGGTGGAATTCATGTCAACTTTTGACGAGAGTAACAATAACGTATATATTCATTCAAGGTTTTGCATTTAATTTTTCTATAATATGATAGAATTATTAGATATTTTTCAGGTTTTTCTATGCATAGGGGATTATCATCTACATTTTGAACCTTTTATACGCAATCCACTCCATCTTATAAAGAAGAGTAAACTAACACAACCACATTAATAAAAGTTTGGTTGATATACATTGATAGGAATATATCAATCTCATGCACAACCACATTAGTAAATGTGATTGATATATGCCCTAATAAGGGTGTATGTGAACCACATAAAGGGTGTACTGCGGTTTTATACACCCTAATGTGGTTGATATACACCGTAATATTAAGGTTTAATATTGGGTTTAATATTATGATTTAATATTAGGGTTGATATACATGTATTAAACCCTAATATTAAACTTTAACATTAAACCCAATATTATTGTATTATTATATGAGATTTTAATATTTAATATGATAAAAATTCCTTGTAACATCTCCATTTCCCATTATTTTGAGTGTTATTAACAAATATAGGAATGTGATTTGCACTACAAGTGCTTGACCTTTTGAATGCTTTTCAATTAGCAATTTTGGTGTAAAACTTTGTGAACATGTATGGGAAATAATGAGGATTGGTATATTAAATGGCTATTAATGATGGAGAATGTCTACCCAAAGTTTATGAATTGTGATGGAAATGTGTATAGCTTTTATGCAAAGTGTGAATTTTGTGTTATTAATATACACAACTCTATGTAAAGAATTCAAGTTGGAATTGTGTTGTGCTAGAAATTGAGTCAAATTTTCATCGGAAAAAACATAAATATCAACTTATCGTTGGAAATAAAGAAAAAAAGTATTACAAATAATCAATTCATAAGTATTTTTTGTCTTGAGATATAATATCTAAGTGCTATGAAGTAGAGGAAATAAGAGCACGGTCAAACCCATGATATCCTAGTGAAAAGGTGCCACAAAATTTTGTTCCAAATTTTCAAACCATGCTTTATAAAATTGTTCACTACATTATTTTGGTGGAAGAAGACCTATCAACAATTAAAGGTCTTCAAACACTTGGAAATGTGAAATTTCAAAAATCGCTAAGTCTATCATAAATGTGACTATCACTAATGTCAATCTTGATAGCATAACATTAGACACCTTGTTAAAACCTTATACATGAGCCCTTAACCATGTATTTTACAAGAAAAGAGTGAGGCTTTTCAGATTTCTAAAATAGATAATCAAGATTAACCAAAAATGAGAAACCTCTCAACAAAATATTATCTTATCATTAATAAGCTGCAAAAAAATTAAATATAAATTCTTTTCTTTTTTCACATATCTAAATTTTATCAAAATTTTTCCTTTTAATTCATAGATAAACCACATTATGCCACATGAGTGTTGTCCATTCCAATTTTAATTTAAATACAAATACATTCATTTATAACCATAATGTAAACTAGATAAACCACCAAGCATTAAACAAGGTAACACATTTTGGTAGGTTTTACTATCCCAACTCGTCTCTACTCAAAGTTCAAGGCCTTCAATAGATTTCAATATTGTTTGAAATCTCTGTTATAGGCTATATTATCTCGTTTGATCAATAGGCCTCCTAATGGGATCAATCAATATCCTACTCTACCTTATCATCATCATTGCATAAAGCCCTAAGCATGACTTTTTCTAGTCCCTAAGTTTCTTCCTAAAAGCACCTTGTTTCAGTCATTTTAAGGACCAATGTACCTTGCATAACTAAGAAAATTCATTGTAGTGCACTCTCTCCTTCTCTCAGGGTGTTATGCAACGCACCCTGCATAACTGTGAGGGTACGTTGATTCTATAAATTCAGGAAAAATAAAAAATTTCCGAAGCTTCCTCTTCTAGAAACTTTGAGAGGTTGTTTCAACCATTTACCTTGGGTAAACATTTGAATCCTATCTGATTCCACCTTGGAGAAATCACCATCTTATCCCTTGATCTCATCCTCCTATCACTTTTGGATGTCAAGCCTAGATTGGTAAATGGATAATAATTCATGAACTACCTCTCCTTCCTATATATTTACCTCATTCCACAAGCACCTGGTTAGTTTTTTGGTTGGCTTTTGGAGAGTGATTTTGCCCTTATGTTGCTCTAGTAAGTGGTTATTATCTAATGCATTTAGGGTGATGGACGTGCATATTGTGACAAGGATAGCACAAGTCAACAAATTGGAGGAGCTCTTTTACAAGATTAACTACTATTTATGGTTGTAATATCCTTCTATTTATATTAATGGAAATAATTCACTGTTTTACTATATATGATGCTGTTATTTCATATATTTCAATACCATGTTGATCTATTGAATGAAGTATTTAGATGATACTGCATACATCTCGTAGTTTCTTGGCTTGTGTTATTTGACTATGCGGGTTCTAATTTTGGCATTCGGAGCTGGAATTGGAGATTCCAAGCTACAGAAGGAGTGAAGTGTACAAAGGATTCCAGGTATGCCTCACTCTGTCATCTATTTACTTTAAGGAAAGGCATTGGGTTCCTTGTCTCTCTGTTGTTCTAGGTTAGCCACCGACCTAGCAGAGATACTTTTGTATGGAATGGTAAATCCTGTATAATAGGAATCACAACAAATCGGTAATAACACACTAGCATAGATGACCATGACGTTGTATTGATATATTCTTTGCTCAAGGTGTTTGGGAGGGAGAAAAATATGAAAATTTTATCTCGAGAACTTTTATCAATTTTGTATGGGAAAATTGTAGAAGCATTTTCCCAACATTCTATATATAAAAATAAATGATAAAATCAGTAAAATATTTTTGTTTAAACCCCGTTAGACAAGAATAATGGCACCGCTTTTAATATCAAATTTTTTTTTGAGTCTAATTATTTGTACTCACCCTGGTCTTTCTATAATGCAAGTAGATGAAACTCCATTCTATAATCTAACAAGCTATTGAAAAAACATACACAAATCGTTAGTTTTTTTAATCTAATAAAGACTCATTTAGGAAATGGAAAAGCGGGTTAGAAAAAAGGTATTAGTTCCCTTCTCTTTCAAGGAAAAACCCATGGACACTTTTTCACATTTTGTGGATATTACCTCACATAGACCTTCTAACACTGATTATAGAAAATGACCTAATAAATACAACCAACTCGGAACCTAATAGTTTCTACATCTATATTGTTTGAAAAAATCAACTCAACTTAGGGTTTTGGTTTCTCTCCTACATGTCCATTGAGAAAGCCCTATTCCTGGCCACCTTGACTAAATAAACCTGGTCCCTGTAATTCCCTATAGATAACTAAATATGGGACAATAATTGTTTCAAGATCTATATTGTTTGAAAGCAAGAACTCAAGTGTTCTCTATTGCATTTCCATTAAATGATGTTTGAAAATATCAATTCAACTCCTCTCTATTGCATTTCCATTAAACAATGTTTTGTAAAAGAATGCTTTAAGTTAGATTGTTTTTCTATTCATCTCAATGTAGTATCCTTGAACACACCTATCACAAAAGCAATGCCGTCTGAGGTGGAGAGAGACTTTGTTGGAGCAACTTGAATAATTTATAATGGGGCTTTGAAATCAACTTTGTTATCCCAGTTTCACACATTCCAAATAATACCTACATAAGTCCATCTCCCAAATCTAATAAATATCAATAGGATTAACAAGCATCTACGTTGGTTTACTTAGTATAAAATTTTCTAATTATTGAGTGGAGAGGCTCATCCTACAACTCAATATCAATCCAATATGATTTGTAACATTGTTCTTGAGTCCCATCATCAAAATTGAATTGAAATTTAAATAAAAAAATATGAAAAATCTAAAAAAAATGAAATAACCATACAAAACATTTAAATAATAATGGCCCATAAAAAAATTACACTTGAAGAAATTGGATCACTCTAGGCCTATTAGTTCAGTATTTAAGATGGATCTATACTGGTTATAATTCGTTTTACTGTTTATTATTTTTTTTTCAGAAGAAAAAGCTATATATATATCATTATAGAAAAAACACCTGTATATTTTGCAGAGATAGACTATATTTCTGGTCAAGTAGGTGCTTGATGGAAACCCCAAACATCTAATATTATTTTTTAGGATATACATCTTTCTATTGATTGATCAAGTTTGCATAGTGATATTCAGACAAAAAACCAAAATTCCTGGCCATATGACAGTAATATATGAACGGGATCTTGTAACATACTAGAATAGAGACGACACTATATACCTGGCATGGAGAAAGGTTGAATAAAGTATGTGATGGATTCTACATTGATGCTCAGATGCCACATACCGCATGGAGATTGCAAACCTTTTTTAATAGTTCGTCCGCCTCCTCACTTTGCAAATGCTTTATATGTGAGATAGGGAAGAGAGAAGGCTTCCATAGTGTTGAAATCTTGCTCAGCCATCCAGAAAGACTGTCATTTTTTATAGATTGTTTTCTGATAACATGCTCTATGATGATTTTGGAATCACCAAAGATTTGGATTGGGCCGATATCCAAAAATGAGCAGAAAATGAGAAGACCATGCAGAGCCATGGCCTCAGATCTGTTATTAGTCCCCGGTCCACCGTTCCAATAGATAGAATATTGCTGGTCCTTTGCAATGTATATGAATACACCACATGCACATTTGCCATCTTTTGCCGCACCGTCGAAATGAGGCCGAGGGAGGATATGCTGTAGAGGGACTGTAGTACTATGTTGAGACTTCAATTGTTGGGGAATATATGGAAGGATTGATAAGTAATAGGGGATAATTTTGTCAAAAATGTGCCCGAAATCCTCCTTGATATTTTGAAAAATTCTTTTGTTTCTCCACTTCCATACGAACCAGAAGACAATAAGTGGAATAGGCTGCCAGGTGATTTTCTAGGAACCCCACCATTCTAAAGCATCCATAATAGAGGAATGAGATTTGACAGAAAATCCGAAATGAGAAGCCAGTTGTTTCCATAGGATCTGAGTGAGGTGGCATTTAAAAAAAATATGCATGTTGTCTTTTGTTTCTGATAGACAGATTGAGCATATAGCTAGCCCATGCTAGTTCCTTTTCTGTAGATTAGGCCATGTATGATTTGTATTATGAAATACTAGCCATGAAAATAGAATAATTTTTAGTGGACAACCTGTTTTCCATAATGAGATGGGAAATAATTTCCGGGAGGTGTCCATTAGATCTTCAATCAAGGAGAGATATATATCTTTGACAAAAACATTGGTCCTGCCTTTCTTAACCTGCCATACAATGTTGTCTCTTTCCTCTGTTTTATAAAATCCCGCGTGCTTCATATCCCAGATAGCCTTGTTCCATTGTACAACCCAATTTTCATCGAGTCCCAGCTCTATGGCCGATTTCCATCTAGGAATTGCTCCCTGCCATCCTTGAATGACTTGTGCCCAATAGAACAGACCTTTTTGATGAAGGAACATGAGAAGTTGTTGAGGGATAGGGGACTCGACCTAAACACCCAAGATAGAATCAATGCCAATTAAAATGTTGTTTCCAGTTTGAAATTTCCATACCAGATTCCTGAGGAAGAAATGAAAAATCTTTTTGAAGCTCCTCCAAATAGCCGACCCTTGAGAAGGACCCAGAGATCTGTTCCTGTACCAATAAATGACATCTTTATTCCCAAAATATTTCATCTTCATGGCATTACTCCATAGACTGTCTCCAAAAACCGCTCTCCATAGAGATTTACATAAAAGGGCCAAACCGAAACTACGAAGATTCATAATGCCCCAGCCCCCCATTTTCCTTGGGAGGGTGATGTTTATCAGTTTTGTAAGATGGTATTTCCTCTTTTCCTTGCACCCCCCCAAGATAAAGATGGCCATCAAACTGTTTCATTTTTTTATAATAGCTGAAGGGATATAATATAGATGAGCCCAATAAACAGAGATTTGTGCAAGTATAGATTGAGTGAGGATCATCCTACCAGCTAAAGATAAGCATTTAAATTCCCATCCTGATATCTTTTTATAAAATCTATTGAGGATCCATGACCAGTCGGATATGGAATAACCCGTGGGTTTTGATTGGAAACCCAAATATTTCATACCTTCTTTGATAGATATAGCTTGAATTCTATAAAGATGAGAAATATAGTCCATATCATCCATATTGACCTTTCCATAATGAAAAGATGATTTTCCTTTGTTAATACATAAACCTGTTGCTCTTTGAAAGGATATTAATATCTCATGCATAATAAGCCAAGATTGTCTATAGAGCATAGAAAACAGTAGGATATCGTCCACGAAAAGGTTATGCGAGAAAGAGCATCCCCTGGATATGGAAAGTGGACAAATGTTCCCCATAACCACAACTCTTTTTAGGTGAAGACTAAGAGTATCCATAAATAGTATGAATAAAACTGGAGACAAGGAGCATCCCTGACGGAGACCTCTTGTAGCCGAGAAGAAAGAAGTGGGGCATCCATTCACCGTTTATTATTATTGCTAGCTAATTTTAAAATTTTCAGTTTTCTATACTTTTTGGTAAAGATATGTTCGACCCCTATTCTGCACCTTTCCAAGACTTTGAAATGGACAAATAGATTTAGATTTTGAATAACTTTTGGATTAGTATTTGGATTAAGAGATTTCATAGCTGGAACTTGTAACTTGTAATTTATAGTTAATTTTAAGCAAAATTAGTTAGAAATATATTTTTTGAAGAATCTTCGGCGAAAATCACATAGAAAATCTTTTGTCAACGCGTTTCAAACCAACCAGTGTGGTTCATTGTCAGGACAAGTTGAATGAGTAGATCTCACTTTGCACATTAAATAGATAGATCAGAGTATCCCATGACTCAATTCTAATGGCTAAAAAGACAACAGCTCAATTTGAGCGGATAACGGCTAGTTTGACTATGATAAGGGGTATAATATATATATATATATATATATATATATATATATATATTATTATTATTTTAATAAGAAAAAATTCAGCTATTAATATTCAATTTAAAATGTAAGTGGACCCTGTTACAAATATATACTAGAATAAGTAAATTAATTAAATCATAAAATAAATTAATTGCAAATATATTGATAAATATATAGTAAAAATGAATTAAATTAAAATTATAAAATAAATTTATTTAAAATTATTAAAAAAAATATTAGTTAGTTATAAACACCAAAAATAGAGTAATAGAGTAATAGTTAATTACTCTAGTTCCCGCTAGTATCTTCATGCTAGTTCCCACCATTTCCTGGCCCAGAAGTTGGGGGTTCTCAACACCCTTGCAACTCGTGCCTGAAGGATCTCTGATGAAAAGAGCTTCGAGGAGGAGAAATCCCATCTCCTTAATGTCTTTGTTGAGAACGGTTATAGCAGACACTTGGGACAAAAGGCTTTCCTCAAAGTAGCTAAGAATTCGTTAACCAGAAGAGGGCCTAAAGAGCGGATTCCTAGTTTCCATCTTCCGTTTGTTCAGGGGACCACGGATAAGATAGCGAGGGTTCTTAAGAAGAATAATATCCCTGCAACGTTTAGACCTCTTAACACCATTTGTAAATCCCTAAGATCTGTGAAGGATCCCATCGACCCCAAGGACATGAAAGGGGTTTATATTATTCCTTGTTCTTGTGGGACACCCTATATTGGTGAGACTGGTCGCTCCCTTAATCAAAGGATTAGTGAGCACACAGCTGACCTCAAGCATATGACAATTAAGTCTTCCGCTTTAGCAGAGCATGTGGAGAAAACCAATCATCATGTCTGCATCGAGGAGGCTAGTGTGATTGCTAGAGTGTCGCAATTCCATCACGGGAAATTTAGGGAAGCCCTTGAGATTGAAAAAAGGCCGAATAATCTCAATGGAGAGGATGGCTGGAAAATTAGTAATTGCTGGGTCCCAACCCTTTCCTCCTAGTCGTTTTCTTTCTTTCCCTCCCTTAAATAATTGATTAATTAATTTTTTGATTTACATTTTATTTTATTATTATTATTATTATTTATTTATTATTATTATTATTATTATTATTATTTAAATAAATAAATATTTATATATGTGGAAACTCTGTAAACTTGATTTGTTTTATAATAAATTTACAAATATTAATTTAAAATTAATCTATTAATTAATTTTAACTATTAATTAATTTTTAATATGGTAATTTTTATTTTTAATTATTTAATTATTTATTTTTTAATCTTAATTTATTCTATAATTAATTTACAAAAATTAATTTAAAATTAATCAATTTTACAATTAATTAATTTAAAGCTAATATAGTATTTTTTATCCTTAAATAAGACCATGAATTAATTTTTAATATCGTAATATTTTTCTAACACTTGAATTCTCTAATTTTATCTCGATTAAACTCTTTGGCGAATATTTATAATTATATATTTTAATTAATAAATTATAATTAACTATTACTCTATTACTCTATTTTTGGTGTTTATAACTAACTAATATTTTTTCTAACAATTTTAAATTAATTTATTTTATAATTTTAATTTAATTCATTTTTAATTTATATTTATCAATTTATTTGCAATTAATTTATTTTATGATTTACTTTATTTTATGATTTACTTAATTTACTTATTCTAGTATATATTTGTGATACAGTCCACTTAAATTTTAATTTGAATATTAATAACCGGATTTTTTCTTATTAAAATAATATATATATATATATATATATATATATATATATATATATATATATTACCCCTTATAGTAGTCAAACTATCCGTTATTCCGTCAAATTGAGCTGTTGTCTCTTTAGCCATTACAATTGAGTCATGGGATACTCTGATCTATCTATTTAATGTGCAAAGTGAGATCTGCTCATTCAGCTTGTCATGACGATGAACCACACTAGTTGACCATGAACCACACTAGTTGGTTCTAAATGCTTCGACACAAGTTTTTCTATGTGATTTTAGCCAAAGATTCTTCAAAAATTAATATGAATCACGAAGGTCTCAATTCAATAGTTAGAAATATAGTTAATTTTAATTAAAATGGATTAGCAAAGGCAAATTTTGATGCTTATTATTTTTTTTATTATTTCTGTTTTTGTCCTTTCCAGGCTGCTTTTTGACCATTGTAATACCATGATAGTAATTTTGTTATTGTTGAGAAACTCACGCTAGCTTTTGACAAGACCAATGGTAATCTATTTATTTATGAGGATTTTTAGGGTTTTATAACCTGATATGGATAATTTTGTCATCCTCGTGGGATTCACGCTTTCCCTTAGTTTTGGGATTTATTAAATGGTTTTCATAAGTTTTTATAATATAGTCGACTTATTTTAATGGTTTTCTGATTTATTATATAGTTTTAAAATTTTGTGCGTCGGAAAAAATTAAAACGTAATCCATTTGATCCGTATATTTCGTTGAATTCCGATGTTAAGTTTTATTTCTCAATGGACATTTAAGCCTCAGCGCAGTTTTATCCTTTCAAATCCTGAACTAATTAATTTCCACCAATATTCGTCGATAAAGATATTTGAAGACTTTAAAAGTTGACAGGGAGACTTAGCATGTTTTAAATTGGGAACTTTTATTCTGTAGATCATAACAATATTAATGCGGTTTGACATAATGCTGATTTCGTTATTTTTTTCTCTCTCATCATCCGACATCCGACGCATGTTATCTCCTCTTATATCGACCCCATATCAGACCACATTAAAATCTACCAAATAAAAATTGCCATTCTAAATTATTAAAGAAATTCACAAATGATATTAACAAGACCCTAGTGGAGTGTATTGACAAGACACTGAGTGGACTTTCAAATTTGACAGGAAGACTAAAGCTTTTCTTTTAAGTATTAAAGAAATTCACAAATGCGATGATTTCAATATTGACCAGACACTGAGTGGAGTGTATGGGCATGAATGACGTTTCTTACTGGAATTTATCATATTTGGTGGAATACTTGGTGGAGTCTATGTAAATCCATTTCCCCACACATTCGATGATGAGAAGAAACCATAAAATTCTAGTATTGACGAAAGACTCGGTGGAATATATATTCTATTAGAGGAGTTTTATATTTGTTTCCATCCCTAAACCATTTTGTTTCCCGAGACATTCGGTGATAAAGAATTTATAAAACTCTACCATTGACCGGAATACTCCGGGGACGGGGAGAAGGTTACAGTCTATGTTTGTTTTCATCCCTAAACCAATTCGTTTTCTGAGCCAGTCGGTGATAAAGAAATCCTAAAAATTATAATATTGACCGGAAGATTCGGTGGAATTTACTTAGGGTTTGCATCCATTCTTGAATTAATTGGTTACTTTACGACTACTTTAACAAATAAATTTGAGGAATGATTTATATGGAAAGCCTATGGGGTTGGTTAGTTGGATAGTGTTGGGTTGTATTGTTTTGAAGCTTATTGGAATGGAAAGCCTATTGCGTTGGATAGGGTTGGGTTGGATTGTTAAGTTAATAAAATTTATATTTAATTTAATTTTCAATTCATAATTATTTGATTTTAATTTTAAGTGATTTATTTTTATAAAAATAATCAAACATTTTGGTATACGTATTGATTGAACTTGGTGGGGGAATGATGGGCTCACACAATGTACATCTTATAGGTTCATTGCTAATAATATTTTCATTCTACATGTGTATGACTATACATTAATAAATATTTTGATAGATTGTACATTATGGTTGTTTTAATTATTAATGTAATTTTGGGATATTTTGATATTTTTGTGTAACTCAATTAAATTTTTTAGAAGATTTTCTAAGGATGCTCTCAACCAATAATAGAGAAAGATTTCAAAGATATTGTTTTGTCCTAGCAAAATTTGACTTTTACACACTTCTATTCATTTAAGGAAACTCAATCTACTAGAGGAACTTGTCTAGATAAGGGGGATACATCACTAAAATGTAGGCTCTGATTTAGAGATTTTTTAGTGAAATTAGTGGTTATACCAAGCAGGTTGTATAATTAAAACGTCAGGCTAGAAGTCATAATTTAGTTTCTTTTGTTATCATTTTCTCTTGCTCTAACTTAAATTTGTGATCAAGAACTCATATATTTCATTTCAACAGTTTAATGAAAAATCATTTTTGTTATTCAACCAATTAGTGTGATTTCTTGATGGACTCTAAGCACCTTAAGAAGGGTTCAGGTGTATGTGCTATATAGACCTTTATGTACTTTTGTTTATGTGATTTATATTAGAGGTTGGAATTGTTTCTGCATTTCTTTTGATTGTGGGAAAATGAGTATATGCTAGGTTTGTATCATCTTTTATAAGATGGAAATAAGAGTGTTTTTGTTTTCCAAAGTGAATCTTATAATTCTATATGTATGATTTAGGATTTATGATGAATATTTTATTTTAGAAAATTATGTTATCTCTTTAATTTGCATTTTGAAATTTCGTTAGTGTTGCTATAGCTCCTATAGAATAATTTTCAATCCTTCATTTTGATCATTTTTCTTCATTTCAATGCATGTTTTGTCTATTGCTTCATTAGTAGCCATAGGAAACATGGTTCAAGGTAAAGGAATTGAATGGTTTTCTTTTGAATTTAGTAATGAATAACATGGTTTAAGGTAGAGGAAGTCGAGAATTGAATTATTTTCTTTTGAATTTAGTAGTGAATTGTTTGATTCATATGGTTTAAGGTAGATGAAGTCGAGAATTGAATGGTTTTATTTTGAATTTAGTCATGAATTGTTTGATTCATGCATTGTGAATTATACAATTTAGATATCTTGTTTATGTAGTTTAGCAATAGTCTTGTTATAAATGATAGCAATTTCATTTCTACAACTTAGTAATAAAATCTTTCTTTATCTACCAGGAGAGTTAGTTGAGAGTTAATTTAATGAGCTTTTCTTGAAATGAATTTTAGTAATCAACCATGAATTGATTTTCTTTAGCTTGAGTTAAAGGGGTGTGTCAGATATTAAGACAAATCATATGATATAAGTGTGAAAAATTATTGTTCTATTTACTTGTAAAAGAAGAAAGGGAAGAGAACAAAACTGCTAAGAAATTCACTAATGAACGAGAATTCAAATTACTCATAAGATCTGATCATATATTATCATTGAACATGAATACACATATAGACTATTTAAGAGACGAACCAAATTGCAATATGTTAGGTTGTTTCCCTAATTGGTAAATAAGTTAAAACTAGCACACCAATATAATTTAAATGGTTGGTATATGTTGATGTTTTTGCAATAACCGAATTGCAATAGGTTAGGGTGTTTCCTTAGATTGTAAATAAGTTAAAACTAGCACAACAATATAATTTAAATGGTTGGTATATGATGATGTTTTTGCAATAGGATGGGGTGTTTCCGTAGTTGGTAAATAAGTTAAAACTACAACAACTATATAATTTAAATGGTTGTATATGCCGATAAACATCATAATACATATTTATACATTTGGAAAGCATCGAACAAGATTTTTATCTATGGATATTTATTTCCACTTGACCATGTAGATTCTTAATGTGTAAATAGCTTTTGTTAAAATACTATGGGTCAATATCATGGCTTATCAATACCACATGCCAATAACTCATTTCATATCACATTTATTTGTATGACATTTTTTTAATTGATCAATTTGTTTTAAAAAAACAACATAACTAATTCTAAAATAAATCTCAATCTTTAATTTATGTATAATATTATAATATTTCATAAATGTCAAATATTTTATAGTGATTTGAGATATAAACTAAATGTAATGTGTTAGCAATCCAAAATGTGTTTTGGAGAAATCCCTTAGCAAAAATAAATCTCAATATAAATCAAAGAAAACTCTGAAATCAAAATCGCAAAAGTAGATCATTATGACATTATGGGGCACTCATTTAATTCTTCTTTTCGACCCCATTCTTAACGGGAATTTGTTTAATTTCACTGGCCACAACTACAATTCAGAGTATGTATCAGATCTCTGGATTGATCCCGATGACTGAGATTGCGATGATAGCAACATATATATGTGATTTAACAAACTTGAAATTACCGAACTCTAACAAAGATCGCCTAAAACGAGATGGCGATCAAGTGTTTTTAATGCCACGAAGACAAGGCTATGATATCATATAAAATCGACGAGAAACACACATAAAAAGTGCGATAGTGACTAAGATTTCTCCCAGAATGCCATACTTATTCATATTTATCCCAGAAGTACATAGTCAAAAGAAGAATAGCAACAAGATAAAATCACAGCGACAACACGCTATATATAATTTATAATTATACTTACGCTAATGCAAAGAAATAAAGGACATTGACACACTACTTATTTCCTGTAAACAGAAAAGCCTTCCGTGTAATATAATCGATGACCTAATTAGTATTATAACTCTGACAAATCGCTGCCCTGCCCTCTTTTCGGAAAAGTAAGCATGTCAAGCACTACCTTCATAGATGGCCTGAGACAGGGAGCAGATCGAGTGCAAAATGAGGCAATCTCGATCATCTTCAACATTTCATTCTCAGCATTCTTACTATGTAAAGAAGCATTCTCAGCACTTGTCAAATCCTTATCAATTATTTCAACTGTTTTTCCTTCTTTCATCATCCCCGCAACCCAAGCAGGCAGATGCACAAAATTCTGATCGTCCTCTTCTACCACGGGGGGCTTTCCGCTTACCATCTCTAATAACACCACTCCAAAGCTATACACGTCCTGCTTCGTCGATGCTTTCACTCCATACCCACATTCTGCAGATAACATCAATGGCTACAACTATTATTACTATGAGCATAACATAGAATATGATGATCTCTACAGCTGCAATTCATAATAACAATAAATAGGTCGGAATGATTAAGCTTTTTAGAGAGTAGAGGTAACAAGGTTTAGTACCGGGAGCGATGTAGCCATGAGTTCCTACAAGGAGAGAAGTTGATTCAGAATCTATTGATGGACTTTTCAATATCCTGGCAAGTCCGAAATCAGCAATGTGAGCTACATATTCATCGTCCAACAATATGTTGACCGATTTTATGTCGCAGTGGATAATTGGAGGTTCGCAGTCATGATGTAAATATTTGAGTCCCTCTGCCACTCCAACCGCAATGTTATACAGAGTCCTCCAGCCCAGCTTCTGATTGGGTCTCGATGCCCCGCCCAGGAATTCCCACAGTGATCCATTAACCATGTAGTCACACAGAAGAACTGTCACGTCATGAGCAGTTAGCAGGTCTCGATGACGCAGGATGTTTCTATGACGAGCGTACTTCAAAACTTCGATCTCTTGTCTCAGACAGCGATATCGGTAATCACCATGCCCATGATCTGCCAGTTTTAAGCACTTGGCAGCAAGGATTTTGTCTCGTCCTGCAATAAGTACCTTATACACCTTGCCGGATGTGCCAGAGCCGATCACGTAATCATCGCTGAAGTTATCAGTAGCTTTTACTATATCTGTATATCTGATTTGACCTTGTCGATCATTTGAAGAAATACCAGTTTCAGCATCCTCCTTGTTATGCCTATTATTCTTAGACCTTGATGTTTTCCTCAGCGCAAGGATGAGAATGATTATGCTCCCACCACAGGCAACGGTAATCCCTGCCACTCCGACCGAGCTCAACTTTTTCTTTTTACGCCCGCCTTCTGAATTTGAACAACTCTTCGTTGTCGGAGGTCCGCAAAGGCCTGGATTTCCCTCAAATGCGCTCTGCGGGCCTTGTGAAAATGCCCTCAATGAAGGAATGGCCCCTGTAAAGAGGTTGAAGGAGAAGTTGAAATGATCAAGGCTTATGAGGCCTGTGAAAGACTCAGGAATCTGACCAGAGAGTTGGTTATGAGAGACGTCCAAGGATTCAAGTAACATCAAGCTTCCTATCTCAGGAGGAAGGGATCCTGATAGATTGTTCCAGCTTAGATCTAACTTATACCTGAGACTGGCTGCAAGCTTTCCCAATTCCAAAGGAATAGTCGTGCTCAATTTATTTCTAGCCAGGTATAATTCGCTTAATTGTCTGCAATTCCCCAGAGAAATGGGGATGCTTCCCGTCAATGCGTTTACACTCATATTTAATGTTGACAGCATAACAAGATGGCCAAGAGCTCCCGGTATGCTGCCTTCCAGAGAGTTTCCGCTCAGATCCAAAATCTCCAAACTAGCTAAACTGCCTATTTCTGGAGGAATCGTTCCAGTGAGATTATTGCGGCTCAGAGAAAGTCTTCCCAGATTTCTCAACTCTCCTATCTCGGGAGGAATGGCACCGGTCAGATTGTTGTCGGAAAGGAGGAGATGAGTAAGGTTCTGCATCTGTCCCAGGGAAGAAGGTATACTTCCATGGATGTTATTGTAAGAAATCTCGAGGTAATACAATTCGGAGAGCTTACAAATATTACCTGGTATGAAGCCCGTGAAGAGATTGTTTTGCAGCCGGACGCGTTGTAGTGAGACGCAGTCTTGCAGAAGGCCACCGATGTTCCCCTCCACTCGGTTATTTGAGATGGCAAGATGGGTTAACGACCCACCTCTACATAGCTCTGAAGGAATCGATCCACTGAATCCATTGGAATCTGAATCTAGAAAAATCAGCTTGCTGAAGTTTCCAAGCCCAGCCGGCAGCGAACCTTCGAACTTGTTTTCACTAATAAACAGCTCTGTGAGATTGGGAAGAAGGCCAATTCCTTGAGGCAAAGTGCCTCCGAACTTATTGGATGACACATCTAGCATCTGCAGGTTTGTAAGATTGGAAAAAGATGAGGGGATGGGCCCGGAAATGTTATTGGAATTCAACATCAAGCATTCCAAAGTCTTCAGGCTGCCTATTTCATATGGTATAGCTCCAGACAGATGATTGGTAGATGCATCAAAGACCTCCAACTTTAGCAGTCTCCTGAAAAGACCAGTGGGCATTGAGCCTGTAAGCTGATTCTGATAAACCATAAAATATTTCAGATTCTCGAGTCGGGCTATCTGCTCGGGTATCGTACCATGTAAGGCGTTCTGATAGACAGCAATATCTTGAAGGTTGCTGCAGTTTCCGATGGAAGAAGGGATGGTACCGGTCAAATAGTTATTGAACAGTGACATCAATTTAAGCTTTTTCAAATTCCCAATTTTCCGCGGAATCTCTCCTTGCAATCCCGAGGTATGGAAGACCAAAGATAGCAACTGACTGCAGTTGCTGGTTTCGGGCGGTATAGAACCATTGAAAGAGTTGGAATCTGCCCTGATTGTTTGAACACTGGCAAGCTTCCCAACAGATGAAGGAATGATACCGGTGAGATTATTTGTATCTAAAGCCAACGTAGTCAGCCTGACCAGATTACCCAGTTCAGGCGGCATAAAACCAGAGATAATGTTGGTACTGATATTCAGAACGGTAAGAAGGCTGCAGTTTCCGATATCAGCAGGAATGAAGCCCGTGAAGAAATTGTTGGCGAGATTGAGTTGACGAAGCTGAGTGCAGTTGCCTATTTGGCGAGGGATAACGCCCGATAAGGTATTGCCGGAAAGATCGAGCTTCTCCAGGGCAGTCACCTTGCCTATAGCACTGGAAATATCGCCAGACAGACCTTTATATGGCAGGGAAATTGAAATAACCCGCCTTCCATAGCCATAGGTACTGCTGCAGTGGACACCTTCCCAGGTACAGGGATCCACATTGGAAGAGCTGTGGTTTGTCCAGCTTGAAAGAACATTTGGAGGAATCGCAAAAGATGACTTTATTTCTAAAAGCGCGGCTCCATCTGCAGACAGAGCGTTAACACTGCAAATGACTAGCGGAGGAAGTTGGCCAAAATAGTGGAGAGTATTTGAAACAAGAAACATTATGAGACACATAAAACTATATTTTTCCATTGCCCCTACTGCTGCATGGATCACGAAATTTGAAGAAGATGAATAGCTGGGTTAGTGGATGTTGGTAATATATTGTGCTGAGTCACTGCTGCCGAGATCTCTACGGTTCATACCATTCAAAGAAAGATGGTCACGCTAACCGTCTTTGACAAGGTTTAATAATAATTATTGCGACTTTTAACATCGCCACATCTCTACGATATTTTAATTTGATGTAATACAGTTAGTTAGTTCTCTTGTTGGCAATAGCTCAAGCTTCCTTTTTGGTAGGGGAACTTCATTCGTTTAATTAATTTTAGATCCCATTCATTGTCAAGGCATAATAAGATAGGTTGTAGTTTATTTATAATTTGAAAGTTTTTATTGAGAAAATATTGGACAAGTTGTAGGATGGACCTTTTCTTTTTTTTTCAAAGATATTATATTTTGTCATTGGAAATTATTGCTAAAATTATTTCAATTACTCAGGCCTCATCTTAGGACTTTGTTAAAATGAACTCCTTTATCTCTATTGTTGTAGTACTCACTAGTAAAGAAAACTACCAAAAAACGTCTAGAAAGATCAGGCATACCCTTATCATTAATGACTTATGGAAAGATATCTATGAAGCAGAAGGTGACAATGCACCTGGCAAACCCACATCAGATGAAGAGATAGTTATCTAAGAGAATAAAGAAAACAAAGATTAAGCCCTAATTATTGCTTTTCTAATTGAAGAGGTCATTCCTCATATTATTCCAATTACAAATGCTTATGATGTGTTGAAGAATCTGAAATACTTATATGACTATTGTAGCGGCTGCAACCACCCTCCAAAATTTTGCCTTAGCTTCGTTTTGGAGCCTCCCTACAAACCATCTCTAGCATCATGTCTTGCACTGTCAAGTACATAGGCTTTAGCTAAGTTTCAGTGGCTTGTCAACCTATGCATGTCAACTTGTTTGTCTCCCACCTGCAGGCTGTCATTCTAGACTTAGGCCTTTTTCTCGCTGAGATGCTCCTCTTGAAAAACTGCACAATTTTGGAGGGGAACCAGCCTTCCCTCTAGAAATTGCACAATCCCGCTGGGCTCCATAATTGCACAATCCAAACATATAACCCTCCCTCAAGAGATTGCGCAATCCAGCCCAACGCTGGGCCTCAGCTCAGAAATTACGCAATTCTGGGAGGCAATGACCTGCTGGCCCCAGAAATTACGCAATTCCTAAGGGATAGCCAGGCTTGCTCAACCTAGAAACTACGTAAATTTCATCCCCAGGCTTGCAGACTGTTGCATGTGCTTTCAGGTTGACCGGTTCCCTCCAGGACTTAGTAATCCTCATTTGCATGCATGGGCTACTTTTCTCGGAAAAAGAAAAAGCAACAAGCATCCCTAGAGTTAGGGATCTAATTTTAGTAGTTGGAGGTTACGTGCAAAGATCCTCTTAGAAACCTCCCTCCAAGTGTTTCTTTTCCTAGATTTGTGGCATGCGCGTCATAACCTCGAGCTTATCAAACCTCATTCATTGGATGCTGCAGAGCTCATTCCTCACATTGATCATTAGCTCTAGCATCCCACATAACATCTAGGAGTTTTCAGCACATTCGGCTTAGCTTTTGCCAGGTAAATTTTATTTTCATGTTTTTTGCTACTTTTCTAGTGTTTTTTATATTTTTTATTGTGTGAGTGTTGTCTGCTTGGTTTCAATGAACACTTGCTCTCGTTTTGATGTATATTAGCTTGTAGAAGAAATGTTTCAATTTTCCTTTGCATCTCACTGCTATCACATACATCACATTGTTTATGCATTGACAGTGGTCATCACGGTGACTCGCTTCACACACATGTTCACTTTCACGTTTTTTGAAACTTGCACTCACTATTTGCATGCATGATCATTCACTCTTTCTTACACTCAGTCTCGACATGCATTCAAACCTTCTCATGCTTTCAGTCGCCCATTGGTGGATCTGGGCTGCCTTGGCCCGGACATTGCTTTGCCCACTTAGCAATGTGCATCCCTGAGAATGAAGGCTTTTCCTTCCTTCCAGAAAATGTGTAAAATTGGCTAGCAGTTACCCCCAGGCTTGCTCTGTGCAATTTTGGGAGGCAGTGCCGAGGTGGCCCTAGAAACTTCACAATGTAGATTTGTTGGGTTTGCATGCCCTTGCTGACTGAAACTGCGCATTACACAATTTTAGTCCTCAGTAAGCTAGGTTGGACTGTGCATTGCGCGATTCCATCATTCATTCAGCCTCCTAGCAACCCGGACTATGCCTTGCGCAGTTTTGGCAGTTAGTCTCCCAGCCTCCAGGTGAAAATTATGCAATCTTCATAGTCAATCACATAGGTATATTGCATGACTCCCCTCCAATTTGTTTTGCTTTCAACTAAAAAATTTCTTGCCATGAGTGTTGCTATGTCTCCAAGTATCACAGGTGTTCGTCTGCCTCTCAGCAGTAAAAGCACAATGCCCCCCAAGAGAGAAGAGACAAAGGGCACCGTTGAGAGCGCAACTAGGGATGTAGTTGAACAAGTGTCTATGAGCTTGCTTATCTATGAAGAAACCAAGTTGTTCATAGACAAGGATATTAAGAGAAAATGGCAGCGACATCGCAGCGAGCAACACCATCAGCAGCAACAGAGGGTAGCAGACCTACGCATGAAAAAGGCAAGAGGAAGGTTGTTAACGACGTAGAGGCAAAGAAAAGTTGCAAGTTCAAAGCAGATCCACTCATGATGAAAGCAACTTTCGAGATTGAGACAACAACGTGACATGAGGATCACACAAAGGAAAATAGAGAAATAGAAGATGGAGTAAATAGAAAAGAAGTTGCAAGAGTTGAAACGACAACTCAGGGAAGAACGGGAGCTACACAGGAGAGTGAAGGAAGTGCAATAGGAACAAGTACAAAAGGAGACGCAACATGCAAAGATTGATGAAACTGTGCCCATACAAGTTATAGACCCATCCTAGCAGCTGGCACAGAGAAGACAAGGTGAGCATTGTTGTCGATCACATGCATGGATGTTCAGGAGAATCTCATTGTGTGCACACATGTGATCCCATCCATTGGCACACTCACCGATGCGAATACAAAGAACCAATTCTGACTAGAGCTAGACATGTACTTCGATGAGTTGATGTGCATAGTGACCAACACGTACATGGAAATCAGCGCAGACACTATGCATTAGTTTTTTGTTCATCTGGCTGCACTCAAGACTATGATGCACATGTTATCAGACAAGTTGGATAAAGGAGCGAAATAAGTCTACCCGGATGCAACGGAGGCAAGAGTTCGCTTTCAGCAGGATGTCACCATTGAGTATGCGGGCACCATCATGGACTACCAAGCTTGGCATTAGTTCGTCATCGTCGACCATTGCAAGGACGTTGAAGAGTTGGTTTTTCCACAGCTGTCCGAGTCTTAGTGTTGTTTTGCATGGCTTACTCAAGCTTATTTTGTCTCACATGGGTACATGTGCAGATTGTAATGTAACATCTTGTAAACGTGAAAGACCAAGTGTCGATGGTCGAATGTAATAGTCATGTAGTAGTTGAAGAGTCATGAGGGTAGGTGAAGAGTCAAAAAGGGGAATGTCAAGGGTCACCCCACTTTATAGAACCTCATAACTCATTGTACAGGCTATTGGGAGCCAAGATTCCAATAGGTGTATCATAGAGAAAGCTTGCATTGTATTGTAATGAGCCTTGGCTTTGCCACAGTGCAAAGCTTGTTGAAAATAGCAACAAGAAATGCTAAAAATAGCATTGCTATAAATAGCATTTCAGAAACTAGTGTTGAAAATAGCAACAAGAAATGCTAAAAATAAAAATGCTAAAAATAGCATTGTTATAGATAGCATTTCAGGATATATTCCAATTTTAATTAGTCCCTGAATTAAAATTGAGAATCAAAAATTGAATTTGGTCTCAGCAACTGTTTGAAAAATAATTAATTAATTCATCTTGAGTTAATTAGTTGGAGAAAATCAAACATGAAGTCTTTGTGAAGACATGCAACAATTATCCCTTAATTAAGGAGATAAGGATGAGTTGTATTTGAGTTGTAATTAGTGAACTGAGTTAACTCTAGTTAAATTAGTTCCAAACAGTTTGTGGAACTAATTGTGAGTTCAGTCAGTTAAGCATGCATGCATGCAACTAGTGTTCTCCAGATAACTAACTATTCTCTCATAAATAACTCATGCATGTCAATTCAGAGAAAGACCCAGTTGAGATTAAAGGAAGGGACGTTGTACTATCAGTTGGAGGAATTTTCCTATAAAGGAAACTCATCCATGCAGAAGGAATTCATTCCTTTAGGATTGCGCAGTTACTACAGAGGTGAGAACAGTGTGTGAGGTGATTATTACACACAGGTGGTAGCTTGAGGACCTAGGAGAAACTGCGCAAGGAAATAGGAGGCTTGGAGGACTGAAGGAAGGCATATGTGTTGTCTATTCTGTCTATGAGCAACAGTGAGGGATTTTACTGAGAGCTGGATATCTTGAGAGCTAAAGCTTTATGTAACCCTGAGATATTTTCACTTGTATGATAATATAGATAGCGAGGTTTCTAGCTGAGGCTTTCCCCTGAGTATTCTTCTGTGCTTTCATGTGCATTGATTCTTTTTCTCTATTATATGTGTTTTGGTTGATCTTTCTCAAAATCGATTAAGCTTCCGCAAGTTTTATTGTAGAAGTAGATTAAGTAATTTGCTTTAGTATATTGCATAATCACTTTAATCTACGGTGAAATTTCTACATGGTATCAGAGCAAAGGTGATCAAAGTGAAGAATAATATACAAAGAAGGGGGAAGTTCGAAATTTGAATTTCTTGATTTTAGGTACAAAATCGGTTTCTTATCACATCTCAAAGTTCACCAATGGTGTTCTATGGCTTGAGACTCGAGTATGCTCTGGATGGCTGCTCAAATTACATAGCATGGAAGGATTGCATGGAAGTGGTATTAGAGGACAATTGTTTGAAGGACTTCATTGATCAAGAAGTCCCCAAGCCAACAACAACTAATGCCCAAGAATTGGCGGAATGGAAGAAATTTGTGGTGAAAGCGAGGAGGATTCTTCTGGAGGGAGTTCGAGACCATATTGTCTTGAGTCTCCATGGAAAGGAGACTTCATTTTTAATGTGGAAGTCATTGAAGGATCTATATCAAAATATCAGTGACTAGAGGAAGTTGGCACTGAAGGACAAGCTTCGGAAAATCAAGTGTGAAAAGGGCAACACGATCTCTACATATCTGAACAAGCTCCACCTATGGAGATGGGCTTGGAAGTGTAGGAATCATGGTAGCTGATGATGATATTGTGAGTCTTGCTCTCCTCGGTCTTCCTAAGAGCTGGCATAGCTACCAGGACTCAGTGAATGGAAGAGAGAAACTGCCAGATTGGGAACGACTGTGATTAGATCTGATGCAGGACGAGATTAGGAGGAGCACCAGAGATGGTTCTTCATCCAAGGAGTATGAAGAAAATTTCACCTTAGCGAGTAAGGCAAGGAAAGGGAAGGAGAAGGATTCTCATACCAAATCGAGTTCTTCTCATGGAGGGAAGAAGATTGACAAATCTAAAGTGAGATGCTTTAATTTTCATGAGGTGGGCCATTATGCAACTAATTGTCCATTGAAGAAATCCAAGAAGGGATACTTAGAAGGATCTAAAGGTGAGGCATTGGCCTCTCAGTTCGAATTGGATTTTACCCTCATCTCATGCATGGTTTCATCGATAATGGGTTGTGGTTGGTTTCTTGATAGTGGAGCCTCATTCCACATGACCGGTAATAAGAGTTTGTTCAGTACCTTGGAGGAGAAATACCTCCAGATGCGCATAGAGATGGGTAATGATGAAAATTATAGTGTTTCAGGAGTGGGCACAATTGCTTTTCAGAGGGAGCATGGAGCTCGCGTCACCTTCACAGATGCGAAGTATGTGCCAAGACTGAAGAAGGACTTGGTATCGATCACGATGTTGGAAGACAAAGGCTATGATGTAGTCTTCGGTAAGGGAAAAGTTTCCCTTAGACACATCACCACGAGACAAGTAAAGCAGATCGGTTCACGAGTCAAGAACCTATATGCTCTTGAGGTTCAAGATGCATGCAAAGCCTTGAGGTGCAAGGCAAATTTTGGAGACTTGGTGGTTGAGAGGGAGAGTACATTACCTCTCAACATGCAGCACCAGAAGAAGTCTGAGACAATTGTGCAGGAGCCACAATTGGTGAAGCAGTTTCAGGAGGTTATGGAGTAGCCACAACTGGAGAAGTAGAGAGGAGGCCGAGTGGAGGCATCCACTCATGCAGAGACCTCCAGTAGGGGGGAATTTCGATCCAAGTGGGCAGAGGGATCACATGCATCCATACCTCCAAGTGGGAGGTGGGGTGATGTGAAGTGATAGTCTCATGAAGGCTGAAATAGGGGGAGGATCCTTGAGGTACCCAACCTCTTTGATTAGACCTTGCTACAGGAGCCCCGACGAGGAGTAGCAGCACTGGCTAAGTGGGTAGAGATATATGTGGATGGAGCGACAGAGGAAGCTTCAGCATCAGAGGGTGTTTCTAGCCCAACAGGGAAGTTATTTGGGAGATCAGTTACTTACTTCTCAGTAACTGAGTTGCAGTGCAGCAGCGGACAACACGATGCAACATGATTAGAGGAGGTGCAGTGCGGATGCAGTGCTGGGAGAAAGGACTAGCAGCAGCATAGATGCAGCTGGAGGAATTAGTGGGATTGATGCAGTCAGAGATCAAAGTGAGAGAGGCTAGAGCAGTCAGATACTAAAGGGCACAGAGGTGCAGAGTTTTCAGCCGACTGAGGCAAGAACAGTCAAAGACTTTGATGATAGAGGCATCATTCTAATTCATGTTGGATATTTTTTTGTTTTTGAGTTGTTGGAGCAACAACACTAGTGAGAAGTGTTGCATGCAGAACATTCCAAAGGTTCATGATCGGGTTCGAGTTGAATGCCTTTCTTGTCGAGAGGGAGTGTTGAAAATAGCAAGAAGAAATGCTAAAAATAGCATTGCTACAAATAGCATTTTAGATACAAGTGTTGAAAATAGCAACAAGAAATGATAAAAATAAAATTTTTAAAAATAGCATTGCTATAGATAGCATTTAAGGATATATTCCAGTTTTAATTAGTCCCTGAATTAAAGTTGAGAATTAAAATTCGAATTTGGTCTCAACAGCTGTTTGAAAAATAATTAATTCATCTTGAGTTAATTAGTTGGAGAAAATCAAACATGAAGTCTTTGTGAAGACATGCAACAGTTATCCCTTTGATTGAGGAAGTTATCCCTTAATTAAGGAGATAAGGATGAGTTGTATTTGAGTTGTAATTAGTTAACTGAGTTAAGTCCAGTTAAATTAGTTCCAAACAGTTTGTGGAACTAATTGTGAGTTTAGTCAGTTAATGCATGCATGCATGCAACTAGTGTTCTCTAGATAACTAGATATTCTCTCATACATAACTCATGCATGTCAGTTTAGAGAAAGACCCAGTTGAGATTAAAGGAAGGGACAGTGTACTATCAGTTGGAGGAATTTTCCTATAAAGGAAACTCACCCATGCAAAAGGAATTCATTTCTTCAGGATTGCGCAATTACTACAGAGGTCAGAGCAGCGTGTGAGGTGATTATTACACACAGGTGGTAGCTTAAGGACCGCGGAGAAACTGCGCAAGGAAATAGGAGGCTTGGAGGACCGAAGGAAGGCATATGTGTTGTCTATTTTGTCTATGAGTAGCAGTGAGGGATTGTACTGAGAGCTGGATAGATTGAGAACTAAAGCTTTGTGTAATCCTGAGATATTTCCACTTGTATGATCATACAGATAGCAGGGTTTCTAGCTAAGGCTTTCCCTTGAATATTCTTCTGTGTTTTCATGTGCATTGATTCTTCTTCTCTGTTATATGTGTTCTGGTTGATCTTGCTCAAAATTGACTAAGCTTCTGCAAGTTTTATTGTAGAAGTAGATTAAGTTTTTTGCTTTAGTATATTTCATAATCAGTTTAATCTACGGTGAAATTTCTACAAAGCTCATATATCTCTTTGGAGGAGCAAATGACAGTGACTGTAACATTCCATTATCGGGACTAGTAGTTTGACATGGCTACATGTATGATTGGAAATTTCACTTTCATAATATAACAGAGACAACACATTTCATGCATATGTTGTTATTGTATTTCAGTTGTCTTGGTTACACTAACGATATATGTAGATGTTTTCTTACGCATGTATGTATACACTATTTATATATATGTATGAATCATGTTGAGATGTGTTGTTGGTTTAACCATCACTTTAGATCGTTGGTTCATGTGCCTTCCATATTGTGATGTATCTTTGCTCGTGTGTTCTGTTCCAAGTCACATGTTTCCATAGGTTTCCAAGGGGTGCAGTTATTCCAATTTTTGTGTGTTGGAACACTTCATGCACTTTCCTTGGCTTGTTGCGCTGGTCACACCCTTGCTACCAACAAGGACATCCTTCTTGCCTTTGTGCACATCCGTGATCAAGGAAATACGACCCACTGTTGGGACTCCTACACCAAACAGTATGAGGTCTAGTTGGGACTTCTTACCAGGGATATCCCCTGACATGTTGGCAGGTTGAGCATCGTCAACATTTTGGCACTAGAAGGAGGGTTAGATGACAAGCTGAGTATTCACTATCTATTTTGAATCTCTGCATATTTATCAAGACTAACTACAGAGTTTCTCTTCTGGAGTGTATGTCTTGTGGAAACAACTTTGAAATATCGGAAGAGATATGGGATATCTTGTGGCATAAAACGTACGATGGTGGAGCCTACGTAGCCTTGGTTAGGCATGCAGTTAGCATTGTAGGCTCATGCGAAAGACATGAAATCTTTGAAGATTACATGACTTGCGCACTACTCGCATACACGCTTCGAGGGAACCCATTGCATTAGTGTCCCATGCTACCCGAAAAATATTCATTCTCTTTCTCATATGGTCACAGAGATAGACTGTGCTTTCAATCATTTTGACCATAAAGCACTCAACGAAGAAATTATGGAAAGCACTTGATGAATATGTTGAACAATTTTACATGCGCTTTCATAATCTTTCATACCAATTTCCTGAAGATGAACCGAATGAGAATTTGTTGATACAAGATTTGAGTATCTTCTTTACATATCCAAAAATCCGTAATTTTTGAAATTGTTTGAATCCCGCTGAGCATACTTTGTTGATGGAGTTGAGCAATCATAGGAAATTTTTTGATTAGGGGGTCTTAAACCAAGTTTAGAGTTAGTTGTGCCAAAAAAATCCCTACACTACTGGCCCTTTCAGCATCAATCTGCAGTGCGCAAACTGAAGTCTCACCCGAGGTAGTATGGGGGGATGCTGGAACCAACTTTCTGCACCTAGAGATTAGTGTGATGTCTTCTTGAGACCTAGAAATACCTATGTGTAGATTGATAAGAGTTTATGGCTTATCACAATAGCTTCCTTTAATCGGCCTTTAGACCTTCGCAAAGGTCTATGACTGGTTTTTGTGGACCCTGAACAGGCAGATTATCTACTTACGTGCATCTTATATTTCCTTTAGATTGGTATTTACTTAGATTTACCCAAGTGTTCGATAAATTTAACAGAAAGCGTTAAGATCTCCGCGTAAACACAACCTTAATTGTGTTTAGATAAAAATACAGATCAAGTAAAGTAGCACATCAATACACTATTATTTCATAAAGGCATCATTCATCGCAACATATATCGCAATCATACATAACAGAAGTAAAGAGATAAAACACACGAATTTCCATAACAATCTTCTTTATTGATCTTTAGTGTAAGTTTACAGACTCAATACTTTCCTATGCACTCCACTGCAGGGGTCTGCGCACTTAGCTGTGGACACTAGTCTAGGCCTCTCCGCACTTAGCTGCAGATCCTCTTCCTCCTTTGGGACTTATACTTTTGTGCTAAACTTCTTTTGTCATATCCATAGACAACTTCTTTCCTTTTTTCCCTTAGACTCTCTAAGTCACGCCTATTTATACAATCCCATGGTCGGCGTACCGTGGGTAGTTCTCAAAAACCAACTCAAGTTAAATTACATAAAAGAGGGTAAAAATCCCTTTTTGACTCTTAGATAGCTACGTGCTCCATGACCACAACTTGCGGAGAATTTACATCTTTTTACATCAAAACTTTGGCTTTTTCCCCAGAACTGACCCAAGGGACCCCATCTGAACGAGCCCCCAACACAAAGGTCATGACTTGTCCTCAAGTCACTTTGTTGGCGCAGAGATCTTGCTACCAAGATCCCCCAACTCCACTTATACTATTGCTACTTTAGCAGCACTATGCGTGGCTGCCTGCTTCACCTGTTCAACCAGCTGCTCTATTGCTGGTCCTTCATAGACTTGCTTGATATTCTGTTGTGTAAGCTGCAAATTCATCAGCTTTTCCTGTATCTTGGTGGAGACTTGGTAGGCTTCTTCCAACGAAGGATCCAACTGTGCCTTAAGGACTGCTTCCCTTTTCTGCACTACTTCCACCTCTGCAAGAAGTTGTTTTCCCTCCTGCAACTTGGTGAGGCACTGTGTTGTAGCCACTATGCACGTCGTCGCCCTTACTTCATCGTATTGTTGTTGAAGCTCACAGATATCTATTTTTAATCTTTGTAGGTTGGGATCTTCCTGCACTGTTGTCACCAGTTCCATGGCTTGCTCACACAAGGTTGTGCAATCCATAGCCATGGTATCCACAATTGCTAGCTCGTCCTTAACAACAACATCGCGTTGTTTCCTAACTTCTAGAAAAGTCAAAGGTTGGGACTTAATTTCCAACTCCATGATTTTCATATTTAGTTCAATCTGAAGTCTGGCCGCCTCTGCCTTGGCATCGTGGATGCCCTCAGATAATTTTCAGATCTTGGCTTCTAGTGGATCCTCCTCAAGTATGTGTAACTCGAGCACTGTCCTTCATGCCTCTGCAACCATGATCGCAAGCTAAGCACTATACACCTAAATCGTGTCCCTTGTCTTCAGGGCCTTTGTCTTCTCGGAAAACATTTGTTCATTTTTCACCCTATATTCGCTTATTAAGCTACTCCCACGCTCGTAATTCCGTTGTTGTACCTGTATGTAGTGCATGAAGATATTTGTTAGGGAGCACAATGATGTTGAGGCCGATGTTATTCAGAGTGCTAATAATGATATTATCATTGGCCATCTCCACACTCAGGGATTCTTCTGGTATGGTGACTCTCCTAAGATCCACAATTTTGTTCAGCTCTACAGCTTGGCTTGTCCTTGGTGCCAAGCGCGTCTGTGCGACTATCACCTAACTTGCGCCCACCTCTATCCTATTGGTATAGATCTGTAGTTCATGCAGATCCTTCTAAATAAGTCCCAACGACTGCATATATTGTTGCTCAAATTGTTGCAACAGTACAGAGGTAGTGTCGTGCACTTTTTCTCCAATCTCGTCAAGGTTGCCCTCCATTAGCACAATGGGATCCAGTGGTGGCTTGGTCACCTTGGTCTTCTTTTGGGATCCTTCCTGGTGCTGTTCTCTATACCTCTTTACCCAGAATGGAAGGTTCTACCCCTCATCGCCTCCACCGCCCTCTGATTAATTCTCTTCTTCCTCGGTCTAGGGTGAAGGGGATTTACCATTTCGCTTGGAGTCATGCTATTCCTATTCAACCTACTACTTTGCAACATGTTCCTTTTGTAGCCAGGCCTTCTCCTCGACCTCCTTTCTTTGTTGCATGACCAACTTCTGTGCCACCTACTTCGTTGCATCCTTCTTCTCTTTTTCTGTTGAACTCCCTGTGCCTTTGTTGGTACCTGCAGCCAGATTAATGGAGAGTGCCAATCTTCAAGCAACGCTTGATGACTTCCTGAATGCATCATCTGGGGAAAGATAAGGGAGATCAAACCACTTATGCTGCGAATCCTTTTGCACCCTGATATAGACACGGTGGAAGTTTTCCTTGAACTCTGCGTACTCCGACAACTAATCACACATAGTTGAGGACAACCATGGTAGCTAGTTGATGGCCATGTGAATGCTCGTGTCCATCAAAACCTAGAAATTTTTTGTCTCCGCGACCAGCACGGGGTCCTTCGTTTCCCAAAGGGAGGCAAACTATGTAGCCTTCAGTAATCCTTTCTCCAAGGGAGGAAACTGGCTATCCTCCGAAAGATCCCAAGCGACCAACACAGTAGAGAGCAACAACCACATGTAGTCAAAGGTCTTGTTGTCATCCTGAGCCTCGTGACAATTCATGAGGAACTCACTACATAGGTAGCGTGACTAGGTAAAATGCACACCCTCTGTGAACTGTACAACTAATGAGATCATGGGCATCGGAACCTCATCCGCATGGCATTTCCTCATGACCTTACCAGCTAGTATCTATATGGAAATTTTCACCACAGGGTCGATGATGGATGTTATGGAGTACCTGTGCAACTTATGGACAAGTGCGAATTTCTCCTTCATCTTCTCTGCCAAGGCTTGCTTGGTTGTCTTTCCACCAAACTTCTTGGCTGGATTCAAGCCTTTTGTTGGTAGGAGCGCGATCCAGTGGTTAATCATGTCTGTGATGGGGATAAGTGCGCCAAGCCTTAAATAACCATCATGCACCAAAGTCAGCAGTTGCTTTATACAGATGATGTTGATGTTGGAACGGTGATAGTGGGGCACCCACAGTAGGTTCAACAAACCTGATTGATTCACCCCGTGAATCCACTCAATTGGATCCACCCCAGTGCCACCAGATTCTTTGTAAAACACCTATTTCATGTAATTCTCCATTGCAAGGTGGGGGAACCTTTCATGATCAGCCAAGTCCTAGTCATCCATCTTTAAAAGGGGAACCCTTGCTAGGCACAGATCTTCAAAAGTTATATTTTCTGGAAACAGGGTCGTGTGAATGCCGAATTTGTCCACATCTGGGTCCTTGGTGATTTTCCTTTGTGCTCAGGGATATACTCCAAAAATTTTGAGATCGGCTTGGCACTCTCGACATCTATATCCCCATGCCATCTTCGGCCCCTAATTCGACAACCTTCTAAGGTTGCTTTTCCTTCTTCTGTGCCTAGGTAGCAGAGTGCTTTCTCGGCGACTCGCACACTAGAATTGACCTCTTCTATTTGTCTTTCTTTGGCTTTTTAGTCTCACTCATTGGTGTAGGCTTCAGCCTACGAAACTTTGACAATGTAGGTATAGCAGCGGGAGCCTCCATGCTCACCACTTCTAGAGCGGCTCCTTCAGAGGCAATGGTTCCTCTGTTACTTGCAATCTCCCCTAGTCCTGACATAGTGTTGTGAATGAATTGTTTGGTATCCAAGGGTAAAGTATCAAACACAGAGTTTGCAACCAAATTTGTGAAAAACTAAGGATTCATCAGTGACGGACAACACAACTCAGAAACTCTAAGAATGTAAAGCGTTCTTTGCTGGACTGGCACGCGTAATTTATAGGCCAACTTGAATTCAAATTCGACCGGTCCCCCCAAATTGCGTTCATAAATGCTAATTCAGTGGTATATCTCCAAATATTTCAGCCTTAAATGTCGGCTGCCCGCTCCTCTTAACTCTCTCCGAGCTGTCACATCATGAACAATGACTCTAATGGTCACTTTCTAGCTATTTTGTATGGTATCTCTCCCCATAGTGAATCTTCCTTCGCGCCACTCCTGGCACTGTGACATCACCCTTTGTCGTGCAGCCCCTCTTCCACGTAGTCCCTACAACCGGGCAGTGTATTTTGTAGTCTCGCACTCCCTTGCAACTGCCTGGAGCACTAAGACTATGCTACCATCATGTAGTCATTGAGTCAGATATCCTGTATATGACTTCAACTAGTTCCCATTCACTTTTTCAGGAAATGGTTCTCCATTCAATTTCGTGAGATGAACTATGCCACCATTCGTAATTTCTTTGATAACATACGATCCCAGCCAGTGCATGTGAAACTTTCCTGTAAATTTAGCTAACTTACTATCATATAACTATACCAAATTGTTTAGCTTGAATGTGCGCATCTTGATGTGGCAATCATGCCAATATTTTTCACGGCCCTTATGAACTTTCTGATGGAATCGAGCCAAGAAACTATCTTCTTCAAGCTCTTCTAGTTGTGCAAGACGCTCTTCCAAGGCTCTGTTGTTGGGAAAAGTATCCAATACGGAATGACCCTATCCCACTCTAAGGGTGATAGTTCCTTAGCAACAATCAAAGCAAAGCTATCTAAGATTACTTCTTTATGAGATGTACAAGAGGGGAGAAAGAGATCCACTAACCGATGTCTTTCGCTAATGATTGATCCAATCTTCTCTCCTTGCTGCTTGCCCCCAGCTCCTTGCTCTTTCACTGGCCCAGCTACACCAAGATCCTGCAAAATGGCAAGAGAGGGAAACTACAAGAAGCATACATTCATAATTGATTCAAGGATTAGAATAAATCAAATACACAAGTATAACAATACACCATTGAGACACATGCATATAGAAGAACCTCAAATGCTTTATTAATGGAAGAAGTAAGGTTCAGGAAGTGATACAACCATAAGACGCCCAATCTAGCATCACCTTCCCAGCAGAAAGAAATCTCCTCTTCACCTCCTTCAAAGCAAATCACCCAATAGTTCTAAACTCAAACCAACAGCAATTCTTTACATTCACAAGATTCCAGCCTCCCTAGACCTCATGAGAGAGATCTATATATAGGAGTTTTGGAGAAAGGATGAGTCAGCTTGAGGCTAGCATGAAGCTGACTAGTGTCCTCTCCCACTTCAGTTCTTAAGTCCACTTGGAGGTTCTTGCTTCCACTTGGAGATCTAGAACCTCTTACTCATCACTAGTCGAATTCCTTGATCCAAGTGTCATTTTGGAAGCTTCCTGGGCATTGACACCTTGAGGAATGACTGTGCCACATGTCCAAACTCGCCCAGCACAGGTAGCCTTCTTTGCAGTTGACATTCAACGTAGGTAGACAGTGGAGCAGTTGACATTCAGCGCAGATGCTCAGTGGAGCAGTTGACATGATCCAGAATTGCCTTTTTTTTGAGTGTTTTCAGGTGGAGAACTTTTATTAAGTGCTGTGGTTTGCTGGCCTTGTTCCTCTAGGGGTAGGAACAACAAGTTTAGGGACTTTGGATCCCTTAGATTATGGACATTTCATGCTTCATGCTGTAAGGCACAAAAATGTCTATAACAGTTGCCCCCTAAAGTATGAGGTCATTTATCGGGTGAAATGCTTTATCAGGAGGATCCGAAGTTCATTCAATCACTGAGAGGTGACCTGTAATAAGATACAATACAATACATTATTTTTCATACTGCTTTCATGATCTAGCTGAGGCGGGCATTCCCATGCTCAGCTTTATACATACATTTTTCTGTACATAGAACAGACAATCGTCTGATGGTAGACTGATAATTCTCTGCTGAAATTATCATCCTTTGAGTAGGATGATCATCTGCTGCACATGTCAATGTCTTTATTTCCTGAATATATATCGCAGCCCGGATGGATGAAACTAGATCCGCGGTCTTCAAACTCGTCTGATCTTCACTCTAAGTACAAGTCGATCCATGTGAGAATTTCTTGGAGTCGAACATGGAAAGACATTGCTTGATTACCAGTCAATGATGTAAACTGTTAACAAGCGCGAGAGGAATCACCGATAATGATGATGACCCTCAAGGTACGGCAGTACAATCCACGTGGTGTGAATAAAGGACTTGGCGTCGAACACCACGTAGAATCTTTCGGTCGAAGGTCATTGATGTATACCTGTCGCTGGAAGTGAGAAACTTGCCATTGAGGCATGCAAGCTTCAAAGTACTGAGGGGGGTGTTCCTAGATCAACTTCTTGGATAATGAGCTGAAGTCGACAAGAAGCGATCCGTCAAAGGAGGGCCTTAATGAATCCCACATCAGTGACACGGAACGGAGCTAATGATTGTGATGAAGGTGAAAACGATCTGTGAAATATGATTCAGGGTGGCGGTCATGAAAGGATGAAAGATGATGTATGGTAGTGGATGGGACACGGTTGACTCTTTCTGAACAACATCCCTTGAACATATAACGACACTGATGCGATGGATCGGTAGCATTATCCCAAATGTGGATGGTTTGGCGAGACCATGGTGATGAGACCGGTGAATGAAACAACCCAACCCGATGTGGTACGGAGGAAAAGTGTCATGTTCAAGAGCGACTTGCTACCATTAAAGCTTTGAGGTTCTCCCAATTTTTCCCCAGTCATTTCTGACCAGTACCTCTTTATTTTTGTCAAGCTTGAGGAGGATAACATATGCTTGTTCTATAACCTGCCCTTCGGGCAAGCCCATCGCTATGTTTTAACGAGCCTAGCGATAGGGAAACTCGTTCTCATCTAAAGACAAGTCTGTCGCTATTTAATCATTTTAACGAGTCTAACGACAAGGAAAACTCGGTCCTTTTCATTTTTAGAGAGTCTGAAAAGGTACATAAAGTTAACTCCAAAATTTATTTTTCGTAATCTAATCCCTTAAGTCCGAAAAAGTATAAAACAATACAAAAGGGATGAGTTTTTGATATCTTTAACGAGCCGAACAAAACAAGCGCTCGATCTTTTTGTGCAATAATCCCTCAGGTCCAAAAAGATTAAAATCTAGAGGAGGGATAGCTCTTCCGGTCCTTTAACGAGCTGGAAGGCCAAAACTCGGCAATCTTTTCATATTTTACGAGTCAGCTGAAAAGAGCTTAAAGAAGACTCGTCTTTTGAGGAACGAGTGATAAACAGGGATAGCAACTGATTCCAGGTACAGGTTGGAATTTTCCAATCACGGCAGTGTCACAAGGATGGCTAGGTGAAATCACTCTTCGCAGCTGTTCCTCAAAATGGTAAACAATCATATGGAGGTGAACGATCGGCCAAATGAAAGTGGAGGTGGCAGGTGCAAACACGACCAAGGTTTTTATGGCTGATAAATTTACGATCACAGTGGTTATTTACCGGGATAGGTTCATTTTTTATTTAAAAATGAGCTTAAACTCTGGAGGGAACATTGCTCACTGCTTATATTTATTTTTTAACGAGCATGAAGACCGCGTTAAAACTGCTCAGATCTTGCGTTTATTTTTTAACAAGCATGAACTTTATGCTAAAACTGCTCGATTATACCAGTCATAAGATAAGAATGTCTCCTGAAAGATTCCATTTTTTATAGAGCTTGCGCCTTACCAAAGCTATGCTCCCTCTCATCCTTTCTTTATGCAAGTTCGGAAACGGCTAATCCTACGAGTTTAAAGGGTTAGACCTACAGGTTTAAAGGGAGGACCTAAAAATTTAAAAAATAAATAGTCACCCCTTGCTTGCACTCCAAAAGGTTTGCATGCGCCCAGGTATAAAATACAATTTCAAGGTTGCCCCTCCTCCTTCTCACCTCTGCTTTTCTTTGGGTGTTCACAGCTACTTGTCGTCTTGCTAGTCCAATTTTAACGATACTTGTCTTCTCGTTAATTTTAACGGGTCTATACGATACTTGTCTTCTCGTCAGCCCAACTTTTAACAGATTTTTCGCAAGATCGCAAGAGAACAGCTACTTGCGACAAGAGAGCAGCTACTTGCGACAAGAGAAGAACACTACTCAAAGACAAAACATTTGTGTTATTGAGGGAGGCTTACCTCTTTCTGGTTACCCAAAGATTGTCTCGCTTAAATAAAACACTTCCTTGGCTTACCTTTTTCAGGTTACCTAAAGACTGTTTCGTTAAACAAAACACTTCCTCGGCGATGTCTACCGAAATAGACAAAGGTGAGTGACGACCCCCGCCCTCTCACATAACTTTGACAAAAGAATCTTATTCCAGAACAACCCCTCTTCCAACCACGGATGGGGTACGGACTAGTCATATTCTCTCGCAGAAATTCTACCTTATACCCAAAGTTTTCTCTGCCCAACGCAGACCAGGATGCATGCCCCCTGGGTTCCAGTCCCATCTTTCCGAATCACTCGCACTCATCGGGAAGGAGGACTGGGGGTGGAGACATTTCTTGATTGAATAGACCATTCAGGGTTGGTATGTGACTATTTGCGATGCGTGATCCCGGAAATGAAAGTTGGTCTACGAGCTTGACCATTCTTCCTTCGTGTGGAAAACACATTACTCTAAAGAGTGAGGAGACTATCGCTCCCATGCAATATATATAGTCTCGTCCAAGGAGTAGGTTATAATCCAAGGGTCCTTGAACGACCATCACGTTCATTTGAATGGCCTTCCCTTTCAATGTAATGGGCATTGGGGAGGATCCCTAATGGTCGACTGGTTCCTTTATCGAAACCCGAGAGATTTCTTATCTCAGGCAAAAGCGCTGGGGAACCCAGTGCTTTCCAAGCAACAGAGGAAAGGATACTCACAGATGCCCCTTCATCAATGATAGTGCCAGCCATTACCATTCTGTATATTTGGACTATAATTCTGAAAGGTATACTGGCTGGCAACCGGGGTCTGCCTAGTTGGTTCCAATCAAAGGACACAACCAGGTTGCTTGGTGGTGGGACCGAATACACGACCGGATATGACCCTGACGATGTTCCTTCCTGCGATAAAGGAATGGGCGCATTGCCCTGACGCTCGTCAGAGTCTGTGTTGATGAAAACAATCTGGATGGTGTCATCCTTATTCTCTTCAGTGAGGGTGTCATTTGAAGATGAATCTTCAGTGACGGTGTCATTTTAAGATGAAACTTCTGAAGGGAGAACCGGGTCAACTGCCATTTCGACCTTTGGACTTTCGTCCGGTCTGGATTAAGTAGGTTCATTTTCAATGACTGACGCTTCAGCTGACCACTTGAGCGGGCCAGCTGTATTCTCAACCAATGAAGGACTTGGCACGAGTTTTTTGTATCCAGGAGGAAGTCTCAACGGTGAAACCGGACGATCTTCCAAAACTCTCTTCGCTTCGTCTAAGAATGGACAACGGTGGATGGCGTGATCGCCTTCACACAGTCTGCAGGGGGATCTTGCTCCCCCTCTTTGTCTTGAACCTTCACTTTCGCTGGTTGACAGTAAGCATTCAACATGGCTATCAGAGGTTGATGCTCCCGAACTGTGCAAACGAGGGGACCAGTCCCTTAGTATCCGGGGAATACAGGGACAATCTCTATGGAAGTGGTATCCTCTACATATGACACATGGCGATTTAGGCCCGGTCTGTGCTGTGTGTGGATTTTTGTCAGATGTCTTTTGCTTGCCCCCAGTCGCCTTAGGCTCCTTCTTCTTCTTCTCTCTCTTCTTCTTCTCCTTCTTCTCTATGGGAGCTTGGCTTTTGGCGGCTCTACCTTGCGAAGATGAAGGATTGGAAGAAGGGTTATAGGAAGTAGAAGGCTGGTGGGCAGCTCTAGACTGATCTAACTGTTGACTCGACTGTTCAGGAACCATGGTGTTCTGAACTACATTGGTTGAGAATAGCCAAATTGGCAGGCCAATTGTCAGTCCTGGAAGCGACAATGTGGCCATGTGGGGCGCACCAACTTCTCCCCAAGAGGAGAAAGGACTAGGATTTCCATCATGGGGAATTCCTTGGTTGGTGCGTTCCATGTTCTCAACCTACAGATCAACGCAGGAATAGGAGGTGATTATGTTCCGTTTTAAAATAAATTTTATAACGACGCTTTAGACACAACTTGCTTTTTCACTTTTTAAGAGTCGAGAAAAAGCTAAAGATGACTCTAGTCTCCTTCGATGTTTTAACGAGCTCGAAGTGACAAATGCTCGGATGGACTTTTTCAGTTATAGAGTTTGAAAAAGGCCAAAAGAAACTACTCTGGAGATCTAGGCAGAGGGTGTGCCAAACTTTTCGCAAAACCATAGAATACGTTTTACGGTACGGGTGGTCGATCTTCGTGAATGTTGTGTTCACTGCATTGTGATCAGTAGGGCGGCCGACACGGCTTCCTATGGATAAAGGCTTTGTTCCTATAGGGGTCTCCCAATATATACGCGACGGTACGTGGGAGCACAAGTCCGTATTGATACTTATCGCTTCACCATGGAGGAATCACCCAACCACTCAACGCTAAGATATCACGTTTAACGACACCAGAACACGTCTCTAGCTTAGACCTCTATGTGTTTGCATTATGTTTCAAAGCGTTGTTATGTAAATTCAATTTATTTTAGGTTGATCTTGTTTAGCAGTTTGCCTTTATGGATCACCACGAGATGTATGGTACAACTCCTAAATGCAGTCTAAAGATGAGAAGCAAGCTTTTTCAATCTTTTCAACTTATGAAAATCTTAACTACTGAGGGAAAAGAAAGACATCATCTTTTCACGCAGATCATAGAGCACACACTAATGCACTTTTTCCTAAATCAACATGCAAGCTGTCAAAATGCACATGCACAATGCAAGTATTTCTTTTCTCTTTATTAATGTTGGTGTACTACAAAAAGAAAGCTGTTGTATAACTTTGAATTCAATTTCAAGTGAAAGCAAACAAGCTTTTGTCCAAAATCAAAAGACACCTTAAGATTTACCTGTTTCAACACTAGAAATACATAAATTCAAACCATATGACGAAAGCAAAAGCTCAATCAGCTATGAACAGCAAACAAACTAACCCTTAAGATTAGAACGACACTTATCATAGGTCTAGATCTAAGAGGCCACAGCAAGACTAGTTCACTTTCGTTATGGGAAACTGCAAATGATATAAGAAATACACAAAGAACAAATACAGTTTCTTTATACAACCGAGGTGGAATAGTGGCAAAGAAAGGTGGTTTCAGATAGGTACATTAACTAATAACAGGCTGCAAAAACAAGGATGAAAACAGGGCAACAGAAAGCAGAGAACCCCAGTTGCGCAAGGCCTAACTGGTTCAGCGCAGGTAGAACACTGTCAGTTTGAAATTCAGCACAGGTAGCCCCTTCGGGACCTGCGTTGAAATGCAGACTGCCTTCAGAGTGTCTGCAATGAAGAGAGAAACTCTCGTTTCTCTTGGTTCTGGGTCACAGATTGCTCAAAAATCAACAGTTTTTGGCCAAATCAAAGCTACCAATCAAGTACACACTAAAGGATGATTCAAAGGAGGATGGAAAGCTATCACTAAGAGCTGTTCAGAGTCCTTGTGGATCAGCTCTTCAAATCATAAACATGCCCAGAAACTGAGCTAGAGTAGCTGCCCTCTACTTTGCATTTGAAAGATCCAAATGCAGTTCGATTCGGTACTCCCTGTGTTTAGGAAATGAATAGAAAAAACACAAACAACCAACAAGATACGATCCCCAGCGGAGTCGCCAATTTGTTGTTGGGAAAAGTATCCAATACGGAATGACCCTATCCCACTCTAAGGGTGATAGTTCCTTAGCAACAATCAAAGCAAAGCTATCTAAGATTACTTCTTTATGAGATGTACAAGAGGGGAGAAAGAGATCCACTAACCGATGTCTTTCGCTAATGATTGATCCAATCTTCTCTCCTTGCTACTTGCCCCCAGCTCCTTGCTCTTTCACTGGCCCAGCTACACCAAGATCCTGCAAAATGGAAAGAGAGGGAAACTACAGGAAGCATACATTCATAATTGATTCAAGGATTAGAATAAATCAAATACACAAGTATAACAATACACCATTGAGACACATGCATATAGAAGAACCTCAAATGCTTTATTAATGGAAGAAGTAAGGTTCAGGAAGTGATACAACCATAAGAGGCCCAATCCAGCATCACCTTCCCAGCAGAAAGAAATCTCCTCTTCACCTCCTTCAAAGCAAATCACCCAATAGTTCTAAACTCAAACCAACAGCAATTCTTTACATTCACAAGATTCCAGCCTCCCTAGACCTCATGAGAGAGATCTATATATAGGAGTTTTGGAGAAAGGATGAGTCAGCTTGAGGCTGGCATGAAGCTGACTAGTGTCCTCTCCCACTTCAGTTCTTAAGTCTACTTGGAGGTTCTTGCTTCCACTTGGAGATCTAGAACCTCTTACTCATCACTAGTCGAATTCCTTGATCCAAGTGTCATTTTGGAAGCTTCCTGGGCATTGACACCTTGAGGAATGACTGTGCCACATGTCCAAACTCGCCCAGCGCAGGTAGCCTTTTTTGCAGTTGACATTCAACGCAGGTAGACAGTAGAGCAGTTGACATTCAGCGCAGATGCTCAGTGGAGCAGTTGACATGATCCAGAATTGCCTTGTTTTTGAGTGTTTTCAGGTGGAGAACTTTTATTAAGTGTTGCAGTTTGCTGGCCTTATTCCTCTAGGGGTAGGAACAACATGTTTAGGGACTTTGGATCCCTTAGATTATGGACATTTCATGCTTCATGCTGTAAGGCACAAAAATGTCTATAACAGGCTCCACGGTCTACCATTCATGTGAAGGCTGCTATTCGTAGACTAGGCATGATATACTCCATGGGCATCATAGCTTCTACGTCATAGACCAACCAAAAAGGTATCTGCCCTGAAAGCTTTTTGCAAGTAGTCCTGTATGCCCACATAACTGCTAGTATGCGCACGCTCCAATCATTCCGCTCCGCGTTGAAAATATTTGTCAACGTATTCTCCAATATCTTATTGAAGGCCTTAACTATTCCATTAGATTGAGGGTGATAGGGCATACTCTTCTGATGATACACCTAAAAATCTTATGTCATTACATTGATCATTTCATTGAGGAAGTGTGTATCGTGATCTATCATCAACACCTTTGGGCAACGAAACTTGGTTATAACATATTCAAACAAGAATTCCACAGCCATAGCCCCTGTACAATCCTTCACTGGCTATACGTCCACCCATCTGATCAGATATTATGCCATGGTGATGATGTAGCACACCCATATCTTCTTTCCCAGGGGCTGAATCGGCCCCACAAATTCAATTGCCCATTTCTCAAATGGCTACAATGATATCGAGGGTTCAGGAGAAGCTCATCCCTTCGCGATGGCCTACCCATTCTTTGACATGCATCAAACGCCCTACAATATGCTTTAGAATCTTTATGCAACATAGGCCACCACATCCCTGCGTGCAAAATCTTCTGCGGTGTCCCTTTTCCTGCATAATGCACTCCTGCAACCCCTCCATGAGCTTCAGCTAAGATTTTATTTCATTCAAACTTTGGCACATACCATCAGAGTATCTCACCAGCTCCCATCTTATACAAATGTCTTGCAATTATTGAGAAGTCTGTTGCACACACTACTAACTCCTTCTTCTGCTGGCTGGTGTATTCTTCTAGAGCCGTCTCGGTAGTCAAGAAGTGGATAATATCTACAAAATAGTTGTCTGTTGCATGCACCATGAAGATCTGCCTGTCGAGAAGCCTTCCTCCAAATTCCTAGGCTCCTCCCCCGTTTCGATTCGTGACAAGTGGTCAGGTCTTGCATTCAACCTTCTGGGCTTAAAAATTATCTCAAAGTCATATTGTTGAAACAACAGAAGCCAACGACATATATTTCCCCCCAAGACAGGATTATTGACTATATACTTCAATGCAGAATGGTCTGTATACATCTCGAAATGTCCGCCCAACAAATAATGTTTGAATTTTTGGAGCACGTACACCATAGTCAATCCTTCGCACTCTGTTGTTGAATATTTCTTCTCAGCCTTTCACAACTTCCTACTTGCAAATGCGATAGGGTGATCCATCTCTCCTTTGCCAGCATGTTTCAATACTACTCCCAATGCAATACCTAAGGCATCAACATGCACATGGAATTCCTTCTTCCGATTTGGGAAGACCAAGATCAACGCAGTGACCATCTTTTCTTTTAATGCATCTAAACTGCACTGAAATTCTTCATCACAACAGAATGTAGCATCCTTCTTCAATAGTTTCTCCATAGGCATGGTAATTTTAGCGTAACCTTTGATGACCTTTTGATAGTATCTAGTATGGCCCAGCGTTACACGTAGCTGTTCGACACTCCATGGGCTTCCAATTGATTATTACCACGATCTTAACTAGGTCTGCCATTAGTCCTTGCTTGCACACCACATGACCAAGAAAGATTCCAAAGGGGACATAGAATAAACACTTCTTTAGGTTCAGCATGATCTGATAACTTCGACATGTATCCAACATTAATCGCGGACTAGCAACATGGCGCTTTACCAACCCAAAGATTGTCCAGTCATCAAATTATACCTCCAAGAATTTGTGAATAAACTCTTTGAATTTCGCGATGACTACACATGAGAATATCGTCGGTGCATTCTTGAGTCCAAAGGGCTCATCGTATACTGAAAATACCCCCATTTCATCGCGAAGGTGGTTTTACTCCTATCTTCTGGTGCGATCTTGATCTCTTGGTATCTAGAGAACCCATCAGTAAATGAGTAGGCCTCCTGCCCTCCAACATTGTCCAGTACCTCATCTATAAATGGTGTTGGGAAAGGATCGTGAACACGGGCATCGTTAAGCTTTCTAAAATCTACGCAAATCCTTATTTCGTCTTTTTGCTTCTTTTCCTGAACTACCATTGGGCTCACCCAATCAGATTCCTCCATTGGTTCATTGATACCTGCCTCAAGCATCTTGTTTAATGCCAAGCAGACCTTTAAATTTCCTTGTATTTGGGATTAAGGCTATATGGTCTCTACTTAATGGGCTTCACGTCTGGCTTCAAAGTTATTTTCATCACTCCCAAATCACCTATGATGCCTTTCAAGTCCAAAAATTTTGTAGGAAAAATATCCTGGTACTTGTGGAGTAACTCAACAACTTTATCCACTGTGGCATCATCCAAATAATCTCTGATCTTCACGAATTTAGGCTCTGCTTCAATACCAATGCTAACCTTCCTAGTTCTCAGTGAAGCAGTGATATCCGGGTTCTCTATCTGTGGACCTTCAACCTCACAGTGGCCTCCGCTTCTAGAATATTGATATTTCTTGGATCGTCATCCTTCGCTTTAGTAGTCATATTATAGCATTCCAACGCATGGCGTAGCTGGGTGCTCCAATCTGGCTGAACTGATTCCAACAGATCTTGCGGAATTCATAAGATCGTTGCTTTAACCTCCTACAAAGCTTCGTAAGTTCATTCAAACCCATCTTCAAAACTGAAGGTCATCAAGAATCCCTGTCTCAAGATATCCCACTCCGCGGTGCCGTGGCAGAGCTCCGTTTCCGGATACCAATTCATAAGGATTATGTCGAGAGTGTGATAAAATAAATGCACCCACTTTGGCTGCGGCTCTCTTCAATAGACTTTTGTCCATTTAGTTAAATGATCATGCAAATCATTTCTCCCATCATATTTCTCAGTTAACCGTACTTTAGGATGACCAAATCACATCCTCATCATCCTCCAGTAATCACGCTATTCATCAAAGATGTCTTTGTGTGTACCCCACCACCATGTAGGAGTAGCGTGCAACGCCAAATCTAGTGCTTGGAAATGATGATCCTCCAGGACTTGTCTTTCAAAAGCATCCAAAAATTTATCCACATCAGTTAAACCATAAAAATAAGGTATATTTCTTACCTACGAGGACACACAGCGTAATGATTTAGTCATCATGTTGCATTGTAGTGTAGATACTTCATGCAACTTGTTTTGCCAATGTTCCAACTCTTCATCTGAATCCGGTGTACAGGAGCTTTCGCGGTCCCATGCAATCTGCCCATCAGCCATTCGATTAATCCAATCCTGGTCTCACGTTGTTATTTTGTAGATTTGATCCAAATCATCACCACATTCTTCATAGTCACGGACTGGAATAGTATAGTGCAGTCCTTCTGCAAGGTCTAACGGCACTACAACGCAAAGCGATTTCCTCTCAGATGACATCATCCGCTTCTTCAAATTGATGACCCCATCCATATCAATAGCCCAATCAATTCCAAGGATTTTGGGGTATGGATTGTCGTCATAAAAAATTTCTATCACTTCAAAATCAGCCAGTGCACTCACACCTTCTATATCTAGGTAACTCCCTACAATCATCCCATCAGCGTAATCTTCTTCTGGTTTTCCATCCTCAGTTGAATCAGAGACCACTGCAGCGTAGGTCTCCCCATTCTTTCCCACATCTATTTACGCAATACATTCACATCAGACCCCAAATCCGAAATAACTTGGTCCATCTCATAGTCTCATATTTGTGAGGTAAGCCTCATCTCATGCCTTGTAATCGCCTTATGCTTATCAATATTTCTGACTACGCGGGGTCCATCAAGAGAATTTTCCTTACTAGTGCACTTATTTATCAACTCTTGTAGCCCCTTTACAGCCTTGCTATCACGCAGTAGTTTCATGCATGTGTCCAAGAAGGTGGTAAGCACAGAGGGGTCAACCTTTGTAGGTGCACCAATTTCTGGCAGTTTGTTCTGGCTTCCCGAGGTAGATGCCTTAGTGAAGCTTTTCTTCACCTCCATGAATGTCTCCTTTACGTGCTCCAAATCAAAACCAGACTCCTTTTCTGAGGTCTTATGGACCCATCCACCTTCTTCAGGTTGTTTTCCCTTATCGTCAACGGTCGAGATCCTACTTTGCAACATGATATTTACATTCGAGTCCTCTTCATGAGGCTCAACCCTCATCATATGTAGATTTTGGGTAAGATGTTGAGGATGCACCTTCTTCTCCTACATCTTGGCCATCAGCACAGGACACTCTTCGATTGTATGGTCAAACTAAGTGCAGTATTAACATGACGGGCGTGTCTGATTCGTACACTCTCACGCGTAGTGTCCTGGCATCTCGCAGTTGTAGTATATGACCTACCCATGACCCCTAACAGGTCCTCCTCCTCCTTGGCCTCATTTGCGCCCCTGATATCCCCCACATGATCCCCCAATGCCCTAATCTAGAGGCCGAGTTTCCACTTGCATTTGATACGTAGGTGTCCTCTCCATCATTAATTCATTGCTTCAACAGTGGCGCTCATCGTGGCCTACCTCTATGCAGAAATTGCAGAACAATTGTTGTGGTGTCTGTACAAACTTTTGCAGCAAATGACAATTATCTGTGACTTTTTTCCGACTACTTGACAAATGGTGCACCATAGTGCGGGCCCCATACTTGGTCTTGCTGGACCTTCTTGCCTTAGGGGCATCGGCCCCCCTCCTGTTATATAATTCACGAAGACAAGGCAATGATCCCTATCATGCCCCTTGATTACACTTGAGGCACCATACTTCTTTGCGCACCTTTGTCCTGGCCTCTTGTCCATTTTCCAAGCTTTGCAACTCCAGACAGAGGCTTTGCAACCTTGAGTGAATTTGTTGGACTCCCAAAGTCACATCCTTAATAGGTGTCTCATGCAATCTCATCACGATTGTTAGGTCCCTATACTACTAGTGTTATTGTTATTAGTACAACCCCCTTATTATATTATTGTGCCCATGTAGTCCCCATATTGTTATTATTTTACCCCATAGAAGCCCACTATTGTTATTATTGCGCCCCAAAGAAGCCCGCTATTGTTATTATTGTTCCCTTACATTATTATTGTTATGTCGGCTTTGATTATATTATGACCCCTTAGAATCCGATATATAGAAAGGAGGTATTGTCATTTGTATCATCTAAGAATTGTTCATTTATGTATTGTAAAGGAGGTTGCCCCCTGAAAGAGGCTTATTTCTAAGGCGTTCATCTATCTTGTCTATCTTTTTGTGAGGTAGTTTCATAACATTTGGTATTAGAGCTTTGGATTTTAGGGTTTTTCCTCTCCAAACAGGTCACCGTGGAATTTTCGTTATACCTTTTTTCGGCGACGTTTCAAAAGTGAAAAAAGAAACCCGTGATGAACCTCGGGTTTGAATTTTGGATCTTCTCTTGCTATATTTTCAGATATATGATGTAAGGAAGTTAAGGTTTCTGTAGACTCCTGAATTACATCCTAAAAAGGTGACCTTGGGAAAATCGTCATAAATTTCTCTCTGAGTATTAGATTGAAATTTCGTAAGAAGTTACAGAAAGAGGATGGAGTTTATTTTGTTTAGATATAATTTTCAAAACCTAAGGTTGAAACAATGATGTGTGAAACTTCATACAAGTTCGCTATTTTAAAAAGGTATATAATCAGGTCACCCTGGGAGATTGTCCATAACTCCTTCTTGGAGAATCCAATTTTGATTTGACTGATGGAATTATAAATAGGACGCTGAGGGCTACTGTAGGTCACGATTCCTAAACTGGAAGATCCGAAATTACAGAGTTACAGTTGTTTCAAGATCGAGCTCCTAAAATCAAGAAAAGGTGATATGAGGAAGTTTGATGGCAAGGATCCGAAAAATTGGATACTATAGATGGAGCAATAATTTTATCTACATGAGGTGCAACTATTACAAAAGGTACGTATTGCATCTTCATATTTAGAACCAGATCAATTTTTATGGTATAAAGGGCTTTTTTCTTGCAAATCACTTGTTACATGGTCAATTTTCACGGAGGAAATGATAACACATTATGAGGATACAAAGAGAAACACCATCTTTAGCCAATTTATAAACCTCAAACAAAAGTGTTCAATGGCAGAGCACAATGAGGACTTTCAAAAATTGAATATAAGGGAAAATGATATTCTAGAGACGCAGAGGATTGATGTCTCCATAGGGATCTTAAAGGATAACATTCAACATGAGTTTTGTATTTGGGAACTTGATTCACTGGAGAAGGCATTCAGGTTGGCAAGAAAAGTGGAAAGCAAAATTATGGCAACAAGTAATTCTACCCCTCACAACTATAAATATGAAAGTGTTGTTTCTCCTAGCCTTCCACAACCTACAAGGTTGACACCAAAACAATTGGAAGAAAAAAGAGCAAAAGGACTTTGTTGCAATTGTGATGACAAATACATTAAAGGCCATAAGTGCACTAAGAAGAAATTATTTTACATTGATTATGAAGAGGAGGAAGAAAAGGATTGAGAAATGTCAAAATAAGAGGATATACACCAGGAACCAACCCCAGAGAAAGAAGAAATGAATCTGACCATATCCTATAAAGGATTGGCAAGAATCACCACTCTTGAAACCCTCAAGATAGAAGGACATATCAAGAAGAAAAAGGTTCAAGAAGTGAAAGATAACATCGAGAAAGAAGAAATGAATCTGACCATATCTTGTAAAACATTGGCAAGAATTACCACTCCTCAAACTCTCAAGATAGAAGGACATATCAAGAAGAAAAAGGTTCAAGAAGTGAAAGATCACATCGAGAAAGAAGAAATGAATCCGACCATATCTTGTAATGCATTGGCCAGAATTACCACTCAAACTATTAAGATAGAAGGACATATCAAGAAGAAAAATGTTCAAGAAGTGAAAGATCACATCGAGCATCAAGAAATGAATCCAACCATATATTGTAATGCATTGGAAGAAATTACCACTCCTCAAACTCTTAAAATATAAGGACATATCAAGAAGAAAAAGATTCAAGTAATGAAGGACCACATCGAGCATTAAGAACGAGTTCTCCAACTTTTAAAGGATAATGCCACTTTGGTGCAGAATCAAATGAAACAAGAGGAAGATCAACATCGTAGTGAAATTTTTTTTGATGTAAGCGATTGGGTATTTTTACGACTACATCTCAAGCAAGCTATTTATGAGAAGGAAATGTTGTAAATACTACATGCACTTAAGAAATGGCGACTTTTCCTAATGGGAAGACACTTCAATGTAAAAATGGATCATGATAGTCTTAAATAATTTTTAGAACAAAGATTATCTTTAGAAGAACAGAAAAAATGGGTCACAAATATGTTGTGTTATGACTTTGAAATCATCTAAAAAAAGGGAAGAAAAATGTTGTTGCAGATCCACTCTCAAGAAAGGATGAGGATGTGGAAGCATAGTTTTGTGTTATTTCTAATATCCAACCAGATTGGATAAATGAAGTAAGGTATGAATGGAAGAAGGACGAAGAAGTGTGGCCACTCATTCAAAAGCTGCAGAAGATCCCAGTTCAAACAATATTGTGAGAACTTGACAAGGAAGGATAAATCATATTGGAACCTAGAGCAGTCACAGAAACAAGAACCCGACAAAAATGTTTTAGAGTATCTCATCAAGTGGAAGAACTTACCCACTGAAGATTCTACATGGGAGGACAATAATTTTACAAAAAAGCATCGAGAACTACACAAGCGTTGAGGACAACACTTTTTGAAGGAGAGGGGCATGTTAGGTCCCTATACTACTAGTGTAACCCCTTATCGTTATTAGTACAACCCCATTATTATATTTTTGTGCCCATTTAGTCCCCATATTGTTATTATTGTGCCCCATAGAAGCCCACTATTGTTATTATTGTGCCCTTACATTATTATTGTGATGTCGACTTTGATTATATTATGACCCCTTAGACTCCTATATATAGAAAGAAGGTCTTGTCATTTGTATCATCTAAGAATTGTTCATTTATGTAATGTAAAGGAGGCTTACTGAATTATTTGTTCAAAGCGGTCTGAGTATCTTCTAATGATGCCAATGGATTATCAGTGCAATACTTAACATACCATGTCAGTGCGTGATCCTGTAGAGCAGTAACCCACTGCACCTTATTTATGTTATCATCTATAATTTGTTGTGTTATCCGCACAACGTTCGCAACAAACCAAAATTGATCTGGATCCTCACTTCCTAAACCTTTGAAAACTGGAAAATTCAATGTATTCGACATGTTGAACAACAACAGTGGTGGTGGTGATGTGGGCGAAGGTGTATGCTGTGGAGGCGAAGGTGGAGGTGGCGTGGACAGATGATGTATTCGTGGAAAACCCTATATTATCAACTAGATAACGCTCTGGGGTGAATCTTGTGCTGCACCCTCGTCGCCAATCATAGGAGGCTCAATCAGCAGGCTATATTCAGGGCTAGTTCTTCCCCTATCCCTGAAGAGCTTCCCACTTTGCATAGCTCGAAACATCAAGGTAGTGGCACAACCTGTTTCTCAAACAATAACATCTTAATCCAAGTATTTAAAGATTTTAAATACTTACCTCGCGGTCTTTTGAAGAAGCGCTGCTTTGCTTCACTGTAACTAACGAAGGTGTCAACCGCAAACTCTACCACAAATCCTCATATGACGTGATCAAGCCAATGGTCAACAATGCACGCGATCTTATTTTCAGAAGCTGCCAACCTATGTACTAGTTATAGAGTCCACACTATTGGACCGTCAAGCTTCCACCTCCCTTGGCTATCTGCCAATTTAGCTCTCCACTTGTATAGTTCAATTGGGAAGGTGAAAAAGAATTTTTTTGTGTATTTATGTGTAGAAATATCTATCCAACAACTATTCTTTTGACATGCACAGATTCTTGTTCTCCTGCACCGCGAATTCGTGGATCTTTCTATCCAACCAATCCTCAATTTCCTTTTTGGTCGGATTCCAGTGATGCGACATCACACATCTTTTTATACAGATCTTGGTCCCGACAACAGAACCATTTGTTGGCTTAAGGGGTCCTGACCCAGATTCAGATTTAGTTTCGCTAAAAAGATCCCTACAATACTTGCCCTTTCAACATCAATCCGAGGTGCACGGACTGAAGTCTCACCTGAAGTAGTATGGGGGGATGCTGGAACCAAGCTTCCGCACCCAGAGATCAGTGTGATGTCTTCTTAAGACCTAGAACTGCGTCTGCACAGATCGATAAGCCTTTATGGCTTATCACTATAGATTCTTTTAATTGGCCTTAATACCTTCGTGAAGGTATATGACTGGCTTTTTTGGACCCTGAACCGGAAGATTATCTACTTAAGCGCATCTTATATTGCCGTTAGATTGGTATTTACTCAGATCTACCCAAGTGTTCGATAAATTTAACGAAAAGTGTTAAGATCTTTGCATAAACACTTAACCTTAATTGGATTCAAATAAAAATATAGATCAAGTGAAATCGCACATCAATACACTGTTATTTCATAAAGGCATCATTTATCACAACATATATCGCAATCATACATAACAAAAGTAATGAGATAAAACAGAAGAACTTTCATAAAAATATTCTTTATTGATCTTCAGTGTAAGTTTACAGACTCAATACTTTCTTGTAGGTTTTAACCCCGTACAGAAATTACCTGCATACGAATTCTAAAACACAGAAAATAAACAATGCGAGATCATAACACATAAAACACATATACACAGAGATTTTCCCGTGGATCCCGAAACTGGGACTACCAGCTTGATTTTTCATTATTTTCCTTTCACTCTTACAATACATATTTATACATGCCGAAGCATCCAATACCATGGACTGAAAAGCATCGCGTCTAATACCATGCACCAAAAAACATCGCGTCCAATACCATGGACCAAAAACCATCACGTCCAAAAAACATGTGTGAAAATCATGCACAAAACCATAGGTGGGTCCACCCAACCTAACATAGGGTCCAAAACCAAAATTTTCCGGGGCGCTGCCCTGGACCCCATAAAGTGGGGTTACGGGTGCCCTTCAAACCCACTATTAGCTACGTGGAAATAATATAACACAACCCAACATTATCCCACTTGTTGTTTTCTTTCCACAGGGGGCCACAAGAGAGCTTAGTCATTTTCCCAACCCTGAAATGCCCATTGTCTCTTTACACCAAGAGAACTTCTCAGAGCTCACAAATTTTGTCAATGCATCTGCAATATTCTTCAAAGTGTCCACCTTTACCAGCAACACCTTTTTGTCTTCTATCATTTCCCTCACAAAGTGATACTGAACATCAATGTGCTTTGTATTTGAATGATATGCAGGGTTCTTTGCCAAGAAAATTGCACTTTGGCTGTCACAGTCTATCCTTATAGCTTCCTGTACTAACCCCATACTTGAACACAATATCTGCAACCAAACTGCTTCCTTGCTTGCATGAGTGGCTGCCATGTATTCTGCCTCTATAGTTGATAGTGCCACTACAGATTGCTTCTTACTCATCCAACTGACTGCACCTCCAAATAGGTTAAACACATATCCACTTGTAGATATTCTCTGATCCATATCTCCAGCCCAGTCTGCATCAACAAAGCCATGAATATCCAACACTTTGTCCAATCCTGGTCTTCCTTGGTAGCACAGACCATAATCACTAGTGCCACGCAAATACCTGAAAACTAGCTTCACTGTTGTCTAATGCTCCTTTCTTGGTTTTGACATAAACATGCTTAATACTCCCACTGCATGTGCAATGTCTGGTCTAGTACAGACCATTGCATACATTAGGCTATTAACTACCTTTGCATATGGAACACGGGACATGTCCTCTTCCTCTTATTGTGTCTTGGGACATTGTTCAGCAGATAACCTCACACCTACAGGAATAGGAACCTTCATTGGTTTACTATCCTACATATTAAACCTCTACAATATTGTCTCGACATACTTCCTCTGGTTTAACCAGAGCTTCCTCTTTGGCTGATCTCTTTTAATTTCCATGCCCAAAATATAGTTTGCAGCACCAAGATCTTTCATGTCGAATTTGGAGGACAATTGGGTCAGCAACATATCATCCACATACAAGACCAGATAAATAACACGGTCATCAATTAATTTAAAATACACACAATGATATTCTTTGCTTCTGGTGAAGCCAAGCCCCCGTATAAATGTATCAAATTTCTGATACCACATCCTTGGTCACTGTTTTAACCCATACAAAGACTTCTTTAACTTGCATACCAGTTCTTTCTTACCCTTCGCTGCAAAGCCTTCAGGTTGCTTCATGTAGATTTCCTTTTCCAAATCCCCGTGAAGAAATGTTGTCTTCACATCCATCTGTTCTACCTCAAAATCAGAAGCAGCAGCAACAGATAAAAGTAATCTAATAGAAGTTACCTGGGCAACAAGAGAAAAAATATCACCAAAATCAATTCCCGACACCTGGGAATAACCTTTTTCTACCAACTGAGCATTGTATTTCTCCACCTTTCCTTCTGCATTTGTCTTCTTCTTGAACACCCATTTGCTCCCAATGGGTTTCCTTCCAGCTGACAACTCCACCAGATCCCAAGCCTCATTTTTGTGCAAAGATGCCATTTCATCAACCATGGCCTCTTTCTAGAGTTTTCCATCCTCTGAATCGACTGCTTCCTTCACAGTTCTGGGATCATCATCAATAACAGACAAAGCAAAGTTTGAACAGAAAGCAGATGGACTATACCTTTCTGGCTTCCTTCTTTCTCGAACTAATTTTCTCACAACCAGAGTTTGTGGCTCTTCATCTTCTAATTCCTCCTCAGTTGTAGAGTCTCATTCTTTCTCCTTTAGCTCAAACTCTATCTTCTCAGGTTCCTTTCATTGGACTTCATTTTTAATAACATCTTTCACCTCTCTGAACACAACATCTCGGCTGTACACAGCCTTCCGTGTGACTGGGTTCCAAAGCTTATAACCCTTTAAAACATCCTTATACCTAATAAAGATAAACTTTTCAGGTTTACTATCCAACTTGGTTCGTTTCTCCTTTGGAACATGTACATATGCATCACATCCAAATACCCTTAGATGTGAAAGAGAGGGTTTCTTACTAGTCGATACCTCTTGTGGAGTCTTATCCTCCAACGCTGATGAAGGTGACCTGTTGACTAGGTAACATGCAGTATCCACCGCCTCTGCCCAGAATTCCTGTCCTAACCCAACACCATTGAGCATGCTTCTTGCCCTTTCCATCAATGTCTTATTCATTCTTTCTGCAACTCCATTTTGTTGAGGTGTATATGGAGTAGTCTTCTGTCGTGCTATATCACACTTCTTACAAAATTCTTCAAATTCCTTACTGCAAAACTCTCCACCGTTATCTGTCCTCAGCACCTTTATCTTATTCTCTGTCTGGTTTTCCACTAGAGCCTTAAATTCTTTAAACCTGTCAAAGACTTCAGATTTCTTCTTAAGGAAATATATCCATGTCTTCCTTGGGAAGTCATCTATAAATGATACATAGTACACAGACTTACCCAGTGATGGAACCTTCACAGGTCCAAACACATCACTGTGCACAAGTTCTAATATCTGTTTTGCGCTCTTACTACCAGAGGGGAAACTCACCCGATTCTGCTTCCCATATACACAATTTTCACAGAAATCAAAATCCAGAGAGCTATTACTCATACCTTCTACCATACCTTTACCATGAAGTATTTGAAGGCCCTTTTCTCCAATATGTCCAAGCCTTTGATGCCACAACATGGTCTTCTCTCCAGAGACCACTAGATTTTCTTCTCCACTTTCAGGAACCATAGAACTATTGCACCCATCAATAACAGTGTTACCTTGCAGCTTGTACAGAGTTCCAATTTTCCCCGAACCATCTTGCAGGTATCCTTCTCGAACACTGTTTTTACACCTGCATCACCCAACTTGCTAATAGAAATCAGATTTCTGGCTAATGCAAGAATATGTAGAACACTTGGAAGCGTTCTAACCCTTCTACCTTGCAACTTCAACTTTACTTTTCCGCAACCAACGATTCTAGCCTTCCTGTCATCCCCAAAGAAGACATCACCACCATCATATTTCTCATACTTGCAGAACCACTCTCTATGGGGAGTGAAGTGAAAAGATGCACCTGAGTCAATCAACCATTCCTCATGATCTACATGTGTACTTGAAGAAACCAAGTACACATCCCCACCTTCATCGGAGGTGGTTTTCTCCTCTGCAGAAGGAGCCTCATCAAATCCCTTTCCTTTGTTAGGAGCTTTAGATTTACAATCCCTTTTGTAGTGCCCTTCCTTTCCACATTTCCAGCACACCACCTTTACAGGTTTTCCCGGTGATTTAGATCTACCTTTAGATTTAGATCTCCCACTCAATGACTTAATTTTGTTTCTATTCTGGGTCCACCCTCGTACAAACAAGGCATCACGATTTTGGCTCTCCATATATTTCCGTCTCATCTCCTCCGTCAGCAAGGATGGGACTATTTCATCAAAATGCAAGGCAGTTGCATTTCTACCTATTGCAATAACCAAACTATCCCACGAATCTGGTAGAGAACACAACAAACTGATGCACTTATCTTCATCTGAAATTTTAATATCAACAAATGTTAACTGAATTACCATAGTGTTAAATGCATTCAGATGCTCTGTCACCGAGTCTCCATCTTTCATCCCCAGGTTATACAACTCTTTCCGCAGGAACAATTTATTCACCAGAGACTTAGATTGGTACAAAGTCCCTAACTTGTCCCACAAAGCCTTCACCGTAGCTTCCCCTGATACATTCAGCAATACTAAATCTGAGACACACAATCGTATTGTGCTCTTTGCCTTCCAATCCAGCTTCTTCCATTCTTCATTAGACACTCCTGTTGGTTTAGTACCTGGATCTACAACAATCCACTGGTCTTTATCCACCAACAAATCCTCCATCTTGAGTTTCCACAACTCAAAACTATGACCATTAAATTTCTCGATCTCTATCTTTCCACTGTTCACCATCTTCTTTCACCACCAGAATCGATCTCACAGATCTCCCACTGAACAGGGTCTACCACAGGCCTGAGCGAAACCCCTCAGCAACAAAGGTGTCCCCTTGAAGCCAAAACAACTCTGATACCAAATGTAGGTTTTAGCCTCGTACAGAAATTACCTGCATACGAATTCTAAAACACAGAAAATAAACAATGCGAGATCATAACACATAAAACACATATACACAAAGATTTTCCCCTGGATCCCAAAACCGGGACTACCAGCTTGATTTTTCATTATTTTCCTTTCAATGTTATAATACATATATATACATGCCGAAGCATCCAATACCATGGGCCTAAAACCATCACGTCCAAAAAACATGTGCGAAAATCATGCACAAAACCATAGGTGGGTTTGCCCAACCTAACATAGGGTCCAAAACCAAAAATTTTCGGGGCACTGCCCCGGACCCCATAAAGTGGGGTTACGGGTGCCCTTCAAACCCCTTGTTAACTACGTGGAAAGAATATAACACAACCCAACATTTCCTGCACACTCAACTACAGGGCTACACGCACCCAGCTGTGGACAGTACTGTAGGCCTCTGCACACTCAGCTGTAGAGCCTCTTCCTCCTTTGTGACTTATACTTATGAGATAAACTTCTCTCTTTGTACCCATAGACAACTTATTTCCTTTTTTCCCTTAGACTCTCTAAGACGCACCTAATTATACAATTGCATGGTCCACGACCCATCAGTACTTCTTAACAACTGACTCAACTTTACATAAAAGAGGGTAAAAAACCATTTTTGACTCTTAGTTAGCTACATGCTCCGCAACCAAAAATTGCAGAGAATTTACATATTTTTACATCAAAACTTAGGCTTTTGCGCCAAAACTAACCCAGGGGACGCCATCCCAACACCAACCACAGTTTATGTCACAAGTGAATGTTTGCCTTCACCTCATCGAATAGCTCTGCCACTGCAGAGTGATGTGGGAGATCACACACACACATTTGTTGAACTGTCACATCCTCCCACCCCACCCGCTCTTGATATCTGTGCATATTTGGCTTGTGAGCCTGCTAGTTGTCACGTGGATTCATTCCCTCAACCTCTGTGCCCATGTTCCATCGATCCTCTGGTGATTTGAAATGGGGCACTAAAGGCTTCTTGTCAAACTTACAAGAACCTCTCCCACTCGAAATCTTATATATTCCCAAGATCTATGCTTATGATTGACAATTTGCGGAATTAAGTACTTGAAATAGGTCTATGCTTATGCTTGTTTTTAGCCTGTTCAAGTCCTTATGTACATTTGCTTATGCTAATGTAAAACACACATAAGATTAAACACAATGTAGCAAATAAGCAAACATTTGAGACAATAATACAATTAGGAGTTCACCCAAACTTCTTGGGCTACGTCTCCGTGAGCTCTAGTCAACTCAACTAGGTTCTCTGGGATTATGGTAATCTTTCTTTTACAAGTTCCACACTCAAGTCCATTGGTTTACAACTGAACCTATGGGTTTAGAATACCATCTTACCCCTGGTTGTCCATACTCTGTAGACAAATCTAGGCTTCTCTGGACTAGACTCCTTCAATCAGTGCTCTGAGCTATCTTGAGCTCTAGCTTGCACCAACTCCCTTAGAATTCTCTTAATCATCTCTGGAACTCCTTCTTCTGTCTTTAGCACAGTTTTGACTTCAACAATAGCTTGATCATTTGATCTCTTTATTGTTCCGCAACTTCACTACAACATCATGGCTCTTAGAAGACTGCTTTGAGCTCTTTGGCTCTGAGGCTCTGCCTCCAACCTCTGGTGGCTATGCCTCTGTCAAGCCCCCAACCTTTGGTGGCTCTTTCTGTCAAGCGCTTTGGCTCTGCGGCTCTCGGGCTCTCTGTTTGGCTCTGATCAACTCTTACGCTACACCGAGCCTTCCTCACTCCGCAGACTATCTTTGCACATCACTCGACATTCTCTTACTCTTCCTGAGTATTCCCTGAGCATCCCTGGGCTTCTCAATCTTCTCTGAGCTCTCTCTGAGCATTCCTCTACCTGCGCCTCTGGGGGATCCCCTTTCTCTGTGCTTTCTGTGTTTTTGTAACCATTTGGTTACTGTCACCTAATGCATGGAAGACCGATCGTTTCATAAAAGAAGCAGTTTGCAATTGGAATGAACCGGCGGGCACGGGAAACCTGGTCATTTGGCCTTCCTCCTGCCATTAATCCCGAAATAGCAATATAACGGAAATACATAGGAAAATGAATGAAAAAACGTTCATTAGCCATGAGCCAGAACTCAAAATATATGAAATCGCACTTATAACCCCTTCGGGTCTATCCCCTTATCGCAATATTGGAATCGCATTGCGTAAGGTCAAAAAACCTAATATGTGGAAAATGCATAGAAATGCATTGAAAATATGCAAATCTGGATTTCAAATAATATGAAATCGCATCCATAAACTTATTGGCTCCACGCATCCATCGCAAATCGCAATTGCTTGGTCTAACGGCCCAATGTTGTGTTGTGCTCCGATCTCCGATCTCTAATCACTCTGATCGGCTTCTCATCGGCCATCGACACATCTACATTTCGGAATATCAGAGTGCGTCTGCTCCCATGGTCCACAACCCTTATGCTCCCCAAATTAATGATCAGCGATCGCATCTCGACCGTCCATTCCTTTTCTGATCCAATGGCTAGAAAGCTTTCATCGCAATTGGCCCATCGACATTTCGGCATATCAGCAGTCGGCATATCACTGGTTCCATGGCCCATGGTCCTTATCCTTTCCCGATCAGTGATCATCGATCATCAATCAGTGCTATCGCTTGATCGATGCCATCGCATATGGGCAAGTCACAATGCCATAGGTCTTGGTCCTTTTCCCATTGATTTGAGCGATGCGATGCAATTTCTTTAAGGAACTTACATTAAAACATATTTTCCCTTAATGACCAATTTAACAAGAAAATGCCTCCTCTTAAAGGGACATTGGGCCAACTTCTTTCTGCCATAACTCCTTCATCTAGAGTCCATTTTAGTCCATTCAAATTGTGTTAGATTTAGAATGAAGAGGTCTATGCAATGAGACTATTCCCAAGTGCATCCATTGACTTTAATTTTTCCATTGTGAGGAAAATTCATAGACTTAGAAGTCTATGCTAGATCCATTTTGGATCATCCAGATTGTGCTGTCTTATGTTCTTCTGTTTCATACTCCACCCTTGTTTTGAATGAGGATCAAGTTTTCGATGGAGTTGGTGTTATGTAGCCAACCTATGATATCATTCATGATGAGTGTGTGTGGGAATCTAAATAAGGACCCTCGGTGAAGGATGACTCCCTTCCATCTGTGCCTCATCCACTTTATCCTAACATCCCTTGTGATTGTGCCACTGTTGATTGCCCCTATGAAAACTCATTTCTGAATGTTTCTACTTCCTACCATTTATAGGACACATCGGATGGAAGTATACCATTACATTGTAGAGAGGACACATATTCCTCTGAAAATCCTTCCATTCTATCATCTATCATTTCTAAGGACATAGAGGGTGAAAATCATTGATTCTAATCAACCCCTCTGCATGATTCATCAAATCATGAGGTTGTCGACGAACATCTCGAATTTTCTGATCATGGTGGTCATGATCTCTATACTTCTTCATTCTATCACAATGTTGATTCACCCGCTATTAATATGTCTAGGCCCCTGGTCTCCAATGATCTACCTGTCGACGAAGTTGAAACCCCACAGGCTGTCGAGGCACTTTAGCCCGAGCTAATAGTTATGTGAGGCCCTCGTTGTCCTCAGGTTGGTTTCACTTCTGATTAGGAAATTGTTGAAACACGTAAGGATACTCATCACTCTCTACTTCGCATTGAAGAACAACCAAACACCCAGATTTTTTTTCCTCCACTCGAATCACATGATCCCATCTCTTTTGCATTGGAGGAATCTTATACAACAAGCACACTTGCACGACATAAGTGGTCTATCTTTCTCATGTTTTCTTACATGTCACAGTCAAGAGAATTCACAGTGTAGCACAACGCCATCATGGCAAGTCCACAAAGTGCATGTGATTCACTTTCACTCATTTCTTTTCTATGGACGCACTTAAACCTAGAGTGTGTTTTCCTTCATCGTTATATATTTCATGTTTTCTAGTTTGCATGACTGTGTTTTTAGAGAACCACAGCTTCACCAACATGGGTCCACCAATGTGTCAGTGGCTGCATTGGAGATATCACTTCATGCGATCATCCCCATGCATCATTACTTTAGGAGTAGGAGTAATGTTTGCTTCTTGTCTTGTTTTCTTGCATGCATGTTTTCTTCTATCCTTGTGTGTTTGTTGGCTTTCTTTATTGTTTTCTTACTCACTTTTCTTTCGCATTTGTCTTCCGTTGTTCACTCTTTAGTTGTTTGTTTGCTTGATTTTGTTCGTAGGTTAGTTTTGCATGAACCATGTGCGACTCTTGAAACAAGATGGTTAAAGTACAAGAGGACTTGTGTAGTTATTAATACTTGGTTATCTATCATCCTATCTCTATATGAAGAACTTGTTGTCTCTAGTCCATGATACACCAATGGAAAATATGTTATGTTCGAAGTGAAACTTGATGAAAACACAACACTTTCATGCTAACTAGTATCGCCTACTCTAGTTGGTTGTTTTGAGTTAACCCTTGTTAACTCAATCAAGTAGAGTAAGGTGAGGGGGAAAACCTTAACAAGTATGTTAGAGGTATATAGAAAATAATTCTCTAAAGGAGAAACCTCTTCCGCTCTCAATAAGTCAGGATCCCTCTTGTTAGCCTCCTGTTGCAACAGGGTTTCATTTTTCATGATTGACATTTTTACATGCCAAATATGTCATACTTGGCAAGCTGCAGTGTTCCATATTTCCAGAAGATACCATGAGAGTGTGCTAGCCCAAATGCCACTGATGAGATTCCATTTTGTTGAGTTGTCCCAGTTTTGGAGAGTTTTCATTTAAGGGAGGTCCAAACAGTCTAATCTTGGTCTCCCTAGGTTTCAATTTCCTGCTTTAGAATATAGAGAATGCATCTGTCCAAACAGTTTAATCTTGGTAGATTTGTTGATAGGTAGAGAATCAAAGGGACCCAACTGTTTAATCTGGGCCCTGGCAGAAATAAGTGTAGATCTAGATAGGAAAATTCAAAAGAAAAATTGTGAATCTGGGTCTGCAAGTCTAAGTGCACCCAAAACAAAAAGAAGAAAAAATGTTAGGACAGTAGGCTGGGTAGGTAGCTGTTCGGTGGCAGAGTGATGATTGATGATCAATTTTGTATCTCACAACGTATTATCTTTTCAGATCACAGTTAGCAGGCAATTTTGCATTCAGAGGAGGTACTCAAGCTGGAATTCACTAACCTCCCCTTCTCCTCATTTCCCCCAAGTCACTTACTAACATCCCCCAAGAGGTCAAGATCTGCTTGAGCCTCTCAGTTTCATCATTTCCATGACATTCGCATTGGTGAGGATTTGCTTCACTCAAGGACTGCTCACTCATCATCTGTGAGCCTTCCTTTCCCCAACAAAGCCTAAGGTCTCATACCTTAGCGCCCTCTTTTCATCTCCATATTAACTATTAACTTTATTATATAACTCCCTAACAATTTTCCCCTTCCCCTATTAAAATCATGTATATAAAACTCCCCTATGTAAATACACCTCCTTGGAAATATAGCGATATTTCCTATAAGTCTGGGAAATCACAGTCCATCTGGGGCTGTCTTTAGCCCATTCGAGTCATTAAGGAGCTAGTCTGACATCTGGTCAGCTAGTAACCTCTTCCCTAGCCCAAAACCGCTAAAAAACCTTCAAAAACCCATTTTTTGCGCCTTTTTCCTACATTCTGTGCATAAAATATTAACCCGCGCCGTTCTTTCACATAAAACCCCCATTCCCTATGTTTTAACCCACCGCCACGAAATATTAAAAGGGGAATATTCCCGCGAATATCCCCACCCACTAACCCGTCGTCGCTACCCATCTACCGCCAGCCATTAGATCTGGCCCGCCACAGATCTACGATGGGCGGGCTTTTCTATATGCAACACGCCTGGGCTTTAGCGTCTAGGAGTTCGGCGGTTTTGCCGTCGTACTCCCGCCACGCGTCAAGCTCTGGGGTGTGGCGGAGCCCCCTCCCCCGAGACCGCCTTTGCCCATAAGCGGTGCGCCACAAAACCACTTACCGCCCGTGACGTCACATCCCACGTCACCCTCTGCCCTATCACTGCTTACGTCACCCCCTTTGTCCAGTCACCCGATGAGTCACATGCCTGCGTGGCCTCCTGCCACGTCACTGCCACGTGTCCCTGCCACCGTACCTGCCACATCATCATCCGTAAATGATGATATCATGCTGACGTAATCCTGCAACGTCGTCTTGCTAATGTCATGCTGACATCATCCGCCGTACAATGTCACATCATGATGACATCATGCTGACGTCATCAACACGTTTTTGGGTGCAAAGGCGCAAAAATCGCACTTTAGAGCCCCGGAATCCAATTCTGAGGCAGTTTTTGATGAGCGATTTGCGCATAGCGCAAATGGCTCATCGCAAGATTTTTTACGCCGAAATGGAGAATCTTCAGGGAATCTTTAGGGAATCTTCTCATCATGCGGCCCTAGGAAGCCCGAAAAGGCGCAAAAATGGCCCGTTTTCTTCATAGAGCATACCAAAAGGAGCAGAAGACAATTCCAGTTGATACAGAGGCCGAACAGCGGCCATTTACTGGTGATTAGACCCACAGCACATCAGATCAACTGTCCAGATTTTGTCAAAGAGTATCAGTGGAAGAAAAGATGCCAAAGAGTATCAGCAAATATTTGTTTAGGGGCTCGCAGCACCTGCACATTAATGAAGCCCCCAGAAAGTAAAATCAAGATGCATAAGCCCATCCTTGCCCTCAAATCACAATTAAAGCATTCAAAGCCACAAGACAACAAAGAAGAAGAAACCCATGCACATTTATTTCAGAAGCACCTGCACCAAGTCACCAAGGACTACATAAGTTATTCAGATTGGATACGGCCGCCCTCAGTGCAGCTCGAGTTTTTTCATGCACTTAATTCTGGTAGAGTTAGGTCAGTTAATTATGACCTGATTAGGTCAAGATGTAATAAAAACAGTAGATAGAAAGTTTTGCCCTATATATACCACCCTCTGTATAGTTTTAAGGGTTGGTAAATTGAGAATTCTTCACTAGAGACTCGCTGTGTATACCTGAATTTTTCTGTAATCAAAGATTGCCGAAAGCTTGGAGAGCAAACTGTCTGTTGTTGATAAATGCTTTGGAGACTGAAGATGGAATTCTTGTGCTGCGGCCTGAAGCAATAAGTGCCTCTTATCTCTGTTTATGTGTTTGCCATTATCTAAATAGCAGGAAAAAAGAATAGCCTAGAATTAGTTTAAATACTCTCTATGCTCGATTTCTGCTGTTTTTTGATGTTTTCCTCTGAATGAATTGGTTATGAATATTGAATTCCTTCTGGCTCATGTTTACCCCAATTCACCTGTGTTGGCCAATTATCTAGGGATTCTTAACTGCCCTTAGGTAGCGCCCTGTTACTTTCTCTGCTAATCTGTTGGAGAGATTCTTAACTGCCTCTCTTTCTTTAGCATTCATTTCATCCTTTAAACCTGAAAATTGCTTCAACCTCAGCTATCTTGCTCCATGTTCCCTCACTGTTATTAAAGAGACGCACCTGCAGTTCCCCTCCTCGACTCCACGCCCAATGGTTTGAAACATTCAGACTATACCCTGCCTCTCTACCTGAAAGTGTCAATTTTCCCACCAAAACAAAAGAAAAACCCTCTGGACCCAAGACCTAGCCTAAAATCCTTTCAAACAAAGCTAAATCTAAAAGAGAGAGCCCTCTATGATTGCAGGTTGGCTGGAACCTGCAGTCCAAAGTTGGTTTGTGGTTACCTCGGCCGTATCCCTTTCTTAATCTTCAGGGACAACCTGAGTGATAACATAATGGCGACTCCACTGGGGAACTTTCCTCAGTTAATTTTACAAAGTTTCGCGAAGAAGGTTAAAAATCCGCTGTAAAAATCGATTTTCTAATTGCTGTATATTTCTTAAAACTACAGATGAAGCCTAAATGTCAGCCAGGAAGCCTTTGAAACTGTTTTTGTTTTACATTAACAGGTTTAGATAAAAGCTGCTTCAGTCAATCTTCATGCTAGTTTTAAGATATACACAGCCATTCCAAAATCTTATCTGGCCCTTGTAAATACAAAAAATATTCCAAAAAATAAAAATAAAAACAATTCGGAAGCTGGCTCCCAAGAAGAATCCACGATATACAAGATCCAATCCAGATCCCAATCCCCCAGCTGTTTTTGAAAACCCTAACATAATCCCAAAAATCCTTAGGAGACAAGAAAGACAGGAAATTTTCGCTGATTTGAACCCTGAAACATCTTACCCTAGCTGTATTCCGACTCCTGTCAAGGTTTTGTTCCATTCCACCCCTATTTCCATTAGTTCATCATCTACATCCCCTGGTACTCCTTCCATACCTTCATCCTTTGCGCCTGCTAACACTACTGTTGTTACCACTGTTCCAGTTACTCCTATTGTCCCGGTAATCCCTGTTGTTCCTGTTATCCCCACCAATATGGCTAATAGATACGCACCCCTGCAATTACCTGCTAACACTGCGGCTTTACCCCAAGATTACCAATAGAAAATTTCATATTTTGACTCCACTGGTCCCTTCACAACCATTCAGCATGCCAAAAAGATGCAAGACTATTTCGAGAACTACGAAATAGATGATGACAGTGTGAGAATGAGAATTTTTGTTCAGAGTCTAACAAGTGATGTAAGAACTTGGTTCAGATCACTTGCTGCAAATTCCATAACCACCCCTGATGAGCTTTACCTATCCTTTACCAACAGATGGGAGAAAAAGAAAGACCCCTTGCATATACTAGCTGAATATGATACAATTAAGCGGGGTCCTCAAGAGACTGTTTTGGAGTACTGTGCTAGATTCAATAACGTATATAACGCAATACCATAGAACTTAATACCTCCACCTGATCTGGCCTTGTACAAATTTCCTGATGGTTTTGACCCTGATATGGCATATCAGTTGAAAGAAAGAGCTCTTGAAACCCTTGAAGACGTGCAAAAGGTTGCTGTCATGGTAGAGGCTAACTTAATTGCCAAAAGAAATAGAGCCCGAATGGAAAAGAGAACCACCTTTAAGGAAGAACCCTCAGCCTTTGCCCAGAAGCTTGATGCTATCATCAATGGCCTGCAAAGACTAGGAGAGATGGTAGAAAATGTTGAGAGAAAAGCATCATGGGAAGGACAACAGTCCAACACTATAAGAAACCCAAACTTCAGGAAGACACAGAACAAAAATGCTGGCAGGCTTAACCAAGACCGGGACATTAGACCCCCTTTGCAAGACAACTATGTAGAAGGATCTAATTCTAGTCAACCCATAGAAGACGATCATATGAATTTAATGGATCTAAAGGGTGAGCATCAAACTTTCCTGACACAAGAAGACCAAAATGAACATGATTGCAGTCAATTTCAAACTAAAACTGGCGAGTCTTTTGATTTCAAACAGGGTTATGATACTACTGTGTATGAAGTACACAAACAGTATAAGCTCAGAACTAGGACCATTGACATCTCTGAGCCTAGCAAGACAAAGGAAAGTAAACAACCCAACAAGATTAAAAACAAAGCTGTTGTAACAGAACCAGCTAATATGACTGTCCCAAACTCAAATCACGTGACTGTAGAACACATAACAGACACGCAACCTACTGTTGAGCAGCCTCAGCCACCTCCTTTCTCAAAACAAAATTCAAACAGCATCCCAAAAAGTACTCCTGAAGTTGCCAAACCGCAAGCAAATATTTCTAGTAACACTGATAAGCAAGAGCAAGTCACTGAAAATTCAAATGAAAAGGAAAAAACCGCCAATGCCAATACTAAGACTCCATTGGAAAAGCCTTTTAATTTAGAAACAGAGATCAGAAAACTCAAGATAGCCATTCCTCTTTCAGAATTGGCTAAACACGATGTATATAGGCAACAGATTCAAAGGTCACTTCAACTCCCAGAAAACAAAGATGATGTAAATATTTTGGATGATTCCTCTGAACTATTGTTTGGTCCAGAAGTTAATGGAAAGTCAACACAAGGACCTGTTCCACCATTTTATGTCAGTCTGCATATACATGACAAAGTCTTACACAACGCTATGTTTGACTCAGGGGCATCGCACAATCTTATGCCCAAAGCAGTTACGGAAAAACTGAATCTCGACATCACAAGACCTTACAAAGATTTATACTCATTTGACTCAAGTCAAGTGAAATGTTTAGGCCTCATTAAAGATCTATGTGTCTCCTTAGTCCAATATTCCAACAAAACCATCCTCATGGATGTAGTGGTGGCTGATATCCCACCAAAGTATGGTATGCTCCTCTCGAGATCATGGGGAGCAAAGCTCCAAGGATCCCTTCAATTAGACCTTTCCTACGCTACTATTTCATTCTTTGGGCAACCAAAGAGACTGTACAGAGAAATGCTCATGAAGTATGTAGTAAGTAGCGAGACCAAACCGGAAAATTTTCCCATTTATTCAATTCATTCCGATATGGATTCCTTCATTTTATTTAATGATGAAATAAATCTGCCCACTGATGATAAACCGCTGGTTTTAGAAACAAACACACCTATCAATGAGGAATTGGTTACCAACATGAACGAAAATGTCACAACAGCAAATGCAATGAGCAGGTTACAAGAACCTCACCAAACAGAAATTTTAGATCTGCCCCGTCCTGAAACAGCTCAAACTCCTAGCATTGTCAACAAGCAAGAAGTCACATGGTTCTTAAAGTTTTATGGTTCTATTAACAAGTTATGAGCAGGAGCAGGCGTTTGGATTCATAACACACACAATAACCATGTAGAAGGACATGCCTACAGACTGAAATTTAAATGCACAAACAACATGGCAGAGTATGAGGCTCTGCTTTTAGGCCTTAAACTGCTAAAAACTCTAGGTGCTGTAAAAGTGTCTATCTTAGGTGACTCTGATCTAGTTATACAACAGATGAAAGGTAGTTTTGTTACCAATGACAATAGAATGAGAGCCTACAGAACTGCTGCTACTGACATACTCCAGTCATTCACTGAATTCAAGCTTGACAAGATTTCTAGAAATCACAACATTCATGCACACAGCCTAGTCACCTTTGCTAGTACATGCAAGCTCCCTTTTGACCCAAAACACCACTTCACGGTTGAAATAAAACATAGGCCCACTATCCCAAATAATGTCAGAGATTGGCAAGTGTTCGAGAATGATGCCCAGATTAATAATTTCCTTACCCTTGCGCATGAATTTTCAAACATCAACATTGATATGGATGCTATGACAGATCCACAACAGCAAACAACTGAAAATCAGCAAGAAAATCAGCAAACTATAAATGCTGCAATAGCCAAACAGATCCTGAAACCAACTATGTTTGACAATGAAAACATTGAACAGCTGAAACAAACACAGGCAGAAGAAGTAGACAGAACAAAGGCAGAAATCATTGACCTGAAGATAATTTTTTTCCTGCTGGTCTAACCCCGCTAGAAGACATCTTTGACTCTAACGACGTTCCCAGAAAACCAAAACTGCAACCAATAAACACCGAAATAGAAGAACACAACATCAGGACAACAGAGAATCCAAAAATGATCAAACTGTCCAAAAATCTACCACCTGATCAAAAGCCCAAGTACATTGATCTATTCAAAGAATTCCAAGATGTATTTGCTTGGAGCTATGAGGATTTGAAATCCTACGACACATCAGTGATTCGGCACACCATTCCTTTAAAACCAAACCAGAAACCCTTCAAGCATAAACTTAGAAGAATTAACCCCCTGCTTCTTCCCCCGACTGAGAAGGAAGTAAAGAGGATGTTTGAAGCAGGCATCATAGCACCTATCAGATTTTCTGAGTGGGTGTCCAATCTTGTTCCTAAAAGAAAAAAGATAGGTGAAATCAGACTTTGTGTAGACCTCAGGAACTTAAACCAAGTCTCCTTAAAAGACCATTATCCTTTGCCCAAAATGGACCACATAGTGTAGAGAGTAGTGGGATCATCTAGAATCTCTTTACTAGATGGATGTTTAGGTTTCAACCAAATACTTGTTCACCCAGATGACCAAGACAAAACAACTTTTACCACACCCTGGGGAACATTTAAGTATGTAAAGATGCCATTTGGACTTAAAAACACCGGTGCTACTTTTCAACGAGCAATGGATATTGCTTTCACCAAAGAAATACATGACTTCCTGGTTTTGTACCCTGATGATTTAACCCCATTTTCCAAATCTGATGAAGAACATCTCAAGCACCTCATGCAAATTTTCATGACATGCAGAAAATATGGAATTTCCTTGAATCCTAAGAAGTCCTTATTTGGCCTTGAAGAAGGAAAATTACTTGGCCACATTATATCAAAGTATGGGATCAGAATTGATCCTGAGAGAATACAAGCCATCCTCGAAATTCCATACCCCAGAAACATAAAAGAGCTACAAGCATTCCTTGGAAAAATCAACTTTTTGAGAAGATTCATTCCAAATCTGGCTGAATTAATAAGACTGTTAAGCAACATGTTAAAGAAGGATGCCAAGGTAAGATGGTCCCTGGAAGCTAAGCAAGAATTTGAGAGTATCAAATCTGCCTTAACTCAAACCCCTGTCCTAACTAGTCCACAGTTCGACAAAGATTTCATCATATTTTCGTTTGCATCCAAGCATACAGTAGCTGTTGTCCTGCTGCAGAAGGATGAACAGGGAGTTGAGAAGCCAATTGCTTTTTTCAGCCGAGCCTTAAGAGACGCCCCATTGAAGTACCCGATAATGGAAAAACAGGCCTACGCACTTGTCAAGGCCATCAAGGATTTTAGAGTGTACATACCGTATTCACACGTGATTGCCTACGTCCCACATGTTGCTGTAAAAGACATACTAACTCAAGACGGATTAGAAGGCAAAAGATGTAAGTGGATTGCAAGTATCCTCTAATATGACATTGAAATAAAACCAACCAAGCTGATAAAGGGACAAGGTTTAGCTAAATTGATGTCCGAAACAAACTTTCAGGTCTTAGACATTAACCAGCTGGACAATGAACCGGAGCTGGCGACTCCACAGATCAGTGAAATATTTCTGCAATGCCCCTGGTACACTGATATTTGCTTTGTATTGTTAAACCTGTGTGCTCCCCCAGGATTGTCCAGAACAAAGAAAAGGTTTTTGAAAATGAAGGCTTTAAAGTTTTGTGTTATAAATGGTGCATTATTTTGGAGAAATCATGAAGGTATATTGTTAAATTGTTTAACCATGAATGAAACTAACAAGGTCATGAAAGAATTCCATGCAGGTGATTGTGGAGGACATCTCTACTGGAAGTCCACGGCTGACAAGATTCTGAGGGCTGGTTTCTACTGGCCCACTCTTTTTGCAGATGTAAAAAAGTTTTCCACGTCATGTCACAAATGCCAAATTTTTGAGGGCAAGAGAAAATTGTTGCCCCTGCCCCTTAAACCAATCTCCACCGAAAAACCTTTTCAACAATGGGGCCTTGACTTCATTGGAGAAATTCATCCCTCTTCCTCAGGCCAGCACAAATGGATCCTAACAGCCACCGACTATTTCACTAAGTGGGTTGAAGCCATTCCCTGTAGACAAGCCAATGATACCATTATTATCCAATTTCTTGAATGCAACATCCTTTCCAGATTTGGCTGCCCCGAGAAAATCATCACTGACAATGCCACTGCCTTTAAGTCCAAAAAGCTGATCAATTTCTGCCACAGATTCCATATTACACTGGGCCACTCCACAGCGTATTACCCTCAAGGTAATGGATTGGCCGAATCATCTAACAAGAGCCTCATCAACATCATAAAGAAGATACTAGAAGAAAACAAGAAGAACTGGCACAAGAAGCTAGTGAATGCCCTATGGGCAGACAGACTTTCAAACAAAAGATCCATTGGGATGAGCCCTTATGAGCTGGTATATGGCATGGAGGCTAGATTTCCTTCATCCCTAGGCATTCCTACTATCAAGCTGTTATAAGAGATTCAGGCTGAACAAAATGACATTCAAAGAAGGATTAATCAGACAATTCACCTTTAGCAAACCAGAGAACAAGTTTATGATAGAGCTCAAATCTTACAAGAAAAGCTCAAAAAGATGTTTGATAAGAGAGCTAAAGCTGAAGATTTCAGAATTGGTGACAAAGTTTTAAAGTGGGATTCACGAAGAGAATACAAGGGCAAACATGCCAAGTTCGACTTTCTATGGAAAGGTCCATTTGAAATTTCTGCTGTTCAGGGAAACAACACTTATTTTCTCAGATTTATGGAGGACAGCACCTTGGAAGAAGGCCCTGTGAATGGCAGAATGTTGAAACATTATCATGATCCTTGTTGCTGAAACAATGCAAGTTCTGTAAATACCTTTTGTACAATATTATTTGTATATATCAGCATTCAGTTTAATTTGTGTAAACAGGCCGATTGTTAAGGAATAGCAGTAAATTTGAAAAGGACGCAGTCGATGCAAATTCTTCAAATCTCAAAAGCATCAAAACAGAGCAAGAACTTTCAGTTTATATCAGCATAGTTGCTCAAACATTGTACATAAAAATCAAGCACGTAGAAGAAAGCAGGCGGTGCTGTACAGTTCACAGAAAAGCTCAGTTGAGGAGGAGTTGTTCATAAGTTTCAGAGTTTCATACTTTAAAGGCCAGAACAAAAAGGTTTTTAGTCTACAGCAACAAACAGAAGATCAAGGCAGTCTGACCTGCTGTTCTTGACTTTTCACAAGGAAAAGCCATCCCCAAGTGGAGCCACTGTTAGCCTCCTGTTGCAACAGGGTTTCATTTTTCATGATTGACATTTTTACATGCCAAATATGTCATACTTGGCAAGCTGCAGTGTTCCATATTTCCAGAAGATACCATGAGAGTGTGCTAACCCAAATGCCACTGCTGAGATTCCATTTTGTTGAGTTGTCCCAGTTTTGGAGAGTTTTCATTTAAGGGAGGTCCAAACAGTCTAATCTTGGTCTCCCTAGGTTTCAATTTCCTGCTTTAGAATATAGAGAATGCATCTGTCCAAACAGTTTAATCTTGGCAGATTTGTAGATAGGTAGAGAATCAAAGGGACCCAACTATTTAATCTGGGCCCTGGCAGAAATAAGTGCAGATCTAGATAGGAAAATTCAAAAGAAAAATTGTGAATCTGGGTCTGCAAGTCTAAGTGCACCTAAAACAAAAAGAAGAAAAAATGTTAGGATAGTAGGCTGTGTAGGTAGCTGTTCGGTGGCAGAGTGATGATTGATGATCAATTTTGCATCTCACAACGTCTTATCTTTTCAGATCACAATTAGCAGGCAGTTTTGCATTCAGAGGAGGTACTCAAGTTGGAATTCACTAACCTCCCCTTCTCCTCATTTCCCCCAAGTCACTTACTAACATCCACCCAAGAGGTCAAGATCTACTTGAGCCTCTCAGTTTCATCATTTCCATGACATTCGCCTTGGTGAGGATCTGCTTCACTCAAGGACTGCTCACTCATCATCTGTGAGCCTTCTTTTCCCCAAAAATGCCTAAGGTCTCATACCTTAGCGCCCTCTTTTCATCTCCATATTAACTATTAACTTTATTATATAACTCCCTAACAATTTTCCCCTTCCCCTATTAAAATCATGTATATAAACCTCCCCTATGTAAATACCCCTCCCTGGCAATATAGCCATATTTCCTATAAGTCCGGGAAATCACAGTCCATCTGGGGTTGTCTTTAGCCCATCCGAGTCATTAGGGAGCTAGTCTGACATCTGGTCAGCTAGGAACCTCTTCCCTAGCCCAAAACCCCTAAAAAACCTTCAAAAACCCATTTTTTGCGCCTTTTTCCTACGTTCTGTGCATAAAATATTAACCCGCGCCGTTCGTTCACATAAAAACCCCATTCCCTATGTTTTAACCCACTGTCGCGAAATATTAAAGGGGGAATATTCCCGCGAATATCCCCACCCACTAACCCGCTGTCGCTACCCATCTACCGCCAGTCGTTAGATCTGGCCCGCCACAGATCTACGGTGGGCGGGCTTTTCTATATGCAACACGCCCGGGCTTTAGCTTCCGGGAGTTCGGCGATTTTGCCATCGTACTCCCGCCACGCGTCAAGCTTTGGGGTGTGGCAGAGCCCCCTCCCCCGAGACCGAATTTGCCCATAAGCGGTGCGCCACAAAACTGCTTACCGCCCGTGACGTCACATCCCACGTCACCCTCTGCCCTGTCACTGCTTACGTCACCCCCTTTGTCCAGTCACCCGATGAGTCACCTGCCTGCGTGGCCTCCTGCCACGTCACTGCCACGTGTCCCTACCACCGTACCTGCCATGTCATCATCCGTACATGATGACGTCATGCTGACGTAATCCCGCAACGTCGTCCTGCTGACGTCATGCTGACGTCATCCGCCTTACAATGTCACATCATGATGACGTCATGCTGACGTCCTCAACACTTTTTTGGGTGCAAAGGCGCGAAAATCGCACTTCGGAACCCTGGAATCCAATTCTGAGGCAGTTTTTGATTCGCAGGATTTTTTAGGCCGAAATGGAGAATCTTCAAGGAATCTTTAGGGAATATTCTCATCATGCGGCCCCAGGAAGCCCGAAAAGGCCCAAAAATGGCCCGTTTTCTTCACAGAGCATACCAAAAGGAGCAGAAGACAATTCCAGTTGATATAGAGGCTGAACAGTGGCCATTTACTGGTGATTAGACTCGCAGCACATCAGATTAGCAGTCCAGATTTTGTCAAAGAGTATCAGTGGAAGAAAAGACGCCAAAGAGTATCAACAAAGATTTGTTTAGGGGCTCGAAGCACCTACACATTAATGAAGCCCCCAAAAAGTCAAATCAAGAGGCATAAGCCCATCCTTGCCCTCAAATCACAATTAAAGCATTCAAAGCCACAAGACAACAAAGAAGTAGAAACCCATGCGCATTTATTTCAGAAGCACCTGCACCAAGTCACCAAGGACTACATAAGTTATTCAGATTTGATACGGCCGCCCTCAGCGCAGCCCGAGTTTTTTCATGCATTTATTTCTGGTAGAGTTAGGTCAGTTAATTATGACCTGATTAGGTCAAGATGTAATAAAAACAATAGATAGAAAGTTTTTCCCTATATATACCACCCTCTGTATAGTTTTAAGGGTTGGTAAATTGAGAATTCTTCACTAGAGACTCGCTGTGTATACTTGAATTTTTCTGTAATCAAAGATTGCCGAAAGCTTGGAGAGCAAACTGTCTGTTGTTGATAAATGCTTTGGAGACTAAAGATGGAATTCTTGTACTGCGGCCTGAAGCAATAAGTGCCTCTTATCTCTCTTTATGTGTTTTCCATTATCTAAATAACAGGAAAAAAGAATAGCCTAGAATTAGTTTAAATACTCTCTATGCTTGATTTCTGCTGTTTTTTGATGTTTTCCTCTGAATGAATTGGTTATGAATATTGAATTCCTTCTGGCTCATGTTTACCCCAATTCACCTGTGTTGGCCAATTATCTATGATTCTTAACTGCCCTTAGGTAGCGCCCAGTTACTTTCTCTGCTAATCTGTTGGAGAGATTCTTAACTGCCTCTCTTTCTTTAGCATTCATTTCATCCTTTAAACCTGAAAATTTCTTCAACCTTAGCTATCTTGCCCCATGTTCCCTCACTGTTATTAAAGAGACGCACCTGCAGTTCCCCTCCTCGACTCCACGCCCAATGGTTTGAAACATTCAGACTATACCCTGCCTCTCTACCTGAAAGTGTCAATTTTCCCACCAAAACAAAAGAAAAACCCTCTGGACCCAAGACCTAGCCTAAAATCCTTTCAAACAAAGCTAAATCTAAAAGAGAGAGCCCTCTCTAATTGCAGGTTGGCTGGAACCTGCAGTCCAAAGTGGGTTTGTGGTTACCTCGGCCGTATCCCTTTCTTAACCTTCAGGGACAACCTGAGTGATAACACCTCTTTCACCTCTGAAATGAATAAGTGATATGCATAGTAATGAAAAATGAAAAATGAAAATATTAAAAATTTTGAAAAAATGAAAAAATGAAAATTTTTGAAAAAATGAAAAATGAATAAGGCAAAAGAAGAGAAAGGCTTCCTACATAGAGAGATGATGTAATTAACTCTGTCGGGGTACTAACCAGGCTCACTGGTAGTGGAATGATGCTTGTGTTCTTGGGTGACTCCATCGGGGTATTGTCCAGGCCTGCTGGCAGCGGAGCAACACCAGAGATGAAACTTAAACTGTGACTATCATATTGCTTGTGCACCAATATACCCCTAATCCCAATAAAAACAACTATGTTTACTTGGCTTGGAATATGTACTGACTGACCAAGAGCATGGCAGGTACTACATCTTTCAATCAAGCTAATGCGGAAATCAAGATGATCAGAGAACTGAATAATACTTTTGGAGGAGTTAGACTTGTTCTTCATGAAACAAGGTCAATTCAGAGAGCTAGAGTTCTACCAGTGGGTTGCCAAGTTTTGTAGTGGCTATAACCAGCCTCCAAAATTTTTCCTTAGCTTCATTTTGGAGCCTCGCTACCAACCATCTCTAGCAACATGTGTTTCATTGTCAAGTACATTGGCTTCAACTGAGTTTTAGTGTCCTGTCAGGCTGTGCATGTCAGCTTGTTTGTCTCCCACCCACAATTTGTTATTCTGGACATAGCCATTTTTCTGACTGAGATGCTCCCCCCAAAAAATTGTGCAATTCTGGAAGGTAACCAACCTTCCCTCTAGAAACTGTGCAATCCTACAGGGCTCCAGAATTGTTCAATTCAACCAGGCAACCCTACCTCGGGAAATTGTGCAATCCAGCCCAACACTGGGCCTGAACTGAGAAATTATGCAATTCTAGGAGGGAGTGACCTACTGGTCCCAAAAAGTGCGCAATACTTGAGGGACAACTAGCCTTTCTCAACCCAAAAACTGCGCAAATTTCATCCCCAGGCTTGCAGACTATTGCATGTCCTTTCAGGTTGACCGGTTCCCTCCAGGACTGATAAATCTTGATTTACATGAATGGGCTACTTTTCCAAAAAAAGAAAAAGAAAGAAGCAATAATAGATTTAGGGATATATTTTTAGTAGTTGGAGGTTACATGTAAAGATCGTTTTAGAAACCTCCCACCAAGTTTCACTTTTCCTATATTTGTGGCATGCATGTCATAACCTCGATCTTATCAAACCTCATTCATTCGATGCTTCAGATCTCATTCCTGACATTTTTCTTGTAGCTCTGACATCTAACGTCACATCTAGGAGTCTTCGGCACATTTGGCTCAGATTTCTTGCGTAAGTTTGCTTTTCATGTATTTTGCTTCTTTTATGGCACTTTTTGTATTTCAGCTTGTGTGAGTGTTGTCTGCTTGGTTTCAATTAACACTTCTTGTCTTTTTGATGTATGTTAGCTTGTACAAGCATTGTTTCAGTTTTCCTTTGCATCTCACTGTTGCTACATGCATGAAATTATTTCTACACTTATGGTCGTCATTGCAGTGACTCGCTTCACACACATGCTCACTTTCCCATATTCTGAATCTTGCTCTCACTATTTTCATGCATGATCATTCATTCTTTCTTACACTCAGTCTCGACATGCTTTCAAATCTTCTCATATTTTCAGTTGCCCATTGATGGGTTTGGGCTGCCTTGGCTCAGACCTTGCCTTGCCCAGCCAACAATGCGCATCTCTGAGAATGAACAATTTTCCTTCCTTCCAGAAAATTCACAAAACTAGCTAGCACTTATCCCCAAGCTTTCTCTGTCGAATTCTGAGAGGCAGTGCCTAGCTGGTCCCAGAAACTGTGCAACGCAGTTTGCTGGGTTTGCATGCCCTTGCTGACTGAAATTGTGCATTGCACATTTTAAGTCCTTAGGAAGCTAGGTTGGACTATGCATTACATAGTTCCAACAGTCACTCAACCTCCTAATAGCCTGGATTGTGCCTTGCGTAGTTTTGGCATTCAATCTTCCTGCCTCCCTGTGAAAATTGTGCAATCTTTAGAGTCAGTCACACAGGTATGTTTCATGAATCCCCTCCAATTTTTTTTGGTTTTCAGCTAAAATATGTATTTCCATGAGCATTGCTATGTCTCCAGGTATCACAGGTGTTCATCTTCCTCTCAACAGTATAGGTACAATGCCCCCCAGGAGAGAAGAGTCAAAGGGCACCATTGAGAGTGCAACTCAAGATGTAGTTGAACAAGTGTCTATGAGAATTCTTATCTATGAAGAAACCAAGTTTTTCATAGACAAGGATATCAAGATGAAATGGAAGCGACATCGCAGCAAGAAGCACCATCACCAGCAGCAAAGGGCAGCATACTTGCGCACGACAAGGCAAGAGGAAGGTTGTTGACAGTGTAGAGGCAGAGCAAAGATTCAAGTTCAAAGCGAATCCACTCATGATGAAAGAATCTTTAGAGATTAAGGCTACGAGGAGACAACATGACATGATGATTGCACAAAGGAAAAGAGATAAATAAAAGATGGAGGAAACAGAAATGGAGTTGCAGGAGTTGAAATGAAAACTTGGGAAGAAAAGGAGCTGCACTGAAGAGAGGAGGAAGTGTAGTGGGAACAAGTACAGGAGAGTTATAGACATATTTGGGCACATCAACCCCAAATTTATATGTCGATAAACTAGGGCTCATCATCCCCTAAAAGAGTTGTTTCATGCCCTAAAGGAACATAGTCATTTGAATACATCATTCCCTAAAAGTTCCACCTGAGAAACCATCCAGAAATGGCCTAAATTAAACCATACTGACTGCTCCACTTGCAGGGTGCGATGCATAATGAGTGGTACACTGCCAGGATGTGATGCATACTGATTAGGCCTTCTATAGGGTGCGATGGGCGAGGATGGAGAAATGTCTGAGACAGTTTGCTAGGTGGTTTCTCATGGAATCTTCTAGAAACTTCTCCTATGCCACTTGCCTCTCTGAATTCGCCCAAGGATGAATAAGGGATCTAAGAAATCTCCAAGTGGAACCAATTGTAACAAGTGGAATGACACTAATCAAACCCCATGGATGACTCACACCCTTGCACACATCTATAAATGGATCTCCAATTCAAGAGATCTAGAGGCTGGAATATTGTGAATTGCAAGGAAGTGCTGATAGTTTGTAATTGAGGAAGGAGCATTGTATTGTTGGTGTGATCTTTCTATTTCATGAGGTGAAGAAGGATTGAAGCTGGGAGGATGATGCTGGATCAGACAACTGGGTTGTAATTCTCCCTTCTATTAATAAAGTTCTTCAAGTTTTCTTCCATATGACTGTGAAATTGTGAATGCTATCATTTGTTCATTATATATGTGATTTTGTAATGTTTATGTTGTAATAGATCATGGTGCTTTGAGGGTTATTTGTTGCTGTATTTGTGCAGGTACTCTCCAAGTAGTTTAAGTATGGAGAGGAGTTGCGGGATCTGTCAAGGGGGAGAGAGAGCAAGCAAGGGATTAAGTGGAAGTTCTAGGTTGGTTCCATTATCTTTCTCTTATCTGTTACACATAGAAGAAATCATTGAATTGCTTTAAACTGTTGTTTCTAGGGTAGCTGTCAAACCTAGAGGGCTAGTGTTCTATAGGAATTCTAGTTTTCCCAGAAACAAATCGGTGACTCCACTGGGGAAGAAAATTTTTTGTTTGTTGTTATTGCTTGTTTTATAAACTATAAACAGAGCCTGAAGTCAGCCAGGTAGCCTTCGAACTACTCTTGCTCTGCAATTGCATAGTAGATGAATGTTGCTTCAGTCAATCTCTGGTTTATTTTATGAATTAAACATTTGACTTACAAGCATTCTAGATGCCCTTTTGGTAGCTTAGTAACCTCTCAAGATATTCCTTCATACCTTTCTCTTTATTGTTCATTAAAGCTCAGCTTAATTCACTGAAAACAGTTGCACATCTGAGCCAAAACCCATTTCATTTGCGCTCCCTGGACCATCGCATTGTCTTCCACTGTAACCCAGTATGAATCGCACCTCCTGAGTGTGGTAAGTGCGATGCATCCCTGTTTCTGTGAAGCCTAGGTGTGATGACTGACTGAACTCTTTTTCCATTCTAGAAATTGGGGGTTTTTGACCTTGTTTTCAGTTTTGTTTAGTTGTTTTGCTGCATATGAACAGAGCCTCCTTACTGAAGCCTACTTGCATCACATAAATCAGCCTCAATTAGAATAGGATTAGTGAATGTTTTTGTGTATTTGTTCATCATTTACAATCCTTTGTTGAAAAGTTGTTTAAATCGATTTGTCACTTTGATGCAAAAAGTGTCGTAATTGTTGTTTTGTGTCGAAAAGAGAAGTGTCGTGGATTCTTCCTTCCCATGATAGTCGATTGAACTTTTCTTCATGTATTTGGTTTGATTTGTCTATACTCGAAGTGTCGAAAGCATTTTTTTTATTCAAAATTGAAAAGTTTCATGGAGTCTTCCTTTCTCTTTTGAAGAAGAAATTGTCGAAAATGTCATTTTGAATGAAATATTTCAGATCTTTGCTGCATTTAGTTTTCCTGTTTGGCATTTTTCACATTAAGGAGAATGAAAACAAATACATGCATTTGCATTTAGCAGTTGTATATTTGTGTGTGGAAAGATGATTTAGGAAAATGCACTAGTGTGTGCTCTTTGCTCTTTGCTCTTTGCACTGTAATTTTCTTTCCCTAGTAGCTAGGATTTTCATTGCACAAAATAAACAAAGATTGTTTATCATTGTAGATTGCATTTTAAGAATTTCAAATCATCATCACACAGTGAACCATTGAAAGACAAGCTCTAAACAAGATCAACTTTAAAATAAATTTCAATAAACCTAACAATGCTTTGGAAATTAATGCAAAATATCTAGAGGTCTAGGCTAGAGACGTGTTCCGGCGTCATTAAAACTAGTGGTTATCATTTTCATTGAAGGTTGGGTGATTCCTCCTCCTTGATATGACAAGTGCTAGCACGAACTTGTGCTCCCCGTACTGTCGCATATATATTGGGAGACCACAGTAGGCTTATATCCTTTATCCATATGAATATGAGTCTGTCGCCTTATTGATCGTAATGCACTGAACACAACATTCGGGAAGATTGACTGCTGTACATAAGTCCTTGGTAATTTCTCTTTAATTTATCACTAAGGTGTATATTGCAGTTTTGCGATTGGTTTGGTAATCCCTCTGTCTAGATTTTCCAGAGTAGTCACTTTCATTCCTTTTTGACTCTTTAAAAGAAAAGGTCCATCTGAGCACTTGTATTTTCAGGCTCATTAAAAATTGAAGGAAACTAGAGTCATCTTTAACATTTTCTCGACTCTTAAAAACTGAAAAAGCAAAGTTGTGTCCAAGCGTCATTAAAATTAATTGAATTCAGAATAACATCTTTTTCCCCTTAATTTTGAGTTGTTCAAGTAATCTGCAATCGTGGAATAAAGTCAATCAAAACCCCATCGTTCATGGAGATTAGCAAGTCAACCGTCTTTGACTCTAGAAGTGAAGCCAATCCAGACAAAACGGTCTCGTTTAACTGAGTCCAATTCATCTGATTTATTTGGAACTTTTGTTTCAACATCATCAGAGGCTCCAATTAATCTAATTATTTTTGGTACATCAGCCTTTAGAGAAGAAGTTCTGCAGTTACAAGAGGACATTAGAACTGATCCTAGTGTAACGGTAGACACTTCTGTACCTGAAACAACTCCATCTAGATTTGATCCAGAATCCATCTCAGTTCAAACTGAGGCTACATTTGAACCAGTAGTTATTCAAGAACCTCCCTTTGATACTGAAGTTCATTTACCTAAACATCTGGAAGTCGAGTTTCAGCATTCAGAAGGTGTCACCCCTCCAGTATCTGTCACTACAGAAGCTATACCTTCTTCAGCTCCAGAAATCTTTTACGGACCTGACGGTCTACCTCTTCCACCTGGTCTGATTGCTATAGAGGAAATAGTAGAGGATCCTCCATCTAGTACCCTGTTACATTTTGGAACTGGGATTCATTTGTGTCCTTCTACTCCTGAGTTTGGCTCTTTTAATCCTCTTTCATCGCAAGTTCCTGTCGAATCACTTGGAAATCTTTTGGATAGGCTAAACATGTCTGAGCAACCATCAACATATAGGAATATGTCATCTAATGCAATTGTGGCATAACTTCCTGCTGCTCTTCCTACGATGTTTGCTGGTATACCATCTGTTCCAGTTGGTTACCAATCACTAGCAGGAGTCTACTCAGGGGTTGCTTGGGCACCATGGTCTACTCCTATTTATTCATCCGGAGTCCCATATGGTATTTCTTATGTAGAAACTCAACAATTTGATCCTGCACGCCAGTATCAATTTGGGCAAACTAGTCTTCAAAGACCGATATATCCTTTAAAAACTAGACTGCCACCATATGGAGGGCAGTATGTTTTTTCACTATTTCCTAATGGGGAACAACCATATGAGAGTTTCCAAAAAAATTTAGGTCAAACTGGAATTAGATCTAGTGGTTGGATACCAATACTGCCAGAACAACCAAAGGTTGTATATCCAACGAAACCAATCCAACCTGTGCCAAATATTCCCACTACACCTGCTATTATGGCTGTGTCACAAGCACAAGAACAGCATATTGCGTCTCAACCTCAAGTCTCTCAGGGTGTGATATAATAGCCACTTGTCTCTACAGCTCAACCGTAACCTCAAGTTAGTGCTCCTTTATATGGAACGACTCAGGCACAAATGGGTATTGTTAATCCACAACTTGGTCAATCCTACGACATTGGGCAACAATAAATAGTCCAACAACCATGGTAGCCTCAATACCAAAAACCACAATTCTAGCAAACCCAACCTCAGTTTAGGCTTGGTTTACAAGCTCAGAATGGATTTGGTCAATATCAAGCCTACCGAGGACCTGAGCAACAAAGCTTTGTAGGTTATGGATAGCTGCATTTTCAAAACGGTTATCGACAACCACACTATACTAGTGATGTTCAACAACCATATCAAAATTACCAGCATTAGATACATTATGCTGGTATGAAAATACCTACAGCTTAGGCGATTCCATATTATCTTGGGTATGCTCCACCTAACCTGAATCAATAGTTTCCTTTTTTAGCAACTCTGTAATTACCAGATTTGAATCGGCTGGCGAATGATCCAATTTCATACACCCCTTGGTGGCCAGTGATTCCTCATAAACTTCCCTCTGATATTCCTAAGTTCAATGGAAATCCAGGAGAAGATCCATCGAATCACGTAATGAATTTTCATTTTTGGTGCTCGTCTAACACCCTAAATAATGATTCAATTAGGCTTCACGATTTTCAGAGAATGCTCACTGGTCCAGCAGCAAAATGGTATATTGAATTACCTAGAACTTCATTTGATAACTTCAGCATCCTTGCCACTACTTTTCTAACCCACTTTCAGTTACCCATTACGTACGAAACGGGAACAGAACTCCTTACCAACTTTAAACAGACCACGTCCATTCACATATCTGATCATATTCATGAGTGGCAGCGTCGTTGTCGAATGAAAAGGACATATGTTCCTGATCAACTTTTAGCTGAGTGGTTTATTAAGTCCTTATTGCCATCTATCACTGAGGACGTGGCGAAAGGAGGAGTTTTCACTGAAGAGTAAGTCATTACTTGTGCCCAATATTTAGAATTGATCTATAATCAGTCTGACACACTCTACGACAAAATTCCTGATGCTCCTAGACCAGCTTTTTCTGTTCCACCTCCTCCTAAATTGAATAGGGACTCTCATGCCGGTGATGGTGTGATCGGGGCCTCAAGCACACAAAATGCAAGAGGTCCATCTGGTCAAGGTCTTTTTGTTTCTAGTCAGAATGCAAAGGAGAAACCTCTTGCCTCAAAGATCAATGCCATGTCATCTAACAAAGGCAAGAATCCAAAGTAACCAGGGGGCAAGAAGAAGGGAAAAATAACAAGAAGAAACAGGAGAATTCCACTCCTGAAAAATCATCTGAGAACCCTACTGGGACAAAGAAACCTCCTCGTTTTCCATGTTTAATATGTAACGAGGATCATTATATGAGATATTTTCCACATCGATCTGAGGTTTCGAAACTTTTGAAGGCTTCGAATACCTCAGCGGTGTTGACTGATCTGTTTCTAAACCCAAAAACTAATCTGGTTTCTATCGATAATGCTTCCACATCCCAAGTGCTAATGCTATCCATCTCAAAAAAGAAAAATGATGCTTTGGTATCAATAAGGAGTAAATATTATAGGAATCCATCGTCGTCAGACAACCAGACTGCTAATCAACCTAGCAGTTCGACAATGACTTCACCAGAAGTTGTTCCACCCATTATTCCTGAATTAACTATAAAGCCACCAAAGGGAGTCATACATAAATCAACATTTAATCCTTGTGCTCGAGCTGCTCAAAATTATAATATAGTGGAGGATCTGGCTCAATCGCCATTCGCTATGTTGACACTTGAGGTATTGCAAAATTGTCCCTCCCAAAAGCAGGCTTTGTTATCAGCAATAGGTGGGATCGATCCAATGGATTCCAATCTTGTGGCCTTTAATCATAAAGGATATACACCTCAATTGCCGACCCAACTTTCTTTCCTTATACAGGTAAAAGCCCTCAATAAAAATGTTCATTGAACCATCATTGATGAGGGGGCATCCACCTGTATTATATCAATGAGTTGCTGAAAAACTCTTGGTTCACCACCCTTGTCACGATCACCAACAACATTAAAAGCGTTTGATGGAAGAACGTACACTCCATATGGGATCTTAAGTAACTTGCAAGTTTAACTAAGGGGCAAGATAGTCGAAATTTAAGTCCAGGTCATTGATGGAAACCTTGATTACAATATTTTACTAGGAAGGCCCTGGATTTATGCTATGGTTGCTGTTGTGTCTACATATTTTAGAAAGATTGCAATTCCCTTTCAAGGTGAAATCAGAATCATTGACCAACTAGCCTTTTTTGCTAATGGTTCACAAGCTACTGGAAGCATTCCATTCATCCATGGAAGTTCACCATCACTTCAAAATGTTGGAGTAGGTCTCCTAAAAGACCCTTCATTAATGGGTACTTTTTCCCTCCCGCCTCCATCTAGTTTCGTGGAAGTGGCCACAGTGGAAACCTGTCAAACGATCTCTTCTACATCATCTGAGTTTAAGAAGAGTTCCGACTATTTTGATAATGAGGATCATCGCGAGGTGTTGCCACCAAGCCCCATCAAATCTTTGTACCAATCAGGTTTCTAGGCTTGGATGAGAAACCCAAATTAGAACTCGACGAGTGTTTGGGTAGATAGGTCTTTAGAATATGGTACCTCTTATGATCCTTGGTCTCGTATACATTCTACAGACGAAGGGATCATCCAATCAATGATGATAGAAGAGATGCCTTGGGAAGATTACCACCATTGTTCCCACCTTCAAGATGACAATGAAGATTATTCGAATGACCTCAATCATCCTTCAATCTTTGATTTTTTATTTAATTATGTAAATGCAGTAGATTCTGAGTGATATCTATCCAACATTGAAGAAACTATCGCCATAAATATTTCGACCAAACCTAATATTGTAGAGAATATTCATGTTGGCAAATCTTGTTCTCCATCAGAACTAGAGATTTACTGCGCTCTTTTTCGCGAATTCAGGGATGTCTTTGCGTGGTCGTATGAAGAAATGCTAGGCATCGACTTGAGAATTATTGAACATGAAATCAAGATGTATTCAGATGTCAAACCAGTGTGACAACGGCTTCGACCTATCCATCCGAAGAAAGCTGCTACCATTAAAGCAGAGGTTGAAAAACTTTTGCATGTTGGCTTCATTTACCCCATTCCTCTCACTGATTGGGTATCGAATATTGTTCCCGTGATGAAAAAACAAGGAATGATTAGAGTGTGCATCGATTATAGGGATGTAAATCAAGCATGTCCGAAGGACAATTGTCCTACACCCTTTATCAACCAGATTATTGATGAATGTGCGGATGTGAAATCTTTTCTTTCATGGATGGATTTTCCGGATACAATCAAATCAATATTCGCCCAGAGGATCAGTCAAAAACTACATTTATATGTCTGTGGAGCACATTCGCATATTGTAAATTACCATTCAGTTTGAAGAACGCAGGGGAAAATTTTCAGAGGGAAATGAATTATGCCTTCCATGACATCAAGCACATTGTTCAACCATATCTTGACGATCTACCTGCCCATTCGCGAAAAAGGACTGATCATCCATAGCATTTGAGAGCCATATTTTTACGTTGTCGACAATACAAGATATGAGTCAATCGGCACAAATGTGTGTTTTGTGTTGGTTCTAGTCGATTGCTTGGTTTTGTAGTTTCTAGAGATGGAATTCGACTCGACCCATTTAAGCTCCAGGCAATCCTTGACATGCCTCCACCTTCAAATTTGCTTCAAATTCAGAGACTCCAAAGGAAAGCTAACTTTCTGAGGAGGTTCATTCCACATTATTCTAAGCTCACTAAAGGTTATACACGTATTTTGAAAAAAGGAGTACCCTTCCACTAGGATGAAGTTGCACAAGCTTCCTTTGATGCTTTAAAAGATTCCCTGATAAAAGCATCATTAATGTACGCTCCTGACTATCAAAAATACTTCAACCTGTATCTTGCCGCTGTAGATACAACCATCGCTATAGTTTTAGTTCAAGAAGATAATGGAATTGAACATCCTATATATTATTTAAGTCATAATCTTAATGACACAGAAATCAAGTACTCTTATATTGAAAAGTTGGCTTTAGCAGCCGTTCAAGTAGTACAGAGATTTCGACACTATGTACTCTTTTGCAAAACTACAATTATGTCAGATTGCAACTCTATGACCTACATTCTGTCACATCAATTACTGGGGGGCAAATATTCCAAATGGATAGCCATTTTGCAAGAGTTTGATCTGGAATTCACCAAATCCAAATCAAAGAAGTCTCTCATCTTTGCAGAGTTACTTTGTGACCTTCCCTTGTCATCCAACGATTTAACATCCTAAGCATCAATCTTGGATGAGACTCTGTTTCTGATATCATCATGTGATCCGTGGTACAGAAATACTGGTCTATCTCCAAACCCAAACTTTTAGGCCTAACACCTCTCACTCTAAACAACAACGTATTCGATAGCAAGCCAAAGACTATCTGATCATTGGTGGTACACTTTACCGTCATTGTGTCGATACGGTTCTATGAAGGTGCCTCACGCATGAGGAGGCCAAAATTTTTTTGAATGATTTTCATTGAGGTGCTTGTGGGGGGCATCAATCTGGTTACGCTACTGCACAAAAAATCTTACGAGCTGGTTACTTCTGGCCCACCATATTCAAAGATTGCATAATTGCAGTCAGAAGTTGCCATGCTTGTCAGATTTTTTATCGCAAAACTAGATTACCACCTGCACCACTGCATCCAGTCATTGCTGTTGGGCCATTTGCTAAATGGGGCATTGATTTCATGACATGTAACCCCACCTCGGCTGGGGGGCATGGGTATATTATAGTCGCTATCGACTATTTTACAAAATGGGCCAAGGCAATGCCTACATTGAACAACAATGGCGAAATGGCTGCTCTTTTCTTTTTTAATCATGTAGTTTCTAGATTTGGTGTACCACAGGCTATAGTCACAGATCATGGGTCGCATTTTCACAATCACATGATGATCAAATTAACTGCCAAATTAGGACTGTCCCATGATAGTTCTACTCCATATTATCCGCAAGCTAACGGACAAGTTGAGGCAATCAACAAAGTCCTTAAGCCCATGCTCCAGAGAAAGATTGGAGTCCATAAACGGAATTTGCATTTAATCCTGTACTCAGCTTTGTGGACATAGAGGACTTCGGTGAGAAATGCGACCGGATTTATGCCCTTTCAATTGGTGTATGGTTTGGAAGCAGTCTTACCAATTCAGTGCGAAATCTCATCCCTCAAGCTTGCAATCGATTTGCTTCCCGAAAATTCTGAAGAAGAGGCTCGTTTCATGGAATTAATCCATCTGGATGAAACCTGTCGTGACACTGCATTGGGTAACGAAGCACATAAGAAACGCGTCAAGGCACAATATGACAAAAATTTCAAGCCTCGTGTCTTCTCGAAAGGTGACCTGGTCTTGCTTTACGACCAGGATTCTGACAAATTAGAAGCAAGTAAATTCAAACCATTATGGATGGGCCCTTACATGGTTAAATGAGTATTGACAAAAGGAGCCTACGAGCTAGTCAACTATGATGGGATTCCATTATCGCAGCCCCGAAATGGGTTGTATCTTAAACATTAATATGCTTGATTAATTATAGTAAACTCATTGTACATATGCTCTTATTGCATTTTTGAGTGTTTTCTTTTAGAGTTGTCAATTTGGTTAGGTAATCCGCTTTACATTTGTTGCAGATGTCAGATTTTTTGGAACCCTTTGTTAGTTATGCCGATGGGGCTACTCGTAGTATGCAGAACCTATCTTCTGCAGCCTGGGCCACTTTTGCTCCGAGTGGCGAGTTAGTGAGTTTTAGGGGGATATGCATTGGTCGATCGACAAACAACATCGCTATGTATAGCACACTGATTTAACTTCTCTCTGATGCCATTGCACATGGCATACGCTGACTCATTGTCAGGCTATATTCTCTTCTACAACTTACTGGTGTTTATTCTGTTCGGAACCCAGTTATTATAGCATGTTCCTACAAGTTAGGATTTTGGAAAGGCATTTTGATTCCATTAAATATCAACACATTTCGAGAAACTTAAAAACACTAACTGATTCATTAGAAAACTATGTGTTAAATAGACATTTGTAGCATTTGTGAAGAAAGCATTTCACATCAACATTTGCATTAGGATTTAGTCATTTAGCCAAAATAAAACTGCAAAAATCAAAAGTAGATAGTTGTTTGTAGTTTTTACAAAAAAAAATTGTGTCCAAAGAAAAATCAGTCATCTGACAAAGAAACTCAAGATGAATGCAGAAAAACATCCTAGACTAGTGATGATGGTGATAACATGTCACCGCCTATGCTATCATGCGCAGGAGCCTAGTCCAGCGACTCGGCACACTAGTAGTATGGCACTGTAACCTAAAAGGTAACTCATCGGTCCTGACATCCTGAATACTGAGAGTGAGACCATCAATTTGATCCTGCAACACTGCCAGGGTCTCTGATATGTCCAGATCCCGAAGGACGGACCTCCCTCGAACCTCTCTTGCTGGAGCGTTATCTGTCGCCCGTGGGCATGTCACTAGTTGCACTGGTCCAATATCTGCACACACATAAGAGTTTATTTAGCCTTAGTAACATCTAAAACACATAAGCATTATAAGACTGAAAAAACAGAGATATGGTCGAATCATTTTACCTATAACACTCCATTGCTCGCTAGCTAGTAAATCCAAGTCCGTATCACTGTGGAAATCCATCCCGACATATGAATACTCTACAAAGACCATCTCCTAGCGGTTGAACCACTCAAAAAAGGCATCAGAGAAGGAGATCTATGACTGGCCGGCATGTCTGGCCATAAGATCCATCCATCTCTGCATCCGTTGTTCCCTCTGTGCAGGCAATCCCAGTGAAATGTTTTGAGGTTGCATCAGTGGAATTCTCTCCAAAGAGAAAGCAGTCAATATGGATCCATAACCAAAGTTCTTTGTTCTTCCATTATTTACTTTAGACAATCTTTCTTTTATCACAGGAAGTATTGCCTCACACCAGTTGAACACCTTCAGTTCCAGGCACTCCAAGGCATACTACATGTAAGATCCGTTTGCCAAATGTAAGGCTGTGCTGCTAGCCAATCTAGCAAAGGTAAAAAAAATGGTCCTCAAAAGTCAATCTGTAACATCCCGGATATTAATCTTACCATCTCTACTGGGCTGAGATCCATCCCTGTAGAACTGACGAATGTAATCTTTCACATATTTGCCCCCACGAGCAAATCTTGATAGTGAAATAGGGGCACCACGCCTCGACAATCCCGTCAGAAAATAAATATCCTCGTCTGTCAAAGGAATAGATTTACCCCTGATCTGGAATACATGGTCAATAGGATCCCAAGCATCGAGAAAATACTGCAACAAACTGATCTATTGTCTCATGTTGGATATACGGAAGAACTTCAATAAGCCACAGTTTCTTAATGCATCCACTGTGCCCTGGTCATGTAAAGCAATCATATCCTCTTCTTCATGCTCTCATTCACACCATGTGACAACCATATTGATCCAACAAATATGTGAAATGCAAACAATAGATGAGTTAGGATCCAACTTTGAGAAAAAACAGGTAAAAATTTGATGAAAAACATTGTGTAAAGTTGCTTTTCTACGCCCATCGCACCCTGCCTTTGAGCAAGGTTAGATTCATACTGACTGGCTTGTTGACAGGTTAGTATGCATTTCACCTTTCGATATTGACTAGGTGTGACGATTTGGGAACGAAATCTTTAAACCCTAAGGGCCTAGAAATGTGGAAAAACTAGCTCAGAATCAAGAAAAAATGGAACTAAAATGAAGAGCTCAAGGACAGCTCCTACCTGGTCCTGACGGCGTGGAGAATGGTCCACAGGATCTCCCGAAATCAACCGTTGAAATTTGAGGGGGAAAACCACTCCAGAACTCCAAAATCCCAAACTTGAAAAGAAATTATGAAAGTGAAAGGTAAAACTACTTTTTATGTTTACTATTCATGTACTTCAAGTAATATGATAGTTTTAGTTCATATGTATGTATTTCTAATCAATTTGATGGAGTTTTGAACAGATCGAACAAATGATGAAAGAATCTGATATGCTAAACAGTGAATTGAACATCTTTGACCACCATTCAAACATAGTTTTGAGCTTGTGTAAAAAATGAAACCGAATCCAAGCATAGTTCCCCATGGTTCAAGCTTGTCAAAAAATGAACCATTTACAAGTAATTAACCTTTGTGATTACCATTCTATCAGCCTTTTGAGCCTTGGTCATGTACATCCCATTACCACCATCCCTTTGGTCTATCATACACTTCCACTTGGTTGTTTTACCCTTTTTGAGGAACAGTTGCGATGAGTGGTCTTATTAGCCAACCTCTTCACAGAGATCATCATGTTTTGAGAAGTTCCAAAATCACCGGAACCAGTTGCTACCCTAGACACCACTCGTTCCTCAAAATCGGGTCCTCTTTAAACCCTTTTCATACTCGTTAAATATGAAAAGATTGTCGAGCGCTTGTCGTTTTCAGCTCGTTAAAGTGATTGGAAATGTCATCCCTCCTGTATTATTTTATCCCTTTTTAGACCTAAGGGATTATTTTATGAAAAAGAACTAGTGGAGTTTTCTTTTTGTCCCTTTTCAAACTCTCTAAACATGAAAAGGACAAAGTTATTCTTGTCGTTAAACTCATTAAAACAATAGCGACAAACTTGTCCATCTAGATGAGACCGAGTTTCACTGTCGCTAGACTCGTTAAAACATTAAATAGTGACAGGTTTGCCTGAAGGGAAAATGATAGAACAAGCATATGTTATCCTCCTTAAGCTTGAAAAAAATAAATAGGTACTAGTTAGCAATGACTAGGGAAAAAGGGGAAGAGAAATTGAAGAATTTATGGTAGCAAGTTGCTCTTGAACATGACACTTTCATTTCATCACCGTTATTGAGTTGGGTTGGGTTATTCTGTTCACCAGTCATCTCATCATTGGTCTTTCATACCATCCATCTTTTGGGGTTAATGCTACCAATTCATCTCAGTGTCAACGACATTTTCAAGAGAAGTCATTCAGTCGAGAAACCACCATCCAGTTAATGTCTTATCCACTACAATACCTCCAACCTTCATTTTTTTCATGACTGCCATTCCTGAACCTTGTGTCGTTAGTTCATTTTCACCTCCAGAAAACATTTTCTTCATTTCATGTCGTAGATGTTGGATACATCAAGGCCCTCCTACAATGAGTCACTTCTTGTCGACATCAACTCATTATCCAAGAAGTTGACTTAGAAACAACCCTTTCAGTGCTTTAAAGCTTGCATACATCAATGGCAAGTTTCTCACTTTTGTCAATAGGTTGACATCAATGGCCTTCGACCGAAAGATTTTGCGTGGTGTTCGACGTCGGATCATATATTCACACCATGTAAACTGTACTATAGTACCTTGAGGGTCATTATCATTATCAATGATTCCTCTCGCGTCTATTAATAGCTTACATCATTGGCTGGTAATCAGGTGATGTCTTTCCATGTTCGACATCAAAACATCTCTTCACATGGATTGACTTGTACATCGAGCGAAGATTGAATGAGTTTGAAGACCTCGGATCTAGTTTCGTCCATACAGGCTGCGATATATTCAGGGAAATAAAAATGTACAAAGGCTCTACACAGATGGTCCTCCTAACCATGGATGATGGCTCTATATTTGAAGAATCACCAGTCTGCATCTGCAAACAACTATCTCATCTATGTAGATGAAATGAATTTATAAAGTTGAGCATGGGAATGCCTCCCTCAGTTAGATCACAAAAATTATAATATGATGATGTATTGTATTGTAACTTATGTAGGTCACCTTCTAGTTCGAAACTTCAGATCCTCATGATAAAGCATTTCACCTGACATCAATATTTACGACTTCATGCTTTAGCAGGTAGCTGTTATAGACATATTTGGGCACATCAACCCCAAAATTATATGTCAATAAACTAGGGCTCATCAACCCCTAAAAGAGTTGTTTCATGCCCTAAAGGAACATAGTCATCTGAATACATCATTCCCCAAAAGTTCCACCTGAGAAACCATCTAGAAATGGCCTAAATTAAACCATACTAACTGCTCCACTGGTAGGGTGCAATGCATACTGAGTGGTACACTGCCAGGGTGTGATGCATACTGATTAGGCCTTCTATAGGGTGTGATGGGTGAGGATGGACAAATGTCCAAGATAGTTTGCTAGGTGGTTGCTCATGGAATCTTCTAGAAACTTCTCCTGTGCCACTTGCCTCTCTGAATTTGCCCAAGGATGAATAAGGGATCTAAGAAATCTCCAAGTGGAGCCAATTGTAACAAGTGGAATGACACTAATCAAACCCCATGGATGACTCACACCCTTGCACACATCTATAAATGGATCTCCAATTCAAGAGATCTAGAGGCTGGAATATTGTGAATTGCAAGGAAGTGCTGATAGTTTGTAATTGAGGAAGGAGCATTGTATTGTTGGTGTGATCTTGCTATTTCATGAGGTGAAGAAGGATTGAAGCTGGGAGGATGATGCTGGATCAGACAACTGGGTTGTAATTCTCCCTTCTATTAATAAAGTTCTTCAAGTTTTCTTCCATATGATTGTAAAAATTGTGAATGTTATCATTTGTGAATGCTATCATTTGTTCATTATATATCTGATTCTATAATGTTTATGTTGTAATAGATCACGATGCATTGACGGTTCATTGTTGCTATATTTGTGCAGATACTATCCAAGCGGGTTAAGTACGGAGAGGAAATGCGGGATCTGTCAAGGGGGAGAGAGAGGAAGCAAGGGATTAAGTGGAAGCTCCAGGTTGGTTCCATTATCTTTCTCTTATCTCTTACACATAGAAGAAATCATTGAATTGCTTTAAACTCTTGTTTCTAGGGTAGCTACCAAACCTAGAGGGCTAGCATTCTATAGGAATACTAGTTTTCCCAAAAACAAGGAGGAGGCACAACATGCATAGATTGATGAAGCTACGCCCATACAAACTATGGACCCATCATAGTAGATGGCACAAAGCAGATAGGGTGAGTGGTGTTGTTGATCATATGCACGGGTATTCAGGAGCATGTCATTGTGTGGAAGCATGCAATCCCATCCATTGGCACACTCACCAAGGAGAAGAGAAAGAACCAAGTTTGACTTGAGCTGGACATGTACTTCGATGAGTTGATGTGCATAGCCACCAGCACATACTTGGAGATCAAAAAAGACACTATGCATCAACACGTTTCTGGTCCAGATGCACTCAAGAGTATGATGCACATGTGATTAGATGAGTTGGACAGAGGAGCAAAACCAGTGTACCCAGATGCAAGGGAGGCAAGATTTTTCTTTTACCAAGATGTCACCATTGAGCATGTGGACACCATCATGGACTACCAAGCTTGGCATCAATTCGCCACCATCGACCATCGCAAGGATGTCGAAGAGTTGGTCTTTCCACAGTTGTCCAAGTCTTAGTGTTGTCTTTCATGGCTTACTCAAGCCTATTTTGTCTCACATGGGTACATGTGAAGATTGTAATGTAACATCTTGTAAAAGTGAAAGACCAAGTGTCGATGGTCGAATGTAACAGTCCTGTAGTAGTTGAAGAGTCATGAGGGTAGGTGAAAAGTCACAAAGGGGAATGTCAAGGGTCACCCCACCCTTTTCTATTTATAGAACCTCATAGATCATTGTATAGGCTTTTGGGATCCAAGCTTCCGATAGGTGTATCTTAGAGAAAGGTTGGATTGTGTTGTAACGAGCCTTAGCTTCTCCACAGTGCAAAGCTAGTATATCTCTTTGGAGGAGTAGGCGGCAGTGACTATAATGTTTCTTTTTCAGGACTAGTAGTTGGACATGGTTGCATGTATCTTTGGAACTTTCACTTTCTTAATATAGCAGAGACAACAGAGTTCATGCATATCTTGTTATTGTATTTCAGCTCTCTAGGTTATGCTAATGATATATGTAGTTGTTTTCTTACACATGTATGTATTGATTGTTTCTATATATGTATGCATGAATATTGTTAAGATGTGATGGTGGTTAAACCATCACTTTGGATCGTTGGTTCACTTGCCTTCCATCTTGTGATGTATCTTTTCTCGTGTGTTCCCTTCCAAGCCACGTGTTTCCACAGGTTTCCAAGGCATGCACTTATTCCACATTTCGTGTGTTGGAACTGTCATGCATCTTCTTTGGCTTGCTGCATTGGTCACACCCTTGCTACCAACAAGGACATCCTACTTGCCTCTGTGCGCCACTGTAGTCGAAGTGATACCGTATGACCCACTGCTGGGACCCCTACACCAAACAGCTTGAGGTCTAGTTGGAACTTCTTACCAGGGAGATCCTCTGACATGTTTGCAGGTCCGAGATTTTCAATAATGACTCACGCTCAAAATTGGAATTAGTTTAGCTAATGATTGATCTCTTCAACTTGGAGTTTAAGGATGATGACTCCCTGATCCTATCCTTAATGATTAGAGCCATCATGCATGATATAGAATCTTGGTGTGCAAAGTGTAGACCTAGGTTTAAAGTGAAACAACCAACAAAAACCATCAAATACCAACCTTTTCGGCATCATCCACAAGAAAGTGAAGTCTCACCTAAGGTATCTTATGAGGAAATGTAGAAACCTTGATAGTGTTGCAGTAATGAATGAGACATGGAGCCTATGCTATTGTTATCATTCTTAAAATAAAATAATTGTAATTTGTGTAGTGCATCAATCATTAACAAAGCATTAATAGTTCATAATAGATAAACCGAATCATTTATACCATATAGTGCAACAATAGATGGTGAACCCATCAAATAATTGCATTATTTAATAAAATCCTTCATTACATTATAACTGTCGTGGCTCACCAGCCTAATCCAACAAGTTATAGTGAAAAATAATTACACATACACACACCTATATCTCTATTTATCTATACTCTCGATTGTTTATATATTTACATTAGGGCATAAGATGAAAAAACATCCTACTTTTACTGTGGGAAAATCTTATTACCATAGGAAAGAAATCCACGAATTACCCTAAAGTAGTTCCTTCTTTTTTGTTTTCAATGCTTTGATCTTTATTTAAATATTTTGCACAAAACCCTATTCACGGTGATCCTCTATGTAGATCCAAAAAGATTCCATAAAAATATTACTCTAACAGCTCCCCAACACTCAACAATTATGAGGGTCTTCAAATTTTATGGGGGTCTTCAACATTTCTTCATGCCATGTATTGCTTTCTTAGTCGTTTGATGTATGGTGTTAATTTCCTCTATGACTATGAATGCCTCTTCCTATAAGGTCTCAAAAAGTTGCAATATCTACTATGTCTCAATCCTCAAATGGTTTAGGTATTTTAGTAGTTGTGATTTTTCTCAATCCTTAAATGATTCACGTATTTTAGTATTTATTCTTTAGTAGCATGCTAACTCAATAATTATGGGGCTCTTCAACTTTTCTACACCATCTTGTATTGCTTTCTTGGTTGTTTGATGGATGTGTTGATTTCCTTTGTGACTGTGAATGCCTCTTCCTGTGAGGTATCAAAATTTTGTGATATTTTTTGTTGCTCAATCCTCAAATGATTCAAGTGTTTTAGTAACCTTTATTTTTCTTTCATGGCCTCTCGAAACGCCTTGTGTTGTAATGTGTCGAAGTTGTCCTATATCTACTAAGGTTTTTCTTGTGCAGTCTAGATCTTCTTTAATATGTCATTAACTTCTACGCTTTATGTCGACATTGCACATATTTGTTGTCCCTTCTCATTCAAATCACGACATTCTTCATCTAATATTTTTAGTTTATCGATAATTTTTGTGACCCATTTTTCCTCTTCTCAATGCTCCCACCCTCGCGGGATGGTCACAAATTTCTTCTGTGACTTCATCTCTTCCATATTTTCCTTTAGTTTTTGTTTGGCCTTTCCAATATGTATCATATTCCCCTCTACTAGTATGTATACTTCGATGGGTGTATGTGGGAGATTACTATAGATCTCCTCAACTACTTTCTTGATGGTTTATTCTCTCTATTCTTCTTACTCCCTCTTGGGATTTAGCTACATTCACTAGTAGAAAATGAGAAATTAGTGACTAGGTGACTAAAAATGTTAATCACCAGAACTTTTCCAAGTGAAATACTATCAAAAATGTGCAACTAGAAAGGAATAATTTAGTTTAGGAACAAAAATATAGCTACCTAAAAAATACTTCAATAATATGAACCAGTCATTTATGTTAGGCATTTTAATTGTGTCACTTCAACAATCAAACTTACAAGTGATGGGGGCTTCAAAGGTTGTTGTATATTGGATGAAAGGTTATACTTCCTTAAACATTTCTTTATTGGATCAGTGGATTATTAGAGTTATGGAACTTATTAGAATCTTTAGGGTTATATCCTTTGACCACATTCGTAGAGAACTAAATTCAAAGGCTAACAAATTATCCAAAATTGGAGTGGTCTTATAGCTAGGTCAAATACATTATGAAGAATAATTTTGAGGAGAAATGTTGTTAGTAGAGGGCACATTTCCTTTAGTTGAAGACTTAACTTCTTATGCGCATCTACATTTTTTACTATTATGGTCCTATCCATTGAACTTAGGGTACTAGTTTTTAACTTGGATGTCGAGTTGTTTATCTAGTTTGAACATACATTATGAACATAGAAATATTAGACTCTTATGAAAATTTTTTGAATCCTTGGGTATTTTGATATTGTTCGAAAATTAGATGTTGCACATATTAGAATATCACGTCATACATGTGAATAAGATTTAGTATACATTACATGATGTAAATTACACCTTTGCATTAATAATATGTCTATCCCACCAATGAACCAATGTCTGATTAACATTTATGTGAATTCTTAAATTAAATAAGAACTCAAGACCAACAACCTATGGATATGATCACTTAACAAAAATTCTATATTGGGGTATTCAAAGAGGAATCCACATGCACCAACATTATTGGCAAAAGTTTAACCCATAGAGTTATATGTGGAGTTCAATATGGACTTGTAGCTAGTGATGCACATGTATCATGCGGTGATTGAAATTAAGGCTGACTACTTATATATATGGGTGATTGAATGTGAATCCATTGATATATATTTTACACCGGAAAATCTAATGCTGATAAATATTTCTAGGTACATATGGGTGAAAACTCCAATGCTGTACTCCGATAGTTTGACCATACTGTCAGATATCTAAAGAGCATTCAGTTTTCGTTGGATACATAAATTACCCATCAAAATACCATAAATATTACACTATATCTATGAAGTATATAATACCATAAACATTACACTATATCTATGAAATATATAATACTATAAACATTACATTATATCTATGAAATATATAGACTTTAAAAAATGCATATAAAAAGGTGGATAATAAGAATGCAACCTGTCATTATTCAAATTAAAAAATAAAATTTTGTATTCAACGTTCCCTTTCCCACTAGGGAGTAACCTGTTAATTCTAGTTCAATGAGCCAATTTACAATGGTTTGTCAAAGTGTGTGCCATAATAGAATTATGGTAGATTTCTTACTCTCACTTGTAGCAGTGAAGGATTGTGACCTAATCGCTATGAAGGTGGGTGTAAGAAGTAATGTTAATGAAGGTGGTAGACATAATTTGATGGAATATATAGGAATGATACCCATGTTTCCACAGGGTTTCCATCAAAACCATTATGCTAGACAAAGGGCGCCTATTCCTCCCCAAAATTTCCTATGGCGATGGTGAATATGCGTTGGCAACCAAAGTTCGAATAACATGCCCGAATCTCTACTAAAAATATTACCATGAGTAGGAGGAAGAAGGCGGAGACAACGAGTCTTAGGCTCAACCATTGTTTCCATAATTGGAGAAGGAGGTGAAGGAATCGGTTCCAACCCTAGGAGGGTTCGTGTTTCCCAAAGTGAATTGGAGAGCCCTAAGGATACTATCTGGATTATCACCAATGGTACTCTTAAATGGTCTTCTTTTAGAAAAATCATTCTTCTATTGAGGGCATCTAATAGCTTAGTTAAAAATCTCTCCCATGCCTTTGATTACCGCGAAGATAAAACCATTGATAGGCCCCCTAGGTTTATACCATTCCTAAAACCAAGAGAATCTCATTCAATAACACATGTCCATGCTCGATAGTCAGGTTCAAAACAATATTCCATTATCTTTATCAAATTTTTTATTCACATGGAATAAGCACCAATTTTAAGATATGCATTAATGAAATAAGTGTATTGCATGGTTCCCAAAATTCAAACCAACACCTTGTACATTCCTAAATAATATTTTTCCCTCTCGGGCTCTTCTCCCTTTCTATATGAATCCATAAGCATGTGTATTGTTGCAAGAGTAGGATCAATGAATGATTTTTTTTTCATCTCAGCTAAAATATTTTCCACCCTTTTATATTCATCTGCATGCCTGTATTCATTTACATGGTTCACAGTCTAAACTTGTTATATCTCAAGTGCATTCATACCCACATATATATTGTAAGCGCTCTCCAATAAAGAACAAATTGTCCTAGTTTTCTTTCATGGCATATTGTAATTTCATTTGCAGGTTCATGTTGCATCATTGATCTTTCTAAGAGTTGAAAAATTTAAGAATGGCATACTTTGTTTTGTAGGTAATGCCAACAAAGTCAGAAAAAAGAAGAAGCCAAATTTTGGAAGAAACAAGATTACTTCTAGATATCTAAGGTATGCAACTTGTGAGCACTCAATTTTCTTGATTTATCATATTTTTGAAGTCCAATTACATGAAGAGTTTTATGGAGAATTATCCCACCACAAAAACAACAAGTTGGAAAGAAAATCATTGGCCTTTTTCTTCTATAATGGAAGAAATAAATCCTCAATTGTGAATTGTTAAAACAATGCCAAAAAATTTAATATCTAAACTACTTGGGCCATATAGCCACCTGAACAAGTGATATTGAACTTCTCAATCAGCCTTACAACCTTGGTGATGAAACTAGGGGTAATATATATTTCCCCAATACATTATAAATGCTTTGTAAAATGATATAAATCTTTACAGACAACATAAAGAGAAGCAAGTAGTGCTTCCCTTCAAATTATGGCAAAACAAGAGAGCCAAGTTATAAAATTGGAAACATGGGATAGGTTAATCCTCTTTAATGACCCAAAACCTCCTTACCTATGTTTAATTCATGCATTTATTGGTCTAGAGAGATCAGAGATTGACCCTTACAATTTTTGGTAACTCCTCTCTTGGTTGTTTTTACTTCAGTTTTGGACAGCTCTGAAGTAATACAATTCTATTGTGATCTATTCTCTATAGTGATTCTATTTTCTATGTTGGTATCCTTCCATCCCCTTAGATTTTATTTGCTCTTAAAACATAGATTTTAGGCTTTAGTTTTTCCTCAAGCCACCCAATTTTCACATTTCTGATGTTTCATATGTCTACCACACATACACAAAAGACACAACTTCCAAAGGAACCATTGGTGGAAGGAATGGTCAACCTAAGCAAGTGTGTTGTAATTTGCGGCATGTTGTAATTTGCAACATTTTCCTCTGGATTATATGGATAACCACATTACAATAATGTATGGGTTTCTATTTTCATATTCATAATTCCATACCACAAGTTACATGGAAGAATGTGTGGTAAGAACTGGATCTTTTGGAATTGTCTTTGAGGTGAGTATTTTTCCCAACTCCAGCAAATTAGCTTGTGGAAATGTCTTATTTTTTTCATGCTAGGAATGAGAAGCCACAGATATTACATTTAACATGATTTAATAAGCATATTGTAAATTTCTTATACTTTTTCTCCCTTACCTATGCTAAATTCTTAGAGACAATGGATATTGTAGCAATTTAAAAGGTTTTTTTGGACAAACAATATAAGAACTATGAACTACAAACAATGCGCCTTTTCAATAATCCAAATATTATCTCTCTAAAGAATTTTTTTCTTGGGATTCTAGTGGATACTACAGTATTTAAATCACCACTGAAACACACCATGTGCATATACTATCACTCCATACAATGTTTAACTCATTTGGAAGTGCATTACCACAAGAACAGAGCATCTATCATTACACTATCTACATAGAGAAGTTATAAGTTAATGAATAATCTTGAATATTTGTGAGACCAACAATATAAAATATATATTAAAGCATTTCTAATCCAATCAATTCACCCATGTTATAATTCAACTCCAGATTGTAATAAATAAATTATAACTAAGATTACCTTTCGAGATCTTGGATAGAGGAAAAGTATGCAACAAAAAAAAATAATATATATATATATATATATATATATATATATATATATATATATATATATATATATATATATATATATATATATATATATATATATATATATATATATATATATATATATATCCCACTCTGCAAACCCTATAGATCTACATTTAACCAATCCAATTAGTGAATTGAAATCATAAATGATAAATTAAATCCCTTTATCTATAATCTACTCAATGATTGAGGTATAAAAAGGGTGGCGAGCTATAATGGTGGGCCGAAACCAACCAGGTCGTCCCCTATAAAAGAGATCTAGATTATAGAGGAAAAATTAATCATAAAGTGCACAAAGGGATAAAATAAAACCTAGTTTGAGACTTGTATTATAGGATGTTCAGTCTATTACATCTAGATCCATCTATTTAAGGTCCAAACCAACAACGTAGTTCTGTAATAATAACTCCTTTTTTTTTTTGGCCATGGTTTGGCTTATTTTTATATATTTTATAGTTACATAACAAGATTTAAATCAGTCAAATCAAGTACAAAATAAATGTAGGGAGATCATAATAGTTTTCCATTGAAAGGAATTATTATTTAGCCATAGTCCAAACAAAAATAATCGATATTTTGTGCATGAGAAACTGAAAAATCTGCATTTTTTTCAAATCTAGAAATGATTCTAGAAATCTGGAAAAAATGATTGTTTTTTATAAATCCTCTGCAAGGAATGCTTCATATCTCCCTAAAATGACTAATTTTAGAAAATGGCTAGCATTTACTCAATTTCCTATGTTAGAAGAAAAACCCATGTCCCAAAATTTTGAAATTTTCCCTCATTTAAGGAAAATCGAGGAGGAGGTTAGCAGCTTGAAAAATTGTGTGAATTTGGTCCTGAAGTATTAATTATACTCCAAAAATAGATATGTATACCTAGTTTCTTTCTAACACATGTGGGAGCATGAAAACATCATTATGAAAATAAACCATGTCTCTATTTTCTCCCGGAAGTGTGCCCATGTGTCAAACCCCAAATTAGTGTAGGAGTAGGCCAAAATGTGTTTCATGCTCCAATATGATCTTGTATGATCCTTTCTCAGTTTGTTAGTTCATTTTAGTGATTAATTGTTGATGCAAGTATACAGAGGTAGTTTGACCAAGCCTTTGACCAATTTTTTCCTGTGTTTATCTGAGAACTTGGGCATAATCAAAATAACACAAAAACCAACATTAATAACAATTTTGATGTAATCTTATTAAAAAAAAGGAAATATATTAAATAATGAAAAATTACCTAGTCACTCTCTAAGTTTAAGATAACATCCCAACAATTGTGTAAAGTGATAGTAATAATGATGTAAAGTTGTGAATGATCATAGAGAAAAAGATGGATTAAATATGAAAATTTAGGGGTCTCACAAAGGTTGGAACACTTAGAAAACATTATTGAGCATGACATGAATGATTTGAAATGACAGATGGCATGATCGTATGGGGGAGGCTCCAAAATTTGAATAGAGGAAAAATTTTGGAGGGTGTTGTAGCAGCTACAACATAGTCAAAGGCATAAGAGATTTATAAATAAAGAGGACTTCAGAAAAGAAAAGTCACCAGTGAAGTAAAGAATGAGGGTGATCATCCCACTCTTCCTTCATTTTCTCCTCCTCTTTTGAGACCTGTCTCTCCTCCTCATTCTTCAATCCTTCTTCTCTGTCAAATTTTTCGTCGCCATCTCCTCATAAGAAGATTTCTTCAAAGAAGCCATTGTTGAAGTTTGGTGTTAAGCTCAACTTACCATTTTATAATGGTGAGCTTAATATATATATGTTATATAATTGGATTCTATAGATATAATTTTATTGATGCATTCAACAGATTGAGGAAGAGGAGGTAAAGATTCAACTAGCCACTCTTTGTCTTGAAGGTACAACACAAGTTTGGTGGGAAATTAAACTTCAAAAAGGTAACAAAAAGAATTGTAAGCTCCTTTCTTCATGTTTAGAACACTAATGCATTAAAGAGGAAGTTGTATCCTTTAGCTTGCACTCATAAAGCAATTATGGAATGGTAAAATTTCAGATGAAGAAAAGGACAAAGTGTGCAAATTTTTACTAAATAATTTAGGAAGAAAGCATTGGCTTTAAATATTCTATTAGATTCTCCAAAGGCACTTTTAAAATATATTGGTGCATTGCATATTTATCTTCACCATACTTTCCATTATTTAATCCAACTAATTTGGTTGAAGTATGTGTCCAAGCTACTCATCTTGAGTCCAAGGGAAAGAATGTGCATAACTTTTTTTCAAAGAAGAAACCATCCAAGTTCCTTGAAGGAAAATTTAAAGGAAATATCAAGAAGGCCACTATAGTGAAGAAGAAGAAGAAAATTCAACGTGTTTTCACTGTAAAAAGAAAGGGCATTATGACGCTCACTGTTAGAAATTACATCCTCACGTAAGTCCTAAGAGGTTTGGAGGTAAAGGAAAGCAAAATACTATTACAACAGTGCAACAAGATTTGGGATCTAATTGAGGGGATGAAACACAGGTCATAGTTGTTGGAGTGCAAGGTAAAAAAATTTATCATGCTAGTTCTATTTATTCTGTTCTATCTTCTAGTATTGAAAGTAAAAGAAGTGAGATTTTCATGTAAGGGTAATTATTAAGCATATGAAAGTGGATACTTCTTTTTATAGTATTTTGCAAGTGAATTTGATATCTAAAGTGATTATGAAGAAGATGGGATTAGAAACAACACCTCATAAGAAACCATATGCTCTCGGTTGGGTTTGTGATAATGCAAAGTTGCAAGTGATGAAGTAGTGTAAAATTACATTTGTTGTCATATCTAAATTTGTTGAAGAGGTTGAATTAGATGTGGTTCCTCTTGATATTTGTGAAATTGTTTTGGGAATCCCTTATTTGTATGACAAGAAAATCATATTCTTTAAAAATGGGAACAAATATCGCCTCACCAAAGATGGGGTGCAGTATATGTAAGAGTGCATAGAATGAAGAATAATTTATCACTTGTTAGTGTAGGGAAAATGAAGAGGCTCATAAATTGAAGCAACAATTTTGTGCATTTGGTTGTGAAAGCAAAGGATATTGAAAAATATGACACTTTTAAAGGTTGAGATCCATCTCATAAAGATGAATTAGTTAAACGCATTTCTAACTATGATGAGTTTTTTCGAGAACTTGAAGGATTTCCTCCTAAGAGGGAGATTCAACATAGGAGTCAACTACAAGAAAGTGCCCCACTACATGATTTTGGAATGTATAGGATGCCTATGATTGTGAATGCAGAGATTAAAAAGAAAGTTCAAAAATTTCTTTAGAAGGGAGTCATCAGGCCTAGTGCCTCTCCATGCAGATCTCCTATTGTTACAATACCAATGAAGGATGGTATGTGGAGAATTTTTGTTCATTTTCATGCACTATGTTGTAGCTCCTAGAGACAACCTTCGAGTTGAGGGAAGTTAATGCCTAGGACATATTAGAGTATTTGTAATATTTTTCCATTACCATTTAACCTTTGAAACACACCATGAATTATAAATGGTTCAAATATATCTTCCAAAGGGCATATTCAATTATTAACAAAAAACTTTGGAGAGGACTTAACATACGACTCTAGTGGTTAGCTTGTAGAAACACATTGTTCATTTGGTCGTTATTGCATGCATGAAATAAGAACATGAGGAATTTTTTTTTAATACACATGGCTAATTACAAAATCCTATGCATCAAACTTCAACAAGAAAAAGATGAGGTGAAAAATGTAAATGAAAATTAAGAGAGCATGGAGCATATATTAAGGACATTAGATATCATTTATCAGAGACATCTTTCATCAGAATTAGACACAGATGAATCCGTGATTCTAAGATTAAATCCAGTAGCCACTATGACATGTTAATTGAGAAGAAATAAACACATAATGGAATAAATGCAGGAGAGATTACATACTACAGCTTCATGCAATTAGAATCACCATAACTTCTTTATTAATATACAAATAGAGCATACATCTTCATTTCTTTCAAAATTCACAGTTCAAGAAGCCCTTTGAAACAAAAATTTAGAACCCTAAAAAATATCTCATAAATAATTTTATATGGTCTCTGTTATAGGCATATTTGGGCACATCAACCCCAAACTCATATGTCGATGATATTAGGGCTCATCAACCCCTAAAAGAGTTGTTTTATACCCTAAAGAAGCTTAGTCATCTGAATGCCTCATTCCCCAAAAGTTTCATCTCAGAAATCATCCAGAAAGTGCCTAAACTAAACCATATCTTAAAGTCCTGTGTTAGGGTGAGATGCATCTCACCTGCTACACTGTCTAAGTGAGATTCATCGTAGTTAGGCCCTTTAGTAAGTGTGATGGGTGAGGATGGAAAAAATCCCGGGACACTTTATTAGTTGGTTGCTCATGGAATCTTCTAGAAACTTCTCCTATGCCACTTGCCTCTCTGAATTCGCCCAAGGATGACCAAGGGAACTAGGAAACAATCTCCAATTCCCCTCTCTTGTGGAACTAATTTCAACAAATGGAATGACATTCATCATCCCCATTGATGACTCACCCTCTTGCAATCATCTATAAAATGATCTCCCATCCAAGAGATCAAAAGGCTGAATTATTCTGAGTTGTAAGGAAGTGCTGCTAGTTTTAGTATTGAGGTGAAGAGCATTGTGTCATTGTTGGTGTGTTCTTGCTTATTCATGAGGTGAAGAAGGCTTGAAGCTGGGAGGATGGCATTGGATCAGACTTCTTATGGGTTGTAATTCTCCTTGACATCAATAAAGTTCTTCAAGATTTTTCCCAATTGATTGTGTTAACTGTAAATGCATTCATTTGTTTATCATATTTCTGATTCTATGATATTTATGCTGTGATGGATCATTATGCTTTGACAGGTCTTTGTTTATGTAGCTGTGCAGGTATTCTCCAAGCGTGTTATGTACGGGGAGGAGTTACGGGATCAGCCAAAGGAGAGGGAGATCAAGTGAGGATTCAAGCGAAAGTTACATGGTTGTCTTTCATAATCTCTTTCTTATCTGTCACTCATAGGAAAGATATTGAATTGCTTTAAACTATTGTTTCTAGGTTAGCTACCAAACCTAGAGGGTTAGTCATTCGACAAGACACTAATTTTCCCAAAAACAAATTGGCAACTCCGCTGGGGATATCAGATGATTGTTTGTTGCTATTTTTTGTTCTATGTTGAATTATATAAACTATAGACAGAGTCTGAAGCTAGCCAAGAAGCTTTCGAACCGCTCTTGTTATGAAATTGCGTAGTAGATAAATGTTGCTTTAGTCAATCTCTGGTTTAGTTTATGAATTAAACATTTGACTTGCAAACACATCTAGATGCCCTTTTGGTAGCTCAGTAACCTCTTAGGACATTCCATCATACTTTGCTTATCATTGTTCATCAAAACCAAGCTTGATCCATTGAAAACTATTGCAAATTTGAGCCAAAACCATTTTCAGAAGCACTCCCTGACCATCGCACTGTCTTCCACTGTGACTTGATATGCATCTCACTTCCTGAGTGAGAAAAGTGTGATGCATCTAACTATCTACATAGGCTAGGTGCGATGATTGACTGAACTCAATTTCCCATCTAGGAGTTGAGGGTTTTTGACTAGTTTTCAGACTTGTTTGGTTGCTTGCTGAATTTGAACAATACCTCATCACTGAAGCCAACTTACATCACTTAGATTAGCCTCTATTTACATTAGGATTGGTGAATGTTTTTGTGTGTTTGTTCTTCATTTACAATCCATTGTCAAAAGTAGTGTTAGTCAATTTGTCATTTTCGATAGAAAAAGTGTCGTAAAGTCTTCCATTTTCGTCGAAAAAGTGAAGTGTCGCAAAATCATCCTTCATAGCTTATCGATTAAACTTTTTTGATGCATTTGATTTGATTTGAGTTTGTTCAAAGTGTCGAAAATATATTTCTTCAATTTTGAAAGTGTCATTTTGAGTCTTCCTTTCCCTCTTTGAAGAAAAATTGTCGAAAATTGTCATTTTGAGTGAAACATTTTGAGTCATTGCTGCATTTAGTTTTCCTTCTTGAATCATTCACATTAAGGAGAGTTGAAAACAAATACATGCATTTGCATTTTGGCATTTTTGGTTTGTGTGCAAAAAGATGATTTAGGGAAATTGCATTAGTGAGTGCTCTTTGTTGTTTGCTTTAAAAGTTCTTCTATGCTCAATCCTTGTAGTTAGGATTTTCATTGGTCAAATAAACGAAAAGATTGCTTATCATTGTAGATTGCATCTTTAGGAATTTCCGATCACATCACGTGGTTAACCATCAAAGGCAAGCTTTTAAGAAATATCAACTTTAAAATGAACCTCAATGAACATAACAATGCTTTGGAATCTAACGCAACACATTTAGCGATCTAGGCTGGAGACGTGTTTTGGCGTCATTAAACCTAGTGGCTATCGTTTTCATTGAAGGTTGGTTGATTCCTCCTCTTTGATATGACAAGTGCTAGTACGGACTTGTGTGCCCCATACCATCACATATATATTGGGAGACCACAATAGGCTTAAATCCTGTATCCATAGGAAACCGAATCTGCCACCTTATTGATCGCAATGCACTGAACACAGCATTCGGGAAGATTGACTGCCATACATAAGTCCTTGGTAATTTCTCTTTAATTTGTCACCAAGGTGTATATTGCAGTTTTGCGATTGGTCTGGTAAACCTTTTTGTCTAGATTCTCCAGAGTAGTCACTTTCGTTCCTTTTCGACTCTCTAGAAGAAAAGGTCCATCTGAGCACTTGTCCTTTTAGGCTCATTAAAAATCGAAGGTGACTAGAGTCATCTTTAGATTTTTCTCGACTCTTTAAAACTAAAAAAGAAAAGTTGTGTCCAAGTTTCATTGAAATAAATTGACCACGAAATAACATCACTTTCCCTTAGTTAATTTTTAAGTTGATCAAGTAATCCACAATCGTGGAAGAAAGTCAATGAAAACCCCATCGTTCGCGCAGATTAGCGAGTCAACCATCTTTGCCTTCGGAAGCGAAACCAATTTGGACAAAGTAGTCTCGTTTAAGTGAGTCTAGTTCATCTGGGTTATTTGGAACATTCATTTCAACATCTTCAGAGACTCCAGTTACTCCAATTATTTTTGGTACATCCACCTTTAACGAGGAAGTTTCGCAGTTACCAGAGGACATTAGATCTGATCCTAGTGTAACGGTAAATACTTCCGAACTTGAAACAACTCCATCTAGAGTTGGTCTAGAAACCATTCTAGTTCAAACCGAGGTTACATTTGAGCCAGGAGTTGTTCAAGAACCTCCCTTTGAGACTGAAGTTCATTTACCAGAACATATGGACTTTGAATTTCAGTGTCCAGAAGTTGTCACCCCTCCAACATCTTTCACTGCAGAAACTACACCTTCTTCGGCTCTAGAAATCTTTTACGGACCTGACAATCAACCTCTTCCACCTGGTCTAATTGCTATAGAGGAGATAGTAGATGATCCCCCATCTAACACCCCGTTTCATTTTGGAACTAGGATTAATTTGTATCCTGCTACTCCTGAGTTTGCTTCCTTTAATCCTACTTCATCACGAGTTCCTGTCGAATCGTTAGGAGAGATTTTGGATAAGTTAACCATGTCGAAACAACCATCAACATGTAGGAATGTATCATTTGATGCAGGAGCGAAAAAATCTTCTGCTGCTACTCCTTCGATGTTCTATGGTACACCTGAGTCATATTTATATGGTGCATTGTTCATTCCGATTGGCTACCAATCACTGGCTGGAACCCACTTAGGGGTTGCTTCGACACCATGGTTTACTCCCATTTAGTCGTTCGGAATCCCATCTGGTTTTTCTCACATGGAAACTCAGCAATTTTATCTTGCATATCAGTATCAATTTGGGCAAGCTAGTTATCAGAGACTGATGTATCCTTTAAACAATGGACTACCGCCATATGGAGAGCAGTATGCTTACTCACCATTTCCTCCTTTTTCCGGGGGACAACCATATGAGAGTTTCCTATAGTATTCAAGTCAAACTGGAATCACGGCTAGTGGTTGGCTACCAGTACTGCCAGATCAACCAAGGGTTGTATATCGAACACAACCAATCCAACCTGTGTTGAATATTCCCACTACACCTACCGTTACGACTGTGTTGCAATCACAAGTAGAACCTGTTGCATCTCAACCTCAACCTGTTCCTTCTTCCTCGCAACCTCAAGTTTCAAGGCAAAAGACTCAAGTTTCTCAAGTTGTCATACAGTAGCCACTTGTTTCTAGGGCTCAACTGCAACCTTAGGTTAGTGCTCCTTTATCTGGAATGACTCAAGCACAAACGGGTATAGTTAATCCGTAACTTGGTCAGTCTTCTAGTATTGAAGAGCAGCAAATGGTCCAACGACCGTGGCTGTCGCAATATCAACAATGTCAATTCTAGCAAACCGAACCTCAGTTTGGACTTGGTTCACAAGCCCAAACTGGATTTGGTCAATATCAAGCCTACCAAGGACTTGAACAGCAAGGCTCTGTAGGTTATGGACAACCGCGTTTCCAAACTGGTTATCAACAACCACCCTATATTAGTTATGTCCAACAACCTTATCAAGGCTACTAGACACAGATACCTTATGCTGGTATGCAAAGACCTATTGCTCAGGCGATTCCATATTATCCTGGGTATGCTCCACCCAACCTGAATCAACAGTTTCCATTTGTAGCAACTCTAGAACTACCAAATTTGAACTGGCTCACAAATGATCCAATTGTATACGCCCCTTGGTGGCCGGAAATTCCACATAAATTGCCATATGACATTCCAAAGTTCAATGGAAATCCAGGAGAAGACCCATCGAATCACGTAATGACTTTTCATTTATGGTGTTCATATAGCACCCTGAATGATGATTCAATTAGACTTCGTCTTTTCCTAAGAATGCTCATTGGTCCAGCTACAAAATGGTATATTGAATTGCCTAGAGCTTCTTTTGATAACTTCACCATTCTTGCCACTACCTTTCTAACCCACTTTCAGTTACCTATCAGGTACAAAACTAGAACAGAACTTCTTACCAAATTTAAACAGACTACCTCCACTCACATATCTAATCATATTCATGAGTGGCGACGTCATCGTCGAATGGTAAAGACATATGTTCCTTATCAGCTTTTAGTTGAGTGGTTTATAAAGTCCTTATTGCCATCTATCACTGAGGATGCGGCGAAAGGAGGAGTTGTCACATAAGAGCAAGTCATTGCTCATGCCCAGTATTTGGATCTGATTTATACACAATCAGGAATTCTCTATGACAAGATTCCTGACGCACCTAGACTAGCTTTTACCATTACACCCCCTCCAAAATTGAGTAGGGACTTTCATGCTTGCGACGGCATGATCGGTTCCTCGAGCACGCAAATAGCGAGAGGACCATCTGGTCAAGCTCTTGCTTTTTCTAGTCAAAATGAAAATTTATCTGAAAACACTCTTGCCTCTGAGATTAATGTTGTGTCATCTGACAAGGGAAAAAATCCAAAGCAACTAGGAGGCAAGAAGAAAGGGAAGAATAATAAGAAGAAATAGGAGAATTCCACTCCTGAAAAATCATCTGAAACCCCTACTGCGGCAAGGAAACCTTGTTATTTGTGTTTAAAATGCAATGACGAGCATTTTACGAGAGATTGTCCACATCGATCTAAGGTTTCTAAACTTTTAAAGGCTTCGAATACCTCAATGGTGCTGACAGACATGTTTCCGAACCCAAAAACACATATGGTTGCCACTGATAATGCTTCCACATCCCAAGTGCTTATGCTATCCATCGAAAATAAGCAAAATGATGTTTTGGTATCGACAAGGAATAAAAATTACAAGAATCCATCGTCGTCGAACAACCAGGCTACTAATCAACCTAGTACTTTGACCACGACTTCACTAGAAGTTGTTCCACCAATTATTCCTGAATTAACAATCAAGCCACTGAAGGGAGTTGTACATAAATCAACATTTAATCCTCGTGCTTGAGCAGCCCAAAATTATAATATAGTGGAGGATTTGGCTCAATCGCCTTCCACTATGTCTACACTTGAGGTTTTGCAAAATTTTCCCTCCCAAAAACAGGCTTTGTTATCAACGATAGGTGGGATCGATCCTACATATTCCAATCTTGTGGTCTTCAATCATACAAGATATACACCATAGTTACCAGCACAACTCACTTTCCTTATACAGGTAAAAGCCCTCAACAAAAATGTTCATCAAACCATTATTAATGAGGGGGCATCTACCTATATCATGTCAATGAGTTGCTAGAAAACTCTTGGTTCACCACCCTTGTCACGATCACCAACAACACTAAAATCTTTCGATGGAAGAACGTACACTCCATACGGGATTTTAAGTAGCTTGCAAGTAGAACTAGGGGGCAAAACAATAGATATTGAAGTTGAGGTCGTTGATGGACTCCTTGATTACAATATTTTACTGGGAAGGCCTTGGGTTTATGTTATGGCTGCGGTTGTGTCCACATACTTTCGAATGATTGCATTTCCCTTCAAAGGTGGAATCACAGTCATCGACCAACTAGCCTTTTTTGCTAATAGTTCACAAGCTACTAGAAGCATTCCATTGATACATGGAAATTCACAATCACTTCAAAATGTTGGAGTAGGTCTCCTAAAAGATCCTTCCTTGATGGGTACCAAACCTGAAACATGATCTCTTCTACATCATCTGAGTTTAAGAAGAGTTCCAACTATTTTGAGAGTGATGATCATCATGAGGCATTGTTGCAAAGACCCATCGAATCTTTATAGCAATCAATCTATTAGGCTTGTGCGGGAAAACCAGTATCCACACTCAACGAGTGTTTTGGTAGATAGGTATTTAGAATATGGCACCTCTTCTGATCCTTGGTCTCATATACATTCTATAGACGAAGGAATCATCCATTCAATGATGATAGGAGAGATGTCGTGGGAAGATTATCATCATCATTCCCACCTTTGAGATGATAATGAAGATTATTCAAAAGAACTCAATCACCCTTCAATCATTGACTTTTTATTGAATTATGTAAATACAGGCGATTCTAAGCGAAATATATCTAACATTGAAGAAATTATCTCCATAAATATTTCGACCAAACCCAATGTTGTAGAAAATATTCATGTCGACAAATATTGTTCTCCATCAGAACTAGAAAATTACTATGCTCTTTTTTGAGAATTCAAAGATGTCTTTGCATGGTCTTATGAAGAAATGCCAGGCATTGACTCAAGCATCGTTGAACATGAGATAAAGGTGTATCCTGATGTCAGGCCAGTACGACAATAGCTTCGACCTATCCATCCAAAAGAAAGCCGCTACCATTAAAACAGAGTTTGAAAAACTTTTGCGTGTTGGCTTCATTTACCCTGTACCTCTCATTGATTGGGTATCGAATATTGTTCCAGTGATGAAAAAACAAGGAACGATAAGAGTGTGCATCGATTATAGGGATGCAAATCAAGCATGTCCAAAGGATAACTATTCTACACCCTTTATCAACTAGATCATTGATGAATGTGCCAGTTGAGAAATCTTTTCACTAATGGATGGATTTTCCAGCTACAATCAAATCAATATCCGCCCACAGGACCAATCAAAAACTGCATCTATATGTCCGTGGGGCACATTCGCATATCGTAAATTACCTTTTGGTTTGAAGAATGCAGGGGAAGCATTTTAGAGGAAAATGAATTATGTTTTCGATGACATCAAAAACATAGTTCAACCATATCTTGATGATCTGCCTGCTCATTCACGAAAACGGACTGATCATATGCAACATTTGAGAGCCATATTTTTGCATTGCTAACACTACAAGATAAGACTCAATTTGTACAAATGTGTATTTTGTGTTGGCTCTGGTCGACTGCTTGGCTTTTTAGTTTCTAAGGATGGAATTCGACTCGATCCAATAAAGGTTCAGGAAATTCTTGACATACCTCCACCTTCAAATTTATTACAGATCTAGAGACTTCAAGGGAAGACAAACTTTCTAAGGAGGTTTATTCCAAATTATGTTGAGCTCCCCAAAGGTTATACATGTCTTTTGAAGAAAGGGGTACCCTTCCATTGGGATCAGGTTGTGCAAGCCTCCTTTGATGCTCTCAAAGATTCCCTGATAAAAGCATCATTAATGTATGCCCCCAACTATCAAAAAGACTTTTACCTATATCTCGCCATTGCAGATACAACCATCGGTATGGTTTTAGTGTAAGAAGATGATGCAATTGAACATCCTATATATTATTTAAGTCGCAATCTTAATGATACCGAAAGAAAGTACTCTTACGTTGAAAAGTTGGATTTAGTAGCTATCCAAGTTGTACAGAGATTTCGACATTATATTCTCCTTCGAAAAACTACCATTGTATCATATTGCAACCCTATGACATACATCCTGTCACGTTAATTTCTGGGGGGAAATATTCCAAATGGATAGTCATCTTGCAGGAGTTTGATCTGGAATTCATCAAATCCAAATCAAAGAAATCTCTTGTCTTTGCAAAGCTACTTTGCGACCTTCCCTCATCCTCCAACGATTTAACATCAGAAGCATCAATCGTGGATGAGTCTCTGTTTCTGATATCGTCAAGTGATCTGTGGTATGGGGATATAATGGTCTATCTCCAGACCCAAGATTTTAGGCCTAACACCTCTCGCTCTGAACAATGACGTATTTGATACCAAGCCAAATATTATCTGATCGTTGGTGATACACTTTATCGTCGTGGTGTCGATATGATTTTACAAAGGTGCCTTACGCATGAGGAGGCCCAAAAAGATTTGAATGAATGTCATTTAGGTGCTTGTGGGGGGCATTTATCTAGTTACGCAACTGCACAAAAGATCTTATAAGCTGGTTACTTCTGGCCAACCATATCCAAAGATTGCATACTTGCAGTTATAAAGTTCAATGCTTGTCAGATTTTCAATTGTAAAACTAGATTACCACCTGCACCACTGCATTCAGTCATTGTTGTTGGCCCATTCACAAAATGGGGCATTGATTTCGTGACATGTAACCCCACCTCAGCCAGGGGCCATGGGTATATTATAGTCGTTGTTGACTACTTTACCAAATGGGCCGAGGTGATACCTACATTGAACAATGGCGGCGAAACGACTGCTCTTTTTTTTTTTCAATCATGTAGTTTCTAGATTCGGTGTGCCACAGGCTATAGTTACAGATCATGGGTCACATTTTCACAATCACATGATGATCCAGTTATCTACCAAATGAGGACTGTCCCATGATAGTTCTACTCCATATTATTTGCAGGCTAACGGGCAAGTTGAGGGAATCAACAAGGTCCTTAAGCACATGAGGAAAAGAATGATTAGAGTCCATAAGCGGAATTGGAATTTAATCTTGTACTCAGCTCTGTGGGCATACCGGACCTCAGTGAGAAATGAAACCGAATTTACGCCCTTTCAATTAGTGTATGGTTTGGAAGCAGTCTTACCCATTCAGTGTGAAATCTCATCCCTCAAGCTCGTAATCGACCTGCTACTCGAAACTTCTGAAGAAGAAGCTCGTTTCTTGGAATTAATCCATCTGGATGAAACCCATCATGATGCCACATTGGTTAATGAAGCACATAAGAAACGCATCAAGGCACAATATGACAAAAATGTTAAGCCTCGTGTCTTCTCAGAAGGTGACCTGGTCTTGCTTTACGATCAGGATTCTGAAAAATTAGGAGCAGGAAAATTTGAACCATTATGGATGGGCCCTTATATCGTTAAATGTGTGTTGACAAAAGGAGCCTACGAGTTAGTCGATTACGATGAGATTCCACTGTCGCAACCTTGAATCGGGTTGTATCTCAAACATTACTATGCTTGATTAAGTGTAGTAAAACACACTGTACATATGCTTTAATTGCATTTTTTGTGTGTTTTGTTTTAGAGTTGTCATTTTGGTTATGTAATCCATTTCACATTTTCTACAGATGTCAAACTTTCTAGAATCATTTGTTGGGTATGCTGACGGGGCTAGTCGTAGCACGCAGAACCTATCTTCTGCAGCCTGGGCCATCTTCACTCCAAGCAGCGAGCTAGTGAGTTTCAGAGGGATATGTATTGTTCGATCAAAAAACAACATCATTGAGTATAGCGCATTGATTGAACTCCTCTTTGATGCCATTTCACATGGCATACGCCGAATCATTGTCAGACTAGATTCACAAATTGTCATTCTACAACTTATTGGCGTTTATTCCATCCGGAACCCAGCTATTCATCGCATGTTCTGCAGAGTTAGGATTTTGGAAAGACATTTTGATTTCATTCAATATCAACACATTTCCAGAAACTTAAACACATTGACTGATTCATTAGAAAACTATGTGTTAAATAGACATTTGCAGCATATGTAAAGAAAGCATTTCACATCAACATTTACATTAGGATTTCATCACTTAGCCATAATAAAACTCGAAAAGTCAAAATAGATAGCTGCTTATAAGTTTTCACAAAATGTTTTGTGTCCAAGACAAAATTGGTCATCTGACCCAGAAACTCAAAATGAATGCAGAAAAACAATGTAGACTAGTGATGCTGGTGATAACAGGTCACCGCCTATGCCGTCATGTGTAGGAGCCTAGTCCAATGACTCGGTACACCAGTAGTATAGCGTTGTAGCCTCATAGCTAACTCATCAGTTCGGACATCTGGAATGCCAAGAGTTAATCCCTCTATCTGATCCTGCAGCTATGCAAGGGTCTCCGCTATGTCCAGATCCCTAAGGACTGCCCTCCCTACAGCTTTCCCCACTGGAGCATCTCCCTCCCATGGGTGTGCCATTGGTCGAACTGGTCTGATATCTGCACACACACACATGAGTTTATTTAGTCTTGGTAACAATAAAAAAACACAAAACAATAGAAAACTACAAAAAAAGGTGTGGTCAAATCATTTTACCTATAGCACTCCACTACTGACCAACTGGTAATGCTAAGTCTGGATCACCTCGAAAGTCCATCCCTTCATATGGATACTCTGCGAATGCCATCACCTGGTGGTCGAACCACTCGAAAAAGGCAGATGAGAATGAGACCTGTGACTGGCTAGCATGCCTAGCCATAAGGTCCACCCATCTCTGCATATGTGGTTCTCCCAGTCTAGGCACTCCCAGTGAAATTTTCTCAGGTTGCATAAGTGGGATTCTTTGTAAAGCAAAGGCGGTCAAAATGGATCCATAACGAAAATTCTTGGTTCTTCCAATCTTTACTTTGGATAGTTGATCTTTCATGATAGGAAGTACCACCTCGCACGAGTTGAACACCTTCAGTTCCAGGCATTCCAAGGCATACTACATATAGGATCTGTTCGCTAAGTGTAAGGCCGCACTGCCAGCCAATCTAGCAAGGGTAAAAAGAATGGTCCTCAAAGGTCGATCAGTAACATCCTAGATATTAATCTTACCATCTCTGCTGGGATGGTATCCTTCCTTGCAGAACTGACGAATGTAATCTTTCATTGATTCGCCCCCCCCCCCCGATAATGAAAGAGGGGTGCCACGTCTCGACAAACCCGTCAAAAAATAAATATCCTCGATCATGAAAGGAATGGATCTACCCCTGATCTGGAATACCTGGTCAATAGGATCCCAAGCATGAAGAAGATACTACGAAAAAACTTATCTCTTGTTTCATGCTAGATAAATGGAAAAACTTTAGTAAACCACAGTGCCTTAATGCATCCATTGTGCCCTATTCATGTAAAGCAATCATATCCTCCTCTTCATGTTCTCGTTCTCACCATGAAATGACCATCTTGATCCAACAAATATCTGAAATACAAACATTAGATGAGTTAGGATCCTTTTTGGGCAAAAAAAAGTTCAGAATTTGATGAAAAAACACTGTACAAACTTTCCCTTCTGTGCCCATCGCACTTAACCCTTGAGCAAGGTGAGATGCATATTAGGTTGCCTGTTGGTAGCCTAGTATGCATCGCACTTTTCGATAGGGGTAAAGTGTGATGATTGGAAAATGAATTGTTAAAACCCCTAAGGCCCAGAAAGATGAGGAAACTTGCCTAGAACTAAGAAAAGATGGAATAGAAATGAAGAGCACAAGGATAGCTCCTACCTGGTACTGACGGCGCGGGAGATGATCCATAGAATCTCTTGCAATCGACTGATGAAATTTGGGGGAAAAACCGATTTAGAGCTCCAAAATCCAATATTTGAAATGAAATGGTGAAAATGAAATGTTAAAACTACTTTTTATGTTTACTTTTCCATGTACTTCAAGTAAATGTTAGTTTTAGTTCATTTTTCATCCAAAAACATGTATTTTTAATCAATTTGATGTAGTTTTGAGCAGGTTGAACAACTATCGATAGAATCTAATATGATAAACGGTGAATTGAGCATCTTTGACCGCCAAGCAAACTTTTTGTCTTCTTTTCGAGCTTTGATTCAAAAATGAAAAGAAAACTATAAGAGTCCTCTTTAAACCCTTTTTAGACTCTCTAAACATGAAAAGATTGTCCAACGCTTGTCTTTTTCGGCTCATTAAAGTATTGGAAACTTCATCCCTCTTGTATTATTTTATCCTTTTTTAGACCTGAGGAATTACTTTACGAAAAAGAACTTATGGAGTTTTCTTTTCACCCCTTTTCAAACTCTATAAACATGAAAAGGATAGAGTTATCCTTGTCGTTAAACTCGTTAATATAATAGCGACAAACTTGTCCATCTAGACGAGACCGAGTTTCACTGTCGCTGGACTCGTTAAAACATCAGATAGCGACAGGTTTTCCTGAAGGGAGAATTATAGAACAAGCATATATCCTCCTCAAGCTTGAAAAAAATAAAGAGGTATTGGTCAGCAATGACTGGGGAAAAAGGGGAAAAATCTTGAAGAATTTATGGTAGCAAGCCGCTCTTAAACATGACACTTTCACTTCATCTCCGTGATTGAGTTGGGATTGGGCTATTTTGTTCACTGGTCATCATACCATTGGTCTCTCATACCGTCCATATTTTGGGGTTAATAATACCGATTCATCTCAGTGTCGCCGATACGTTCAAAAAAAGTCATCCAGTTGAGAGGTCATCCGATTTAGAAGTCATCCAATTAGTGTCTCATACACTGCAATACCTCCAACCTTCATTTTTTTCATGACCAACTTTCCTGGAATTTGTGTTGTCAGTTCATTTTCACCTCTAGAAATCATTTGCTTCGTTCCGTGTCATAGATGTGGGATACATCAAGGCCCTCCTACGACGAGTCACTTCTTGTCGACATCAAATCACATCATTGGCTGGTAATCAGGCGATGTCTTTCCATGTTTGACCTCATAACATCTCTTCACGTAGTTTGACTTGTACATCGAGCAAAGATTGAACAAGTTTGAAGACCCCAGTTCTAGTTTCATCCATCCGGGCTGCGATATATTCAGGGATACAAAAACATCAAATGTACAAAGGCTCTACACAGATGGTCATCCTAATCATGGATTATGACTCTATATCTGTAGAATCACAAGTCTATATCTATAGATGACAATCTGATCTATGTACATGAAATAAAAATTTATAAAGCTAAGCATGGGAATGCCCCCCTCAGCTAGTTCATGAAAAATCATATTATTATGAAGTATCATATTGTAATTTATGTAGGTCACCTTGCAATTTGAAAATTCCGATCATCATGATAAAGCATTTCACCCAACATGAACATTTACGACCTCATGCTTTAGGGGGCAACTGTTATAGGCATATTTGGGCACATCAACCCCAAACTCATATGTTGATGATATTAGGGCTCATCAACCCCTAAAAGAGTTATTTTATACCCTAAATAATCTTAGTCTTTTGAATGCCTCATTCCCCAAAAGTTCCATCTCAGAAATCATCCAGAAAGTGCCTAAACTGAACCATATCTGAAAGTCCTGTGTTAGGGTGAGATACATTTCACCTGCTACACTATCTAAGTGAGATGCATCGTAGTTAGGCCCTTTAGTAAGTGCGATGGCCGAGGATGGACAAAATTCCGGGATAGTTTGTTAGTTGGTTGCTCATGGAATCTTCTAGAAACTTCTCCTGTGCCACTTGCCTCTTTGAATTCGCCCAAGGATGACCAAGGGAACTAGGAAACCATCTCCAATTCCCATCTCTTGTGGAACTAATTTGAACAAATGGAATGACGTTCATCATCCCCATTGATGACTCACCCTCTTGCAATCGTCTATAAAAGGATCTCCCATCCAAGAGATCAGAAGGCTGAATTATGTTGAGTTGTAAGGAAGTGCTGCTAGTTTTAGTATTGAGGTGAAGAGCATAGTGTCATTGTTGGCGTGTTATTTCTGATTCATGGGGTGAAGAAGGCTTGAAGCTAGGAGGATGGCACTAGATCAGACTTCTTATGGGTTGTAATTCTCCTTGATATCAATAAATTTCTTCAAGATTTTTCCCAATTGATTGTGTTAACTATAAATGCATTCATTTGTTTATCATATTTCTGATTCTACGATGTTTATGCTGTGATGGATCATTATGCTTTGACAGGTCTTTGTTTCTATAGCTGTATAGGTACTCTCCAAGCATGTTAAGTACAGGGAGGAGTTACGGGATCAGCCAAATGAGAGGGAGATCAAGTGAGGATTCAAGCAAAAGTTACAGGTTGGTCTTTCATAATCTCTTTCTTATCTGCCACTCATAGGAAAGATATTGAATTGCTTTAATCTATTGTTTCTAAGTTAGCTACCAAACCTAGAGGGTTAGTCGTTCAACAAGACACTAATTTTCCCAGAAACAGTCTCATGGACGAGTAACCCTTACAAAAATATTCCTTCTTGATCTTCTAATGATTTCATAGAAACAAAATTGTTCGAGCGTGCTACTTGCCCAATTGTCCTAACATTTACAAAGTGTCATGATTGGCATAATTAAAATATCACCATTGTTTTAGGGCTACCTCTGGTGGAAAGGATCCTGTCTCAATGATATGGAGTTGCGATGGGTTGATGAATTGGTCACACTTTTTCCACAATGTTGGGCTTAGTAGAGGAGAACGGAAAAAATTATGATAAGAAATATTTAATCTAGTGAGCTCTGCATAATTTGACATGGTAGGAAATAATGTCTTCACTAGCCACAACAAATGGAAATCCCTCCTCATATAGTTTATTATAGTTTTTCCTTTGAGAGAGGAGGTGTTTTCATGAGAGGAGTCATCATTTCTCTTAGCTTCCACAAGAATTTGATTATACTTCTCCCATGGGATCAACCCTCCTACAATGTCACAAAGACTGGGCAATCTAGCTCTAACCCTCCTATTGAAATCCGAATAAAAATAGCCACAAATCTTAACACCTTTTCCAAACATTCTTTGACCTTGGATCTAGCAGTTTCCTTTGAAATCATCTTGGAGAAATCCATGATTTCACTTACTCACTCCACAATATCCATGGTCCTCATTTCACTGGTTGGATTTTCATTAATATACCAGATGAATTTTCCTATTGTCTCAGTATTTTTTCCATCTTCCTCCTTGGATGATAAAATAAAGAACTCAGAATACTTAACAACAATTTTATGTTCTTCCAAGTTATATTATCCCAAATTTTCTTTAATTTAGTTATGATTTCGTCCCATTTCAACTACTTAGCCAAGAGGATGGGAATGTTACCTTTCATCCTACTTTTAAGCTTAGTAATCTCTTAATTTGTAGTCTGTAGATTTTTACTGATCTACTCAACATTTTCCCTAGTAGTTTCCACCTACTTTTCCTTTTGTGCAAAAACACACTTGGCATTTTCCAGATCCACCTGCACTTTCTTTACTTCACCTTTAAAGAGTTGCAATTCACTAGGGGTCTTAGTTAGCTGTTTGGTGGGATTTTGTGGATTTTCTCGTACTAGCACTGTAGAAATATGTGATTCAATCATATGTTGGAGCTCTTCTACATGTTTCTTGATAGCCACCACTTCATTATTTCTATCAATCAACGCTTTAGCTAGGATCCCTTTTTCTGCTTCCACCTGAGCTAGTTCCTTGGATTGCACATGTTCACTAGTAGGCATCTTCAGCTTATGCCTTAAGTCTTAAATCTCATCCTGAGAACTATGAATAAGAGTCTCTATCATAGCCTTATCTTCTGGGTTCACTCCTAGTTTGAAAATTAGCTCTTTGAAGTTTTCATTCTGTATACGGAGATATCTAGAGTTAGATCTCTCTTGCTTCAGCTTAGTGGAAGCCTTCTCCAGTGAATTCTCATCTTTTCTATTGTCATAACATTCAGCTTAGATCTCTATAAAGTGTTTCTCCTACCTATTTATGAAAAAATATTTTGTCTCGTAGTGGGACACTATTCATGTAAAGTAATACATCCATAGTCCTAAATTCTGATCCTAAAGGAAGGGACTATGCCGAGGACGATTAAATGAGAACTTCATCTATTTCTCTATAGTTCCATGGTAAAGAGAAGTCTGGTCTGGTAAGGGGCCGAATGTGGCACTAAATTTTGTTTCATTTCCTCCCTAATTCTCTTGTTTCTCTCTTTTATCAAACTCCATGCTGCCCAACTAGATCATGTTGTTGTTGATCTCCTAATAGAACCTAAAATTTATACCTCTATATATGTGGAGGAAGAAGCTTGAGGAGGATTTTCTAATGTCACCTTAAAGCCTAGTTGGTCCACTATTATCTCATTCAACTTGGTCTCGATCTCTTCACCAGCTACTTCTTGAATTTTGTCCCTTTTGCTTGAGTGAGCTTCCTCCATTTCAATGTCTCCAACCTTGTCCACATTTCTCTTCTAAGTGTTATCCTTTGAGGTAAGAGTCTCAATCTCCATCTCTATATTAATAGGCAAAGAATCAAAGTTATCCTTCCATTCAAGTTTAGGCCTATATTCATGATCATAAGTTGAGGAATTTATAATTTTCCATTTATTTGTGATGATGCCATGGGGGTCATAGTACCAAATTTCTCCCATTTCAAAATTGATCTCCTTCAATAAGTATTCAACTAGCTGAAAGGCTTGTCTGGTATTTACAATGAAAGGACCTATTGGTTTTCCCAATTTGAACAAAGTGGATTTTATAGGCATGCATGCTCTGTCAAATGAATGTTATGGTGAAGATTCTGATGGGCATAAATACGGGTAAATGGTAAGGAGGATGTTCTGACCCATAAACCCTAATTTCAGTATAATCTTCGAACAAGTACTAGTCTACCACCATGCTGTCTTTGCTAAGATGTAGGATTTTTTTTTGCTGGGGTAGAATCCTTGGGGAAGAGCATTATTGATGATTTTACAGGCTACAAAAATATAGGTGGAAATGAAATGAGAATAACCCAAATTGTTGGGTTTATTTCTGACAACAACATACGAGTCAAAGACAATTTTTTTGTTTGTTTGTGGGAATCCATAAGAATGAGGCTAAAATATTCAAATTTATCCACATGGGTATACAAGAACAAATAAAACATAATGGATTAGTATCTAAAATAAGAAGTGATAGGAAAATGGTGCAACTAGAATTTAATAGATTCAACTAGGAATGAGGGTATATCAAAAACATGGCCTAGCTGCATCATTAATCTAAAAACCCCTATGGCATCCTTGGTAATATTGGTGGTTTCATCCTCCCCACATAGTAGGGCAATAGGGAAACCACCGTGGGAAAGGGTTGCATGGCTGCCGTAAACATGGGTATGGGAAAATAATTAGTGATGGGTAGGGTTTAGTGGCTAGGGTCTACGATCATCTATAGAAAAGCTTGCTACTCCCCAGCTACGAGATACTTGTACTTATAGAACAAGGTTGTCTTTGTAAATTTCTCAAGTTTGGGAGAGACTAGGTAGAAAAAAGCCTCTTGAATCAAGTTATTTCCAGAATTTCACTCCAGTAGAGAATATAAAAAAAAAATTTCTCCTCAACATAAGTGCGGCGAGCCAAGAAAAAAATTCTAGGAAATGGTAGATAGATGGCGCGATTTGATAATACGACCTTGACTATACTACCCTAAAGGGGTCTTCTCCCTTGACATGATGGTCATACATGTCGAGCTAGAGGTTCGATAGGTGGTAGGGGCAGGGTGAGTCATGAATTTCAATACCCTTGTCCATAAGGGGTTCAATATTCGAAGAGGGTTTAACCTCTCAAGGTTTGGGGGTTTTGGGAGAAGGTTTCTGCATTTAATCATATTGAAGAAAAATTGGAGTTGAGGATCTACGAGTTACCTGATGATTGTGAGAATTTGGACTGAATGACGTTGAGGATATTTTTGACTCACTGACAGTCAGACGGTGTGGTGGACCAGTAGAGTAGCAGGAGAGATCAACTATAATAATATATTTTGAAATTCAAATGGCTAGCAGGTCCTAGTTTTATAGGCGAGAGAAAATGGTAAAATGATACCAAATGAGCATGTGAGGGGGTGACAGGTGGCGCTAGGGAGTTGGTATGGGGACTCAATGGAAAAGGAGAGGAATACCTTTAACCTTTGACCACATAACTCGCTTCCTATCATTAATGAAACATCAGTGTATAGTGTGGCGGGTGTGATCCCTATTTCTCGAGCGGGGTGGAAAATTTGGAGTCACGATCGAGCCTAGACCCCCAGAGTAAATATGGGTCGTTGTTTGGCCCGAGAATACTCTTATAACTTTCTCCTCTAGGGGATGGCATCAACGTATCAATCGTGCTAGTTTTCCCCCCGTAATGTTTCTGGGGTTTGACCTCATTGTGATGGACAATGATTCGTCGAGTAGCTGCTTGGAATTTAAATGTAATGCTACCACCTAGTAGAAATGGACCCCACCTTCCCTTTACTCTCGTTATTTTTATCATCACGCTTGCGACTGAGAAGGAATTTTATGTTGCCTTTGTCTGAGCACACTAAGTGTGCCATAAGTACCTATTTAATTTGTCCCTTTTCCTGTCATTTATTTGTCTGTCCCTCTCTGCACAAAAATAAAGTTCGGACCACATGATAAAAATGTGAAAAGAAAATGAGGGGTACAATAGTACAAAAGAAGGATGGTATGTGGAGAATTTTTGTTCCTTTTGTTGCACTAAACAAGATCATGGTAAAGAATCGATACCCTCTTCCTTGTCTCCATGATTTGTCATATTGTTTAAAATATGGAATTTACTTTACTAACATAGAATTTTGAAGTGGTTATTATCAAATTTAGATTAAAAAAGGTGATGTTTGGAAAACCACTTTCAAAACAAAGCAGGGTTTGTTTGAATTCTTAGTGATTCCTTTTGAGATTTGTAACACCTTGACCAATTTTATGTGTGTGATGAACGACATTTTTCGACCATTCATTGATCACTTTGTGATTTTGTACTTAGATGATATTATGGTATTTAGCATAAGTTGGGATGAGCATGTAAAGCATTTCAGGAAAGCATTTGATACTCTTAAAAAGGAGAAGTTGTAAGTGAAATTGTCGAAGTGTGATTTTGGAATGACATCATTAGTATACTTGAGTTACATTGTAGGGGTGGTGAATTGAAAATAGATCCCTCTAAGGTTGAAGTAATTGTGAACTAACCCAATCCTACATAAACAATGGAAGTTAGAAGCTTTTTAGGAGAAAATTAGTATTGGAGGAAATTTATTGCTAACTTCTCATTTATTGCATCTCTTTTACATGCCTTGAATATCATGAAATAGGTCTTTCATTGGAGAGGCTAGTTGCATAAATCCTTTGATACACTGAAATAATATATCAATACAACACGAGTGTTAGCATTTCTAGATTTGCAACATTCATTTGAGATAAAGAGCTATGTAAATGGATATGCCATCGGAGAAGTTTTGATGCAACAACATAAGCCAATCTATTATCACTTTGAGACATTTTCTAAAGCTCTTGTTAATTATCCTACATATGATAAAGAGTTTTATGTATTAGTATAGAGTGTTAAGAAATGGAAGCATCACTTAATGGGAAAGGAAACGATAGTACATATAGATCATCATTCATTATAATATTTGTACTCAAAGACAAATTACAACAATCAAGGGATTTTAGGTGGATGATAGTTCTATAGCAACTTCATCTCGTCATCAAGTATAAGAAGGCTGTAATTAACAAAGTTGTTGATATGCTATCTAGATCTCTGATCTATGCATCATTTTTCTTGTATATTTATTACTTATCTCTTCACAGTTACATTGAGAAACATGCTAGGGATGCAGACTTCAAGGAGGTGTATGAGACGTTAACTCATGGTTCACAGGTAGAGAATTATCATTTCAAGCAAAGTTACTTTATCATGTTAATAAGATATGTATTCCAGAAGATGAAAGAATGCATGTAATTAGAGAAGTCCATGCTTCTCGTATTTTAGGGAATTTTGGCGTAGGAAAGACTTTAGCTCATTTGCAAATATTTTTTATTGGCCTTGAATGAGAGAAACATTATCCAAATATGTCAAAGAGTGTGTACTGTGTGCCACAAGAAAAACCACTAATAGATAATTGGATTTGTATACACCACTTCCAGTTCTCATTTGTGGAAAAACATCTATATGGATTTTGTAGTAGGTTTGCCTATGTCTGAAATAGGTCATGATTACTTGTATGTAATTGTGGATTTTGATGCCTTGTAAGAAGAAGGTGGTAGCTAAATGGAACAAACAATTATTTTTTCAACATGCTTGGGTTCACATTAGATTTCCCACTTGTATTATTTCATATCAAGATTCCTTCTTTCTGGGAGAATTTTGGTTAAGCTTGTGGAGAATGATGGACAACAAGTTGAAGATAAATACTACTTTTCATCCATAGATTTAAAGACAGACAAATGAGATCAATAGAACTATGGTAAATTTTCTCTAAGGATACTGCAACAAACATCCTAAGATTTGGTATGAATAGTTACACTATGTGTAACATGCCTAAATCCAAGCATTTTAATCATATACAAAGAGCTCTTCATTTGAAGCCTGCTTTGGGTCCTCTCTGAAGTCTCAATTGGATTTGGTTTTTGTGAAAGATTTGGATTATGATGAGCAGAGACATAAAGAAATTCCGAAAAATCCATATGGACGATCCACATGGTGCATCAAGAAATGCAAGAACAACTTGAGAAGAGCCAAGCTCAGTATAAGGCTAGGCATGATAAGCATAGGATGGATAATAAATTCCAAGTTAGTGATCTATTTTGGTTACATATCATCATAGACAAGTTAAAAAGGGAAGGTAAGAATACCAAACCAATCTGGTGTGGCCCATTTACTATTTTGGAGAATAATGTAACTAATGCTTTCTGTTTATATTTACTGCAGTATATTCAAATTTATGCAGTTGTAAATGTGGAAAACTTGAAGTTATATGAGCCTTTGATTATCATGGATCAAGATGAGAGTATTTGTGTTCGTTCCATTTATGATTTTTCTCCTTAGTATCTGAATAAGTTGCACATTAGAGAAATTTTTATGTTTAAAATGGGCCTCAAAACAAAAAGGTAGGACCAAAATCAAATTTATAAGAACCAATAGGATTGAATATGATGATGTCAACCATGGGGGATGGTTCACCATTTTTGGAGAAAAAAAGTAAAAAGACTACTTTTTCAACTCCTATTTTCAACTTACTCCCTATAGTTTTACTCAAATTTCAACTGGGAACACTTGTTGGATTTGGAATTTAATTGCACATCCAAGGAGGACCCATGTTTCATATTTTTGATGGACCCTGCTACACGAAAAATTAGAAATACATGAAAAAAATTGATTATTGCAATCATTTTTTTCATGTGTTTCTCATTTTTCATGTAATAGGGTCCATAGAATGTGTTTAGCATGGGTACTCCTTGGATGAGAAATTAAATTCATAATTTAATGAGTGATCCCACACGAAATTTGAGTAAAAGTATAAGGAGATAAGTTCAAACATGAGTTGAAAAAGTAGTTTTTTCTTTTTTCCCTTTAAAATTTGATGATGTAATCTAATATATATATATATATATATATATATATATATATATATATATATATATATATATATATATATATATATATATATATATATATATATATATTTGGTAAGTAAGCACCAACGGGGGATTTGAAGCAGTGACCTATTGCAAGGAGTGCCTTAATAGTGTACCGATTCATTGTCAATCCAAAGCCCCGTGGGCATAATCTAATATTATTTTACTATTTCCAATATTATTTTATAATATTCCTTAGGAGACCCATTTTAGACCTCAAAATTTATGGGGAATATGTCGTTTTAGATAAGAAGACAAGAAATTCACATCAAGGAAATATGGAATATATTCAAGTGGGTATTAAGGAAATGAATCTAAGCAAATCACAATGGATCAAGATAGGAAAACTGAGGGAGAAATACCCTCACCTATTTTCTAAGTAATTTAACTTTTGGTGGTCTAAAAACTTCCTAGTGGGGAGGATTGATCTAGGAGGATCTAGAAAGGCCTAAAATTCAAAGTCCTAAAATTTTATAGAAATAGTGCCATGTCAAATAGCTTGATGAGACTATTCCAACAGAACTTACAAGGACACGTGGAAAATTTTGGATGTGATACATGGTAGTACAACAAGGTGACGTTGACGATGTAGGATGATGTGGAATAACATGGAGATGACATGTGGCATGTGGAGGTTGATGTGGTAGATATGTTGACTGGGAGCTGATTAGGTGACTAATCATTTATCAGGTGGGCCAATCCTATGGTGACACATAGACCAATCAGTTGATTCCATGTGGAACCATGAAGAAACCTAAACTATTCAATTTGTTAGATAGTTGGAGTGGTAGGATTTGAACCCTAACCTTGACGGTTATGGGGTAACAACTCCACCAATAAGGCACGAGTTTGTTTTTTAACCAGACAATGTAAAAATCTATTTAAAATATAGTTATAATTACGAAAAAAATTGGGATGCCTACGGGCTTGATGCTGGGACCTTCGCATAGCCACCAACACCTTGAATCAAGTTGTTTTAATGCTATGCACATGGACCAAGGTATATTATATGCTGGTTTAATATTATTGGCGGAGGTCATTCGTAAAACAAAAGAATGGTTATATTTAATATAATGAATTTCCATGTTTATACATGGTTATAATCATAGCTTATAATTAATATTGCTACCATGCACTTAACTCGAGATAATGTTGACAACTTGTAGACTTGACCCTGGGTCAGTTGGCCGACGAAAACTATATATGCAAAAAGAAACTAACATTATGCCATAAAGTTCTATTGTTAAGAAAAAACCAATCCCTTTTGTTTTCTAGCAAGATTAGCACTATTTTATGATAATACATAGAGTTTGTGCCCCTTTTGGAGATTTTAGAAAGGAGATTTTTTGTGAGGGGTTCCTTGAGGTTTCTTGCAAAGTTTCAAAATAGAGAGCTAGATTTAGATATTGGGGATTTGATTTAATTTGAGTCTTTTTCCACCATAATTCAAGAGACCACTCCATTGGAAGCAGACTTGGAGACATGCCCACATTGGGTGAACTATGTTACCAATATCATTGTGTTCTTTTATTTTATCGACGACCATTTATTTTTATAGTCTTTTTTTCACAATTCTTTCAAGCTTGGTATTTCGAATTATGTTTAAGGATGATAAATCATAAGCTCAAAATAAAATATCCTTATCAATATGGCTGAAACCTTCGTTAATTTCCCAACTCCAAAATGCTTTTTCTCATCAACCCTGAAGAGATTTTCTAAGTTTCATATACTATTGGAAAGGTGTCTGAGAGGCCTATCAAACTATGCACTTTGTAGGAGAACCTAACTTGATATCCCACATGAAAAATTCCTTCAAAGATAGACCATTAAATTATACATGCAAAAATCATAGTCATAATGTTTTTAACAAAACCATCACTTATCTTGCTACTATGATGCTTCTGAATTAATGCCTTCAAATACCACCAAAATACCCCTCATATTGAAACTCATTGAAATCAATGAACACTCTTCTAACATCAATAACAATCGACCTGCATGTTGGAAATAATAATGAGAGGGGGGGTGAATCAGTATTATCAAATTCTTTTAATAAATCTTCCTTATTTGTTCTTTGAAATATTTTTGCATGTCAGTACCATAAAATAATGAGCATGGACAAAGAAAACAGATAGTCACACCAAAGAACACAAGATGTAAGGTGGAAACCCAATGTGGGTGAAAACCACCTGCTGCAATATGTCTCTATCTTCTTTCAAATTAGAAACCCCTTTTACAATGGTTTTGTACTGGTGCAGTCCTTTACCAGTACGCAGGTTGCAACCTGCAGAGAGCTACAACTCTCTCTCGTTTTCTAGTCTTTCCTGGAAGGGAGCTACAACCCCCTACTTCTTTTCATAAAGCATCAAATGAACATCAAGTACATGTAAGTTACACAGTCCACTGCAGTAATCAGATCAGTAATAACAGAACTAACCCAGAACACCTTATCAACAGAAAAATTCAATCAACAGAAGATCTTAAGACAGATACGCAGTTTTTCCTTCTGTGGCCTGCGTCGCTACGCACTTCACCTTCTGCTTCCCTGCGTATACCCGCAGAGATCCTTCTGCCGCTCTGCGTGTCCACGCACTGTTTCTTCAACCGCTCTGCGTACTGTCACTGCAGGTACGCACCCAGAGACACTATTGCGCCGCGTACTATTGCTGCAGGTACGCGCCCAGAGATACTATCGCGCCGCGTACAGTTACTGTGCGTACGCACCTGAACCTTTGTCGCTCTGCGTACCCACGCAGTTCTCCTTCTTCTGCTCTGCGTACCCACGCAGCTCTCCTGTTTCTGCTCTGCGTACCCACGCAGATCTCCTGTTTCTGCTCTGCGTACCCACGCAGATCTTCTGTTTCTGCTCTGCGTACCCACGCTGCTCTCCTGTTAAACACCTGCGTACTTCTGATTAGGGCCGAATAGGCAGTCCACCAGAGTGGCACAGATGCTCAGATGCCTAGATCTGATCATGCGCTCGAGAGATCACCCTTCATAGATTCGCTTTCAACTTCATATAGTTCAAGCTTTTAAGACCATAACCCAATATTTCAGATCTTAAGATATTCAATTGCAAAAGATACTTAGCCAAGTGATATCCTTTGCTTTATATAGGCAAGCTCCTCCTAAAATCATGGATCAATACCACGAGCCAAAACCATAGTAACACAAATACCGTCAGCTAAATAGCAAGGGTTAGACATAAGAAACCCCACGTGTGCTTTTCTCTGCCTTGAAATGAGTGCACTGGGGGTACGCACCTCCTGAATGGCTGACCTGCGTATCTGGCCGCGGTCCCTTCACGGTGTACCTGCGGGTACGCACTTTCTGAACTGATCTCCTGCGTACTTCTTAATTTTCAACATATTGAGAGCCTTGCCACGGGTGTTGCCATCAAGTACAACATCTGAACTTATAGCCATACCAGAAACATAATGCCAACAATCTCCCCCTTTGGACTTGATGGCAACCTCAAAAACTTCAGCTTCATTCTCCCCCTTTGACATCAAGGGCAAAGGGTTATGCTCCCCCTTAGAACATGCTCCCCCTGAATATGAACCAGATCTGCAACGAAGAACCATAATCCACCATGAAAGAGATAGAGACATATTGCAGCTACTTCCATGATCTCCTTCTGTACATCCTCCATAATGCCAACAATGCATTATATGCTCCCCCTGAACCTGTACCATCAATCTTCAACCAATCAGCCACCCAGCACATGTACGCATATACCCCAGATGAACCATGCATACAACCATCAAACAGAAGAGTTTCAATAAGATGATGCATCAACAACCCCCAGCTTTTGCCTGAGGTATTCAAAAGTCTCCCTAGGCAGTGGTTTGGTGAGAATATCGGCAACTTGTTCCTTAGAAGGAACATACTCCAACTTGACTTTCTGTTCAAGCACTTGTTCCCGGAGAAAATGATACTTGATTGGTATGTGCTTGGTTTTTGAATGCATGACAGGATTCTTTGAGATGTTGATTGCACTTGTGTTATCACATAAGATGGGGATAGGTGGTGTACAAGTGATTTGAAAATCCTGCAAAGTCTGCATCATCCAAAGGAGTTGATTGCAACAAGATGCAGCAGCAACATATTCCGCTTCAGCTGTAGACAAGGCAATCGAACTCTGTTTCTTGCTGAACCAAGATACCAGTCTGGAACCCATAAAGAACGCACCACCACTTGTGCTTTTCCTGTCATCCACGCTTCCGCCCCAATCTGCATCTGTATAAGCATGAAGTGTGAGATCTGTATCTCTAGGGTACCATAAGCCATAATTTTGAGTCCCTTGAAGATATTTGAAAATTCTCTTCACTGCCTGAAGATGAGTCTCCTTCGGATTTGCCTGAAATCTTCCAACTATTCCAACTGCATGCATGATTTCCGATCGGGTACCTGTCAAATAAAGTAAACTTCCAATCATAGATCTGTAGGTTGGTTGATGTACTGCTGCAGATTCATCATTTGCACTGAGGCTACATCCTGTGACCATGGGTGTACATACTGGTTTTGCATCTTCCATGCCATATTTCTTCAAAATCTGTTTGAGATACTTGGTTTGAGATAAAAAGATTCCTCCTTCTTTTTGTTGGATTTGCAAACCAAGGAAATATGTCAGTTCTCCTAGCAAGGACATTTCAAATTCTTTCTGCATGACCAAGGAAAAGCTTTGACTCATAGCTTCTTCATTGCTGCCAAAAATAATGTCATCTACATACACAACAAGTATTAGCAATTTGTCATTTTCAACTTTTATATAAAGATTGCTATCTGCTGATCCTTTTGAAAAACCTTGTTGATGAAGATATTTGTCCAAACGGTAGTACCAAGCCCTTGGAGCTTGTTTGAGACCATAGAGAGCCTTTTTCAATCTGCATACAAGATTTGGATCATTTCCAAGAATGAACCCATCTGGCTGCTCAATGTATACTTCTTCTTCCAAGTCTCCATTCAGAAAGGCTGATTTTACGTCCATTTGAAATACTTTGAAGTTTTGAAAACTTGAGAGAGCAAGGAACATTCGGATGGCCTCAAGTCTTGCAACAGGAGCAAAGGTTTCTTCAAAGTCTATTCCTTCTTGCTGCGCATACCCTTTACAAACAAGTCTGGCCTTGTTTCTAATTACTTCTCCATTTTCATTCAATTTATTTTTGAAGACCCATTTTGTTCCGATAACATTCTTATCCTTTGGTCTAGGAACCAGCTCCCAAGTGTTGTTCTTTTCGATCTGCTCAAGTTCTTCATCCATTGCTTTCACCCAACATTCATCTTTGCATGCCTCTTTCACATTTTGTGGTTCAGTAGAGGAGAGTAATGCCAAATAGCTTGAAGCTTCTGCAACTGTTCTTCTTGTTTGTACACCTGCTTCTTTCTGCCCCATAATCTGAGATTCTGGATGATTCTTCTGAACATATCTGGATGGAGTCTTTTCTTCTATTCTTGTTTGCTCCTCTGGTTCTTCTTGAGGTTCTTCTTGAGGTTCTTCTTCTTCATCATTCTGTTGTTGGGGGTAGCCTTCATCTTCTTCGATGTATTCATGATGTACTTGCCTAGGAATGTATCCCTTCTCATCAACCACTACATCAATGCTGTCAACAATTCTGCCAAGTCTTTTATTGTAGCATTTGTATGCTTTGCTATGTGGAGAGTAACCAAGAAGAATGCCTTCATCTGCTCTAGGTTCAAGTTTGCCAAGCTGTTCATCAGTATTCTTGATATAGCATTTGCTCCCAAAGATTTTGAAGTGCTTTATCGAAGGAGTCCTACCACTCCAGAGCTCATGAGGAGTTTGAGTGCTGTTCACCCAGACATTTGTTTTGTTGAGAATAACAACCACAGCATGTGCAGCTTCACCCCAGAAAGTTGCGGGAGTTCCTGACTCATCAAGCATAGCACGAGCCATTTGTTGGACTGTTCTGTTCATTCTTTCCACAACTCCATTTTGCTGAGGAGTTCTAGCTGTAGAGAATTCTCTTCTTATCCCATGTTCTTCACAGAAATCGAAAAATTCATTTGAGGTAAATTCACCACCTCTGTCAGATCTGAGGCACTTAATTTTGTGACCTGATTCATTTTCAACCAAGGCTTTGAATGATTTGAATTTTTCGAATCCTTCATCTTTGTGCTTCATAAGTCCTAACCAGACAAACCTGGAGAAATCGTCAATGAATAATATCAAGTATTCTTCTCCTCGACGTGTTCTTTTCCTGAATGGACCGCATGTATCTGTATGTACTAGCTCAAGAGGCATGCTAGTTGATCCTTCCTTCTCTGGAAAGTTAGTTCTGGTTTGTTTTCCAAACTGACATGATTTGCATATGGTGTTGTCAGGAATTTTGATATCTGGAAGATCGCGAACTGCCTGATATTTGCATGCTTTCCTTATTTGTGAAAAGCTTAGATGTCCCAACCTCCGATGCCATAACCAGTGCTCATCATCCTTGCTCAGATAGCATTGTTGTTGTCCTTCTTCAAATATGTACAGATTATTTGGAGTTCTTTTGCCTTTGATCACTGTTTTACCTGTATCAAGATCACGAACAAGACATCCATTTGATCTGAATATCACCTCGGTTCTTTGATCACACATCTGGCTGACACTTAGAAGATTATGCTTCAATCCATCAACATACAAAACATTTCCAGCCTTGACCTTTTCTTTTAACTGAGCAATGCCTTTTCCTTTTATAGTTGCAGGAGTATCATTTCCAAAAGAAACTTTCTTTCCCTTTTCTAGAGTAGAATATGACTCAAGTTTTTCTTTATCACCTGTCATATGCTTCGAACATCCACTGTCAATGTACCATAGATTTTCTTGTCCCTCTGCATAAAATGCTATCCCACATCTTTCTGTTTGTGGTTCCTTTATTCTCCATGTTTTGGTGCTTGAGGCTTGTTCCCTTTTCTGCTAAAACCTGCTCCTGCATTCAGAATCTTCATGACCAAAGTTATTGCAAATAGAACATTCAACTTCATTTTCAAGAGCCGAAAAGTTGTTATAGGTCCTTTTTGTAATCCCGGTCATACTTCTTTGTTTTTGAGCTTCTCTAGTCATGATTGTTTTATATGCAACACATTGAGCTGCTTTGTGACCAAAGTTATGACAAGAAAAACATTGTCCATTGAAGAAACTTCTGCGGTTATCAAATCTACCAGCCAAGTGATTGTAATCTCTATTTTCATTCATTCTTGAACCAAATTGAGAAGATTTTACCTGTGGCTGGTTGTAGCTTTTGTTCACTCTTAAGACGGATTGCCCCTGATAGTCTCTGTTTGCAGTTCGTCCCTGCTTTACCTGATGGTCTCCATTGTGCTTTTGCTCATTTCTTCTTGCTGCATCAAGATAACTTTTTGAGGTGGATGCTTGAGAAGTTTCTCCATTATAGCCCAGACCTGTCTTGTTTAGTGGAGACCGCTGTACATTGATAATCTCATCCAAAGTTTCAGATCCTTTGACAAACTTAAGATTAATAGCTTTTGTTTTCTCAATCTCTTTTCTAAGACCAACAATTTCACCTTCTAATTTTTCAATATGTTTTTCCTTTTCATCAATTTGAAATTGTAGAGTATCAATGATCATATTCTTTTCTTCTATACATCTCTTGAGTCTAGTAATTTCTTCATAAAGGTTATCCACATCTATAGCATCCATATAATCATCATCTTCAAATGCCATTAACAATTTATATTCATTACCTTGTTCATCTTCATCACTGTTTGATAGACCATCACTATCTTCATGAGTGTAGTAGCTTTTCTTATTTGCACTCTGTTTCTTGTTCCATCTAGCAGGTTCCTTTCCTTTATCCTTATAAGGACATTTTGCAACATAATGACCTACTCTTCCACAAGCAAAGCATTTAAAAGGTAACTTACCTCTGAACCTTCCAGAACCCCTTTGAAGATTTCTGACAAAATTTGATTCTTCTTCTTCTTCTTCTGGGACGTGGCTTGCTTCATAATAATCTCCTTTGCCTGATGCCTTGAAAGCAGCTTCTCTTCTGTCTGATGGACCTCCCTTTCTCATTTCATAAGCAGTTAGAATTCCATGTAACTGAGACATAGTAAGAATTCGTAGATTTTCCTTTTCTTCTATTGCAGATACTTTAGATTCAAACTTGGGGGACAATGATCTTAGAACCTTTTCAACCACAATAGCCTCTTCTATTTCTTCACCCAAATTTTTCATGTAATTAACAATCTCATCTACCCGAAGGAAATAGTTAGCCACACTTTCATCATTATACATCCTGAGATTTTCATACTGAATCCTGAGAGTTTGAAGTTTAGCACGCTTTACCTGTTCATCTCCTTCGTAGCTCAAGACAATCTTGTCCCATATTTCTTTTGCGGATTTATGTTGCATAACCTTTACAAATTCTGTTTGAGATAAACATCCCAGCAGAGTATTGACTGCTTTAGCATTTGTTTCATATTTCTTCTTTTCGGCCGCATCTGTAGGAGTAGTTGAAGGAAAAGTGTAGCCTGTGTCTATGATATCCCAAACTTCTGTACCAAGAGATTGAAGATAGGCAGTAACTCTTACCTTCCAATAATTGAAGTTTGTCCCCTCAAAAATTGGTGGTCTAATTGATGCTTCCCTCTCGTAGTTGCTCATGATGAATGATCTTCCTTCAAGCGATCAAGCTTCTCCGAAGGACCTGCTCTGATACCAATTGTTGGAAATAATACTGAGAGGGGGGGTGAACCAGTATTATCAAATTCTTTTAATAAATCTTCCTTATTTGTTCTTTGAAATAATTTTGCATGTCAGTACCATAAAATAATGAGCATGGACAAAGAAAACAGATAGTCACACCAAAGAACACAAGATGTAAGGTGGAAACCCAATGTGGGTGAAAACCACCTGCTGCAATATGTCTCTATCTTCTTTCAAATTAGAAACCCCTTTTACAATGGTTTTGTACTGGTGCAGTCCTTTAGTAAGCAGGCTGCAACCTGCAGAGAGCTACAACTCTCTCTCGTTTTCCAGTATTTCCTGGAAGGGAGCTACAACCCCCTACTTCTTTTCATAAAGCATCAAATGAACATCAAGTACATGTAAGTTAGACAGTCCACTGTAGTAATCAGATCAGTAATAACAGAACTAACCCAGAACACCTTATCAACAGAAAAATTCAATCAATAGAAGATCTTAAGATGGATACGCAGTTTTTGCTTCTGCGGCCTGCGTCGCTACGCACTTCACCTTCTGCTTCCTTGCGTATACCCGCAGAGATCCTTCTGCCGCTCTACGTGTCCACGCACTGTTTCTTCAACTGCTCTGCATACTGTCACTGCAGGTAAACACCCAGAGACACTATTGCGCCGCATACTATTGCTGCAGGTACGCGCCCAGAGATACTATCGCGCCGCGTACAGTTACTGTGCGTACGCACCTGAACCTTTGTCGTTCTGCATACCCATGCAGTTCTCCTTCTTCTGCTCTGCATACCCACGCAACTCTCCTGGTTCTGCTCTACGTACCCACACAGATCTCCTGTTTCTACTCTGCATACCCATGCAGATCTTCTGTTTCTGCTCTGCGTACCCACGCTGCTCTCCTGGTAAACACCTGCGTACTTCTGATTAGGGCCAAATAGGCAGTCCACCAGAGTGGCACAGATGCTCAGATGCCCAGATCTGATTGTTACACTAAAAAATGTCACCTTGACTACTTACAGTTAGTATGGCTCAAATCAACAGTCATGCTACCCTCTTAGGCAAGTCTCATGCCTCTGTTATCCATCTCAAACTCAAAGAAGAGAGAAAGTCTTGTAAAAACTATGTTTATCTCTGGGGTCGCAGGTTCTCTCTAGCCTTACCTGCGGGGACGCTGACCTTGTTCACAAAATATGCGTCCATGGACGCTCTGTATGTTAAGGGACAGGTGCGTCCCTCTGTAAAAGGCAAAATGCGCGAGTTTTATCTTGAAAAAGTTACTTGTGGTTACTTCTAGAACATTCTAGAGGTCGGTTTGATGAAATGGATGCGCCTCCAGTTGGTTCATGTATCTCTATTAAGGGGGAACTTATCCCATCAATAAGGGAGCTATCCCACCCATAGAGGGGGATGATCCCATTGATAGTGGACCTGAATAACCTCTTTACAGCACTATAAATAAAGGCATTGAGCCAGAAGGAGAGGAGGTTGGAGCTATACATTTTCTTTGGGTAAATGCTGCAGGATTTAGGTCTTCCATTAGAGCCTTTGTGAGGAGAGATTGTCTTCACTTGATTCTACTTGGAAGAGGGTGAGCTTTGTCAAAGTAGAGGAAAACCCTTGATGGACCCTGGGAGGAACTTGCACAACACCAAGGCCAGGTTGTAAGAGTTTCTTTGTTTCGTTATTAATACAAACTGGTTTATTTTTCTCAATAGCTTGTGTTAATGAGTTATTTCATGTGTTCCTTGGTCTGCATGTTGAATATATGTTTTATTATATGAAATGCAAGTGCTTGGTAATTGTTTGATTGTTTGTGGTTGCAGGAATTGACTTGAAGGAGGAGCTCATCCGGATCGTCAAGAACGGACTTCAACAACAGCGTTTTGGAATAAGGTAAGCCTAAACACTTGTAGTTTTCATGTTGTAAAAGGTGTATTTAGAGAAAGATCACTCCATTTTGTCTTGTTTGTCATTAGAATGTCTTAGACTTCTAGGAAGGTCAGTCGTGTCCGCACCCTTGACAGATTCCGTGTGACAAATTGGCGACTCCACTGGGGAATCCATTAATGAGAGAGTCTTTTCCTTTATATGAACTTTGCTTTGAGAAAATCATTTTTATTTTCTGGTTTTTGACTGTGAGAATTAGTATTTGGGTGGCTTAGCTTTAGATTTAGTTAGATTTGGTTTTTCTTCATTTTCCAGAAGGACGCACCCTCTTAGTACTGCACAGTGCGTCTTTGGACGCGCTGTTGCCGTCTGCACAGAGCGGGGCCGCACCTGTGACAACGGGTTGCCTGCGTCTTCCTGTAAAACTTAAGAAAATTCCATTTTTGCTTTAAATTGCTTTTAGATTTTGTTTTTCCTTAGTGTTTTCTGCCCAGATCCTTTAGTACCCTGTCAAGAATTTTCACCTGAACTAGTTTTGTGAGCTTTGAGTGTTTTAGTGGTTTTCAACGAAGTTTAGACCTAGGGTTTGATTTTTGGAAAGGCTTTGTAGTGACTTTGATAGTAGAAAGTTGTCCAGCCTTAGATCTCTCTGGTTAGTCAACCTTCTTAGAAGTCGGGCCTGTCGTAAAGTCTCCTTTTGTGAGCAACTTGCCATTTGAGTTGTTTTGGGTCAAATTTCGAATTACTTGTTTATAAAGTATTGATTTCCATTTTACAAAAAGAACAAAAAGATTAGAGTTTTGTTTTGGCTAGTTTTTGATTCTGCAATAAGCTAGTCCTTGATTTGATTGTGATCAAGTAAAACACCTTAGAAATAATCATTGTTAGTTTTGGCCTCGTTAAGATTGCTTAGAGTAAATTTGCCTTTAGTTTGCTTATGAGTGCATTTTCATAGATTTTAAGAGTTGTTAAGATTGATTTTTGGTTATATTAGATTTACTTGCTTTATTAAAAGAAAAATACAAAAACATCTTCTTAAAAAGTCTTGTTTCAAGTAGCTTTTTGTTTTCGAAAGAAGAAAAGAGTTTTTTTCGTGCATGTAAAGAGAGGTTATGTTTTTATGCTTGGAAAAGACAAACGAATTGTTTCTTTGATTGTCTTCAATTAAGAAGTTGCTTTTATAAAGATTGCATTCTCTCAACTTTTTAGTTAAGCAATTCATCGAAAAAGTAAAGTAGTGGATAAATCATTCTAGGTGCATTTTGTAGTGGTTTCGAGTCGAGTCAACACACCACTAGTTTCACTTCCATCACCTTTTGACTTAAGAAACAACCTTAAAAGTAACGCTTAAATTAAAATCAATCTAGTAATCTTTATTTTTCTAGGGCTCTGAAGCACCAACATAGCTTAGGCTAGGGTCTTGGAGTAGGTGAGTACTTAACTCTCCAAGACTACAAAACCAAACAGATAGTCTATCTTGAGTAGAACAAATCCAATTGTTTCAGTTACATTCTGGGAAAGCTCCTCTTAAAGGAGAAGCACGAGCTCGTGTCCGAACCAGTGAGGGGATCATTCCTCCCTCGTTGGGAACGACGCCAGGCAGTACGTATTACAAACGGTAAACCTCGGATTAACCATTGTCGAGGAGCCAGGGGTCACTTATCGGTAAACCTTGGATTGTTGTCAAGGAGCCGGTAAGGGGATTGGAGCTTGCTACTCTGCCCTTGCGTGCTGTCGGAGTTTAGACTGTTCCCCCAGGTGTAATTGTTGTGATTGGTAACCTTAGTGGCCATAATATCTAGGATTCTACCCAAGGTGACGGTGGAGGGAAGGTCCCACTGTACCTGGAGCAGACGTCGGTTATACTCACTTGGATTTTCTGGGGGGTTCGCTTCACTTCGAGACGGTTAAAGTGGAGGAACTTGGTCCAGTCTATTCATTAAGCAGGTTGCCGGGGTAACTGTTCCACCCACCATTTCTGTACTGAATCCTGCGAGGTTGGGCCTAATCACCAACTAGCGCTTTTGGTCCGGAAGACTACTGTTTGTGTGTGGTTTGACGCTCTAGATTATTTAGGCGTGTGCTTCAAATTTGTTTGCTTCTTTAGAAGACTTTAGGTGGTTTGATTTGAAATTTTTTACTTTGTTTTCGTGTGTTGTAGTTAAAAATCTTTAATTGTGGCGGAATTACCGAGAAGGTCCCGTCGAATTGCGGGCCAGTCTCCTGAAGTTGTTTCTGTGGCCGAATTGTTGAGAAGATCCGTAGACTTAGGGGATCCCCTCCTCGAGACGACCCAGGTAATTTAGAAGGGTTAAAGGTCCTTGTAACTCCTCCTAGTGGCAGTAGAGTAGGATCACCTGAAGAAGGAGAATCTTCCTTGGTAGTCCATCCAGATTACCAAAGTTTAGAAACAGGTTACAATCCCGAAGCTGTTACAGTTTCCGAGCTTGCTGGTAGTTTTTCATCTGCCAGTGAAACAGGCGAAGAACCTGAAATTTCAGAACCTGTTACTCCAACTCCTAGTGTTCCTGATTCACCAAGAATAGAAAGAATTATCACCGAAAATCTTCCTGTTGGATTAATTGCTATAGAAGAACTTGTTCCAGAGGAAGAAATAGGCGTTTCTGATTCTGAAGATCTAATTACCCTTGATCTAAGGGAGCGTGAATCCATCTTTTACAGTCCTCCTAGAAGTGAATCTTGGTACCTTGCATTAACCAATTTTTTAGACAACTCAGTAGGTTTTTCTACACCTCGTACTCCGGTTCCACCTAGAGGAATTCATTCTCCTGTAAATATGTCTGGTCAGTCATCTGTGTTTTCACAAAGTCCTGAATCATTTTTACATGGCGGTCCTTCTGTTCCTACTGGGTATCAATCACTTTCTGGTACCTTTGCGGGAGCATCTCCTCAACCCATTGATCATGGGTTATTAGTTGGAAACAGTGGTAATGTACCATTGAGTATAGGTGAAGTTTATATGATGTCAGGTTCAACTCCCATTAACCAACCTCAAGGTGGCCAATTACCGCCTGGGGGGCAACCTTCGTTAATGCCTGGGGGGCAACCTCAAGGTACTTCATTCGTGACTGGGGGGCAACCTCAAGGGTATCAACCCCAAGGGTATCAACCCCAGCCTCAATATGTACCCCAAAGTCAACCTCAGTATCAGTATCAACCTCAAGGATGGCAACCTCAAGGATGGCAACCCCAAGGGTATCAACCTCAAGGATACCAACCTCAAGGTCAAGGTCAACCCCAGTATTCGTATTTACCTCAAGGTTATCAACCTACGGGTCAATACCCTGGTCAAGGTTATCAACCACCTCAAGGGCAATCATATGGGACTGCACCTTACAGTTATCAACCCTATCCTCAATACGGCTATGGATCTCAGTATCCTCAACCTGTTACGAGTCAATACCCTGGAATGTTAACATGGGATCCGTCACAGGGTCAACAGATGTCGCAACCAAGTATACAGTCGGTACCTCAAGCAGGACAACCTGCAGTTCCTGGTCCACCCCAGCAACCGCAACCTGTCCAGTCAAGTGTTCAGACCCCTGTAACTTCTGTAGTTACTCAGCCGCCAATTGCACCTGGTACTCCACCTCACACGGCTGCAGCAACTACCGCTTCATCTACCATGCTTACTTCTGGAGTATCGGCAGCTCCGGTTTCTACTGTCCCTGTAACCACTCCTCAGACATCTGTACCGTTGTCTGGACCCACGGTTCAAACCACAGTCCAGATGCCTGCAGGCCAACCTGGTACAAGTACGGTTGTTACTACTCAACCTCAATTTGTTCAACCTCCGTACCAGGGACAGTATCAACCTGGGCAAGCTGCCCAACAACCGGTTTACCAGTATCAACCGTATCCTGGGTACACTTATCAACAACCTCAGCAACCCCAGTACGGTCCGGTTAATCCTGGTTTTCCAGGAGGATATAATATCCCAAATGCGACTCCTGTTCCTAGTTATCCTGGATATCCTCCTCCTGGGGCTGGTATTGTGACTCAGAGTTTTAGAGATCCTAACCGGCAGTTACCGTTTATTGCAACTTTAGATTTACCCGACTTGACGCGCCTAACGAACGATCCAATTCAATATCTTCAGTTCTGGCCGCCAATGCCAAATAAGTTGCCCAGCGATATACCCAAGTTCGAAGGTAAGTCTGGAGAGGATCCGTCTAATCACGTGATGACTTACCACCTCTGGTGTGCATCAAATTCCATCTCAGATGATTCCATCCGCTTACGTCTTTTCCAGCGTACACTCATTGGTCTCGCAGCCAAGTGGTACATTGAGTTACCACGGGCCTCTTTTTACAACTTTAGCCAGTTAGCTACCTCGTTCTTAACTCATTTTCAGTTACCAGTCAGATACGATAATGGTACAGAATTATTAACTTCGCTAAAACAATCGACATCCACGTACATTTCTGATCACATCCATGAGTGGAGACGTCGAAGAAGATTAGTGAAAGTTTTTATCCCGGACCAAATCTTAGCTGAATGGTTTGTCAAATCATTATTACCAAGAATTACTGAAGATGTAGCTAAGGCCGGAGTAGTTACTGAGGAGCAAGTCATTGCTCAGGCACAATACCTTGACTTAGTTTACACTCAGTCGGGTACGTTACACGAGAAAATTCCGGATCTTCCAAAGTCAAACCAAATCGCTGCTGCTCCTTCGGGATCTCATGCCGCTGATGGTATGATCGGTATCGTGACTACGAAGAGTAAGAAGAAGTCTTCCAAGGCCTCCAATACTCCAATTATCACTTTGCCTGATTCTCCGACAGGAGAGTCTTCTCCTCCTGAACTTACCGCCGACATTCACGCTGTAGAGTCATCTACGGCCAAATCAAAAAACGGTGGAAAGAAGAAAGGAAAGAAGAAGGCTAAAGCAGACAAGGCTCCAAAGGAGAAAACGGAAAAGTCGGAAACCAATGACGAAAAGCGCAAACCTCGATATCCTTGTCTTATTTGTGAAGAAGATCATTTTACGAGAGACTGCCCTCATCGGGCCGAGGTAGTGAAAATAGTCAAAGGTTCTCCCACTCCTGCTGTGTTAAAAAATCCATTTCCAGAGCAGGAGAATAAGATGATAGGTTCTTCTTCGAATGCCAGTGAAGAACCCATTTTGATGATGTCTCATGTCAGGATTGCGACTCGATCGCAAGATTATGGTAGTAAGGCTCCTGTTGATGGTAAGGAAGCAGAATCTTCTCACTCTAACCCATCAACCTCAGCTCCTGGTTCCGATCCACTACAGATCGAAAAACCTAACCCAGACTTAGTGATTAAGCCGCCCGCCAAGGGTGTACTTCGAAGGTCTGCTTTCAATCCACATGCGAGAGCAGCCCAGAATTACAACATTGTTGAAGACTTAGCTGTTTCACCTTCAGCAATGTCGGCACTCGAAGTGCTGCAATCATGTCCAGCGCAACGAAAATTGCTTTTGTCGGCTATTGGAGCTGTCGATGTTCAGGACCCGAACCTAATGATCTTTGATCTAGAAAGTAGTACACCGCGTCTCCCCCATCAAATGGCTTTCCAAATTCCAGTGATAGTCAAAAACAGGCCTATTCATCGGACTGTGATTGATGAGGGAGCTTCTACGTGTATTATGTCGATTCAATGTTGGAGATCGCTTGGTTCTCCTTCGTTGAACCAATCCCCCACCATCCTTAAGGCCTTTGATGGCCGTGGGTTCCGTCCGTTTGGTATTCTACAAGAATTGCCTATAGGGGTCGAAGGTAAAACCGTTAGTCTGGATGTGGAAGTGGTTGATGCCCCTCTAGACTACAACCTTCTTTTGGGTCGAAGTTGGTCATATGCTATGACAGCGGTCGTTTCATCGGTCTTCAGAGTCATTAAGTTTCCACATAACGGTAAGATCGTGACTATTGATCAGCTGACATACTTTTCATCCGACCCAACCTCTTTAGAAACTATCCAGCATGTTGGTAAAACGACAATCCCTTATAGGGACATTGGTGTAGGTTTAGTTAAGGATTCCGGTTTACTGGGAACTTTTCCTCTCCCTCCACTCAATGCAGACCCTTCGTTCGCAACAATTCATATGATCACGTCAGAAAACATTATTTATGATGATCCTTGGTATGTTCCCTCTGACTCTGAGCTAGACTCACTCGGTGATGTTATGCCGTTGAGTCCGTATGAGATTGCTTATGAAGCTCTTATGTCTTTTACCGACTTTCATTCAACCGACCAAATGAATGTGGTCAGTGAAGAGTCACTTTTCACCTCACCCTTAGAACGGATAACGTTTCCCGAAGAAGTGTCATCTGACGAACAACTTCGCGAAATCCTAAGTGTAGATGATCTACCATGGGAAGATCTCCATCACAGATCTTCGTTTTTACCTAAGGATGATGCATTTGAAAATGATTTTTCATCTATCTTTACCGCTGAATATGTCAAAGACGCTCAGGATCCAACGAAACATTCTGATTCAGAGCTGAATTTAGGGAATATTTCTCGTACTATTCCCATTGATATTTCAGTGAAGCCCGGAATCGAGGAGAACATTCATATAGGTGCCGCATGTACTGAAGAAGAAATCCAAACTTACAAGGCCCTATTCCAAGAATTCCGCGACGTGTTTGCCTGGTCTTACGAGGAAATGCCGGGAATTGATCCTGCCATTGTTGTTCATGAAATCAAAACCTACCCGGATGCTAAACCCATTCGGCAACGGTTGCGTCAGATTCACCCTCGAAAAGCGGCTGCGATTAAAGCAGAAGTCGAAAAGCTGTTGAAAGCAGGTTTCATTTATCCGATCCCGTTAACGGATTGGGTATCGAATATTGTTCCCGTCAATAAAAAACAAGGAACAATAAGAATCTGTATCGACTATAGGGATATCAATCGAGCTTGTCCAAAAGACAACTATCCTACGCCTTATATCGATCAAATTATTGATGATTGTGCCGGAAGTGAGATGTTTTCCTTCATGGATGGTTTCTCAGGCTATAATCAAATCAATATTCTACCTGCCGATCAACCAAAAACGGCATTCATTTGTCCATGGGGGACATTTGCTTATTGCAAATTACCTTTTGGGCTTAAGAATGCCGGTGCTACTTTTCAACGGGCGATGTCTTATGCATTTCATGACATCAAGCACATTGTGCAACCCTATCTCGATGATTTGCCTGCTCATTCTTTACAACGAGCTGATCACCTTGTCCACCTACGAGCAATCTTTATGAGGTGTAGGCATTATCGAATTCGGTTGAATCCCCACAAGTGTGTTTTCTGTATAGAAACAGGTCGATTGCTGGGATTTGTTGTTTCAAAAGCCGGCATTCGCGTCGATCCCTCGAAAGTCGAGGCTATCATCAAATTGCCTCCTCCTTCGAGTTTGCGCCAACTCCAAAGTTTGCAAGGGAAAGCGAACTTTTTACGCCGATTCATCCCAAACTACGCCGAGGTCACTAAAGGTTTTACACGGTTGTTGAAACAGAACGCACAATTCTTTTGGGACGAGATTGCCCAACAATCTTTTGATGCACTGAAACACGCGTTGACCCATGCACCGTTATTGCATCCTCCCAACTACAACCAGGACTACTTCTTATACCTCGCAGCTTCGCATTCCACCATTGGAATGGTGTTAGTTCAAGAAGATGAATTCAAAGCAGAGCATGTGATATATTATCTTAGTAGAACCTTAAATCCCACTGAGTTAAAATATTCGCATGTGGAGAAATTGGCCCTGGCAGCCGTTCAAGCTGTCCAGCGTTTTCGTCACTACATTCTTCTCCGCAAGACTACAGTTATTTCGGATTGCAACCCTATGATTTATATTTTGACAAAACAACTGCTAGGGGGCAAGTACTCTAAATGGATTGTTATCCTGCAAGAGTTCGACTTGGAGTTCGAGAAGTCCAAGTCTAAGAAATCTTTAGTTTTTGCGGAATTGATGTGTGATTTCCCGAGTGCTGACACAGAGACTGTGGCAGAGGAGTCCATTGCGGACGAATCTTTGTTTCTTATTAGCACTTTAGATCCGTGGTATGGGGATATAATCATCTATCTCCAAACCCAAACCTTTCGGCCTGAAGCTTCCAAGGAAGACCGTCGAAAAATTCGGTTTCGATCCCAGCAATACAGAATTATTGGAGATACACTTTATCGCCGGGGGGCAGACTTAGTTTTTCGACGTTGTTTAACTCACGAAGAGGCTGAGAGAGTTTTGAATGATTGTCACTCTGGAGCATGTGGCGGTCATATGTCTGGGTATGCCACAGCTCAGAAGGTGTTGCGCGCTGGCTATTTCTGGCCGTCTATGTTTAAAGATTGTATCCTTGCTGTCAGAACATGCCACAACTGTCAAGTGTTTGATCGAAAGATGCGCGCTCCACCTGCTCCTCTCCACCCTATAATTGCCGCTGGTCCATTCGCCAAATGGGGCATTGACTTTATTACTTGTAACCCTCACTCGGCCGGGGGGCATGCGTATATCATCCTCGCGGTTGATTATTTTACAAAATGGGCCGAGGCGATGCCTACATTCGACGCAAGCGGCAAGACAGCTGCAGTTTTCGTATTCAATCATATCATAACTAGGTTTGGTGTCCCACAAGCAATCATTACTGACCATGGGAGCCATTTTCGAAACGTCATGATGACTGAGCTTACAAGCCAGCTTGGTTTGCGCCACGATAGCTCTACTCCTTATTATCCGCAAGCCAACGGTTTGGTTGAGTCAATCAACAAAGTTCTAGTCATCATGATTCGACGGATCATTGGTATCCATCGAACGAATTGGCATAACATGTTATTTTCGGCGCTATGGGCATATCGAACTTCAGTGAAAAATTCAACAGGTTTCACCCCTTTCCAGCTAGTTTATGGCTTAGAAGCTGTGTTACCTATTGAATGCGAAATCCCATCACTTCAAATGGCTGTCGAATTACTTCCAGCTACTTCCGAAGAGGAGAAACGGTTATTATACTTGGCTAAATTAGATGAGACTCGACGTGACGCTACTTTAGCTATCGAGACTCACGCGAAACGAATGAAAGCTCAGTACGATAAAAATGTAACCCCTCGAAGTTTTTCGGAAGGAGACCTAGTACTATTATATGATCAAGCTAACGATAAGCTAGGTGCCGGAAAATTCGTTCCCATGTGGCATGGGCCCTACATTGTAAAGCGAAAGCTAGCAAAAGGGGCTTATGAGTTAGTTGATTTTGATGGGGACTCTTTGGGTAAACCCAGAAATGGACTTTACCTAAAGAGGTATTATGCTTAAAATGATGGGTATGGAGAAATTTTTAGATAGGTTAGATTTTCTTTCTAGCTAGCAAGTGTGTTAGTTTAGTCAGTGTGCTTAGCTTAGCAAGTGTGGTTTTTCGTCATTATTCTGGCTTATCTTGGTTTTACTCTTGATATTGTAGATGTCGACGCCTCTCCAAACATACATTGGATTTGCTGATGGTGCTTGTCGTAATACACGGAATATCTCTTCCGCAGCTTGGGTTATCTATTCGCCCTCTGACGAGTTAGTTTCTATGCATGGGGTAAGCCTCGGTCAAACAACGAATAACATTGCAGAATACAGTGCAGTGGTTGAATTATTATCCGAATCTATTTCATTTGGAATTCGACGTTTGATAGTGAGGTTAGATTCTGAACTTGTTGTATTACAGCTTAATAGAGTTTATGCCATTAGAAATCCTGTGTTATTAAGGTTGTTTTTGAGAGTGCGTCTCTTGGAACGTGAATTTGATTACATTGAATATCAACATATTCCAAGGTCTTTGAATACATTAGCAGATGCAATTGCTTCTCGAATGTTGGACAGACATTTACGATAATCATGCAAGTAAATTTAAAAACATTTCATCACATATGTTAAACAAGATAAGCCGGTAATAGTGATATATATAGATAGAAGTGTGTCAAAAAATATATACATCGTCTTCGATCATAGGTTTAAAACACCTTATGATCGGCAAAATGATAGTACAAAAAGTCAAAAATGTCACATGTGACTACAAAAGTGACTAGTCAATCACTGGTGGTGCTCTCTGTACGACACCACTGCGCGGGCTACCTTACGCAAAAATCTCCTAAACGGTCCAGGGACCGCGACTACGAAGCGCTGAAGCCTGATAGGAATGTCGTCCATAGTAGTCTCAGGTATATCTGCCGTGAGACGCTCTAGATCATGCTCCAACTCAGCTAGTACTTCTGCTGTCGCATCCTGTGGGGCCGGTACCGGTGCAGCTGGATGTAGTCTATCATAAGGCCGGAGGTTGGCTGGACGCTGTGGACCAACATCTGCATTTTGAAAAAGTTTACTATTAGTTTTGAGACGATATATATAAAAAATACAAAAAAATACATAACTAGAAAACTTGTGAAAATAAAAAGTACCTCTGTCGTCCCATTGTTCTCCCTGTGGAAGAACCATGTCCGGATCACCTCTGAAATCCATTCCGGCATACGGAAAGTCCTGTATCACAAAAAGCTGGCCCTCTAACCAGTCAAAATAACTATCTGAGAATCGAACTACTGTCGCGCCCTCGTCAGGATGCCGGGCCATCACCGCAACCCATCGTATCAGCTTTGGCTGCTGGGGACCCAAGATATCAACAGTGAGTTGCTGAGGGATCAGCATTGGAATTCTCTCCAAGGCAAAGCTCACGACTATAGGCCCATATCCAAAAGTCTTTAGTCGTCCGTTCTTTGCCTTGGTCAGTTGGCTCTTCATATGAGCCGACACAGCTTCACACCAGTTGAAAATGGTGCCTTGGTAACAGTCAATTGCCATCCGCATTTGGGATCCGGAAGCAATGTGTAAAGCGGCCGCGCCGCAAATTCTGGTAACCGTGAACGCTATGACTTTGAGTTCCGGCAGAGTGATGTGTTTTATCTCTATGCCTTTTGAATGGTGAGCCCCAGGTGTGCACCAATTCTCGCGGAGACTATCAAGGGATTGGCCACCCGGCCTAGTCCCCGCAAGACTGAGTTGCTCACCTCTGTTTGGCAAGCCAGTGAGAAAGTATACATCCGAGGGCTCTATCTCGAGCTGGTGCCCTCCTATGTAAAAGCATTGTTCTTGTACGTTCCATCGCTCAACCAGCCATTCCAAGAATCTTACCTGGCCCCTCATGCCCGGTATGGTCCAATATTTGTATAATCCGCATGCTCTTAGGGCATCCAGGGAAGGTTGATGATTTATTGCAGCTTCATCTTCCTCTACATGCTCTCTTTCTCTCCAGTCTAACATGATTAATGCCCTGCATATCAAAAATAGCAATTAGAAATTGATTTGGGAATTTTTGGTGGTTTTTTGAGAGAGTTGGGGTTTTGAAATGCGCGTTTCTCGGAGGACGCACCCCGGCTTTGTAGCACAGGGCGCCCGGACGCAGCTGGCCTGAAGGCGGACTGCGTCTTCCGACCGTTTTCCCGTATGAGAAAAAGTCGGGGGACGCAGGTCACCCGAAGGGCACCTGCGTCCGCCGAGAGGCGCATTCCAAAACCAAAACCCCCCCAAAAAATGAAACTAAAACCTAAAAATTGATTCTAAACGGATAGAAATGCAGAGTAGGATGTGTAAAATACCTGGATGAGACGGCGTTCGATTCCGACGGTCAGATTTTCCGCAGCAACCACGGGAAGTTTCTTGTCAAAAGCTCCTTTTTCAACCTCAACAGTGAAACGGTAAAAATGACATGGTAAAAGGTCTTTTTATAGGTTTTTTGGATGAATTAGTTCATTTTTTACCATGAAAAGATGTTTTTGAATGTATTTTTGCCTATTTTAAACAGGTATGAGTAATGTGTTGCTTTTGTGCAGGACAAAGGGATTTCGAGGGAAATTGTAATTTTTCACAAACAAAATTTCAGAGTCATCTTTTAAGCCCTTTTCTGACTCCTAAAACATGAAAAGATCGCCGAGTGTTTCTTTTTCACTCGTTAAAACGGAATTAAAAGACGGTCCCCTTTTAGCTCTTTTCTGACCGCAAAATCAGGAAAAGATTGCCGGGTTTTTGTCGTTTCAAACTCGATAAGGAAATAAAACGACGTGTCCTTGATCGCTTTTTACTTTTCAGGTTAACGACACTATTATGAAAGTACTCCTTGGTCGCAAGATCAAGCGGTTCCCCCAGGTATTATTTTATACTTTTTCGGGCTTGAGGGACACAAATATACGAAAAAGTTCAACGTGGAGTCTCCTTTAGTTTTTTCAGACTCTCTAAAATTGAAAAACGCCGAGTTTCTCCTATACTGGGCTCGTTAAACTTTTACAGTAGAGGACCTGTTCAATTACAAACAGGAACGAACCACTCCTTCCTAGGGTTCGAATTTAAACTAGGTTGGACTCGTCCGAAGGATGAGCTTATAATCAAGCATATGTTATCCTCCTCAAGCTTGTTAAAAATAAAGAGGTACTTGCCAGAAATGGTGGGGGAAAAGAGAGAAGAATGAACCTGTTTGTCACCTTTTGTCTCAGAAGAAACTTTATTACCACTCTTGAACACGACACTTTTCATTCACCTGGGTTGGGAAATCTTTTACCTCACAGTTGACCAAATCACTTTGAAAGTCTTTAACCGGGTTCCAGGGGTTAACTTTGAGTTATACGTCACCAAGCCATCTGTTGTGTCGTTATGTGTTCAAGAGGTCTGCAAGCAAAAACTTTCATCTGCAAAATACTTGTCATCCATTTGACCATCCCTGAGTCAGTCCTTACAGCAACATTTCTTCAACTTGAACAATGATTTCGTGTTGTGGGCTTGCCTGCAACGGGTCGCTTTCTATCGACATCGACACATTATCTAGAAAGATGACTTAGGAATCGACAGTACCTTGAAGTCTGCATGCATCAATGGCAGGTTTCTCGCCTTTGACGTCAGTTTACATCATTGACTTTCGATCAGAGGATTCCGTGAAGTGTTCGACATCAAAACATCTATTCACATTTCACGGGTTGTGCTTGGTACTTTGAGAACCATTGACATTACTGGTGGTTTCTCTCACGCTTGTTAACAGTTTACATCATTGACTGGTAATCAAGTGGTTTCTATCATGTTCGACATCGAATCATTTAATCACATGGCTAGAATCGTACCAATTCGGGAAGTAGAAGTGAAGACCCTGGATCTAGTTTCTACCATCCAGGCTGCGAGGAGTTTTGTATTCATTATCTATGTAGACTAATCATAAACAGATGGCTGCGTCCATACTGTGTCTACAAAAGTCTATAAAAATGATGTACTGCAAGATCATTCCTGTATCAGAATAGTTAGTCCATTAGTTAAAGTTTTGAATCTGAGTATGGGAATGCCTACCTCAGTGATGATATAATCTTATCCATGTATTTTGTGTTGAAAATTGCAGGTTCCAACCAGGCCATCCACAAGGCAATCCTTGAAATGATAAAGCGCTTCACCCTTCCTAGAATTACAAAACCCTATTCTATTCCAGGCTTCGCACTTTAGGGGGCAATCTGTTACACTAAAAAATGTCACCTTGACTACTTACAGTTAGTATGGCTCAAATCAACAGTCATGCTACCCTCTTAGGCAAGTCTCATGCCTCTGTTATCCATCTCAAACTCAAAGAAGAGAGAAAGTCTTGTAAAAACTATGTTTATCTCTGGGGTCGCAGGTTCTCTCTAGCCTTACCTGCGGGGACGCTGACCTTGTTCACAAAATATGCGTCCATGGACGCTCTGTATGTTAAGGGACAGGTGCGTCCCTCTGTAAAAGGCAAAATGCGCGAGTTTTATCTTGAAAAAGTTACTTGTGGTTACTTCTAGAACATTCTAGAGGTCGGTTTGATGAAATGGATGCGCCTCCAGTTGGTTCATGTATCTCTATTAAGGGGGAACTTATCCCATCAATAAGGGAGCTATCCCACCCATAGAGGGGGATGATCCCATTGATAGTGGACCTGAATAACCTCTTTACAGCACTATAAATAAAGGCATTGAGCCAGAAGGAGAGGAGGTTGGAGCTATACATTTTCTTTGGGTAAATGCTGCAGGATTTAGGTCTTCCATTAGAGCCTTTGTGAGGAGAGATTGTCTTTACTTGATTCTACTTGGAAGAGGGTGAGCTTTGTCAAAGTAGAGGAAAACCCTTGATGGACCCTGGGAGGAACTTGCACAACACCAAGGCCAGGTTGTAAGAGTTTCTTTGTTTCGTTATTAATACAAACTGGTTTATTTTTCTCAATAGCTTGTGTTAATGAGTTATTTCATGTGTTCCTTGGTCTGCATGTTGAATATATGTTTTATTATATGAAATGCAAGTGCTTGGTAATTGTTTGATTGTTTGTGGTTGCAGGAATTGACTTGAAGGAGGAGCTCATCCGGATCGTCAAGAACGGACTTCAACAACAGCGTTTTGGAATAAGGTAAGCCTAAACACTTGTAGTTTTCATGTTGTAAAAGGTGTATTTAGAGAAAGATCACTCCATTTTGTCTTGTTTGTCATTAGAATGTCTTAGACTTCTAGGAAGGTCAGTCGTGTCCGCACCCTTGACAGATTCCGTGTGACACTGATCATGCGCTCGAGAGATCACCCTTCACAGATTCGCTTTCAACTTCATATAGATCAAGCTTTTAAGACCATAACCCAATATTTCAGATCTTAAGATATTCAATTGCAAAAGATACTTAGCCAAGTGATCTCCTTTGCTTTATATAGGCAAGCTCCTCCTAAAATCATGGATCAATACCACGAGCCAAAACCATAGTAACAGAAATACCGTCAGCTAAATACCAAGGGTTAGACATAAGAAACCCCATGTGTGCTTTTTTCTGCCTTGTAATGAGTGCACTGGGGGTACGCACCTCCTGAACGGTTGACCTGCATATCTGGCTGCGGTCCCTTCACGGTGTACCTGCGGGTACGCACTTTCTGAACTGTTCTCCTGCGTACTTCTTAATTTTAAACATATTGAGAGCCTTGCCACAGGTGTTGCCATCAAGTACAACATCTGAACATATAGCCATACCAGAAACATAATGCCAACAATGCACTATACTCAACAACATGAAACTGTCAGGATCCTCTATAATCGAACCATAGAAGCGTGGGAGCGAAAATGAGTTAATGTTTTTCAATCTAGCCTCTATATATGTTTCTCTAATGAGAAATATAAGCACTTTTGGTTGCCTATCTTCAACCATAGTGTTGTTGGGGTGTTAAGTTCAACTCATCACTGTATAATGGTGAGATTAATGTAGAAACGTTATATAATTGGATTCTATAGATAGAATTTTATTGACGGATTCAACAAATGTATGAATAATAGGTCAAGATTGAGTTAGCCTCTCTTCAAATTGAAGGTGCAACACAATTTTGGTGGGAAAGTAAACATTTAGAAGGTAACAAAAAGAATGGTAAGCTCCTTTCTTCATGTTTATAACTCACTAATGCATTAAAGAGGAAGTTTTATCCTTTAGCTTAATCTCAAAAAGAAATTGCGGAATGGTAAAATTTGAGATGAAGAAAAGGACAAAATGTACGGAGTTTTACTAAAGAATTTAGGAAGAAAGCATTGGATTTAAATATTCTATTAGATTCTCCAAAGAATCTTTTAAAATATATTAGTGCATTGCATAGTTATCTTCGCCATACTTTTGCATTATTAAATACTGCTAATTTGGATGAAGCATGTGTCCAAGCTACTCATCTTGAGTCCAAGGGAAAGAATGTGAAAAATGATTTAGCAAAGAAGAAACCATACAAGTTCGCTGAAGAAAAATTTAGAGGAAAGAGAAAGAAGGCTACTATAGTGAATAATAAGAGGAAAATTCAACGTCCTATCATTGTAGGAAGGAAGGGCATGATGATGGTGACTATTAGAAGTTACACCCTCACATAATTCCTAAGAGGTTTGGAGGTAGAGAAAAGTAAAAGATTGTTGTAGCAATGCAACAAGATTTGGGATACAATTGAGGAGATGAAACTCAAGTTACAGTTGTTGGAGTGAAAGGTAAAACATCTGCTCATGCTAGTTCTAGTTCTTCTATTCTATCTTCTAGTATTGAAAGCAAAAGAAGTGATCTTTTTCATGTAATGGTAATTATTAAGCATATGAAATTGGATACTTCTTTTTATACTAGTTCCCAAGTGAATTTGATATATGAAGTGATTATAAATAATATGGGATTAGAAACAATAGCTCTCAAGGAACCATATACTCTCAATTCGGTTTGTGATAATGCAAAGTTGCAAGTGACGACATAGTGTAATATTAGATTTTCCTTCACATCTAAATTTGTTGATGAGGTTTAATTGGATGTGTTTCCTCTTGATATTTGTGAAATTGTTTTGGGGAGCCCTTATTTGTATGACAGGAAAGTCATATTCTTCAAAAAGGGGAACAATATTCACCTCACCAATGATGGGGTTGAGTATATTGTAAGAGTTTATAGCATGAAGACTAATTTATCACTTGTTGGTGTAGGGAAAATGAAGAGGCTCATAAATACTAGCAACAATTTTGTACTTTTGGTTGTGAAAGCAAAGGATATTGAAAAATATGACACTTTTAAAGGTTATGATCCATCTCATAAACACGAATTAGTTAAACTCATTTCTAACTACGATGCGATTTTTCAAGAACCTAAAGGATTGCCTCCTAAGAGGGAGATTCAACATGATATTCATCTACAAGAAATTGCCCCTCTACCTAATTTTGGAATGTATAGGATGCATGTGATTGAGAATGCAGAGATTAAAAACCAAGTTCAAGAATTTATTGAAAAGGGAGTCATCAGGTGTAATGCATCTCCATGTAGACCTCCTATTGTGACAATACCAAATAAGGATGGTATGTGGAGAATTTTTGTCATTTTCATGCACTATACAAGATCACGGTAAAGAATCGATACACTCTTCCTTGTATCGATGATTTGTTAATTAGTTAAAATATGCACTTTACTTTACTAAGATATACTTGTGGAATGGTTATTATCAAATTCATATTGCAGAAGATGATGTTTGGGAATCCGCTTTCAAAACAAAGAAGGGTTTGTTTGAATGGTTAGTGATTCCTTTTGAGATTTGTAACACCTCGACAACTTTTATGCATGTGATAAACGAAATTTTTCAAGCATTCATTGATCACTTTGTGATTGTCTACTTAGATCATATTATGGTATTTAGCAAAACTTTCGGATGAGCATTCAAGCCTTTCAGGAAAACATTTTATGCTATGAAAAAGGAGAATTTGTATGTGAAATTGTCGAAGTGTTATTTTGGAAAGACATCATTAGTATACTTGAGTTACATTGTAGGGGTGACGAATTGAAAATAGATCCCTCTAATGTTGAAGTGATTTTGAACTAGCCCAAGCCTACATACACAATGGAAGTTATAAGCGTTTTAGGAGCAACTTAGTATTGGGGGAAATTTATTGCTAACTTCTCATTTATTGCACCTCTTTTACATGCGTTGACTAGCATGAAATAGGTATTTCAGTGGAGAGGAAAGTTGCATAAATCCTTTGATACATTGAAATAAAATATCAATATAGCACCTATGTTAGCATTTCCAAGTTTGCAATAGTTGTTTGAGATAGAGACCAATGCAAATGGATGCACCATGGGAGTAATTTTTGTGCAACAACATAAGCCAATCTATTATCACTTTGAAACATTTTCTAAAGTTGTTGTTAATTATCCTACATATGATAAAGATTTTTATGTGTTAGTACAAATTGTTAAGAAATGGAACCATCACTTAATGGGAAAGGAAACGATAATACATACAGATCATTAATCATTATAGTATTTGTACTCAAAGACAAAGCTACAACAATCAAGGCATTTTAGGTGGATGAGATTTCTATAACAACTTCATCTGGTCATCAAGTATAAGAAGGGTGTAAGTAAAAAATTGGTTGATGTGCTATCGAGACCTCATATCTATGCATCAGTTTTCTTGTATAATTTTAATTAGCTCTTCACAGTTACGTTGAGAAATATGTTAGAGATGCAGACTTCAAGGATGTCTACGAGAGGTTAACTCATGGTTCACAGGTAGAGAATTACCATTTCAAGGAAAGTTACTCTATCATGTTAATAATATATGTATTCCAGAAGATGAAAGAATGCATGTGATTAGAGAAGTCCATACTTGTCCTATTTTAGGGCATTTTGGTGTAGTTAAGACTCTAGCTCATTTGCAAATATTTTTTTATTGGCCTTGAATGAGAGAAACAATATCCAAATATGTCAAAGGGTATGTATTGTGTGCCACAAGGAAAACAACTAATAGATAATTGGATTTGTATACACCACTTCTGGTTCCTTCTCTATCGTGGGAAACCATACATATGGATTTTTTAGTAGGCTTATCTATTTCTACAAAAAGCCATAATTACTTGTATGTAATTGTGGATAAGTTCAACAAAATGTGTATTTGGATGCCTTGTAAGAAGCAGGTTGTAGCTAAATAGAACAAACAATTATTTTCTCAACATGTTTGGGTTCACATTGGATTTTCCACTTCTATTAGTTCATATCAGGATTCTTGCTTTCTGGGAGAATTTTAGTTAAGCTTCTAAAGAATGATGAACACCAAGCTAAAGAGAAATACTATTTTTCATCCATAGATCGACAGACAGAAAAAGATGATCAATAGGAGTGTGGTACATTTTCTCCATAGATACTGTTGCAAGCACCCTAAGCTTTGGGATGAATAACTACACTATGTGTAACATGCCTACAATTGAGAATTGCATTCATCTACATAGATCTCTTCATTTGAAACCTGCTTTGGGTCCTTGCTGAAGTCTCCATCGGATTTGGTTTTTGGGAAAGATTTGGATTCTGATGAGCAAAGAGATGAAGATAATTCCCAAAAATTCATATGGAAGATCCACATGTTGCATCAAGTAGTGCAAGAAAAATTCGAGAGGATCCAAGCCTAGTATAAGGCTAGGCATGATAAACATAGGACAGATCATAATTTCCAAGTTAGTGATCAATTTTGGTTACATATCATCAAAGACAGGTTAATAAGGGAAGGTAAGAAGACCAAGCCAATCTAGTATGACGCATTTACTATTTTGGAGAAGAATGGCACTAATTATATCTCGTTAGATGTATTGCCATTTATGGAAATTTATTCAATTGTAAATTTGGAAAAATTGAAGTTGTATGAGCCTTTGATGATCATGGATCAGGATGAGAGTATTCAAGTTCGTTCCATTTATGATTTTTATCCTAAGCATTTGAATAAGTTGCACATTAGAGAAATTTTTAGGTCTAAAATGGACCTCAAAACAAAAATGTACAACCAATATCAACTTTATAAGAACCAATAGGATTCAATATGATGTTGTCAACCATGGGGGGTGATTCACCATTTTTCGAGTAAAAAGTAAAAGTATAAAAGAAAAACTATTTTTTCAACTTATCTACATACATTTTTACTCAAATTTCAAGTGGGAGCACTCTTTTTATGCTTAATTTAATTCCTCATCCAAGAGGAGTGCCCATGTTGCATACTTTCAATGGACCATGCTACACAAAAAATAAAAAATACATGAAAACTTGCGATTGCAATCACGTTTTTTCATGTATTTCTCATTTTTGTGTAGTAAGGTCCATCGAAAGTATACAACACGGCTACTCCTTGGATGAGGAATTAAATTAAGCATCTAATGAGTTCTCCCACTCTAAACTTGAGTAAAATCATAGGGAGATAATTTGAAAATACGAGTTGAAAAAGTAATTTTTTTTCCCTCTAAAATTTGATGATGTAACCTAATCTTATTTTATTATTTACAATATTATTTTATAATATTCCTTATGATACCCATTTTAGACCTCAAAATTTCTTGGGAATATATCATTTTAGATAGGAAGACAAGAACTTCACATTAAGGAAATATGGAATATATTCGAGTGGTTCTTAAGGGAATGAATCTAAGCAAAGCATAGTGGACCGAGATAGGAAACGTGAGGGAGAATACTCTCACCTATTTGCTGAGAAATTTAACTTTTGGTGGTCCAAAAGCTTCCTAGTGGGGAGCATTGATCTAGGAGGATCTATAAAGGCCTGCAATTTAAAGTCCTAAAATTTTATGGAAATAGTGCCATATGAAATAGCTTGATGATATTATTCCTACAAAAATTGAATCACGTCGAATGGAGTTCATATGAAGATGTTATGGAAATTTGAATATTTTGACCAACAACAGAAGTCAAACTTATGAGGACATGTGGAAAAATGTGGATGCCATAAATAGTAGTAGAATAGGGTGACGTGGAAGATGTAGGATGATGTGGCATAACATGGAGATGATATGTGGTAGAGATGTTGAATGGGCACTGATTAGGTGGCTAATCATGTACTACGTGGGCCAATCCTATGGTGACACATGGACCAATAACTTGATGCTATGTGGCACCACGAAGCAACCTAAAAGATTTCATTTGGTGGATAGTTGGAGTGGTAGGATTTGAACCCTAAAATCGATGGTGATAGGGAAATATCTCCAATAATAAGCCACGAGTTTGTTTTGTAACCAAACAACATAAAACTCTATTTAAATATATTTATAATTATGAAACAAAATTAGGGATGCCCAGAGGCTTGATGCTGGGACCTCCGCATAACCACCAATACCTTGAATCAAGTTGTTTTAATGCTATGCATGTGGACCAAGGTATATTATATGTTGGTTTAATATTATTGGCAGAGGTTATTTGTAAAACAAATGAATGGTTATATTTATATAATGACTTTCCATGTTTGTACATGGTTATAATCATAAACTATAATTAATATCGATACCATGTGCTCAACTCGAGATAATTCTGGCAGCCTGTGGACTCAACCCTCGGTCAATTGGCCCACAAAAAATATATATGCCAAAAGAACCTGTTGAAAATAGCAACAAGAAATGCTAAAAATAGAAATTCTATAAATATCATTGCTATAAATAGCATCTCAGATACTAGTGTTGGAAATAGCAACAAGGAATGATAGGATAGAAATGCTAAAAGTAGCATTGCTATTGTTGGACACCAAATTGGCCTATCTTTTCCCTGCATTTCCACTCCTCTTTTCATCCTTTTTGTATTCATTCGCATATATTTACTGTGTAAAACTATGAGGTAATTACCCTTTATCGTCTCTTGGGATATTTAATTAATGAAGTAAGAGTCATGAGGGTTTCTACCTATGCGAACCACTAAAACATGTGATGACCGTAGATCATGGAGTGCAGGTGTTGACCGTACATCATATCATAGTAGTTCTGCAATTCAGAGCAACTGATCTACCACGACAAAACAACATAACTGATTGTTGTTGATCTCAACCCATTTTGGACCATTTCTGTTCTTGCTCTCTTAGCGCTAGTGATGTGACAGAACTAATGTATATCTTTGGGCATCTAGTTGCCAAGTCTTGGGGAGAGTCATTCCCCTTTGTATCGTATAAAAGATGGGTCATTCTTGTATCGGGGGACAATATATGGTATTATAACTGCATTATTCAGATTAATAAGATACAAAACCTTTTGCTGATCTATAATTCACTGTGAGTAACGCAGCCCTAATTAGAGAGTTGGGCCTGCTCTTCTGATCAGGTGCTGCGTGTTTCCTTATGTTGTGTGTATTGTCTATTGTTGTGTTTATTTCTTGTTGATGTTACATATTTCTTAGATAAATATGAATACCCTTTTTTTTACATCCTGTAGTTGAGTTTTTACTTTTGTTTCAGCAATGTTTTGATTGGAAATCACAAACCCTTAGTCGAGGAGAGATCGTAACCTTGCCCCTGCATATACCTTGCATGTTTCCTTGAAAAGAATATGCACCCAGATTGATACATTAATGTAGGAAAAGGGGTGGATAATTTATTCATACCTGGACACCAACATTTTAGCGCCGTTACCAGGGAGGCTGACGAGGTGCAAGACATGATCTCTATTAACCAGAGGGTCAATCTCTTATCCTGGGGAGAGAATGAGCTTTCTCACTTTTCTCCAGGTCCTGAGTGTAGGTATTTCATTTATTTCGAGCTTTTATTATTTTCTTGTTTTAGTACGGCCGATCTCTTGCCCTAGGGAGGGAGGAGTCCTTTGACACCCTGCTCTAGGCCCTGAGCTTAGATTTTCCCTAGCATTTTTGTTGTTTCAATTTCGAGAAACCTAATCTCTCACCTTGGGGAGGGAGGGGTCCTCTGACGCCCTACTTCAGGTCTTGAAGTGTTAAGGTTTTCTCGTGTGTGTGTTATTTTCTTGATTAGGGGTCTTGTCTCGAGGAGGGGGGAGTCTTTTGATGCCCTGCTCCAGGTCCTGAACCCTAGGTTCCTGTTTTCTTTTTTTGTTAACTGCCCTCTTCTCAACGTGATCTCTTGTCCTGGGGGGAATGGTCTTTTGACACCCTACTCCAGGTCTTGAGAATTGTGATTTGATTTCTACCTCCACACCAACTTGTATGAACAAAGAGCCAAATAAAATGGCTAGAGGGAGAGCCCCTAAGAAGGGAAGTCAGGATTTGGGAAGGAACACCTACATCATTGCAAAATCTGGTTCAGAGGCATCTTTCCGTGCAGCCGTGAGGCCAGGTGCATGGAAAAAATCTGAGGGAAAATCTGTAGATCAACCAGTGTTGTTCGTAGCCCCCCCCCCATCAATTCAATACAACAAACCCTTCCAACAGCCAGAGAGACAAGAAACAATACGCCTGCTAGAGGGATCCTGTTGCCTGTAACAGAAGAAGAAGAAGTTACAAGTAAAGCATCCGAAGGAACGGTCCATCCTAGTAGGGAAGGAGGAATTGTAGGGAGGATATCCAAAGGGTGCAACCACTGTGACAAGGAGGAAGAGATTCTAGAAACATTTCTATCACCAAAGGATAGAGGAAGCGCTATTAAGGCAACTCGAACCCCTGTGATAAAAACCTTCCTATGGAGCCAGCTGAAATCCCTAGTGAGTATTGGAGGATATTCATGGCACCTACAACCTCTACTATTGACTTCCTAATTGGGGATTTGGGGATTGGTGCACCAACAAATCCCATCCCTTTAACAACTTTACCCAGTTTCCATGTGCTTACTTTAGAAGACCCTAATATGTTTTTCTTTGAATTTGAGATTGTGTGTTAAGGGTATGATTATGTAACGGATGCTCAGAAATTTAAAATCTTCCCTGCTACACTAAAAGGGATAGCCCTGGGGTGGTTTATTGGTATTGGGTGAAGGTCCATCACCATATGGGAGGCAATGAGAACTACTTTCTTGGAGAATTACCAAGACTACTATAAATCACGGGATATTAAAGAAGAGCTTTTTAAATTTATACAGAAAGAGGACGAAAATATGGAAGATTGCATGGAATGCTTTAAATACACATTGCAGAGGTTAGGTCACTCTAACCTAGATAAAGAAATTTTAAAAATATCCTTCTCTGGGTCTTTCGAGAAGACTCTTTGGAATTGTTGAATATAGTTGGAAATGGAGATATATCAAAGGAGGAATTTGATGCCATATTTGAGTTGTGTATTTAGTGCTCAAGAGGATTTGCAAGAAATAAACAAGGGATTCTATCAATGAAGGTATCTGTGGAGGTGTTACAAAAGCAGAAATTGGGAACCTGCTGGATAGCCTGAGGACTGATATCCTGAGTCCTTTGTTTGAACATATGGATACACTGCAGGTACAACAAAAACAACTAGAATTCGAAAGAACTGTGGCCGTATTTTGCTCCACATGCAGGAAGAAACACCCACAGAGGGAATTTCCATTAAACTCTGTGGAGGAGTGTACAATCTATGAACTGAAGCATGTGATAAGTTCATGCCCATCCTTGCCAGGGCTAAAAGTAGTTTTTCAAGGGACAGGCGAAGATGTGGAGTAGCTGTACTTTATGGGACCTAAAAAGCCATGGAAACCTTAGCCATCAATGATAAATCAAGGTATCTTTCCGGATCCATCCCAATATTTTAGAAATTTTAATATGGGGCCCTAGACTATGCCTTATCTGCACATGTGGCCCCAACACCAGTTTACACCTTGGCAACAGTGGGCTCCTCAAGCTAGTTCAAGCTCCTCGTGGGCTCCAAATTGGTGGGGACCTTCCCCTCCTGGTCAATTTTCCCAGTCAATGCCACAATAGCAACTTCAGTTGCCCTGTAATGTGCTCCCTGGTAATCAACCTATTCATCCCTAACTCTCTGTCCAACCCAATCTGAATCCTAATAATAAAAGGGCTCAACAAGCTGACACCCTCAACCTGCCTTCATACAACATCTCCACCTCAGAATTCTATGAGATGCATTTACGATCTATGTGGCCCGTAGGATCTTAGCCCTCACCAATTATCATTGAACAGATTGACAATGAGGAGAAGGAACCAGAAATGATCGGAGAGGAACCAAACCAAGTTAACAAAAATCTTACACCTCCTCAACCATTAGTTTCTCAAAAACACCAAGCTAAACCTTCTTATCCATAAAGGTTGCATGTGAGTAAACCAACCCCTCAAACTGAGCTTGACCTATTAGGGGAGTTACAAAATTTATTTTTCAAGATTCCCCTGTTGCAAGCCATGAGGGACGTACCTATATATGCAAAAACTATAAAGGAATATTGTGCTAAGAAGCCTAAAAAGAAATCAAGGGACCTGCTCACCATTCACATAATGGGGAAACTATCCGATTTCATGATGGGAAGGTCCTTTCCTATAAAGTATGGGTATTGCGGGAACCCAATTTTGACCATGCAAATTAATGGGGTAGAAATTCCAAATTTATTGGTAGATTTGGGTGCTGCCATAAATATCATCACTGCTGAAACCGTGCATGCATTAGGACTTCGTAACTTCAAACATACACCTACAGTGTTAGAACTGGCAGATCAATCTACAGTAAAACCAGTAGGGAAGTTAGAAGATATCACAATTTCGGTTGATTCATGGCACTACCCTGTGGACTTCCTAGTACTCCAAACACAATCTCGAGCTGGAGGCTATCCTTGATTCTAGGAAGACCGTGGCTGGCAACCGTAGACGCTTATATTGGGTGTCGATTTGGACATATGATTATTTCAAATGGGCAAAACACTAAGAATTTAGTGCTATATCCTTCCGCGGAACCTTACCCAACAACAAAATCAGTAGGCCACAAGAAATTTGTATACAAGAAAGAGTCTGAATCAGAAAATGAGGAGTTAAGATGAGTTCTCACTATTGGGCAGGCCCTCCTGTTGAAAGCTGAAACAGAAGATGATGCAATTACTACCTTTATCAGTGATCCTTGTTTTGTTTCAGATTTGAATCAGCAAATCCTAGAGTCTGTCTTGAGCTGTGAGACTCAGGAAAGTATTGGAACAATAGATGGATTCGATGAGATACCTATAGCTATGCCCCATGACAGTGTTTCCATGGAAATAGAATCGGGAAAAACCCTTAATATTAATCCAAAGCTGTTGGATTCCCAGAAAAAACATCTCCTAGATGTTCTTCGGAAACACAAAGAGGCCTTTGTCTGGGACTACTCAGATATGAGAGGAATTCCTACTACTCTGTGCACTCATCGCATATACATTAAGGAGGATTGTCATCCTGTGAGGCAACCCCGGAGAAGAATGAACCCTACACTGAAAAACATTGTTAAGGAAGAGCTCCAAAAGCTGCTGGACGTGGGATTTATCTACCCCATTTCAAATATCTAATGGGTTTCCCCATTGGTAATGGTCCCTAAGAAAAACGGTAAATGGAAAATATGCATGGACTACAGAGAATTAAACAGGGCAACTTAGAAAGGCCATTTTTCGTTACCATTCATTGACCAAGTCTTGGATACATTAGCAGGGAAGAAGTTTTTTTCCTTCCTGGATGGATTTAGTGGGTACAACCAGATCCAGATAGCTCCTAAATATCAGAATAAGACCACATTTACATGCCCTTGGGGAACTCTTGCATACAGATTCCTCCCATTTGATCTCTATAATGCACCTGCAACATTTCAGAGGGCAATTTTGGAGATTTCTCTGATCTGATGGATGATAGTGTCGAAATCTATATGGATGATATCACGGCATATGGAAATTCATTCGAAGAAGAATTGGGGAAGCTAGAAAAAGTTCTTGAAAGATGTAAGCAGACGCATGTCTCCTTAAGTACGAAGAAATGCCATATGATGATGAATGAAGGAATAGTCTTGGAACACTTGCTTTCGGCTGCTGGAATCCGGATGGATCTAGCCAAGATAAAGATAATACAACATTTTGCAATACCTAGAACACTCACTCAGGTACGTAGCTTTATCGGTTGTGTTGGTTATTATAGGCGCTTTATAGAATTTTTTTCTAAAACAACACATCCGCTTTTTCAATTACCGAGAAAAGATGCAGACTTTGTGTGGACAGATGACTGTGATGCAGCCTTTTTGAAGATCAAGGAACTGGTCTGTAGTGCTCTGATCCTTAGAGGACCAGACTGGGCATTACCATTCCATATTCATGCTGATGCTTCCCAGACAGCTTTTGGGGCAATTTTCGAGCAGCAGGTGGATAAGGTACCATATGCAATTTACTATGTTAGCAAGAACTTGGCCCCTGTTGAGTTAAACTATACAGTGACTGAAAAAGAATTCCTTGTCGTCATCTACGCCATCAACAAGTTCCGAAACTATATCACTGGTTACCCCACCTTTGTACACACGGATCATGCAGCCATCAGGTATCCGATGAATAAACCCATTACTCCTAGTTGTATTACAAGATGGCTTTTGCTACTTCAATAATTTGATATTACCATAGTAGATAAACCAGGAAAGGACAACGTGGTTGCTGATTTTCTATCTAGATTAGAAAACAATACCGAAGGAACACCTATCGAAGATAGCTTTCCAGATGAATATATTTTTGCAATTTTCACTAACACTCCGTGGTATCCATATATTGCTAACTATCTTACTACATGGAAGGTACCTCGTCATTTGTCATATAAGGACCAATGGAAAATTATTCATCATAGTACCTGATATTCATGGATGGCAGGATACCGCTTTCATATGGGGGTGGATCAACAAATTCGTCGCTGTGTATGAAAGGATGGTATCTATGAGATATTGAAGGCTACCCACAGTGGACCTTATGGAGGACATTTTTCAAATAAAAGAACAGGCCACAAGGTGCTGGAAATGGGATACTAGTGGCCTTCTATCTTTCGTGATGCTAGAGATTATGTCTGAAGATGTGATAGTTGTCAACGGATGGGACAACCTGGGAAATCAGATGAAATGCCTCTACAACCCCAGATAGTCCTAGAACCTTTTGAGAAATGGGCCATCGATTTTGTTGGACCCATCAACCCACCTTCCCATCAGAAGGTTCACATCCTGGTCTGTACTGACTATGTGACTAAGTGGGTGGAAGCCAGAGCGGTTGTCAAGCGGTGGTGGCAGACTTTCTTTTTGAAGAGATTTTTTCTCGATATGGTACCCTGAGAGACATTGTTTCAGAGGGAGGAGCATAGTTCACATCTCACATGATAGAGAGGCTTATGCAGAAATATGGGGTCAAACACAGAGTGACAACTCCTTACCATCCCCAAGCAAATGGACAGGTATAAAGTAAAAACAAGGTATTGGAAAATATCTTGACAAAAAATGTAGCAAGTCATCGTCAGGATTGGTCATAGAAACTTCCAGAAGCTCTTTGGGCGCATAGGACGACATGGCGAAATAAAACTGGGTTTTCACCATTTGAGCTAGTCTACGGGAAATCTCCCTTGTTTCCGGTTGAATTCGAGATCAGTACGCTCATAACAACTTTGGAAGTCGGGTTGAACTTATCAAAGGCCCAGAAACACCGGCTGGAACAACTCAATGAGATAGACGAGATTCGTTCAGTAGTTTTCCAGAGAACTACTGTTGCCCAATAGCAGAGAACGAAATGGAACGATAAATTTATCAAGAATAAGGTGTTTCATACAGGGGACTAGGCATTGTTATATGAATCCTGGTTCAAGGATTTTAAAGGAAAGCTTCACACTCGTTGGATGGGACCCTATGAAGTGGACGTTGTATTCGCCAATGGCACAGTCAGATTGGTTACAATAGACGAAAATTGTACTTCCTTCCTAGTGAATGGACACTGTTTGAAGTTATACCACCGTCCAACTTCTAAAGATGCCTTCATAAAACATCTTTCTGATACATCTGGTTTGATGGTTGTTGGTGCAGAGAATGCTCCCTCTGCCTTTTGTTGATTAAAAATAAATAGATAAATAAATAAATAAATAACTATATATATATATATATATATATATATATGTTGTTACTACTTACTTGTTTGTCTTTTTGCAGGAATAAGAACTGAATGATGACAAGGAGAAACTGAGAAATTTCTCAAGTAACACTGGTTGCTGTTACTCCACTAGTTGTTGTTACTCCGTTGGTGTTACTCCATTGTTGTTGTTACTTCGCTAGTTGATGTTAATCTACTGGTGCTATTACTCCACTCTTGCTATTACTCTACCATTGTTGTTACTCCACTATTGATGTTACTCCATTGGTTGTTTTTAGTCTGCCGGTGTTGTTACTCCACTATTGTTGTTACTACACTGGTTGAGGTTACTTGCCAATGCTGTTACTCCACTGTTGTTGTTACTCCGCCATTGATATTACTCCACTGTTGTTGTTACTCCGCCATTGTTGTTACTCTACCGTTGTTGTTACTCTGCCGTTGTTGTTACTCCATCGTTGTTGTTACTCCATCGGTGTTGTTACTCCACCATGTTGTTACTCCACCATTGTTATTACTCCATCAGTACTGTTACTCCGCTGTGCTATTACTCCGACGTGCTAGTACTCCACTGGTGCTATTACTCCATCCACGCTGTTACTCTGTGATTGTCATTACTTCGCTGGTTATCTTTGCTTCTACTCCACCGCCAGGTAGGTCGACGAGTACACCTTCCTTGACTCTTATGGATTTAATTAAAATATTCCAAAGAAGAGACTAGTACGTGCTGCGGACAACCACATTTAAGTTGGGGGGGGGGTTCCCGTCATAAAGAAACGACGATGTACCTAAAAAAAATAAAATTGTAATCATATCACAACATTACCAAATCCAATGAAAACGGAAACCAAGAATTCTGCGATTTTGTAATCATGATTCCAACGCATTGGAATTTGAAATCATATGCCAAGAACTTTACCAATCATTTCCCCAGTATGTTGTATTCAATTACCATAATCATTCACCTGTACTACCACACCTTGCCATTAATTGCTATGTTTTTCGAGGTGTACCAGTCATTATTATCATCCTTTCACCCGCGGCCACCATGCTAATAATATTGTCATCGTCAGTTGGGTTGTTGTTACTCTCCCCCTACCAGTCGACTGTACCCATCATGTTGATCCAATTCTTACAGCGATGGGTGGGCTGGCTGTGCGCCATGAGCCGGAGGGCACCACAATGGGCAGAAACAATCTAGAAGTACGACAGGTTTTCGAAAATGCAGGATGGAACATTTATTTTGATAGGTTGCAAGGATTTAACAAGGAAATTGCGATTGAATTCACACTCAATTTAGAGGAAGAGAGCTCTCGGGTCCGAGGGATAGAAATCCCTATTACAGAAGAAACCATTGAAGAGGTCAGCGGGCTACCCGAGTAGGGGAAGAAATGGTTTTAACGAAGAACCGCCCTTCCGGTGTTCCTTGAAACATTCTTGCAGGCTGGAGGAAATTTTGTTTAGAAAGGTTGGGGGTTACGACTGAAATTCATTACCACACCCATGGGGTGAGGTAGCAGGTTTTGTAATGAGATACATAACCTGTGAGGGGAGGTATACCAGCATGCTTAAATACCATCTCGAAATATTGGCTCACCTCCGATTTCCATAGGTGCAAGCCTTCTCATTGAATATGCCTTTCTTCTTATTAAGAAGTCTCTAGCTGATGGTGCACTCTGCTCAGCGCTCACGACAAGTGGCAGCAGTCATCACCAACCATGGCCTGGTCCGGCTATTAGTCATGCATGCAATCAGTCAATTTCAAATCCTGTGAGAAACATTCTGGGATTCTACAAAAGAAGATATAACGGCTGTTAGGGCTGCTAGAGAAGAAGAGCCGGAAGTGATGGAAGAAGGAACTGGAGCAAAGGATGAATACATAGATCAAGAGGAACTAGAAGAAATGGAGATGGAACTTGAAGAGCTAGAATAGAATCAAGAGCATGAAATAGGGAGGGCAGACGAGGCTACTCCACAAGAACCAGCCTCAACCACGAAACCAATGGAATAAGAAGTGCTGCGGTAAGGGGCCAATATAGAAAGAACCACTAGAACCACGACGAAGGTTGTCCTTCAAGAATCAGCCTCGACCATAGAGCCAGTAGAGCAAATCAACAGCACTATAATAAGCAAAGAGGGACTAGATCAGGCTAAGGTGGAGGAATTCATTAATATTATGGTCGGGCGTGTCTCAAAAGAACCACCCTCGACCGTAGAACCAATGGAGGAAGACGAACCATAACGAGATGGGCCCAAAGCTGAAAGAACTGTGGGGCCAACAAAAGAAGAGGCTATGGGTATAATGGATGAAATCGATGTGATTATGCAATAATCCATCTGGATCAATGCCACGCTGGAAGAAACAGTGCCAACATCATCTATTCAAGAACTAGCGGACAAGTAAGGTGGTGTCCCATAAGAACATTGTCAACCTCTCTGACTTTGGAGACCACATAGGAATTAAATGTTGGGATTGACGTTGTTCCACCTCAGAACAAGGGACTGCACAGGCAAGGGTTTTAACCCGGAGCAGAGATGCTGCAGATAGAGGAAAAGAGCCCGACACCTCAACTGGGGTCAAGATAGATCAGGTAGGATTTTTTTTTTCAATTTTCCTATTACTTTACATTCCGGAAAAGGAAAGGGTGTCTCACTCTGCCCGACACACAGAAGAGGATGTGGTTGTTCCGCTGATTTTGAAGTATGATGGGTCGAAGAAGTGACCAGCTGCCATAGGCTTGTTGGCCACAGATCCCCATAAAAGCCTCTCTCAAAAACCTAGAATAGAGGAAGTGGCAGATGTTGTTGAAACAAGGGAATCTGGAAGGGAAAGTTTGGTTGAACCACCAATGGATGTCCACCGAATGAGCCCGCCACCTATCGAGATAGCTTCACAACAGGGAGAGGCAGGAGACAGTAAGGAAATGGATGATCCCCAGGAAGAGAAACCAAGCAAAGAAGTCCCGTCAAGTAACCCGCTGGGTACTCCCTCGGGTAAATCACCACCCGTCGAACCAGATGTAGTACCAGATGAGGTGGTGGTTAAACAAAAATGGGTAGAGTTGTGTGAATAACGAAGGCTGCATATGAAGCAGAAATATCAGCTTCAGTTTAAAGAAATGATGCGACTTAAAATAGAGGTTAAGAGGCTGAGGAAATAGGTGCACCAGTTGAAGAACCAAGTGAAGAAATACAAGTGGAGGATTAAGAAGCCCAAAACCATGACAACCGAAGTAGGGACGTAGGTAGATGAAGTGGCAACAACTTTTGTTTCCACTCAGACAGTTCCAATAGAATATTTGTTTGAAGGTCGTGGGTTTTCTTTGTCGGCTGAGGTACAAACTTGTAAATCTACCATGGAGCGATATCGTAATGAAGCTAAGAAACCCAAGAGCGAGAATCCATGGCTATCTTTGAATATGTAGAGTGCATAGATATAATGCAACTGAGGCATGAAAAGTAGCAACTCAAGGTGGAGCATCTGGAAAGGCAAGTAATAGAGTTAAAAACTGATAAAGAGTAGATGCTCCATTTAGCACAGCAAGTGATGGCATGTTTCCCTCCTGCTTCCTGTTACTCTTTATTTTTGCATGAGTGCTTTCTTTTCTTTTGTTTGGAAAGTATTGAGAAAGAAATTAGTCATGAGATTGAGGATGGTGTATAGTTCCCCTAGATATTGAGAGCCCATGATGTGCCAACTCAGCGCTTGATGTGTGAGCTTTATATGCATGGGTATCTCTTGCGTGTTAAGAGAGAATTTATTCTAGTTCCATATGTGGGGAACATTCATTTAAGGGCCCTCACCTCTTACACTTTTAATTAGATAAGCTGGCATAAGGCTTCTGACACGTTTGAGTCAAATCAGGCGACGAAGCCTTTAATGGTAAGAGGAGAACCCGAGAGATAAGTGACTACGTACAATAAGCACACTACATTTTTGGAAATTATGGGAAACAAGGAACGGATGCCAAGGACACAAAAGTGGAACATCGATCTCTGCGTCAAACAATTGGTCACGTTTCAAGCTGAGGCCCTGGATAGTTGTCAGAAAAGGTGGATGATGTTACCCACATCTATCTGAAACAGAGAATCGTTTGGAGCACCAAATTTTGCATGAGCACTCAGCAGGGTGCCAAGATATGTGGCGTGCATCCAAACATGTGGAGTCTGGTGGATGGGAATTCGATTCCAGTACCCTATTCTATGGTTTCTAGCAGAACACTACACCCCAGCCTATAATGTACCAAATGATTGGTGGAAGGAAGTTCTCCTCTCATAAGGGTTTAAGGTTCTAGGAACAGAAATGGTCGAGGAATACGATCTTTCCTGGCTTCAGGAAGCACATAGCCTGTCCAACCTAGACCTGTGGAGATAGTGAGCTGCACGAGGGCATGCAGAAGGCTAGTTGGGCAGAGATGTTAGGCACCAAATTGGCCTATCTCTTCCCTGCATTTCCACTCCTCTTTTCATCCTTTATTTATTCATTCGCATATATTTATTGTTCAAACTATGAGGTAGTTCCCGTTTATCATCTCTTGGGATATTTAATTAATGAAGTAAGAGACATGAAGGTTCCTACCTACGGTAACCACTAAAACATGTGATGACCACATATTATAGAGCGCAGGAGTTGGCCATACAACATATCGCAGCAGTTTTGCGATTCTCATCAGCTAATCTACTACGACAAAACAACATAACTGATTGCAACTGCTCTCAACCCGTTTTGGACCATTTCTATTCTCGCTCTCTTGGTGCTAGTGCTACGACAGAACTGATGTATATCTTTGGGCATCTAGCTCCCAGGTTTTGGGGAGAGTCATTCCCCTGTATTGTATAAAAGATGGGTCATTCTTGTAGCAGGGGACACTGGATGGTATTGTAACCACATTATTCAGATTAATAAGATACAAAAACTTTTGTTGATCTATCATTTGCTATTAGTAACGCAACCCTGATCAGAGAGTTGCACCCACTCTTCTGATCAGGTGCTGCATGTTTCCTTGTTTTGTGTGTATTGTCTATTGTTGTGTTTATTTCTTGTTACTGTTACAGATTTCTTAGATAAGTGTGAATACCCTTTTTTTTTTACGTTCTGCAGTTGAGTTTTTACTTCTATTTCAACAATGTTTTTATTGGCAATCACGAACCCTTGGTTGAGGTCAGCTCTTAACCTTGCCCCTGAATATGCCTTGCATGTTTCCTTGAAAAAATACGCGCCCGGATTGATACATTAATGTAGGAAAAGGGGTGGATAATTTATTCATACCTGGACACCAACAGCTATAAATATCATTTCGAGATACATTACAATTTTAGTTAGTCCCTGAACTAAAATTGAGAATCAAAATTCGAATTTGATCTTAGCAGTTGTTTGTAAAATAATTAATTAATTCATCTTGAGTTAATTAGCCTTAGGAAATCAAACATGAAGTCTATGCGAAGACATGCAACAGTTTCTCCATTGATTGAGGAAGTTATCCCTTGATTAAGGAGATCAGGATGAGTTGTACTTTGAGTTGTAATTAGTTAGCTCAGTTATCTGGGTTAAGTCCAATTATATTAGTCCCAATAGTTTGTGGAACTGATTGTGAGTTTAGTTAGTTAATGCATGCATGCATGTAACTGTTGCACTTCAGATAACTGAATATTCTCTCATAAATAACTCATGCATGTCAATTCAGTCAGAGACCCAGTTGAGATCAGAGGAAGGGACAGTGTACTATCAGTTGGAGGATTTTTCCTATATAGGAAACTCATCCATGCAGAAGGAATCATCTCCTTCAGGACTGCACAATTGTTTTTGAGTTTGATGTGTTGTGTGAGAGGTAAATTCACACAGGTGGCAACATTGGACCCCAAGAGAAACTGCGCAAGGAAATAGGAGGCTTGGAGGGCTGATGGAAGGCATATGTTGTGTCGATTCAGTCTATGAGAAGCATTGTAGGACTGTACTAAGAGTTGGATAGCTTGTCAGCTAAAGCTTTATGTAATCCTGACATATTTCCACTTGCATGATAATACAAAGATTGGGGTTTTTTAGCTGAGGCTTTCCCCTGAGTATTCTTCTGTGTTCATGTGTGATTGATTTTTCATTCTCTATTATATGTGTTCTATTTGATCTTGCTCAAAATCGATTAAGCTTCTGCAAGTTTTTTGTAGAAGTAGATCTTGTATTTTGCTTTAGTATATTGCATAATCTCTTGATCTACAGTGGGAAATTTCTACATGGTATCAGAGAAAAGGTGATCAAAGTGAAGAATGATATAAAAAGAAGGGAGAAATTTGAAGTTTGAAGTTCCTGATTGTAGAAATTGAATTCTTATCACATCTCAAATTTCACCAATGGTGTTCAACGGTTTAAGACTCGAGTATGCCCTTGATGGAAACTCGGATTATATAGCCTGGAAGGATCGCATGGAAGCAGTATTAGAGGACAACGGTCTAAAGGACTTCATTGATCAAGAAGTACCCAAGCCAGCAGCGGCTATTGCTACAGAATTGGCGCAATGGAAGAAATGTGTGGCTAGAGCGAGGATAATCCTTCTAGAGGGAGTTTGATACCATACAATCTCGAGTCTCCGTGGGAAGGGGACACCATTTTCAATGTGGAAAACATTGAAAGATCTATATCATAACAACAAAAATTAGAGGAAGCTGGTGCTAAAATACAAGCTTTGAAAAATCAAGTGTGAAAAGGGTGACAAGATCTCTACATATCTAAACAAGCTCACCACCCACAGGGATGAGCTTCGAAGTGTAGGGATCATGACAGCCGATGATGACATGATGATTCTTGCTCTCCTCGGTCTTCCTAAGAGCTGGCATAGCTACCAAGACTCGGTAAATGGAAGAGAGAAGCTGTCATATTGGGAATGACTTTGGTCGGATCTGATGAAGGAGGAGATAAGAAGAAGCACCAACGATGGTCCTTCATCCAAGGAGGATGAAAAAAATTGTGCCTTAGTGAGTAAGGCGAAGAAAGGGAAGGAGAAGGACTCTCATCCCAAATCGAGTTCTTCCCATGGTGGGAAGAAGTTTGACAAATCAAAAGTATGATGCTTTCATTGTCATGAGGTGGGCCATTATGCAACAAATTGTCCATAGAAGAAATCCAAGAAGGGATCCATGGAAGGATCAGAAGGTGAGGCACTGGCCTCACAGTTCGAATTGGATTTCACCCTCATCGCATGCATGGTTTCATCGATGATGGGTTACGGTTGGTTTCTTGATAGTGGAGCTTCATTCCACATGACCGGCGATAAGAGTCTGTTCGGTACCTTGGAGGAGAAAGACCTCAAGATACTCATAGCGATGGGTAATGATGAAAAGTATAGTGTTTCCAGTGTGGGCACAGTTTCTTTTTAGAGGGATCATGGAGCTCGCATTACCTTGACATATGTGAAGTATGTGACAGGATTAAAGAAAAACTTGGTATCGATCGTAATGCTGGAAGAGAAAGGCTATGATGTAGTCTTCAGTAAGGGAAAGGTTTTCCTTAGACAAATCATCATGAGACAGGTGAAGAAAATTGGTTCACAAGTCAAGAACTTGTATGCTCTTGACGTTCAAGATGCATGCAAAGCCTTGAGGAGCAAGGAAACTATTGGAGACTTGGTGGTTGAGAGGGATAGTACATTACCTCTCAACATGCAGCGCCAGAAGAAGTCTCAGACAATTGTGGAGGAGCCATAATTGGTGAAGTAGCTTCAGGAGGTTGTGGAGCAGCCACAGCTGGAGAAGCCGAGACGAGACTGAGTGGAGGCATCCACTCATGTAGAGACCTCCACTAGGGGGAAATTTCAAGCCAAGTGTGCAGAGGGATCACATGCATCAATACCTCTAGGTGGGAGGTGGGGAAATGTTGAGTGACAGTCCCAAGAAGGCTGGAATAGGGGCAGGATCATTGAGTTACCCAACCTCTTTGATTAGACCTTGCTATGGGAGCCCCGATAAGGAGTAGCATGATTGGCTAACTGGGTAGAGACATATGTAGATGGAGCATCAGAGGGAGCTTCAACATCCGAGGGTCTTTCTAGCCCAACGGGGAGGTCAGTTGGGAGATTACTTACTTACTTCTCAGTAACTGAGTTGCAGTGCAGCAGTGGGCAGCACAATGCAACATGATGAGAGAAGGTGCAGTGCAGATGCAGTGTTGGGAGATAGGACCAGCAATAGCATGGATGCAGTAGCAGGAATCAGTGTGATTGATGCAGTCAGAGATCAAAGTGACAGAGGATAGAGAAGTCAGATACTAAAGAGCACAGAGGTGAAGAGTTTTTTTCTCGATAAAGGTAATAGCAGTCAGAGACTTTGATGACAAAGGCATCATTTTGATTCAAGTTGGATATTTTTTTTTTTCTAGATTGCTAGAGCAACAACACTAGGGAGAAGTGTTGCACGCAAAACATTCCAAAGGTTCAGGATCGGGTTCGAGTTGAATGCCTTTCTTGTTGAGAGGGAGTGTTGAAAATAGCAACAAGAAATGCTAAAAATAGAAATGCTATAAATAGCATTGCTATAAATAGCATCTCAAGTACCAGTGTTGGAAATAGCAACAAGGAATGATAAAATAGAAATTCTAAAAATAGAATTGCTATAAATAGCATTTCGAGATACATTCCAATTTTAGTTAGTCCCTGAACTAAAATTGAGAATTAAAATTCAAATTTGATCTTAGAAGCTGTTTGTAAAATAATTAATTAATTCATCTTGAGTTAATTAGTTGTAGAAATTCAAACATGAAGTCTATGTGAAGACATGCAACAGTTTCTCCATTGATTGAGGAAGTTATCCCTTAATTAAGGAGATCAGGATGAGTTATACTTTGAGTTGTAATTAGTTAGCTTAGTTATCTGAGTTAAGTCCAGTTAAATTAGTTCCAACAATTTGTTGAATTGATTGTGAGTTCAGTTAGTTAATACATGCATGCATGTAACTGCTGCACTTCAGATAACTGAATACTCTCTCATAAATAACTCATGTATGTCAGTTCAGTCAGAGACCCAGTTGAGATCATAGAAAGGGATAATGTATTATCAGGTGGAGGATTTTTCCTATATAGGAAAATCATCCATGTAGAAGGACTCATCTCCTTTAGGACTGTGCAATTATTTTTGAGTTTGATGTGTTGTGTGAGAGGTAAATTCACACATGTGGCACCATTGGACCCCAGGAGAAACTGCGCAAGTGAATAGGAGGCTTGGAGGGTTTATGGAAGGCATATGTTGTGTCTATTTAGTCTATGAGCAAAATTGTAGGATTGTACTAAGAGTTGGATAGCTGGTGAGCTAAAGATTTGTGTAATCACGACATATTTGAACTTGTATGATAATACAGAGATTAGGGTTTTTTAGCTGAGGCTTTCCCCAGAGTATTCTTCTGTGTTCATGTATGATTGATTTCTCATTCTTTGTTATATGTGTTCTATTTGATCTTGCTCAAAATTGATTAAGCTTCCACAAGTTTGTTGTAGAAGTAGATCTTGTATTTTCCTTTAGTATATTGCATAATCTGTTTATCTACAGTGGGAAATTTCTACAGAAATTAGCACTATGCCATAAATTTTTGGTGTAAAGAAAAAAGGCCAATCGCTTTGGTTTTGTAGCATGATTAAGACTATTTTGTGATAATACATAGAGTTTGTGCCCCTTTTGGAGATTTTTGAAAGGATATTTTTTGTGAGGTGTTCTTTGAGGCTATTTGAAAAGTTGCAAAAGAGAGAGATAGCTTTAGAGATTGGGTATTTGATGTAATTTTAGCCATTTTACATTATAATTGAAGAGGCCACTCCATTGGAAGCAAACCTTGAGACATTCCCACATTGGTGAACTTCATTATCAATATCATTGGTTTCTTTTATTTTATCTACAATCATTTATTTTTTTAGTATTTTTTAATAATGTTTTTCAAGTTTGGTATTTCACATTATTTTTAAGGATGATACATCATAGGCTCACAATAAAAGATCTTGATCAATATTCTTGTAATTCTTTACCTTTTCTAATTGCCCAAATTCAAAATTCTTTTTCTCATCAACCGTTAAGATATTTTCTAAGTTTCATATACCATTGGAAAGGTATCTAGGAGGCCTATCCAAATATGCACTTAGTAGGAGAAGCTAAATTGATCTTCCACATATAACTACCACCAAAATCTCCCTCATCTTGAAACTCATTGAAATCAATGAACACTCTTTTGACATCAATAAAAATCAACATGCACTCTACTCAACAACATGAAAGTGTCAGGATCCTCTATAATCGAACCATAGAAGTGTGGGAGTGCAAATGGGTTAATAGTTTTCATTATAGCCTCTCTATCCATTTTTGTAATGAGAAATGTAAACACTTTTAGTTATCTATCTTCATCCATAGTGTTGGTGGGGTGTGAAGATATTTCTACTTTTACAAGGTCCTCAAAGATCCTTGCCTGCCTACCAAAAAGGGCCTCAAAGGTCCCTATGGACAAGGAAATAGGCTCACATCCAACTGAGAAGGGCTAACTACTAGTGGAAGTGAGGGTTTTTGGTAGAAAATTTTCTATCTTTCCTCGTAGAAAATTATTTGTTTTATTTATTTTTCTATATTTTTTTAAAATATGATGCTAATATGTTTTTTTTCTTCGTTTATAAGAGATGAAATGAAAGAAAGAGAAAATTAACTAAAGGAAAAGGTAGCACATACTTTTACACCTCTGTAGAAATGGCATCAAAAAGTGATGGCCCTTAGTATTGCAACAAAAATGTTGCAACTTCCAAGGGTCTCAACTTTAATTATCAACCTGGGGTTCATACAAACTTAAGAGGTGTCGACACTATATGTGTAGCAGACACCATCTCTTTCTCTTGTTGATTTTTATGTAGATGGAAGCATTGAAATGAAGGTTATATGTACATAGACCAAGTTAACTAGTATATGCTATAGGAAAAATGTAATTGCAGAAAATGACTTGCTGAAATGAAAATGGCATGTAAACCTAAGTTACTTGCAATGAAGAAAAGAAAACTTGCAACATCTATACTACCTACAGTGAATGGAGAACCACACTTGCATGCCTCTATTCTATATACAATGAATGGAGAATCAAACTGTTGAAATGAAATATTGTGAAATCAAAACCCTATTTTGCAAAAAACATTTTTCTAAAGAAAATTTGACAGAAGCATTTATCAGGTATCTATTCTTCCAAGTTCCATTATCAGTGCTTGAAGAGTGTTGTAATATATTAAAGAATTCATATCATGAATTTATTGCAAAGCCAAGTGAGAATGGAGAGATGGTTGTAGGATGTTATGGGAATCATTATTTTACTAGAACATATAATCCAATAACCAAGTAAACCAAAAAAATTGGTATTCTGAGAGGTCAGGAAGCTATGTAAGTGTTAAAAAATGATAACATCAACCTGATGCAAGCATTAAGACAACCTAGTTCAACTTTATGTTAGTTCTAAATTATGTGTGTTTCCTGTAGCTACAAAATTGGTTACATAGCAAAACAAAACAACGAATAGTAAATTCTGCAAAAGCAAAAGAAATAAAATGTGGTGAAGATCTAAAATATAATCAACTTGTTGTATGATTATAATAAAAAACATGAGTAACCTATACAGATTTTTTTTTTTTTAAATCAACTATTTAACCTTGCATAAGTGCTATGAAAAGGTAAATTTCAAAAATGCTGAAAAAAATGAATAAAAGTGTAATACTAATAAGGAATACAAGAGGGCTCTAGAACTTTTGGGGTGCACCCAACCCAATGATGCATAGAGTACTTAGAGGAAAGCCAAATTAAGAGTTGAAATAGAGGACGACTTCTATTAACTGAGAAACTATTTTCACACTACAAAATTACAAAACTTGCTTGCAAATATAAATCCAATCTTTCCTCCTATTCTTCACACTCTCCTTGACACGTCTATTGGGCTAATCGAGGCTCTAATTTATATTATGAGTGGGGAGCAACTTCCTTGACAGGAGGACTGCATTTCCCTCCAAAATTCCCTAGAAAAGGGGATCTTGCTCCTAGTCCACCTTGCAGAAATAGGAAGGGGCATTAAATGCCCTCAATCAACTGAGTTGTGGCTCTCCTGTAGCAAGGAGCAAGTCCCAAGAATATCGTGAGTGTTCGATCTCTTGAAATTATACCATATCTCTTCAAATCCTGCACAATAAACATGTTAAGGCGCATAAAATATGAAAAACCTCATTGACGCTTCTAAGAACCCCTTAAGCTAGGAAAATGTATCATTAAGTGCAAAAGGTGGGTTTAATATAGTTTTTATGTGCTCATCAGTGGAATGATGAGCCTTTTGATTAACCTATTTTGGAGGCCCATCATACATCAAAAGTCTAAAAACAATATTTCCAACAATCTTCATTTTCCAATATTTATCCTAGACACATGTAGTCTCGCCCTGTTCCTAAAATGAATGACAATGATATTTTCAACAATTGGCACAACTCTTAAGCTAGAAGCCCAAAGCGTAAAAAACACCAATAAAAAACCCAAAGCGTAAAGAACACCAATAAAATAATAAAAACTCTACACATTATAATAATGAATAAAACCAATAGATATGGAAAACATCTACCATTAAATCAAACAATTATAAGAACCCTAAACACACACAAAGATGAAAACCACTCTCAATGTTTATTAATACTTTTCAACCAGCGAAACTAAATTTCTCAAATAAAAGTTGAGAACATTACCCACAATTAAGTAACACCTCAACAACGTTATTGGAAAGCACACCATAAATAATGAAAACAATAAAAAAAAAAAAAAAATATCAACGAACAAACTATCAAAGAAAGCAAAGAAGACTCTAAATGCAAAGAGAATCATTAACAACACACCCAACACCAACACAATCAACCAAGCTTCGATAAGAAACTAAAGACATCACTTAAGGTCATCCCTAATTAGTACAACACCCAGCGAATCACACTCTTATTAAGTCCTTGGAAACTCATATACTGCCTAGATTGTTCCTAGCTCGTCGCTCTCTTACCACAGCTTGGGATCTAAATCCCAACGCTAGCATCAACTACAACTAGACCAATTACTATTCTAGAAAAACAAGTGAAAAAATAACTAAGAATTCAACTTTATGCCCACAAAAGGTGTAAACGCAAGGTAAATACAGTGGAGCTATAACTATATACCCATATGCCCTACAGGAAGGGACATGATATAAACCATAGACTACTCCCTCATAAATACCACTCCATCCACTCCATCAAGAATGGGGCACCCTTAATTGAATTAAAGGGATGCTACACTCGATTGATGTGCCACTTATCTGTCTGCCATGAATTTAGCGGCATGTGTTATAATTTACGAGATATTCTTCAAAGCTCATTGGTGGAACGTAATACTTTTCATTGGTGGATGCTTCCGTGAAGAATAACGACTTTTAACGTGTTTAGCCTATTCAGCGGCGTTGTCTACGGAGGTTACCAATTCACCTCCAAAATTATTTGCGAAAGTATTTGCAAATTCTGTGAGATAAGTAAAAGGGTAAATATCACTTCTCATTTTCTATATTTAATTTCAAAAATTTATTTTTAATTTAATATATCTGAAAACTTTTTTAATAAAATAGAATGTTTTTTTTAAAGAATACATATACATATTTGGTGTGTTATACAGTTTTAATATATAGAAGTGATTTCCCCTCTATGTAAAAATGGATTATCATACTTATTTATTTAGAACTCGAAGAAAAATATCATTTTATTTTTTTATGTTACTCTTGTTGAGATAATAGGAACTGCGTATCGTAATTGTTTTGTGATTGAATAATAAGTTAATTCTGGTTTAGGGTATGAGTTTTTAAAAAATTTATTTATTTATTTATTTATTATTATTATATTATGAAATTACGTTTTTAATGATTTGTTGTTTTTTTGGAAAATGGTTTATATATAAAAAAAAAAAAAAAACACCTTTTTTCATGGATTAGAGTAAAATGTATATTTTGCAACTTAGCTATTTTTTATTTGGTATGGGAACTTAATGACCGATATATACCGGGGACATGTATTTTCATGTAACCTTTGTTTGAGTGGGATTTTCTTCGAAAGAAAATGTTGTTGTAAGCACGTTTAGAAGAGATATAAAGAAGTCCATTGGGAATACATTGAGCTATGGATGTTTAAGATGGAGGATTATGGGTTGTGGTATCTCGAATCGAGTGAAGGATTATCTATTCTGGTATCTAGAACTAAGGAGATGAAATAAATAATCTTTGTTAGGTTTCGTTATTTTTATAAAAGGAAAAAAAAATATATTATTTTTTTAAAGAATTTCTCATATTTGTGTTAGGTTAAATACTTTGTTAATATATATTTTCTATAAATAAAAGTTATTATCCTTGAGGATAGGCTTAATACAATTGCCACTGCTTGATATTACATGTAGTGAAGAAGGATGACTAGGATAGTTGTATGACACCTTTGTGTTTTTTTACAAAATTCTTTTAGTAGATTAGTAATGATCATTTAAAGAACCACACAAAAATTAATGCTTGATGAGGTCGTGGCTACTTTACTTTGAGAGGAGGTGAGGTAGAAAGCTTCTAGATCTACTAATGATTCTTTTGTTGTTCATCCAAGATCAAAGTAGAAAGGAAAGAATAGAGAAAAGGTAGATCTAAATCCTATGGTAGACATAAATCTCATTAAAATTCCAAATTAAAATGTTCGAATTTTAGAAGATTAAGCATTTTATAAGGGACTTCAAGGAAATACGAAATAGAAGAATAAGAAGAAAAATAATGATTTTGGTGATGAGTTTGAAAAATATTATCAACAGGATGGATTAGATGCTTTTGTTGTAGCTTTAGCAACCTATGCTAGTTAAACTAAACGGAAGATAGAGTATGGGGATCCCTTTTATATGCCTTCCCATCAACACAAGTTTTTAGTGTAGGAGAACTATGACTATAGGTTGGTATACCTTGATGATGACCTTCCTCTTAGCATTGTTATCCATGGTAGAATTTTTGGCAGATGGCATGGTAAAGGGGATAAATGGAGATTTACACACTTAGTGGTCTGGATTGGATAATTATATTGTTTGTCATCCATCTCGATGCATTCAGAGTGGAAAAAGTACAATTTTGAGGCATAAAATGACATTTTTTTGGGGGATAAACTTTTATGCTTATATGTTCTTCCTTTTCATGCTATTCTACACACAAAGATATTTCCAATGACACAAGAAGCACATCAATCAGAATCTATATGCAAAAGTTATGCCACTCAGAAGTTGATCTTCTTGTTTTCACACCTATAGTTCAGGATGATGTTGCGTCATCCCCCATTATTCATATAAAATGGGCTAGCCACATGATTGTGATGTAAAATAATCTAGAAGAGTCTATATTATAACCCTAGTTAAGTGTTGATGTAGTCAGACTTAACCACATTAGTAGGCTATCGGGTTGTGTTATAATCGGGCCACTAGGAGGAAGAGGCATTCCATTCGTTCGAGAGCATTTTGTTCTAAAGTTGAGTAAAAACAGCCAACAGAGATAGGAGGTAGAGCACACAAATAGGATATGTGCACTGTATCAGGCCACGGGCCACATATATTACTGCTTTGTACCTGCAACCTTAATTTCCAGATAGAGAAAGAGAGCGAAGCGGGCTCACCTTCCAACTCGCTTTTCTCCCGAAAGGGTTTCCTAGAGCATATCTTGTGTCTTATGTGTGTGTGTGTGTGTGATTATTTTATCATTCTCTATTTTTATGCATAATTTCCATTCGCATGCATACACTAGTTACAATTAAATTTATATATCTACAAGTTTAATAAAACTGTAATAGTGTAAAAAGTCAAAATTGTAATATATTATTATCAAATATGTTGTGACAATTGTCTAGTAGAATATCCACGATAGTTTACGGATCACTTCAGATCTAGCATGAAAACTACTAACATTAAGCAACCTTAATGATGCAAGTGTGTAATAACTTTTTTTCTCCAACAAATAGTATAATTTTACTTAATGAAGTTGTTGGAATTCACAAAAGTTGTTTTTGGGGAAACATTGTTCCATCTTGATGTGTGCACTATTGAGTGTAATGATTCCTAATTTTTTTTAGTGAAGAGATCTATAGGGTCTATAACTACACAATTAGAACCTCTTAAACAAGATCTAACTTCATAAATCAAGTTACTTATAGAGAAGAAAATGTCGTGGCTCCAAAGGTCGGAACACATAAATGATAAGGGATTATAGGTCTTGGAAATAATTATCAATGTATTAAATGACAAAAAATATAACCATGTTCAATTTTATTCCAGTACTTACAAGTCTTTTATATTGTTGGACTTAATTATTTCTAATGTATTTGGTTCAGTAAATGTTCCTTCAATTTCTAAGGATTTGTATTATGTGTCATTCATTGATAATTAATACAGAAGGAAATGGATATATTTTCTCAGAAGTAAAATTAAGATTTTTAGTGGATTTAAGGAGCTTAAAACACTCTTGGAAAATTAGACTAGAAGGAATATTAATATGTTGATGACTAATAATGGTAATGGTAATGAGATTTTTTCTATAGAGTTTGATAATTTTTATAAGGACAACGATATTCAAAAACGTAAGAAAATCCCATATGCCCCTTAGCATAATAGTGTTTTGAAATGGATGAATATAATGTTGATGGAGAGAGCTATGAGTATTTTCAGTGGAGCTAACTTAGAGAAGAATTTACAAGTACAATCAATCGCTATTGCATGTTAATTGATCAATAGGTATTCTACATCAAGTCCTTTGTTTAAGGCCCCTCTGGTCATCTTGATTGGCAATAATACCTCATTTCAACATCCTCATGTTTTTGGGTGTAAGGAATATGCTCATGTGCCAAAGGAGAAGCATTCAAAGCTAGATAACAAGTGAAATGTATCTTCATAAGCTCTGGCATTGGTATGAAATGGTACAATATTTGGAATATTATGTCTAGAAAGTTTTTGCATGAGAAAAAGGTTATCTACAGAGAAGCTAGGCCTTCTCCCACATTGGTGTGGCCATAAGAGGATAGAAAGTAGTGTTGATACTACCACCTAGGAACAAGAAAGTTGAACCAAAAATTCAACAAGAACTTCATGATGGAACTATTGAGGAGGAGGGTTCGGAAAGTTTGGAAATGGAGGATGAAATTCCACTTCAAATTTTAAGGAGGTTCACTCAACAAAGAAGAAATATAGATAGTTATAATTAGCAGTTGCCCCTAAAGGTGCAAAAATACACTGAGGGAATAGAAGGGGCATGTAGATTTGCGCTAATAGCATGTAGCTGTACACAAAATGCACCCAAGGATTACACTACACAATCAACGTTTCTACAAAAAGAGAAAATTGAAGAAATGAATGAAATTTCTTAGTTGGTTGAAAAATGGACTATACATAATTCTTATTTAGAGTAGCAAAAGATGCTTTAAGAAATAATGAGAACAAAATCTTCACAATATAGCAGATAAGATTTTTTCATAACCTTGCAAGTTTCAATGTTATTTTATTAGAATTCTAGTATCTTTCCCATCATTTTATATGTTTGGTCAAACTAAAATGAACATAATATTTTCCTTGACTTTCATTAAGTATTCATGAAAACCATTTGTACTTTTTTTCTTTTTTTGATAACTCTTTAACGCTAATGTGCAAATATGTTTCACTACAAATATTATTTCTAAAAAGTATCAAAATAAATGAATGTTATTTTGAAAAAAAAAATTGTAAAACAACTAATTCTTACCAAATTTAATAGAAAAGATAAAATAATAAGAAGATGTGCATCAGTCAAATTAATATCATTCAAACAATTGTGACAACTAAACTAATTAAGAAATAGATCTGCTACCATATTTTCCATAATTTAATTTTGGACTTAAGAAATTCATTAAACAATACACATTTAAAAAAAATTGTTTTGCATAGATCAACCTACATATTGCTTGACATTTTGCATAAAATTTAAAGGCTTCTATTAGCTAAAAAATTGTAAATACAATACATATGCAACAACGATTGTATGTTGTTATATTGTGCAATGATCACTCAATGACATGTGTGGCTCAATAGCCATAATACATATACAAAAACCATAGTATGTTGATATATTGGGAAATGATCACTCAATGATATATATGGCTCAATATCCATAATACATATACAAAAACCAATGTATGTTGCTATAGTGTGCAACGTTTAGTGAATGATATATATGGCTCAATAACCATAATACATTTTATATCCAATATATCACTCGAAACTCTGCTCAATATATCATGGAATTGGAAAAATGTTGGACGAATAGTGTTTCTATTTCAAACATCAACAACATCTGTGGAATTTAAAATGGCATCAAGAATTATCAATTTCATCTTTAACTTCTCTTTCATTGAGATATTCATTAAATGTACAAGAGGAGCAACAATAAGACAATGTACACAACAATGAAATTAATGGATACAACTTCTATGACTACATGGTTTTGTAAACTATCTTTGAATTTTTTTTTTTTTTTATCAATTGTATCTTCCACATGGACCTACCTCAATCAATCAGATATAAAGGTAATAAAAAAATTAGCTTCCCTTTCATTGAGATATTCATTAACTGTACGAGTGAAACAAAAACAAGGTAATGTATACAACAATGAAATTAATAGATACAACTTCTGAGGCCACATGGTTTTATAAATTATCTTTGATTTTTTTTTTTTTAATCAATTTTATTTTCAGCGTGGACCTACCTCAATCAATTGGATATAAAGCTAATAAAAGATTAAATAATTTTATTTTCAAAAAAATTGTAAAAGTATAAATTTTATTACATTTAATACGTGTATATATATATATATATATATATATATATGTATGTATGTATGTATGTATGTATGTATGTATGTATGTATGTATGTATGTATGTATGTATGTATGTATGTATGTATGTATAGACATAAAATTACAACACACAATGACAAAACTAAGTATAATAAAATCTAATAAAAAATTATGTGCAAATAAAATATAATATAAATTCAAAATATTTATCCTTCTACACTCATGTAATTGTCATTTAGGAATTATTTCAATATCATATGGATGATTGCAATATCATTCATGAAGAAGGAGTTTTAATATGGGGTTAAATTGCCAAAACTAGATGGAATTTTAGACGGTTAAGCATTTTAGAAGGGACTTCAAGGAAATACAAAGTAGAAGTATAAGAAGAAAAATAGTGATTTTAGTGATGAGTTTGAAAAATATTCTCAACAGGATGGATTAGATGCTTTTGTTGTAGCTTTAGCAACCTATGCTGGTTAAACTTAATGGATGATAGAGTATGGGGATCCCTTTTGTATGCCTTCCCATCAATGCAAGTTTTTAGTGTAGGAGAACTATGATTATAGGTTGGTATACCTTGATGATGACTTTCCTCCTAACATTGTTATCCATAGTATAAGTTTTAGCAGATGGCATGGTAAAGGGTATAAATGGAGATTTACACACTTAGTGGTCCGGATTGGATAACTGTATTGTTTTTCATTCATATCGATGCATTTAGAGTTGAAAATGTGCAGGAATCCACTGATGTGATCATTTTTATTGGAAGGTCCCAATTTGGCAAAACGGGTTCTGAAACCTTCCAGGAGTGTTTTGAGGCATCAGAAGACATCTTTTGGGGGGAAAATATTTTTCGCTTATGTGTTGTTCCTTTTCATGCTATTCTACAGACAAAGATATTTGCAATGGCACAAGAAGCACATCAATCAGAATCTATATGCAAAAGTTATGCCACTCAGAAGTTGATCTTCCTTTTCTCACACCTATAGTTCAGGACGATGTTGTGACATCCCCCATTATTCATATAAAAATGGGCTAGCCATGTGATTGTGATGTAAAATAATCTAGAAGAGTTTATATTATAATGATAGTTAAGAGTTGATGTAGTCAAACTTAAGCACATTAGTAGGCACTAGGTAGAGCACAAAAAGAGGATATGTGCACTGTATCAGCCCATGGGCCATTGATATTACTGCTTTGTACCTACAACCTTAATTTTAAAATATAGAATGAGAGCAAAGCAACCTCACCTTCCAACTACGTTTTCTCCTGAAAGGGTTTCCTAGAGCATATCTTGTGTCTTATGTGTGTGTGTGTGTGTGTGTGATTATTTTATCATTCTCTATTTTTTTGCATAATTTCCATTCACATGCATGCACTAGTTACAATTAAATTTATAGATCTACAAGTTTAATAAAACTGTAATAGTGTAAAAATTCAAAATTGTAATATATTATTATCAAATCTATTTTGACAATTATCTAGTAGAATATCCACGACATTTTACAGATGACTTCAGATCTAGCATGAAACCTACTAACAGTAAATATCCTTAATGATGCAAGTGTGCAAGATTTTTTTTCTCTAACAAATAGTATAATTTTACTTAATGATGTTGTTGGAATTCACCAAAGCTATTTTCGTGGAAAATTTGTTCTGTCATGATGTGTGCACTATTGAGTGTAATTATTATTCATTTTTTTTAGTGAAGAGATCTATAGGGTCTATAACTACACAATTAGAACCTCTTAAACAAGATCTAACTTCATAAGTCAAGTTACTTATAGAGAAGAAAATTTCATGGCTCCAAAGGTTGGAACACATAAATGATAAGGGATTATAGGTCTTGGAAGTAATTATCAATGCATTAAATGAAAAAAAAATATAACCATGTTTAATTTTATTCCAGTTCTTATAAGTCTTTTATATTGTTGGACTTAATTATTTCTAATGTATTTGGTTCAGTAAATCTTCCTTCAATTTCTAAGGATTTGTATTATGTATCATTCATTGAGAATTAATTTGGAAGGAAATGGATATATTTTCTTAGAACTAAACTTAATATTTTTAGTGGATTTAAGGAGCTTAAAACACTTTTGGAAAATTAGACTAGTAGGAAGATTAATATGTTGATGACTAATAATGGTAATGGTAATGAGATTTGTTCTATAGAGTTTGATAATTTTTATAAGGACAATGGTATTCAAAGACGTAAGAAGATCCCATATGCCCCTTAGCATAATAGGGTTTTGAAATGGATGAATAGAATGTTGATGGAGAGAGCCATGAGTATTTTTAGTGAAGCTAACATAGAGAAGAATTTACTCGTACAATCAATCGTTGTTGCATGTTAATTGATCAATAGGTATTCTACATCAAGTCCTTTGTTTAAGGCCCCTATGGTGATCTTGATGGGCAATAATCCGTCATTTCAACATCCTCATGTTTTTGGGTGTAAGCAATATTCTCATGTGCCAAAGGAGAAGCATTCAAAGCTAGATAACAAGTGAAATGTATCTTCATAAGCTCTGGCATTGATATGAAATGGTACAATATTTGGAATATTATGGCTAGAAAGGTTTTGTATGAGAGAAACATTATCTATAAAGAAGCTAGGAACTCTCCCACATTGGTGTGGCCATAAGAGGATGGGAAGTAGTGTTTATACTACCACCTAGGACCAATAAAGTTGAACCAAAAATTCAACAAGAACTTCATGATGGAACTATTGAGGACAAGGGTTGGGAAAGTTTGGAAATGGAGGATGAAATTCCACTTCCAATTTTAAGGAGGTTCACTCAACAAAGAAGAAATATAGATAGTTATAACTAGCAGTTGCCCCTAAAGGTGCAAAAATACACTGACGGAATATAAGGGTCATGTAGATTTTCTCTAATAACATGTAGGTGTACACAAATTGCACCCAAGGATTACACTACACAATCAACATTTCTACTAAAAGAGAAAATTGAAGAAATGAATGAAATTTCTTAGTTGCTTGAAAAATGGACTATAAATAATTCTTATTTAGAGTAGGAAAATATGCTTTAAGAAATACTGAGAACAAAAGCTTCACATCATAGCAGATAATATTTTTTTCATAAGCTTGCAAGTTTCAATGTTATTTTATTAGAACTCTAATATCTTTCCCATCATTTCATATGTTTCATCAAACTAAAATGAACATAATATGTTTTTTGACTTTCATTAAGTATTCACGAAAACCATTTGTACCTTTTTTTCTTTTTTTTGATAACACTTTAACACTAATGTGAAAATATATTTCACTACAAATATTAATTCTAAAAAGTTTGAAAATAAATGAGTGTTATTTTGAAAAAAAAAATTGTAAAACAACTAATTTTTACCAAAATTAATAGAAAGGAAAAAATAATAAGAAGATGTGCATCATTCAAATTAATATCATTCAAACAATTCTAACAACTAAACTAATTAAGAAATAGATCTGCTACCATATTTTCCATAATTGAATTTTGGACTCAAGCAATTCATTAAACAATACACATTTAAAAAAATTGTTTTGCATAGATCAACCCACATATTGCTTCACATTTTGCATAAAATCTAAAGGCTTCTATTAGGTAAAATTTTTTAACTACAATATATATGCAACAACGATTGTATGTTGTTATATAGTGCAATGATCGCTCAATGACATGTATGGCTCAATAGCCATAATACATATACAAAAACCATAGTATGTTGCTATATTGGGCAATGATCATTCAATGATATATATGGCTCAATATCGATAATACATATACAAAAAACCTTGTATGTTGCTATAGTGTGTAGCATTCAGTCAATGATATATATGGCTCAATAACCATAATACATTTTATATCCAATATATCACTCGAAACTCTGCTCAATATATCATGGAATTGGAAAAATGTTGCACAAATAGTGTTTCTATTTCAAACATCAACAACGTCTGTGGAATTTAAAATGGAATCAGGAATTATCACTTTCATCTTTAACCTCTCTTTCATTGAGATCTTCATTAAATGTACAAGAGGAGCAACAATAATACAATTTATACAACAATGAAATTAGTGGATACAACTTCTATGACTACATGGTTTTGTAAACAACCTTTGAAAATTTTTATCTTTTTATCAATTGTATCTTCCACATGGAACTACCTCAATCAATGAAATATAAAGCTAATAAAAAAAATTAGCTACCCTTTCATTGAGATTTTCATTAAATGTACCAGCGAAGCAAAAACAAGGTAATGTATACAACAATCAAATTAATAGATACAACTTCTAAGGCTACATGGTTTTATAAATTACCTATGACATTTTTTATTTTTTATCAATTTTATTTTCAGCATGGACCTACCTCAATCGATTAGATATAAAGCTAATAAATAATTAAATAATTTTATTTTCAAAAAAATTGTAAAAGTATAAATTTTGTTACATTTAATATATATATATATATATATATATATATATATATATATATATATATATATATATATATATATATGTATGTATGTATGTATGTATGTATACATACATCCATGCATGCATACATACACACACACACACATATATATATAGATATAGATATAGATATATATGTATAGACGTAAAATTACAATATGCAATGTCAAAACTGAGTATAATAAAATCTATTAAAAATATAATAAAAAATTACGTACAAATAAAATATAATATAAAATCAAAATATTTATCCTTATAAACTCATGTAATTATCATTTAGGAACTATTTCAATATCATATGGATGATTGCAATATCATTCATGGAGAAGGAGTTTTAATATGGGGTTAAATTCCCAAATCTAGATGGAATTTTAGAAGGTTAAGCATTTTAGAAGGGACTTCAAGGAAATACAAAGTAGAAGAATAAGAAAAAAATAATGATATTGGTGATGAGTTTGAAAAACATTCTCAACGGGATGCATGAGATGCTTTTGTTGCAGTTTTAGCAACCTATGCTAGTTAAACTAAACGGATGATAGAGTATGGGGATCCCTTTTGTATGCCTTCCCATGAACACAAGTTTTTAGTGTAGGAGAACTATGATTATTGGTTGGTATACCTTGATGATGAATTTCCTCCTAGCATTGTTATCCATGGTAGAAGTTTTAATAGATGGCATGGTAAAGGGGATAAATGGAGATTTACACACTTAGTGGTCTATATTGGATAATTATATTGTTTGTCATTCATCTCGATGCATTCAGAGTGGAAAAAGCGCAAGAATACACTGATGCAATCGTTTTTATTGGTAGGTCCCAATTTGGAAAAACAGGATCTGAAACCTTCTAAGAGTGTTTTGAGGCATCAAGAGACCTTTTTTTCGGGACAAAACTTTTTCTCTTATGTATTGTGCATTTTCATGCTATTCTACACACAAAGATATTTCCAACGGCATAAGAAGCATGTCAATCAGAATCTATATGCAAAAGTTATGCCACGTAGAAGTTGATCTTCCTATTTTCACACCTATAGTCCAGTACGATGTTGCGTCATCCCCCATTATTCATATAAAAATGGGCTAGGCACGTGATTGTGATGCAAAAAAATCTAGAAGAGTTTATATTATAACTCTAGTTAAGAGTTGATGTAGTTAGACTTAACCACATTAGTAGGCCATCAGGTTGTGTTATAATAAGGCCACTAGGAGGAAGAGGTATTCCATTGTTTTGAGAGCATTTTGTTCCATAGCTGAGTAAAAATAGCCAACAGAGATAGGAGATAGAGCACACAAAGAGGATATGTGCCCTCTAGCAGCCCATGGGCCATAGATATTACTGCTTTGTACCTGCAACCTTAATTTCCAAACAGAGAACGAGAGCGAAGCAGCCTCACCTTCCAACTGGTTTTTCTCCCGAAAGGGTTTCCTAGAGCATATCTTGTGTCTTATGTGTGTGTGTGTGTGTGAGGTTATTTTATCATTCTATATTTTTCTGCACAATTTCGATTCGCATGCATGCACTAGTTATAATTAAATTTATAGATCTACAAGTTTAATAAAATTGTAATAGTGTAAAAATTCAAAATTGTAATATATTATTATCAAATCTATTGTGACAATCATCTAGTAGAATATCTAGGACAATATACATATCACTTCAAATCTAGCATGAAACCATACTAACAGTAAGCAAGCTTAATGATGAAAGCGTGTAAGAATTGTTTTCTCTAACAAATAGTATAATCTTACTTAATGATGTTGTTGGAATTCACCAAAGATGTTTTTGTGGAAACTTTGTTCCATCTTGATGTGTGCACTATTGAGTGTAATGATTATTCATTTTTTTTTAATGAAGAGATCTATAGGGTCTATAACTACACAATTAGAACCTCTTAAACACGATCTAACTTCATAAATCAAGTTACTTATAGAGAAGAAAATGTCATGGCTCCAAAGGTTGGAACACATGAATGATAATGGATTATAGGTCCTGGAAATAATTATCAATGTATTAAATGACAAAAAATATAACCATGTTCAATTTTATTCTAGTTCTTACAAGTCTTTTATATTGTTGGACTTAATTATTTCTAATTGATTTGGTTCATTAAATGTTCCTTCAATTTATAAGGATTTGTATTATGTGTCATTCATTGATAATTAATACAGAAGGAAATGTATATATTTTCTTAGAAGTAAACATAAGATTTTTAGTGGATTTAAGGAGCTTAAAACACTCTTGGAAAATTAGACTACTAGGAAGATTAATATGTTGATGACTAATAATGGTAATGGTAATGATATTTGTTCTATAGAGTTTGATAATTTTTATAAGGACAATAGTATTTTTAAGACGTAAGAAAATCCCATATGCCCCTTAGCATAATAGGGTTTTGAAATGGATGAATAGAATGTTGATGGAGAGAGCTATGAGTATTTTTAGTGGAGCTAGCTTAGAGAAGAATTTACAAGTACAATCAAGAACTATTGCATGTTAATTGATCAATATGTATTCTACATCAAGTCGTTTGTTTAAGACCCCTATGGTGATCTTGATGGGCAATAATCCCTCATTTCAACATCCTCATGTTTTTGGGTGTAAAGAATATGCTCATGTGCCAAAGGAGAAGCATTCAAAGCTAGATAAGAAGTGAAATGTATCTTCATAAGCTCTGGCATTGGAATGAAATGGTACAATATTTGGAATATTATGGCTAGAAAGGTTTTGTATGGGAGAAATGTTATCTATAGGGAAGCTAGGCCTTCTCCCACATTGGTATGGCCATAAGAGGATGGGAAGTAGTGTTTATACTACCACATAGGACCAAGAAAGTTGAACCAAAAATTCAACAAGAACTTCATGATGGAACTATTGAGGAGGAGGGTTGGGAAAGTTTGGAAATGGAGGATGAAATTCCACTTAAAATTTTAATGAGGTTCACTCAACAAAGAAAAAATATAGATAGTTATAACTAGCAGTTGCCCCTAAAGGTGTAAAAATACACTGAAGGAATAGAAGGTGCATGTAGATTTACTCTAATAGCATGTAGGTGTACACAAAATGAATGCAAGGATTACACTGCACAATCAACATTTCTACTAAAAGATAAAATTGAAGAAATGAATGAAATTTCTTAGTTGGTTGAAAAATGGACTATACCTAATTCTTATTTAGAGTAACAAAAGATTCTTTAAGAAATAATGAGAAAAAAAGCTTCACAATATAGCAGATAATATTTTTTCATAAGCTTATAAGTTTCAATATTAGTTGATGGGGACAAGATTTTGGTTGAACCAAAATCCCATTTCCCTAATAAAATCATCTTAAGGCCCGTGGGTTATGGGCCCATGAAGCCCTTTCAAAATCTTCTCATTGTTCTTCATCCACACATGAACTTTCTTTTCAAGGTTCTTTGTTGTTGTTACTTTAGCTGTGGATTCTTGTTGCCGCTCTTTCTGAGAAAAACCACACCTGGTCCATCAAACACAAGTAACACACAACATAATTCAATTCGAATGGTCTGCACATCTCAAAAGCAAATAGGTTACTGAACAGTATCTCTGTGGAGTCTGCTATTTCAACCGGAGGAAGATAAATTGTGTCACTCTTCGGTTTGAACTGAATCACCTTGGTGCCTCCAGTGTGTGGCTTAAATTTGATACCAGCACGTGTTAGCTCTACTGCACAAAGGATGCTTCCAATGTCATTCATTGACTCCTCCACCTCCTCCTCTTCATCTTTGTCTTCGTTCTTGAGCACTGTGTTCCCCTCATCCCAGGGAGGCTCCCATGTATTGCTACATCCCCACATCCAATGCACGTTCACCAATAAGAATGATGGACACAACACTTTCCAAAGCTTGACCTCCACATCATCGGCTGACTTGACAAAAACGCCCTGGCTTCAGAAAAATAAAACAAAATGGTGGCAAACAATACAAAGACACAAGTTCACATAAAATGCATTTTTATTATGTACAAACTCAGTTACAAATTAAGGCATCTCGACCTTAACCAAGAATTCTCCGACAACTACGTTTTACCGTCTCTCACACGGACATGTTTTTCTCTCCCTGTTTTCTCATTCCCTAATGAATTCTTCATATCTTATTATACATACATTCAATTTTAACTGAATTTTAACTGAAATTAGTTCATTAACTGAATTTTGTTCAAGGTTGGCCTCGTTTTCCATGTGATTGTCCACGTGTCATCTTTCTCTAATTTTTTTGCACTGAGGTGTTTGGATGCCCCTGCATCAGACTCCTGAGGTACAAAAATTATGACCTCCTCGTCATATGCATTTCCTTAGCAATTCTTCCCACTGTTTCACTTCTTCAGTGGAACTGCCTTCATGTGAGTGGCAACCAAACCTTTGCAATAGCAAGTCCCCCCTGCTACCAGATGCCTTACCAAGCTTTTCTCCTAAGCTTAGTCTTTCAACATCTCTGGCTCTCTCCTCTCAAACCAATTGAGGACTCCTGCTCTAGGTCTGCTGCAATCTTCTCAGCTTCACAAAATAAAATAAAAAATTACAAACTTAAAAATCTTCAGCAAAACTGTACCTCTTCTTTCTTCGCATGCAAAAACTCCTTTCCACAGGAAATATTTTCTGGCTCTGACACCACTTGATGGGGATGAGATTTTGGGGTGAACCAAAATCCCATTTCCCCAATAAAATCGTCTTGAGGCTTGTGGGTTATGGGTCCACGAAGCCCTTTCAGAAGCTTCTCGTCGTTCTTCATCCACACACGAACTTTCTTTTCAAGGTTCTTTGCTACTATTGCTTCAGCTGCGGATTCTTTCTCCCGATCTTTCTGAGCAAAACCATGCTTGGTCCGTCAAACACAAGTAACAACTTCGATTTTAACTGAATCACCTTCTTCCCTCTAGCGTGTGGCTTGAATTTGATACCAGCACGTGTTAGCTCTACTGCAAAAAGGATGCTTCCAATGTCATTCATTGACTCCTCTGCCTCCTCCTCTTCGTCTTCGTCTTCATTCTCGAGCACTGAGTGCCCTTCATTCCAGGCAGGCTCCCATGTATCGCCGCATCCCCACATCCAATGCACGTTCACTAGTAAGAACGATGGACACAACACTTTCCAAAGCTCGATCTCCACATCATCGGATGACTTAACAAAAATGCTCTAGCTTCAGAAAAATAAAACAAAACTCTGGCAAACAATACACAGACACAATTTCACATAAAAGACATTTTTATTATGTACAATCTCAGTTACAAATTAAGGCATCTCATCCTTAATCAAGAATTCTCCAGAAACTACATTTTACCCTCTCTCACATGCACAGGTTTTTCCCTCCCTTTTTTCTCATTCACTAATGAATTCTTCATATCTTATTATACATACATTCAGTTTTAATTGAATTTTAACTGAAATTAGTTCATTAACCAAATTATGTTCAAGGTTGGCCTGATTGTCCATGTGATTGTCCATGTGTCTTCTTTTTCTAATTCTTTTCCAGTGAGGTGTTCGAATGCCCCTACATCATTATTTTATTAGAACTCTAATATCTTTCCCATCATTTCATATGTTTGGTCAAACTAAAATGAACATAATATGTTCTTTGACTTTAATTAAGTATTCATGAAAACCATTTGTAATTTTTTTTCTTTTTTTGATAACTCTTTAACGCTAATGTGAAAATATGTTTCACTACAAATATAAATTTGAAAAATTTTCAAAATAAATGAATGTTATTTTGAAAAAAAAATTGTAAGACAACTAATTCTTACCAAATGTAATAGAAAAGGTAAAATAATAAGAAGATGTGCATCAGTCAAATTAATATCACTCAAACAATTGTGACAACTAAACTAATTAAGAAATAGATCTGCTACCATATTTTCCATAATTGAATTTCGGACTGAAGCAATTCATTAAACAATACACATTTAAAAAAAATTGTTTTTCATAGATCAACCTACATATTGCTTAACATTTTGCATAAAATATACAGGTTTCTATTAGCTAAAAAATTGTAAATACAATACACATGCAACAACAATTGTATGATGTTATATTGTGCAATGATCACTCAATGACATGTATGGCTCAATAGCCATAATACATATACAAAAAGCATAGTGTGTTGCTATATTGAGCAATGATCGCTCAATGATATATATGGCTCAATATCCATAATACATATACAAAAACCATTGTATGTTGCTATAGTGTGCAACTTTCAGTCAATGATATATATGGCTCAATAACCATAATACATTTTATATCCAATATATCACTCAAAACTCTGCTCAATATATCATGGAATTGGAAAAATGTTGGACGAATAGTGTTTCTATTTCAAACATCAACAACATCTACGGAATTTAAAATGGCATCAGGAATTATCACTTTCATCTTTAACTTCTCTTTCATTAAGATATTCACTAAATGTACAAGAGGAGCAACAATAAGACAATGTATACAACAATGACATTAATGGATACAACTTCTATGACTACATGGTTTTGTAAACTATCTTTGAATTTTTTTATTTTTTATCAATTGTATCCTCCACATGGACCTACCTCAATCAATCAAATATAAAGCTAATAAAAAAATTATCTTCTCTTTCATTGAGATATTCATTAAATGTACCAGTGAAGCCAAAACAAGGTAATGTATACAACAATGAAATTAATAGATACAACTTCTAAGGCTACACGGTTTTATAAATTATCTTTGAAATTTTTTATCTTTTATCAATTTTATTTTCCACGTGGACCTACCTCAACCAATTAGATATAAAGCTAATAAAAAATTAAATAATTTTATTTTCAAAAAAATTGTAAAATTATAAATTTTCATATATATATATATATAGACATAAAATTACAATATGAAATTTCAAAATTGAGTATAATAAAATCTATTAAAAATATAATAAAAAATTACGCACAAATAAAATATAATATAAAATCAAAATATTTATCGTTATAAACTTATGTAATTATCATTCAGGAACTATTTCAATATCATATGGATGATTTCAATATCATTCATGGAGAAGGAGTTTCAATATGGGGTTAAATTCGCAAATCTAGATGGAAATCTAGATGGAATTTCAGAAGGATAAGAATTTTAGAAGGGACTTCAAGGAAATACAAAGTAGAAGAATAAGAATAAAAATAATGATTTTGGTGATGAGTTTGAAAAATATTTTGAACAAGATGGATTAGATACTTTTGCTATAGATTTAGCAACATATGCTGGTTAAACTAAACAGATGATAGAGTATGGGGATTCCTTTTGTATTCCTTCCCATCAAAACAAGTTTTTAGTGTAGGAGAGCTATGATTATTGGTTGGTATACCTTCATGATGATTTCCACCTAGCATTGTTATCCATGGTAGAAGTTTTAGAAGATGGCATGGTAAAGGGGATAAATGTAGATTTACACACTTAGTGGTCTGCATTGGATAATTATATTGTTTTTCATTCATCTCGATGCATTCAGAGTGGAGAAAGTGCAAGAATACAGTGATGCGATTGTTTTTATTGGCAAGTCCAAATTTGGCAAAACGGGGTTTGAAACCTTCCAGGAGTGTTTTGAGGCATCAAGCAATATTTTTTTGGGGGAAAAACTTTTTCGCTTATGTGTTGTGTCTTTTCATGTTATTCTACACACAAAGATATTTCCAATGGCACAAGAAGCACGTCAATCAGAATCTATATGCAAAAGTTATGCCACTAAGAAGTTGATTATCCTGTTTTCACACCTATAGTTCAGGACGATGTTGTGTCATCCCCCATTATTCATATAAAAATGGGTTGCGCACATGATTGTGATGTAAAATAATCTAGTAGAGTCTATATTATAACTCTAGTTAAGAGCTGATATAGTCAGACTTAACCACATTAGTACGCTATCGGGTTATGTTATAATCGGGCCACTAGGAGGAAGAGGCGTCCATTCTTTTGAGAGAATTTTGTTCCATATTTGAGTAAAAATAGCCAACAGAGATAGGAGGTAGAGCACAGAAAGAGGATATGTGCACTATATCAGCCCACGACCCATAGATATTATTGCTTTGTACTTGCAACCTTAATTTCAAAAACAGAGAAAGAGAGCAAAGCGGCCTCACCTTCCAATTAGGTTTTCTCCCGAAAGGGTTTCCAAGAGTGTATCTTGTGTCTTATGTGTGTGTGTGTGTGATTATATTATCATTCTCTATTTTTCTGCATAATTTCCATTCGCATGCATGCACTAGTTACAATTAAATTTATAGATCTACTAGTTTAATAAAACTGTAATAGTGTAAAAATTCAAAATTGTAATATATTGTTATCAAATCTATTGTGACAATTATCTAGAGGAATATCCATGACAATTTACAGATCACTTTAGATCTAGCATGAAACCTACTAACAGTAAGCAGGCTTAATGATGCAAGTGTGTAAGAAGTTTTTTTCTCTAACAAATAGTATAATTTTACTTAATGATGTTGTTGGAATTCACCAAAGCTGTTTTTGTGAAAAATTTGTTCCATCTTGATATATGCACTATTGAGTATAATGATTATTCATTTTTTGTAGTGAAGAGATCTATAGGGTATATAACTACACAATTAGAACCTCTTAAACAAGATCTAACTTCATAAATCAAGTTACTTATAGAGAACAAAATGTCATGGCTTCAAAGGTTGGAACACATAAATGATAAGGGATTATAGGTCTTGGAAATAATTATCAATGTATTAAACGACAAAAAATATAACCATGTTCAATTTTATTCCAGTTCTTACAAGTATTTTATATTGTTAGACTGAATTATTTCTAATGTATTTCGTTTAGTAAATGTTCCTTCAATTTCTAAGGATTTGTATTATGTGTCATTAATTGATAATTAATATAGAAGGAAATGGATATATTTTCTTAGAAGTAAACTTAAGTCTTTTAGTGGATTTAAGGAGCTTAAAACACTCTTGGAAAATTAGACTAGTAGGAAGATTAATATGTTGATGACTAATAATGGTAATGGTAATAAGATTTTTTCTATAGAGTTTGATAATTTTTATAAGGACAGTGGTATTCAAATACGTAAGAAAATCCCATATGCTCCTTAGCCTAATAGGTTTCATAAATGGATGAATATAATGTGGATGGAAAGAGCTATGAGTATTTTTAGTGGAGCTAACTTAGAGAAGACTTTACAAGTACAATCAATCGCTATTGCATGTTAATTGATCAATAGGTATTCTACATCAAGTCCTTTGTTTAAGGCCCCTATGGTGATCTTGATGGGAAATAATCCCTCATTTCAACATCCTCATGTTTTTGGGTGTAAGGAATATGCTCATGTGCCAAAGGAGAAGCATTCAAAGCCAGATAACAAGTGAAATGTATCTTCATAAGCTCTGGGATTGATATGAAATGGTACAATATTTGGAATATTATGGCTAGAAAGGTTTTTGTATGAGAGAAATTTTATCTACAGAGAAGCTAGGCCTTCTCCCACATTGGTGTGGCCATAACATGATGGGAAGTAGTGTTTATAATACGACCTAGGACCAAGAAAGTTGAACCAAAAATTCAACAAGAACTTCATGATGGAACTATTGAGAAGCATTGTTGGGAAAGTTTGGAAATGGGGGATGAAATTCCACTTCAAATTTTATGGAGGTTCACTCAACAAATAAGAAACATAGATAGTTATAACTAGAAGTTACCCCTAAAGGTGCAAAAATACACTGAAGGAATAGAAGGGGCATGTAGTTTTGCTCTAATACCATGTAGGTGTAGAAAAAGGCACCCAAGGATTACACTGCATAATCAACATTTCTACTAAGAGAGAAAATTGAAAAAATGAACCAAGTTTCTTTATTACTTGAAAAATGGACTATACATCATTCTTATTTAGAGTAGCAAAATATGCTTTAAGAAATAATGAGAACAAAATCTTCACAATATAGAAGATAATATTTTTTCATAAGCTTACAAGTTTCAATGTTATTTTATTAGAACTCTAGCATATCTTTCATCATTTCATATGTTTAGTCAAACTAAAATGAACATAATATGTTCTTTGACTTTCATTAGGTATTCATGAAAACCATTTCTACTTTTCTTTCTTTTTTTGATATCTCTTTAACGCTAATGTGAAAATAGGTTTTACTACAAATATTAATTCCAAAAAGTTTCAAAATAAATGAATGTTATTTTGAAAAAAAAAAATTGTAAAACCACTAATTCTTACCGAATTTAATAGAAAAGATAAAATAGTAAGAAGATGTGCATCAGTCAAATTAATGTCATTCAAAAAATTGTGACAACTAAACTAATTAAGAAATAGATCTGCTAACGTATTTTCCATAATTGAACTTTGGACTCAAGTAATTCATTAAACAATACACATTTAAAATAATTGTTTTGTATAGATCAACCTACATATTGATTAACATTTTGCATAAAATCTTAAGGCTTCTATTGGCTTAAAAATTGTAAATACAATACATATGCAACAACAATTGTATGTTGTTATATTGTGCAATGATCACTCAATGACATGTATGGCTCAGTAGCCATAATACATATACAAAAGTCATAGTATGTTGCTATATTGGGCAATGATCGCCCAACGATATATATGGCTCAATATCCATAATACATACAAAAACCATTGTATGTTGTTATAGTGTGCAACGTTCAGTCAATGATATATATGGCTCAATAACCATAATACACTTTATATCCAATATATCACTCGAAACTCTGCGCAATATATCATGGAATTGGAAATATGTTGGACGAATAGTGTTTCTATTTCAAACATCAACAACATCTATGGAATTTAAAATGGCATCAGGAACTATCACTTTCATCTTTAACTTCTCTTTCATTGAGATCTTCTGATGGGTCTAGCCCTTAATACCTTCAAGTTAATGATAAACTATTGATTGGATTCTATTAACGCGATCGTTGGTTGACTTTAATGATATTGTATTGTTGTTTTATTATGACGAGGACATGTTTCATGGCCTTGGACCTCGTTCCTTCCCACTCTTACTATCCTCCGAAGACCTAAACTGTTCATTCCATTTGTTGTGTCGCTGTGTTGCTTGTGAGGTATGCGGTTTCGCGAAATGAGGGTTTTCCTTATCTCTTTGCTGGGGTTTTGTTTCCATTGTGCCTGGCTTGCAATTTGGTGAGGGTTTCCACCTACAGATGATGTCGATGCTCCCTGTTCTATTCTTGGTTTCGAGACCCGTGTTTGGAACCCTTGGTATCGGTCTTTGTTGTCAATTTCACTCGGCTCTAGTTGTCTTTTTAGTTGTAGCTTTGGTTTACATGATTGTCCTCCATGCAATTGCTTCACAGTTTGATTGTTTTTTTGTTTTGTTTTAACAGAGGTTACAGTCATGGAGTGGCTCAGATTTCACTCTCACTCGGCAATCGTCCAAAAGGTATGTCCTCCCTCCATGCTGGTCTTATCTGCTTCATTTTTTCTCCGTCACTGACAATCGTTTCTCCTTGTGGGTAGCAAGCAACTCTGTGACTACAACCTTAGTTCCATGCCTTCTCTTCTGGCTTGCACGGGCTCAGCTCTCCCTCAGTGAGTTTCTCATAACCCTTTCCTCTATTTTTTGTTGTGTTTTGTAACTATACCTATGGTTTTTTTCTTTGTTGTTAATGGCCTTCCCGTTGGCCGATGGAGGTGAGTGACAAGCTTGTTCGTCATCCTCTCACCTTATTGCCTATGCCTAAACCGGGCAGGGTCACTCCTTGGTATTTTCTTGCTCACTGGTTAAGGGTTTTACTGTAGGGTTTTATGTGTCTTTATTTGAGGTTGGCTTCGGCCTTTCTGTGTCCTGACCTCACTGTGCCTGTGGTTTTCCCGTATGTTTTTGTTTATGGCTCAGCAATTGTAACCATGGTTGTATTAATGCAGTCCTGTAATGACCTCACGGTGGTTTGTAGTTTTGTCAGCTCTGTTTTATGTATTGGCCTCTGAATAGTGAACTGTGGATGCTTGCATTGACAAATATATTTATATTTATACAATAGTTTTAGTTGTTAAAAATTTTCAAAAGAAAATGGTTGTGTTTGTTTCTGTACTTGTAGCTTGTTTTCTTGGGTAATAGCTTTCTCGTTTCCTTCGTAAGCTCGCTTTGTTTGTGCTGCAGGCTTGTCTAGGTGCTCTCCTTGATTCGGTGCTTATTGTTCACTTATTTGTCTTCATTATGCTTATGGAAAAGAAAATAAATTAATTGTACTCTGTAGGAAAGATGCTAAAGCTATAACATGAATGGATTCAGATGTTTGTCTACAGAAATGTTTTTGTGCCTTTTCCTTCATTCAATTCTATGATGGTCAAAAATATTACAATAGTCATTTCCTCCTTTCATTTTGTAGAGAACACTCGATAGTTAGCCAACTGCCAGTAGTTACATTAAGTTGTTTTCTGAATAACTCTCTTTTCTTGTTTTTGTAAACTAAAAGTAAACTATAAATAAAACTAACAAAAATGGACAGAACACGTAAGCAAACACTAACAGTGGCTGCGGTAGCCATTCCTAGAATTTAAATGAGAATGAAACTAACAAAAACTCAAACTGTTAGAAGAGACAAACTCCCAGCCATGACCTCCCTGAGTTGCTGAGCTCGATGCTCTTGCATCATCTTCATTAAATGTACAAGAGGAGCAACAATAAGACAATGTATACAACAATGAAATTAATGGATACAACTTCTATGACTACATGGTTTTGTAAACTATTTTTGAAATTATTTATTTTTTTTATCAATTGTATCTTCCACATGGACCTACCTCAATCAATCAAATATAAAGCTAATATAAAAATTAGTTTCTCTTTCATTGAGATATTCATTAAATATACGAGCGAAGCCAAAACAAGGTAATGTATACAAAAATGAAATTAATAAATACAACTTCTAAGGCTACATGGTTTTATAAATTATCCTTGAAATTTTTTATTTTTTATAAATTTTATTTTCAGCGTGGACCTACCTCAACCAATTAGATATAAAGCTAATAAAAAATTAAATAATTTTATTTTCAAAAAAATTGTAAAAGTATAAATTTTATTTTATATCTATATATATATATATATATATATATATATATATATATATATATATATATATATAGATATATATATATATAGATATATATATATAGATATATATATATATATATATATATATATATATATATGGACATAAAATTACAATATGCAATGTCAAAACTAAGTATAATGAAAACTATTAAAAATATAATAAAAAATTACATACAAATAAAATATAATATAAAATCAAAATATTTATCTTTATAAACTCATATAATTATCATTTAGGAACTATTTTAGTATCATATGGATGATTGTAATATCATTCATGGAGAAGGAGTTTTAATATGGGGTTAAATTCTTGAATCTAGATGGAATTTTAGAAGGTGAAGCATTTTAGAAGGGACTTCAAGGAAATACGAACTAGAAGAACAAGAAGAAAAATAATGATTTTGGTGATCAGTTTGAAAAATATTCTCAACATGATGTATTAGATGCTTTTGTTGTAGCTTTAGCAACCTATGTTGGTTAAACTAAATGGGTGATAGAGTATGGGGATCCCTTTTGTATGCCTTCCCATCAACACAAGTTTTTAGTGTAGGAGAACGATGATTATAGGTTGGTATGCATTGATGATGACTTTCCCCCTAGCATTGTTATCCATGGTAGTAGTTTTACCAGATGACATGGTAAAGGGGATAAATGGAGATTTACATACTTAGTGGTCCGGATTGGATAATTATATTATTTTTCATTCATCTCGATGCATTCAGAGTGCAAAAATTGTAGGAATCCACTGATGCGATTGTTTTTATTGGCGAGTCCCAATTTGGCAAAACGGGGTCTGAAACCTTCTAGGAGTGTTTTGACGCATCAAACGACATTTTTTTGGGGGGGAAATTTGTTCGCTTATGTTTTGTGCCTTTTCATGCTATTCCACAGACAAAGATATTTCGAACGGTACAAGAAGCACGTCAATCAGAATCTATATGCAAAATTTATGCCATTCAGAAGTTGATCTTCTTGTTTTCACACCTATAGTTCAGGGCGATGTTGCGTCATTCCCCATTATTCATATAAAAATGGGCTAGGCACATGATTGTGATGTAAAATAATCTAGAAGAGTCTATATTATAACTCTAGTTAAGAGTTGATGTAGTCAGACTTAACCACATTAATAGGCTATCGGGTTGTGTTATAATCGGGCCACTAGGAGGAAGAGGCATTCCATTCTTTCAAGAGCATTTTGTTCCATGGTTGAGTAAAAATAGTCAACAGAGATAGGAGGTAGAGTACATAAAGAGGATATGTTCATTGTATCATCCCACAGGCCGTAGATATTATTTCTTTGTACCTGCCACCTTAATTTCCAAATAGAGAAAGAGAGTGAAGCGACCTCACCTTCCAACTGGGTTTTCTCCCAAAAGGGTTTCCTAGAGAATATCTTGTGTCTTACGTGTGTGTGTGAGAGAGAGAGAGAGATTATTTTATCATTCTCTATTTTTCTGCATCATTTCCATTCGCATGCATGCACTAGTTACAATTAAATTTATAGATCTACCAGTTTAATAAACCTGTAATATTGTAAAAATTCAAACTTGTATTATATTATTATCAAATATGTTGCGAAAATTGTCTAGTAGAATATCCATGATAGTTTGCACATCACTTTATATCTACCATGAAACCTACTAACAGTAAGCAGGCTTAATGATGCAAGTGTGTAAGAATTCTTTTCTCTAGCAAATAGTGTAATTTTAGTTAATGATGTTGTTGGAATTAACCAAAGGTGTTTCTGTGGAAACTTTGTTATGTGTGCACTATTGAGTGTGATGATTATTCATTTTTTTTAGTGAAGAGATCTATAGGGTCTATAACTACACAATTAAAACCTCTTAAACAAGATCTAACTTCAGAAATCAAGTTACTTATAGAGAAGAAAATGTCATGGCTCCAAAGGTTGGAACACATAAATGATAAGGGATTATAGGTCTTGGAAATAATTATGAATGTATTAAATGATAAAAAATATAACAATGTTCAGTTTTATTCCAGTTCTTACATGTCTTTTATATAGTTGGACTTAATTATTTCTAATGTACTTGGTTCAGTAAATGTTCCTTCAATTTCAAAGGATTTGTATTATGTGTCATTCATTGATAATTAATACAGAAGGAAATGGATATATTTTCTTAGAACTAAACATAAGATTTTTAGTGGATTTAAGGAGCTTAAAACACTCTTGGAAAATTAGACTAGTAGGAAGATTAATATGTTGATGACTAATAATGGTAATGGTAATGAGATTTGTTCTATAGAGTTTGATAATTTTTATAAGGACAATGGTATTCAAAGACGTAAGAAAATCCCATATGCCCCTTAGCATAATATGGTTTTGAAATGGATGAATAGAATGTTGATGGAGAGAGCTATGAGTATTTTTAGGTGAGCTAACTTAGAGAAGAATTTACAAGTACAATCAATCGCTATTGCATGTTAATTGATCAATAGGTATTCTACATCAAGTCCTTTTTTTAAAGACCCTATGGTGACCTTGATGGGAAATAATCCCTCATTTCAACATCCTCATGTTTTTGGGCGTAAGGAATATGCTAATGTGCCAAAGGAGAAGCATTCAGAGCTAGATAACAAGTGAAATGTATCTTCATAAGCTATGGCATTGGTATGAAATGGTAAAATATTTGGAATATTATGGCTAGAAAGGTTTTGTATGAGAGAAATGTTATCTACAGAGAAGCTAGGCCTTCTCCCACATTGGTGTGGCCATAAGAGGATGGGAAGTAGTGTTTATACTACCATGTAGGACCAAGGAAGTTGAACCAAAAATTCAACAAGAACTTCATGATGGAACTATTGAGGAGGAAGGTTGGGAAATTTTGGAAATGGAGGATGAATTTCCACTTCAAATTTTAAGGAGGTTCACTCAACGAAGAAGAAATATAGATAGTTATAACTAGCAGTTGCCCCTAAAGGTGCGAAAATACATTGAAGGAATAGAAGGGGCATGTAGATTTGCTCTAATAGCATGTAGGTGTACACAAAATGCACCCAAGGATTACACTACACAATCAACATTTCTACTAAAAGAGAAAATTGAAGAAATGAATGACATTTCTTAGTTGCTTGAAAAATGGAATATATATAATTTTTAATTAGGATAGCAAAAGATGCTTTAAGAAATAATGAGAAGAAAAGCTTCACAATATAGTAGATAATATCTTTTCATAAGCTTACAAGTTTCAATGTTATTTTACTAGAACTCTAATATATTTCTCGTCATTTCATATGTTTGGTCAAACTAAGGTGAACATAATATGTTCTTTGACTTTCATTAAGTATTCATGAAAACCACTTGTACTTTTTTTTCTCCTTTTGATAACTCTTTAATGCTAATGTGAAAATATGTTTCACTACAAATATTAATTCTAAAAAGTTTCAAAATAAATGAATGCTATTTAAAAAAAAAAAATTGTAAAACTACCAATTCTTACCAAATTTCATAGAAAAGATAAAATAATAAGAAGATGTGCATAAGTCAAATTAATATCATTCAAAAAATTATGACAACTAAACTAATTAAGAAATAGATCTGCTACCATATTTTCCATAATTGAATTTTGGACTCAAGCAATTCATTAAAAAACACACATTTAAAAAAATTGTTTTGCATAGATCAACCTACATATTGATTAACATTTTGCATAAAATCTAAAGGCTTCTATTAGCTAAAAAATTGTAAATACAATACATATGCAACAACGATTGCATGTTGTTATATTGTGCAATGATCACTCAATGAAATGTATGGCTCAATATCCATAATACATATAAAAAAACCATTGTATGTTGCTATAGTGTGCAACGTTCAGTCACTGATATATATGGTTCAATAATCATAATACATTTTATATCCAATATATCACTTGAAACTCTCCTCAATATATCGTGGAATTGGAAAAATGTTGGATGAATAGTGTTTCTATTTCAAACATCAACAACATATATTGAATTTAAAATGGCATCAGGAATTATTACTTTCATCTTTAACTTCTCTTTCATTGAGATCTTCTGATGGGTCTAGCCCTTAATACCTTCGAGTTAATGATAAACAGTTGATTAGATTTTATTGACGCGGTGGTTGGTTGAATTTAATGATATTGTAATGTTGTTTTATTGTGACAAGGGCATGTATCCTGGCCTTGGACCTCGTTCCTTCCCACTATTATTATCCTCCCAAACCCTTAACTATTCATTCCATTTGTTGTGTCGCTGTGTTGCTTGTGAGGTCTGTGGTTTTGTGAAATGAGGGTTTTCCCTGTCTCTTTGCTGGAGTCTCATTTCCACTGTGCTTGGCTTGCAACTTGGTGAGGGTTTCCACCTGCAGATGATGTCGATGCTCCCTGTTCCATGCTTGGTTTCGAGACCTAGGTTTGGAACCCTTGGTATTGGTCTCTATTATCAATTTCACTCGTCTCTAGTTGTGTTTTTAGTTGTAGTTTTGGTTTACATGACTATCCTCCATGCGCTTGCTTCACAGTTTGACTGTTTGTTTGGTTTTGTTTTAACATAGGTTGTGGTTATGGAGTGGCTCATCTTTCGCTCTCACTTGGTGGTCGTCCAAAAGGTATGTCCTCCCTCCATGCTGGTCTTATCTACTTCATTTTTTCTCTGTCACTGACAATCTTTGCTCCTTGTGGGAAATGAGAAACTCTGTGACTGCAACCTTAGTTTTGTGGCTTCTCTTCTGTCTTTCATGGGCTCACCTCTCCCTTGCTGAGTTTCTCATAACCCTTTCCTATGTTTCTAGTTGTGTTTTGTAACTGTAACTATGGTTTCTTTTTTTCATTGTTAATGGCCTGCCTATTGGCCAATGTAGTTGAGCGACGGGCTTGTTCGTCATCCTCTTGCCTTATTGCCTGTGCCTAAACTGGGTAGGGTCGCTCCTTGGTATTTTCCTGTTGACTAGTTAAGATTTTTGCTGTAGGGTTTTATGGTTCTTTAGTTGAGGTTGGCTTCGGCCTTGTTGTACCCTAGCCTCACTATGCTTGTGGCTTTCCTGTATGTTTTTGTTTGTGGCTCTGCTATTGTAACCATGGTTGTATTAACGTGGTCCTGTAATGACCTCGTGGTGGTTTGTAGTTTTGTCAACTCTGTTTTATATATTGGTCTCTGAACAATGAACTATGGATGCTTGCTTTGACAAATATATTTATATTTATCGTAGTTATGGTTGTTACAAATTTGTAAAAGAAAATGGTTATGTGATCATTTCTGTAACTGTAGCTTGTTTTCTTGGGTAATAGCTTTCTCGTTCCCTTCGTAAGCTCACTCTGTTTGTGTTACGAGCTTGTCTGGGTGCTCTCCTCGCTTTGGTGCTTACTGTTCACTTATCTATCTTCATTATGCTTATGGAAAAGAAAATAAATTAATTGTACTCTGTAGGAAGGATGCTAAAGCTGTAACATGAATGGATTTAGATGTTTGTCTTCAGAAATGTTTTTGTGCCTCTTTCTTCATTCAATTCTATGATGGTCAAAAATATTACAATAGTCGTTTCCTCCTTTTGTTTTGTAGAGAACACTGGACAATTAGCCAACTGCCAGTAGTTACATTAAGTTGTTTTCTGAATAACTGTCTTTTCTTGTTTTTGTAAACTAAATGTAAACTTTAAATAACACTAACAAAAATAAACAAAACACATAAGAAAACACTAAAAGTGGCTGAGGCAACCATTCCTAGAATTCAAATGAAAATGAAACTAACGAAAACTCAAACTGTTAGAAGAGACAAACTCCTAGCCATGACCTCCCTGAGCTGCTAAGTTGGATGCTCCTGCGTCATCTTCATTAAATGTACAAGAGGATCAACAATAAGACAATGTATACAACAAAGAAATTAATGGATACAACTTCTATGAGTACATGGTTTTGTAAACTATTTTTGAAATTTTTTATTTTTTTATCAATTGTATCTTCCACATGGACCTACCTCAATCAATCAAATTAAAAGCTAAAAAAAAAATTAGCTTCTCTTTCATTGAGATATTCATTAAATGTACCAGCGATGCCAAAACAAGGTAATGTATACAACAATGAAATTAATAGATACAACTTCTAAGGCTACATGGTTTTATAAATTATCTTTGAAATTTTTTATTTTTTTATCAATTTTATTTTCAGCGTGGCCCTACCTCGACCAATTAGATATAAAGCTAATAAAAAATTAAATAATTTTATTTTCATAAAAATTGTAAAAGTTGAAATTTTTATTACATTTAATATATATATATATATATATATATATATATATATATATATATATATATATATAGACATAAAATTACAATATGCAATGTCAAAACTGAGTATAATAAAATCTACTAAAAATATAATAAAAAATTACGTACAACTAAAATATAATATGAAATCAAAATATTTATCTTTATAAACTCATGTAATTATCATTTAGGAACTATTTCAATATCATATGGATGATTGCGATATCATTCATGGAGAAGGAGTTTTAATATTGGGTTAAATTCCCAAATCTAGATGGGAATCTAGAGGGAATTTTAGAAGGTTAAGCATTTTAGAAGGGACTTCAAGGAAATACGAAGTAGAAGAATAAGAAGAAAAATAATGATTTTGGTGATGAGTTTGAAAAATATTCTCAACATGATGGATTAGATGCTTTTGTTGTAGCTTTAGAAACCTATGCTGGTTAAACTAAACAGATGATAGAGTATGGGGATCCCTTTTGTATGCCTTCCCATCAACACAAGTTTATAGTGTAAAGGGGATAAATGGAGATTTACACGCTTAGTGGTCCGGATTGGATAATTATATTGTTTGTCATTCATCTCAATGCATTCAAAGTGGAAAAAGTGCAGGAATCCACTGATGCGATCATTTTTATTGGTAGGTCCCAATTTGGAAAAACGGGGTCCGAAACCTTCTAGGAGTGTTTTGAGGCATCAAATGACGTTTTATTGGGGGCAAAACTTTTTCGCTTATGTGTTGCACCTTTTCATGCTATTCTACAACAAATATATTTCCAACAACACAAGAAGCACGTCAATCAGAATCTATATGCAAAAGTTATGACACTTAGAAGTTGATCTTCCTGTTTTCACACCTATAGTTCACGACGATGTTGCGTCATCCCCCATTATTCATATAAAAATGGACTAGGCACGTTATTGTGATGTAAAATAATCTAGAAGATTCTATATTATAACTCTAGTTAAGAGTTGATGTAGTCAAACTTAACAACATTAGTAGGCTATCGGGTTGTGTTATAATCGGGACACTAGGAGGAAGAGGCATTATGTTCTTTCGAGAGCATTTTGTTCCATAGTTGAGTAAAAATAGTCAACAGAGATAGGAGGTAGAGCACACAAAGAGGATATGTGCAATGTATAATCCCACATGCCATATATATCACTGGTTTGTGCCTGCAACTTTAATTTACAAACAGAGAAAGAGAGCGAAGTGGCCTCACCTTCCATCTGGGTTTTCTCCTGAAAGGGTTTCCCAGAGCATATCTTGTGTCTTATGTGTGTGTGTGTGTGAGAGAGAGATTATTTTATCATTCTCTATTTTTCTGCATAATTTCCATTCGCATGCATGCAATAGCTACAATTAAATTTATAGATCTACAAGTTTAATAAAACAGTAATATTGTAAAAATTAAAAATTGTATTATATTATTATCAAATCTGTTGTGACAATTGTCTAGTAGAATATTGACGATAGTTTACAGATCACTTTAGACCTACCATGAAACCTACTAGCACTAAGTGGGCTTAATAATCCAAGTGTGTAAGAATTTTTTTTCTCTAACAAATAGTATCATTTTACTTAATGATGTTGTTGCAATTAACAAAAGCTGTTTTTGTGGAAACTTTGTTATGTGTGCACTATTGAGTGTAATGATTATTCATTTTTTTAGTGAAGAGGTCTATAGGGTCTATAACTACACAATTAGAACCTCTTAAACAAGATCTAACTTCATAAATCAAGTTACTTATAGAGAAGAAAATGTCATGGTTCCAAAGGTTGGAACACATAAATGATAAGGGATTATAGGTCTTGGAAATAATTATCAATGTATTAAATGAAAAAAATATAACCATGTTCAATTTTATTCCAGTTCTTACAAGTCTTTTATATTGTTGGATGTAATTATTTCTAATGTTTTTCGTTCAGTAAATGTTCCTTCGATTTCTAAGGATTGGTATTATGTGTCATTCATTGATAATTAATACAGAAGGAAATGGATATATTTTCTTAGAACAAAACTTAAGAGTTTTAGTGGATTGAAGGAGCTTAAAACACTGTTGTAAAATTAGACTAGTAGGAAGATTAATATTTTGATGACTAATAAGGGTAATGGTAATGAGATTTGTTCTATGGAGTTGATAATTTTTATAAGGACAATGGTATTCAAAGACGTAAGAAAATCCCATACGACCCATATCATAATAGTGTTTTGAAATGGGTGAATAGAATGTTGATGGAGAGAGCTATGACTATTTTTAGTGGAGCTAACTTAGAGAAGATTTTACAAGTACAATCACTCGCTATTGCATTTTAATTGATCAATAGGTATTCTACATCAAGTCCTTCGTTTAAGGCCCCTATGGTGATCTTGATGGGCAATAATCCCTCATTTCAACATCCTCATGTTTTTTGGTGTAAGGAATACGCTAATGTGCCAAAGGAGAAGCATTCAAAGCTAGATAACAAGTGAAATGTATCTTCATAAGCTCTGGCATTGGTATGAAATGGTACAATATTTGGAATATTATGGCTAGAAAGGTTTTGTATGAGAGAAACGTTATCTATAGAGAAGCTATGCCTTCTCCCACATTGGTGTGGCCATAAGAGGATGGGAAGTAGTGTTTATACTACCACCTAGGACCAAGAAAGTTGAACCAAAAATTAAACAAGAACTTCATGATGGAACTATTGAGAAGGAGGGTTGGGAAAGTTTGGAAATGGAGGATGAAATTCCACTTCAAATTTTAAGGAGGTTCACTCAAGAAAGAAGAAATATAGATAGTTATAACTAGCAGTTTCCCCTAAAGGTGCAAAAATACACTGAAGGAATAGAAGGGGCATGTAGATTTGCTCTAATAGCATGTAGGTGTACAGAAAATGCGCCCAAGGATTACATTGCACAATCAACATTTCTACTAAAAGAGAAAATTGAAGAAATGAATGAAATTTCTTAGTTGCTTGAAAAATGGACTATACATGATTCTTATTTAGAGTAGCAAAAGATTCTTTAAGAAATAATGAGAACAAAAGCTTCACAATATAGCAGATGAGATTTTTTCATAAGCTTATAAGTTTCAATGTTATTTTGTTAGAACTCTAATATCTTTCCCATCGTTTCATATGTTTGGTCAAACTAAAATGCACATAATATGTACTTTGACTTTCATTACTTATTCATGAAAACCATTTAGACTTGTTTATTTTTTTATAACTTTTTAATGTTAATGTGAAAATATGTTTTACTACAAATATTAATTCTAAAAAATTTCGAAATAAATGAATGTTATTTTGAAAAGAATAATTGTAAAACAACTAATTCTTACCAAATTCAATAGAAAAGATAAAATAATAAGAAGATATACATCAGTCAAATTAATATCATTCAAACAATTGTGACAACCAAACTAATTAAGAAATAGATCTGCTACCATATTTTCCATAATTGAATTTTCGACTCAAACAATTCATTAAACAATACACGTTTAAAAAAACTTGTTTTGCATAGATCAACCTATATATTGCTTAATATTTTGCATAAAACCTAAAAGCTTCTATTAACTAAAAAATTGTAAATACAATATGTATGCAACAACAATTGTATGTTGCTATAGTGTGCCATGATGCTCAATGACATGTATGGCTCAATAGCCATAATACATATACAAAAACCATAGTATGTTACTATATTGGCAATGATGGCTCAATGATATATATGGCTCAATATCCATAATACATATACAAAAACCATTGTATGTTGCTAGTCAATGATATATATGGCTCAATACCCATAATACAATTTATATCCAACATATCACTCGAAAACTCTGCTCAATATATCATGGTATTGGAAAAATGTTGGACGAATAGTGTTTGTATTTCAAACATCAACAACATCTGTGGAATTTAAAATGGCATCAGGAATTATCACTTTCATCTTTAACTTCTCTTTCATTGAAATCTTCATTAAATGTACAAGAGCAGCAACAATAAGACAATGTTTTTATATGAAATTAATGGATACTTCTTCTATGACTACATGGTTTTGTAAACTATTTTTGAAATTTTTTATTTTTTTGATGAATTGTATCTTCCACATGGATCTACCTCAATCAATCAAATATAAAGCTAATAAAAAAATTAGCTTCTTTTCATCTAGATATTCATTAAATGTACCAACAAAGCAAAAACAAAATAATTTATACAATAATGATATTAATAGATACAACTTCTAATACTAGATGATTTTATAAATTAACTTCTAATACTAGATGATTTTATAAATTATCTTTGAAAATTTTTATATTTTTATCAATTTTATTTTCAGCATGGACCTACTTCAACCAATTAGTTATAAAGCTAATACAAAATTAAATAATTTTATTTTCAAAAAATTATAAAAACATAAGATCAACTACATGGTTCAAATTTTAAACTAGAAATGCCAAAAATAATTTGAATAGGGAAGAAGATTCATCAGCCATTAAACAAAAAGCAACAAAAAGTTGGAAAATACGCTATAAAAAGGAGAAAAAGAGGCAAAAGCTGAATTGAATAAAAAACTAGAAACCAACCCCAAGTCAAAGATTTTTTAAAATATGCAACAATTTGTGGGTTCTAAAAAAGACATGGAAGTCAACCTCAAGTTGATGATGTGATTATCCCGGTAAAACTTTTTTGGTAAATATATGAAATTGTAATGTAAATACATTTCGATTTTGGGGTTTAACTTGATGATGTGATTATGCAAGTAAAACTCTTTTTTAAGTAAATATGAAACTGTAATGTAAATGCTTTTTGACTCTGGGGACGTTCGGGAAAACTTCAAACTGAAACTAAAATGAAAATTTTGTATTATCAGATAATTGGAAAGCTTTAAACCGAAACCGAAATCAAAATGTTGTATAATGAGATAATTATATGAGAAATTAGATTGAATTTTCTTAATTTTTTTTTTAAGAAAATCTTCGTAATTATTTTTCAAAAAAAATTCTAGAATTTGTTGATTAGACTACATGTAATTAAAAGACGCATCTAACTAATTAGAATATATTTATTATCGAAGGATATCGAATTAGTTCTTTATTGCCGAATGTCTCCGTCCGATAACCAATTAGGTTGTTATGGAATTGTTTAAGCTGATGATTAAAATGGTTGGAATTTAGGTAAAAAATTCAAAATATTTTATATTTTTATAATGAAAATAAATTCAATACTATCAAAAATTTATATAGTACCAAAAATATTAAATTTTTGGTAACTATAATTTAGATTTAGAAAAATTAATGACAAATTTTATCCATAATTTCCTTGAAAAGCACTCTGGTTAGACTAGGGCGTTCTGTATTACCGAATGTCTCGGAATGCGAATTTGTTTAGGGATGAAAACAAACGTAGACTCCGCTGATATTCTCCACTGAATCTTCCAGTCAATATCACAGTTTTATGATTTCTTGATCACCGAATGTATCGGGCAACAAATTATTTCAGGGATGGAAACAAACATAGACTCCTCGAATATAATATAACTTTTAACGTGTTTGACAAGTCTGGCTCTAAGGTCATTACGGAAACCAACGACTTTTTAAAGTGTATGACCAGACTAGCGCTCATGAGTTGAAACGATGAAAGACTTGAAGCGCGCCAACATTGAAGAGAGGAGGGGAGACATATACCTCCCCTCCCATAAATACTCCTCCTCGCTACGATCTATGCATATTGCATAGGCTATTGAACGTCATTTATCTCAGCTTTTCATTCATCTACTGCGACTCATCCTTTCTTAAACTCTTTCGTTGCATAGGTTGAATGGGTACACCAACAAATCTGCCCATTATCATCCTCACTCTTTTCGCATGGAATCTCCTATGCCCCTCTGACTGTCGTCGTTACCTGGGTAAACAAAACAATTGATGCTTATTCGCGCACTCTTCTTCCACCCCCACCTTAACAGAAGTTGCGAATACTCGTAGAACGAACCTTTGTTTGTGTGCAGTGATTTTGCCAGAAATTGTATGTAGTTTAACTAGTTTTAGTTTGTTTTCAGCTCATTGATATATGTGTGTGTATTATTTGTGGCAGATGGTACTGGCATGGGAAGTAAAGGAGAACCATTAATGGTGCAGGTACCAAACCCTTCCACCGCTCTGCTTTCTTTCAGTACTTTTATATACAGCTATACCGATGGATATACATGTGGAACTGCAGGGCAGCGCAAATACAATCCCTCATACTAAGAAACGACTGTCTGTACCACCTTCCGGGTGTGTGAGCGGGCGGGCTTCACAACTTGGAACCACAAGCTGTCTACCTCCTGATATAGGATACTGATGAGTTGCAGCCACAAAATGCGCCCTGTGTAGCTCCTTGATGATAGACGATGATGATGAGTTGCCCAGTATGGAATCCGTAGTCCTTTTTTTTTTTACCTTTTTTTTTTTCATATTACGACCTATATATAAATGGAATAAGAAATATTATTTTTATAGCTGCGGAACCATAAGAATTTTTATTTGTATAGCCGCTGGAGACGGTTATATTGTTTGCGGGTTTTGTTAAAAAGCATTCACTTCTATAAAAACTAAATTTTCAAAAATCTATATTAAAAAAGTATCCTTTAACCTTTTTACAAATCAAATTTCTAACTTTTCATTGATGGTGGATAATTTTTTTCTTCCATAAAAAAAAAAATAATTAATTTTAGAAAATCTAACACAAATGTAACATTTGGTACTGGTAAGAATAATTTCCATTTATACATGCTGAACGCACCAACCAAATAGCAGGATTGAAATTCTTCAAGTGAAACCCAAGGCAGGCTGTGGAGGATAGAAATCCTTCACGTGAAACCCAAGGCAACAAATGAAAAGGGTTTCCTTGAGATTGGGATTTTTTTTTAAGAAGAAACAATGGCATTCCCTTTCCCAGTTTGTTCATTCATTGGTTAGAACTTCTGGAGCCTGGGTAATCATATGTCCTGTCCAACAAGCACGAGTGCACCCATATAATTATATTAATAACTTGTCCATCAAGGTATCTGTTAAAGCCGGGTTAGATAGAGACTAGTTGTACAGCGAACTACTCAATGAAAATTAGCCAAATATACGTGGACTATTATACCATTATATATAACAAACAACCAGAAGAAAGTTAAATCTTTGGAATCTAGATCAAAATTTTATTTATAATTTCTTGTTCTAAAATAAAATATAAATATGTTTTGATATTTTTTTTTGAATATAGATATTTTATCCATTTAAATTTATTTTAATTTCAGATTTATTAAGCATATATCAATTTTTTTAAACTTTAAAAGATGTTTGCATCTCAAGAAATTTGATGCCTATCAACGCTTGGTCCTCATAAATAGTGAATAAATTACATTTCTTCCTCATATTAAAAGGTAAATTATTTGTTTTACTTTTAATTACTTTATATCTATATAAAGTTATGTAAAATTAAGGTGCAAATTGAAGTATTTTAATTATGTCCCACATTAATTTCTTTTGTTATTAATATTTTTAATTCATTAATCTGAATTATTATTTTACCACTTTTAAATGTAACGTTATGTGACAACATCGCGTGGGTTGTAGGGTGAGTGGACACAATACTATTAATTTTACATTTAATTATTTTCTTCTCATACTAGAAGGTAAATTATTTTTTTTAATGTAGTTACTTTATTTCTCTATATAAAGTCATGTAAAATTAAGGTGCAAATTGAAATATTTTAATTATGGCTCAAATACTAATATTTTTAATTTGTTGATTTAAATTATTTTACTATTTTTAAATGTAACACTAAGTGACAACATCTCTCCCATACTCGGCTCATAATTTTACATTTAAGGTATTTTTTAATTCCTTTCTTTATTTATATCTTGACACTTAGAAGATTCAAACATAAAATAAGATTTTTTTTAGTTATTTTCTTTCATTTTATACCAACTTAGATCCATCTTAACGCCGGATCTATCAACCGCAAGAGGGATGCAATCTCCCGTGGTGCAAACCTATTTTTTGAGTGCGAAACTTGAGGAAAGGATTGCACCTCGAGAGATTTGATCCCTCTCGACGTTTGATAGATCCAGGGTTAGGATTGATCTAGGTTGGTTATATAATACTATATAATATGTATCTTTGTATCTATCTGTTTCTTTCTTATTTCCTCTCTCTGTATCACCCCCAAAACATACACATTCCCTCGCTATATCTATCTATCTCTCCCTCTCTCACCCTTTCCCTTCTCTCTTCCCTCCTAGTCTCCTCTCTCACTCTCTCTCCATTGCTCCCTTGTCACTCCCTCTCTCTCTCTCCAGCTTTCTCCCTCTATATATTTATTCCTCCCTCCCTCTCTCTCCACCTCCAACTCCAACACTCTCTCCCTCCCTCTCTTGAGTCCTCCCTCTCTTCCTTCCCTTCTCTCCCTTTCTCTCCCACCTCCCTCTACCTCTCCCCCCCCCCTCTCTCTCTCTCTAATCTGAAAATGATCATAGACTTAAACTCATGTAGAATTGATTAACCATTAATGATTTGAATGTTAGTTCAAAGCATGGAAATCGAGGAAAATGGCTTGAGAAGAAGACTTTAAGACAACTGATTAAACAAAAGATAGATGCATAACATAAGTGAAAACTGTAAAAAAACAACGATACTAGATAGAAAAATTGATTACGGAGTTCGTCTCTAATAGACCACATCTCCGAGTCCGCTTTTAAGATGGGTGACTGCTTTATTAGGATTGAAACTAATGAGGTCAATTACATAGGAATTTGATCAATCTGAATATGCACGTAGGCACTTCTGATCACTGTCATCAGATAGCCCTCTAAACCATCTTTCCAACACCTATCACGGTTCCCAATTCTAACTTTGGATGCTCCTGTTACACTAAAAAAAAAACTGCCTATGACCTCTAGAATCTGTAAACAAAAGTCAAAACCACTCTCCTTCAATCAATGAAGGAAAATCTAACTTTTAAATGCCTGCAAGTACTTGAAACGACCTTGGACTGATTTCCAGATGCATTTGGTTGAGTCTGGAGAGGTTTAGAAATTGGTATTGTTGTTTAGTGCCACCTAGGCTAATGGTTAGAAGGTCCCTGAATTAGTTCCGAACAAAACAAACCATAAAAACCCAAAGTAAACATAGGATAAGGTTGAAACCACTGGAAGTGAGGTTAACTCCGTGGAGTTTGGATCGTTGCATGTGATTGTCAACAATCTAACCAGTAAATGCCACTTAGCGGCCTTCTCAAGTGGTTCTCGCTACGAATTTTCTAACCGGTGAACTCAAACCTATCACATGTTAACAGTTCCGATGATTGTCCCCACTGCGGCTAACCTCCTTTCTTTGTTCACATGCAGAATCTGTGGTTAGGGCCCCACGTGGTTAGGGTGCTGGCAGCTTAACGCTAACCCGACGGTTACCATACATACTTGTTCACATGTGACTGTATCCACTGTGGTCAAGGCCTGTTAACCCGATGGCTTGACAACCCACTAACTAACACTCTTACCTGGTCACATGCTCAGACCTCCGACACGGTTTAGTCTACAATCAACTGTGTATTTTTATTTTTTATAATGTTTTGAATGTTTTACAATATAACATGGCCGAGAGTTTGTAAGGCTAGGGTTAGGACTTAGGTTTAGATGATTTTAGCATAGGTTTATGTATAGTTTTTTGAAATACATATCATTGTAATGTAGATGGATAGGGTTGCAACTTAGGTGATAGATTTGATAGTGTATTTGGTAGATTAGGATTAGGGTTTACATTTTGTTTTTAAAACCCATGCACAAAATATTGTCACAATGTGATGAAACCAAATACATATTGTTGACACAATCTACAGTTGCGAAGACAACCTGACGATGAACCATATCGAACCTCTGCAACGGACGACACAACCATGTCGATGATCAACTTGCACCGAAACCCAAATCCTGCGAGGCGAACGACAAACACATGTCGTCGACCAAATCCTAGCGGAACTGTCGATGAACACAAGTCGACAGCCAGGTACAAACCCATATCAACTGAATGTCATGAAAACCATATTACCTGAACAACCTGATCCATAACCAACATTGTCGAAGTTGACGACACTGAACTGAATTGACGATGACTCTAAATACTGACGACGACACTTGAACACTTGTGCAACTAATCTGACGAGATCCTCCTAGATCAATCCTCTCCACTTGAAAGCTTTTGGACCACCAAAGGTTTGACTAAACAAATAGTCGATGAGTGTAGAACACCCTTGCTTTCGACCTTGACCTGATGATGTACCAATACATCTGATAAATCACCTGTAGGTGATGACCTTGATGATGTTGACCATGGCACATTTTGATCCAGTGACCTATTCTCTGCATCTGCAGTATAAACAACTTGCGACTTTGGGAAAACAACCTGTTATAAAAATGGCAATTGAATTCTTTCCATGAAGAACCATGAGACAGTGATTGATAAACATCTTTGACGACAATGTGTACTGGATATTGTTTAATACCATCAACATGTATAAACAATCTATTTTTTGGAATAACAGAGACAACCAAAGATACTCTTGACACCAAACCAGCTACTTGATTAAACACACTTTCCTGCTTTGTGATTGCTAAGTGAACTTGTTGCAATGAACCTATCAAACTGTAAGGTGAAATCTGCTGCAACTTAGTTTGTCTTTGAAAGTATTGAATTAGTTGTTGATTTGTTTGAATCACTTTTCCTTCATTTATTAAATGATGTTTCCATCGATTAGCACTTTCCTCTGATGCATAAGTTCCCATTATACACTTTGACATTGATTTAGAAAAGGCTTGGATATGAAAACAAGTAGGTTTCCTCTCCACTTGAAAAGAGGTTTCCAAACTGTTCGAGACATGAAATGGTGACACAGTACAAGACAAATTGAACATTGACTTTCCCTAATATTTACCTATATCCTGCAACTATTTATTTCCAAACTTGGACTGAATTGATTCATTCTGACATTAGGAAGAGGCGCTTTAGGCACAAACTGTAATTCATGTTGTAATCCCTGCTTATGAATAAGATGTTTAGTTTTACATAGAACTGGAATAGTTTATATTTCTTTAATCAAACATATTTAAGGTGAGTCTCATAACTTAAACAACCATCATGTCAATTGTTATGTTTTCATTTCAAATACATGATTACAAATATTTTAGTTGAACTTATTAATCAGTTTATCTAATTAACATTAACTGAACTCAAGTAATTTTTGTTTTGATATGCCCTGACAATAAATTCAACCCCATCTTTTTTAAGGTGATATTTATGTTCTCTCCTATAAAATACTGCATCACGATCATAAAGATAAGGACTTCCTAAGACTCCACATATGTCTACTAGAACCACATCTAATTCCACTTCATCAATGTAATTAGCTGTAATGGCAAATATTAATTAACACTCTTTAGTGACTTTTATTTGAGTTGATTTATTTAGCCATCCTGATGGGTAAGGTCTTAAATGATTCTGTGTTTCCAAACCCAAAATTTTAACTAAATATTCAGAGATTAAATTCACATGTGATCCACTGTCAAACATTGTATCTATCTTTGTATGCTTAAAAGTTATCCTTATGTTAAACAATTCAATTCTTTTATCCTCATTTGAACTATTTATGTTTGATGAATATGCAATAGTTTTTGAACTTGAACTAGTGTTAGAAGTTTTACCTATCGTAACCATGATGGTTATCCTCCTTTCATCACCTGAATCTAAACCTGGATCTTGCTGGACTGCTGCAATGGCCTTCTTTTCATCCTTCTTCTTAAGGAACTTTTTGGGCTTAAGTTCTGGATGAAGTTTCCAATAGTTAGATTTGTCATGATTGATTCTCTGGCAATGAGAACAAGTAGGTCTTTCCTTCTGAGCTATTGTTGATTTCTTTCTCTTCGAAATGTTCTTCCCCTTACTGTCACTAGAGTCTTTGGTTTCCAACTCTTTGGATGACTGCGATGAAAACTTGAATGGTCTTCCACCAGATTCAATATGTATGGCTTGAACACACACTTGATCAAAATTATCAGGATTAAACATCAAACATGTATGATGCAAATATGAATGTAAACTGCCGATTTATTTTAACAAAGTTTCACGTGTATCCAATGAAATACCAAGTGTGAAGGCTTTCTTTCTAAATCCCTGAGTAAACCCCCAAACACTCAGCCCTTTAACTTGCCTCAAATACTACCAGCCAATAACATCTTGATGCATCTAACCTAAAGGATAGAATTGTTTCCTAAGAGGTTTTAAAAACTTAGACCATGAAGAGATGACTTTTCCTTTACGCTTTACATCTATCTGAGTTTTACTTTCCCACCAGATTAAAGTTGTTCCCCCCATTCTAAGTGTAGCTAACTGAATTTTAGTTTTATCATTAGAAATGTTATGAATGCAACAATACACTTCTAGCTGCTTAATCCAGTTATTTAGTGGTGCATGGATACCCCTGAACATACCCACAGTATGCATAAAAATGCACAAACACAATTGTCCCAGGTATTTAACTCTGCAATGGAGTCAAATTTTCAAGCATACATGGTTAAGGCCCTTTTTTTCCATAGTTCCTTTGTTATCGGAACCAATCACCCCACCTAAATCACCTACCAGGACTCACCACCTCTTCACAATCTTTATTTAAACCTTAGTTAGAGCCTTCCATTAATTTTTCTTATTGGAACTTAAGAAACCTTTCAAAATCTTTATATAGCCCATAAACCATGTATACATAACCATCCCCCTTTAAACATTGGTTACGTATGGGTTTAACACATGAATACACTATCGGCGCTCTTTTTCCGTTATAACCTTTTAACAAAGGAAATAACTACAAACATACCTTTTTCCGACTTTATACGGCCTCTGCACAGACCCCAAGGCTACCTCCATCGCAATCAGCCATCACTCCTTCCATGGGTTATACATATATACCTCATCACCCCTTCTTCTTCTGATATGCAACTATCAAAACCCATATATAATCTCTTTTACATCAAAAACCCGGCCCATTCATATTATCTGGAAATATAAGAAATACGGGAATACAAAGAAAAATCCTGCCACACACATATATTCCATAATTTAAAATATATGGACCTAAATCTATATATTGTCGGATCCGCCACTGCAAAGTTCCTCCTTCGAACACCGATTGATGCAATCGCTGATCACCAACTAGCACTTTATCACTATCGGCTGATCGCCATTCCCTGTCTGTTGATCCTCTAACTTGCAGATTTGCGATCAACGATTTAATCATGATCATCAATCTTGATTCACGATCTGATAGTTGACGATTAATCGCAAGATCGCAATCACATTGTTTCAATTCCGATACTAATATCTCTAAAAATAACACCACCGATGCGATATGATCTGGACCATTGATCTTATGAGACGTAAAAATTACTGAGCGTTGGTTCTTAACTCTTCTGTTCTTCCTTCCACTTGGTTTTTTTCCACTATTTCTTCGATTTTCCTTAGTGATTGAGTTTCTTAAAAACTCCCGTCCCTCGATGTTTCTGCTACGCAACTCCTCTTCGCTTCTCCGCTCTCCTCTTTACTTATGGTTTCACCATCTTCTCAGCGTTTCTCTATGGGTTTTGGTTTGTTTCCTCAGGTTTCATTCTTCTGCTTCTGCTCAACTTCTCTCCTCTGCGAACCTTCACTTCGCTACTTCTTCAGAGCTTCACTCTGTTCATCAATTGGATTCAATGACCCATTGTGATTCCTCTGAATCACTCCATTCCTCTGCGTCCTTCAGAATTCTGCCTGCAACCTATTACCGAGCCTACGAATTCACAGTAAATCATTCATGAAATACTCTTCAATACTCTGACACAGTGAGGAACAAACATCTACATATATTAAGATAAAAGAAAGAATTACATTTGAGACTTCTCAATCACGCACAGACCTATTTTTCAATGTCAGTGGCCTCTCCTTTTTACTCTGCCCATAGACTTACATATATGCCTGGAGTTTTGTTGAACTATCCCGGTTCGACTCCTATATCTACTGAACCGACTCCTAAATCCTTTGTCCATTATGTCCACTTCTAATTAATTCCTAAAGTCTCTCTCTTGTCCCTCGAATCATGGAATGTTTAAAGAGTCCTAATTGACTTTAGGCTCTTTTGTCATTATTTCCACTCATGTTCTCATTTATTCGAGAGCACTTACAATTTCCTCCCATTATCTAATTAATTCACTTGAAAGCCTAATATTACACTAATTTTTCACTTAAGAATCCAACTTCCTAAAAATACATGACCCCCTATGTCTACTTAATTACAATGATTTTCTCTTGGGTGAATGATCCTGCATCAGATAACCAAAGTAGAAAATATTCATGATCTCCTGATCATGTGTATTTTGATCTTGGTCTTCCTGGATCCCACACTTTGTTTTGTAACTATCCACATGCTTTGTTCCCTTGTTGCTTCTATACTTCTACTGTTTTTTGCTCCATCTTCTTCTTCTTGTCAATCAGATTCAAACTTTGATTGATCATGCTTCCTGCTGCTAGGATTTTCCTCCATTTGAATTGCTTCATCATCAGTTGCCACATTTCTTCAATCTCTGTTTCCAGTACATCTTTGGACTTGTCCATATTTTGCTTCTTACATCTTCCTCTCTTTGCTTCAGGTTTTTGTTGCTGTCCACTATTTCTTCAAACTGTTGTTGGTTTCCTTTACTTGCTCCAACTTTTGCCTTTCTTGCTTTACAGACTTCTATGCTGACTTTTATGTTGTCTCTTATGCTGAATTTTTCTTTGTTTTCTTCAACTTTTGTTGTGACTCATATGTTGACTGCCTCCCTATCATCCTTACCCTCTTTTATGACTGAATCATGATTGTTCAGTACTCTCTCCAGCAAATTAATTTCTCTATTCCATGGATTGAATTCTTCCACATAATCTCCTTCTTTCATCTTTAAGTGGCTTAGTTGTGCCAAATCCAAATCTCCTCCAGCATTTGCAACAAAACCTACACTCACAAAACACTTGTTAAAATTAAAAACTAAGGCTACTGTGCCTTATCCCCCTTTGGCAACAATTCAGTTTGTTGCACTGTTTCTTTCTCCTCTATCAGCACATCAGTATGTTGATTTGAATTCTCAAAAGAATTCATGAGACTATCCATTAGTCTCTCTTTCACGCCATCTATCCTAATGATGTATTCCTACCCTTGTACACTATAGTGAACTCCTTTTTCTACAATCATACTCTAAATTCTACAGCAAATATTCCAGCAATGCAATTTCTCTATGACACTTTTCTAGTATTTCATCATCACTTCCAATCCTAAGTTATTTCTGCTACAATAATTCATTGCTTTTCTCATTTAAGAGACATGCTTCATCCTCCTTTACTTCAGAGTTTTTATCTTTTGAAAGATACTTCCCCATACTTCTGATAGTTTCTAGAGATTTCTCATCCACTGAAAAACATTCTTTTGTTAGTGTTCTTTCTCCCTTTGCTAAGTATTTTGCATAGAATTCTTCCTTATTAACATCTTTCAGTAGATGTCCTTCTTCCTCAACATATTCCATGGCTATTTCCAATGTGCCTACCATCATAGCGAATTGATGATCCTTTACTATGTTTTCAGCTAACATAGTCTCTTTTCCAAGCTTGCCTTCAATCTCTTGTTGTTTGTCTTCCCCAAGAACTATCCTTGTCTCATCATCTGCATTATCATTCTCTTGCATTTGATTTCCTTCAATAACATCAATCAAACTCATTTGATTACCTTTCTGAGACAATATTCCTTCATTCTTCATTAGAATAAGATCTTGATTCCTCATCTCCATGACAACTTCTATAGACTCATCCATAGACCTTTTCTTCTATATGCAATCAAATTCCTCCTCTTCTGAGAAGTTTTCTCTGTCACCTTTTATTTCTAGATCTTCATCTCCTCTTAAGATATCTTCAAAAGGCTGATTTTCTCCTGCAATATCTGCCATCATACACAAATTATCAGTTTTAAAAATATATGACCCTATGGTCCCACTTGATGGTTCAACCATCATATCTCCTTATTGTTCTAAATCCTTCATATGATTTAGAAATTATTCGATGGTCTCTTCTTCAATCTCTTCAAGCCCTTCACTTGGTTGCCTGATATCTTCCCCCAGCTGCATATGAGACCTATCTATCTCATCTTCTTCCATAACAAAATTTGGGTTCTACTTGTCTTCTTTCTCCTTTATGAAAATATCAGCAAATTGTCCTTCTTTACATGTTACACCTGGAAACATACACCAATTGTTAGATTTAAAACCATGTGACCCTTTGGCCTCACTTGAAGTTTCAGTCTTCAAGTCTTCATCTTCACTCTCTCCCAAAAATTCTCCCTATTCTGGTTCACAAATGGACTATTCCATTTCTAACTCAACTTCCTTGAGTTTTTCCATCAACCACTTCACTTGCTTTTGTTGTAGCCTTCTCTGCATCTCATGCCATTCCACTGGCTTCTTCCTCAAGACCCAACCTAGTCTCTGGCTTTCCTCTAGTATTCTTCTTAATGCATTGAGTTGTTCTTTTAACTCTACAATCTCTTTGTTAATTTCCTCTTGACTCATCCTCTTACCGTTTGCTTTGGCATCCTCTTTCTTCATCGTTCTTCTGTTTTGGCTTCTATCTGAACCACTGCTATGACTATCAGTAGTCATCTTCTTCTCCTCTTTCTTCATGAGCTCCTCTGCAACAAGCCTCTACAACAGCTAGTCCTCCTCGCTATAATCGTACCTCACTAAGATCTCCTCACTTAGTCTTTTGGTAAGCATAGGTCCTCTGTCTGGAACCTCCTCTTGAGCAACACCTTTGCTCCTTCTAACCTAAGGCTTCTGCAATCTCTTGCTCTCTCTTGAGAACACTTCAACTATCCTCTATGTCCAATCTCTTGTTGGATTCGTCAGGTTCACTACCACCTTTCCTTCAGAGTATTTTCCTTACTCTGCCTTCAAGAACACATCTGGTTCTCCTCTCACATGTTCTCTTGCTATCACCTATGCATTAGTATGAAAAACACACATTCTCAATTTAAAATAGAACATATTACCTCACTTTCAAGATCTCAGCATGATCTTGTTCCACCCATTCTTCTGCACTTTGAATGGATTGTCCTATGTTTTGTCCCTCAAGTCCTCTTCCCTTCAGAACTTGCACTAAGCAATATTGATTTCTCTTTCCTTCAAGGAATCCTCTGTTCCTATTTACTCCAAGCCTCTGTTGGAACTGCTACAATCTTCCAAGAACTTCAAAAGTTCCCCTTATAGTCTTTTGTTGTAGTCTCTATCATTCATCAATTATCTTATGGAAATTACCTTCATATTTGTGCAACTTCCTTTCATAGGAAGTCTTCCCCACTCTGATTTCAATTCTACTCTGATACCACTAATGGTTCATGGATACCCCCGCACATAACCACAATATGCCTAAAAATACACAAACATAACTGTCCCAGGTATTTAACTCTGCAATGGAGTCAAATTTTCAAGCATACATGGTTAAGGCCCTTTTTTTCCATAGTTCCTTTATTATCGAAACCAATCACCCCGCCTAAATCACCTACCAGGACTCATCACCTCTTCACAATATTTATTTAAACCTTCGTTAAAGCCTTCCATTAGTTTTTCTTATCGAAACTTAAGAAACCTTCTAGAATCTTAATATAGCACATAAACCACGTATACATAACCATCCCCCTTTAAACATTGGTTACGTATGGATTTAACACATGAATACACTATCGACGCTCTTTTTCCATTATAACCTTTTAACAAAGGAAATAACTACAAACATACCTTTTTCAAATTCTATACGGCCTCTGCACAGACCCTGAGGCTACCTCCATCGCAATCGGCCATCGCTCCTTCCACGGGTCATACGTATATACCTCATCACCCCTTCTTCTTCCGATATGCGACTATCGGAACCCATATATAAGCTCTTTTACATCAAAAACCTGGTCCATTCATATTATTGGGAAATATAAGAAATACGGGAATACAAAGGAAAATCCCACCACACACATATATTCTGGACTTTAAAATATATAGACCCGAATCTATATATCGTCAGATCCACCACTACGAAGTTCCTCCTTTGAACTGTGATTGATGCGATCGCCGATCATCGACTAGCACTTTATCGCTATCAGCGGATCCATATTTCGCTCATCGTCATTCCCTATCTAGTGATCTTCTGACTTGCTAATTTGCAATCAACAATTTAATCGCAACCATCGATATTGATTCACGATCTGACAGTTGACGATTAATCGCAAGATCACAATTTCATTGTTTCAAGGCCGATTCTAATATCTCTAAAAATAACTCCGCCGATGTGATATGATCTGGATCATTGATATTATGAGATCTAACGGCTACTGGGCATCGGTTCTTAACTCTTCCGTTCTTCCTTCCACTTGGTTTTTTTCCACTATTTCTTCGATTTTCCTTAGTGATTGAGTTTCTTCAAAACTCCCGTCCCTTGATGTTTCTGCTGCGCAACTCCTCTTCGCTTCTCCGCTCTCCTCTTTACTTATGGGTTTGCCATCTTCCTAGCATTTCTCTATGGGTTTTGGTTTGTTTCCTCAGGTTTTGTTCTTCCACTTCTGCTCAACTTCTCTCCTTTGTGAACCTTCACTTTGCTTATCAATTGGATTCAATGACCCACTGTGATTCCTCTGAATCACTTCGTTCCTCTACGTCCTTCAGAATTATGCTTGCAACCTATTACGGTCCTACGAATCCACAGTAGATCATTCATGAAATACTCTTCAATACTCTGACACGGTCAGGAACAAACATCTAAATATATTAATATAAAAGCAAGGATTACATTCGAGACTTCTTGATCTTGCACAAGCCTATTTTTCAATGTCAGTGGCCTCTCCTTTTGACTTTTCCCATAGGCTTACATATATGCCAGAAATTTTGTTTAACTATCCTGGTTTAACTCCTATATCTACTGAACTGAGTCCTAAATCCTCTGTCCATTATGTCCACTTCTAATTAATTAATTCCTAGAGTCTCTCTCTAGTCCCTCAAATCATGGAATGTTTAAAGAGTCCTAATTGACTTTAGGCTCTTTTGTCATTATTGCCACTCATGTTATCATTTATTCGAGAGCACTTACAATTTCCTCCCATTATCTAATTAATTCACTTGAAAGCCTAATATTACACTAATTTGTCACTTAGGAATCCAACTTCCTAAAAATACATGACCCCCTGTTTCTACTTAATTACAATGATTTTCTCTTGGGTGAATGCTCCTGAATCATTTAACTTTTCAGGATTCATTTCGCCATCATATATAGGTAACTCAAATTTCACTTCAAGTTTCAAAAGAGATGTTTTCTTAGGTTTCTTTTATGTTTCATATTTTGCACTGGAAGCAGAAGAAGAAGAAGAAGAAGAGGATGATGGAGATGATGGAGGTGAAGGAGGTTTATCAGCCTTGCCTTTACCTTTGTCCTTCTTTGATGCCTTTGAAGAATACGCTGCATCTCTCGCCTTCTTGTCTCCGTACAATTCTCCCAACATTTGTTGCATAGTCAAGAATGCTTGCTGAAACTATTCTTCACTCATCTTAGTTTCAGTGTTTTCACCTGCATCAGGTCCTTACATGGTCGATTTATGAATGAATCATCACTTTCCAATCTATGGATCGATTTGATCAAGGATTCCTTCTCCTCGTTGCGACTTTTACGTGGTTAACATTCAATGGAAAATTCTACAAATGCAACCTGCTCTGATACCAAATTACAGGATCTGAAAATAATCGTAGACTTAAACTGAAGTAGAATTGATTAACCATTAATGATTTTAATGTTAGCTCAAAGCATGGAAATCGAGGAAAACTACTTGAGAAGAAGACTTTATGAAAGTTGATTAAACACAAGATAAATGCATAACAAAAGTGAAAATAGTAAAAAGACAACGATACCAGACAACAAATTGATTACGAATTTCGTCCCTGATGGACTACGTCTCCCAGTCTGCTTTTAAGATTGGTGACCGCTTTATTAGGATTGAAATATATGAGGTTCATTACATAGATATTTGATAAGTCTAAATGTGCACGCAGGCATTTCTGATCACTCTCATCAGATAGCCCTCTAAAAATTCTTTCTAACGCTTATCACAGTTCCCAATTGCGACTCTGGATGCTCCTGTTACACTAAAACCAAAACATCCTATGACCTCCACAATCTGCAAACAAAATTCAAAACCACTCTCCTTCAATCAATGAAGGAAAATATGCCTTTTAAAGGCCTGCAGGTACATGGAACCATCTTGGGCTGATTTGCAGATGCATTTGGTTGAGTCTGGATAGGTTTATAAATTGGTCTTGTTGTTTAGTGCCACCTAGGCTAATGGTTACAAGGTCCTTGAATTAGTTCCGAATAAAAGAAGCCATAAAAACCCAAAATAAACATAAGATAAGGTCGAAACTGCTGGCGGTGAGGTTAACCGGGAAGAGGTTGGACTGTTGCATGTGACTATTCGCAGTTTAACCACCATATGCCATCTAGCAGTCTTCTTTGGCGGTTCCGACGATGGCTTCTCTAACCGGTGAACTCCAACCTGTCACATCTTAGCACTTCTGGTAACTATACCCATTGCGGCTAACCTCTTGTCTCTTTTCACATGCAGACTCTGCGGTTAGGGCCCTATGTGATTAGGGTGTTGGTGGCTTAGCACTAACCCGATGGTTAACATACATACTTGTTCACATGTGATTGTATCCGTTGTGGTCAAGGCTTGTTAACCCGATGGCTTGACAACCCGTTGACTAACACTCTTACTTGGTTACATGCTCAGACGTCCGACATGGTCTAGTTTGCAGTAAACTATGCATTTTTATTGTTTATAATCTTTTGAATGTTTTACAATATAACATGGCCAAGATTTTGTAAGGCTAGGGTTAGGACATAGGTTTAGACGTTTTTGGCATAGGTTTTTGTATAGTTTTTTGAAATACATATCATTTTAATGTAGATGAATAGGGTTGCAACTCAGGTAATAGATTTTATAGTGTATTTGGTAGATTAGGATTAGGGTTTACATTTTTTTTTAAAAACACATGCACAAAACATTGTCACAATGTGGCAAAACCAAATACATATCGTTGACACAATCTACAGTTGCGAAGAAAACTTGACGATGAACCATATCGAACCTCCGCAATGGACGACACAACCATGTCGATGATCAACCTACGCTAAAGCCCAAATCCTACGAGGTGAACGACAAACACATGGCATCGACCAAATCCTGGCGGGACTGTTGATGAACACAAGTTGATGGCCATGTACAAACCCATATCAACTGAACGTCATCAAAACGATATTACCTGAACAACCTGATCCATAACCAACACTGTCGAAGCCGATGACACCAAACTGAATTGACGACGTCTCTGAATAATGACGACGACACTTGAACACTTGTGCAATTGGTCTAATGAGATCCTCCTAGATCTCTCTCTCTCTCTCTCTCTCTCTCTCTCTCTCTCTCTCTCTCTCTCTTCCCTTCAACTCTATCACTACTCCCTCCCTCTCTCCTTATCTCTCTCCCCTCAATCTTTTTGTATCCCTCTCTCTCTTTTCCCCTTCTCTCCCTGTCTCTCCCCTCTCTCTCTCTTTCTCTATCTCCAAATTTTTCACTATCTCCCTCCCTCCATCTCTCTCTCCCCCCTCCATCTTTGTGTCTCCCTCTCTCTCTTCCCCTTCTCTCCCTATCTCTCTCCTCTCCTCTTCTTTGTCTTCCTCCCTCTCCTCCATCTCTCACTCCCTCTCCACCTCTCCCTTATCACTCCTTCTCTCTCTCCACCTCTATCTCTCTATGTATTTTTTCTTTCCTCCCTCTCCCCCCACTCTCCCCACCTCTCTTAAATTTGATCCCATTGTATTGTGTTTAGGAAAATATATAAATTAAAAAAAACCTAATTGGTTGTAAAATATTGAACCTATATTTTGGATCAATCATGTCAACTAAAATACAATAATGAAATACTTAAAAAAATCATATACTCTCTTTCCTATATTATCTTTAGTCACTTTACTTTCTCTCATCACTTAGATAATATTATTATATTATAAAACTTTGACGTATTTATATGTAAAAAGTATTTTTATTTTTAACTTAATGAAAATAATAATTTAATTTCCATGGGAATACTTTTAGTAATTGTGAGGATACAAGGTTTAAATATGTCTCAAAAATAATTATAACTTTTTCCTTTTAGATTCAATTGAAAAAATGTTATAAAATTAAATTAAAATAAAATATTTTTATTGTGAAATAAGTTATGGTTTTTGGGCATGTGGTATTGATAAGCCATGGTATTGGCCCATGGTATTCTAACAAAACCTATTTATAGGCTAATAATATCCATGGTTAAGAATCTTGTCATATTGTTATAAAATATTTTTATTGTGAAATAAACTGAGTTTTGGACACGTGGTATTGATAACCCATGATATTGGCCCATGGCATTGTAACAAAGCCTATTAACAAGTATCAAGGCAAAAGTGGGGGTCATGATCTATGGTTAAGAATCTTGTCATATTGTTATAAAAAAAAATTATTTTGAAATAATGGTATTTTAACAAAGCCTATTTACAAGTTAATAATATTCACGGTAAAGTGACTGAATATCCATGGTTAAGAATATTTTCATACTCTTATAAAATATTTTGATTGTGAAATTAATTATGTTTTCTTGGGCATGTGGTATTGATAAGCCATGGGATTGGCCCATGGTATCGTAACAAAACATATTTGCAAGTTAATAATAGATATGGTAAAGTGGAAGTGAATATCCATGGTGAAGAATATTTTCATAACGATAAAATATTTTGATTGTGAAATAAGTTGTGTTTTTGGCATGTGGTATTGTTAATTCATGTTATTAGCCAATGGTATTATAACAAAGCCTATTTTTTACAAGTCAATAATATCCACGGTAAAGTGAGGATGAATATCCATGGCTAAGAATCTTGTATTGTTGTTAAATATTTTGGCTATGAAATAGGTTATGGCTTTTGGGCATGTGGTATTAATAAGTCATGGTATTGACCCATGGTATTGTAACAAAGCTTATTAAAAATTTAATAACAAAATCAAGATATAACAAATTGAATTTTATTATTTTTATTACATTAACTTTTTCTTATCGATTGAGCCAAAATTTAAATGGTTACACTCATCCTCCATACTAAGTTTCATTACTTTTAATTTTTTATTTATTACTTTTAACTTTTTTTTATTATGCGAGCCAATATTTAAATTTTTACGCTCATATAGATATCACTTTGAACTCTTATTTTTTTTATTGGACTGACATTTAAAATTATTTACATACTTACATTAAATCTATAGCCCCTCTCGGGACAGTAAATTTAAACCTGATGCATTGAACGTGAACGTGATGCAATGCATGTATCCATTCGAGCAACGGTGGGAGACAGACTCCAGAGACTTCTATCCATCCTCCATCTCGCTTCCTCTACTTGAGAAATACTACGCATTGACGACTCTCCGTGTGCTGGGCTCATCCAACAGCGGAAAGGGCACCCTTATCCTCATTGCAAGCCTTACTGTATTGTATTTTCAATGTCAAGTTCTCTGTTGACAGACTTTTCAGATTTTCAGATTAAAGTTCCAGTTTTTGTCTAGGTTTGATTCTACTACCCTGAAGATTGATAACCTTCTTTCACCTACATCTTCATTCTCTTGCGTTGATGTTTGTTGGGTTCTCAGGTTCACAATGAGTCATGCTGGGACCCCAGTGCCATACATGAGGTGTTTATGCCACAACCCTAGCCAGGTAATGAATTTGTCCTAAGATTGGTTGAGTAATCTAACTGTGTTTGAAATTATATGAGAATAACCAGCTCTTGTTTTGATGAACTGCTAAGTTTCACCGAAGGTATACTAGTCGCTCGAGAATGAAACCTCAATGCCTTCCTCCAGAAATCCGGCCAAGGGTTTCGAACTTGAACTTCATCCGACCTCCGCGTATGTGGTTTTACTCTAGATTCCTCTGGTCTGGAGGTTTTAGCTCTTGAGAGGTGCTTTGTTCTCTTGTCAGTCATCTAGCTAAGCTATTTACAGTCTATCTTGTTTGTTGTATGATATTTATCTGGGGATCCATATATGAAGACCCCATGACTGAGTTATTCCGGCTAGAAAAATCCATCAACTTGCTTTCTCAAGTTCTGGGTTCATGGCCATTGGTTAAATATATTTGAAATTCCAAGGAATGGATTAGCTGTGATTTTGTAATTTGGAATTTTGTTAGCGGGGTTTCATTACCAAATGAGGGTTTTCATTTCTTAAAGACTTCATGTGCTTGTTGATATATAATCTACTGAGTTGAAGGGAAAAGGGTTATTCCTTTAACCCTCGTTCAGACTCTGTTATTCTTTTGCACAGGGGTTTAATTATTTCGATGTGTTAAACTTATTTCATTTCTACACAACACTTGTCTTATTATCTGGATTTTGATTGGAGTTTTATTCCAAATTCCGCTTGCAACTCTAGCCATGAAGATTGTATACATGTTTGTTGGCTTGTTTGTTTAGATGCATTTATAGTCGTATCCCTTCTTGCGGGGTTTTTAGTTCTATTTTTTGAATTGTTCGAATTCAAAATTAGATATAATTATTCATGTGGCTTATCAACTCTGGTTTTCCTTCTTTTCTTAGGCAATTTCCTTTTTGATTAGTAATGAATCTATGGTTGATCCAAAAAATCACTTCTTTTATTACAGTTAAATTTCTTAATAAATCAAGCATTGTAAATTCTTCTTTTGCTATATTATAAAGTTTGGTGGTGAAAATTCAGTTGTTAATACAAAGGAATATGTGTGTGTGTGTGTGTGTGTTTATTTCTTTACTTCCATGGAACTGTAATTGTCTTTGTTTCTAGCGTTTTCTGGTATAATTCTAAAATTTTTGGGCTCTTGGTCCTATATTTCTCCTTTCAGATTGGCCACACATTAAACCCCTAAGGAATATTTCTGTGTAAATTTTTCCGTCAGTTTCAGTAATAAATCTAACTCATTCGTTTTTTTTTTAAGATATAAACCTTATGGTCACTGTAGATTTCTAAAGTAAAACTAGTAGTTCTTCTAGTGATCAGTATGCCTTAACTGATTCTAGTTTCTAACACAATTTTTCTCCAAAAACATACATATATTTACTTAATAATTAACTGTCCTACAGAGAGTTAAACATATACTTATCTGATTCTGGCATTATAATACAGAAAGTTAATTATACTTATTTGACTCCAGCAATATAATCTACCAGCTGTTGATTCAAGTTTGACTAGAAATAGTTATTTGCCTCCTAGCGATGAGACTCACTTTCAGGCCAAAGTCTCCCCCTAATCTGTCACCCACATGCAGGGTGATCTCTTGTAGACTAAAAGTCTTACGTTTATAGCTATCTGGTCTTAACCAGACATAGCACTTGGAACTGTGTCATACATATCAACACAAAAATATCTTTCCTCATTTTCTCTCTTATCTTAGGTACCCATACACTCTTGATTTCTTCCCTTGAGAACAAATCTACAAGGACGTAGTTAGGGATAGGTAACTGTCTATCCTAACTACCTATCATGTGAGAGTTACATAATCATCATTATCAAGACATTTGTCTCATGAAAATTTTTAATCAAAATAATAAAAATATAAACTTCAATAATAATATTCAGTTTGTTTGCTACAGTAATTAAATATTTACAATTTATTGGGGACATCACATCTTCCCCCCAAGATTAAACATCATCCCACATCTTTCCCCCAAGATTAAACATCATCCCGATGTTTTTCTGCTGCAAATAAGTTTCTCTCATTACTTGTTCATCCTCTTGGGTGGCCTCCTCCGTTCCAAGATGCTGCCACTAAACTTTAACTTGGGTGATAACTCATTTTTGCAACATTACTTCTCTTTGATCGAGTATAACCAGGGGTTTGACCGAGAACTCGCCTTTCGGTTTGACCTACACACAAGAAAATTTTAGTCAGTTCTTTTCCTTGGCAACTTGTCTTGGCAGATTTATTTAAAATTAAGTTACCTGTATATATTGCCAATTGATTATATGCTTAGGGTCATATATATATATATATATATATATATATATATATATATATATATATATATTAACACCAAAACATGGAAAACATTGTGCACACGTATGTGGCTAGGCAAGGCAAGCTGATATGCCACTGGTTTGATTCGATCCAGGATCTAGAGAGGGCCACAGAATCGGGGTGCCAATTTAGCACATTTGCTCCATTGCAATGTACTCTTCTTCACCCATACCCGCACATAAACATGATCTCCAATTTGAAATTCCTGGAAACTTCTCTTTCGATCAACAAAGTTCTTTTGTCTGTCTTGCATAGCCTTTAAATTAGAACATACTCTTTTAACCATCTCCTCCATTTATTTTAACATGTCTGGCCCCAACATCAACTTATCCTCTAGCCCACTCCAACTTGAAGGTGTCTTGCACTTTCATCCATAAAATACTTCAAACAGACTCATTTGTAGTGATGTGTGGTAACCATTGTTATAAGCAAACTCTACCAAATGTATGTAATCCTCCCATTTGGATGGCTGTTGCATTACGTAAGTTTGCAGCATATCTTCCACTACCTGATTTACTCGCTCAGTCTGCCCATCTATTTGGGGGTGGTAAGCAGTGCTGAAATGCAGCTGTGTGCCTAAACCTTCAAATAAGGCTTTCCAGAAAGATGATGTGAATTTTACATCACGATAAAAAATTATGACCTTTGGTAATCCATGTAATTTGAAAATGGTTTGCATGAATATATTAGCAATTTGTACTATCTTATAGGTTGACTGTACTGGTATGAAGTGGGAAGACTTGCTCAACTTATCCACTACCACCATTATCGAATCATTCTTCTTTTTAGACTTAGGTAGTCTTGTAATAAAATCGATGGAAATGGTTTCCCACTTCCATTCCGGAATAGGCAACGGGTGCAACAATCCGGTTGGGTGACTATGCTCCATTTCACTTGTTGGCATTCTAGATAGAAAGACAAGTATTCGGTCACTTCTTTCTTCATACTAGGCTAGGAATATTCCTTTCTAAGTGTGGTGATTAGCTTCTGGTATCCGGGTGGCCTGCATACGGAGTTTTATGATATTCATCTAGAATTAAGTCTTTAACATTTTTCTGGTTAGGTACATATATTCTTCGCTTATAAATCAACATGCCTTCATGATTTATTTCATATCCTAGCTGTTGTTCATTGTTGTTTGAAATTTTGCTTGCTACCATAAAAATTTGTATTCTGGATCAAGTCTGGCTACCTCTTTAATCATCTCATTAAAGATAGTTCATGCTTCATTGAAAGAGACCTCATATATACAATGTACTTTCCGACTTAAGGCATACGCAACTCGGTTGTCCTTTCCTTTCAAGTGCTTGATTTCAAAATCAAATCCACTTAGAAAATTGACCCAACGAGCTTCCCTAGCATTCATAGTGGGATGCTTAAAATAATAATTTAAACTATGATGATTAGTCATTAAAAGAAATTTCTTACCCATCAAGTAATGTCGCCACATTTTTAATGCATGAATGACTAATGTTAGCTCTAAGTCATAGGCTGAATATTTTTTCTTGTGCTCCTTAAGTTTCCTAGATTCATAAGAAATTACTCTGCCTTCCTGCATTAGTACACCACAGACACCTTCCTTGTTGGCATCTGTACAAACCACATAGTATTTATTTGGGTTTACAATGCTCAAAATAGGTGCGGTGGTAAGTAAATTCTTAAGCTGATAAAAACTATTTTGACATTCCATGGTCCACTTGAAAGTCTTTCCTTTCTTCTGCAGAGAGGTAATGGGGTATGCTACCCTGGAAAAACCTTCGACAAATCGCCTATAGTATCCGGCTAGACCCATGAATGACCTTATATCCACCACATATTTTGGTACTGGCCATTCCATTATTGTTTTTATCTTTTCGAGGTCCACAACAATTCCATCCTTGGTAATGACATGTCCTAGATATTGGATTTGTTCTTTAAAGAAATTGCATTTGTTGTATTTAGCATACAGCTGATGTTCTCTTAAAGTTTGCAGAACTATACAGAGATGTTCCTTGTGTTCTTCTATATTCCGAGAGTAAATTAATATGTCATCGATAAAAATCAACACAAATTTATCCAAATACTGATGGAATATATTATTCATGAGACACATGAAAGTTGTAGGGGCATTAGTTAGGCCAAGGGCAACACAACGAACTCATAATGTCCATAACGAGTTCTAAAGGTTGTTTTAGTTATATCTTCTTCCTTAATTTTGATATGATGGTAACCTGAATGAAGGTCGATCTTTGAAAACACAGTTGCACCCCACACCTGATCAAACAACTGGTCTATACAAGGTAAGGGGTACTTATTTTTGATGGTCAGTTGGTTTAATTTTGTCAACTCCAATATACCCATGTGATAAGGGGCTCGGGATACAGGAGAAGCTCCCGAAATCAATTCAATGGTGAAATATATGTCTCTTTTTGGAGGAAGTCCCGAAATTTCTTGAGGAAACACGTCTGGGAAATTTTGTATTACAGGTATATTTTCTAAAGAAATATATTTTCCTTTGAATTGCCATATCCTACCTATATCACGTAAATTTGACATCATTTTCAGATGCATTTTGCTAATTGAGAGGCGGTTACCGGTCTTAATTTCATAGGTTTAATTATGCTTTAGATTTCCTGTCTCCTTCTCTATTAATCCATATAGCTAATAGTTTTGGTTTTATAGTTAATGAGGGCCAATGATTTTCCAACCAATCCACCCCTATAAGAGACTGACCAGCTAATTGTAAGGGGTAATTGTTGACCTTGGCCAACACCCTTCTTTTTTCCCCAGAAGATAGCTGTACTAATCAAGGAATCTTAAACTTAACATCTTGCTGACAACATTGTTCTACTATCTTAGGGCTAATATAACTCAAAGTAGCTCCCAGGTCAATCAAAAATAGATAGAGTTTGATTGGATATTTTACCTTCAAATTCTATCATGGTTGGCTGGTATTTTGCCTAATGGTCTTCGAGGGCAAGATTGACTTTTGGAATTCTTCTTGCCACTTATTCTACAGTTGATGCTTCCTGAATCTGTGCAACCTGATCGGTTCCCTTGCGATGGGGACAATTTTTGACGTAATGTGGTCTAGCTCCTATTTCCACTTCAGTTCTTCTCGACTACTCATTAGTCTTAGAATCATTTGGAAATTTAAATCTGGTTGATTTCTATTCATATTTATGTTTTCTTGCCCTTTATGGGGTCCCTTGTTGATCATAGCTTTATTTCCCTTACTGCTGGAAGGAAAATTAATTCCCTTTTTATCAACCCATCTTTTTCCCACATATCCCTTTTGCCTATTTTGTTGATAGCATGTCCGAGCCTTTCGTATAACTTCATCCATGGTCTTTGGGTTATCAAACTCGAGATGCTCTTTCATGAACATTGACAGAATGTTGATAAATCGCTGCACTTTCGCCTTTTCCTCTCATATGTAAGGAACATATCGAAGCAAGGATGTAAATTTTTCTATGAATTCATCCATAGTCATCTAACCCAATCGAAGATCGTGGAACTCCTTTTCCTTTTCATCATAAAACCTTTCAGTTAGATATCTCTCCTTAAAATATTTTTGAAACTTTTCCCAAGTTATGCTTTGCTCATTCACTCCACGCACAATTTTTACTTCCTCCCACCATAGGGTGCCTTTTCCTTGCAAGTCAAAGATGGCCAAGCGAGCTTTTAAGTTATGGTCATATTCATACAAGTGAAAGTATTTATTCATATTAATAATCTAGGCTTCAGCTGCCTCTTCCTGTTCACCATCAAAGGCAGGCGGTTTTATTTTCCAAAATTCTCCTTGAAGTTATACCTTTTGCCTTTTCTTTGTTTTGTTTTCTGATGCATTATCATATTTTTCCTCCTAATTTTCTTCATCGTCTTCCATTCTCAAGTTCTAGGTTCGAAATTATTACTCACGAGTCATGTTCCCATTCTCTGGACTAGGAATTGGCTATCGTTGATTCTATCTATCAAATAGACTCTACCCATCAACCTTTCATTATCTACCCATAACTGGGTCATCTCATCCTTTAGTTCTTGCACAGTTTCCAAGATTTCAGTATTGGTATTGTGTGGTTCTTCCCCCAACTATACCCATACCTCAGGATTGGCTTCTTGAAAAGATGTCTGTCTTGTTCCTATTCCAAAACTATGGGGTGTAAATCAAGTCCTCGTCATGCCAGCTGCTTTTCTTTCTCTCTCTGTGCATATCACAAATTCTGTTAATTCATTTATTTCTAGAGGTCTCAGCTTTGTAACCTGAGGCTTTGATACCACTTGTAATATCTCTCCACAGTGACTTCATATAAAAAAAATGTTTTAAGCATATATATATTAACCCTACTTACACATATAAATATTGACATTATTCACTTGTCATGAAAAAATCTACCCACATAACATAAATCACACACACACACACACACATATATAACATCATTTTATAGTTCATATGACAGGGTTATTTAATGCCTTCGATATTAAGCGTTCAAAATTTATGTTAAACCCCTATACTAACGATTACATGATGGCTTTGGGATATTCATTAAATCTAATCTTTAGTGGAATCCCAGTTGGTTGCACAGTAGAAATTTATGGTGATTCTCCGAGCATTGAACTGATGCAATGCAAGTATCTGTTCGGGGAAAGTAGGAACCAGAATCACGACACTTCCGCCCATCCTCCATCTGCCTTCCTCTCCTTGGGAAACACTATGCATCGACGACTCTCTGAGTACTAGGCTCATTCAACGGAAGAAAGGGCACTCTTATCCTCATTTCTAGCCTTACTGTATTGCATTTTCAATGTCAAGTTCTCCGTTGATAGACTTTTCGGATTTTCGGCTCCATGTTCCAATTTTTTTCCAGGTTTGATTTTGCTACCCTGAAGATCGATAACCTTCTTTCACCTGCGTTGTCATGCTCTTGCGTTAACATTTGTTTGGTTCTCAGGTTCGCAACGAGTCATGCTAGTACCCCAATGCCATGAAGGAGGTGTTTATGCCACAACCCTGGCTAGCTAATGAAGTTGTTCTAAGATTGGTTGAGTAATCTAACCATGTTTGAAATGATTTGAGAATAACCAGCTCTTGTTTTGATCAACTACTAGGTTTCGCCAGAGGTCTAATAGCCACTCGAGAATCAAAGCTCAATGCTTTCCTCCAAAAATCCGGCCAAGGGTTACGAACTTGAACTTCGTCCGGCCTTCGGGCATCTGGTTTTACTCCAGATTCCTTTGTTTTGAAGGTTTTAGCTCCTGAGAGGTGATTTGTTCTTTTGTCAGTCATCTGGCTAAGTTATTTACATTCTATTCTTTTTTTTTTATGATGTTTCTCTAGGGCTCCGTATATGAGGACGCTGTGATTGAGTTATTTTGAGTGCGCTGAGTAGAAAAGTCCATCGACCTACTTTCTCAGGTTCTAGGTTCATGGCCATTGGTTAAATGTATTTGAAATTCCATGTAATGGCTTAGCTGTAATTTTGCAATCTGGAATTTTGTCACTGGGGTTTCATTACCGAATGAGGGTTTGTATTTCTTAAAGACTTCATGTGCTTTTTCATATACTATATACTGAGTTGAAGGAAAAAAGGGTTGTTCCTTTAACCCTCGTTCAAACTCTGTTATTGTTTTGCACATTGGTTTAATTATTTCCATGCATTAAACTTATTTTATTTTCGCACAACACTTGTCTTATTATCTGGATTGCGATTGGGGTTTTATTCCACATTCTACCTGCAACTCTAGCCATAAAGATTGTATACATGTTTGTTGGCTTGTTTATTTAGATGCATATCTAGCCATATCTCTTCTTGTGTGGTTTTTAGTTCTATGTTTTGAATTGTTCGAATTCAAATGAGATATAATTATTCATGTGGCTTATCAACTCTAGTTTTCCTTCTTATCTTAGGAAATTTCCTTTTTTATTAGTAATGAATCTATTGTTGATCCCAGAAATCACTTCTTTTATTACAGTTAAATTTCTTAATATATCAAGCATTGTAAATTCTTCTTTTGATATATTATAAAGTTTGGTAGTGAAAATTCAAGTGTTAATACAAAGGCATATATATTTATATTTATTTATTTCTTTGTTTCCCATGGAACTGTAATTGTCACTATTTCTAGCGCTTTCTGGTATAACTCTAAAAGTTTGGGGTTCTTGGTCCTATATTTCTCCTTTCAAATTGGTCGCACAGTCAACCCCTAAGGAGTATTTCCATGTAAATTTTTCCGTGAGTTGCAGTAATAAATCTGGCTTATTCTTTTTTTTTAAGATATAAACCTTCTGGTCACTGTAGGCTTCTAAAGTACAACTAGTAGTTCTTCTAGTGGTCAGTATGCCTTAACTAATTCTATTTTCTAACATAGTTTTTCTCCAACAACATACATATATTTACTTAATAATTAACTATCCTACAGAGAGTTAAACATATACTTATCTAATTTTGGAAGTATAATACAAAAATTTAATTATACGTATCTGACTTCGGTAGTATAATTTACCAGTTGTTGATTCAAGTTCGACTAGAAATGTTGATTTGCCTCCCAACCATGAGACTCGCTTTCAGGCCAAAGTCTCCCCCTGAGCTGTCACCCACATGTAGGGTGATCTCCTGTAGACTAACAATCTTATGTTTTATAGCTATATGGTTTTTTTATAGCTATATGGTTTTAACCAGACGTAGCACCTGGAACTCTGTCTGACATATCAGCACATAAATCTCTTTCCTCTTTTTCTCTCTTATCTCAGGTACCCATACCCTCTTGATTTCTTCCCTTGAGAATAAATCTACAAGGAAGTAGTTAGGGATAGGTAACTGCCTATCCTAACTACCTGACATGTGAGAGTTACATAATCATCATTATCAAGACATTTGTCTCATGCACATTTTTAATCAAAATAATAAAAATATAAACTTCAATAATAATATTCAGTTTGTTTGTTGCATTAATTAAATATTTATAATTTACTCAGGACATAACACATTATCATTCTTAACTATCATACTGAAAGAATCAATGACAACATATTCACAAAGTTATTACATTAAAGGAAAGTGGGTTTCAACGATAAGTATTGCACTAGGCATGAGTCAATTCATAGGAAATATAATCTGGAACAAATTTAAAATGGTTCACTAAATTTTCCATTATTACATAATTCAACATCTCGAACAAGAGCTCAAAGGCCAAATCCCATTGTAACACCAAGAACACAAAGCTAATTCAAATAGAAAACGTGGCTAGACTAGTAACAAGAAGACAATGGAACCTTAATAAAGAAAATACTAGAAAGAATACTTCCAAATCAAATTATAACTAGCAATTACACTAGATGTTGTAAAGGAAACATCGTAAGGCATAAATTCAAGAAGAATTGTGACTTATAAAAGAACATTGAAGATAAAAAAATGTAAACAAAATGTCATTCAAAGCTAGAAAATAAAGATAAATCACTTACATTATGCCAAATTTACAATTATATAACCTTTCCATCATAGGTTGTGATCCAAATGGAAATTGGAATCCACCCATGGTATTCATCGACGACCTATGGTGTTTATCCACTCATGGAATATACCCATGGTATTGTAAGTGGCATCTACCCATGGTATTCATCCACCCAAGGTATTTATCCACCCATGGAATTTATCCATATTATTGTAAGTGGAATCCACCCATGGTATTCATTCACCCATGGTATTGTAAGTGAGATTCACCCATAGTATTAAATCATCGATGGTATCTATCCACCCATGGAATTTACCTGTGGTATTATAACTAAAAAAAAATTATAAGTAACAAGTCGCATTTTGTAAAAGAACATATTGGCCACCACAGTGTAGCTTTTATAATTATTCTCTATTTTAATAAAAAAAAATCTTGGTGGTTTTGTTTAATGTGTGTTTTCCTATTTCATTCTAGCATTTCAATTTTTTAGATCTATGGGGCCTCCTCCCAAGATCTAGATCAGTGGTATATGAGCCAGGTTACGAATCCATGGGAATGAGGGTTTGACATATATTTCAGTTTCAAAGATTTGCAACAATCTTCAGCAAAATTCATGCATGTGCTACAACCTCCACATAACACTTTCTTCGGCAAAGCAGGAAGATTTTTTTTTTTCATTTTTTTGTAGGAATTTTTTGAGCGGAAAGTTTGCAGATCAAATCTAAAACTTTTGGTGAAAAAATTTGATGCATCCGACTAGGGAGGTGACAACTAGACAAGATGTTTTGATTAAGTTCACTTTTAGTTAGTTTTATTTTTATTTTTAAATGAAGGCTATTACAGCGAATGTTTTTATTTATAAATTGAATAGTAGTTAGAATAGGATTTGTTTAAAATAAGTTAGAAATGAAACTGAACGAAACTGGAAAATAACTGTAATGTAACCGAGGGTGGTTCCTCAATAGTATGAGGCTGCCAGCATGCAATAGGAAACCTAGAATCAAAAGTGGCATTGTTGCCACCTAAATGAAAAAAAAGGAAAGAAAGCATAACTCTGAACATTTTTTTTTTTTTTATGAATTTAAAGAAAGCTTACACGTATTCACTATTTCAGAAGCAACAAGTATAAATTATTTTGCATAGCAATTAAACAATAAATTGTGTGATTAAAATTCAAACTGTGCACCGAGACTGAAAGGATCAAATACGACAGAGCCAAACCATCTAGGTACATTACCAAATACATACTATTTGATTTAAATTAGAAATTTATAGTGTATATATATATATTCATCAGGTCCACTGAAGTACATGATAGAACTTCTAGATTCCACATAGGCCTCAAGACACAGAGCCCTCATAAAAATAACCAATAGTCCTTCATACAAACGAGATAGGCCGAGGAGGGTTTCCACAACCCAGATAGACCAAAGCAGTACATAGACGAAACAACATACATGACAACCAACAACAGAAGGACGAAACACATTCCAGAACAAAAAACAAAATCGGCAGGATGGGCTCGTTGCACATGAGACCACCAAGTATCGACATACCAACAAACTAAAACCCCAAGGGTTAAAAAACTATACCCCGAAACCAAAATGCAACCACAGAGCACAGTAAATGAAGGACCCTACCCGATTTAAGCACATCAGACCCAAATCATCAACGACGAGACCACGACGTTTCATCCCTGAGAGCCAGCCCCTTGAAACCACAACAAAGAGGAGAGGGATACCTACACAATGACTAGAAGATTGTCAGAGAGGAATCATAGCCATATAGCACACAACAACACCAGAGAAGAAACAAGGAACTTGACCCACGACAAATACCTAAAGGGGAGCCCAGACTCCACAACTGAGCCATAAGTTGAAGCCCCAAACTGAGCACAATCAATGGACGAAGTGCCATGATACCACAACCTGCTCAATAGGAGCAAGGCCATTAATAAAAACTATAGGAAGGTGAAATAGTGGAATCGGAACAGGGTTTTTACCTATCAAATAAACAGTCGAGCCATTGAAAAGAGTAATAGGTGGAGGGCCTGTGAAATGTGAACAAAACGTAGTTAGAAAACATTACCTGCAAGTTGTAAAAGAATTGTTCACAGACAGTCAAAATGAGGCATACCCAGAATGACAAACCAAACTTGAGACCTCCACAGAAAACTAGGTGTACAACAGCCACCAGGTTCAACGAAAAACATTCATATAACTAGAAAAAGATAGAGGACCAAAACTAGAAAAGAACCAAGAGGACGACGGGCAATAGAGACCCATCTATTTCCAAAGCCGAACGAGATGAGCCAGAGAGGAATGAAAGCATAAATCAAATGAACAACAATGAAAATGAGCCTAGGTCGAGCTAGACAATAGATGCCATGCTCACACAAAACAATACCAACCTCGGACCGGATGTGCATTGAAGGCACCATAAACCCTCACCAAACCTCAGTGTGTGCCACCGCGAGAAGGACAAATGATGGGCCAGCTGCCATGTAAGTCTTGCCACGTGCCCGTCTCAGGATCACCATCAAATTTTGGTATCAGAGAAAGATCTTTTCTCAAAAGAAAAAAAATGGAAGTAGGAAGAAGAGGTCAAGGTAGAGCTATCAGGAGAGTAGCCAATGAAGGGTTGCGAGAAGAAATCAGGATCCTAAGTGCCCAATTGGAAGCAATGGAAGCAAGGAGGCATAGGGATCTAGAAGGTGGTGATGACAATGAAGAAGAAGTTGTAGCCACGACAGATGGGTCAGATGAAGAGGGACCAAAGATAAAATTATTGAGATCAATTTTGTTGGCAAGTAGCAAGACGAAGCCAGAGATTTTGAATTATGATGGCAGTTTATCTACGGAGGTATTGTTGGACTGGATTAATGAGCTGGATAAATATTTCGAGTGTGAAGAAATCAGTGAAGATAAGAAGGTCATGTTTGCAACCACCAAACTGAAGGGACATGCAACACTATGGTGGGACAGTGTGTAGGCAGAAAGGAGAAGGCCAAATAAACCGTTGATAAAAAAGTGGAACAGGATGATTGCCAAGGTCAAGAGTAAGTTTCTACCCAAATATTATCATATTTCTCTGTATAGGCAGGTTTAGAACCTGAAGCAAAGAGAAATGACTTTGAAGGAGTATATAGAAGAATTCTACAGAGTGAACCTGCGAACGGGTTATGTTGAAGATACCCCGGAAAAGATAGCAAGGTTTGTGACTGGCTTATGGATGGAGATACTAGATTAGATTAGCATTCTTCCTCCCAAGTCCATAGAGGAAGCCTATCAAAGTGTTTTGAAGGCAGAGGAAAAAATCGCCAGAAAGCAGAATGCCAAAAGAGGACTTGGATCTGGTAGAGGAAGAGGACAGTCTTTTGGTAGAGGCAGAACTGTCAATAGCAATGAAGAGGGAAGCAGTCCAAAAACTGCAGGACCAACTAGAAAAGAAGGTAACACTAAAGGGGGAAGGCCTTACCAATGAGGAAGAGGTAATGGCAGAGGCATAGGAAATGCTTATCAGTCTTACAAGTGTCACAAGTGGGGACACTGGTCTTTTGAATGTCCTGAAAGTGATCAAGCAGGGCAAATAGGAGCATATGTTGCTCAACCAGAAGAAGCAGAGGCACTGCCACAACAAGTGCAGAACATGCCTGAAATGGGAGAAGCCTTAGTGTTAAACAAGGTATTGTTGAAACCGGCTAAAGAGTTAGCTGACCAGACACAGCGGAAAACACTGTTCTGAATTGTGTGTAAATCACATGGGAAATGCTGCAAATTGATTATTGACAACGGGAGAACTGACAACCTGGTAGCCACTGAAATGGTAGAAAATCTGGGTTTAAAAATATTGAATCACCCAACACCATACAAGGTGTCTTGGTTACAAAAAGGACACCAACTGTTGGTTGATGAGCAGAGCGAAATGGAGTTTCACATTGGTAGTTATAAGGATAAAGTAACTTGTGATATCACACCGATGGATGTAAACCATATACTGCTGGGCAGACCATGGCAGTATGATAGAAAAGTTGTCCACGATGCAAGGACAAATAGTTACAAGTTTTCTAAGGATGGGATAAGGCATACGCTAGTACCCATGAAAGAGGAGGATACAGTAGAAAACCTTGGAACAAAAGCATTACTGTTAGGAGGAAAAGAGTTTCTACAGTAGATTGCAGATGATGAGGTAGAATATGTAATTGTATGAAGGCCAAGAGTGGTGTTAATCCATACTGAGATTACTGACTTACCTAAGGAGATACAAGATATGCTGTAGGAGTTTAGTGACATTGTGGTGGATGATCTACCAGATAAATTGCCACCAAAAAGGAGTATCAGTCACCATATTGATTTCATTCCAGGGGCTAGTTTACCAAACAAAGCTGCTTAGCAGATGAGTACAAAGGACAATGAAGAGATCAGGAAGCAGGTACAAGAGTTGTTGGATAAAGGGTTGATTAGGGAGAGTTTAAGTCCTTGTGCGGTCCCAACTATTTTAGCTTCAAAGAAAGGAGGTGAATGGCGGATGTGTACTGATTCTCGAGCAATTAACAAGATCACTATTAGGTACAAGTTTCCTATACCGTGGATGGACGATATGATGGATTGTTTGAGTGGAGCGTCATATTTTTCGAAGATTGATTTGAAAAATGGATATCAGCGGATTCATATTCGTGAAGGGGATGAATGGAAGATAGCTTTCAAGACCAATGAAGGCCTCTATGAATGGCTGATCATGTCATTTGGACTGAGCAATCCACCCAACACATTCATGTGCTTGATGAATGAAATGCTGAAGGAATACATAACAAAGTTCGTGATTGTATATTTAGATGATATCCTTATTTTCAATAAGACGGAGGAAGAACATTTCTGACATGTCAGGTATGTCCTGGAAAATTTGCAGCAAAACAAATTGTTGTTAAATTTGAAGAAGTGTGATTATTCTAAGAAAGAATTGATTTATTTCAGATTTGTGATTTCAGAAAATGAATTAAAGATGAATCTGGAAAAGGTTGCAGCCATAGTTAGCTGGCCATCCCCCAGGAGTTCGTTTGAAGTGTGGAGTTTTCATGGGTTGGCGAGTTTTTATCGAAATTTATAAATGATTTCGGTGGGATTTGTGCACCCATGGTGGATACTGTTAAAAGGGAAAATCAAGCTTTTCACTAGACGGAGTCAGTGGAAAAGAGTTTTCAGCTGCTGAAAAGGAATATCATAGAAAGAATAATTTTGAAGTTGCCAGATTTCAACAAACTTTTTCAAGTTCGTTACGATGCCAGTTGGATAGCCATTGGAGCAGTACTCAGCCAAGAGGACAAGCCAGTGGCCTATTTCAGTGAGAAGTTGAATGAGAGTAGGCAGAAGTATACGTCTTACGACAAGGAATTTTATGGAGTGGTCCAAGCACTAAAGCATTGGAGACATTACTTGATGGCGAATGAATTTGTTTTGTTTTCAGACAATTATGCATTGTAGTATGTTATGCAACAACACAAACGGAACCATAAGCATGTGAAGTGGGTGGACTACCTCCAGAGTTTTACATTTGTATTGAAATACATCAGCAGTCAAGCCAACAAAGAGGCAGATACGTTACGTAGGAGAAATTTGGTTTTACAGAAAAGCAGAGTGCAAGTGTTAGGATTTGAGCATCTTAAAGATCTGTATGAAATAGATGCAGACTTTAAGGAAGCATACAAAGCTTGCCAAAATTCACTGTTGAGAGACAATAATTCATGGCTAGACTATAACATATAGGAAGGATTGTTGTTCGGGGGAAGATAGTTGTATATTACAGAATGGCCATTGCAAAACCCATAAGAGGAGTAGTTACCCATCCACGAGCTACTTTACTATATTCTAAATTAAGCGGTTTTAAGGTCGGCCAAAACAATAGATTCAATGAGTTCTTGCCAATAGCACGACTGCTAAATAGGAAAAAAAGTACATACCAAAATATTGTACCCTTTAGAATAAAATGAAAAAAGAAAAAAGAAAAAAGAAAGAACATTCTAGGGATGAGGTAACAAGATCATGACAAGCAAAGCCAACAACACCACCAGGCAGACAAATTTTCTATGAGGGAAAACTTAATCCAAGAAAAACATAATGGGGGTTTAGCCAGACATTTTGGCATTGATAAGACTTTGGATCAAGTGAGCCACTTCTATTATTGGCTGAAAATGCGTAGAGACGTACAAATATTTGTGGCTAGGTGTAAGATGTGTCATCTTGCGAAGGGACACAGTCAAAATACAGGATTATATACACCCCTGCCTATTCCGGACAGACCATGGGACTCAGTCAGTTTAGACTTTGTCTTAGGTTTTCCAAGAACACAGAAGGGGTTCGATTCAATCATAGTGGTGGTGGATCGCTTCACCAAGATGGCGCATTTCATTCCCTTTAGGAAGACCAGTGATGCCACACATGTAGCACACTTGTTATTCATAGATATTTTCAGATTACATGGTTTGCCGAAGTCTATTGTTTCAGATCGGGATGTGAAGTTCATAGGTCATTTTTGGGAGACTTTGCGGAAAAATCTAGATGCCAAACTAAACGTCAGCTCAACTTATCACCCACAGACTGATGGGCAGACTGAGGTGGTGAATCGAAGTCTGGGGAATCTGTTATGTAGTTCAGTTGGTGAAAATTCATGACAATGGGATCACTTACTCGCACAAGTAGAGTTCGCTTATAATGATTCACCCAACAAGAGTATAGGCAGAATTCCTTTCTAGATCCTATACGGGATGCACCCCCATGCTATGCACGAGTTACAGGATTTGGGTTGGTTGGAACGAAGGAGTGCTGATGGTGAATACTTCGCGAAAGTGATCAGAAAACTTCATGAACAAGTGAAATCCAAATTACATGATAGCAGCTAAAGGTATAAACAAAAGGAAAATTTTTAACATCTGGAAGTGAGATTCAATGTAAGGGACCTGATACTGGCACATCTACGCAAAGAAAGGTTTCTTAAAGGTGAATATAAAAAAATATAACTGAAAAAATAGGACCTTGCAGGATACTGCGAAAGTTCTTTGCAAATGCATATGAACTACAACTACCCCCGGGTATAGGGATCTCGCCCATCTTCAATGTGGCAGACCTGTACCCTTACATTACTGCTAATGTGGAGGATAGTTTGACAGAACACACATGGGACACCTAGGGAGAGACTGAGTCATGCGTCGAATAGATGCTTCCAACCAAGCCTCTAGAGATCGAACAAATCATGGATACTCAGGTGGCCAGGCGGACTCGACAGAAAGAGTACTTACAGTACCTGGTCAAATGGAAGGACCGTCCAATTGAGGATAGTTCTTGGTTGGATGCAGGCCAGATTCAAAGTGTCAGGTACTCGATTGAAGAGCTCATGGACAAGATCCATGAGATTCATTCACCTCGAGAGCCTGATGTAGGAGCATCTGACTAGGGAGGCGACAGCTGGACAAGCTGTTTTGATTAAGTTCACTTTTAGTTAGTTTTATTTTTATTTTTAAATGAAGGCTGTTATAGCCAATGTTTTTATTTATAAACTGAATAGTAGTTAGAATACGATTTGTTTAAAATAAGTTAGAAATGAAACTAAATGAAATTGGAAAAAAACTATAATGTAACTGAGGGTGGTTCCTCAACAGTATGAGGCTACCAGCAAGCATAAATAGGAAACCCAAAATCAAAAGTGGGGTTGCTGCCATCTAGATGAAAAAAAAGGAAAGAAAGCATAACTCTGAACAATTTTTTTTTTATGAATTTAAAGAAAGCTTACAAGTATTCACTGTTTCAGAAGCAACAAGTATAAATTACTGTGCATAGCAATTAAACAACAAATTGTGTGATTAACATTCAAACTGTGCACCGAGATTGAAAGGATCAAATACGACAGAGCCAAACCATCCAGGTACATTACCAAATACATACTATTTGATTTAAATTAGAAATTTACAGTATATATATATATATATATATATATATATATATATATATATATATATATATATATATATATATATATATATATATATATATATATCTATACATATACATATACATACATTCATTAGGTCCACGGAAGTACAAGATAGAACTTCCATATTCCACACATGCCTCAAGACACAAAGCCCTAAAAAAAAACCAACAGTCCTTCATACAAATGAGATAGGTTGAAGAGGGTTTCCACAACCCAGATATATGAAAGCAGTACAAAAACGAAACAACGGACATGACAACCAACAATAGAAGGTCGAAGCTCATTCCTAGAAAAGAAAACAAAATCGATAAGATGGGCTCATTGCTCAAGAGGCAACCAAGTATCGTCATACCAATAGTTGAAATCCTAAGGGTTAAACAACTATAGCACAAAACCAAAATGCAACCGCAGAGTGCAGTTAAGGAAGGACCCTACCCGATTTAAGCACATCGGACCCAAATCTTCAAGGACGAGACCACAACGTTTCATCCCTGAGAGCCAGCCCCTTCTAGCCACAACAAAGAGGAGAGGGATACCTGCATAGTGACCAGAAGATTGTTAGAGAGGAAGCATAGCTATATAGCACACAACAAAACTAGATAAAAAACAAGGAACTTGACCCACAACGAATACCTTAAGGGGAGTTCGGACTCCATAACTGAGCCACGAGTTGAAACCCCAACTTGAGCACAACCAACGGCTGAAGTGCCATGATACCACAACCTTCTCACCAGGAGCAAGGCCGTTAATAAAAACTACAGGAAGGCGAAGCAGTGGAATCGGAACAGGGTTTTTACCTATCAAATAAGTGGTCAAGCCATCGACGAGAGTAACAGGTGGAGGGCCTGTGAAATGCGATCAAAACCTAGTTAGAAAACATCTCCTGTAAGTTATAAAAGAATCATTCACAGACAGTTAAAATAAGGAATACCCAGAATGACAAACCAAACCTGAGACCTCCATGGAAAACCAGGTGTATAGCAGCCACCAGGTCCAACAAAAAACATTCATATAACTAGAAAACGATAGAGGACCGAAACCAGAGAAGAACCAAGAGGATAGCAGGCAACAGAGACCCATATTCTTCCAAAGCCAAATCAGATGAGCCACAGAGGAATGGAAGAATAAATCAAATGAACAAAAATGCAAATTAGCCTAGGTAAATCCATACCATAGACGATGTGCTAACACAAAACGAGACCAACCTCAGACCGGATGCACATTTAAGGTGACATAAACCCTCTCCAAACCTCGGTGTGTGTCAGCGTGGGAAGGACCAAGGACGGGCCAGCTGCAACGTAAGTCTTGCCACGTAGCTGTCTCGAGATCGCCATCAAAATTACAAGAAAAAAGAGATATGGATTCCTTTCAAAAGATTACCCAAATTCAAAAAAACAATCGGCCGAATTAGAGTCCGAATGAGGGAGATATCGTTGATTTAAAATTAGTCATGTTGGAGAAATTGTTTTGACAACAATTCATGGACGACAACCCTCCTATAATTTTTTGCAGTTTTTGTGCATAATTTCAGAAAACTTATTTCATATCTTAGTTCCTCTTGAAAAATCACCCAATATCAAAAATCAAATTGGTCAAATCTAAGTTTGTGACAACGAGACAGTTGCAACATGAATCTGAGGTTACATAGTGTCCAGATAAGGATTTCAATACTTGGGAAGATGCAAAATGGTCATTCTATTTCCAAAAACATGTTATAATAAAGATTTTAATTTATATTAACCCAATTATACCCATTTTAAATTAGTTTTTATATCTGAAGCAACATCCAGAGTAGGTTCCCTTTGGAGATGTGCCCTCCCACCCTACTTTAGTAGGCACCTGCTTCACATTCATCAATTTCAGCATAGCAGCATCCAGATTGGGTTCTTTGGATATGTGCTCTTGCACCCCAAGCTTTGTAGGAACCTATTACTTCATCAACAGTTAGCATTACGGTTATGGGTCAACCGCACAAAATCTGTATCATGAAAGTCCAGTTGCTAGATCACACATTGTTAGTATCATAGTTGGTCACAAAAATTACAGGGTATCTCTATCATCGGATGTTCATTTGTCATGGTTATGGGTCATCCACAAACCCATACTTCATCGAAGTCCATTTTATAGGTCGCACATTATCAATACCATAATTGGTCACAAGAATTATAAGGTATCTCTATCTTCAGATCTTCATTCATCACAGTTATGGGTTAACCACACAAAACCCTTCTTTTGAGTGGCTCTTCATACTCAGTAAATATTTCTCACACAATGGGGATGATTTCTTCTTGAGGGATGAGGAATGATCCAAATGAAAATTGAGATCGACCCATGGTATTTCTTCACTCGTGGAATAAACCCATGGTATTGTAAGTGGCATCCACCCATGGTATTCATCCACCTAAGGTATTTATCCACCAGTGGAATTTATCCATGGTATTTAGGTGGGATACACCCATGGTATTCTTTCACGCATGGTATTATAAGTGAGATGCACCCATGGTATTCAATCACCCATGGTATCTACCCACCCATGGAATTCACCTGTGGTATTATAACTAAAAAAAGACTATAAGTAACAAGTTGCATTTTGTAAAATGACATACTATCCACCACAATGTAGCTTTTAAAGTTATTCTCTATTTTAAGAAAAAGTTTCTTGGTGGTTGTGTTTAATGTGTGTTCTCTTATTTTCTTCTAGCATTTCAATTTTTTAGATCTTGGGGTCCGTCCCCGAAGATCTATATCAGATTGCATCTTAAGCTTCAATGTTGCTTTTTCAACTTCCAATAGAAAATATTTGTTAGATTTTGAAGAAATACAAGTAGTAGATGAAATCATTACCTATCAGATGAGAATAAGCGGGAATGATTAGCTCCAAATTATTCATAACTTTTGGTTGTAAAATATGAAACTTTGATGGGAAACTAGTGTTGTGTCGTTGATAATGTTCAATATCTCTAATGTTTCCTCTGAAAACATCATCATCTCTACTACCAGTTCAACAATTAAATTGTAAAGAAACATTTTGAATTGCACCGACACTAGCAGCAAACTATTTTAGTATTTTTCATTGCCCCCTCAACAATACAAGGTTTACATCTCCTGGTGGCCAACATTATAATTTATATTATAACTTCTTGTATATGTACAATTGCAACAAACCATTGCAAAAATTTACATGGTTAAGAACCTCTACATAGTTGAAGACATTGATTATTCACACAATCCAATAAAAATATTTACTTCCAATTTTCCTTTAGAAGTTCTTATTGAGTTACAATTAGTCATGGATAATATAATGTTACATAGATATTTTTGGGTTGATAATTTATTTTCAACTTGATATTTTGGGTTGATAATTTTAAAAATAAAAAACATAACATTTTATCTTTTAAAATATCTTCTACATTTTACATGCCACTATTTACCTTTTTATATTACAAAGTTATCAAATTTAATTGAAACACTTTCTAACATGAATCATATTCCATAATATAAAAGGAATTTTTAAAACAGAAGAAAAATTTAAAAGAAGTAGACAACAATGTATTGCGGTCATCCTTTTATTTTTATTTTCAATATAAACTATAATTGTATTACTATAAATAAATAAAATTTTAACTTGAAATTATTTTGAAAATTATTGTGAGTGTGAAAATTTCATACTTCATTAAAAATTTATTTTCAATGCAAAGGAATAATTCATTATTTTTATCAATTATTGATGAAGGATATGTCATATTGAAGATTTATTCAAATCATTTTTCCAAAATGACAAATTCAAAATTTACCATTGGATGTGTTGGTTGATTACAAAATAGATATATCAATAAGGCTAGTCACCGATATAGTAAATTTACACTATTTGATAGGAGAGAACTGGATTTTGTTGAGAATTGATTAAATAATTCTTTTAGCTAACATAGCAAGTTTAATTTACTATTCAAAGATACCATGGTAAACTTTTATGGTAGCAACCACAAGCTTTCCTTCATTCAACATGATATTCTGCGAGACTTGGCTATGTATTTGACCATACACAGGCCTATAAGGAAATGAAACAGGGTTTTAATGCCTTAGAAAGCAGACTCTTTTCCCAAAAGGTGTAAAAACATTGTGAAGTGTACATTTGATGTTAAAAAATGCACCACATCTATTCATAAACCAAGTTTTGACATCCATGAGCTAAAATTATAGAATCTTATTTACTCACAAGAGCATCAAAATTTATCCTTTTCAACCCAGTTTATCTATCTGTTATACATTTATGAAAACATATTATGAAATCTCGAATGATGGAGTTTCGTATTTTTTGTTTTGTTTAAATTATTTAAAAAATGATTATATACACCACTAAATTTTGTAGTTTAGTAATTGATTTCCATAAAGAAAATACAAAAATAATTTATCCACTGTAATGTGGGAACATGTAGGCCTCACAAACTTTTTTCTTTAATACTCTATGAAATGGATGAAAATCATAATCTAGAAAGTGGTGAGGTAATATTAGAAATGTCAGCAGGGGGACGCAATCCGCAAAAGTTAGTATTTCCAAATCCACTTTTCCTAGAAATCATGAATTGGAAATTCATGAACAAGTTGATCACAGAGATATCAAGGAGTCAAGGGGAAAAATTTAAACAAAAAAATGTTGGCACAAGAATTTGAAATCCCTAAATTATAAAGCCACGAGTAAGCCTAAAATCCTCTCATAAAAAAATTAATCTACAAAAATCCCTTAGTGCCATCATGAGTGTAGGAATTCAAAGTACCTTAGCGGCGAGATATTCAAGCATAGAGGCAAGGTAAATTGGCACACCAACCCCCACACGCTCTACATACTTTTCAACCTTAAGCAACATGTTGATTCTTTCTAAGAGGAACTACAAGCCGCCTTCCATAACCTGGACACAGAATTTGTAGACTTGGCCTTCCCATGACCACCTTTTGCACCAGAAGGTCTCATATTTATAGAGATTTAGACTATGTAACCAAACCTCGCACCTCGCGTAATGCTCAAATCTCATAAGTGGATTACGGAAGATTGAATTCAAACCCTTGAGCACACTTGAAAGCCTCTTGACTCTTGCAAATATGATTGAAAATTGTAGGAGTGGCTAACCTACTTAGAGGGAAAAGAAAGGGATTTAATTACCTATTATAAAGATAAACAAGTTGAACAGTTGAAAAAATCAAGATTCAGTTGATAGTTAAAGTAGTGGATCTAATGGTGGAAGAAATTTCAACCCTTTAACAATGGATCTAGCGGTGTAGAGGGGTGCAGAGTAGCACATGGGGGAAACATCATAAGTTGGTAGCATATGGAAGAATAGTATGTTGCTATACAACCAAGGGATCATACTTTTTAATTTAAAAGTATGTTAAAAGATAGAGATTGTCATTATTATGTTGATATGTCCAATGACGATCAAGAGTATAGTGGAGTATCTTTTTATTCACAATTTTTTAACACATTAAAATTCAAAGTAGAGAGTAGCACATATAGATCGTGTTGGAATTAGAGAACATCCCTCGTCTCATCTCTCCACTCTGAGTGACACAGAGAACGAACTATGGATAATTTTTTCCTTTTTATGATTTGACAGACATGAGAGATGCACCACATATGAATCCAACAAAATTAAATTGAGGACTAAACTGCATGAGAAACAAAAATGCAAGCCAAGCATAATCCACTGTAATGATCTATTGTATTCAATTTCATATCGATAGTCTAGTGTAATGATCTAGTCTATTCAATTTCAATTTTAGAGCAATAGTCTGTTACGATATTCTATTTATCGGAAAAAAAAAAAGTGCTTGGATTTCATTGTAGGTAATCAATACATAACAAATTTCTTGGTTATTGTTATTGTGTTCATTGCTTCTGTTCATGTTTTGATTTTGATTCCATTTTTCTCTCTTCCATTTCTTGACGATGCTCTTGCTTTACAAATTCTCTGGATCTATCTCTTCAACTAAATTTTCTCATCACTTATAGTTTGTAAGATCAACTGGCTTCATTAAGTAGGTTAAATGGCCTTTGAACCAAGGTGGGGCTATGTAACACCCCTACCTTACCGTTGAAACAAGACCAGTTTAAGGTTACATAGAGAGCAACTTAGTTTTCTAGTTTTCATTCATTTTTATTATGACAATATGGTAAACCACTTCTGCTCCAATGGAGCCTATCCTTTGCCATGAAGAGAATAGGTCATGGGAGAAGAGTTGTTTGATTCATTCTCCTTGTAATGATTCAAAATTTCTATGTATGATTTTTAGGAGAGTTAACTGCTTTTTCGATGTCCTCCCTCCCCACCCTCCACAACAATATAACTAATGTATGAAATTGTTGAATTTCTTCTAGATCATGTCATATTAGTAGATTCATTGAAACCACAATTAAACCTTGGTTATAAGAAATTGTCTAACAACCCATGTAAATCTCCCTAGCCAAAATGAAAATGTTAATGTCTAATAAGCATGGCTTATCTAAAAATAAAAAGCTATTGAAAACATATTTAGGAAGTAGTGGAATGCTTTTGTCTTACTTGGCTTCTCAATTTTAGGATTTTTTTAGGTTAAATATGATTTAACAGGTCTCTTTTGAGATCCTATTCCCAAACCTATAATAAATGACATTTATGGATTTCCTCAAAGTTTCTACCAATTGTTAGTATCAAATGAATGAGAAATCAATGATATCTAGAAAATGTAAATTGCATCACATCTACAAAGATCAGTTGGAACCAGAAGAAATTGACATTGTTCAGGGGTAATTTTTTGAGCATGGGATTTACTTCATTTAGAAAGAAACATTTTGAGTGTAAGTTGTTTGCTATGGATCTCAATTTGATGACTTCATAACTGCAAGACCATCAACTTATCCCTACAAAGGATTTCTTCCAATTTAGGTAACAAAGAAAATGGTGTATTCAGGAGTAACACATACCAAAAAAGATTCGAGCCTCCATTACCATATTACAATTATGATTCTTTTTCTATCCTGTGTGTGAACTTTGAAGTTCCATTGCATCTTCTATCCTTTAATTTTCACTCAACGAATATGAGTTGTCTCTCCATTACTTTATTTATAAATAAACATTTTGAGTGGTAACTAGTCATCTATGGCTCTCAATTTGATGTGTTCATAGCTACAGGACCATCAACTTGTCCCTACAAAGGATTTCTTCCAATTTAGGTAACAAAGAAAATGGCGTATTCAGGAGCAACCCATAAAAAAAAAAGTCTGAGGCAACTTTACCCCTCCATTACCATATTACAATTTTGCATCTTTTTTCTATCCTATGTGTGAACTTTGAAGTTTTGTTTCACCTTCTATCCTTCAATTTATACTCAACCAAATTCTTACCAAAAACCCCCACACCTTTAAGGAGCCAAACTTCACTATTCTTCGGTGGCTGTGAACTTCAATCTCTAACTACAAGGGAGTTAGAAGACTCTCTAGGTGAGCCAACTGAAACTTTTGAAGAACCTATTGGAGAAGAAGAACCTACCTAACCTACTAAAAATATGGATGAAAACCAGAACAATGAGATTTTCTCTATCATAGAAAGAAATAGAGATTGTGGAATAAAAAATATAAGCCCTTTTTCCCTTCCACATTTCCATGGGCTAAACTCTAAATATCCTCACACCGTCATGTTTGAGTTTTTTGTTTTATGTAGGACCTATGACTATGCCTATGATGAGGCGAAACTGAATTTTTTTCCTTCTACACTCAAAGATGCAGCCTTGCACTGGTTTATGAGTCTAACTAGAGGCAACATCACTATCTAAGCCTAAATGAAAAAAACCTTCAATGATAAATACCGAGATTAAAGCAGGTCCAAAAAACAAACGAGGAAATCTTTATGATGACCCTTGGACCTAATAAATCTTTGGAGGACAACTATACCCTTGATACTGAGTCACACAAGCTAGTTCTTCTCTGAGGCAACAGGGAAGATGTAATGGAAACCCTCAACATGGTATTTAGAGGAGATATATACCAATTTCCTTATGATGACATCAAACCTGTATTGAAGAATTACTCTAGGGATGTTAGGAAGAGGGGTAGGTCTACACAAAGCTTGTTTTGTTCCTCTCCCTCCACAACATCCATCAATCATGAGATAGGGAATATGTTTGATAATTTCAAGAGTGAAATGTTTCATACCTTTTCCCGGAAAATGGATACTATGCAAATAAAAAGGAAACAAGAGTAAGGAGAAATGGCACTAGTTATTATCTATTGTAGATGTACTAAAAGACATCCTAGGAATGAATGCCCACTAAATGTCATAAAATTCAGCCTAGTATGCGAAGAGAATCATGGAATAGACAAATGTACCTCTATGCTAGGCCTAAAGGCTATATATGAGGAAGGAGTAGAGAGTGGGTCATAACATCTGTGCTTCATTGATCAAATGAAACCCCCAGGACCTCGACCATATCAACAAGGAGTGCAAGGTGCACATTATCCTCACTACAATTCTAATCAGAATGCACCTTTCCAGCCTTGGTACCATTCCTATCATCCATCACGGTCCATACCGCCTCCTTGGCCTTATGCTCCTCCATATCCTCCTTAGCCTATGAACCATCCTTTTAAGCCATATCCACCCCAATATTCCCAATGGGGTAACCCCTCACAAGTGAGGAGGCCTCAAACAAACTAGCCTCCCACTTTATTGCCTCCACCCCAACCTAAACCACAACTAGATCATCATACCTCCAATAAGAAACCTCAAATTCCTACTCAACTCAACTCAAACCCGAAAAAAAAGCAGGCACAACATGTTTAGAGTGGGGAAACATCCTGTCCTTCTTATGTTATGGAAATCCACAAGATCGACCTTTGGTCTAGGAGGGTTCTCCCACATAATCACCCACCTTCTCCACTTGAAAAGATTGAATAAGAAAAGGAATAGAGTGTCCCTCAAGTCAATGCACCCTCATATCCTGAAAGGTTGTTCCACCCTAACCAGCACACCCCAGAAGAGGTTGAACTTCTAGGAGAATTGAAGAATTTGTGTGTCAAGATACCCCTTCTCCATGTCATTAAAGATATTCCCATATACAACAAGCTTATTAAGGGAAAATGTTTCAAAAGGTTTGGGAGAAGAAGAAGAGATACCCCCACCATCAATGTGGTTGGACAACTATCTAATCTAATGCTTGGAAGGGTGATCTCCCCAAATGACCTACACCATGGAAGCCTAGTAGTGGATGTACACAGCATTATGGTCCCCAATACCTTGATTGGTCTTGGGTTGCAATCAATGCAATGACTAGGAAAACCATGTTGAAGCTTAATCTCTAAGGGGCTTTGAGAAAGATCACCACAACGTTGCATTTCACAAATAGATCCAAAATAAATCATGAGGGAATTATTGAGGATGTCACAGTATCCATTGACTCCTAGGAGTACCCTATTGATTTCATAGTCCTTTAGCCTAAGAAAATTTTTAATGGCTATCATGTCATCTTAGGCAGGGAAAATTATAGGGGCTAATATTCTCTAGTGGGCTAATTATCTATAATTTTTCCAAAAAAAGATTCGCTAATTTCCATTTTTTTGTAAAAATGATTCGCCCAAATTTTATAAAATGAAATTATTTTACCCTCAAAATCACCAAAAAATTATATATAGGTTATATAAAAATATTATAAATTTGAATATTTTTATAGAAATATCTTCAAACATTTTATAGATTTCATATTATGGACTAGTGGGATTCACCAATGTTTCTAAACCTTAAGATAAATTTCCATCCTTAAAATTTTCCCTACTTAGGAAGACCTTGGTTGGCCACTGTTGATGCCTACATTAGTTGTAGGGATTGGAACATGACTATCAAGAATATACATGTATCCAAACAAATTGTGTCATATCATCCTGCTCAACCTTCTATTGATCATTATTTACCATATGGTTAGAGGAAGAGGAAGAGGATGAATTATATCAGACAAAGCCCTACCCAATATGCACTCTAGATATTTTTATATGAGGGGGATAGCTTGATGAAGATGACCTTATTGACCATATCCTTTAGAGTGAGCCTCCCACTCCCATACGAGTTGATGAATTGTTGAATGAATCTGAGATCAGTCCTTCGACTGACTTGTTCCCTGCTGACTCTAGCATAGGACATGCCAATATTGTAGAGGTTGGCCCATCCAAAACTCTAAATATCAACCCTTCTCTCTCATCCAACTAGGAAGGATGCCTTTTATTAGGATTATAAAGGAAATGAAAGGTGTGAATCCCTCAGTTCGTACTCATCATATTTATATCAAAGAGGGATGAAAGCATGTGTGACAAACTCAGAGAAGGATGAACCCATCTCTTAAGGACATTGTGAAAGAGGAATTACAAAATCTAGTTGATGCAGGGTTCTTATACCCCATTTAAGATTCACCTCTTTATTTAGTTACCAAGAAGAATGGGAAGCGGAGAAGATGAATTTATTACTAGGAACTTAACAAGGCTACAAAGGACCATTTTCCTTTGCCATTCATTGACGAAGTCCTAGATGTTCTTGTAGGAAGGAAATTCTTCTCCTTCCTTGTTGCATTTAGTGGATACAACCAAATCCATATCAGCCCCAAAGACCAAGATAATACTACATTTACATGTCCTTGAGGTACCTTTACCTATAGAGTTCTCCCATTCAATTTCCTCAATGCCCATGCTACTTTTTAGTGGGTAGTTATGAGTGTTTTTGCTAAACTTATTCATGGCTCTGTTGAGATATACATGGATGATTTCATTCCTTGTGGATGTGACTTCTAGGAATCTCTCTCCAATATTTGTAAAGTCTTGAATAAATGCATTTAAATGAATATCTAGCCAAACGAAATGTGATTTTTTGATGAATGAAGAGATTGTCCTTGGCTATTCTATATCCAAGGAAGAGATATAGGTTGACCCAAACAAGATTTCGATATTCAAAAGGGTCCCTATCCCTCAGAAACAAAGAGATGTCAGGATTTTCCTTAGATTAGATGGGTATTATATGAGGTTCATTAAAGATTTTAGAAAACTTGCTTCATCGTGGTTTGGACTATTGGCTAAAGAATCAAATTTCGTTGGAAAAAGAATTGTCAAGAAGCGTTTTAATTACTAAAAGAAAATTTGACTACTGCACCCATCCTTAGGGGTCCCAACTGGGCATTACGTTTCCATATACACATAGATGCCTTAGAAAAAGTTGTAGGGTTGCCTTAGGACAAGTGGTAGACAAATTTGCTAATGCTACCTATTTCATCAGCAAGAACCTTTCTAAATATGAGTTAGATTATACTATCACTAAAAGGGAACTCTTGGATGTGGTGCATTATTTGAACAATTTTAGGAATTATATCACTGGTTATCAAACTTTGGTTCACATTGATCATGAAACCATTAAGTATTTGATGAATAAAGCTGGTGCTAATGCTATGATAATTTGATGGTTGTTATTATTGCACCAATTTGATTTACTATTGTTGATAAACCAGGGAAAGAGAATGTTGTTGCAGATTTTTTATCAAGACTAACCCTGCCTACAGGAAAGGAAGAAATTATAGATGATCGACTTGCAGATGAAAATGTCTTTGCCATATCGTTGATTTCTCCTTGGTTTTCTTATATAGCCAACTATTTGGTTGTTGGGAGGTTCCCTCGTAACCTATCCTCCAGGGAGAAAAGAAATATTGTCAGGAAGAGTGCCCCATTCACTTGGATTGGGGGAAATCTTTTCAGATTGGGGCCATATTAGATCCTGAGAAGATGTATGAGGGAAGAAGAGGTCTTTGAAATCCTCTCAACATGCCATGATGGACCCTATGGGGGCTACTTTTCTGCTAAGAGGACAACTTTCAATGTTCTACAGTTAGGTTATTATTGGGCCACTTTACATCAAGATGCAAGGAGGTACACCACTAGGTGTGATCAATGCCAAAGAATGGGTAAGCCAACACCCAAGGATGAAATTCCCTTACAACCTTAAGTGAATATAGATCCATTTGAAAAGTGCGACATTATTTTATTGGACCTATTGATCACCCATTAGGAAAAAAAGCTATATCATTGTATGGGTTGATTACTTAACCAAGTGTGCAAAAACAAAAGAAGTAGATGCAACAACTAAGCAGAAGGTGGTTGAATTTATGAGGGATAATATATTCTACAAAAAAAAATTCCAAGGGAGATATTCATTGATGAAGGAGCATAATTTACATCAAGTTTGATTGAATATCTTATGAAGTAACAACACATCAAGAACAAGACATCTACTGCCTATCACCCTCAAGAAAATGGGTAGGTGCAATTCACAAATAGAGCATTGGAGAATATTCTTACCAAATTTATTAGTAACAATAGAAAATATTGGCCAGACACACTTGTGGAAGCCACTTGGGCCTAAAACACCACTTTAAAGACCACCACTGGATTCACTCCATTTAAGATGGTCTATGGGAAGAAGTCCATATTGTTTATTGAATTTGAGTACAAAACCTTGAGGATGGTAGCTCAATTAGACTTGGATCTCACCACAACACAACATGAAAGGTTTCTCCAACTCAATGGTCTATATGATTTCAGAATGCAAGCTCTCCTACACACTAAGGTAATCTAGCTACAAAGGAAGATTTGGCATGATAATAACATCAGTGAAAGGAATTCTCAAGAAGGATATGGGGCACTGATGTATGATTCCAGATTCAAGGATTTCAAGGGGAAGTTAATGAAAATATGGTTGGGTCCCTATCAGGTATAGAAGTGTCACGAGAATGGGTCTCTCAAAATCAGAACAATTGATGAGAAAGGGATTCCCTTACTTTTCAATTGTCACAGGTTAAAGATATACAAGAAACCTTTGTCCAAGAAAGAATATGTCAGTTCAATTAGCAAAGAGTTAAATGTGATTGGGAGGCTAATAGCCCCCATTCCACCAAATTTATAAAATAATAATAATAATAATAATTTTAATAATAAGAGAGCCTAGATGGAAACCTCCATGAGGCCTCTGAGGCCAACTTGTGAGTTGAAAACCTCTCTTAGGCAGCTCAAGAGCACAAAAGGAGAAAAAAAAATATCCCTAGGTGAAAGCCTCCTATGAGGTGACTAGAACAGACATGTAGGTTGAAAACCTATGTAGAGGCAGCCTACTTGTCTCAAAAGAAAAAAAAAAGAGAGAAAGAGAAATACCAGGAAGGAACTCTTACACAACTTCTACTATCATTTTACTTTTGCAGGTCTCCAAATAGTGATAGAAACAGGGTTACAGAGAATAATATACAAGTGTATTCCTCCATTATTCCACCTATACATTTCATTTCCACACTCTCCACTCACATACCCACCTCTCTCCATTATCCAATCTACAAAATACACTAAATTTTCCTTCTCATTGTGATGCTACAAGAGGAATCTGTAATGCTTCAAGAGGTCATGTAATGCTATAGGATCCTGTAAGGGTACAGGAGGAGGATCCAATGGTAAAAATAGACTAGAAATCCATGTTGTCTCTAGTAAATGATAATAAGGGTCCTCCAATGTCAACCCCATCACCCATTTACTCCATATAGCCACAATTTTCTAAAAATTTACACTCTATCATGCACCTAAAAAAAACAGAAAATGTGTTATTTCTATCATTCCATTACCTACACCAATTTTTGATGATCCTAATCCCGTCCTCATGCCTTTCATCACTTTCTCTCAATCTGGCATGCAAAATGAATACTTTAAGGGGGGATTAAATGACTTCTACAGGAAGGAGACTCCTCCTGTAGCAGCCTATACAGTCAGAGCAGAACCCCCTGAAATTATTCTTTTCACCCACAAAGAGCATCATAGAGCCATTTCTATAGTAGGTAGGGGCCACATCATCCTTAGGAAGTAGCCAATCTACTCCACCAACAGTATCTTGGACACAGGGAAGGAACCTGCACACACAACAAGATTATAAGTCAGAAGATCATCAATTTATGAAGACTTGAATAGAAACAAGGCAAGGAAATTAACTCCCTCAAGATAATGATGTTATGATGCCCAGTTCTAGCATGCAACCATCTCCATTAGTTCGATCCATAGGCAGGCTTAGGTATGACAACCCTCACCTCTTCCCTATGCATATAATGCTAAAATGTGATAATAGTCGAGAAAGGTATTTTAATGGGCTAGGGGTGGCCAGTGAACTTGGCCACCTTTGACTAGTAAACTAAAAGTTCACTTTAGTTACACATGCATGTGGAAAAGCTAACTCAAGTGATGTGGTGATTACAAGGAGTGAGATGATAATCACGAGGAGCAGGGAAATAATTGTAAGGAGTGGATACAATGGTTAAAAAAAGGAAACTTGTGTATGTGCCATGTCACCAAAGTACTTCGAGCTTGTATCACAAAGGGAATATTATGTACCAGGCTCAACTCCATTTACATCATCACTCATTTAAAAAAATATATATTAGAGGAAGCTCGATATATTGCTATCAGAGTTTCTAGGGTGCCACCGAGCTGTTTTGAACTATATTTGTAGGTGACACAAGAGGAAGCTACATGAGGTTTTGAACTGCTACAGGAGGGTCGAGAAGGAGCTACAAGAGGGCATTGAAGGGTGAAAGAGAGCCACAATGACCCAAAAATTTTTGCAACCCCCATGCACATACAAATTTATTTGGGAAAGGAGTAACTAGCTTCCTCCCTCATTGATTTCCATAGAATTATATGAAAAATTATGCTTGAAGTTGTAACCTATAATAGAATATTCAGTAGTAGGTCTTTTGGAAATTATTGTGTGTAAAGGAAAGATAGAGGTAAAGATAAATCATTTGTTTAGATATAAATTCTATCATCCTTATCCCTCACTAATAAAATGGAGGTTTACCACTATTTCTACCACTCAGATTGCTCTGAAGAAAAATTAATTTCACACATAAGTAACACCAAGAAGGGGAAGTAGAAGAAATGGGGGGAGGTTTAATAGAAGAGAACCCACAAACACCAAGATAATTCACCAACACCCTCCTATAGTGAATTTTTTTAGAAAGCATCAATGGTTGGGTTTCCTTGAACTATTAAAAGGGTATGATGATGATATCACTTATGAATTTTCCATGGCATTGCATCCTACAGGAGAAGATAGTGCCACTATTTTTTTTAGAGGATTGACCGTGTCCTTAAGTCTTGAAACCATAAGTAGAGTGAACACCTTTGTTATGAAACCAACTCAAGAAAAGATAGAAAAGATAGATCAACGCCTTAGAATTCAGCCTCTTCGAGGGGGCAACCTCCTTTACATTACATAAATGAACAATTCTTGGATGATTCAAATGACAAAACCTCCTTTCTATATATAGGAGTCTAAGGAGTCACAATATAATCCAGCCGACCTAACAATAATAATATAAAGCCACAAAAATAACAATAGAGGGATTCTATGGGGCACATAAATAACAATATGGGGGTAATAGGGGCACAACAATATAAATAAGGGGTATAACTACAATAGTAATGGGGTAATCACTAGTATTATAGGGACCAACATGCCCCTCTCCTTCAAAAAAGTGTTGTCCTCAACGCTTGAGTAGTTCTGGATACTTCTGCATAAAATTCTCATCCTCCCATGTGGAATCTTCAGCGGATAAGTTCTTCCACTTGATAAGATACTCTGAAATTGATCGATTTCGTAGCTGTCGAGTTCTTGTTTCTGTGACTGCTTCCGGTTCCAATATAATTTTTCCTTCCTCGTCAAGTTCTGGCAATATTGTTTGAATTGGGAGCTTGTCTCCTATAACCTTCTTTAAACATGAAACATGAAAAACTGGGTGCAATCGAGAAGCTGCAGGAAGCTCCAATTTGTATGCCATAGTACCAATCTTTTGCAACACCTTGTACGACCATAATAATTTGGTGATAATTTATTATCCTTCTTAGCTTGCTTTAGGGACATTTGCTTATATGGTTGTAGCCGTAGGAATACCCAATCACCTACATCAAAACTTCTTTCACTGCGATGTTGATCTGCCTGTTGTTTCATTCTATTTTGTGCCAACACGAGGTTATCCTTTAAGAGTTGGAGGACTTGTTGTTGATGTTCGATGTGATGTTCCACTGCCTGAACCTTAGAATTTTCTCTTAAATATGATGTGATGGATGGTGTTGATACCCATAAAGTGCCATAAATGGGGTCATTTTTGTTGCTGTATGGAAGGAAGTGTTATACCACCATTCAGCCAGAGGCAACCATTTGACCCATTGTGTCTGTTTATCAGATACAAAGCAACGAAGATATCCTTCCAAACATTTGTTTACTATCTCAGTTTTCCCATCAGATTGAGGATGATAAGATGAGCTATGAGCTAACTGAGTACCAAGACAAGAAAATAATTCTGTCCAAAAATTTCCAGTGAAAATGGGATCTCTGTCACTTACAATAATCTTTGGGTTTCCATGTAGCTTTTGAACTGTTTCCATAAATGCAGTAGAAACTGTACTGGCTTTAAATGGATGTGATAATGCACAAAAGTGTGCATACTTGGTAAGTCTGTCAACTACCACCATGATGACACTCTTTCCCTCAGACTTGGGTAAACCTGTGATAAAATCCATTGAAACCTCCTCCCAACGTTGGCTTGGAATGGATAAAGGTTGTAATAGACCCGGTGTCTTAATTGTTTCAACTTTATTTTGTTGGCAAACCAAACATTCCGCCACAAACTTTTGAATATCTGATTTAAGGCCATCCCAAAAAAATTCCTTCTTAACCCTGTGGTAAGTTTTTAAAAATCCTGAGTGCCCTCCTAAGGGAGAAGTGTGCAATTCCATAAGAATCTTTTGTTTTAGCTGGGAATTCTTACAGAGGTATAAGCGATCTTTGTACCATAACGAATCATTTTTCCAGCTAAATGTATCAGAAGTACTGAATCTTGTTGTAGCTTTCGAATAAGTGCCCACACTTCTTCGTCATTCTTCCATTCCTCCCTTGCTTCGTTTATCCAATCTGGTTGGATAATAGAAATGGCACACAACAATGCTTCCACATCCTCATCCTTTCTTGAGAGTGCATCTGCCACCACATTTTGCTTCCCTTTTTTGTAGATGATTTCAAAGTCATAACCCAACATCTTTGTGACCCACTTTTGTTGCTCTTCAGAGGATAATCTTTGTTCTAAAAAGTATTTAAGGCTATCATGATCCGTTTTTACCTTGAAGTGTCTTCCCATTAGGTAGGGTCGCCATTTCTTAAGTGCATGGAGTATTGCCAACATTTCCTTCTCATAAATAGCTTTGCTTAAAAACTTTCCCTTGATTGGACGACTTTCAAAAGCAATGGGTCTTTCATCTTGCATTAGAACAGCACCAATTCCATTTCCTGAAGCATCACATTCCACAATAAAGGTTTTTGTGAAGTCCGGTGTAGCTAAGACCGGTGCTTGGCACATTGCCTCTTTAAGATGTTCAAAGGCCTTTGTTGCTTTCGGAGTCCATGAAAATGAATCTTTCTTCAATAATGTTGTTAGAGGTGCTGCTATTCTCCCATAATTCTTAACAAACTTGCGATAATACCCTGTCAACCCAAGAAATCCTCGCAGATGCTTTATGGATGTGGGGATTTTCCATTCCTTAATGGCTTTAATTTTGCTAGGGTCTACCTTAACTCCTTCATGAGATACAATATGACCCAAATATTCCACCTCCTGGACTCCAAAGAAACATTTGGATCTTTTTGCATATAATTGTTTCTCCTCCAATAGTTGTAGCACCCTGTCAACATGTTCAACATGATCCTTCCAAGACTTGCTGTAGATTAGTATATCATCAAAAAATACTAACACAAATTTTCTAAGGAATGGTTTGAAAATTGAATTCATCAAACCTTGAAATGTTGAAGGTGCATTGGTAAGGCCAAAAGGCATGACCAAAAATTCATAATGACCCTCATGAGTTCTAAATGTCGTTTTCGGAATGTCTTCAATCTTCATTCTGATTTGATGATATCTCGAACGAAGATCCAACTTGGTGAAGTAAATTGATCCATGCAATTCATCCAGTAATTCATCAATGACAGGAATGGGGAACTTATCTTTAATAGTGAGCTTGTTGAGCTCCCTATAATCCGGACACATGCGCCATGATCCATCCTTCTTGTGCACCAATACTACTGGAGCTGAGAAAGAACTTTGACTCGGTTGAATTATACCAGCCTCTAGCATTTCTGCAACCATACGTTCAATTTCACTTTTTTGGACATAGGGATATCTGTACGGCCTGATGTTTGGAGGAACACTTCCTGGAATCAGATGAATAGCATGATCATGATCACGCATAGGTGGGAGACCTTTGGGAGTCTCAAATACCTTGGAATGATTGTCCAAGACTTTTTGGAGATCTGGAGAAATAGATGATTCCAATGTGGAAACATCTAGCGAACATAATTGTGCAATTACACCTCTTTGCTCCTTTTTTAGAAGCTTTGTCATGCCATTAGAGCTGATTATCTTTCCTGGTTCCCTGCAATACCCCTTAATTCAACTTCCTTTCCTTTCGTAGAAAATTTGATGAAAAGTTCTTGAAAATTAAAAGCTATTGTACCCAAGGATTGTAGCCATTGGACTCCTAGTACAACATCAGCACCTCCCATTGGAATGGAAAGCATTGGGCTAGTCAATACATATTCTCCCATGGATAGCTTGATATTATGGCACTTTCCAGAGAAATTTATTGTTCCTCCATTTGCAATCATCACTTGACACTCTGGTGCTGGATATAGGAAGCAATTCAATTCTTTTGCTACCCTACAATGAATAAAATTGTGGGTGCTTCCTGAATCAATCAACACTATTACCTTTTTCTTCTTGATTTGTCCTTCTATCTTGATGGTTTGAGGAGTGGTAATTCCCGCCAATGCATTACAAGATATGGTCGGATTTATTTGTTCTTCATCTAGGCTTTGTTCCTGGAGTATATCCTCTTCTTTTGACCTTTCTTGCTCCTTTTCTTCTTCCTCTTCACAATCTATGTAGAATAATTTCTTCTCAGCACACTTATGACCTTTTGTGTATTTGCTATCACAACTGTAACAAAGCCCTTTTGCTCTTTTTTCTTCCAATTTTTGTGGTGTCAACCTTGTAGGTTGTGGAAGACTAGGGGCAACAACACTTTCGTCTTTATAGTTGTGAGTGGTATGCTTCCTAGTTGCCATAATTTTGCTTTCCATTTTTCTTGCTAACCTGAATGCCTTCTCTAATGAATCAGGTTCCCAAAGGCGAACATCATGTTGGATATTATCCTTTAAAGACCCTATGAACACATCAATCCTATGCTCCTCTGGAATATCTTTTACCCTTATGTTCAATTTTTGGAACTCCTCAATGTGCTCCATTATTGAACCCTTTTGTTTGAGACTTATCAATTGGCTAAAAAAAGTGTTGCTTTTTGTATCCTCATAATGTGCTATCAATTCTTCCGTAAAAATTGCCCAAGTGATAAATTGTTTACGAGAACAAAGCCATTGATACCATACAAACTGATTTGGTTCCAAATATATAGTTGCCATACGTACCTTTTGTGCGTTTTGCACATTATTGAGATCGAAGAATTGCTCCATCTGTAATATCCATGTGGCGGGATCCTTGCCATCAAACTTCCTCATATCGATTTTTGGAATATGGTGATTCTTCGATCCAACATTAGCGTCTATGGAATCATGATTAACATTTCTTTTGTTCTCATCATGAGTTTCCTTTACTACCTTTTCACCATTAGTAAGTATTTCTTGTAGAAAATTTGTCAAATCTGTCTACAAATCTGCCATGCTTGTCTTCAAATTTGTGTTCAAATCTATCTTCAAATTGTCCATATTAGCTTCCATGCCATTCATCTTAGCTTCCACGCCATTTATCTTAGCTTGCACGCCATTTATCTTAGCATCTGTTAACTTTTGTGAGCGTGACATTTGTTGCACTTGTTCTTGTAATTTTGATATATCATGTAGCATTTCTTCCTCTTCTTCATGAGTCATGCTAGAGCTTTCAGGTTCCTTACTAGGTGTTTGCATTTTCTTTCCTCGGGGCATCAGTTACCGATAATAATGCTCTACTATGCCCTTTGAATTCCTTCAAAATAAATTTTCAAACCAAGCTTAAGCAAAAATTTAAAAAAATCTACACACCCTTTTTTCACTTTGTAGGAGCTCGATATTTCCTCTGATGTATCTCTGTACTTTCCAATCATCTATTTCTGAATTTGTGACCTATAGTAGCTCTCTGTGTCCTCTTTCCAATGCCACCAGTCTGATCCAAATTGGATTCTCCAAGGAAGAGTTATGCACAATCTCCCAAGATGACCTGATTATAGACCTTTCCAGAAGAGCAAAGTTGTATGAAGTTCCACGTGTACAATTTTCGATATTTGGTTCTGAAAATGATATATAAGAAGCTACAGTCTATCCTCTTTCTGTACCTTCTTACGAAATTTCAATCTGATTCCCAGAGAGAAAGTTATGACAATTTTCCCCAGGTCACCTTTTTTGAATGTAATTCAGGAGTCTGCAAAAAGACCAACTTCCTCAGATCATATCTCCGAACATATCGCATGAGAAGCTCTGAAATTCAGACCCAAGATTTAGCACGATTTCTTCTCAAATTATTTTTTTTTGTGACTTCTGAAATGTTACAGAAAAAAAGTTATAGTGAAAATTCCACGATGACCTGTTTGGAGTAGTGAAACCCTAGAATCCAAAGCTCTGATACCAAATGTTATGAAACCAGCTCAAGAAAAGATAGAAAATATAGATCAACGCCTTAGAATTTAGCCTCTTCGAGGGGGCAACGTCCTTTTACATTACATAAATGAACAATTCTTGGATGATTCAAATGACAAAACCTCCTTTCTATATATAGGAGTTTAAGGAGTCACAATATAATCTAGCCGACCTAACAATAATAATATAAAGCCACAGAAATAACAATAGAGGGATTCTATGGGGCACAGAAATAACAATATGGGGGTAATAGGGGCACAAAAATATAAATAAGGGGTATAACTACAATAGTAATGGGGTAATCACTAGTATTATAGGGACCCAACAACCTTACCCTTAGGGGTTTGATGGAGAAAGGAGGAGAAGGAATTCAGTGTTACAGCCAGGGGTAATTTTTTCATTCAAATAAAGAAGGCCATAGAATATAAGAATGGAGTAAGAAGAGAAGGCATACCTTACCCCTGCGGTGAGGTGGCTTATCACATCCTCAAATATATATCTTGTGAATGGAGTTTGAGTGTGGTATATTCCTACCATTTCAAGTTGCTCCTTGAGTTAAGATTCAACGCAAAATTCCCTCTCCCTCAAAGACTTAGTGTTCCCCATTTCTTCCTACAATTAATCATTGAAATGAGCCAAAAGGTGAGGGAAGGAAAGCATCAACACATAGCCCACCATGGCCTCATCAATTTAATTGAGATGGATTCTTTGGGCCACTTAAGGAGACCTATCCTATGGAATGATTTTGTGGACATGGATAGGGAGGTATTCATTGCAACCCAAGCCATCACACCTGGAGAAACACCAGCCCCTAGAACTGGAGGTAGGGGAGGAAAAATAGAGGAAGACAAGGCTGGAAAAACAAAGGATGAAGAGGTAGAAGAAAAAATAGAGGAATAATAATTAGAGGCTAAGGAAGAAGAAGGATAGAAACAAGTAGCAGAAAAAACAAGCCCCGAGGAGACTTCTAAGCCCTAAGAAACAAAGAAGAAAGGACATCACACAAGTCTCTCTCCAAGGAATAACAAGCAAGAAGTGGCTACATCATTGGTTGCATTGAGCACACCTATCAAGCCCAAAAAGAGGTGGCCAAGGCAATGTACCCCATATTTCAAAATAAGGAAGAGCACCAAGATCACGCAGGGGAACCCAAAACCTCCTTCATAGGTCCCTATCACTTTTTAGGAGTCATTCAGTAAAAAGGAAGAAATGTGGCCTGGTGATGGAAAAATTGAGGAGATTACCTCTCCTAAAGGAAAAACCAAACCACATGTGACATATGTGAGAAGTCCCACCACCAGGACAATGAACTTCAAGAAACCGAAGACACAAACTTCTCTTGAGCAAGCAGAAAAGGAATAGATACATGAGAAACATGTGATGCTACAAGACAAACATGGGATATTACAGGAGAAGAAAATAGAGCTACAGGAAGGAGTAACCACCTCAAAAGTAGATGAAAAAGGTCTCCAAGAGCTACAAGAGTCTAATCCACAGCCCAATCTAGAATCCTACTACAAGTTTGTTGAGGGAGGTAGTATTATACCCTAGAAGTTTTCCATACCACTCTTCTTTGAATTAGAAAAGGAAAGAGGAAGGACACATAGATGGATGCATATTGCCAAATCAAAAAATGTGGAAGATGTGGGCCTAATGGAGGAAAATATCACTGGAATGGGCAAAGAATTAAGTGGCCTGAAACTAAGGGAGTAAATCATGAGGGATCATCTATAAGCAAAAAATAGAAGACTAAAAGAACAACTACAAGAGAAGGAAACACAACTTGCCACTATGGCAAGTCTCTCTACAGAAGATATACAATGCAGACAACCATCCAAATCCTGTACTCTTATCCTCAAGGAGAAGTGGTTGCACTTTCAAACTAAGACATTAGCACAATATGGGTCTTTTCCTTTCCAAGTCTACTGGCAATTTATTGAGTTTTGCAAGAAGGTAAGTATGGAGGAGAGGGGAAAAATAAATTATTTTTATATGCATAATCCAATCCTAACAAATTTGAATTTTTGGGTCCCAATTCAAGATTTGGAGACATGAAACTCATATAATTAGCTTCTTGGTCAATGCATGAGGAGATAAGGGCTAAAGAGGTAAAAACGGTGATGGAAAAGGAAGAGAAAGATACCTTACACATCAGAGTAGAATTGATATCCATGCAACAATCATCATCAATCACATCCTCATCTCCTATAATTCTGATTTAGCACCTAAGTACATAACAACGCAAGAGAAATCCATTCTACACTTTGAGGATACTTTTAGGAGGTTAGGAACGAAGAGTCTACAAGCTTTTCATAGAAGGTGGCATGCCTTACCCCACAGTCTGAAAATAAGAGAGCATCACACTCCTGAAAGGCTAAGGAATGCCTTGGAAAGAACCCCATTGCACAAAATAATCATGCAAATATTGAATATCAAATGGATAGGACTCAGACCCATTCCACATTTGTTGTTGGGCTTACAAGAAGAAAGAAACTAGACAGCGGAACAAAAGGTATGGATAGAAATAGAGGCAAATGCAAGTTTTAATCTACAGGAGGGCACGCAATCTAACGTGCCCTGGGATGTCAGAGACGCCACTAGGGCCATGAATGAGCTTCATATGGATGAATAGTTTCTCAGAGGATGAGAAAAAACTTCGGCAGGGGGGTTATGACGGGTCCCATTAATAGGTATATTTTGAGGTTCATTATGCTATCCTCCAACCCTTAGAATTGTCCTTTTCTCACATTTATTCACATTTTTAGTCTTAATATGCTAAGAAGGAAAAGTAAAATTTGTTTGTCATATTATGTAGCCTAATGTGATTAAATTGCGGGAAAAGGAAGCATTTTTTAGGCATTTACTATGTATGGGATTGATGGTGACAACCAAGAGAGAATATCGGGATCCTTGTCCACCTCCTTAGCTCTCTAACTCAGCTTGAGATCACCAAATCCTCACTCACAATATCAAATTCACTAACAACTAAGTAACTCAAAGTGCAAGTGAATCTCAAGGAGGACCATATCCAGAATTTTCGAGCTATCAGAGAGAACCACTCCTATTTTCAAGGGAGTTGCCATCAACTACCTTTTTGTATAAATAAATCAGTTCAAAGGCTCATTAGGATTCAGATTTGTGATTCAGCTAAGAGTAGATATTGAACCTAGGGCTTGACCTTGTTATTGTTAACTTTCATGTGGTGTATGAGACTACTATTTTCTGCTAAACAGAATTTTGTTATTGAGATGCATCTAAGTTAGTTCTTGAGGGCTGGAACACTTGAGTTTGGGCCCAACCTAGAGGCTTTAGTCCCTCTTTTGTATTATGTCTTGTTCTTGTTTCCAAGAATTTCATGTCTTTATTTTGTTGAAGTACATGTTAAGCTATAAAAACTTGTGATTGCAGGCTTCCCTATCACCTCTGTTGTGGGAAGAGTGATTGGAAGAATTTACAATCTTAGTCCAAAAATATTTCTTTATGATTTCTTTGAAATAGGTAGATGTTAGTTATCCTTTTCTAGGATTAATTTCTGCAACTTAGCAGGTAGTTTAGTGATCAGAGTATTGTTATGAAGTAGAATAGCTGTTATTCAAATTCAATTATCTTTTCCATGACAATTTATCTCACTTTGTTATTGATCATTTTATGCATGCATTTGGCCAGTTGCAAGGTTGTGTTGATCTAGAGGGGTGCGTACATATTTTCATCTCCAATTGGGCTTCTCCATCTTCTCCCCTTACCCTTCACACTTCTCTCAAACTCTATTTCCACGACCGTTCTATTTAGGAAATTAAGGACACCATGGGCATCCACCTTAGCATGGGACATACCTTCGAGAGGTCCTATACTTGGCTAGGAAGCTAACCTAAACTTTATTCACTCTCTGCTACCTTTATCCATCTTGTCCTTCGCTAAAGACACCATCTCCACCATCAAAAGGCTCTCATAACCCCTCCTGTAGCAATACAGGGCCTCCTATGGCAATACAAGACCTCTTGTAGCAGGCTTGTAGCACCATTTTCCTCCACTTATTTTTCTCCCTACTTCAACCTTCTCTTAGATAATATGAATAATGACCCACAACTTGTGAGTTAATGATTAGGAGAAGCTCTTATTCCACTACAACCCCTTCTTTCCCTCACTACAAAACATAGTAGAATTAGTGCTTTTCTTCAAAAGCTTGTTACAAGTTATATTTCTTATTTTCAAGCAAATGTTAAGTAGATCAATGATACATGCAAGTAGGTCATTGATTTGATGAAATATGAAAAATAGAGTAGCTTCACTTCTGCAAGTATAATATCGCTTTTTTATCTCATGTAATTTTAATTAGCATCTACAAGCAGAATGAATGGCTATTTCACTAAATTCATAGTTAAAACCGGTTTCATCGGGATTTTTCACTATAGTTAAGTTGGAGGAATGGTGTTTGAACACCTTGATCTGATGTCATGACTGTGGGTGGCATGAGTAGAACCTAACCTACTATTCATACAACATTTTCACCTCTAATTTTGTACAAACCTTGGGTTGATAATTTAAGTTAAGGAGCCCTTGGGAGTTGCAACACTCTCGTGCAATACCAGGGCTCACCAGCTGCCACGGGACAAATTAATGTTATAATTTCTCTCTGTAATTTTCTTAAATTTCGTATATGGAAGGGGCCATGTTCAAATAAATCATGTTTCATTTTTATATAATTATTTGGAGGTATAAGGGTTTATAAGGTGCTTATTTATTTGTATTTTATAAAAAGGGTATTTCATCTTAAATAAGCGGGGGGTTTGGGAGGGGGTGGAAGAAGGGGCTTTAATTTATTTTGGGAGATATGATGATTAGATTTTAAAGAGTCTTAATTGAAGAATTCAAATTTCTCTTCTTTTGTATGTGAGAAGATGAGTCATCTTGAAGACATCTTAGAAAACAACTAGAAACTTCTTGATTAACTAGAAGAAATATATGTTCTTTTCATACCATTACCTCCTTAGACAAAAATAATGGTCAAAGCACCATACCTTTCTCTAAAAGAGTCTATGTCATTGTGAAAAATAAGCACCCATGGGAAGCGAAGGAAGGACAAGGAAGATGGGCTAAGCTCTTCGCACTTGGATCTAAATTGCAATGAACACAACCAATCATAAACCTTCGTAAGTTGGAGGAATTAGACACGTATCTATCGAAGTCGGGTCAGCCAGAATGGAATAAATTCAGTTGGGATCTCAAGCCAACCATGCTTACCCTGGAACAACCCAAATTTTAGGAACATCCTTTTGAAGAGGCGAGGCTCGTAGTTGTTTATTGTCTTAGTAGAAGCATAACTATAACATCACCACTATTGTCTTATAACAATGATATCATGAAGGAGATATTGTATCTAATAATAGAAGCCCTTCAAAGGTTTAACAACATCATGCTTCCTACCTTTTAGAAGTTTCGCGGAATTTTAGAACTCATGGAAGAATTCAGCTTTGGCACATTCATGCTGAATCTAGAATGTGGTGACTTAATCTTTTATTTTCTCCAAATCTTTTGCACCAGCATTACATCAACTCATCCAAAACATGTAAAAACAAGCATGCAAAATATTGTGTCCTCGTTCCTGGAGAGATGCTGACATCTGCAAGATACTAAGATCCAAATTGTTGACCATTTGGAGAAAGGAATTAGTTGTATCACCAGTTGCTTATGATCTAGTTGAAAATTTGGTCATGTAAAACATAAAATTTTTCAGAAGGGTATTGACTAAGAAGGAGTTGAAGAGGATTGATGGAGGAAGCAAGAACAAAGGAAATAAAAAATATATAAGGAATGGACTAAGGAGAGGACTATGATTTATCTACAAGGGACCTTGGGCACTTGACCATTCATGCCTATGTGATAGGAAGAAGGAAACAAGGGAAGAAAAATTGGAGACTCCTTTAGAACATGTGGATTCATCTATAGGTGGGTTTATTGCTTTTCAGGATATTACTCACGAAGGATTCGAGAAGTCAAGTAAAGATGGTGCACAACAACATAATTTTATTCAGATATACTTGCAGGACAAGTCGATAATCAACCAACTTGACAAGCACTTAGAAGTACATAGGGAAAGGAAGGAGGAAATTATTACTAATGATGTGGTAGAGTCTTGTACAACTGAGTCCATAGATCTCCAGGAGGACATCCATGAAGAATATAAGAAATCAAGTGTAGATAAAATTCCCCCGATACATCTATGTTTGATAACCAGAGAGGATGAATAACATATTGTCCCCATAGGTGGAGAAGGTCTTCAAGGAAACTTGAGCGAGGAGAAAGTAGTAGTGAATTGGCATGATGAGCATGATCATGAGGGGAAGCATGACAAAGATAGTATGCAAGATGAGCCATTTCCATATATTCATTCAAAGGCTCAGGTTAAGGTTCTGAAAGTTGGGAATCTAGTGTAGACAAATGTAAAGACATTCAGCAGTGCACTAGAATTTCTAGGACAAGACTATCGGGGAAAGATTAATAATTTGAAGATAGATATTATGATGTTGAAGTAGAGGATTTAAAGAGTCTGAGGCACTGTATTACAAGAGAACTGGAAAATTGAGGAGCTTATAACAGAATGTGTCGAGTCAACATTCAAGTTGTATAGTGTTGAGGAACGATTCAAGTCGCTCACAAGGGAGTAAGAGGAGTATGGTTGGGAGTTCTATAGTAGTCCTCTATAGGAGTACATAGAGAGGGATTGCAGCTCTACCAACCCACATTTATAGATTAGGTAGAGTAGGGAAGAGTTTTCCAAATGGATCATGTTGAGTAACCAGGTGGAGCAGCATGAGTGGGGCATTGAAAAACATGAACATAGTAAATTTGTTCCATGTGTACGCATTCATCCTTCCCACTAGAAAGATTGGTGAGATATTATGAGTTGGTACTCTATTGATGGGATGATTCTTAGGAGGAAACCATTAGCCAAGGGCATATCACAACATTGGCCCTTGGGCATAAACAATAATGGAGGGCAGAGGTGGTATCATAACCCACAAGTCCCGAGACTTAGGTGGCATTGGGACGAGGAGGAACTATTGATGGCAACATTGGTCAGAAAATTGGTTGGGATCCAGGCCTTGAAGGATCCATTCACGTCTACTTAACAAGGAAGCATAGATTTCAGAGATCTGTGGCTTGAATCTTTTGAATAATTGACCGGAGAATCCACAGTTTTATCATTTTTGAACCAACGTTTCAAATCCCAAGTGGGATCCATCTTCAGGAAGAGAGAATGATGATGACAGAAGAGCAGCAGAGAAGTAATAAATAGTGATGAGGAGGAAATATTTAGGAAAAACAAACATGTCGGCTGAATTAATAATTTTTATTATTTTTATTTTTATTTATTAATTTTTATTATTTTTAAAATTTTTATATAATATTAATATGTTTTAAAAATTTTAAAATTTTTATTTTGATTTGATAATTAATATTAATCTTAATAAGAAATTAATATCTAAATAATTTAATTAAATTATTAATAATATTAATAATACTAATTAATTATATTATTAATATTAATTAAATTGATTATATTAATATTAATATTATTTTATTAATAATAATTATATTAATAATATTAATTATTGTTATTAATTAATTATATTAATTATTTATTGTTATTGAATATATTATTAATCCTAAATATATTAATTAAAATATTATTAATATATTATTAATACTAATTATTATTAATTATGTATTATTATTATTAATATATTTAATTAATTAATATTTAATTATTTTAATCATATTATTAATTATAAAACTAATCATACTACTTATATTATTAATATTAAATAAATTCGATCACTCACTTAAATTCGATCTCTCCAGACATAAAGTTTACAATGGAACTTGAAGAAAACAAGAGCATTCCGTTTTTAGACGTCCTAATCATCAGAAAAGAAGATGGCTCTTTGGGCCACAAGGTTTTCAGGAAATCAACCCACACAGAGAGCTACCTCCATGCCGATTCCCACCATCACCCTGCGCAAAAGATTGGTGTTCTAAACACGCTGGCCATTAGAGCCCCTCGAATTTCCGACTCAGAGCACCTAGAGGAAGAGAAGAAGAACCTAATCCTAACTTTTAAAAGTATAGGCTACAAGGAGTAGGAAATTAATAAGGCCATAGAGAAAGCTGAAAGGAAGTTGTTGTCCCATGAGCCTAAGGCTCAAGACCAGCCTAACTGTGGTATTGTTTTTCTTCCGTATATCCATGGGGTTACGGACAAAATCACCAAAGTCCTAAAAAAGAAAAACATTATCACTCATTTCTCTGCCCCAGGTACTATCAGACAAAGTTTGAGGTCTGTTAAAGATGATATCGACAAGCAGCAGCTTAAAGGAGTTTATAAAATAGAGTGTTCCTATGGAAAATGCTACATTGGTGAAACAGGTCGCTCCCTCCAGACAAGACTCAAAGAACATGGCGCGGATATTAAGAACGAAAGATCTCGTACTTCAGCCCTGGCAGAGCACTCCTTAAAGACAAAACACCATATCTGTCTGGAAAGCGCATCAATTATTGCTAGGGAAGAGCAACATCAGAGACGAAAGATCAGAGAAGCGCTGGAAATCATCAAACATCCTCATAATCTGAACAGAGATAATGGCGTGGAGATTAGCGGGAGCTGGCTTCCCTTGATCAAGGAAATAAAAAGCGCAAGCACTTCCCCTGGTAATAGGTAAAGGCCTCAAGCAGGTAAGTTATCCCTCTCCTTTCTTGTGTCTTTAGTCTTTGTTTTCATTTAAATCTAGGTATAGGATTGTAAAATTCTAGAATATTCTAACCCTAGATATTATTTTCCTTTAGGTATTGATATTCCCTAGGTTAAAATCTATTTCTTATTAGAATTTTTCCCTAATCTCACTTTAGAATTAATATTATATATTAAAACAAATTAATATTAATAATAATATTATTAATAAGAATTATTATTAATAATATTATAATTAATAAATAATATAATTAATATAAATAAATAAATAATTAATATTAATTAATATATTAATAATCATAATATAATTTATAATATATTAATAATAATTTAATTAATATATTGAGGAATTATTTTATAATTATAAATAATAATATAATTAATATAATTAAAGAATTAATAATAATAATTAATATAATCATTATAATTAATATTATTAATAATATTAACTAATATATTAATAATAATATAATTTATTATAATTAATATTAATATTAATAATATATTATATAATTAAAATAATTAACATTAATAATAATAATTTATTAATATTAATATTATTATTAATATAATTAATAATATTATTAATATCCCCTAGGTTTATATCAATTTCTTATTAGAATTATTTCTTCCCTAGGTATAAAATTAAATTAATTTCATAATAAAATTAATATTATATACTTAAACAAAATAAAAATTTATTTAATATTAATAATATAAGTAGTATGATTAGTTTTATAATTAATAATATGATTAATATAATTAAATATTAATTAATTAAATATAGTAATAATAATAATACATAATTAATTAATAACAATAATTAATATTATTAATATAATTATTATTAATAAAATAATATTAATATTAATATAATCAATTTAATTAATATTAATAATATATTAATAATATAATTAATTAGTATTATTAATAATTTAATTAAATTATTTAGATATTAATTTCTTATTAAGATTAATATTAATTATCAAATCAAAATAAAATTTTTAAAACATATTAATATTATATAAAAATTTTAAAAATAAAAATAATAAAAATTATTAATTCAGCTGACATGTTTGTTATTCGTAAATGTTTCATCCTCATCACTATTTATTACTTCTCCGCTGCTCTTTTGTCATCATCATTCTCTCATCCTGAAGATGGATCCCACTTGGGATTTGAAACGTTGGTTCAAAAATGATAAAACTGTGGATTCTCCGGTCAATTATTCAAAAGGAAGCATAGGGTAACACAATGGTTTGTATGTCATCTTCATATTAGCATACAAATTTGTTTGCTATGGATATATGTGCATTGATTGAGGGCAAGAAATATTCCATTTTCTTGATATGGTCAAATTAGAAAAAAAAATTCCCATGGTATTTACCGTCAGATTTTCCCATGGTATCTAACTATGGTATTTGCCTTTATTTTAGAGGGAAAACAATAAAATAAGGTTTCTAGAGATTCCGTCAAGCCTCTAAAAAGGGATAGGATCTAGGCATTTGGATCATCTGGAGTTTTTCATCTTATTGTGTTTTGTTGAGAAATTGATCCTCAGGATGAAAACCCCATGGGTGTGATTTGTCTCGTGGATCCAACCAAGGTCCACAATTGTGCTTCAATTTCTTTGATTTCTTATGCATTGAGCAGTCGTGCATGCTGAGGGACGGGCTCCATTATTTTGATTATATTCGACATGTATCATTTTTCTAAGTATTAATTGAAATAAGGGTTGCATTTTTCCAGGTCCCTTCTATGTTCAATGTTTGGTTGAAAGTATTTTTATTAGAACACTTAAATGTGCCAGATCTGTTGATTATTTCATTGTATGGGATCTTACATAGACCAGAAACAAAGAAACTACACCTTAAGAAAAACCATATGAATCTGCACATGGGAAAACCAGAAGGTGATGACTACATCAGCAAATGAAATGAAAAAAGACTTGTGAGGCATTAGCGAGGCAGTGATGGTGATGGCAGAACAAAACTCCTCCAAAATCCCCACCAAACCCAAGAAAATAGACTGTCAAGAATCACATTAGAGAGGAAAAGGCAATAGAGGAAACAATAAGCAAAGTCCCTCGCAACAGAAAACAAACGTCCACCTTGATCTTGACAGATAACCTAAATATTGTAGACCAGAGAGTGAGATGGATATTGCAAAGGAAATAAGACAATAGAGATTCAACAAACCAGAGACGTCTAAAGGACCCGTGCAACAAGTTAATAAGGAATCTTAATGGCTAGGGTTCCAACTTCAAGCCCCCCACTTGTTCCCATCCATTTACATTCATAATTAATAATTAATGTAACATATAAAAAAATGATCTCTAAATCTTTCTAAATAAAAGATAAACGTTGAAATGATATATCACGATGATTTTGTGTAGGGAAGGGAGAAAAATCAAACTGAACAAGTGCTACATAGTAGCTAGTCTCTGTCGCTTAGTTCAAATATAACTAAATTAAAGTAAAAACATTGAATTCAAGTTAGTGTTAAGGTTTACAATCTGGTCAATTTAGGTTTCACTAATTGGTAAATTGAGGTATTTTGTTAAATTGTAATTATGCATTGTTTGTAGGTATGAACAACTTTGTTGCTAATTTCATTTGTTAAAATATGAATTCATCCACCACCATAAGTGGATTATGATCTAAAACTACTTTTCATTGGCTATTCGATTGTCTTCTTCAGATGTGAGAAAACATGTGAATAACCCAAAACCCAAAAACATTTGGCATGAGTGAAAGTTCACCCCCTTAAAAAATACCAGCAAAGTTTTTAAATCGTCAAGTTTTGTCAACATGTACATAATGATGTAGTTGCATATTAGGATCTTAGACATTAATAGAGTATAGATTAATATGTTTGAGATGACCCAAAAATACTATTAATTTGCTTTTTTTTTTTTATTTGGCTAGAATTTTAGATTTATGAAAATTTCTACTTGTGTATAGTTAATTTATGATAATAAGAGAAAAACAATTTATTATTAAAAAGCTTGTTATATAGTATTATTAATTAAAACATTTTCCATTTTTATTAAATTTTTAAAAATTAAAAAAATATTATATAATGTGTATATAGAATTGACCATTAAAGAGAATAATAATGAGAAAATTTTTTATATTTATTTATTTAACGTTGAATGGTAGCAACATTTTTATATAATGCTCATCTCATAAGGTCAAAGTTATTATCATTGAACTTATGAGCTTGATACTTATGGGATATTGACCTCACATGCATAATGTGGCATTGTGCTTCACTGGTATCTCCATCAATTATGGTTAAGACGTAAATATTTTGTCTTTATTTGTAAGTTCCAAATGGCCATATTATATGGGCCAATGGTTGTAATGTCAGACTCATTGTTGTTAAAAAATTTGATGATATTTGTATTTTATATATATGTTACCACATGAGTTTTCTAATGAAATTTACCTATGTACAGAATTGATTTAACATTTATTATGTCCCTTTGAATCAATATATAGTTCAATGTAGTATACTGCAACCTAGATTTGCTTTGATTAGATAGTACATTGCAATACTCACTTGAAATCATTGCAACATAAAACTTTAATTTTAACTACCCGAAAAAACCCGATTATTATACACTAATAGTTAAAAAATTATATAAATACTCTCACGTTTAAAAAACCGTTTTTAAAATTTTAAAATTTCTTAACATGTAAATGATAAATTCCATAGTTTTATAAAATTATTGATTCCAATTTTTAAGTTAGGTTGATGAAACATATTCACATGGTTTTCTGGATGAACTTTCATAGAAAGAAAAATAATTGGAATCAGGGCCAGCCAGTCCGTCCCAATTCATTTTAATTAAATTTGATGAAACATACAGATGGTCTACTATTGCAGGTGATTACTCTGAATTTCGGTGTCACGTCTCCCATTTTCATGTCGTCGGTGCGTACACCAATAACTAAATTGTTGGATCGAGCTATTGTGGAATTATTATGTGTGTTGTGGAGTTTTGCTGCGTGAAATTATGTGAAACACAAAACTGTGGATGCATGCAACTGAGTGTCAACTAAATACAGAGAATTATTAGTGGACTGGATGTTGGGAATGCGTATAGACTGTTATGATATTTCGGTAGTGGTGGTGTATAATGAGATTTAATGAGATCTAGTCACTAGTACATAAAAGGGGTTTTAAGATGATATTTGAGACAATTTCTAGGTAAATTGTCTTAATTTGAGATAAAAATAAATAAATAAATAAATTCTATTGTTTTAAATATTGTCTTTAAGAGGGTGTATCAAAAATTATTGTCTTAAAAAATTGTTTATGTAAAGACAATATATAACACAAGCATTATTGTTTCTTAAGACTCGGATTAGAGACAATATGTCTTTAATACTAGCTATTGTCTCTCTAGAGGCAATAATTTTTTTATTTAAAGATCACTTTTGTCTTTCTAGAGACAATATAAAACAATGAATCCAGAAATATCTCACCATTGAAATAAATCGATATAAAAAACATTTAATTAAAAATAAACTACAAAATCGTTGATTAATTCATGTTAGCGCACAGTGGAATCGAACCACCAACCTCTTGCTGAACCACCAACCTCTTGCCTGAAAAACAGACACTCTTCCATTGAGCTAGCACACTTTAAATAATTACATGAAGAGTTATGGCAATAATGAAAACTACATTTATAGTCATTGATTTAAAAAAAAAATATCTGACACATGATCTATAATCTTTATAAAAACTATAATCATGCAGACCATATTTTTAACTTACTAAAACTAGTAATTTCCCTAAAAGGTACAAAGAGAGGCAGATTATATCTCTAACAAAACATTTTAAAATCTTATATTAGTATACAGTTAAATGTTCATGTATACAAGTTATCTTGTTACAGTGGCATATCCCTCTGTTGGGATTTCATTCGATGTTAAGACTTCTTTTTCTTCATCTTCTTCTCCACGCATGTATGTGTCTATTATTGTGTATATGCACCCATATAAAATTCCATAACAAAATGTCTTGATTTCCAAACGCAAAACAAACAGAATTATGATTTGTGAATCCAGAATTTGCGATTGATTCAATATCAAAGCAAAAGAAATGAAATAGAGTGGAAATATTCTCTTACACATTTTCAATCAGTTCTCCTTACTTGAAAGTTAATTTACCTGGAATATGATTTTCCTTTGAATTTTAAGCTGGATAGATTCATGGCTCCATCCTAGCTCCACAATTATTTAGGGCCCTCTATGGCTTGGGAGTCCCACACCATCCATTGTTTATGACAGTGAATATTATTGAAGAATGAGAACATGTGCTAAAAATGTCATCTATGTTGCTACTAAATGCAAAGATATATCATGATGATGAAAAAAACAACAAGAAGTTTTGTTAGATTTTAAGCTTCTGTGGAAGTTTTTTGTAGTGTCATGATTCAGATTATCCACAGTTTCTAGTTCATTCTGCCAACGTTTCAAACCCCAAAGGGGGTCCATCATCAGGAAAAATCAGATAGAATATGAATGAAAGATTATTGAGAGAAGAGAGCCTTGCGACCTAGATATAAATAAACCAAGAACCCAGTGCCAAGAAACCATGGTGCACACTCAACAATATAGATAAGCATAACATGTGAAAAGTTGCAAACTATGAACTAGCAAAAGGTCAAATAACTGCTTACCACAATTGCTCCAGCAAGATCTATCCACCAATACATAGTACTTACAATAATAGTAGCAATTAGACCAATTGTGTTGGTGACCACATCAAAGAAATGATCTTGAGCATATGCGTTCACAATCTCATTAGTAAAACTTCGACAATATATTACGAGGAACAACTTCACAAAAGTAACTGAAACCATAATTCCAACCACCCAATGCCATTTGTCACCATCTAAAGATAAACCATCCTCTTATGGAAATTTGGGAATAGAGTTGACAAAAGTTAATTCCTTATATGCAAATTGGGAAAATAGTTTGTCTCTCAAAATACAATACACAAAATTCTAACCATAAGGTACATGATAGAGCATTCAACAGTATGAAATGAAGCATGGAGAAGAAAATCCATGGTTAATATGAGCTCAATATCAGGGTAACCTTTAAGAAAACGAGTAGTATTATAATTGCACAAAAAAACAACAAGAGTATGTAAAATGATTTATTAAAAGCAAAACTATAAAACTTAGGATACAAGTAGGTCCCGAAAAAGGTGCATGGGTTTTTGATGTTTGGGTGTTGCAAGCCCATGCTTCTTTTTAATCTATATTCATAAGACTAGAATTTGTAAATAAATGGGTACTTGTAAGAGTTGATATCAAAATAGGAGGGTTTCTACTAATGGCCATACAAGAAAACAAGTCAGAAATATTTTAATCTATATTTGAAAAATAGAAAGCAATTCTGCCAGATATCAAAGAATATATAAAACCATAAATGGAGGGTTCGCAAACTTAGTTTCCCTATTAGAGATTATAGAAACTTCAAATTTAAAAGGAAAATGTCCAAATAACTATTCTAATCTGACATTTATAATGCAAAATTCAGAGTATATTACCTTGCACTCAGGCTCACCAAACCTCTCTGGTAGTGAAACATCAATATGTTTGACCTACAAAATCAAGAGCATATAAATTCTATTAATGTCTAAAATGGAGCCCCAAAAAATCCTTATTCATAGTATGGGAGGTTATTCTTTAATGCAATTTGTACATTGTACAAGTCGAAATATAGCACAATACAAAAGAAATGTAGCAAAATGATGAAGCTTAACTAACAAGTGCATTATGATGTTATGGCAGGAGGAGGTTGCGTGGAAAATTCACTCAACTAAAATCTCGGAACAAAGAAATACATGAGCTTATTTGGATCTATAATCTCTAAATAAAATTCCAAATAAACTAGACATGTTCACTACTTCCCATATAAGTTTAGCTTCCATATTCATGCAACATCAATTTCAGTAACAACAGGCATGACCTCTAGTAAGTGTGCTTCAGTTTATGTAGGTTGGGTTGTGTTCTAGCAGAAGCTTGATGTGAGTCTACCCCAACTAACCTAGGTTTGATTCTCATTGTATGCATGGTTGGGCATCCCCAAAGTGACACATGCCAAGAATTTTGCACCCACTCAGGCCAAAATTTTCATAGTTCTTTCAAAAAAATAAAAGAGGAGGGGATGCTTCAGTATGTATTTAGGTTGGGAGGGGGAGTGCCTCAGAAAGCAGTTGTTGCAGAGAAAACAAAAATAAAAAATACCAAAGCATGATATAAACATGGTACAATATCTTAAGCCAATCACCTGGCCATGTGGATGGTCTCACTTTTTATACCATGTATATTGTGGTTGATATGCACCCATAGAAATCTCAGTATCTCTTCAACCATCCATTGAACATTGGTTAATATTTGTAGGTTAGTGTTTTTCTGCGAAGAATAACTACCCTGTTGTATATTGGTTGTAGTGAGCTTGTATTTTTTGTTTTGGTTGTGACATTCATTTTATTTTTCAATATATGCTCTTGGTTTATATACATCGTTGTAAGATCTGTTGATGCTTTGGAGTACTGCACTGCTTCAGCACGTACCTTCAAAATAGTTTGCAAAGCATCCTGCAAAAACACTCAACTTTAACTTTGCAGAAGTTACTCCTCTTATCAATTTGGAAGAAGAACACTCACCCTGCATGTTCCTGTCTAAGTTGAAGCGAATTTCCTCTCATCTATTCTAGAATGCACTTGTAGCTACTTCTACCTTTATATTATTTACATTATGTAGGAAATGTAAAAATTCTAAATCCATTTCCACCAAAAGGATGAGGATAAATTTGGCTCAATATTGTGCTCAATGGAAGATTTGCAGGTTGTTGAGAAAATAAAAATCGGAGGCAAACCCACTTAGATGTAAAGCCTGAGCTCAAATGAATATATTTTGAGAGAAATATTTAGCTATTTCAAATTTTTCAAAAAGGCTAAATATTCAACGAGGAAAGCAGTCACCAAAAATAAGTTTTTACTGACAAAGAATCTTCTTCCTTGTAGTAACATTACATTAAAAATTGAATGTGTTATTTTGACAAGCACAATAGGAAGAACATTTAAAAAATGATCATGATCTAGAAGTTATACTACAACTCCTCTGATACCTGTTTTCTACAACTCTAACCTATCTCTTTAACCTATCTAAAACCTATCTAATACCTATCTTTCTCCTGCAATATCTAAAACCTATCTTTATATAAAGAGTTATTTCAATATATGTTTTCTACTTTCAAATATAATTGAAGCATATATTAACATTTTAATATGTAGAATTTCAATATCATATATATACATAGATAGATATATATATAGATATATATATATATATATATATATATATATATATATATATATATATATATATATATATATATATATATATATATATATATATATATATATACATACAGACACACACACACACACACACACACACACACACACACACACACACACAGATATATATATAACTCATAGATCAGGATCATATTGCAAATGTTCTTCCTACTGTGTTTGTCCCACATGATTGTGATGCTCATGACCATGAAACATCTAGTTTCCCAGCAACTGTTGTACATAGGATTGGAATACCAGATATTAGGATACTTAATATCTAGTAACAACTTCTGAAAATATCAATAAACAAAGCCCACTCTTTCTCACTCATATCTGATACTTTGATTTAAACTTGTGATTTTCCTTGAAGGAAAAACTTCTGATAACAACTTATGAAAGTATCAATAAACAAAGGTCACTCTTGCTCACTCATATCTGAGACTTTGATATATTATTCAGTCATGGCACTTTGTTCATACCCGCTTTGGACTGCTCCAGTAGCGAGATTCCTTTTCTACTACAACCTTGGTTTCTCTTTGAGTAACTAATACATCTCAGTGATATCACTTTGAGCACCTAATAAATCTCACTGATGTAGAGAGCCCTGCAGACAAAGGGCCTTTATGGTTGAAAGAGTCCTTTCTTGCATTCACCCCTAGAACTCGCTCCTACATTTCATTTTCCTCTAGACGTGAAATATATTCCACCTTTGAAAGTGGACTACGACATCATTCTTGCGGAAGGCCAGTTTGATGCAAATGAAGATCTAATACCTCCTTGAGAATTTATGAGTGTGCCATATGACACAGGAGGAATTTGCAGATCATGTCTTTCAGAATTTTTTAAGGAAAAACAAGGCAATAATTGTGGGATTCCACTGTACTCAGGCACATTTAGAAACTTGTTAAAATGATTTACTCCCATGGAAGCCAACCTGTTGTTAAAACTGTTGCACGACTCCTTTACCCAACCACTGATAACAGAGTTCATGTAACTGAAATCCAACCACTGATAATAGAGTTCATGTAACTAAAATCCTCATCATTCACAATTCCACTCTGGCTTTAGGGAATGCTTGGGAGAAAAAATCTGCTAATTATTCATGTTTAGAAACACAAATAATTTAGGGAGGTTAAAGAAATCCTTAGAGTGAAATCCTTCATTAATAATCAAAAGCTTACCTAGGTGTTTTTACATGGCTTCATAGTCATACTAGACTCATTTTTACAATAATACTGTAGAATTTGGGGTTTCAATGATGACAATGACACAAAAAATAATTGTCCACTATTGTGTACTCTGTTTCTCGAAACTATTGACATGTACATGGTCAACGAGCCCTCTATCCAACCATCCTCATGTAAGACTCTCTTCTTCTAGTTGTGTGCCATGTGCCCTCACATTGACCCAATGCTACTCTCATGTGTACCAATGTGGTCACACAACTCCAATGCTCCTCTTGAACATATATGTGTTTGGGTCCATCACCAACCTCTATAAAATATGCTCCTGAACCCAAGTATCCTCAAGTCAAGGTCCAACCTCCAAGGTATATCAATGGCCCCAAGCTCCAAGGGTCAATGCCCAATGCTTCTCCTCCTAGGTAGGCACCTCCATTGATTGAGAAATAGATTCCCCATTGTAGTATGTTGATTAGGGTAACAACCTCCTTGAGAGGGGCACCATGCCAGTACCCTAACCAAGGTCATCCACCCAAACTGAGCCATCCAAATGTCCATGAACCATTGCCAAGGGGCTAGGAGACAACGCTCTGCTGTCAAGGTGAAAACACTTGGTGTAACCCCAAAAGCTAACATGCCATATCTAAATTAAAAACATATGACTCTGACTTCTTCCTTTTATCCATAAGGAAAGTTTTTGGAGCTAAATTATATATATCTGAAAAATGTGTGTTCTTATCAACTAAGAAACCCCTGTTTCTCATTAGCAATTAAACTAGTATAAAAGGCTGCAATCTAGGAGCTATCAATTTACACATGATCTTATGAATGGTGTTGCTAGTGAAATTGGTGTAAATATACTACAATATCAAAGTTTTTCCCTCTAGAATTAAAGCAATCAAAGTTGAGTTTACAAGACCTATAATTTTTCCTTTTGTAGTTGATTCTTCCATTTGTTCCAGAAAATCCAGCTTTACTATCTAGGCTGGTAGAAATTTATTCAGGAAACATCTGGTCTTAGTGTTTTATTCTTCTCTTAATAGAAGATAGGTTTTTCCATCTCCTCCTGAGAAACATGCTTCAAAAGAAAATCCTTTACTTCGTGGTTTACGAATCTGGGAATGTTAGCAAGTAAGGAAGAATCATCTTCTTACCAAATCCTGACACATTATTTCCCATCAAATTAGACAAGAAATGAAGAGCTGAATCTTTAATCTCATTTTCTCTTACTTGATCCAACTTCCAAATTTACTATGTGAATACCACTAATGCACCTCTAACTTGCAGTTGTTTTTGGAAGAATTTGATATTTATGTCCCCATCATTCTAGATTTAATTCTCCATTCTGATTCCTATCTACCACATATATCTTCCTATTCCCTTAATTCTCACTCTTCTTCTATCTAGAATGATTCCATCAGTCTTCCCAGCATTGTATCCTTGATGTATTCTAATATTTTGTTGATGCTCTATCTTAATTGAATTGGCCTCTTTCCACTTTTCTTTTGACCAATATTTTTATTTGTTTATAATATTGGTTAATTTTATATCCATGCTAAACAACGCTAACCCTTCTAGTTCTTTCTTCAACCATAGCTTTAGCATTTCTAAGCAAACCTGATCTTTCTGAAGAGTCAGACACATTTTGAATTGAGCTAGTCCCTATTTTGGGGAGGGTTATAATCCAAATGAATTGGCCATTGATTTGATTTAGTATCCTGATAGGATACATGATTCTAAATTTAAGCTGCTTGAAACAAGATCCTCTTAACTAAAGACTTATTAGTCTTTTCACTACATAGTTAAGACTTTTTCTTCTATTTTGTAATGTATATATATACTTTTTGTTGGTTTGACATCTTTAATTTCCTATGTTCATAAATGATTATGTTTCTTCTCTAAATGGTTTGTTAATCCTTGTTCTTCCTTTTTCTTCATTCTCATCAATAGTATTTTAGGATCTGTAGATGCCATCCAAGTCCTAGGGTTATTGAGATCCCTATCTTTGAAAAGAGTGTCCCACAATTGACCTTTTCCAAGGAAAGAGTTCGGACATTAAGGGGTTTTTAATTCTTAAGGTTATCGAGATCCCTGTCTTGGAAGAGAGTGTCCCATAGTTGACCTTTTCCAAGGAAAGATTTTAAACATTAAGGAGTTTTGATGTGTGATGCTTTAGAGAAATTGTGTTCTGAGAGTTTATAATTCCTCAATCTTCACATTCTGATAACACCTTGGGATTACTTGTGGTAAATATTCTAATCTTCATGAATTTGTAGGCATCACAAGATTTCTCTGTATCAAATTGGGCTTAGCATTGCTATGTTCATTTGTTACGTTTTCATGATGAGCCCAAGGTAACTGAATGAGATGTAGTGTTTAGAACACCTTTAAACAATGAAGTACATCTAGGTAAGATCATCCCAATGAGCACAATGCATTATGTGTAATGTGCATGTCAAATGAAACTAGAAACTTACCAATTAAGGTTACCCATAAAGCCCCAAAGGGTGGGATTGAAATAAACCATAAATTGAGTGATCAAGAAATTCTAAAGGTCTAATAAACCCCTCAAATTGGGTTTACATTAAATATTCTCATATCCTCCCTTAAACACAACTTGGAGGAGCTATGAAGGTGGCATTATCTTAACAATGTCCCGTAATAATAATTTCTTGTAGTTAGCATCATTATTGCAACCTTTCCTATAATTTTTTTAGAGAAATCAAATCTCCCATCATTTCTACCCTTAACATAGTGAGACTGAGATTATTGACAATGAAATCCCACACCATAACAAGGTGCAACATAACAGTTACCTTCACAACACCTCTACCCAGTCATATTTGGAACACAGTGCAGCAATCTCATGCAATAGGGCATAAAATTAAGAGTTCTTTATAACTTGAACCTCCAATCTACATAACCTAAGGTGCAACAAGAGCCTATGCACAAATGGTCAGAATAGGTTTCCCAAAAAGCTCTATTAAGAATAGTCTCCAAAATCATAGTTCTATCAAGTTATCAACTAAGCAATCTCAATCATGTAACCTTCAATCATAAATTCTCCCAAATCATGCAAGAGGAGCATCCGCCAAAGAATATTTAGAACCATCTAAGATAGCAAAAACTTAACGTTCTTTGCTCAAAAGCTCTTTTTGGTTTTTGGCGCATATAAAAAAGTAGTTTTTTGGTTTGTTGCTTTTAATCAGAGTAGTATCTAGGCCTTCAATCACTTCTTTTTTTACTTTTCCTTATTTTCTTGTCATCGAATAAATCTATATTATTTTGTTGACTAGCCATACAATAGCTAGGTTCTTGACAACATCAAGTTGATTTTTTACATGAAAACAAGCTCAATAACATTCCTCTTTAAACATAGATAAAAGGATCACTACAATCAATAAGGCTCACATATAACAGCTTGAATCAATTCTTTCTTGCATGGCATAACATGCCAACATAGCAACAAGAGAAATCAATAGGAATAAAGAGATATTTATGACTGTAAAATTGATTATACACATATTTATGAAGTTCTTTGACACTTTTACAAATGTTTCCATGACCACTCATCAACCCAACCCACAACCAATCCTGGTAGTTGGCACTGGTCCACAATTATTCCTCCTATGCCTCTTCTACAAAGATCTATAAGCATCACTGCTACCATACTAAGAATTTAGACTCTCGGATCCTCTTCTCTATGATGAGGATTTTTGCAGGGAAAAGAGTAGTGTTCTTGGTAAATAGATGGTGAAAAATGTAATCACCCCCCAAACAAAGGTGCATGTTGTCCCTTCAAATCAATAGAACTATCATTTGTCTCCAACTTAGGCATATACTATCATCAACCAGATCATCAGTAGGGGGAAGTTTGCACTCTGCAACTCAGCATAATTATCTTTAGCAACAAACAAAACAACGAGTACAAAATAACCTTCTTGCAAATCAATGTAAAATTACCTCCATATGGCAATGGAGTCTGACTATATCTAGGTCATGCTCTAAGCAGTCTCATCTCAAGCTCAATAGGGATAACCATACCCTATCCACTCTTCCCAAGTCCAACACTTGTATATCCCATCTGGCACAACCACTGGGATTCAATAGCCCTAGTATTTTTCTCAAATTCAAGGTAAACTAGGTCATTAGTAGCTAACAAAGCATGGGAAGAAGGCACTTTATCAATACCATCCTTATCACAAGCATCATCCCTATTTCTCTCTATTAAAAAAAAAAATTTCAAACAAGTCACTAAACACCTTTATAAAAGGATATATATTTTGCACTATAAATCTTTTAACAATAAATTCATTGAATCCTTCCACCCTTTGATTCTAGGTTGGAAAATTACCATTCTATAATTCTTACCAACTCACTCTTCACACATATCGGTCTAGTATGATTTTGAGTGAAAATGTACAGGACCTTTCCTTTAAACTGAAGCAACAATATATATAGAAACTTGACTTATAAGAATGAGTTTGCTTCAAGATTTTGAAGGGAGTTAGGGCATGTTGTTGAGACTGGCTGCTTTTGTGGATACATAGACATATCACTTATGAATGGAAAATAATATATGCTCGGATCATGATTTACTACTTAACACAGGTAGTGCCTCCACATGGTCAATAGACACCTCCTAGGCTTTAGATCATATTATCGTTAGACTTTATTGGCATTAGCACGTAGATGCACTAGAAGTATGCTTCTATTGATGCAAACAAGAAAGCCAATACTCCATTGGTTGTGCTTCAGTTGACTCTTCCATTGTTGTCAACACTAAACTTCCTTCACTTTTCACCAACAACTCTTAACAACACTTTTGTATTGGCTAGAAAATCACCGGTCAATTGACCACTTCAAGGATTTAGTCTTTTTTCCAAGAAAAAAATTGTATATTTTCTATTTCAAGTAGAAATCAAAATATTGTGCCTGCTCATAAGTCTCCTTTCAGACTACTTCTAGATTATCATTAGATTCTGAATAACGTCATTCTAATAAACAATGACATCAAAAGTACATTTCTAGCTATAGTACTAACATTACAGAAAACCGAAAGTAATATCTTAAAACTGCTCATTAAATGCCTTTAAAGTTTAAAACAATACTTCTTGGAAAGATAACACCAAAATACTCTCTTTGAATTCCTTGCTGTGAAAATCCCTTCATTGACTGCACTATCCTACTTTCTTCATGACTCATTTGAATCTTATGGAAAGCCCCCTCATTTAGACACTTGTCAAATCATACAAACCAGACATGGTAGTAAGTTAATACATCATTTTCTCCCCTTCCATTCTTTCCTCACACTAGTGCGGGTGGTTCAAAAGTGTGTAATGGAGGAGTTTGGCACTACATGTGGGTTTATTTGGCCAGGAATTGGGATGAGGACTCATTATTTCCCTTTTTATGGACTTTGGTTTCCTCTCCAAGCGTGAGTGTTGTTTGGTTTGGAATTGGAATTCTATTTGAGTTATTTGTCTTCGTTCCAGGATTTGGCCTCCAATGTGATAGAGAGTGGTGGTTTGTTGTTTGTTTACAGTGTTAGGGTGGTGGCAACGACTCACTGCCACTATAGCAATTGTTGTTGTGTTTTGTTTGAGCTTGATGAGGTGAAAAGAGGAGTGAAGTGGTGTGGAAAGAAGATAGTGCTAAGTGGAGGCATAGTGTAGTGTGATGAATTCTACCATTTGTTGGGATAAATGGAATGAAGATTTTGAGAACCAAGTTTAGAAGAAAAATTGTGCGAGGGATTCCTGTGTAGTGAACACAGAGTCATATGTTGGAAATTGGGGAATGGCAGAAAGAAGTTGAAGCATTCACAGGGATTGAACACAGGAAACATTTGGAGTTCAATGTTCAGCTAATATCTCTATAGTTTCTAGTTGGAAGAATTGTGGTCCATCTTGATTTTCCTCTAGAAGTTGTTTCATCTTCCCCCTGAAGACTCAAGCCCAATTGTGGAACTTTCCCTCTTTCATGGCACTTTTATGCTAAAATTTGCAGGATATCCTCAGAGAAAGTGCCTGTGATACTTTGCTACTTTACATCACTGACAGAGGCTGAGAGGAGGACAATAACGAGTCCTTGAGATTTATGCTCTCTAACATCTTAACTTTTTCAGGCTTCTAGATCAATACAACCACAAACACAATCATAGGTACATTTTTTATAATAAAAAAATTATAGGCCAGAGGTAGAATGGAGTAAAGAGCTGCCCAAGAATTTGTGCATTTGGTGCGTAATTTTAAGGCCTGGCTTGTGTTGGGTTGTTTACAACAAAGTTGGAGTAAGGTATTGATTGCTTCTGCTATCTCAGTCCAAGTTTATGGAATGTGGATTATTGATCCATTTAGTTTAATTAGAATTGCTTTTGTTATAACTGTTGTGCATTGCAAGATCTATGTTGTTTGGCTGCTCTTTTCTCTAATATATATGAGAATGCAACAGATTTTCTGAAGAAGCCAATTTCTTAACATGCAGAGTAAAAGAAACCATTGTTGAATAATCCCATCTTGCTGGAAACCAATAAACATATAAAACAAGACCTAGAAAAAGGGCCAAAGATCTTCAGCAAGAATTCAATGGGTTCCTTGAGGTTGTTTTTCATCATGGCATTTTTTGTCTATTCTCTAGCTGAAGATCCCTATAGATATTTTACATGGAACATTCCATGGGGCGCAATACGGCCTCTTGGTATTCCTCAACAGGTATAGTTTTAAAAAATATTAGGCTTGTTTAAATGCCAATAGTTGTGTCTCACATATGATTTTCCAAGATTTTTCTGAGACATATTGTGTTATTGTTATAGGGGATTTTAATAAATATACAATTTCTGGGACCCCAAATTGAGAGTGTCACCAATGATAACATCTTTGTGAATGTATTTAACAACCTAGATGAAGCTTTCTTATTAACTTGGTAAATTATTTGGGTTCTATCTTTGTGGATTGATCAACTGAGATTCATGGATTTATTTGGTGATCTGCAATATTGCATTGAGGTCTTTAAACAAGTTTTGGTATAGGAGTGGCATCCAGCAATGGAGAAATTCATGGCAAGATGGAGTACCTAGCACAAATTTCCCCATACCAAGGGAAAACTTTACGTACAAGTTCGAGGTGAAGGACTAGATAGGTAGCTACTATTACTTTCCATCATTGTATTTGCAGAAAGCTGCAGGGGGATTTGGAGGACTAAATGTAGCTAGAAGGGCCCTGATCCCTATTCCATTCCCTCCACCTGATGGTGATATCACTCTACTTATAGGTGACTGGTACAAAACCAACACTTTAGTAAGTTATTAATCCATCCCTGAAACATGTATATCTCTTGAAATTAAAGAGACTGGGTATGTTCAACTTCAGCCTATCCACTAGAATGTTCTCTTGCAATGCATCAATCTGACCATATTCTATCTTTGGGAAGATCCTTAGAAGAACACTTGATGTGGGTAGATCTATTGGTAATCCTGATGTTGTTCACATTCATGGTCGTGGGCTGCCAAATGAAATAGCAATTACAGTGGAACAAGGTACTTATCGCTAATCTCTATCATAAGGCAGTTTGGTAGATTTAGTACAGGTGTTTCTAGCCTTTCAACGATTCACAAGATCTAGTTTATTTTTATTTTATCTAATGGATGTTGAATCCATTGCTTCTTCTCTTGAGATGTATCTAAAATGACCCATCTATTAATCTGCAGGGAAAACATACTGCCTCCGAATTTCAAATGTGGGATTGTCATAATATTTGAACTTCAGGATTTAGGGTCACAAATTGAAGCTTGTGGAGGCAGAAGGATCTCACACCGTTCAAAATGTCTATGATTCTACTGACATTCATGTTGGCCAGTCCTACTCTATTCTGGTCACTGCAGATCAGCCACCTCAAGACTATTACATTGTTGCATCTACCTGTTTCAAAAGTCCTGTTATTTTTAATACTGGCATTTTCCGCTACAACAATTCCTAGAAGTAGGTTTCTGGACCAATTCCAAGGGGTCCAACAACTGAGATTGATTGGTCTGTGAACTAGGCCAGAACCATCAGGTTTGGTTCTTGCCCTGATTACTTTGGTTTTAGCATAATGCATGTGTGAGATAATCTTATAGATTTTATAGATAAATAGATAGATGAATGTATATCTATATGATTGATAATGTTTTATGATTACCAGAAAATATAGATAAAAGATCATCATAAAAATTGGGGATAGTTATTAAAAATAAATTTCAAATAATGGTTAATGTTTTTTTGGTTTTAGTAGTTGGGATTGTGGCTTGCTATCTCATCTATCTAGGTTCAAGTCTCCCGAAGCATGTTCTAGACTGTATTGTTTAGGTTAGGTTCAAGAAGGAAAAAGCCCCCAAAGAATCTCAGCTAAACAAAGTTTAATTTTAAAATATCTAGGAGTTTGTACCTATCCTATATAATCAAGTTCTCAAAATTTGAATGGCTAATGTTGTACAGATGGAACTTGATAGCCAGTGCAGCTCATCCAAATCCACAAGGATCTTTCCACTACGGGAAAATCAACATTACTCGAACAATAATCCTCTCAAACTAAGCCCCCACCATCGATGGAAAACAATGTTATGTAGTGAATGGTGTTTCCTATGTGTGTTCCAAAACACCATTGCAACTTGCATATTACTACAACATAAGAAGAGTGTTTGTCGCTAGTGCATTCCTGATAGTCCCAATGTTACATTATCTTCTCACAAGGTGACGGTTGTGCTAAATGTGGAATTAGGTGCTTTCGTTGAGAATCTGAGAAGAAAATACAAAGGGTTGTGACTAAATTCCAGTGGAAATTGCTACCGTTAGAGGGTAATTCAGAAGTATTGAGGAGCTTATGTGTTGAGGAGCTGCGTACAAGACTACAAAGTGTAGTCAAGGTATGAGAAGGAGAACAAGTAGGAAAATTTGAGGATTTTCCTGCTATAAATAGGGCTAAGCTTTTACAAATCCTTATCAAGCGCTTAATACCTAAATCTTCCAAATTGTGTATGGAAGTGGCAACATCCTTCAACAGAGTACATTTATTCACAAACCCTACAAACCATATATTTCAAATACATTCCTATGTTTGGTCAGGGTTCCCTAACTATGCTTTTAAGGGATTTGGAAGCCAACTGGATATCTTGGTCCTACAATTGATCCATACATTTAAAAAAATTTAAGTGTTTGACGTGTTTGAAGAGCGAAAACGAGAGAAAGAAGGAGTGCACGGGACTTGAGCTTTTGGTATTTTTGTGTGAACACTTCGTTCCGGGCTCTGCACCCCATGGATGATGAGAGTAAATCCCATTAGCAGTGTCATGGTGAGGAGGGGCAACAATTGTTGTGGCTCCTAGAAATCTCCACAGTGCTCTCCATATTTTCCCTTTGGTTATGTGCTCCTCTCTACTGAATCAATAATTACCGCGGCTCCTGGAAATCTCCAGATTGCTCTCCTTTTTTCCCTTTGGTTATGGGCTCCTTCAAGACTTTGTGCCCCACATATGCTGAGAGTAAATCCCATGGCCCCACTAGTAGTGTCCATGTGAGGAGGGGCAATAGTTATTGTTCCAGACTCTACGCCCCATGGATGCTAAGAGTAAATCGCACGGCCCCGCTAGTAGTGTCGTGGTGAGGAGGTGCAACAGTTACTGTGGATCTTGGCAATCTCCACATCGCTTTCCATTTTTTCCCTTTGGTTATGGGCTCCTCTCTGTCAAATCAATAGTTATTGTGGCTCTTGGAAATCTCCACACTGCTCTCCATTTTTTCCCTTTGGTTATGGGCTCCTTCCAGACTTTGCACCCCATGGATGCTGAGAGTAAATCCTGCGGCCCCGCTAGCAGTGTCGTGGTGAGGAGGGGCAACAATTATTGTGGCTCTTGATAATCTCCACACTTCTTTCCATTTTTTCCCTTTGGTTATGGGCTCCTCTCTTCCGAATCAATTGAGCTAGTAGCAAGAATACGAAATCCAATGTGGTATGGGAAAATTATGTGTAGTGCACAAATTATTGAACAAGAAAATACATTTAGATAATTGAAAAAAAGTTGGAAACAAAATACTTTTGTTCATGCAAAATATATAAAGGGTGTTAGAGGGTGCAATATATATCAAGGGTGTTAGAGTTATAATTGGTTCTCATCTAGAAGAATTATATTTTTTCAGATTGTATTTTTTATATCCATTATTATTATGGCAAAGGTTAATGCATATTTAATATTAAGATAATACACAAATTATTGATGAATCATAGGAAAAAAACATTTAGGTGATTTGAAAAAGATTTTGAAACAAAATAATTTTTTATTGTACAAAATATATACAGGGTGTTAAATTTACAATTGGTTCTCATTTAGGATTATATTTTTTCATGTTGCATTTGTTATATCCATTACTATTATGGCAAAGGTTAATGCATATTTAATATTAATATTTATATGTAAGGAGTGAAAATATTTTTAGGAGGATGTATTATGTTTAGGGTGACATTTTTTATATCTATTACTATTATGGCAAAGGTTAATGCATATTTAATATTAAGATTTATATGTAAGGAGTGAAAATATTGTTAGGAGGATGTATTATGTTTAGGGTGACATAAGATCTATAAGCATCAATAAAATAAATATATGCAATATCACATAGTAGTGTGAGAGATCATGTTGGGATGAAGATACTTTTGACAAAGGGTGTTGTGCTTATTTTTTGGGATCATCTTCATTAATAGTTTCTCTAGGGGATCTTATTAATATCTTCACCTATGGAATGGTATGTTTATATTTTTAGCACAAGACAAACTAGATAAAGTGATGAGTAACATTGATTTTCCTCATCTATAATTCATTAATATATCACAAAAAATGCCCTTTGCATGTTCACCCACTTCTCTAATAATTTTGCATAGAAAAACATAAAAAATTGGCGATTGGTTATCGTAATCTATCTAAAGGATCTAATATGCAAGTTGTTTTAAAAGACCTAACTATATGGAAGAGCCCATTTACCTTCAAGCCTAAGATATTGACTGAATAAAATGTTGATATGGAGAACCATGACAATGGACTACTTACATTTGGTACAAGATATAATATCTATACTAGTGAAAATTTGGGTGTTAATTTAATTTAGTCTATGTTGGGATACATGCTTCACCATATCATAGGAGAAACTCCTAAGAAAATTAGGGTATAAGGTAAAGATATCACACAAAGTCCAAGGTTTGTTAATTTCATGGTCTCTTGTTTGGATGCCATTTCCATTCCTCAATTGCATACTTATATTAATAAATGACAACCACTAAACTAATGTGATAATGTATTTGGAATTTCCTTGCAAAAAAAATAACTTTTTGTTTGCCACTTTTCTGTAGTTAATGTAGATTTATTTCTCCCAACTTAACCAAAAAACAAATGTATAATTTCAATGCAAATATGATAATAACCAACCTTGATTTATTTTTCTCTCCTTATATGGTGTCACTTGTGTAATTTGAATTGATATATTAAATTTATTGAGGTGCCTTTACAAATCCTAATAGGTAAAACTAATGGACTACAATTCCAATAGAAACAAATATCATTCCACATTGGAGCTTTTTATATTTAGAAGTCCCTAATAAATGTTAGTGCTTGATATGTTTCTCTTAAAAAGGGAACCTATTGGACTAAATGGAAAAACAAAATGCATTGAGGTATAAATACAAGGTATGTGTATGATATCTACATACACATAACTCACATGGATATGCTAGTATTCTATGGTCTAATATGCTAGATGATTGATTAATGATTAAGCTTGACTATGCTTTTAAGTATAACCTTATGAATAATTTTTTATTAAATTAATTTTGGCCCTCTTATGGCTCTTTGACTTTGATTAAATAACAATATTTGTTTAACTATTTACCTGTATTAATTCTTATTATTTGGTGGGGGGGGGGAGAGAATTTCAGTTACGGGACTTAAAGAATGGGTAGGTGAACCATTAATGGGGAATAAATATTTTGGGGAAGGAGAGGGAATAAGCCTTGGAAGGAGAGGATGGTGAGAAGGAACTCTGGTTATTTTGTCATATTTGGGTTTGTTGAAGTTCTGGGGAGAGAGGAGAGGAATAAAGTTGAAAGAGTTTGGACACTAAGGGTTCTCTAAGGAGGCTATGAGAGGTGATAGGAACTTGATGATTTGAGCACATGGTTTGAAAACATTATGGGTGGAAATTAGGGCTTAGGCACAGACGGTTAGGGAATTTGTGGAGGTTCCATAGGGCTAGGATGTCGGAAAGGTTTTTCCAGTTGGTTGCGTCACAAATTCAATCAGGTGGATTTGAAGTTCATGCGAAGGAAAGTAGCATCATGAAACTCACTAATTTCAATCTTGTTTCTTTGCGTACTTTTTGCATTGAACCAAACATATCATGCAACAAGTGTTATCTAAAGATATGTTATAGCAAGTGCTATCTGAAAAATTACAAGTATTGGACTTGAATTACAGGTACTAGAATTTAATTGATTAAGTTTTTCACATGTTATAACTACATTTCGTTGCCTCTAAAGGTCTAAGGTCATGTTCTACAATACCAAACTTGTGACATTTTTGGTGTTATGGTTTTGATTATTGTTTTTCCAATGTAATGAAGGCCTCTTCAAATAATACAACCATCTTATTCATTGTATGCTGATATAGTTTGAGTCCAAGAAAAGGATTCACACATAATAATTAATTCAATGTGACTACATTCAGGAATAGTGGAATGGAATTTACAATGACAGGCATAAAGAATGGAGCTATTTTTTTTTATTACACAAAGAACAGATGACAGAGGTGAAACTGTGTTTACAATTATAAATTTTTTGAACATTGACCTTAGAATTGCTGGAACAATTCAATGAAAACATTTTCTTTAACATCCAATGATGGAAATTTGAGTTGTAGTTGTTGCATTTGCATGCATGGTTGCGAAGGATGGAATAAAGTCACGGCTCAAGAGGCTTGGTAAAACTTTTGGTGGAGGATATAGTATCAAATCATCATGATATAAAACTTAGCAGATAACTAGAATGGTGTTACCAGCAAGATGGATTCCCTTCCATCTGTGAGGCCTATATCTTGGAAATGTGATTCAAAGAATTTCTAAAATATTTTCTCCGTAAAGAGAAAACTTAGAAAAGAAATTTTATGCCACATAAATCCATGACAACTCTAAAATGGGTTGATAATGTCCTAAATTTCAAATCATTAATATCATTATGGTATCTATCCCTAATAATAGCTTTCCATTTCTAATTATTACCCATTTTCCTTCATTTATGACTTCATTTGCTATTTGAACTTAATCTATGTCTTATGGATATAAGAAACATTTTTGAGAGATCATATTTTGTTTTAAGTATATTGAAAAATTATGTATTTGAATTAATGCAATGACCAATACCCTTCAAAGGAGAGTGTTTTTTACCCATATAAAGTGCTACATCTAAAGGATATTTTTCCCAATATGATATTTGTTACCCAAAGGTAATACATTGTATCCTATGCAAATTGAGTAAAAAGTATACTTCCCATGTTTTTTTATTGTATGATGATATGTATTTGTTATGTTTTTAAACTTATAAATTGAAAAAAATTTGAAATATGTATATTTTAAAAATATAACATAAGAACACATAAGAAAATACACAATTATAAATCAATGAAAATGAAGGGGCATTTTACCTCAACACAATAACTTAAACCGACTCAACTAGCATATGATCCAAAAGATGTATTGGATATTTAGGTATTTCAACTATTTCATGTTGTCTCTAGAGAAACTTCTATGAGGTGGAAGAGAATGAGGAAGGAGATTATCATGCTATGAAAAAAGAAAGAAAATGAAGTTGTCTAGAATAATTGCATAAGTTTAGTTATGGATAAACTACAACTAGCTTGCCTAAGCCAAAGTGAGGACCGATTGGACTCAATGCAACAACTAGTTCATCAACTTGTTACTGAAAATGTCCAAATGAGAGAATAGGTAGAGTAGTCATAACAATAGAATAAGAAACAAAAGACATATGAGTTATTCTTTATACTTGAGTAGGAAATTGTCACGTTTAAAGACGTAAAGAATCAACTATGAGAACCAATGGATAGGTTAGATACTCTTAATGTTCTCCCCAATTACTAGCTAACGAATTTGACAACTGCACCTTTGATCCTTGGGAAGTATCATCCCTTGTACGTGGTTTAAATTTGGTTTCCTTCTACACTGGGTACTTATTGGTTTGGTCAATGAATATAATATGTCTTGTTTTGATAAACTAAGTGTGAAATGTCTTCCAGGTTTATAATAAACAATCCTTAAATGTGGATATATGTAATTTTCTACTCATCACCTCAAATTTTATCATCAATTTCCCCCTTTAAATAGGTTAAATTATTGCATGCAGTATAGCTACTAGCCCCATAGGTGCACTCATCATTTTAATGATCACACACATATCATAGTACTTACACACAACTAAGCATGGGAGCTGACCCAAAATTTGAATGGTCCTCTCATACCAAATTTTGTGATGTCCACTTGGGACCTCAAACCATAAAGAGTCACAAACTATTGTTGGGAAATTTTTCGCTATCAACAGGTATGTGAATTATGGAATCGATGTCCATAATAAGGTTGACACCAAAAAATGTTGTCATTTAAGGCCTCAAGATGGATCCTAAAGCTTTTCTCAAGAAATTTTCAAGGAGGGAGAAGTAGTAAAAATGACACATAAAATTGATTCCTCCAAATACGAATAAATTGTTTTACCTAGAACATATAAGTAAAAGTCCTACACACATTGCTTACAAGAACATAATATTCCATCGTCAAAATCCTCCACCTCACTGAGTGTCAAGATGAGTTTGGAGGAGTTGGATAAAATATTCCCTCTCCAAAACTAATGATCTTAGCCCTCTTAGGAATTCTAAAATCTTGGCACAACTATTGGGACTCTGTAAATGGAAACGACAAGTTACCAAATTGGGAGAGACTTCGATCTGATTTAGCGGAGGAAGAAATTCAATGGAACACTAGAGATGGATTACCATACAAATCTGAGGAGGAAGAGAATTTTCCCTTGGTTAGAAAGGGAAAGAAGGCCCAAATCAAACCATAGACTAGCCAGAACAATGGAAACAAGAAGGACTTGAGCAAGATAAAATGTTTTCATTGCCATGAATTTGAACACTATGCAAGAAAGTGTTCGCACAAGAAGTATAACAAGAAGCCTCCAAGAGGAGTAGGAGGTGAAAAACTTGCCTCAAAATTAGAATTAGACTTCACCTTGATTGCATGGATGGAAAAAAAATATAATGGGGAGTGTGCGGTATATATATTTACGTTCCCGGTTCCATATGACATGATGTAAAACATTCTTTAGTAGCCTAGATAAGAAGGATCTCCATATGCACATAAAATGTGGGGATGATGGGGGGTACAATACCAAAAGAATTGGTACTGTAATGTTTAAGAGGGAGTCATGCTCCCATCTTCATTTGAAAGATGTCATGTATGTACTTGGATGAAGAAGAACTTGATATCTATAGTTGTATTGGAGGATCATGGCTTTGATGTTGTTTTCATTAAGGGTAAATCCTTTCTAAGACATGTAGCTACAAGTCAAGTGAAAAAAATTGGAGTTTGTGTGAAGAACCTATACAAACTTGGGGTGGAAGCTTACATTTCACTAAGTAGCAAGGTAGGAGAAGTGCAGAGTTGGGATGTTGGAGAAATATGGAACATACACATGGGAGTCTTACACCATGGGGCCTTAAAATCATGTAGCAAATTACCACCAGTTTCCCAAAATGCACCCTTCAGCAACATGATTTCTGCAAGGGATGCACATTGGGGAAGTATGTCAAATCCACCTTCCAGGTCCAAGATAACATAGCTGGAGTAATATTGGAGTGAGTCCACTCTAACGTATGTGGACCATTTTCTACAACCTATATAGCAAAACACAAGAATTATGTTATTTTTGTTGATGACTTTTCAAGAAAATATTGCATCTCCTTCATGTGAAAGAAAGATGATTTTTTCTCAAAATTTGTTGAATTCAAGGCATTGGTTTAAAAGGATACTGGTCAGAAATTGAATGTCTTGAGAAGTGATAATCGAGTAAAATATGTGTCTAGCACCTTTAAGTACTTTTGTTCCAAAATGGTCTTAGAAGAGAACTGATAACACCCCATAACCTACAACAAAATGGGGTAGTTGAAAGAATGAAAGAAATAATAGTGGGAGTAGCAAGAGCGATGTTGCATGATGACCGGCTACCATTACACCTATGGGCATAAGCATGCAACAACACAGTCTATTTGTAGAACTAGAGTCCTCATAGAATACTTGGCATGATCACACCCGAAGATTTCTATGGGAGGAAGCCAACTGTATCTCATTTTGGAATTTTTGGAGCTACTATGTATTGCATGTCTCTAAGGATAGCAGGAACAAAATTGAACCTGCAACTGAGATGGGACTCTTTGTAGGATACATAGAGACACCAAATAATTATAGGATGTATTTGTCGTCACTGAGGGCGTTAGTAATGAGGAGATATGTCAAATTTGATGAGGAGAAGGCTATGCGATGCTCTCTAGAGTGAGAGTTGAGTATTCATCATAAGAGGAGCTTATAGTTCCTAAGGAGGAGCTTCATGCAGAGCTTTAGGAGGTTTTTGAGTAGACACATGCAGAGGAGTAAACAAGAGGTTGAGTGGAGGCACCCACTCAACCAAAATATTTTGTAGAAGGGAGGAAGAGAACTAGAGAAGCTGACAGATTGGTACAAGATGCATGTGAGCGTGTGGGAGCTCCTTCATCTTGTTGGGTGTGGAGCATGATTATTTAGAGGTCTTTGTTTCAGCCGGATGTATACCCAAGGAAGCTTGTACACCCCTCCATGTGGGGGGCTACGGGGAGAGTTGTTCCCCCCGCGGGGGTTCGGGGGGGCTGATCCCCCCCAGTTGGGGGGTTCAGGGGCCAGCGGTCCCCTGGCGGGGGTTTCGGGGCCAACGCCCCTGAAGCTAAAAGCAGATGTAAAATTGCCTTGTAAAATTATAGTAATTTCTAGTCAATCTCGGCCATTCATTAGGCAGATGATCTGATGGTAGAACTTATGTTTAGTTTAGGGTTTTTGGCCCTAGAAGGAAACCCCTCTCTTTGTATGAGGGCAATGTATTTTTTGAGGCTATGTAATAGGTGTGTATTCTCCGAGCGAGAAACAGAGAGGTGAGACTGTGAGAGAAAACGAAAGATATTACAATGGATCTGTTGTAGGTTGTGTCTCTTCATTTTTCTGGATAATAGAATGGAAGGACTGGCTGTTCGGGGTGGACGTAGCTCAAACTAGGTGAACCACGTATATTTGTGTCTCTTTGGCTTTATGCATTTTTTGTGTTTATATTTCTGCAATATTCTATGTATTCCATTGCTCTGTAATATATAATTTTCTAACAACTGGTATTAGAGCCAAAGGTCTATTTGGCTGATAAAATCACAGGAAGGAAGGGTTCCTCGTTCGAGTGGGAGAAATGGCGGAAGATGGTAAGTTTAGGGTCAAGAAATTTAACGGCCAAAACTTCTCGCTGTGGAAGACGCAGATGGAATATTATCTGTATCAGAAATATCTGTACCTACCATTGGGTAGAAAAACAAGGATGCTGACGAGTATGAAAGATGAAGAATGGAACCTTCTCGATAGAAAGGAACTCAGAATAGTACGGTTGTTCCTCGCAGCATAAGGGGTTTGATTAAGGCGTTGGAGAAACTATATGAAAAATCCTCGGCCTTAAACAAGATATTTCTTATGAAACGATTATTTAATATGAAGATGTTGGAAGGTGGATCTATTGCAGACCATTTAAATGATTTTAATACTGTTACAAGTCAGTTATGTTCTGTAGGGGTAAACTTTGATGATGAAGTTAGAGCTCTGTTATTCTTGTGCTCATTGCCATAAAGTTGGAATGGTTTAGTAATGGCCATTAGTAACTCTGTTTCTGGATCTAGTACTTTAAAGTTTGATGATGTTGTCGGTGCTATCCTTAGCGAGGAAATGCGACGGAAAATCTCTGGTGAGACATCGGGTAATGCTTTAAGTGCAGAGTCTAGAGGAAGAAAAATGGAAAGAGGAAATAGCCCAGGATATCACAGTAAATCAAGGAAAGGTAGATCCAAGTCCAGATCGGGGATAGTGTGCTAGAAATGCGGAAAGAAAGGACACCTAGAGAAAGACTGTAGATCTCGGAAGGGAAAAGAAAGAGAAGCACAACAAGAAAACAATCATGAAGCAAATGTGATAGGTGAGTTGTTACAAGATGCTTTGATTCTTTCTTTCGGAAATATTACTGATTCTTGGGTGGTAGATTTATGGGCCTCATTCCATGCCACACCTAATAAGAAATATTTTCATAGCTATGTTCAAGGAGATTTTGGACAAGTCCATTTGGGTGATGATAAACCCTGTAAAATTGTTGGAATGGGTAAGGTTCTTGTAAAATAGCAGAATGGAAACCAATGGATAGTAAAGGAGGTAAGGCATGTTCTAGATCTGAAGAAAAATCTGATTTCAACCGGGCAGTTAGGCGGTGAAGGTTGTGTGACAACTTTAAGAGATAAAGCTTGGAAGGTCACCAAAGGAGCCCTGGTAATAGAAAAAGGTGAAAAGGTTGGTACATTGTATTTATGCAATGGTATTTCTAACTCTGTTAACGCTTTAACTTCCGAAGGAGCAGATGCAGCATTATGGCATCATAGGCTTGGACACATGAGTGAGAAGGGGATGAATATTATTCACTCAAGGAATTTGTTGTCGGGTTTAAAGAATGTGGATTTGGACTTCTGTGAGAATTTCATTTATGGGAAGCAGAAGAGAGTCATATTTCTTAGAGTTGGGAAAGAAAAGAAGAGCGAAAAATTAGAGCTTTTTCATACAGATGTATGGGGACCTGCTCAAGTATCATCTCTCAGTGGCTCTCGTTATTATGTTACTTTTATTGATGATGCAACTAGAAAAACTTGGATTTATTGTATTAAGAATAAATCTAATGTATTTGATACTTTCAAGAAATGGAAAGCTTTGGTTGAGATTGAGAGAAGAAAGAAATTGAAGTGTCTCAGATCAGAAAATGGAGGTGAATATTGCAGCAAAGGGTTTTGATAGGTACTGTTCAGACCATGGAATTTGCAGAGAGAAGAAAGTTCCAAGAACACCACAAGAAAATGGTGTGTCAGAAAGGATGAACAGAACAATCATGGAGTGTGCAAGGTGCATGAGATTGCATGCAGGATTGCCTTTACAATTTTGGGCAGATGTTGTAGATACTACTGTTTATCTAATTAACAAAGGGCCTTCAAGTTCCTTGGATGGTGGTGTTCCAGAGGAAGCATGGACAGGTAAAAAGGTAAACTACTCTTTTTTAAAGCTGTTTGGTTGTGAGGCCTTTGTCCATATTAATAAAGAAAATAGAACAAAGATTGAGGCAAAGTAAAAAAAAATTATCTTTATTGGATATGGTGTTAATGATTTTGGTTATTGCTTATATGATTACGAAAATCAAAAAAATAATTAGGAGCAGAGATGTAATATTCAATGAAAAGGTCTTGTATAAGAATTAGTTACAGGAAAAGAAACAGGAAAAAGAAAACAAGGAATACGCAGTTCTTGATGAAATCACTGAAAAAATAAAGGTGCCTGAAAATAATAATAATCAACAATAGCAACAGGCACCCCAAACACCTGAAAGTGGTGTTAGAAGATCTACTAGGATAAGTATACCCCCTAAACGATACTCTCCTTCATTATATTATTTACGTTGACTAATTTTGGTGAAGCTGAATGTTATGAAGAAGCAATGCAGGTTGAAAGAAAGAAGAAGTAGGAGGTAGCCATGGAAGAAGAGATGGACTCCTTAATGCATAACCAGACTTGGGACTTAGTTAGGTTGCCTGCAAGAAAAACTACATTGAATAATAAATGGGTTTACAGGCTGAAAGAAGAAGATGGAGGAAAACAAAGGTACAAAGCTAGACTTGTGGTGAAGGGGTTTGCATAGAAGAAAGGTATTGATTTTGATGAAATATTTTATTCTATTGTTAAAATGAATTGAATCAAAACTATTTTAAGTCTAGTAGCAGTTGAAGATTTTCATCTTGAGCAGTTAGATGTAAAGACAACCTTTCTCCATGGGGATTTGGAAGAAGAGATATATATGCAGCAGCCACAAGGATATTAGGTGAAAGGGAAGGAGAAACTAGTATGCAAGTTGAAGAAGATCTTGTATGGCTTAAAACAGGCTCCAAGGCAGTGGTATCTAAAATTTGACAAGTTTGTGTCTGAACAAGGTTATACTAGATGTCACTCTGATTATTGTGTTTATCTGAAAAAGAAAAATGATGGCAGCTATATTATATTGTTATTGTATGTGGATGATATGCTTGTTGTAGGGTCTAACATGTAGGAAATAAATGTGCTCAAAAGAAAATTGGAAAATTCATTTGCAATGAAGGATTTGGGAGCTGCAAAACAAATCCTTGGTATGAGAATAACTAGAGACAGGAAAAATCGCAAATTAACATTGTCTCAAAATGAGTACATACAAAAGGTGTTGAAATTATTTAATATGCACAATGCAAAACTAGTTAGTACGCCTTTTGATAGCCATTTCAAACTTAGTAAGGAAATGTACCCAAAGACCCAAGAAGACATGGATTATATGTCTAAAGTTCCATATGCATCAGCAGTTGGAAGCTTAATGTATGCAATGGTCTGCACAAGGCCTGATATTGCACATGCAGTGGGAGTTGTAAGCAGGTACATGAACAATCCAGGAAAGGAACATTGGATGGCAGTGAAATGGATTCTCATATATTTGAAAGGCACCACAAATCAAGCATTATGCTTTGGTGGTTCAAACATTTCTCTACAGGGATATGTTGATGTAGATATGGCAGGTGACAGAGATAACAAGAGGAGCACTACAGGATATGTATTTACTTTAGGTGGAACAACTGTCAGTTGGGTTTCAAAAATCCAAAGTGTTGTTGTACTTTCAACAACAGAAGCAGAGTATGTTGCGGCTACAGAGGCTAGTAAAGAAATGATTTGGTTACAAAGGTTTATGGGTGAATTGGGTAAGGAGCATGATATGGGCACGTTAGACAGTAATAGCGAAAGTTCCATTCATCTTTCAATGAACTCAGCATTTCATTCCAAGACTAAACACATATAGCTCAAGTACCATTTCATACGATCAATGTTGGAAGATGGAGAGTTGAAGCTGGAAAAGATACACACTAGCCAGAATCCTGCAGATATGCTAACAAAAGTTGTAACCAGGGAGAAACTGAGAATACGCTTAGTTTCAATTGGTCTTCAAGGATAACGATGAAGATGAGAAACAGCCAGGTCTAAAGAGGAGTCATTGTCCAACAAATGAAGCAGCGGTGGAGTTGCTACAATCATTCTCCAAGTGGGAGATTATTGGGTGTGGAGCATGATTATTTAGAGGTCTTTGTTACAGACGGATGTATACCCAAGGAAGCTTGTACACCCCTCCATGGGAGGGGTGCAGGGGGGAGTTGTCCACCCCGTGGGGGTTCGGGGGGGCTGATCCCCCCCCCGGTGGGGGTTTCGGGGGCAACGCCCCTGAAGCTAAAAACATATGTAAAATTGCCTTGTAAAAGTATTGTAATTTCTAGTCAATCTGGGCCATTCGTTAGGCGGTTGATCTGACGGTAGAACTCATGTTTAGTTTAGGGTTTTTTGCCCTAAAAGGCAACCCCTCTCTTTGTATGAAGGCATTGTATTTTTTGAGGCTGTGTAATAGATGTGTATTCTCCGAGCGAGAAACAGAGAGGTGAGATTGTGAGAGAAAACAGAGGATATTACAACAGATCTGCTATAGTTTGTGTCTCTTCATTTTGTTGGATAATAGAAAGGAAGGACTGGCTGTTCGAGGTGGACATAGCCCAAACTGGGTGAACCACGTATATCTGTGTCTCTCTGGTTTTATGCGTTTTCTATGTTTATATTTCTGCAATATTCTATGTGCTCGATTTCTCTGTAATATATAATTTTCTAACACATCTTAGCATAGGAAGATGAGGTCACGAGATAATTACATTGGATATATGGCACTCATTATAGATCTCATTGAATCAAAGCCTTCTTCTTTTTAGGAAGAAATTTCTCAACGAATTTGCGTTGATGCCATGGTGGAGGATTTACGACTCCATCATGAAGAACAATGTATGGGAGGTGGTGCTCAGGCCAGAGAACAAGTGAGTAATTGGTTGCAGATGGATCTACAAAGTGAAGCATGCAATTGATGGGAGAATCAAGAAGTACAAGGCTAGATTTGTAGCTAAAGGCTTCTCTTAAGTAGAGGGAGTGGACTATGAGGAAACATTTTCACCTGTGGAAAGATATTCCTTGGTCATAACAATTATAGCATTAGCTACACAAATGGGGTGGAATATCTACCAGATGGATGTGAATACCACCTTTCTCGATGGTGTTGCTGAGGAAGAAATTTACATAGAGAAGCCAAAGTTATTTGAGACATATGACTGGGAGACGTGAGTAGACTCAAAATATCCCTGTATGGTGTCAAAATAGCACCCTAAGCATGGTATAGCCAAATGTATAGATATATCAGTTGATTGGGATTCACCAAAAATGAACCAGATGCCAACCTCTATCACATTGTGGTATCTCTCAAGTTGTGTATCTTGGTAGTGTATGTTGATGACTTAATACTTAGAGGAGATGAGTAGTGATTCAGTGATGAAGGACATGGGATTGATACATTACTTCCTTGGGCTGGAAGTATGGCAAGGTGATGGTGAGATGTTTGTGAGTCAGGGAAAGTATGCCTCCGAATATTTTATAGATTTTACATGGAGAACTACAAGCCTATGGAAACATCTCTAGCTACAAACTGGAGGAAGGAGAGTGCTTCTTTAGGAGAGGCATAGATGTTGCCATCTACAAATATATTATGGGATCCTTGATGTATCTAGTGAGCACAAGGCCTGGCATACGTTATGCAAATAATTAGTTGATTCAAGCCATGGTTAAGCCCACCAGGATTTATTGGAAGGCCACAAATCATGTGTTGAGGTACCTCAGAGGCATAACTAAGAATGGGTATGGTAGAGGAGGACAAAGGGAGTGAAGCTCCAAGGCTTAACTGATGTAGATTTGGTAGGGAGTCCATCATACAAGAAAAGTACTTTGGGTGTTATCTTTAGTGTTGGGTCTGAAACTATTTCCTGGTATAGTAGGAAATAAAGGTATGTGGCACTCAACTCAACAGAGGCTGAATACATGGCTACAAGTCAAGAAGCATGTGAGGCCATATGGATGAGGAAAATACTTGTGGGTCTTTTCAATCAACAAATGGATTTGACAATGATTTATTGTGATAATCAGAGTTGTATCAAACTCTTTGTGAATCCAATATTTCATAATAGGTCCAAGCACATTGATATCAGGAGCCATCACTTGCAGAATTGTTGGCAGAGGAGAATTATGATGTCACAATACATTCCAACTGAGAAGCAAGATGCAGATATATTGAAAAAGGCATTGTCAAGAGCCAAATTCAAATTCCACAGGTGTAGGATATGGGTGGTTCAAAATCCCTTTCTTGTTAAGAGGGAGTGTTAGAAAATGTAGCAAGAAAGGATAAATTTGACTTGTTCCATAGTCAAATTTAGTAATTTGATTTTCCAAATCAACAAGATTACTTGGATGGAAGTTAACTTGTGTGACATGGCCTTCTCTACTTGTTTACTTAGTAATACTAGTTATAGGTTATAAGTAGAGTTGTGCATGTAGTGTTGCTAAAATTTAGAAATATAATTCAGTTATTTTTAGTTTGATTCAGTTAACTAAGCTCAAGCAACTAGTTGAGTCAATTGAGTAGTAGAATTTTTGTTAACTCAATGATCTCTCGGTTAAACTAGTCAATCAACTAAAAATAACCCAGACATGCATGGAATTTGAATTGCCAAACTAAAGTGGAGGAAAAGGCTCATTGTAATTGTTGACACCTAATCATCACAATTGGGTGAATAATTGAAATTGATGTAAATAAATAATAGAAAATACGAATAGTCACTAGGAGATGAAATGAACAATCTCTCCCTCATGTATATAATAAATACCAACCTGAATGAATAAGAATGAATTGATTTGAGGAGTTACCTCCTGGTCTGACATGGTATCAGAGCCAGTGCCATTTTTGGCTTCCCTTTGCTTTGTAACTCGCCATTCTGCCTATGATATTATGGATCCTATGCAGACTGGCTAGCCTGGAAGCTCTGACGCTTCCATTGACTTGAATGCATTATTCTCTATTATTCCCTGCTACGCTGCTCTTGTCGTTGCTCCACCTACTATTCACTATTATTCTCTTCTACGTTGCTCCACCTGCATACAAAACACTAACTGACATAGTCTAATAATGCTACTCTTACCGTCACCTAGAGGAGCCCCAGAGAAGGTCGTGGTATCTATTGTACTATGTTGAAAGTATGCATTGAACTATGTTAAAATTACTTGCTACATAAATGCATATGACTTTAACTATGCGTTGAATATTTTCAAAAAAAAAAATTGTCAGTGGAAGCACTATCGGAATTGAAGAAGTTTTTTGATGCAAACGAGCTGCTGTCAAAATATATTGAAATCTGGTTTGTACGTTGTTCTCTACATCGATGATTACTGACAGTTGGTGCATGAAGGCATAGCAAACCTACCCATGTTGTATTGAACTATGCAAAAACTGTGGTATATATGTTGGGTTGAACTGCGCAAAGTTCGAAGGCCATGGTATATATGTTGCGTTGAACAACAAGGTTGTTTTGGTGATGGTCATTTGAAGGTCATTTGATGGTGCCGCTCATTCTGGTGAATGGTGGAAGCCGTTACAAGTGTGGAGAGTCTAGCCACTTTGCTAGAGACTGCACCAACGGTGGTGGTGCTGGTGCTGGTGGCAACGGCGGTGGTGGAGGGGGCAGCTATTATCAGTGCAGTGACTTCGGTTATTTTTCCCGAGATTGCCCTAACCTTGAGGGTTAGGCATATCAAAAGCCTGCCATTCCTCTCTTCTCATTTTACTTCATCATTTTGAAGGTTGTGCCCGCTGTAGCTATTTACTCCTTCCCTAAGATTTTGTGGTTTGTGGCTTTGTTGTTGTAAGCCTACTCCAGTTTTGAATGGTATGACTATTGTAAGCCTGCTCCGGTTTTTTGGATGGTTTTAATACACTGCTTTTTTTTAATACATCATTTTTAATACATGTGTTGGCCTCCATATCACCCCTCCTCCCTATATACCTCCCCCATACGTTGAATACTCCCTCCACCACATAACCCCTCTCCCAGTTAATAACTTTGATATATTATCCCTCATTAATATTTTTTTCAAAGTCAAACAGAGTTTGCCACCAGAAGTACAATTTTTTCACAGTATATTGCCCGAAGCATTTTTTTTACAATCAACAGATTTTACAATGCATTCAATCATATCTATCGTGGGAGTAGTTCTCACTGGCAAGGAGAACTATCTTGAGTGGTCCCAGAAGATAAAACACACCCTCATTTTCAATGAGTTGTGGAAAGGAGTGTGTGTTGGACATGGAGACAAAGAACCAGAACAACCTACCTTGGACAAAGAGTTCGTCATTTGGGAAAATAAGAATAACAAAGCCTATGCATTAATCACAGAATCTGTAAGTGAAGAGTTGAGTCGCCATATTTCACCATTTTCAACTACTTTCTAAGTGTTGCACAAGCTGAAAGAACTCTATGACTGACACTCTGCACTTGAAGTTTTTCAACTCATGATTAAACTCTTCACTCTTGAATTACAAAACAATGATCCTCTTGCTCTTGCATCAGAAGTAAAATCTATAATGCATGATATCAAAGTCACTAATGTTGAACTAGATATACCTCTGATAGCTTTTCTCAAGGCAATTTATCCTACTTACTCCAATTATCTTGAGTCATTGCAAGCAATGACTCTCTTGTGAAAAAATTTGCTGAAAGAGAGAAAGCTTTGGGAAAGAAGATAGCCCATGAATCTTCTGAAGAGGCAGTGTGCCTAGCTCATAAAGAAAAGAATCTTGCCCAAGATTATTCCAGAGGAAGAGTTGGTTGAAGAGGAAGAGGAAGATATTTTAGAGGCAAGGGGGCAGACACTCTTAAGGAGAATTGTCATATTTGCACTGCATACACTGCAAAAGAAATGGATCACATGATGCCTCTACATGCAAGTTACCTTGGGACAAAATTGAACAGCAAAGAAACCAACCCAAAGGTAAAACTAATGACACAGACAAAGGTAAAGCACATGAATCCGCTCATTATGTTGTGGCACAATGTAATATTGGAGTAAATGAAGATTTATTTAATGCTTCACTTGCTTCTTGGAAAAATGATTAGTCTCTTGATTCAGGAGAAACTCACATGACTCATAGAAAAGATTTTTTTGAAGAATTTACTGACAATGTTGATGGAGCAGTATACTTTGCATACCAATCAAAACTCAAGCCGTCAGGGCTTGGCACAATCAGGCTTAAATTGTCTAGTCTTCCAGACTTTGTTCTGCATCATGTTCTATATCTCCCATAGCTGAAGAGAAACTTGTTGTCCTTGGTCCACATCTACCAGCAAGGTCATTCCATTCATATGTTTGATGGCAAGCTTGAGGTGAGAAAAGCATCTGACCACTCACTTTTCATGAGGGGGATAGAGGAAGAAAGGCTTCTCAAGTTGCAAGGTACCTCTGCTCGTGCACAACATTTCTCATACAATTCTCATTATGAAGAAGGCACACTTCCAACAAGTTTATTAGGGCATGCTAGATTTGGACGTTTGACCTATGACAGGCTCCGCTTGTTGAAGAAAAATGGTGTTATTGGTTTCCCTACAATTCCTAGGAAACTTAAGAAATGTGATGCTTGCATTCTAGGAAAGCATAGCAAACAGTATTTTCATGATTCACATTCAAGAGCACATAGAAAAATTGAACTCATTCATTCAGATTTATGTGGTCTAATGCCTGTTCCTTCTGCAAATGGAAATAAATATATGATGACATTTATTGATGACTACACCAAAATGTGTTGGGTTGATTTATTGAAGAACAAATCTGATGTTTTTCAAACATTCAAGAACTTTCATACATGGATTGAAAATGATGCACAATCTCATATTGGCTCTATTCGCATTGATAATGGAAAAGCATACACTTCAAATGAATTTGAAAGCTATCTTCACCAACATGGGATCAAACATCAAACAACTGTGCCTTATAATCCCCAACAAAACGGTGTAGCTGAAAGAATGAATAGGACAATCTTAAATATGGTGCGCTCCATGATGTTTTTCAAAAATGTAAAATTAATGTTTTGGGCTCATGCAGTTCTATGTGTTGTATATATAAAGAATAGATGTCCATCTAATGCTATCAGAAGCAAGACTCCCTATGAAATGTGGTATGGGAACATTCCTTTGGTAAAGCATCTTAGGGTCTTTGGTTCCACCTGTTATGCCTTGATACCAAAGGTACATAGAAACAAACTTGGTGCAAGAAGTCGTAAGTGTATCTTCCTAGGGTATTCCAACACCTCCAAAGCATACCGTCTCTATGATGAAGTCAATAAAAAGTTTTTTGTGTCTAGAGATGTAATCTTTCTTGAAACATCCAAAACTGACAATGTTGTTGAGCGACAACTTGATCACTTGGATAGATTCGCAAATGCAAAATCATTTCAAGAATTTGATAATCAGATTCCACATCTTGAAGGGGGGATTCCTATACTAGATAAACATGTGGAATCTTCTTCTGAAGCACTCTCTCCCCCACATGAAACTCCAACAACGAATGATACTTTAAGTTATGTGATTGATAGAATTGGGAGATTCAATCTTGATTCAGTCCCAACTCAATCAACGAAGCAGCCTGGACCATCTAAGAAAGGTCCCCGAAAGTGGCTGACAAAGACACTTGAAAGTGTTCATCCTGATGAGGTTGGAAAGACAGGAACTAGAAATTCAAATTAGTAAAATGGAGGTGATGTAGATGACTCTGATTCAGCTGTTAATATGGATGTTTCTTATGATTTTGAATTGAATTTGCCTACAAATTTGGAACCAACTTCCTTCAAAGAAGCTGCTTCTCATGATGAATGGAAAGAAGCGATGCAAAAGGAGTATGATGCCTTGATAAAGAATGGCACATGGAAGCTAGTTGATCCTCCATTAGGAATCAAACCAATTGGCTGCAAGTGGGTCTACAAGAACAAGTATAAAGTTGATGGCTCACTTGACAAGCACAAAGCCAGGCTTGTGGCAAAAGGTTTTGCACAAAAGGAAGGGGCCGAATATGATGAGACTTTTGCGCCCATAGCAAAATGGGCTACCATATGGACACTCTTTACCCTAGCAGCTCAGAACGGTTGGAAAGTCCATCAAATGGATTTAAAAACTGCTTTCTTGAATGGAGATCTAAAAGAAAATGTTTTTATGTCCTAGCCTGAAGGATTTGCTGTGAAAGGACATGAACATAAAGTATGCAAACTTTTGAAATCCTTGCATGGCCTCAAACAAGCACCACGAGCCTGGTATGAAAAACTAACTAAGCATCTTCTGAAACTCAATTTCAAACATTATGTTCTTGATGATGCAACTTTATTTGTCAAGAAATTTGGCAAAACAGTTGTATATATTGTGGTATATGTAGATGATCTTTTGATGATAGGGAACAATGAAAGCTACATTGCATCCATAAAGAAGGAATTGAGGAAAGATTTTGAAATGAATGATTTGGGCTATGTTCATTACTATCTTGGTATTGAAGTAACTCAACATCCGAAGTCCATATTCCTTTCTCAAAAGAAGTACATTGGAGATCTATTGAATAGGTTTGACATGACAGAATGCAATCCTCTTACTACTCCAATCGAACAAAACGTAAAGCTCACATCCATTGAAGGAAAAGAATTTAAGGATGCAACAAAGTATAGACAGCTTGTAGGAAGTCTCAACTACCTAATTACTACGAGACCATACATTTCATTTGTTGTTGGAATTCTCTCCAGGTTTATGCAAAAGCCTTGTGAGGGACATTGGTCTGCTGCAAAAATATTTCTAAGGTACTTTAAGGGAACTCAAGACTTTGGAATCAAGTATACACAGGTGGACGAATTTAGCTTGATTGGATACCCTGATTCAGACTTCGATGGAGATAAATAAACTGCGGTATCTACTTCAGGGTATGCTATGAGTCTTGGATCAGGAGCTATCTCCTGGAGATCATAGAAATAATCAGTTCCAACAAATTCCACAATAGAGGCAGAATATGTGGCAGCAGCTGAGGCAACAAAAGAAATTGTGTGGCTCAAGAAAATTCTTGAAGATTTGCAGGTAAAACAAGTACAATTGACTCCACTCATGATTGACAATACCTTGGCAATAAAGTTGGCCAAGAACCCAAAGTTCCATGATCGAACGAAGCACATCAATACTAAATATCATTTGATTTGACATCATGTTGAGGCCAAAACAATCCATCTCCGCCATTGTTCCACTAATGAGAAAATTGCAAACATCTTCACCAAAGTGCTTGGAAGAGAAAATCTTGAAAGATTCATAACGATGGTTGGACTCACCAACATCCCTTCATATTAAGGGGGGGAATGTTGAAACCTAATCATTAGGATTGGGTGAATAACTGAAATTGATGTAAATAAATAATAGAAAATATGAATAGTCACCGGGAGATGAAATGAACAGTCTCTCCCTAATTTATATAATAAAGACCAACCTGAATGAATAAGAATGAATTGATTCGAGGAGTTACCTCCTGGTCTAACAGTAATTATTAATTGTATACTAGTTGAGTGTACATGCTGGGCATTGAGGCAGACAATCAATTACTTGGGATTTGCACAAGGGAATAGTGAATTCCCCTATTATTTAGGAGTTAATTTCCTCGGGAATCGTGCAAGGAAATAGGAGAAATATGGGGCCTTGAATTGACTAAGTGTTGGCCATAGCAGGACAATCAATAGGAGAACAGGTTTACATTGAAGGGTGTGCTTCAGGATTGAAGAAAGACATTGTAATAGTTTCTCATTCTCATATGATTAATGAAAAGAAGTGAAAGGGTTTTTCCCTATTGGGTTTCCCTATAAATAATCGTGTTCTTGTGTTTTTTTCTATGGTTGCATGTCATTGCATGTGTTTCTAAATTGTGATTTCCATTTCACAAAATAGTAGAGGAAATTTGTAATCTCTTGTTTTTAGTTCAAATACATTAGTAGTAGCAAATTTATATTAATTTTTACACTCTTAGGGTGTTGTAGGGTACAAATATCTCAGTGATGGGAAGCTAAAAATGTTCCCAACACTCTCAATTCTGCCTAGACCACACTCTTGACCTTTAGGATTCTCACCCAAAATAAAATAACAATTTGGCCAAGTGTATAAACCCTACCCTTACCTCAGATTTGATCACTGGGGTCAATGGATTATGGTTGGTGTCTATACACACAACATGGTTCCACTAGGGTGTGGTTTCATGATTTTCCACTAGGTGTTGGACCTACAAACATGTCGACAAAGTCATGCTCTCCCACTTCCTCTCGACCTTGAAAACTTAGTGTATATGGACTAAAAAGAAACCTAGGCTAGGTTCATATAAGGGAACTACAACTATTGTGCGCCCACCCTCCTGTAGTTTTAAGGAGACTCACGGCTCAATTACTGATACCTAAATTCTTAGTTTTGATAGAATAACTAGCGTACGGATTGGTTAAACTAAGTATACCCATAAATTTGGAAATCAATTGATTGAATATGAACACATAACATTCACCATTCACATAATAATGAATAGCATATTCTAGGCACAATTTAAAATTCGTGTGCATACATGAAACCATTATAATCACAAAGACATAGTGAGTGTCAAAACTCAAACATTAATTTACATTTACAAAGACGCAAGATATTGCACCATTCACAATGTAACAAGATTCATCACACTCCATAAGGCAATACACATAAGAAATTTACACTTATCGACCTGTGTGTTTAATGATGACTGAAAAATGAAGGAAGGACTTCAAATATCCACCCAATTGTAAGCCAACCACATTGTAATCTTTCTTACAACTAATTACCTTGAGATAGATCCAAAATCTAAGGGGATGCATTTTAAGGGAAATTTAAACTCGAGGTTTAATCACATAACGAGGAGAAGGAGTCCACAGTTTAGTTAGTTTATCAATTGGTTTGCAATAGTAAGCACCAATGTGACTCACCAGCTGAATGCAACAACAAAAAATTTGTCTCTAATCGTATCAACAAATATCAAAGGGACAAAAGTGGAATTGATGTCCAAGAAATCTTGCAAGGAAAAGTTGTCGCATTCTTCAAAGTCGGCTACCCCCACAAAATGAAGAGCCCAACAAATCATTGTCTTTATATAAGATAACATGAATGGTAAGTGAAAAAACAACCTTGGTATAGGTGCAAGACAGTAGTAGCCCACAAGATGGCAGACTTAGGGTGCACTATGAGAGTCAATTTTGCAGTTGTTAGATAATATTGTCTTAAATTGATATGTTTTTATCTTAATTGTTAATTGTCTTAAATGAGTTTCATCTTAAGTGGTCATTGTCTTAAATATAAAGTTTTGTCTTACAATAATTTTGTCTTAAACTGTTTTTGTCTTAAATATAAAGTTTTGTCTTAAAATATTTTTGTCTCAAATTGTTTTTGTCTTAAATATAAAGTTTTGTCTTAAATATAAAGTTTTGTCTTAAAATATTTTGGTCTTAAACTTGTTTTGTCTTAAACTATTTTTGTATTCAATTTAAAGTTTTGTCTTTAAATATTTTTGTCTTAAAGTGTTTTTGTGTTAAATTTAAAGTTTTGCCTTAAAATATTTTTGTCTCAAACTGCTTTTGTCTTAAATTTTATATTTAAGACAATTTAATTGATATTAAATTTTAATGTAAAATAACTAAAATAAAAAGTGACTTTTTAAGACAAAAGATTTATGTTGTCTTAAAAGTACCCTTGGTGTAGTAGTGAGTGGATCAATGTCCAAGTATTTCAAAACCAGTGTGTTGTATAGCACATATACGTGCAAACATACCATGCGGGACACAAGCTATGATTGTATGACACAAATTTCACGGCAATGGGTAATAAGATGTTGAATTTGATACTTAATGTGATTGTTAATAAATAAATAATTTTTCTTTTAAAAACAATAAATTTTAATTTCCAAAGTTAAATTTCAGAATTTTTGCAATTGTTTTTAGTTAAATTCAAAATAATATGGATTTGACCAAAAACCCAATACGTTATCCACTAGAAAAAGATAATAATAATAATATATATGAATAATAATAATATGTCTATATATTTATTCATATATTGAACTAAATAATAATATTTATTTATTTGATTGTTAATATAATTTGACTAATGTTATAAATGAATGATATATTTGGGTTAAAAATGCCATTATCAGGTCATATATAGACTCACATGTTATTGAGCTAAGAGCATTTGGGAAAAACATTTATAAATTTAGAAAATAAGTATGGTTAATAGTATGAAAGATATTATACTTCTATGAAATTAATAAACATAATTTATTAAATATTATGTTTAATTGATTTTGCAAATTGATAGTCACGAGTGATTAAACAATGTCACTCATATTTTATCGATTATCATTTAAAATTTAATTTCTTTATAAAGCAACAAACAAATTTGAATGTCAATTGATCCTTCTCTCACATTCAGGAACTCTTTGAGAGGGTCAGGATGACTTCAAATTTGGAAGATGGATGGCAGGGTTAATGTGACTATTTCCCCTTGACTCGCATGTATAGTGCACCTCTGGGAGCCGATTCAGGACACTATATTACCAACATCCACTTAACCAACACCTCATCTTCTTCCTATTTCATGATCCATGTAGTAGAGGCTAGCATGACAATAAAAATGGAAGGATATAGTTTTATGTGTTTCACAATGTTTCTGGTTCTAAATACTCTCCACCATTGTGGTCAACTTCCTGCACTTATTTGCATCGTTAACGCTCTGTCGGCAGATGGAGTCAGGCTCTTAGAAATCAAGTCATAATTTGGTGAAGATGATGGAGATTGCCTCATTTTGCACTCGACCTGCTCCCAGTCCCAGTCCCAGTCCCAGTCCCAGGTCATCCAAGAAGGTAGTGCTTCACATGCTTATTTCTCCCAACAGAGGGCAGGGCATCCTCTTTTCAGAGTAATTATAATTTGGTCATCGATAATATTACATGGAAGGATGTTCTATTTACAGGAAAGTAGAGGATGTTCCTTATGCTTTATCGATTTTAGTACGTATAATTATATAGAGCGGGTTGTCCCTGTAATTTTATCTCGTTGCTATTCTTATTTTGACTATACTTCTGGGATAAATATGAATAAGTATCAAATTCTGGGAGAAATCTCAGTTAAGTATCACACTTTTTATGTGTTATCTTGTAGTTTTTATATGATATCATAGCCTTGTATCACTGGCGTTAAAATCACATAGATCCACGATCTCGTTCTAGTCATTTTTTCTTAGAGTTCAGTAATTTCAAGTTTTCTAAATCACATATTTATGTTGCTAGCATCGCAATTTCAGTCGTCGGAGTTGACAATGAAGAGATCTGGCAAGTTTCATTTTGCAAATTCATGTTAAGAATGTGGTCGAAAAGAGTCACTGAGTGAGTGAACCTTATCCATGATTCACTTTTTAGCTTTTGATTTCATTAAGGCTTATTTTTTCTTTGTTTAATTTTTCCAAATAATCTGTTCAAAAGAAATTGTTAAAAAAGCCTTTACAGTTAATTTTGAGAATACTACTTCGACATTCTTAAGTCTAAATGTCATATTTCTGTAGCGAAAGAATTTGCTTTATGCATATAAAGAAGTAAAATTTTGATATAAACACAGTTTTTTTTCTTAGTAATTCCTGAAAATCCATTGGTCAATAAATAACATGATATCATACTCTTCCTTTATAATCTCAAAAACCATGATTCTGGGTGTTTTAGATGAAGAAGCTACAGTTTCTTTGGTTCTCAGTGTTTTAGATGAAGAAGTTATGGTTTCTTTTGTTTGTCATGGTTCAATGTAACAGGCACAATGTCGTAGCTTCTTTGAATGGCTTATTTGGAAGCTTGAGGGTGAATAGAGGGTGAGGATTCTTCGAGGTACTACATAGGGGTAAGGAGGTCTCTTGACTATGCTATAGTCATCTTCTTTTTCCATGCTTTTGATCACCTTTCTAGTAACAACATGTTGCTTTCTCACTTTATCAACATTTTGGAGTTTTCATCACATTGTTCAATCTCAAATACAATGTCATTGATATTGTTTTCATCTTCTTGTTCAGCTCCATTCTCATTGTTGTCCGCTTTAATTCTTTATCTATTAGGGTCTTTAGGTGTTTTCCTTAGCTATTAGAGTTGAGCATTTAACTTATTCCCGACAAGAAAAGGTTACAAAGTATCTTCCCTTCTCTTGAGTTTTTCTAGAATTAAAAGATTTATTAACCCATGATGATAGAGGATACAATTCACATTCCTAGGGTTCTATTGCATTGTTTTTGTCATATGACTGAGATTCTTATTCAAATAGAAAGTGGAATTGACAAGTTCACCTAATTCAACATGGAGTAATAATCTGATATTGTAAAGAAAAGTTATAACATACCTTCCTTTGTACTTAATATACTTTTTTTTATGAAAAAGAGAAGGCATTGCCTTTTTCAATGATCCAAGACCTTGGGACATATTTTCCCCAATTGAAATTCAACTCTTCAGGGTGTAAGAATCATCTCCAAACCCCTTCTCGTTGTACTTGTTTTTGAATTACCGGTGGCTAGTTTGGGGGATTCCAGTCGCGTGGGCCACTCAATCTTCTGAGATGGTCATAATAGGATCTGCAATGTGCGAAATATTCCCATCAAAGCCTTGTGTGAAAACCTGGCTGACAACATTGTTGTACCCTCAAAATCTACAAATGAATGGAAGCCATCCTACATCTCTCAACATTGGCTTACATGCATTATATTCAAGATATCCTTCCAAAAATTTAATTGGGGGTCCCTTTCCTTACTGCTGCTAATTTTCCCATGTCCATTAGTGGAGTGAGAATCAAGATGCTCAAGTTTCAATGTTTCTTTGCTAGTCATGAAGTGGGATACTTAAGTTGAGAATGGGTGGACAAATTGAGTGGAGAGTTAGGTCCCTTTTTTCTATCCTATGCTATGTATGCACAATGGCTTGTTGCCACTGTAAAATCCACAACTTAATGAAGTGGATGGAATTTAAACTCAAGGCTTAAATGTAAACTTAAATCACTAGCTCAAGAGAGGATGAAACAGATCCATAGGTTCTAAGGGAAGAGGGAGCTAGCTTATTTTAGAAGCCATGAAACTTCCTTAGAGTTATGACTGGAGTTGGTTTTGACCCAATCAAGCTACCACCACTTGAAATCAGTTATGAGATTGGATAGGGGCGATGAGGGGAACATGATGATGCCCATATCCCCTCGAAGATAAAGGAATAACAGGATAGAGGATGACTCTTTAGGAAAAGAATGAAGCGATGAAGATGGGAGAGAGATGGAGGAACAAGGAGAATAGAGTATGGATTGAGAGAAAGTAGTGGACTAAGAAGCACAAATAGACTATGTATTTTTCAAAAATGAAGGGACACAATGGAAAATATTTATGCACAACAGAGAAGTATGTAAGATTCTTCTAGGGAATCAAATTATCCTTCTTGTTTTGGTTGGTTATTATTCTAAGAAGTGTCCAAGACTGGTGCAGTTAGTGTGGAGTTACAGAGCACGAAAAGAGAAAGCAAAGGAAACTGTGGAGCTAATTATTAAGCCCCGTGCTCTATGAACCTTGTGTTTTAATCCATGTGTTTCCTTTTTTAGGCCACTAGACTACGTGTTTATGCCTATGAGGTCAGTTGGAGACTCAACGGATGACCAAATCATTTTGTTTCTTTCTCTATATTTGATAAACCACTTGGACAAGGAAATCTGAGTCACTATGGTTCTTGCTTGAGAGTTTCTGACCACATGGATAGTGGAATATAGACCCATGTGGAGCTTACTATTGAAAATTTTGAGCAGTTTTAGTTGATTTCGAGTCCAAGTCATTAATGTCAAGAAATGTCAGGTTCAGTGGGAGCTTCTTGAAGTGAAAGTGTTGAGCATGTTTGCAGTTGCAGTTGTTTATGTCAAGTTCAAGGGGAAGTTGGTAGGTTTGCTAAAGTTTATCACTGATGTGTTACTATGTTGATGCCTAACTTGAGGTCTTGGATGAAGGTAATATCTTTGAAGGAATATGAGGACCAAATCATACACTTCCTTATGTCTATGGAACCTTGGGCCCTGGTGCCCTAGTTATCCCAATAAGGTTCAAGTTTGATATTGAAAGTTGGAAAGAGGGATAGATCCATACTCACTCTTCTCTAGAGTTGTGATGTGGATTTTAAATGCATGTTATGGCATTTGAGTGGCTCTTATACTACTTAAAAAAAAGGGCGATGTGGAAGATATTGGGACAAAGTAATAGCTTATAACTAACATAATCAAATCCATCTTTGGGAAAAAGTTCTTTGAATGGGGGAGTATTTAGTGAATCATATTAAAGTAATAATAAGTAATAAATACTAAATGAGGAAACTAAATGAATAGTCTTAAAATAGTATTAAGTAATCAAAAATAAAAAATAAATAATAAATAACATGATAAATGACTAATTTATTATAGAGGAAGAAATGATTAAAAAAAGAGTAGATACTATAAGGGAATTTAGGAAAAAGATAAATAAATAAAATGTTAAAATATATAGGGCTAAGAGTTAATGGCTTGGTGACAAGTTGAAACTATGCATGGAGATTTTTGCATGGATGAATATAAAGGATAACTATTTAATAAATGCCAAGAAGATAGTGAGATATCTTTTTATTAAGAAATATTGATGTGAAATTATTAGAAACTCGTATAGATAGTTCATATAATGCTTGGTGGATTCTTGTGTTCATTGAAAGGTTGATTGGGATGGGAGTCACCTTTCCATGGATATGGTTGTCGATAGTGGGAGCTCAACATTTATTCATCTAGAATGTAAATGAAGTGATATTAACCATATCAAGTATGACTCTCATAACTCGTTGAACATGAAATCATGGATGAAAATGATATTACTTTTTATTTGTGTAAGGTATACAAAATTATGTATATTGAATTTACTGGGTTGGGCATTATGCCTTCTCTTTTAAGTGCATATACTCTTATTGAAGGAGCACATTGATGGCTTGGTAAGCCATCTAACCTTTCTCTTTTTTCTTTATGCATGAAAGACCAATGTTATGTCCAATGTTTGGTAATAGTGTCATGATCAAGAATTCATCTAATTTGATACCTTATAATTCATAAATGAAGGATTTATATCTCACTTTCTCTACAAAGACTGATCTCTATGGAAATTAATATTTGAACCTTTTCTCTTATCCATGTACATAGATCATTTCTCTTGGTGTATCATAAACATAAAAACTAGCTAAGAATGTCAATAATGAACATGATTTTAGGTTGGCTGCTCTATTGTTTTCACCAAGTAGGCACACAAGGATTGGTTGTTTTTCTTTCCTTCATGTTCTACATTCTTTTATGTTTGAAATGATCTATTCTCAAGAGCCAATTGAGAGACACACCTAATCCTATATGTCATACACATATATGCGTGTGTTATATTTGTAAACATTAACAATTGTCATCTTCTTATAATTACTATTTAGATGCAAATTTCACATGAGAGAATAAATTAACATGAAAGAGTTGGAATCAAGAAATCTTATGTGGAACTAACTTTCTAATACACTTTCTTTATGGCTTGTTTACAAGTGAAAATTTTCCTCTTGCAAAAAGAGATCATCACTCAATCAAGGTCCCAAGTATATCTATACTTGTTTTGTATTGTAATGCCCATTAGACGATAAGCTCAATTTCCACCAAATGGATTCTAAAATTGAATTGACAATGATCCAATTTGAATGAAATTAAACTAAGCAATTCTAATCGATGATGATCTTAATACAGATATAAATATTATTATAATATATTATCTATTCCTTAATGGGAAAACATATAAATAACATGAAATAAAATTTTATAAATTGATCATTAAACGATAAGCTCAATTTCCACCAAATAGATTCTAAAATTGAATTGACAATGATCCAATTTTAATGAAATTAAACTAAGCAATTCTAATCTATGATGATCTTAATACCTATATAAATATTATTGTAATATATTATCTATTCCTTAATGGGAAAAAATATAAATAACATGAAATAAAATTTTATAGATTGATCATTGAATTAAAAAAAATAGCTCATTTTCCTTCCTTGAAAAAAGGTATTCAAAACATGTATCATTACTTTTTAGAGAAATAATTTTCTGAAAATGTAATATCTCATTCCCCTTGTATTTAAAATTTGCATTTATCGACACATATTAAGTCATGGTAAAGAGTTATATATAGCATATACACAAATAATGGAAACATGTTTAATAATAATACAAAAACACATTCAATGATTTCAATCAATAATATCCACCTCATCAATTTATATCTTCAATTAAAATTGTACCAATAGTATATGATGTCAAGTCGAAAGATCAACAATTCTCAATACAAATATATTCTGGTAGATACAAGAGAAATCCAATAAAATCACAAAAAATCATTATCATAATTAAAATAAAGAAAATCTCTCACAACAGATTATTCCAACTAGTATAGCTCGAATATTATCCCCTCACGAACCTCCTATTTCATTATTTCATAGACGTTTTTTTTTAATAAATTGATTAATTTTCGTGCTCTAACAATTATCCTTTGCCAACTTTTTCAATCCAAGAGTGCCATATATTTGACATCTCCTAACGAAGAAGTGGATTGTTTTCCTTTTTTAGTTCTTTTGGCCTTAAAGTATTCTTCCCATTGATTATACAGATTCAAATTCTAAAGTATTCTTCCCATTGATTATACAGATTCAAATTCTAGGGTGGAGTTTAATGATCAAGGATCATCTCACATTGACTAATTCTCCCAGCAATATTAGAATTTTTTTACCTTATACTTAGGAGAAAAATTAGCAATAGCATTAATACATTCAGTTGGTAGGACGATGAATTCGTTAACATCTTCATGCTTACACTTGGTAATTTGTAATATTCTTTCTTTACTAGTTTTACACTTTTCTTGTACATCCTTTATACATATTGTAGTGGGTAACACTATTTCAGAGATCCTACATAAGGCATGCCATAACACTTCATAATATCTACGTCACAAGTATACCATTTATTCGCGTCTTTGACCCATTCCTTAATATTTTCACAATATGATGCCCAATGATCCAAAGTTCTTTGTATTTCTCTGCATTTTTTGGTAATCTAAATAATGCTTTTTCAACTTCTCTTTTTCTCCCAAACAATTATCCTATCAATTTTTTCTTCAGAATTTTTTTTAACATTCATTTGGAATTTAACCCTATTTGTACACCCCAATATATCATGAAAAGTTGAAATATTTTACTCACTTTTTTATATAAGTTCAATTGAGTTCGATTGAGTTCAATTGAGTTCGATTGAATTGACCATTAATCATTATGGTTTCTTGCTTAAAGAATTATATTTCTTTTTCAATATTTTTTTTATGTTCTGATTGTGCCTATAGAGAGTTTATTTGTTAAAGAAAGGTAATGATCTGTAAATTACTGGGGACATTTCACTAGAAAGGTCATGATAATAGATCTACTAAAATATATTAGAAAATCCAAAAACTAAACTATGAGGTTTATTTCTCTTTAGATTTATGGATTTGTTAGTTATTGGTTATTGTGCACGCATGGAAATTATAATTATGGAGAAGATAGAGAACAAATAGAACAATCACCCAAATACCACAATAACACATGATATGACCTAGGAAACCTTTTTGAGAGAAAACTTAATTGGAAGGTGAGGTTGCTCCACTCTCTTTTTCTCTAAATAAAAATGGATGCAAGTAAAAAGAAGTGAGACATGTGGCCCATGGACTGATACATTATACAAAACATTTATGTTTGGTCTATCCCTATCCACTCTCAATTACTTTGCTCATTTATGGAACAAATGCATTCAAGTATAATGGAACCTCTTTTCCTCTTAGTAAATTGGTTATAACACAACCATATAGCCTACTATTGGTTAATTTTGACTCATTTGAATCTTATATAGAGTTTCAATATTAACTCTTCTTGAGTTTTATTTTTCCTAATAATGTGTCTATCCCATTTTCCATTGAATAATGGGGGCCGACAAGACGCCCTCTTGAATCATAGTGGTCAAAATAAGAAGGTCAACTTCTTGGTGGCATATTCTTGCATTTTCGGAAAGGTATCTATGTGTAGAATAACATTAGGGGATGCATGCTTGAGAAATAAAAATTCCCCCAAAAATTCTATTTGAGACCTCAAACTACTTTCGAAAGGTTTCAAACCCCAATTTTCCAAACTAGGATCTGTAGGTAAAATTGGTCATGTGAGTCGATTCCTCTATTTTATCCACTTTAAAAGATGATGAAAAAAATATAATGATTAAATCTACATTGAACCTCTCCAGTTTGCGAGGATTTTTTTCCCAAAAGGATTATATTGAATGAAGTGAGGAAAATTTTCCTCTACTTTCTCCCCAGTGTACCATTTAGGTTTACCTAGAAGATTTCCTTTCAACCAAATCTACCAAACTCCATGCTACCCTTGCCTTATAGTTATAGAATTATTTTGAAAACCATATCCTCTATCAACGTTTCCTGAGAATTTGGTGCCAAATACTCTCCATAAGGTAAGAATTGTTCCTCTTCTTTATCGAGAATAGAAGGCTCATAGAGTTTCTGATTCTCTACATTTACCATTGAGTAGATGCACAGTATGGGGGTATGACAAGTATATAGGTGTTATCTCCTACCCTCTCTAGTATCTTAAAGGAACCATAATAAAGAGCCTTGATTTTCTTAACAGGTCCTTGTAGCCTCTCCTTGTTCAATTGTAATCGTACTTTGTCTCCCACCTTGAAGGTCTTCTTTGTCCTATGTTGATCATGCCCGACCTTGTCTCTTGCACCTATAAATATATTTCTCTGATCTTGTCCACAATTTTTTCCCTTAAGGTGTAATAGCCCTGAGTTGATTTTCCATGTAAATTGAAGGACATTATAAAGGAAAAAATAATGCCAAGGTCATGGGACACATAATCGAAGATGAATGGAGGGAAAGACATAAAAGTGGGTATCACTTGTGGTTAATTAATGGATATGGAAATTGGCATTGGAATTAATAAAGAAAAAATGAAATAAATGGAAATTTAATATAAGAAATAACAGAAAATAGGAGAAAAGGAAGATGAAGAGACAAGAATACACATGCAAGGAAAATTAGAGAGAAAATAAAGGAAGATGAAATAAAAGAGGAAAAGAAAGGAAGAGAGACCAAACATCAATGATAAAAAGGCATCTGAGTAACAATTGACAACTTTTGATAAGCTTTATATTAGTTTCAGAAATCCGACTCCAAGGAGGAGGAAGAGAACACTTGGACACAAGCAAGCAAGAAATCAAAGGATGAGAAATAGGAAGTAAGGGAGAACAAGGAGAAGATTGGAAAAGAAACTACAATAGGAAGATTTTGCAGGTAACAGGTTCCATGTGTGATTTCCATGCTGAGATTTGAATGCATGGTGCATGTATTTGGTTTACATGATTGCTTTGCTATTAATGGCATGGGGCTTGCCTGGGTTGACAGTGGTTACAACCTTTCCTTGCCATTTCCTAGATAGCCATGGTGTGATGGGATTCATTCTTGGTTGAGATTTGGATTTCCCAAAGAGATTGGATCATGGTGAGGTGATCTCATCAAAATCCAAAGGGTTCGGGATGGAGACGGTTTCTCCAGGAAGCCCTTGACACGCAGGTGGAGGTAGCAAAATTCCTCTAGGTATGCTGAATAAATTATGAGGCATCCAATATTTTGTTGGTTTTCTGATTTATGGACCGATTTAGGTGAAATCACTGTGGTTGAGGGTTGAGGTGGTTTAGCCTTTGGATGCCCTGGTTGGTTCTGTTTTGTTTTATCCCATGAGATCCCACATTCATGCTTGGAATATGGCACAAGGCTGATTAGATGAAAGAGGCATTTGGTTCGGCCCAAGCTATGGTTGGGTGGCACGTGGAAGTCCTTCACTTGGTTGGCTTTATGTATATGTTATTAAGTGTTATTTCCTATTGAGATCAATGAGCACATGTATTGGTTATTGTGTTTATTTTTTGACTGGTTTGTCATGGCTTCATGATTGTTATAGGCATGGTTAAATGATGTTATTTTTTTATGGATCTTGTTCAAGATTCGATAAGTCATTGAATGGTTATATGAATGTATGAACTAACAAGTGTTGTTGCATCTAGCTTCAGAGGGAAGTGATACATATTGACGATTATCTGCTGAAATAAATGAGACAATGATCATATACGCATTCATGACCTGTACCTACTATGTTTACCATATGTTTGTTGAAATGTTTATGATGTGTTTGGCATGTTTGGGCAATATTTGAGCCTAATTATAGGTTATGCATACTTGTGATAATTTTAGAGTTGATTACGGAAAGTTCTGGGCAGTTATGGGTAGTGGCATGTAGGCTATCCTTGAAAATGTGGCATTGATTCCGCAGTCACAATATCTTAACTGAGAAATTTTGGTTGTAGTCACATGAAGGAAGGCGTGTGCATGCGGCTGGAGCCTTCTTGCCACATGGAATTCTTGGCATGTGGTGAGCTCCAGTATTGTAGCAATAATGCTACAACTCCTGGAGCTTCATGTCTCTTAATTTTATCAACCCGGTAGTTCGTACAAACTTGGAAGCGACGGTGCTGTATGCACAAGTACTAGCTCTTGTCGCAGCTGTCACTTGGTCAGCTGGCACAAGTCCGTTAGGGCTCAAGCCAACTTCTATAGGCTCACAGAAGAAGCTTTATCAATGATGGACGAAAGCTAACTCAAAGGAGACTAGTCTAATTGCAGAAGGAAACTGGAAACCAATAAAGCATGGAAACCCTAATTTGACTAGCTAGACCCTAACTATGCAAAACTGTGAATGAAACAACTACCAATAATGCCGTTACTTGTAGTGAACTGAAATACATGCATCTAAGCTACTTGCATCTGAAAAGACATGTTTTTGTATTTTTTCATTAAGTGGTTGGAGTTATTGTGATGATGCTTTTGATTAGGGTTTGGTTGTGCAGGAGCGGTTGGAATGGAAGGAAAGCATGGGCAAGGTCAGGATGGCTAAGGGAGGTCCCAGAGGGTCTCCAGCATCAGTCCCCAGAAGCCTACCACGTTTGGATGCTCAGCAACCGAGTTTGCAGGTTTCTACAGGAAGTCTGCAGGGGATCCTACAGGAAACTCAGGGATTTCTACAGGAAGTCTGTGCAATTCTACAGGATGATTGGCCGTGGAAGTTTTGGAAGATGGTGAAGTGTTGGAGTGGCGTGGGATGATAGGTGAGATGGAGCTGGAGCTGGTGATGGCTCAGGAGCAGAGGAATCAGATGGAGGAAGAGTGCATGCAGAGGTTTGATGATTGGAAGGATGGGATCAACGAAAGTGTGAGTAGATGGAGCTAAGTGAATAATGGATGACTTGGAGGGTAAATGAGTTGGACAGAGGCTGAATAGGACTTGAGGAGAGATCAAGATGAAGAAGAAGAAAGTGGAGTGATAAGGAGCAGCGTAAATGAAACAAATGACTTATGCACCAAAACGAGAAGTTCATTAACCTATGATAACTGTGCCATGAAACCTATGAACAGAAATGGAAAACAAGAAATGAAACTTATGCGTGGGAGTGAAATGTAGAAGTATGGTTCAATGTCAAAAATGCATGGATGGATCTTCAATGAAAATGTTTATGTTGCAGCTTGCATGGAAAAGAGAAGAACTGCGTTTCTTTTTGGTGGTTGGTCATGGACTGCACCCCAATCCCTAACAGAGATGGCAGTGAGCCTTTACAACCTTTTTGCTGGAGCTCCAATGATTTATAACTATCCTCCTATCGAACTTAAGGAACTGAAAGCAAATCACCATAAACTAATCCTATCTAAACTTATGAAAAAGACTAAACTAACAAACTGTAAATTCGAATTGCATGTGAAAGTAAACAAACTCAAAGTGTTGGAACGAAATGAAAACACATTACAACACAGAGGATATCTATTGCTCTCAGGTTGGGCCCTAACCTGAGAGCTATAGCTCCCTTAGAAACTCAGAATGATACCAAAATCTGACTGCCTTTATTCATAAACGAAAGTCTGATGACATGCCAAAATGGCTTACAAAACCGAGCTGTAGCTCGTACTTCCAAATTACAAGAATAATCCCAAGGTTCAAAAAGCTTCTATCCAAGGCTACGGCCTCAGTATTTATGCAAAAACGATCATCCAACAGGTGTCCTTGATTTTAGGAGCTCGGCTGTCCAACTGAAGTTTGACTGCTGATCCTGTAGGACAGTCATAACTATTGTTCCTGTAGAACAGTTATAACTGTTGTTCCTGTAGAACAGCTGGCTGCTTCTAAGCTTGGTGGGGAGATGGATTGTAGTTTGGAGCTATGGTGGGAATCACGAGGAAGGTCCCCAAGACCGTGGACATCCTCTCCTAAAAACCAGCAGTGCCACATCATTGTCTCCTTGTCTCCTTTCTCGTTGTCTTTTCTCCCTTTTAATGCCAAAAACCTGAAAGCATCATGCATTAGTCACGTAGATAGAATGTCTACCCTTCTTCCTACAAACAACATGAATAAACCAAGAAATGAATGCATAAGCAATAAAAAATGAATGGTTTGAGCAGAGCAAGTAGGCCAAATGAGCCCAAATTGTACCAAAAATTGGGGCTCATCATCACCCCCAAGCTAAACTATTTGCTCATCCTTGAGCAACTTAGTCCAAATCTTCATCCTTCATTGCTTTGACTGCTTCCCTTGTATCCCAAGGCTCTGTGGTGGTGTCTTCTCTGTGGATATGAAACCCTGCTTTCCTGTTCACCTCTTCCCATTGTTGACTGTCATCCTCCTCTGTATTGCCTTCAGTCAGTCCTAGCAGTAGTGGTGGGCTGAGTTTAAGGCCAATCCAGCTGGCCTGGAGGCTTCGCATGGACTTCTTGTAAATTTCAACCCTTGCCAAAGCTTCCCTCATCCGAATGGGTGTGTGGTACTCTCTGATTTTCAATCTATGTGCCAGGGTATTCCATCTGCGTGCACATGCATGGGCAGCACTTTCCCCCAACAACCTTTCCATGTCTTCAAAGTGGGCTATGGCTTGGGCCTGTTGGTCCATAAATCTCAAGGAAGCTGTGGGATCTGTAGCCAACTATTGGTGGGCTGAGTTGAGTGCCACCGGATCCTCTTCTTCTGGTCGAATGAACAGTGGTTCACTTACTTCTCGGTTCATGACCGATTTTGCTTCAGCTGCTCTCTGATCCTCATGGTTTAACCATGAGGCAAGCACCATCAATTGCATATCACCCAAGGCAACATTGGGATCCCAGGAGACTTCATTAGGCAAAGCCAAATTGTGGAGGTAAAACTCTGCTAATTTGGCTTTGTCCTCAGACGAACTAGTACTGCACAATTCAGAAAATTGTTGTGGATCTTGGATATGTGAAATACCTCTTTGTGCCAAGGTGTTTATTTGGAACTGCAACCATTGATCTTTTAAGAACAATCCATAGGATTTTGCAGGTGTTCTGCACTGAATTGCCTCCATGGCCCAACTGGCCATACAGGCCAATTGTGCTTCCTTTTGTTGCAGCTGTTCTCGTAGGGCTTGCACTTCGATTTTTGTTTGTTGTTCTGTTTCCTGTAGAAGTGTCATTGGCCCTTCAAGACTGGTGGTCAGCTCCTTTTTGCCTTCTTTTTCATTTGTGATGTCCTTGGAGGATGTTCCTGCCCCTGCCTTTAGTTCGTGTAGCTGCAATTTCAGTTTCTGATTTTCTTCCTGTAGAAGCACACGTTGGCAATTCGCCACATGTTTGGCCATGGTGAATTCACTCCTGACCTCCCTGAGTTGATCTTGTAGAGGGCCTATGTCCGCCACCCCCTTTGATTTGGCGATTTGCATCCATGTGTGGGAACAGACTCTTTCTTTCTCTAGTTCAAAAAATAGAGGTACAATAAATTTCTGTGGTATGATTTTGCCTGCCTCTAAAAATGTGTAGTATGAATTCAGATTAGGTGAAGGGCTAGGTTCTGGTATATGTTCCCTTTCTATCTCTTCAGGTGGTTCTACCTCACCCTCCCTTGGTGGTGATGAGAGTCCTTCTCCTTCCTTCTTTTCCGTTTCCTGTAGCCGGGCCAGAGTATCCTGTAGAACATTTTCTGCTTCATGTAGCCGTGTTTGTTCAGTCAACAAGTCTAACCTTTCTTGCCATGTATTTTTCTTTGGACTCCCTTTCTCGTAGGTGACTGTGATCCTGGAGGGTGACTTTTCTTTGGGAGAAGCAGGTGTATCTTCGATGACAATCGGGCTGCTGGATTGAGCCTGTGGCTTGCCCGTCTTTATCCTAACACTTCTTCGAGCCTTGAAGTATAGAGGGGTCTCCCTCTTCCTCTTTCCTTTTGGCTTAGGTGGCGTGCTGAGGCCAGCTAATACAGCTGCTGCCTCTCGTGCCAGAATATCCACCTTTCTCTCCTTGGGTTTCACCTTTTCGGGGCTTCCTGTAGAAGCCTGTTTCTGTAATTTCGGGCTTCCTGTAGAAGCCTGTTTCTCAGTGATTTTTGGGCTTCCTGTAGAAGCCTTGGTCTTTGCTTTTGGGCTTCCTGTAGAAGCCTGCTTCTCACTGATCTTCGGGCTTCCTGTAGAAGCCTTTGTTTTTGTTTTTGGGCTTCCTGTAGAAGCCTGTTTTTCAATGATTTTCGGGCTTCCTGTAGAAGCCTGTGTTTGTGTTTTCAGGCTTCCTGTAGAAGCCTGTTTTTGCTTTCCTGTAGACACAGGTGTCTCCACCTCGGCTTGCTTGCCTGCTTGAGTTTTGCTTTTTGCTTTGGGTGCAGGTGTTGTTGAGGTACTTGGGCTGACGTGGACCACCTCTGCTTTGTTCATTCTGCTCTTCATCCTCTTTTCCCTTGCCGACAGGATAGGTGTGCCACCCTTTTCTTTGTCCTCCTTTCCCTCATGCTTCTTCCTCTGTTCTCCCTTCTGTACTGTTGTTGGGGTTTCTTGGCCTTCTTCTCTCTGTTCCTCGGCCACAGCTTCGTGTTCCTCACAGCTGGAGGAACCCGTTTCCTCGATCAACATTTTAATATCCCCATCTTTTGTTAAATTCCGGAAGGATTCCCATGAGAGGGGGACCTTATATGAGTGCAATGCATCCTCCACAAGAAGCTTGTTAAGCCCATGGTGGGCTATCTGATCTGGTATTCCCTCTCTCAGCTTTGTAGCACACTCCATTAGAGACTGCAGGAGGTAATAAGGGATGCTCAGTTTTTGTTCTACAGGAAGGTCAATTCGGTTCCTCAACTCAGTGAGCAGCCGAAAGTGATATGCATATACGATGCTGAAACGGCCTTCACAAATAATATATTTCATGATTTGCAAACTGACTTCATTCCAAGGTGGTGACAGGCTCATTCTTCGCACCCCGTTTTTGTCCTCCGAGAATTCTTCCTCAGGTGGGAAGAATTCCTTCTTTGCCTGCTAACTCAGCTTTCTCTCCTCTTTATCCCACGACAGACCCATAGGAAGTTCTGTGATCTGACTGATATGTTCTGGGGTGAGTTTGAGGCCTAGACCTCTGAAGTTTATCGTGGCCAGTGTCTGAGATTTAGGCTTCAGAGCCTGCAAGAATTCTTCGGCCACTTCATCATTGTAACCCTGCAGCTTATCACAAAAAGGCATCCATTGTGCTCTGGTGAAGAGCTCTACCACTGCCGGGTTTCTCCTTAGTTTAGTTGAATCAGTGGGCTCCCGTCTTATAAACCCACCTAGCATGATGAACACGGTCGTTTCAATTAAAGGTGGCAGATGCAAAAGAGATTTGGTCTATGAAGACAGAGCATGCACATAAAAAATTTCAACACAGTCTACTTATACCAACATCCTGTAGAACGGTAGCAAAGGCACAACAAACAACAATTCCACCAATATCTTTATGACCCGACTGTGGACGATGGTCTTGCCACTTCTAATAACCAGTTACATTAAGAGTTCAGGGTTACCTCTTTAATTGGCCACCTTTTTCGTGAGGCACCCGCTTTCCTGTAGATGACTGTGTTCCTGTAGACTGCGTTCCTGTAGACTGCGTTCCTGTAGAACTGCGCTCCTGTAGAACTGCGTTCCTGTAGAACTGCGTTCCTGTAGAAGCCGTGCGCAATTCTCGGGGAGGACTGTAGTTGGCCGCGCTCGAGGTGTGCTTTACCGGCGTTCTGGTAGCCAACAGCTCGGCGTATCAAAGTGCAGAGGAGATCATAATAGCCACCCGAGTTTGAAGTGTTGGATTATAAATGTAGGTGCATGATCTAGCCAATTAGATTTTGAATCGGTGCAATCCGTGGCGCGGGGGATGAGCTGTCCCTGCCGGACCGTTGGGCGACGTCATCCACCATCCGCCTTCGTCTTCGCTTGCTGCCACATTCATTTTCACAGATTTGCCGCCGCCTTTTCCTGTTAAACTCATGCTCTGACGAGAGTGTTCTCACGTGCGTGCAGTTCAATCTCTTTGTCGTGGCCGCCACCCACACATCCAATTACACATTAACTAGCCGACGTGGCCAGTCGACTGGCCATACGGCCGCTCAACCATTCAATTTTACACCATGCAAACAATTTCAAAGTAAGATTCATGCGATTTAATGGAAGGAAGGGTTGAGACACTTACCTATGTGGCTGCACACGATTTTTCAGTTCCTGGACGATGGTGAGCGGATCTACCTGCTGCATGTAACTTACACAGACCCGGAGGCTCGTGGTTACAGGCTGCCGACGATGGAGTGGATGTTTTGCTTGCGTGCATCCGCGTTTCATTTCAGATGGCGGTGCTGAGAATGGTATCCACTCGAGCAGGTTGAACTGTTACAGGATCCCTGCGAGGGGTCTCGTAACAGCCCTTTCTCCTTGGGTGCATGCTGCACGATGGCGCTTTTGGCCTTTCAATCACGTTCCCGGAGCTCTTTGATGTCTGCGGTATGAGATCCAGCATTTGTTTAGCTTTGAAAATGGCTTTTCCCACGAGAACTCATCGATTTTCTTTGGTGGTGCAAGGATCTTGGCCGCATGTCGACAAGGATGGTGGAGCGAGGTGACAACAATGTGCAAGGGTGCCAACAGAGGCTTGCATGCATCCAAACCAATCCATAGTTGCGAAATCTCTTTTTCAGATGAATTCTGGCCGTCCAAAACTCCTACAGGAAGTTTCCTGTAGAACACAGAGCTTCCTGTAGACAGTTCGGCCTTCTTGTAGAAAGTCTGCACTTTCCTGTAGAAAATCCGCGCCTTCCTGTAGAAAGACTGCGCCTTCCTGTAGAAAGACAACATCTTCCTGTAGAAAGACAACATCTTCCTATAGAAGACTCAAACCTTGATAAAATTGCACATACCTTGAAAAAAAACATGGGTACTCTTGGAGGAGGTGCTGGTGAGGTTCTTTGATAGTATGATAAGGACCCCTGGCTGTGAGTTGAAGGGCTTCCTCTTCTCCATAGAGCATCTGCAACCTGCATGCAATTTTACCATATTTTGCTTATTGTTTTTTTCTTTTTTTTCTTTTTCTTCTTTTTTTTGAAAGATAACAGGGGCGCCTCAAAGAGGTTTTCACCCGTGCTATCTGCCCTGAGCGCCTCAGAGAGGTTTTCACTCAAGGATCTTTTTCACCTTTTCTTCTTTCTTTTTCTTTGAAAGGCAATAGGGGCGCCTCAATGAGGTTTTCACCCCTACTACCTGCCTTGGGCGCATCAGAGAGGTTTTCACCCAAGGATCCTTATTTGTTTATTTATTTATTTTATTTTTTTTCAGATAGTTTTCTTCAGGGTATACCGGAGGCAGAGGCAGTACCCTTCTCTATGACCAATACAGATTTCTCTATAGTCTTAATGAACTCTTGTCTTGAGAGAGGTCTCCTGTAGATCTTCAAACGATGCCCATTGACAAGCATGGGAATGGCTTCCTCATCAATGGTTCGAATGAGGACAGATCCATTGTCATGGCATTTCTCCACTGTATATGGTCCTAGCCATCTGGTTCTCAACTTCCCCTTGAAATCTTTGTATCTAGAATCATACAACAAAGCCCAATCTCCCGGCTGAAATTGCTTGTCATGGAGATGTTGGTCATGCCACACCTTTCTCTGAAGTTGAACCACTTCTGAGTGAAGGAGGACCTGCATTCGGTGCTCATCCAGGCCATTCAGCTGCAGCAGCCTTTCTTGTTGTGCATGGCTGAGATCTAGATCCAGCTGAGCTGCCATCCTCAAAGTGTTGTATTCAAACTCAATGGACAGCAAAGCTCTCTTCCCATAGACCATCTCATACGGTGTGAAGCCAGTGGTGGTCTTCCAAGTGGTGTTGTAAGCCCATGTGGCTTCAACCAGGCGATCTGCCCAGTCCTTTCTGCTACTGCTCACCACTTTAGTCAAGATCCCTTCTAATGCTCTATTGGTGACTTCCACCTGCCCATTTGCTTGAGGGTGATAAGGGGTGGAAGTCCTACGCTTGATCTTGTGATGAGCTAGGAGATCTTCAACCAGGTTGGAGGTGAACTGGCTCCCTTGATCGGTGACCAGCTCTCTTGGATAGCCAAACTTATAGAAGATGTTCTCTCTTAGGAACTCGGCCGCCTTTTCTTCTGTTGCTGCTTTGATTTCTTTGGTCTCTGCCCACTTTGTCAAATAGTCAGTACACACAATGATGTAAGTCCTTTGCCTCGAAGAGGGGTTGATTGGGCCCACAAAGTCCATGCCCCACTTCTCAAATGGCTCCAGAGTCACTTGAGGTTGGAGAGGCATCTCATCCCTTTGGGTCGGTTTCCCCATTCTTTGGCATTGGTCACACAGACTGACATATCTTCTGACATCTTGATGAAGTGTGGGCCAATAGTAGCTTGCCTGCAGGATCTTGAAGGCAGTTCTCTTTGCTGCAAAATGTCCTCCACAAGGCCCATCATGACAAGTGAGGAGGATGTCAAAGACTTCCTCCTCCGTTACACAACGCCTTAAGATCTGATCGGGGCCAAGCTTGAATAGATTGCCCCCGATCCAAGTGAATGAGGCACTTTTTCTGATGATTCTGCTCTTCTCTCTGGAAGATAGGTGTGGAGGGAACTGTGCTGAAACAAGATAGTTTGCTATATCAGCAAACCATGGAGAGAGTACTGAAATAGCAAATAGATTTTCATCAGGCATCTGATCGTCCACTGTTCCACCCTCATCTGCAGACAAATCCAATCTAGATAAAAAGTCAGCAACAACATTTTCTCTACCTGGTTTATCAACAATGGTTAAATCAAACTGCTGCAATAAAAGTAACCATCTAATAATACGGGCATTCACATCTGGTTTATTCATTAAATATCTAATAGCAACATGGTCAGTATGTACAAAGGTCTGGTAACCAGTAATATAATGTCGGAAATTGTTCAATGCACGGACCACAGCCAAGAATTCTTTCTCGGTTATAGTGTAATTCAGCTCAGCTTTGGACAAGTTTTTGCTAACAAAGTAAATGGCATATGGAAGTTTCTGCTCAACTTGTCCTAAAGCTGCACCTATGGCTTTGTTCGAGGCATCAGTGTGGATGTGAAAAGGTAGGGCCCAGTTTGGACCTCTCAGGATTGGGGCTGACACCAACTTGTCCTTTAATGCATTTAAAGCCCTCTGACAATCGTCAGTCCAATTAAACTCCACATCTTTTGCCAACAGGCCAAACAATGGCAAGGCTAGCTTGTTGAAATCTTTAATGAATCTCCGGTAGTATCCTGCTAATCCCAAGAAACTCCGGACATCCCTGACCTTTTGAGGAGGTGGAACCCTCTTGATGAGAGCAATTTTGTTAGGATCCACCTGCAATCCTTGGAAAGAAATGGTATGTCCTAGCACGGTCCCTTCAGTCATTAGGAATTCACATTTTTCAGGACTAAGGGACAAGTTCATCTCGGTGCATTTGGTTAGGACTTTCCCCAGGTTGGACAATGCTTCCTGGAAGTTGGCCCCATAAGGAGTAAATTCATCCATATAGATTTCTACTGCATCATGGACCAGCTCCGAGAAGATGCTCAAGACAGCTCTCTGAAAGGTAGCAGGAGCATTTCATAGCCCAAAGGGAAGGACTCGATAGGCAAAGGTACCCCAAGGTCAAGTGAAGGTGGTCTTATCTTGGTCTTCCGGGCTGACTTGGATTTGATTGTACCCGCTAAACCCATCCAGGAAAGAGAAGAACTTCTTTCCTGCCAGTCCATCCAACACTTGATCTATGAAAGGTAGAGGGAAATGGTCCTTCTTGGTAGCTTTGTTCAGTTCTCGGTAGTCCACACAGATTCTCCATTTCCCATTTTTCTTGGGAACCAACACTAGAGGGGACACCCATTCACTATCTGAGATGGGGTAGATGAATCCGGCATCCAACAGTTTTTGCAATTCTTCCTTAACAATGTCCTTAAGGGCTGGATTCATTCTCCTCTGAGGTTGCCTAACCGGTTTACAATCCTCTTTGATGTATATATGATGGGTACAGACCGAAGGATGGACTCCTTTCATTTCCTTATAGCTCCAAGCGAAAGCATTAAGGTGGTTGGCCAACAGACTACACAGCTCCTTTTCCTGGGAAGGAGATAGGGAGGAGCTGATCTTCAATGCTTTCTCAGGACCGAACTCCACATTCTTGACTCTGGGAGTAACAGGGTTGGTTGAACAAAGATCCACTAAGGTGCTAGCTTGGGCATCCTCCACCAACTTCTCTAAGGGTAGTGCACTGGAAGGTGGATTCTGTATCAGGGCCTCGATCAAGTCATCCTCGGTTGGGGGGTCTTTTATAGTGGTATCTAAGGTGCACAGAGGTGCTGAGTACACCTCATCTTCCTCCCCTTCTTCCAACCAGAGTGGTAAGTCATGCTCTAAGGAGGGTTGGGTAGGAGGGTATAGGACTAGCTGCTTGGACATGGGACCATTTTTTATGGTCATGTTTCCTGCACGACAACTTATGTAAGCATCTGCAGTAGCTAACCAAGGCCTTCCCAAAATGAGAGGATATCCAATAAGTTTGGCCTTTGGTTGCAGAACCAGGAAGTCTACAGGGTATTCCCAAGAGTCAATAGAGACCAAGACATCCTCCGCAATCCCTTCGGGAGTCACGGTGGAGCGATCTGCTAATTGCAGTACTGTCGAGGTCTTCCTCAAAGAACCCTGAAGATTAAGCTTAAGCATGGTATCCCTGGTCATCACATTAATGGCAGCCCCCAGATCGATCAAGGTGTGATGTATAATGGTGCCATTGATGTGAACATCTACTACAGGACTTCCAGGATCTAGGTACTTTGGGCAGATGACTTGTCCTAGCATAAGGTCAGACAGCTGTCCTATGACATTGATAGTTGAGGCATCTTTCTTCCGTCTGCCTGGGTGTTTGAAACACTTCTCCTTAACCAGCTTGTTATATATTGGCACATCCTTGATGGCTTAGAGAAGTGGTATTTTTACACACAACTGCTTGAGCTCACCCATAAGCTCTTCCTCCTCTGGGTTGGGTTGTGTGGTGGCTGTTAGTCTCTCAGGAAAGGGTGGAATAACCTTTGGTTCACTTCCCTGTTTATCTTCCTCATCCTCTGGGGGAGGAGGTTGGCGATCTGGTAGAGTCTTTCCAGATCGAAGATTGATCTCCTGGATCTCCACAGCATAGGTAGGGCATGAGGTTTCCCCAATGTATACCTGCTGGGCCTGTCTATTGTTGGGGTTCGGGTTCGGTTGAGCAAGCATTTGAGGCTGCCTTGGAGGAGCAGGAGGTAATGGCTGAGGTTGAACTGGTGGTGCAGGCAAGATCGCAGGAGGAGTGTTGTATTGGGGCCTCCACCCCGACTAAGGTGCATTCCATTGAGGCTGTGGCTGGGCATGTGAGTGATATGAATGAGAAGTAGGTTGAGTGGGGTACTGAGTTGGATAAGACCATGGAGGAGGCATGGACCATGAAGGATGAGCAGGGGGACCCCAGGAAGGCATAGGAGTCGATTGGTTGAGGCTGTAATAAGCTTAAGATGCCCCTTGCATCCCCTGCTGATAAGGTCTAGATCCCTGTGGCCTCCTTTTGTTGAGGTAATAGAGAGGCTCTATGGGAGCTTCTGTCCCTTGGTACATGGCTTTAAACCCAGGTCAGGTTTGACACTGATTTTTGGGATGGTCCTCCTCACAAACGAAACACACTTCAACCGAATGCAATGGACATTCGTTCTTAGGGTGCCTCCTTGTGCACCTAGGGCAGAAGAAAGCCAAGGCTCTCTCAGCCTCTTCTTTCTTTTGCTGAATCCTGAATGTGTCAAGCTGCATGGCAATGGTTTGTCTCACCTCACTCTTAAGATCTTCTAATTGATTTGCGAGCTCATGTTTGGAGAAAGGGACACTAGTTGCGAGGTGGTTTCCTCTACCATGTTTCCGAGCTGCCCTGGAGTGAATTCTAAACACTGTCTTGATGTCCTCATAAGGCAGTTGGTAAATGTCCCCCCCAGCTAACATGTGAAGGGTATCTAACAGGTCTTCAGGGACTCCTCGGAGCAGGACCAACTTGAGGGATTCAGGGTCAAGTGTGCACTTGGCCCGCTTATAGCTTAGTTGGAACCTCTCCTCATAATCCTCTAAGGACTCATCATTTCCCATGGACATCCGAAAGATTTCCCCCTTTGTTTCCTTGGGCCTACAGTAATCTCGGTACTTGGTGTTGAAAGCCTGCTGCATCTGAGCCCAAGTGGTGATACTATTCCCAGGTAAACCCATGAACCAGCGTAGTGTTGCATCCTTGAGAGTGGAAGGGAAAAGTTTCAACTTTTGCTCATCTTCAGTATAGTCATAGGTTCTACAAAGGACAGCAAACTCAAACAGGAAGGTATCTGGATCTTCAGTGGTCAGCCCATGGAAGTGAGGTAAGGCAGAGGGGCTAATGTTCTTCATTTTCATCTCTCCATTGGTCTCTCAGATGGGGAAGGCACCTTCTATTCTCTCATCTTCTCTTCTATTGTCAGCCATAGCTTCAGATGGATTGGTCTCTAACTCTTCTTCTACTATAGGGTCTTTGGATATCTCAGGTTGTTCACCTATAGGTTCTTCTGGGTCACTGTCACCAAAGAAGAGAGAAGGGTGACTCAGTGATGTGGTGGGGGTGTTTGGTAGGAATTTGCCTGATCTATCTCAGTTCCTACGAGGCATGAAATGGAAAAGACTTTCTTTCTCTTTTTGATTGCTTTTGCTTTGCTTTTCTTTTGGTACCTGCAAAACTGAGACAGATTGATCTACAACTAACTATGAAAGATGCAAAATTAACTGAAAGCAGGAAAGAACTAATCTATTTTGCTCAAATGAAATTGCAGAAAGGAAATGCTAGTCTACGCTTGCAGAAAGGAAATGATAATCTATGAAAGCAGGAAATGCTAATCTATGAAAGAAGGAAATGCTAATCTATGAAAGCAGGAAATGCTAATCTATGAAAGCAGGAAAAGTCTATACTACTTTTGCAGAATGGAAATGAAGTAAACTACTCAGCAGAAGGCAAGAGTGAGGAAATAGAAGAAAAGCAACAATTACTAATACTCTGACGCTTCCCCGGCAATGGCGCCAAAAAGATGGTGGGCTCCAGTATTGTAGCAATAATGATACAACTCATGGAGCTTCCTGTCTCTTAATTTTATCAACCCGGTAGTTCGTACAAACTTGGAAGCGACGGTGTTGTATGCACAAGTACTAGCTCTTGTCGCAGTTGTCACTTGGTCAGCTGGCACAAGTCCGCTAGGGCTCAAGCCAACTTCTATAGGCTCACAGAAGAAGCTTTGTCAATGATGGATGAAAGCTAACTCAAAGGAGACTAGTCTAATTGCAGAAGGAAACTGGAAACCAATAAAGCATGGAAACCCTAGGAAACCCTAATTTGACTAGCTAGACGCTAACTATGCAAAACTGTGAATGAAACAACTACCAATAATGCCATTACTTGTAGTGAACTGAAATACATGCATCTAAGCTACTTGCATCTGAAAAGACATGTTTTTGTATTTTTTCATTAAGTGGTTGGAGTTATTGTGATGATGCTTTTGATTAGGGTTTGGTTGTGCAGGAGCGGTTGGAATGGAAGGAAAGCATGGGCAAGGTCAGGATGGCTAAGGGAGGTCCCAAAGGGTCTCCAGCATCAGTCCCCAGAAGCCTACCACGTTCGGATGCTCAGCAACCGAGTTTGCAGGTTTCTACAGGAAGTCTGCAGGGGATCCTACAGGAAACTCAGGGATTTCTATAGGAAGTCTGTGCAATTCTACAGGATGATTGGCCATGGAAGTTTTGGAAGATGGTGAAGTGTTGGAGTGGTGTGGGATGATAGGTGAGATGGAGCTGGAGCTGGTGATGGCTCAGGAGCAGAGGAATCAGATGGAGGAAGAGTGCATGCAGAGGTTTGATGATTGGAAGGATGGGATCAATGAAAGTGTGAGTAGATGGAGCTAAGTGAATAATGGATGAGTTGGAGGGTAAATGAGTTGGACAGAGGCTGAATAGGACTTGAGGAGAGATCAAGATGAAGAAGAAGAAAGTGGAGTGATAAGGAGCAGCGTAAATGAAACCAATGACTTATGCACCAAAACGAGAAGTTCACTAACCTATGATAACTGTGCCATGAAACCTATGAACAGAAATGGAAAACAAGAAATGAAACTTATGCCTGGGAGTGAAATGTAGAAGTATGGTTCAATGTCAAAAAGGCATGGATGGATCTTCAATGAAAATGTTTATGTTGCAGCTTGCATGGAAAAGAGAAGAACTGCGTTTCTTTTTGGTGGTTGGTCATGGACTGCACCCCAATCCCTAACAGAGATGGCAGTGAGCCTTTACAACCTTTTTGCTGGAGCTCCAATGATTTATAACTATCCTCCTATCGAACTTAAGCAACTGAAAGCAAATCACCATAAACTAATCCTATCTAAACTTATGAAAAAGACTAAACTAACAAACTGTAAATTCGAATTGCATGTGAAAGTAAACAAACTCAAAGTGCTGGAACGAAATGCAAACACATTACAACACCGAGGAGATCTATTGCTCTCAGGTTGGTCCCTAACCTGAGAGCTATACCTCCCTTAGAAACTCAGAATGAGACCAAAATCTGACTGCCTTTATTCATAAATGAAAGTCTGATGACATGCCAAAATGGCTTACAAAACCGAGCTGTAGCTTGTACTTCCAAATTACAAGAATAATCCCAAGGTTCAAAAAGCTTCTATCCAAGGCTACGGCCTCGGTATTTATGCAAAAACGATCATCCAACAGGTGTCCTTGATTTTAGGAGCTCGGCTGTCCAACTGAAGTTTGACTGCTGATCCTGTAGGACAGTCATAACTACTATTCCTATAGAACAGTTATAACTGTTGTTCCTGTAGAACAGCTGGCTGCTTCTAAGCTCGGTGGGGAGATGGATTGGAGCTCGGAGCTATGGTGGGAATCACGAGGAAGGTCCCCAAGACCGTGGACATCCTCTCCTAAAAACCAGCAGTGCCACCTCATTGTCTCCTTGTCTCCTTTCTCGTTGTCTTTTCTCCCTTTTAATGCCAAAAACCTGAAAGCATCATGCATTAGTCACGTAGATAGAATGTCTACCCTTCTTCCTACAAACAACACGAATAAACCAAGAAATGAATGCATAAGCAATAAAAAATGAATGGTTTGAGCAGAGCAAGTAGGCCAAATGAACCCAAATTGTACCAAAAATTTGGGCTCATTAGCATGCATGCGGATGGGATGTAAGTTCAGTTGAAAGTGGCCAGCTATCCCTGAGAGGTTTCAATAAGTTGTCTGGTTAGTAGACCCAACTTCCATAAATAGAACATGGATGTTGGGTTATGTCATAGTAACTCGCAGTTCATGTTTATGCTGGAGAGCTTGTAAAAGTGGGTAAATGTTGGGTGGGGTGTTACAGGGTGGTATCAGAGAAGTTTCGTTCCTTGTAAAACTTTCTCTGGTACTGGTGTTATAGAGTGGTATCAAAGCAAGGTTTACAACATTGGACCTCGGGGTGAATGCAGATGGTTATGATTATCATGCATGCGGTTATTGTTTCAGTTTTGTATTGATTCATGCATGACGTTGATAGGTTGTTGCTATTATATATATATATATATATATATATATATATATATATATATATATATATATATATATATATATATATATATATATATATATATATATATATATGTATATGTTGTGCTAATCTGGATTGACTTGTGCAGATTTAGTAGTCTCCCCTAAGATACATTGAGGTACGACTTAGATTATGTCTTCTATTTGGTTTATCTAACATGGTATATTTGCAGGAAATAGAAGGCTAAAACATGAAAAGAAGAATGGTGGATTACAATACACATGACTCCTCTTACCGACCCGAAGTGAAATCAGTGGGCTAAGACAAGTTAGTTTACTAGCAAGGAGAGGAATATTCCCCCAATCTAGAAGATAAACTAAGGAGTCTCAAGGAAGATATTAGAATTTGTAAAGAATATAATAAGAGGTTGATTGAGGCATAGGAAAGAATTGCAAAGGCTCAAGAAAAACAAGTTGAATTAAATGTAATGATTCTTCAAAGCCTTTCAAACATAAAAAACTAGGGACATTTGGGGATCAGTTATGGAGATAGGTATGAGGAAAATACTAATGGGGTGGATGGAAGCAGGTCTCAAAGAAGATACATGATGGATAGTTTTGATACAATGAAGTGTGGAAGACTCTTGGATACACTTGACAAGATGACCGGTACACATGGGCTTTATTCTAGCTCTTATTCCAGGAGACATCATTGTCGTCACCGCCAATATCATAGGAGGAGGGAGTATTTTCCATAGGAATTCAAAATTTCCCAGCCTCTTACTTCGATGGGGAAATGAAGAAAACAAAATATGTAGAAGCATGGTTGCTTGGGATGAATAAATTTTTCAGATTGCATGATTACTGAGAGAATATGAAAGCCAAGATAGATACCTTTAATCTCAAGGGAAATGTAGGTATCTAATGGGAATATGTTAAGCATGTCAGAGGCATCAAGGAAGAGGAGTTGACTTGGGATGAGTTTGAAAGACTCTTTAGGAAAAAGAACCTATCTAAGAGATATTGTGATGGAATGGCCAAGGAGATTTATGAGCTAAGTGTTATGTTTAATAACTAAGTGTTAGATAAGGGCTAATGAGCAGTGTATAATCCAAATCCCCTTCATCACTATAGAACCATCCAAGTTCCTATAGTCCCTCATAGATGCCTCAAGTGAGACTTCACCTACTCACAGGTGATGTTGAAAGGGCTAGTGGTGGAGGGGTTTTGTTGGCTATTTCATTCTACACCCAAGTCTACCCCTTGCATGCCAAAAAATGGTTCCATTATCAAAAGCATAACAAACTAAATATGGTGCAACATGGAAGGATGGAGCAGGTAGCAACAAAAAGTTCCCCTAGTGCACACAAACCACAAGTGGCGCAATTACAAACTTCAACATCATTGAGTAGACATCATTTCCTCCAACTATCACCAAGAATGATGAGATTCCCTTCAAAATAAATGTAGAAACAAGTGGAAGCCTTAGGGCATACATAATTGATTCTATCATAATTGTCACAAGATAGTCTCAATAAATTCCAACGTAGCATTACCCAAGACATACAACTCTACATAACAACCATAATAATGGAATTGGCACAATTTTCCACCACACATGATGCCTTGAAGGTAGATAAAATATAGCTAATGCTTGAGAGAGAACAAGTAGAACAACAAGAATAAAAGCTAAAGTAAGCAATTGAGGAGGTCTTTTACAACCTCCCGATACCATTAATGGAGGTAGACATATAAATGGAAGGGAAAGTAACAAATATTGGGGAGGTCATGCAAGGCCTCGAGGAAAAGATTATAGAGATGGAGTCACAGATGAAGCCAACTATTACACCACAAAAGCAAGAGAACTGTAAAAAGGAATGAACAATCAGTACAATTATTGAGCAACTCAAATGGTTGGATACAAAATGTCGTAGGTTGAATGAAAAAGGACAAAATATATGGACGAAATTTATGGAAAGAGAAAATATTAACAACATAATACATAAAATACAAATTCTGAAGGGAAAATCTCAAAAGATCCACGATAGCTTGGGCACCTTATTGCCCGATAAGCACTAAGATTCCATGAAAGAAAATACACATCTAGTAGAAAAACTAATAATATGAGAATTGAGAAGTAACAATTATTGCAATAATTTGAGATATTATAGGAAGAGGCATTCATGCTCACTAATGAGATTGGAACTATGCATCAAATGGTCAAGCAAGGAATATAAGAAAATGTAGAAAAGTTTAATACCATTATGACCGATGAGCTAGCAGATCATATTCAAGGACAATCTGAGGGCATTCGGACAAAGTTTGCTATAGTAAACTAGAGATTCGAGGCACTTGTTGCGAAGGAAAAGGAAACAATGTCCTCAGTAGCCTCACAAGCAGACCGAGTAGCTTGGGACAAGCAATAGGTGAGTGTTGGGGGCTTGTTGGAGTGGTTTTTTGAGGGAATATTTTAGATAAATGTGTAAATGAGCATCACGTAGAAGGATATAATGCAAAAAAGTCAGCAAATGGTTAGTGAGTGGAAAGTAGAAAATAGTGATAACTGTTATACTTAACTTCTAGCTTTTCCCATATTAAAAATAGATTGTTTGTCGACTTCATGCCTTAATGTAAGTCTATAAATGAATAAAGTTGGAATGCAATAGGGGAGTGAATAGATTTTAGACATAGACAACTTGGAGTATTTGAATGTGGTCGGAGTTCTGTAAAAGCTTTGCATTGTAATATTTGATGTGTTAGGTTGGTGAATCAATAATGGAATTGTAATGGAGACTTTCTACATTTATAAATATACAATTTGGGGTTAATTCCTATGTCCATGCATAATGTGTGGAACTCTTTGTATTTCTCTTGAATATAATGGATTTACTATGCAAAATAGGGATATACGTTTTTTTTTTAATAACTAAGTGTTAGATAAGGGCCGATGACAAATGTAAAATCCACATCCCCTTCATCACTGCAGAATTGTACAGGTTCATATAGTCCCTTATAGATGCCTTGGGTGAGACTTCACCTACTAGCTGGTGATGCCAAAAGGGTCGATGTCAGAGGGGTTTTGTGGCTATTTCATTCTAAACTCGGGTCTGCCCCCTATGTGCAAACACATGTCTTCTCCATGTGCTCGAAGTTGACTTACAATGTTCTTGATTGATGCCATAGAATGATCTGCAGAGTCTAAGTTCTTCATATTGGAGGGTTTCAAAATTGCTTTGGGTGTCTTCAATTTGGCATTATTTACTATTTATGTACCTTGATAGGTTGTACCAAGAGTATCCCATGTCCACTTGGCCTGACTAGTTGCTACAAATTGAGAAAAAAAAAATGAATCTTCTATCCGCTTCTCTATAAGACACAATTCATTTGAATCTTTCTTTCTGTTTTCATCAAAAACTTATGTCTTTGCATTTTTCATTTCCTTTGAAGTTTCCAGCCAAATCTAGTTCTATGAAACCACTTATTATAATATCCCAACATTTCTAAAAATGAAGGGAAATTTTCATTTTTTTTGACCTAAGGTCACAATACTATATGAAGTGAGCTTTGTGACCATACTTGATGATTAATGGAAGCCATTGGCGGCTCCCTTTGGAAATTTCACCATGAGACTAGACCAAATTTCTTACTTTGAATCAAAAATCAAGCTCCCTCTTAAATTTAGAATCCCCTTTTTTGGTTCTTCAATGTGGACAACCTTCTTTTGTTAGCATGCACCCTTCTTTTCTTTGTGAATCAACCCCTTTTTAGTTTTACTTAGCCCTCCTTTCCCTTTCTTTAAACTTTTCTTTCATATATATATATATATATATATATATATATTATCTTCTTCTTCCTTTTTTCTTATACCCTCTTTTATCTTAAATAAATATAAAAATATATCACATTATTTTCTATATTAAAAGATTTATTTTTTATTTCTTTTAAGAGATTTTTATATAGGAAATATAATAATAACTCATTCCCTTCTTAACAAATCCCCCTTTCCATTATTCTTAATACATAGATATTAACACTTACACACTCTTGATAATTAACACTTCCTTTTCCATCTTTTTTTATAGCTTAATTGAATCATTTTAATATAATACTTAGGAAAAATATTTATTACTGGGTTTTAATAACCACTTTTCTCCTAATGTGCCAATGGTGTTGCTTCCACAGTGTAATAATGATATCTAGCCACAAGATTGAATGTGACTAGTTTTCTCGTGGGATTTTCTATTTAAAAGCATCCACTATGTAAAAGTTATTTACAGTACAATGTTTTTCATGGGATTTGTTCAAATCTTCCACACTGTAACTTAGTACGAAGATTCTTCAGTCACGAGACTCGGAGGACTGCTCCGAATTTTGGTGAGCTTTGATCCACATCCCTTTGACTAACGAAATATAGTACTGAATATGTCTGCCTGACTGTCAGATGTTTTTCCCCTAATTTTCCTATATAAGGGAGGAGTAAGTCTCGTTCTGGGCATTCGGAGTGTGAATGTGATTTTGGTTATGCTTTGGAGTTTTTGAGTCCGAGGAGGAAGTTCTTGCTTCCATATCTTTAGAGTTGGATCTGAGAAGCCTGCACATCAGAGTGAGAGCTCTGGTGAGAACCTAAAGTGGCCAGATTCTTATGTTTTTGAAGTCAGTATGTTTCCATAAGAATTCAAGTTCTAAGACAGAGTATGTGAAAGGCCAGGAAGCCTTCAGATAGCTTCCTTCTTTACAAGTCACAAAATCTGATAAATGCCTAAACAGTCTATCTCTGGAAAGGAGCTTCAGAATTTCTCTCTGAATTTGTAAAGAAACTTCTACATAAATATATGAGTATCCATTTTCTGAGCATGATACATTTCTCTTGAGTACATTTTTTGATTTATGCATGTGTTAAAACTGTCTGTTGAGGCAGTATATGTGAGACAAGAAGTTCGCTTGAGGTTCACCAGAGGTTCGCTGAGGTCTAAGGAACACCAGTCTGCTAAAGGCAGGAGGTCATGTGAAGGATGCTAGAGTGTAAAAGTCCAAAGGTTCATGTACAGGTTTGTGTAAAGGTTCATGTATTGATCATAAAGAAGAGACTCAATGAAAGGAAGCTTCACGTCTGAAGCCCCTGCAATAAATTGTCAACAAATTGGTATCAGAGCCAGTAATGTCTGGTTCAATACGATTAGTACTCAAAATCTATAAGTCTCTAAAATGGATAATTCTAGAAGATCAGTCTCTTTCAGAGAGCTTGAAGCTAAAGAACAAGCTGAAGAAAACCCATTAACAGATATGTTTGCCTCATCATCTAAAAGGGTTATAAATTATGTAGAACTTGAATATTTTGAAAGTCAACCTGCACCTAATTGGTGTTTGCCCAGTATCTCCTTGTCAGAAGTATATGTTGACTTCTCTATGTTCCATCTTAAAGTTGTAACTAGAATATCTATCAAAGAAAGTATTAGCCAAATACAAGAGAACTCAGATTCTGTACAAACACTTTCTCTTCTTGACACTAAGAAACTTCAGGCTAAAGCCAAAAGACTAGGAACAAAATATTTGCATCTAGGGTGCATAAGGGTAGGGATCAATCCCTTAGTCCATAGAGGACTAAATAATTTTTTTCTTGTCACAGTCAAAGATCTAACACATAACAAGTATTCAGATTCATTGATAGGAGGAATGGTTGCTCCATTATCAAATTGACCAGTATACTTTGATTGTTATCCAAACATTTCTATATATACATTCGATGAGCACATCAAGGATATTTTACAACTATAGATTCAAACAACAGGGTTTGATATGAAGAAAAAGAGAAATAATATTTCCAATCAAACTCGTGGTTGTTTTAGACACACAAATACCCTCTATCCTATAGTTCTCCATGCTCCCAACAAAGAATCCAAATCTAGTGTGGTTGTTATAACAAATACCCAGAATCAAAAGTTAGAACATCAGATTATTAAATGGGAGGACCTAAGTTTCCCAGAACATTGGGTTGTTAATAACCCAAAGCCTCCAATAATGGAAAACATTATTTCTGCTGATATACAAGAAGGACCATCATCTGTTGTTTATCCTTTCCTAGAAGATCTACAATAGATCGCAGAAGAATCAATTTAGCTTGCAAAGCATCATCCATGTATATTGATCCACAAGTAGTAGATATTGCGAGTTATTTTACACCATATGTAAATTTCCCTCATATAGATCTATTTGAATATGCCCAGATTGTAAATTTTTCATCCCTGTAAGTGATTTTCCCAAGCTGCAATCAAAAGATAAATCTCAGTAGCCTTGCTGAATTTGTCATACATCATAACCACCATCTAAGGACAAGAGTATCTCCTCCTATAACTTCTGTCACTCCATGTCCAAATCCTAAGTGTTCTGAAATACCTTTCCCTCGTGATACTGATCATGTATTAATGATTCATGAGCTTCCATCTTTAGAAAATGAAGATCCCCGCCTCAAAGAAATGTTTAGCAAAATGCGTCCTACTGGTATGCCTCACTATGGTCTAGGATATCTGGAAGAACTTGATGAGATAATCCCTCAATCCAAATTTGACAAATTTGTGCCTTATAATTGTAAGAAGTCATCAAAGCCAGAAATGCACAAGTTCTTTTCGGTTATGGAAGGATGTAGGAAGAATACAATTGATCATCAATGGATGAAAAATATGCTTAATTGGGATTTATACACTCATCCTGAGGATGAATGTTTTGACCTTACCACTCCATACCCAGAAAAAATCAGATTATCCCATGAATGGAAAACATACATGCAAAAGAAAAACGTCTGGTTGTCTTTTATGAATGGAAGGGGAAGTAAGAAAATACAGAGGTACAAATGGCAAATGTTGAATCATCCTCAACAAAACATTATTGGACTATCATAGATGGTAGTAAAATTGAAAATCCTACCACCTTCCCTCCTTGCAAAGGCATTGTATTAAGAGAAGCACAGAACATTGCTAAATCCATTATGTTGGTCATAAAATATGACAGTGTGCTTGGAATTGATGGTAGGATACAGAAAGCCAATGAACAGATAAACTGGACAAATACAACAGTTAACGGGCTAGAAATGAATTGTGCAAAGTCTATTGAAGTTAAAAAATATTTTGACAGTATACAAGTCTATGTAAATAGTATTAACAGAACTCTGAATGATGTGAACTATTCCACTACTGTATTGAAAGGTTTTGTTAAAGAATCCTTAACAAGGATAGAAAATGTTGAAAGGAAAGTAGATATCGGAAAACAATGTACTCAGGAATCTATTGAAGAACTGTCTAAAAATTTTGATAAACTTCATATAGCCCCCAAAGACAAACCGATTCTTGTTTTTTCTCTATTCAAGAGATCTGTAAATATTCAGCATCCTGTTAAGCCTGTTGATAGATTTCCTTCTCTCTTCCCTAAAGAAATGGCCGAAGAAAAATCTGAGCCAATGACTATCTCCTCATTATTTAAAGAAGTAGAGAAACCTAAAAGCTTAGAACCACATCTGTTCCCTATCTATGACCATCTCCAAAGTCAATATACCAGGTATCCAACACCTGATCTCAGTGGAAAAGGGAAACTTCCGTAAACACATAACTTCCATCCTGAATCACACAGAGAATGGAATATTGGCAATCTGAGTGTTACTCAGATTCGACAAATGATAGATATTATGCTTATAGAATACAAGCTCATGTACCTAAGGGAAAAAAATGAAATGAAGCTTGTAAATCTATTATTCAGTGCTTTACTGGAACTTTGTTGAGATGGTGGGAAACAGAGTCATCACTAGCAATAGTGGAAAAATTGGAAAATGAGATATTGAAAGATGAAGTGGGAGATATCATTTATAATTTTGATGGAGATCTACAAAGAAATATGATTGGGGCACTAACTTCATTCATTTTAGAACATTGGTGTGGAGGAGAACTTGAACTTTCCAATAAGCATGAGATAATTCTCATGAATATTAAATGTGATAAAATGTTTCCTTATGAAGATTTTCATAGAAACTGGATTCAGAGAATATATAACGTTAAATATAGAAAAATATATTATGGAAACAAATCTACTTAGCAACATTGCCTTCAAAATTTGTAGATTATCTAAGACAACAAAATGCTTTTCAGTTGCCTTTTGAATCCTTTACCTGGGGAGAAATATACAACATCATAACAAAAGTTTTGGTAAATTTATGCACTAGTATGAAAGTTAATAAATCTCTGCAGAAGATGTCAAGATTACCAGACAGCAAATCCATCTGTAACAAGTATGGTCTTGCTATAGATGACCCCATAGTAAGAAGAAGAAAGCAAGAAATAGGGCCAAGAAAGAAAAAAGACAAGAATACAAACAATATCCACAAAGGAAAATAAAAGGGGATGAGAAATTATACTATAGATATGTGCCAAAAACACATTACTATGAACCCAAGGATATTCATCTGCAAACACATAAGAAAGATCAGGGGAATAAATTGATTTGTTGGCTCTATGGCCAACTTGGACATACTTCCAATCATTGTCCTTTATTAGAAGAATCTAAGAGAAACAGAGGAAAGAAGTCCTTTGAAGCTGCAAAGAAGAAAAGGACTGTAAAAACAAAAGGCATGGTGCCAACCCTGTGTTATAAATGTGGTTCTAAGAATCAAAAATCTGAAAATTGTCCAAACATCTCATTTAGAGAATAGATACAACAATGACAACTCTGTTCAACATCTAAATCCTCTGAAAGTTCTTCTTCAGAATGCTCTGATGAAGAATTAAACATGCACATGAATGAATGTGACTACACTGATTCAGATAACTGTCAGTGTCAGTCAAGCACTGAATCAGAAATCTCATCTGATGAAAACCATGTTTCTCAGCCAAAGGGGAAGTTCTCATGGCACAAACCATGGACAATGCAGAAACAAATCTACTTGCCCAGATCAGAACTTTGGGAGAAGGAGAGATGAAGGAAAATTTACTAGAAACTTTTCTAAGCACAATGCACAAAAATCAGGCGAGCAATAGCAACACTGCCTCTAAAACTGAACCAAAGGCATTATTCATCGATGCCTCATTTGAAAGAAATACAAGATATTTCCAAAGAAGTGAACATAAATCTAAGGCCAGAGCCCTCACATTAGGAGAAGTCAGCCAAGAGATTCATCATCTCAAAAAAGGGATTGTATCTCTAAAAGCACAGGTCTTTGAGTTAGAAAAATGGAAGAAAATTGAGGATGCATATGATGAATACTACACTAACCCAAATATTGAAATATTTGAAGGAAAAAGGGATGATACTATAGGATTCATCGGCATGAAAGTAATGGCTATTCGGTATCAGCAACATCATGTTATGCTAGATATCTGTATAAATGGTGAAATGTATTCCTTAAGAACACTTATTGACTCTGGGGTAGATGTTAATATTCTGAACTCTAAAATAGTACCTGAAAAGTACTGGGTAAAATTCTTTAGACAAGTGATTGGGTTACGAAACAAACATCTACTGTATGAAGCCCATCAGGCCTCTATTTGCTTTAACGAGCATTACATCAAATTAAAATTTGTTGTTGCAGATGTTGAGCAGTAAAAAGGGTTTTTTTAACCTCTATTTACCCTACATTAATTATCAATCCAGGTACGATTTGTTATCTCAGGAGTGTAATCTGTCTGAGGCGGTCACTTGTCAAGAGTAATGCTAGTGGTATAGTGCTTTTACAAAACTAAGTAAATGCTAGAAACAAACTCTAAATGTAATGGCAAGAAATCGAAATGCTTTGTAACTAAATCATTCATTTAAGAAACCACAACACTCATCAGTCAAGGGTGAAGTAATGATATCTCTTCCCTTTGTAAACTGATGAAAATGAAAAGCAATTAAATAGAATATCTCCAATTTGGGAACCAAACAGCAACAGTCAATGGTCACTACAGTTGCAGATCGTTCTGTTCACACCAAAGCAGTTACTTGAAATGATAATTCAATTGACAGAAAAGGGAACAACATCTAATCTATTGAAAAGATTGAATAGCAAGGCTTTAACATGCAGGAATGAATTAATAGCAATCGTAATCTAAAGAAATTAAGCAACAATCTTTAACTAGGAAATTATTTGAACAACAAACCAAGAATGGAACAACAAACTTAAGTAAGTCTATAAAATATTGAACAACAAACTAACTCAAATGCAAACGCACAACGAAATAAATAAAATGTTAACACACAATGAATCTATAATGATGGAATCAATAATCTGAGTTTAGCATAATAAATATTAACCATAGTTATAAAGGAAGAACAATTGTAGTTGCAATGGGACAGTAATCCAAATGAACAACAATCACAATTAGAGGTAAAACATAACTAAATAAATAGCAATATTGATCTGTAAATGAAGAACAATGTTATTTTGTAAACGAACAATAATGTCGATCTGTAAAGGAACAACAATGTTACACAGTAATATCAATCTGTAAAGGAACAACAATGCGATATGATTTCAACATAACATTTCAGTTGCAGAAGATAACCTTACTATTCAAATACGAATTAAATATAACAGATCTACTAAATGAAATGACAAGAATCAACAGATTACTGAATGAAGCAAGTAAAAGAAATCAAACCACAAACGACTAGGAATTGGAAAATAATGGTACAGGAAGCAAGTGATCCACTAGGGCCGGGCCCTTAGCCTCTAGGGACACACTGCTACGGTTACTCCAGAATCAAAGACAGAACAAGAACAAAGTTTATGTATTAATCATGAAAACTGAGTTATAATAATCGCTCTTTAAAGAGGGTCGATGATCAAAGTTCAGTTTGCAACAACAAATTCTATAGGACAACAAAATCCGCTCTCTTAGGCTAGTAGCGCTATCCCTTTTTATAGAGGTTAGGCGGAAATACCAAAGATACAGATATTATTAAGGTAGCGATCCCTCAGGATCAAAGCATCCTGAGGGATTCACTATATCATTATCGTTCAGTTATCCCTTCATCCTCTTACGCAGATATGGGATTTCTTCTTCCTTTTTCGGGCTCATGCGCTCTGATCCAGATTGCCTCGTCTAGATGCGGTTACCTGTCAAAGGAACAACAGTTGGTTTTTCCTTGTCTTTTCCTTTGAAATGGCGATATTACATTTTCTTCATTTTCTGCATAGAAAAAGGTAATAATTAGTCGTTTTACGTTAATCACAAATCTCTTAAACTTTATCATAATCCTTCATCATATGTCCATCTCATAATGTAAAGAAGTTATGAATTAAAGGAAAAGATAACGAAATAAGTGGCAATTACATACCTTTTCTAATGCTCAGCACACCCCCCTGCTTACCCTTTTTCATGCCCTCATGAAAACATTGTAATTGACATGCAAGGCAGTTAGGGAATGGGCTAGAGAAGGATTCTCAGTCGGTGGTCTACAACCACGATTACTAGCTAAGATTTCAAAAATATGCCCTATCTGACATTCAGGGAATTCATATAAGGCTCTATACCCTCGTGCAGGATACCAAATGACTGGACTTTGGAACCTACAGCCTAACCAAGACAGACCTTCTCTCAAGATGAGGTCACCATAGATAACCAAGCAGTCAGCAGCTAGCTTAAAATTCTCATCATTAAATGGCTCTTTGTTTTGGATATTCCGATTAGAAGTCTGGTACCAGAATTTGGCTGCTGCTATGGCAAGGTCTTTGATGGTTAAGAAGTATTCTACCCCTTGCTGGATGATTGTTGTGTGAATAGGTCCCAATGTTTGGATTACACCCTGAGTTCTCATTAAGCTCCTATATTTATTCCATAATTTCAATGGGTCTCTAGGTTCACCCCTTACCCACAGATCTAACCCATTCTCCTGTCTCTAGAAGACATTGTAGGCTTTAAGCCACTTTATCTGATTAACACCAAAAGAAATAAATGCCTGAAGTTGGGAATCACCCACAAAAGGGCTAGGGTTATTTTCTTTTTCTCCATCTAACACAATATTCTGCACATAAAATTCACATAAAAATCATTGAACTTTCACCCCATAATTCTTACAACAGTTTATGAAATCATCAATAGTTTTTATCTCTATAGGCACTCCTGCCTTGAGAACCTTAATTTTCAATTGTAAATATATTCCCATAAAAAACAAAGCATAGTTTTTGGCAGGAGCCCTACACGCTAGAACATCAGTATACAAAGAACATAAGGTATCCATTTGATTTATAATTGTGTCTAGTCTATGGCTTACCTTTTTTACTCTTTCCTCTGCCCTTCACCATCCATCGAAGGCCTGGCTTTCTAACGCATTGATGTTCTTTAGCTGCTGTTGTAACTCTTGATACTTTTCTTGAGGAACAGTTTCCTTTATGAGTTTCTCTACAATTTGTTGGGCTTGTTCCAAATCTCTTTACAGAGTTACTATCCTCGGGTCATTATCCATCATGAAAATTTTGGGCTGGAGATCTACTTGGACCTCCTTATTGCGACACCTCGTGTTTATGGTTTTAGTTTCCTTCTCACAGACTGTCTGGTCTGTTTGGACTTCCTTGTCATAGGCCAGTGTGTTGTCCATTTGTGCTTGTCCATTTGCAACAGCCAAATACTGTTCCTTGTGATTCTGAATAACAGGTTTGACTTGAGTCCTCTTGGTCCTTTTCTTATGGGTTTTTTCCTGGGTGGTTACATGCTTTGCCCCAGAGGTTTCTTTTGAGTTCTTCCCCATTTTTAATACTTTTATTTGTTGTCGAAGTTGCTTAATTACGTTAAGCAATCTTTGTTGTTCCTTTCGTAATTTTTTAATTTCATCTATTTTCTTAGAAGGAACAACCATTTGTTTTCTCGGGCCTGGGTTTTGTACCTTAGGCATTGTACCTTCGCCTTCACCAATTTCCATGTTTCCTCCTTGGAACACCTCCTCAGTGTTCTGTTGATCAAGTTTTTTAGGGGTAGAAACCCTGGTTTGTTCTACTGTCTCCTTGGCAGCTTCTTCTTCTACCCCTTCTTCACCATGCAATTCTTTCGGTGTATTCTGAATAGGAACAGAATTTTCTTCTTCCTCCTCCTCAGAACTCTTCTCCCCGAATACACTCTTATCATGACTAGGGTGATCCTCTTCTTCTTACTCCTTGTCACACATTTCCTCGGATGCACTCTTATCATGAGCAGAGTGTTCTTGTGGCCCTTGTTCGTTATGGGGGTTGAGTAGGTTGTGAGGTTCGACATACTTGCCCATATTGGCCAAAATTTGGGTCAATTCATCTTCTTACAGAGGGTTTTGCAGAGGACTTTCACTGCGTTGCTTTGTTTCCTCCCCTTCTTCCTGACCGGATTGCTCCATCTCCTCCTCCAGTTCTTCTTCATTATTTTCCTCCAATTCTTCTTCATTCTCCCCACCTTCAAGTTACGAGCATTTTTCGTCTTCTAAATCATGTATTTCCACAGGTTGGCTAATGTTTCCATGGGAATTTCCCAGCATTCCTCTGCTCCTTGCCAATCTGACAGATTGTCTTCGTTTCGGTGGTCTACTCGACGTGCTAGCAATATGTTTATCTATCGAGAAAATCAATTCTTCCCAACTACTCTTTTGTTAGGCTAGACTGTAACTGACTATCAACCGAATTAAACCATGATGGTTCACTACTGACACTACATGGTGATATTTTCTCATGCTTCGGGCAACATCATGTAATAAAAAATTTAAGAACGCAGGCAAATTCACAGCACATTTTTGCTTTAATACGGCTAATGGTTTGAGATGGCGTGGTCTTACCACGCCTTTTCTGCCATCACAAGTGATGCAGCTTTGGATAACTCTCGCCAATTCTGCCCAAGGATCTCCCAAGGTTTCCAGCAGGACTCCTTTCCCTTTGACTGTAAGGTTCTACCCTTCGTCCTGGAAGATGGTTATGGCATCTCGCAGTCTCACCTTTTTTAGAGTCCATACAGGTCCAATGGCTGGAAGTCTCGAAACTTCAGCAATTATGTCATCTATGACTGCTATTTGTCTCCCTCTCACCATGGAATGATTTTCCTGCAAATTCTGCAAAAACTCAATTGCCACCGTCTCATTAGATTGCTGTAGATGGTTAAGGTAGGCTATCCATCTTGCCCTTGCTAAGATTTATCGTGCAGCGTCAGAGACCATTAACACCTATGGCTCACTGCGAATTGATCTTCCTCCCATCTTGTTCATGCTTAGCACACTGTAAAAACATAGAGACGACGATGGAACAACAAGTTGTTCAAATTTTTAGCTTACTGTTAAAAAAACATAGAGAAGATGATGGAACAACAAGTTATTCAGATTTTAATTCACTGCTAATTTTTGCAGAGAAAAACACAGAAATGGCATTGGAACAACAAGCCATGCATATTGGGAAACAAAATACCATTAGAATTACTATTCCCGAGTTTTGGTGAGGTCATAATACCTCCAAATAATGAGCTGACATATATGCCAGTGAATTATGGAGATCACCCGCGCCCCCCTGTAATGTGATAGGCCGTCCTCGGCCGTCAAATAAAGGAGCAACATGTTGAACTGCAATCGTACAGTGGAATAAAGGAACAACATATAGATATATGACATGTTTACAAAAATGAGCGGATTACCGAAATCGAGGCGTATGATGAAATCGCTAATAAATATGGAAATGCCATGATATGATGCAAAAAATGGAGGATAGGACAGCTGACGTGAATAAAAGTTCTTATGTGGTCATTATCCACTTTAACCGTCATGATTGATTTTGTAAATGATTTTCATGTATCAAAGGTTCGAAAGGGTTATATGACATAATCTCATTCGAAATCACTATAAAGATATAAGAAGAAGGGTTTATAATGACTATTGGTGTATAAGAAATATGACTTCAATACCATCAACAGAGCTCTATTGCCCACAGGTGTCCATAACCTTGACAGAGTTTCTTATTTCACCCTTGGAACCATAATCCTTTGTGTATGCCTAGGAAAGTGTTGTGTGATGTCAGAATGGAGGTCACTGTGCTGGCTTGGTAACCAGATGAATCACAATGCCATTCACCAAAAAGGAGTGAAAGGTGGGCAGGCCGACTCGTGATGAGACTTCCTATTCCAAGGACTTTTTTATTTTTTGATGTGCCTCTTGGATCGTATCCCTGGTGTGGTGGCCATAGTGGGAATTCCACTTCACTTTCTTCCTTATGATCATGGTAGGCTGGCTCTTGATGAGACCTCCTATCCTTCATTTGAAAAATTATGTTAGTAATCATATAGATATGTATCTTTTTCTTATTCTTTTTTTTCTTTATATAGCACTTTCCTATTTATATACAGAGGGTGGCTCAACACTCCTTAAGAGTAGGGATGGTGGAAGAAGTCTGAACATCTCAATAGAAAAAATATGCCCTTATTCTTATTCAATAATAATGATCAAAGAGAATTATGGGGATTTAGAAAGAACCATCATGATAAAAATAATCAATCACATTGGTATTAGTGAAAATAAAGACAACAAAGTGACATAAATAGTTGTGTCCTTTCCTCTTCTTCTTATCAATTCAAAGCAATTTCTTTTAAAGATAACGATTTTTCTTTGATTTGCTGATTTTAGTATCCTCTAGTTTTTGTATTCTTACATAAATGTATAGCTATGCCTTAAATGACCATTGCTCACAAAAATCCTCTAAATGGTGAAACACACATACACACAAAAAGAAGAGAAATGCACTCAAAAAGTGATGTTCTTTAGATGGAACAACAAATAGAGCAAATGCAAACGAAAGATGCGGAAATGTTGTTTCTTCAGAAAGGAAATGCAAAAATGAAAGTGTTGTTCCTGCAGAGAGGAACAACAAAAAAATGAAAGTGTTGTTCCTTCGGAAAGGAACAACAGAAAACGGAAGTGTTGTTCCTTCAGAAAGGAACAACAGAAAAACGAAAGTGTTGTTCCTTCGGAAAGGAACAACAAAAATGTGGATGTGTTGTTCCTTCGGAAAGGAACAGCAAAAACGAAAGTGTTGTTCCTTCGGAAAGGAACAACAAAAATGTGGAAGCGTTGTTCCTTCAGAAATGAACAACAAAATGTGAAAGTGTTGTTCCTTCAGAAAGGAATAGTAAAAAGGCGGAAATGTTGTTCCTTCGGAAAGGAACAACAAAATATGGAAGTGTTGTTCCTTTGGAAAGAAACAACAAAACAGCGAAAATGTTGTTCTTTCGGAAAGGAACAACAAAATGCAACAGTGTTGTTCCTTTGAAAGGGAACGGAAAAACGGTGAAAATGTTGTTCCTTTCCGAAGGAACAGAAAAATGCAAAAGTGTTGTTCCTCCGAAAAGGAATAGCAAAATGACAAAAATGTTGTTCCTTCGGAAAGGAACAACAAAACGTAAAAAAATTGAAGAAATGCAGAAATCTGTACAGAAAGTAATTTACACAAACAGAAAAGAAAAGTTATGTACAAGATTTAAAAGTAAACAAATTACTTAGTGAACCAAAGGCGAGGAATAGTTCCATTCCTCAGCCAAAATCTGCATGTTAGAATCTTCCCAGAGTTGCTGGTAGAAGGATTCTTGAGTAAGCGGTTTGTGGTACAGTTGAACTTGGTGGCCATTTGCTTTAAAGGTATGTCTAGATCCGTCAATAGTAGTCAAAGTAATAGTGCCATTGTCATGCACTTTCTGGATTTCATACGGTCCCAGCCAGCGAGTCTGAAGTTTTCCCGGAAAATCCTGAAACCTGGAATTGTATAGGAGTGCCCAATCTCCTTCGTGGAAGATTTTCTTTTTGATCAGGGTGTCGTGCCATTTTGCTCTCTGTTGTTGGATTAATGCAGTATGTTGAAGAGTCGAGAGCCTAATTTCATCTAGCTCGTTGATTTGCTGTAGTCTATTAATCTGGGCCTCATTTAAATCTAGACCGACTTCCTGTGCTGTTCTTAGCATTTGTATTTTGAACTCTATTGGAAAAATGGGTTCCTTTCCAAATACTAGCTAATATGGTGAATAACCGGTGGTGTTTCTCCATGTTGTTCGGTATGCCCACAAGGCTTCCGGAAATCTTGTAGCCCAATCGCATCTGTGTGACGCAATGGTTTTTGTTAATAATACCTCTATTACTTTATTTTTGCTCTCTACTTGGCCATTTTCCTGTGGGTGATACGGAGTGGTAATCTTGTGCTGAATATGATAGTCTTTTAATGTTGCAATAATTTTATTACCTGCAAACTATGGTCCTCCATCCGTGATTATGTCTCTTGGGAGGCCATATCGCACAAATATTTGGAACAGTAAATGAATGACAGAGTCCTCTGTAGCTCTTCGAAGTACCTCTGCTTCAACCCATTTGGTCACATACTTAGTTGTTATTAAAATATGTGTTTTCTGGTTTGATGATGGGTTGATCGGATCAACAAAATCAAGCGCCCAACGCTCAAATGGTTCGATTACTAGCTGTGGGTTCAAAGGCATTTCGTCAGATTGTCCAGGGCATCCTGCTCTTTGGCAACTGTCACAGGCTTGAACAAATTTTTTCGCATCTTTGAAGATTGTGGGCCAGTAATACCCTGTTTGCAGAACTTTGTGACTAGTTCTTGGATCTATGAAATGTCCGCCACACGATCCGTCGTGACAGGCTTCCAGAATGTCAAATATTTCATCTTCATGGACTCATCTTCTGATGTGCATATCTGCCCCTATATGAAATAGGTAGTCCCCAATCCAAGAAAATCGGGTACTACACTGCACAATCTATTTTCATTCATTGGGGGTCAGATGTTTTGGTAATTTGCCTACTGCTAAATAATTTGCAACATCAGCATACCAGGCTGTATTGACAGTAACAATGAATAAATGTTCATCTGGAAATTGATCTTCGACTGTTGTTGAGTCCATTGGCTTTGGCATTTGTGAGAGAAAATCAGCTACAGGATTCTCTTTCCCATTCGATCTTTTATTGTGATGTCAAATTCCTGCAATAAAATCAACCATCTTGTAACTCTACCATTTGTAATTGGTCTATTTGCTAAATAATTTATGGCCGAGTGATCTGTATATAAAACAACGGGATATCCATTGATATAATGCCTAAATTTATTCACAGCATGTATTACAGCTAAAAATTCTTTTTTAGTAACAGTATAGTTTAGCTCAGCAGGAGACAAATTCTTGGTAATATAATAGATTACATATGGTTATTTGTCTTCTTCCTACCCAAGGACTGCTCCAATAGCTGTGTCCGAAGCATCTGATTAAATTTGAATGGCAAGTCCCAATTTGGGCCTCTGAGCACTGGGGTTGTTGAGACAAGCTTTTTCAGATCCTCAAAAGCATGATCGCATTTGTCGAAACAAAATCAACATTCCCTATTAGTGCGTATAGAGGTGCAGCTATTTGAGAAAAATGTTCTATAAATCTCCTATAATAACCAGAAAATCCAAGAAAACTGCGTACCTCTGTTTGTGTGGTAGGAGTAGGTATTAACAAAATTATTTGAATTTTAGTTGGATCTACCTGTATTCCAGCCGTTGAGATATAATGACCTAGGATGAGTCCTTCAGTCATCATCATATAGCACTTTTCATGGCTTAAGCAGAGCCTGGTGGTGATACATCGTTGCAACACCTTTTCCAATGTGTCTAGTGCCGGGTCAAAATCATCTCTGTATGGTGTGAAATCATCCATGTATACTTCGAGCCCTTCATTTATTAAATCTGAAAAGATGCTGAGGATAACCCTTTGAAATGTGGCAGGGGCATTGCATAGGCAAAAGGGTAGGACTCTATAGGCAAATGTTCCCCAAGGACAGGTAAAAGTAGTTTTGTTCTGGTCTTCATGGGCAATCTGAATCTGATTGTATCCACTGAAGCCATCCAAGAAAGAAAAGAATTTCTTTCCTGCTAATGTATCTAAGACCTGGTCAATAAATGGAAGGGGAAAGTGGTCTTTTTCGGTTGCTTTGTTTAATTCTCTATAATCTACACAAATCCTCCACTTTCCATTCATCTTTCGCACCACTACTAGCGAAGAGACCCATTTTCTATCGGAGATCGGATAAATAAAGTTTACATCCAAAAGTTTTTGTAATTCAGCTTTCACAATGTCTTTAGATGAGGGTTAAGTCTCCGTTGGGGTTGGCGAACAGGTCTCGCATCCTTTTCTATATAAATGTGGTGGGTACATAACTAGGGATCGATTCCCTTCATGTCCGGATAATCGCATGCAAAAGTTTCCTTGTATTTTCTCAGTAGCTACACCAGCTTCTCTTCTTCTTCAGGAGTTAGGTTATTATTGATGTTCAAAGTTTTTCCTGGCTCAATCTCTATAGTTTTGCTATTTGAAACAGAGGTAGTGGGTATTGTCTGGTCATGAGTGTCTTTGAGAGGATCTTCTTCTAGTTCATTGTCTAATGATGCCTCTATCATGTGACATTATACATGGGATCTAGATTCAGCTTGGTTAATGCAGTTGTTAATAACATCATCCTCTATTTGATCTTTAAAATCAAGGGCATCTTCTATGGTTAATGGGGATCTAATGTTTCGGTGAGGTATGATACAAGATGTTTGTTAGTTTTTATTATTGTTACACTTGGCTGAGATGAAGGGTATAGGGCTAGATTCTTGATGTTACTCCCTCTAGTTATGGTCATACTGCCTTGTCGGCAGCCAATGTAAGCATCAGCGGTCGCAAGCCAAGGTCTGCCTAAAATTAATGGATGTCCATTGAGTTATTTTTTGGGGTTTATTATCAGAAAGTCAGCAGGATATTCCCAGGAATCAACGGATACCATGACATCATGTAGTGTGCCTTCTGGCCTAACCACTGATCGGTCAACCAATTCTAATAAGGTGGAAGTTGGTTCTACTAATGTAATGCCCAGTTTTTGACAAGTGGTGGTTGTTAAAATATTAATTGCAGCCCCTAAATCAATTAAGGAATTTGAAAAGGTTTGTCCATTGATTTTCACTATCACTATTGGATTTCTTGGGTCTTCATATTTGACAGGTACTTCTCTTCCTGATAATAGATCAGATAGGGTGCCAACTACTTGGACTGTTAGGTTATTTGTTATTCTCCTCCTTTGGTTTTTTATACATAGCTCTTTGATGGTCTTTGCATATATTGGGATATCTTGGATAGCTTGGAGGAGTGGGATTTTTATGTACAAATTCTTTAGTTCTCCCATAATATCAAAGTCAGGATGTTCTATAGGGCGTGATATGATTAATCATTCTGGGAATGGGGGAGAAGATGTGGTTGCTTGGTCATGAGTCTATTGTCTGACCACATCTTCTTCTTGTAATGGTTGTTCTGCGGGTAACTGATTTTCAACTTGAACATTTTTATCTCCCTCAGTTTCTATAATGCACCCAGACCTTAATTGAAGGTCGTTGCACTCCCTTAGATCAATTTCCAGTTCTGGTGTTTCAATTATTTGAACAGATTGAAACGGTCTATTATTTGGGTTTGAGTTGGGTTGGGCCAGAAGTTGCAGTCTTAAGTTGGACTAGGGGTTTTGTTGTAGTGCTGGCAGTGTAGGTTGAGGGAGTGGAATGGTTCCTACTGGATGATTCATCGGTCTTTGCCAATTTGTCTGCCAGGCTTGACTCTGCGAAGTGGGAGGGGACCATTGTGTTGGATATGCATTGTTTTGCCAATATGGTGGAGCATAGGGAAAATTTGGCCAATTAGATTGGCTTGCTTGATTCGGCCATGGTGATGATGAAGGAAATGGTTGTTGTGACCAATTTGAGAAGGGAGGTTGATTTTGCCACATTGTATTATATTGTTGAGCATGATATTGTGGAGGCTAGAAAGAAGAAGATGGATCGGGGAACATACCTAATTGTCGCAGCTGCGATTGACGGTGCTAATTAAGTAGGAACACTGGTTCTGGTTCTTCTTCCGCTTCTTTGTATACTGCTTTCAAATCAGGAAGTGAGGGGCAACTCTTCATAGAGTGGTCTTTTTTACAAATGGCGCAAACTTGAAATGCATCTAACGGGCACTCTTTGTGGCTATGTTTCTTTCTGCATCTGGGACAGAATATTGCCAGATTTTTCTCTGCTTGTGCTTGTTTCAGTTTCACTTGCATAATATCGAGCTTCGTTTTCAGAGTCCACAATATATTAGTTTTGAAATTTTCTAATAAATTTCCAATTTCTGCGTCAGTTACTCCTTCTACAGAGATCTTTTTGTCCCTTGTAAACCTGTCATGTTCTACTGGTTAGCCTTGTGCTGCCTCGTGAGCTCCTAATACTTAAATCAATGATGTTAACAAAATCTTCTTGATAAATGTCTCCTTTTCCCATAATATTTAGTGTTTCAATCCATTGTTCCTTCATGCCTTTAATTAATGTTGTTTTTAATACATTGTCAAGTAAGGGTAATGATGCATAAGGAGATCTTTGAAGATTATATTTAAAACGTTCAACATATTCTTCTAGTGTCTCATTAGGTCTAGCTACCATCTAAAATATTTCATCGTTTAATTTTCTAGACCTATAATAATCCTGATATTTCTTCAGGAAGGCACCTTTCATCTGATCTCAGTCATTTATAACACCTCCACCTAACCCCATAAACCATCGTAAAGCAGCTCCTTTTAATGTAGAGGGAAATAGTTTCAGCTTTTGGGGATCGGTGGTATAGTCGTATTCCCTACATAGCACATCGAATTCAAACAAAAATGCATCTAGGTCTTCCAGTGTTAGGCCATGGAATGTAGGGATGTGCTAGAGAGGAATTACCTTCATAGGTGCATTAATTGTAGTATCTACAATGGGATATTGCAGTGTGGAGGTTTGGGGGGTTTGCTGGTTCTAGGCCATTTGGTCAAATATGTGCCAATAACCTTTCGGGATTTCTAGGAGGGTACTCCTAGGCTGGTTAGACGGAGCAAGAATGGCCTTAACAGCACTTCCTTTGTCCAGGATGATGAGAGTTCCTAATGTCTGGGGGAATTTTAGCTCTTGAGGTTCTTCGTTCTGAATGATTTTTACAGCACTTCCCTTATCTGGGCTGCTTAATGGCTGAGCTATTCCAAGAGGAGATCTTCGTTCTTCAGTTTCCCCTGTTTCTCCTCTCCCTTCATGAAGGTTACTAAGATTCCCTTCTTGTATTGATTTTGGGCTAGAATTCTCAATTTCTTGAAAATATTGCTCCTCTGTTTGGCTGTGCACCTCAGCAAAGGCTATAGATGGTGATCCTGCGGCCTGAAGGGAACTAGTAGGTTGTGAAGAAGCATCTTTTCTAGGTCCTATTGAAGGCTGAGATTCTCTAAGGATTTCGTCTATAAAGGTCGATCGGCCAAGGGTCATCAGCCCCTTAGCTTTATCAGGCTTGGGTAGTGGTTTAGGATTCTTTTCAGGCTCTTTCTGCTCAGTCATGCACACGAATCAAATGTTGATTTCTACCCAAAATAACAATAAATCTGCAGGAAAGTGGGTACGGGAGCAGGGCTGTTACATGCTCTGTATGCAGGTTCTTACCTTCCGTTTTTAAAACCCAACTCTCTCCTAGCAGGTACTTACACTACTCTCAAAAGAAACAAATGGCTACACTCTTCCCCACCAACGGTGCCAAATGTAGTAAAAAGGGTCTTTTTAACCTCTATTTACCCTACAGTAATTATCAATCCAAGTACGATTTGTTATCTCAAGAGTGTACTCAGTCTGAGGCGGTCACTTGTCAAGAGTAATGCTAGTAGTATAGTGCTTTTACAGAAGTAAATAAATGCTGGAAAGAAAATCTAAATGTAATGGCAAGAAATTGAAATGCTTTGTAACTAAATCATTCATTTAAGAAACCACAACACTCATCAGTCAAGGGTGCAGTAATGATAACTCTTCCCTTTGTAAACTGATGCAAATGACAAGCAATTAAAGAGAAGATCTCCAATCTGGGAACCAGACAGCAATAGTCAATGTTTACTAAAGTTGCAAATCGTTCTGTTCACAGCAAAGCAATTACTTAAAATGATAATTGAATTGACAGAAAAGGGAACAACAGCTAATCTATTGAAAAGATTGAACAACAAAGCTTTAACGTATAGGAGTGAATTAAGCAGCAATCGTACCATAAAGAAATTAAGTAGAAATCTTTAACTAGGAAATGATTTGAACAACAAACCAAAAATGGAACAACAAACTTAAGTAAGTCTACGAAATATTGAACAATGAACTAACTCAAATGTAAACGCACAACGAACTAAATCAAATGTTAACACACAACGAATCTATAATGATGGAATAAAAAATCTAAGTTTAGCATAATAAATATTAACCATAGTTATAAAGCAACAGCAATTGCAGTTGCAATGGGATGGTAATCCAAATGAAAAGCAATCGCAATTAGAGGTAAACCGTAGCTAAATAAAAAACAATACCGATTTGTAAATGAACAACAATGTTATTCTGTAAATGAACAGCAATTTTATTCTATAAACAAACAACAATGTCGATCTGTAATGGAAAAGTAATGTTACACAATAATATCAATCTATAAAGGAATAGCAATGCGATATGATTTCAGCATAACATTTTAGTTGCAGACGATAACCTTACTATTGAAATACGAATTAAATATAATAGAGCCAATAAACGAAATGAAAAGGAACAACAGATTACTAAATGAAGCAAGTAAAAGAAATCAAACCACAAATGACTAGGAATTGGAAAATAATGGTATAGGAAGCAAGTGATCCACTAGGGTTGGGCCCTTAGCCTCCAGCGACACACTACTGTAGTTACTCCAGAATCAGAGATGGAACAGCAACAAAGTTTATGTATTAATAATGAAAACAGAGTTACAGTAATCACTCTTTAAAGAGATTCAATGATCAAAGTTCAGTTGCAACAACAAATTCTATAGAACAACAAAATCCGCTCTCTTGGGCTAGTAGTGTTGTCCCTTTTTATAGCAGTGAGGCGGAAATACCAAAGATACAGATATTCTTAAGGTAGTGATCGCTCATGATCAAAGGATCCCGAGGGATTCGCCATATCGTTATCCTTCAGTTATCTCTTCGTCCTCTTGCACAGATATTGTTGGCATTATGATTCAGGTGTTGTCCTTGATGGCAACCCATTCAGGTGGTAGATCACTATTCTTGATGATCAGCTCTCTATTTTTAAGAAGGACGCAGGAAATCTGTTCAGAAAGTGCGTCCCTGCAGGTATACCATGCAGAACCCGCGTCTAGGGACGCAGGCTAGCCGTTCAAGGGGTGCGTCCACCCAGTGCACACATTTCAAGACAGAGAAAAGCACGAGGGGGTTTCTTTTGTGGTATCTAGCCGACGGTTTTGTGTTTCTATGGTGTCGGCTCGTGGTATTGTTCCATGTTTTGGGGAGGAGCTTGCCTATATAAAGCAAAGGAGTTCATTTGGATTAATCATCATCTTTGGTTGAATATCTTTTGGTGTGATCTAGTCCAGATCTATGAGGGCGAATCTTCTAATGGACTGTGATCTCTATGGCGCATGATCAGATCTGCAGATCTGACTGTTTGGGCTAGTTCTGAAGTCTTCATATCTTTTATATCTGAAGGGACGCAGGGTCAGTGAAGTGCAAGTGCGCCGAGACGCAGTACAGTAAGGGCTCAGGTGCGTCTCTGAAGCGAAAGACGCGGCGCGATAGTATTATTGGGTGCGTCTCTGAAGCAAAAGACGCGGCGCGATAGTATTGTTGGGTGCGCCGGTACGCAGAGCAGTTTAAAGGAACAGTGCGTCGGTACGCAGAGCAGCAGAAGGTAAAACTGCGTCCAGTCGCAGGCCACAGAAAGAAAAATTGCGTCCCTGTCTTAAGATGATCTGTTGACTGTATTTTTCTGTTCATAAGGTGTTCTGGGTTAGTTCTGTGATTACTGATCTGATAACTGTAGTGGACTGTAACTGTTGTATACTTGTTGATCATTTGATTCTTCATGAAAAGAAGTAGGGGGTTGTAGCTCCCTTCCAGGAGAGACTGGAGAACGAGAGAGAGTTGTAGCTCTCTGCAGGTTGCAGCCTGCGTACTGGTAAAGGACTGCACCAGTACAAAATCATTGTAAAAGAATTTCTAAATTGAAAGAAGATAGAGACATATTGCAGCAGGTGGTTTTCTCCCACATTGGGTTTCCACCTTACATCTTGTGTTCTTTGGTGTGACTGTCTATTTTCTTTGTTCATGCTCATTATTTTATGGTACTGATATGCAAGAATAATTCAAAAGATCAAATAAGGAAGATTTGTTAAATTGCTAGATAATACTGATTCACCCCCCCTCTCAGTATTATTTCCAACAATTGGTATCAGAGCAGGTCCTTCAGAAAAGCTTGATCGCTTGAAGGTAGATCGTTCATCATGAGCAACTACGAGAGAGAAGCATCAATCAGACCACCGGTTTTTGATGGGACAAACTTCAATTATTGGAAGGTAAGAGTTACTGCATATCTTCAATCTCTTGGTACATAAGTTTGGGACATTGTAGAAACAGGCTATGCTTTTCCTTCAGCCACTCCTACAGATCCAGCTGAGAAAAAGAAGTATGAAACAAATGCAAAAGCAGTCAGTACTCTATTAGGAAGTATATCCCAAACAGAATTCATGAAGGTAATGCACTTCAAATCAGTAAAAGAAATATGGGACAAAATGATCACGAGCTATGAAGGAGATGAACAGGTAAAACAAGCTAAACTTCAAACTCTCAGGATTCAATATGAGACTCTCAAGATGTATAATGATGAAAGTGTAGCTAATTATTTTCTTCGGGTAGATGAGATTGTTAATTGTATGAAAAATTTGGGTGAAGAAGTAAAAGAGTCTATAGTAGTTCAAAAGATTCTAAGATCATTATCCCCCAAGTTTGAATCTAAAGTATCTGTAATAGAAGAAAAAGAAAATCTCTGTGTTCTCACTATGTCTCAGCTACATGGAATTCTAACTGCTTATGAAATGAGAAAGGGAGGTCCATCAGACAGAAGGGAGGCTGCTTTTAAGGCATCAGGCAAAGAAGATCACTATGAAGCAAGCCATGTTCCAGAAGAAGAGGAAGAAGAATCAAATTTTGTCAGAAATCTTCAAAGGGGTTCTGGAAGGTTCAGAGGTAAGCTACCCTTCAAATGCTTTGCTTGTGGAGAGTAGGTCATTATGCTGCAAAATGTCCTTATAAGGATAAAGGAAAGGAACCAGCTAGATGGAACAAGAAACAAAGTGCAAATAAGAAAAGCTATTACACCCATGAAGATAGTGATGGCTTATCAAACAGTGATGAAGATGAACAAGGTAATAAATATAGGTTGTTAATAGCATTTGAAGATGATGATTATGAGGATGCTGTAGATGTGGATAACCTTTATGATGAAATTACTAGGCTCAAGAGATGTATAGAAGAAAAGAACATGATCATTGATACTCTACAATTTCAAATTGATGAAAAGGAAAAACATCTTGAAAAATTAGAAGGTGAAATTGTTGGTCTTAGAAAAGAAATTGAGAAAACAAAAGCTATTAATCTCAAGTTTGTCAAAGGATCTGAAACTTTGGATGAGATTATCAGTGTGCAGCGGTCTCCACTAAATAAGACAGGTCTGGGCTATAATGGAGAAACTTCTCAAGCATCCACTTCAAAAAGTTATCTTGATGCAGCAAGAAGAAATGAGCAAAAGCACAATGAAGATCATCAAGTAAAGCAGGGACAAACTTCAAACAGAAACTATCAGGGGCAATCCAGCTTAAGGGTGAACAAAAGCCACAACCAGCCACAAGTAAAATCTTCCCAGTTTGGTTCAAGAATAGATGAAAATAGAAATTACAATCAGTTGGCTGGTAGATTCAATAACCGCAGAAGCTTCTTCAATGGACAATGCTTTTCTTGCCATAACTTTGGTCACAAAGCAGCTCAATGTGTTGCGTATAAAACAATCATGACTAGGGAAGCTCAAAAACAAAGAAGTATGACAGGGATTACAAAAAAGACCTATAACAACTTTTCGGCTCTTGAAAATGAAGTTGAAGGTTCTATTTGCAATAATTTTGGTCATGAAGACTTTGAATGCAGAAGCAGGTTTCAGGAAAGAAAGGAACAAGAGCGGAAAAAGGAACAAGCCTCAGGAACCAAAACATGGAGAATAAAGGAACCTCAAACAGAAAGATGTGGGATAGCGTTTTATGCAGAAGGACAGGAAAATCTATGGTACATTGACAGTGGATGTTCGAAGCATATGACAGGTGATAAAGAAAAACTTGAGTCTTATTCTATTTTAGAAAAGGGAAAGAAAGTCTCTTTTGGAAATGATACTCCTGCAACTATAAAAGGAAAAGGTATTGCTCCTTTAAAAGAAGATGTTAAGGCTGGAAATGTTTTGTTTGTTGATGGATTGAAGCATAATCTACTAAGTGTCAGCCAAATGTGTGATCAAAGAACCGAGGTTATATTCAGATCAAATGGATGTCTTGTTCGTGATCTTGATACAGGAAAAACAGTTCTCAAAGGGAAAAGAACTCTAAATAATCTATACATATTTGAAGAAGGACAACAACAATGCTATCTAAGCAAGGATGAAGAGCACTGGTTATGGCATCGAAGATTGGGACATCTAAGCTTCTCACAAATAAGGAAAGCATGCAAATATCAGGCAGTTCGCGATCTTCCAGATATCAAAATTCCTGACAACACCATATGCAGATCATGTCAGTTTGGAAAACAAACCAGGACTAACTTTCCAGAGAAAGAAGGATCAGCTAGCATGCCTCTATAGCTAGTACATACAGATGTATGTGGACCATTCAGGAAAAGAACACCTAGAGGAGAGGAATACTTGATATTATTTATTGACGATTTCTCCAGGTTTGTTTGGTTAGGACTTATGAAGCACAAAGATGAAGCATTCGAAAAATTCAAATCCTTCAAAGCCTTGGTTGAAAATGAATCAGGTCACAAAATTAAGTGCCTCAGATCCGACAGAGGTGGGGAATTTACTTCAAATGAATTTTTCGATTTCTGTGATGAACATGGGATAAGGAGAGAATTCTCTACGGCTAGAACTCCTCAGCAAAATGGAGTTGTTGAAAGAATGAACAGAACAATCCAACAAATGGCTCGTGCTATGCTTGATGAATCAGGAACTCCCGCAACTTTCTGGGGTGAAGCTGCACATGCTGCGGTTATTATTCTCAACAAGACAAATGTCCGGGTGAACAGCACTCAAAATCCTCATGAGCTCTGGAGTGGTAAAACTCCTTCGGTAAAGCACTTCAAAATCTTTGGGAGCAAATGCTATATCAAGAATACTGAAGAGCAGCTTGGCAAACTTGATCCTAGAGCAGATGAAGGCATTCTTCTTGGCTATTCTCCACATAGCAAAGCATACAAATGCTACAATAAAAGACTTGGCAGAATTGTTGACAGCATTGATGTAGTGGTTGATGAGAAGGGATACATTCCTAGGCAAATACATCGTGAAGACATCGAAGAAGATGAAAGCTACCCTCAAAAACAGAATGATGAAGAAGAAGAACCTCAAGAAGAATCTCAAGAAGAACCTCATGAAGACGCAGAAGAACGAACAAGAATAGAAGAAAAGACTCCATCCAGATATGTTCAGAAGAACCATCCAGAATCTCAGATCATGGGACAGAAAGAAGCAGGTATACAAACTAGAAGAACAGTTGCAGAAGCTTCAAGCTATTTGGCATTACTCTCCTCTACTGAACCACAAAACGTGAAAGAGGCATGCAAAGATGAATGTTGGGTGAAAGCAATGGATGAAGAACTTGAGCAAATCGAAAAGAACAACACTTGGGAGCTGGTTCCTAGACCAAAGGATAAGAATGTTATCGGAACTAAATGGGTCTTCAAAAATAAATTGAATGAAAATGGAGAAGTAATTAGAAACAAAGCCAGACTTGTTTGTAAAGGGTATGCGCAGCAAGAAGGAATAGACTTTGAAGAAACTTTTGCTCCTGTTGCAAGACTTGAGGCCATCCGAATGTTCCTTGCTCTCTCAAGTTTTCAGAACTTCAAAGTATTTCAAATGGACGTAAAATCAGCCTTTCTGAATGGAGACTTGGAAGAAGAAGTGTACATTGAACAGCCAGATGGGTTCATTCTTGGAAATGATCCAAATCTTGTATGCCGATTGAAAAAGGCTCTCTATGGTCTCAAACAAGCCCCAAGGGCTTGGTACTATCGGTTGGACAAATATCTTCATCAACAAGGTTTTTCAAAAGGTTCAGCAGATAGCAATCTGTATATAAAAGTTGAAAATGACAAATTGCTAATACTTGTTGTGTATGTAGATGACATTATTTTTGGCAGCAATGAAGAAGCTATGAGTCAAAACTTTGCCTCGGTCATGCAGAAAGAATTTGAAATGTCCTTACTAGGAGAACTGACATACTTCCTTGGTTTGCAAATCCAACAAAAGGAAGGAGGAATCCTTTTATCTCAAACCAAGTATCTCAAGCAGATTTTGAAGAAATATGGCATGGAAGATGCAAAACTAGTATGTACACCCATGGTCACAGGATGTAGTCTCAGTGCAAATGATGAATCTGCAGCAGTACATCAACCAACCTACAGATCTATGATTGGAAGTTTACTATATTTGACAGGTACCCGACCAGACATCATGCATGCAGTTGGAATAGTTGGAAGATTTCAGGCAAATCCGAAGGAGACTCATCTTCAGGAAGTGAAGAGAATTTTCAAATATCTTCAAGGGACTCAAAATTATGGCTTATGGTATCCTAGAGATACAGATCTCACTCTTCATGCTTATACAGATGCAGATTGGGCCGGAAGCGTGGATGACAGGAAAAGCACAAGTGGTGGTGCGTTCTTTATGGGTTCCAGACTGGTATCTTGGTTCAGCAAGAAACAGAGTTCAATTGCCTTGTCTACAGCTGAAGCGGAATATGTTGCTGCTGCATCTTGTTGCACCCAACTCCTTTGGATGATGCAGACCTTGCAGGATTATCAAATCACTTGTACACCTCCAATCCCTATCTTATGTGACAACACAAGTGCAATCAGCATCTCAAAGAATCCGGTTATGCATTCAAAAACCAAGCACATACCAATCAAGTACCATTTTCTCCGGGAACAAGTACTTGAACAGAAGGTCAAGTTGGAGTATGTTCCTTCTAAGGAACAAGTTGCTGATATTTTCACCAAACCGTTGCCCAGGGACACTTTTGAATACCTCAGGCAAAAACTGGGGGTTGTTGATGCATCATCTTGTTGAACCTCTTCTTATTGGTGGTACAGGCTCAGGGGGAGCACATAATGCATTGTTGGCATTATGAAGAAGGAGATCTTGGAAATAGCTGCAATATGTCTCTATCTCTTTCATGGTGGATTTCTGGTTATTTGCAGATCTGGAGGAGCATGAGCGTAGGGGGAGCATACCCTTTGCCCTTGATGTCAAAGGGGGAGAATGAAGCTGAAGATCATGAGGTTGCCATCAAGTCCAAAGGGGGAGATTGTTGGCATTATGATTCAGGTGTTGTCCTTGATGGCAACCCATTCAGGTGGTAGATCACTATTCTTGATGATCAGCTCTCTATTTTTAAGAAGGACGCAGGAAATCTGTTCAGAAAGTGCGTCCCCGCAGGTATACCATGCAGAACCCGCGTCCAGGGACGCAGGCCAGCCGTTCAGGGGGTGCGTCCACCCAGTGCACACATTTCAAGACAGAGAGAAGCACGAGGGGGTTTCCTGTGTGGTATCTAGCCGACGGTTTTGTGTTTCTATGGTGTCGGCTCGTGGTATTGTTCCATGTTTTGGGGAGGAGCTTGCCTATATAAAGCAAAGGAGTTCATTTGGATTAATCATCATCTTTGGTTGAATATCTTTTGGTGTGATCTAGTCCAGATCTATGAGGGCGAATCTTCTAATGGACTGTGATCTCTATGGCGCATGATCAGATCTGCAGATCTGACTGTTTGGGCTAGTTCTGAAGTCTTCATATCTTTTATATTTGAAGGGACGCAGGGTCAGTGAAGTGCAAGTGCGCCGAGACGCAGTACAGTAAGGGCTCAGGTGCGTCTCTGGAGCGAAAGACGCGGCGCGATAGTATTATTGGGTGCGTCTCTGAAGCAAAAGACGCGGCGCGATAGTATTGTTGGGTGCGCCGGTACGCAGAGCAGCAGAAGGTAAAACTGCGTCCAGTCGCAGGCCACAGAAAGAAAAATTGCGTCCCTGTCTTAAGATGATCTGTTGACTGTATTTTTCTGTTCATAAGGTGTTCTGGGTTAGTTCTGTGATTACTGATCTGATAACTGTAGTGGACTGTAACTGTTGTATACTTGTTGATCATTTGATTCTTCATGAAAAGAAGTAGGGGGTTGTAGCTCCCTTCCAGGAGAGACTGGAGAACGAGAGAGAGTTGTAGCTCTCTGCAGGTTGCAGCCTGCGTACTGGTAAAGGACTGCACCAGTACAAAATCATTGTAAAAGAATTTCTAAATTGAAAGAAGATAGAGACATATTGCAGCAGGTGGTTTTCTCCCACATTGGGTTTCCACCTTACATCTTGTGTTCTTTGGTGTGACTGTCTATTTTCTTTGTTCATGCTCATTATTTTATGGTACTGATATGCAAGAATAATTCAAAAGATCAAATAAGGAAGATTTGTTAAATTGCTAGATAATACTGATTCACCCCCCCTCTCAGTATTATTTCCAACAGATATGGCATTTCTTCTTCCTTTTTCGGGCTCATGCGCTCTAATCTGGATTGCCTCGTCTAGATGCAGTTCCCTGTCAAAGGGACAACAATCGGTTTTGCCTTGTCTTTTCCTCTGAAACGACGATCCTCCATTTTCTTCATTTTCTGCATAGAAAAAGGTAATAATTAGTCATTTTACGTTACTCACAAATCTCTTAAACTTTATCATAATCCTTCATCATATGCCCATCTCATAATGTAAAGAAGTTATGAATTAAAGGAAAAGATAATGAAATAAGTGGCAATTACATACCTTTTCTGATGCTCAATAGCAGACATTTCTGTTGACTCTATTTTGGGGAATGTATTTTTAGTAGTTGTGGAGCCACATGGATCAGCCATATTGAAAAATGGAAAGGTTGGTTATTTTATATCTATACCAAGCTCAGATGGAAAATTACAAATAATCAAGTTACCTTTGTCTCTACTTCGAGAGTGTCTACCATGGTACAAGCAATGCAACAGATCGAAAAAGCAAAAAAAAAAATTGAAGAGCTCAAGGAGCTAAAGACCACCATAAAGATAGGAGACTATCTTCACACTCCTATAATTAAACAAAGGATCTTAACTCTGAGATCACAGATAGAAAAAGAATGTTGTGCTTAAGAACCAAATGTGTTTTGGCATTGAAAAAACACTATGTAGAATTTCTCTATAGAGATAAGTATGAAGGGAAACCCTGCAATAGCAGAGCAATCCCTAAGAACAAAGAATATAGAGATCTCTATCAAGAAGAGATAGAAAGCCTCCTGGAAAGAAGATTGATTAGAGAATCTAGCAGTCCTTGGAACTGTTATGGTTTTTATGTTAATAAACATTTAGAATAGTTAAGAGGTATCCCAAGACTGGTCATAAACTATAAACCTCTGAATGTTGTCCTCTCAGATGATACCTACCCCATTACTCACAAAGGAAATCTTTTAGCAAGAATAGCAGGGGCTAAAGTATTTTCTAAATTTGACAAGAAATCAAGATTTTGGCAGGTGGCAATTAATGAAGATGATAAGTTTAAGAATGATTTCAGTGTCCCAGCAGGACACTATGAATGGAACATCATGCCTTTCAGACTAAGGCATGCCCCCTCCAAATTCCATAAGGTTATAGATAATATTTTCAAGCCATATTTTGATTGGTTACTAGTATACATTGATGATATATTTATATTTTCTAAAAACTTCCATGATCACTTTAAACATGTCCAGAAATTTGTTCAGAAAAATATCAAGTTTCTTGACCATACAATTCAATATGGGTAGATCACTCTGCAAAAACTTGCTCTGGAATTTGTTGATAAATTTCCAGATATTATCACTAACAAAACTCAATTACAGAGATTCTTGGGATGTTTAAACAATGTAAGAAACTTTTACAAAGATTGTGCCAAAGATATATCATTACTCAACAGAAGACTGCAAAAAAATCCAGAACCTTGGTCTCAGGCGCACACTGAAGCTCTCAGAAGGATTAAAATAAAGGTAAAAACTCTTCCTATTCTTCATATCGCTCATGAAGATTCTTTCGAAATTGTTGAAATAGATGCCAGCAATGAAAGTTGGAGAGGAATTTTGAAGCAAAAGAAAGAAGGAGAAGAACAGAGAGTTCAGTTTGTCTCAGGGACTTGGAGCCCACCTGAGAAAAACTATTCTACTATAGAAAAAGAGGTCAAAGCAGCATGGAACTGCATTGATAAATTCGATATCCAACTTATACACAAAATGTTTCTCTTAAGAACAAATCCCTCTGCACTAAAGAAATTCCTTAGTAAAGCTATAAAGAAAGTAGGAGAAGCTAAGTTCGCAAGGTGGCAGGCTCTATTTGCAAATTTTGACTTTGAAGTCGAACACATCAAAGGCAAAAAGAATTGTCTGCCTGACTTCCTAAGCAGAGAATATTTAAATCAAAAAGACACTGCCATGGTGATAGTAACAGAATGGGACCCTTCCCAACATACAGAGACTCTGAGAAGTATTTCTGAAACATAGAACTGGGAAGAATACTATTCCAAATGGAAACCAACATGGCAACTAAGAAACACAAAAGTTCTCGATGCAAATTTGCAACCTCATTCAGATATTCAGCACTTAGTACCTGAAAGGAAAGTCTACCCCAAAGGTAGCAAATGGATACACGACATGGTGTATTAGAGGAGTATGATGGCCGCACATTTGGCTGAAGAATCCCTAAGCCAAAATTTTAGAGATATCACTATGATCTGGACAGAAGGAAGCAACCAGAGGAGAATCTTCAACAAATATCTTGCCATAAATCGGACCAGATGGCCAGGATGGTACGACATGCCAGAAATTTGGCCACAGGGTAATCCAAGCATTATCTTCCGAATACCATTTACAACTTTTCAGACTACAAAAAGTTGTGGTTGGACATCATGAATGCCCTCTTTTCTTCCAGTGTGACTTTCAATATGAATGTGACACTTGTGGATTTTTAACTGAATGTTTGGATTCTCCATGTAAAACTGTTGGAGATGTCAATAATTATCAAGACAATCAAATTCTTAGTTATTTTATAAAAAGACACCATGAATGGTTAGTCATGACTAAGATGAAACACCAAATCATCTTAAGAAATCCTATGATTGTACGAAAAATTTATACAAAGGCTTGGGATTCTTGTAGATATTCTCAAATAAGATTTCCAAGGGCCACACCATTGGCGGACTAATGGTTCTCGTGGGCTTGTCCTTAAAGCTTCCACAATGTACGAATGTTGAGCTAATGTACCAATGTTGTTGATGGCACATTCCATTCGCATGTCTGCTCAAGCTCTACTAAGTTCAATAGGAATCAAGGGGCTATTTTTTAAGGGTGATTGGCTCCTCCATATCCAGCTCTACTAAGAATCGGGTGGCTCTATTTTAGGGCGATTGACTCCTCCAAATCTAATTAATAACTACCTCTTTTCAATTGATTTCTTCCAACCATAAAACTCTTGTTATATTATGCACATATTCAAATCCTACGCTTTATCCAAGGAGTGGCTCAACACTTTGAGTAGTTTTCTTCACATAATTAAAATGATGTTGCTCGCCTTTCTTCAAAGGGCTCCTATCATGACAAAAATAGAGAGAGCAATCTAACACTAAAATAATCATCCACTAAAACGACCAATCCACAAAATGTGTAAGCTGACAAATGATAAATTTATTTATTAAATGTTTTAGAGTTTTATAACACGATATAAGTACTTTTGTTATTATTGTTATTGCTATTGACAAGAGCAACAATAAACTATTTATTTTTGAGGATTTTTAGGGTTTTATAATATGATATGGATAATTTTGTCATCCTCGTGGGATTCACGCTTTCCCTTTGACAAGAGTAACAATATTTTTTCTTTTATTAGATATTTTAGGCTTTTATAATATAATAAATTCATGTTAATAGTTTTGGGATTTATTAAATGGTTTTCATAAGTTTTCATAATATAATCGATTCATTTTAATGGTCTTCTGATTTATTAAATAGTTTTAAGATTTTGTGCGTCGGAAAAAATTGAAACGTACTCAATTTGATCCGTACATATCGTTGCTGATGTTAAGTTTTATTTCTCAACGGACATTCAATGGGCATTTAAACCTCAGCGGAGTTCTGCTTCTTTCAAATACCGAAGCAATTAATTTCCAACAAGATTCGTCGATAGAGATATTTGAAGGCTTTAAAATTTGACAGGAAGACTTACGCTTTTCTAAAGTATTGAAGAAATTCACAAATGATATTGACCAGACACTGAGTGGAGTGTATGGGCATGGATGACGTTTCTTACTGGAATTTATCATATTTGGTGAAATACTTGGTGGAGTCTATGTAAATCCATTTCCCCACACATTCGACGATAAGAAGGAACCATAAAATTCTAGTATTAACCGAAATACTCGGTGGAGTGTATATTTGTTTCCATTCCTAAACCAATTCGTTTTCCGAGCCAGTCGGTGATAAAGAAATCCTAAAAATTATAATATTGACCGGAAGATTCGGTGGAGTTCACTTAGGGTTTGTATCCATTCTTGAATTAATTCGTTACTTTACAACTACGTTAATAAAGAAATTTGAGGAATGATTTATATGGAAAGTCTATGGGGTTAGTTAGTTGGATACGGTTAGGTTTGATTGTTTTTAGAAATTAATTTAGATTATGTAGGAAAAATTATATATATATATTTCAATTTTCAATTCATAATTATTTGATTTTAACTCACATTTTTTTTATAAAAATAATCAAATATTTTAGTATAGGTAGTGATTGAACTTGGTGAGATATGATGGATCCTTACAATATTTTATAGATTTATTAGTAATGATATTTTATAGATTGTACGTTTGAATATGCATTAACAAATATTTTGATAGATGTATGATTATTACATGTACATTAGGATTGCTCAAATGATTAATCTAAATTTTGGATATTTTGATCATTTTTGTGCAACTCAATTGAATGTTTTAGAATATTCTCTAAGGATGCTTTCAACCAATAGTAGAGAGAGATTTCGGGGATATTTTTTTGTCCTAGCAAGACTCGACACTTAAACTACTAGAGGAACTTGTTTAGATGAGGGGGGACATCACTAAAATGTAGGTTCTTATTTAGAGATTTTTAGTGAAAACGGTCCTTATACCAAGGAGGTTGTATAATCAAAACTCAAGGCTATACCTCATAATTAATTTTGTTTTTGTTATCATTTTCTCCTACTCTATAAACTTTAAGTTTTGTGATCAAGAACTCATATCTTTCATTTCAACAGTTTAAAGAAGAACAATTTTTGTTATTTAACCAATGAGTGTGATTTCTTGATGGACTCTAAGCACCTTTAGGAGGGTCCACCTATATGTGCACTATGGACCCTGATGTACTTTTTTTTATGTGATTTACATGATTTCTAATGTTGGCACTGTTTCTACATTTCTTTTGATTGTGGGCAAATGAGTATATGTAGGTTTTTATATCTTTTATAAGGTGGAAATAGGAGTGTTTTTGTTTTCCAGAGTGAATCTTATGATTTTTACATGTATGATTTAGGATTTGTGATGAATATTTTACTTTAGAAAATTATGTTATCTCTTTAATTTGCAAATTGGAATTTTTTTAGTGTTGCTATAGTTCCTATAGAATAGTTCTCAATTCTTCATTTTGAGCATTTTTCCTCATTTCAATACATGCTTTCTCTATTGCTTCAGAAGTAGTAGTAGGGAACATGGTTTAAGGGAGAGGAACTCTAGAATTGAATGATTTTCTTTTGAATTTAGTCATGATTGTTTGATTCACATATTGTGAGTTCCGCAATTTAGATGTTTTTTTTTATGTAGTTTAGCAATAATATCTTTATCTTTGCAAATAAATAGTAGTAATTTCATTTCTACAACTTAACAATAACATATTTTTTTATCTATTGTGGGAGTTAGTTGAGATTTAATTTAAAGAGCTTTGATTGAAATGAATTTTAGTAATCAACCATGAATTGATTTCCTTTAACTTGAGTTATAAGGGTGCATTGGATTTTAAGAAAAATCATATGATCTATGTGTGAAAAAATAATTTTCTATTTACTTGCAAAACAAGAAAGGAGAGAGAACAAAACTCCTAAGAAATTCACTGATGAACCAAGGGGACATTCAAATTACTCATAAGATCTGATCATATATTATTGTTGAACATGAATACACAAATACACTATTTAGGAGACAAACCAATTTGCAACTCGAAAACACTTTCCCTAGTTGGTAAATAAGTTAAAAATAACACAAACATATAATTTAAATGGTTGATATATACTAATAAGCATCAATCCATAATAAGCATCAAAGTGGGCACTTCATAATACATTTCATGGTGTCAAAATTTAAAAAATATATATCATAGAACTAACTAAATTATAATTTTATTTTAAATCATCATCGTCATCATCATTATTATTATTATTATTATTTATAAAAGGAACTAATATATAAGTTAAACATTTATACATTTGGAAATACATGGAATAAGATTATTATCTATGGATATTTACGGCCACTTTTCCATGGAGATTCTTAATATGTAAATAGTCTTTCTTACAGTACCATGAGCCAATACTATGTCTTATCAATACCACATGCCCCAAACACCATAACTCATTTCATATCACACTTGTTTGTATGATATTTTTTTAATTAATCAATTTGATTAAAAAAGAAAAAAGAACATAACTAATTTAGATATAAATCTCAACCTTTGATTTGTGTATACTATTATGAATATTCTATAATATTCCATGGATGTCAAATTCCTACCATACAATAAAGACCCAAGAAAAAACTATGTACCTAATCAAGTAAAAGAACATGTTAATAAATTATAGATCTTAACAAGATGAGTTTTTCTTATAAATGCATATACTAGTGATCATGTTAATCCCCTAACCATAACCCTCATTTACTATCATACATTAATTGTAGTTGTTTCAACATTATTGTTATTGCTCTAGCTGCCTTTATCTCCTATATATACATGAAAGAGACTCAATTGAAGGAGTATATTATCTTATGCATTTGGTGTGTTGTAAGAGGAGGTTGTCCCTTTGAAAAAATTATTATAGATTAATAACTTGACTTAATTTAAACATGGAATTATTGAGTTAGGTCATCTATGCTTATTTAGATATTTGGTCCATAACACATATGGATGGTTCTAGTTATAGTATTTAAGATGGTGATATGGGTGTTTTCCATTATCTTGATGCATGGTGGCACATGACTCTTATGTTAGTTTGGACATATTTTTGCATTGCTATAATGTATGGTGACACAATATCTTATTTAGATTTATAACTTGATGCATTATTACATTGTAGTTCTAATGTTCTAATTAAGAATATGTGTTGTTTGATTATACTGGATTTCAAACAAGATTGAAATCCATTGAAGGCCTTGAACCTTGAGTAGAGACGAGTTGGGATAGTAAAACCTACCAAAATGTGCTACCTTGTTTAATGTTGGGTGGTTTATCTAGTTTAGAATGCCCCAAAGCCTCATTAGGATGAGTATGGGATTGGAATTAGCATACGTTATGGCTATAAATGAATGTATTTTGTATTTAAATGAAAACTGGTAGGGACAACACTCAAGTGTTATAATGTGGTTTATCTGGTTTATCTATAAATTAAAAGGTGAAATTTTGATAAAATATAGACATGTGATAAAAAATAAATTTATATTTACTTAGTAAGGCGTTTCCCTACTAACTTTCCTATTTTCCACTGCCATCACTATGTACCTTTAGATTAGGTATGTACCTTTAGATTAGGTGTTAGATGATGAAAGAATGTTAAGCCGTTTGATCATTGCAGTTGAATGTAGTTGGAAGAAACAGTTAACCAACTCTCGTATCTCTTTGATGTGTCTTGTTCACTACGTCCACCTGATCCTCCATCGATTTTCGTCCGCCTGATCCTCCAACGATGGAGAAGGAAGAATAGCGGCCCAGCTCTTCATGTTATTATTGACTAGCGATGCAGCAATAATCTCCGGAAGAGGTCGCCCCAGCACAACTATGGTTTACGGTTGAATGACAAAGGGAGGAGATTCAAATGTCACACGCTGTTTGGGCGTCGTGGCCCTCGATTTCCTATCTATGGAAGTTGTGGTGACATTCACAGGCATCACATTAAATTGGTGTTTATGCTCTTCTGTTCTTTCGTCTTGTACTAGAAACTCGAAACTCGCAGTGCGAAATAATCATGTTTATGATGTTTGCTGGATGGTTAATTTGTGAATCTCTGAGAAATTTTAATGTATAGTGTTAAAATTTATAGTGTAGAGTCACAGAGAAAAGCTGGAGCTCCCATGGCATGACTTGCATGAGGAACTTGGCCGCAGGAGAGGATTTCAGGTCGATACCAGGCTTAATCCTTAAGATCTCCTCGGCTTCTGCCCGCTCCTCCTCTCTCGGCCATTCTTTACGGGGCAAAGGCTGAGGCCGTGGCTTATCGTGCACGGCAGAGTGGTCCTGGGCTTTCTTGATTTTCTTTTCCTCGGCTACATCTCGACTTTCTTGATTTTCTTTTCTTCGCCTTTCGAAACTGATTTCTTGTGCCGACCGTTATTATTTCCTCTGTTTTCTTCCATCATTAATTTCTCAGCCTCGATGACGCCTCTGCCCTTCAAAACCTGAACAGGCGTTGTACAAAAACCCTCCTCTTCGGCCTCCAAGGGGAACGAGAACGAATCCTGCCGCGTAAGAATCTGTGAAGAAATAGAGGTGCACAGTGCACACCACTGAATGAAATGAAAGTTGTACAAGCGCTGTCGTCCTCGTGTCTGATACGTTATCTTGTTACGATGACGGAAGACAGATGCGTGCTAGAGGGCGCTGGAAAGCCAAACAAGTGAAGCACAAAATTATAGCAGAGCGTTGGATTTTGCAACGTATAGCTGCAGTTTTGGAAGAAAAACAAGACAAAAGAAGCTGATAGCAATGAAGAATCTTTGAAGAAGAATCTTTGAAGAAACAGAGGCGCACAATGTTGAATGAAATGAAACTTGTACAGCTGCTGTCATCATTGTCTCTGATACGTAAATTTACATGGACAGCGAGGAGCCACTGGTTCACCTTTCAGTTTTCGGACAGAACGATGAAGCTGACAGTATTCTACCAGCAACCAATAATTGTAAGGAGTTGAATTAAAATAGTTCAGGTGTAATCCTCTTATGCACCTGTAAAAACTAGGTACCATTAAATTTCTGATGCATTTTGGTGTCTTCTATCAGTTAGTGGGAAGCCATTTGCTGGTTCGAATCTAGTAATAAAAGATATGTAATGGGGACTTTTCAGTGAATCTTCAACCGATAGATTGAACCAGAGTTGGCTAAAAGGTTGTATCATTTTAGTATATATGGACAAAATCTAAATCATAATAAAAAAATTTCAAGTTCTTTAATTTATTTTTGGCTTGTTGTTAGATAGATTTGTGCTAGTAAAATGATAAAAAAATGGAAATCGTAGAATCAGCAATGCCTTAACCTATACATTGGGAAATTACCCGGTAAATATGGTGGTAAAGATAGATTATACTAAGCAAAATAAAGGTAGCGTAACTGTACAATATTCCTATCACACACTAACAATAAATAGCAAAAAATTTAATTACAAGAGAAGGGTAGGTACCTTGTCTTTACAAAGAAAATGACCTTCGTGCAATGCATTTTGGCGTTCATCGGCTTTGTGTCAAACTGGATAGAATCGGAGGTAGAGACTCTATGAAGGAGGTAGAGACTCTATGTAAGTCACCCACATTGGCTTGTTGTGTCTGGGTCACCAAGTGGTGTCGAGGGATAGCTTTGAAAATTATTATTTTTAAAATCTTTTTACATTAAAAAAAAACATTTGTTTTTTCTCCCCCATTCTTTGAATTATGTTACATATGATCTTGGGATACTTGTTTCTACTTTGAAGATAATATGTTACATATGATCTTGGGATACTTGTTTCTACTTTGAAAATAGTTTTTTTTAATGATTTTATACTTCTTAAAAAGATATTGATAATTATTTTACTTTGAATCATGTTTATTTATGTTTCTGAATGAGTTATGTTGAGTCACACTTTTCTCGTACAGTAAGTGCTATCTGAATGGAATTATTAGAGCTTATTTATCCATTCCTTACGGTGTTTCATTTGCAACATTTAGTGCAAATACTAGTTAATTTATTTGTAGCTTATTATTCAGGTATAAGACAGTATTTTGTATACATATTTCTCATTTTTGGTTAATCTTGATTATTTATTTTAGAAATCTGAAAAGCCTCACTCTCGTCTCTTCTAAATTACATGGTTAAGGGCTCATGTATAAGGATTTAACAACGTCTATAATGTTATGCTATCAAGATTGGCATTAGTGATAGGCACATTTATGATAGATAAGCCCTTGTGAGACAGGTAGGTTGGGTTTTGTTTAGGTTGATTCAATCATCTCGCTTGGTGGTTCTTCTCATAACATGGAGGGAGTTCTAATCTTTGAGCTAAAGTGATAAATCTGAATATCTAAGGGTTGAATCTTACATCTTGAGCATTGAATCAAAGGACTTTGATCTCTGACCCATGAGAGTGGTAATCTATGTCAATGGAGGCAGAATGAATGTTTATTCCTCAGCACGGGAGATATTCACCCTATTGGTAAATACGATTAGTGGGGTAGAGTTTCGTGCATTCAAATTCTATCCCAATAAAATATTTGGGATAATGAACTCGATGACAATAATGGAAAATGTGAATTTATTCTCTTAGAATATATATTGAAGTGTCTAAGGTTATACTCATTTTCAATTAAATGCTTTTATGAAATGAGAAGAAAAATGATTATTTTTATCTATTATATGAATGGTTTAAGTATGAATTATATTATTGCATGGTTATCTTTGATTTTATTGAGATTTCATAGCATGTTCCCATTACAACCTATATTTTTTATTAAATTATTATAAATTTTTCCAAGTGTCCATGTTTTTGCATGTTTTCCAAGAATGGACCTTAATATACTTGGTTGAAAAGGGTGATTTCCAAAGTTCATAGTGGAAGTGTTTCATGCAACATCATATTAATGCAAAATATAATTATATCATAACATCATACAAGTGTAAAATTGTTGCCTCATAACATAATAAGGGTAAATGTGACATCTTATATGATAGAAAAAGTGTCTTAATGTTACCTCATCAAGTAAAATGAATTTCGTGTTTAACCATTAACATCTAAAGATCCTTAATTTTTGTAATAAGATCTATTGGCATCTTAATTTGTCTCAAGTTTTATTTTAATATTTGATAGATCAACTATTCAACTTAAACTTAACATATGCTTAGTCTTAATGTTGACTAACAACAAAAGGCCTTTGATGCACTGGAGGAAAATATCAGTTCAAATCCAATACTTGAACTTCCATACTTGGGACAGTCTGATGCTAGTGACTAAGCCATGGGTGCAATCCTCATGCAACATGGTAAGCCTATTTGTTTTCATTCAGAAACTTTTAATGGTGCAGTGATTAAGTATCCTACATATGACAAGGACTTGTATGCATTGGTGCAATGTCTGAAAAAGTGGAAACACTACTTGATGGGTAAGGAAATAGTCATTCACGTTGATCATCAACTATTGCAATACTTGCAATATCAATCCAAGTTGCGTCAATCAAGGAACTTCCGATGGATGGGTTTTCTTCAACAATTCCAATTGGTAATAAGGTATAAGAAAGGTATCTACAATAAAGTTATTGATGTGATTTCTAGGCCTATTATTAGGGCATCTACTTTACCCAAGAATAATTTTGTTTTGCATGAAAGTTATATTGAGAAATATGTATTAGACAATGACTTTCAGGATGTTTATGCAAGCTTGATTCAAGGTAACCAAGTAGAGGAATTGGATTATCATTTTCATGATAACTTGTTGTACCATCTTGGTAAGCTTTGTAATCCACAGGGAGAAAGAGTCAACATCATAAGAGAGGCACATACTTTTGTCGTTTGCCTCCCCTTTAGTATTACTGTTGATTTCTTTTCTATCATAGAGGTAAGGACTACCTAAAATAATTCCTGAAATATCAAGCGGTACAACATCTAATTCAACTTCGTCAATGAAGTGTTGTGATTGCAAACCGAAGAATACATTTTCTTGTAAGTAAGTTTTTATCCTTGCATATCCAACCCAATGGATATGGCTTGGGATGTAGAATGGTTTCAAGATTAAGTTTCTTGACTAAGTCTTCAGATATCAAGTTGGCTTGAGAACCACTATCAAATAATGTGTCAATTTTTGTATGTTTTGAGATTACCCTCACATGAAATAATTGAATCCTTGTTCTTCATTTGGAGCGCTAGTGTGGAAATTTGATATACTAGTACTAGAAATGGATTATTTTCCTTTTATACCCATGGATGTAATTTTAGTTTCATCACCCGAATCAGATCCCAAATCTTCTTGAATGATTGCAGTTGTATTTTCTTTTCCTCTGTTGTTGAGTTTCTTAGGCCTCATTGCAGGATGAAGCTTCCAACAATGAGCTTCATCAGGACCCTCTTTGGAACAATGTTTACATATTGTTTTCTCTCCTTCCTTTATAATGGATGATTTTTTCTTTCCTTCGAAATCCTTTTCTTTTTCTTTATCCTTAAATGGATTTTTACTACCCTCTTTTAGAGTATTTTTTCCTCTTGCCTCAAGATGAGTGGCTTGCACACACACCTCATCTAGATTATTGGGACTAAACATAAAGATAGCATGCCTAGGGTAACTGTCTAAACCCTCTATATACTTCAGCAATGTGCCTTGTGATTGCAAATATACACCTAACATTAGAAACTTTTTTCTAAATTCTTAGGTGTAATCTTGCACATTTTGACCTTTAAGTTGTCTAAAGTTCTGCCAATTCATAATGGTTTTCTAAATATATGTTAGAGGGTAAAACTTCCTTTTAATTGCAACAATGAAATCAAACCAAGAATTTGAGATCTTACCATGTTTTTTTATCTCTTCTTGTGTCTTTGATTCCCACCATAGTAGTGTTGTGTCCTCCAGCCTCAAGGAAGCTAGTTGAATCCTTATGTCATAATCTTGAAAGTTTTGAATTCTGCAATAGACGTCCAACTAACGAACCCAATTTTCAAGCTTCTCTGCATTCACTTCTCCCTTATACATAGGTAGTTCAAATTTAACATCAAGTTTTAACAGGGGTGTTTTTCTAGTTCCTTTTGAGTTATGTTGATGAGTGTGAGTAAGGGTTGTATTAGTGGAAGATAGTGAAGATGTCTGTGAAGATGAAGATGAAGAAGATGGTGGAGAGGGTGAACGTTTACCTCCATTTCCATTACCTCCTCCTAAATAACCTTCTCCTTTTGGAGGGTTGGAACTTTCACCCTGCAGTCTGGTATTCCTCTCTTCATAGAGGACCTTCACCATCTCTGTCATATCAAATAAATCCTTCCTAAATACCTTCTCATCCTCTGTCATGTTTGTAGGCTCTCCTTCATGAGACATGCTCACTGAAGTCTCAACTACAACTTGACGAAGAATTTGTGGTGGAGATTGTGGCAAGCTTGCACTCCTTCTCCTTGACCCAACTTTAGGGCTTTCAACCATCTTCCCTTCTGCTCTCTTGAGATTCAACCTTGTAAGCATGACATTCACTTGCAAACAGTTAAATCCTTCTTGCACAAAGAAAAAAAAGAGCTCTTATACCAAAAATTGATCTGAATGGGATAATTAGCTTTCTGTACTAAACACCATTTTAGAATATGTTAAAAGTGCTTAAGGATTCATGAGGTTAATTGCAAGTTTAAAAATGAGTTTTTGAGTGTTTTTATGTAAATTTTATACACAAATTAACGTAAACAAATGACTGAACAACAACATATAACAGACATCAACATCACCAAAAGAATTATCACAGTAGGACATGATGAAGGAGTTCACCCCACCTAGGTTACATCTCCTTGGTCTAGCTTCCAATGGCTTGGCCCTCTCTACTATGCTCAAAAGTGTGAATACATGAGTTTACAATGCTCAGAAAGCTCTGAAACCTATCCCAAGGGCTCTAGAATGCCCAAAAATGCCTGTGTAGCCTGTGTAGCCTCTTTCTGCTCTAGATTTGATCAAAAAATCAAGAATTTATGGCTTCCTCAAGTATTTCTGCTAATCGCACCAGAAATTCCCCAAAACCCAGCACCACCCTACAATTTTGCTTGGATTTCCACTAACTAGGCACTACTTCCACAATTTCAGGGTGAAATTGCCGGACACTTTAAATATCCTCTAAAGCCTATAATCTGAAATCCGTGGCCATATGGGGGCCATATGCCCACGGCTAAGGCCAACGGCCCACCCTCACCGATCGGGCCCCCACACTACTCCGTTGGTGGTCACATGTGGAGGTGCTTCCAAGGGCTAGCTCCTCCTCGGAATGCACAATACGTTAACATTAAATATGTGCCGAACTTTATAGTAGTTAATAACATCTTGTATGGCATATTGGTAGTTGGCTTGGCTTGTTGCTTGGTGGTCGCGGGTTCGACCCCCACTACTGTTGCCCAGACCTTGACCCAAAATTTTGGTGGCCCTTGGGCTGCCACGTGGTGGCCTTTGGCTAGGCCACGTGTTAGCCTGTGGTTGGCCACCAACCACCCAATCAAAAACCACCAAATTCTACCAATGAGAATGTGCCACTTGGCACAACGTGATTTGCTGAAGGCTCGTTGACTAGTCAAACCTGCCACCTTAACCTACACAGTCAGTGCCATGTCAGTAGTACATATTAGTTACTGGGCTGTCACATTTTGCAAAAATTCACCTATTTGGGAAAACAAACAAAACGTGATTCTAGGAACATACATTGTTCTTTTCTAGCGAAACAAGTTGCATCGGATTCAAGATGACGAGCACTATGCGGTCGTTCAGGTTTCACACCGATCCAACAACTTTGAATTTGATCTAATTTTTTAGCACCTGATCACCATGGGGGAATATGTATTAAATGTTCCAATGCTTTCCATTATAATGGGTGGTGTTGATGTTGTACAAGGAGTCCTATGGTTACAATCTTTGGAGATGATAGCTTTTAATTTTCAAGAACATTTCTTGAATTTTTTTTGGGAAGGAAATGAAGTTGAATTAAGGGGTATTGTAGGGAAACTAGGAAAGATTATAAGCTCTAATAGCATGACAAAGCTTCTGAAGAAAGAAGAACAAGGTGTAATTTCACAATTATGCTCACGAGAGGTTCGAACATTGAACCCTCTATTTCATCAGAACTACAAATAGTCTTGAACAATCATTCTAAGCTATCTGAGACTCCAAAGGCCTCCCTCCTATTTGTGGTCATGATCATGTTATTCATTTGATTCCAGGAAGTGTTCTTCCAAACATCAACCCTTACAAATATTCCTATGTCCAAAAGAGTGAAATTGAATGTATGGTTGTAAAAATGATATAAGTTGGTATAATTCAACCTAGTCAAACTTCTTGCTTTGCTCTAGTAGTACTGGTGCACAAGAAGGATGGATTATGGCATATTTGTTTGGATTATAAGGAGCTCAACAATCTCGCTATTAAATATAAATTTCCAATTCCCGTCATAGATGACTTGTTGGATGAATTACATGGAGAAATTTACTTCACCAAGCTAGATCTTTGTTCATTTTATCATCAAATTACAATGAAGACTGAGGACATTTCGAAAACAACATTTAGAAGTCATGAGGGTCATTATGAATCTTTGGTCATGCCTTTTGGCCTTACTAATGAACCTTCCACATTTCAAGGTTTAATGAATTCTATTTTCAAACCCTTCCTTAGAAAATTTGTGTTAGTATCTTTTGATGCTATACTAATCTACAACAAGTCTTGGAAGGTTGATGTTCAACATGTGGATAAGGTGCTCAAACTGTTGGAGGAGAAACAATTATACGAAAAAACTCCAAATGTTTTTTTCGAGTATAGGAGGTGGAATATTTGGGTCATATTGTATCTGAAAAGGGTGTTAAGGTAGACCCTAAGAAAATTAAATCCATTAAGGAATGGAAAATACCCCCAACCATAAAGCATCTTTGAGGATTTCTCAGGCTGACATGGTATTATTGCAAGTTTTATAAGAATTATGGGAGAATAGAAACTCCTCTAACAACATTACTAAAGAAAGATTCATTTTCTTAGACTCCAAAAACAACTAAGGCCTTTAAGCATCTTAAAGAGGAAATGTGCCAAGCACCAGTCTTAGCTATGCCAGACTTCACAAAAACCTTTATTTTGGAATGTGATGCCCCGAGAAGTGGATTGGTGCTATTTTAATGTAAGAAGGAAGACCCATTGCTTTTGAAAGTCATCCAATCAAAGGAAAGTATTTGCACAAACCTATTTATGAGAAGGAAATGTTGGAAATACTACATGCACTAAAGCAATGGAGACCTTACCTAATGGGAAGACAATTCAAGGCAAAAATAAATCATGATAGTCTTAAATAATTTTTGGAATAAGATTATCTTTATAAGAGAAACAAAATTGGGGCACAAAGATGTTGGGTTGTGACTTTGAAATCATATAAAAAAAGGGAAGCAAAATGTTGTTCCAGATGTACTCTCAAGAAAGGATGAGGATGTGGAGGCATTGATTTGTTCCATTTCTATTATCCAATCTAATTGGATAACTGAAGCAAGGGATGAATGGAAGAATGATGAGGAGATGTGGACACTCATTCAAAAGTTGTAGCAAGATCCCAGTACATCTGATACAGTTAGTTGGAAAAATGATTCATTATGGTACAAAGGTTGCTTATATCTTTGTAAGAATTCCCAACTAAACCAAAATATTATTTTGGAGTTTCACATCTCCCCCTTAGGAGGGAACTTGGGAGTTTTAAAAACTTACTGAAGGGTCAAGAAGGAATTTTTTGGGATAGACTTAAATCTGATATTCAGAAGTTTGTGGTAGAATGTTTGGTTTTCCAACAAAATAAAGTTGAGACAATTAAGGCTTCGTGTTTGTTACAACCTTTAGCCATTCCAAGTTAGCCTTGGGAGGAGTTATCAATGGATTTTATCACAAGCTTACCCAAGTCTGAAAGAAAGAGTGTCATCATGGTGGTAGTTGATAGACTTACAAAGTATGCACACTTTTGTGCATTATCTCATCCTTTTAAATCCACTATAGTTGCGACTGCATTTATGGAAACAATTCAGAACTACATGGAAACCAAAATATTATTGTAAGTGACAAAGATCCCATTTTCAATGGAAATTTTTGGATGAAATTATTTTATTGTCTTAGTACTCAATTAGCTCATAGCTCATCTTATCATCCTAAATCTGACGGGAAAACTAAGATAGTGAACAAATTTTTGGAAGGATATATTTGTTTCTTTGTATCTGATAAACAAACATAATGAGTCAAATGGTTACCTCTAGCTGAATGGTGGTATAACACTTCCTTCCATACATTAGAAAAAATGACCACATTTATGAAACTTTATGGATATCATCCCCCATCAATAACATCATATTTAAGAGAAAATTATAAGGTTCAAGGAGTGGAATATCACATTGAGCATCAAAAACAATATCTCTGACAATTAAAGGATAGCATCACTCATGCGCAAAATCAAATGGAAAAATAAGCATATCAACATCGTAGTGAAAGGATTTTTGAGTAGGTGACTAGATATTTTTATGGCTACAACAATACAGACAAATTTCCCTCAAGAAAAGCTAAGAAGGATAATAAATTATCACCCAACTATTATGGTCCTTACAAGGTGTTGTAAAATATTGGTACTATGGCATACAAATTAGGGCTTCCTGCATCTTCCCAAGTACACCTAATTTTCCATGTTTGATTCTTAAACAAGGTTATTAGTGACAAGATATTTTTCAAATACTGTTTCCATAACTTGACAAAGAAGGAAAAATCATATTTGAGCATGCAGTCACCGAAACAACAACCCGATAGCTACGAAATCGATTAATTTCAGAGTATCTCATTAAGTGGGAAAAAATATTCTATGAGGATGATAATTTTATACAAAAGCATCTGGAACCACTCAAGCATTGAGGAAAACACTTTTTTGAAGGAGAGGGGCATGTTAGGTACGTATAATCATGGTGTATTCCCCTTATTGTTATTGTTAATGTAGCCCCCTATTATTATCTTTGTGACCATGTATCAACCATGTTGTTATTTTTGTGCCCCATAGAAGCCCACGTTTGTTATTGTTGTGCCCTGTTGTAGCGGCTACAACAATCGTCCAAAATTTTGCCCATGCTTCGATTTTGGAGCCTTACTTCCTATCAATAGGAGCTTATCTTGCACTGCTATCAAGTATCCATGATTGGATTGAGACTTATCCTTTCTATCTGCGCTTGTGTTCACTTATTTTCATACTTAATTAATATTTCTAAGTCACAAGCTAACATCCTAACTTGATCTTGCAGCAGTTCTGGGCCTGCCTCTAGTAACTGCACAAACCTTGAGGGCAAGCATCCTTGATTATTTGAATTGTGCAGTTCAAATTGGAAGTTAACCTTGATCTCAGAAACTGCACAGTCATGGAAGGAAGACTAGCACTGAGCCCAGAAACTACACAAACCCTCAGTAAGATCATAAATTGCGCATTGCACTAAGCCGGAAAGTTGCCCAGTTCCCAAGAATTGCGCAATCTTTCCCGATAGTGTGCATGGCATGTTTTTCCAGAAAAGAAAAAAAAATATAAAATATAAAACGAAAAAACATCCCTAAAAAATAGGGATCTATTTTTAGTACCACGAAGGAGACATATTCACTATTTTTTGAAACTTTCGCTAAGTTTAAGTTTTTCCTTGATTTTAGGCATGCGTGTCATAAACCCTAATTTTCTCCAATCTATTTAACTGACACCTCTAGATATCATTTCCACATATTATCTTGGAGCTCTAGCATTCCCTAGGAGTTCAAGTAACCTTCGGTGTAGTCTTGTCACTTTTCCAGGTGACTTTCTCTTTTATCTCATTTTATCGCTTATTCTGGCAATTTTTGTTGTTTCGCTTGTGTGAGTGTTGTTTTTCTTATTTCTCTTCATGGTTGTTGTATTTTTAACTTATTTTAGCTTGTATAAGTTTTTCAAGTTTTCGTTTTGCTTTCACAAGTGTCGCATCGATTTCTTTGTTTTTGCACCGATAGTCGTCATTGCGGCGAATTCACGCAATATCACACAATAATTTAGATATGCTCATTTTCCACACTTCCACTAGGCATATCTGCACTTTCCTTAGCTGATTTTCACTTTGCCCAGCTGGGCACTGCGTAATCCTAAGGCTGAAGGCAAGAGCTTCGCCTCTGGAACTATGCAGTGCACAGTACAGGCTGGCGCATCTACAGATTGCGTACTTCCAGGGCTCAGTTTGCTTCCTTGGCCACTGAGACTGTGCAATGCACAGTCTCTCCCAGTCAATTTCCCAGGCTGAACTACACATTGTGCAGTCTCAAGCCTGAGGCTTCACCCTTAGCTGCTGGGAATACACAGTGCGTAGTTCCCACAGTCAGCCAATCTCCCTTGTTGATGAAAACTACATAATCCTTCTCATAAGTTGCTTAGTTTTCTGCTTGATCATGCTGTGAAGTTAGATTTCCAAAAGGTTAATGTTTTCTTTCCATGAGTGTCATTTTTGTTGTTGGCATTATGATTCTGGTTTGGCTCTATGGTACAGGTGTTTTACTTGATGGCAACTCACTCAAGTGGCAAAAATCTGTTCAGGCTCTTAAAATGATGGAAAATAAGAGGTTCGCAAGTGCATCGTTCAAAAGGTGCGGACCCGCAGGTTCGCCGTCCAGGAAGTGCGTACATACCCGCAAGTTATCCATTCATAAGGTGCGGTCCCCCAGTTCACTCACTCCATGCACAGAAGCGCGCTCACGTGGGGTTTCTTATGTTTGGCCCTTGGTATTTCGCCCGTCGTTCATGATCGTATGGTTTTGGCCCGTGGTATAGGATCTAAATTGTTGAACCCCGGTTTGGATCCCTTGTATTGGTGTTTGATGGTTTTGACCCATGGTGTGAATAAGGGATTGACTATAAAAAGGGGAAGGAGATCACTTGGCTAGACACTTGTGAAATTTGAATATCTTAAGATCTGAAATTTTGGGTGATTGGTTTTACAAAGCTAGATCTGAATCAAGGAGAAAACTTAAGGCAAATCTATTGATAAGTCGTGATCTCTCGGGCGCATGATCAGATCTGTGGATTTGACTGTCTGTGACACAATGGAGGACTGTTAATTTGGCCCTAATAAGAGGTTCGCAGGCGATCCACGGCGTAAGTGCGGGGGTACGTAGCGCAGGAGAAGACGAAGTGTGGGGGTACGTAGCACAACAGAAGGTGCAGTGCGAGGTACACAACGCAGAAGAAAGCACAGTGCGGAGGTACGCAGAGGCACAGAAGGACCAGTGCGGAGGTACGCTGTCAGACAGACAGTGCAGGTGCAGATCTAAGCTGAGCTACGCAAGTTGAGCAGAAGGAGTAAGTGCGGTGGTACACATAGTAGCAGAAGGATCCGGTGCGGATCTGCGCAGTTCAGGCACAGAAAGACTGCGGATATTCGCAGGCCTCTATTGGTGAAGTTGCAGACCTATCTTGAAACATTTGTTGGCTGTCTTTTATCTATTGCTGCAGAGTTCTGGGTTTAGATTTCTGGTATTACTTTTCTGTATACAGCATTCTGAGAAGTTGGGTGATTCATTGGTTGATTGTATAAAGAGATTGGGTGATTTGCATGTACTTGATGATTATTTGATCTTCTTGGATCCAATCTGAAAATTAATGAAACGTGGTCCTTAAAGAAGTAAAAAAAAAAGCAAAGGGGGTTGTAGCTCCCTTCCAGGAGAGACTGGAAAATGAGAGAGAGTTGTAGCTCTCTGCAGGTTGCAGCCTGCGTACTGGTAAAGGACTGCACCAATACAAAATCATTGTAAAAGAAGTTTATAATTGAAAGAAGATAGAGACATATTGCAGCAGGTGGTTTTCACCCACATTGGGTTTCCACCTTATATCTGGTGTTCCCTGGTGTGACTATCTGTTTTTCTTATTCTTGCTCATTTTTATGGTTCTCACATAGAAGTTAATGATTAATATCTGAAAAATAAATTAAAGTATAAATCAGGAAGATGTATTGAAAAGAATTTGATAATACTGATTCACCCCCCCTCTCAGTATTATTTCCAACAATTGGTATCAGAGCAGGTCCTTCTGAAGAAGCTTGATCGCTTGAAGGAAGATCTTTCATCATGAGCAACTACGAGAGGGAAGCATCAATCAGGCCACCGGTTTTTGATGGGACAAACTTCGTATATTGGAAGGTAAGAGTTACTGCCTATCTTCAATCTTTGGGTACAGAAGTCTGGGATATCATAGATACAGGGTATACTTTTCCAGCAGCAACTCCTACAGATCCGGCTGAGAAGAAGAAATATGAAACAAATGCAAAGGCGGTCAATACTCTATTGGGATGTCTATCGCAATCAGAATTTGTCAAAGTTATGCAGTATAAATCCGCAAAAGAAATATGGGACAAGATTGTTCTGAGCTATGAAGGAGATGATCAGGTAAAATGAGCAAAACTTCAAACCCTCAGGATTCAGTATGAAAATCTCAGAATGTACAATGATGAAAGTGTGGCTAACTATTTTCTTCGTGTAGATGAGATTGTTAATTGTATGAAAAATTTGGGTGAAGAAGTAAAAGAGGCTATTGTGGTTGAAAAAGTTTTAAGATCTTTGTCCCCTAGGTTTGAATCTAAAGTTTCTGCAATAGAAGAAAAGGAGAATCTTCAAAACCTTAAAATGTCACAGCTGCATGGAATTCTAACTGCTTATGAAATGAGGAAAGGAGGACCATCAGACAGGAGAGAAGATGACTTCAAAGCTTCAGGAAAAGGAGACTACTATGAGCTAGGACACATATCAGAAGAAGAAGAATCAAATTTTGTCAGAAATCTTCAACGGGGTGCTGGACGATTTCGAGGTGAGTTACCTTTCAAATGCTTTGCTTGTGGAAGAGTCAGTCACTATGCTACCAAATTTCCTCATAAGGATAAGAATGACAAGGGGAAGGAACTTGTTAGATGGAACAAGAAACAAAATGCAAATAAGAAAAGCTATTACACTCATGAAGATAGTGATGGACTTTCAAATAGTGACGAAGATGAACGAGGTAATGATTATAAACTTTTAATGGCTTTTGAAGATGATGACTACATGGATGCTATAGATGAAGAAGGTTTTTATGAAGAAATGTCTAATCTCAAAGTTTGCTTAGAAGAGAAAAATGTGATTATTGATTCTCTGCAATTTCAACTGGCTAAAAGGGAAAAACATCTTGAAAAATTGGAATGTGAAATTGTTGGTCTTAGAAAGGAGATTGAGAAAACAAAAGCCCTGAATCTTAAATTTGTTAAAGGATCTGAAAATCTGGATGAGATCATCAATGTGCAACGTTCTCCACTAATCAAGATAGGTCTGGGATATAATGGAGAAGCATCTTAAGCATCCACCTCCAAAAGTTATCTTGATGCAGCAAGGAGGAGCGAGCAAAGGCCGAATAGAAATCATCAGGTAAATCAGGGACAATTTACCTCAAGAACGAACAAAGACTATCAAGAAAATCGGGGGCAAGCTACCTTAAGGACAAACAGAAGCTACAACCAGCCTCAAGTAAAATCTTCCCAATTTGCCTCAAGAATGGATGTCAGTAGAAACTACAATCGGTTGGATGATAGATTTGATAATCGCATGAGTTTCTTCAATGGCCAATGTTTTTCTTGCCATAACTTTGGTCACAAAGCAGCTCAATGTGTTTCCTATAAGACAATCATGACTAGAGAAGCTCCAAAACAAAGAAGTATGTCTGGAATCACAAAGAGGACCTATAGCGACTTTTCCGCCCTTGAAAGTGAAATTGAATGTTCTATTTGGAATAACTTTGGTCATGAAGATTTTGAATGCAGGAGCAGGTTTTGGCAGACAAAGGAACAAGCCTCAAGTACCAGAACATGGAGAATAAAGGAACCAAAACTAGAAAGATGTGGGATAGCTTTTTACGCAGAAGGACAGGAAAATTTATGGTATATCGACAGCGGATGTTCGAAGCATATGACAGGTGATAAAGAATAACTTGAATCATATACTGCTTTAGAAAAGGGACAAAAGGTTTCTTTTGGAAATGATACCCCTGCAGCCATAAAAGGAAAAGGCACTGCTCAGTTGAAAGAAAAGGTCAAGGCTGGAAATGTTTTGTATGTTGATGGCTTGAAGCATAGTCTACTGAGTGTCAGTTAGATGTGCGATCAAGGAACGGAGGTAATATTTCGATCAAATGGATGTAGTGTTCATGATCTTGATATAGGAAAAACAGTGATCAAAGGCAGAAGAACTCCAAATAATCTATACATATTTGAAGAAGGACAACAACAATGCTACTTGAGCAAGGATGATGAACACTGGTTATGGCACCGAAGGTTGGGGCATCTAAGATTTTCACAAATAAGGAAAGCATGCAAATACCAGGCAGTTCGTGGTCTTCCGGATATCCAAATTCCAGACAACACCATATGCAAATCATGTTAGTTTGGTAAGAAAACCAGAACTAACTTCCCTGAGAAGGAAGGGTCAGCCAGCAGGCCTCTTGAACTAGTCCATACAGATGTATGTGGTCCATTTAGGACAAGGTCACCTCGAGGAGAAGAATACTTCATATTATTCATTGACGACTTCTCGAGGATGGTTTGGTTGGGACTTATGAAACACAAGGATGAAGCATTCGAAAAATTCAAATCTTCCAAAGCCTTGGCTAAAAACGAATCAGATTACAAAATTAAGTGCCTCAGGTCTGACAAAGGAGGGGAGTTTACCTCAAATGAATTTTTCGATTTCGGTGAAGAACATGGAATAAGAAGGGAATTCTCTACAGCTAGAAATCCTCAACAAAATGGAGTGGTGGAAAGGATGAACAGAAGGGTTCAACAAATGGCTCGTGCTATGCTTGATGAGTCTGGAACTCCCGCAACCTTCTGGGGTGAAGCTGCATTTGCTGCGGTTGTTATTCTCAACAAAACAAATGTCCGAGTGAACAACACTCAAACTCCGCATGAGCTTTGGTATGGTGAGACTCCTTCGGTAAAGCATTTCAAAATTTTTGGGAGAAAATGCTATATTAAGAATACTGATGAACATCTTTGCAAACTTGAACCTAGAGAAAATGAAGGCATTCTCCTTGGTTACTCTCGCCACAACAAAGCATATAAGTGTTCCAATAAAATACTTGGAAGAATTGTTGACAGCATTGATGTAGTGGTTGATGAAAAAGGATACATCCCTAGGCAAGTAAATCATGAAAATATCGAAGAGAATGAAGACTACACTCCAAATTAGATAGATGATGAAGAAGAACCTCAAGAGGAACCAGAGGAACAGATAAGGATAGAAGAGAAGACTCCATCCAGGTATGTTCAGAAGAATCATCTAGAGTCTCAGATTTTGGGGCAGAAAGAAGTAGGTGTACAAACAAGAAGAACAATTGCAGAAGCCTCAAGCTATTTGGCATTGCTCTCCTCCACTGAACCACAAAATGTAAGAGAGGCATGCAAAGATGAATGCTGGGTCAAGGCAATGGATGAAGAACTTGAGCAGATCGAAAAGAACAACACTTGGGAGTTGGTTCCTAGACCAAAAGATAAGAATGTCATAGGGACAAAATGGATCTTCAAAAATAAGTTGAATGAAAATGGGGATGTAATTAGAAACAAGGCCAGACTTTTGTGTAAAGGGTATGCTCAACAAGAAGGAATAGACTTTGAAGAAGCATTTTCTCCCGTTGCTAGACTTGAGGCCATCCGAATGTTCCTTTCTCTCTCAAGCTTTCAGAAGTTCAAAGTATTTCAAATGGACGTAAAATCAGCTTTTCTGAATGGAGACTTAGAAGAAGAAGTGTACATTGAGCAACCAGATGGTTTCATTCTTGGGAATGATCCCAATCTTGTATGCAGACTAAAAAAGGCTCTCTATGGGCTTAAACAGGCTCCAAGGGCTTGGTACTACCGTTTGGACAAATATCTTCATCAACAAGGTTTCTCAAAGGGATCAACAGATAGCAATCTTTATATAAAAATTGAAAATGACAAATTGCTAATACTTGTTGTGTATGTAGGTGATATTATTTTTGGCAGCAATGAAGAAGCTATGAGTCAAAGCTTTGCCTTGGTGATGCAGAAAGAATTCGAAATGTCGTTTCTTGGAGAGTTGACATATTTTCTTGGATTGCAAATCCAACAAAATGAAGACGGTATCTTCTTGTCTCAAACCAAGTATCTCAAGTAGATTTTGAAGAAATATGGTATGGAAGATGCAAAACAAGTATGTAGCCCCATGGTCACAGGATGCAGCCTCAGTGCAAATGATGAATCAGCAGCAGTGCATTAGCCAACCTACAGATCTATGATTGGAAGTCTACTTTATTTGACAGGCACCCAACCAGACATCATGCATGTAATGGGAATAGTTGGAAGATTTCAGGCAAATCCAAAGGAAACTCATCTTCAGGCAGTCAAGAGAATCTTCAAGTACCTTCAAGGAACTCAAAACTATGGCTTATGGTATCCTAGAGACACAGATCTCACACTTCATGCTTACACAGATGCAGATTGGGGCGGAAGCGTGGATGACAGGAAGAGCACAAGTGGTGGAGCATTCTTTATGGGTTCTAGATTAGTATCTTGGTTTAGCAAGAAACGGAGTTCGATTGCTTTATCTACAGCTGAAGCGGAATATGTAGCTGTTGCATCTTACTGCACTCAACTTCTTTGGATGATGCAGACCTTGCAGGATTTTCAATTCACTTGTACACCACCTATCTCCATCTTATGTGATAGTACAAGTGCAATCATCATTTCAAAGAACCCAATTATGAATTCAAAGACCAAGCACATACCGATCAAGTATCACTTTCTCAGGGAACAAGTGCTTGAACAAAAGGTCAAGTTGGAGTATGTTCCTTCTAAGGAACAAGTTTCTGATATACTCACCAAACCATTGCCTAGGGAGACCTTTGAATACCTCAGGCAAAAACTGGGGGTAGTAGATGCATCATCTTGTTGTTGAATCTCATCTGTTTCAGAGATTGTTGGTTGTACGTGAGGTTCATATGGGGTATACGCGTACATTTGCTAGTTTATGGATTGGTCGAAGATCGAATGGCACAGGTTCAGGGGGAGCACAAATAATGCATTGTTGGCATTATGGTAGAAGATCTTGGAGGAAGTATAGAAGGAGAACATGGATGCTGATCTGAATATGGCTGCAACATGTCTCTATCTCTTTCACGACCATTTATGGTGTATGGTGGATTATGGTTCTTCTTGAAGAAATTTTCCTTTGCAGATCTGATATATAGTCAGGGGGGGCATGATCAGCAAAGCAAAGGCCTAAGCATGTTCTCAGGGGGAGCATAACCCTTTGCCCTTGATGTCAAAGGGGGAGAATGACGTTGAGGATTTTCAGGTTGCCATCAAGTCCAAAGGGGGAGATTGTTGGCATTATGATTCTGGTTTGGCTCTATGGTACAGGTGTTATACTTGATGGCAACTCACTCAAGTGGCAAAACTCTGTTCATGCTCTTAAAATGATGGAAAATAAGAGGTTCGCAGGTGTATCGTTCAAAAGGTGTGGACCTGTAGGTTCGCTGTCCAGGAAGTGCGTACATACCCGCAGGTTATCCATTCATAAGGTGCTGTCCCCCAGTTCACTCACTCCAATGCAGAGAAGCACGCTCACGTGGGGTTTCTTATGTTTCGCCCTTGGTATTCAGCCCGTCGTTCATGATCCTATGGTTTTGGCCCATGGTATAGGATCTAAATTGTTGAACCCCGGTTTGGATCCCTTGTATTGGTGTTTGATGGTTTGGACCCATGGTGTGAATAAGGGATTGACTATAAAAAGGGGAAGGAGATCACTTGGCTAGACACTTGTGAAATTTGAATATCTTAAGATCTGAAATTTTGGGTGATTTGTTTTACAAAGCTAGATCTAAATGAAGGAGAAAACTTAAGGCGAATCTATTGATAAGTCGTGATATCTCAGGCGCATGATCAGATCTGTGGATCTGACTGTCTGTGACACAATGGAGGACTGTTAATTTTTCCCTAATCAAAGGTTCACAGGCGATCCACGGCGTAAGTGCGGGGGTACGCAGCGTAGGAGAAGACGAAGTGTGGGGGTACGCAGTGCAACAGAAGGCGTAGTGCGAGGTACACAGCGCAGAAGAAAGCACAGTGCGGAGGTACGCAGAGGCATAGAAGGACCAGTGTGGAGGTACGCTGTCAGACAGACAGTGCAGGTGCGGATCTGAGCTGAGGTACGCAGTTCAGCAGAAGGAGTAAGTGCGGTGGTACACATAGCAGCAGAAGGATCCGGTGCGGATCTGCACAGTTCAGGCACAAAAAGACTGCGGATATTCGCAGGCCTCTATTGGTGAAGTTGCGGACCTATCTTGAAACATTTGTTGGCTGTCTTTTATCTATTGCTGCAGAGTTCCGGGTTTAGATTTCTGGTATTACTTTTATGTATATACCATTCTGAGAAGTTGGGTGATTCATTGGTTGATTGTATAAAGAGATTGGGTGATGTGCATGTACTTGATGATTATTTGATCTTCTTGGATCCAGTCTGAAAATTAATGAAACGTGGTCCTTAAAGAAGTAAAAAAAAAAAAAGCAAAGGGGGTTGTAGCTCCCTTCTAGGAGAGACTGGAAAACGAGAGAGAGTTGTAGCTCTCTGGAGGTTGCAGCCTGCATACTGGTAAAGGACTGCACCAGTACAAAATCATTGTAAAAGAAGTTTCTAATTGAAAGAAGATAGAGACATATTGCAGCAGGTGGTTTTCACCCACATTGGGTTTCCACCTTGTATCTGGTGTTCCTTGGTGTGACTATTTGTTTTTCTTGTTCTTGCTCATTTTTATGGTTCTCACATACAAGTTAATGATTAATATCTGAAAAATAAATTCAAGTATAAATCAGGAAGGTGTATTGAAAAGAATTTGATAATACTGATTCACCCCCCCCTCAGTATTATTTCCAACATTTGTTACACAGGTACCACAATTTTGAAGCACTCCTCTCCAACAGTCTTTGTTACCATGGAACCAATGGGAGCTACTTTAAAAGAGATCACTGAAAGGAGTAATGGGGAAGAAGTTGAGAAAACACTAGTAGATTTTGTAGTATATGCGGACACTCAATTGTTTATAGAAAATGAGTCAACACTAACATGACAACAACTTTGAAATCATCACAAGAAGAAGGCAACAACCCGGTAAAAGATAAGGGAAAGAGAAAGGTTGATGATAATATAGAGGGAGGACAAAGCTGCAAAACTAAAGAAGATCCAATCGTTATGAAACAAATTTAGCAGTAGAAGTTAAAAGAAAGAATAGGTTGTAGAGAGCAGAGCAGAGGATGAGAGAAAAACATAGATTGCAGGAAGCATAGCTGAGGGCACAAAAATAAAAATAAGAACTAAAGGAAGAACAAGAACAAAGGAGGAGAGAACATGAAGAGAATTAGAATCAGGAAGAAGAAGAAAGGCAAGGTTCCATAGTAGTAGAAACAACCTCAATTCTAGTTGAAGAGAAAGAACAAAATCGGCTGGTAGCACAAGGAAAGAACGAATGGATGTAGGATCGAGAGCTTTCTCAGCAAATTGAAGGCTTGATTGAAGTTGCTGACATGGAGTTGGAGCCAAAGCTATAGTATGAAGGTGTTGGCATGATGCGCAGTGCACCACAGGTTACCATTCAGCCTCCACCACATCTAGCTGCAGAGTTAGCCCCAAGCGAGGAAGGGGACATAGTTCCTCTTGATGATGATCCAGTAATCGATGTGTACAATATCATATGAAAAAATCTAGAAGAGTATTATACAACCATGGAGAAATAATTTTCCATATTACCATGCATCACATGCATTCATTAGAGAGAGGGTGATAGTGGTGGACACCACAAGGAATCCAAACTCGATTGTCGAAGCCAACTTGGCCTTCACAGGTGTAGCGAGATCAAACAATCAGTATTTGATGACTGTGAATAAGTAATTGGTACATAATTTGTAGGCTACCCAACAAGTGATACAACAACTCTGCGCAAAAGAACAGAACACGGCTTCTATACAGTTCCACTTGGAGGAAATGAGAGCAGTGATACTTGGTGAAGTATCAACACTTGGAGAGACCATGCAGGACCTCTATGAGTAGCTCATGACCATACATAAGGAAGTTGTATGCTTGGATGGCTTGCAGCAGCAAAGCAAAGAATTTGTTAAAACTCTTAAGAATGTGCAAGCTGCCATCACCGCCATGAAAGAATGGATAATGTGATACAAAGGGGCACCACTTAACTTGGTAAATAAGATGAAGCTGTAGGCAGAGCTAGAGAAAGCAAGAGTTCGAATGTTGATTCAGAAAAACAAGTAGCTTGCCTCATTGATTGGGAATATTCAGGCCTCATATGTATGGTTATACAACAGTTTGGATTTCACGGTGAGAAAGCACAAGATCCCATCAGTCGGCTCACTCACTGAAGCTAAAAGGAAACACCAAGTTAGGTAGGAGATCAAAGAGTACTTGGACTAGCTAACATAGATTGCCACCAAGGAGGATTTGGAGCTCAATATATAGAATATGAAAAACTACATCAATGGTCCTATCCAGATCAAAATAATGTTTCTCTTTCTTAAGAAAGAAGTTAAGAGTGGCTACAATTCATTCTACCCAGATACTATGGAGGTTATACTCTACTTCTAGCTAGACACCATCACATAGTTGGGGATGTCATCACACAGTACTGAGTTTGGCATCAATACGTGACTAACAAGCATCAAGTAGAAGTCGTTGAGATAGAGGTTACTGAAACTCAAGCATCATAGTGTTTTGTCTTGTTAGGCTGTCAAGTTTTCTCTACCCTATTTTGTCTTATATGGGTATGAGTGGAAAATGTAATATTATTTGTAATTATTTGTAAAAGTGGAATTCCAAGTGTCCATATTGGAATTTGAAGAGACATAATGTAATGTAATGAGTCATTTTGTAAATAATTTAGAGAGTCATGATGGGATTCCAAGAGTCACAAACAGGCATATGAAGAGTCACCCCCCATTGTTATAATTATATCCTCATAACTCATGTAAAGGGATTTTGGGAGGCAAGGTTTTGGCTAGACTTAGGCTTAGGAAGAGCTTGGGAGTTTTTGTGAGAGGCTTGGCTTCTCCGTAGTGTAGAGGGAGTATACTTCTTCCGAGGAGAAGGTGTTGTTGACTTCACATTCCACTATTGGAGAAAGTGGTTAGTCAATGGTGTATGTATGATTGAAACTTTCGATTTTAGTAAAACTCATAGCTGACACACTTCCATGCATATGTTGTGGATATAGTAGGACTATTCTTGTTGTATTTGCAATATATGTTGTTTAACTTACACATATAATTATGAACTATTTTGTTTACATTTGTATGAATCTTGTTGGATGAGTTTTGATGTATTAATTCATCACCTTAACTTGTGGACTATTCCACATGTTAGTTCATGTGATGTCATTATGCTCATTTGTTCCTTCCAAGCTACATACTATTACATGCTTCTAAGGGATGCACTCCCTTTCCCTTTCATGTGTTGGAACCTTCTTGCATCACACTTGAGTTTCTGCAGGGTCACACACTCTATGCATATTTCCAACCAAGGTAGATCATTAACACCCCACTGTTGGGACTCCTACTCCAAAGAGTGTGAGGGATAGTTGGGACTTCATATCGAGGAGATCCCCTAAATGTTGGGGGGTCCAACACCATTAAAATTCCCTTACATTATTATTGTTATGTAGGCTCTGATTATATTATGACCCTTAGAATCCTATATATACTAAGGAGGTCTTATCTTTTCCCCAAGGGAAAATCGTAATTTTCATTAATGAGTTGAAAATTACATGTTGTATATGCTTGAAGCATATGTTGTAAGTGTGGTCATGCCACTGTCTGTGTTGTGCTATAAAAAATAATACCATCCTAAGTTGGGATACTATTAATATTTAAATATGATATGTCTCTTGAATAAATATGAACATAAATATACAGTGAAAAATTTTAAAATACAATCATAAGTCATGATAAATAAAAAAATCAGGGCTTGTCGGCCCCATTATGTTGTTGGTCTTCATATGGTCGATGATAATATCTATAGAAGTCCTATTCTATCTGCTCCTAGATCATCTAGAGCCCTTGTGGCTAGTGCGTGGATTGCTTGGATAGTCTTTTAGAAACTTGATTGTGTTTCTTGTATATATGATGACAAGATGTATAATCAAATTATGTTTTCAATAGCATAGTCTCATCCAAAATATTCCAAAGTGTGTTCACATGACATGCAGATTGTTGGTTAAACTAGTTTATGATAAGTTTGGAGTCACCAAAAATATGAATGCGACGTCATCCCTTCTCAAGTGAAAAATATAATAAATTACAGAGTGTGATGAGTTAAGAAAAGTTAATAATCTCATCCCCTAGTCCCATCTGTATCTTATAGAAATGATTTTCAATGATGTGTAATAAGATACCCCCACCACAACCATGTAGCTATGCAGAACCATCAAAATATGCCCATGGATAATTTCTGTCAATAATCTCAGCAATTATATTATGGACTGTGTGGGGACGGTCTTCCTCCAGGATACTATGATAAATAGAGATGAGGTGTGATGTGGCATGAGGCCAGCAAGGTAAGATACTAGAGAAAATAAGTTTGTTTCTTTGTAGCCAAATACTCCAGCAAATCAAAATGGGGAGGTTTCGAATCCTAGGAGTGAGTGTTGCCGACCACCACAATTTCCATGCTTCCAAAATATTTGCACCTTGCCATCTATATTGAAGTTGTATATTTGTGAGTACATCATGCCAAAATGCGATAGTAATAGGACATGTGAGAAATAGATGATCAATAGATTCTGATGCCTGTTTGCAGAGTATACACCAAGTTGGTCCATGATAAGTTCTCTTTTGGAGATTATCCCCTGTGGGTGCTTTGTTGCGAAGAATGCACCACATAAATAACTTAGCTCTAGGTGGCACCTTCAATTTCTAGAGTACACTCCACCACCAATCAGATACAAGGGGTTTATGACCAGAGTAGATAAGTAGATAACTATGCTTAGGGTAGTATTTTTCATTCTATGGGTGTGCCCAATTTATCTCATCCCCCCCCTCGGTAATCCAGACATGAGATTCAGTAAGAGAATTAAAATAAGATTGCCAATGATTTTTCCAAATGGGGGGAGTACCCAAATGATCTGCAGATTTCTAGGCTTGGTTGTAGATAATAGAATTGTCCTGGTCAACAATATGGGCAAGTATAGTGATACCATCATTAGTGAGGAAGTGAAGTAACAAACCAGGGATCCAAACCAATGCGAACCAAGTTTCCATTCCCAATCCTCCAGGTTAATCCATCTCGGATGAATGCAAGTGAGTTGAGTACCACCCTCCAAACTGTAGATATATTTGATCTATTCCAATTTGGTTTCCTGATCCAATAAAGAGTATGGAGTGGGGAAATTTACTTCTAAGTGACCACCTATGACCATAGGTCCTTGGAAGTGAGAACATTCCATCCCATTTTGGTTGCTAAAGCACTTGCAAAGGCTTCAAATTTTTTCTTGCCCCATCCACCCCAATTCCTTTGAAGTGCTATAATGTCTCATCTGGCCCAAGTAAAGGTGTGACCTTCTTGTTTTCCCTTCCACAAAAATCTACTACACAACTATGTATTATGTGTAGTATGCCCCTCGAAATCCAAGTCAGAGATATCCAATACACTAGAGGAGATTCCAATACTAATTTGATGATAATGAGGCTACCTTCCCTAGAAAGCCATCTATGATGCCAAATGTTCAGATGGATTTCGATTTTTTCCACTAGCCAAACCTAGTTATCAATCTTGTACTTAATAGGCTTGAGTCTAAATCCTAGATATTTAAGCCCATCCTGAAAGGGGATGATAGTATAGGGAAATCTTTTCCCTGCTTTGTGGATTTCATTTAAAGAGAAACCAACAGTTGTCAGTGTTGATTTTAGTTGGTTGCATTCCATACCAATAGCAAAACAAAAATATATGAGAATAGAGGAAAATGATGTAATGTCACCAATCGATCCATTAATAAATATGACAACATCACCTACAAAGATGAGGTGGGTAAGGATGTAGTTGTTGGTGATCTTAATGCCCATCAATCTGCCCAGTCCTTTTTCCTCAGATATGTATCAAATCAACCCTTCCATGACCAACAAGAAAAGAAGTGGTGAGAGTGGACAATCTTATCTGAGGCCTCGTTCAGCATGAAACGAAGGTGAGGTACTTCCTTTAATAAGAACACTCTATGAAAAATTATAAATACAACACATAATCCACTGAATGAAACTTAAAGGAAAGCCCAAGTGAGTCAATATCATTCTCAGGTAGAGCCAGCTGGTTTGGTCAAAATCCTTAGCCAAATCTATCTTAAGTATCATACCTTTTAACCTCTTGATCTTGATGGAGTGAAGGACCTCCTATGCAGTACCAATAGCTTCGTGAATCTGCAGGTGGTTGAGGAAAGCAAACTGTTATGGAGATATACTTAGATAAGATAGGTTTAAGGCAGTTGGCTATAATCTTTGCAATGATATTATATATGCAATTGCAGAGTGATATAGGCCGGAAGTCATTGAAGGTCTGGGGGTCATCCAATTTGGGTATGAGAGAAATGAAGGTAGAATTAAAATCATTATACATTCGGCCACTAAACCGATATTATTCAATAACTTGAAGAAGATCATTACCCAGAACTTTGAAAAAGGCAAGGTAAAATTCAACCGGCCAACCATCTAGTCCAGGGTTATTTTCATTCTTGAACCATTGGAGGGCACCTTGTAGTTCTCCCATAGTAACAGGTAGTACAAGTTCCTCTGCTACTTTGTGATTTACAAATCTGGGGAACAACCCTACCACCTTGATGATCTCTACAAGGGTAGCATCCTGTGGAGCTTTGAATAGCCAATTGAAATGCGATGTACTAAGGGTAACGAGTTGATTAAATTTTTTTACCTGGTGGCCAGTGTCACCCTCCAACTTCCAGATGGTATTAATGCCTCATCTACCGTTTGCATATCGGTGGTAAAATTTAGTATTATCATCCCCAGACTGAAGCCAAATAGCTTGACTCTGGAGTCTCTAGGTTTCCTATCTTTCCTTTATTATTCTATTCTGGTCTTCTTCAATTTTTGTTAGTCGATATTTGCATTATGAGGTTTCAAAACCATGTCCATCCCTATCCACCATATTTTCAAGTTCAAGTTCGATGTCTTTAAGAATATGGTCATCCTTAAATCTTTTCTCTCTCGCCCATTCAATAGATTTTTGTTTGAGAAAGAGCATATTTTTAGAAAATTCTTTGGAAATAAACTAACTAGGACCAAGTGGGTGAGATTTCCAATAATTAGTGGCCATGTTAGTGTAGCCCTCATCTTTGAGCCAGGTCGAGTTGAATTTATAAGGCACTTTGGGCTTAGGATCAACACTAGAAAATTCAAGGTATATAGGGGAGTGATCTGACAAACCACCTGAGCCCACACATTTCCTATATAGTGAAAAATGGCCCAAAAGAGATTCTTTAACAAGGAACTGATCAAACCTTCTGGCGAGCATAGCCTCTCTAGTCCTTTGATTAATCTAGGTAGGTTAAATCCACAGCATAGGAATATCAGATAGGTGATTTTCCTCCAATAGTGTGATGATATGATTAGATAAAGGGTCAATCTACACATTGTGTCCCTAGGATTCCGCATGGCCAACAAAAAAATTAATATCACCTCCAAGAATGACATTGTCAACTTCCATGTATGTTTGATTAAGATAGTTTTCCAAAAAAAATCCTCGTTGATGCACGGTCCATAAATATTGATTAGTCTCAATTCCTTCCCAAGATCAGAGGTAAATATATCAACTCCAATTATACCCTCCCCCCCCCCCCTCGAGATATTAAGAAGCTTTACAATCCAAGGATTATAACCAAATTCCATGCCAGCAGATTGTCCACGGACATCTAGTGCATAGAAGTGCCAACAGGGTACAAGATCTTCTAGAGAGGGGATGATCTAGTCACTAAGTGCAAGAGTTTCCTGTAAGTATATAATGTCCACCTTTTCAATCTCAAGTAGTCTTATGAAGGCTAGTTTATTGGTAGGACTAACCATCCCATGAAAATTAAAGGATAACCACTTCATGGAGAACCAGGAGTGGGAGAGGTCAATTCTCTAAGGACCTTGTCAATGGGGAGTTATTGGCCATGTGCTACATTGAATCTGGCTTGGAATATAGCCTTGGACATATTGGAGTGTCTCCCCTAGTGAGGGGTTTTTGAAGGTAAGGAGAGGGTGATAATACCAATTCCACAAAAATATTCAGATGAGGACTTGGATATAGAACATAGATTGTAAGGATGAATCTGACCAGAATCGTAAGAAGGTTCAGTTAAGGGAACATATTGAGGGACATCGGGGATAGAAGGAGGAGTGGTGGTAAAAGTGGGAGGAGAGGGAACCAGAGGGCATGAAATAGAGGGGTGGAAAAATTTAGGTGCATAGATGCATTTCCAAATGGATGAACTATGGTGAAAATCATGTATAGATGCATTTAAAAGAGGAGTATCAGAAGAGGAATTAACCACATTGATGGCAGCAACAATCACAGTTGCATGGGATCTAGTGATGCAATGAGATGGTGGACAAATAACTTCCTTGCTTGGTCCTTGAATCCGCTGGGTGGTCCTTGGTGGGTGCCCAACAACCTTTGCAGGTCTCTTACCCTGCAATACGTTCTAGTTGAGACACTAATGCAGAGATGGAAGCATGTACGAGGAAATCCTTGTACAAGTGCCCAATTTTGTGGCGTCGACAACATATATAGGGTACCCCCTCATAATCAAGTATCTAGATGCGACATGTGCTCCTTCATTAGATCTGTAAATTCTCCTCTAAAGCTTCTCTCATATCCAAGTGCACTAGGATGCGGACCATTGCCATATTACCAGTGATGATGTATGATTTTTCATAGTCCAGGAAAGTCCCCAGCGCAATAACAATTCTCTTAAAGACATCCTTAGACTAGAAGTGAAGCGGAAGTCTTGGTAGATGAACCAAATTGGGCCAGCCCCCAAATGTTCAAATGTTCACACTCTGGGTCAAAGAGAGGGCTCCATCAGTTAAGTAATATTAGTGCAAGATCAATGTGCCAATACTTAGATAGGACCCAAGGAATGAATTTAGGACATTGAAAGAGAAGAAAAAAATAGCCACGAGAAAGTGTGACCAATGAAGGAAGTTCCAAAGGCATCTTACCCCAAATTTCCAATATCCATTGTCACAATAAAGCAGCAGTATGTGTTCTTCTGTGGACCCATCCAACGAGTACCCTATTTGCAGTATCAAGCACATCACCCATCTGGAGATCTTCACCAAAGGTAAGTGATATCTTCCTGCTCCCAACCTTAACTCCTTTATACTTCTTTATGGGCCTAGCCGATTTTCCCAGGGGAGGGTTAACAAAGGGATTGGCAGGAGTACCAAATCCAATACTAGCCTTAGGTTCCCTACCCAAATCAGGAGGTAGAAGAGTGGTTCCTTCGAAGAAGCCTAAAGTGGGAAGGTTTGAAACCAGAGGAGGTGGGACGAGGGAAGATATATTAGATGAAAGAGCGTAATGGGGGCCTAGGTTCGGGGGAAAGGTAGGGATGGGATTCATAGAGGAGGAAAAATCAGGGAGATCCAGTGAAAAAGAGGCAAAGAACGGGTCCAAACAAGATGCAAAGAATTGGAGAGAAGCTAGAGAGGATCGGGAATAATCAAAGCACGACACAAAGAAGGAGTCATCTGGTGAGCCAAAAAATGGCAACGAAGAAAATGATGGACCGACTGAAGGTGCAAATGGTTGGGCTGGGGGTTAAGGGTGTGAAAAAACCAAGACTAAGAAACCCAAGGGTCACCCACCAACATCGTAGGAAGATGAAAGGAGATGTTAGTGGAGGTGACCGACAACTGTGGAGGAGAAACCGTCCATATGGGCACAAAATCATAAGGATCCTTAGAATAATCAAACATATCCTCCTCCATCACAACCGATAGAAAACGAGAGGAGGTCTACCCAAAAAAACATTAACTGTTAGTTGCCCAGACAAAACCCGATGTGTGACCTAGGTGCCAGAATAACCGAAAGAAGACAATGATAGTGGATAGTTGCAGTCAGCAAAAGAGTAAGTATAGGTGCCTAGCCCCAAGCACGAGAAATAGGAGCCCTGGAAGAGTGCGCTCAAGAACCAGGTCCGAGTGATCACAAAAGCTCCATCCTCATGTTCTTTCAAAAAATATACCAAGGAGGTCTTATCATTTGAATCAAGCAACAATTTTTCATTTCTGTAATGTAAAGGAGGTTGGCCCCTTGAAGAGGCTAATTTTTAAGTCATTGATCTATATTTTCTTCTATTTTTTGAGCTAGTTGCATAACATGTCAATGGTTGAGTTCATGCCTGTGGTTTTGGTGAAGGCTTGGAGCTAGAGCGTACTCTTGCCAAAGACATCTTTGGAATTACTCCTCCAACATATGACCATGCAAGTCCCATTTTAGTGCCTAATTTATATAATCCCATCAGGCCCTTCCACTCTTTGCCAAAGGGAATATCACATGATTGTGTATACAGAATAAACCTTAGATTTGTGACCACATCGTAATCAACCCTTCCTTTCTCTTTCAAAAGGTTCTTCAACATGAACCAAATTTCAAAATGATCTTCATTCAAGTTTACAATCTCCTTTCCATGTAGGGCACGATCCTCCTCCTTGAAATATTTATGATCTTATTTAATTTCAATCTAGATTTTCATGAGGGATACCTTGGAATATAGGTCCCCATTAACATCAAATAAATATGGAAATTTACTCTTGTATTACATCTCACATTTGTCCTTGAAGCATTCTACTTCCTTCGCTAGTGCCTCTACCTTCTTCTTCACCAATGTCACCAATTTTTATTTCCTTTTCATTTGATTAGCCCTTGCTACGCAATTGGATCTGTCAATATTTTCCTTCATGACATCCTCCTTAGGAATTCAATTAGGAGAATCTATATCACTCCAACCTTGTTGGGGGTGTTACCAATAGTGTTGTTAATAACATTCATCTCTCTATGGGATCTTCTAACAATTTCTATTTTTTGTTGGATCAAATCCCTGTGATCCCAGTTCTTGTCTACTATCTTCATTATCCTCTCCCATATGATTCTTCCAGAAGCCTTGAAAGAGTTTTTTTTGGGGTGTTTCCTCCTCAAAACCTCCAACTCTACTTCAATTTGATCACCATTCTCTTGCACCTGGTACAACTCTATATTGGTACTCTCTAAGTCTTCCGACTTTGTCTTTAGTTATTTCCCTCGATTAGAGAGTAGAATTTGCAACTCCTTGGCTTGCTTTGATACTTTCATTGCTTCCACCTTTTAACTAGAACATCAAGGGTTTGGTGGGACTGAGAAGTATCACCTATATTTTCCTTCATCCCTTGAACATGTGTGTCCAATATCACAACCTTGTCCTTGTAGCTGTTATTCTTCATTAGTGCATCATGGAGCTTATGGTTTAGCTCCTGGTCCACCTCTTCCAACTCATCTATTTACACAAGATGTGCATTTGGGATTTTGAGCTACTTATTCATGGAGGCTATATATATCTATTTATCATCCAACATGGTTTTATATTTCTTAAAATCTTGAGGAAATTTATCCAGGTGGGTATCTTTGTCCTCTAGGGTTTTGTTTTTCATATTTCTAGATCTGGAAACCATCCATTCATATCTTAGTTGTGTGTTAGACTTTTTTTACAACTCCTACAACTTCCTAGAGGTAGAATTAGTCTTGTGCGTACTTTTATGCACCATATGAGTCACTTGCATATTTGGCTAAACGATATCTATATATGGAATATTTAACTTATGGAATGGATGGTTGATGAACTTAATAATTTGATATGTACCTAATTATCTCCACCATGGATTCTAACACTGCCAACTTCAAAATACCCCTTTCATATTCAAATGAATTTTTAACCTATATGGGGGAAGTGGTTGATTTTTTTCTATCTCTATGTCTCTTTTTCTTTCTTTGGATGCTTGCTTAGCTATCTCCTAAAACTGCTCCACCATTGACACCACTCTAGGCTTGCAAACCTCAATTGACTCCATTCTTATGATATTGACAAGTCAGAAGGCATGTGTTCCATAGTAAAAGCATGATTTGATGGGGTTTCCAGTTGATTTATATACAAAACTAGTGGCTATGTCTCTGTCTCATCCTCCTCCTCCACCTCCTCATAATCTCCTACAACTTCTTCTACTTTATATTTCTTGGAGCTAGGCTCCTCCCCTTGGTTGACATCCACACAAGATGAAGTGAATATTTTCTTCCCTTAGAGCTGGGAATTTCTTGATTCAACTAGATGAAAATTTTCTTTGACTTCTTCCCAGGTATACTTATTGGCACAGTATTGTGCTATGTGATTGGGTCATGCTTACAATTTTCTTTGTCCTTGTCTTTTCTCATCTCATAAATGATATTATGAGGGTTTAATTTTCATACTCCTGTTTGTGGGAACTAAAAAATATGAAATATATTCTCTATACTATCTAAATCATTCCTTGAATTGAAAAAAAATGGTCATAGCTCGTGAGGGAAGTGGAAATTTTTTGTTATATTCCTGGAAGTAACATGCACATCATTGCTACTAAAAGTTTGCCTGATGTACTGAAAGGGCTAGGGTTTACTTAGAATCCAAATTCTCTTGAAATTTAGCTTGATTATGGTTGCAATAAGTCGAATTTATGTAAAAGAAGTAAATTAACTATTTACACTGTGGATTTTGGGTTGAAATGATGTGGAAGGAGTGAATTTGGGTTCACAGGTGAATTGGGATGAAATGGAGGCCAGATAAGACATGATGGTGACAAAATGGGTCTCGATCCTTTTATTAAAAAAAATTGGCTTGAAACGTGGAAGGAAACTATTGGGCACGAAATTTGGCCAACATCATGTTGACATCATGATGTTGTTAGCAGGACAAGTGGGTCTTGCCATGTGTCACCAAGTGGTGCCATATGGAAGACAAAGATTGTGGGTGAGGGGATGTGGCACCATGACACGGTGAAGGGTTTAGCATGGAAAGAGGTCAGCATGGACTAGTTAATGTTGTGTGTAGGCTGACTTGGCATGTGTGGGATGCCCACTTGGATGTGCACGTGGCACCCTTCGGACTGTTCCCGGACGTGCCATGGAAAGTTTTAAAATAACACAGGGGGCATGGGAAGGTGCTAAGTGGCCCACTTCATACTCCTTAGTTGAATAAATGTCTGTGTGCCTCAACATTGTAGGGAATTATGTAGAAATTTCTTGTAGATTAAAAAATGCTAATGTAATTTATTAAAACAAAATACTTGAATCTACTCTACTCATCAGCGGAAAGCAATTAATTAATGGAGAAATCAAAACATAAAAATGAGACAATATTTAACATACATAAATAAATATTTATCTAGGGGAAATTAACTACTCAAAACCCCTTCCTATCTGTATTTCATTAATAAAAAATTAGAGAATAAATATAATGCTTGCTCAAGCCTAAGAAACTTTTGCACTAGTATAGTCTATCTCACTACCTCCCAATATGACTCTGGTCAATAATCAACCAAATTTCCTACCTTCCAAGCTCCTATTTCCTTTCATTTTCCCTTGAGGAATTAGCCCCTATTATTTACGTAAATTACCCATGGATAATTGTGCAATTCATTAAGGCCCTTCTCTGACTGCATACACCACCTGTACAACTTGGAAAATTCTATAATTGATAGTACGTTGGCCTTGAAATCCAATCTCAACTAGGTAACTCGAGTTTCCCTCATGCATTAGTTATTCTGGGCTCATTGATGAGTTAATTGGATGATCAGAGGTGAACACACCCCACTATTGGACCTTTCACTAGTTCTCAAACAGTTAGAACTAGTTTAACTCACAATAAACTCAAATTCACTCAAATAGATTGCTAGAAATTAGCAATCAATCATACTAAAATGAACTCAAGTGGCTCCTACTTGAAATAACAGAGTTAGCTAAGTGAAAAATCCCATGTCACCTTAGTTAACTACCTCCAAATATTTTACTGAAATTGAAATTCTATTTTTTAATCTTGTTTGACAAAGGTAAAGTTAAAACTAGATTTTCTGGCTACATTTTCAACACTCCTCAGCAGGAAAGTGATTATCTAATACCCCGATCCCACCTCTATGGAACTCAGTTTTTTCTCTTGAAAAATCCTTTTGCAAAACATTTTCATCTTATTCCTCTGTAGGAATGTATTCCAACAACATGATCCACCTTTGCACACAATTTCATAGATCATGATATCAGATGTCAATATGCTTGGATCAATCATGAAATAATCGATTCTCAAAGATTTTGATACAACTCTGATTTTCACAGTAAATCACATTAGGATCCATATTCTAACCAAATAACCCAAAAATAATCATTTTCATCCAGATAGCCTCACATGCTCCTTGACATGGAGCCACATACTCTGTCTTTACTGAGCTGAGTGAAACAAATCTCTACTTCCTCCTGTACCAAGAAACTGTTGTTGACCCAACATTGAAAATTCCTCTTGATGTGCTCTTCCTGTCTGATGGAATCCCTTCCCAATCTACATTTGTGAAGTGTTACAACTTCACTCCCTCTATCTATCTCCACCAAATACCAAACTGAGCAGTGCCTCTGAGCTATCTCAACACATCCTTTGTCATCTTCCAATACAGTTTGGTTGGCTTAACCATTACTTGACTAAGCTTGTTAACTCCATAACACATGTTTGGTCATGTGTTCACCAAATACATAAGTGAACCCACAAGCTGCCTGTAAATGGTAGCCTCTACTACTTCACCTGAAGTAGCATCTTCCTTCTTCCAATTCCCTGCTAGAGGAGTATCCATGGGTTTGCTTCTCTCCATATGGAACTTCTTTAGTATCTTGTTGACATAATTTCCTTGTGAGACAAATAGTTCCCCATCTCCTTACCATATTTCCAAACCAAGGAAATAATTCATGAGCCCCATGTCCTTCATCTCAAGTTCTCTTATAAGATCTTGTTTACAATATTTTATCAACTTCTCATCGCTAGTTAAAATTAAATCATTGACATAAAATACAATAATCAATAATTTACCTTAAAAAACAATATGGTAAAGGTTTGCATTTTATTCACTTTTGGTGAAGCTCAACCTGCTGAGATAATTGTCGATCCTGGTGTACCATGCACGGGGTGCTTGCTTCAATCCATACAATGCTTGCTTGATTCTGCACACATGATAAAATCTGTCAAAGGTCTAAAATCCTTTCGGTTGTTCAATTTACACCTCCTCCTCAATCATTGGAATGAGGAATGGTGTCTTCACATCCATCTAATGGATGTTCCATCCCATCTGTGATGTAAGTGCCAGGATTGAACTGATTGAAGAGTACCTGTATACTAGAGCAAAGGTTTCCTCATAATCAATTCCCTCCCCTTGTGAGAACCCCTTAGCCACAAATTTGGCCTTGTGTTTCTTGATGCTTCCATTTGCTACTTGCTTAACCTTGTAGATCCATCTGAAACTTACCACTGATTTTTCCTCTGGTCTTGGGACCACTTCCCAAAAACTTTTTTTGATAATGAAATCATATTCCTCTACCATAGAATCAACCCATACTCATTGTTGCACAAATTCCTTGAATGATGATGGCTCAGTCTCTACAATCTTACTCATCAAAGCCATGTAGCCAGTGTACTGATCTGGTGACATCCTCTTCCTGCACTATGATATGGGTTCTCCCATATTCTCTCTAGCATCATGTAACATTCTGTCATATTCCCTGGCTTGATTACTTCCTTCTTTGGATGTCTCTACTTGAGTGGATGTCTCCACTCTTTGTTCCTCTACTTGTGGCTGCTCCACAACTTCATGAGGTTATTCCTTTGGAGTGAAAAGCTCTCATTTTTAATGCAACTAAAGCTTCCTTTCAATAGAACACCTCATTTCCTTCTCCTTATCAAACTTCACATCTCTCCTGAGAATTGTCATCCTGAGAGATGGAAAGTACAAACGATAGTTGTGAGGTGTTTCTATTTACCCCACCAATATACCCAACTTAGCTATAGGATCTAGATTTTTCCTTGTATCCTTGGAAACATGGTAGTAAAATGATGATCCAAAGATCCTGAAATGTGACACATCTGGTTTCTTCCCTTAAAAAGCTTCCTCTAGTGTACTCATCCAAAGAATCTGATGAGGACTCATGTTCTGCAAATAAACAGTTATGTTGCATGCTTCATCCCACAAGTGTAGTGGTAGGCCTTGGTCATGCAACATCACCCATGAAACTCCCACAATATTCATGTTCTTCCTATCAGCCACCCCTTTCTACTTGGTTTGTGTGGTGTTCTCAACTCCCTTCGAATGACTTCCTTTGCACATAATTTTTTAAACTCATTTGACACATATTCTCCACCATTATCACTCTTGAGAGCCTTCACTTTCCTGCCAGTTTCTTTCTTAACAAGTGCTTTAAATTCAACAAACTTGGAGAATGTATGTTATTTATTCTACATGAAGAAAATGCAACACTTCCATGAGAAATCATCTACAAATATAACATAATACCTATGCTTGGCAGTGGAGGCTATAGAGAAAGGTCCGCACACATCCGAGTGAATCCTTTCAAGGACATATTGCTTTACTGTCTCGACCATTGAAGGTGGATTTTGCATACTTTCCCAGTGTATCACACTATTTTAGTGCACCTTTGGGAAGTCCTGTAGAAATATGTTGCATGCTCTTCAAAGCGCCATGGTGCAAATGGCTAAGTCTTCTATGCCATAATTCACTGATGTATCAAATCTACACCTTCTCTACTTTTATGCTAAATGATGGGCAGTCTTCTACATCTAATTTGTAGAGGTTCTTCACTCGAACCCTGAAATTCTTCACTTTTTTCATGGTGATGTGTCTCAAGAAAGCCTTCCCTTTGCTGAAAATCACATCATATCCACGTTCTTCCAACACTGCTACAGAAACTAGATTCTTCTTCAGACCCAACACAAACATCACATCCTTGAGCCTAAGAGGGGAGCCAGACTCCCTCTAAAAAGTAACTGTATCAATATCGATCACAATATACCTTCCATAATCTACCATCTCAATGTGCATCTGGAGATCCTTCTCCTCCAAGTCACTGGAAAATTCTTTGTTTCTCGTCATGTGGAATGAAGAACCACTATCCAGATACCACAGACTACCCATCAATGTGCTCTCAATGTAAGCAATGTGGCTGAAGTCCAACTCGAATTATGAAGACAAAGCTTTGCCTGTTGCTCCTCTTAAGGGATTCTTTCCCACCTTCTTATGTGGAAACTTCATGGAATAGTGTCCCAACTCATGGAAATGAAAGCACTTGACTTTGGACAAGTATTTCTTCTTGCCGCTTGACCAGATTCTGCTTTGGATTGGGATTTCTTCCCTTTCCCTTTCTTTACCTTTACAACCAAGGAACATTTCTCCTCATAATCACACTTGGATGAGGTTCCTATTTGGTGTTCCGCCTTATTTATTATTGCACCAAGTCGGACCATAATCATTCCCAATTTGGTAGCTTCTCCCTCCCATTTACTGAATCCTAGTAGTTGTGCCAGCTTTTGGGGAGGCCTAGAAGTGATAGGCTTACCAGATCATCTTCTACTATTGTAACACCAATACTCCCAAGTTCATCATGACATTGTGTGAAACTAATTAGGTATTGTGCTATTATGTCGCTGTTCTGCATCTTGATATTATGAAGCTTGTCCTTCAATGCGAGCTTCATGTCATCATTCTTGTTCTGGAACAAATATTTCAAGGCTTTTCAGATTTCATATGGAGTCTCTTTCTCGTTGATATTCAAGACAATATGGTCTCGAATTCCCTCCAATATGATCCTCCTCGCTTTTACTACACACTTCTTCCATTTTGCTAGATATTGAGCATCAAATGCTAGAGGTTTTGGAATATCATTATCTACGAATTCCTTCAACCCATTATATTCCAACACTGGCTCCATCTTGTCCTTCCAAGAAACATAATTTGAGCTACCCACAAGGTCATAATTGAGTCTTAGTTCATATAAAGCCATCCTTCTAGCTCTCAAGAATTAATCCTACAGATTCGGTCATCTTGCAAAGACAACTTTTAATTCTCTTTTCTATTGTGATTCCTACTCTGATACCATGTAGAAATTCCTTGTAGATTCTAAACTGCTAATGTAATTTACTAAAGCAAAAGACTTGAATATACTCTACTCATCAGTAGAAAGAAATTAAAGGATTGAGAAATCACAACATAAACATGAGACAATATTCAACACACATACACAGATATTTATCTAAGGAAAATAAATGCACAAAACCCCTTGCTATCTGTATTTCATTAATCGGATAATAGAGAAGAAATACAATGTTTGCTCAATCATGAGCAACCTCTGCACTAGTATAGTCTATCTCTCTACCTCACAAGTTGACTTTGGTCAATACTTAACCAATTTTCCTACCTTCCAAGTTCCTATTTCCTTGCACTTTTCCTTGAGGAATTAGTCCCTCTTATTTAGGGAAATTACCCATAGAGAATTGCACAATTCCTTTAGGCCCTTCTCTCACTTCATGCACCACCTGTACAACTTGGAAAATTCTACAAATGATATTACACTGCCCTTGAACTCCTATCTCAACTGAGCAACTCAAGTTTCCTGCATGCATCAATTATTCTGGTCTGATTGATGAGTTAACTGGTTGATCACATGTGAACACACCCCACTACTGGACCTTCCACTAGTTCTCAAATAGTCAAAACCGGTTTAAGTCACAATAACTCAAATTAACTAAAACAGATTGCTAGAAATCATAAATCAATCATACGAAATTGAACTCAAGTGTCTCCTACTCAAATTAACTAAGTTAACTGAGTGACAAGTGTCATGTCACCTCAGTTAACTACCTCCACGTATGTTACTAAAATTGAAACTAGAATTTTTAATCTAGTTTGACCAAGGCAAAGTCAAAACTCGATTTTATTGTTGCAATTTCAGCACATTATGGGTGTTGGATCAGCCGACACACCCATCATTGGATATGCACACCCACGAGTTTCTTTGTGCACCCACAGAAAACCACCATTGCCATGGTTCCATGCTAACACCTGTTCACTGGTGCCCACACACTGATGTTACTAAGAAGGGATTTTTCATCCTTTATAATTTATGGTTTGTGCCTTGTGGAAAACCTCTTCGAAGCTTTTACTAAAATTTCTTTTGGATCCTCCTCTTCTTCTAGCTTTGACTCCTTGAGAGTAAATCTTCCTAGGGGTGGTCCATTGGCATTAACACTATGGAAACTTATTATTCATACTTTTATAGGGAGATCTATTCAAAAACTCATTTGATCTATGCTTTTTCTTCAACATACCTCTAGCCATATTCATGATGGTTCTATTCTCCCTTTCAACTATGCCATTTTGTTGTGGTTTTACATTGTTGTAAATTGTCTTATGATTCCATGATGCTTGCAAAATTTATGAAAATATTTTGAATAATATTCACTTCCCCTAATTGATTGTAACACTTTGATTTAATGACCACTTTGTTTCTTTTCCATTACCTTGAATTCTTGAAACTTTTCAAAAGTTTAAGACTTCTTTGCAAGAAAATACACCCAAGTCTTTCTTTCTAATCATCTATGAAGTTTAGGAAGTAATAACATCCTCCAAGTGACTTCATCTACATTGGACTAAAACAATACATATGAACCAACTCCAAAGGTGCCTTTGCTTTATAAGGCACTCCCCTAGGAAATTGTCTGTATTGCTTTGCTAGAATGTAACTTCCATGTGAATTGGTTGGCTCTTGAATGGGAGGGAACACATTTACCATATTCTGTTGTTGTGATAGTCTATGTCCACCAAAATGTAGATGACCAAACCTAAAGTGTCATAACAAAAAATAATCGAATCTCTGATACTAAGCCGATAGATGGATAGAGGAGGAAACTGCAAAAAAATTACTTAAACATTTTTTGCTAGTCAATGAATTGCTTCATGTAATTTCTTAAAACTTACATTATTATAAAGACTCAAAACAACTTATAATAAACATGCAAATCTTAACTCACACACATATGACACACACATGACTAACACATGAATGAAAACTAAATTTATCTTTCTAAAAATAACTCAAACTAATAGTCAATTGGACTGAATGACTTTAGTCAACATGAGATATTATTCTCTAACATATTCCCTTCCAGTGAGGACTTTCTTATGTTGTTGGGCTAAGGATAATGAATAAGGGTTTTAGAACATTGTAGGGCATAGAGTAGAAAGAATGCTAAGGTTCAATAAATGAGTGGTTTATAAAAGACATTTTGTGCATAAACTTAGTATGTGGAGGCAGAGATGGATTGATGACATCACAAGTCAATATGAAGTGCAGAAGAAAAATGGGAAAGCAATTGAAATCTAGATAATTTATCTGCTACTATTGAGGTCAAAGAATGGAATCCATGGGTAATGAAAAAGACCGAGACAATCACCCACTATGGCTTTAATCTCGTCATTAGGCATGAACTTGGAGCCTAAACCCCAACTTTCTCAACTTCTTAGTCCTCTCTAGTCTCCTTGTAATTTATTTAAATACCTGTTCATAAACACCGATAATTATAATGTTTGAATTTTAAATATGTTACATTTACATTTTAGGGTTTTAAAGCCATGGAGGTTGTCGAATTTTTTACATACCAGATTATTATTTATGGTGTAAATAGGGTTAGGGTTTTTGTGACTGGATTTTTTATAAGATTCAAACTTATTTTTGGTAATCGCTCTTTGGATGCCTTTGAACACACTATTAATCACATGGTTGTAGCCGACATAGAAATTTCCAATGCAAAAGGTGTATGTCAAATGCATGTCAACTTGATTACAACATCGTGTTAGCATGTTTTAACATGTACGTTATTTTGTTTCAAACCAATGAAAATTTCTTGTATACCATCTGCTCATAGCTTATTGAGACGGTGTTCGTTTAATTCACTACTATATGGTGTCAAAATAAAGCTTAAAAGGTTTTGCTCACTTAAGATTTAAAATTTAAGATATATCATATACGCGAGATGTCTTGATTATATATATCTTAAGAGGTTAGTACTCATCTATATAACTAATGAAGTTCTTAACTAAAAATGTTTTGGTGGTAGATGTAAAAAATTTCAAAATATTACAATAATGTTATTTACAGAGCTCGTTGATACGAAAATAAGAATTTGATGGGAATAGGGTTTTGAATAATCATATTTCACAATGTTGAAAATTCATTTAATTTAATTAATTTTAATTTTAATTTAATTTAATTTTTGAATTTTAATTTTGGTTAATTTAATTAATTTAAATTTGGAATGAGGTTTTATAACTTTGATTTAATTATTAATAATTATTAGGTATTAGTGTGAATATTTTTATAGTTAACAATATGATGTTGAATTTTTTTTCTAGAGTACTGTGTATTGTCTTTGAGGTGTCTTATTATACTTAAGACATTTAAGTTGAACACTTCATTTATATTTTGGAACGGAAAGTTAGGAATGAAGATATGAAGAGTGCAAGACTAATATTAAATAGAGAAAGAATAGCTCATTAAATGTAGAAAGAATAGATTGTTAGGAAGTGTAAGAAGAATGGTGATGATTTAATAATTACATAATATAGAATTAAATTAGATTAATGAGTGGAATTATAAGAATTGAAGTAAGAAATGAAATGAAGATTTTTTTTTTAGATTTGATTGGTAAGATATGTCCATGGAGATTGATCTTCCAATTATTTGGATACATGGGGATTGAACTTCCAATTATGCTACCACCCATAGATAAGATTAAATTAAGATTAAAATAATAATAAAAATGGGGAGACAGGTTTAGTCAAATTGAAAGAAAAGGCATAATTAGGATTTATTGTTTAAAATATGGAATAAAAAATATAAAAAAAGGTTAAGTCAAATTGAAAGAGATTGGGGTTAATTTTAAAGATTATCATAAGTAGTATTAAATTATAAATTTATATTAAAGTTAAAAAAAGGTTAATTATTTATTATAAAATATTAGATAGTGTTATATTAATAATAAAATAATATATGCGGTAAAAATTTTATTATTACTAAAGAGAATGGAGTATTTATTAAATTAAATTAATAAATAGAAAGATTTAATAAATATAGTGAGAATATTGTTAAAAATATGAGGTTAATTATTGGAAATAAATTATTAATTTATTAATTTAAATTTTTGGGATAGAGAAGAAATGGACAAAGAAGAAATAGACAAACAAGAATAGGATATAGATAGAATAAAATAGATTAAGAAGGTATAAAATGAAAGGAAGCAGATTAAGAAAATTTAAGGAAAATTATATTATATTAAAATTAAATTTAGAAGGAATTAAAATAATTTGGGATTAAAGTGTCTAGCAAAAGAATTAAATATAATTTTATTAAGGATTATAATATATTAAGAAATAATTAAGAGTGAGTTAAATTTTATGAAAAATTAATAATAAAGAAAGCATAGAGCCAAGGGGATTTGACAAGATTGGACAAGATGGAATTATGTAGAAAGTGAATGGGGTTACAGAAATAAGAATTAGGGAAATGAGGTTTGAAATTAAAAAAATGGATAAGTAAATGTTATATATAATATTATAATCAATTGAAATTTTAATTAATATATTAAAATATTAATTAAAACATTTATTTATTATTACATGATTTATTAGCATATTACTTAATACATAATTAATATTTAATCATGAAAAATTAAAAATATATTATTCTACACATTTATATTGTCTTAGTTATAAATTAATCTAAACATTAACACATGTTAACTATGGTTGTCTATTGTTGACATGATTAACTATAGTCAACATGACTTCCATGGCGAACCATACTTACCATATGCATTATGGTTTATTCGTAGGTGACTTATTATGAACCACAATGAACTATATTGAACCATAGTAGATGGTCATGGTTGACAATGGAGGCCTATAATGAATGGCTAGGTTTAACCATTGTCAAACCATGGTTAACAATCAATAACCACCATTGCAATGGTAACCATAGTTCAATAATGGTAAACTATAAACAAACTATAGTTAAAATATGGTTGACCATAATCAAATTGTATACAAACCATGGTTAGATATAATCAATCATAGCCAAAACATGGCCAACCATAGTCATACAATTGTTAACCATAGTCATTCATGGTCAAAACATAGCCAACAATGTTTAAGCATAGTGAAAATGGACAATTATAGTCAATTGTGATCAACTATAGTCAAACAATTGTAAAACATGGTCAAAACATAGTTAGTGACATTTAAATAAGGTGAAATTTGAAAGCCATTGTCATCCATTGTGAATACATGGTCAACCCATGCTCAACATGGCCAACCCATGCTCAACATGGCCAATGATGGTTAATATAGTCAAACTTGGTCAACCTCGGTCAACATGACAAAAAATGGTCAGTCGTAGCCATTCATTATTAGTATAGACAACCATAATCTATCACAGAAAACTATGGTCAACCATGGTCAAATTAGTCAAACCATGTTCACCAATGGTGAACTTGGTCAATCCATGTTCACCAATGGTTAGACCATGCTCACCCATAATCAATGTTTAAAAATGTTTAATAATATTAATATTAATATGGTTTAAAACACGTGGTTTCTAATGTGGTTGACTATGTTTAACTATGTCTCACTACGTTTCACAATCAATGCTCTTCAACTTTGGTCAAAGATAATCACCAATTATTATTATTGATTAGTATTAATAGTTAAAAAAAGTCAACCATTATAGTCAATGTTTAGATAGTTGACCATGATCACACTTGGTCAACCCTATGTTTACCATACTTAACAATAGTCAACCTTGTTCACTTATAGTCATCCTCAGTCAACGTAACTAAAGAGTATTCATTGACAAAAGTCAAATATTATCAACCTTAGCAAACTAAGGTCATCCTTGGTTAGTCAAAATCAGGATTTAGAAATGTTTAATAATAACAATATTAATATTAATAACTTTAAATAATAATAATAATAATAATAATGTTAGTGTTAATATTGTGACATCAAAATGGTTTAGAAATCTATCCAACGTTGTAATGTGATAAACATTATGTCAACGTTACATGATATTGCAATTTATCCAACATTGCAATACAATATTAAAACTTAGTCAACCACATTTACTAATGTGGTTAATGATGCTAGACTATATTTGTCTATGTTTGACAGTGAACAATCCTTAACTTTGGTCAAACAATTATTGATTAATATTAATAATCATAGCGTGACATCAAAATGGTACATAAATCTATCTAATGTCACAATGTTACATTATATCACAATTTATCCAATGCCACATTGCGACATTACAAAATTAGTCAACATTGCATTGAATATGTTCGACTATGTTTTACTATGTCACATTAACTATGTTCAACTATGTTTGACTACTTTTGGTCAACACTCTTCAACTTCGTTAAAAAACAATCATCTATTGAAATTATTGATTAATATTAATAATGAAACATAGTCAATTACATTAATCAAACATAGTAAAAAAAAGTCACCATTTACAGTTAATGTTTAAATAATTGACCATAATCAAACTTGTTCAACCCTATGTCTACCATATTTAACATTAGTCAACCTTGTTTACTCATAATTATCCTCACTCAATGTTACTTGACCAAAATTATAGTCAACCATCATGATTGTCTAAAGTCAAACGTTGTCAGCCTTAGTCAATTGAAGTCAAGATTTCAAAATATTTAATAATAATAATAATATTAATATTAATAAAGTTGACTAATAATAATAATAATAATAATAACAACAAGGTTGACTATAATAATATTTCTTTTTTCTTTGTTAGGTAATATGATTCCTAAGATGATAGACATGCCTAAACTATCACCTGAGTAACTTTGACCTACAATCATCTAAGCTGTTAAAATCACACGAGAATTGCACTTGGCCTTGACCACATCAACCCTTAGCATGACTAGATTTTTGCCCACAAAGTTTTGAACCAATGACCTTTACACCACATAATGCCTTAACAAAACACTCTGTCACCATCTACTCTATGCCCCTGAATATATTATTAATAGCTAACAATGATGAAACTTTCCCCACTCTATAATAGTATTATTAATATTAATAAATTTGAATAATAATAATAATAATAGGATTGACTATATTATTATTATTATTATTAGTTGACCATGATCAAACTTAGTCAACATTATGATTACCATAGTTAACATTACTCAACCTTGTTCATTGATAATCATCCCCAGTCAATGTAACTTAACCATATTGTATAACAACAATATTGAAGCTCATGATTAAGTTTTAATATTTAATAATAGTATTAGAGTTTGTAAAAAAAAGGTTTATATTTAATAATATTAGTATTACTAAAGTTGAGGACGAATGATGATGATGATGATGATTTTAAGGTTAAATACATTATTATTATTACATGATTGAATATATTACTAATAATGTTAACAACAATGTTATTACTATTAATATTTTTTTTTATCAAGTAAGAGTTGGACCTTCTATTCATTTATAAAAATACATAATGTACATAATACAAAGGAGCAACACCAGCTCTGTGAAAAAACCACAAGCAACTGGACTGGCCAAAACCGAACCTATCTATAAAACTATGAAAAGCCCACACAAAACAACCATTGAACAATCCGCCCTCAAGGCAACAATCTAGACAACCAAAGAAGTGGATACCTACTATCCAAACTGTTGTGGATCAAAAGACCCACCGTACATCACAACCTCCGAGCCCACAAAACTACACCATTAGACTATCCGAAGGCCCACAAAATTGCCAATGATGACGAGACCCACTACATCGATGGCCAACAAAACTGCACCATGTGACCATCTGAAGGCCCACATAGATGCACCAAAGACCAAACTAAACCTTCAATTAACTGAATAACCCGAAGACCAAGCTAAACAACCATCAAAGATCCAACGGTTAGAAACTGTTTTCGGGCTTACACCTGGCCCGTACTTTAACTCGATAAACGGACCTGAACGGAAGTATAGCACACCTTTATAACCTATTTTGGGTCCGAAAGTACAAATAATTGTCGAGCATCTATTCTGCCCGAAATCCACAAGATGATGGGGATCAAAAGCAGTCTCGTAAACTAGCCCGCTAAATAACAGTCCTGGCGAATTCGAAGAATAAACAAACCTCCACCCTAAAGTTTTTCAGGTCCGGATTGGGAATTAACAAACGTGCAACTAAGTGCCTAAAATCCATAGGATGAAGGCAATCTCAACAAATAGCACACTTTTTACCTAATCATGCGGACCCGAAAGGAAACCTATGCCACCTCTCTAAATGATTTCGGGTCTGGATGAAGGAATAATCGTCGTGCAACTAAACCGCTCGAAATCTCCAGGAAGAAGGATATCTAGAGAGGATTCATCGAATAGCCCAATCTTTACCCTCCCTGACAGACCCGAAGATTGAATAAACCTTCGCACTTAAATTTTTCGAGCCCGAATGGAGAAATATCGAACGTGCAGTTTAACGCCTGAAATCCATATGATGAAGGTGATCTCAATTACTTGCCCACTATTTTCCTTCAAACGGACCCGAAGAATTGACCAGTGAGCCATTTGCTTCCCGAAATCCATAGGAAGATGGATTTCAAGGAAAAATTTAGCCAGGTATCTGCATCCTTCCTACCTTCCTGCCCGCAATTTCCCACATGCTACTAACCTATGATTGTTCCATTTTCTTCATTTTCCACTAGTCTTATCATGCTTTGGAAGTACTCCCTATCTTTAGTAGCCTGTCTATGACAGTCTTCACGCAATTTCCCTACGGGAGTAAGCATCCAGTCATATCTTCTATTGCATTTTAAATAGAGTACTCCTTCATTCGCCAACCTATCCGCTAAACTGTTTGTTGTTTTACGTACATGAATAAAATTGAGGGTTCTAAGGGCTCTCAGGTGGGATTGTATGTGATGATAGACCTGCAATAACTGCCAGTGTTTCAACACTCTCTCTGGTGCTGTGCCATTGCATATTTTCTTAACCAAATTAATTATCAATTCAGAGTCAGCTTCAATGATGGTGTTCTACAAATTTAATTCCATCAACATTTCTAGGCATTGCTCTAGGGCCATGAGTTCCGCCATATTGTTAGTGGCCTTCCCCAAATGACTATAAAATATGACTTTTATGTAACCCTGCTCATCTCTTAGGACTCTGCCATAACCAGCCACCCCAAGGTTTCCTTTAGAGGCACCATCTATATTTAATTTCAAAAAGCCATAAGGGGGAGGTTGCCAGAACTCCTTACCTGCTGTTATCTAACTTACCAGCTTGCTTATGCCCTGTGGGAAAGGTTCCTGTAAACCCAAATGCAATAGTATTTGAGCATCCTAGTTTTGAGGTGGGTTCTCGGGGGGTTTATTTAGCAGGGTGCCTAAAGTCTCTTGGAGCTATCTAATGATCTGAGTTATGATGCTCTGTGATGAGACAATGTTGTTCTTGAAAATCCTATTATTGTGTTCTTTCTAGACATCCCATATTAGAAATCATGGAACTAGAGCCCAAGCTTTATTGACTATTTCATTTTCAGAGAAGTTTCTTCTCCAATTCTTCAAAGTACCAGTGATGCTGAAATTGTCCCTATCCGTTTGTTTCAAGATTGAAGCCACCCAATTCCACAAGGTGGAGGTGAAAGGGCATAGGTTGAGTAGGTGTTCCATGGTCTCTTCTTGTAATTCACATAATTGGTATCTAGATGGGCCTGCTACACCTCTTTCTCAAAGGTTTTCCCATGTTAGAATTTTATTATGTTGCACCAACCACATGAACAGCTTAATTTTCATCTAGTGTGAGCTCTGCCATAGATCCCTCCATACCTTATCAGGGTTTGTATAGTCAAGCCCTAGGGCCATTCTCTTGGCTTCTTTGAGGTTGTAGTCACCTTCATTGTTTCTTCCCCATCTCAATTGATCTGACGATGTTGATGTCGAAATCTCTCTGTTCCAAGATCACTGCAAGAGTTTCTGTCTGGGCCATCAAAGAGGTTCCTTCACTATATTCTAGGTCCTTCCATATTCTCCATTTGCCATTGTTTCTAGACTGATCCGAGAAGTCACTTACCCTGAGTAAACCTTTATTGTCGTTGTCATTCTTGAGATTAGCAAGTTCCTCTTTTACCAAGTTAGGTTCTTGTTGCCAGTTGTCCTCCCAGAACCAAGCTACGTTTCCATCTCTGATCTCCCAGAAACTGTGTTTCTGAAAAATAGCTCTGTTCTCCCAAGCTTTGTTCCAAATGTGGGAGCCTTTGATGAGCCCAAACATTCGAATGAGGTCCCTTTCTTGCCAATTATTTGCATACTTCTATTTCCAAATCTTTTCCCAAGGGGTTACCGATTCCTTTAGCCATCTCCACCAAAGTTTAGCCCCCAAAACATTACTTAGGGTTTCAGGGTCATGAAGCCCCAAACCTCCATGTGTCCTGGGTTTACAGATCTTATCCCATGATACCAAATCCCATTACTTTTTCTCTTCCACTTTTCCCCATAGAAATTCCCTTTGTATATTTCGGATGTGTTGCACAACTCCTTTAGGAGCAGGAATGACTAGGAGCATGAAAATGGGAACAGTTTGAAGGACATCTTTTGTTAGCACTAGCCATCCTGCTAAATTCAAAGACCTGCTTGTCCAATTCTGGACTTTGTCCTGGAGTTTATTAGTGATTGGCTCCCAAACTGCCTTGCTCAGAGGTTTGTCTGTTAGAGGTATTCCCAGATATTTGGAGGGTAGCTGTTCTCTTTGAAAGCCGAGAATTCTAGTGAGGTTCCTCTGAATAGCAATGTCAGTATTAAAAAAGAAAATCTTAGATTTGGTAAGGCTTACCTCTGTACTAGCAGCCATAGCAAAGTCATTTAGGATTTGCTTGAAAGCTTTAGCTTCCTTGACCATGGGTGTACCCTGCAGCATAGTGTCATCCACAAATTGTTGATGAGTCAAGGCATCTCCATTCCAGGTGAGTTTGAGACCCTAGATTTTTCCTTCTTCTTTGGCTGATTTGATCGTATTGCCTAAACCTTCCATCATGAGGATAAAGAAGAAAGGGGAGAGCGGATCTCCTTGTCTTAGGCCTCTCGAAAGCCTAAAGGTTCTGGAAGGTGAGAAATTAAGCAAGATTGAAAAACTAGCTGTGGTGACAAGGGCCATTACCCATCTTATCCAATTATGGTCAAAGCCATAAGCTTTTAGTACTTCCTTGATGTATGCCCAACTTAGCTTATCATACACTTTCGCTAGGTCAAGTTGCATGATCATACCTGCTTGCTTATTGCTCTTGAGAGAGTGTACCACCTCATGAGCTTGAATGATATTATTTAGAATCTGTCTTCCTTCCACATATCCATTTTGCTCCTCAAACACAAGAGTTGGAAGAAGGGGCTTGAGCTTGTTTGCAATTACTTTGGATATAATTTTGTACACCATGTTGCATAGATCTATGGGTTTGAATCTATCCGGTGTCATGGCTCTTTCCTACTTTGGAATCAAAGCTATGAAAGAGGCATTAAGCGCCCTTAAAAAAGTTTTGTTTTTCCTCGAGTCCTCCACCACATCAAGGATATCTTGTTTGACTATTTCCCAGCATGCTTTGAAGAAGTCTATATTGAACCCATCTGGTCCTGGAGCTTTCCCATTTTGCATCTCTTTGATAACTTCACCGACCTCCTCTTCAGTCACTGGCCTATTAAGATTGTGGTTATCCTCTCTAGTTAGAAGCTTGGGAATGTGATTTGTGAAGTTCTTGATAAATTAAGATCTGTCTATGGGAGTTTCCTCAGCTATGCTTTGGAAGTGTTGTACTAGAGAAGATTCTATTTCTTTGTGGGAGCTAAGCTGTTTTCCATGAGAATCTCTGATAATTGAAATCTTGTTATGAGACCTGTGGTCCACGGTTGACTTGTGAAAAAACTTTGTATTTCTTTCTCCTTCTTTTATCCATTGCACTCTAGATTTATGTCTCCAAAGGATCTCCTCTTGCTTGCATATTTCATTCCATTCCTATTGTAGAGAGTCAACATTTACTTTCCTTTCCTTAGTAAAGCCATCTAAGATGAGGAATTGGTTAATTCCTTGAAGTTTCTTTTCAACTTCTTTTTTGGCTTTGAAGATATTGCCAAACTCATGTCTGTTCCAATCTTTGAGCCTGAGTTTGATGTGTTTTAGTCTCTGACGTAGAAGGAACATGTTAGTTCCCTGAACGGGCATATCTTCTGCCCACCATTTGCTTATATTGCTGATGAAGTGAGGGTGGGTGAGACAAATGTTTTCAAACCTGAATGGTATGTTTCTCGGAGTGCCTATAGTAGAAGCTTCAAGTTGGATAGGCCAATTATTTGAGCCTCCAAATGGGAGGATTAACGCAGAAAATTCAAGGCCTATGAGAATGAGGTCCTCAGAGATTATGAATCTGTCAAGTTTAGAGTCAACTTGAGAAGTCCCTCCCCGCATATTGTTCCAGGTGAAGGTACCATTTCTGGTCTCCATATCTACTAGCCTCATGTCATTTAGAAAATTCACAAAGGCTATGGAGTCTCTACCTAGTATTCTGGTCCCATCTTTTTTTCTGTAAGAGATCTAATCATATTAAAATCTCCTCCCAGAATCCAAGGCATAACAGGGTATCTTTCTCTTAACTCCTCCAGTGAGATAAGAAGCCTAAGTTTGTCTTCAATTTTTTGAGGACCATAGACATTTGTAATCAAATAGTCTTCCTTATCACCTAAAGCTTGTATCGCCAGCTATAAGTAATTCATGGATGCTTCAGCATCTAGGATTCCAAGTTTTTGGGGGTTCCAAAGTGTGAGAATCCCTCCTACTGTGTTGTCTTCTTTAACTTCTAGATATTCATATTTGATAAGCCATTTGATATGTATCTCTCTTATTTTATCTATTGAACATTTTGTTTCCTGGATAAACACCATATCTGGTTTTTCTTCTTTTATTCTATTGCTAAGATTTCTCTATTTCCTTTTACTTCCTAGTCCCCTAATATTCCAAGTTGTAAGCTTAATTAAGAAAGATTTGTAAATGAGTAACTAGTAAGATCTTTCATCTTACTTAAGTTTATGATGACTTTCCCACACTCTATGAGTAACTCAGTCTGTCTTTTTCTTCCTTTTTTCCTTCCTGGGTTCTATGGAGCATGTCCTGATGTAGCCTCCATCGTTTTTACTCTGTTTTCCTAGCTATCATGGTTTCTTTTGATTCCAGAACCCTTTGCTTGAGATCTCCAAAGGAAAAGCTGTTGTACTCTGTCGAACTCCTCTTGAGGTAGAGACTCAACCCCTTTAATGGTTCTCTGCTCCAGGAACTTTTCTAGATCAAGATTCCCCTTTCAAGCATTTCCTGCAGGTCATGGTCCTCCGTTCCAACCTCGCTTGGGGTCATCTCATGGTCCCTGTCGAGTGCCATAGTGCTTGGATGATCCTCCTTTAGTTTGTTGTTTACAGGAACATCCTCCATTCTATCATCTTTTTCCTTCTCTACTGGACTATCCTCCAATACCTGGTTCATCCCATTGTTCCCATCTTCTTCTTCTAATATCTTGAATCTGTTATGACCTGGTTGCTTCTCCTCATAGATTTTCTTCTATTTATTTTTCCCTCCTTTCCCTTTGCCTCCCACCTTGGTGAAGCCTTCAGCATCTTTTCCTATGTTGGTTTTGATATTACTCTCCATTTTGTTTAATGGGCAGTGTCTGAAGAGGTGCCCGTGTTCATGACTTTTGCGACATCTGAATGCGACATGTTCATAGTCCACCACCTGCACCCATTCTTCATCATATACTTATAGAATGATTTTTTCTGGAAGTGCTCCAGACAGGTCCATTTCTATGCATATGCATGCAAAGGAGGTATATTTTCCACACAGAGTCGCTTCTGATATTTTTAAAAAATGACATAGTTTATTGCATATGGCCTTTAACGATTCTGGCAGGAAATAATCTAAAGGTAGGGAGTAGAGTCTTATCCATACTGGTACTGATGTGAATGTCTCGCGCTCCAGGCAAAATTCATCACCAATGGTCTCCTGTATAGACCTGCCACAGCATAAAAATATGGTCCTCCTTCGAACACTTTGTCTTTGTCTTCAAGGTTTGTGAACACTACTATGAAGAAACCGTTGGACCCAAGTTGAAGATTTATTTCCCTCTTAGGTTTCCATTTTTTCTTTATCCAAGCATGCAAGGCCTTCTCCATTGGCCATATCCCCATAAATTTGCATATTACGACATAAGTCGTCATGTGATCCATGTGCACCTACAATGTTGGGTCCCTTAAAACAACCCGGGTTGTAATGGTCGACTTAGGTTTACAGAGGCTTGTCATATTCTTGTGCTCAGTTCTCTGCCTGCCTCCTCCCATACTTTTTTCTCCTTTGAATTCCTCCGTATTCACCGCCTATTCTTGTGAGCTAATATTTTTATGTTTTTCTTTGTTGATACTCCCAGTTTCTGCGTCCAATGGTTTCTTGAAGCGGCTTGAAACTGCATGATTATTGGAGGGAGTGGAACTCACCCCTCCTTGCCCCTCCATGGTGACCAGCTCTGAACCCTGTCGCAAACTGTAGTTTGTCTTCCCCACAACACCGCTCTCCCTGTTCCCCCTAATATTAGTTCACATTATCAATCAATTATAATACAACATCGTTATTACTATTAATATTAATAACATTAGTATTAATATTAATATTAGGGTGTTATAATAAAGTTTAATTTTTAATAATGATATTATGGTCTCTTAATAAAGTTTAATAATAATAATAGTAATAAGGTTGACTATATGAGGTGACTATTGTTAGCTAGGTTCACCATGTTTTACTATGGTCAACCATAGTCAACTATTGTAAGTTGTTGAGCTGTGAGGCTCATTCTACAGGCTAGTGGAAAAAGTGGAGGAATAAGCTCACGGGACAATTTTTACCAAGGGGACTCAGTTTGGGAAAATGGGGTCTGAATTCTTGCGGGAGAATTTTGAGGCATAAAATGACATTTTTGGGGGGTTAAAATTTGTCACTTTCAATTTTCATTGTTTCATGCTATTCTACACATAGAAATCTTTCCAGCGATGCAAGAAGCGTGTCAATTGGAGTTTGTATGTGAAAGTTATGCCACTTAGAAGTTGACCTTCCTAGTTTCACCACCATGGTTCAAGATGGTGTCCCGTCAGCTCCCATTATTTATGGAAAAGGGGCTAGCCATGTCATTGTGATGTAAAATACTCTACAAGAGTCTATATTGTAACTCTGGTTAAGAGTTGGGGTAGTCAAACTGAACCAGTAGTAAGCTATCGGGTTGTGTTATAACTAGGCCATTAGAAGGAAGTGGCATTCCATTCTTTCAAGTGAATTTGTTCCATATTTGAGAACAAATAGCTAAGGGGAATATGAGGTAGATAACAGAGAGAGGATTTGTGCACTGTAGCAACCCATGGGCCATAGGCCATAATTATTTGTACCTTCACCCTCATTTCTAGACAGAGAAAGAGAGTGAAGAGACCTCACCTTCCACCTGGGTTTTCTATCGAAAGGGTTTCCTAGATCATATATTGTATCTTATGTGTATGTGTGTATCTTTTATTTTTCCATTCTCTATTTTCTATATAATTTCAATTTCATGCATGCACTAATTACAATAAAATTTACAGATCTAGAAATTTAATAAAACTGTAATAGTGTAGAATCTCAGTTTTTTTATCAGATCTGTTATAAGGAACTATTGAGTGGAATATTCACAACAGTTTATGGGTCAAAATTATAATCAATTTGGCCCTTCCCTTGAAACATAAATTAGACCTCTTGAAATGGGGAAACTTGATTTTCTACCGTAAATTTATTCGGCCTTGTGAGAAGAGTAACTCAACCCCAAGATTGCTAACTTAGCCTTTAGATAAGATGTTTTGGGGCTCTATAAATTCTTGATTAATTTCCACAATTTATTTGGATCAGCTGCACGATTAGCAACTCATCCTCAAAAAATGAGTTGAGTTATTGAACCTCCTTATGTTTGGAAATTTGGCCATCAATAATTTGAGCAAATGCAACACTGCCTCATCCTAAGGGAAATATGATAATTTTCCTCGGTTAATTAAATCAACTCTGCTCCTGAAGCACCACAAATTCAACCTCCTTCTAGTTGAATATCATTTCACTATTGCTCAATAATTTTGTCCTTTTCCTTTGGACAATTCTTCCTCTTGATGGACCAATCTCAATTTCTTTGCAACTTGAAAAAAGGTTTGCTAGGGTGGATTTACAACCACCAAAACCAATTGCCACAAACTAGGGTGTATATTTCAACACTTAAACTTGGAAACATCGAGGGTTCCCCCCTCAAAAAATAAGTTGGACGTGATCTTTGTGAATTCACCAATAATTCTTCACGTGTTTATCCTAGAGTCTCCTTCTACTTTTAATAATATTTTCCTCCTCCGAAAATGATGGTGGTTGACAAAACCCATGGGTCACTTTATTTTTTCTAAAGAGACTTTTACCACATCTATTTATTTAATTGTTAATTATTTTATTGGATTGACCCCCCTATTTTCTTTCAATATTCCATGCAATCCAGGTAGGATATCCCTCCACCTTTTCATTCTTTTATTGATTAGAAAGGGATATTATAATCCTCCCTTCATGAAGTTTCTTATCCTTAATAAATTGTGATACATGTTCACCTTCCCATTTAGCATATTCTACTCACAAGACCTTCCAGCAAATTAAATTCTCTCGAATGACTCTACTCTTCAACTTCCTTCCCCTCATGTCCATGGCATCCTCTAGAACGATAACTAATTTCCTTTCCTCATCAGGTGGAGGAAGCTCTAGTGCAGCCTTGAAATGTTGTCCAAGTACCTTTTTAAGGGAATATATATGGAAAACATTATGAATATTGATTTCCTATGGAAATTTTAATTCATAAGAAACCTCCCCAATTTTCTTAATCAACGTGTAAGGTCTATAGTATCATGGCTTCAATTTCTAACACTCTTCTTCAAGGATGATTTGTATATGGTTGAAGTATCAGGAAAAAAATATCCTCCTCAAAGAAGCTATGCTACACCCTATGGTGATATTCATACATCTTCTGTTGATTTTGGGCTATATGTAGGTTCTCCTTAAGGATTCTAAAACTACCTAACTCTCTTGCAACGAATCCCTGTACATTAGTTCCTTGCCGTCTCTTAGTGCCATTGGTAGGATTGTGGCAGCATCATATCCATAAAATTCTTTCAAAGGAGTCATCCTCATAGACATATGGTAGGTCATGTTGTAATAGTAATCACCCAAGTCCAATCACCTAATATAAGTTTTCAATTGCATGACCACGTAGATTTTTAAATATCCTTCCAGCCACTTGTTGATGACTTTTGTTTGGCTATATATCTATAGATGATAAATTGTATTAGGGATAATTTCTATTCCTACTAATATAAATAGCTCCTAATAATATGTACTAAGGAATGTACTATCTCTATCACTGATAATATGTTAGGGAAACCCATGCAATCTGAAGACCTCCTAAAAGAATGTCTCTACTACTTATGTTGCTAAGAAGTTAGAATATATGGCCATGAAATGGGAAAAAGTTATTAACCTATCCAACACCACAAAGATTGATGCAGGAGCATTCAGCTAAGCAATTTCATTATACTATAGTTAACTTAGGAGTCATGTGTTTTCAAGGAAGTTGGATTCTTATGTATCAAATTAATGTAATTATTAATGTTTTGAGTGGTTGGAATAGGAATTAATTAGATATTGTGAGGATATTTGTAAATGTTCTCGAATGTAGGAGAACATGAGTGATGATGAGTGATAAGTGGAGATTGAGAGATTTGGAAATCAATTGTAAGTCTTAGATTAGGAATTGGTTTCATGATTTCGGGATTAAAGAAGATTCTCAAGGATTACTGGAGTCAAAAGTGGACTTAGAGGATATTCAGAATTTAGTTCAACAAATTAAGGATCTCAACCAGAATTGGTTAACAAAACCTTTTGTATAAATGTAAGCCTAAAAGGCATAGAGTGAGAGTGAGTGAGTGAGTGAGCCAGTCAATTAGTCAGTTAGGCCTAGGAGCAGGAAATGAAAGGCCATTGATATAGAAGATTAGGCCAAGAATAAATTCACTGTGTAAATGTTTGTTTAGTAATATAGATAACTCGATTTCAAAGTTTGTGTGGTGTGTATTGAGTAATTGAATTATAGGTTGTGTGTGAACTATAGTAATTTTGCATAACATAGGTTGTAGGTGTGCAGAATCAGAGAAGAGTGTCATAGTTTTACACATAGACAATATTGAAGAAAACCTTCAATGTTACAGCGAAGGTATAACTGTAAGGTTTCCTAAAACCTAAGGATGTATGAAGGAAGCATAAAGGCACGAAGAAGTGAAGTAACAGAGCAAAGATTGATATCAAAACAAGTGAAGACCATAAGGTGAGAACAAATACAGGTAGAAAGCCAAATGGGCTATTACACATTATGAAACAAAAGAACGTAACAGTGTATAGGAACCGTTGGATTAATCAAATCAAGGAATGAGATTGTGTGTGATAGTGTTGTTGGGAAAAGTATCCAATACTGAATGACCCTATCCCACTCTAAGGGTGATAGTACCTCAGCAACAATCAAAGCAAAGCTATTCAAGATTACTTCTTTATGAGATGTAAGAGAGAGGAGAAAGAGATCCACTAACCGTTATCTTCCGCTAATGATTGATCCGATCTTCCCTCTTTGCTGCTTGCTCCCAGTTCCTTGCTCTTTCACTGGCCCAGCTACACAAAGATCCTGCAAAAGCACAAGAAAAGGAAACTACAAGAAGCATACATCCATAATTGATTCAAGGATTAGAATAAATCAAATATACAAGCATCAATACGCCACAGAGACACATGCATATAGAAGAACCTCAAATACTTTATTAATGGAAGAAGTAAAGTTCTGAGAGTGTTACAACCATAAGAGGTCCAATCCAGCAACACCTCCCAGCAGAAAGAAATCTCCTCTTCACCTCCCTCAAAGCAATCACCCAATAGTTCTATACTCAAACCAACAGCACTTCCTTACATTCACAAGATTCCAACCTCCCTAGACCTCATGAGAGAGCTCTATATATAGGATTTTTGGAGAAAGGATGAGTCAGCTTGAGTTTGGCATGAAGCTGACTAGTGTCCTCTCCCACTTCAGTTATTCTTCAGTTCTTGAGTCGACTTGGAGTTTCTTGCTTCCACTTGGAGATCTAGATCCTCTTACTCATCACAAGGCGAATTCCCTGATCCAAGTGTCATTTTGGAAGCTTCCTGGGCATTTGACACCTTGCAGAATGACTGTGCCACTTGGCCAATCTCGCCCAGGGCAGGTAGCCTTCATTAGATTTGACATTCAGCTCAGGTACAGAGTGGAGCAGTTGACATTCAGCGCAGATGCTCAGTGGAGCAGTTGACATGATCCAGAATTAGCTTGTTTTTGAGTGTTTTCAGGTGGAGAACTGATTTTTAGTGCTGTGGTTTGCTGAATTTGTTCCTCTAGGGGTAGGAACAACATGTTTAGGGACTTTGGATCCCTCGGATTATCGACATTTCATGCTTCATGTTGTAAGGCACAAAAATGTCTATAACAGTTGCCCCCTAAAGTATGAGGTCGTTTATCGGGTGAAATGCTTTATCAGGAGGATCCGAAGTTCATTCAATTGCTGAGAGGTGCCCTGTAATAAAATAAAATACAATACATTATTTTTCATTCTGCTTTCATGATCTAGCTGAGGCGAGCATTCCCATGCTCAGCTTTATAAATTCATTTTGGTACATAGAACAGACGATCGTCCGATGGTAGACTGATAATTCTCTGCTGAAATTATCATCCTTTGAGTAGGATGATCATCTGCTGCAATGATGTACATATCAAATGTCTTTATATTTCCTGAATATATATCGCAGCCCGGATGGATGAAACTAGATCCGGGGTCTTCAAACTCATTCGATCTTCACTCTAAGTACAAGTCGATCCATGTGAGAATTACGCTGAAGTCGAACATGGAAAGACATCGCTTGATTACCGGTCAATAATGTAAACCGTTAACAAGCGCGAGAGGAATCACCAATAATGACAATGACCCTCAAGGTACTGCAGTACAATTCATGTGGTGTGAATAAAGGACTTGGCGTCGAACACCACGCAAAATCTTCTGGTCGAAGGTCATTAATGTATACCTATCGCCAGAAGTGAGAAACTTGCCATTGAGTCGTGCAAGCTTCAAAGTACTGGGGGGGGTGTCCCTAGATCAACTTCTTGGATAATGAGCTGAAGTCGACAAGAAGTGATCCGTCAAAGGAGGGCCTTAATGAATCCCACATCGGTGACACGGAACGGAGCTAATGATTTTAGTGGAGGTCAAAACAATCTGTGAAATATGATTCAGGGTGGCGATCATGGGCGGATGAAGGATAATGTATGGCAGTGGATGGGACACGGTTGACTCTTTCTGAACAACATCTCTTGAACATATAACGACACTGATGTGATGGATCGGTAGCATTACCCCAAATGCGGATGGTTTGGCGAGGACCATGGTGATGAGACCGGTGAATGAAAAAAACCCAACCCGATGTGATACGGAGGACAAAGTGTCATGTTCAAGAGCGACTTGCTACGATTAAAGCTTTGAGGTTCTCCCAATTTTTCCCCAGTCATTTCTGACCAGTACCTCTTTATTTTTGTGAAGCTTGAGGAGGATAACATATGCTTGTTCTATAACCTGCCCTTCGGGCAAGCCCATCGCTATGTTTTAACGAGCTTAGCGATAGGGAAACTCGTTCTCGTCTAAAGACAAGTTTGTCGCTATTTAATCATTTTAACGAGTCTAACAACAAGGAAAACTCGATCCTTTTCAATTTTAGAGAGTCTGAAAAGGTACAGAAAGTTAACTCCAAAATTCCTTTTTCGTCATCTAATCCCTTAAGTCTGAAAAAGTATAAAACAATACAGAAGGGATGAGTTTTCGATAACTTTAACGAGCCGAATAAAACAAGCGCTCGACCTTTTTGTGTAATAATCCCTCAGGTCCAAAAAAGATTAAAATCTAGAGGAGGGATAGCTCTTTCGGTCATTTTAACGAGCTGGAAGGCCAAAACTCGGCAAACTTTTCATATTTTACGAGTCAGATGAAAAGAGCTCAAAGAAGACTCGTCTTTTGAGGAATGAGTGATAAACAGGGATAGCAGCAGATTCCAGGTACAGGTTGGAATTTTCCAATCACGGTATTGTCATAAGGATGGCTAGGTGAAATCACTCTTCGCAGCTGTTCCTCAAAAATAGGTAAACAATCATATGAAGGTGAACGATTGGCCAAATGGAATGGAGGTGGCGGGTGCAAACACGACCAAGGCTTTTTATGGCTAATAAATTTACGATCACAATGGTTATTTACCAGCATTGGGTTCATTTTTTAAAGAGCTTGAATGCGCCAAAACACTGCTCAATCTTATGTTTATTTTTTAATGAGCATGAACTATGTGCTAAAACTGCTCAGATCTCACTTTTCTATTTTTTAACGAGCATAAATTCCGTGGTAAAACTGCTCGATTGAATTTTGCATGCCCCCAGCATAATAATGCAAACGAGGCGCCTGCCCCCTAGACTCCAGGGATTCGGTTCATTTTTTAATGAGGTTGATACAGTAAAGAACTATCCTCTCGACTCTTTATTTCATTTTTTAACGAGGTTGATATGAGATAGGAACTATCCTCGAGGTTTTTAGATCCATTAGAAATAGAAGGTTTCATATTCCACTGCGGCCATTTCTGCCAGATTACTTGGAGGCGGTAAGGCAAAAGTACCCCTTAAAGTAGGGTCTTTTAGGAAAATGACTCCGATATTTTGGAGAGGATGATTGCTTCTGTGGATCTTTAGAGTGCTTCCTGTAATGAATGGTGGCATAACTTCTGTCGAAGTTGTCGTCGAACTGCTTGGTTGATCTCTTCCTTTGCTGTTCGACAACTGCGGATTCCCACAGTCTTTGCTTCTTGTCGAAATCAAAGCATCATCATGTTGCTTAGAGGTCGACACCATTAGCACCTGGCACCCGGAAGTATTTCCGCTATCAACCAGATTTTGACCTGGGTTGGGAAATGGATCAGTTAACACAGCTGAGGTTTGGGAACTTTTAAAGAACCTCTTTAACTCAGCTTTGAATGGGAAATTCTTTGTGTAATGATCCTCATCATCACATATTTGACATGGATAATTTTGTTTCCCTTTCCCAGGAGGGTTTGAAGAATTTTTCCGAGGAGATGATTCACCTTGTTTGTTCTTCTTCCCTTTGTTTTGTTTCTTCTTGCTTCCTGGTTGATTAGTTTCTTTGCCTTTATCTTCTGATACAGAATTTAGTTCCGAAGCAAGAATTTCTTCTTTTGCATTTTGATCCGAATTCTTACGGGCTTTCTTTGACGAAGCCTTTATCGATTTCGCGTTTGTTGTGCCAATCACACCATCACTGGCATGAGAGTCACTATTTGATTTAGGAGGGGGAGGAATTGAAAACTCTGGTCTAGGGGCGTCAGGTATTTTGTCATAGAGTGTGCCGGACTGAGTATAAACTAAGTCCAAATATTGTGCACGAGCAATCACTTGCTCCTCTGTTACGACTCCCCACTTGGCCACATCTTCCGTAATAGCCGGAAGTAACGACTTTATAAACCATTCAGCTAATAGCTGATCGGGAACATATGTTTTCACCATCCTACGACGACGACGCCACTCATGTATATGATCAGATATATGGGTAGCAGTTGTCTGTTTGAAGTTGGTTAATATTTCTGTTCCCGTTTCATACCTTATTGGTAACTGAAAATGGGTTAAGAAAGTTGTGGCTAGGGAACTAAAATTGTCGAAAGAGGCTCTTGGCAATTCAATATACCATTTAGCCACTGGACTTGTCAATGTCCTCTGAAAAAGGCGAAGCCTTATCGAATCGTCGTTAAGGGTGTTCGACGAACACCACAGATGAAAAGTCATGACGTGATTCGACGGGTCTTCACCTGGATTTCCATTGAATTTAGGAATGTCAGATGGAAGTTTATGAGGAATCGTTGGCCACCAAGGGGCATAAGCAATCAGATCGTTCGTTAACTGGTGTAAAGCGGGTAACTCTAAAGTTGCCACGAATGGTAACTGTTGATTCAGGTTAGGCGAAGCGTAACCAGGGTACGATGGAATCACTTGAGCAGTGGGTCTTTGCATACCAGCATAATGTAATTGATGTTGGTATGACTGATACGGTTGGTGGACTTGACCACTGTAAAGTGGTTGGTTTTGACCGTTTTGGATATACGGTTGTCCACTGTTCGCAAATATCTGCTGCTCAGAACCTTGGTACACTTGCTGGAATTGCGGTTGTTGGTATTGTACAAGCCATGGTCGTGACACCATGTTCTGTTGTGCCATGCTAACCGTTGGACCGAGGTGTGGGGTAATGGTACCCGTTTTTACTTGTGTCGCCCCACCAGTTGGCGATTGTGGTTGTGACCCATGATCAAGTGACTGTTGCATTACAACCTGAGAAATCTGAGGTTGACATGCAACAGGTATCGCTTGAACTTGTGACATTGTTACAATAGCCGGTGTGGTTGGGATGTTCGTCACAGGTACACATTGTTGCATAGAATATACAACCCTTGGTTGTTGAGGTAGCATAGGTACCCAATTACTTGATGCAATTCCAGTATAACCTGAATACTGTTGAGAACTGCCATATGAATATCCTCCCGGAGGAGGTAATGAAAAGGCATACTGCCCCCCATATGGTAGCAATCCGGAACTCAGAGGGATTGTTAGTCCTTGAGGACTAGATGGCCCAAATTGACCTCCATGAGGATCAATCTGTCGAGTTTCAACATAATAATTACCGGGTATTACTCCGGATGAACAAACTGGAACAGACCATACTGTCGAAATAGCCCCTTGGTGGACTCCTTCTAGCTATCGAGAGCTAGTTGGGACAGCTGGTATGCCGGCAAACATCGTTGGAGTGATGGCAGGGGCTTCTGCTGTCGCTGTGTCATTTGACACAGTCCTAGATGATGACGGTTGTTCAGACATTTTAAGTCTATCCAATAGATTGCCTAGCGATTCTACAGGGACTTCCACTTGTGGTGGATTAACCTCTGATGAAGGAAATAGAGTGACCCCGACTCCAAAATGGGTTGGAGTACTTGCTTGCAGATCCTCTGCAATTTCCTCTATCACAATCAAACCTGGTGGAAGAGGAAGACCTTCAGGTCCGTAAAATATTTCTGGTGCCGAAGAAGTGGTTGGTTCGACAGCGACAGTTGTTTGAGGAACAAAACTTTCTGGACCGGTTACAGATGGAACCGGTTCAGTTACACAAGTATTTGCCCCCAGACTAGGATCAGTATTACTGTCCTTCTGTGGCTGTTGAACTTCTTCTATAGAGGCAGGGTTTCCAGAAATGTTAGGAGTAACCGGAACCTCAGATGCAGTTGGAACACTTGTTCTAACTTTCAAAGGAGATTTTGAACCGGTTAAACGAGTTCGCTTTGCCCGTACTGTTTTCGATTCCGGAGACAAAGACGGTTGACTCGTAAGCCTCTGCGAACGACGGGGTTTCAATTGACTTTCTTCCACGATTGCGGATTACTCGATCAACTAAAATACTAAAAGGGGAAATTGGTGTTTCCGAACTGAATGAATTTTATTAGACGCTTTTAGACACAACTTGCTTTTTCACTTTTTAAGAGTCGAGAAAAAGCTAAAGATGACTCTAGTCTCCTTCGATGTATTAACGAGCCCGAAGTGACAAATCCTCGGTTGGACTTTTTCAGTTATATAGTTTGAAAAAACCCAAAAGAAACTACTCTGGAGATCTAGGCAGAGGGTGTGCCAAACCTTTCGCAAAACCACAGAATACGTTTTACGGTACGAGTGGTCGATCTTCGTGAATGCTGTGTTCACTGCATTGCGATCAGTAGGGCGGCCGACACGGCTTCCTATGGATAAAGGCTTTTTTCCTATAGGGGTCTCCCAATATATACGCGACGGTACGTGGGAGCACAAGTCCGTATTGATACTTATCTCTTCACCGTGGAGGAATCACCCAACCACTCAACGCTAAGATATCACGTTTAACGACGCCGGAACACGTCTCTAGCTTAGACCTCTATGTGTTTGCGTTATGTTTCAATGCATTGTTATGTAAATTCAATTTATTTTAAGGTTAATCTTGTTTAGCAATTTGCCTTTATGGATCACCACGAGATGTATGATAACACTCCTAAATGCAGTCTAAGATGATAAGCAAGCTTTTCAATCTTTCAACTTTGAAAATCTTAACTACTAAGGGAAAAGAAAGATAACATCTTTTCACACAGATCATAGAGCACACACTAATGCACTTTTTCCTAAATCAACATGCAAGTTGTCATAATGCACATGCACAATGCAAGTATTTCTTTTCTCTTTCTTAATGTTTGTGCGACACAAAAAGAAAGCTGTTGTATAACTTTGAATTCAATTTCAAGTGAAAGCAAACAAGCTTGTCCAAAATCGAAAGACACCTTAAGATTTACTTGTTTCGACACTAGAAATATATAAATTCAAACCAAATGACGAAAGTAAAAGCTCAATCAGCTATGAAGAACAAACAAGCTAACTCTTAAGATCAAAACGACACTTAATCACAGGTCTAGATCTAAGAGGTCACAGCAAGACTAGTTCACTTTCGTTATGGGAAACTGTAAATGATACAAGAAATACACAAAGAACAAACACAGTTTCTTTATACAACCGAGGCGGAATAGTGGCAAGGAAAGTTGGCTTCAGATAGGCACATTGACTGGTAACAGGCAGCAAAAACAAGGGTGAAAACAGGGCAAGAAACAGCAGGAAACCCCAGTAGCACAAGGCAAGACTGGTCCAGCGCAGGTGGGACACTGTCTGTTTGACCTTCAGCGCAGGTAGCCCCTTCGGGAACTGCGCTGAAATGCAGACAGCCTTCACAGCAGTTGCACTGAAGAACGAAACTTTCGTTTCTCTTGGTTTCCGGGTCACAGATTGCTAAAAAATTCACAGTTTTTGGCCAAATCAGAAGCTATCAGTCAAGGACACACTAAGGGATGACAAGGAGGATGAAAAGCTATCACTAAGAGCTTATTAGAGTCCTTGTGGATCAGCTCTTCAAATCATAAAATTTCCCAGAAACTGAGCTAGAGTAGCTGCCCTCTACTTTGCATTTGAAATATCCAAATGCAGTTCGATTCGGTACTCCATTTGTTTATGAAATGAATAGTAAAAACACAAACAACCAACAAGATACGATCCCCAGTGGAGTCGCCAATTTGTTGTTGGGAAAAGTATCCAATACGGAATGACCCTATCCCACTCTAAGGGTGATAGTACCTCAGCAACAATCAAAGCAAAGCTATTCAAGATTACTTCTTTATGAGATGTAAGAGAGAGGAGAAAGAGATCCACTAACCGTTATCTTCCGCTAATGATTGATCCGATCTTCCCTCTTTGCTGCTTGCTCCCAGCTCCTTGCTCTTTCACTGGCCCAGCTACACAAAGATCCTGCAAAAGCACAAGAAAAGGAAACTACAAGAAGCATACATCCATAATTGATTCAAGGATTAGAATAAATCAAATATACAAGCATCAATACGCCACAAAGACACATGCATATAGAAGAACCTCAAATACTTTATTAATGGAAGAAGTAAAGTTCTGAGAGTGTTACAACCATAAGAGGCCCATTCCAGCAACACCTCCCAGCAGAAAGAAATCTCCTCTTCACCTCCCTCAAAGCAATCACCCAATAGTTCTATACTCAAACCAACAGCACTTCCTTACATTCACAAGATTCCAACCTCCCTAGACCTCATGAGAGAGCTCTATATATAGGAGTTTTGGAGAAAGGATGAGTCATCTTGAGTTTGGCATGAAGCTGACTAGTGTCCTCTCCCACTTCAGTTATTCTTCAGTTCTTGAGTCCACTTGGAGTTTCTTGCTTCCACTTGGAGATCTAGATCCTCTTACTCATCACAAGGCGAATTCCCTGATCCAAGTGTCATTTTGGAAGCTTCCTGGGCATTTGACACCTTACAGAATGACTGTGCCACTTGGCCAATCTCGCCCAGCGCAGGTAGCCTTCATTATATTTGACATTCATCGCAGGTACAGAGTGGAGCAGTTGACATTCAGCGCAGATGCTCAGTGGAGCAGTTGACATGATCCAAAATTAGCTTGTTTTTGAGTGTTTTCAGGTGGAGAACTGATTTTTAGTGCTGTGGTTTGCTGACTTTGTTCCTCTAGGGGTAGGAACAACATGTTTAGGGAATTTGGATCCCTCGGATTATCGACATTTCATGCTTCATGCTGTAAGGCACAAAAATGTCTATAACAGATAGGCGACTAAGATTAAGTCGCACAAAATAAAGTCAAAAAGATGAATGACGGATATTAAAGTCACGTGTCGACAGAAGGGTGGAAAATGTGCAGAAGGATGGAGTGGTCTTGGAAAGACGGTAAGCATTATCTCATGCCCCCTAAAGGTTGTAACCAATATTTCTAAATTCTACGCGATTAACCTTAGGGGATGACACATAGCACATGATGGAAAAGGAAAACCACTTTTTTCGCGCCCTCTTGACCTGATATAGGTCGTGCATGATTTCATGTAAGATTGTGAGATAGCTGTTGGATCACGTGGGATTAATCAACGGTGGAAATCGGCTAAGCTCGTTAGTGAGCGGGTGACACAATAGCCATTGGATCAAGCGAGACAAATCAACGGTGGTGATCGGCTAAGCTAGTTAGCGATCAGGTGACACAATAACAGTCGAATTGAGGAATGAGATCAATGATAGTGATTTAATGCACTAACGAGAGCATCGATATATGTGAAAAGGTTTGTGGAATGGCAGAAAGGTAAGGTTTTAAGTGTGGGTTATGAAATATTTCTATTATATGGAAATTATAATAGAAATAAGCGGGATTAACGTTTTATGGTAAAGTTTGATAGCTTCCACTTAGATATTCAATTAGAAGACGTAAAATTTGGTTTAAGAGGGTTTCACCATTGATATTGGTGTTCATATTGGGACATGACACATACATATAGTGTGACATGCAATTTATTTGCATGCTATCGGTATATGCAGCTTAGGCTGCATCATTATGGTATATGCGGCTTAGGCTGGCATCATTTGGTATCAGAGCAAAACAAGGAAATTATGTGTGTAAGAATTATTTGAGAAGAATTAGAACAGAGTTATGTTTTGAAGGTATGCATGCAGGAAAGAGGAGATCAGATTTTAAATCTGACAAAAGTAGGCACACAGAGATAAAGTGTAGCAAAATTTGTAGATGCAAAGAAACAGAGAACAATCCATTCAAAGTGCAAGTGAATGGTAGAACAAGATCATGCAAAGGTCTTGAAGGTAGCAGAATAAGAAGGTGAGAAGATTGCAGAGACCTAGAGCAAGGGGTGCTCATATGGTTCTAGAGGAGAGAACCAGAGAGATGTCAAAAGATTGAGCTCAGAGGAGAGAAGCTTAGTGAGGTATCATGTAGCAAGGGGGACTTCTTACTGTAGAGGTTTTGTTGCATCTCACGGAAATATCATAAAGGCAATTCCACAGAGGATGTGGGTAGAATTGCTAAGGGTTGAAGAAAGCTGGTAAGAATTTATGAGTGAAAGAAGGGGTGGCAGAACCTAGTATTTCATTGTGATTGAAATACAAGAGGACAGTTGTGTTCTTAAAAGGGGCAGATGAGTTGAAGCCTAGAAGGAGTAGAGAGAAGTGCTCAAAGAGGTTTGAGAGAATAGAGAACCAAGTGCTTGCCAAAATACCAAGTACAGAGGAGAGCTTGGTGAGGTAAGTGGCAGCAGGGAGGACTTGTTGTTGCAGACGCTTTAATGCAGCTCATAGTAAGTGAGTGAGGAACTCATGAATAAAGAAGGAGATGACTATTGATAGTCATAACAGAGATAATAGAGGTTGTGAGGAAGACCACAGTAGAAGAAAAGTGAAGAAGGAGGATGCCAAGGCGAATGGCAAGAGAATGAGTCAAGAGGAGTGTGACAAGGAGATTGGAGAGTTAAAATAAAAACTCAATGTACTAAGGATGCTACTAGAGGAAAACCAAAGACAAGGTTGGGTCTTCAAGAAAAAGGCAATGAAGTGGTCTAAGTTGCAGAGAAGGTTGCAATAGAGGCAAGTCAAGTGGTTGGTGGAAGAACTCAGAGAATGGAAAGTTTCCGTTTGTGAAGAAGAACAGGGTGAAGTTCTGGTTAAAGATGAAAACTCAAGATCTATGGAAGATCTTATGAAATATTATGAGAATTCAGAATAGCAAGGAGATATGATGACTGAAGAATCAAGAGAGACCACAAGGCCTTATGTTTTTAAAACTAATAATTTGTGTATGATTGCAGGTATTGCAAGAGAAAAGAAACTTTGTGAAGACGTCTTCAGAAGGGATGAAGATCTTGAAGTAAAAGGTGACAAAGGAAATTTCTCAGAAGATGAATAATTTGACTGGTTATAACAGAAAGATTCGATGGATGACTTACTTAATGAAAGAAGACAATCATTTAAAGTTGTCATATAGATGGAAGATCAAGATATTATTCTAATTAATAATGAAGGAATATTGTCTCAGAGAGGTAATATAATGAATTTGATTAATGTTATTGATGAAGAACAAATGCAGGAAAATATTAATGCAGATGATGGGGCAAGGATAGATCTTGAAGAAGGGTTATAGAGATACAATAAGGCAAAATGTATTGAATAAGAAGGGGAGGCAGATTTGTCTTAAGACCAAGAAAAGACAATCATATAATTGAAGAAAGAAGAAGACTATGCAAAAGATTTAGCAAAGGGAGAAAGGACATCTGATGATTGGTCAATAACAAAGGAAGGTATGGAAAATTGTGTGAAATTTCCAAATTCTACTCCAATTGAAATTATTGAGTTATATGGAAAATTAGACTTTCAAAGAAGGGAGTTGGAAAAGAAGAGGATGTATACTCAGGATAAATTGTTGAAAAAGGAAAACAAAGAAATTGTCATGAATGACAATCATAAGGAAAAGGGGATGGTAATAAAAGTTCAACAAATTGACATTACAGAAGGAGGAGTTCATTATTGTGAACCAGAGCAGAGAGATATCATTGAAACAAATGATATGAAGGAGAGGTTAAATCAACATATTGATGTGTTAACAAAGGAATTGAAGGAAAACTCAGAGCATCATATTGAGATGTTGCCAGAGAAGGAATAGGTAATGAGGCCTTATATTTTTAATTCTGATAATTGTTTTATGATTACAGGATTTGATGTAGATGAGACAAACATGATTTGAGTTGAAGAGTCAGTTTTAGAACTGAAGAAGGCTAGAAGTTGCCAGGTTAGACATGGTGATAAGGAAAAATAAAAGCATGAAGATACCATGCCTGAAGAAGTTAAACTAATTGTCAGAATCAATCAAGGAAGTGAAGGACAATTACAGAGAGTTGTCAAAGAAAAGGAAGGAAAATATGTTGGAATCGATGAATAGCATAGTGATGTATTTGAGGGCGATCAAGTACACAGGGAATTGAAGGATAATTTATTTCTTGATAGTAAATATATAGATATTGAACATAAGTTGTTTGGAAAGTCACAAGAGGGTAAGGATGAAAGCGCAATAGTAAGAATCCAACAACTTCAAAGAGAAGAAAGTAAATAGCAATTTGAAGATGAGTGGACAGAGTACAACAACAAATGGCAAAGTAATTATCATCCAAAAGATAAATTGGACATAGAGATTGAAAGAATAATAAGATTGATAATGAAGGTGCCTCATAAGAAGGCATCAGTAAGAAGACCAAGCAGTAGCAAGAGAAAGGCAACAGTAGACTATGAAAGCATAAATAGTGGGGAAAAGCAACATAAAGTGTGGAAACCTGGAGAACAACAACAAACAACAGGAACAACCAAAGATAAATTACAGAACAAAGTATGGGATCTAGGAAGACAAAGGTCGGAAGCACGTGATCATGAGATCATGATTATTTTAACCTTGGGAGTCTGATGCAGGAGGATTCAGCTCAACAATTTCATTATATTCTAGTTAGCTTAGGAGTCTTGTGTTTTCAAGGAAGTTGGATTCTTATGTATCAAATTAATGTAATTATTAATGTTTTGAGTGGTTGGAATAGGAATTAATTAGATATTGTGAGGATATTTGTAAATTCTCTTGAATGTAGGAGAACATGAGTGATGATGAGTGATTAGTGGGGATTGAGAGATTTGGAAATCAATTGTAAGTCTTAGATTAGGAATTGGTTTCATGATTTGGGGATTAAAGAGGATTCTTAGGGATTACTGGAGTCAAAAGTGGACTTAAAGGATATTCAGGATTTAGTTCAGCAGATTAAGGATCTGAACCAAAATTGGTTAATGAAACCTTTTGTATAAATGTAAGCCTAAAAGGCATAGAGTCAGTGAGTCAGTCAGTGTCTCAATCACTCAGTCAGTTAGGCCTACAGGCAGGAAAGGAAAGGCCATTGATATAGAAGATCAGTCTGAGAAGAAATTCACTATGTAAACGTTTGTTTAGTAATACAGATAACTCGATTTCTGAGTTTGTGTGGTGTGTATTGAGTAATTGAGTTATAGGTTGTGTGTGAACAAGAGTAATTCTGCATAACATAGGTTGCAGGTGTGCAAAACCAGAGAAGAAATGTAGAGAAGAGTGTCATAGTTTTACACAGACAGTATTGAAGGAAACCTTCAATGTTGCAGTGAAGGTATAACTGTAAGGTTTCCTAAAACCTAAGGATTTATGAAGGAAGCATAAAGGCACGAAGAAGTGAAGTAACAGAGTGGAGAGTGAGATCAAAACAAGTGAAGACCTTAAGGCGAGAACAAATACATAGGCAGAAAGCCGAATGGGCTATTACACACTACGAAACAAAAGAATGTAACAGTGTACAGGAACCGTTGGATTAGTCAGGTCAACGGACAAGATTGTGTGCGATAGGCGACTAAGATTAAGTCAGGGAAAATAAAGTCAAGAAAATGAATGTTGGAGTTTAAAGTCACGTGTCAACAGAATGGTGTAAAACATGCAAAAGGATGGAGTGGTCTTGGAAAGACAGTAAGTGGTATCTTGTGCACCCTAAAGGTTGTAACAGGTATTTCTAAATTCTACGCGATTAACCTTAGGGGATGACACGTAGCACATGATGGAAAAGGAAAACCAATTTTCTCATGCGCTCTTGACCTGATATTGGTCGTGCATGATTTCACTCGAGGTTGTGGTATAGTCGTTAGATCACATGGGATTGATCAATGGTGGAAATCAGCCAAGCTAGTTTGCGAGCAGGTGATGCGATAGCCATTGTATCAAGTGAGACAGATTAACGGTGGTGATCGACTAAGCTAGTTAGCGATCGGGTGACACGATAACTGTCGAATTGAGGAATGAGATCGATGACGGTGATTTAATACGCTAAGGAGAGCATCCATATATGTGCAAAGGTTTGTGGAATGGAGGAAAGGTAAGGTTTTAAGTGTGGGTTATGAAATATTTCTATTATATGGAAATTATAATAGAAATAAGCGGGATTAATGTTTTATGGTAAAGTTTGATAGCTTTCGCTAAGATATTCTATTGAAAGACGTAAATTTTGGTTTAAAATGGTTTCACCATTGATATTGGTGTTCATCTTGGGACATGACACATGCATATAGTGTGACATGCAGTTTTATTTGCATATTGTGGTTATATGCGGCTTAGGATGGCATCAAAGATACAATCTCTCCCTTTCACCTTTGGAAGATTTGTCATGAAGTCCATCGAAATGATTTCCCATTTTTTATCTGGGATTGGTAGTGGTTGTAGTAGTCTCGATGGATTGATTTTATCTCTTTCATTATACTGAAAAATGGAACCTTATGCTACATGTCTCCAAACATCCCCCTTGAGGGCCTGCCATGCAAATCTATCTCATGACTGCCTATATGTTTTGGATTATCCTTGGTGTTTGACTAGGGGTTAATGATGGATGGCCCTCATGATCCTTCGCTTGAGATGTGACTCAAGGAATATGAATATCCTCCTTTTTAATAAATATTGGTGTTAACAACATTGTACCAGTCGTCTTGCATCACTGCATGCATTAGCTCAAAAGAAAACTTATTCTTCAAGTACTCCACTAGTAAAAGTTCCTTCCAATCATTGTTGATCCCCATGAGAGAAAATGTTGCTAGTATCCTAGGGAGATCATCAACCACCACATTATTCTTCACCCTCACATACTCGATGTCAAAGTCATAGGTCTAAATTCTACTGTTGCATTTCTACTGGCTCCCATTGAGATATTTTTTCTACAAAAAGTATCTCAGGCTATTGTGATCTGTCTTGACCATGAATCTTCCTCCAACTAAGTACTATCCAAAATTCATGAGTGCTTGAATTATTTATAATGGATCATTTTTATATATCTACTAGAGCCTCTTTGGTTCCCTTAGTCTCTAACTCTCAAAAGTTATCAGATGCCCATCTTGCATCAATACTACTATTCCCGCCCCTAATGCATCACATTCTAAAACAAAGGGTCGTGAGAAGTCTAGAAGTGCGAAAACATGATAGGAACTCATTACCTCACACCTTTAAATAGTGCATCACACTTCTTCTTTCCATCTGAAATCCATTTTCTTTGTCAAATATGTCAAGGGTTCCACAATCTAAGAGTAGCCTTGAACAAATCGTTGATTATAATTGCATATTCCCATGAATCATTTCAACTTTTTGAGGTTCTTGGGTGTTGGATACTCAATTATAGCATAGATCGTTTCTTGTTGGAATTGCACTCCTATTGCGTTAATGATGTTCCTAAGATATAAAATATCCATGTTATCCAAACATTTCATACACCTCTTATACAAATGATAGTAGGATAGTAGCATTTCAAAAACAAGTTCGGATGTCAATAAAAGAATCCCTTGGTGAAAGAAATTCCTGAGATATGAAGATGGACATGAGGAAATTGGAGTTTCATCTACCATGCAATTCCCTAACTTTTCATGCTTCACTTCATGTATGTTCTTCAATAAAATCATGCGGCCATGCTGAACCTATTGAAATAGTTGTGAAACAAAAATATAGGTGGCTAAGATTGCCTAGCCACTAGATTTGATGGCATTCAGTCTCACATACTGAGACAGTGACAATGTGGTTGAGAAAAATTTGACCCTAGCTCAACGTTTTCCACTAAAATGACATGTCAATGATTGTGGAAGTTTTTCCATGGAAATAGCATCCCCTCAGATCTATAAAAAGAGGATTCAAGCCAAGGAAAGAAGGATACATTTAGAGCAAAGTTATCTTTTCATTTTTATTCAAAAGGAATGTGAGAGAGAGAGAGAGAGAGAGAGAGAGAGAGAGAGAGAGAGAGAGAGAGAGAGAGAGAGGAAAGAAGGATACATTTAGAGCAAAGTTATCTTTTCATTTTTATTCAAAAGGAATGTGAGAGAGAGAGAGAGAGAGAGAGAGAGAGAGAGAGAGAGAGGGAGGGAGGGAGAGGGAGGGAGGGAGAGAGAGAGAGAGAGAGAGAGAGAGAGAGAGAGAGAGAGAGAGAGAGAGAGGATATACTGAGACAGTGACAATGTGGTTGAGAAAAATTTGACCCTAGCTCAACGTTTTCCACTAAAATGACATGTCAATGATTGTGGAAGTTTTTCCATGGAAATAGCATCCCCTCAGGTCTATAAAAAGAGGATTCAAGCCAAGGAAAGAAGGATACATTTAGAGCAAAGTTATCTTTTCATTTTTATTCAAAAGGAATGTGAGAGAGAGAGAGAGAGAGAGAGAGAGAGAGAGAGAGAGAGAGAGGGAGGGAGAGAGAGGGAGGGAGAGGGAGGGAGAGGGAGGGAGAGGGAGAGGAGAGAGAGAGAGAGAGAGAGAGAGAGAGAGCGAGAGAGAGAGCGAGAGAGAGAGAGAGCGAGGGAGAGAGAGAGAGAGAGAGAGAGAGAGAGAGATTGAGAGAGAGAGAGCGAGGGAGGGAGGGAGAGAGGGAGGGAGAGAGAGAGAGAGAGAGAGAGAGAGAGAGAGAGAGAGAGAGAGAGATATTGTGCAAAGGAAAGAAGGATACATTTAGAGCAAAGTTATTTTTTCATTTTTATGAAAAAGGAATGAGAGAGAGAGAGAGAGAGAGAGAGAGAGAGAGAGAGAGAGAGGGAGGGAGGGAGGGAGAGAAAGATTGTGCAAAGGAAAGAAGGATACATTTAGAGCAAAGTTATTTTTTCATTTTTATGCAAAAGGAATGTGAGAGAGAGAGAGAGAGAGAGAGAGAGAGAGAGATTGTGCTGCTCCACTAGCAAACATTTATACAATGAGGTTAATTTATTGTAGATTATATAATCACTTGACTTAATTCCTCTATTTCCATTGGGTTTTACATTTAGAGCAAATATATTTTTTCATTTTTATGCAAAAGGAATGAGGGGGGGGGGGGGGAGAGAGAGAGAGAGAGAGAGAGAGAGAGAGAGAGATTGTGCTACTCCACTAGAAAACATTTATACAACAAGGTTAAGTTATTGTAGATTATATAATCACTTGAATTAATTCCTCTATTTCCATTGGGTTTCATTTGTAAGATGATAATTTTGTCTATCTACTTCATATGAGTAATTGTGTGTTTTTATTATATTATAACGTATGCCAGGTATAACATGGTTTTTATATTATCAATATTCTTGTTTTATGTTACCATATATAAAATGTGGTTATTTCATATTTTTTCATATATGCTTAAAGAAATAATCACCAATAGGAGTTGTGAATTCATTAGGTTTTAATCTTAATTTATTTCTCTTTTCTTCAATTGTTTGAGTTTTTCTTTCTCACATTTGCTTGTAGGTACCATGCCTATCATTATGTATGTTGTCTTGTTGAATGGCTCGTGCACTTTTGTGCAAGATTTCATAGAACAGTTGCATGTCACCACACATATATTAATTTAAAAATGACACAATTGAGATAAAACTACATGGTATTAGTCTATTTATATGGTAGTGGCCATTATTTTGTTTGAGACCTAAAACTCTATTTATGTTTTCTAGCAACTAATAAAATCAACAACCACAATCAACAACAATTAAATAAAATTTACCTTAGATAGTCTAAGTAGGGGGGGAATTCACTTAGACTCATAAATTTTATTTAATTTTTGGTTTAACGCCACCATAGCTAGATTTGTTTTTTGTTTTCCATTTATAAACAAAGTGCATACTTTGTTTCAAAGAAACCATACAATTCTAGTTTAAACATTTCACACACAAAGAGGTATCACTCCCAAATATAATTATATTTTCTCTGTGATCCTATTAGTGATGTCTATAAATCGTAATCATATTGTGTTTTGGTCCGGACTCCCCTCATGTAGTCAGTCTTTGTGTTATTTCAGAAAGTAAGCAATTTTCAGTGTAAGAATAATTATGTAACACTCAATACTTATTTATTAATTTATTCCATATTCTTTATTTTAAAGACATATCAATGTTCACAAAAATAGCTCCTTAATTCAAATTTCCTCTAAAATCAATTCACAATCTTAATTCGCAAATATTAACCTTCACAGGAGGGCCACAAAAAATTAATTAGTTCAGGTCAAATGTTGGAGTTAGGCATCCTAAAAATACCCCTTTGTCATTTATATATGAAAAATAAGTCAATTGAGTAATGATCTGAAAAATGCTTCATAACTAGATGAAAAAGACTACCCAAGAGACACAACGTCATGCCATGAGGAGGTTAAAATCGAGGTATGTTGGTTAGTGCACTCACTTAGTGGCTTCCCACAACTTTGGTTATGAGTCAATCACATACCATTCAAGTGCCAATTTCTTCTCCCATGATTGGAGAAGGTCCCATAGTGACCAATCTTAGGAGCTTTATCTTACCTTATAGGGGACCGTTTTGGGAAACAACAATACCTAGATAGGATTTTGGTGGCTACTTTGTACACACCCTAGTCTTCATCCTTATAACTGGTTTTTCACCAAGTGCATGAATATCATCCATTTGGTGGAATTGAGATGCCATAAATGGTGGCTCATTGAAATGTTCATGTGCCTATTATTGAGTGGACATCACATGCATGTGTCTAGGAATTCTTTTATTTTCCCTATTGTGTGAATGAGTGAATTCAATGTACTTGAAATGCATTTTTAATGTCTTCACTACACCATTTTGCATAAGTTTTTCTTGTCATTTTAAAAACAAATGTATTAAGAGGGAAAATGAACTACATCTTCTTAACATCTCCCTACATTCAATCCAGTTTTCACCATTGTAGACCTTGGTCCATTACACCAGTTTCTAAGACTTCAAAGTCTTCCTCCCTTAGAAGGGGAAGTTTCTCCTCTTCCCACCCATAAAACGACAACCAAACAAATTCCATCTCAAATGTTGGTAGTCATATCATCTTTGCTAACATATTGACTACTTCAAACCATTTAAGGGACTCCTCCTTAGTCACCTTCCATCTCTACCTCATCTGAATCCTCTAGGAGCACCCCTACTCACCAATATGGACAAACAACAAAACCCTCTTAGTCCCACCACTCTTCTCTTTGTGACATGTCTAAACCTTCAAGACCTGACTAAACTCATTAATGATCCTACTTATCATGATGTAAATTTTCCCACCATTTTGGCTAAGGTGCTTTTAGATATCTAAAAATTCAAGGCCAAACCTGAGGAAGAACTTGCTAATCATGTCATGTAATTTCATCTATGGTGTTCATCCAACACTTACATAGACTATTATGTTCGCCTTCACTTATTATAGCAAAAGCTAACCGATGAATTTCGAAATGATACATTGACAAACCTACTGTGAAGCACAACGCCTCCAATTTATTGGCACTAGAGTTTCTTAATTAATACCAATGCCTATCGGCCACGATATTGGGATCAAAATTCTCTAAAATAAATGCTAGACTACAACTGTTCACATTTTAGACCACATTCAAGAATTTAAGAAACAATGTAACCTTTGTAAAATCAAACCCAATGACTCAAACCTGCTCAATTGGTTTTTGAAATCCCTCCTCCCTCTAATCACCAAATCTGCCACTTTGACCATGCCTACTACTAAACCCAAGGCCATTACCAAAGCCCAACAATATGGCATGATTTACTATTAGTCAAGATATTTATTTATTGATCTTCCTAATGTACCTCAACATTGTGCACTTGAGGTGACCACACCGAAAGCATCCCATGTTGTTGATTGTCTCAAAGGCTAAATACCCAAATCCACAACTTAGACCATTCCACATGGATAGATTGTCGCAGAACACCAATCGTGTGCTCCACCCTAGAAACCTCCTGTCACTTCCACCTCAGTTGCACCACATAATCCTGGAGCAACATGCACTAGTTAGATTTTCCTTGACACATTTATCGCATACTATCATTTCCTAATACCTCCTACGTAGCCCCATATAGGAGTTAATTTTATTCAACCAAGTCCCCAAACTCAGGATCAGTTCTTCAAGCAACTCAACTTTTATAACCCCTCAAACCCTTAGAGTGGGGTGTGTAATAACGATAAAAACCAATTAAGAAATCAAAATATGCCCCAATAGGGAAGGCCTTAGATCCAAACCAAAGAAAAAACAAGCAACCCACAATAGATCCTTCTCCTCTTGCATCTAACCATCACTAGGGACAAGGATGAGGACATGGTTAATGATGGTGCAGGACCAATTTTCCTTGCACTATTCATCGGTCAATGGATCATTACACCCACAATTTATGTCAACTACTAGAAATACATCAGTAGTAAGAATCCAAGTAGCACCAAGAAACATCCACTCAAGGTCAACCACAACCCTCTACTATTATCTCACATAACCCATTTCCATCTCAAAGCATGGTTCAACAACAAGATGCATCATCTGTATCTGAACCAATGGATCCCTCATACTAGAAGATGTATATGTAATCAAATCAAGTCTTGTTATGAACTTAGAATTGGAACTACCCACCCCCTCTGCCTCCACTTGAGACAAAAGGTATCATTCCTTAAATGAATGTCTTGTTGCAAACTTCATGCCAATAATTGATCCGAACTTAAATAGGAACACAACAAATTACAGATATAACCATAAGTACATAAATGCATTAGAAATAACACTTCATTTCATTAATATCAAGATACTGAAATATGCTTACAAACAGAATGGAAATAACTAGCTCGGGAAATGGTAGCTTATCCCCGAGAAGAGATGTGGCAACTAAATGCCTTTGAACTATGTTACAACCAGGCTCCAAGGCCTATTTATTATAAAGAAACAACGGAAAACCCTAAAAATCCATAAACCTAAGCTTACGAGATGAAGCACTAAAATTGTGAGCCCCATTTGGGTAAATTTATACATCAATTTCTCGGGGTCATAACTTTGGCATACGATCTCCATTTGGCTATCCTAATACCTCGTTTCAAAGATCTCAAAGATTAGGCCGAAAAAAAGCATCAAAATTTTAGTGTGACCTTTTCAGTCTCTTTGTTTTCCCTAAAAACGTCATTTAGAGCCTCAAAAGGGCTTTGGAAGTTCATGACCTGAAAAACTGCCAAAAATAGTAAACTGTGCTATAATTAAGGAAACTAAAAAACTAAAAGATATAGTATTCGGGGTTCAAGTGGAATATGAGGGTTGCAACCAATATCCACCTAGATCAGTCCTCCCCCCTTAGGAAGTAATGGTCCCCATTGCATTGAATGCTTCCATGAGATGGGGAAACTTGTGCCCAACTTGGTCCTTAGTGAGCCACTTGCCTTGTTGCATGCGTTGGCCGGCTTTGACAACCCAATACAGTTAGATATTCTGTTGGCGAGTGTTATTGATTTGTGTGTCCATGACCCTATCAATTGTGGCCTATTCCATGTAGTCTAGGTTTAGCTCTCTTGGTGTGAGTTGTTCTGCAATGTCGGATGTGTCCAGCAATGGTGGAAAGTATGGCTGAAGGCGGCCCACATTGAACAATGGGTGCAGATGTAGGAATGGTGGAATGTTGAGCTCCAAGGCATTCTCCCTACAACCTTGATGATGGTGTATGGCCCATATCAAAGCAAGAGAAGCTTGCGATGGGGTCCAATGAGGTGCTACTTCTGCAAATGTAGCCAAACTTTGCCGCCCACCTAGAAGTTGTGCGAAAACCGATGTTGATCATGGCGCTGCTTGTGCTCAGCATTGGCTCTGTCCAATGTATCATGGAATTGCTGGAAGATGTGTTGAATGTGACAATGAAGCTGTTAGCCCTCTCAAATTTGGACTGGACATGAGTTGAATCTGCTTGAGTAGCTACAAATGGTATGGCCACATCAATGGGATATAATGGCTGAAATCCCAGCCCTGCCTGAAAGGGGCTATGGCCCATTGAGCTGTGGAGAGATATGTTGTAGTTGTGCTGGACATAGGGGATGGATTCATCTCATGTGCATGGAGGCTTCGAGTTGTACATGGCAGAATGTGTATGATCATCCCGTTGATGACTTTTGTTTGGCCATCAGTTTGGGGATGGAAAGATGTGGGCTTAGTGACTTTGGTATCCAACATCGAAAAGAGACTTAACCAAAATGTACTTAGGAATCTATTGTCCCGATCAAAGACAATGGACTGTGGAATCCCAAAGTGTACCCACACTCACTCAAAGAAGAGCTTAGTAGTGGCCTCTATTGTGATACTCTTCTTGCAGGCCACCATAATGGCCATCTTAGAGAATCTATCGATGACCATGAAAACACAGTCGTTTTTGTGCTTAGTATAAGGAAGGCCTGAGGAGATGGATTCCTAAGGTTGACTAGGAGTAAGTAGAGAAGTATATAAGCCTTGCTTCTTGATGGTTGGTTTGGAAATGGTGCAAGCAATGCGGGATTTAATGTACCTCCTAACATCCCAACAAAGCATCGACCAATAAAAATACTTTTGTAGTAATTCCCTTATTTTACTTAATGTTCAAATGGAATTGTTGCAGGTATGTGGACCATTTCTGATGGCGATTGTTTTGCAACTTCCCTTGTGTCTGTATGAACTACAGGGGTTGGTGGTCTGTGTGGAAGACCATTTCCTTCCCTAGAATGTAATTCTTCCATTGACGACAAACCTGCATAATGGATTACATTTCTTTGTCATAAGTGGGATACTTTCGGACTGTGTTTGAAAAGGTCACATTCTGGTAATCCACTGTATTCCGAAGTTGAGTAAGAGTTGCACCAATATCATAGCTGAAGGAATCTATCTTAATATTAAATGGTTGTTGTAGGTATGGTAATGTGAGAATTGGTGCAGAGAAGAGGCGATGCTTCAACTCGGCAAATGCCTCCTATTGCGTGTCAAATCAAAAACACTTTTCTTTTGCTCCATCCTTGGTGACTTGACTTAAAGGTGAGCTGATATGAGAGAACCCCAACATGAACCTGTGTAGGCAAGATCCAAAATGCTGTGGAGATCTGTTAGAGTTGTTGGGGTTAGCTAATCCCAAATGACTTGTATCTTGGCTAGGTCCACATCCACACCCTACTCATCAATGATGTACCCCAGATATTGAACCTGGGTCACTCCAAAAGTGTGTTTCTCCAGATTGGCACACAAATTTTGTTGTTGCAAGGTTTAAAGGACCTGTCGAATATGGTGGAGATGCTCTTCCCAACTCTAGCTGAATATCAAGATGTCATTTAAATACACCACCATGAATGCATCGGTGAAGGCTCACAAGATTTCGTTCATCAATATCATGATGGTTGTGGGGGCATTAGTCAACTCAAAAGGCATGACCAACCATTTGAAAAGGCCCTCCTTAGATTTAAAGGTAGTCTTCCACAAATCAAAGGGTTCGATAAGCACCTAGTCATAACCAGACTTCAAGTTAATCTTGCTGAAATATTTGGCTCACTTGAATTGGTCCAAAAGGTCATCAATTTACGGGATTAGGTACCTATTCCAAACAATGATCTTTTTCAACGCCCGATAATCAATACAAAGTCTCTAGGTCTCATCCTTCTTTTGTAACAATACAATCGGGCTCCCACAGGGTGATGAGATTGGCCTAATGTACCCTTTCTTCAATAGTTATTGAATCAACCTCTTGATCTCATCGTTCTCTAGAATAGAGCGTCGATATATCGGTCCATTAAGTAGCGACACGCTTGGGGTCAGATCGATGGAGTGCTTGACCTGATAGTGCATAGGTACCCCTGTACGTGAGGCGAAAATGTCCCTATACTCCTCCATGACCTTTTCCATCTGCTGCTGCTATGCGGAGGAGCCCCGTCTGGAAGTCGTGGCCATGACCTTCTTCTTGCCCATAAGGCGAATCATAGGGAAAATGAATTTACTAGTCTGGGAAATAATCTTATTGCATTTCTTTGTAGTGATCAACGAGATGGTGGTAGGCAGGGCTACCTCCAGTATCTTGTACAACTTATTTCCAAAAGTAATAATCATAGAGAGAGGTCGAGACTCATATACAACATATTGTTTCCACAAATATGGTTGTCATAATAATACATCAAAAAATTCGAGAGGAGAAACATCACACAATACCTCATCCATGAAGGGCTTGATGTTGTAGGGAAGGTGACACTTCTCGCTAACGTAAAGATATCATCCTTGGTGAAGCCACGTGATGGTGTACGACTACATATGTGTTTTCATCAGTAGGCCTAGCCGCTTCAGGACCTCTACTAAAATGAGGTTCTTTTGGTTCCCGTTGTCAACAATGAACTGTAGCAGAGAACCCTTCACCCACATCTGTGAGTGGAAGAGGCATTCCCCCTCCTTTGGATCTTCAGGCTCATTCTTTTGGATTTTGGTGGTGGCCACGGTGGCACTAGGCTCTGCATCAATGATATGCTTCTCTTTGTCATTCCCCTTGTTGGGTTCTGACTCAGAGTCAAAATGCGAGTTTGATGCAGAAGCCTTCAGCTCGACCACCAGTGATGGCCTGACCTGACACTCACTTGTGTTGTGAGTAGAACTCTTATGGAACTCACACCATTTTCCTGTGTCCCTCTTTGTCTTTGTGGTGTTGTTATTTTGTTGTGGCTTTGACGAGTTGTGCTTGGCCGCCCCACCTTGGTTTTTTCCTTTGATTTGTGGTTTGGGGGCGCCTTTTCCTTACTTCAGATTCACAGATCCAAAGTCTTGCTTCTTCTGTTTAAAAATTTTCTCAATCTTGACAGCATATTGGTGTGTCATCCCAAGCGAGGAGATGTCCAGGAACTCCATCTCATCCTGGATGTACTTGTGTAGGAATCCATGGTACTTGATTACCAAATTCCACTCAGAATACTTGATACCCAACTTAGTGTGGAGGGTATAGAAAATATTTGTGAACTCCGACACATCTTGGTCCCTTCCTTGCCATAGCGTGGTCGACTTTATGAATTTATCTTCATAGCACCTGACAGAGTAATATTGTTCCTTGATGACGTATCAAAAATAATCCCAAGTGGTTTCATCTAAAAACCATGAGGATTCCCTCTCATCCTTTTGTTCATAGTAGGTTACCCACCAATTCTTGACGTCTAGGGTGGCTTTGATAAGTGCAAAAGTAATCTTTTCCTGATTGGAAAAGTCATGAACTAAAAAATATCCTTCCAATAGATTCAACCATTTATCTATGATGTCTGCATCTATTTGGCCATCAAATATGGGAATATAAAAGTTAACTTGTACCTTAAAAGGAGTGGTGCCTCCAGAGTAGCTGCGGGATGAAGATGCATTTCCTGTGGGTAGCCATCGCAGGATCTCGGCAAAGTTATCCATCATCGTGTTCCTCGTTCACTCGAGGGCTTCCTCAAGCAATATTTTGAAAGGATCTCCTACCCCCTCATCTTTATTTTCTTCCACCATGGGAGGCTATAGAGGTTTTTGAGGCTAGTCTTGTAAAGGTTCAACCAGATCGAGCCCTAACTTCTTATACCCTGACCTCGTTGGGGACATACAAAGAAAAACAGAGAAAGAGAAGACAGCTCTGATACCACTAATCCAAACCCAAACAAGAATGCAAAAAATTAATAATCTAACCATAAATACATAAATGCAGTAGAAATAACACTTCATTTCATTAATATCAAAATACTGAAATATGCTTACAAATAGAATAGAAATAAACTAGCTCGGGGGATGGTTGCTGATCTGTGAGAAGAGATGTGGTGACTACATGCCTTTGAACTGTGTTATAATGAGGCTCCAAGGCCTATTTATTATTGAGAAACAATGGAAAACCCTAAACGTCTAGAGTCCTAACCTTAGGAGATGAAGCACCAAAATTGTGGGCCCTGTTTGGGTAAATTGCAACATCAATTTCCCAGGGTTGTAATTTTGGAATACGATCTCCATTTGGCTATCATAATACCTCGTTTCAAAGATCTCGAAGATCAAGCCAAAAATAGTCATAAAAGTTTTGGTGAGATTTTTTTTGGTCTCTTTGTTTTCCCTAAAAATGTCATTTAGGGCCTCAAAACAACTCCGGAAGTTCATGACCCAAAAAAATGCAAAAAATAGTAAACTATGCTACAATTAAGGAAATTGAAAAACTGAACGAGACAGTGTTGGGGGTCTAAGTGGAATATGAGGGTGGCCACCAATACCCACCTAGATCAGTCCCCCCCCGCTTAGGAAGCAATGGTCCCCATTGTGTTGAGTGCCTCCATGAGATGGGGAAACTTCCGCTGAACTTGGTCACTGGTGAGCCACCTGCCTTGGTGTAGGAGTTGGCCAACTTTGAAAACTCGATAGAGTTGTATCTTTTGTAGGTGAGTGTTCTTGATTTTTGTGTCCATGATCTGATTAGTTGTGGCCTGTTCCATGCAGTCTGGGTTTAGCTCTCTTGGTGTGATTTGTTCTACAATGTCAGATGTGTCCAACAATGGTGGAAAGTATGACCGAAGGTAGTCTACATTGAAAATTGGGTGCAAACAAAGGAACAGTGGAATGTTGAACTTGAAGAGATTGTCCCCTAAAACCTTGTTGATTGTGTATGACCCATATCGGAGCGGGTGAAGCTTGTGATGGGGTCCAATGAGGTGTTCCTTCTGGAAATGTAGCTAAACTTTGTCGCCAACCTAGAACTTGTGCAACAACCGATGTCGATCATGTCACTGCTTGTACTTAGCATTTTCTTTGTCCAATATATCTTGGACCTACTAGTGGATGTGTTGAATGTGTTCAATGAGGTTTTTAGCCCTGTCGGCTTCCGACTAGACATGAGACTAATATACTTGAGTAGCTGCAAATGGTATGGCAACATCAATGGGACATAATGTCTTAAATCCCAACCCTACCAGAAAGGGGTTGTGGCCTGGTGAGTTGTGAAGAGATCTATTGTAGCTGTGTTGGACATAGGGGAGGCTTTAATCCAATGTGCATGGATGCTTTGAGTTGTGCATGCACAAAGTGTGTATGCTCATCATGTTGACGACTTCTATTTGGCCATCAGTTTGGGGTTGGAAAGTCATGGACTTAGTGAGTTTGGTATCCAACATTGACCATAAACTTGACCAAAATGCACTTGGGAATCTGATGTCTCGATTAAAGACAATGGATTGTGGGATCTCAAAGTGTACCCACACTCACTCAAAGAAGATCTTAGTAGTGGCCTCTACTCTGGTACTCTTGTTACAGGCCGCCATAATGGCCATCTTAGTGAATCTGTCAACAACCACAGAAATGCAGTCATTTCCATGATTAGTAGAAGGAAGGCCTGACATGTAATCCATGGATATGGATTCCTAATGTCAAATATGAGTAGGCAGAGGAGTATATAGGCCTCCCTTCTTAATGGTTGGTTTAGCAATGGCACACACAATGTAGGATTTAATGTACCTCCCAACATCCTGACAAAGGTTCGGACAATAAAAATACTTCTACAATAATTCCCTTCTTATACTTAATGTTCAAATGGAATTGTTGTAGTATGTGGATGATTTATGATGGTGATCATTCTGTAACTTCCCTTGTGTCTGTATGAATTGCAGGGTTTGGTGGTCTGTGTGGATGATTGTTTCCTTCCCCATAATGTAATGCTTCCATTAATGACAAGCCTGCACAATGGAATACATTTCTTGATCGTAAGTGGGATACTTTCAGACTATTTCTGAAAGTGTCTCACTATGGTAAGCCATTGGACGCTCATGAGGAGTAAGAACTGCACCAATATTGGGTTTCAGACCAAAAAACAATTTGCTTTCGCTCCGCCCTTGGTGACTTTACTTATAGGATAGGTGATATGAGAGAACCCCAACACAAACCTTTAGTAGAAATTGGCAAGACCCAGAAAGATGCAGATATTTGTTAGAGTTGTTGGGGCTAGTCAATCCTAAATTACTTGTATCTTGGCTAGGTCCACATGCACACCCTGATCATCAATGATGTACCCCAGATATTGAACCTGGGTCATGCCAAAAGTTTATTTCTCCAAATTGGCACACGGATTCTGTTGTCACATGGTTTAAAAGACCTGTCGAATATGGTGGAGGTGCTCTTCCCAACTATGGTTGAAGATCAAGATGTCATCTAAATACACCAACGCGAATGCATTAGTGAAGGGCCCCAAGATGTCGTCCATCAATCTCATGAAGGTTGCGAGGGCATTCGTCAACCCGAAAGGCATCACCAACCATTGGAAAAGGCCCTCCTTGGGTTTGAAGGCAGCCTTCCACACATTAAAGTGTTCGATAAGAACCTGGTGATAACTGGAATTCAAGTAAATCTTTCTAAAATATTTCGCCTGTTGGGTTGTGTTATATTCTTTCCACGACTAGCCCACGTAGTTAACCAGGGGGTTAGAAGGGGGGCAGAGCCCCACCTTCGTTGCGCTGATTGTGTAGCGAGGGGAGTCACCGGGGGTTTGAGAAGTGTAGTTAACCCCACTCTATGGGGTCTGGGGGTAGCGCCCTCGAAAATTTTGGTTTTGGACCATATATTAGGTTCGGCGGACCTACCTATGGTTTTGTGCATGTTTTTCGCACATGGTTTTGGACGCGATGGTTTTCGGTCCATGGTTTTGGATGCGATGGTTTTTTGGTCCATGGTATTGGATGCTTCAACATGTATGAATATGTATTGTAACATTGAAAGGAATATAATGAAAAATCAAGATGGTAGTCCCGGTATTGGGATCCAGGGGAAAATCTCTGTGTATATGTGTTTTATTTTTTATGCGCTCACATTGTTTATTTTTTGTGTTTTAGAATTCGTATGCAGGTAATTTCTGTACAGGGTTAAAACCTACATTTGGTATCAGAGCTATTTTGGCTTCAAGGGGATGCCTTTGTTGCTGAGGGGTTTCGCTCGACCCTGTGGTAGACCCCGTTCAGTGGGAGATCTGCAGGATCGATTCTGGTGTTGAAAGAAGATGGCAAGTAGTGGAAAGATAGAGATCGAGAAATTTAATGGTCAGAGTTTTGAGTTTTGGAAACTCAAGATGGAGGATCTGTTGGTGGATAAAGATCACTGGATCACGGTAGATCTGGGTACTAAACCAACAAGAGTATCTGATGAAGAATGGAAGAAGTTGGATCAGAAGGCAAAGAGCACAATACGATTGTGAGTCTCAGATTCAATATTGCTGAATGTATCAGGGGAAGCTACGACGAAGGATTTGTGGGACAAGTTAGGAAATTAGTACCAATCTAAGTCTCTGGTGAATTAACTGTTCCTAGGGAAAAAGCTGTATAACATGAGGATGAAATATGGAGACTTGGTGACAGAGCATATGAATGTGTTTAATACTGTGGTAAGACAACTATCGTCTTTTGATATCGAAATTTCAGATGAAGATAAGTGCATTAGTTTGTTGTGTTCTCTACCAGATTCGTGGGATAATCTGGCTATTGCAATAGGTAGCAATGCAACTTCCTTACAGTTTGATTAAATAGTCTCATCCTTGCTAATGGAGGAGATGAGATGGAAAAATATCGAGAGCCAAAATGGTGATGTCTTGTTTGTATGAGGACGGTCCCAGAATGGAAACAAAATTAAGTCATCGAGTGGGAGGTCTAAATCTAGAGGGAGATATAAATCTCTAGGAAAACCTATAAAGGTGGTGTGCTGGAAATGCAGAAAGGAAGGGCACTAAAAAAGGGACTGTAAATCTAAAGCTCCTAACAAAGGAAATGGATCTAATGATGCTCCTTCTGCAAAGGTGAGAACCACCTCAGATGAAGGTGGGGATGTGTACTTGGCTTCTTCAAGTACACATGTAGATCACAAGGCATGGTTGATTGACTCAGGTGCATCCTTTCACTTCACTCCCCATAGAGAGTGGTTATGTGAGTATGAGAAATATGATGGTGGTGATGTCTTCTTGGGGGATGACAGGAAGCATGGTAAATTTTAGGGGCAAATTATAGCCCAAAGGCGAAATTTGAGGGTTTTTACATTTTAAGAGGGAAAATATTTTATTAAAAACCCTTTTCATATAGTTAGCCCCAATTTATTTAAAAAATAATTAATTTTTTTATTTTAGCCCAAAATAAAAAATGGGCGGATAAACTAACCGAACCTTCATTTGGCCTGATTCGCTGGTTTTGGGAAATCGTATTCCCTTAAAATTGCCAAATTTTGATATTTTCCCCTGGTTTGGGAGATTAAAATCACCATATTTCTGATTTACAGTTTGGTTTTTCTAGTTTGGGAGTGGTTTGTGAGGGTCGATTTGGTCCTAGGAGGCTAGATTTGTTTTGAAATGGAGGGCGGAGGTTAATTTTCTTTCAAATGGAGGGCAGCTCCTTGTTTTCACAGATTCAGTCCCTTGTTTTCACGAATTCTGCATTCATCGTGTATATGCCTCCCTATTTTCATAGATTCATGGTGTATATGGCTCCCTGGCTCCCTGTTTTCATGAATTCATCCTGTATAAAAAAAATTTGATATGGGTTTTCGATCATAGTTCACAAATCCTAGTTTTCTAGTTTCATTGCGAGAAACAACAGTTTCTATATTGGTAGTGCTATTTTCAGTGTGAGCAGCAGCAATTTCTATTTTGACTGTAATATTCTTGCATTTTCAATCCACTGATTCTTCTCTTGTTTTGGTATCCATGGTTTCTTGGATCCGAACATCTCATGCCACTGCAGTAGCAGCAACAACAGCCAGTACTTGACAGAATTGTTGGTTGAGTGCCAGAAATTAGGCCCCTTTATGCAGGTCCTACCCATCTGTAGCCGACTTTTGAATCAGGGTAAGTTGGCTTCATATTCCTTGTTTTTCTTCAAGTTTGTTGCCATTCTTCCCTGTATATGTATTGGTTTTCCAAGGCACGCATATGCGTTCGTATAGATTCATGATAGGGTAGGTTAAAGTTAATGTTCTCGCTTCTACTTCACTCAGAGTGGCAATAATGTGGTAGTGATTTCATGAAAACTATATTAAATATGTATGCATAGTCTTTGATAAAGGAAGTGCATAGTCTGTCTGGGCAGTCTTGTATCTCTGTTCAATGTGGTAGTTTTTATATTTCCCTGTTTTTTTCTGATGGTCACAACATGAATTACAGAGCAAACATGAAATACTGTGATATTGTTGAGTAAAAAATGAATAGGAATCAGTCTTGTAGTGTGCTGTGTTGAGTTTCGGATTCATTGTGTATACACTATGTAGTCAACTAATTTAATGTATATATGAATTACTGTTCCATTAACTTATTAAGTTATTTGTGAAGGGTAGTTGTTACTCTGTTCATGTAACTCTCAACAGTTGTCAGGTTTGAGGTGACTCCATTGTCAAATTATTTCAGTGATTTGATTCAATACAAGATGGCATCACATATTTAAGGAATTGTAAGGAACATATTAAATCGCAGAACGATAATTGATGATAATGGCAATGATGTTGCTAGTGGTTTCATGAAAACTATATTAAATATGTATGCATAGTCTTTGATAAAGGGAGTGCATAGTCTGTCTGTGTAGTCTTGTATCTCTATTCAAGGTGGTAGTTTGTATATTTCCCTGTTTTTTTCTGATGGTCATAACATGAATTATAGAGCAAACATGAAATACTGTGATACTATTGAGTAAAAATTGAATAGGAATCAGTCCTGTAGTGTGCTGTGTTGAGTTTCGGATTCATTTTTTATGCACAACTAATTTAATGTATATATGAAGTACTGTTCCATTAACTTATTAAGTTATTTGTGAAGGGCAGTTGTTACTCTGTTCATGTAACTCTCAGCAGTTGTCAGGTTTGAGGTGACTCCGTTGTGAAATTATTTCAGTGATTTGCTTCAGTACAACATGGCATCACATATTTAAGGAATTGTAAGGAACATATTAAACCGTAGAATGAAAATTGACGATAATGGCAATGATGTGCTAGTGGTTTCATGAAAACTATATTAAATATGTATGCATAGTCTTTGATATAGGGAGTGCATAGTCTGTCTAGGCAGTCTTGCATCTCTATTCAAAGTGGTACTTTGTATATTTCCTTGTTTTTTTCTGATGGTCATAACATGAATTATAGAGAAAACATGAAATACTGTGATACTTTTGAGTAAAAAATGAATAGGAATCAGTCTTGTAGTGTGCTTTGTTGATTTTCAGATTCATTGTGTATACACGATGTAGTCAACTAATTTAATGTATAAATGAAGTATTGTTCCATTAACTTATTAAGTTATTTGTGAAGGGCAGTGGTTACTATGTTCATGTAACTCTCAGCAGTTGTCAAGTCTGAGGTGACTCTGTTGTGAAATTATTTCAATGATTTGCTTCAGTACAACATGGCATCACATATTTAAGGAATTGTAAGGAACATATTAAACCATAGAACGATAATTGATGATAATGGAAATGATGTGCTAGTGGTTTCATGAAAACTATATTAAATATGTATGCATATTCTTTGATAAAGGGAGTACATAGTGCATAGTCTGTTCATTATTGAAATCTCAAACATGCTTATTGTTTCTTATAACCTTTCAGCCTGTGCCCAATCTCAAGAAGTCAGGATGCCATCATTTAATGATGTGAGTTTCTTGTCTTTTTCTTTTTTTTGATACTATCATTTTTAACATTTTGCTATCCCTAATTACTACATGCACATATGCTTCACCTGGAATTGTGGATGATGGAAACACTAATATCTATGAAGAATGAAGCGGCTTCTTACATAACTCTAGATATCACAAGGACATATCTTTGGTGATTGTAATTGAAACTGCGATCCAAACAAAAGCAATGTTGGAATATGTCTACTATAGTATAGATGGCTTACATGATGACAAATCATTCATTCATAATAGAAAAAACATCTTGAAATTTTGGTGACTTCACCTGGAATTGTGGATGATGGAAACACAATCTATGAAGAATGAAGCCGCTTCTTACATAACTCTAGATATCGCAAGGACATATCTTTGGTGATTGTAATTGAAACTGCGATCCAAACAAAAGCAATGTTGGAATATGTCTACTATAGTATAGATGGCTTACATGATGACAGATCATTCATTCATAAGAGAAAAACATTTTGAAGTTTTGGTGATTCCAAGACACATAATTATGAAACTTGAGCCACAAAAAGGCCCTTGAACTCAATACTCTATTTGACCAAGATTTAAGAGAGTTTCAATCTACAACCTTTGTTGGAAAAGGTGATGGAAAAAAAATTGATTTTCAAGTCGAATGTGAAATGAAAAGAAAAGGTTGAAGTAATAAAATAATTTAAAAAAATAAGAAATTAGATTAGATCCATCTTAACCTCAGATTGTTTAAGTAGGGAGAGGTTTGCACATGTTTTTTTACTCCTCTTAGTGCTTAATAGATATTGGGTTAAGATGGACCTATGCTAGTAGAAGAACATTTTGAGGTTTTGGTAATGCTACTTAATGTATTATGATGCAACTTGCATCGCAAAAATCCTGTCAAACCCTTGACTAAGATTGAAAGTGGCTGCACCAAGAGCCCAAGGGCAAGAGATTTGTCAGATAATGTGTGTAATTCTAATAAATTAAAATGGAACAAGAATTAGATGTTCGAGTCTAATGTAAAAAAAAACAATAAGGTTGATGTAAGAAAAGGAAAAAACTAGCATAGATCCATCTTAATCTTGGATCTTTTAAGCAACGAGAGTTTACATGTGGGTACTTTTGATTCTTCTCCATGCTTAATAGATATGGGGTTAAGATGGATCTATGCTTGTAGAATACCCTAAAGTTTTGGCAATGCTATTTGAAATATTCTGATGAACCTTGAACAACAAAAATCTTCAACTCAATACTCCAATTGACTAAGATTGGAAAGTGATAGTTTACTAGAGCTTGTAAGCGATGTACCCCTTCAAACAAGGGTACTCCTAAACTTTATACCATGTCGTTCATAAGCCCAATTGTGTGCAATTTATAGCCTTGTAAGGCCATGTGGGATGAAGTGTAAAAGTGTATCCTAGATCCTCGATGGTGGATGGGCATGGTAAGTCTTCTTAGCTACATTTTGGTGGTGCTTGGTTTTGTGGCTACTGACTTCCCCTTGGTGGGCGGTAACTCCCTACCTTGATGTGCCTTCTTATGTCTTGGCTTGGTATGTGGGCATCATGGAGGTGGACCTATTAGAACACATGATTGGAAGGAACACTCATCATTTAAAGCCATATAAAGGTTGAAATTAATTCCACAGTAGTCATTTTTTCTGTCGACGAGACAATAAAAATCCTTTAGAACATATATGTATTTCGCACTCTATCGACCGGTTAGTAAGAATCCAATGGAAAAGTTCTACTAGTTTTGGCCAGAAGCAGTTGAAATGGCATATAATGGCTTGGGATTCAAAAGAGGTGCAATACTCATCTATTTTTGGCATGTCTAAGTTTAGTTTTGGGGTGTGGTTCAAGTGCTCCACTATGTATGGGTTTGGGGTAGTCCCTACCTGTTTGGTTGGTTTTGTGACTGATTTTTTCCCTTGAAGTATATTCTTGAATGATTGTCTCCCATTTGTAGGTTTCTTCTTTGTTCCTGTGTCTTTTGCAGAGCTGCTTCCCCCTCCCCCACTTGCATTTTTGGGTTTATTGGGTGTGTCACTCCTCCCTTGAGCCTCAGATTAAGGATTATTGTGGAATATGATAGGATATGATAATCTTGCAGGAGATGATTATCTTGTAATATACTACCTTTGCATAACAAATTTTGTTTGTTCATAGGGTATCCAGTTTTTTATGTGATGCATTGTTTCAGAATCATCACACTATCTGCTTTATTTACCCAGAATATAAGTGATGTCCCAATAGGGGGCTTTATGAAAATTTGAAAGCAGGGGGTACTTACTAGCCTCTTAGTTCCAATACCATCCTTGAAACCGTAGGGAAAGACTGTTTCGGGTATGCCTTTCCAGGAGCTTTGATTGAACCAAAGGCAGGGAGCCTGTGACTTGACCATCGCTGAGCCAAGACAGATTTTCCTGCCTAGAGAAACCCACCTAGAAATGACCCTGCATATGCCTTTAACAAAAACTGTTGTTGGAACAAGAGCAACCCAGGCCTGCACTCCCCTGTGGGAAGCAGAGGCAACAACCCCAAGATGCCCATTCTGCAGAAAAACATCGTGGATCAAGAACAAGAACCCTAACTCCGCACCATTAATGATCGAGGAATCTATAGGGGGGGGAAAACAAGTGTTTCTGCAGTAGGACCAATCCCCCATCACCGAGGAGCTCCCTGGCCTTCTGTCGAGGTAAAGATAGAGAAAAATCCACCTGAAATGGCACAATACTACCCCATCCGTTACTCGGTCCACTCCAAAAGGCATTTTCACCTTGGCCACCATCCCTGCATGTTGCGGCAAGGAACCCCAGCCTCGCGGCGGCGCCATTCGAGCAGAAGCCAAGGAGAAAAAACCTATTTCATTCTCCATCCTAAGACATTTTTCATTCCAATCGCATAAGTGATGTTGTTTCAATGTTATACAAATGAATTATTATATTTTATGTCTTAAAATTTAATATTTTCCCATTATCATTGTTAAATAATTTTTGTGAAATTCCATTTTGCCTCAAAATTCAATTTTTGATATATGTTCTTTCAATGTTGACTCAACAATTCTTTTGCAAAGTACAATTATATTTTCTATGAACAAGTGAATTTATATGAAGCATGTCTCAACGCTTGGAAACTGTTGATGTAGGTTTGCAGATCGATTTGAAATTTTACTTGTGGAATATTCAGTGAGATGTCAAAAGATAATCATGCGAAGAAACCATCGAGGCAAATAGATGTAGTATCATACTTTCAAAAGGTTCCATCCAAAAATACGCATTCTCTTCATGATTCAAGCTCGTTTGAACAATCTGTTACTGAGAGAGAGGTTAAGTCTTGTGGAAATGCACTTGATATCCATATGATGGATGAAATAATAGGTTCCTCAAGTGGTCAGGGTGAGACAAATGCAGTTTCAATAGATATTGGTGATGAAAATGTTAAAGATTTTTCCTTAGAAAGTGACACAATCCATTCATGGAAAAGGAAAAGAGGCCAGTGGACCATAGGGAGACGATTCCAAGAAAATTGGGTCTCAAGTTTTCCATTTATTGAAGAAATACCTCCTACATATGAGAACGAGGTTTTCCGACAAGTTAGATGTATTGCGTGTAGTTAGAAAACTCAAAAGGTAGTGAAATTTCAGATGAAGCTAGATACGGTACAAAAGCATGCAGGAAAGGTGTATGAAAATAAAATTGTAAACGGTAAAGAGAAATCTATTGTTAGATGGAAATCTTCTGAGGAATGTCGACATGTTGAATATGCAGAAGAATATAAAAAAATATTTAATAAGTAAGAGGAAACATGAGGCAGACAGAGGAACCATCATATATCCATTTGAAAAGAGGATGGAAAGAAGTTTGTTATCCAAGACGATACAATTGAGCATTGTATTTCACATCTTATCTAAAGGTCGTCCTATGACAGATTATCCAGATCACATGAAATTTCTATCTTCAAGTGCCAAAATTTCCATATTCTCATTGGTATGTAACCAGTGGTTGGGGATGGGCAGGATATCTAGCTCAAGTAGAAAAGGATGATTTGAAAGAGAATATTGCAAATGCTAGGTTTTTGGCATTGTCTGTAGATGAGGTTACGACTATAGATAATACTTCATGGATTTGCATGAGAATTTATATGGTTAATGACCATATTAGGCATTCCTATCAACTTGGGATTAATAAGATGAGAGAGACTTCTATAGCTGAAAATATTTATGAACTTGTTCTTAATGGTTTGAAGGAAAGTCGTATGGATCAATTAAAGTTTGTAAAAAATTTGGTATGTGTTGGAGCAGATGGAGCAGCGGTAATGAAAGGACAAAGGAATGGCCTTTGTGTTAGGCTACAACTATAAACTTCACCATATATGCTTAATATTCATTATATGGCTCATAGGATGAATCTTGCATTTAAAATAGTAAGCATGTTTCCATCAGTTTCAAAAGTTCAAGATCTTGTACGTGAGACTCATGCATACTTTTCTCGTAGTCCCAAACGATATTTAGAGTTTTAACAATTTGCAGATGGTATTACGGATGGAAAAAAACTACTAAAAGATGTTCATACAAGATGGATATCATTAAATGGACCAGCTCAAAGACTATTTAGTGAGTTCAAATCTTTGGTAGGGTTGATGTATGAAAATTGCTATAATGTAGACAAAGCTCAAGGTCTTCTTTCTCGACTAACCAATATAGAGAAATTATTGACATTGGCTGGAATTCTTCCTATGCTACGTGAAATGAATGTCCTCGTGAAAATGTCTCAGAATCGCACAATGTATATTGTGGAATACACAAATGTGAGAAAGTCAACATGTCTTGCATTGGATAATTTAGATATGATGCTAGACCCTTTTACTAGTCCAGAGTTTGAAAGTTGGATTGAGATCATCAATATAGAAAATACTGAATTTTTTTTTTTACGTTTGATGAAAAAGGGATACTATGTATTGAAATGCGTGGGTATATGGTTCCCTTTCATTATATTAGTAAGACGGGACGAATCACCAAAGATTTCCCCATGTCAAGAGAGCAATTTGATAATATTGTGATTTCAGCAAGACAAAATTTGATAGAAATTGCAAGATCACTATCATTAGAGATAAGAGAATGATTTCCTTGAGATGAATTGTTGGAGGCCATGTGTGTGGTATACCCTCAATATTGGAACAATTGTCAATGTCCAAGAACTTTAAAAGCTGATTTTCAAAAAAGATTAAATTGTTTAGTAGACCATTTTTGCAAGAAAGTCTCAATACATGGAGAACAAATTGAAGGTATTTTAGGTTCATCAAAATTGTATCAACAAGGTGGACGCTTTGCTAAAACAATGTGGAAGCAATATCCTTTTTTGGAGAATCCTAATGAAAATGATGCTATAACAAGATTATGGACTACTTTAAGTGCTAGCCAATACCTGCAAGAAAACATATCAGAATATTTCAAATTAGCAGATCTATGTCAAACCATGATTTTGGGATCAGTGGAGGATAAGAGAATGTTTAGTGCATTATCTTTCTTGAAGTCGAAGTTTAGGAACAATCTTGATAAACATGTGGATACATGTTTAAGATTATATGTAACAAAGTATGACATTGACAATTTTCCATATGAAAGAGCGCTAACTCTTTGGCGATCAGATTGTGATAGAAGGGGAGAAAACAATATAACAAATCTCTCTAATGAACTTGATATAGAACATAATGTTTTGGAGGCTCATAATGATAGTTCATTTAGAGAAGATCATGTTCACAATTTAGAAAATGGGGACCAAGATGAGAACTTGGAAATTGAAATACTCTAGGACTCCTATTTTGGTATACATGTTCCATTGATCATGCAAGATTACTATATGTCAACTTCAGGTAAAAATAGGTTCTATATTTGTATTTTTCATTGTAACATTGTAGCGACATTACTTTGATGTGTGTCATTTTAAGATTGATGTTTCATATTTAATCATTACATTGTTTGTTTCTTATCTGTGATAGGAAATAAAGCTGGATTTGGTGAGTTTGGGACCTATTTCTTTTCACATAGATAGTGTCTGACTATTATTAAGTGATAAATAACAAATTTAACAAGACTTTCAAGTCATTTGTTATCCATTTCTTGTCAGTCATTTGTCAGCCATGTTTTCAAGTCTTTCAGGTACTATGTTGTTCGGGTACCCACATGTCCTTAGGACCATTAAGGGATGAGATAACATGAGTCAGTCCAACTCATGCCCCAAATTTACTCTTTACCTATTGATGTAAGTGTTTTGTTACCACTTATCACCAACAAAATTCTACCATAACATAAACCAACTTGAAGACAACACTTCTCATCTTCCTTTTACATACATGCTCTATGGATCTCCCTATTATACTTTCCCGAGACCAATGTACCTTCTTGGTAGGTATCTCCACCATACCACTAATCGCACAATAGATACACAGTAGTAACTACCACATTCTACAAATCTCTCATCTCATTTATTGGTGTCCCTGTCACACTTGACCAATACAATCTTGTAGGTCTATTTTTTTATCATATCTTTATTTTTTGTTATTTTGTGTATTTAACTTTAGCACCATCCAAGAGTAACGAGTTAGTGTCCTTTGGATTTGATCTTTGATTGGAAATGAAGTCGGATTTGATGAAGCTGGGACCTATTTCTTTTCACATAGACAGTGTCCTAGTATTAAATGATAAATAACTAATTTAAGAAGTCTAACGCTAAGCAACGATGGGCTTATTCAAGTAAATGAAAATTGCGTTGGTGTCTATCTCTGATATCTTAGAAAATTTTAGCGGTTTGTTTACTGCTTGTTTAGAGGATTTTGTCAAGTTTGAAATTTTTGGTTTGTTTTGGTCAGATTTTTTTAATCGCTTGATTCATTTCATGCATAGATCGACAGATCTAGTTTTATTTTTATAATTATTGTTTTTTTCTTTATATATTTGGTGGTTTGAGGAAAGATATTTGATTTCCTTTCACTTTGTGGCATGATTTCAGCATCTTCACCTTTTAGAATATACTAAAATATTATTCTTATTTTATGTTTTCCTCGAAAAGAATTATTGATATTTGGAAAGGGAAATAATTCCTGGGTAGCTAAGCAAAGAGAAAAATGGTCTATGTACTAGGTTCCTGCGCATTCATCGTAGGAGACATAATGGCATGAGATTGACATTCCTTTTATGCAATTACACTTTGTCAAGGCAGAGCTGAGTTCGCTGACTTGGGAAGAACACTGACAACTGATCATAATGCCAAGGAGATTATAATGTTGGTTTCAAAAGTAGGATTGTGAAAATTGTTTGCACTAGTTCTTATTTTGGTCATATTTACTACCAAATTTGTGTCTTGCTGATTTTTTACATTTGTAATGACCTTGTGCAGAGTTGGTTTGAAGAGCCCGATGTTAGAGTGAGAAGACTCTCTACAAACCACAAGGACTACATTATCTTGGAGGGAACTCGATGTTCTTGGCATTGCTGAGTCTCTTCGCTCAAAGCGTAAATGGATACAATGGTATGGCCATAACATCACTTAATTTGATCCTCTTTACTAATCTCCTAATATCATTTCAATACATCAAATTGTTTTGTTTTCATGGAATTCAAAGATACATCAGTAATGTTATTTTGTCTTGGAAATACTAATTTATTTTTTTTTGATATCACCGAATTTGAGTTGTTCTTTGCAGCTACCACTTGATCCTTTAACAAGCATTTGAAATTGAAAGCGTAATAAAGCTCTTTTAGTTTTTTTCCAGAAGAATATTGCTACAAGCCAATGAATATTATTGTAATTAAACTAGATGTTGCACTTGGTACCATAGGCCTTGTAAAAGGGTTGTACTCCATTTCAGTCTATGGAAGTAGACTGATTTCTAACTGCTCCATGTACCCACATATGATATAATATTTTTCATTTTTGGCTCGCTGAATATACAAAGAGAAAATTTCTTAACAATATTGCTTAATTTGACAACAATTTTACTTTTGTTTCATACAAGAGTGGAGGTAGTCTTAGATTTTACCTATTTCTCAGTAGTTGTTATCCTTCGGCAACAACATCATCCTTCAATAAATACATTCCCACTTGTACAGAGGAAAGTTGATGTTTAGTAGAGGGCCCATAAGAGATCCTCTAATGGAGGCGCAATAGTTTAGTAGGATCACTGGATGAGGCACATGTATGAATGTATTGTCTTCAATTAGGAAGGCACAGTTACCCATCCAGGGGAGGGCATGCATGAATGTCTATTTTGTGAATGGTGCAGTTTTCTAAGTGTGTTGGGTGCATGAGTTCATGCATTCAGTCTACCCTACTGGGTCTTGTATTTGAAGTAGTGTTATCCACATGTGATGGTGATATCCACTAGGTTCATTAGGGTTAGGGATATCCGATGAAGCCAGATTCAATGGTTCAAGTCCTATAAAAGCTAGATTGACGAATTACAAAGAAATTATTGGACACACATCTCACTCAAAAATGACGACTCAAAAGCCCTATGGAACCTTGCGATATGTTGTTATGGATAGTGCTTACATGTGACTTTATACCTCTACAACTTCAACCGAGTTCTGTAGGGGGGAATTATAAGTTCCCTTAGTACTAATTCCCCCTACTACTTGACCTCATGGAAGATCTGCTCAGATAGTGGAGCAAAAGGCTTGAGGTGGGGTGAGGTGCTTTTTATGCACACATGTGAACCCTTAAAAATGTCATTCCTAGGTTAGGGTGGAACACTGTATCTAGAATAGGTTTCTTGGTAGTTTTACACCTTACCTCATGTTGTTCTCAGCCTGAGCTACCATTCTAATTCAAAAAAGAATCTCCCACATATATTTCATTGCATGTATATCCTAATATTGGAAGGTTAACACTCCTCACAACCACCTAGTCTAGCCCCAATTTACAATTTTTTTTTTGGAATATATATCCTGGCACTTCCTCTCATTCTGAGGATGGTATCCAGGGTAGACCCAAATTATTTGGGGCATGGGGCAATAAAAAATACATTCATTAAGAGGTCAACATGTCACTTGTGAGAATTGGTCCTGGATGTGGAGGGATAACATTCCCCCTCAATTGCTTGGGCACCCAATTGACTAAAATGCTTTTTGCAAAATATATCCTGAGAAAACCCAGGGAACTTTGCCTCGTTCTGAGGATGGAACCCGGGCTTAAGAAAATTCCTTAGGGCCAAAGGCCATATCAGCATGTCATTGGCGAGAATAGAACCATTGTAGGGAGGATAAAAATCATTCCACCTAACTAGTGGAGCTAGACCCAATTGACATCAGATGTGTTTGCAGTTAGACAAAGGTGTGGGAATTCTGGAAATGAGTTTTTTGGTGTTTTGGACGCATCACTGCCTGTAGTGCTCAAGATCAAGAGTATTTCAAAGATCTAGGTTTTGTACCCTGACCTGTATATTAGCTGTTGGGATAAAAATATTATTGGCTTGTTGTAGCATAGCCTACATCATTTCACCAGTGAGTTTCTCTTTGGATACTAGTAAAATAGATAGAAAACCTATATAAGTAACATGATCAAGTATACCATGTTTAAAAAAAAAAAATCCACATTTTCTAAGGATTTGCACCATTGGTGTAGTTGGATTGTGGTGGTTCTAGTTCTTCAAGACTATTGAACAAAACTTTATTTGGAAATTAGGTTGTTTATGATTGTCAAATATGACTGATCATTTGAAATTATTTTCCATCTGATGTTACTGACAGGGTATTTTATAATATTGTGCAATATGGTTTTCTATGTTTTATAGCGCGAGTATTTACTTGTTATGTTGATGTGTAGATGATATGATATTCAAGTGATTTTTATGCTGGTTTTTATGATAACATCTCAATGGTGATGGAACCCTTGCTTTGAATCATGCAAGGTTCCAATGGTGAACTGTGAAAGAGAACGCTTATTTTGGAATCTAACCACAAAATTTTTCTCAAAAGTCCAGCCCATAGAAAAAGGTGAGATGTTGTATATACATGATGTTTGTTTCTGAGCAAGAAGTCTTGTTAAAATTTGCAATATGATATATATTAGTGACTCTGTTTTTGAAGAGCATTTTTTTATTGTGAGGCATAGTTTTTTTCCAGTTATATTTCAAAATTTAAACCTGCTTGTTCTTGACGGTTTTACAAAGGCTTTTAGTGACATTGTATCCTTGTTGAATTAATGTTAGGGGTGCCTTGTTGAGAATAAGGGTATATTCTATGATATTGATGTCTTTTCTTCAATGGATTTCATGCACCATATGTTTGCATTGATGATGAAGTAACTCTGTGATTATCTTGATCTACATGGATAGCTCATTGTTGGTGTTGTTTGCTCATGGGTAGCACTACATTTTTGAGCTCTTTGGATTAATGATGGAGATGATCCCTGCTCGTTGCTTCATGTGATCCTGTGCTTCTTCAGAAGAGGTTGGCTAAGTAGTTGATCATTGTTTTTCCACCATAGATGTAGCATTCTCTTGTTTGTGTAAGAAATTATGCCTGAATTTAGGTTCTTACATTGTTTCATTGGTGATTGACATGTCTTCTTGCTAAAGTTGTTTTGGTTATGATCAAGTTTTGTGAAGTTTTAACAGTGTTGACCCTCTTAGTTGCTTTGTGGTTAGGTGCATGTTCTAGGTCTTGAGCCAACAGGAATTGATACTCTCTCGGTGGGGACAAACATTATCTTTTTTCCTTGGAATATGATTGAAGGATGTCTAGTAACAATTTTTCTTAATCCTGACGACTTTGTTGTTTGTTTCTTTGTTTTTATGCCACCATGTTCCCTCCTAGAAAATGCTGTGCCTGGAGCCCAGTAGATGCATCACTGCTCATAGTGCTCAGGAGCACGAGTATTTCAAAGATCTAGGTTTTGTACCCTGACCCATATGTCACAAAATTTCAGGAGATGGTAGCAACCTTTTTCACATTTGGAGGATCCTAGAACTCACCAATTGTTGATCCAGACCATGTAATCTCTGAATCAGTGGGCAATGGATTCATAAGCACCCTGTGCCTTGTTGCAGCAAGAGAATAAGAATGGGAATGGCCACACAATGCAATCACCAATAAGATTCTCTGTAATAAATTCCTTAGGGAAAACTTGGTGGAACAATACCCAACACTAATAATCGTAAGGGTTTCATATAAATAGTCTCTCCTTTGTTTTTCCAGCACCGAGTTATGAGAATAGTAGCTCATGTGGGTGGATTATTTCCATCCCCCCCCCCACGCCACCCCTCCGCCCCGCCCCGCCCCACATTTGCACTTGGATATGCATATTAAAATGTACACAAATGAGAGACCCCTCTTGCAAAGTACATTGGCACCACGCTAAGAACTAGTTGAAACTTGATACACATAAGGAGAATATTATTTTATTGTAGAAGAGAATTCAGATAAAACCTTTGTAAGAGTTTGCTCTATCCATTTGTAATTGGGAATTTTGTCGAATGAAATAACTTCTGAGTAGAAAGGATCCAAACTTTTGGAAAAGGGGTTTTATGGTTTGTCTAAGTTATGGTATATCATACATACAAATTTGTATATGTGTGGCAAACATTTTTCTAGGTGCACCATTTTGAACTTTATTTGCAGGTTTATGGATGTCGGAGTCAATATAGGCCTATAGAAGAGCAATGTTGCTCCATTGGAAAGGATTAACGCGTAGGTTTGCCCTCCATTTTCCAAATTCCTTTTGTGTTAATTTCCTTCAAGATGAAAACATTAGGGTTATGACATCACCTGATATAGTGCCTTTGTAGATAGTCTTTGATAGGGGCCACCCTAAGTTGTTCCCTTGAGTAGTGAATCTTAAGTAGTCACTCTCAACCATCAGACTTGTAAGTCTAGTAACCAAATTAGGGCTACTATAGATTGTGTTACCTTGTCTGCTTATAGCCCCTAATCCTTCTTTAGATTCTCCCTTTGACATAAAATGTGTGCTCCCATAGCCCAAACATGATAAGGCACTGATATTGCGTTTCATCCACCACCTCAAAACATAGAATCCAAAAACATTTTTCCTTTTTTGTTTTTGTTTCTATGCTTTCTCTTGTTCCCACTTCATACTACAGACATTGAGTTGAGTCAACCATAGGAAAGCTCCACTAGGCTTCACCTAGTCTGAAGTGAGAAAGGCAAGGTTATTAAAGTGGTAATGGGTAGCTTGCCTAAGTTTCCCTTGGGGTCTCACACTTGTGATTTGGACTTTTGCACCAAGTGAGAACTTGGGTGGTACTAGTAAATACTCCCTAGGTACTATACCTTCTTGAGTACAATACATACCCTCCCTAGGTACATTACATAGGGAAACTTGGTATTTTGTGAAACCTGTGCCACTATGTCATCAATTTAAAATACTTATACAAGAAATCCTAAGGCTCATATGTCTACCTATATTTTAACATTTTTTTTGGTATTAATGGAATTTTATATTTAAAACAAGACAAGTTGTTGCTCCACATATTAAGACATACTACATTGGTAAAGTTAATCCTTTTTGTTGAGTAGGTTTGAGACTAGCCCTTGCTAATTAGAATACAACTATTGTCCCTTGTTAAATCACATTAGTGACTCTTCCATTTGACCAACATAGTCCATTAGGATCATTTTTCATCTTATCTATTTGATCCTCTAAATTTTTTTTTACAACATGGCAAGTCTTCTTTAACTAACAATAATCCATAACTTGATATCTGTTTTCAAAAATTAGAGTCAGTTTGGCCACCTACCATCACTACAGAGAGTGCCATATTACAATATTTAGGTAAATATTTTAGTGGAATGCATTTACAGTTTCTTTTCATAGGGTCTATGTGGTCGATTCTTACTCAATTATTTGAACTTTGCAGATTGCATGTCGAGACTATCCTCATCCAAGGCATCTCTGTGCAAAATTTTCCTTCATAAGTACACTGCCTCACAAACATTGTGAAATGGTAGGTTTTTGCAGGATCTAGTTCAAAAGTTTTGGCTTGTACTTTTACTGCATATCATGGAAAGTTAAGTCTAATTTTGGTAACCTATTTCATTTTATATGGTTTATTCCTAGCATAGAGACTATTTTCTCTGGATCTATTTTAAAGAGCATGCAAATGTAGAATGTTTCTGACATGTCAATGATGTAGTGCCACTATTATGTATGTGACATGCCTGCTCCATGTTCATCTTGGAATAATCACTGCCATGCTTTAGACAAGGAATCTTTTAGGAAAAATCATGTTCCTAAGGTTTGACTGTCACTAAGTATGATTGGCTGCACGGTTAAGATCATCAGAAAAAATGGGTGCAATAATTGTTGCATTTATGATGCTCAATTGGATTATACTGTACTATAAGCCAGTTGGGATCCAATTGGATTCCAGCGCACTTCTATGCTTATTGTTCAGGAGCTTACTTAACTCCCCTTATTATCTTAGACATGCCAGGCTAAAACTGTGATGTGCATTTTGAAGGTTTACTTAAATTCTTCTATTATACCACAATGTGCCATGCCAAAACAAATTCTGCACAGTGGAAGCGGGATAATGCTATTATCTCACATTCAATTATGTATTTGAGTATATTTAGGAAGCACCAAATTTTTGGTTAAATACTATTCTTTTTTGTGTCCTAGACATTTTTTTTCAAGGTAATGGAATTCTCCAAGTTACCTTGCATAAAGGGTTTGATGTTAATTGTCATTTCATCTTCAATTTGTATTGGATATGCTTCATCCATCTCTGTTTGAAAATGTTAGATTTTTTGTTACAATTATGAACTTATTTTATACAAAGTTTTTTTGTGAGTTTTCATCAGTTCTGCTAATTCTTGGATGCACAAATACTGACATTGAAAATATGTTCCTGCATTATAGTTAGTTTTAACTTTGTTGGTCGTACATGTTTATCCTAGAAAAAGTGCAACCGATATAGGTATATTTTGGTTATTTCCAGCTTCACATATTAGACATGATCAAATGCAAATGTAATATGAAAATTTAAGTTTTTTCTAGAAATCCATATTAGCAATATTGGTTCTAGAGAGATTTAATAATAAAGTGGTTGCTTCATCTATAGGAACTGATTATATCTATGTATAATGTGAAAGCCTCATTCTAGGGGATAGGTAAGACATTCAGAGGCTTTTGCATAACTGGACTTGCTATTCTGGAAGCCAACCATATATCTATGGAAAGTTTGTATTCTCTCATTTACAAGTGGCATTAATTCTGAGTCTTATCAAGAAAGGTTCACAATATCAAAATCTTAGTTCGTCATTCCTGTCAAAATAACAGAAGAATTGAAGAAAGGATTCCTGTCTTGTTTCAAAGGCAGATGCAATCTAAGCATCTGACCTAGTTGAATTAGGTTTTAGGGCTATATAGATCTAATATAAATTCTAGAATAGAGGAAGATAGAAAGGATGGAAGACTGAAGAACATAAAAGTAGTGAAAAAGATTGGAAATATGGAAAATGGTCCAGGTAGAAAGAAATGTTTGGTGCAAAGTAACCAGACTCATCTCTTTGAATGATTTAGGTAGGTCCAAGCATAAGAGTTGACTTGGACTTGGGAAAAACTCGAGAGATGACTTCAGAACTAAAACAATTAATGATACACTAAATTTCAGGGAAAATGATATTTTCATTAATATGAAAGATCTAAATTTGCACATAATGAAATTTTTTAATAATAACTTGTTTCAAAGTTCAAAGGTGACATTGCATACAACAAACACCACGGGCTCTGGATAGCTGACAGGTCTGTTGGTTTCCTGTTATAAACTTGGGCCAGGAAAACAAACAAACAAGTATTCCTTTTTGTTTTCTGTATCTGTTATAGAAATACGATTGACTTAGACTCATTAAGTCAATCTGACTTGTTTGATTTGGGATTTTGAATCATATTCAGGGATCAAAATCATGAGTATAGACTCAGACGTGCTAAGGTGATTCCATTTCCTCAAAGAGAGTCAAAGTCAGGAGTCAAATTGGACTCGGGAGAGTATGATAAAACTGGTTTGGGGATAATCTCATCTAAGGGGTTCATTGAAAAAATTTCAGGGTCTCAAGGGATTGAAGATATCTGAGATATATTCAAAGTCAGGAGTCAACTTGGACTTGGGAGAGTCTGACAAAACTGGTTTGGGGATAATCTCATCTAAGGTTTCTTTGAAAAAATTTCAGGGTCTCAAGGGATTGAAGATATCTGAGATGTATTCTTGCCCTAGATTTCAACACAAAAGTGATCTGGTAGAAGAATGATTAAACTTTATCCTCTTTTTTTTTTTTTTTTTTTTTTTTTTTTTTTTTCGATGTGGTTCACGGGGGCACCGGAGGTGGGCCGCTACGTCCACGTAGAGCTGCACGGCCATCAGGCCTACCCCCGAGGGCGTCGAGGAGATTTGACCCCGTGACCTCTCAAACCGGAGAGTACTATCAGCGGGAACTCGACCATTTGAGCTAACCCTCGGGGGCAACTTTATCCCTCTTTGTCATAAACCCTGCTAACATTGGCTAAAAGTTTAGAACCTATTTTATACTTGCTGTGTATAGAATAAGCATGTCCTTTGTAGCTGGAATTCTGTAATGGTCCAAGTTACGCAAAAAAACAAGAAAAATATTATATGTACTAAATATAGATGTTATGGGCCGAGTCTCTATTAAACAGGTTCTCAATTTCCATAATTTTAATTGAGCAAGATTTTCCTTTACCCCATCCATGTGATTTTTCCCCTTTCATATGTTTTTCCTCTGCTCCTTGTTATAGAGTTATGTTGGCTTCTAAGTCTGGTGCAATAGGGTTACAGTCGTATGCCAATTTCCTAAAATATGATTTGTTCCAGTAAACATAAATCTAGAAACTTGACTGAAACCTTCCTTGTACCACCTGTTTAGTTCAATTCAGATGGATCTTCAAAGTTGTCGAACTCCACATTTTTTTTGATGTATGGGTCAACACAAGAAAGCAGCACCTTTCCCAGTATGAGAATTTAGTACAATGAAGTGCCTATGTTTCACATGCTTAGTCAACCATTCTCTAACAAAGGGCAGTGACTGGAGGTTATCCATTTCTCCAAATTCACCCAGGACTTGCACCTAAGATCAACTGCAAAAAACAACCCTCAAACACAGGCACACCAACCCACGTGGGGTGAGCATGTCTCTGGGAGGATTTGAACCTTGGTGGGAGGCATTGCAATGCCCTCACTTTATCAACCACAACCCAACACAAGCAAGCAACACTTTTCCCATTATGAGAATTCAGTACAATGAAACACCTATGTCTCACATGCTTAGTAAGGTATTCTCTGACAAAGAGCAATTGGGGATTATCTGTTTCTCCAAAGTCACCCGGAAGTTGCACCTGGGATCAACTGCAACAAACAACCCTCAAACACATGCATGCCAGCTCATGAGAGATGAGCATGTCTCTTGGGGGATTTGAACCGTGGTGGGAGGGATTTTAACACCCCCAATTTACCAATCAACCAAACTCACATTGACAAACTCAACACATTTTTGCAGCAACTCTGAATTGTTTTTTCAAACTGTCAATACAAACTGCAGATTATTATGTATATATTGTCACTCTTTATAGAGCTTCAATATCCTTTTAATTACACTTCTTATGGTATTTTTGTTCAAAAAATTCAGTAAATTTGTCTGTTCAGTGAATTTTCCTATGAGGAATAGAGGCTTGTAGATCTATTTATCGATATTGCTTCTATCTCACTTCATAGTTCATGGTAAAGTTATCTATAGATATCACAATAGCTAACTCTCTAGACCAATCCCTCATTAGAGTTTGACTTATATAAGGATTGAATAGGAGAGTTTGGAAATATGCTTATTATTTCTATTTTGATGCAGCAGTTTAGAGGCCCAACCTGTTGCTGAAGCCATGAATCTGATCAGTAGGGTAGACGACATATATTAACCTTTTACCTTACCCCTTATGCTACATGTTAGACCAGCCAGACATACCTTTATTTACTTAGCCTTCACCAAACAACCTTATTTATGGATGGAGTATTGGCCCTTACTGATCACTTGCTTCACCTAGGAGAAAGTAGCTTCTATTTTATCACTGTTCAGAAGTGCAATTGTGCATTTTCGCAACTCTTCCAATTTACAGATTTTGATTTTTTCCTTTTTCATTTTTTTCTCAGATTTGGTATGAGATTGCTTTCAAGATTTGGGTTCCTTGGTTGCCCCACCATTGCTATGAGGTTCAGATGTTGTGATAAAATAATCTTGGAACGCTATATGAGGTTCAGATGCTGTCAGCAAATAATCTTGGAACGCTACAATTTTCCTGTAAGCGTGCTTTGAAACACTAGTGTTTCTTTTCCATGTTGTTAATGCAAATAAACACTCCAACTAGTGCCATTATTTAGATTATGTATTGACATCCAAGTGGTCTTGTAATTATGTAGTCATTTCTTGCCAGTGCCAGGTATTAAGGCAATCTAAATGTTTCTTCCTTCTGTGTAGTTGTGTGTTCTATATTGTTTCTTTTTCATTCACTATGTCTGGCATATAAAGTATGTCTAAGGTAGTAGGCAGATGGGAAAGTCTGGTGATCCTTCAACTATGTTACAAGGAGGAAACCTAAGGGAGCAGGGTGGGTGCATCCCCACAAAGAGGTCACATATATCAAAGCTGGTCCGGGCTAGTTCCTTGAGCTAGAAAATTTCTTTTACCTTTGTATTAACAGTGCATCTGGAGAGGAAGCTGGTCTTGGCTAGTGCCTTGAGCTACAAAATTTCCTTTACCAAGGAGCACAAGAACCCATAAAAAATATATGTGTACAATAAAGAAATATAGTGACAGCTTAAAACAGTGAAAGGAAACATTTTCATGAACATTCAAAAGCTCAACAAGAAATCATGCATAGCTTCAAGAGATTTTACAATAAGGCATCAATGTTAGTAGAAAAACTAGTTGATCTAGAATTTATAGACTCGAAGAGGAGACAGAGCCACTAGAGGCTATATAGGTGGACTAGCATACTGATTAAATGTTGCTTGTAGTCACAATTGTCTTTTCTTGCACTCGTAGTTTTAGTTCTACTTTACATCATGAAGGAACTTAACCATTCATTATATGTAATTATTTTATAGTTTCATAATTGATAGGCTACATGATACTATTCATACTATTTTCTTGGCCTAAAGTTTTTCCAGAGACTATATAGGTGGACTAGCATACTGATTAAATGTTGTTTGTAGTCACAATTGTCTTTTCTTGCACTCGTAGTTTTAGTTCAACTTTACATCATGAAGGAACTTAACCATTCATTATATGTAATTATTTTATAGTTTCATAATTGATAGGCTACATGATACTATTCATACTATTTTCTTGGCCTAAAGTTTTTTTTCTATGTTATTGCTTCGGTTCTCCAAATGAGCATAAATAAACCTCTATATGCATCTTCATTGATATGAATTAATATATAGAATATTCCTTTATATATATATATATATATATATATATATATATATATATATATATATATTCCCTTGTATTAACAGTGCATCTAGAGAGGATTCTATATCTTTTTAGAATCTCTCGCAGGGACTTGTTGCTCTGCAACATTTCTTGTTCTTTAAAAAACTCAAAATGTAAAACTTTTTTAAGATGCCTAAATAAAAAGTTAATTTTAATCTTCTAAATTGGAGCTTATGAAGTTCTTATAGTACACTAACTTTGTTTGATTCTCAAACTATCAATTACACTACAACTTCGCATTAATTTTAATTATTATAGTACTTTTGGTAGTCTCAATAGTTTAAAGAGACCTCCCATGACTATCATTTAATGGCTAAGCCAAGAATCAATGCCCCTACATCACCCTCTCTTATGTCTTGTTGATTTTCATTGCTATTTGAAGCAATGCTAGGAATCCTTTGTGTTTATGTTGATTTTTTTGTGCTTGTAATTAATTAGCTAAACATAGCCTTATTATTAATAGATGAAAGCCCATACTCTAAGAGAATATTTGGGTATGGAATATTGTTTTATAATTTAAGATTTTATTAGTTATAAAAAACTTCTAGATTTGATTGATTTTATCTAAATTCAATCATGACAACTTCCAACGTTATAATGATATAAGATCAATGGATGAAAGGCCAACCTCTAAAAGAATATTTGGATATGGAATATTGTTTTATATTTAAGATTTTATTAATTATAAAAAAAACATCTAGATTTGATTGATTTTCTCCAAATTTCTTTGAAAATGTGACAACTTCCAACGTTATAATGATATAATATAAATATCATAACAAGCATATTAAAGAGGATATTTTTTTTTCCCAAAACCATAGATTTATTTTCCCACAATTGTTCTCAAGGCCAAATTAGAGATTTCAATCTCCATTAATCATTCTTTCCATATTATAGCTCAAATTGAGCTTGTCATATAGGTGAACTTCAATATATTTGTACAAAATAATTTCCTCCTTGATTTTATTGTTATACACAAACTTAGGGTAGAGGATGTGCATAGATTTGTTGATCATGTTGTCAATTCACTAACATTACAAAACTAGCTTAAAAAATATTTAAGAATTCTTGGTTGTTTTTCAAAATTCTAAATGAATAATCACATATGCATAAAGAACAATGATGATTATTCTACTGAAGGTAGCTCCAACACAACTTGATTTCTCTAAATACACTTCTAACTCGTCAATATTGAGGCCAAATAGAGTAAGGCATAAATGACATCCTTGATTAACCTCTAGATTACAATAGGTTTCTATTAATAAAAATTCACTATTCTTGAAATTAGAATACAACCTTACTACAAACAATCCTAATCCAAAAAGAAACTTTATATCTTCCATTATCTTTCATATGTTAGGCACAATGTCAAAAGTTTTCATAAAGTCAACAAAACAAAACAAAAAATAATTTTATTTTTTCCACATGCTTCTATGAAAATCGTAAGAGTAATCAAGTAGTTTAAAGTTAGATGATAGCTTTAAACACTTACTTGACCTTCATCCTCTTTGTGGCTTTCCAACCAAAGTAGTATTATCAACACTAATTTCATACACATTGACTAAAAGAGAGATAGTCATGTGATCTGATAATTAGATGGAGTTTTATAGTGACTTTTTAATCAAAAAATAACCCCATCTATTCTATACCATGATCCATGCATGTCCTTTACATAACAGACATAATGCCCAAAAAAGGAGGCATTTAACATCTCGAAGTGCACAACAACAACAACATAAAGCTTGTATATATGCAAACCATTTCCCTTTCCACACACCTAAGGTGACAGATCTAGTGTTTCAAGGAATGTTACCCTCTTGTTCAACTTGCCAAACCTCCCAATCTGAATATTCATAAAATGTTCTTGTAAGAACTAAAGATTAAAGTCCATAAAAAAGTTATGAACTGTATGAACCAGGATAACATTAGGACAATGTGCAAACATGGATTAAGTTATGGTGGAAAATAGAACCTGGAATCGTTTCAGTGCAATTGTAAGAATATTATGAGCCTGATGGATAGTAAGTTTCTTCAATGCCTTCACGTAAGCATCACATTTGCAATCATAGTAAGTTAATAATCATTACCATTTTTCAATGAATAAAAGGATTTGCATACATTTCTTAGTTTCATAATCACAGTTGTAGGGGAAAATATCATACTATATCAATTTATAAAGGGTTGTTCATAGAAAAAAACCTCAATGATAGAATAAGGTGAAGTTTTACAAAATGGCCTAATTTGTAAAACTAAGACTTGTTAACTAAGCCATGTATCATGTGTGTCTAGTGACAAAATAAATTGCACAGATTTCACTACATCTCAAACCTCTTGTAGTGAGATATTAAGCATCCATGAAAACATGCAACATCCAAGTGCTCCACTTTAAGCCCTACGACAGGGAAAGGACCATTGATGGTTTATGGAAATAAACTATGTTATTGACTAGTTAAACTTAACATTCTAAATAAAGTCCCACAATTTACCTTTCCTATGTTCCCTAGAACTGAGATTTTTTTTGTTTGTGGCCTTTCATTGTCATAGGCCATTTCCTAGTAGCTCCAAATTCAAAGCCAGTTTTTCTATGGCTAACATGACATAGTGTATTTTCCCAATTTATCTCTCCATTTCCCTTGGTAGTGAACATAATTTCCCTCATTATCTTGTTGCCTGGCCTTTCCTATCCAATTTGTTAGCTACTTCATTGATGATAGCAAACATATCGACATCCTCTTTGTCCATTTGCCTCGATCCTTTAGGAAAATCAATAGTCTCGGTACTAATCTCATAAACTATGTAAAAAAGTGCGGGGCCATTAAGAGTTCACAATGTTAAGATTCACCAGGACTTTACAAATTTTTATTATTCAGTGAAAGATTCGCCAAGATCTTACAAGATTTTATAATTTAGTAAAAGATTCGCCATGATTTTACAAGATAATATAATCTGGTGAGAGATTCGCCAAAAAAATTATATATACATATTATATTATTGATAAAATCGCCATCCATTTTTCCTATATACCACGGGGATTCGCCCATTTATTTTACATATAAATTTGGGGGGGTTCTTAAAATTTTCCCTGACAGGAAGGCTAGAATCATTAGTCGTGGAAAAGTAAAGTTGAAGTTTCAAGGTGGAAGGGTTAGAAAACTTCTGGGTGTTCTGCATATTCCTGCATTAGCCAGAAATCTGATTTCCTTAAGAAAGCTGGATGATGCAGGTGTAAAAACAATGTTCGAGAAGGATACCTGCAAGATGGTTCGGGGGGCACTCGTATTGATGCGGGGAGCTTGAATTGGAACTCTGTACAAGCTTCAAGGTAGCACTGTTGTTGATGGGTGCAACAGTTTTGTGGTTCCTGAAAGTGGAGCAGAAAGTCTAGTGGTCTCTGGAGAGAAGACCATGTTGTGGCATCAAAGGCTTGGACATATTGGAGAGAAGGGCCTTCGAATACTTCATGGTAAAGGTATGGTAGAAGGTATGAGTAATAGCTCTCTATATTTTGATTTCTTTAAAAATTGTGTATATAGGAAGCAAAATCGGGTGAGTTTCCCTTCTGGTGGTAAGAGGGTGAAATAGATATTAGAGCTTGTGAAAATTGATGTGTTTAGACCCGTGAAGGTTCCATCACTGGGTAAGTCTGTGTACTATGTATCATTTATAAATGACTTCTCAAGGAATACATGGATATATTTCCTTAAGAAGAAATCTGAAGTCTTTGACAGGTTTAAAGAATTTAAGGCTCTGGTGGAAAACCAGATAGAGAAGAAGATAAAGGTGTTGAGGACAGATAACGGTGGAGAGTTTTGCAGTAAGGAATTTGAAGAATTCTGTAAGAAGTGTGGTATAGCATGGAAGAAGCCTACTCCATGTACATGTCAGCAAAATGGAGTTGCAGAAAGAATTAACAAGATGTTGATGGAGAGGGCAAGAAGCAAGCTCAGTGGTGTCAAGTTAGGACAGGAATTCTAGGCAGAGGTGATGGAGAAAACATGTTACTTGGTCAATAGATCACCTTCATTAGTGTTGGAGGGTAAGACTCCACAAGAGGTATGGACTGGTAAGAGACCCTCTCTTTCACATCTGAGGGTATTTGGATGTGATGCATATGTACATGTTCCAAAGGAGAAACGAACCATGTTGGATAGTAAATTTGAAAAGTGCATCTTTATTCGGTATAAGTATGGTTTAAAGGGTTATAAGCTTTGGAACCCAGTAACAAGGAAGGTTGTGTACAACCGAGATGTGGTGTTTAGAGATGTGAAAGATGTTATTAAACATGAAGTCCAACCAAAGGAACCTGAGAAGATAGAGTTTGAGCTAAAGGTGGAAGAATCAAACTCTACAGCAGAGGAGGAATCAGAAGATGAAGAGCCACAAACTCTGCGTGTAAGAAGATCAGTTTGAGAAAGAAGGCAACCAAAAAGGTATAGTCCATCTGCTTTATATTCAAGTTTTTCTTTATCTATTACTAATGATGATCCCAGAGCTGTGAAGGAAGCAGTAGATTCAGAGGATGGAAAACTCTGGAAAGAGGCCATGGTTGATGAAATGGCATCTTTGCACAAAAATGAGGCTTGGGATCTGGTGGAGTTGCCGCCTGGAAGGAAACCTATTGGTAGAAAATGGGTGTTCAAGAAGAAGACAAATGCAGAAGGAAAGGTCGAGAAATACAAAGTTCGGTTGGTAGCAAAAGGTTATTCCCAGGTGTCGGGAATTGATTTTGGTGATTTTTTTTCTCCTGTTGCCAAGGTAACTTGTATTAGATTACTTTTATCTGTTGTTGCTGCTTTTGATTTTGAGGTAGAATAGATGGATGGGAAGACAACATTTCTTCATGGGGATCTAGAAGAGGAGATCTACATGAAGCAACCTGAAGGCTTTGCGGTGAGGGGTAAGAAGGAACTGGTATGCAAGTTAAAGATGTCTTTGTATGGGTTAAAACAGTCACCAAGGATGTGGTATTAGAAATTTGATACATTTATACGGGGACTTGGCTTCACCAGAAGCAAAGAAAATCACTGTGTGTATTTTAAATTAGTTGATGACCATGTTATTTATCTGGTATTGTATGTGGATGATATGTTGCTGGTTGGAAATGATAAAGAAATTATTCAGGATTTGAAGACCCATTTGTCCTCCAAATTCGACATGAAAGATCTTGGTGCTGCAAACTATATTTTGGGCATGGAAATTAAAAGAGATCGAACAAAGAGGAAGCTCTGGTTAAACCAGAGGAAGTATGTCGAGATAATATTACAGAGGTTTAATATGAACGATAGTAAACCAGTGAAGGTTCATATTCCTGTAGGTGTAAAGTTATCTGTTGAACAGTGTCCCAAGACACAAGAAGAGGAAGAGGACATATCTTGTGTTCCATATGCAAGTGCAGTTGGTAGCCTAATGTATGCGATGGTTTGTACTAGACCAAACATTGCAAATGAAGTGGGAGTATTGAGCAGGTTTATGTTAAAACCAGGGAAGGAGCACTGGACAGCAATGAAGTGAGTTTTCAAGTATTTTCGTGGCACTAGTGATTATGATTTGTGCTACCAAGGAAGACCGGGATTGGACAGAGTGTTGGATATTCATGGCTTTGTTGATGCAGACTTAGCTAGAGATTTGGATCAGAGAAGATCTACAAGTGGGTATGTGTTTAACCTATTTGGAGGTGCAGTTAGTTGGATGAGTAAGAAACAATCTGCTGTGGCACTATCAACTACAGAGGTAGAATACATGGCAGCCACTCATGCAAGCAAGGAAGCAGTTTGGTTACAGAGATTGTGTTCAAGTATGGGGTTAGTACAGGGAGCTATAAGGATAGACTATGACAACCAAAGTGCAATTTTCTTGGCAAAGAACCCTGCATATCATTCAAAGACAAAGCACATTGATGTTCAGTATCACTTTGTGAGGGATATGTTAGAAGACAAAAAGGTGTTGCTGGTAAAGGTGGACACTTTGAAGAATACTGCAGGTGCATTGACAAAATCTGTGAGCTCTAAGAAGTTCTCTTGGTGTAGAGAATCAATGGGCATTGCAAGGCTAGATAAATGACTAAGCTCTCTTGTGGCCCCCTGTGGAAAGAAAAAAAAAAGTGGGAGAATGTTGGGTTGTGTTATATTCCTTCCATGACTAGCCGACATAGTTAACCGGGGGGTTACAAGGGGGACAGATCCCCCCCTTCATTGTGCTGATTGCGTAGCGGGGGGAGTCACAAGGGGTTTGAGGGGTGCAGGTTGGGCGGACCTACCTATGGTTTTGTGCATGCTTTTCGCACATGCTTTTGGACGCGATGGTTTTCGGTCCACAGTTTTGGACACGATGGTTTTTTGGTCCATGGTATTGGATGCCTCAGCATGTATAAATATGTATTGTAACATTGAAAGGAATATAATGAAAAATCAAGCTGGTAGTCTCGGTTTAGGGATCCAGGGGAAAATCTCTATGTATATGTGTTTTATGTGTTATGCGCTCGCATTATTTATTTTCTGTGATTTAGAATTCGTATGCAGGTAATTTATGTATGGAATTAAAACCTACATTACCCCCTTGAGTTGGTCCAAAAGGTCATCAATCTGTGGGATTGGATACCTATTCCGGATAGTGATCTTATTCAGCACCCGATAGTAAATACATAGTCTCCAGGTCCCATCCTTCTTTTGTACCAATACAATCGGGCTCCCACATGGTGATGAAAAAATGTCCCTATACTCCTCCATGACCTTGTGCATCTATTATTGCTATGCATAGGAGCCTTTTCTTGAAGTCATGGCCACAACCTTCTTCTTGACCTGAGGGTGAATCATAAGGAAAACTAATTTCCCGGTATGGCAAATGATCTTACAACATTTCTTTGTAGTGATCAAAAGGATGGCGGTAGGCGGGGCTACCTCCGATATCCTATCTAACTTATTTCCCAAAGTAATAATCACAGAGTGAGGTCTAGACTCATATACAACATGTTGCTTCCACAAGTATGGTTTTCCTAATAATACATCACAAACTTCAAGAGGAGAAACATCACACAAACCTCATCTGTGAAGGGATTGATGTTGTAGGGAAGGCAACATTATTGGCTGATGCGGAGATCTCCTCCCTGGTGAAGCCACCTGATGGTGTACGGCTCTGGATGTGTTGTCATCGGTAGGCCTAGCCACTTCATGACCTCTTCTTAAATGAGGATATTTTGGATCCCGTTGTCGACAATGAACTAGAACGAAGAACCTTTTACCTACATATGTGAGTGGAAGAGGCGTTCCCCCTCCTCTGGATCTTCAGGATCATTCTTCTAGATTTCTTTGGTGGCAACAGTGCCACTGGGCTCTGCGTCAATGATCTGCTTCTCTTTTTCATTCCCATTGTCGGGTCCTGAATCAAAGTTGGAACATGCATATGATTCAGAAGCATGCAACTCAACCACTAGTGACTACTTGGCCTAACGCTCACTTGTGTTATGAGTGGAGATCTTATGGAAATTACACCAATTTCTTGTGTCCTTGTTTTTCTTCATGGTGTTTTTCTTTGCTTGCGTCTTTGGCGAGTTGTCCTAGACCACCTTGCCTTGACTTTGCCCTTTTCTCCATGGTTTGGGGGTGCCTTTTACTTGCTTCGGATTCATAGATCACAAGTCTCTCTTCTTCTATTTAAACTTCTTCTAAATCTTGAAAGAATATCAGTATGATATGTCAAGTGAGAAGATGTCCAGGAACTCCATCTCATCCTGGATGTACTTGTGTAGATAGCAGTGGTACTTGAACACCAATTTCCACTGTGAATCCTTGATATTGAACTTTGTGCGGAGGGTATGGGAAATATTTGTGAACTCCAACACATCTTTGTCCTTTCCCTACCATAGTGTGTTTCAAGCACCTTGAATTCCAATTGAAAATTGTGAGCTCTACATATTTCCTCACTTGTTAAGCTTAGCCAATATCTAAAACCCAAACAATTGAAAATAATGGAGAAAGTTTGTTTCACGGTTGTGTGTGTATCCTAGATTAGTGTTAGTTCCTATTTTATAGGAGATGGTTGTAATCTCCCTAAATTGAAAGTAAACTTATATATTTTTTATTTAATAATTAATGAGTGAGAGCATTCTGCTTGGGCAGTCTCCAGGTGTAGCTTTCTCACCTGTGAGCTGCTAGTTTTCAGTGTGTATGTTTCATTCCAGTTTGGTATTTACATTTTTTAACATGGTATCAGATCATAAAGAATTGGGTCTGTGGTGAGTGTGTGAGCCTTAGTGGTTGGTTCAATTGCTGTTGTGACAAAGCACTGGAATTTTGAGGAAGCTTGATTGGTGCTGGTTTTAGGGATAAAACCTGTGCTGATCAGCATTGGCTATGCACTATGAAAGAGTGTTAATCAGTGTGTGTTTTAGGGGCACAGCAAAAGGGAATTGGTACGGTGAAAAGGTGCTAGTGTTTTTTTCCTGCTGAAGGTGGCTCGAGACTACAAGTGCCTGAGTTGGTGGTCATGTATAGCATTTTTTTGAAGGCAATATGTCTGGAGTTGGATCCATAGCACCCAAATCTAGAGTTGTTGGAGGATCTGGAGTTAGATCTGCAGATCGAATGTTGCAGGATCTTGAGTTAGATCCATAGATCGACTATTGCAGGATCTGGAGATAGATCCATAGATCGACTGTTGGAGGATCCGATGTTTGATCCATAGATTAGGTGCCAGATTACTAGATCTTTATATTGGATCAGTGGATATCTTAGTGGAGTCATGGTTTTGTCACAATGAATAACCACATTGCAGAGATGTACCTTAATGATAGAAATAAATTCGATGGGTCAAATTATGCCAACTGGAAGTTTAATTTGCAAACATTGCTCGAGGGTTCCAGTGCGTGGATTGCAAATGAGGATGAAGCAAAGATGATTGCAGTCAGTGGTGCCACAACTGCATCAGTTCAGGATTGGGAGAAGAGGGAAAATAAAGCAAAGGTGTTGTTGAAGATGTTGGTTAAATACAACATAATCCCTCACATCTGAGAATGTAAAACTACTAATGACATTTGGGTGATGCTCAAGGATTTGTATGAAACCAAAAATACAAATCGCCTGTTGTTTTTGAAGAGTAATATTCTCTCCATCATAATGGAAGAGAATGAATCCATTGTTGCATTCATCTCATAGATCAAAGAACTGAGAGACAAGTTGGGCGACATAGGGGAGAAATTTCCCAATACAGATCTCGGCATGATTCCCTTAAATGCTATGACAAAGGATTATCAAATGTTCATTACAGGGCTTGTGGCGAGGGAGAAATATCCCACGTTTGAGGATTTGACAGGGATTTTGATGTAGGAAGAAGAGAGGCGTATGAATATAAAGCCTTAGAATGCAATTCCGGCATTGGTGGCAAAGAAAAAGTTCTTCGAAAGGTAACTAGGAGGAGGACAGAAAAGAAGTGGTACATCTGAGAAAAATCCATTTCAAGTTATGTCATATGCTAGAAATGATTGAGGAATTAAGTGTTTTTACTCTCACAGAACTAATCATATTGCTAGAGATTGTTATAAAAATAGTACTGATGAAACCAAACATAGACAGAAGAGGCATACATGGCATTTTGTTGGCGAAGATCAAAATCATGATCTTAAATTATTTGTGTCTGATGCTGCTCTTTCTGCTGAGATTGATGAGGCTGAAACTTGGTTTGTGGATTCTGGAGCATCCACTCATATGACAGGTAATAAACACTGGTATGAAAATTTCAAGGAGACTAGCAATGGTGCGAACATCTACCTGGGAGATGACAAAGCATATCAAATTAGAGGGTATGGAGATATTCTTGTGATATTTCCTAATGGTAATATTAGGCACATCCAGAATGTAATGTATGTACCTGGTATTAAAAATAATTTGATCTTTGTCTCCATGATTGCAAATCAGAATTTAAAGGTAGAATTTTTTAAAACTTACTGTGTTATAAAGGATTTGCTAGATCATCATAAGTCGGTCGCATCAGGAGTACGAGTTGGAGGCATTTATAAGTTGAATGTTACAAGCATGCCACATCAATCTTTAACTTGAATGACCATGACAACAAAGAATATTTGGCATCAAAGGTTTCATCAGATCGAACTTCATGACTTATTGCTGCTACAAAAACAAGGTATGGTTGATGGACTTCCTATTTTAAAGAATGAACATATTGATTGTGAAGGTTGTGCACTTGGGAAAATGCACAGGGATGAATTTCCCTCTAGTTTAAATAGGAGAAAGAAAGATATACTCGAACTTGTGCATACTGATATATGTGGACCCATGCAGACAAGGTCCTTAGGTGAAGCTTATTATTTATTGTTATTTGTTGATAACTACACAAGATATTCTTGGGTATACTTTCTTAGAAGGAAAAGTCATCCTTTTAAATATTTTGAAGAGTTTAGAAATATGGTTGAAAAGTAGACAGGGAAAGTCATCAAAATTCTCCACTCAGATCAATGGGGGAATACATGCTTGGAAATTTCATCAAATATTGTAGAAATCATGGGATAGCACAACAATTTACAATACCCCACACTCCAAAATAGATTGGGGTTGGAGAGATAAAGAACAAAAGATTTGGTGGAGTGTGCATGCAACATGATGAAAGGTAGGAACATATCCAATGGATTTTTGGCATAAGCAATTACTACTGCAGTTTACTTAAAGAATAGAAGTCCAACTAGGTGTCTCGATGTCAAGTCTCCATTTGAGGCTTAGTATGATTTAAAACCTGTAGTCTGTCACTTGAGAGTATTTGGCTCTAAATATTTTACACACGTTCCTAAGGAAGATAGGAAGAAATTGGATGCTAAAGCTATAAAGTGCATATTTGTAGGGTATTTTTTTTATTTCAAAGCATACAAATTGTTTAATCTATCTACTCACAAGGTGTTTGCGAGTAGAGATGTTATCATTCACGAACATGTTGATGAAGGGAATAAGGAAAAAATTTATGAGGAGTGGAACATGCCTTTACTGATTGATGATGATAATGATGAAGCCAAATATAATCATTTACAATAGCAAAAAATACAACAAAAAGAGGAACCTAGCGATGTGGATACATTCAATAGTCGAATTCCATTCAGAGGTGAGTAGGAAATAATACATGGCAGAATTGAGGCAAGTTCGCTACCAAGGATATCAGGCAGGAAGACTCACTTACCTACAAGGTACAAACATTATGCTCTTCTGACTAGTAGTTTAAATGTTGTTGAACCCATGAATTATAATGAAGCAAATAAGTATGATGAATGGAGGTCAGCTATGAAAGAAGAGTATGGGTCCATAATTAAAAATGAAACTTGGGAATTAGTTGAATTTCCAAAAGGAAACCTATAGGTTGTAAATGGTTATTTAATCCTAAGTTCAAAGCAGATGGTAGCGTAGAAAAATATAAAGCTAGGTTGGTGGCCAAAGGGTACTCACAAAAAGAAGGAATCCATTATGAGGAGACTTTTTCTCATGTAGCTAAGTTAAATACTATTAGGATGTTAATAGTTCTAGCTATAAAGTACCATTGGAGTTTACACTAACGAGATGTGAAATCTATTTTTCTAAATAGAGAGTTGAAGGAAGAGGTATATTTAACACAACCTTAAGGGTTCATTCAAAAGGGGTAGGAACACTTGGTCTGTAAATTAAAGAAGGCATTGTATGGATTGAAACAAGCTCGCAGATCTTGGTATGAGAAAATAAACTTTTTCTTCTTACAACATGGTTATAAGGGAAGTAAAAATTATCCAAATATGTATATTAGATTCGATTCAATGGGCTAAATTGCGTTGATTTCCTTATATGTTGATGATTTGAATTTTACTAGAAACTATAATGAATTGGTTGAAGAAATTAAACTGAAGATGTCACAGGTATTCGAAATGAAAGACCTTGGAGAACTATATTATTGTTTGGGTCCTGAAGTCTGGAGGGATTCTGATCTGAACTTAAACATGAATGCACCAACTTATAGATATTATCATAAACACAGAGATGCAGCAGAAAAACACTTCATTTCATTAATAGAAAATATTGAACTATGCTTACAAACAGAATGGAAATAAGATAGCTCAGGCGATGGTAGCTTATCTCTGAGAAGAGATGTGGCAGCTACATGCCTTTGAAATGTGTTACAATCAGGCTCAAGGGCCTATTTATTATTGGAATACATGAGCAAACCCTAAACAACCAAAACCCTAACACCAAGAGTTTGTGGGCCCCGTTGGGGTTACTTGGGCAACCAACTTCTCAGGGTCGTAACTTGGTCATATTATCTTGGTTTGGCGCGTAAAATACCTTGTTGGAAAGGTCTCACCAAGTAATACAAGTTTTTCTGTGGGCCCCTTCCTATGGGTATGGGCCTGCCGCGGACCCCAAAAAAATCGTCATTTAGGGGGTCAAAACTGCTCCGGATGTTCAGGACCCTAAAAGCTATTAAAAATAGTAAATGCTAAAATGAAGAAGGAAATAGATGAAATTGACTTGGGTATCTAGGTGGAATATATGGGTGGCCACCAATATCCACCTGGATCATTCCTCCACCCTTAGGAAGAAATAGACCCCATTACATGCAGAGCCTCCATGAGGTGAGGCAATTTTTGTTGAACCTGGTCCCTGGTGAACCACTTGCCCTAGTGAAGGAGTTGGCCTTCTTTGACAACTCGATATAATTGTATCATATATTGGTGAGTGTTCATGATCTATGTGTCCATGATTTGATCAATTGTGGCCTATTACATGCAGCTTGGGTTGATCTATGCTAGTGTGATCTATTCTGCAATGTCATATGTGTCCAACAATGGTAGAAAGTATGGCCGAAGGTGATCTACATTGAACACTGGGTGCAAACCAAGGAACGGTAGGATGCTGAGCTCGAAGGCATTGTCACATACGACCTTGGTAATGGTGTATCAGAGTGGGTGAAGCATGGGGTGGAGTCCAACAAGGTGATGCTTCTGCAAATGTAGCCAAACTTTCTCGCCCACTTGGAACTTGTGTGACAATCGATGTTCATCACGACGTTGTTTGTACATAGAATTGGCTTTGTCCAATCTATAATGGACCTGTTGGTAGATGTGTTGAATGCACTCAATGAATTTGTTAGCCCTTTCAGCTTTAGACTAAACGTGAGACGAATCTACCTGAGTTGCTGCAAATGGTATGTCCACATAAATGTGGCATAATGGTTGAAATCCCAACCCTACCTAAAAGGGGTTGTGGCCCGTTGAGCTATGGAGAGATCTGTTGTAACTATGTTAAACATAGGGGAGAATTTCATCCCACGTGCAAGGAGTCTTCGAATTATACATGTGCAGGATGTGTATGATCATCTTGTTGACAACTTCTATTTGGCCATGAATTTGGGGATGGAAAGCCATGGACTTAGTAAGTTTTGTATCTAGCATCAACCAGAGACTTGACCAAAATGCACTGATGAATTTGTTGTCTTGGTCTGAGACAATGGACTATGGGATCCCAAAATGTACCCACACTCACTCAAAGAAGAGCTTAGCAATGGCCTCTATTGTGATACTCTTCTTGCAGACCACCATGATGGCCATCTTAAAGAATGTATCGATGAGCACGAAAATACAATCGTTTCCATGATTAGTAGAAGGAAGGCTCGACATTTAATCCATGGAGACAAATTCCCAAGGCCAACTAGGAGTAGATAAAGGAGTATGGAGGCCTTTATTCTTGATGGTTGGTTTGGAAATGGCACAAGTGGTGCAGGATCTAATGTGCTTCCCAACATCCTGATGAAGTTTCGGCCAATAAAAATACTTTTGCAATAATGCCACTATTTTCTCTACTCTAAAATGTCTAGTGACCCAACTGTAGTGCACCTCCAAAATCATCTTAGTAAAAACACTTGAAGGAATAAATATGTATCCCAGGTGGCATAACAGTGCATCCTAAAGGTGAAAATTTGGAACTTGCTTCCCTTCGAGAAGTGTCTGGTATATGTTGTTGAATTCTGGATCGCACCTGTAAATATGGAACCACACCAATGTCTCGTTCCCACAGGATTCAAGCACAGTAATCAGTGCTATAAATAGTGGTCGACTGAGGCAATCAACGATGTTATTGGTGTTGCCCTTCTTATACCTAATGTTCAAATGGAACTATTGCATATAGGTGGACCATTTCTGATGGTGATCATTCTACAACCTCCATTCTTTCTGTATGAACTATAGAGGTTAGTGGTCTATATGGACAATCGTTTCCTTCCCCAGAATGTAATTCTTCCATTGACGGTAGACCTACACAATGGAATAAGCTTCTTTGTCATAAGTGGGGTACTTTCAGACTATGTATTAAAGTATCTCACTGTGGTAAGCCACTGAATGCCTATTTTGAGTAAGAACCACACCAATAGCATAGTGGGAGGCATCTATCTCAATCTTAAAAGGTTGTTGTAGGTATGCTAATGTGAGCACTGGTATAGAAAAAATGTGATTCTTCAACTCGGAGAACGATTTTTGTTGGGTTTCAACCAAAAATACTTTTCTTTCACTCCACGCTTGGTAACTTGACTTCAAGGCCAAGTGATATGAGAGAACCCCAACATGAACCTACGGTAGAAATTGGAAAGACCCAAAAAGTTGTGGAGATTTTTTAGAGTGGTTGGGGCTGGATAATTCTGAATGACTTGTATCTTGGATGGGTCCACATGTACACCCTTCTCATCAATGATGTATCCCAGATATTGAACCTGGGATAGGCCAAAGCTGAATTTCTGCAAGTTAGCACACAACTTTTGTTGTCACAGGGTTTGAAGGACCTGTCGAATATGGTGGAGGTGCTCTTCCCAATTATGGTTGAAGATCAATATGTCATCTAAATACACCACCACAAATACATTAGTGAAGGGTCGCAAGATGTTTTCCATCAGTCTTATGAAGGTTTTAGGGGAGTTCGTCAATCCGAACGGCATGACCAACCATTCGAAAAGGCCCTCCTCGGATTTGAAGGCACTCTTCCACACATCAGAGGGTTTGATAGGCACCTGGTGATAACTTGATTTCATGTCAATCTTGCTTAAATATTTGGCCCCTCTATGTTGGTCCACAAGGTCATCAATCTATGGGATTGGGTACCTATTCCAGAAAGTAATCTTGTTCAACGCCTGATAGTCAATATAGAGCCTCCAGGTCCCATCCTTCTTCTCTACCAATACAATTGGGCTCCCACAAGGTGATGAAATTACCTTGATGTGCCCTTTCTACAATAGTTTCTGAATCTACCTCTTGATCTCATCGTTCTCCAGAATAGAGCATTGATGGACCAGTCCATTGGGAAATGGCGCACTCGTGGTAATGTCGATGGAGTGCTTGACCTGACAGTACAGAGGTACCCCTGTGGGTGAGGAAAAAATATTCTTGTACTCCTCGATGACCTTGTCCATCTATCATTGTTGTGTAGAGGAGCCCTGCTTAGAAGTCATGGCCACAACATTCTTCTTGCCTTAGGGGTGATTCATAAGGAAAGCAATTTTTCTAGTCTGGTAAATGATCTTATTGCATTGCTTTGTAGTGATCAAAGAGATGGAAGCAGGCAGGGCTACCTTCGGTATCCTGTTCAAGTTATTAGCCAAATTAATAATCATAGAGCAAGGTCTAGACTCATATACAGCATGTCGCTTCCACAAGTATGGTTGTCCTAACAATACATCACAAACTTCAAGAGGAGAAACGTCACACAGTACCTCATCCGTGAAGGGCTTGATGTTGTTAGGAAGGCGACACTGTTGGTTGATGCGAAGATCTCGTCCTTGGTGAAGCCACCCGATGGTGTATGGATGTGGATGTGTTGTAGTATTTAGGCCTAGCCACTTCATAACCTCTACTAAAATGAGGTTCTTTTGGCTCCTGTAGTCGACAATGATTTATAGCAAAGAACCCTTCACCCACATCTACGAGTGGAAGAGGTGTTCCCCCTCCTTTGGATCTTCACATTCAATCTTCTAGATCTTGGTGGTGACCACGGTGGTAGTAGGCTCTGCATGAATGATTTTATTGCCTTTGTTAGTTCCTTTATCGGGTTCTTGTTCAGAGTTGGAACCTACGTCTGATTCGGAAGCCTTCATCTCGGCCACCAATGACTACTTGGGCCAACACTCACTTGTATTGTGAGTGGAGCTCTTATGGAAGTCACACCATTTTCCTGTGTCCTTTGCCTTCGTGGTTTTCTTCTTTCCTTGCAACTTTGGAAGGCTATCTGTTATGCTCTTAACCTGCAAAATAATACCCAGATACAGAATATGCACAGAAAAGATACCCAGAACAAAAAATATGCGAAGAAAAGATACCGAGAACACAGAATAGCAATGATTTTATTATTCAAAGAGCAATGTTCACATGCCTCTTCGAGGGGGCAACCTCCAATAGAGCAGAGCTCGATTACAAAATAAGACATGATGCTCCTCGCAGGGAGTCTCTATCCTTTATATATGACTCATACATGCGATACCACGGGTCAAAACCGTGAGTTTTATTAATACCATCTATCTAATACTACGGCTATGGCCCATTTGCAACTAACTGTGGTCCCGTCATTAATTTCGGGTTAACCACTTAGAAAATATATGGGCTTTATTGACTCTTTGACTATGACGTGATCCCAAGACATAAATAAGGGGGTTAGGGTGGGACCCTAACATGCCCTCCCCCTTAAGACTAGCCTTGTCCTCAAGGCTGGAGCTGCGGAAACTGCTGAAGAATAGTAGCTGGTTCCCAAGTTGCATCTTCCGGAGAGGTGTCTTTCCATTTGACGAGGACTTCCTTAATCATGCGGCCGCGCAGGTGCTTGTCTCTTGTGGCGAGGACTTGTTCGAGTTGAAGCCATATTGACCCTTCGTCATCCAGTTCAGGTACACTTGTTTGAACTCAGCAATTGTTCCCAATTACTTTCTTGAGGCATGATACATGGAAAACTGGATGGATTTTTGTAGTAGGTGGCAAGGCCAACTTGTAAGCCACTTCTCCAATGCGCTGAAGTACTTGGTAGGGTCCATAGAATTTTGGAGATAACTTCTGACAACCCTTGTCTTTGAGTGAGGTTTGCTTATATGGTTGCAGCTTCAAAAAGACTTGGTCCCTTCTTGAAACTGGCGCTCTGAGCGATGCTGGTCGACCTGTTGCTTCATGCGGTTCTGAGCTTGATGAAGATTCTCTCTAAGATGGGCGAGCATGGTGGCGCGGTGTTGTAGGAGTTGATCCACTGCTTGTACTTTGGAGCATCCCTGGAGATAAGAAATAGGGGAAGGCGGAAGTTGACCATATACTGCTTCATAAGGAGTCATTTTAGTAGTGGCATGATAGTTGGTGTTATACCACCATTCCGCCAGAGGTAACCATTGTACCCAAAGGTGTTGCTTTTCTGAAGTGAAACACCTGAGGTAGGTTTCTAGACATTTGTTTACGGCTTCAGTTTGACCATCCGTTTGCGGATGATAGGAAGTGTTGAGTTTTAGTTGCCCTGTATCCTGAAGAGTTCTTGCCAAAAATTACTGGTGAAGATTGGGTCACGATCAGACACAATAGAAGTGGGCATGCCATGTAGTTTGAATATCTGATCCATGAAAGTTTGCGCAACCAAAGTTGGTGTAAACAGGTGGGGTAGGGCACAAAAATGAGCATACTTTGACAAGCGGTCCACCACCACCATGATGACTGACTTGTTCCCTGATTTTGGAAGACCTGTAATGAAATCCATGGAAACCTCCGTCCAAAGTGATGTCAGAATGGGCAATGGTTGTAATGTGCCTCGTGTGTTGACGGTTTCTCCTTTGTGGCGTTGACAGACATCACATTCTGCGACAAAAGTAAGGATGTCCTTTTTCATGCCGGTCCAAAAAATGATCTTTTGGTGCGAGCATAAGTTTTTTGAAAGCCCGAATGTCCTGCAATGGGAGATGAGTGCAATTCGGCCAATATGCGACTTTTGAGGGTTGATGTTGGTGATATTACTACTTTGTCCTGGTAGCGAAAAATATGATCCTGCCAAGAGTAACCCTTGATGGAATTTGGATCGACCTGCAATTGAGCAATGAGTTGGGACAGCCCTGGGTGTGAAAACCATTCTCTGCGAGCTTCTTCAATCCATTCTGGAATGGGGAGGGAAATTGCTAGCAGAGTACTTTCTTCCTCAAATTGGCGAGATAATGCATCTGCTACCCTATTGTCTTTCCCTTTCTTGTAAATGATCTCATAATCATATCCCAACATTTTAGCTAGCCATTTATTTTGTTGTGGGGAGGATAGGCGTTGCTCCAGAAAATATTTAAGACTGTGATGATCTGTGCGGATTTGGAAACGTCGCCCCAATAAGTAAGGGCGCCAGGTGTCAACTGCATGTAAGATGGCCATCATTTCTTTTTCATAGGTAGATTGGCCCAGATTCTTCCCACTTAGTTGTTGCCCTGTGAAGGCCAAGGATCGCCCTTCCTGTATTAAGACTGCCCCAATACCTTTCCCTGAAGCATCACATTCAATGACAAAAGATTTGTTGAAGTCAGGTAGTGTTAAGACTGGAGTAGAACACATGGCATTTTTGAGGGCTGTAAATGCCTGTTGGGCTTCCTCATTCCAGAAGAAGGAATTTTTCTTTAGGAGTTGAGTGAGGGTCTTCGCTATGCGGCCATAGTTGCGGACAAATTTACGATAATAGCCGGTGAGTCCCAAAAATCCTCTCAAGCTCTTCAAGGTCTTAGGTTGAGGCCATTCTTGCATTGCCTGGATATTTTTGGGGTCCACCTTGACACCTTCCCACCCCACAATGTGGCCCAAATACTCAACTTCTTCCATGCCAAACTAACACTTGGACAATTTGACAAATAATTTATGTTGGCGGAGCAGTTGCAAGAGTACATCTCCATGGTGAAGATGTGCAGCCCAAGTGCCACTATAGAAGAGGATGTCATCGAAGAAGAACAGGACAAATTTCCTGAGATATGGTTTAAGAAGGTGATTCATAAGGCTCTGAAAAGTAGAAGGGGCATTACAAAGACCAAATGGCATGACCAAGAACTCATAATGGCCTTCATGAGTTCCGAACGCCGTCTTGGGAATGTCGACTTCCTTCATTCGAATTTGGTGGTAGCTTGAGCAAAGATCCAACTTAGTGAAGAATTGAGCCCCATTGAGTTCATCCAACAAATTGTCAACCACCGGGATGGGAAATTTATCTTTGACTGTCAACTTATTGAGGGCCCTGAAGTCGGGACACATCTGCCACTCTCCGTCTTTCTTGAGCACCATGACCACTGGGGATGAATAAGGACTAACGCTGGGACGAATGACACCTGCTTCCAAAAGTTCCTTGATTATCTTTTCTATTTCATTCTTTTGGGTGAATGGATATCTGTATGGTCGCACGTTTGGGGGTTGGGCCCCTGGAACCAATGTGATGCTATGATCATGTTCCCCTCGCGATGGTGGAAGCTCCTTAGGCTTGTCAAAGACCTGTCGATGTTTATTTAAAATTTGTTGCATCTCAGGATGAATTTGCAGGGACTGGGTTTCAATGACCTGGATGGCATTCAATTGAGCTACCACGCCATGATTGCCCTTTTTTAACAATTTTTCCATCCTATGCGAGCTGATGATGGAGGGGGCTCCCGCCTTGAGGCCACGGAGGGTATATGTGTAGTTGTTTTGCTTAAAACTCATATATAACTCCTGGAAATCCATTGTGACTGGCCCAAGAGTGCGAAGCCATTCAGCGCCGAGGACAATGTCGCATCCGCCCATGTGGATGGAAAACATGTGTGTTTTCAACTGATAATCCCCCATTTGAAGTTTGACATTTTCGTAGCGGCCTTCACATCTCATTGTGCCCCCATCCGCGATTTGGACTTGGAAGTTAGAGACTGCGTGTACAAAAGAATCCACTGCGTCGGCGACTTTTTGACGGATGAAATTATGGGTACTTCCACTATCAATCAAGACTACTATTGGGCGATGTTTAAGAAAACCCCTGATTTTGAGATTTTGAGGTGAAGAAATTCATGCCAACGCATTTAGCGAGATAACTGGTTCGTCAGATACCCTCTCCTTTTGGTTGTCTTATTCTATCGCCTCAGGTTCCTCAAGTGGTGGATCTTCCTCGGTTGAACTGTAGTCAGTGGCATCTATTTGAAAAAACTTGGGCTCCTTGAATTTATGACCAGGGGAGTATTTTTCATCACAATAGTAGCATAGTCCTTGCTTCCTTCTTGCATCCATTTCCTAAGGTGACACCTTTTGGACCTTAAGTCTCTAAGTCGTGTTGTGAGCTTGTGGGGGACAACCTTTAGTGGGGAAATTGGGGCGGCTGTATTGTGCTGTTATGGCACGTTCCACCTTACGAGCTACCTGGCAAGCCTTCGTCCACGTGGGAGGGTGGTGGAGTAGAACTTGAGCTTTGATGGCTTCTTTAAGACCACTGATGAATCATTCTGTGTAGAACTCATCTGAGAGACCCTGAGTGTGGAAGGCTAAGGCTTCAAAAGCAGTGATATGTTCATCCACTGTACCCGTCTGTCAGAGCTTAGTGAGACGTCCCAAAAAGGAGTCTCCCTGTTCATAGCGATCTCGAAGAGCTTTGGTAAATTGGGCCCAACTCTGAAAAGGTCCACTGCGACGTTGATGCCATTCTGCCCATTGCCATCGTTCATTGTCCAAGTACATGGTCCCCACCATAAGCTTAGTCCAATCATCTAGGAGACGATTCAATTTGAAATACTGGTCCATTTGAGCTATCCATGCGGACGTGTGAGAACCGTCAAATTTCTACATATCCAACTTGGGAGGTTGCTGACTGGGTGGTGAATGGGTGTGCTAGACGTGAGGAGAGTGGCTAGACTCACCCTCATGGTGTTCATGGCCATTATATGGTTCCTCGAGTGCTGGCTCCTTGCCCTTATCGAGTGCTTGCCGTACCTGGCTATTTAGTCCACTAATCAGATTTTTGAGGTCGTTCATATCTGCTTCAATTTTGTCTAGCCTTTCATTGGCCATCGCTTGAGCTCTAGTTTCTACCATACACCAACTTGATGAAAAATTGGGACCGCCAAAAATGTTTTTCTAATAAATTGAATGCTACCACCTTGCTCAGCTCATCGTCCTGATTCTGATAGGCTAGATCACCAATAAGCACCCCGGCCAAATCCCCAAAATGTCAATGCTGCCAAAAGTCCTGCGAAAAGTAGACCCCAGTATAGGAACCCTTATCAACAACTCCAATCTGGTGGATCTGAGAGATCTGAATGGTGGCACAACTGCTGCTGCAGATCTGATGGAGCTGCAGGACTGATGTCTGCTGCTGCAGCACGTCTTTGCACACGCAGATCTAGAATAGATGATGTGTTATCCCCCGATAGAAAAGGGAACTATGGTCTAGAGGAGTTTCAGGTGCTACAGATCGCAATATACATAAGGGTCTGACAGTAGTACTCGGCCCAATGTTTCAAGGCTCTAACTAAGGAGGATCGACCGTACCCTTAGCCGTACAACCCGACTACCCTATCGTACGGGGGAGTAATCTCTCCGAGTGTTGTTCTCGGTGTACTGCAGCCACAAGATGGCCGAAGGTTTATCTATGGCGAGGTTTCAAGGAGCCTAGGGGGCTTCCTATATACCCAGAGGGTACGTGGAAGACAGTCCGTGCGCGGTTCTGTCTAATGCGCTACTACTTGAAGGGGTACCCACAGGGGTTACAAGGGAGTCCAACAGACGTGACCACCTCTTGTATTTCCTGCATGCATGCCTCCCCAAATCCGCAGGTTTATGCGCTTAATGACAGATCCCGTGGTTTAAAGACGCCGGAACACGTCTCTAGCCAAAAAAAAAATTGCTAAAAATTGGAGATCCCACCGAGCCCTGGAAAGTGCTCTGATACCACTTGTTATGCTCTTAACGTGCAAAATAATACCCAGATACAGAATATGCGCAGAAAATATACCCAGAACACAAAATATGTGAAGAAAAGATACCCAGAACACAGAATAGCAATGATTTTATTATTCAAAGAGCAATGTTCACATGCCTCTTCGAGGGGGCAACCTCCAATAGAGCAGAGCTCGATTACAAAATAAGACACGATGCTCCTCGCAGGGAGTCTCTATCCTTTATATATGACTCATACATGTGATACCACGGGTCAAAACCGTGAGTTTTATTAATACCATCTATCTAATACTACGGCTACGACCCATTCGCAACTAACTGTGGTCCCGTCATTAATTTCGGGTTAACCACTTACAAAATATATGGGCTTTATTGACTCTTTGACTATGACGTGATCCCAAGACATAAATAAGGGGGTTAGGGTGGGACCCTAACACTATCAAGGGTAGCCCCACCTTGGCTTGGTCCTTTGTTTTGTGGTTTGGGGGCGCCTTTCCTTTCTTTTGATTTGCATATCCAAAGTCCCGCTTTTTCTATTTAAACTTCTTCTTAATCTCGACAGTGTACTAATACATCGTGTCGAGCGAGAAAATGACCAACAATTTTGTCTCATCCTGGATGTACTTGTGTAGACAGTCGTGGTACTTGAACAGCAAGTGCCACTCAGTATCCTTGATACCCAGCTTTGTGAATGGTATGGAAAATATTTGTGAACTCTAGAACATCTTGGTCCCTTCCCTGCCATAGTGTGGTCCACTCTATGTATTTGTCTTCATAGCTCCCGACAGGCTAATATTTTTCCTTTATGGCTCCTCAGAAAGAATTCCAAGTGGGAGCAGATGAAAAAAATGATGGTTCACTCATGTCCTTTTGTTCATAGTAGGTTTCCCACCAATCCTTGATGTGTGGGGCAACTTTGAGAAGTGCAAAAGTAATATTTTTCCGGTTGCAGAAGTTATGAACTAAAAAAAATCCGTAAAATATATTTAACCATTTATCTATAGCGTTTGAATCTATCAGGCCTTCGAATATGGGAATATCGAAGTTAACTTGTAGCTTAAAAGGAGTGATGCCTCCAGAGTGGCTGTTGGATGAAGATGCATCGCCTGTGGGTATCTGTCAAAGGATCAAGTCAAAGTTATCCATCCTTGCGTCTCTCTGTCACTTGAGGGCTTCCTTTAGAAACATTTTGAAAGGATATCCTTCCCCCTCATCTTTATTTTTTTCCAACATGGGAGTTCGTCAGGTTTTGCAAGGTTTATCTTGCAATGGTTAACCATATCAAGCCCTAACTTGTTATACCCTAACCTCATTGGGGACATGCAAAGAAAAACAGAGAAAGAGCAAACCGCTCTGATACCACTAATCCAAACTTAAACAGGAATGCGAAAACTTACGTATATAATCATAAACATAGAGATGCAACATAAAAACACTTCATTTCATTAATACAAAAATATTGACGTATGCTTACAAATAGAATGGAAAAAAGATAGCTCGGGCGATGGTAGCTTATCTCTGAGAAGAGATGTGGTGGCTACATGCCTCTGAACTATTTTACAATTAGGTTCAAGGGCTTATTTATTATCGGTAAACATGATAAAACCCTAAACAACCAAAACCCTAACCCCAGGAGATGTAACACCAAGAGTTTGTGGGCCCTGTTGGGGTTAGTTGGGAAACCAACTTCCTAGGGTCGTAACTTGGTCATATTATCTCTGTTTGGCGTGTATGATACCTTGTTGGAAAGGTTTCACCGAGTAATAAAATTTTCATTGCAAGTCCTTTCCTATAGCTTTGGGCTTGCTGCCGACCCCAAAAAAAGCCATTTAGGTGGTCAAAACTGCTCTAAAAGTCCGAGACACGAAAAACTGCTAAAAGTAGTAAATGTTGAAACGAACAAGGAAATAGATGAAACTTACTCGGGGGTCTAGGTGGAATAGGTGAGTGACCACCAATATCCACTTGGATCATTCCTCCCCCCTTAGGAAGCAATGATCCCCATTGCATGTAGAGCCTCCATGAGGTGAGGAAATTTCTATTGAACCTGGTCCCATGTGAACCACTTGCCCTAGTGAAGTAGTTGGCCTAATTTAACAACTCGATATAACTGTATCCTCTGTTGGCAAGTTTTCTCCGTCTGTGTGTCCATAATATGATGAGTTTTAGCCTATTCCATGGAGTCCGGTTTGAGCTCTGTTGGTGTGAGCTGTTCCGCAATGTCAGATGTGTCCAACAAAGGTGGAAAGTGTGGCTGACGGTGATTTACATTGAACACTAGGTGTAGAATAAGGAACGGTGGGATGCTAAGCTCGAAGGCATTGTCACCGATGGCCTTGGTGATGGTGTATGGCCCATATCGAAGTAGGCGAAGCTTGCAGTGGGTTCCAGCAAGGCGCTCCTTCTGCAAATGTAGCCAAACATTGTTGCCCACCTAGAAATTATGCAACACTTGATGTTGATCATGGCGCCTCTTGTACTTAGCATTGGCTCTATCCAATATATCATGGACTTGTTGGCGGATGTGTTGAATGTGCTCAATGAAGTCGTTAACCCTTTTAGCTTCGGACTGAATGTGAGCCAAATCTACCTGAGTGGCTACAAATGGTATGGCCACATCAATGCAGCATAACGACTGAAATCCCAGCCCTACCTGAAATGGGATGTGGCCTGTTGAGCTATGCAAAGCTTTGTTGTAGCTTTGTTGGACATAGGGGATCCTTTCATCCCATGTGCATGGATTCTTTGAGTTTTACATGCATAGAATGTGTATGATCATCTTGTTGACAAGCTTTGTTTGGCCATCAGTTTGGGGATAGAACATTGTGGACTTAGTAAGTTTTGTATCCAACATCGACTAGAGACTTAACCTAAATGAACTCAGTAATCTGCTATCCCAATCTAAGGCAATGGAATGTGGGATCCAAAAGTGTACCCACATTCACTTAAAGAAGAGCTTAGCAGTGGCCTTTACTTTTATACTCTTCTTCCAAGCTGCCATGATGGCCATCTTAAAGGATCTTTTGATGACCACGAAAACACAATCGTTGTCGTGCTTAGCAGTAGGAAGGCCCGACATGTAATCCATGGAGATAGATTCCCAAGGCCGACTAGGAGTGGGTAGAGGAGTATACAGGCCTTACTCTTGATGGCTGGTTTGGAAATGGTAGAGGTGGTGTAGGATCTAATGTGCTTCCCAACATCCTGACAAAGTTTCGGTAAATGAAAATACTTCTACAATACCATCACTATTTTATCTACTCTAAAATGTCCAATGACCCGACTGTAGTGTGCCTCCTAAAGAATTTTGGCATGCTCACTTGAAGGAACACAAATGTGTCCTAGGTGGCATAACAGTGCATCCTAAAGGTGAAAATTTTGAACTTGCTTCCCTTCGAGGAATGTCTGGTATATGCTGCCTAATTCTGGATTTCTCTTGTAAAGATGTCGCCACCCTGATGTCTCGTGCCCACAGTAGTTGAGCACAGTGATCAGTGTCATGACCAGTGGTCAGCTAAGGCAATCAACGATGTTATTTGTGCTACCATTCTTATACTTAATGTTCAAATGGAACTGTTACAGATATGTGGAACATTTCTGATGGAGAATGTTCTGCAACTTTCCTTGTGTCTGTATAAACTATAGAGGTTGGTGGTCTGTGTGGATGGCCATTTTCTTACCCATAATGTAATGCTTCCATTGACAACAGGCCTGCATAATGGAATCCATTTATTTTTCATAAGTGGGTTAATTTCAGACTGTGTTTGAAAGTGTCTCACTGTGGTAAGTTTTGGCATTATGATACAAGTATGATACAGGTGTTGTCCTTGATGGCAACTCACTCAGATGACAGATCATAGTACAACTAGTAAATAGCAGAGAATTAATGATTAGAGAGGTATAAGCAGGTGTGATGTGACAAAGAAGTGTATACACGTGGGTTCACCATATACCAAGACACGTATACGTACACATGCATGTTTACAAAAGGAAAGGCGCGAATATGTTGGGAATCTAAGTTTTGGTCCGCGGTATTTGGTCCATGGTATTTGGTCCGAAGTGTTGACCCCAGGTATTGGGTCCAAGGTATTAGTTCTATGTGGTTTTGGACCATGGTATTGAGAGAGGCCTAAACCTATATAAGGAGAAGATCATTAGGCCAAGAGGTGCGAGTGTGCAAGTGATGAATATCTGATGAAGTGCGAGATCTAGAATGTTGGTTATGGGTTTGTGATGCTTTGCTCGATCTGAACCAAGGAGACACCTATGCAGTTGATAAAGGTTGATGGACAGGGATCATGAAGACTAAAATGCATTATCATTATATGGTATGATCATGAATAGATCTGAATACTAATGCATGTCTTATCCTTTATTTCTTATGTTCTGGGTATATCTGAAGTTGAAAATTGCAGTGAAGGTATAAGTAATTATTTTCAGATCTATATGTGGGTTCCCTCTGGTGAAAGGGTGTATACACACCGGTTTGACACAGTCAAGTAGCGTATACATTATGAGATTTGATATTTGAGATTGTTGTTGGTTCTAGTGGTTGTTGCAGAGTTCTAGGCTCTGCTCTACGTTCTGGTGACTGTGTTTTGATGATAGGGTTTCAGTGATTCAGTTGTTGGGTGATTCAGAGTTAATGATTGTATTTTATTGCAGTGGTGATTGTTTTGTATTTATGGATCCAGTATGAAAATTTATGAAACATGGTCCCTGGAAGAAACAACAAGGTTGTAGCCTTCTGTAGGTTAGCACCTACGTACTAGTACATCAGCTAGTACAAGAGCTAGGGGGTTGTAACTCCCTTCCAGTAGTAGCTGGAGAACGAGAGAAGGTTGTAGCCTTCTACAGGTGGCTGTCTGCGTACTGGTATGAGTCTGCGCCAGTATAAAATTGTAAACAGAAGTTTCTTATTAAAAGGAAGATAGAGACAATTGTAGCAGGTGGTTTTCACCCACATTGGGTTTCCACCTGATATCATGGTTTTCATGTGTGATGATCTATTCTGTTTTACTGCACCTGTTTACTGTTTATATGGTTAATAACATTCTGATGCACTCATTAAAGATCAACTAAATGAATCATAAGTTTATTGGATATATGCTAGTTGCATTAAACACAGTTGCGTATACATGCAGGTTGCCTTAACTGAAGTAGCGTATATGAATCTGATAATGGAAATGAAAATATTGTTGATTTGCTAATACTAATTCACTCCCCCCCTCTCAGTATTATTTCCAACAACTGGTATCAAAGTAGGTCCTTCAGAAGAAGCTTGATCGCTTGAAGGAAGATCCATCAGGATGAGTAATCAAGAAAGAGAGGGATCCATCAGACCAACAATCTTTGATGGGAGTAATTTTGTCTACTGGAAGATAAGAACCAGAGCATATCTACAATCGCTTGGAACGGATGTTTGGGGAATCGAGGAAGGAGGATATACATATCCATCAACAATTCCTATAGATACGGCAAATAGAAAGAAATATGAACTCAATACCAAAGTTGTTACTATCTTATTGGGAAGTTTGTCAAAATCAGAGTTTTTCAAGGTCATGCATCTCAAATCAACCAAAGAAATATGGGACAAAATCATTCTAAGCTACGAACGAGATGATCAGGTAAAACGTGCTAAGCTTCAAACCCTCAGAATACGGTATGAAACTCTTAAGATGCATAGTAATGAAAGCATAGCTAATTACTTCTTGCATATAGATGAGATTGTCAATTGTATGAGGAATCTGGGTGAAGAAATTAAGGAAGTTGTCTTAGTTGAGAAAGTTTTGAGATCCTTGTCTACTAAATTTGAATCCAAAGTGTCTGCCATAGAAGAAAAGGAGGATCTACAGAAAATCACTATGACGCAGCTTCACGAAATCCTAACTGCTTTTGAAATGAGAAAAGGAGGACCATCAGATATGAGAGAAGCCACATTTAACATATCAGCAAAACTCAGTGAATCAGGATACATTTCAGAAGAAGAATATGAGGTAAATTTTGTCAAGAATCTTCAACGGGGATCTGGAAGGTTCAAAGGTAAGCTACCTTTCAAATGTTTTTCTTGTGGTAGAGTTGGTCACTATGCTGCTAGATGCCCTCATAACAAAGGAAAGATGTCTGAAGAAGGTAATAGAAGTTATTATACTCATGATAAAAGTAATGACTCATCCAATAGTGATGAAGACATTAGACTTCTCATGGCATATGAAAATAAGGACGTAGAAATAGAAGAAGTTACTAGATTAAAAGATCAGCTGGAGACAGTAACCAGAGTAAGGGAGCAGCTGCAGGATGTAGTAAAAGATCAGAGCATAACAATTCAGAGACTTGAATCTAAGATCCTCTCTCTAAAAGAATATCTTGAAGAATCAAAGAAGCAAAATAAAGAAGCTCGTGAAGAACAAGAGAATGAAATGCTCAAATTAAGGCAACAAGTGGAAGAAGGAAGAAAAGTTGAAGAAAATATAAAGAAGCAATATCTGGAAAAGGAAGAACAACATCAGGTTGAGGTAAATATCTTAAAAGTTAAATTAGAAGAAAAGGATAAACTATTATGATTTCAAGATAGTACTAAGATTTTGGATGATATTCTTAGTAGTCAAAGATCCCCTACTATCAAAACTAGGATTGGCTTTTATGAAACTATCGAAGGTGAATCTAGCTCACAGGGTGAGGAAAGGAATTCTAATGCAAAATCTGAAATGATCAACAAAGAGATTCCTCAAAGAAAATCTTTTTCTCCTAACTGTGGAAGTGATAGATGGCTATTTCCTCCAATGAATAATGTTGAATGTTATGAATGTCATAATATTGGACATGTTGCAGCCAGATGCAGAAGTAGAATGGTTCAAGAAAGATCATCACGTTCCAGGTACTTTAAGGGATATTGTTTTGCTTGCAGTATGTTTGGTCACAAAGCTATTGATTGCAATAAAAGGAATATGAAACATGTAAGATGTTATGCATGTAACAAGTTTGGACATAAAGTAAAGGAATGCAGGAGCAAAATTCGGACACCAAAGCAAAAGGATCATACATCATTGCAATCCCAGGTATTGAAGAAGACAGAATTAGAGTCAGAAAGATGTGGCATAACTCAGTTATCAGACATAACAAACACAAGGGAAACTGAAAGTGTAGACCTTCAGTATTCCAATTTGCATATGTAGATATTATGAATAGAAGTCGCGTATATACGCGAGTTAGAGGCTGCAGAATCGCGTATATGGAGCTCTGAAGAAAAGGCAGCAGGACAAAAGTCTGATATGGTTTAGTCATGGTATGTGTTGGTTGGCACAGGTTCAGGGGGAGCATATGCTTCGAATAATTGTTGGCATAATTGTTGCTACTTACTGTTGGTTGGTCAAGAGAATAATATTGCAGGTTACAGGTTGCTGATGTTGATGAGAGATTCTTATAGTGCAGATCATATGGTGCATGATAGTTGTTGATGACTATCATGGTCTTGTTTAGACTCAGCATGTGCTCAAGGGGAGCATGAATGGATTGATACATCTTAGCATATACAAAGGGGGAACTCAATCAAAGAATTCAGCATGTACTCAGGGGGAGTATGGACAGTAGAATGTATATAAAGGGAGAGAGTATCTTGGTCCACCCTTTGCCCTTGATGTCAAAGGGGGAGAGTGACTTGGTGTGGTTGTTTCCATCAAGTCCAAAGGGGGAGATTGTTGGCATTATGATACAAGTATGATACAGGTGTTGTCCTTGATGGAAACTCACTCACATGACAGATCATAGTACAGCTAGTAAGTAGCAAATAATTAATGATCAGAGAGGTATACGCAGGTGTGAAGTGAAAAAGAAGCATATACACGTGGGTTCACCATATACCAAGTCACGTATACATACACACACATTTACAGAAGGAAAGGCGTGTACATGTTGGGAATCTAAGTTTTGGTTCGTGGTATTTGGTCCATGGTATTTGGTCCGAAGTGTTGACCCCAGGTATTGGGTCCAAGGTATTGGTTCTATGTGGTTTTGGACCATGGTATTGAGAGAGGCCTAAACCTATATAAGGAGAAGATCATTAGGCCAAGAGGTGTGAGTGTGCAAGTGATGAATATCTGATGAAGTGTGAGATCTAGTATGTTGGTTATGGGTTTGTGATGCTTTGCTCGATCTGAACCAAGGAGGCACCTATGCGGTTGATAAAGGTTGATGGACCGGGATCATGAAGACTAAAATGCATTATCATTATATGGTATGATCATGAATAGATCTGAATACTGATGCATGTCTTATCCTTTATATCTTATGTTCTGGGTATATCTGAAGTTGAAAATTGTAGTGAAGGTATAAGTAATTATTTTCATATCTATACTCGGGCTCCCTCTGGTGAAAGGGCGTATACACGTTGGTTCAGCATAGTCAAGTGGCATATACATTATGAGATTTGATATTTTAGATTGCTGTTGGTTCTAGTGGTTGTTGTAGAGTTCTAGGCTCTGCTCTGTGTTCTGGTGACTATGTTTTGATGACAGGGTTTCAGTGATTCAGTTTTTGGGTGATTCAGAGTTAATGATTGTATTGCAGTGGTGATTTTTTTGTATTTATGGATCCAGTATGAGAATTTATGAAATGTGGTCCCTAGAATAAAAGAGAAGGTTGTAGCCTTCTGTAGGTCATCATCTATGTACTAGTATATTAGCTAGTAGAAGAGCTAGGGGGTTGTAGCTCCCTTCCAGTAGTAGCTGGAGAACGAGAGAAGGTTGCAGCCTTCTGCAGGTGGGTGCCTCCGTACTGGTATAATGAGTCTATGCCAGTACAAAATTGTAAACAGAATTTTCTTATTAAAAGGAAGATAGAGATGATTGCAGCAGGTGGTTTTCACCCACATTGGGTTTCCACCTTATATCATGGTGTTCATGTGTGCTTCTTATGTGTGATGATCTATTCTATTTTACTGCACCTATTTACTATTTATATGGTTAATAATTTTCTAATGCACTCATTAAAGATCAACTAACCGAATCATAAGTTTACTGGATATACGCTAGTTGCATTAAACACAGTTGCGTATACACGCGGGTTGCCTTAACTGAAGTAGCGTATATGAATCTGATAATGGATATGAAAAGATTGTTGATTTGCTAATATTGATTCACTCCCCGCCCCCTTCTCAGTATTATTTCCAACATTAAGCCAGAGGATGCGCATACTGAGTAAGAACCACACCAATAGCATAGTCAGAGGCATCTTTCCCAATCTCAAATGGTTGTTGTAGGTTTGGTAATGTGAACACTGGTGCATAACAGAGGTGATTCTTCAACATGAGGAACGCTTTTTGTTGGGTTTCCGACAAAAAAAACTTTTCTTTCGCTCCACCCTTGGTGACCTGACTTAAAGGATAAGTGATATGAGAGAATCCCAACATGAACCTACTGTAGAAATTGGCAAGACTGAAAAACCTACGGAGCTCTGTTACAGTGGTTGGGGCTGGTCAATATTGAATGACTTGTTTCTTGGATGGGTCCACATGTACAACCTACGCATCAATGATATATCCAATATATTGAACCTAGGTCAGGCCAAAGGTGCATTTCTCTAAGTTAGCACATAGCTTGGGTTGTCGTAAGGTTTGAAGGACCTATCGAATATGGTGGAGGTCCTCTTCCCAACTCTGGCTGAAGTTCAAGATGTCATCTAAATACACCACCACGAATACATTGGTGAAGGGTCACAAGATATCATCCTTTAGTATCATGAAGGTTGCAATGGCATTCGTCAATCTGAATGGCATGACCAACCATTCGAAAAGGCCCTCGGATTTGAAGGCACTCTTCCACACATCGGAGGGTTCGATAGGCACCTAGTGATAACCTGACTTCAACTCAATCTTGTTGAAATATTTGGCCCATTTAAGCTAGTCCAGAAGGTCATCAATCTGCGGGATTGGGTACCTATTCCAGAGAGTGATCTTTCTCAGTGCCCGATAGTCAATACAAAGACTCCAGGTCCCATCCTTCTTCTCTACCAATACAGTCGAGCTGCCACAAGGTGATGAGATTGGCTTGATGTGACCTTTCTACAATGGTTCCTGAATCTGCCTCTTGATCTCATCATTCTCTAGAACAGAGCGTTGATAGATCTTTCCATTGGGTAGTGGTGCACCTGGGTTCATATTGATGGAATGCTTGACCTGAAAGTGCATAGGTACCCCTGTGGGTGAGGCGAAAATATACATGTACTCCTCCATGACCTTGTCCATTTGTTGTTGTTGTGCAGAGGAGCCCTACCTAGAAGCCCTAGCCACAACCTTCTTCTTGCCCTGGGGCCAAATCATAAGGAAAACAAATTTACTAGTTTGGGAAATGATCTTACCGCATTGCTTTGTAGTGATCAAAGAGATGGCATTAGGCGGGGCTACCTTCGGTATCCTGTACAACTTATTAGCCAAAGTAATAATCACAGAGTGACGTATAGACTCATATACAACATGCCACTTCCACAAGTATGGTTGTCCTAACAATACATCACAAAATTCAAGAGGATCAACATCACACAATACCTCATCCATGAAGGGCTTGATGTTGTAGGGAAGGCGGCACTATTGGCTGAAGTGAAGATCTCGTCCTTGGTGAAGCCACCGAATTATGTATGCCTGTGGATGTTTTATAGTCTTTAGGCCCAAATGCTTCAAGACCTTTACTAAAATGAGGTTTTTTGGCTCCCGCTGATGAAAATGAAATGCAGCAGAGAACCCTTCACCCACATCTGTGAGTGAGAGGCGTTCCCCCTCCTCTGGATCTTCAGGTTCAATATTCTGGATCTTGGTGGTGGCCATGGTGGCACTGGGCTCTACATCAATGATCTTCTTTCCTTTGTCAGTTCCCTTATCAGGTTCTAATTCAACGTTAGAACCTACATCTAATTCGGATGGCTTCAGCTCAGCCACCAGTGACTGCTTGGCCTGACACTGACTTGTATTGTGAGTTGAGCTCTTATGGAACTCACACCATTTTCCCGTGTGCTTCTTCACCTTCATGGTGTTTTTCTTTGCTTGCGGCTTCGGCGAGCAATCCTAGGTAGCCCTGCCTTGGCTTGGTACTTTGTTCTGTGCTTTGGGGGTGCCTTTCCTTTCTTTGGATTTGCATATCCAAAGTCCCACTTTTTCTGACAAAATTTTTGATCAATCTTGACAGCTTCCTGATACGACGTGCCGAGCGAGGAAATATCTAGGAAATCCATCCCATCTTGACATTACTTCTGTAGATATTCATGGTACATGAGCACCAAATTCCGATCAGTATCCTTGATACCTAGCTTCGTGGGAAGGGTATTGAAAATATTTGTGAACTCTTGCACATCTTGGCCCCTTCCCTGCCGTAGCGTGGTCCACTTTATGTATTTGTATTCATAGATCCCGACAGGGTAATATTTTTCCTTGATGGTGCCTCGGAAAGAGTTCCAAGTGGGTGTGGCTGAAAATAGGGAGGGTTCAATCTCGACCTTTTGTTCGCAGTAAGTTTCCCACCAGTCCTTGATGTGTGGGATGGCTTTGAGAAGTGAAAAAGTAATATTTTCTCGATTGGAAAAGCCATGAACTCAAAAATATCCTTCCAATAGATTTAACCATTTATCTATGGTTTCTACATCTATCAAGTCTCCAAATATGGGAATATTGAAGTTAACTTGTACGTTAAAAGGAGTGGCACCTCCAGAGTGGTTGCTGGATAATGATGCATCACCTCTGGGTAGTCGTCGAAGGATCTGGGAAAGGGTATCCATCATTGCATCCATCTCTCGGTCGAGGGCTTCCTCGAGCAACATTTTAAAAGGATCTCTTGCCCCCTTGTCTTTCTTTTCTTCTACCATGGAAGGTCGTTAGCTTTTATGAGGCTGATCTTGCAATGGTTCAACTAGATCAAGCCCTAACTCCTTATACCCCGACCTTATTGGGGACATGAAAATAAAAATAGAGAAAGAGGAGACCACTCTGTACCACTGATCTGAACTTAGACAGGAACATAACAACTTACAAATATAATCATAAACATAGAGATGCAATAGAACAACACTTCATTTCATTAACAGAAAAATATTGAACTATGCTTACAAACAAAATGGAAATAAGATAGCTAGCGCAATGGTAGCTTATCTCACATAAGATATGTGGCAGCTACATGCTCTAAACTATGCTACAATGAGGCTCAATGGCCTATTTATTATTATAAAACATTAGAAAACCCTAAAAAACCAAAATCCTAACCCCAGGAGATGTAACAAAAAGAGTTTGTGGGCCCCGTTGGGGTTAGTTGGGTAGCTAATTTCTTGGAGTCGTAACTTGGTAAGATTATATTCATTTGGTGTGTACGATACCTTGTTGGAAATGTCTCGTCGAGTAATATAGGTTTCCCCGCAACCCCCTACCAACGGCTACTGGCCTCCCGCAGACCCCAAAAAAACATTGTTTAGGGGGTCAAAACTGCTATGGAAGTTCAGGACCCAAAAAATTGCTAAAAATAGTAAATGCTTAAATGAATAAGGAAACAAATGAAAATGACTGGGGGATCTAGGTGAAATAGGTGGGTGGCCACAAATATCCATCTGGATCATTCCTCCACCCTTAGGAAGCAATGGTCCCCATTGCGTGAAGAGTCTCCATGAGGTGAAGAAATTTCTGTTGAACCTGGTCCCTAGTGAACCACTTGCACTAGTGATGGAGTTGACCTACTTTGACAACTCGATATAAATGTATCCTCTGTTGGTGAGTTTTCTTGATGTGTCTATACATGATCTGATTAGTTGTGACATGTTCCATTCAATCCGGGTTGAGCTCCATTGGTGTGAGTTATTCTGCAATGTCAGATGCGTCTAATAATGGTGGAACGTATGGCTAAAGGAAATCTACAATGAACATTGGGTGTAGACCAAGGGCTGGTGGGATGCTGAGCTCAAAGGCATTGTCACTGATGGCCTTGGTGATGGTGTATGGCCCATATCCAGGTGGGTGAAGCTTGTGGTGGGGTTCATCAAGGCACTCATTCTGCAAATGTAGCCAAACTTTGTCACTCACTTGGAATTTGTGCGACACTAGATGCTGATAATGGTGTTGCTTATACTTAGCATTGACTCTATCCAATATATCATGACCTATTGGCGGATGTGTTGAATGTGCTCAATGAAGCTGTTAGCCCTTTCTGCTTTGAACTCAACGTGAGCAGAATCTGCTTGAGTGGCTGCAAATGGTATGACCACATCAATGGGGCATAATGGCTGAAATCCCATCCCTACCTGAAATGGGATGTGTCCTGTTGAGCTTTGGAGAGCTCTACTGTAACTATGTTGGTCACAGGGGAGAGTTTCATCCCATGTGGATGGATGCTTTGAGTTGTACATGCGCAGAATATGTACGATCATCCTATTGGTAACCTCTGTTTGGCCATCAATTTGGGGATGGAAAGTCATGGACTTAGTAAGTTGTGTACCCAACATCGACCAGAGACTTGACAGAAATGCACTCAGGAATATGCGATCTCGATCTGAGACAATGGATTGTGGGATCCCAAAGTGTACCCACACTAGCTCAAAGAAGAGCTTAGCAGTGGCCTCTGCTGTCACACTCTTCTTACAGGACTCCATGATGCCCATCTTAGAGAATTTGTCGATGACCATGAAAACGAAATCATTGTCGTGCTTAGTAGAAGTGTTGGATTATGGGGGCCTGACCTAGGTTTAGAGTTATTTAGCCAAACAAATCCCTACACTACTGGCACTCTCGGCATCAACTCGCGGAACGTGGACTAAAGTCTCACCTGAAGCAGTATGGGGGGATGTTGGAACCAAGTTTCTGCACCCTTGAGATGTCTGTGATGTCGATTTAGTCCAACTATACCTGCCTTCGCGCAGGTCGCTTCACGCTCTATTCTAACCCTTAGTACCTTCACGATTTGTTGCACTCAGCTTTGTGCAGCCCTAACTAGGGGATGAATTCCTTTCGTGTTGCTAAGGCAACAAACTACACTAATTCCAGAATTAGTCTAAATATCTTACTTATCTCATCAACAGATCTTAATTATCTTCATGTAAGCATATATTCTAGATTATTTTCACTTAACCAATACAGTTATACACATTCACACATCATATAAGCATTAAAAGAGAAATTCATACCCAACATAAGAGATTCATAAAACCAGAAATAAAGATGCAGAATTCATAGAAACTTCTTTTTATTAATACTTCCAAATAATTACATACTCAAGTCGCCCTGTGCATTTAGCTGCAGGGGTCTGCGCACTTAGCTGCAGACTACTAGGCCTCTGTGCACTCAGCTGCAGAGCCTTTACCTACGCTATGACTGAAAAGTAGACTTTACACTTCAGATCTATCTCGCATACATCATATGTTCTTCTTCTTAGATTAGACGACTTAACTACTTAGAGCCTTGCTCTATTTATACAATTCCATGTTCTGTGGACCATGGGTAGATCTTCTACAGCCAACATTACATTATCAAAATTAAGGGAGGAAAACCCTATGACTCTTTAACAAACATGCACTCCGTGCCCACAAAATGTGGAGTCTTTACATTGGAATTACAAACTTGGATGAAAATCTAGGCTCTAAGCCCCAAAACTACCCTTGGGGGATCCTGTGGCCAAAATGACCCCATCACAAACATCCTGACTCACCCTCGAGTCACTTTGTAGGTGCAGAGATCTTAGCGCGAAGATCACCCAACTCTAATTGGATCGCTGCAAGTTCGGCAGTGCACTGAGTGGCTACCTATTGAACTTCTTGTACGCATTGTTTAGTGACTGTTGTCATTGAACTACAGCCCTTAATCCTCTCTTGAGTTTCTTACAGCTGCACGAGCTTTGATTCAAAGGAGGCTGTAATGGTATAAGCCTTGCCGATCCATGGTTGTAGGCACGCTTTCAAAATTACCTCTTTATGCGGAGCAACATCCACCTGCTCCCTGAGCGCCTTTTCCTGGTGCATCTTTGCAAACCTTTGTGTAAGGGAAACCATTTGCGTGGTCCCTTTTACCTTGTCATACTTCTACTACAACTCGTGTGCCTCTGTCTCTAGGCGCTCTATGTTCGAATCCTCCTGTAGGGTGGTGGGGACCTCAAATGACTGCTCAAACAGCTTCATGCAGTCTGTCACTGCACTATCGACCACTGCCATTGCTATTGTGATCGTTGTGGTGCGTTGTTCTCTAACCCCTGGCAGAGTTGAAGGTTTCGCCTTCAACTGTAGTTCTACTCTCTGAAGGTTCATCTCCATCTGAACCCTGGCCATTTCTTCTCTAGCGTCGCACAATCCTGTGGCTAACTTACGTACGCGCACCTCCAGTAGTTCCTATGCTTGGATGGCCAACTTTGGGACCATCTGGCAGACTTCCTCTAGCACCTGCACTATCTGTTTGTTCTGTGCCACTGCCTCATTGCAGTGCGGGCTCAACTTCTCAATGTTGATGCGTTGCTCGCTCATTACGTGTATAGCACGACTCTCCCTGGCCTGAAGTTCTGTAGTGACTCCATCCTGCAAAAGATAGAGCATCGCCCAAGGGAGCACAACCATGTTTAACCCAACCCCTTTCAATATGTTTACCATAGGCCTATCAGCCTCATTCTCTGTCATGAGTGCTCCATTTGGTAGCACTATTGTGTTGGTCACCCTGGTGTGCAACATTTCCTTGGCAAATGAAGTGCTGACTATGAGGCTGGTGGACAATGTGCTAGCTTGTGAAGTGCACACCTGCAACACCTGTATTTCTATCTGGAGAACCCGCAATACCAACGGGTGTTGTTCGTCAAACTGTTGGAGGGGCTCTATGGTGACATCCCTCGTCGTTTCGCCAATATCGTGCAAGTCTCCTTCAGTAAGGGTGATAGGTTCGAAAGATGTTTTTGAGGCCTTTGTCTTCTTTCGCGGCCCTACTTGCTCTCATGGTCGCAGACACTTTAGCTGGGTGGATGTTGTCTTTGGGTCTGCGCCACCTTTTTTCTATCGGTCTTTAGTTCGGGCGAAGGTGACTTTTTCCTTTGCACTCTACTTCTGTTGTTTTTTGCTGCTTTGCCAACTACACAACGTCATGCGCCGCCTGGGCCTTAGCCGTTGCTTCTTCTTTTTTGTGCTTTTCTTCTAGCTATGCCATCTGCAGTTTTGTCTCTTCCTTCTTCCATTGTGCGTCAGACTTCTCTACTTCCACCACAGAGCCAGTTTGAGTGCACCACTCTGGTGGCCAAGACTCAAGCACCGCGAAAATTACATTGTCGACTGCAAAGTATGGTAACTCATGCCACGTCTTCGTGGGATCCTGCCATGCCTTGATGAAGACATGGTGGAAGTCGGCTTTGAACTCCACAAAGCTTTGTAGACTATTGTAGATAGTGGGAAATAACTGCGGCTTGCGATTTATCCCCATCCTGATGTTCATCTCCATGAGCACACAAAAGATATCGCTCTCTCTAATCCTCTGTGCATCCCTGGTTGCCCACAGCGAAGCATACTTCGCTGTCTTTGGAACGTCCTATGCAATCAACAAGAAAGGGCTATCTTCAGGCAACTCCAATTCCACCAGTACTATCGACAACAGGAGCCATGTGTAATGGAATGTTTTTCCCTGGTCCTGTGCCTCTCGGCAGTTCACAAGGAACTCACCGCATAGATAGTTTGCCCAATTGAACTAGACCCCTTCTGTGCATTGCGCTGCTAGTGCAACCACTGGCGCGGGTACCTCATCCGCGTGGCACTTCCACATCACCTTCCCTGCCAATATCTATGTCGTGACCTTAATTGCAGGGTTGTTGGTGCTGGATATGGCATACCCTTGCTTCTTCTTCTCCAACTTAAATTTTTTTTCATGGCCTCCATGATGGCCAAGTCATCGCTTTTTCCTTCTGAAATGTCTGCTGGGTCCTCCCCTGCGCAAGGGAGCTGGGTAATCCTGTGAATTATATGATCTGTGATGGGGATGGGCTCCTCCAGCCACAAGCACCCATCATGCAACAAACAAAGTAGCTGCCTGATGACAATAATGGTTACCAGGGCGCGATGGTAATGCGACACCCAAAGTAGTTTTAGCAACCCTACTTTCTCAACACCTCTGAGCAATTTGCGTAGCTCCAACTCTATCATTCCAGCCAGTGCGTCTGTCTTCTAGCACATTAGCTACATGGTCGCTAAATGCGAGAACTTCTCGTGGTCCACGAGATCCCAATCTTCAAATTTCAATATGGGGACCCATTCCAACTGCACTCCTTCAAAAATAATATCATCTGGGAGCAGCGGAGTTTGAAGATAGCTCTTACTCTCATCTATATCCTTGGGCACCTTGGTTTTACACTTCCGCGGAGGAACATATGTAGGAAGCCTGGTGAGAGGGCCCATACCCTAGGTTTCGACTTCCATCTCTACATCCTCCTCCTTCACCAAGATTTCTTCAAACTCTTCCTCATCATCAGCCTCCAAATTGATGGCCTTCCCCTTTTCCTCCATTGTGAGCTTGGTCCTCTGTGGATTTCTAGGTAAGACGCGCACTAGTATCATGGCCTGCTTGTCATTCTTAGGTCTCGGCATGCACAGTGATTTAGGGACCTCTGCGATTATTCCAACGCTTTTTGGGGCTTCTACTTTCACAATTTCCTGCGCGGCTGCGCCTGTGTCCATGGATTCTTTGAGTGCTGCCATAGTGCGATTCCACAGTTCTCTCAGTGTCTCTGGTAATTTCTCAAGCAACAAATTCACTTTCAGAGTATCAAATAAGTCTCGGTTCATGAATACCTAAGCGCGCAAAAACACAGTTCTCAAGTTGCCAAGTGTTTTTTGTTGGACAGTCATTTGTAATTTATAGCACCTTTTGAATTTGGATTTGACAGTTACCCCACATTCGGTCCATTAATGCTATATTAGCGGCAGATTTTAAAGAATCTAGCCCATAAATTTCGCCTTAAATTCCTAGCGCCCGCTCCATTTGGCCTCAAACCAAGCATCACATCACGAATAGCGGCTTTAACGGTCACTTTCCGGCCGACCCGCGTGACAGCGTAGCTGTCCTCACGCTGTCGTGGACCCTATGTCACTTCACTACTGTGCATAGTCCTGACATCGCGCAGTTCTTGGGCAGAGTATTTTATAGTCCCATGAATCCTTTCAGCTGCATGGAGCACTAAGACTATGCTTCTATTGGCTAGTTAGATGGCCAGGCCACCTGTGTATGGCTTTAGATGACTGCCATTTACTTTTCCTGGGAAGGGTTCTCCATTTAGCTTTACTAGCTATACCGTGCCACCATCTGTAATCTCCTTAATAATATACAATCCTAGCCAATGCATTCTGAACTTTCTAGGGAATTTATCAAACTTACTATCATAACAGCACCAAATCATTCACCTTAAAGGTGGGCAGCTTAATATGCCGATCCTTGCATGCCTTTTTTCATTGATTTTGTACCTGCTGGTGAAATCCAGCCAAAAATCGTTCTTCTGCGAGCTCATCTAGCTGCATGAGCCTCTCTTCTAGAGCTCCACGATCCGTCATACCTGCGAGAGCTGTTATGTGCAGACTAGGCACAATGTATTCCATAGGCATTATGGCTTCCACTCCACAGACAAGCCTAAAAGGTGTTTGTCCGGTTAGTTTCTTACATGTCGTTCTATAAGCCCATAACACTGCAAGTATGCGTAGGTCCCAATCACTTCACTACACATTGCATACCTTGGTCAACATGTCTTCCAGTACTTTGTTGAATGCTTCTACTATCCCATTAGCCTATGGGTGATAGGGTCTGCTCTTCTGGTGATACACCTGAAACTCTTCCATCAGCATGTTGATCGTTTCATTCAGGAAGTGCGTACTGCAATTGCTCATTAAGATCTTCAGACATCCAAATCACGTCAGTACATGTTCAAACAGAAACTTCGCAACAGTCACGCCCATGAAATCCTTCACCAGCTATGCTTTTTCCCAACGAGTCAAGTACTATGTCGCAGTAATAATATACCTCGCGCTTGTCTTTCCTTGAGGCTGAATCAGTACTACAAAATCTATTGCTCATTTTTCGAAAGGCTGCAACGTCGTTTGTGGATTTAAAGGCATCTCATCCCTCCTCGATGGCCTACCTATTCTCTAACATACATCACATGCCCTGCAATATGATTTTGAATCCTAAAAATGGCTTGGCCAACACAACCCTGCACGTAGAATCTTCTACGTAGTTGCTGTCCCTACGTAATGTCCACCCGTGGTGCCCCCATGAGCGTCCGCGAGGATGCTGCTTTGTTCAAACTCAGGTACATATCTTCGCATTATTTCATTATTCCCCATATTGTATAGATGCCCAACAATGACAGAAAAATTTGTCATGCGCACCACTTATTCCTTCTTTTGCTAGACAGAGTATCCTTCTGGCGCAATTCCAGTTGTTATAAATTTTATTATATCTTCGAAATGTCCATCCGATACACGCACAGCAAAGAGTTGCGCATCCAGTAATCCTTCCTCCAAACTTGTAGGTTCTTCCCCTGTTTCGATGCACAACAGGTGATATGGTCTTGCATTCAATTATCCAAGCTTCACAACAACTTCAAAATCGTATCCCTGGAACAATAAAATCCATCTGTAGATGCGCCCCCCCAACACAGGCTCATTGACCATGTATTTCAGCACAGAGTACATGTCCATTTGCGCAGGTTGGGGCTATTTTCCATAGGCCTGTGTCCACTTGGCCAGATGCACGCATGGATCATCCTGCCCATCATACTTGTCTGTCAGTCATAGCTTAGGCTTCCCAAATCGTGTTTGCATCATTCTCCTACATTCACACCAATCGTCAAAACTTCCTTTGTGTGTAACCCACCATCTTGCGGGTGTAGCACGCAGTACCCACTCCAATGCTTGTAAGCATTTCTTTTCTGACACCTCCCTTTCAAATGCATCCAAGAAGGTATATACCTCATTTATACCATCATAAGTAGGCAGATCTCTTACTTCTGTCGACACGCAGCGCAACGATCTGGCCATCATATTGCAATTTAGCATAGTTACTTCATGTAACCGATTCCTATTTTCTCATCAGAGTCTGAAGTGCAGGAGCTCTCGAGCTCCCATGTAATCCGCCCATCCACGGTGCGATTTACCCAATCTTGGTCTCGCGTTGTTATCTTATAGATGCAGTCCAGATCGTCATCACTCTCTTAGTCGTGGACCGGTTCCGTATAGCGCAATCCTTCAACAGGATCCAAGAGTACAATTACACGCAGTGATTTCTTCTCAAAGTTCATTTTGCACTTCTTTAGATTAATTACCCTATTCATGTCAGTAGCCCAATCAATTCCCAAGAGCGCGGGGTAGGGATTGCTATCATTAACAATCTCTATCACTTCGAAATCTGCCAGCGTGCTTGCTCCCTCAATATCCATGGTTATTCCCTACAATTTCCCCATGGGTATTATTTTTTGTTGATTTTCCATCCTTAACTGAATTGGAGACCATTTCAATGTGGGTATCCCCTTTAGCTCCCATGTTTGTTTCGATAGAAAATTCGCATCCGATCCCAAATCCAAAATGACTTGATCCATCTCATATTCTCTGATCTGTGTGGTGAGTCTCATTTCACGCGTTGTCCTTGTCTTATGTTTTCCAATCTTCCGGACTACGCACGGTTCTCCTAGCATGGTCCCAACACATCTGTTGATGAGTTCCTGTAATCATTTCACAACCTTACTGTCGCACAGTAACTTCATACGGGTTTCCAGGAATGTTGTGAGCATAGATGGGTCCATTTTCGGCTCCAGTTTATCTTTTCTTCCTGAAGTGGAGGCATCAATGAAGCTCTTCTTAGCTTCCATGAAGGTTTCCAGAGCACGCTCCAAATCAAACTTGGCTTCTTTCATCGTAGCTTTGCACACCCAAGTACTATCTTCTAGCTATTCCCCTTTGTCATCTCCCATCGTGATTCCACTTTACAGCACAATGTTTACATTCAGATCTTCCTTGCGCGGCTCAGTGGTGAGCTCCAGTATTGTAGCAATAATGTTGCAACTCCTGGGGCTTCCTTCTTTACTTTTATCAACCCGATAGTTCATAACAAACTTGGAAGCCGCGGTGTTATATGCACAAGTACTAGCTCTTACTGTAGGCTGTCACTTGATCAGCTGGCACAAGTTCGCTAGGAGCTTAAGCCAACTTCTATGATTTCTTAGAAGAAGCTTTTACTGTGATGGAAGAGAGTTAATTCTATAGGGGCTATTCTACTTGCAGAAAGAGAAGGAAAATTGTAATGAAACACAAACCCTAGCAAACCCTAGCAAACCCTAGTTGTGTAAGAAAAGAGATGAAAACTACTGAAATGGGTGCCATTAACTTCTGAAAAAGGTAAATTGCATTTATTCAAGCTACTTCTGAAGAGAGATGGGAAGAAATCATATTTTTGTACTTTTAAGTATTTTTATGTGGAATTATTATGCTTATGATTTGACTGATTGTGACTGTGTAGAGGTTTGGTGGTAGAGGAGGATGGATTTGGCTTTTGCTGAAGATGAGGAAGGTGTGGAGGGGTCCTAAGAAGTCCCTCGTAACCATCTGGAGACTTACATTGCGATCAAACTTCGAAAAATCGCTCACATGAACTTCTACATAAGGTTGCAGGGGATCTACAGGAGTTTCTACAGGAGAATCTACAGGAGGAGGCCGAAAGTGGTTTTTGGAGGTTTGAAGGTGGAAAAATGGTGGGAATAGGGAAATGAAGGTTGGATGAAGGTGTTGGAGGGTCTAGGACTCTGTTAGTGAGGATCAGGAAGGAAAGAGAGGGTTGGATTTGTTCAAAGGGGAAGAAAGCAACTTTATGGAAAAATGCAGAAATTAGGGTAGGTTGGTGAAATGAGGAGAATGAGTGGGGAAATCTTGAGAGATGAACTGGTACATGTTGTTCTAAGGAGGAATGATAAGCTAGAGTGTTCAACAAGTGAGTTGCACACTTATTTCCCAAAACTGACCAAAGGAAGAACCAAAAAACAGAGTTTCTCTATTTTGACCTAAAATCTAACCTAAAAACAGAGTACTGTTGAACATAACTTTATGAACAGAAAGTTATGCGAGAAAGCCATGGTAAATGAACATGAAATGGTCTAAGCATGTGAATCCAAGCAAATATCAACTTCTCCAACTCAAAACATCACACTAGCAATTGCATGAAAGGCAAAAACTGTGTTTTTGGTGGCAGCAGTAGTGCCTTGACCTCAAATCATGGTCCCAAGGAGGGAGAAAGGAGATCAAGACCTGCTGGTAGCCTTTTTGGATCTTTCTCTATTACTACAACAAACTACTTAAGCAACTTGAAGCAAGAACAACTAATTTAACCATCAAAAGCAACCTATTTTACCAAAGCAAGATTTAACCTAAACAACAGAAATTAGCTTATGAATGCAAGAAAAAAACATATAAATACACAAAGGAGGTGCTGGGAAGCTTGGGTTGGGCCCTAACCCAAGAGCTTCAGCCCTCTAGAAAATATCAGTGCTGGTTCAAAGCTGGATTCATCTTCATTGATAAAAAAATAATAGTTACATCACAAAACTGTCTGCAAAAAGAGCTCGAAAATGAGTTGAGTACAAGACTGCACAAAAGTGTGAAAATAGACTATCAAATGGCTAACCTACTGAGGCTTGAAGCCTTCTTATTTACACAAGTGGGGACTCCCAACAGTCCTCTTAAACTTAAGGAACTCGGTTGCCTTAACTGAAGATAACAATAGCTCTACTAGACTTACTCGGCTGCCCCTTGGAATCATCGATGTGGTGGCCTTTGTACTACGAGCTGCTGGTGGAGAACTCGAGGAAGGGGTCATTAATGCAGGAGACACCTCTCCTATAAGTCCTCAGCCCTGTTTCCTCGATTTTGGCTATCATTCTGCTCATAAATTCATGGTCCTTGTCCAAAAATTGTCCAGAAATCTGCAATAACACTCATTAGACTATGTGGCAAAGTGACTATCGCCATCCACTCAATTGACATAAATATATTCAAAAACATGCACAAAAGTATGGAGAATGGTGGATTAAATGAAAATAATAGGCAAAATGAGCCCATATAGTTACCCATTTATGGGGCTCATCATTACCCCCCTGCTAAATGGATTGCTCATCCTCTGAGCAACTAATCCAGTTCTTCATCTTTGATAGCTTTAACAACTTCCCTGACATCCAAAACCTTTGATGTTATATCCTCTTCTTTATCATGAAAACTAGATTTTCTATCCACTTCCTCCCAATGTTTCTGTTCTTCCTCCTCTTTAACCCCTTCCAATAGTCCTAGCAGTAGTGGAGGACTGAACTTAAGGCCAATCCAATTGGCTTTCAAGGTTTGCATTGATTGTTTATATAGGGGCACTCTCATCATAGCCTCCCTCATTCTGGTTGGGGAGTGATACTCCCTGATCTTTAGGCTATATGACAAGGTATTCCACCTTCTCATGCATGCATGAAAGCAATTATCGCCAAATAGTCTCTCCATATCTTCAAAATGAGCGATAGCTTGTGCTTGTCTGTCAACATAATCCAGGAGGACTTGAGGATTGTCTGCAAGGTGTTGATGGGCATAAATGAGAGCTAAGGGGTTTTCTGGTTCTGCCCTTATCATGAGGGGTTCACTTAGCTCCTTTGTCATGATCCTTTGAATTTCCACTGCCCTCTTATCTTCATGGCTCAACCAGGAAGCCATAGCCATGAGTTGTAGGTCTCCTAGTGCAGCATTCGGATCCCACAAGTTCATGTCTGGTAGTGCCATATTATGGAGGTAAAATTCTGCTAATTTGGCTCTATCCTCGGCTGAACTATTATCACATAAATGCATAAACTGATCATAATTCTGGAATGGGATTGTGCCCCTCTGGGCCAATGTTTTGATCTGGAATTGGAGCCATTGGTCTTTGAGATATAGTGCATAGGATCTCGCTGGTTGTCTTCACTGCAAGGCCTCCATTGCCTAGCTGACCATCGAGGCCATATGGGCTTCATTTTCCTGCAACTATTGTCTCAAAATCAGCACTTCAGTTGCTGCCTAGGTTCCTTTTCTTGTTGTTGTTTCATCAGCATTTCATCATCGGTCTATGGCTCTTCCTCTTGCTATTGTTTCTCTGTTGCTTCATTATCTGCTAGGGGACCTTCCTGTTGTTGCTGTCCTTCAAAAATTGGCGACTTGTCTCCCCCTTGAGTTTCTCATTCCTGTAACTACTTTTTCAGCAGTTCATTTTCTTCCTATAGTTGGGCTCTTCTAATGCTCTCTGTGTGTCTTACCATGCCCAACTCCCTTCTCAACTCTCTCAACTGGTCTTCCATGTGCCCTATATCTTCAACTCCTTTAGATTTAGCAATCTGCATCCAGGTGTGGGTTCTGACCCTTTCTTGTTCTAGTTCAAAGAAAAGAGGCACAATGAATTTATGTGGGATGATCTTCCCACCTTCTAGCAGATTGTAATATGAGCCTAAATTAGGCTGAGGGTTTGGCTCAGGTATTTCTTTTGCCTTACCTTCCTCTTGTGACTATTCTGCTACCTCCTTTTCCAATTGTTCAGTTTCTTTCAGCTTGGCCAATGTTTCCTTTAGAGAGGTCTGAGATTCCTGTAGGGCTACCTTAGAGTCCATCAATTTGACTCTTTCCTTCCAGGTGAAGGTTTTGGGACTCCCCCTCTCATAGGTGATAGACATCTTGGAGGGATATTCCTCCTTCTTCTTAGCGGGTGCATCATCAATGACAATGGGTTCTTTGGATGGTGGCTGGGGCTTGCCCACCTTAATCTTGGTGCTCCTCCTGGCTTTGAAATACATGGATGTTTGTCTTTTTCTTTTTCCCTTTTGTTTTGTTGGAGTGCTCAATGCAGCAAGCACAACTGCTACTTCCTTTGCCAATGTTTCAGGGGATGTTTCTTTCTGCTGTTCTTTTCCTTCATCTTCTGCAGTCTTTCCTGTGTCTGCTGTTTTTTCTTGTGTCTCTACTATCTCTGGTAGTGTCTTCTCCTTTTCTTGCTGGGTCCCTACCTCTCCTGTGGCAGTCTTTTTCTGGGCTTTCTTGGGATTTTTCTTCTCAACTTCTGTTCTTTTCCTCTTCTCTGTTTTTGAGGCTGTTTTCTTTTCTGCCTTAGGTACAACAGTGGATTTTTCAAGTTTCTCCTCTTCTTTCTGCTTCTCCTCTGTTTCTTGTTCCTCCTCTGTTTGAATATTTTGTGCCTCCTCATGAATTTCCTTCTCAATTTCCTCTTTCTCTTTCTCCTCCTCACTGCCAGATGGGCTAATGTCCTCAGTCAAGGTTTTGATGTCATCTCCCCTAGACATATTCCTGAAAATTTCCCAAGCTATGGGGATGGTGTATGTGTGTAGGGCATCTTCCACCAATAATTTAATGAGGCCATGGTGGGCCAGCTGGTCTGGGACCCCTGCATTCAACTTGGTGCCACATTCTATCAAGGACTGGAGGAGGAAATATGGGAGACTGAGTTTCCTAACTACAGGTAGGTCCATCCCATATCTCAATTCATGCAATAACCTGAAGTGATAACCATAAATTATATTGAACCTTCCTTCACAAGTGATATATTTCATTATCTGGTAGCTGACTTCACTCCATGGAGGAGGTAAGCTTGTCCTTCTGACCCCATTTTTATCCTCTACAGGATGCTCCTCAGGCTGAAAAATGTCTTCTTAGCAACCTGTCCCAATGTTTTTTCCTCCTTGCTCCAAGGGAGCCCAAGTGGAAGACCTGTGATTCTGCTGATAAAATTAGGTGTAAGCTCTAGGGTCAGACCCCTGAGGCTAACTGTAGCATGTGTTTTCAAATGGGGTCTTAAGGACATCAAAAATTCTTCAGTCACCTCATCATCATATCCATGAATTCTTTCAAAGAAAGACATCCAGTTTGCCCTGGTGAAGAGGGCCACCACCTCGGGGTGCTCATGCAATTTGTTGGAGTTCAAAGGCTCCTTTCTCATAAAACCTCCTAGCATGGTGTTTAGTGGTTTCTGAAAGTGCTCAGGTGAGGAAAAAAAACCACAATTTCCAAAATCAGAAACAGAGGGACAACTGAGTTTTGTTTCTTTTCTAAAACTGTAGGAGGAATTTCCCATGTGCTTCTTCTTCACAACACCAATTTGCAATTTTCCCTTTCTTCAAACTGTTCTCAACCTGAATTTGCTTCTTGGTTCTTGGAAGAAATCAATACTTTGACAGAACAGGGACTATATAAAACAGTGGTTTTTCACAGAGTAGACAGACTTGCAATTTCGTTTCCTTCCCAGGTTTGATTTCTATGATTGCATCCCCCTTTTTTACAGTAGAATGTGAGGAAGAAAAAGGCAGATTTTGAATGCAGAGAAGGAAACAGAGAGACTGTGTAGAACTCAGAAAAGACACAGCAGACTTTTGAATTTCTCTTTCCTTGCTTTTCTTCAACCAATACTCTATTTTTAATCCACCACCTTATCTAGACATATCGTATGTAGAGCGGTTTTTCAAGCCTAACGCATTCCCAGCTCAAATTTGACAAAAATTCTGACTTTTTCTGCTGTAGAGTTGCTCTCAATCCTTCCTGTAGAAATCCTCCTGTAGAAGGTGTTCCTGCTCCTGTAGAATGCAGTAGTGCTCCTGTAGAATGCAGTAATGCTCTTGGAGAACCCGATAGGCGGGAGGGTTTTGAAAAACTGGTAGAAAACACCTGGTTCACTGTTCTGAAGGTGGTAGATGAGTACTGCAGTCGAGGACGTCATAAATGAAAATGAAACAAAGGGTGGTGGAGGCTTAGACCGCACTGTACTTAACTGTTGGCGTAATCTGCGGTGAGGAGGTGAGGTGGCCGAATGGGTACGTTATCCCCATCTGGACTGTTGGTCCTACACCAGTGCAATTATGGTTCTTCATGTCACCTAACCGCCATCACCTTCCTTACTCCCATTATACGCCGCCACCACTACTGGTTTCGAATGTTTCCCTCCCGAGTTGACATGCCACACGTGCTGACTGCGTATCTGATCGATAGTTTGAATTGGACGTGGCTCAATTGAATTTCACGAGGGTGTGTAAACTGAACGAGGGTGGCCAGTTAGCCTGCCACCAATTCCACTTGATTGTGACCATTCCCATAGTTCATGCAGTTTTGAAATAATATTCATGCAATCGAGGAATAGGTTTACCCACTTACCTACTTAGTCGCTGTTGTGCTATGCATGCTTCAGACTTTGGCACTTCATTTCCTCGTTGCTTTTGCTGCTGCTACTCTACATGCTCGGCCTTCGGCTTATGCTGATGATTTCTCGATCAAGATCCGCTCCTTACATGCTTCATACATCCTGCTGTGCTGACCCTGTCTCTGGAGTTTGTTTTTCAAAGGGATCAGCTGCTACAGGAATCCTACATGATTTCCCGTAGCTACTTCTCCTTCTGAAATTCAGGTTGATGCTTGAGCAGGCTTAAAAAAAACAGCTGACAAAGGTTCTGAATGAAAGAAATAGCAGCTGGGAGGTATCAGGTAAGAATAAGCGAGAAGAACGCTGCTACTTTATTTGTCATCATTTTTTTGTGTTTACAGAATGAAAGAAGCATAATTTCTGTATTTTGTCTGTGCAGGGAAAGAAATGCAAGTGGAAGTGTGAGTGCACAGGGGTGGAATGGAGAGTTAGGTGGATGGATGGTGGCAGGGAGGTCCACAGGCCTTCTAGACAAACTTCCAGCCCTCGGGTTCTTTTCTAAACTTGATTTTGGCCTTTCTGTAGTTTCTACAGGATCCTCCTGTAGAATACACAGAGTTTCCTGTAGGACGCAGAATTTTCAAAACAAATGAGACCAAGGCCTGGAAAAGGATAACGGTGATGGAGGGATGGACTATGAAGGGTGTATGCAGCCTGGCCATGTCTTTTTTTTTCTTGTGTGACCCTCCTGCAACCTGCAATTTATTCAAAAGAAGTTAGGTTTTCTTCTTTTTTTTTGAGATAGTTGGGGCACCTCCAGGAGGTTTTCACCCTCACTGCCTACCCTGAGCACCTCCAAGAGGTTTTCACCCAGGGATATTTTATTCCTTTTCTGTTTTTTTCTTTTCTTTCTTTTTTGTCTGTTTTTTTCCTTTTTTTTATGTTTTTTTTTTCTCTCCTTTTTTTTTTTTGGTTTGATGAGGGTGTGGGTGGAGGGGAGACAGGGACCTGCTCCACTACCAACGTTGTTTTTCCCATATTCGCAATGAAATCTTACTTGGAAAGGGGCTTCCTATAGATCTTCAATCTATTCCCATTGGCAAGCATGGGGATGGCTTCTTCATCTATGGTCCGGATAAGGACTGAACCATTGTCATTGCATTTTTCTACTGTATATGGTCCCAGCCATCTTGTCCTCAGTTTTCCCTTGAAATCCTTATATCTTGAATCATACAGCAGTGCCCAATCTCCTTGCTGGAATTTTTTTTCTTTGAGGTGTCTGTCATGCCATATTTTTCTTTGAAGTTGGACTACCTCTGAGTGGAGTAGGGCCTGCATTCTCTGTTCATCCAATCCATTTAGCTGAAACAATCTTTCCTTTTGTGCATGGCTGAGATCTAGGTCCAACTGAGCTGCCATCCTTAATGTGTTATATTCAAATTCTATTGACAGCAGAGCCTTCTTCCCATAGACCAGCTCATAGGGTGTAAACCCTGTGGTGGTTTTCCAGGTGGTGTTATAGGCCCAGGTGGCCTCAACCAATCGATCTGCCCAATCTTTTCTACTGCTGCTCACTACCTTAGTCAAAATCCCTTCCAAAGCTCTGTTGGTGACTTCCACCCGTCCATTTGCTTGTGAATGATAAGGGGTGGAAGTCTTGTGCTTAATCTTGTGGTGTGTGAGCAAGTCTTAAACCAAAATGGAGGTAAACTGACTCCCTTGATCTATGACTAACTCTCTTGGGTAGCCAAACTTGTAGAAGATATTTTCCCTCAAAAACTTAGCTACTTTTTCTTCTGTTACTGCTTTGATCACCTTTGTTTCTACCTATTTTGTCAGATAATCAGTAGACATAATGATGTAAGATTTCTGTTTTGAAGGAGGGGTGATAGGACCCACAAAGTCCATGCCCCACTTCTCAAATGGCTCGAAAGTCACTTGAGGTTGCATGGGCATCTCATCCCTTGGAGTCGGTTTCCCCATCCTTTGACATCGGTCACATTGGCTAATGTATCTCCTAACATCTTGATGAAGAGTGGGCCAATAGTAACCTGCCTATAAAATTTTGAATGCAGTCCTCTTTGCTGCAAAGTGGCCCCCACAAGGCCCATCATGACAGGTTAGGAGGATGTAAAAGATTTCATCCTCCCTGACACATCACCTCAAAATCTGATCTGGGCCAAGTTTAAAAAGATTGCCCCCAATCCAAGTGAATGGGGCACTTTTCCTCATGATCTTGCTCTTCTCTTTTAAGGACAAGTGTGGCGGAAACTGTGTTGAAACCAAGTAATTTGCTATATCAACAAACCATGGAGAGAGTACTGAAATAAAAAATAAGTGTTCACCTGGAATTTGATCATCCACCATTCCTTCTTCACCTGCAGGCAGATCTAGTCTAAATAGAAAATCATAAACAACATTTTCCTTACCTAGCTTATCAACAATAGTCAAATCAAATTGCTGCAATAAAAGTAACCATCTAATGGTACAAGCATTTACATCTAGTTTATTCATCAAATACCTAATCGCGGCATGATCAATGTGTACGAATGTTTGATAACCAGTGATGTAGTGTCTGAACTTGTTTAGGGAATGGACTATAGCTAGAAGCTCCTTTTTGGTTATAGTGTAGTTTAATTCTTCCTTGGACAGGTTCTTACTGACAAAATATATGGCATAAGGTAGCTTCTCTTCAACTTGCCCTAAGGTTGCCCCTGTCGCTTTGTTCGATTCATTTATGTGAATGTGGAAAGGTAGGGCCCAGATTGGACCTCTCAAGATTGGGGTAGTTACCAGCTTACCTTTCAAGGCATCCAGAGCCTCTTGACAGTTGTCAGTCCATATAAACTGAGCATCTTTTCCCAAAAGACCAAACAATGGAGAGGCTAGCTTACTAAAATCCTTAATAAATCTTCTATAATACCATGCTAAGCCTAGGAAACTCCGAACATCTCTCACGTTTTAAGGAGGAGGGACCCTTTGGATGATAGAAATATTGTTGGGATCCACCTATAATCCTTGCTGAGAAATTGTATGACCTAGCATTGTCCCTTCAGTCATCAGGAATTCTCATTTTTCAGGACTAAGGGACAGGTTCATTTCAATACACCTGGCCAAAACTTTTCCTGGGTTAGTCAAAGCTTCCTAGAAGTTAGAACCATAAGGGGTAAAGTCATCCATATAGATCTCCACTGAATCATGAACCAATTCATCAAATATTCTCAGTACTGCTCTCTGGAAAGTCGCGGGAGCATTGCACAACCCAAAAGGAAGGACCCGGTATGCAAAGGTACCCCATGGAAAAGTGAAAGTGGTCTTATCTTGGTCTTCCAGGCTGATTTGGATCTGGTTGTACCTGCTAAACCCATCTAGGAAGGAGAAGAACTTCTTCCCTGCCAGGCCATCTAACACTTGATCTATGAAAGGCAAAGGAAAATGGTCCTTCTTTGTGGCCTTGTTCAGTTCCCGATAATCTACACAGATTCTCCACTTCCCATTTTTCTTTGGCACTAGCACCAAAGGAGAAACTCATTCGCTGTCAGAGATGGGGTAGATGAATCCTGCATCCAACAACTTTTGCAGTTCTTCTTTGACAATGTCCTTAAGGGATGGATTCATCCTCCTTTGAGGCTGCCTGACTGGTTTACAATCTTCTTTAATGTAAATGTGATGAGTATAGACTGAAGGGTGGACTCCCTTCATCTCCTTATAACTCCAAGCAAAATCATCCAAATGATTCTTCAATAAGCTACACAGTTCTTTCTCCTGAGAGGTGGATACGGATGAGTTGATCTTCAACAATTTTTTTGGGCCAAATTCCACATTCTTAACTCGGAGGGAGGTCAGATCAGCCACATAGAGATCAACTAAAGGATTAGCTTGGGTTTCTTCCACCAGCTCTTCTAAGGGCAACACACTGGGGGGTGGATTCTGAATCAAGTTCTCAATAAGATCATCCTCGGTTTGTGGACCCCCCATGGTAGCTTCTACTATACACAATGGTGCGGAATAGACTTCATCCTCATCTTCCTCCTCCAACCAGAGAGGTAAATCATGTTCTAGCAGAGGTTGGGCAGGAGGATAGAGGACTAGCTGTTTGGACATATGCCCATTCTTGATTGTCATGTTCCCAGCTCGACAACTGATGTAGGCATCTGCAGTAGCCAACCAAGGTCTTCCCAGGATGAGAGGATACCCAGTGAGCTTTTCCTTTGGCTGGAGAACCAGGAAATCAGCAGGGTACTCCCAGGAATCAATAGAGACCATGACATCTTCCACAATCCCCTCAGGGGTCACGGTGGAGTGGTCTGCCAACTGCAGTATTGTTGAGGTCTTTCTTAGGGAACCCTGAACGTTGAGTTTGAGAATAGTGTCCCTGGTCATCACATTAACGGCAGCCCCTAGATCAATCAAGGTATGGGGGAATTATGGTGCCATTGATGTGGACATCGACTACAGGACTCTCAGGGTCGAGATATTTTGGACAAATTACCTGCCACAACATTAGGTCGGACAGTTGTCCTATGACATTGATAGTTGGGGCATCTCTCTTTCGCCTGCGTGGGTGTTTGAAGCACTTCTCCTTGATCATCTTGTTTTATATAGTCACATCCTTTATGGCTTGGAGAAGTGGTATTTTTACACATAATTGTTTCAGTTATCCCAGAATTTTAGTTTCTTCTAGGGTTGGTTGTGTAGTTCCAGTTAGTCTCTTAGGAAAGGGTGGAATGGTGTTGGGTTCGCTTTCTTGTTTTTCTTCGTCAGCCTCCTTAGGAGGAGGAGGTTGGCTATCTGGGAGAACCTTCCCAGATCGTAGGTTAATCTCCTGAATCTCCACAACATAGGTTGGGCATGATGTTTCCCCACTATATACCTACTGGGCCTGTCGATTGTTGGGGTTCAGGTTCGGTTGAGCAGGTATTTGGGGTTGTCTTGGAGGAGCAGGAGGTAATGGTTGTGGTTGAGCAGGTGGTGGAGGCAAAAGAGTGGGAGGAGAGTTATACTGGGGCCTCCACCCGTAATGAGGTGCATTCCACTGACGCTGTGGCTAAGCATAAGAGTGAAACGAGTGAGCAACTGGCGTAGCTTGGGACCCCAAGAAGTCATAGAAGTGGCTTGATTGGGGTGGTAATAGCTCTGGGAGGTCCCTTGTATTCCCTGTTGGTAAGGTTTGGGTCCATGTGGCTTCCTTTGGTTCATGAAATAGAGTGGTTCAATGGCTCCTTCAACCCCCTGATATGCAGCTTTGATTCCAGGCAAGGAAGGGCACTGATTCGTAGGATGGTCTTGTTCACAGACTACACACACTTCTATAGAGTGCAGTGGACATTCGTTCCTAGGATGCTTTCTCATGCACCTGGGACAAAAGATGGCCAAAGCTCTCTCGGATTCCTCTTGTTTCCTTTTGATATGCAAGGTATCCATTTGCATGGCAAGAGTCTACCTCACCTCGCTCTTGAAATCTTCCAGTCGATTCTCAAGTTCGTTTCTAAGGGATGAGCTGGATGAGGATGTATTGGCTAATGGTTGACTTCCCCTACCTCTCTTCCTAGCTGACCTGGAATGGTTTCTAAACACAATATTTATGTCATCATAAGGTAGTTGGTATATGTCTGCCCCAGCTAGCAAATGGAGGGTATCTAGAAGGTCTTCAGGGACTCCTCTAAGCATAACCAACTTCAGGGATTCATGGTCAAGTGTGCACCTCGTCCTTTTATAACTGAGTTGAAACCTCTTTTCATAGTCTTCCAAAGATTCATCACTACCCATGGTCATCTAGAAGATTTCTTCCTTGGTTTCCTATGACCTGCAATAGTCTCGGTATTTGTTGTTAAAGGCTTGCTACATCTGAGCCCAAGTTGTGATACTGTCTCCAGGTAACCACATGAACCAGTGCAAGGCTGCATCCTTGAGGGTAGAAGGAAACAGTTTCAAGTTCTGCTCGTCTTCTGCATACTCATAGGTTCGACAGAGAACAACAAATTCAAACAAAAAAGTATCAGGATCTTTGGTAGTCAGTCCATGGAAGTGAGGTAAGGTTGAATGACTTATGTTTTTCATTTTTGTGTCCCCATTGGTCTCCTGGATAGGAAAGGCCCCTTCTATTTTCAGCCATGGTCTCAAGAGGAATGGTTTCTTGCTCTTCTTCTATTATATGATCTTCGTATATCTCTGTAGGTTCACCTATAGGCTCTTCTGGATCACTGCAACCAAAGAAGAGAGAAGGGTGACTCAGTGATGTGTTGGGGGTGTTGGGTAGGAATTTTCCTAAATTGTCTCTGTTCCTACGAGGCATGAAAGGAAATCTCTTTTTTGGGATTTTTGTGTTTCTTTTTCTGCTTGTACCTGTAAAAACTGAAATGGATTGAACAAAAAATTGCAACTAACTAAAATAAACCTTGTTGAAATGAAAATTGTAGAATTGAAATGAAAGCAGGAAATGTCTAATCTACTTTTGCTGAAATGAAATTGTAGAATTGAAATGAAAGCATGAAATGACTAATCTACTTTTGCTAAAATGAAATTGCAGAATTGAAATGAAAGCAGGAAATGTCTAATCTAATTTTGCTGAAATGAAATTGCAGAATTGAAATGAAAGCAGGAAATGTATAATCTACGCTTGCGGAATTGAAATTGCAAAATGGAAATGAAACAACTACTCTATTTTGTGGAAATAAACTACTTAGCAGAATGTTGCAGTAAAAAAAGATCGAAGAAAACCAGTAATCACAAAATACTCTGACGCTTCCCCGGAAACGGCGCCAAAAAGAGTGGTCAGCTCCAGTATTGCAACAATAATGTTGCAACTCTTGGGGCTTCCTTCTTTACTTTTATCAACCTGGTAGTTCGTAACAAACTTGGAAACGATGGTGTTGTATGCACAAGTACTAGCTCTTACTGTAGGCTGTTACTTGATCAGCTGGCACAAGTTTGCTAGGAGCTTAAGCCAAATTATATGAGTTCTCAGAAGAATCTTTTACTGTGATGGAAGAGAGTTAATTCTATAGGGGCTATTCTACTTGCAGAAAGAGAAGGAAAACTGTAATGAAACACAAACCATAGCAAACCCTAGTTGTGCAAGAAAAGAGATGGAAACTACTGAAATGGGTGCCATTGACTTCTGAAAAAGGTAAAATTCATTTATTCAAGCTACTTCTGAAGAGAGATGGGAAGAAATCATCTTTTTGTACTTTTGAGTATTTTTATGTGGAATTATTATGCTTATGATTTGATTGATTTTGACTGTGTAGAGGTTTAGTGGCAGAGGAGGATGGAGTTGGCTTTTGCTAAAGATGAGGAAGGTGTGAAGAGGTCCTAAGAAGTCCCTCATATCATTCTAGAGACTTAAATTGTGATCAGACTTCGAAAAATCGCTCGCATGAACTTCTACAGGAGGCTGTAGGGGATCTACAGGAGTTTCTACAGGAGAATCTACAAGAGGAGGCCGAAAGTGGTTTTTGGAGGTTTGAAGGTGGAAAAATGGTGGGAAGATAGAAATGAAGGCTGGATGAAGGTGTTGGAGGGTCTAGGACTCTGTCAATGAAGATCAAGAATGAAAGAGAGGGTTGGATTTGTTCAAAGGGGAAGAAAGCAACTTTATGGAAAAATGCAGAAATTAGGGCAGGTTGGCGAAATGAGGTGAATGAGTGGGGAAATATTGAGAGATGAACTAGTATAGGTTGTGCTATGGAGGAATGATAATCTAGAGTGTTCTACAAGTGAGCTGCACACTTATTTCCCAAAATTGACCAAAGAAAAAACCAAAAAACAGAGTTTGTCTATTTTGACCTAAAATCTGACCTAAAAATAGAGTACTGTTGAACATAACTTTATGAACAGAAAGTTATGCGAGAAAGCCATGGTAAATGAACATGAAATGGTCTAAGCATGTGGATCCAAGAAAATATCAACTTCTCCAACTCAAAACATCACACTAGCAATTGCATGAAAGGAAAAAACTGTGTTTTTGGTGGCAGCAGTAGTGCCCTGACCTCAAATCATGGTCCCAAGGAGGCATACAAAAGCAAGAACAATTAATTTAACCATCAAAAGCAACCTATTTTACCAAAGCAAGATTTAACCTAAACAACAGAAATCAGCTTATGAATGCAAGAAAAAAACATATAAATACACAAAGGAGGTGCTGGGCAGCTTGGGTTGGGCCCTAACCCAAGAGCTTCAGCCCTCTAGAAAAGATCAGTGCTGGTTCAAAGCTGGATTCATCTTCATTGATAAAAAAAAATAATAGTTACATCACAAAACTGTCTACAAAAAGAGCTCGAAAATGAGCTGAGTACAAGACTGCACAAAAGTGCGAAAATAGACTATCAAATGGCTAACCTACTGAGGCTTGAAGCCTTCTTATTTATACAAGTGGGGACTCCCAACAATCCTCCTAAACTTAAGGAACTCGGCTGCCTAAACTGAAGATAACAACAGCTCTACTAGACTTACTCGGCTGCCCCTTGGAATCATCAATGTGGTGGCCTCTGTACTCCGAGCTGCTGGTGGAGAACTCGAGGAAGGGGTCATTAATGCAGGAGACACCCCTCCTATAAGTCCTCAGCCCTGTTTCCTCGAGTTTGGCTGTCATTCTGCTCATAAATGCCCGGTCCTTGTCCAAAAATTGTCCAAAAATCTGCAATAAACACTCATTAGACTATGTGGCAAAGTGACTATCCCCATCCACTCAATTGACATAAATATATTCAAAAACATGCACAAAACTATGGAGAATGGTGGATTAAATGAAAATAATAGGCAAAATGAGCCCATATAGTTACCCATTTCTGGGGCTCATCACTCACAGCTCATCATCTGCAGGTTTTGAGTCGGGGGAGGTGGTAGCACTCCTTTGTCGTTTATCCTAGCTAACAGAATAGGACAATCTTCTATCTCATGATCAAACAGTGTGCAATACATGCACGACGAGTGCGTTGAATTAGTGCAATCACGGGCAATGTCCTGGTCCTCCACAATTGTAACAAATCAACTGTCTATGACCTCTACTAGGTCCTCCTTTGCCTCGGCCTCGTCCACGCCCCTGAAATACTGTCTATGCCATTCCTGCATTCTGGTCAAGGGGCCGGATTTTGTCCTGAGCTCTGTAGGTGGGATTTCTATCCATCATCAACTCATAGCTTGTGCAGGTACACTTTTCATGTCCCACCGACCTACAAAAGTTGCAGAACAACTGTTGCGAATTTTTCATATACTTCTGTAACAAGTGGCAGTTGTCCATGGCATGTTTTCCTACTATTTGATAGATAGCGCACCACAAAGTAGGCACCGCGCTAGGTCTTGCTTGAGCTTTCGCCTTAAAGGCATTGGTCCTCCTCCTGTGAGGCAATTCCTAAAGACTGGGCAGTGGTCTTTGTCATGACCCTGACTCTTGCATTTCACGCACCATACTTCTTCATGCACTTCTGGTCAAACCATCCTGTCCTGTTTCAGACTCTCCATCTCAAGGCATAGATTCTTCAGCTGCACGTGGATCTACTAAACTCCTAGGTTGGAATCCTGCATCGGGGTCTCATGAATCCTCATGGAAATCTCCAAATCCTCTGCCTGAGTTGTTATCTTCTGCTGCGATAGCACACTCCTTAAATGTGGCAGTATCGAAGCTACAAACCATTCATGATGCCATCCATCTATCATATTCATATTGGCTTTGTGAATCGTACATTTCAGCCTCTGATCTAGTTCCCAAGGAGTCTCCCCTGGGAGCATCGTGATCTCTTTAAATCCCACAATCGACTACGCTTCAAATTTAGGCCCCTTAACTTCTCTATTTAGCGTTGTTTGGATATCCGCAAATCTCGCATTCAGATTATCGTTGGAGTACTTAATATACCAGGTCAGCGGGCGATCTTGCAAGGTGCTAACCAGCATCACTTTCTTTATATGGTCATATGTAACTCCTTGCCCTTCCCATACAACCTTACAACGAACCAGAATTGGTTTGGATCACCATTTCCTAAACCTTTGAACACAGGTAGCTTCACTGTGTTTGCCATACTGAATCATGGTGGTGGTGTTGTTGGTACGGGTGAAGATGGAGGTGATGGCGGTGTAGCTGGTGGTGGTGTGGGCGGAGGTGGAATTCGCAGAATTCTTTGTCTTACTAGATGAATATCACTTCGTGGAGAGACCTTCGCCAGCTCTTCCTCGTCCCCTTGCGGAGGTGAAATCAAGGAGCTATTCTCTAGACCCTTATTTCCTTCGTTCATATAAACCTTTCTACTTCACGTAGCCCAGAACATCAAGGTAACTGCATAACCCACTTTTCTCACAACATCATTTTAATCCAAGTATTCAAAGACTTTACGTACTACCTCACGGTCCTTTGAGAAAGCGTCGCTCTACCTCGATGTAGCTAACTGAGGTGTCAACTGCGAACTCAATAATGAATCCTCCTATAATACGATCAAGCCAATGATCAACGACGTGCGTGATCTTATCCTACGATGCTTCCAACCTTCGCACTAGCTCTGGGGTCCACACAATAGGACCGTCAATTTTCCACCTTCCTTGGCTATCTTCTAGCTTCGCGATCCACTCGTATAACTGAGTAGGGAAGGACGCGAAAAATATTATATGGTCTGTGTACAGGTAGTTGTCTAGAGACTCTTCTTTTGACAGTCGTGGGTTTCTGTTCTCTTGCGCCGCGAACTTGTGAATTCTTCTATCTAACCAGCCTTCAATGTATTTCTTAGTTAGATTCCAATGATACGACATCACACATCTCTATGCAGATTCTAGTCCCGACAAGGGAACCATTTGTTAGCTTATGGGGGGCTGACCCAGGTTCAAAGTTATTTAGCCAAACAAATCCCTACACTACTGGCCCTTTCGGCATCAGCCCGCGGAGCGCGGACTGAAGTCTCACCCAAAGCAGTATGGGGGGACGCTGGAACCAAGTTTCCACACCCTTGAGATGTATGTGATGTCGGTTTAGTCCAACTATACCTGCCCTTGCACAGGTCTCTTCGCGCTCTGTTCTAACCCTTAGTACCTTCGCGATCTATTACACTCGGCTTCGCGCAACCCTAACCAGGGGCTGAAGTCCTTTCGCACTGCTACAAAAGCGAACTGCATTAATTCTTGAATTAGTCTAAGTATCTTACTTATCTCATCGACAAATCTTAATTATCTTCGCATAAGCGTATATTCTAGCTTGTGTTCAGTTAACCAATAGAGTTATAGACATTCACGCATAATATAAGAATTAAAAGCAAAATTCATACCCAACATAACAGATTCATAAAATTGGAAATAAAGGCACAAAATTGATAGAAAATTCTTTTTATTAATACTTCCAGATAATTACAGACTCGACTCGCCCTGCGCACTCAGATACAGGGGTCCATGAACTCAGCTGTGGACTACTAGGCCTCTGCACACTCAGCTGCACGGATCCATGCACTCAGCTGCGGACTACTAGGCCTTTGCGCACTCAGCTGCAAAGCCTCTACCTACGCTATGACCCAAAACTAAACTTTACACTTCAAATCTATCTCGTATACATCTTATATTATATGCCTTAACTACTTAGAGCCTCACTCTGTTTATACAATTCCATGGTACACGAACCATGGGTAGATCTTCTACAGCCGACATTACATTATCAAAATTAAGGGCAGACAACCATATGACTCTTTAACAAACTACGAGCTCTGCACCGACAAAATGCAGTCTTTACATTGGAATTACAAACTTGGACCAAAATCTGGGCTCTAAGCCCCAAAACTACCCTTGGGGGATCCCGTGCCCAACAAGAAGGAAGACTCGACATGTAATCCATGGTGATAGATTGCCAAGGCTGGCTAGGAGTAGGTGGAGGAGTAGACAGACCTTGCTTCTTGATGGTTTATTTGGCAATGGTGCACGTGTTGCAGAATCTAATGTACTTCCCAACATCTTGACGAAGTTTCAGCAAATAAAAATACTTCTGCAATACCATCACTATTTTCGCTACTCCGAAATGTCTAGCGACCCAACTGTAGTGCATCTCCCAAATCATCTTGGCACGCTCACTTGAATGAACACAGATGTGTCCCAGGTGGATTAACAGTGCATTTTGAAGGTGAAAATTTTGGAACTTGCTTCCCTTCGAGGAGTGTCTGGTATATGTTGTCAAATTCTAGATTTCTCTTTTAAATATGTAGCCACCTCGATGTCTCGTTCCCACAGGAGTCAATCATAGTCATTAGAGGCATGACCAGTGGTCGATTGAGGAAATAAGTGATTTTATTGGTGTCGCCCTTCTTATACTTAATGTTCAAATGGAACTGTTTCATATAGGCGGACCATTTCTGATGGCGATCATTCTATAACTTCCATTCTATCTGTATGAACTGTAGAGGTTGGTGGTCTATGTGGATGACCGTTTCCTTCCCCAGAATGTAATGCTTTCATTGAAGGCATGCCTCCACAATGGAATAAATTTCTTTGTCATAAGTGGAGTACTTTCAGACTGTGTATGAAAGTATCTCACTGTGGTACGCCACTGGATTCCCATACTGAGTAAGAACCATACCAATAGCATAGTCAGAGGCATCTTTCTCAATCTCAAATGGTTGTTGCAGGTCTAGTAATGTGATCATTGGTGCAAAACATAGGCGATTCTTCAGCTTGGAGAACGCCTTTTGATGGGTTTCCGTCCAAAAAAATAAAATCTTTCACTCCGCCCTTGGTGACTTCACTTAAAGTCCAAGTGACATGAGAGAACCCCAACACAAACCTACGGTTGAAATTGGAAAGACCTAGAAAGCTGCGAAGCTATGTTCGAATGGTTGGGGCGGCCAATCCTGAATGAATTGTATCTTGGATGGGTCCACATGTACACCCTTCTCATCAATGATATATCCCTGATATTGAACCTGGGTGAGGCCAAAGGTGCATTTCTCCAAGTTAGCACACAGATTGTGTTGTCGCAGGGTTTAAAGGACCTGTCGAATATGGTGGAGGTGTTCTTCCCAACTCTAGCTGAAGATCAAGATGTCATCTAAATACACAACCACGAATGCATTGATGAAGTTTCGCAAGATGTCATCCATGAGTCTCATGAAGGTTGCAGGCGCGTTCATCAATCTGAACGACATGAACAACCATTTGAAAAGGCCCTCCTTGGATTTGAAGGCAACCTTCCACACATCAAAGGGTTTGTTAGGCACCTGGCGATAAATTGGCTTCAAGTCAATCTTGCTTAAATATTTTTCCCCTTTAAGCTGGTTCAGAAGGTCATTAATCTACAAGATTAGGTACCTATTCCATACAGTGATCTTATTTAGTGCCCGATAGTCAATACAGAGCCTCCAGGTCCCATCCTTATTCTATACCAATACATTCAAGCTCCCACAAGGTGATGAGCTTTTCCCGACATGCCCTTTTAGCAATAGTTCCTAAATCCACATCTTGATCTCATTGTTCTCTAGAATAGAGCGTAGATAGGTCGGCCAATTGGGCAGCGGCGCGCCCAGGGTCAAATTGATGGCATGCTTGACTTGACAGTGCAAAGGTACCCCTGTGGGTGAGGCAAGAATATCCCTGTACTCCTGAACGACCTTGCCCATCTGTTTTTGTTGTGCAAAGGAGCCCTCCTTGGAAGCTGTGGCCACAACCTTCATCTTGCGCATGAGGTGAATCATAAGGAAAACAAATTTCCTGGTTTGGGAAATGATATTACTGCATTGCTTTGCAGTGATAAAAGAGATGGTGGTAGGAAGGGCTACCTTTGTTATCCTATACAACTTATTTTCCGAAGTAATAAGATCTAGACTCATATACGGGATGTCGGTTCCACAATTATGGTTGTCCTAACAATACATCACAAACTTCAAGAGGAGCAACGTCACATAGTACCTCATCCATGAAGGGCTTGACTCTGTAGGGAAGGCGACACTGCTGGCTGACGTGAAGATATCGTCCTTGGTGAAGCCACCTGACGATGTAAAACTGTGGATGTGTTGTAGTCTTTAGGCCCAACCACTTCACGACCTTTTCTAAAACGAAGTTCTTTTGGCTCCCACTATCGACAATGAACTGCAGCAAAGAACCCTTCACCCACATCTATGAGTGGAAGAGGTGTTCCCCCTCTTCTGGATATTCAGGTTCAATCTTTTGGATCTTGGTGGTGGCCACGGTGGCACTGGGCTACACATCAATGATGTACTTCCCTTTGTCAGTTCCCTTAACATGTTTTGATTTACAGTCAGAACCTTTGTTGGATTCAGAAGCCTTCAACTCGGCTACTAGTGACTACTTGGACCGACACTCACTTGTATTGTGAGTGGAGCTCTTATGGAACTGTTGATGCCTTGAAAATCGTTGCAACAACATCGGGGAAAACCACCCAGTCCGGACCTTAAAGGCAACTCCTTTTCCGTTTGGTGTGGTGGCTCCAATTGGGAATAATGGGACCAGTTTCCCAATGATTGGTAGATAGGATGGATAAGTGGTTGATTTTCGAATATCTAATGATAATGGATGAATGATTTCATCTAAAAAGTAAAATTATAAACAACTAATCTATCTCGGGAAATTTATGCTTTAATGTAACTTTTGATGGTCTTTATCCAAAAAGAGGCATATAGATGACTCTATTAGTAAACAAAGATATTTATTTATATGATAATTAATTTGTTCAAGTAGTTGAACAAAATAATCATTAAAACATTATTACACTATTCTTCATATATCATTGACACAGATATGATTGAAAGAATAACATTCCTTAAACATTCAATAGTGATAAGCATAAGGACTGTTGTTAAAACACATATATATATCCAATGATAGCAAGATTAAATAAATGCTGATTCACATGAAAGAATGAAAGAAGAGCATAGATAATAATACCATATGTTATTTGGATCACTCCCGATATTAATCACATTCAAATTCCTTCTTCTAACTTAGAAACACTTCCACAAAAGGCAATAGTGCACATCTCATCAAAGCTTTCTTTGTTAAAATTTAGAATACTGGCCCAGTCTTCATAAAAAATATATCAGAAGCACAATAGTGTGACGTACTGATTTGAGTTCATAAAAAAACTAAGGACCCTTTCCAAAACAATGAAAGAGTCTATAAATAATTAGCTAAGCTAACTAATTATGAAATAAAAAATGCTACTAAGTGGCATAACCAAATCATGAAAATCTCCTCAAAATAGGGTTGTTTGCAGTTGGTAGCATGGTTCACTGTTCCGGACGATTATCTTTTGGCTTAAGCTCACAGATAGAAAGCATTGGTTGCAATTCTGGAGGGTGACTCAGACGAGAATGCAGCTGAGCTGAATATGTGGCATCATGGATTTCGGGAATCATATAACCGATTGCATCGATTAAACATTTGAGTGCTGCCCTCTGACTGTATGGTTTAATTAAGAATAACCAAAAGGTATCCCAAGTTAAACTTTGGATGCCTGTGATTAATCTTCCATTTTTCTCCAATTCTTGATTGCATGTTTGTTCCAATGTTTTGGCTGATAGGAGTTTACCTGGAGTGCACTGTGAAATCAAGTTAGACAGATAAAGAGTGTCATTGATTAACTCAACTAAATTACTGGTTGATAATCTACATCTTGAGGTTTCTCTTTCTACCTTTATCAACTGTGACTGTCATTCTAGGAAAAGGATTTGTTTGTGTGACTCTAGAATTTTAGGTAGGTTCGCGGCTTGTCCTTCACTGGTTTCTTGCCAAACGAGAAAATTAGTTAAAGTCTCATCGACGTGTTCCAAATTCTACCTAGCATCGACTACTTTGTCAATTATTGATGAAGTAATCTCACAGAGGGGTTCAACTAGGGAAATATTATGACATAGCAACTTTAGCTATGTAATCAATGCTTTATTGATCTAGAGAGCTTCGGACCTGAAATCTACTGGTTGGGGAAGGCTCTTGAACTTTTCTACTTGGTGTGATAGTTGAGCAATTTACTCATTTTTCGTCTTACTTATTTGTTCATTCATCCCCTTCAACTTGGTCGATGCTTCGGATAATTATTTTTGTTTCTGTACAGCACCTAGATCTATCCTCTGCTTCTCCTTGAGCAATCACTCATTTAATTGATTCTTTACGTGCTGCTGTGTTGATAGTTGTTGTTCTAACTGTTCTATTTTTCGCTGTGCTTCGGACACCTGTGACTGCAATGAGACAATTGTTTGGTCTTTTTCCTTAAGTAGATTACTTACTTCCGATGCTTTATCCATAGTGGCTGCCAAATAGGCTCCGGCGTACTGAGAAAGTTTTGTGAGATCATCGGAAGGGTTAAATTCTTCCTTCCACACCACATTAGCCATCTCTGTTTGTGCTGGTAAAAGGGAAGATTGATCAAGTCTTCTCCTTTTCCTCTGCCTTTTAACTACAGCCCTGTGTTTGGGACTGTAAAAGACATCTAATGGTGGTATGTCTTCTATCTGCAAAACAATTTGATCGGATGGATCCTTAGGAATTATTTCCACATCTTTGCTGATTGGTGGGCCGCTGGTCCCTTCAATTGGAACCGTAGTTGTCACTGTCTCTTGACCAAATGTTACTTAAGGTGTGCTGAAACCTTGATAACTTTCAAGATTACTTATAATGGAGTCAAATTGTTGCCATTCTTTGAGAAGTTTGGGATCAATCTGAGTATCTAAATCAATATATTCATTGTCCTGTTTCTTTTCTTTCTCCTGCTCTGTCTCTTGTTCTGGTTCTTTTCCCTTTTCGGGAATTTTCTTTGTAGCAGGAGATTTGTCAATAATTTGTTGTTCAGGCTCGCTTGACTGAGTTGTTGGTGTAGTAGCTAATAAGTCTAGAGGCAGAGTTTGCAACCTCTGTTCTCTGAGCCTATTGAATTCTACCAGCCCTTCATCTTTATATTTCATTTTGGCCAATGTCTTTACCTGAAATAAGGATTCTGCTGAAGAAAACAGGTCATCAAATTCATCTTTTTCATGGTCAAACTTTGTAAGTTTGGCTTGTTCAAGCACATTATAGGAAATTTTCCTTGGATCAAATTGCCTGTTAGGGATGGTTGCAAGATTGAGCATGTTCATTTTTCCTACCTCCTTTTCCACATGTTTGTAATCATGTAGAGTATAAACACCGCATCTCAAAGGAAATGTAGGTCATAACTGCTTTTTAGAGTTCCTCAGAGTTTTGGATGTTCCTGCTGTAGTTATTTGGTAGGCCAGTTCTCGAGCTAACAGCTTATCAGGTATATACAAAGGAAGGACATGGGGTCTTGTGAGGCTACCATAAACCCTTATATATGTGAACTTGTCCTCCCCGAACCAATTCCCTACAGCAATCAAATCAATCTCTACTTCCTCGGAAATCCTTGGGGCAGGTTTATCAAAAATGGCATAATAGATAGGTAACATGAAACCATTACAGATTTGGTACAAGTGGTCTTTATAGTGTGCCTTCCATAACATTTGATGATAAATGTGGATTGGTTTAGGGTCTTGTGACGTCCATCTCCACCCAAGTACCGGGTATTCGGAATTAAAGCAAAGAATATCCATGACATAAGCACTGTAATAGAAAGGGGGAATGGTCCTGGTGGTTTTACGTGAATTTGATCTAAAATCAAGAATTGCAGAGGCTAATTTATCGGACAATATGTTTTCCCAATCCATTACATAACTATTAACCGCCGCTTCCATTAAAGGAACCATTTCAATAGTAAACTTTGTAGAATCATGCATTCCCCACATTCTACACATCATTGCCCCAGCATAACAGTAAGGAGATGATAATGAATCCACGGAGTACTTACCCGATGATTCATATTTGTGTTTTGTGGGATTCTATATCCATTGCTTAATTGGGGCCGATTCAGTCTTGTTCTCTGCTGCGAATTTCTCCAGAAAGGCTTTGTTGTATTTCTTTTCAGGTTCAGGAAAATGATACATCTTCCTTAGGTCATCAGGCTGAAATGAACCAAAAATTCTTCCATCAACTGTGCGAAACGTTCTATTTGAAACTGGGATTTCTTCAACCACCCATCTGACTACATCAGTGTATGGAAGAACTTTCTCCCGTGCTGCTATCCTGTGCAAATATGAGTCGGCTAAATCTTTCAGGGAAGCTTCTGATTTATTAGTTGAATCTGCAGTAGCTTCTTCCGACACTTCCTCGGGCTCCTCTGCTTCAATTAAATTGTAGATACTTTGCCAACTTGTATTTCCAAGGCCAAGACACGTAGTGTCTAAGATTAAACCCTTTTTACTTGGTCCTGGATCACTGGTGGGCTGCACTGTTGCTGTAGGAGCTGCTGCTGCCGCGGATCTCTTGGATTTCTTTCCCATTTGTTTCAAATTTGTTATTTCGGTGAAGTTCTGCGCAAGGAATGAAAACAACGTGATACAGAGAATAGGAAGTATGAGCCAATATGAAAGAATTATATCAATTGGCATATACTAAAGGATTATAGTGAAACTGCCACAGACACAATCTAAAGGAAAATCTCGCCACAACTACTTCATTAATTGGCCGTTTAACCTGTCAATCATGGTAAAGGATTTTTTAAAATACCCATTATGTTGTCTATATGATGAATGATCCATTCAAGCGTGGCTTATATTCTTTGGCATATAATCAAAAGTAAATCGCAATCGGTGATTAATAATGTGAACAAAAAAGCTTCAATATTTGCCCCAAAATATCTTTCGATTTCCGAAAGGTGATACAATGCATGCAAACCTTTTAATTACGTTTTCGAAACACACGCCTTGATTTAACGTATCGCAATCAGGGATGGATTCGGGTCTTATTACTTGTATCATTGTGACTTCGCCGATCGCCGATTGTGATATGCCTTTTCGCATCGGAAGATTTGAATGTGTCATTAAACATGCGTTGGGTTGCTACTGCCTATTGCTGATAGCGATATCACATCGGAGAAATGAAGAAGGGTCTTTTATTACTTGTTATTCGCCTTTCCCGATATCCGATAGTTATTTGCTTTTCGGATCGGAGTAAGTCAATGGGTGCTTATATATGTTTTCCTTATTGTTGCGATATGTGATCTTGCGATCGCTTTATCACAATAACAAAGAGCTTTGTATTTATTTAAAAGAACAACTTTATTTCTATTCAAAAAGGTTTATTTTTTAAAAATACACCTTTTTTATTAGGGTTTTTCTAATGATGGTTAATACCACTCTTTTCACACATCTAAGTTTAAAAGGGACACATTTCATATTGAGATTTTTTTTTAAAGTAAAATAATATGAAATGGAGGGTTGTTGTACAGCACAACAATTGGCGATTCACTGGGTGAAACAGTTATCTCTGAGAAATGTTAAAATACTTAATATTTCTTCATCCAGAAATCTCATCTAATAGGAGAATTCTAATATAACTATGTATTTATAAATCCTGAATAAAATAATAACTATTCCTGCTATTTTCTTCTCTTGTTAAAATTAAATACATTCTAAATTTTAAATTAGCCTTAAATGGTTGATGATGATAAAAGAGGAAACTTTTCCAACTTAGCTTTATAATGACTCCTTTGTCATAGGTAGAGCCTCTGCTGCCAGCAAACGTCTATAGTCTCGATAGGGATACCTTTTAACCATTTGATCATTCATTATTCCATCCATTTCAGAGTACAATAAAAAAGAATGAATTCAAAAATACGTCTTCGTATTTTTGTTTTAATTTCTCTTTTTCCTGATTTTCTAAGATAAAAAGCCATTATCCTGGTTTGGTGGCTATCTGTTTGACAATGCCATTCACTGGTTGTAATTTAACTGAACAAGCTGGCTCGTGATGAGATCCCTTGTCTTATAATTATAAGCCATTACCGTGTTGATATGCATTATTGGTAATGTCAGTTGAAATATTCCCCTAATGATCATGGTAAGCAGACCTGTAATAAGACCTCTTATCTTTATATCATACATATTTTAGAATTTCACTCTGAGTAATTATAAACTTTGATGAATGGGATGAACAATTTTCTCCCTAAGAGAACATGGATGACAGGGTAGGAGTTGAAGATGCTAAGATTGAATCAGTTTCAATTTTGTATTGATAACCGTTCTCGGGCTACTAAAAAACATTAAAATGATTTATAGTACTTCTAAATCTTGAGAAGATTTCACAAAAATAAAATGGGGTTTCAGAGTTTAAATATACCTAATTTTCTAGAAATTTTCCCTTCGTTTAAGGCTTCCAATTTTAAAAGTAAATATCAGAACTATTTCTTTTGAGAAACTTTTTTCAATATAGCAAAGACCAATGGAAGGCTTATTACAACTTTATTTTCCAAAATCCTAAAAAAAATAAGTTATGCACACAAATTTTGCTGGAAATTGAATATTTACAAAGGCAGAAGGGGTTACCTCCTCAATTGAAGAATTTTTTCAAGATAAGGCCGTTAACAGGAGGAGAATCTCTCTTTCCTAATAGATCTTTCAATACGAAAGTAGAAGGGCCTATCTTCTCATTGATTTGAAATGGTCCGAGCCACATTTTCTAGAACTTAGTGTGTTTTCCTTTATCCTCATGGGTTTTGTCCCATTTCAAAACTAGATCACCAACTTGTAATTGCTTTGGACTGGTTGAAGTTGTATCAAAATATGACTTGATAATTTACTGATGTTTTGCATGTATAATTCTGGCTTTTTCCCTTTCTTCTTCTAGTTTTAAAATTTGATCATGTCTTAGTTGAATATGAGATGAGGGATTTTCTTCAATAAACTGCACTAAAACTAGGGATGGAAGTACTAAATTGCCTGGTATGACAGCTTCCTTTCCATATACTAGATTAAATGGAGAAGTACCTATAGAGGTCTTCTGTGTTATTCTATCAGCCCATAGTGCGAATATCAAAGATTTATGCCACTTTTTATAATTCTGCTCAATAGTTCTCTTAATGATTTTGATAAGATTTTTATTGGTAGATTCTGCTAAGCCATTACCCTGAGGGTAATAATTTGCAGAATACTTCAATTTAAATCCCCTTTTGATAGCAAACTCAAATATAGAATTTCCATAGAAATAAGATGCGTTATCAAAAACAAGAGCGTTTGGGACACCAAACCTAGTAATAATGAATTGATCTATGAATTCCATGATTGCCTTAGAGTTTGTTATTTTCAAAGGAATTGCTTCAACCCATTTAGTGAATTAATCAGTGGCAGTAAGGATATACTTATGCTGTTTGGAAGAATGTGGAGAAATTTCCCCAATGATGTCCAATCCCCATTGTTCAAATGGTTGCTCAATGTTAACTGGTTACAAAGGGAAGGCTGGCTTCCTTTGTCTTTCACTGGAGGTTTGACAACTTTGGCATTTCCTTATGTATTCATGAGTATCTCTGAATAGGGTGGGCCAATAATATCCAGCATGAATAATTTTGTGAGTTGTTGTATCGGCTCCAAAATGTCCTCCTGCCGGTCCGTCATGTAGCTCCCGCAAAACCTTTTGCGCTTCAGGTTTTTCTAAGCATCTTAATAAAATTGAATCATAATTTTGCCTAAACAATACATCATCTACAATTATGAAGTTTTTTGCTTTCAATCTAATGGCATGTTTGTTTTTATAGGAAAGATTAGAAGGAGCATATCCATTTTTTAAATAGAAAATGAGGTCTGCATATTGTGATTCAGGATCTGTGATACTTCTCTAATTTATTTCTTGAGTATCTTCTGTACTTTCAGGTTCCTGAATATTGGATGCTCCTGCTAACAACCTGCAAAAACCTTGGCCTTTGACAATCTTTGTTGGCTTGATTTCTAAGTCATATTCTTGTAATGTTGTCACCCAATTTGCTCTCTTTTCTCCTAATTCCCTTTGAACCAGTAATTGTCTTATTGCTAAAAAATGAACTATAACTTTTGTGTGAGCTTTTAAGAGAAATGGTATATAGTGTTTTATGGCTTTGTACACAGCAAAGGCTTGTTTTTCAACTTCCGAGTAATTAAGTTCAGCACCTTGAAGATTTGAGCTATAAAATGAGATTGGTGCTTCCAAGTTTTGATCATTAATATGGGTCAACACTGCTGCATAAGATGAAGCAGATGCAAGGGTATATGACATGAAATGATTTGAAAAATTGGGAGTGCTTAAAGCAGGAGCATTTATGATTGATTTTTTGATAGCATCAAATGCCTCTTTCTCTGCAGGCCCCCATTTAAACACCGAATTTTTCTTGATCATTGTTTGCAAGGGAAAAATAATTTGGGAAAAATCTGGGACAAATCTTTTGACAAAGTTAATTTGACCTAAAAATGACTGCATGGACTTTTTATTATGAGGGAATGGAATATCATAAATCTCTTTAATTTTATTTGGATCAATGTAAATACCGTATTTTGAAACAATGAAGCCCAAAAGCTTTCCTTCATTAAGAGCAAAAAAGGACTTCTTTGGATTAAGCGAGATACCATACCTTTTGCAGCGTTCAAAGATTTGTTTCAAATCATGTAAATGATCAGATCTTTTCTTGGAAAATACAATAATACCATCTAAATAAACAACTACTGATTTATTGATCAAACCTTTCAATGCTATATCCATTGCTCTTTGGAATGTAGCTCCAGCATTGATAAGTCCAAAAGGCATTTTTTGGTAAGCATAACTTCCCCACTTGGTTCTAGAGGTAGTTTTAAGCCTGTCATCAGGATGGACCAAAATTTGGCTATATTCTAAGAAACCATCTAAAAAAGGCATTAACTCAGAACCAGCTATCGAATGGAGTGTCTGCACCATGGTAGGTAAAGGGAAGTTATCTTTTTGGCTTGCCTTGTTAAGATTTCTGAAATCGATACAAATCCTAATGTCGCCATTCTTCTTCCTAACTGGCACCATATTGGAGACCCAGTTCGAATGTCTAACAGGAAAAATTATCTTAGCCTTTAAGAGTTTATTTAGCTCAGCCTTTATTTGACTCTCAAGGTTAGGATGAATCTTCCTTAACTTCTGTTGCACTGGTTTTTGTTCAGAGAGCATTGGAATAGTATGTTGAATGATTGATGTATCATATGTTTTCAAATCATCATATTTCCAAGTGAAGACATATTTATTCTTACGCAATAATCTAATGAATGCTATTCTTTCTTCTGAAGAAAGTCCTAATCCCAAATTGATGTTTTGAGGATTTTCCTCAGTACCTAGGTTTATCAATTAAAATCTCAAAGTCGAACTCTGAAGCTTAGAATTGGTCACCTGTTTAAACCTGTCTTTGATATCAAAAAGATCTTCGAGCTTGACGACTGGTTTAGGTATTGAGTTTTCCTCTTGTTTTTCCTTCATTTGAAGGTCATTATCACTTTCATCGATGATTTGATCATCATAGGACTTGTCAGAAGTCAAGAAATTTAAAATGTCTTCGTCGTGATTAAACACTCGCCAATTGGTGACATTATGAGGGATTGATGGTCTAAAAATTAACTCTACCAAAAATCTATCTACGCTGTAATCTTCATATGGAAGGAGCTTGGAGGCAACATTAGCTAGTAGGTTGGCTGCTGCATTCTGGGACCTAGGGATGGGAGAAATATTGAATGCTAAAAATTGAGATATGAGTTCCTGCAACAAAGACTGATAGTGTTTGAGATGGCTAGAAAGGCAATGAATTGTATTTCTAACTTGTTTTATAACAATTTCTAAATCACCGAACACTCTGAAATATTGAACCTTGAGACCACTTGCTTTGTAGAGTCCTTGAACTAAGGCCTCATATTCAGTTTTATTATTTGTGTATTCAAATTCCAAACTGCATGATAACATGGTTTTTTCTCCCTCAGGACAAACTAAAATACATCCTGCTCCTGCACCTTCACTAGACTTAGACCCATCAAAATATAGTGACCAAAATAAAGAATTATCAACTATTTTATTTACAGTTTCTTCAGTAACATTAACACATCTTGATCTATCTGTTTGTGAAAAAATTTCAATTTGAGATGTGAAATTATTAACTAAGAAAGGAGATGGTTGGGCAATGAAATTGCCAAAGAATGATTCGGATGAGTAATTCCCCAAAATATTGTTATCGAATGTTATTGGTTGATTTTCTTGTTCAAATTCAGTAACAGTATGGGTCATGTGTTTCTCTCGATCGATCTTGATCTGATTTGGCTTTCCTTTATAAGGTAGCCACATATGGGACCAATCAGTAGAAATATAACCATGGAGTTTCTCTGACCAGTCTCTACTCAAAATCAAACCATAAAATTCAGGTATATCAGCAATTAAAATATCAATTCTTTGAACCACTTTGGGATCAGCTGATAACCTGATAGTTACTGAGTTGATTTCTCCTAAAACTTGGACTTTAGTTCTATCCAACTGTACAATGTGACTTGCAGACTTTTGGGGTTCAATGTTCAGTTTTAAACAAACTGAAGCTGGCATAATATTAGAGGAAGCCCCTGAATCAATCAAACAGTTGTGTAGATTTCTATTATAGATCTCATAGCTTAAGAGGAAAGGAGGAGTATGAGAATTTGATCTATCCCCAATTAAAATAGCATCAGTAGCTTCTACTCTACCAGGAGGTGGTTGGCCTGACTCATTAGCAGCTTTGGACAATACAGCATTAGCAAGAGGAGAAGAAGGTATAGTATTTAACTCCTTAAGAAGTAATTTTTGTTGATGTTTGAGTTTACTAAGGTCAAACATAGTAATATTTGCCTTTGTCTTCTTCATGTCTTTGATAATATTTTAGTCCATATAATATGTAACTACTAATGTCTTTGATGTTGAAGGTGGATTTGAAGATGATGGCTGATTTTGGGATGGTATCGTCGCAACTTTCCTTGTGGGAACCTTTTCTTTGGTAGTAGTGGTACCTGCATTCCTTTTCTTCGAAGTTGTCTGAACAGGTTCAGGAGTGCCCTTACTCCTGGTAGTCACAGGGAAAGCTTCCTGTTCATTTTCAGTATCGGAATTAGGTAAAATAAAGTCCCACATCCCATGACATTCTACAGTCTCTTCTTCTTCAGGTTCTGTGGATGACAAGACTGTTTCATCTTCTTCTTCCTCTTCAGGATCTGAATCTGCATTGGATATAGCATTTGGTGGTTTTGATTCAGGTTTCTTAAAATTTCTAAATGGCCTTTTTGTTGAAGTTTCAGCTACTTGCTTCTTGATTTCAACCATTTCATTTGACATAGTCTTGAGAACTTTCTGAAGACCCTCCATATCATATGGATCTTTAGGGGTTTTCCTCTTTGAATCATCCTTGAAAGAAACTTTTTTGGATTTTCTATCTTCAAGAGCAACTTTATTTTCTAAAGAAATAATGCGTTTTTCTACGACAAGCGCCTCTTTCATGTTTTCAGCTAAAGTTGGTTTGCAGCCCTGTCTACGAAAATAGCTATATTTGAAGGTAGGGTTGTTATATACCATTTGCTTCTGATTTGCTCGCTTGGTTTAGAGGTGGTTGGAATTTTATTTAAGAGTTTATTAAATCACGAGTTGAAATCCTTTATAGGTTCTTTAGATTCTATTCTAAGATTGGAGAGATCATTAATTAATGTCGCTAAGGATCTGTCATCGCCATACTTAGTCAGAAACTGTTCTTGAAAAATGTTACAACTGGTAATGGATCCAGAGGTCAAGGAAAAATACCAAGACCCAGTTGATCCTTATAAGGTATAAGGGAAAAACCTAACAACAACATCTTCCTCTGTCACTCCTTTTAAATTAAATGATAACATGAAATTGTTAATATTTTCTTCGACTTGTGTTCCAACATCTGGATTAAATTTCGGCAACCATTTTTTAGGAGAATCTGGCAATGGGTGTAATGGTGCAGGCATAGTGACCGCACCAGGACTACTCCATGGATTCTGAGCCATTGTAAAATTAATAGTAGATGATATTGTCGATGAAATTCCAGATGTTTGGAAAGGAGTTGATATTGAGATTTGAGGCGGTTGGCATGTTGAAGTTCCCGATCTCTGTTCAACAACGATGTGTAATGGAGGAGTGCATGGTTGACTTCGCACTGGAGAAGATGTGATGGAGGACGGTGATGAGAAAGTCTCACTGTCATATCCTTCAGTATTCTTTTTTTCCCTTTTCCTTTTGGGTAAAGGCAACTCAGTAGGTTCAATACCGAGCTTTCCGCTCGGAAGTCTGGTGAGAGGGTGAGGTGGATTCAATTGCGAAGTCTCACTGCCTTGGGATACCTTAGATTTTTGTGGTGAAATCAAAAAGCCTTGAAGTTTATGGATGAGAGACTGAAATTTAGGAGACTCAGGACTTAATTGTTCAGGGTTATTTTGGGTTTGAGCAGTGGTGGTTGATTCCTCTTTTTCTCGTTTGAATAATGGTGTTCTAGCATGCAAACGAGAGGTCCGAGGTGAGGTGGAGGGAGATTTACTCTTAGAATGGGTTATAGGTTTGCGGTTGCTCACCATTCACAGTTCATGCCCTCCTTCTAGTGCTAAAAATGATGATGCCTCGAAAATCACTGCAACAACATCGAGGAAAACCACCCGGTCTGGACCTTAAAGGCAGCTCCTTTTCCGTTTGGTGTGGTGGCTCCGACTGGAAATAATGGGACCAGTTTCCCAATGATTGGTAGATAGGATGGATAAGTGGTTGATTTTCTAATATCTAATGATAATGGATGAATGATTTAATCTAAAAAGTAAAATTATAAACAACTAATCTATCCCGGGAAATTTCTGCTTTAGTGTAACTTTTGATGGTCTTTATCCACAAACAGGCATATAGATGACTCTATCAATAAACAAAGATATTTATTTGTATGATAATTACTTTGTTCAAGTAGTTGAACAAAGTAATCATTAAAACATTATTACACTATTCTTCATATATCATTGACACAGATATGATTGAAAGAATAACATTCCTTAAACATTCAATAGTGATAAGCATAAGGACTGCTGTTAAAACACACACACACACACACACACACACACACACACACACACATATATATATATCCAATGATAGCAAGACTAAATAAATGTCGATTCACATGAAATAATGAAACAAGAGCATAGATAATAGTACCATATGTTATTTGGATTACTCCCGATATTAATCGCATTCAAATTCCTTCTTCTAAATTAGAAACACTTCCACAAAAGGCAATAGTGCACATCTCATCAAAGCTTTCTTCGTTAAAATTCAGAATACTGGCCCAGTCTTCATAAAAAATATATCAGAAGCACAATAGTGTGACTTACTGATTTGAGTTCATACAAAAACTGAGGACCCTTTCCAAAACAATGAAAGGGTCTATAAATACTATCTAAGCTAACTAATTATGAAATAAAAAATGCTACTAAGTGGCATAACCAAATCATGAAAATCTCCTCAAAATAGGGTTGTTTGCAGTCGGTAGCATGGTTCACTATTCCGGTCGATTATCTTTTGGCTTAAGCTGGCAGATAGCAAGCATTGGTTGCAATTCTGGAGGGTGACTCAGACGAGAATGCAGCTGAGCTGAATATGTGGCATCGTGGATTTCGGGAATCATATAACCGATTGCATCGGTTAAACATTTGAGTGCTGCCCTCTGACTGTATGGTTTAACTAAGAATAACCAAAAGGTATCCCAAGTTAAACTTTGGATGCCTGCGATTAATCTTCCATTTTTCTCCAATTCTTGATTGCATGTTTGTTCCAATTCTTTGGCTGACGGGAGTTTACCTGGAGTGCACTGTGAAATCAAGTTAGACAGATAAAGAGTGTCATTGATTAACTCAACTAAATTACTGGTTGATAATCTGCATCTTGAGGTTTCTCTTTCTGCCTTCATCAACTATGACTGCCATTCTAGGAAAAGGATTTCTTTGTGTGACTCTAGAATTTTAGGCACGTTCGTAGCTTGTCCTTCACTGGTTTCTTGCAAAACGAGAAAATTAGTTAAAGTCTCCTCGGCCTGTTCCAAATTCTGCCTGGCATCGACTGCTTTGTCAATTATTGATGAAGTAATCTCATAGAGGGGTTCAACCAGGGAGATATTATGACATAGCAACTTTAGCTATGTAATCAATGCTTTATTGATCTGGAGAGCTTCGGACCTGAAATCTGCTGGTTGGGGAAGGCTCTTGAACTTTTCTACTTGGTGTGACAGTTGAGCGATTTGCTCATCTTTCATCTTACTTATTTGTTCATTCATCGCCTTCAACTTGGCCAATGCTTCGGATAATTCTTTTTGTTTCTGTACAGTGCCTAGATCTATCCTCTGCTTCTCCTTGAGCAATTGCTCATTTAATTGATTGTTTACCTGCTGCTGTGTTGATAGTTGTTGTTCTAACTGTTCTATTTTTCGCTGTGCTTCGGACACCTGTGACTGCAATGAGACAATTGTTTGGTCTTTTTCCTTAAGTAGATTACTTACTTCTGATGCTTTATCCATAGTGGCTGCCGAATAAGCTCCAGCGTACTGAGAAAGTTTTGTGAGATCATCAGAAGGGTTAAATTCTTCCTTCCACTCCACATTAGCCATCTCTATTTGTGCTGGTAAAAGTGAAGATTGATCAAGTCTTCTCCTTTTCCTCTGCCTTTTTATTACAGCCCTATGTTTGGGACTATAAAAGACATCTAATGGTGGTATGTCTTCTATCTACAAAACAATTTGATCGGATGGATCCGTAGGGATTGTTGAGTCTTGAAAATGTCATTCATTTGCATTACACTTTCGCTATTATGTCCATTATATCACCTCCATTTCACCTCCATTTCACTACTATGTCACCACATTCATCCCACTTTCATTATCATTGGGCTACCTTTATGTTTTTCCAATATTTATTATTTCTAAGCCTTTTAAGTGAATTTGTGGTTAAACATTAGAAAATAATGTGCATATGCTTATACCTAACAAATGGGTTGAGTTTGTTGACATGTGTAGGTTGAAAGGAGGCTTCTAGAAGACCCTTATGTGGCACTCTAAGGCCAAATTCGAATTTGGTTGAAAAGAATCATGGAATCATGAGGATATGTGTCACATCTCCTAATTGTATTGTAACTCTAAAAGACATGTGTCTTAACAGTTCCTATTTTGATTAGGACTCTAGAGGTAGAGGGAGATATTCATGGATTATCATTAATGAGATGGCTCTCATCTTTTTGTATAAATAGGAGGTCTCTCTCCTTTATTAGTTAGTCTCTCTTTAGTCTTTCCTTTAGTCTTTTCTTAGTCCTTTTAGCTTGTTAGTCTCATGGCTTTTGAAAGCTTTTGTACTTTGCACTTTTGAAGAAATTGAATAAAGCTTTGATGTTCTCAACATGGAAGGAGATGTGAAGTAGATGTCATGGAGCATATTAGGATGTAAGTAGATTAGATTTCATTTTGTAAATATTGCTTTGTAGAATGTAAGGTAGATTAGATTTTCATTCATGCAATTTTAAGTTTGCTTTGATTTCATAGGTAGAAGGGGGCCCCTACCTTGTACAGTTTGAATTATTGCATTTTATTTTCTCCCGGGATTTGTTTTTATGTTTATGTATTTGCTTTACAAACTAATGGTATTTGAAGTTGACAGGTTCAAGCTGCTGCCTTTGTTTTTATAGCTAATTTTTAATTTTATTTCTCAAAGAGCTGCTAACACATAAATGATCTTCATCATAAATTGTTATATTTTAAGATCAAAATATCACTAACTTGCAGCTGGCTTTGAGTGCTTTTCAGACTGTTCTTTCACTACTTTCTAACCATACTTTGCATAGTACATATGGCTGAAGTAGAGAGTTAGAAAGAGAAAAATATTATTACTAGTCTTTAAAGTAGATTTTTGGTTTTAAGTGCTTCTTAGACTAATCTTTCACTACTTTCTAATCATACTTTGCATAGTACATATGGCTGAAGTAGAGAATTAGAAAGAGCAAAATATTATCATTAGTCTTTAAAGCAGATTTTTCTCACTTTTCTAATTCAACTTAAGCTACTTTCTATCCGTGCTTTACACAGTACATGTGCTTAGAAGCATCGAGTTAGAGAGAGATAATCTTTATCTTTGGTTTTAAAAGTGACTTTCTTTTCTTTTATTAGCCGCAGCATGAATGGTGTCTAGTGCCATTGGAAGTGGTCATTTACTTTCAAGTCATTTCAAGTTCTTTGCTTTCAGTTTCATTTCAAGTTATTTCTTTCAAGCTCTTTCTTTGCAAGTTTAAAGTTTGATTACTTTCTAGACTTATTTCTAACTACTTCTTAATCGTGCTTTACACAGCACATGTGTTTGAAGCAGAGTTTTAGGAAGAGTTTAACATTATAACTGGTCTTTAAAGTGGTTTTTCTTACTTGTCACCTTAGAGCTTGATTACTTTTTGGACTTATTTCTGACTACTTCTTAATCGTGCTTTACACAGCACATGTGTTTGAAGCAGAGTTTTAGGAAGAGTTGAACATAAACTATAAAACAACGAAGTAAGAGAAAGGTTAACTAAGCACATATAGTGCACCACACTTCATCAGTTTACGATACCCGGATTGATAATTTATGTAGAGCAATTTAAGACGTGGCCATGCCTTCACAAATCCGCACCCAAGGTACATAAAACCTCGTATCCGCGGAGCGCAGGGAGAGGAGGAGGAGCCAACAAATTTTCCAATAAATTCTATTATTTTATTATAGAGGTGAAACCATGATGGTACGCATTCCAATATAGAGAATCTTTAGAAGAGAATATTCCTTAATCCTAAGAGATTCGATGGGAGGTAAATTTTCATTTTGTCATAATGATATGAAGTTTACAATCATTTTAACTAGAATTTCATAGGGAAAACGATGGTGAAATCATAATCACCACCTAAGCATCATATTTTCATATTCCTAGCAGAGAGAAATCTTGAGGGAATCTTCCAAATTCCTTGGAGGCTGAAATTCGCTAGAGTCAGAATGTAGCCAACTTTATACTCAAAAGTCTCAAAATCTTGCAATGATCATGATGGCGAGATCAAATTTGTGATATGAGCAACGGATCTCTAATCATCCCATGGAGCATAATCTTTGGAGAATCTAGGGGGAATCTAAAAGATTCCTACAGGCCCAGATCTTGACAATGTCAGAATTTGACAAATGGATAGTCGATTTTACATCTCTTCAAGACAAAAATTCAGTGGTGTAGTTAATTTTTGTAGTTGAGCCTTCCATTTTTTAGTAAAATTCAGAGGTGAAGGTACATGAATGAGTCATGTCATGTTTTCCTTCATAATTTCTAAGATGATGTATTATGTTTTGAGATCCTTGTTTGATGTTATGTTGTGGGATCGATTTTGCCACATTATGTGATATGTATTTAGCTTTTCATGCTATGTATTGTTGTGGAGTCCCCTATGTAACTATGTTGAAGGGATTCTCATTGCCTCATTGTGTGAGATCATTTTAGTTTGTCATGCTGAGAGGAAGCCTTCTTGAGTGAGAATTCTTGTAAGAGGAACGTCTCGTGGAGAGACAAGCCACTCTTATTTGAGGGCATATGACCTTGCTATGACAAAGTGTTTTCCATGTACATCATCATCATTTCCAACATTATATTAAGTGACCAACACCACCTTAACACCAGGCCCGGATACGTAGTCCACACTGGACGAACTTCGTTATCAAATGTGTCATGTTCATGATTTTCTGATCTTTTCATGTTTCCTCTTGTTTAAGAATGCACATGTGGTTCTTTATGCTCTTTTAAATGCAATTCTAACAATATCAAAGGAGTAAAATATCTTGGTTAATTCCGGAAGCTGAAGGAACCCGGATCAAGTTTGGTATCGTAGCGATCTTCTCATTGGTGAGAATTGTGAGCGTGAACAATTGAACGTGAAGCAATAGAGGATGACAAAGAAATGTATGAGGCCTTGCTCAAGATGTCCAAAATGGTGGACATGATTGACGAAGCTTATGAGGAACGAGAGAAAGAAAGAGCAGAGAATGATGCTCCATCCACACCTTCCAGTGTACATTCATCACCTTCAACATCTTCTCATCATTTGAATAAGGATATCAACTAGAACCTTCAAGAAAATAATGTTGAATTGAAGATGCTTCTACGAGAAGAAGCATTGATTGTAGTCTCATTTGCGAGCCGCAGAAGAGGCCTTGGAAGAATTGAAGCGCAACAACGACAGTCTTCAAGCAGAGTATGTTGAATTAAGGAGGCTTCTACAAGAAGAGAAAGAGGAGAAGAAGAGATTACAACTTCAGCTACAAGCCATGGTAGAGGCCTTGGAGAAGTTGAAGAACAACGAAGGCTTAGAGAAGCCCTCATCACCTGTTTCAAAATCAATAGTGGAGGTAAACAATGTTGATTGTTCTTTAGTTTCATCTTCACATGATTTTATTTCTGTTGGAAATGTGGAGGTATCGATTACAAGAACTGGCATGAGACTCCTTACCAAGATGGGGTACAAAGGAGGAGGACTTGGTGTTAATGGCCAAGGCATGACTCAACCATTGGAGGTTGTGCAAAGACCTTGATTTGCAGGTTTGGGATACACTGAAGGAGAATGCTCAAAGGTGTCAGAATCTTCCATGACATTGTTGAAATCGTCGAGGAAAGAGAATGATGGGAACACATCACCATCATCCCATGGTAGTGCCCATTGTAGGGAAAGAACTGAGGCAAGCTCTCATCGCCATAATTACACCAAAGACAGCCAAGAAAGGTATAACAAGTCTCAATATTCTAATGTTCATTTTGATTACAATCATGTTTCTAATAATGAATAGAAACCATGGCATAAAAAAACATGTAATTTTCGTGGTTTACATAACCATGTATTTGTTGAGTGCTAGAAGAGAATGGCAGCACGAAAGAGGATGATGCATGAAAGGACTTCTCCACAACAAGGAAAGAACCAAGTTAAGAAGATCTGGAGGAAGAAGACTTATTGTAGTCATTGCAACAGAGGTGGTCATCAAATAGCCACGTGTTGGAGGCTCCATCTAGAGCAGCGTCATAAGGACAAAGCATCTGTGCATGAACCAACTGAAAAAGTTGATCGACAAGCGAATCCACCACAGGGAGATGACCTATTCACTTTGATAAGTGAGAAATGGTTTTTATAGATGTGTTAGCTTGTCATGGCCTTATTTTTTTAAATCATGTGTTGCATTTTACATTGTAAAAAGTGATGATGTGTTTTCCATCACTTGTTGAAGCAACAATGATATTTTGGACTTGTTTTCATAGCTGGGGTATTATTTCCATTTTGATGTAAACTTGACCACAGAGTATGTGTTATAAACTCATGGCAGGTATGGGATGCTTGGTTCATTAGTTGTTCATGTAAATTAAGCATGTAATTTTCAAAAATGTACTACAGGTTTGCAGAGGATGTAGGTGTCGGCTCATCACTTATGGCTCCGAAGAACAAAGGTGAAGGAGAAGGAAGGGTGACCTATCAGGACACTTGTGGTGCAAACGATGTACAAAGTTGCAGATTATTTTCATGCTTTTGGAGGACCAAAATCTCCTTAGTGCGGAGGATTGATCTAGGTGGCTCCAAACACATGCAGAAGTCCAAGAGGGCTCAGAAATGGTCAAAATTCAAAGTGTTCAAATCTCAACAAACTCAACATCAGATCGAAGTGTTCGTCAACCTGATTCTAATGGTCTGAATGACACTCCAATGCGAGCTCGTATGGAGAAGTTATAGAGAGTCAAAGTTTTGATCAAAGTTAAGCAGTGGGTCAAGCTTAAATGTCCTACAATTTCACCATCAACCGAAATGGAACCTAGCACCCGAGAAACGGCGAATTTGTTGGATCCCTAAATTGCCCAGTGACCTCCAAGGTTTGAGAAATCAGCTAAATAGACATTGGTTAAATAAAATTAAAAATATATATATTATAATGAGGGGCAAGCCATATCCCCTGCCAGCCCCGTCACACAAACCAAACAAATCCATGTTAAAAATGGGCTGGCAGGTGACCAAACCTCACCACCCCTCCAAATAGACTGAAGTTCGGTCAACATTAAAATATAACTCGGTCGATGAGTAATGACCCCCACCGAGCCCCACGACATAATACAAACGTAATGGTCATTGGGTGTGCCACCTCAGGTGGACTCAGCCCACGCCACCCCTCATCGCCATCTATCAATCCAAACAAGGGCAACGAGGCTTGAACCCACCCAGCCAGTTGGTCGACCTGCCTCCCAAGTGCCCCCATGTAAAACAAAATGTGTCGTGTATGAAAATACATCCACCTTTGTATAAAAATGGAGCGGGTGGGGTTGGAACCCGACCCACCTCCACACAACCCGTGGGAGTTGCCAACGACCCAAGTGGCCACGCCTTGACAAATCCACCGCCCAGGGCACATAAAACCTCGTATCCACAGAGCGCAGGGAGAGGAGGAGGAGATGACACATTTTCCAACAAATGTTATTATTTTCTTACAGAGGCGGAACCATGATGGTACGTATTCTAAGATAAAGAATCTTTTGTAGAGAATATTCCTTGATGCTTGAAAGATTCCATTGGGAGGTAAATTTTCATTTTGTCAGAATGATATGAAGTTTACACTCATTTTAACCAAAATTTCGCAGGGAACGTGATGGTGAAATCAAAATCACCATCTCAGTAGAAGATTTTCATATTCGTAGTAGAGTAGAATCTTTGAAGAATCTTGAGGGAATCTTCCAAATTCCTTAGAAGCTGAAATTTGCCAGAGTCAAAATGCAACCAACTTTATACTCAAAAGTCTCAAAATCTCACAAGGATCATGATGGCGAGATTAGATTTCTGATTTGAGTAGTAGATCTCTAGTCAACCCATGGAGCAAAATCTTTGGAGAATCTACGGGGAATCTAAAAGATTCCTACAGGCCCAGATCTTAACAGTGTAAGAATTCGACAAATGGATAGTCAATTTTACACCTCTCAAAGACAGAAATTCGGTGGTGCAGTTATTTCTTGTAGTTGAGCCTTCCATTTTTTGGCCAACTTCAGAGTTGAAGGTACTTGAATTAGTCATGTCATTTTTTCCTTCATAAGTGTTGAGATGATGTATTATGTTTTGAGATCCCTGTTTGATGTTATGTTGTGGGATCGATTTTGCCACATTATGTGATATTTATTTCGCTTGTCATGCTATGTTTTGTTGTAGATATCCCTATGTAACTATGTTGAAGGGATGCTCATTGCCACATTGTGTGAGATCATTTTAGTTTGTCATGCTGAGAGGAAACCTTCTTGAGTGAGAATTCCCGTAAACGGAATGTCTCGTGGAGAGACAAGCCACTCTTATTTAAGGGCATATGACCTTGTTATGAAAAAGTTTTGTCCATATACATCATCATCATTTCCAACATTATATGAAGAGAACATCACCACCTTGACACCAGGTCCGGAGACGTAGTACACACTAGACGAACTTCATTATCAAATGTGTCGTGTCCATGATTTGTTGATCTTGTCATGTTTCCTCTTGTTTAGCATGCACATTTGGTTCTTTATGCTCTTTTAGATGCAATTATAACAAAATCACAGGAGTAAAAGATCTTGGTTAATTCTAGAAGCTGAAGGAACTGTATAGTCAATTTAACGTCTTAAATTGCTCTACATAAATTATCAATCCGGGTATCGTAAACTGATGAAGTGTGGTGCACCATATGTCCTTAGTTAACCTTTCTCTTACTTCGTCGTTTTTATAGTTTATGTTGTTTTTGGGGTTTTGTTCTTTGTTGGTTTTCTAAAGTGTTTAATGCAACTTAAAACATGTTATTGATGGAGTTAGTATTTAAACAAAAGTGTAAATATACAACTAGTTCAATCGAAATAAAATGCAATAATCAAATAATGAGAGAATGACTATGAGACCCAGTATCCTTGCTGCTTCAGCAAAAGGACAAGATGATTCTATCACGTCATTAGTTCATTAAAAGGCTATGTGCATCACTAATCTACAATCAACTTGAAAGCAATTTATGTACATCTAATATACATGGTGAAATAAAATGCAAAAATAAAATGACAACTATACAAGGCAGGGGCCCTCTACCACCTATGAAATCAAATGCTTAAAGGAAAATAGAGACATCAAATAAAGGACTAATGACATCGGCCCAGTATCTCTGCTGTTGATTTAAAATGAAAATGAAATCAACTTGATCTAAGTAATGTGAAATCTAAGTGACACTACATAAAGGAGACAAATCACACTACTTTAACCTTTTCTTAACCTTTTTGCCTTTCAACTAGATTTATCATGTGAGAACAGTTATGAACAAGTCAGCAATGTGAGTCTTAAAGCAAACTAAACCAAGCTGTACTAAGTGATATTTTGGCTCCAATAAAGTTGTTTGATTATGGAAAAAGAACCATCAATAGATGAACAACTTGATATCTAAGAGCAGAAAGTAAAGTGCAAGTTAAAGAAATGATACTAATGAAAATCAAACTACAGAAAAATAAAGGTCAGCAACATAGACAAGATGATCACACATGCCACTAGTCATGAAATCAAAGAAAAATTGAACACACTTGCATGAATTAAAATTGCATGAATGAAAAATCTAATCTACCTTAGATTCTACAAAGCAATATTTACAAAATGAAATCTACTCTACCTTACATTCTAATATGCTCCATGACATCTACTTCACATCTCCTTCCATGTTGAGAACATCAAAGCTTTATTCAATTTCTTCAAAAGTACAAAGTACAACAAAGTTCTTCAAAGCTTCCAAAAGCCATCAAGGAAGAACTACAAACTTAAGAACTAGGGACTAAAGACTAACAAATGAAGGAGAGAGATCTCCTATTTATACAAAAAGATGAGAGCCATCTCATTAATGATAGTCCATGAATCTCTCCCTCTCCCTCTAGAGTCCTAATCAAAATAGGAACTGATAAGACACATGTCTTTTTAGAGTTACAATACAATTAGGAGATGTGACACATATCCTCATGATCCCATGATTCTTTCCAACCAAATTCGAATTTGGCCTTATATTGCCACATAAGGGTCTTCTAGAAGTCTCCTTTCAACCTACACATGTCAACAACCTCAACCCATTTGTTAGGTATAAGCATATGCACATTATTTTCTAATGTTTAACCACAAATTCACTTAAAAGGATTAGAAATAATAAAGATTGGAAAAACATAAAGGTGGCCCAATGATAATGAAAGTGGGATGAATGTGGTGACATAGTAGTGAAATTGAGGTGAAATGGAGGTGATATAATGGACATAATAGTGAAAGTGTAATGGAAATGAATGACATTTTCAAGACTCAACATACCCCCGAACTGAAGCTATTGCATGTCCTCATGCAATATATATTACATTAACTCTTTTGATCCTTGAGCTTTGGCTTAACTTTGCATGATATCATTTGATAACTTCATATTTCTGCAAAGTGTTTCACTTGAATTGCAACATGGTTGGTTCTTGTGTTACAACCATTTTTTTTCTTCTATTTTGATCTTTGAACTTTGCATAATGATATTTTGATTATTGTTGCAAAGTATATCTTTATTGGATTACATGATGGTTGGTTCTTGTGTGACAACCATGATTTTGTTTGTATCCAATTTATCCTTTAAGCACTTTTTCAAAAGCCATTGTATGCTCATAATAGCAATGTAATAATTAATATATGTTGGAAGTATGTGAGCTCCTGAATATGATATGGACATGGCAAGATATGAATATGAATGTATTCCCCCCCCCCCACAACTGATGGTATTGGCAATTTTATGAAATGAGGAAGAGAAATGTTTTTCCAACAATTATCATTCTAGCTTTTTATGGAATTCTATGGTCAAAAGTTAGAAAATGACGTACCTTCACTTACCCTTTGGAATGGATTAGTTGTATGTGTAGTGGCTGAAAATTCTGATCATATTCTTCTTCAAGTGGCTGAACAAGAGGAGTCATGGATAGAGAGATAAGATGACTTTTATTGCTTCTACTAAAACTTGTTGAATCTACTCCAAAATGCTGAAAATAATAGTCTTCATGTCTTCAAAACTCATTGGCACAATTCCTACTATGTGAAAAGATGTTCTGATGTCGAACATAGTAGGAAATTGTTGGCTTAGTGGCCATTAATGGATGCCACTAGTCAACACGAGAACTCTCACCATTGATGACAATGAGAGTCAAGATGCCCAAACACATATTGCTAGGTACGAATGAATTTGCTGATGTCGAGTCACCTAGAAGATCTAACGAACAAGGGACATTAATGTATTACCATTGTTTGTCAGCATGAGGAATTGCCATTAAGGCATGCAAGCCTCAAGGTGTTTTTACAAAGAACTTAGACTCAAAGGACTATTGACTCAATAATTTGCATTGAAGCAGGGCTTATTTGCTGAATGAAAATGACAAGAAATGGAAGATGAAAATGGAAGATGGCAATGGAGAGTAGAAATGGCAATGGCAATAAGCATGTGAATGAGCCTCTTGCTTTTATTTGTGGTTTATGAATGGACAAAAAGAGATGGAAAGTGTATGTGAATGTAAATGGAAAATATGGAGTGGAATGAGGTGAATGGTTTATTATGAAGTATGGATGTGATGGATGGATGTGATGGAGACAATAGCATCTGAAAGTTTTTCAAGTGTTTAGATCTGATTTTGTATCAGCATATTTCCTCTTTGTTGTTGATCATCCTCTTATGAAACAAATTGGTCTCTTAGAGAGACACCATTCTCTTGTAGTCATTTTTCCTTCCTCCTAGAACCTGCAAAAAAACTAATACTTCTTCTGCAATGGAATGTAAGATTATCAAAGGAGAGAGATGGCCAATCTCTCTAGTTATGATATTTACACACAAAGCTAAGAATTTGTATTAATGAAACAAGTTCTCAAAGGAAAAATCAAAAGAATTTATACCTGATTTCGAATTAGTGCCTCAAGTTGATGTTGCTTCTTTTCAGCAATTTATTTCATTATTTGCCATTTCAAACTCAAATGATTGATTCCTCATTGTGTAGATCTTGTTGAGATCTTTCCAATGGTACTTAAATCATCAAAATCTGATTTTGTATGAAAACGTTAAGCTGATTTGAACAATGAGGTTTTTCTAGCGCGGAATCAGAGAACAGTTGCGGAATTGGACTTTAGCTGCGGAATGTGCACGGTTCTGTAGCTAAAAATCTTGGATACAAAGTTAGCCATTCATCTTTCATTATCAATCCAAAATTAATCAATACCTTCAGAAAAATGAGAAAATAACTTGTTCATTTCATTGATTCAAAATTACTATTTTTTCTTGACATGCAGCGACTCAGTGTGGCGACTTAGTGATAACACACAATTTGACTTCCCTTTGACCGGGGTCTTTTTCATCAAATTTTATGGAATGAATAGGACACCATCCATGTACCAACATTCCCCCAGCTACCCATGTGACTTGTTTTGCTTGATGACACCTACAACCTAGAGTTTAACAAAACAGCTGTGGAAAGTTGGGCTAGCTGCGGAAAGTTGGGCTGGCTGCGGAAAGTTAAGCTAACTGAAACAATCAACCATCAGTTTTACGCATATTTTGGATAAAATTCAATTCAAATCACAGATTGCATCGAAGACGAGTCAATTGTTTGAAATTAAAACAAACAGACCAACTGAGGCATTCAGTCCCTTAAAACACTATCCAATGCACGCAGAAGGGATTCATCTGTAATCCTCCACCTTTCATCACCTTCAGCATTTCTATCACCGGTTTATTGTTTGGCATTTAACTAGATTCGACTTTAGGGAGCAACAAGAATAAGCAGTCTGCATCAGTGAATCGTACATCCTTCCAACCCTTCAAGAGGCAACTACAACCTGAAGAAAGTTTCCAAAGTAAAATGGCAATAACCTGGAGTGCTCTATTTCTCCTCCTTTGGTGAAGTAAAGGCATTATGAACATGGGCTTTTTTTTGTCAGTAATATTGATGCAAGATTAATTTAGTAGGATAGCCCTAACAGGTTGCCCATATGTAGCAGAGCCATAACCACAAAATTCATGTGAAGTGGCTATAAGATGGTTACAAATGACGGCATGTCTTTCCGTGGACCTGCTACAGTGCGATAAGCATAAAGTCTCTCAACAAGAGAATCATTGCATTCATTTTCTCTGATTATTTCAACATTAAGTCCAGGCATCTTCTTGGCCAGCTCTGTGCATCCCTGTAGAGTAAGTCTGCAATCAGACATCCACTGATGAACTGTGTTTTGGCTCTTCGCTGATCAGAAAGATTCAATTTATAAGTTGCTCCACTTCTGTTCCATTTCCTCCCAACATTTAACCGGAAGTATCGAAACATGTACAGATGGGTGGCAGCGTCCTTGATGGGATTTAATGACAGAGAGTCGTGTTCAATTGGAATACGTCTCTAAATAGGTTTGAATTGAATAAGATGGAAAGCATGTAATTGGTTTTAGATGCCAGCATGCGGTTGATCCCAATTAGAATTCCTTCCCTCAGGCACGCGGAGTTGAATCACGCATTCAAACTATCAGTCAATCAATTCAAATCTAGTTTTTTTTCATGCGGCGGCAAAAAGAGGCTCCAAAGAACTGAAGATTTCTCCTAGACCGCCACAAATTTCTTCAAACGGTTTCTGGGTTATCTAATTAACCCACCTGGAAAAACAGCCCATGTTTTAGTTTTTCTAAATTTGTCTCTGTTTGGTCAAATCGAACATTTGAAGTTTGACGTTTTTCTGCTGTTTACGTTTTTCTGAGTTAACAATTCTCTGTTCTGCATTCTTTCTGAGTTGATGTTTGTATTGCTGCATTCATTTTTCTTGTTTGATCTACTATTTTGCAGGTGTATTACACAGGTTCAAAAATTACAAGAAGCTCAAAATCAGCATCAATTATATACGATATGTATGAAGAAAATAGAGAAGCGCTGCACATGAAACTGATAGGAAGGAGGCAAGTATTAACACTCCAAAGTCCTTAGGGTCTGAGACAATCATTCCCATGACATAACCCAACAAGTCCATGCATGATTGAGTGTCTAAATTTACAAAATCCTGCATTTCTTGCACCACAGCAAGATCAAACATCCATAGTCCCAAGCGAGATGCAACCACTCCTCCCATTAACATCCAAGATGATAGTTGTTGCTTTTGAACCCAAATTGAAGCCACACATGGCAACAAAATCCACCACTGAATCCAAATGGACCAAAGCCACTGAATCCAATGATCACACTTATTGCACGGGCAAGGCCCAACACATATGTTGGAATACCTCTCTATTCTAACGCTGCTGTCATCAAGGTACCAAAACTTAAGACTGTGAAGTACAGCAGAGCCAAAGAAAAACTTGCAAGTGCCACATCTTGCTGCATGTATACCAACCATCCTTATGATATAAACTCACTTCTATATGCATTTTTTTTTCTGAATTTTTGAATTTTTATTTTGCTTGGTCATACCTGCATTTTCATTTTATTGCACTAACATCTTGACTGTAAATGTGAAAAACAGAGTGGTGGCTGCGGAAACTGATTACAGCTGCGGAAACCAGTGTCAGCTGCGGAAACTTGGCACAGCAACCACTTAGCTAAATAGAGATAGTTAGGCAATCTTAATGGAAATGATTATGGGGAAATAACTTTTATTGATGAAATGGATGGCATGGAGTGAAAATGGAAATGAAATGAAGTTTATTTTTTCTTTTTTTTTTTCTTTCTTGAATCAATTGAAGTGATGAAGTTTATTTTGTCTCCTATATTTTTTCTTAACAATTCTTTTTCTGATCCTCCAGATCACACAGAGTGCAGGAGGAGAGCATACTCAAGAATTATTATTTTTCTTTTTGACTTAACAATCCTTGTTCTGATCCTCTAGATCACACAAAGTGCAAGAGGAGAGCATACTCAAGAATTATTAACTTTTTTTTTTTTTTTCCAGATGTAAGAAATAAGGTCTCCTAATTACACTTCTCCGGCAACGGCGCCAAAATGTATAGTCAATTTAACGTCTTAAATTTCTCTACATAAATTATCAATCCGGGTATCGTAAACTGATGAAGTGTGGTGCACCATATGTGCTTAGTTAACCTTTCTCTTACTTCGTCGTTTTTATAGTTTATGTTGTTTTTGGGTTTTTGTTCTTTGTTGCTTTTCTAAAGTGTTTAATGCAACTTAAAACATGTTATTGATGGAGTTAGTATTTAAACAAAAGTGTAAATATACAACTAGTTCAATCGAAATAAAATGCAATAATCAAATAATGAGAGAATGACTATGAGACCCAGTATCCTTGTTGCTTCAGCAAAAGGACAAGATGATTCTATCACGTCACTAGTTCATTAAAAGGCTATGTGCATCACTAATCTACAATCAACTTGAAAGCAATTTATGTAAAGCTAATATACATGGTGAAATAAAATGCAAAAATAAAATGACAACTATACAAGGCAGGGGCCCTCTACCACCTATGAAATCGAATGCTTAAAGGAAAATAAAGACATCAAATAAAGGACTAATGACATCGGCCCAGTATCTCTGCTACTGATTTAAAATGAAAATGAAATCAACTTAATCTAAGCAATGTGAAATCTAAGTGACATTACATAAAGGAGACAAATCACACTACTTTAACCTTTTCTTAACCTTTTTGCCTTTCAGCTAGATTTATCATGTGAGAACAGTTATGAACAAGTCAACAATGTGAGTCTTAAAGCAAACTAAACCAAGCTGTACTAAGTGATATTTTGGCTCCAATAAAGTTATTTGATTATGGAAAAAGAACCATCAATAGATGAACAACTTGATATCTAAGAGCAGAAAGTAAAGTGCAAGTTAAAGAAATGATACTAATGAAAATCAAACTACAGAAAAATAAAGGTCAGCAACATAGACAAGATGATCACACATGCCACTAGTCATGAAATCAAAGCAAAATTGAACACACTTGCATGAATTAAAATTGCATGAATGAAAAATCTAATCTACCTTACATTCTACAAAGCAATATTTACAAAATGAATTCTACTCTACCTTACATCCTAATATGCTCCATGACATCTACTTCACATCTCCTTCCATGTTGAGTACATCAAAGCTTTATTCAATTTCTTCAAAAGTACAAAGTACAACAAAGTTCTTCAAAGCTTCCAAAAGCCATCAAGGAAGAACTACAAACTTAAGAACTAGGGACTAAAGACTAACAAATGAAGGAGAGAGATCTCCTATTTATACAAAAAGATGAGAGCCATCTCATTAGTGATAGTCCATGAATCTCTCCCTCTACCTCTAGAGTCCTAATCAAAATAGGAACTGAAAAAACACATGTCTTTTTAGAGTTACAATACAATTAGGAGATGTGACACATATCCTCATGATCCCATGATTCTTTCCAACCAAATTCGAATTTGGCCTTAGAGTGCCACATAAGGGTCTTCTAGAAGTCTCCTTTCAACCTACACATGTCAACAACCTCCACCCATTTGTTAGGTATAAGCATATGCACATTATTTTCTAATGTTTAACCACAAATTCACTTAAAAGGCTTAGAAATAATAAAGATTGGAAAAACATAAAGGTGGCCCAATGATAATGAAAGTGGGATGAATGTGGTGACATAGTAGTGAAATGGAGGTGAAATGGAGGTGATATAATGGACATAATAGTGAAAGTGTAATGGAAATGAATGACATTTTCAAGACTCAACAGGAACCTAGATCAAGTAGCCACACCTTGGCTTGGTCCTTTGTTATGTGGTTTGGAGGTACCTTTTCCGTGCTTTAGATTTGGAGTTCCAAAGTCTTTCTTTTTCTATTTAAACTTTTGATCAATCTTGACAACGTACCGATACACCATGCCGAGTGAGGAAATGTCGAGGAACTCCATCTCGTCTTGGAGGTACTTGTTTAGACAGTTGTGGTACTTGAGCACCAAACACTACTCAATATCCTTGATACCCAACTTCACACGAAGGGTATGGAAAATATTTGTGAACTCTGGCACATGTTGGTCCCTTCCTTGGCGTAGTGTCATCCAATTTATGTATTTTCCTTCATAGCTCCTGACAGGGTAATATTGTTCCTTGATGGCATCTGATAAAGAATTCCAAGTTGATGCTGCTGAAAACAACGAGGGTTGACTCTCGTCCTTTTGTTCACAGTAGGTTTCCCATCAATCCTTGATGTGTGGGGCAACTTTGAGAAGTGCAAAAGTAACATCTTCCCGATTGGAAAAGTCATGAACTGAAAAATATCCTTCTAACATATTTAACCATTTATCTACAACATCTGCATCTATCATGCCTTTGAATATTTTAATATCGAAGTTAACTTGTACCTTAAAAGGAGTGGTGCCTCCAGAGTGGCCGCGGGATGAAGGTACATCTCTTGTGGTTAGACATAAAAGGATCTCGACAAAGCTATCCATCATCATGTCCCTCTGTCACTTGAGGGCTTCCTCAAGCAATATTTTGAAAGTATCTCATGCCCCCTCGTCTTTCTTTTCTTCTGCCATGGGAGTTCGTCAGGTTTTGCAAGGCTAATCTTGCAATGGTTGAACCAGATCAAGCCTTAAATCCTTACACCTTGACCTCATTTGGGAAACGTAAAGAAAAACAGAGAAAGAGAAGACTGATATGAACTTAAATAGGAACGCAACAAATTACAGATATAATCATAAACAGAGATATGTAATAGAAAAACACGTCATTTCATTAATAGAAAAATAGTGAAATATGCTTACAAACAGAATGGAAATAAGAAAGCTCAGGTGATGGTAGATTATCTCTTATAAGAGATGTGGTGGCTACATGCCTCTATACTATCTTACAATCAGGCTCAAGGGCCTATTTATTATTATAAAACATGAGAAAACCTTAAACAACAAAATCCATAACACAAGGAGATGTAACACCAAGAGTTTGTGGGACCTGTTGGGGTTAGTTGGGCAGCTAACTTCCCAAGGTCGTAACTTGGTCATATTATATTTGTTTGGAATGTACGATACCTTGTTGGAAAGTCCTTGCAGAGGAATACAGGTTTCAACACAAGCCCCTGCCTACAACTATGAGCCTGCCGTGGACCCCTAAAAAAATGCCATTTAGGGGGTCAAAATTGTTGTGGAAGTCCAGGACCTGAAAAACTACTAAAAATAGTAAATGTTGAAATGAAAAAGGAAGCATATGAAATTGACTAGGCGGTCTAGGTGGAATAGGTGAGTGGGCACTAATATCGACCTCGATCAAATTCTGACCAGACCTTTGTTACTCAGGGAAAGTAGGTCAAGGAATTGTTGAATAAACTTTGAATCGATCAGTGTAAAATTGCTTCAGTACCTATACAATAAAATGTAAAATTTCAAAATGATGATGGTTCTAAAGAGGTGGATGCTACATTGTACAGAAAACTGGTTGGAATTTTGATTTATTTGACTACAACCAGACTTGACTTAGCATATTCAGTCAGTACGTTAAGTCATTTCATGAAAAAACCTTTTGAAAATCATTGGGTGGCAGCAAAAGGTATCTTAAGGTATCTTCAAGAAACCATAAATTTTGGCATTAAATATATTGATTCTTTTGATATTAAACTAACAGGCTATTCAGAATCAGATTGGGCTGGAAACCTTAACAATAGAAGATCTATAACATGGTATACTTTCAACATTGGGTATGAGGTCATCTCTTGGAGCACTAAAAAGCAAAGTATTGTATCTTTATCATCAGCAGAAGTAGAGTATCAAGTTGTATGTGCAGCCACTTGTGAAGAAATTTGGTTGAGAAGACCTCTTCATGATGAAGGAGAAGAACAAAAGGATGCTACAGTGATTAAATGCGACAACCAAAGTTTAGTCGAGATGGAAAATAATCCGTTCTTAGAAAAACACAAAACGTATTGATACTCAGTTTCATTTTTTTAGAGAAAAGGTTCAGTCCAAAGAATTTTTTATTGAATATTGTAACACCTGTGAAAATGTTGTTGATATCTTCACCAAGCCTCTTGGGAAGACTAAATTTGAATTTTTTAGGGAGATGTTAGGTGTGCAAGTGAATCCTTTCTCCATTAAGGGGGAGAGTTGAAAATAATGGAGTAAAGTTTGTTTCATGGTTGTGTGTGTGTGTCCTAGATTAGAGTTAGTTCCTATTTTCTAGGAGATGGTTTTAATCTCCCTAAATTGAATGTAAACTTATATATTTATGATTTAATGATTAATGAGTGAGAGCGTTATGCTTGGGAGGTCTCTAGGTGTAGCTTGCTCACCTGTGAGCTACTAGTTTTCAGTGTGTAAGTTTCATTTCAGTTTGTTCTTTCCATTTTTTAACACAAACTTGATTTGTTTTTCTCAAAATCATGAACCAATCACTAATCTACAGTGAGAATGACTAATTTGTTCCTCGGTTTGATTCAATATTCAGGATTACCCGATTTGCAAAGAGCCAAATTCACAAACTTAGATCTCAGGTACAAATAGCCAGTCAGGACATAATCTCTTGCTTTGTGTGGACACACCCAATCATCCCATTGGGTGTAAGAATGTTAAACAAGATAAAACTATGAATTATTTATATCTGGATGACAATGTGGAAAGCGTTCACACAATTACTATCATTATTGCATGGATTCACAAACTTTGGCATGATCCAATGAGCATTACAAAGTATAACACCCAAATAATTGACACCCATTGATGGCCCCACGTATATAGATTTGGTCTCGAAGATGGTCAATTTGGTCTATACTAGGAAGAGGATATGATCAATAATTTATCATTCTTCAAATGTATCATTCATATACTTGCTTAAACTGCATCATTATTCAAATGCCAATAAGATACAATCTAATAATGCTGGCAAGAAAAACAAGAATCCCTCAAACGGGTTGTAGGAACCCCTCCACAAATAATTAATTGAAAAATAAGAGACCAAATAGGGTGATATTGAGTACCACCAAAGATGGAAAATGTTGGCTATGGTGAAAAGAAATCACACTGACAAGATATTTAAACCCTTAAGCCAGCGGGATGCATAGCTATAATACCACTATAATATTCCACTATGGAATTTTACTAAAAACTTTGCAATAATACCCAAACCCTCATTATGAAATCAAAAGAACCAGAAATAATATGCATTCACGGTAAAGACATTTAAATAAAAATTTACTTGTTACTAGAATTAAAACAAGTGCATACAACCAAAAACATGGAACATAAGATAATATGAAGAATGCAACCATTTATTTTATTAATAACTAGAAAAATAATACATTCCAATACAATCAATAATGAAGCCCTTTCCAATGGCATCCACGACTACTCATCAAATTGCTAAAATGAAACACTGAAGCACAGGTGTGAACCTTGAATGGATCCACCAAGGAGATATCACCATGGGGGTTTCATCCTAGGATCAATATGGAATTGACCACACCAATTTCTCTACAAAATAGACAATATGATAGAAAAAATCCAAGATGATCCAAATACCTTGCTCCTCCTCCATTTTAAAAGATTGATTGAACTCTCTCCAATCTTTTAGAAGTCTCTTTTTATTATTTTTCTGTAAAAGGAAAGGAAAATACCGTGGGAAAATACCATGGTCATATACCACGAACAAATAAGAAAAAAGAATATTACATGGTGTTCTAGTGGGGTTTCAGATTTTGGCTTGAGAGTTTTCACAATTGTTATGCATTGTAGTCATATTGGTTACCATGATTGTTTTGGGTGATGTGATATTTTTTGGCCTTTCACCATGAAGTTGGATGATGTTTATGGATGGGTTCCATTGCATTTTTTTATGGTATGGTTTTGATTTCGTTTTTCATTCTCACTATTCTCTTGAATTATTCCTTTCGGTGGTTTTAATACTAATTCTATGTTGCATTATTATATTGGTCTTGTTGACCATTGTTTGGCATGGATTGTTGTGTTGTTATTCATCATGGGTGTTCTAGTGGGGTTTCACCTTTCACCTTGGATTGGTGTTTTGAAGGATACGAGTTGTCAACTCTTGTTAGAAAGCACTAAAATGGTTACTAAGAAGCTTCCTTTTAATAGATTGATTCAGGAAATTGGATAGGATTTTAAGATGTTTTCATTTCTACACTCTACATTTTTATTTCAGAACTTGAAATGGTTTGATTTAGTTGTATTGTAATGAAGCATAGTAGGTTTTTTTAGCGTTAGATTAAAAAATTGAATCCACAAAATTCTTTGTCTAGTAGGTTATTCTACATTTATTCATGCTTTCCTTTAAGGTGATGCATTTGTGAATACATTCCTATGAAAAAAATTATAATTCGATTTATAAGTATTCCTTCTAGTGGTATCATGATTAGGGTTTCATTGTGTTTTTTTGGTATTTCGATGGGTTTTTGTTTAGTGAACTTAATGTTATCAGTCTTTTGATGCGGTTTGGCCTTTGGGATTTTGTTCTAAATGCTAAATTTAATAATGGAAAATTAAATATCTAATGAAGTGTTATGTAAACATGACTCGGGGAAAGAGTTGAGGTTTATTGTGTAAAACAATGGTGGTTTTGGGCACACGGCTTTGTGTACCCCTAGTTTTGTGTCTATGGAATTCATGTAATGAAGAATCTATTGTGACAGGTCAGTGCGGTGAGCAGTGAAGGCTCACTTGGTCGCCTAGGTCAGATTTTGGCCAAGGGACTAATGGAATTGTGTTAGCTGGGTTTTTCCCCAAAGTTAGGGTTTTCAAAAAAGGATTGAAAAAAAATACTCTTCAATTGATAATAGTAAATTAACTACACACTTCATAAAAATATGTGTTAAATAAAATATCACATTTTTAATCAAATTTATGTTAAATTAGTGGAGAGATCAATAAATCTAAAATATTACCTTAATATTCACAAATATGTCTATAAAATATCATCTTAACATTCATATGACACAAACTCGAAAATTCAAAGATCACACATATCATTGTAGAAGAATTTTTTATAGATTTAAAGAAGCTTCCAAGTATTTTATTTGTCACACTAAATAAAATGCATGCCATAGTAGAATGTTTTCTATGAAACAATTAAGATAATTAACAAAAAGAAAATGTTCTTGTAGTGTGTGTCTTGTTTATACAAACCTAAATTTATGAGTGAATTATTCAATCAGTCTAGAAACATATATTTTTGAGCCCTCAAAGAAAGGGGTCATTTCATCATTCTACTTCCTTTTAACCATTATTCAAACTGATTGCCACAAAATTAGTAGAAAAATCCAAACTTACATTAAGCACAAGCTTTCCATATCAAGCATATGGATAGATTTCATTTCATAACTCTCAAAAAGAGAAGTAGATGCACCAAACATTTAGTTCCCTTTTCTATTGTAGCCAATAGTGAGCAAAAACTAATAGTAAACACATGAATCTAAAAGTTGTTGGCATAGTAGACACTAAATAAAATGCATGCCATAGTAGAATGTTTTCTATGAAACAATTAAGATAATTAACAAAAAGAAAATGTTCTTGTAGTGTGTGTCTTGTTTATACAAACCTAAATTTATGAGTGAATTATTCAATCAGTCTAGAAACATATATTTTTGAGCCCTCAAAGAAAGGGGTCATTTCATCATTCTACTTCCTTTTAACCATTATTCAAACTGATTGCCACAAAATTAGTAGAAAAATCCAAACTTACATTAAGCACAAGCTTTCCATATCAAGCATATGGATAGATTTCATTTCATAACTCTCAAAAAGAGAAGTAGATGCACCAAACATTTAGTTCCCTTTTCTATTGTAGCCAATAGTGAGCAAAAACTAATAGTAAACACATGAATCTAAAAGTTGTTGGCATTATGTTTCTGGTATGGCTATATGTTACAGATGTTGTACTTGATGGCAACACCCATGGCAAGGCTCTCAATATGTTGAAAATTAAGAAGTACGCATGAGATCAGTTCAGAAAGTGCGTACCCGCAGGTACACCGTGAAGGGACGGCGACCTGATACGCAGGTCAGCCGTTCAGGAGGTGCGTACCCCCAGTGCACACATTTCAAGGCAAAGAAAAGCACACGTGGGGTTTCTTATGTTTAACCTTTGGTATTTAGCCGACAATATTTGTGTTACTATGGTTTTGCCTCGTGGTATTGATCCATGATTTTAGGAGGAGCTTGCCTATATAAAGCAAAGGAGATCACTTGGCTATGCACCTTTTGCAATTGAATATCTTAAGATCTGAAATATTGGGTTATGGTATTAAAAGCTTGATCTATATGAAGTTGAAAGTGAATCTGTGAAGGGTGGTCTCTCGAGCGCATGATCAGATCTGTGCATCTGAGCATCTCTGCCACTCTGGTGGACTGCCTATTCGGCCCTAATCAGAAGTATGCAGGTGTTTAACAAGAGAGCTGCGTGGGTACGCAGAGCAGAAATAGAAGATCTGCGTCGGTACGCAGAGCAAAAGAAAAGGATCTGCATGGGTACGCAGAGCAGAAATAGGAGAGCTGCGTGGGTACGCAGAGCAGAAGAAGGAGAATTGTGTGGATACGCAGGGCGACGAAGGTTCAGGTGCGTACGTACAGTAAAAGTACGCAGCGCGATAGTATCTCTGGGTGCGTACCTGTAGTAACAATACGCGGCGCGATAGTGTCTTTGGGTGCGTACCTGCAGTAACAGTACGCAGTGCGGTTGAAGGAACAGTGCGTGGACACGCAGTGCGGTAGAAGGATCTTTGCGGGTATACGCAGGGAAGCAGAAGGTGAAGTGCGTAGCGACGCAGGCCACAGAAGGGAAAACTGTGTATTTGTCTTAAGATCTTCTGATTGATAAGTATTATTTCCAACAATTGGTATCAGAGCAGGTCCTTCGGAGAAGCTTGATCGCTTGAAGGAAGATCATTCATCATGAGCAACTACGAGAGGGAAGCATCAATCAGGCCACCAATTTTTGATGGGACAAACTTCAATTATTGGAAGGTAAGAGTTACTGCCTATCTTCAATCTCTTGGTACAGAAGTTTGGGATATCATAGATACAGGCTACGCTTTTCCTTCAGCTACTCCTACAGATGCGGCCGAAAAGAAGAAATATGGAACAAATGCTAAAGAAGTCAATAATTTGCTGGGATGCTTATCTCAAACAGAATTCGTAAAGGTTATGCAATATAAATCCGCAAAAGAGATATGGGAGAAGATTGTCTTAAGCTACGAAGGAGATGAACAGGTAAAACGTGCTAAACTTCAAACTCTTAGGATTCAGTATGAGACTCTCAAGATGTATAATGATGAAAGTGTGGCTAACTATTTTCTTCTGGTAGATGAGATTGTTAATTGCATGAAAAATTTGGGTGAAGAAATAAAAGAGGCTATTGTGGTTGAAAAGGTTCTAAGATCATTGTCCCCCAAGTTTGAATCTAAAGTATCTGCAATAGAAGAAAAGGAAAATCTACGAATTCTTACTATGTCTCAGCTACATGGAATTCTAACTGCTTATGAAATGAGAAAGGGAGGTCCATCAGATAGAAGAGAAGCTGCTTTCAAGGCATCAGGCAAAGGAGATTATTATGAAGCAAGCCACGACCCAGAAGAAGAGGAAGAAGAATCAAATTTTGTCAGAAATATTCAAAGGGGTTCTGGAAGGTTCAGAGGTAAGTTACCTTTTAAATGCTTTGCTTGTGGAAGAGTAGGTCATTATGCTGCAAAATGTCCTTATAAGGATAAAGGAAAGGAACCTGCTAGATGGAACAAGAAACATAGTGCAAATAAGAAAAGCTACTACACTCATGAAGATAGTGATGGTCTATCAAACAGTGATGAAGATGAACGAGGTAATGAATACAAATTGTTAATGGCATTTGAAGATGATGATTATATGGATGCTATAGATGTGGATAACCTTTATGAAGAAATTACTAGACTCAAGAGATGTATAGAAGAAAAGAATATGATCATTGATACTCTACAATTTCAAATTGATGAAAAGGAAAAACATCTTGAAAAATTAGAAGGTGAAATTGTTGGTCTTAGAAAAGAGATTGAGAAAACAAAAGCTATTAATCTTAAGTTTGTCAAAGGATCTGAAACTTTGGATGAGATTATCAATGTGCAGCGGTCTCCACTAAACAAGACAAGTCTGGGCTATAATGGAGAAACTTCTCAAGCATCCACCTCAAAAAGTTATCTTGATATAGCAAGAAGAAATGAGCAAAAGCACAATGAATACCATCAGGTAAAGCAGGGACGAATTGCAAACAGAAACTATCAGGGGCAATCCATCTTAAGGGTGAACAAAAGCTACAACCAGCCACAGGTAAAATCTTCTCAATTTGGTTCAAGAATGGATGACAATAGAAATTACAGTCAATTGGCTGGTAGATTTGATAACCGCAGAAGTTTCTTCAATGGACAATGCTTTTCTTGCCATAACTTTTGTCACAAAGCAGCTCAATGTGTTCCACACAAAACGATCATGACTAGTGAAGCTCAAAAACAAAGAAGTATGACCGGGATTACAAAAAGGACCTATAACAACTTTTCGGTTCTTGAAAATGAAGTTGAATGTTATATTTGCAATAGCTTTGGTCATGAAGATTCTGAATGCAGGAGCAGGTTTCAGCAGAAAAAGGAACAAGCCTCAAGCACCAAAACATGGAAAATAAAGGAACCACAAACAGAAAGATGTGGGATAGAATTTTATGCAGAGGGACAGGAAAATCTATGGTACATTGACAGTGGATGTTCGAAGCATATGACAGGTGATAAAGAAAAACTTGAGTCATATTCTGCTCTAGAAAAAGGAAAGAAAGTTTCTTTTGGAAATGATACTCCTGCAACTATAAAAGGAAAAGGCATTGCTCAGTTAAAAGAAAAGGTCAAGGCTGGAAATGTTTTGTATGTTGATGGATTGAAGCACAATCTTCTAAGTGTCAGCCAGATGTGTGATCAAAGAACCGAGGTTATATTCAAATCAAATGGATGTCTTGTTCGTGATCTTGATACAGGTAAAACAGTGATCAAAGGCAAAAGAACTCCAAATAATCTGTACATATTTGAAGAAGGACAACAACAATGCTATCTGAGAAAGGATGATGAGCACTGGTTATGGCATCAGAGGTTGGGACATCTAAGATTTTCACAAATAAGGAAAGCATGCAAATATCAGGCAGTTCGTGATCTTCCAGATATCAAAATTCCTGATAACACCATATGAAAATCATGTCAGTTTGGAAAACAAACCAGAACTAACTTTCCAGAGAAGGAAGGATCAGATAGCATGCCTCTTGAGCTAGTACATACAGATACATGCGGTCCATTCAGGAAAAGAACACCTCGAGGAGAAGAATACTTGATATTATTCATTGACGATTTCTCCAGGTTTTTTTGGTTAGGACTTATGAAGCACAAAGATGAAGCATTCGAAAAATTCAAATCCTTCAAATCCTTGGTTGAAAATGAATCAGGTCACAAAATTAAGTGCCTCAGATCCGACAGAGGTGGGGAATTTACCTCAAATGAATTTTTCGATTTCTGTGAAGAACATGGGATAAGAAGAGAATTCTCTACAGCTAGAACTCCTCAACAAAATGGAGTTGTGGAAAGAATGAACAGAACAGTCCAACAAATGACTCGTGCTATGCTTGATGAGTCAGGAACTCCCGCAACTTTCTGGGGTGAAGCTGCACATGCTGTGGTTGTTATTCTCAACAAAACAAATTTCCGGGTGAACATCACTCAAGAAGAACCTCAAGAAGAACCAGAGGAGCAAACAAGAATAGAAGAAAAGACTCCATCCAGATATGTTCAGAAGAATCATCCAGAATCTCAGATTATGGGGCAGAAAGAAGCAGGTGTACAAACAAGAAGAACAGTTGTAGAAGCTTCAAGATATTTGGCATTACTCTCCTCTACTGAACCACAAAATGTGAAAGAGGCATGCAAAGATGAATGTTGGGTGAAAGTAATGGATGAAGAACTTGAGCAGATCGAAAAGAACAACACTTGGGAGCTGGTTCCTAGACCAAAGGATAAGAATGTTATCGGAGCAAAATGGGTCTTCAAAAATAAATTGAATGAAAATGGAGAAGTAATTAGAAACAAGGCCAGACTTGTTTGTAAAGGGTATGCGCAGCAAGAAGGAATAGACTTTGAAGAAACCTTTGCTCCTGTTGCAAGACTTGAGGCCATCTAAATGTTCCTTGCTCTCTCAAGTTTTCAAAACTTCAAAGTATTTCAAATGGACGTGAAATCAGCCTTTCTGAATGGAGACTTGGAAGAAGAAGTATACATTGAACAGCCAGATGGGTTCATTCTTGGAAATGATCCAAATCTTGTATGCAAATTGAAAAAGGCTCTCTATGGTCTCAAACAAGCTCCAAGGGCTTGGTACTACCGTTTGGACAAATATCTTCATCAACAAGGTTTTTCAAAAGGATCAGCAGATAGCAATCTTTATATAAAAGTTGAAAATGACAAATTGCTAATACTTGTTGTGTATGTAGATGACATTATTTTTGGCAGCAATGAAGAAGCTATGAGTCAAAGCTTTGCCTTGGTCATGCAGAAAGAATTTGAAATGTCCTTGCTAGGAGAACTGACATATTTCCTTGGTTTGCAAATCCAACAAAAAGAAGGAGGAATCTTCTTATCTCAAACCAAGTATCTCAAACAGATTTTGAAGAAATATGGCATGGAAGATGCAAAACCAGTATGTACACCCATGATCACAGGATGTAGCCTCAGTGCAAATGATGAATCTGCAGCAGTTCATCAACCAACCTACAAATCTATGATTGGAAGTTTACTTTATTTGATAGGTACCCGACCGGACATCATGCATGCAGTTGGAATAGTTGGAAGATTTCAGGCAAATCCGAAAGAGACTCATCTTCAGGCACTGAAGAGAATTTTCAAATATCTTCAAGGGACTCAAAATTATGGCTTATGGTATCCTAGAGATGCAGATCTCACACTTCATGCTTATACAAATGCAGATTGGGCCAGAAGCATGGATGATAGGAAAAGCACAAGTGGTGGTACATTCTTTATTTGTTCCAGACTGGTATCTTAGTTCAGCAAGAAACAGAGTTCGATTGCCTTGTCTACAGCTGAAGCGGAATATGTTGCTGCTGCATCTTGTTGCACTCAACTCCTTTGGATGATGCAGACTTTGCAGGATTTTCAAATCACTTGTACACCACCTATCCCCATCTTATGTGATAACACAAGTGCAATCAGCATCTCAAAGAATCCTGTCATGCATTCAAAAACCAAGCACATACCAATCAAGTATCATTTTCTCCGGGAACAAGTGCTTGAACAGAAAGTCAAGTTGGAGTATGTTCCTTCTAAGGAACAAGTTGCTGATATTCTCACCAAACCATTGCCCAGGGAGACTTTTGAATACCTCAGGCAAAAGCTGGGGGTTGTTGATGCATCATATTATTGATGAAACTCTTCTGATTGATGGTTGTACACATGGTTCATCTGGGGTATATGCGTACATGTGCTGGGTGGATAATTGGTTGAAAATTGATGGCACAGGTTCAGGGGGAGCATATAATGCATTGTTGGCACTATGGAGGATTTTCAGAAGGAGATCTTTGAAGTAGCTGCAATATGTCTCTATCTCTTTCATGGTGGATTATGGTTCTTCGTTGCAGATCTGGTTCATATTCAGGGGGAGCATGTTCTTAGGGGGAGCATAACCCTTTTCCCTTGATGTCAAAGGGGGAGAATGAAGCTAAAGTTTTTGAGGTTGCAATCAAGTCCAAAGGGGGAGATTGTTGGCATTATGTTTCTGGTATGGCTATATGTTACAGATGTTGTACTTGATGGCAACACCCATGGCAAGGCTCTCAATATGTTGAAAATTAAGAAGTACGCAGGAGATTAGTTCAGAAAGTGCGTACCCGCAGGTACACCGTGAAGGGACCGCAGCCTGATACGCAGGTCAGTCGTTCAGGAGGTGCGTACCCCCAGTGCACACATTTCAAGGCAAAGAAAAGCACACGTCGGGTTTCTTATGTTTAACCTTTGGTATTTAGCCGACGGTATTTGTGTTACTATTGTTTTGGCTCGTGGTATTGATCCACGATTTTAGGAGGAGCTTGCCTATATAAAGAAAAGGAGATCACTTGGCTATGCACCTTTTGCAATTGAATATCTTAAGATCTGAAATATTGGGTTATGGTCTTAAAAGCTTGATCTATATGAAGTTGAAAGCGAATATGTGAAGGGTGATCTCTCGAGCGCATGATCAGATCTGGGCATCTGAGCATCTGTGCCACTCTGGTGGACTGCCTATTCGGCCCTAATCAGAAGTACGCAGGTGTTTAACAAGAGAGCTGCGTGGGTACACAGAGCAGAAATAGAAGATCTGCGTGGGTACGCAGAGCAGAAGCAAAAGATCTGCGTGGGTACGCAGAGAAAAAATAGGAGAGTTGCGTGGGTACGCAGAGTAGAAGAAGGAGAACTGTGTGGGTATGCAGGGCGACGAAGGTTCAGGTGCGTACATACAGTAAAAGTACGCGACGCGATCGTATCTCTGGGTGCGTACCTGCATTAACAGTACGCGGCGCGATAGTGTCTTTGGGTACGTACCTGCAGTAACAGTACGCAGTGCGGTTGAAGGAACAGTGCGTGGACACGCAGTGCGGCAGAAGGATCTCTGCGGGTATACGCAGGGAAGCAGAAGGTGAAGTGCGTAGCGACTCAGGCCACAGAAGGGAAAACTGCATATCTGTCTTAAGATCTTCTGATTGATAAGTATTATTTCTAACAAAAGCAACGCAAATAACTAAGGATTCAAATGCACATTATTGTATGTCAAGATTTGATAAATGATAACAAATAATCCTTCAATCCACAATGAAATATTAGCTAAAATTGCTCAAATCAAGTGCAAAAGTCATTCAAAGAATATATTGGAAGAAGGACAATATTGTAAAAATATAGTTTACGCACAAACGACCGTACAAAATTTAGGCAATTTAGGATAGAATCAATGCTAGGTTATTGAGAATGCTATAGATGATTCAAAAGAAAAGAAATACCAACATAATCTAAATCATTGAAATAAAAAAATGGAAGAATTCAAATAATAACTTGATGAAACAATCATAGCACAAATCTATTCACTATTTCAATAAACAATAAAGACTTCAATCAAAACTTGGAAGGTAATCTAGAGAATTGATGATGCCAATACCACCACAATTTTGGTGATGCCATCATGATTTGAGACAATAAATGGGCAATAGTAAATGATATCTAGAAAGTAGATAAGGAATGTAACTCTACATTTCCTCTAGCACATGTTCTATGTGACCACTTATACTCCATCACATTAAAGAAAGTTATTACGGTACATTAACATTCTTCTAGTGTAAGTAAGGATCCTCACAATAGAAACAAATGGATAGACAAAATTAAGTTCAACATTCTTAAATTTACATTCAAATATAATATGATAACTAGTGTATGTGTGTCCAAAAATTATACAATCAATATAGTGTGAAAAGAAGGTCATTTAATTCTTGAGTTATAACTTCTTTTCACAATCAACATTAAAATCCCAAAGTTATTCCTTCTTTCTCAGAGGTGTTCCTTCTTTTCATCATTATCATTAAAATTCCAAAGACATTTATTTTTTTGACCATCATCATTAAAATTCCACATTGTATAATGAATTTAGTATGCATAGAGATAAGATGTTGACTCCTAAAGTCTAGAGGACTGAGATTCAAAACATAAGAGCAAATTTCATAAAGTCTAGAGGCCCAAGCTTCAAAACACCGAGCCAAATTGCAATTTAAACAAAGTTACCCCTACACTTTTATCTCACCAAAGACATATGTGATGAGCATTATGAATAATATGTGTTTTTATGAAAATTTTAATAAGCATCTTGCACTTCTTGAAAAATGGGTAAAAATGAAAGTGAGCATTTTTCTAGATAATCATATTTTTAATGGAACTTAGGAGATATGATAAGAAATTTTTAGCACTTGTGATGAGCTCAATTTTAATCCCTGCACACATTTATATATTTATTAACTAAAAGAAAAACTAATTAAATTAGCTAAAATTTTACGAAAATCATTGTAAACAAAAGTTCTAAGGGGATCATATCAACCTTTCACAAATTGTGAATTTAATTAACAATGGATATGGGAAAAAAGAAAAATAAATGAATAAAGGGAGAAGTGAATTTAATTAACGATGAATATGGGAAAAGAGAAAAATAAATGAATAAGGAGAGAGTCTCTACCCAAAAAATTAAATTGAAAGGGGCCCATAAGGTTCAATACAAAGGGAGTGAGGATGAGTATGAACATAGCCATTATGGATCTCAAATATCTACTTTCTAAACATATGTAACATATATAAGAAGAGAGTTTTAAAATGTTAGAGTTATACACAAGAAACTTGAAGAGATGACATTCAATTAACCCATGCAATATGCTAAATGGTGAGAAGCATATATTTTTATGAGATGGGAAGTTTAGGTCTGCCTTGATCTCTTCAATAATTGGAGAAAGATGTTAAAAGTTATTATTCATCATGAAATATATAATATATCATGTTTCACTAATGAGTTTTGAAAGATATAGAGTAAATTATAATACACAAAATATAGTAAAAAAATCAAAGAAATATATGAAAACAAGTTTAAATATTTTATGTTTTGAATTTTATATCTATAAAATGAAATATTATTAGCATAATTTATTTGTCAAGTGGGTGTACCTTGGGTGATTAAGAGCCACCCATTTTCTAGTCCCATCTATATTAACATACTTGTTTTTTGGAAGTCATTTCTACATGAAAAATGACTTTTTAGTCCCATTTATATTAACATACTTGTTCTTTGGAAGTTATTTCTACAACTCAGTGAAAATCATTTTTATATAATAATTAAAATAAATAAATAAATAAATCATCTATATTGACATACTTACTACTTAGAAATCATTTCTACATTATAAAAAAATCCTTAAACATATGGAAATATTTTAATTATGACAAACTTGATAAATTAAAAAAAGTAAGTATACAACCTACCTATAACAAAAGTGCATGAGTTGAGTCTCTACGTATACTAAAATACTAATCTATATTCCCACTCTAAACATCTATGAAGGATCACGTCAACCAACAAATACAACATGGACTGCTTCAAATTTTTAAACATATAATCGGTGCTCAAGCTTGACTCCGCCCACAATTCCATCCGTGCTTGATAACCCCCAACACTTTGACCATTCGACAGAAACGCGAAGATTTGAATAGTATTGTCCGAAACTATGACCAGTAGCGGTAGAACCATGGTGTCATCCATGCCTAGACGACTCCATACAGCTTTTAGGGTTTAATATCGTGCTCAATCCGTAGAATCCAATCTCGGCGCCTCTGTCGAAGGATTCGGTGGGCTAGTGTTAACCATGATTACCATTATGAGGATTCGGTGGGCTGGCGTTGCCTACAGGGTACTTGAATACGGAACGTAACACCGATCCATACATCTGCATCACCGTATGATGAACTGTATTTGCGCTGTCCTGCAAGCTCACACGTATATTAAGCGGTATAGCTATACATGAAAAATCACTACACACTTTATGGGTACAAACAAATTGAAGAGACGAGAACAGTGAAAAAGTATGGTACCTGCAGCGTTAATGGCGCTTTCCTTCCCGTTTCAATACCATCTGATGCAATCAACACAAACATATATCTATTATTAGCACAAAACGAAACTAATTAAACTACGTACAGTTTCAGGCAAATCACTGTGAACAAAACTTCTATGAGTATTCCATCAGCCATTCACAAATTCTGTTAACGGTGGGGATGGGAGAAGACTAAGTGAATAATTTTGTTTACCCAAGGAACGACATTCAGAGAAGCGTATGAGCTGATTCCATGTAAAGAGAGTCAGGACGATAATGAGAAGAGTCATTATGGATCTCAAATATGCACCCATTAAACCTATGTTTAGAAAGAGTTTTGAAAAGGACGAGTCTCAGACGAATGATAATATCAAATAAACGATGTACAATATGCTAAAACGGTAGTGAGCATGCGTTTTTATGAGAGGAGCGCTCTGTGTCTCCCTTGCTCCATTCAATGTTAGGCGGGCCTGGAGTCTTCCATTTTTCAAGTCATGACGCCAACATGGGAAACACGTTAAAAACTTAAAAGTCGTTGGTGGAGATAATGACGTCCAACTCAACCGTATCATGCTTCACCAGTACGCTCCGAAGATTGTGGAGTGACCTGCTTTATTCAATGTTTGGCGGACCATAAATTTTCAATGTTCTAAGTATTCACTCAACGCGTTAAAACTCACTAGTCTTCACGAATAAGTCATCGGTGGACATAGTGCCCTGCTTTGTTCAATGTTTGGCAGACTATAAGTTTTTAATGTTCTAAGTATTCACCCGGCCACGTATAATGTTCTAAGTATTCGCCCAATGCGTTAAAAGTCACTAGTCATCACGAATGAGTTTTGAAGAATATTGAGCTGGAACGTTCTGTTCCTCTCTTTTTTCCCTTTTTTTTTTTCCAAACAGATTTTTTACTTAATTTGATATAAAGGGTTGAAATGACAAATTTAAGTTTTCAAATCGAGATTTTTAAGTTCTACCATTTATACATTTAAACATATCTTTCAAGATCCTAAGTCTATTTATTTATTCAAATATATATAGACCAAAGATCATGGAAATTTCCAAGATGAAGATAAAATATCAAAACAAAGAACCTCTAAAATGGACCAGGAAGCAAATACTTTCTACTTTTAATATTTAATGAATAATTATAATGAAGTAGATTAAGTTAGGGATAATTTTAAATGAAGATTGTTGTGTTAAATATTAGATGAAATTAAATTAAAATAAATTATATATAATATTTTGACTTCAAATAAGTTAAGGTTGTTTAAGCATGTGGTATTGGCCCATGGTATTGTTGCAAAGTTTCTTTATAGTTTTTTTATAGGCTAGGAATCATATGTGGTAAATGAGAATAATTGATAAATCATGTAGGAAAAATGATGCCTTAGGTGCATATAGTAGCCAGTGGTCCATGTATTTCAATGGACGGTGACATCTTTTATATGGACTTCAACTAATGTTTATGTTTAGATGTACAAGATGAATAGTGAAGAAAAGTGAGGTTGAAGAATGGCGAAGACCAAAGATCATGGAAGACTGAAGATGAAGATAGAACATTAAAACAAAGAACCTCTAAGAGAAGGGGGCATTTTAAATGAAAATTGCTCATTAAATGGAACATGAAGGAGTGATTGCTACTTATAATGTTTAATGGATAATTATAATGAAGTAGACTAATTAAGAGACAAATTTAAATGAAGATTGCTCTCTTAGATGTCATACCTAATAAAATTAAAATAAATTATATATAACACTTTAACTTTTTTGTGCTTCTATAAAGTTACAAAACAATTTAAATAAGTTAAGGTTTTTTAGGCATATGGTATTGATAAGCCATGAGATTGGATCGTGGTATTACAACAAAGCCTATTTATAAGGGAAGAATCATCTCCGGTAAATGAGTATGTGAGTGAGACTCATGATGGAAGAAGAATTGATAAACCATGTAGGGAAAATGATTTCTTAGGCCTATTTATAGGATAGGAATCATCTATGGTAAATGAGTATGTGAGTGAAACTCATGATGGAAGAAGAATTGATAAACCATCTAGGGAAAATGATTTCTTAGGTGTATACAACCACTTGGAGTCCATGTATTTCAGTGGATTATGACTTTTTTATATGCACTTCAACTCATGTTTATGTTTAAATGCAAAGAGGAATAGTGAAGAAAAGCAATGATGGAAAATGAAGAAGACCAAAGATAACATAAGATTGAAGATGAAGATAGAACACCAAAACAAAGAACCTTGAAAATGGAGAAAGTGACCATTTTAAATGAAGATTGCTCATTAAGGAGAACATGAATGAATAATTGCTATTTGTAATGTTTAATTAATAAATTTTAATGAGGTAAAATCATTAAGGGAGAAATTTAAATGAATATTTCTCTATTAGATGTTAAATCAAATCAAAATAAAATATATATAATATTTTGACTTCTTCATGTTTTTGGAATGTTATGGAAATTATCAAATAAGTGAAGGTTGTTTAGGCACATGGTATTGATAATCTATTGTATTGGCCCATGGTATTGTAGCAAAGCCTATGGTTTTTCTGATGGTTGGGTTTTGCACATAAATTTAGTGTATTGTGGTAATTTTATCTTTGCTTATTTTTATTTTATTTTGTCCTCTATTGTTTTATTTTTTAACAATTAGTATCAAATCTAAGGACAGTGGCTTGTAGAAGGATGTGATGGTTGAGAACGTTAGCAAATTGTATGTCCAAAGTCGGATTGGATTTGACTCCATACATGAAGATTTACTTATTTTTCTACCATTGCATTGGCTGCTAGGTCGACAAAATATTGTTGGGTTTTGCAAATAAATTTGGTGTATTGTGGTAATTTTATATTTTCTTCTTTTTATTTTATTTTGTCTTCTAATGTTTTATTTTTTAACAATTAGTATCAAATCCAAGGGGTAGTAGCTGGTAGAAGGGTGTGATGGTTTAGAATGCGTTGTAGCGTTTACAACCAGCCTCCAAAATTTTGCCTTAGCTTCATTTTGGAGCCTCCTTACTAACCATCCTAGCAACATGTCTTGCATTTTCAAGTGCAAAGGCTTCATTGGTTTTTCAGTAGTTTTCCAACCTGTGCATGATATCTTCCTTCACTCCCCTTATATGCTGCTATTCCAGACTTGGGCCAGCTACTAGCTGAGCAACTCCCTCAGAAAATTGCGCAATTTTGGAAGGGAACCAACCTTCCCTACAAAAATTGCACAAGTTTGTTGGGCAACCTATTGGGCTCAAAAATTGCGCAATGAAATCAACCAAAATTCCTCAAGAAAATTGTGCAATCTGGCCCAACACTACAGCTCATCCCATAAACTGTGTAATTCTCGGTTACGCAATCCCTCTCAGAAAGCCAGCCCAACTCCTCCCAAAAATCGCACAGAATTCCCTATCAGTCAAGCAGGTTGTTGCATGTGCCTTCAAGTTAATCGGTTCCACCCGGGACCTAGCAAACTTGACTTGCATGCATGGGTTGTTTTTTCCTGAAATAGAAAAAAGCAACATACAAAAAGCATTCCTAGATTTTAGGGATCTATTTTTAGCAGCTGGAGGTTACATGCAAAGATCGTTTTAGAAAATTTCCTCCAAGTGTCGCTTTTTCCTAGATATGTGGCATGTGCATCATAAGCCTTAAACTTATTTATTCGACGCTTTAGAGCACATTCTTCACATCGATATTCGAGCTCTAACATCCCACAACACACCTAGGAGTCTTCGACACATCCAGCTCAGCTATTTCTGGGTAAGTTCGCTTTACTTGTCTTTTGCAGCATTTTTGTCACTTTTTGTGTTTTGGCTTGTGTGAGTGTTGTCTGCTTGATTTCCATGAATTCTTGTTGTCTTTTGCATGCATGTTAGCTTTTACAAGAACCGTTTCAGTTTTCGTTTGCATCTCACTATTGTCGCATGCATGACATTGTTTTGCAAGAACGGTCGCTAGTTCGGCGACTCGTTTCACACACATGGATTTTTCTCCGTATTTTGAATCTTGCATTCCTTGTTTGCATTCATGATCATTCACTCCTGCTTACATTCAATATCACCATGCATTCACATTTTCATATGCTTTCAATTCCCCATCAGTGGGTCTCGGCAACATTGGCCCAGACTATGCCTTACCCAGACATCATTTTGCAATTCTGAGAGGGAAGGATTTTCCTTCATCTCAAAAAATGCACAAATTTGGCCAAATAATGTCCTCTAGACTTTCTTTGTGCAATTCTGAGAGGCAATGTCTACTGGCCCAAAAAATTGTGCAATGCAGTTCTTGGGCCTGCATGACTTGCCAGCTAAAATTGTGCGTTCCACAATCTCAGCACCTAGCAGACCAGTTTGGATTGCCATTGTGCAATTCTAGCAGTCAACTAGCCTCCAGACAGTCCAGACTACTTTTTGCATAGTTCCAGCATGTTATCCTCCACAATGTCCTAGGCTGATGAGGAGATCAATGGAGGTAACCATAGACCAAGATTTCATTATGATAGCTAGCCCTACCAAACCAGAGAGGGCTCTCTCTATGGTCACAACCAATGATTTGACTAGAAAAGGAATATATTTTAAGCTAGATAGCTAGCCTCAGGTAGGTTTGGGAATTTAGGATTTTGGTGCTGGATAAGGGAGAAAAACCAAGTAGCTAGGTCAACAAGATCACAGGGTTACAACAAGCAAAGATAAAAAGGAGCAAGGTAGCAATACTTTTGTGATGGATCTTAGGGTTTTTCGGTGTAGTGTAGTGTTTAGAAGAAGCTAAAGGTCTTAATTAGCATGAAACATGAATTCATTAAGCAAGAAAGAAAGTAACACATAATGATTTTTCCATCAAAACAGAGCTTAATGTAAGAATTATGTTTATAAACTGTAAGGAAAACCATTGAAGAATTGACAAATGGAAAGAGAACATGAATATCTTTCATATAAAGCTATAACAGATAAAAAACAACATCACAAAACTTACTGCACATGAATTCCTAGATAATAGCTGCAAATTGTGTCCTTTGATTTCCAGAAATGTCCAAGTACAAGCTACAATAATTCTCTCCTCTTAAGTCCAACCAGTCCTAAGACTGAGAAAATGATACATAAGGACCAAAAACAACATCTCACTGGTGGGCTCCAATATTGTAGCAATAATGCTACAACTCCTGGAGCTTCCTATCTCTAATTTTATCAACTCGGTAGTTCGTACAAACTTGGAAGCGACGGTGTTGTATGCACAAGTACTAGCTCTTGTCGCAGCTATCACTTGGTCAGCTGGCACAAGTCCGCTAGGGCTCAAGCCAACTTCTATATGCTCACAGAAGAAGCTTTATGGATGATGGACGAAAGCTAACTCAAAGGAGACTAGTCTAACTACAGAAAGAAACTGAAAGCCAATAAAGCATGAAAACCCTAGTAAACCCTAATTTGACTAGCTAGACCCTTACAATGCAAAACGGTGAATGAAACTACTACCACTAATGCCATTACTTGCAGTGAACTGAAATACATGCATCTAAGCTACTTGCATCTGAAAAGACATGTTTTTGTATTTTTTCATTAAGTGGTTGGATTTATTGTGATGATGCTTTTGATTAGGGTTTGGTTGTGCAGGAGCGGTGGGAATGGAAGGAAAGCATGGGCAAGGTCAGGATGGCTAGGGGAGGTCCCCAAAGGGTCTCTAGCATCAGTCCACAGAAGTCTACCACGTTCAGATGCTCAGCAACCGAGTTTGCAGGCTTCTATAGGAAGTCTGCAGGGGATCCTACAGGAAACTCAGGGATTTCTACAGGAAGTCTGTGCAATTCTACAGGATGTTTGACCGTGGAAGTTTTGGGAGATGGTGAAGTGTTGGAGTGGTGTGGGAGGATAGGTGAGATGGAAATGGAGCTGGTGATGGCTCAGGAGCAGAGAAATCAGATGGAGGAAGAGTGCATGCAGTGGTTTGATGGCTTGGAAGGATGGGATCAACGAAAGGTTAAGTAAATGAAGCTACGTGGCAATAGATGAGTTGGAGGATAAATGAGCTGGACAAAGGCCGAGTGGGTGACTTGAGGCATGGTCAAGACGAAGAAGGAGGAAATGGAATGATGTGGAGCAGTGTAAATAAAACAAATTGCTTATGACTGTCACCAAAACGAGAATTCATTAACCTATGCTACCTGTGCTATGAACTCAATGAACAACAATGTAAATCGTGAAGAGAAGTTGTGCATGAAGTTGTGATGAAGGAGTATGGTTCAAGATCGAAGTGCATGGAAAGATCTATAATGAAAATGACTGTGTTGCAGCATGCATAAAGGTAAAAGACTGCGTTTTTTTGGTGGTTGGTGTAGACTGCACCCCAATCTCCAAACAGAGATGGCAGTGGGGTCCCTCTCAACCATTTTTGGGAGCTCCAATGAATTATAAACCTTCTATTCTGATCTAAGCAACTGAAAACAATTTAACCATGAGCTAATCCTACTTAATCTCATAAAAACTAAATCAGCAGACTGTAACTTCGAATTGCATGACAAAGCAAAGAAACAAAGTGCTGGAACAAAAGGCAAATAACACTACAAAACAAAGGAGATCTATTGCTCTCAGGTTGGGCCCTAACCTGAGAGCTATAGCTCCCTTAAAAGCTCAGAACTAGATCCAAATCTGCTTGCCTTTATTCATAATCAAAAGTCTAACATCATGCCAAAACTGGCTTACAAAAAGACTAATTGGCTAACCAAATTGACTAACTAGCTAATCAAAAATGACTAACAACTAGCTACGAAAATGACTACCAACTAGCTCCCCAAAATGAATAACTGAAATGAGGTCTTGAGCCCTCTTATTTATACAATTTGAGGACCCAACAGTCCTCCTAAAATTTAGGGACCTGGCTGCCCAAGACTTGTAGTTAACAGCAGTCCAACTTGACTTGCTTGGCTGCCCTTGAGCTGATTGATTCGGTGGCCCTTGAACTCCAAGCTGATGGTGGAGAATTCGAGGTAAGGGTCCATAAATGAGGGGGACACCTTCGTACAAATCCTCTAGCTTGTTCTCCCACGAATTTGGCTGCCAAGTGCTCATTAAGTCCTTCAATTTTGTCTCCAAGTTGACCAAAAAGGCTACACAAAGCACCCATTAGACTTGTTGGCATAATGACTAACCAAATTCACTCTATTAACATAAAAATAATCAAAAACATGCAATAAACAAATGAGAATGGTGGACTAAGCCAAATTAGGAGGTTGAATGAGCCCAAATAATTGTACATTTTTGGGGCTCATCATCACCCCCTACTGAAAGTGTTGCTCATCCTCTGAGCAACCAATCTCTCTCCTTGTCTTTGATGGCCCTGATGGCCTCCTTGTCATGCCAAGCTTCTGAAGTGATGTCCTCTTCTCTGTCATGAAACCATGCTTCTTTGCTTCTTCCCACTACTTGCTCCTTTTCCTAAAGAATTCTCAGCTTGGGTATGATTGTGCAAGTATATTCAATCTGATGGTGGAAATGGTGGTGAAAGGAGATGAAACCAGTGGAGGATGGAAGAAAAGAGTGGTTGCATGCCTCCTCAACAGACTTGAAGCTTCAAATCCCTCTCCATAATTGATTCTGGCGTGCCAAAAGGCTTCTACAAGATGTTTTTGGTAAAAATACAGAACTTCCTGTAGAAAGTCCTGTAGCTTCCTGTAGAAGGTTGAACCGTGACTAAATTGTGCCGGAACCTTGAAAGAAATGAGTGTTCATGGAGGGGATGGATGTGCTTAGGGTGGCCAACACAGGTGCTGCCTCCTTAGCTAAAATCTCGGCTGATTTCTCCTTTTGCTGCCCTCTTTTCAAACTTCCTGTAGAAACAGTTCGCTGGCTTCCTGTAGAAACAGTCCTGTAGTGGCTTTTTCTGTCTTCCTGTAGAAACAGTATTCACTGTTTTGGCCTGCTTGGCTGAGGGTGCCTTCTCCTCGACCTGTGATGTGGTTGCCTTGGGTGTGTCCCTACTTGTTTTGACATTTTTAGTCCTCTCTGCCCATGTTTAAAACCATTTCTCCCTTGGTGTTTGCGTTTTTACTCCACCCACAGCTTTGGCCTCAACAGCTTGTCGTTTTTCTTGCTTTTCCTCTAGCTTTTCTTGTTCCTTTACCTGTGGCTTTTCCTTTGGTGGTCTATCTGGTTATATTGCTGCCGCTGCCCCAAAACTTGACTGTTAAAATGAAATTAGGCTCTCACAAACAGAGTGCAGAGCTTAATTTTCACACCCACCATCATACATATAACCATCTAAAATTCACATTTTTCACACAGGTTAGCCCTGACAGTGATTTATCTTTTCTACAAGAGAAAAAATGTTGTAACAGGAACTATGGAGGAGAATATTGATGCAGAACCAATCGAAGAAATTTCATGAAACCACAAGTAAACTGCTATTTTGACCCACAGGAAGACTCGTTTTAACTTTCCCTACTCCAAACAATTTAATTTACCACCTTTTGAAATTTCATGCGCAGGTATGGCGTTTTTCAAGCCTACCTCTCTTCGAAACTCCAATTTGTCGGAGAAAAATCCATTTTCTCTGCTTTTGAAAGCTGTGTCATACTGTCTGGAGAACTTCTTCCTGTAGAACACTGATAAGCAGGGGGGTTTTCTTTTAAAAGAAAATGGCCAAGGGAGCTTGGTTTGCTGCTATGGAGCTTGTTGCAGCTGCAAGGACGAGGATAAACTAGAAATAATAGCTGTGAGAGTTCGATGGCTGTTTATGAAGATTTTCGTGGATGGAGGGTGAGCTGGCCAACTACACGTTGGCCCCATGCAGACTGTCGGTCTTCACTGCAGTGTTTAACTATTTATTCTTTGCCTATAATCACGTCCATCAATCACGCTGAAGTTTAACTGTTCACCACTGCCCATTTTCAATTTTCTTCCTGAGATGGCTGAGCGCACGTGTCTCATTCACCCACCAAGTGCTGTTGAACTGGATGAGGGTGGCCAGTTAGCTGGCCACCAATTTGTCTAAATCCAACCATCTCATTGTTCACGCAGTTCTCGAATTACATTCATGCAACAGAGGAATTAGTTTAGTCACGTACCTGCAAGTCGACTGGCTGTTGTGAAGCTTTTTGCTGCTGCATGCTTGGATTCCTTGGTTGCATGAGAGCGTGGCTGATGATTTTTGATTGCTTTTCCTTGTGCAGGTGTCCTTTGGCCGGATCTGAGCTGCATGCAATCGTTTCCACGTTCAACTCTGCCCGTTCAAGCTGCTGCTGCTGCATGGTCACAAAACCAGAACTTCTTTTTGCCATTTCTCCCAAACGGTAGATCAGATTGATCTGAAACTTGGTGAGCATGTTCCTACCATCATTATGCATCTCCCATAGCAAATTCATGATCAATGGATACACCGATTTCGAGAAAAATGGAAAATGGCTGAAGATTTCAGAGCTCGATTTCTCGGAACTCGGAAACCGTGCATCGGAATCGGCTGAAACTACTTGGGTAGGCTACTATCACCCATGTGCATCTCCCCATGAAACAGGTTTTAAAACGGATGCACGAATATGGAGAAAATGCAAAAATGGCTGATGGTGATGGAGGCTGATTTCTTGGAAACCGTGCACCGGAATTGCATGAAACTGCTCAGGCATGTTTTCATCAACCTTGTACAATTCCCCATAAAACGGTTTGTCAAATGGATGCATGGTTTTCAAGTTATGGCAAAAACAAATTCTGCTCTATGTGTTTTTGCTTCAAGGCACTTTGCATTTTGGTTGCATGGGATGACAAAATGAATTTTGGTTGTGATGCAGGTATAGAGATGATGGAGGAGGAGTTGGAAGACTGCATGAGGACTTCTGAACCCTTGAGGAAGCTACCATGTTCGCCAAACCACTTTTTGAAATGCATGCCTAGTTTCCCACAATTTCTATAGGAAGTTCCTGTAGAAGCACAATGAGAAGCACAAGGAGGTGAAAAAATGATGGATGAAGGCAAGGGATGGACACACAAGTGCTTGTAGGCCTAATCAACAGATTCCCACCATCAGATTCACTTTTGAAATTGGATTTGGCTCGTCCAAAGGTTCTACAGGATGTTTCCTGTAGAAATACAGAGCTTCTGTAGAAGGCACAAGAAAGAGTCCTTTGACCTTGATTTGAGTGCTCCTCCTGTCATGAAACATCCTTCTTTAACCTGCAATGTCATTGCTGCAACATGAACTTATTCAATGGAGATTAGCTTTATTTTTCTTTTTCTTTTTTCTCTTTTTTTTTTTGAAAAACAACTAGGGCGCCTCATGGAGGTTTTCACCCTAATTGCCTGCCTTGGGCGCCTCCAAGGGAGGTTTTCACCCAAAGATCTTATTCTCTTTTCTCTTTTTTTTCAACCCATTGACCGCCTCATGGAGGTTTTCAATCAATGAGCCAATGTAAGGCGCCTCCAAGGAGGTTTTCACCTTAGATTTCTATTTTCCTCTTTTTTTTAATTTTTTTCTTTTTCATTTTTTTTCTTTTTTTCTTTTTTCTTCTTTTTCTACCCTACCCTACTTGAAGAACAAAATCATTTTCAAGTATAAGAATACTTCCAATGGAGCCATGTGCACATCGAGATTAGAGACAAAATGATGTGGAGGCTCGAAATGCATGCTCTGACAGGTATCCAGATCTCAGAGACCAAATGATCTGACTTTGAAGGGATCAAACATAGTTGAGGAAGAGAGTACTGCTGCAACTTAGTGACTGTCTGGAACCATGTCTCAATATAGCTTTGATATCCTTGGTCCCTTTGCTGATCTGGATCATTCTTCATGTCACCTTCTATCATGACCTTCTCATCTTCCTCTTTTTGTTGATCTTTCTCTTGAGTACATGGAAGATTTGATGGTAACCATGAGGGATCTCTCTCGGTCTCTGATTTAGATCTCTTTTCTTCATCAAGTGCAGCCCATGGTTCGTTGAACTCCTCTTTTGAATCTTCTTTTGCTGGATGTGATCCTTCAATGCTTTCAAGATGATCTCTTTTTTGCAATGCTTTTCTTGAGCTTTGGTGAACATCATTGAGCTCACGAGGAATTAATTGCACATGATGTGCCTCAGATTTGCAATGGGGTTGAGCTGCTCCATTGTATGGTTTTGGAAATGGTACGGGTAGTTGAGTGGAGGTGTGAAATTGAGATGGAGATGGATGGCATTGTGGTTGGGTAGGCATTTGGGGTTGCCTTGGTGGAGGAGGAGGTGATGGTTGTGGATGAGCAGGTGGTGGAGGAAAATGAGCGGGATGAGAGTTGTACTGGGGCGTCCATTCCTGATGAGGTGCATTCCACTGAGGCTGTGGCTGAGCATAAGAGTGAAATGAATGAGCAACTGGTTGGGCATAATATGGATCTGTGAAGGAACAAGGAGGATACGACCAAGGAGGAGGTGTAGACCAGGAAGGATGAGCAGGGGGACCCCAAGAAGGCATGAAAGTGGCTTGATAAGGGTCATAATAGGTCTCGGGTGTCCCTTGCAGTTCCCACTGATGAGATCTAGGTCTATGCGGCCAACTTTGGTTCATGTAATAGAGTGATTCAGTGGCTCCTTTGGCTCTCTGATATGCAGCTTTGAATCTGGGTAAGGAAGGGCACTGATCTGTAGGATGGTATTCTTCACAGACAAAACACACTTCTATGGAGTACCATGGACATTCGTTCCTAGGATGCTTTCTAGTGCACCTAGGACAAAAACTGACCAAAGCCCTCTTGGCTTCTTCTTGCTTCTTTTGGATCCGCAAGGTATCCAGTTGCATGGCAAGAAACTACCTCATATCACTCTTGAAACCTTCGATCTAATTTTCAAATTCATCTTTGGACAAGGTGTTGCTCCCAACATTTCTGCTTGTAGCCATTTGCTCCAGAGGAATGTTTTCTTCTTCTTCTCCCCTAGAGGTTCTTCAAATATGTCTTGATGTCCACCCAGGGGTTCTTCAATCACAGCCATCGAAGAAGAGAGAAGGTTGTGTGAAGCAGTGGGGGTGTTTTGCAATCATTTTTCTAACTTATCTCTACTCCTACAAGGCATGAAATGAAATCTTTTTGCTTGATTTTTGCTTTTTTTCTACTTCTACCTACAAAACTAAAATAAATTGAACTGCAACTAACTATCTTGCTGAAATGGAAATGCGGAATTGAAACGAAAGCAGGAAAGGACTAATCTATTTTGCTCAAATGAAATTGCGGAATTGAAATGCTAATCTACGCTTGCAGAAATGAAATTGCAGAATTGAAATGCTAATCTATGAAAGCGAGAAATGCTAATCTATGAAAGCGGGAAATGCTAATCTACTTTTGCATAAACGAAATTGCATAATGGAAACGAAATAAACTACTTAGAAGAAGATTGCAGTGGAAAATAGAAGAAAAGCGACAATCACCAATACTCTGACACTTCCCCGGCAACGGCGCCAAAAAGATGGTGGGCTCCAGTATTGTAGAAATAATGCTACAACTCCTGGAGCTTCCTATCTCTAATTTTATCAACCCGGTAGTTCGTACAAACTTGGAAGCGACGGTGTTGTATGCACAAGTACTAGCTCTTGTCACAGCTGTCACTTGGTCAGCTGGCACAAGTCCGCTAGGGCTCAAGCCAACTTCTATATGCTCACAGAAGAAGCTTTATGGATGATGGACGAAAGCTAACTCAAAGGAGACTAGTCTAACTGCAGAAAGAAACTGAAAGCCAATAAAGCATGAAAACCCTAGTAAACCCTAATTTGACTAGCTAGACCCTTACAATGCAAAACGGTGAATGAAACTACTACCACTAATGCCATTACTTGCAGTGAACTGAAATACATGCATCTAAGCTACTTGCATCTGAAAAGACATGTTTTTGTATTTTTTCATTAAGTGGTTGGATTTATTGTGATGATGCTTTTGATTAGGGTTTGGTTGTGCAGGAGCGGTGGGAATGGAAGGAAAGCATGGGCAAGGTCAGGATGGCTAGGGGAGGTCCCCAGAGGGTCTCTAGCATCAGTCCACAGAAGTCTACCACGTTCGGATGCTCAGCAACCGAGTTTACAGGCTTCTACAGGAAGTCTGCAGGGGATCCTACAGGAAACTCAGGGATTTCTACAGGAAGTCTGTGCAATTCTACAGGATGTTTGACCGTGGAAGTTTTGGGAGATGGTGAAGTGTTGGAGTGGTGTGGGAGGATAGGTGAGATGGAAATGGAGCTGGTGATGGCTCAGGAGCAGAGAAATCAGATGGAGGAAGAGTGCATGCGTTGGTTTGATGGCTTGGAAGGATGGGATCAACGAAAGGTTAAGTAAATGAAGCTACGTGGCAATAGATGAGTTGGAGGATAAATGAGCTGGACAGAGGCCGAGTGGGTGACTTGAGGCGTGGTCAAGACGAAGAAGGAGGAAATGGAATGATGTGGAGCAGTGTAAATAAAACAAATTGCTTATGACTGTCACCAAAACGAGAATTCATTAACCTATGATACCTGTGCTATGAACTCAATGAACAACAATGTAAATCGTGAAGAGAAGCTGTGCATGAAGTTGTGATGAAGGAGTATGGTTCAAGATCGAAGTGCATGGAAAGATCTATAATGAAAATGACTGTGTTGCAGCATGCATAAAGGTAAAAGACTGCGTTTTTTTGGTGGTTGGTGTAGACTGCACCCCAATCTCCAAACAGAGATGGCAGTGGGGTCTCTCTCAACCTTTTTTGGGAGCTCCAATGAATTATAAACCTTCTATTCTGATCTAAGCAACTGAAAACAATTTAACCATGAGCTAATCCTACTTAATCTCATAAAAACTAAATCAGCAGACTGTAACTTCGAATTGCATGACAAAGCAAAGAAACAAAGTGCTGGAACAAAAGGCAAATAACACTACAAAACAGAGGAGATCTATTGCTCTCAGGTTGGGCCCTAACCTGAGAGCTATAGCTCCCTTAAAAGCTCAGAACTAGATCCAAATCTGCTTGCCTTTATTCATAATCAAAAGTCTAACATCATGCCAAAACTGGCTTACAAAAAGACTAATTGGCTAACCAAATTGACTAACTAGCTAATAAAAAATGACTAACAACTAGCTACGAAAATGACTACCAACTAGCTCCCCAAAATGACTAACTGAAATGAGGTCTTGAGCCCTCTTATTTATACAATTTGAGGACCCAACAGTCCTCCTCAAATTTAGGGACTTGGCTGCCCAAGACTTGTAGTTAACAGCAGTCCAACTTGACTTGCTTGGATGCCCTTGAGCTGATTGATTCGGTGGCCCTTGAACTCCGAGCTGATGGTGGAGAATTCGAGGTAAGGGTCCATAAATGAGGGGGACACCTTCCTACAAATCCTCTAGCTTGTTCTTCCACGAATTTGGCTGTCAAGTGCTCATTAAGTCCTTCAATTTTGTCTCCAAGTTGACCAAAAAGGCTACACAAAGCACCCATTAGACTTGTTGGCATAATGACTAACCAAATTCACTCTATTAACATAAAAATAATCAGAAACATGCAAGAAACAAATGAGAATGGTGGACTAAGCCAAATTAGGAGGTTGAATGAGCCCAAATAATTGTACATTTTTGGGGCTCATCACTCACCACTCTAAGGGGTCGAATCCATGACTCTAGAAACTACTCCATGAAGTGTTCTAACCAAACCCTATTGTCTAGGGAAGTTAAAAACAACTTCTTTAGTTAACTTTGATTCCAACCACTCTCATAAATGAGGCCAAATTTACATCCAAACTACTTACAAAGACTAATCACTCACTATTACATCATATTTACACTAGTATTACTCAATTACATCATTTAAATAAGTGAAAAGGTCAAACTAGGTTGAACTACTAGAGAAACTAGCCTCCTGGAAAAAGCAAAACGAATTTTGGGAAAAACATAGCGTGGGCTACAAAAAGCACAATGTGAACTTGCAAGCCACTTTTGGAGGCCTTCCTAAACACCAAATTGAGCTCATGATAGCTCATTGGAAAGCTCTTTAGGTATAATACACAATGGAATCCTCAATAACTTAAAAAGACAAAGTATAACCCCTCAAAAATCAATTCTCTTAAGACTAGTAAAAAATCATAGCGTGACCTCCAAAAAAAGGGTAGAAAGGTGTTTTTTAGGTGGTTTTTGGGCATTTTCTCCCTGTAAAAGTTGATGACTAAGGGAGCCAAGTGTCCAAAGCTGATGTAGAAGTCAAATGTTATCCAACCATGTAAAGTTTTTTTCCCATTGGAGTTCTCCAGAAAAAGTGTAGCGTGGCCCACGTTATGCTTTTTGTAGGTTGACTGTGCCAAAACTTGCAAAAATTCTAAAAAAACAAAACTTCTTCCAAAATTCTTTGATATGTAAGGCCACCAAGTGATATGTTATGCTATAAGGGATGCATCAGCAAGAAAATCTAATTTTTCTTTCTCTCATTGCTTGATTAAGGTTTTATTTAGCCTTGCTTTCATTTTTTTGAACTTTGCTCTCAAAATCAAGTTCCTTGTATAATAATGGGTAGCCATGTGTTTTCGAAGCCTTTTATCCCTGTTAGCCTTCTTGAGAAGCTTCTCTAAATGATCATTGACTTTGCTCAGCCAATATTCCTTGTCTTCATTGATTTCCCTGTCAATAATCTCATTCATCATGATCTGCTTCCTTTGTTCCTGAAGTGCCTTCTTAAGGCCTTTTGTCTTTGGTTTTTGTTTTGATACTTTCCCTTGATGTTCCATTAGGTCCTCTAGATCTTTCAATTATTTACCTTTAGTCCCCTTTTTCAATTTCAAGATGTGTTTCTCTTGAAGCATTATGTCAACCTTCAACTGCATGTTTTCTTGCTACAAGCATGCTATCAAAGCATTTTCCTCTATCAATTTGTCCTGCAAGATTTTGAGTTCATTCTCCTTGTCCACCATAGGCTGTTCAACTGTCCTAGGCTCCTCATTGGCCTTTAAAGTAGTCTCATCAACCTCAAGATGAAAAGAGTCATCATCTTGGAAAGGTGTCTCATGATGCAAAGGTGATCCCTGTTGTGATGATGTAGAAGGCTTGGCCCCTTCCACAACTTGTGGAGAAAACACAAGCCTGTTTCCTCTCTAATAAGTTTTAACCACTTTATCCCCACCTTTCTTCTTTTTCATTTCAGACCTACTTGATGAGCCAATTTCTGTTTGAGCAGGGGGTGCTGATGATGAAGTAGGTCTAGTAGGCTGGTTGGAAGAAGGAAAAAATACCTCTTCTCCAATGAATGTCTCCCAGGCAATTTTTAACTGCTTAAGATGATGAAGGACAATAATTTTGATGAGGGAGTGATGAAAGAGGCTATTTTGATGTAGCTCACTATTCCCATGCTGCACATTGTATGTCATCTTTTCTATGCTCATGTAAATATAGTAAGGCATGTTGAGCACTTTTACCCTAGTGAAATGCATAAGCACTCTGATGTGATAGTCATAGTGTCTAGAGAATCTCCTTTCACAAGTGAAATATTTCATTATGATCTTCATCAAAGGTGCAAACCTATCAAGGAGCTGGCCAAAAGGAAAGATTTTCTTGATGTTGTCTTTGTATGGAGCTTTGAGGTAGGGTTGATATAGTTGAGCATCTAATTCTTGAGTCTTGAACCACTTTTAACCAATGTTGGGTATCCCAGTAGTTGCTTCTATGATATCAGCTGAGATAGAGAATGTGACACCTACAATTGTGACTTTATCCTTTCTAAGGTTTATGATAGATAACATGGTCAATTCAGCATGGTATTGAACTTTTTGCACCAACTCACAAATCTCAAGACACCCTACATGCTGAAAACATTATTTGGCAAGTGGTGAAGACATCAGCTCCTGAGTATTCAGAGGTTCATACCTTGACACCTTTCCACCCTTATTATAAGTTTTCTTCTCCTCCTCCATAGCAAACTGTGAATGCAAACCTTAAGGGGTAAAACAAGGGAAGGGAAAAAGGGAGTAAGATGATGGGGTTAGGGAGTGGAATTGGGTGTGAAAGAAATTAGGGAGGTAGGGAAGGATGTGAGGGAGTGTTAGGAAGTGATAAGGAGTGGAATGAGTGAGGGAAATGGTCTATAGAAATTATACATAGGCCCAAGGTCTTAGGCTACCAGAAATGCAACATAGAGGTAGAATTTAGGTATAGGGTATAGGGAATGAAAGTGAAGGGGTGTGAGGGTTTTAGGAGTATGTATAAGTGGTAAAGGAGGTGGGTTATGATAGGAACATGATTTTAAGGTTTTCAAACTGAAAATAATGGTCCTCCCACAAAAACATAGCGTGGGGGAAAATAGGAGGTTTATATCATAAAAATTATGAAATAGACTGATGGAAAGGGTGTTGAACCTTCAACTTACCTGATTGACCCTGTTGGAGACTTGATTTGGCCTTTGAAAACCCTTAGAAACTCACTTGATGACCCCTGGAGAAAGTGCAGTGTTCATAGAGAAAAGCGCAACATTCACATAGAAAAGCGCAGCGTGTAGAGAAAAGAGCAGCATGGAAAAGCGCAGCGTGCCCAATGAAAAGCATAACAAAATGGCTAAAAAATGCATCGAGAGATATAAAAAATGATTTTTGGAATGTATTTGGCCCTATAAATGGTGAGGTAGTGACTGATGATGAGAGAGAGCTTATTTTAGCCATGAAATGAATGAGAGAAATAGACAATGATGGTCTTTTATAGCTTGTGGAGTTGATTTATTTTCATAGTGATGGGGTGGCCCACACTATGCCTTTTTCACTTTTACTTTGGAAATCATGTAGCTTTGAAACCTTTGAATACAACTTGAGATTATTTAAAACTTATTACAAAATATTTTTTTGAAATAAAACCTTTTTGAACCATTTTGTATCACTATTCCTTTTACATGCCAATTTCAATGATTGAATCCCTAGTGAACTAATGGATGATAGTGAGCTGGATGAAAACCATGGTAATGAGACTAATATGACCATAAATATTTTCAGACATGACACATCCAAATGTATAATGTCAGTGACCAAAACATGGCAAATTGTAAAGGAATAATTGACAACCTAGATTCACTAACTAGTGACCAAAGTTTTTGAATGGAGGACCCGGTGAAATGATAAAAGCCTAACCTTAGACCCTAATGGACATCCTAAAAGAGAACATTTCATCACTGGTGGTAGGAAAAATGGAGTGACATTAACACGGCAGTCAGTCTCCCAGCTTCCTGGTGAAAATTTCACAATCCTTTCCACCAGTCTCCCGGGTATGTTGCATGTCAATCCTCAAGTTTGCTTTGGTTTTAACTGGCATATTTATTGCCATGCATGTCGCCATGTCTCCAGATATAGTAGGTGTTCATCTATCTCTCAGGAGTTCACGATCAATGGCCTCCAAGAGAGCAGGGTCAAACGACACTGATGGAAGCGTGACTGGAGAAGCAGTTGAGTGAGTGTCTATGAGTTTTCCAATTTATGAAGATACCAAGCTGATCGGAGGTAAAGACATCAAGTTGAAATGGTAGGAGATCAATGATGCATTCTCAGGAACATTTGGGGAATATCTTGAAGACTACCAAGTCTATGTGAACATTCACAAGTCCAACTTGTATCATATTGCATGCAGGTATCCTGCATTCCGATGCGAGGACATGATAGATTGGATCGTCTCGCACACTGATATTGAGATGATGGTATTGAGCAGTGCCAGCAGGATAGAGATTTATACCTTTAGCGCATAGGACTATCAGCAAATGTACAACTTGCCAAAGCTAGTGATCACCATGGAGACACCCTTCAGCATAGCCGGCAGCAATACCAACTCCAGGGATATCTTGAAGAACTATGTGAAGGAGCCAACCAAATTCAGGATGACACCTAACCATATTTAGAAGTCAAAGCTACTACGGAAGGTGTATCAATATTTTTTCATCTTTTCATGTCGCTTGTACAGCCAAGGGAGCACGAAGACCTTCCCACAGAGTTGGGTGATCGCGTTGGACCAACTGGCCAGTGAAGGCAAAGCATGCAAATGGTCTGACATGTTGGCTCATAGACTGAAGGAACAGGTAAAAGGAGGTCAACAACCACCCAAAGGTCAGCAAGTAGAAATCTACATGTCTGCATACATCTTGGATACAATATGTGCCCGTCAAGAGTTCCCGGGCTTGAAGTGGGCATGGACATCAACGGAAACCTCTGTGAAAACATATTGCAAACTGTTCTCCGAAGGCAGCTTCCACAGAGTCATCACACAGTTATCAGACCATTTTGTCACCCCGGTGTAGAAGATGATATTTAAGCAGTATCCACCTTGAATGTAGAAGGAAGCAATGGAGGCACTGATCAACATATCGGATTGGTATGCCTTACCTTCTGGCACCTTCATATGGATGTACAGCGCGAAGAAGCCTCTGCATGTTTTGCTGAAGTTTTCCATGGACAAGCTCATCATGCAAGAAGTTTCATACCACATGTCGGCAGCACTGTCAGCTAGGCTGCACTGGAAGAAGAAGGCACCTTGGCCTACTCTTTTGTTGTGGATCTGGTTGTACAAGACACAAAATCTCAAGCATGCAAATGCCAAGATAGAAGATTTCAAGAAATTTACTTTCGGCACTAGAAGCTTCAATCCATATGACCCGCATTTTGTGAAGGATCACTGCGCGAGAGTACAATTTCTGTGGATCCACAAGGCATGTCATTGGGCTGAGGACGACCCATGGAGATACTGTTACATCTTCTCCAGGCCCAAAGAACCGGTCGACATCGATGTGGAATGGTTAGCGAAGCAGCGCAAAGCAACATCTAGGAGAGCAGCAGCAGCGACAGAGGTAAGCATATCGATGCACGACAAAGGGAAGAGGAATATTGTTGACAGTGCAGAGGTAGAACAATGCTACAAGTTCATAGTAGACCCACTTGTGCAAAAAGCATCTTTGGAAATAGAGGTGAAGAGGCAATAGCGCAACAAGAGGACCACACAAAGGCAGAGAGAAAAAAAGAGGATGGAGGAAATAGTGAAGGAATTGCAAGAGTTGAAGGAGAAAGTCTGGAAGGAACAGGAGATACAAAGATAGGATAAGAAAGGATAGCAAGGAAACATATGGTAGGGGACACAACATGCATAGATTGATGAAATCGCACCCATATAGGTGGTAGACTCATCCAAGCAGCTAGCACAAAGAAGACAGGGTGAGCAGTCATAGGAGTAGGACTTTGCTCAAGAGATTGAATGAGTACTTCAGCATATGGATACAGAGATAGAGCATCTAGAGTTAGGAAAGACATTGACCTCATGCCTTACCAACAAGAGTCCAACCCACCAGCTTCACCGGATCTAGAAGTAGAGCAAGTCCTGAGTGACCAAGGAGATACTGAGATCCTTGGAGACAACCCAGAAGAAGAGATGCACAACATATCATTCGATGAGTCACAACATAGAGTTGTGAAATTGCGTAGAGTGTCTACTCTGGATGACCATACATCTCCTACACAATTTGAGGAATGAGTGAATGTATTTGACATGCGCAAGCATCCAGCAGCATTGACCGATGCTACCAGAGCATATGCTAAAGCCACTAGCTCGAGTGTTTGCTTCTTGACAGTTGAGAATGAGTGAATGTATAAGTAGTTACAAATGGCCAAGCAAGGAGGAGAACTGGTTACAACATCCACCTGAGCAGAGTTGAAGAAGGTGATACTAGATGAGGTATAGTCCCTTGAGATAGTCATGTGGGCATTATATTCCAAATTTGGTATTGTACATAAGGAGGTTTTCCATCTCAACGGCTGGCAGTAGTGGTGTGTTAGGAGAGCACGTATCTTTTCAAACTTGCATATTGTTGTTGACCCCATGCAAACATGGAAAATGAGATACAAGGGAGCCTCGTTACACTTGCCCAAGATGATGAAACCCAGACTGGTTGAGTTGAAGGCATGCATCTGGAGTCAGATCCAGAACTATGAAGAACTCTCATAGCTCATCACTAATTTGCAGGATTCCCATGCACGGTGTTTATAAATATGGATGTTGTTGTGCGTGCACATGTGAGCCCATCTATTTGGACATTCACCGAGACAAAGACAAAGGGACAAGTCTGACGGGAGCTAGACTCGTACTTTGACGAGCTGATGCACATAGCCACCAACATAGACTTGGCAATCAGTGCATACACCATGCATCAGTATGTCACTAGTTCGGACACACTCAAGACAATGATGTGCATGTTATCAGATGATTTAGATAGAGTTTCCAAAGTAGTGTACCTATATGCAACAAACGCAAGAGTTCATTTCCAAAAAGATGTAACCACAGAGTACACGAACATCGTCGAAGACTACCAATCTTGGCATTAGTTCTCCATTGTCGTCCATCATGAGGATGTAGAAGAGCTGGTCTTCCCACAGTTGTCTGAGTCATAGTGATGTCTTGCATGGCTTGCTCAAGCCTATTTTGTTTCACATGGGTACATGTGCAAATTGTATGTAACATCTTGTCAAGTGGAATTTCAAGTGTCGATAGTTGAATGTAACTTTCATAGAGTAGTTGAAGAGTCATGAGGGTAGGCGAACAGTCACAAAGGAGAATGTCAAGGGTCACCCACCCTTTGCTATATATAGTACCTCATAACTCATTGTAAGGGCTTATTGGTCAGCCAAGCTTTTGATAGGAGTATCTTAGAGAAAGCTTGGAGAGTATTGTAATGAGCCTTGGCTTCTCCACAGTGCAAAGCTAGTATATCTCTTTAGAGGAGTAGGCAACAATGACTGTAACGTTCCGTTATCAAGACTAGCGGTTAGTCATGGTTGTACTGTATGATTGGAACCCTCACTTCTTAATATAAAAAAGCCAACATGTCATGCATATGTTGTTATTGTATTTCAGTTAGCTTGTTTACTCTAATGATATATGTATCTATTTTCTTACGCATGTATGTATAGACTCTTTCTGTATATGTATGTATGAATCTTACTAAAATGTGTTGTTGGTTTAACCATCACTTTGGATTATTGTTTCACCTTCCTTCCAGCTTGTGATGCACCTTTTCTCGTTTGTTTACTTCTAAGATGTGTGTTTACACAAGTTTCCAAGGGGCCCACTCATTCCACGTTCAGTGCGTTAGAACCATTCAAGCACCTTTCTTGGCTTGATGTGAATGTCACACCCTTGCTACCAACAGGGACATCTTACTTGCCTCCGCGTGCAACCACGGCCAAGGCGATACCGTACAACACACTGTTGGGACTCCTACACCAAATGGTCTGAGGTCTAGTTGGGCCTTCTTACCACGGAGATCCCCTGACATGTTGGTGGGTCCATCTTTGTCAACATAATGTTAGCAAATTGTGTGTCCAAATTCTGATCAGATTTGACTTCATACATGAAGATTTACTTATTTTTCTACCATTACATTACTAGGTCCACAAAATATTCAAGCAAATCCACCAAAAGAGATCACACTATCAGATATCCAGGAAAATCCACCAAAATAGATCACATTGTCAAAGATAATTGACCCTATGACCTCACATTGGCATGCTGCTTTCAAATATAGGAACTTTACCAATTGAGAAAACCCTCAAGGTTATTTTGCTACTATCAATTACTTATATGCTATTTATATATTTTCCTTATGAACTATTACTTTGTTGTTTGATCCAGCCATTAGCCACATAATTTTTTTTGGGTCTTCCTATTCTCTAGGTCCTTGCCCACATTTATGCTTTTGGCCACTAGTTCTTGCAATTAAAAAAAATGAAGTTAGACTTAAAAGTTCTCCAAAAAATCATAGAGTTGTGGAAAAAAGCATTCATATATATATATATATATATATATATATATATATTAAAGGTTCTGAATTATTATTAAAAAAGTGCATGTAAAAGTAAAAAGAGAATTTTTCTAAATATATTTAAAACTATATTTATGAAAAGGAAGAGTAGATGGGATAATCTTGATTCCTCATTAATTTCCATTGATTTAGCAACCCATAATAATTTCTCATGGTATTGCAAAGTTAAAGAAAAATAAATACAAATACAAATATCTCTTTACATTGATGATAAGTTATATCATTTTACATGGAGAAAATTATCCGAGTTAAATGTGTGTGTGTGTATATATATATATATATATATATATATATATATATATATATCTTTACATTGATGATAAGTTATATCATTTTACATGGAGAAAATTATCTGAGTTAAATGTGTATATATATATAACGTGAAGGAAATTATTGAATGGTGTTGTGATTGATGCCAACATCGATTCCTGAACACTTTTAACATCTATCTAGATTGTATTAATTCAAGCAACAATGGTCGAGAAGCTCTAGATATACCTAGAAGCCTTTCACTTATTGATGTCTTTGAGGATGAAGAAAAGTAGATTTTCTCCTAATTCCACCATCACTAGATGATCCACACCATGCCAATTCTAACAATATATGGTATGCCTCGTGCATCCTCACTATTTTAGAGATATGCCCAATGAAAATTGGTGCCCCCATATTATGGCCGAAGTCCCAAAAAGGGGTGACGATGTGGCAGCATGTTATTGGCTAAAGCTATGAAACATATCATGTGGATAGAAACGACCTTCATTAAAAGGTTAAATATTTATGAAGGGGTTAAATATAAATATTAAGATCAAAAGTATTTTTTTGTTAATTCAAAATTCAAATTATATGGTCCAAAATGGATGGAATATTTAGGTCCAATGGAAATTTAAATTCAAATTAAACTTTCCCTCCTAACTCATGTCGACTTCTAGAAGCCTGTTTCTCCTCTATAAAAGAAGGAATGTTCTCCTCCAAAATTATGTGTGTGATTCAACACTGATCTGAGGTAAGAAAGCTTTGCGGCCAGGATAGTATTGATTATTCTTGAAGGAGGTAGTAACATTGCAGAAAGTGTATGGTTCTTTTGTTGATTTTGGTTTAAGGATTTTGTTGGGTTACATCTTCTCTGTGGCCTTTGTGTAATAGATTAGCAAAGGAGATTATTTATTTTTGTCCATCTTGACAACAGGTAAGGTGTGTTTGTTCAACCTTTTTGGTATAAGGCTACGATAGGCATCCAAGGCCATTCAAACTTCTCTTTCGAGATCCTATGCATAATTCTGAGCACAAATATGGAGTCAAAGAGCATACGAATGCACCTTGCTTTGATGTCCCTTGAAGGTCATTAATCCAGATTAGATAATTTTATTGTTTTTCATCCATATCGATGCATATATAATGGAAAAAGTGGAGCAATCAACTCATGGTACCATTTTTACCAGTGGGGCCAAGTCTGGCAAAATATGGTCTGAAAGCTTCTAGGAGTGTTTTGAGGCATCAAACGAGTTTTTTTAGGGGTAAAACATTACTTATTTATCTCCACAACATTTTATTCTATTCTACACATAGATATCTTTACAACAACACAAGACGTGTGCCAATCAAAGTCTGTATGCAAAAGGTATGCCACCCAGAAGTTGACCTTCCTGTTTTCACACCTATAGTTCAAAGGATGTCACGTTAGCACCCATTATTCATGGAAAAAGGACTAGCCACATGTTTATGATGTAAAAGTATCTAGAAGAGTCTATATTGTAACTCTAGTTAAGAGTTGATGTAATCAAACTTAACCGCTAGTAGGCTACTAGACTGTGTTATAACCAGGCCACTAGGAGGAAGGGGAATTCCATTATTTTGATAGAATTTTGTTCTATAGCTGAGAAAAGATAGCTTGGAGAGATATGAGGTAGAGAAGAAAGAGAGGATATTTTTACTATAGCAACCCACGGGCCACAGGAATTACTTCTTTGTACCTACAACCATATTTCCAGACAGAAGAAGAGAGCGAAGCGACCTCACCTTTCAACTAGGTTTTCTCTCGAAAGGGTTTTCCGAAGAACATATTGCATGTATTATGTGTGTGTGAGAGCTTATTTTTTCATTCTCTACTTTTTCTCATAATCACCATTTGCATGCATGAACTAATTACAGTTAAATCTAAAGATCTAGAAGTTTAATAAATCTATAATCATGTAAAAATTCAGTATTTTAATATATTATTATCATATCTATTATGACAAACTATCCAGTGGAATATCCATGACATTTTACAGATTATTTAGTATCAGAACAAGTTTCTTTGGATATTTTGTAGATATTGCAAGGATCTAGATCGGTGGGGATGAGAATTGTAAAACTCTAATAATGACTGAAGAATCTGTAAATGAGCCTTGAGCTCTTGTAGAGGTGAGGTTTACGCGGTTGGAACAAAAAGACGTAGATATGAACCACAATGTAAGCCTCCTCATGACAGCTATGAATAGAAATCTGGAAATATTTGGAGAATATGGGGGTTCAAATGTAGAGGAAAAAACATAATGGAGATGACAAGATCGAGGAAAAATGGAGAACCAGTCAAAGAAAGAACCTGAAAAAAGATCAACCTGGTTCGAGTTTCATGAATCAATCTATGTTTAAAATGGAAGCAAAATTCGATATCAAACCATACCATGGTGACTCAAATCAATGCTCTAAAGCTGAACGATTAGTTGCAATAATTGGAATTTTATTTCAGTGTCAATCAGATCGAGGAAGGAAAAAATATCTCATTCGCGTATGTGAAATTAGAGGGCTATGAATTACGTTGGTGGGAGGGCCAAACGCAAACCTTCAGGTTGGAGGGAGAACCTCAAATGACTAAGTGGGAAGATTTAAAAAGCCTCATTAAGTCACAATTTTATCCCATTAGGTACATGGAGGATCAATGGATCTGGTGGCATTACATTAGGCAAAATATGGGCCAAAGCATGCAGGAGTACACCACAAAATTGTTTCTTGATACAGCTCAGACGAAATTGTAGGATCATGCCGGATTTAGTGAAATTTGTGGAGCGAATAGTGGAGAAACTAGGAGAGGTCATAACTTCTTCAGTTTTCTACCAATTTTGGCTCAAAAGGAGTCATTCTTAAATGATTTGGATTCTCTGAACACAATAGAACATGTTGCAAAGGAAAAAAAAAACTTCTGTATGTCATTTTTCTACGTTGAAGTTTAAGGAAGCCTAGGGTCACCAGGAGAGGAGGTCAATCCTAGAACAGTTGAAGTCCAATTGCAGAGCTTAGATAGCCATTTCTTGGGTTTTTGGGTCTTCTAAATCAAATGGAGTAGGTTGCAAAGCCATTGGAGCACTGTAGGTGCATATAATCAGAGAATTGACCACTAATCCAAAGAGGGCCAAGCCATTGAAGCGGATCTAACGAGATGTAGCCCACTAGGGGTGAACTCCTTTATCAGCTTTGTGTTATGAGTTGTTATGTTTTACTTTTCCTCAATTTACTTGTTGTATATGTGTTTTAAATAACTAAATAACCTCATAAATTACTCATAAAAGACACTCAACATTTGACACATAATTCCTCACATTTTAGTTAATTTGAGACGGTCCTAAACACATTTTTTAATACTGATGAGGGAGCTTACATAGAATTAACAAGTTTGTCCAACATTAAGATCATGCAGAAAATTCAATTCCAGCCCCATAAGCAAAACATCAGGTTGGATAGAATTGAATGACACATTCCATGCATCCTAGAACTGACTGAGATGCCTGGATCAACAGTCAGGGACCCGACACCTATGGAATCGGCCTTGGAGGCACAGAATAGCTAGTCACTTCCCCATGTTTACTTTTGTTTTATATGCAGATAGATTTTAATTTTCGTCATGCAAGTATATGTATAGTTAGAAATCTAGAGTATGGACATGAAATAGAGACATATATAACTTGGTTAGAGAGATTACGACTCTAATGTTTTTTTATGGCTTACAATGCGGATAGGTGGCTGGCAAACTTGGTTTCCCTCCAAAGCAAGTTGAAGCCACCTAGCCAACCTATATAATGTAAATTTTTCTATATTTAAATAAAAAATAAAATAATCTTGCCAAATTTAATAAACAAACAAAAAATATTTATTATTTAAAATTAATATTGTTACAAAAATATAAATAATATATATAACGTATATGTAAATCCATATTAATCCTAAATCTCATTTCTTATTTTAAATTTCATACTCTACGATAAATTTGAATTTCATATTTTAAAAAAAATGCGTAAGTCAGAAGATTTTTTTAGTTTTTAAACTTGCTAAATATAAGCATTAAAAATATATATATTTTAAAAAAGATCGGTAAGTCAACAGATTTTTTTAGTCTTAAAACTTACTAAATATAAAATTAAAACATTTTTTTATTAAAAAATCCGGCATGCTTATATATAAATTACCACACGAGTGTAGTTATCTCGACTTTCTTTACATTTTTTTCTTTTAATAATTGCCATAATCACGTCATCTCGGTTTTATCTGATGGAAATAGAAATTAGTTGGGCTTTCCCTCTTTTTTTTCTCCCTCCATCAGATTCAAAGAAGGGGCTGCATCTCGAAATTTAAATATAAACATTATTCCAATCTTTGCTCCTTGGAAAAGCGAGGAAGAATTTAAATCTACAATTTCATCGAGGAGGAATTTAAATCTACAATTTTGCCGAGGAGGAATTTGTTTCTTGATGTAGCTGAGACGAATATTTTGTTGCTATATTTGAAACTAAATTTATGCTAGATTAACAGGATTAAAAATATTTTTTGTAAAATATATGCTGCCAATTCGGTACTGAACACCGGATTATAATAGGAGGGGATCGAATTCTGGGTGTGAGCATGGAAACAACTATTTCTATAGATTTATTGAATCTTTTCAATAGCAGAGACATCTTCTTCTGGAACGAGGTGGAACGAGGTCATCCGCGAATGGCTTGGTAGCATACCAATTTGGAAGGGTTCCAATCCGCTGGTACTGACCAGACAACTGGCACTGGAATTGGAATGAATCACAGATAAGATGAGAAGTGCTGGTATTTGTCAGGATGGTAGTGGCGATCTGATCACTTGGGTTGGAAAGAAAAAGAAAATCAGGGAGATTGAGGTAGCGCATACATATTTCAACCTTTGCCAGATGGAGATACAGCTCACTAAAAGATGTTGGTTTTACAAATTTTGCATACGAAAATTCCTACCAAGCTCGTCATGTTTTTGTGGCTGTCATGGCAAAATAAAATTCTTACTTGGGACAACCTACAAAAGAGAAATCTACAAGCGCTGGGATCTCTTCCCTATGTTGGAATGAGAGGGAATATAATAGTCACCTATTTCTGGAATGTCCATGTTCTGTCCGCATATGGAAACATTTTTCTGCTAATATGAATATTCCATATGTCCAATACAATAATATTGCTGACTGTTTAAAATGGTGGAGCATTCAATGTTCGAGATGGAGGATGCTTTCCTTGGCACTTTTATGGGAGATTTGAAAAAATGGTACTTACTCACATAAATCAATGGCTTAGTGATGATAAAGACTACGACAAAGCGAACAAGGTAAACGCTGACAAGGGGACGCCTCCAACAACTGCTTACCCAAGGGGCTTTTTTGATGGGGCATCACAAGGAGGGAGGTGTTGCTGTGGCTTTTGGATAAAGTTTTTTGAAGACCAAGAGTATTGGATACATTGGTATGCCATGAAAGCAGAAACCATCGCACTGTGGGGATTATTTTGGTTCACAAAATACATGGACATCCCTCACATGTATATTTATGGAAAATGTTTTTAATACGGAGATGATAATGAGAAATTTAATTTAAAATAGTCTAGATTCATTTCATTTTATTTTCTTTCTATTTAAAAGATTTAAATTAATATTATATTTAATTAAATTTTTATTTGTTATTATTATTAAATAAAAATTATTATTTTTCTATATGAAAAAGAGATATGACAAAATTGTTTAAGAAATTAACATCGAATTTGGAATTTAAGAATAATAATGTTTGAAGAAATCGAAGTATTTAAAAAAAAAAAAAAGTGTGAAGTTGCAGTAATTTTATAGATTTAGCCTTAATTTTATAGTTTTAAGTTGCAGTAATTTTATAGTTTTAGTCTTTTTAAGATTATATTTTATCATGTAACTTGTATATAGTTTTACTCTTATATAATGAAACGAAAACTGTGGATAATCCGGATCATACCACTGCAAAAAACTACCACAGAAGCTTAAAATCTAACTTATATATGGCGTTAATAGCTAAATTATTTTGGTCTAATTTTATAGTTTTAATATTAGATTTTATTATGTAACTTGTATATAGTTTTAGTCTTATATATTGGGTTAATAATTAAATTATTTTGTAAAACATTTTTAGGTCAATTTTTGTTAGTCTTATATATTGTGTTAACTACTAAATTATTTTGTAAAACATTTTTAGGTCAATTTTTGTTAGGGGTATTTTGCTTCTTCCTTTATATTGAAGAGAGATTTACTAAGATTTGGGATTTACTAAGATTTGCACCCGTGCTTGTTCAATGTTTTGTTAGACTATGTCTTTTTTTTAGTTTCCATCTATTCCAATTTAAGAAAAACAACAAAGCGAGGAGAAATTTAAATCTACAATTTCGTCTAGGAGGATTTTGTTTCAATTTAAGAAAATCAATAAAGCGAGGAGGAATTTAAAATTTAAATCTACAATTTCATCCGGAGGAATTTGAATTTGTTTCAATTTAAGGAAATCAACAAAGCGAGGAGGAATTTAATTCCACAATTTCGTCTAGGAGGAATTTGTTTCTTTGAGCCGAACATTCTCTTGTTAGATTTGAAACTTAATAAGTTAACCAAGATCATACTTGGATGAGCAAGTATGAGCCAGCTGGAGAAGCCACAATATTCTTCATTAATCCGTAGAGGTATAATGATGGCTCATATTGAGAAGTACGGCCTCTGGAGTGGCTGAGAAGGTTGTATGAAACCACCACACCTTCAATCGTGGTGAGTGTATATTATTTATAATATCAAAGATTTAATTACAAAATAATGACAGAATAATTACAAATCAATTAGAGGAGAATTAGAAGGAAACTATATACAAATATTCCTAGAATCAAGGGTCAGCTAATCTCCTAGAATCAAGGCAAAATATCCTCAACCGTATCCTTAACACCCCCCCGCAAGCTGAGCATCAGATTGGATTGAACGTGAAGCTTGGTCCGAAAAAACTCAAAAAAGGGTCGAGGAAGACTTTTGGTGAAGATGTTAGCAACTTGTAGATGAGATGGCACATATTGCGTGTGAAGTTTGCCAGCGACAACAAGTTCACGAAGAAAATGATAGTCTAATTCAACATGCTTGGCTCGCTTGTGAGAAACCAGATTCGAGGTCAAAAATATTGCACTTTTGTTGTCACATAAGAGAAGAGGCTTCCGGGGAATGGGGACCTAGAGGTCACGAAGGAGATGCGTAAGCCAAAGAAGTTCAACAGCAGTGTTTGCAAGACCACGATACTCAGATTCACAACTGGAACAAGAGACAATAGGTTGCTTTTTGGCACTCCAAGAGACCAAATTGTCACCAAGATAAATAGAGTAACCAGAAGTAGAGCGACGAGTGTCTCGAAAACCAACCCAGTCAACATCAGAGTAAGCAACCAGAGCATCAGGAGTAGTAGAGGGGCGAAAGGAAATACAAAAATGAAGGGTGCCCTTGACATAGCGAAGAATACGCTTAACAACAATAAAATGATCCTCAATTGGAGCATGCAGAAATTGACTAACAGAGTTGACAGCATGAGCAATGTCTGGGCGTGTGATGGTCAAGTATTGAAGTGCACCAACAAGAGACCGGTAAAGAGTAGGATCCGAAAATAGAGGGCCATCAGCAGACAAGTGTTGAGAGACAATCATGGGAGTATGGACAAGTTTTCTGTCAAGTAACTGAGCGCGAGTAAGAATATCCTGTGCATATTTCAGCTGACTGAGAAAAAGACCATTTGCAGTTTGCGATGCTTCAAGACCAAGAAAGTAGCTGAGAGAGCCCAAATCTTTAGTGGCAAACTCAGAATTGAGTTTAAGAGTAAAGCTGTCAAGAAGAGATGAGTTGTTGCCAGTAACAATAATGTCATCAACATAAAGAAGCAAATAGATAACATCAGAGTTCTTATGAAAGACAAATAGAGAAGTGTCAGCGCGGCTGCAAGAGAAACCAAGTTGAAGGAGAAAGGAGCTGAAGCGCTGGAACCAGGCACGAGGAACTTGCTTGAGACCATAGAGAGCTTTCTTTAACAGGTATACATAATTAGGGACGTGAGGATCAATGTACCCAGGTCGCTATTCCATATAAACATTTTCAATGAGAGTACCATTGAGGAATGCATTCTTGACATCAAGTTGATGAAGAGGCCATTTGTTGGTAACAGCAAGAGAAAGAACAACACGGACGGTAGTGGCCTTGATAACAGGACTGAAGGTGTCGGTGTAATCAAGACCGGGAACCTAGGTATATCCTTTGGCAACAAGTCGAGCTTTGAGTCGCTCAATGGATCCATCAGGAAGATATTTGGTCCAAAACACCCATTTTGAGCACACAATGTTGGTGTTTGCTGGCTGAGGGACCAAAATCCAAGTGCGATTGTTTTGTAGAGCCTAAACATCTTCATCCATGACAACAAGCCAGACAGGATTCTTAGCGGCCAATTTGAATCCCTTAGGCTTAGTGGAGACAAGAAGAGCAGAAAGAAGTCCAAAGGAGCCCAAAACACCAAGATTCGTTGGACTGCAGGTCTTGAAAATACCAGCTTTAGCTCGCGTGACCATAGGGTGAGAGTCGAGCAAAATTGCAAGAGCAGGAATAGGAGGAGAGGTCCATGCCTCAATGAGAGGCGAGCTCGGAGGCAATGAAGAGGGACCTGCAAAAGAATCAGTAGCCTACAAGGACTCATCCACTAGATCAATACAGATAGCACATGGATCAGATTGAGTAATATGTGGAGAAGATGGTGCAGGGGACGAGGAAGGAGGGTCAGTATGTAACAGACCGGGTTCCAGAAAATTGGAAAAGGTTAGAGAAGAAAGGGGCTGAGCCTAAGAGGAATCGAGAAAAGGGAAATGGTTTTCATCAAACTGAGCATGTCGGGTGATGTAGAGGCAAGAGGTGATGGGGTCAAAGCAACGGAACCCTTTATAAGAGGGACTGTAACCCAAAAAAATGCAGGGAATACTGCATGGAGAAAATTTGTTAGGCATATAAGAACGCAAACAAGGATAAACATGACAGCCAAAGGGATGAAAATTTTCATAATTTGGAGAAGAACCATACAAAAGCTCAAAAGGTGACTTACCTCCAAGAAGTGGTGTGGGCAAACGGTTGATGATGTAAGCTGCAGTGCTGAAAGCATCAACCCAAAAACGAGGAGGAAGGTGAGAATGAAAAAGAAGAGCAAGGCTAGTTTCAGTCACATGACGGTGTTTGCGTTCAGCGCGACCATTCTAGGCAGGTGTATAGGGGCAAGAAAGCTGATGGTGAATGCCGGAAGTACGAAGATGAGCTTGAAAGCAAGTGCTAGTGAATTCACCTCCGCCATCACTTTGAAAAATCTTTATATGAGCAGAATATTGATTTTCCACAAATTTTTGAAAATTAGTGAAAACATCATAAAAATCAGATTTGAATTTCAAAGGATAAAGCCAAGTGAATCGTGAGTAATCATCAATGAAGATAACATAGTAGGTAAATCCCGAATTTGATTTGACCGGGGAAGGACCCCATAGATCGCAATGAATAAGATCTAATACATGTGATGATCTATGTTCATTACGTGAATAGGGTAAACGATGATGTTTTGCAAGTTGACATGTACTACACAATGTAGGAGAGGGCAATAAAGATGTAAGATGAAGATGTCCTATTTTATTTAAATAAGAAATAACAGAGTGATTTACATGTCCAAGGTGAGCATGCCATAAATCATAGGAAGCATGTAAATTCTTATTTTTAAGGACATAAATAAGAGCAGAGTTGCCATGCTCCAGCACATATAAACTGCCATCATGCTTACTAGTTGCCACCACCCTTCCCGTTTGACAGTTCTGAATAGAGAAAAGGTTATTAGTAAATGTAACGGATAAAGGAAAATCAGACGTTAATTTACTAATTGAAAGGAGATTTTTGGTGAGATGGGGAACAACTAAAACATCCAATAAATGAATATTTGGGGTAGGAGAGACTGTACCGGTATGAGTAATGGGTAAAGAGGCACCATTGCCCACAATTACAGAATCCTTACCAGTGTACTGAGTGGGCTGATCCAAAATAGATGGTTCTGTAGACATGTGGGCCGAAGCTCCAGTGTCCAAGAACCAATCAGGGCCTGCTGAGTCATTGAGAGAACAGGAGCTTGCAAAAGCTTCAGCAAGATGGGTGCTATTCTCAGTTCGGGCATACCTCTGGTTGCACCGATTAGCATAGTGACCATCTAGACGACATATCTGGTAGCGAGGAGGACGACGACTTGAACCAGAGGAGGGGCGGCCATGAGTTGCAGAGGAGGTGCGGCCATGGCCAGTGCTACGACCCTCGGAGTTGCGGCCACGAGTTGCAAAGAATCGGCCAAACCTCAGTTTGCGGCAGTGAAGGCTGCAACGGGAGGGGCAGTGGGTTCAAGTGATTTCTGAAAGAGTTCAAAACTCTCAGCCTTGGAAACCAGATCGGCAAAGCAAGGAAGAGGGGTGAGTGCCATTTGCGTAGTGGAGAAACCCGAGAAATTGATGCCAAGACCACAGAGAAACCAATGGATTTTGTCGGTGTCATCCACAGGCCGACCAATCACATGGAGTTGGTCATAGAGAGCCTTGAAAGAGCGGGCATATTCAACAACAGGTCTGGTACCGCGTTTCATCAATTGAAGTTCATCTTTGAGATGAATTTCTCAAGCCTTCGATCAGTTATTGAAGGTATTCTCCAAGGTAAGCCAGACCTCTCGTGCTGTGGTAAGCCCAACAACCTCTGCCATGGCTTCTTTGGTGAGAGAGGAACGAAGGAGGTAGAGGATTTTCTGATCAACAGCTTTCCACGCCAAGTGTTTGTCACTGGGTGTCTGAGAAGTGTCAGAATCAAATTAAGGGGGAGGGATGATGGTGCCATCGACATGACCAAGCAGATTTTGACTCTCAAGAAGGGGAAGCAATTGACTCTTCCAGAGGAGATAGTTGGTGGAGGAAAGCTTGATTGTGATCATGTGGATTAAGGTATTGAAAGGAAGAAGATTGGAGGAGGTTTCGGTGGCCATGGGTGTCTCACAGGATCGAGGAGAGGATGTTTAATCCGATGGGAAGCTCTGATACCATGAGAAGGTTGTATCAAACCACCACACATTCAATCGTGGTGAGTGTATATTATTTATAATATCAAAGAGTTAATTACAAAATAATGACAGAATAATTACAAATCAATTAGAGGAGAATTAGAAGGAAACTATATACAAATATTCCTAGAATCAAGGGTCAGCTAATCTCCTAGAATCAAGGAAAAATATCCTCTACCATATCCTTAACAGTGGCCAAGGTCCCGAACCAAGTCTCTCCATTCTTCCAATTTCTTCCAATTAAATCTTTGTAGTTGCCTGTTGGTTTAGTTCTGTTCTGCCTCCCAATTAGAAATAAGCAAACGGGCCTACGATCGGGTCTCTGTCTAATATGCCTGGGCAAAGTCAGGGTTAAGCATTGAGAAAGATTTGTGTCCCCTACCCCTCTCATGGCGAGTTTGGACTTGATTATTTTCACCAGGATTCCTCGCACTTCTTCTACAAGCCTAAACATGAACCTGAAGAAGGATGAACCATTTTGTCACTCAAACTTCCTGCATGGAAATAGAAAACCTTGTAACAGGCAGCGCAGGCCTCGAGCTTGAAGCATCCAGAAAGCTTGAGGTCTTTGCGATCACACTGTAATTGTAGACCTAAAAATGTATCATAACATAGAGGCATACAATATTGAACGTTAAGCCTGAACACAACAATTATCTCTAGAAGGATGTGATGTGAGTCAATTTCCAGAGGTTGGAAACAACAAATCCTGACTCCCCAAGCCCTCTTAAGACCAGACACAAAAGTAAAATGAGAGGAACCATACACAATAAACCCTGAATTGTAATAACCTTAAAAGACAACGAATGGACCGAACAATGAACACAGACATCCATACATGTGATATATAAAAAGCTCCATTCGAGAGAGTTCCAATGCATCCCATGCGAGATAGTAATATTTCAAAGAAAACTGAAATAATTAGATAGTAAGCCGACAACTCATAATAAAACTTGGAGTGTTCCTTCTAGAATTCACGACAGAGTTTTTATTTGCTGGCAGGCTCCAAATTATATAAATTTCTCCATCGAATTGACATTGGAGTATAGGTCTAAAGGAAAATATTATAAGAGGGGTGAAGATAAAGAACATACCCACTGACTTTATTCATGTGGCGAGAAGAACCAGCTACACCAAGGTGACAGACCACGATAGCCCCCTCTCGTACTGCCTCAAGCTGACCAGGAGCCTTGAACCAATACCAGAACCCAGAACAAAGTGACTACCGCTTGGGAATGAAGGTTTACCAGAACCCAGAACAAGGTGACTACCGCTTGGGAATGAAGGTTTACCGTCTTCAAACTTTTGCGATAAGGTGTCTCGTCGACCAATCCTTACTTCATTTACTCGTTGCATGCACAATGCCACATTACCACAATAACCAAACGTGCGAGCACTGTAGTGAGGCCACCCTCCAACCCATTTTGATTTACGATAATCATGACCCAGATCCCGACCTTCTGCCGACACACACCCCGATCGAGGACTCTTGATATATTAATTTTATATTAATGTTACATATATTATTAATACATAAGTTGTTGTATATGAGTTGTATTGGCCGGAAGTAATGGTGTAGGTTTGATGGACTATTCAGCGAATGCGTGTTGATCAGAAGATGAGCTATGCAATGCTGAGAAAGTGTATAAACGATATATAATAGACAATTAAAAAAACCCCAATGTTTACTATTATTGTTTACTTATTTTATACATTTATAAATATATCATTTCTTTTGATATTACATATATTATTTAGATTTATACATTACATATATTATTTAGCCTTTATTTTTAATTTATTATAGAATTGAATTCATTGAATTTTAAAGTGTAAGCACACAATTGAAAAAGCACTGCTTTAGATCAAGCATAGCAATCATAACCATAGACACGATTTCCATATGAGTAAATATACACTATATGATTTACATATTTCTTTTATATATATTTATATTCCCTTAAAAAAAATTGCACTAAATTAGACATATTATAATAGTTAGTAAATATTGAAATAAAACTTATAATAAGAAAGATGTTTTATGGTTTATAAATGAGAGTATGCATTTAATTTAAAATTCAATTCAAAAAAATTTCAGAAATTATATACCTTTATATTAGATTTATAATTTTATGACAATTATTTATATCACATTAATTAGTATAAAATAATACATATATTTACTTAAAATTATTAAGTATTATAATTTAAAAATATTTTAAAATCCAATTAAAAATAATAATAATAGTGCACTGATTATATATCACATAAATTTTTAATATTTATTTAATACATAATTAATATATTAAATATATTAATAATTTATATTAGATTTATAATTTTATGACAATTATTTATATCACATGAATTAGTATAAAATAATACATATATTTACTTAAAATTATTAAGTATTATAATTTAAAAATATTTTAAATTCCAATTAAAAATGATAATAATAGTTCACTGATTATATGTCACATAAATTTTTAATATTTATTTAATATATAATTAATATATCAATATTTAATATTAAATTTATATTTTAAATTGATACGTATAATATATATTAACTATATTTATTAATATTATTGTAAGATTAATATTTTAATGTGATCCTTGTTTGTAAATAATAAATCTAAAATTAAATGAATCTAGTATGATTTACGGGAAAGCTCAAATTGGGACTCTTTCATATATAACGGCTGCTAATGTTTGTAGAAACTTGAATTTTGGGTTATTTTAGTGATATATTTTTCTTAAATTTCGATGGTATTTATTTTTGATGACGTTGTCTTTTGGATTTAAATTCCAAGTTATGGCAATAGGGTGTAGGGTGACGAGGAAGGTGCTATATGAGACTAGTGTGTGATAAATTTAATTTTAAAGTGATGGATTTAATTTTGCATTAACGTAGTGTTTGTGTTGTTTTTTTTGGTTTTGATTCAGAATGTTTTTCGTTTTTTTGTTTTTTTAGCATTTTTTTTTCTCTGAATGTTTATTGTTATGTGTAACGTTATTTTTTCTAATAAAATGTTGTAGTGTTATTTTATCGTGGGTATTTTTTTAGAGTGTCATTTTAGGTTAAGAATGAGATTACGAGTATTTAAAGGTATTGTTGATTGAGTTTATATTAAGAGTGTTTTTATTATTGAAAATACTTATAAAATTTTGGTAGTGATTTGATTTAGTAGTGAATAATTGTATTTATCTATAAGATTTTGGGAATGACTTGATTTAGTAGTGAATGTTTAACCATTAAATTACATTGTCCATTGTTCTTAGATTTGGAGTGTTGTTATCTTCCTCGTGTTCTAGTGGAGTTTGGGTTTTTGGCTTAAGCTTCAAAGTAGATGATAAAGATTGTGGCCATAAGTATCATTCTTGTTGTGGTAGGTTTTGGATTGATGTTTATGCTAGGGTTCTATTATATTTTTATTGTTGATCTAATTATCTTGGGGTTTGGTATTAAGGCAATACTATGTTTTTACTAAAATTCCATTATATTATTATTATAAATTTCATTATATTGTTATTATTAGTTTTGTTTGATTGATAAAGATTATTGTGATACTAATCATTGTGAATATATAAATAAAATTTCATTTTTAATTATAATTTAATGTTTTTGATATTGGATAAAATTTAAACATTTAATTTTTATTAAACTAAATTTATTCTTAAAAAAATATTTTTAAAACTTTTGGATTTGAAAAATATAAAAAATATATTTAAATATGACACCCCATACATATAATTCTACATAATTTAAAAAATTGACATAAGGGGTGTAGTATAATATTTAAATATAATCCTATTAATATATAAAAATTATTAAGGTAATAAGTGAAAATTATATATAAGTTATTTTAATTTTATTTTTAAATTATTTTTGAAATCTTCAATTATTGTTAAAATTTTAAATTTTAAATTTAAAATAAATAAAAAAATATTTATGTAAGAAATAATTTATATTGAAATTGGACTCCAGAAATTTTGATTTTTTAATAATTAAATAAGCATAATTTGATATAAAAAAAAATATTTTCCATCTAATAAATAATCTTACCCAAATTATATAAAAAAGTTTTCAAATAAAATATTCAATGTAAATATTATTTATTTCACCCATGGCTAATAAATAATCTTACGTAAAATATATATAAAAAAAATTGAGCTTCAAATCAAAAATAAAATATTTAATGTAAATATTATTTCTTTCACCAATGGTTAAGCGGATTGAAATCGAATTATTTATTATTTAGCATTTATTTTAATTCATTATATAATCGAATTCATTCAATTTTGAACGGTGTAAGCACACAATCGAATAAGAACTGCTTTAGATGAGGCGTAGTGGATATAACCATCGAGATGATTTCGTTCGGGAGTAAATATATTTTATAGGACTTACTTATTTCTTTATATATATATATATATATATATATATATATATATATTTATTACGCATATTATAGTAAGAGTTGAAATAAAAACAAAAATACAGATGTTATATTAAAAGTTGAAATAAAACGTAAAATAAGGAAGATGTTTTATTTATTTTTAAATGAAAGTATGTATTTAATTTAAATTTCAATTCAAATGAAAAAAATTCAGAGATTATATACCTCTACATCAAGTTCACAATTTTATTACAATTATTTATATCATATGAATGTTCACAATTTTATTACAATTATTTATATCATATGAATTAATATAAAATAAATAGATATATTTATTTAGAGTTACACCACATTGTAATTTAAACAAATTTTAAATGTTAATTAAAAATAATAATGGTCTACTTATTATATTTCACTAGAATTTTTAATACTTATTTAATATATATTTAACATATTAATAATTAATATTAAATCTATATATTAAATTGATTTCTACAAAATATATTGACTACATTTATCAACGTGATTCTCTCAGTAATATTTTTCTTAAAACTCAAGAAAAAATCATCTTTCTTTATAAGTCTTAATTAAAAAAACAAATAAATCTAAAGTTACATTAATGTAGTATTATGTACCGGAAAGCTCAAATTGTGACTCTGCCGTCCATATTTATCGACTCCTAATGTTTGCATAAACTTGAATTTTGGGTGAGGCTACTCGTGCTTTCATGAACAGACCACTGACATGTTAAACGATTAAAATAATTGAGACCATTGGATTGATTTTTCACATGTATTAGTGCGTTACATGCTATAATGCTATTCAACGTGCTCAGACTCCAAATCCTGCTTCTTGGAATAAAGATCTTTGATATTTATGATTCAATTTCTCACGGCTTTGCCACTCAGACTCAACATGATTCAGAGGCTCTCCCACGTTTCCGTGGTTTTCTCTCGACCACAACAGACCTTCAATCTTTAATTGAGGGAGAGGGTTTTACTACATCAGAGGTTGACTCTTTAATTGAGGCAGAGGGTTTTACTACAGCAAAGGTTGACTCTTTAATTGAGTCAGAGGGCTCTTTAATTGAGCTAGAGGGTTCCTAGAGCGCAGGGTTTAATGGATTAGACGGTAAACCAATGGTCCCCTCTTTTATCGCTATAAACAACAGGTTCTGAGTTTTGTACGATTGCCTTTTTATTTTTTAAGTAATTTTAATGTGTTGGTCTCCTCTTTTATGGCTATAAATAACAAAATTATATTCCAAGGTTTTGAGTTTTGTATGATTGCCTATTAATTTTAATGTGTATCTGGTTTTGAAGTGGGAAACCACCTGCCAATATGCTAATTTATTAAGTTGTCGTTTTAAAATATCTTACCGGTGTTTGAAGATTTACTTCCAAAATACAACAAAATTCAAGGATTTTGAGGTTTATATCATTGCATTTTGGTTTAAATAACCTTTTTGTATTTGGTTTGCAATGTAAACCACCTAACAATTACACGTGAGCAGTGATGGTGTAGCTGTTGAGATGGAACCCTGACAACAACGAAAGAGATTTTTGAAGGCATGTATATTAAAGGTGAGCAAATGAGAATGTGGCCAAAACCTTCACAACAAAGAAAGGTAATTTTGAAGGCATGCGTATCAAAGGTGAGCAAAACCAGCTACTTTTCAGTAAGCCTGGTGAGAAAAAATTAGAAACGCTGAACACTGAACACTGAACTTCAACATAAGGAGAGACACAAGGAAGCAATCGCATTTGAAGAGGTAATTGTTTCAAATGTCAATGCCAACCAGAGGCTTAAGAACAACAAAAGGGATTATGTAGGCCCAGTTATATCAAGAGTGAGCAAAACTAGCTTCTATTTAGGATGCCTAATGAGAATAAAAGTAGTGGGTACTGGACTTTGAAACCGTTGATTGTTTTTTGGCGGGACAATTTACAATGGTTTAGCAAAGTTTTAGCAATTTTGTGCTAACCCAGGTGTTCACTAAATTTTGAAGCAATCTTCAGAGACCTCTCTTTTCTCATGTTAATTTGGCATAGTTAGGGGATATAGATATCACAGAAGAATTGAAATAAGAAATGGGTTCATACTGAATTTATGTGCACATACATGATCAAATAATGTGCAGGTAGAATGTAGAAAGACTTCAAGCTTTTAATCAGGTGGGGCGGTTCAATATTGAAAATTGGTCAGAGAAAGAAATATGCACCAAATTTGTGTGGAAGGAAACAATCTCAACATCAAATGCACACTTCACAAACTTTTTCCACTTTTTCGGAATAGAGTTTGTTTTCTAAGGCATCAAAATCCTTTTGACTTTATTTATAAGCCCCTTCCTAGTCAAATACATAGTCATGTCTTGCATCATATCATGTTGAATAAAGGAAAGCTGGTGGATGCTACCATAAGAGTTCACCATGGTATCTCTGAATAGTGAGTTAAGGTTGCTATATCAGTTAAAAGAATTATTCACTCAATGCTCAACAAAAGATCCATTTCTCTCCTACAAAACATTAGAAAGTTGTTATGTCAGTGACTAAACCAATCCAAATGCCCAAAAGAAGTTAAGCAAGGACAAGCAAAGACAAATCCAATCATTTTAAGACCAAGTGGTAAAGGCTATAATATTTTGATCAAGTGACTCAGTTCAATATTCAAAAACACCACTTTTTTTATCAAATATCTGTTATTGGAACTTCAAAGAGCATCTTTCAAGATTGAGAGGAAATATATGTTGGAAAGATTATAGAATCTGTAAATTTGACATAATGTAAGTTTTTTCTCTTTATCTTCTAGCTTTGAATCATATTTTGTTTACTAATTTTTATATTCAATGATCTTCTATATCTCACTATTCTTCTTAAATTTATTTGACATAATGTAAGTGATTTCTCTTTATCTTCTAGCTTTGAATGATATTTTGTTTACTAATTTTTATATTCAATGATCTTATATATCTCACTATTCTTCTTAAATTTATGTTTTACAACATTTCTTTTGCAATATATGGTGCAATTGCTAGTTTAGTCTCTATTATTGATGATGTCATCTTTTGGATTTAAATCCCAAATTATGGCAATATGATGATGAGGAAAATGCTATTTGAGACCAGTGTGTGACGAATTTAAATCCCAAGTTATGGCAATATGGTGATGAGGCAGGTGCTACTTGGGACCAGTGTGTGACGAATTTAGTTTTACGGTGATGGATTTAGTTTTGCTTTTTGCTTTTTTAGTATTTTAATTTAGAGTGTTTTTTTTTCTTAACAGTTTAGTGATATTTGTTTATGTGTAGTGTTATTTTTTTATGACACGAATGGTTATTTTGTTATTTAATTGTTGGTTGTGTTTTAGGTTGTAATTTTATGTTAAGAATGCAATTATAAGCATTTAAAGGTATTGTTGATTGAGTTTACATTAAAACTGTATTTTGTTATTGAATATATTTATAGAATTTTGGTAGTTACTTGGTTTAGTAATGAATGATTATGTTTATCTATAGAATATTGGCAGTGACTTGGTTTAGTAGTGAATGTTTAACCATTAAATTGCATTGTCCATTATTCCTATATTTTGAGTGTTTTTCATCTTATTGGTGTTCCAGTGGAGTTTGGGCTTTTGGCTTTTTAATATTAAATTTATATATTAAATTAGTACCTATTATATATAGTCGTTGATGGTCAACCTAATCAACTTAGCCATTTGGAAGATCTGCTCTCCCTATTTATTTTGCAGCCATGATCTGAGTCCTCAACTTGTGTTGACGATGAACCACACTAGTTGGTTTGAAACGCGTCGACAAAAGTTTTCTACATGTAATTTTCGTCGAAACTCTTCTTATAAACATTTATTAATATGACTTATTAATACTATTTTACATTTCAAAAATTAAATCCTACTTTATGCATAATAAATCTAAAATTAAATAAATCTAGAAGAAAGCTCAAATTGTGACTTTATCGTATTAGTATTAATTTTGTGCGATATATTTCATATATAACGGCCACTATTATTTGTAGAAATTTGAATTTGGGGTTATTTTAGTGATATTGTTTTCTTAAATTTTGATGGTCTGACGTCGTCCTTATGATTTAAATGAAAAGTTATGGGAATAGGGTGACGAGGCAAGTGTTATATGAGACTAGTGTGTAACCAAAGTTACTTTTAAGCTGATAGATTTAGTTTTGCATTAAAGTATGGTTTTTTTCCTGTTGTTTGTTGTTGGGTTATTATGGACATTTTGATTTAGAAATGTTTTTGGTTTTTTTTGGTGTTTAGGTTTTTTTGGTATTTTGATTTAGGGTGTGTTTTTTTCAAACTTTTAGTGTTATGTGTAGTGTTATTTTTCTTTTTGAATTGTTATTGTGTTATTTTATTATGGATGGTGTTTTAGAGTGTAATTTTAAGTTAAGAATGTAATTACAAATATTTAAAGGTATTGTTGATTGAGTTTATATTAAGAGTGTTTGTTTTCTTGTTATTGAACATATTTATATAATTTTTGTAATGTACCCCGGTAACCTCACATGTAAAAGCAGGGAGTTAGAAATTTTTTTTATACAAACTACCCACAAGTAATTATCAAATTCACAACTCCACAATTCCTCATTATCCATTAGATATAATGATCATTAGTACATCAAGTAAATTGCAATAGAAGACAGTAAGTTGCATAACCATTTGCATAACCATTAACCACCACTATGGTAGTGTAATAACATAAAATGTCTCATGAACCTTTTGTCCATTTTATGATTTTTCCTTAACCATATTAAATAATCACATACTAGGACATTATGATTATCCCATCAAATAAAGAACGATCATCGTTAAGGATTCAACATCATCAAATTGACACAAAAGGCAATCACACCATTGAACACTAATATACTCTGGAAACCCCGTAGGGTGAAAACCAGCAAACATTTAATCTTATTAATAAACACTCGTGAGGGATTTCACCCCACTCAATGGCTTATAAGGGAATCCATCCCTTAACCATTGTTAGAAAACTATTACAATGAATTATCATTAAGTTGTCACATAAATAGCTAAAAGCTAATACAGTTTCCATGTAATCTTTTACTTACATACTGCCACATTAAACATTCCTTGTGGCATGATTGTTCCAACAATGTACGATAACGCAACTCGTACTCATCTGCATGGACCATCAATCCTTTTCCTTCCACAGTGTTAAACATCACTTTTCTTTGGCACCAACCACCATCGTTTCCTATCAACGTAGTTGTCAAAAAGCTTTGGCAACAATATTAGATACAATATTAATCAAGCAATAAGCATCCTCTAAAAGTGATCTTTTAACATCTACTCATCTGCATGAACAAGCATAACATACTAATTAACTAGTACATATATTCAAGTAAATACGTGTTCTACTTTTCACAATGCTTATTCACACTAATTCATATTTCTCTTTAAGAGATCTAACCCATTAGTTTTACAAGTCCATGTTTCCCTTTAAAACATATAACACAAAAGTTATGTTTACATACAGGTAATAAACTATTGTTTCTGCGCCTTTGCACATGTGTTCCTTCCACATGGTTATTTTCCAAGAAATTAACATAGTTTCTCTAACATACAAAGAACACATCTCCATAACACAATGACTGTTCTTTGAGTATCTAATAGCTTATCTTAATAGCCCTTCTTTAATATATGCAATGCATATTCCCTTCTCTAGAACTCTACCATCATGTCATGTAAACAATTACTTACTTCTTTCTTAAAGGAAGTCATCATAACCCCTTTCTCTATCTTCCTATAAGTAAGTTTCTCATGCTTTTCCTTTCAAGAAATTATTATAGATACCCATCTTTACACTTAAAGAATGAAGAAACAATAACAAGGTTAACTTAACCTTTAATGCACCAACATCCAGAATACGACCCAACCTATCTAGAAAGACAACCTTTTCAAGAGATTAATATTTCAAGAAAGTTAGCATCGATATTATTTACAAGAAAGTCACATAATACTTTCTCATGTCTAAGTGATATAATAGCCTGCTTAGACAAGCCCTTATCTTTCCACCTAAATTCCCAATTTAATCTAGTCATAAGCACCAAGACTGAGCTTTCCAGGGAACGCCAAGATATTGAAGACGTGAATTATGGGAACCAACACATAGGATCACTTCAGCGGTAGCGACCAGGACAACAGGCTAAAATAAAATGCAAGAACATGAGACCAACTCAAGATATAGCATTGATAACCATTAGATGTTATTCCGCTCAATTGATCAAGACAATCTGCAGTCTTTACCACTTAGTCTGCCTAAATGCAGTGACTGCCTCTAAATGATTCAGGTTTATACACTTAAAAGCACTTGAATTGACTCTTTCCTTAAAATAAATACGCATTTACGATAGCTTTAAGTTTTGATCTCATTTTTAATAATCGAAGAGTTTAATAAGAGAACTTTTCTTTAAAGAAGACTATAAATTCTTTTCTTTAAAGCATACTGTAGCTTCAACTCAAAGCCAGAAGGGAAATCAAACGTTTTGACATCTACGATACTTTTCATAGCTGAGCTTATGCAAAAGTTATCCCCAACGAATCAGAGGATTAATTGTTCCCTATTGTCTGATGCCTCTGCTCGTGCCAAGAAAGCCCTAAGGGGAGAACCGGCCATGACCACCAGTACCATGGATTCACCCATGGAACACTAGGAATAGTTATGACACTATTCAGTCCACATGGCACATGCCATTTCAGCTTCAAATAGAAATAATAAGCGTCCATCTAATATCCTAAAAGAAGTCAATATATTCCATTCAGATTAGACCCATTGGCAGGAGGATACAACATCAGACTATCTAGCAAGTCATTAAAATATGAAGCCAGAAATCTTTGGTCTGCACCATCTCTGTTTTTTTTCTTACTATTTTCAGTTCATGCATCATATCATGGAACAAGAACACTGAGGGTTGTAATCAAACAGTAAGTAAACCATATTCAAAGATAAATATAACCATTTAACATAAACGACAACACATCCAACAAGGGTTTCATGAATACAAGTTGCTGTTCATTTTCAAGAAATCAAGATGCCGATGCTCGTGGGAGGATTCTTCAACCAGGGGAGAATCTCGCCAGTTTAGGCATCTGTCATAAAAAGAAAGCCAAAATGAAATAGCATACCTGTAACACCAAAAGTGTAACAAACCTCTGAAACCTCTTCCCGCAACTTCGCAGACATTCATGAGGTCTCCCCAATGCAATCGGATCCTTCTCATTTTCTCAGCCCAACCAAATCTTGATGCCTCAACCTCCCATTGATGAGAGAGTGGCCAGGCATCTCGTAATATCTCCCCAATCCATTTTACCAACATCAAGAAATAGTTGTAACTAATTCATAATTTAAAATTACTTTTACGTAAGTTTGATTACGATAGGGATATTACATACTCCCCCCCTTAACAAGAACATCGTCCTTGGTGTTCATCTGTGATTGGAACTTTAGATTTTACTCATGATATAAACATCTAACCACACAAAAAGTGAACCTTTCTCTTAAAAATCAAAGATTTCATTCCAAGAAATGATAATAAACAAAATAGTAATGTTATAACATAAGAAGAAATCGATAGCCATAAGCATTTGTAGTTGCAAAATATGCAAGTTCTAATTGCCACCACTTGGCCCTTATTCAAATTCAAAAACCAAACTCTATGTTAACTTACCATTACTTACCATCTACTCTTGGGAATCATGAGCACTTCCACGTAAGCATTTTAATAGTGGTTGGACAACCCATCAACCCTCCATGGTAAGTAATCCTGTAATGTATGACAAACAAATTCAATTGCATTAGTCACAATATTCTGAGTTAAATGAAATACTTTTAACTATTAGTCAATTGTGCAATGTGAGATGATATTTAATTCACAGTACTTTTACAAGTACTTAAGAGCTCATCACTGCTCCACATGCACACTGAATTAACTCTCACTAAAGACATCCACAGAGTACTTCTAAAAGTACCAAAAGAGCACCTAGCTCTCTAATCATCAAAACAGTCAATCACTGCATCAAGTAAAAATTATCTTAGCCCCTACTAAGACGTTCACAAGATTAATAATACGATAAATGAATTAAAATTTCCAATAACTCCTTATTGATCACTAAGCTCATTTCCCGTTAAATGTGCGTAACATATTTTACACAAATATATATAGAATTCATTTTTAGCATAACATAACGTTGATTAGTTAATTTCTTTAGCTATGAGAAACACAATAGGCTAAAGAATTCCCAACCCAAGGGAACTGGTTTCCACAACCCGATCGAGTCATTTTCACATCCAGATAGTTTCTTTGATAGAGACCTTACCAAGTCTAACATGGAATTCCACTGGCCAACCAGCTCAATAATTCCAATGACCACATAGACTCTTTTCCATTATTGAGATAATTTATCTCAAGGGAGAGGAAATCCGGGCAGACAAGTACCAACAACCCCTCCGAGCAGGTAACTGCCATCAACCCAAATCTGGGCAGATAAGTACCATCAACCCCTCTGGGAAGGTAACTGCCATCAACACAAATCTGGGCAGACAAGTACCATCAACCCCTCTGGGTAGGTAACTGCCATCAACCCAAGGCATTCTAGCCTTTCACAACTATCTGCAACTGTCTGGCATGTTAAATTTCTCTTTTATCACTATCCCCAAAGTAATTTACATAATGAACCATATAATCATTATCGTTAACAAAACAAACATGCATGTATACCATGCATCTACACTTAACCCTCAACATGGGTCCACAACATCTAGATTGTTAGGAAACACAACTAACATACATGTTGTATGCATTCTGATTTCCAAATAACACAATCATGCATATCATATAACATTATTCTTTCTCATTTATGATTGCAATTCTCATTGCAACATTTTACGTGATGAGTTTTCTTGTTGCCATTAAGCTACCACTACTTAATCCCATTAGCAACATTAGTTATACATATGCATCCTTTAACAAGTATTCACTTCCCTAATATTTTTAGTTTGCGGCACAATACTATCATGCATAAAAGTATATGCAAATATTCATTACTGTGTAAATGCCTATGATAGTTGAGGTAACAATCTAAACATTTCCAATTTCCCACAATGTATTGCCATCAACAGACCAATACAAGAAGTAACTACCACAATCACTTGTTTGTGAATTGTGATAAGCTTAAATCAAATTCAATTCACACACATAAGTGCTATTAGTTAGTCATACAACACTAACCAATCACAACTACCAATCATCTTAATGGAACCATGGAAAGACTTATTCAAAAATTAGTTTTACCATCAAGTCTCACTACTTGACTCATTGCATATTTTCAATATCTAAGGGGTTCTTCTAATGTCCTTTTAAAACAATTTGTCATCCTATTCAAGGATGTTCCCCATAATTTATATTCATGCATTGACTCATTAAATTTCGTTCATTGTAACTTCAATCTTGTTCAATAAATGCATCATTGTTATTGCCATATTTGCAAATCAAAAGTTGGTAGTTGATTGTCACTTTCCTCAATGAGTGTTAAATATTGTTCTTAAGTGCGACAAAAGTTTTATTGTCTTTTATCCTCATCAGGAATCCAATGTCATGAACATAGTTATGCAACAACTTTATTACTTACTACTCAAAGCAGTTTAAACACAAATCACACTTATCATGCCGAAAGTAGTGTACTACGTAAATCAATATGTGAATGGTTAAACTCATACCTGAGTTAATGCCCACTAATGGCGTACCTCAATTTATTTTCTTCTTACCAATTCCCAAAGGCACCAGTGCTGCAACCTTTAGCTCTGATACCACTTGTAACGTACCCCAATAACCTCACATGTAAAAGCAGGGAGTTAGAATTTTTTTTATACAAATTACCCACAAGTAATTATCAAATTCACAAATCCACAATTCCTCATTATCCATTAGATATAATGATCATTAGTACGTCAAGTAAATTGCAATAGAAGACAGTAAGTTGCATAACCATTTGCATAACCATTAACGACCATTGTGGTAGTGTAATAGCATAAACTGTCTCATGAACCTTTTGTCCATTTTACGATTTTTCCTTAACCATATTAAATAATCACATACTAGGACATTACAATTATCCCATCAAATAAAGAACCATCATCATTAAGGATTCAACATCATCAAATTGACACAAAAGGCAATCACACCATTGAACATCGATATACCCTGGAAACCCTCTAGGGTGAAAACCAACAAACGTTTAATCTTATTATTAAACGCTCATGAGGGATTTCACCCCTCACTCAATGGCTTATAAGGGATTCCATCCCTTAACCATTGTTATAAAATTATTACAATGAATTATCATTAAGTTGTCACATAACTAGCTAAAAGCTAATACAGTTTCCATGTAATCTTTTACTTACATACCGCCACATGCAACATTCCTTGTGGCATGATTGTTCTAGCAATGTACGATTCTGCAACTCATACTCATCTGCATGGACCATCAATCCTTTTCCTGCCACAATGTTAAACATCACTTTTCTTTGGCACCAACCGCCATCGTTTCCTATCAATGTAGTTGTCAACAAGCTTTGGCAACAATATTAGATACAATATTAATCAATCAATAAGCAACCTCTAAAAGTGATCTTTTAACATCTACTCATCTGCATGAGCAAGCATAACATACTAATTAACTAGTACATATATTCAAGTAAATACTTGTTCTACTTTTCACAATGCTTATTCACACTAATGCATATTTCTCTTTAAGAGATCTAACCCATTAGTTTTACAAGTCCATGTTTCCCTTTAAAACATATAACACATTAGTTTTACAAGTCCATGTTTCCCTTTAAAACATATAACACAATAGTTATGTTTACATACAGGTAATAAACTATTGTTTCTGCGCCTTTGCACATGTGTTCCTTCCACATAGTTATTTTCCAAGAAATTAACATAGTTTCTCTAACATACATAGAACACATCTCCATAACACAATGACTATTCTTTGAGTATCCAATAGCTTATCTTAATAGCCCTTCTTTAATATATGCAACGCATATTCCCTTCTCTAGAACTCTACCATCATTTCATGTAAACAATTACTTACTTCTTTCTTAAAGGAAGTCATCATAACCCCATTTCTCTATCTTCCTATAAGTAAGTTTCTCATGCTTTTCCTTTCAAGAAATTATTATAGATACCCATCTTTACGCTTAAAGAATCAAGAAACAATAACAAGGTTAACTTAACCTTTTATGCACCAAAATCAAGAATTCGACCCAACTCATCTAGCAAGACAATCTTTTCAAGAGATTAATATTTCAAGAAAGTTAACATCGATATTATTTTCAAGAAAGTCAACATAATACTTTCTCATGTCTAAGTGATATAATAGCCTGCTTAGACAAGCCCTTATCTTTCCACCTAAATTCCCAATTTAATCTAGTCATAAGCACCAAGACTAAGCTTTCCAGGGAACGCCAAGATACTGAAGATGTGAATTATGGGAACCAACACATAGGATCACTTTAGCAGTAGCGACCAAGACAACAAGCTAAAATAAAATGCAAGAACATGAGACCAACTCAAGATATAGCATTGATAACCATTAGATGTTATTCTGCTCAATTGATCAAGACAATCTGCAGTCTTTACCACTTAGTCTACCTGAATGCAATGACTGCCTCTAAATGATTCAGGTTTATACACTTAAAAGCACTTGAATTGACTCTTTCCTTAAAATAAATACACGTTTACGATAGCTTTAAGTTTTGATCTCATTTTTAATAATCGAAGAGTTTAATAAGAGAACTTTTCTTTAAAGCAGACTGTAAATTCTTTTCTTTAAAGCATATTGTAGCTTGAACTCAAAGCCAGCAAGGAAATCAAACATTTTGACATCTATGATACCTGTCATAGCCGAGCTTATGCAAGAGTTATCCCCAACCAATCAGAGGATTAATTGTTCCATATTGTCTGACGCCTCTGCTCGTGCCAAGAAAGCCCTAAGGGGAGAACCGGCCATGACCACCAGTACCATGGATTCACCCATGGAACACTAGGAATAGTTATGACACTATTTGGTCCACATGGCACATGCCATTTCAGCTTCAAATAGAAATAATAAGCGTCCATCTAATATCCTAAAGGAAGTCGATAGATTCCATTCAGATTAGACCCATTGGCAGAAGGATACAACATCAGACTATCTAGCAAGTCATTAAAATACGAAACCAGAAATCTTTGGTCCGCACCATCTCTGTTTTTTTTTCTTATTGTTTTCAGTTCATGCATCATATCATGGAACACAACCACTGAGGGTTGTAATCAAACAATAAGTAAACCATATTCAAAGATAAATATAACCATTTAACATAAACAACAGGACATCCAACAAGGGTTTCATGAATACAAGTTGCTGTTCATTTTCAAGAAATCAAGATGCCGATGCTTGGGGCAGGATTCTTCAACCAGGGTAGAATCTCGCCAGTTTAGGCATCTGTGATTAAAAGAAAGCCAAAACGAAATAGAATACCTGTAACACCAAAAGTGTAACAAACCTCTGAAACCTCTTCTGGCAACTTCGCAGACATTCATGAGGTCTACCCAATGCAATCGAATCCTTCTCATTTTCTCATCCCAACCAAATCTTGATGCCTCAACCTCCCATTGCCGAGAAAGTGGCCAGGCATCTCGTAATATCTCCCCAATCCGTTTTACCAACATCAAGAATTAGTTGTAACTGATTCGTAATTTAAAATTACTTTTACGCAGGGTTGATTAACTGATTCATAATTTAAAATTACTTTTACGCAGGGTTGATTACCATAGGGAAATTAAAATTTTGGTAGTGACTTGATTTAGTAGTGAATAATTGTGTTTATCTATAGAATCTTGGCACTGACTTGGTTTGGTAGTGACTTGGTTTAGTAGTGAACGTTTAAATATTAAATTGCATTGTCTATTGTTCTTAGATTTGGAGTTTAATGTTTGGGCTTTTGGCTTAAGCCTCAATCCTCAAAGTAATTGGTAAAGATTGTGGTCATGGATATCATACTTATTGTGGTAGGATTTATATTGATGTTTATACTAGGGTTCTATTATATTTTTATTGTTGATCTAATTTTCTTAGGGTTTGGTGTTAGAGTAAAATATTGTTCTTACTAAAATTACAATATATTATTATTATTGATAGAGATTATTGTGGTGCTAATTATTATGAATATATTAATAAAAAATCATTTTTAATTTTATTTTTAATTATAATTTAATGTTTTTAATATTTGATTTTTCTTCAACTAAATTTATTCCCAAAAAGAACTATTTTTAAGACTTACGAATTTGAAATATATATATGTATGGGGTAGAAGTAATGTATATAGTTTTAAAAACTGACTTGAGGGGTACATCATAATAACAATAGTAGAAGAAAGTTATTAATATAATAATTTATATAAAAATTATTTTGAAATTATTTTTAATAAATTAAAAATATGTATTTAATAAATTTATTTTAATAGAAAAATAAATTAATAAATTATATAATAGAAAATGTAAAAATTGATATTTATTATTATTATTTATTTATTGTATACATTTATAATTTTTTTTTTCTTAATTTTACATGTATTAATTTTACATGTATTATTGAGCTTTTATTTTTTTATTTTAATTTATTATAGAATCGAATTCATTGAATTTAACTCAGTGCAGACACACAATTAAATAAGCATTGCTTTAGTGTAGGCATAGTGGTTATAACTATAGCTACCAAATTTGTCCGTTTCGGAGAAACGATTCGTACAGCGAATAGTTCGATGAAAATTCGATTCGGTGCATGTAGCTTCGTTTAGGTTTGGTTTATGTAGATTTACGGTTTTTAGTTTATTGCATGGATTTAATAATTTGTGTTTCTGAGAATAATAAGTACAATGATTCTAAAGTACAAAATAAATAGTTGCGGGATGGCTGGTAGGAAATGGAAAGGTTGTCGGAATGAGAAAATTTCGGAGTTCTAAATTTTAGTGTTGTTTCAAAGGGTTTAAAAAGCTAGAAAATAGGGAAACAAATAATTTAAACAAGATTTTGAAGAGATAATTGTTGGATTACAGGTAGGAAATGGAAAGGTTGCGGATGGAGAAAATTTTCCAGTTTTATATTTCAGTGTTGTCTTAAAGAGATTTAAAAAATGAGATAACAAGGAAAGAAATAATTTAAATAAAATTTTAAAGATTAATTGAAGAGTAAACTTTATAATAATTAATTGATTTTTTAAATATTACAAAAGTAAGTTTTGAATATTTAATTTATAAATATGTATTAATTATAAAAGATTTTAAATGAAATTTGAAATTAAAGAGAAATAGTTTTGAGTTTTGAATATTTAATTTAAAAAATATATATTAATTATAAAAAGAAATTAGATAGATTTGAAAGAGGGAATTTTGAATTTTGAAAAGAAGAGAAATTTTGGAGATCAGAGAGGTGTTGGTGTTATTTTGATAAGTAAAAGGTAATGTTAAAATTGTTTATATTGAATAAAATTATTTAAAATTATTTAAATTTCAAAATGAATGGGAAAAAAATGCTTGTTGTTATAAGAAAGAAAATATATATATTTAAATGTTAAGATATATACTCTCCAATTTTTTTGGAATTGAAAATTTTTCATACCAATTTTTATCATATCGTATCGAATTCGAATTCGAATCCAATTGGAATTTGGTAACTATGGTTATAACCATAGAGACGATTTGGAGAGTGTGTAAATATACTATATTATGTATATGTTTCTTTAAAATTTTGCATAAAATTACACATACTATAATGACTAGTAAACATTAAAATAAAAGCTTAGAATAAGGGAGATGTTTTATTGTTTGTAAATGAGATTATGCATTTAATTTAAATTTCAATTCAAAAGAAAAAAACATTCATATATTATATAGAAGATATTAGATTCAGAATTATATGACAATTATTTAAAATACATGGATAATATAAAATAAATAAATATATAATCATGTAAATAAATATATAATTATGTAAATAAATATATTTACTTAGAATTATTACATATCAAAATTTAAGTAAAATTTAAATTCCAATTAATAATAATAATAATAATAATGTTTAGAGATGTTTTTTGGATTAATTACATAATGAAGATTTGGTTGAAATTTCAAAACATGGATTAAATCTTCATTATGTGATTAATCTGAAAGACATCTATATCTATGAATCACTGTTGAGATTTTCTGTTTGATACAAAATAGGCAAAATCTCAGTAGATGCCAACAATAGGATTTTTTGTTGCTAGATTAGCTCCAGGTTGTTGGGAGGGAGCTAATGCATCCTAAATTTGATGTGAGAGGATTTATGAGGCAGTTAGATCCTCCTTGCTATAAAACAGGTATCCATGGATTGTTTTTTGGGTGTGAGAGTTTGTGAGCAATTGATTAATATTTTGTAATCTCCTGTTTGATTAATAAGATTGCCGATGCCTATGTTGTGTGGACGTAGCCCAGATTGGTTGGGTGAACCACGTTAAACCTCTGTGTCTTATGTGCTTGATTTATTTGCTGAGTATTTAGTTGAATCTGCTGTGCATCTGATCTCCAACAATTGGTATCAGAGCAATGTTGGAGTGCTGTTCCGCAGAATTGTTGGTGCGTGGTATTCCATTGACTGCTGGCACATGGATCGAGCGTATTGCTGGTGCGTGAACCTTTTCAATTGATTGCTACACACATTGCTGCGTGAACCTGTTCAATTGATTGCTGCACACCTTGCTGCAATCATTGCGTGAGGTTGTTGCCTGCCACGAGAAGCTGTGTGAACCTGCGTGTAAAGTCTGCGTGGAGTTGAGCTTGGTTCGTTGACGCTGGAGACTGCTGGCGTATGACAATTGGTGGAGCATATATATACACTGCGTGGAGGACATACAGAGATTCTATAGCGTGTGGCTGCCCGGTGCTGAATTGCTGGTGCGTGGAGCGTTGGTGCCTGTAATGCGTGGAGCGCTGGTGGTATTCATTGAATTGCTGGTGCCGGATGCATGGAGGCAGTTTCCAGAACTGTGTGTTTGTGCATATGACCATTTGTGCTGTTGGCCGCATAAAGAGTGTTTGAATGGCGTGGATCCGAAGGTACTATCCATGCTGTGTAAAAGATCCTTCCAACTTCTAAATGTCAACATGTTAGCAATTCCTTTCGGACGTTTTCTTTAATTAAAAGTTGAGCGAAATGGTTTGAAAGATTAGATGGTATAGTTTCAGCTTCTCTTAATAAAATAGTTGGCCGAGCCAGAGTGTTTGAGTACGCGTTATTATTTTCGGTACTCAATTGGATGTTTATTGGTAACCAGTCGGTCTAATATTAAGTTTTTTATTTGGAAGAAGAACGTAAACATAAATATTGAATTATTTTAGATGAGAGGAATTGATAACTAGAGGGCAATAATGCATATACATTCTTTTTTTTAGATTAATTTCTATTATTTAAAGATCAGAGATAAATCTGAAAGTTGGATATTCGAGATTATTGTGTTTTTTGGTTGATACAAAATGGCGAAAACTCAGAGTGCCCAGTTTGAAATTGAGAAGTTTAATGGCAAGAATAATTTCGAGATCTGGAAGGTGAAAATGTATGATTTGCTTGTCCAACATGGTGTGGCAAAGGCGTTGTTGGGCAAATCCAAACAGCCTTACAACATCACAGATAATGAGTGGGCCGAGATGGATGAAAGAGCGATAAGTGCTATTCGACTGTGTCTCGCTGATGATGTCCTGTTTAATATCGTGTCGGAGACAACAACAGCTTGTTTGTGGACGAAACTGGAGAAACTGTACATGACCAAATCCTTAACCAATAGGATTCTCCTGAAGCGACAGTTGTACAGCTTGCGAATGAAGGAAGGTACATCGATTGCTGATCATTTAAATGCTTTTAATACTCTTCTTATGCAATTACAAAGTATAGAAGTAAATATTCAATCCGAGGATAAAGCTATTACTTTATTGTGCTCGTTGCCCGAATCATGGGATCATTTTGTTACTTCTATAAGTCTTAGTTCATCAGAAACTATTGAGTTTGATGATGTAGTTGCATCCTTATTATCGGAAGAAACAAGGAGAAGGTCGCATTCCAAAACCTCTACATCAGAAGCTATGATGGTTAGAGGTCGTTCGAAAGAAAGAAACTCCAGGAGGCCGAGCGACTCACGTTCAAAGTCAAAAGGGAAGAAGAGTAAGCTAAAGTGTTGGTTTTGTGGCAAATCAGGGCATTTAAAGAAGGACTATTGGAAGCGACAGCAGCAAACTTCTAAAGCAGATTCTTCGACAGAAAAGGAGGCAAATACGACAGATACAGGTTCGACATCTGGTTCAGGTATGAGTGATGAAGTATTATCAGTTAATGTGTCAAATCATGGTAAACATTGGTTGTTAGATTTCGGTGCATCAAACCACATGTGTATTCATAAATATTGGTTTATGACATATAAATCAATTGATGATGGTGTTGTGTACATGGGTAATGATGTAACATGTAATATTGTGGGAATTGGGAGCATACAACTACAAATGTTTGATGGGACAATAAAAATATTAACTGATGTGAGGCATGTACCAGATTTAAGAAAAAATTTGATTTCATTAGGAGCACTTGATTCAAATGGATATAAAACTGTGATTCAAGGTGGAGTAATGAAAATTTACAAAGGCATTTTACTAGTTATGAAAGCTAAGAAAGTAGGAAATCTATTTCAGTTAGAAGGAGGTACAGGGTCAGATTTTGTGTCTACGGTGTCTGAACATGATAGTAGTTCCATTCACTTATGGCATCAAATATTGGGGCATATGAGTGAAAGAGGGTTAAAAATTTTGGCTGATCGCAAGTTACTTCCAAATCTAAAGTCTGGAAAGTTAGATTTTTGTAAGCATTGTCTGTTTGGAAAACAAAGTAAGAAAAAATTTAAAACAGGCAAACATACTAGTAAACACATACTTGATTATATCCATTCAGATGTTTGGGGACCAGCCCCTACAAATTCATATGGTGGTTTGTCTTATTTTGTATCATTCATTGATGACTTTTCTAGGAAAGTGTGGGTCTACATGTTGAAAAGGAAGTCTGATGTTTTTTCAGTTTTCAAGCAGTTTAGAGCATTGGTAGAAAACAACACTGGTAGAACAATAAAATGTTTAAGAACTGACAATGGTGGTGAGTTTACTTTCAAGGATTTTGACAGCTATTGCAAGGATGCAGGGATCGAGAGACATAAGACCACGGTTTATACTCCTCAGCAGAATGGAGTTGCTGAACGCATGAACAAGACTCTTCTAGAAAGAGCAAGGAGTATGCTGAGTAACGTTGGGTTACAAAAGGAGTTGTGGACAGAAGCGGTGGAAACATCTTGTTATGTGATAAACCGATCTCCATCGACATCGATAACCTGCAAGATTCCGCAAGAGATATGAAAAGGACACCCTTGTGACTATTCTAAACTCAAAGTGTTTGGTTGTGATGCATATGCTCTAGTGCCAAAACATCAGCAAACTAAATTAGATCCAAAGTCTAAAAGGTATATCTTTGTTGGGTATGGTGTTGGAACAAAGGGATATATATTGTGGGATCCTACTACCCGCAAAATCATCATCAACAGAGATGTAAAGTTTAATGAATCCTCTCTTGTACAGTTAGATGTAGATAGTAGATTGAAACAGGATGATGTATCTGACTTTCAGCACATTCAGTTTGATAGCATTTCTAATGATAGTCATGATGACCATAGTTTAGATACTAGCCATGAATAGGTTTCAGAATCAAATCATGAACAGGGTGCAGGTCTAGATCATGAACAGGTCTCAGATACTGATCGTCAAGAAGTTCCTACAGATGGTAGTCAACCAATCGAGGAAGCGTCAGAAACATCCTTAAGGAGGTCGACAAGAATCAAACGGCCACCGAGAAGGTATGATGATTATGTTACTTTAGTTGCATTTACTGCTAATGACAATGAACCTCTGTGCTATCAGGAAGCAATAGAAGGTTCGAAAAGTGACAAGTGGAATGCAGCCATGAAGGACAAAATAATGGCCTTAAGTAAGAACGGCACATGGGATCTGGTTGAGCTTCCGAAAGACAGGAAAAATGTGGGGTGTAAATGGGTTTTCAAGCTGAAACGGGGTGTGAATGATACGGAAGATAGGTACAAAGCAAGGGTGGTTGCAAAAGGGTTTTCTCAGAAAGCCGACATTGACTTTCATGAGATTTTTTCACCAGTGGTTAAAATTGTTTCAATTAGAATTGTGTTAGCATTAGTGGCTTTGCTTGATTTAGAGTTGCAGCAATTAGATGTTAACACTGCATTTCTACATGGAGACTTAGATGAGGAAATATATATGGAACAACCGGAAGGGTTTGTTCAGCATCGCAATGAGAAATTTTTCTGCAGGTTCAAGAAGTCATTATATGGCCTGAAGCAGTCACCTCGGCAGTGGTATAAGAAGTTTGATTCTTTCATGTTGAGTTAGAAATATGTTAGAAGTGAATATGATCATTGTGTTTATTTTAAACAGTTAAATAATGGCATAATCATTATCTTGGTATTGTATGTTGATGATATGCTTTTAGCAAGCAAAAGCATAGAAGAAATCAACAGGTTGAAGGCTCAGATGGCAAGGACGTTTGGTATGAAAGATCTAGGAGCAGCAAGACAGATTTTGGGCATGGAGATTTTCAGAGACAGGAGCAATGGTAAGCTATGGCTATCACAACATAATTATATTGAGAAAATACTTTTGAGGTTTGGTATGAATAACGTGAAGCCTCTGTTAGTCCCTCTCGCTTCCCATTTCAAGCTTTCTTCGAGTTTATGTCCTAATTCAGATGAAGAAAAGGATTATATGTCTCGAATTCCATATGCTAATGTAGTAGGATGTTTAATGTATGCAATGGTGTGTACGCGACCAGATATTTCACATGCAGTTGGGGTTGTCAGCAGGTATATGGAAAATCCGGGTAAAGAACACTAGTCAGCGGTGAAATGGGTGCTTCGGTATTTGAGAGGCACAAGTAGTTATTGTATTACTTACAATAAGAGTAGTGAATCTGTTTGCGGATATGTTGATTCTGATTTTGCAGGTGATTTGGATAAGAGAAGGTCAACTTCAGGGTATGTCTTTACTCTTGCAGGTGGAGCTATTAGCTGGATGTCAAAGCTACAAAATATTGTTGCTTTATCCACTACTGAAGCAGAATACATTGCTGCTTCGCATGATTGCAAAGAGGCGGTTTGGTTGAAAGGTTTGCTTAGTGAGTTTGGTAGGTTACAGGACAACATCAGGTTACTTTGTGATAGTCAAAGTTCAATACATTTGGCTAAGAATCCAGCCTATCATAGTAAATCAAAGCATATACCGATCAAGTACCATTTTGTAAGACAGGTTATCACTGAAAGGGGAGTCTCTCTTGAAAAGGTGCATACAAAGGAGAATTGTGCAGACATGTTCACGAAACCAGTTTTGTTAGAGAAGCTACGCTGGTGTTTGGCTTCTCTTGGCTTGCATAAAAGATAAAATAATAAAGAAACAGGGCATCAGGCTAATTGTTGTCAAGGTGGAGATTGTTGAGATTTTTTGTTTGATACAAAATAGGCAAAATCTCAGTAGATGACAACAATATGATTTTTTGTTGCTAGATTAGCTCCAGGTTGTTGGGAGGGAGTTAATGCATCCTAAATTTGATGTGAGAGGATTTATGAGGCAGTTAGATCCTCCTTGCTATAAAACAGGTATCCATACGGATTGTTTTTTGGGTGTGAGAGTTTGTGAGGAATTGATTAATATTTTGTAATCTCCTGTTTGATTAATAAGATTGCCGATGCCGATGTTGTGTGGACGTAGCCCAGATTGGTTGAGTGAACCACGTTAAACCTCTGTGTCTTATGTGCTTGATTTATTTGCTGAGTATTTAGTTGAATCTCCAACAATCACAAAAGCCTTATATCTAACAATAATAGTAATCACTTGAATTTTTAATATTTACTTATACATAATTAACATATTAATATTTAATTTTAAATTTATACTTATAAAATATATTAACACCTTTATTAATAAGATTGTGCTAATATTAATATAAAAACATTAATTAAATAAAATAGATATGTAACCAATAATACAAAGCATTCAATGTCTTATATAAAACATAATTTGCATCCCATTTTTAATCATGACAAAATTTTCTTTTTAAAAAAGGACAAACTTTTTCTGGTAGAAAAAGATAAATTAAAATATAACACCAATGAAAGGTATAGGTCTCAGTATATCAGCCGATACCAAAATGGCATGAGTTTAGTCTATCTACCCATACGAAAATAATAATCTATCTTAAACATCTATGAAGGATCATGGGCTAATCTATCTTAAACATCTATGAAGGATCATGGGCTGCTTTAACTTTTTAACATATACGCGGTGCTCAAGGTTGACTTCACCTAAAATTCCATGAGTGCTTGATAATCCCCAACCCCTTGACGCCATAATTGATGATTTGAATAGGGTTATCCGAAACTGTGACCAGTAGCGGTAGAACCATGGCATCATCCATGCCCAGATGACCCCCATACAATTTTTATATATAGTTCAATCCACACAATCCAATGTTGGCGTCTCTGTCGAAGGATTCTGCACGTTAACCATGATGAAAATTGTAACCGAATGAGGAACGTAACACCAATCCATCCATCCGTTTCGTCGTGTGATGGACTGTATTTGCGCTGCCCTGCAGGTTCACACGTATATTCAGGGGCATATATATATATATCACTTGACACCTCATCCGGAAAAACAACTTGAAAAGACGAGAACAGTGAAAGAGTGCCTCCGAAGATTATGGAGTGCCCTGCTCTGTTCGATGTTTGACGGACCATAAGTTTCAATGTTCGAAGTCTTCACCCGACACATTGAAAGCCAATGTTGTAAGTATTCAACGGTCGAAGTCTTCGCCCGACGCGTTAAAAGGCGTTAGTATTCGTAATGGCGTATTCGTAATTAGCATTCATGTTCAACGAATTATTTTTGAAGAATATTAAGCCGAAACGTTCTACTCCTCTTTTTTTTTTCCTTCCAATCAAAATTTCAATTTTTAATGATTTTGATAAAAAAAATGGTTGAAATGACCATTTAATTTGTCCAATTTGTATAAATTAAATATTTCAAAAAAAAATTCAAGAGGATAAATTTACTTTTAAATATATATTTGAAATATGGTCGAGGAAGGGATTTTATTAACAATTATATTATTAATTTTAATTAAAAATTAATAATAAATTTGGTTTAGGTTGAATTATTAGATATTTTTTTTAAGATTCTAAATTTATTTATATATTTACATACATATTTCAAATACCGAAAGTTATTAAAAATTAATAATAAATTTGGTTTAGGTTGAATTATTAGATTTTTGTTTTAAGATTCTAAATTTATTTATATATTTACATACATGTTTCAAATAACGAAAGTTATTGATCTCATAAAAAAAACTTGTATAAGGACTCATTAAAAGAATAATGGATAAACCATGTACTAAAAAAATGACCTTTTAGAGAGCATTTTTGGTATTTCATCTATTTCTAGTGGATGGTGACCTTTTTGTATGGACTTCAACTAATGTTCATGTTTAATGTACAAGCCTATGAGTGAAACAAAAGTGAGAGTGAAGAATAGAGAAGACCAAAGATCATAAAAGGTTAAAGATGAAGATAGAACATTCAAACAAAAAACCTAGAAAATGGAGAAGGGACCATTTTAAATGAAGATTGTTCATTAAGGGGAACATGGAGTAATTCATACTTGTAATGTTTAATGAATTAATTGTAATGAAGTAGCCTAATTAGGGGATAATTTTAAATGAAGATTGCTCAATTAGATATCAAACCAAATCAAATTAAAATAAGTTATATATAATATGTTTTTTTTTCTTCTTGCTTTGGCATTTTGCAAGAGTCAAATAAGTTAAACTTGTTTAGGCACATGGTATTGATAATCCATGGTATTAGTCCATGGTATTGTAACAAAGTCTTTTTACAACTAAGGAGCATCTAATGTAAATGAGTGTGTGACTGAGTGGATGTATATATTTTCATTTGTTAATAACATAATTCTACTACTCCTTTCCCAAATCATTGGTTTTCCGTGAAAATTTGGTGTATTGTGGTAGTTTTATCTTTAAGCCTTTTCATTTTATTTTGTCATCTATTATTTTGTTCTTTTAACAACTAGTATCAAAGCCAAGGGATAGTGGCTGGTAGAAGGAGGTGTTGATTGCAAATGACGAGATATTGTATGTTGAATCTAAAGCTAGCATACCAAATCTTCATTGGGATTTGATTCACATGAGTGAAGAAAGCCTCAAGGAAATAAAGGTTCAATAGGGTGAGATATAGCCACATAAGCAAGATCTGATGAAGAAAGTTAGTGTGAGCAAGTTTGCAAATGTGAGAGAGAATGGCAGCATAAGTGTTAAAGAGAATAACAAAAAAAAAAGTTTAGAGATCAAATTTGTAAGTTACATGTATAAGAGCATATGGGTGTAAGATCTTGTTAGGCATGTATCCCTACATATAATGACTTGGAGTAGACTTGTGTCATTGGGGAGGATTGCATGAGGATGTCCCCAATCAATTATAAAGGGGGAATGCTAGGATAAACTTGACTTAACGAAAGAGTCAAAGTTATTAGGTCTAGGGTGGTTGTTTTCAAAACATGGTTTTGGTGGCCCATGATATTAAAGCCCATGGATTACATGTAATGAAGTCTTTAAAAGGCTTTGGTATTCTCCATTGTATGTTCTCGATTTGAGTGGAGGGCTCACTTACCAGGTGAGGATGTTTGATTAGCTTGGTGGCTTTTAAGTTAAGGCATGATTGCTTTTAAGCCATAAGATAATAATAGAGATATTATTAGGTTATTTTTTCCTAGGGTAAATTGTGGTGTGCATGGGTTTATGTGTGTTGTTGTTATCCATGTTGTTGAAATTGTATCAAGGAATGTCTTCTTTGACTTGTGCCTTGGTAAAAGATGCCAATTCTAATTCAATCTCACAATTGTTTGAGTTAGCTTTCGATTAGCGTGTGTGTTGTGGCCTATCATTGAGCTATTGTTAGTTAATTCAAGTTAGATGCCTTTCAGTGAGTTGTGGACCATTTGATGGCTACAAATACCTAACTAGTGTAGTTATCTCTAGTGTCTATCAGCTAACTGATCTGTAGTTCTATAATAGAGATAGTTATGAGTTTAGTGGAGTAGTTGACTTTCTGTTAACTCAACTTACTCTCAGTTAACTAGTTGCAGCTCTAAAATTAGCCCTAGTAGGTCATGCAATTTGAATTGCCTATTGATATTGAATGAAAACACAAATTTTATTTATTATTGTACACTAGTTTTTATGTGCAGAGCTTGAGAAGCAAGCAAAGGAATTCGATGGATGGCATCAAGTAATTGTCTTTGTCTAATGCCCGGTTGAGGCTGTGAAAGATGACACATAACCCTATATCACCAGACTTCTTCCTAAAAGGGACTAGATTCGAAACCCAAGTAGAATGTATGGGAAAATGATCTGACCATCCAATAGCTTCCTTAGCTCCTTTTTGATTAGGGGTTCTAGTGTAGGGGTAACTTTCATTAGATTTTGTTGAAAGGGTTTCAAATCTTCTTTAATGGAAATGACATGCTAGATAATATGAGTATCATACATCCTCAAATCATCGTAATTCCTTGAAAACACATTTTTGTACCGTTAGAATAGGCAAATGAATGTTTGTCGTTCTTGTAGAGAACAACATGTACCTAAGTTTATATACTTCGGATCATCTTGAATTCCTAAGTTGACTTGTTTGAATGGAAGCTTTGAGCTATGAGTCTAAGTGTTAACTGTGTTGGAAATAATACTGAGAGGGGAGGTGAATCAGTATTATCTAATTCTTTTAATAAATCTTCCTTATTTGTTATTTGAATTAGTTTTGCATGTCAGTACCATAAAATAATGAGCATGAACAAAGAAAACAGATAGTCACACCAAAGAACACAAGATGTAAGGTGGAAACCCAATGTGGGTGAAAACCACCTACTGCAATATGTCTCTATCTTCTTTCAAATTAGAAACTCCTTTTACAATGGTTTTGTACTGGTGCAGTCCTTTACCAGTACGCAGGCTGCAACCTGCAGAGAGCTACAACTCTCTCTCGTTTTCCAGTCTCTCCTGGAAGGGAGCTACAACCCCCTACTTCTTTTCTTACAAGGACCACTTTTCATAAATTTTCAAACTGGATCCATAAGCATCAAATGATCATCAAGTATAAGAGAATCGCCCAATCAACTGTAGTAACCAGATCAACAATAATAGGACTAAACCCAGAACACAACAATGATAAACAAAGATTTTAAGAGAAGTAAGCACCCTGCTCAACTGCTCGCCTGCTTACGTAAGCACCCTGCTCAACTGTTGGCCTGCTTATAGTACTTACCCTGCTCAACTGCTTGCCTCCTTACAGTACGCACCCTGCTCAACTGCTAGCCTACTTATGTACGCACCCTGCTCAACTGCTAGCCTGCGTACCTCGCTCTGAGTCCATTGAACTGCCTGCGGACCTCCGCACTTGCAGCCCTTCTGTGCCTGCGTACCGGCGCACCTGAAACCCTTCTGTGCCTACGTACCGACGCACCTGAAACCCTTCTGTGCCTGCGTACCGGCGCACCTGAAACCCTTCTGTGCCTGCGTACCGGCGCACCTGAAACCCTTCTGTGCCTGCGTACCGGCGGACCTGAAACGCTTCGTTCCTGTGTATGTACGCACTTTTCTCTCACTGTACATGCGTACCTTTGGGCATAGATGATTTCAAGACTTCAGAAATAACCCAGACAGTCAGATCTACAGATCTGAACATGCGCCGAAGAGATCTCGGTCCATCAGTAGATTCGCCTTCTTTAGATCTAGACCAGATCTAGCCCTCATAAGATATTCAACCAAAGACATGCACAAGCCAAATGATCTCCTTTGCTTTATATAGGAAAGCTCTTCCTTAAAACATGGATCAATACCACGAGCCGACACCATAATAACACAATACCGTCGGCTAAATACCAAGAGTAAAACATAAGAAAACCCCACATGTGAATTTCTTTGCCTTGAAATGTGTGCACTGGGGTACGCACCTCCTGAATGGGATAACTGCGGGTATGTATGCACTTTATGTAACACTGACCTGCATGTACGCACCTTATGCAAGGTGCACCTGCGTACCCCTTATTTTCTTCAATATTTGATAGCTGATCATCAATATCTGCTGCTGACTTGAAGTACTGTGATCTATCACCTGAATGGGTTGCCATCAAGGACAACACTTTAGCCATAATGCCAACAATCTCCCCCTTTGGACTTGATGGCAACCTCAAAGCTTCAGCTTCATTCTCCCCCTTTGACATCAAGGGCAAAGAATTATGCTCCCCCTAAGAACATGCTCCCCCTGAATATGAACCAAATCTGCAACGAAGAACCATAATCCACCATGAAAGAGATAGAGACATATTGCAGCTACTTCCAAGATCTCCTTATGCACATCCTCCATAATGCCAACGATGCATTATATGCTCCCCCTGAACCTGTACCATCAATCAGAAGAGGTTCAGCAATAAGATGATGCATCAACAACCCCCAGCTTTTGCCTGAGGTATTCAAAAGTGTCCCTGGGCAATGGTTTGGTGAGAATATCAGTAACTTGTTCCTTAGAAGGAACATACTCCAACTTGACCTTCTGTTCAAGCACTTGTTCCCGGAGAAAATGATACTTGATTGGTATGTGCTTGGTTTTTGAATGCATAACAGGATTCTTTGAGATACTGATTGCACTTGTGTTCTCACATAAGATGGGGATTGGTGGTGTACAAGTGATTTGAAAATCCTGCAAAGTCTGCATCATCCAAAGGAGTTGGGTGCAACAAGATGCAGCAGCAACATATTCTGCTTCAGTTGTAGACAAGGCAATCGAACTCTGTTTCTTGCTGAACCAAGATACCAGTCTTGAACCCATAAAGAACGCACCACCACTTGTGCTTTTCCTGTCATCCACGCTTCCGGCCCAATCTGCTTCTGTATAAGCATGAAGTGTAAGATCTGTATCTCTAGGATACCATAAGCCATAATTTTGAGTCCCTTGAAGATATTTGAAAATTCTCTTCACTGCCTGAAGATGAGTCTCCTTCGGATTTGCCTGAAATCTTCCAACTATTCCAACTGCATGCATGATGTCTGGGCGGGTACCTGTCAAATAAAGTAAACTTCCAATCATAGATCTGTAGGTTGGTTGATGTACTGCTGCAGATTCATCATTTGCACTGAGGCTACATCCTGTGACCATGGGTGTACATACTGGTTTTGCATCTTCCATACCATATTTCTTCAAAATCTGTTTGAGATACTTGGTTTGAGATAAAAAGATTCCTCCTTCTTTTTGTTGGATTTGCAAACCAAGGAAATATGTCAGTTCTCCTAGCAAGGACATTTCAAATTCTTTCTGCATGACCAAGGCAAAGTTTTGACTCATAGCTTCTTCATTGCTCCCAAAAATAATGTCATCTACATACACAACAAGTATTAGCAATTTGTCATTTTCAACTTTTATATAAAGATTGCTATCTGCCGATCCTTTTGAAAAGCCTTGTTGATGAAGATATTTGTCCAAACGATAGTACCAAGCCCTTGGAGCTTGTTTGAGACCATAGAGAGCCTTTTTCAATCTGCATACAAGATTTGGATCATTTCCAAGAATGAACCCCTCTGGCTGTTCAATGTACACTTCTTCTTCCAAGTCTCCATTCAGAAAGGCTGATTTCACGTCCATTTGAAATACTTTGAAGTTTTGAAAACTTGAGAGAGCAAGGAACATTCGGATGGCCTCAAGTCTTGCAACAGGAGCAAAGGTTTCTTCAAAGTCTATTCCTTCTTGCTGCACATACCCTTTACAAACAAGTCTGGCTTTGTTTCTAATTACTTCTCCATTTTCATTCAATTTGTTTTTGAAGACCCATTTTGTCCCGATAACATTCTTATCTTTTGGTCTAGGAACCAGCTCCCAAGTGTTGTTCTTTTCGATCTGCTCAAGTTCTTCATCCATTGCTTTCACCCAACATTCATCTTTGCATGCCTCTTTCACATTTTGTGGTTCAGTAGAGGAGAGTAATGCCAAATAGCTTGAAGCTTCTGCAACTGTTCTTCTTGTTTGTACACCTGCTTCTTTCTGCCCCATAATCTGAGATTCTGGATGATTCTTCTGAACATATCTGGATGGAGTCTTTTCTTCTATTCTTGTTTGCTCCTCTGCTTCTTCTTGAGGTTCTTCTTGAGGTTCTTCTTCTTCATCATTCTGTCGTTGGGGGTAGCCTTCATCTTCTTCTTCATGATGTACTTGCCTAGGAATGTATCCCTTCTCATCAACCACTACATCAATGCTGTCAACAATTCTGCCAAGTCTTTTATTGTAGCATTTGTATGCTTTGCTATGTGGAGAGTAACCAAGAAGAATGCCTTCATCTGCTCTAGGTTCAAGTTTGCCAAGCTGCTCATCAGTATTCTTGATATAGCATTTGCTCCCAAAGATTTTGAAGTGCTTTACCGAAGGAGTCCTACCACTCCAGAGCTCATGAGGAGTTTGAGTGCTGTTCACCCGGACATTTGTTTTGTTAAGAATAACAACTGCAGCATGTGCAGCTTCACCCCAGAAAGTTGCGGGAGTTCCTGACTCATCAAGCATAGCACGAGCCATTTGTTGGACTGTTCTGTTCATTCTTTCCACAACTCCATTTTGCTGAGGGGTTCTTGCTGTAGAGAATTCTCTTCTTATCCCATGTTCTTCACAGAAATCGAAGAATTCATTTGAAGTAAATTCCCCACCTCTGTCGGATCTGAGGCACTTAATTTTGTGACCTGATTCATTTTCAACCAAGGCTTTGAAGGATTTGAATTTTTCGAATGCTTCATCTTTGTGCTTCATAAGTCCTAACCAGACAAACCTGGAGAAATCGTCAATGAATAATATCAAGTATTCTTCTCCTCGAGGTGTTCTTTTCCTGAAAGGACCGCATGTATCTGTATGTACTAGCTCAAGAGGCATGCTAGCTGAACCTTCTTTCTCTGGAAAGTTAGTTCTGGTTTGTTTTCCAAACTGACATGATTTGCATATGGTGTTGTCAGGAATTTTGACATCTGGAAGATCGCGAACTGCCTGATATTTGCATGCTTTCCTTATTTGTGAAAAGCTTAGATGTCCCAACCTACGATGCCATAACCAGTGCTCATCATCCTTGCTCAGATAGCATTGTTGTTGTCCTTCTTCAAATATGTACAGAATATTTGGAGTTCTTTTGCCTTTGATCACTGTTTTACCTGTATCAAGATCACGAACAAGACATCCATTTGATCTGAATATGACCTCGGTTCTTTGATCACACATCTGGCTGACACTTAGAAGATTATGCTTCAATCCATCAACATACAAAACATTTCCAGCCTTGACCTTTTCTTTTAACTGAGCAATGCCTTTTCCTTTTATAGTTGCAGGAGTATCATTTCCAAAAGAGACATTCTTTCCTTTTTCTAGAGCAGAAAATGACTCAAGTTTTTCTTTATCACCTGTCATATGCTTCGAACATCCACTGTCAATGTACCATAGATTTTCCTGTCCCTCTGCATAAAATGCTATCCCACATCTTTCTGTTTGTGGTTCCTTTATTCTCCATGTTTTGGTGCTTGAGGCTTGTTCCTTTTTCTGCTGAAACCTGCTCCTGCATTCAGAGTCTTCATGACCAAAGTTATTGCAAATAGAACATTCAACTTCATTTTCAAGAACCGAAAAGTTGTTATAGGTCCTTTTTGTAATCCTGATCGTACTTCTTTGTTTTTGAGCTTCCCTAGTCATGATTGTTTTATATGCAACACATTGAGCTGCTTTGTGACCAAAGTTATGGCAAGAAAAGCATTGTCCATTGAAGAAACTTCTGCGGTTATCGAATCTACCAGCCAATTGATTGTAATTTCTATTGTCATCTATTCTTGAACCAAATTGAGAAGATTTTACCTGTGGCTGGTTGTAGCTTTTGTTCACCCTTAAGATGGATTGCCCCTGATAGTTTCTGTTTGTAATTCGTCCCTGCTTTACCTGATGATCTTCATTGTGCTTTTGCTCATTTCTTCTTGCTGCATCAAGATAACTTTTTGAGGTGGATGCTTGAGAAGTTTCTCCATTATAGCCCAGACCTGTCTTGTTTAGTGGAGACCGCTGCACATTGATAATCTCATCCAAAGTTTCAGATCCTTTGACAAACTTGAGATTAATAGCTTTTGTTTTCTCAATCTCTTTTCTAAGACCAACAATTTCACCTTCTAATTTTTCAAGATGTTTTTCCTTTTCATCAATTTGAAATTGTAGAGTATCAATGATCATGTTCTTTTCTTCTATACATCTCTTGAGTCTAGTAATTTCATCATAAAGGTTATCCACATCTATAGCATCCATATAATCATCATCTTCAAATGCCATTAACAACTTATATTCATTACCTTGTTCATCTTCATCACTGTTTGATAGACCATCACTATCTTCATGAGTGTTGTAGCTTTTCTTATTTTCATTCTGTTTCTTGTTCCATCTAGCAGGTTCCTTTCCTTTATCCTTATAAGGACATTTTGCAGCATAATGACCTACTCTTCCACAAGCAAAGCATTTAAAAGGTAACTTACCTCTGAACCTTCCAGAACCCCTTTGAAGATTTCTGACAAAATTTTATTCTTCTTCCTCTTCTTCTGGGACGTGGCTTGCTTCATAATAATCTCCTTTGCCTGATGCCTTGAAAGCAGCTTCTCTTCTGTCTATGGACCTCCCTTTCTCATTTCATAAGCAGTTAGAATTCCATGTAGCTGAGACATAGTAAGAATTCGTAGATTTTCCTTTTCTTCTATTGCAGATACTTTAGATTCAAACTTGGGGGACAATGATCTTAGAACCTTTTCAACCACAATAGCCTCTTTTATTTCTTCACCCAAATTTTTCATACAATTAACAACCTCATCTACCTGAAGAAAATAGTTAGCCACACTTTCATCATTATACATTTTGAGAGTCTCATACTGAATTCTGAGAGTTTGAAGTTTAGCACGCTTTACCTGTTCATCTCCTTCATAGCTCGTGACAATTTTGTCCCATATCTCTTTTGCGGATTTATAGTGCATTACCTTCATGAATTCTGATTGGGATATACATCCTAATAGAGTACTGACTGCTTTCGCATTTGTTTCATACTTCTTTTTCTCGGCTGCATCTGTAGGAGTAGCTGAAGGAAAAGCGTAGCCTGTCTCTACGATGTCCCAAACTTTTGTACCAAGAGATTGAAGATAGGCAGTAACTCTTACCTTCCAATAATTGAAGTTTGTCCCATCAAAAACTGGTGGCCTGATTGATGCTTCTCTCTCGTAGTTGCTCATGATGAACGATCTACCTTCAAGCGATCAAGCTTCTCTGAAGGACCTGCTCTGATACCAATTGTTGGAGATAATACTGAGAGGGGGGGTGAATCAGTATTATCTAATTCTTTTAATAAATCTTCCTTATTTGTTCTTTGAATTAGTTTTGCATGTCAGTACCATAAAATAATGAGCATAAACAAAGAAAACAGATAGTCACACCAAAGAACACAAGATGTAAGGTGGAAACCCAATGTGGGTGAAAACCACCTGCTGCAATATGTCTCTATCTTCTTTCAAATTAGAAACTCCTTTTCCAATGGTTTTGTACTGGTGCAGTCCTTTACCAGTACGCAGGCTGCAACCTGCAGAGAACTACAACTCTCTCTCGTTTTCCAGTCTCTCCTGGAAAGGAGCTACAACCCCCTACTTCTTTTCTTACAAGGACCACTTTTCATAAATTTTCAAACTGGATCCATAAGCATCAAATGATCATCAAGTATAAGAGAATCGCCCAATCAACTGTAGTAACCAGATCAACAATAATAGGACCAAACCCAGAACACAACAATGATAAACAAAGATTTTAAGAGAAGTAAGCACCCTGCTCACCTGCTTACGTAAGCACCCTGCTCAACTGCTGGCCTGCTTACAGTACTCACCCTGCTCAACTGCTTGCCTGCTTACAGTACGCATCCTGCTCAACTGCTAGCCTGCTTATGTACGCACCCTGCTCAACTGCTAGCCTGCGTACCTCGCTCTGAGTCCATTGAACTGCCTGCGGACCTCCGCACCTGCAACCCTTCTGTGCCTGCGTACCGGCGCACCTGAAACCCTTCTGTGCCTGCGTACCGACGCACCTGAAACCCTTCTGTTCCTGCGTACCAGCGCACCTGAAACCCTTCTGTGCCTGCGTACCGACGCACCTGAAACCCTTCTATGCCTGCGTACCGGTGCACCTGAAACGCTTCGTTCCTGCGTATGTACGCACTTTTCTCTCACTGTACCTGCGTACCTTCGGGCATAGATGATTTCAAGACTTCAGAAATAACCCAGACAGTCAGATCTACAGATCTGAACATGTGCCGAAGAGATCTCGGTCCATCAGTAGATTCGCCTTCTTTAGATCTAGACCAGATCTAGCCCTCATAAGATATTCAACCAAAGACATGCACAAGCCAAATGATCTCCTTTGCTTTATATAGGAAAGCTCTTCCTTAAAACATGGATCAATACCACGAGCCGACACCATAATAACACAATACCGTCCGCTAAATACCAAGAGTAAAACATAAGAAAACCCCACATGTGAATTTCTTTGCCTTGAAATGTGTGCACTGGGGGTACGCACCTCCTGAATGGGATAACTGCGGGTATGTACGCACTTTATGTAACACTGACCTGCGTGTACGCACCTTATGCAAGGTGTACCTGCGTACCCCTTATTTTCTTCAATATTTGATAGCTGATCATCAATCTCTGCTGCTGACTTGAAGTACTGTGATCTATCACCTGAATGGGTTGCCATCAAGGACAACACTTTAGCCATAATGCCAACAAACTGGTCCTTTGAACTGGTTTCACAAGTCATACAAGTATTCCAAGTACACTACACCTTTAGGCATAGTATTTCTTTTCACTGTATTAGCTTCTTCCTGTAAACCCTTGTCATGCTCATCCTCCTCAGTGGTCGCATCTTTGAATACATTTGCATTAGCCATAAAATGTAGTATATCTTGGTCATCATTGAAAACACAAAAATTAGTAATGTTATCTGTAACAAATGGTTTATCTATAATATCTATAGAAAAACCATTTTTCAAACGTGACATTCTAGCAATTGCATTAGCTAATGTGTTTGGTACATCATTTCTAATTCTAGGAACAAAAATAATATTAAAAGATTGAAAATAAGAAATCAGTATCCACACCTCCTATTGGTAGTTTTTTTAACTTGGTGAAACATAGTGGATATTGATCTGTACCTATCGAGTAACTACTTATGAGTAACCAATTACCTTGAGGGGTTCTACCTTTAGGTTGATGGGTTTTTTTAACCCAAGAAAGAGTTCTTCATATTTTCTAGTATTATTAGCACACTCGAACTCCAAACGACATGATAGGATGTACATCTTATTATGTGGGTCTATGAGAATGCAACCAGCTCGAGCGCCATCTTGTGTTTTTGAACCATCAAAGTAAAAAGTCCAATATTATTAGCTACTAAACTAGTTCATATACTGTTATTACTATGTACATCTATGTTACAAGATTAATTAGCACTAGTTGGAGTACAAGAAAGGATCTCCAACTATGTATCTGATGGGGTGAGTGATGGTTATGCTTGATAACACCCATGATCAATTTCCAGGAAACAATTTCCAAAGATTAGATCTACAAATGCAACATGCTCATTATGACCCTCAAGTGGTGTCACAATATATTTCATGTATGGTTCACTCTCCACTCGAATCTGGTTGTTTATGCCCTTATATGGAAGCCATAAGTGTGACCAATCTATTGCAAAATACCCTTGTAATTTACTAGACCAATCTCTACTCAAAATTACACCATAGGCTTCAAGGATGTCCACAATTACAATATTTATGCATTGGTGTACCTGATGATCTAATGATAGGTGGATAATAACATTCATGAGTTCACCAATGGTCTGGAAAAGTGATTTGTCTAGTTGAATGATTTGTCGATCATTTTTATCCCATTTAGAATTAATTTCTTAGCCACAGATAATGGAATTACATTCACAGATGCACCCTAAACAACTAAACATTTATGGACATTGTAATTAAAGATTTCAAACATTAGAAAAAATGAGGGGCAAAGATTGTTAGCATATAAAGTTACAACATTATGTTGAAAATAGTAACAAGTAATGCTAAAAATAGAAGTGCTAAAAATAGCACTGCTATAAATAGTAGTTTGGGTACCAGTGCTAGATTGAGCAACAAGGAATGAAAAACGGAAGTGCTAAAAATAGCAATGGAAGTGCTAAAAATAACATTGCTATTTTTAGCAGTTCGGGATCGATTCCTATTTTAGTCAGTCCTTAAACTAAAATAGTGAAGTAAAATTTGAATTTGAACTTAACAACTGTTTGAAAATAAATTAATTAATTCACCATGAGTTAATTAGTTGTGAAAAATCAAACATGAAGTGTATGTGAGGACATGCAACAGTTTCTCTATTAATTGAGGAATTTATCCATCAGTTAAAGAGATAAGGATGAGTTCTAATTTTAGTAGTAATTAGTTGGCTCAGTTAACTGAGTCAAGTCCAGCTAGATTGATTTAAATAGTTTGTTTAAATTAATGTGAGTTCAGTTAGTTAATGCATGCTTGCATATAACTGCTGTAGTTCAGATAACTGAATATTCTCTCATGAACAACTCATGCATGTCAGTTCAGACAAAGACCCAGTTAAGATCAGAGGAGGGATAGTGTACTATCAGTTGGATGGCTTTTTCCTATAAAAGAAGCTCATCCATGGAGAAGGATTTATCTCCTTCAGGATTGCGCAATTGGATTAGAGGTTAGTGAGTGTTTTAAGAGGCCAATTCACACAAGTGGCTGCACTAGACCCCAAGGAAAATTTCGCAAAGAGATAGGACGCTTGGAGGGCAGAGGAGAAGGTTTGAGAAAGGCCTTTGACTGTTTATGAGTAGCAGAGGGATTACAGAGAGAGCAAGATAGCTTGTGAGCTGATTCTTTTGTAATCTGGACTATATTTCCACTTGTATGATAATAAAGAGTTCAGGTTTTAGGCTAAGGCTTTCCCCGTGATATTTATTCTGTGTTATGTGTGATTGATTTCTCATTCTCAGTTATATGTGTTCTCATTGATCTTGCTCAATTGATTAAGCCTCTGCAAAGTGTTGTAGAAGTAGATCTTTTATTGTGTTTTAGTATATTGCATAATCTATTGATCTACAGTGGGAATTTCTACATGGTATCGGAGTAAAGGTGATCAAGGCGAAGAACAGTATACGAGAAGTTCGAAGTTCGAAGTTTGGTTCCTGAATATAGATATCGAGTTCTTATCACATCTCTATTTCACCTATGGCATTCTCGGGTTTAAGACTCGAGTATTCCCTTGATGGTAGCTCAAATTATATAGCCTGCAAGGATCGCATGGAGGTAGTATTAGAGGATAACGGTCTAAAGGACTTCATTGATCAAGAAGTCCCCAAGCCGACTGATGCTACTCAATTGGCGGAATGGAAGAAATGTCTGGCTAGAGAAAGGAGAATCCTCTGAGAGGGAGTTCAAGACCACATTGTCTCGAGCCTCCATGGGAAGGAGACACCGTTTTCGATGTGGAAAACATTGAAAGATCTATATCAAAATAGCAGCGATCAGAAGAAGCTGGCACTGAAGGAAAGGCTTCGGAAGATCAAGTGTGAAAAGGGAGACACAATCTCTACATATCTGAACAAGCTCACCACATGCAGGGATGAGCTTGGAAGTGTAGGGATTGCAACACCTGATGATGACATTGTGAATCTTGCACTCCTTGGTCTTCCTAAGAGCTAGCATAGCTACCAGGACTCAGTTAATGGAAGAGAGAAACTGCCAGATTGGGAACGACTTTGGTCAGATTTGATGCAGGAGGAGATAAGAAGAAGCACCAGAGATGGTTCTTCATCCATGGAGGATGAAGAAAACTACGCCTTAGTGAGTAAGGTGAAGAAGGGGAAGGAGAAGGATTCTCTTTCCCAATCCAGTTCTTCCCAAGGTGGGAAGAAGTTTGACAAATTGAAAGTGCGATGCTTTCGTTGTCATGAGGTGGGCCATTTTGCTACAAATTGTCCACTGAGGAAATCCAAGAAGGGATCCGTGGAAGGATCAGAAGGTGAGGCACTGGCCTCACAGTTCGAGTTGGATTTCACACTGTTCGCATGCATGGTTTCATCCATGGTGGGAAGTGGTTGGTTTCTTGACAGTGGAGCTTCTTTCCACATGACCGACGATAAGAGTTTGTTCAGTACTTTGGAGGAGAAAGATCTCCAGATACTCATAGCGATGGGTAATGATGAAAAGTATAGTGTCTCAAGTGTAGGCACAGTTGTTTTTTAGAGGGAGCATGGAGCTCGCATTACCTTGACCGATGTCAAGTATGTACCAGGACTGAAGAGAAATTTGGTGTCGATCACGATGTTGGAAGATAGAGGCTATAGCTCGCATTACCTTGAACGATGTCAAGTATGTACCAGGACTGAAGAGAAATTTGGTGTCGATCACGATGTTGGAAGATAGAGGCTATGATGTAGTCTTCAGTAAGGGAAAGTTTTTCCTTAGACACATCATCACTAGACAAGTGAAGCATATTGGTTCACGGGTCAAGAATCTATATGCTCTTGAGGTTCAAGATGCATGCAAAGCCTTGAGGAGCAAGGAAACTGATGGAGACTTGGTGGTTGAGAGGGAGAGTACATTACCTCTCAACATGCAGTGCTAAAAGAAGTCTCAAACAATTGTGGAGGAGCCACGATTGGTGAAGCAGCTTCAGGGGGTTGTCGAGCAGCCACAACTAGAGAAGTCGAAAGGAGATCGAGTAGAGACATCTACTCATGTAGAGACCTCCAGTAGGGGGAAATTTTGAGCCAGGTGGGTAGAGGGATCACATGCATCCATACCTCTAGGTCAGAGGTGGGGCGATGTGGAGTGACAATCCCAAGAAGGCTAGAATAGGGGCAGGATCCTTGAGGTACCCAACCTCTTTGATTCAACTTTGCTATAGGAGCCCCAACGAGGAGTAGCAAGACTAACTGAGTAGGTAGAGACAGATCTGGATGGAGCGGCAGAGAGAGCTATAGTGCAGGAGTCCCAAGATAGTGTAGAGCTAGCGGGCTACAACAATGCGAGAGGCATAAGAGTATTGCACCAATGTAGGATGGCACAGAGAGGTGTGCAATGGTGCAAGATGCATGGAGTGTTGCAGTAGCTCAGAGATCAGAGAGGGAGTACTTGTCAGCAGCAAGTAGAGCTTCAGCATCACAGTATGTTTCTAGCCCAACAGAGAGCTCAGTGGGGAGTTTTTTTTGTTTCTAGAGTTGTTGGATCAACCACACTTGGTAGAAGTGTTGCATGTAGAACATTCCAAAGGTACAGGATCGGGTTCGAGTTGAATGCCCTTCTTGTTGATAGGGAGTGTTGAAAATAGCAACAAGAAATGCTAAAAATAGAAGTGCTAAAAATAGCACTACTATAAATAGCAGTTTGGGTACTAGTGCTGGATTGAGCAACAGGGAATGAAAAATGGAAGTGCTAAAAATAGCATTGCTATTTTTAGCAGTTCGGGATGGATTCCTATTTTAGTCAGTCCCTAAACTAAAATAGTGAAGTAAAATTCGAATTTGAACTTAACAACTATTTGAAAATAAATTAATTAATTCACCATGAGTTAATTAGTTGTGAAAAATCAAACATGAAGTCTATGTGAGGACATGCAATAGTTTCTCTATTAATTGAGGAATTTATCCATCCGTTAAAGAGATAAGCATGAGTTATAATTTGAGTAGTAATTAGTTGGCTCAGTTAACTTAGTCAAGTCCAGTTAGATTGATTTAAACAGTTTGTTTAAATTAATGTGAGTTCAGTTAGTTAATGCATGCTTGCATATAACTGTTTCGCTTCAGATAAATGAATATTCTCTCATGAATAACTCATGCATGTCCATTCAGACAGAGACCTAGTTGAGATTAGAGGAGGGACAATGTACTATTAGTTGGATGGATTTTTCCTATAAATGAAGCTCATCCATGGAGAAGGATTTATCTCCTTCAGGATTGCGCAGTTGGATCAGAGGTTAGTAAGTGTATGAAGAGGCCAATTCACACAAGTGGCTACACTGGACCCCAAGGAAATTTGCACAAAGAAATAGGAGGCTTGGAGGGTAGAGGAGAAGGTTTGAGAGAGGCCTTTGACTGTCTATGAGCAGCAGAGGGATTGCAGAGAGAGCAGGATAGCTTGTGAGTTGATTCTTTTTGTAATCTGGACTATATTTCCACTTGTATGATAATATAGAGTAGGGGTTTTAGGCTGAGGCTTTCCACGTGATATTTATTCTGTGTTATGTGTGATTGATTTCTCATTCTCAGTTATATGTGTTCTCATTGATCATGCTCAATTGATTAAGCTTCCGCAAAGTGTTGTAGAAGTAGATCTTGTATTTTGTTTTAGTATATCTCATAATCTGTTGATCTATAGTGGGAATTTATACACATTAAACACATATTTGAGAGTTCCAAAAGACTTAGTGGACACCATTTGAGAAGTAGAATATTTGTCACCTTATGAAGTCTATGAGAAGGCTTGGACAAGCACCTCACGTTGGCATGTTATCTTTGCAAGCTCAAAGATGGAAATGTTGGCACAAGCTCTTTTCAAGTCTTTGACTATATTATAATCAATAGTTTCATTTCTAGCAGGCAGTGTTGAAGTGTCTGGAGGTGTACCTTTATTAGAAATGTCTGGAGTGATAAACTTATTTTTGCTGTCAGTGGAAGTGTTATTAGAAACAACATCATTTCCAAACTTGTTTTGTACATTCTGTGCAGGATTGGTTGGTGGTGATATCCTTCTTAACAATTAATCCTTCAATTTTTGTCTCATCACCTCTTGTTCATAAATGCGCCCTTTTCTCCTCAAACTATAACAACCAATTTGTTCTTGACGACGGGATTTACTTTGAGGTGGGGCTTCAACAATTTTCTTATCAATATTAAGAATGAAATCAAAAGTATTAATTGAATGTCCAATACATGTACTTTCCTCAGCCACTGCAGGCTCATTTGTTTCTTTTGTCTACTTGGACAACGCATCTGCTAGTAAAGTATCAACAATATGTGTTGTCAAAGCATTCATGTTGTGGTTCCATTGTGAGCAAGCTTTTTTCTGAATGTCATTCCTGATTGAAGGAACAATAGTTATCCATGCCCATAATTTCAACATTCAACACAATGTTTGAACTCTAGGCAAATTTAGTTGGCTGATTTTTGTTATTCCTTTTGAATAAGAAAGAATTAGGGGAATTTCTACTGGTATAAGCATCACTTGAATTTCTCATTAATTTTGAGAATTCATCAGTAAGTTCATTTAAAGATTTAGTCAAGATTTCGATATCCACATAATACCTTTCTTTAGCCTTACTTGAAGAAGGTGGAGACTTCTTTCAAGTCTCCTTGGAGTCTTTATATTCTTCATCATCACTGAGAGCTCCAATGGCACACAAGTCTTTCTCCATGGGGAGTCTCATCCAGAAATATGGCATAGATTCCATTAACTTAGATATTTTCCTTGGCTTAAGAAATTAACATGAGAGAGTAGTTTGCACGTGCTTTTGCATGAGCAAGAGAGTGTGCCTTGTGAACTGTTCAATTGTCGATGTATCAAGGTTCTTTCACTGCAAGGGAGAGAAATTTAGCATCTAAAAGAAAAAATTAATAGTACTAATATAGTGGAGACGCATACACATGAACAAGAAAGAATCGTTATACATCAAACAAAATAGTTCACATAAATGTTACGATCATTAAAATCATCACAACACATTTCCAACAAGTTGAGCACCAAAGTCACCGAAATAGTTCAATTACTTTAGTACATAAGGAAGGCAACATAAATAGAAAATAATAAAAGAGTAGTCTTAAAACATCCACGATCTATGCATGAAAATGTGTTGGCCAAATGGCTTCAAGTATTAATAAAAAGTTCCAAAATACATGAGTACAATGAGCATCACTAGCTCCAATAGTGGAGCGTTAGAGCCACTACTTTCTCCCCAAAAGTTTTATCTCTATCTCTATAATGCCTTGTGGGAGAAGCCAAGGTTAAAAGTCCTTTGCATGAGTAATGAGGCTCCTTTTATAACTTGAGGCATGACCTTTCATATCCTCATAACTCTTTATTTTTCCACTTCTAATGACATTTGGACTTCTATAGCTCTTAAACTTCCAAATGACTTTTGGAATTACATATGGCTCTTGGAAATACATGTCGTTTCGACTTCTACACATGGCTATTTCATCCATACATGACTCTTGGACTTATACTACTTTGTATTTACAATAATTACATCATTACATCATGATTTCCATATTATCATGTGGTGAGGACATGATAAGTCACTATCATTGATGACTAGGACTCATATTGACTGATGACATGGAATTTTTCGGCTGGCGACAATGTTGCCACTTGTATCTCTGATCTTGCATGCAACTCCCATGTTGTTGATGTCTTCATACTCCAAAGGGTATTTGATCACATGGATTCGTTTGAGTTGCTTCACTCATCAATATTTCAATGTTCTTCATCTTGTCTCATCACATGTTCTTCATTCTTGAATGCTTCCTTTGACTGCCCTCTTTGCCTGATCTCTTCATGCATAATTTCCATGTTATTTTGGTAATGCCTGCAACTGAAATCACTTATGGAAAGTAAGGATCAGCCTATATAAATATCCTATTCTAACATTTTTCATGAAAATTTTATGTTCAAGGCCTAACAATGCGCTCAAGAAGAGTAAGGAAAACTTATGGGCGTAAGGGCGTACTACAAAATCCTAAAGGGATGAAGCTTCATGGCTTCAGGATACACTCATGCACTCAACGGAAGAGAGAAATCTCAAGGGAGGGTGCAGGGCATAGGTCCAAACGATGAAGGAGCAGAATTTAGGTTTCCCAAGTGCATTGTGTGCTAAAGGGAGAGAGAAAGGGTGCATGGCACAATGTTAAATCCCGAAGGGATGAGGCTTCAAAGCTTTGAGGTGTTCTTATGCACTTAAGAGAGCCAAGGATGGCACAGGGCATAGTGTTGAAGGTTGAAGGGGTTAGGCTTTGTGCTTTCCAAGTGTTCCATGCACTCAAGAGGGTCAAGGAGGGCACAAGGCATAGTGCTGAAGGTTGAAGGGGTTAGCATTCAACCTTCCTGAGTGCACCGTGCACTCAACAAGGAGGAAGGCTTTCTTAAGGGTACAATTTGGAAAAAGGAAGGGGAATGATTCTTAGGAGTGCACTATGTTCTCTTTGAGGGTACAGGGCACACTTATAAGCAACAAAGGAGTCCCAATCAATGCTTAAGAGTGTGCCATGTGCTCCTAGCCTTAATGGGTTAACATGTGTAACCAAAATTTGTCCAAGTCTCGGAGATAGAACAAGGGGAGAACACAATGAGCTTAGATACGAAATCAAGTGTGACACATATCAACTCATCAATAAGACTTAGAAAGGATTGAGTAATGATAAATACACATCAAAAGTCCAATTTACAAACACTCACCAAGTACAATGAAGAAAGTGTGTGCGACTATGACCAAAAGTGTCGTTTTACAACAAACAAAGGTATTGTAATAATGAAGTGCACTACAGGTGTTATAAACAATGCGAACACACTTAGTAATGATCAAGAACACTTGAAACATGTGCAATGACTTGAAACGACACTTGAGAACCAAAGAAACGCTTGATGCGACAGTTTGGTAGGCTCCAAAACTTGAATATAGTGAAGTTTTGGAGGGTATTGTAGCAACGAAAAGACCACCATTACCATGTTGGTATGGTCTAAAATTCAAAATTGAAATTTACTGCTTTTTGGATGATGGAACAATAAATACCACTTATAAATCAAGAACTTCAAGAAATACCCAAAAAAATTAACATTAGAAACCGTTGAAAAACTCAGTTCCTTTAGACCTATTGAAGGGAACCTTTTGTGTTGGGAGACAACAATATTTTTTTCCTCCCCACCCTCCTAAGTTGTTAGTTAACATATATTAGGCTATTGAATAATCAATAAAAAAATGCATGCATATATACCATTCGACCCCTAGGTGTTAAATCGACAAGCACCTAGAACCACACATCATGACCAAATGCTTACCATATTGGCACCCCAAGCTATCAAGATTTTTTTTAACTTTCCTTTGTAAAAAATCACCTTTGGATTTTGATGCTCTGAATGTGCTTAACCCTTAGGTGCTACACCTTAGCACCTTGTGACCAAGTGTTGTGATTAGGTGCCTACCTTATATGATATCAGGAAATTGGTTGACCTTTCTCCCTTTTCACATCAACCAATATAGTGATATAATAGAAAAGAATTAATTAACCTTATATTAGTTTCCAATGAATTTATGTCTATTAAGATTTTCAAATTATAGATATTGAGATATCAGGTCTCACCTCATGTTATGCAATTGGTAAAAAACAATTACATAGGAGAGTGCTGCAAAACCCCAATATGGTGATGTTAATGGGCCAGATTTTGTCACCAACAGTTAAGAGATCTCTCTAGTGAAAAATATATACTATAGTCTACACCATTTGGGATAGGAGTCCCATTTGGTATGTGGGCCTAACTACCACCATGTTTCTTAGAGATTAGTTTTGGACAAGAGAAACAATAGGCATTTGAAAAGAAACAAAGCTTTTGACAAACACAAGGTAAGCAACTTTATGGAAACTTAGCATATGAAATGTTGTGAACATAAAAACAGCTAAATAACATGACATGAATATTAAAATAATCAACTTTAGCAAAACTTCAATTAAAACGCATGTATAAAGGGAAATATTTGTCTATCGACTATGAATTAGTTCCTAATCAACAACAAAAATGAAAGTATTAAAAGCATACAATCTCACGTATGATATATGCTTAAATGAAAAAATAATTTCATTAATGTAAACACATGAAAACAAAACATATACCATCACATCACCATAAGAACAATCTTGCAATGCTTGACAACAAATGTAAGGAATTGCATGCCCAGGGTCAAAGAGCTTCTAGATTAAGATGAAATATTCACAACATGATCACGTGAAATCCATCAGTGGATATGTATACCACCACTTGAATCTTCCAAAATATTTATATGCTCTCAAACAGTATGCACAAATCAAGTTCAAAACTGAAGGTCCTTTACATCTAATCACGCGGGTTTATTTATAGAAGGTAGAATGACGTTTCACCTACCATGAACTTTCACCTACCCTAATGACTCTTCAACTTCCATACAAATTTTCACATTCCATATGACTCTCCACTCTAAATCCTAATTTAATTTTAATAAGATACAAATTACATCAATATTGAAGAAACAAAATATTCTCAACCAACTAGCCTGGTGATGGAAAGTTTCAGAGCCTCTATATGTAGATCTCAAACCAAGTATTCTTGACAAAATTTGTATTTCCCTATGATTGTTAGGATATTGTGTTGCAGATCATCTCCATACCTTGTGGGCCATTGTAATTCATTTTGTATCAATTTTGAATTTCTAGCTTGCAGCTAGTTAAACAAAATTGTGAGATTTGTGTGTGGCTTTACATGCTCAACCAAATTCTACGCAATCACTTATTTTGTAGCCTCAAAATTGTCTCTTATAGCAACTTGTTTTATGTGTTCCAGAATTGGTTGAATTCTTCTTTTGATATTGTTTGACCTAATGCACTAATGGAAAGTAGCTTGTGTAGCTTGACAAGATATTCTAGCCCATTATTTAACGTCTTATAAGAAGCCATTACCTTTTCAAAAAAAAAAAATTCAACTTCTCATGTGATTGCATCTTCATCCCGACATCAAATTTATCTCTATTTTTATACATTTTCTCCTTATGATATTTTTAGGCATATTAGGATACATGATGGTCCATTCATATATCAGATTGACTATTGAGGAGGATAGCTTAATTAACATTCCTCAATCCTTTGACTCACTTTCCATGTTGAGGAATGGAATCATAAGTTGATGGAGGTTCAACATCTCACTATAAACTAGATCCATTGGCTCTTATAGTATCTTAACTTCTTCTACAATGGATTTATTCATGTCCTCACTTCGAGAGTGTGTGTTGAGCAAATCTTGGTTCTCATCATGTAGTTGTAAAATATTATTCTTAGAAATAGTCAAATTTTCTTTCAATTCGTCAACCTCTTTTTCTAATCAATCTATATTTATTTCTTTAGCAGCCGCGGAAGTGGTCTTTGCAAAAGTAATCACTCCAGGGTTCATTGTATTATCCATTACCATCTCCATTTATGTAATGATCAAAATGGGTTTCCTCGGATTTTTATCCAAGCATTTGAGCCTTTCCTATATGGTCTTACACTTGACCCGATCAAAATTTACCTTGGAGATATCCAATACGCCATCTTCCTCTTTTGTTATGATGCCTAGCTCATGTAATGGGAAATGTCCTCCAATGATGGGAGTAGGTGGTAGGATATTTAAGGTTGGAAGCTCCACCTGTGGTTCTAGACCCTTTAACCAATTATATTCTGCTAACTTATCTTCATGTTCCTTATCCGTTAACTCATGCTCAAGTTGTTTGGCTAAGGCCTCTTCTTACATCTTGGTTTCTTCCTCCTCCTTTCTCTTTCTTTATTCTTCTTATTTTCTCCTTTTTTCTTCTTCATATTTCTCCTTTAGTGCTTCCTCTTCTCTCTTTTTCTCTTTTTCTTCCTCTTTCCTCTTCCTTGCTTCCTTTGTGTTCTTCATCTTTATGGCCTCTTTTCTTTTCCTTTCATCCTCCTCTTTTTTGATGTTCTCTTATTCTTCTTGTTTCTTTCTCATCTCTTCCTCCTCGTGCTTCTTTCTCATCTCTTCCTCCTCTTACTTATTTTTGGTTTCTTCTTTTATTTTTCCTTTTTTTTTTCTTTCCCTTGCTTCCTCTTAATAATAGTTGTTATTGCTTCCAATCTCATGCTTTCTTGGGTGTCATACTCTAATTACTCTTCCTCTTCAATTTGAAAAATTGATTACATTGCTTTGGAAGAGTTATAATTTATTTTAACCTTATCCTATTATTCTTTGGTGACTGAGGCATATTCCAAACCAAATCCAATTGCTTTGAGTTCTATCATGGCAATACTCCTCGAGTAATGTCTATGGAAACTTAACACACAAAATTCGAAACGTTGTGAATCTTCAACTTCTACATTTTCCTCCTTAAAACTTTTAATAGAGTAAGCTCTATTGTTTAGTGGGAATATGGACCATGAAGCCTTCTTGGCTTTGACCAAGGTCTTCAACAATCATGTGGTGAGTTGGTAAGCTACCTCCTACAAGACCATGTTGTCCATAATAAATGTTGGAAGAGCATGAGGAGGCTTGTAAGCACCAAAAAATCTAATATAATTAATATCACAATTAGGAAACTAATCTACAATATCATGTGGAGAGGCCCTAGCTCTTTCGAACATGCATGGAGGCTTTGTTTTGAAAATTTCATGATATAAAGGAGAGATGAATTATTCTGTCGTTATTTTCATACGTCCCTTTGTACCCTATGTTTCAAAACCCTTTGAAATAGGTATGCACAGGTAATTCCTCTTTAGGACTCCACTTCAAGCCAAGCCCTTCAAAGTCACATTGTGCACATATCAAATCAAATAGGTAAGATGCCATGTAAAATTTTGACTCTTTTCCCTTTGTCAGATTCTTTGTTGCATGGGGAATTGGATTTGATGGAGGATGCCAGCATACTTGCCTAGTTAAATATTTTCCCTTTAGTGGCACATGCATGCATTAAGGGGACCGAGGTTTCCATGTTTGATTTTTCAAAGAGTTTTCACATCATAGTAGCCAACATTTGATCAAATTTCCTAAGAGATTTAGTCTTGTAGATATCATCTGATTTATGCCTAAATTCATTTGGATCTTGCCACCAAGACTTCAATACATCCATGGTTTAGTCATCGAAGCTAGCCAATGACTTTCTATTGAAATTCTCCTTATGTCTATGTAGTTTATAATAATTTGTAATTTGTGTTGTTATGAACAATGCCACAAGTTCGCCCATTCCACTTTTTACCACACATTGATCCTCATTTGTATGTTGAACAATCCACTCTATTATTTTTGCATCCAAGAGGATTGGTGGGTGTGTGAAAACCTTGGGTAACCAAGGCTTTTGTTTATTGATATACACATAGAATTCTTCTTCACCTTATGTGATGTCTTTCCTAGAAAAATTTCTATAAATATCACCCCGTGTGAGCTCCATTGCTTTATCAATATAGAAATTTGTATCACCATATATTAATGATCTAGGAGGGTTGTTCAAAACTCCCTCCATTTTGCTTTCGAGTCTGCCAGAAATTTTGTTGGATCCTCTTATGATAGGAAAAAACCATCTCTCTCAATGAAGAGGATATGTGGAGGCAATCTAGATCAATTGTACTTGACATCTCGAAGATATTCTTTAGTGAAACAATATTGTAGTTTATACCAATGTTAACCACTAATTGCAAGTGAAAATAAAATGGTCTAAGTTATGCTTTGGGAAGCGAGGGTTAGGTCACAAGTTCTTTTCAGAGAAGAGGGTTTTTTGGAAGTTTCAAATTCAAATGATAGAGAAAATCTCATTTTAGAGTTACAATGCCATTGACGATTGCAACTGCGACTTATGACCTAAGGACAAGGAAAGTACAGTCTAGGCACAAATCCATCTTTTAGTGAAAATCACAAATCTAAATCCTAGTCTAAGTCACATTTTCATATGGCAACATTGATAGGGACTATGAATGCAATTTTCCACCTCAACCTAGTCACAATTCAAAGTTCTAGTGAAAGTTGCCTTTTGAGATTGTAGTCTTACTATGGATTAAAAATGTGACTTTTGATCCAAAGAGGGAGAGAAACCACCTTAGTCATATAAATCAATCCTAGTTTCACTGGAAGTTATAAATGTGATTTGTGATTTGAAAGGTAGAGATCACCTATGTTAGACACAAATTTAGCACTTAGTGACACTACAACTTAAGAATGTGAATTGCGACTTGAAAAGGGAGGAATACCTTGCTATTCACATTTCTTAATCATAGTGGGTCTAATAATTAACAGTAGTGTCCATTTAGGATTAGTGAAAAGTGGCTTCTCTACAGGTCTCTAATCACAGGTCTAGGTTGCAAAGTGTGGATGATGCAGTTAGAATTAAGGGAAAAAGGGACTTTTCTGTGTTACAAACCATAGAGTTGAATGAAATGGATGAGCCTTGGAATCACTAATGAATCGGATTGATATGGATCCAATATGGTTTTTTCAAAAAAAAAATATCATTCCCCTTAAATGCATTCATATAGCTTCAAGCCAAATCTCAAAAATCAGTCAAGGGAATACATTGCTTGGTCATTCGATGTGGAAATCACGGGCTATCCAAATGAAATTCACTCGAGGAAAAATTGAGTAAATTTAGGGCAGAATACCTTAGCATTGGAATGGTTGGTGACAGTTCAAGGCCACAAGTTCTAATTCTTGAAATTAAGAAGGAAGTTAATGCCTCTTTGAGAGCATAGTTCAGCTAGTCAATGGACAGGTCAAGGGGAGAAGTTTGACGGCTAAGCACAAAGATAATAGGGAGGAATTCATGTGAGAAAGATAATAATCCAGGGCTAATTAAGCTAAATCGATTTAATAATTGGCAAGTAAGACAAAAGCAATGATGAAGAAGGAGACATTGTGTTACTTACCTAGTAGTCATAATCACAAACATTATACAAAGGATAGGTCCATTTATCAAATGTTGAAAGCAGAATGAAATGAAAGGGGGAGAGACTTTTGATATATAGGAGATGGAATGTGTGGAAATTCATAGCTTGAAAGTGTGACTTGTCTTTTTCGGATGCGATAGAGGCAATATTAGTCGCATATCACACTTCTAGGAAGTAGTCAAAAGTCACTTTCAACTAGAAATGTTATTTACAACTTAGGAGGGTGAGCTACTCAGGGAAAGTTTCAAATCGCACTTCTAGAGGCTAGGGTGACTGGAACTACAAGTAGTGATTAGAACTTGCGATTATGGCAGAAAATGCAAGTTTTAAAGCTTCAAGGCGAGGCTCGCTAGAATGAAATGAAACCATATTTAGGTCAAAGGATGAGTCAAAAATTAAGAAACTCTAAGGAAAACATGAAACAAAGTTGAGTAAAGGGGGACTCCAAATTTTGAAGTAGTCAAATATTTGGGACTGTTGAAGTGGCTACAACAAGTGATAAGCTAGAGGACCTCAAGTCTACCACCTTGTTCCTCTATCACCTAATTATAGTTCAACATTTGGCCAATGTTGATGTGTCCTTTTCCACGTGGTAGTGCTAACACGTGCCACATGTCACTTACCTTTACACAACTAGCTATACAAAAAAACTAATTTAGGTGACATGTGTCCTCCACCTAGCAATGCCACATTATTGTCTTTAACAACTATTATCCACCTAGAATTTTGTGCCAATATGCTATTAACTTCTGTTAGATCCATCTATTTCTCCTAGTCCCACCAGTGCCACATATCCATCATCTGGTTTTGTATTTCCTCAATCATTTTCCAGGGGGGTTTGAATCCCTTCATCATTTGTCACATGCCCTTGGTGATTTATCATCCTAATTTCATTTTAGAACCCTTGTTCCATTAATATTCAAGCGTTTTGGATCCCCTGAAATGAATACAAGTCACCCATATCAAATAAATTGTGATGCGTTGATCCAAGTTTCTCATCGATGCATTAACTCCCCCTAACCTTAACATCAATGACATCCTCATTCCATATACCCTTGTTTTATGAAATGTGTACCCACTTAGGACTCCCCCAACCTTGAAATCAATATAATTCATATTGATGCTTTCAAGGTGGAAAATTTAAAGGAAACATCTTACAAGAACAATTTTATCCCCAACACCCAGTTTGGAGAATGGGCTAGTTTGAGGCAGTAAATGACATTTTATTGGGGTGAAACATTTCTTCTTAACTTTCATATCATGTGAAATTGTTCTACACACTTAAATATTTTTCCAATGGTGAAATAATCATGCCAATTAGAGTTTATATGCAAAAGTTATGCCTCCAAAAACTTGACCTACATTGACTGACCACCGTAAATCAAGAAAAGGGTGTGCTAGCCCCTAATACTTGTGCAAAAGGTATTTGACACATGGATAATATTATTAAGATTCTACAAGGGTCAAATTGTAACTGATTTGAGAGTTTAATGGGTCAAATTTAACCCCTTGTAGGCTATGGGGTTGTGTTATAACTTAGACACTAGGAGGAAAATGAGTTACATTCTAATTTTCTTACATTTTGTTCCATATTAGACTAGTTGAGCATTGATAGATAGAGAAAGTAATAGAGGGAATTTGTGTTCCACAACATCCCATGGGCCACCAGACTTGGTAAACTCAATAGATAGTGCACTCTCCTTTGTATATGCATCATTTCCATATTATAGAAAAGAAAGAAAACAAGCCTCACCTTCTAGCTAGGTTTTCTACTATAAGTGTTTCCTAAATCATAAATTCATGTTCGTTGTGGTTCATGAGTGTTTGCATTTCCTTTTTCTCTATTTCTCACATATTATTTATTGAATGCCTACACAAAAAAACAAGAATAAAAAATCTAGAATCTAAAAGGAATTAAGCCTCCATAGTATAGTTTTTAGTTATTTTCACATATTTGTTATGATGAACTCTCTAGTGGAATATGAATATTAGTTTATATTAAAATGGTAAAAATTTTGTGATAATTATTAATCTTAATGATGAAAATTGTTGGGTTGAAACATGGGATGAACATGCCAAAGTCAAAATATTATATAAAGTCATTAATCAATACAATGACATTGTGGATCCAAACATCGAGAGAAATTATATAAGAATCACCATTATCAACTAACCATATTTCAAACACTATACTTTGTGAATGTAATATATAAAATTAGATGTTGAATTTCAAAGAATATTGGACATGTTTGGCGAACAAATCTTATCTTTCTAATAACACATATCTCCCTAGACTTAGGAACCAAATTTAGAACAAAACAAACAAATACATAGAAACATTCCCTTTATCGTGAAATCATAAACATAAGTGGGATGAATGGTTCATACCATTTTCAAAATTCATGATGATAGCCCTCGTTGTTATTTGATGTAGCTTTCAATATCCTTCTCAATGCTCCAAGAAGAAATCTGCAAAGACTAAAATATACAAATTATCAAAGAATTTAATACATAAATGAATCAACATAAATTGTACAAGGGATCAAGTAATATCATAACAATCATCATAATAATGAGTGTGGGAAAGAAATATGAATTTTTATTAAGAATTAAGAAAAGGAGAGAGTTAAAACCAGGCCTTCATGTTGAAAGCTTCCTCCCTATGATCCTCCAATTCCAATATTGAAATCAAAAGGTCTCCAATGGATACATTGACAACATGAAAGTATAGTCTCAAGAGTAAAAAATTCAAGCCCTTCACCATGAGAGTATTTTGAATTTAGAAAGTAGAGAAGGGTATGTGGAGATAAGAGATGAAGGTTACAGATCCACTGAGGTAGGGATGGTATCCAAGAAGGTAAGAATGACATCCCAGATAAGAGGGATGCGATCCGAATCCCCACCGTTTGGAATATATACCTTCACGAGGCTTCTGGAATAGAAGTTTTTCATTCCTTTTTTATTTTTTTGCCCAAGTTAAATGATTGTCGCATGTTTTATAAAGGCAAGTTGCAACAACATTAGAAGACATTAGTTATTCAAGGTGAGACAGTCACAGGTTAATAATGGTGGCACCTGCGACAAGATCCAAAAATAAGGTTTTTAAACTTATTTTCATAAAATTCTTATCTTCCATAGAGATTTATTTCTTCCATTTTTTTTTGGGAATTAGTGACAATAATTCTTCGGATAGTGAAAGATCCATATTTGACATCATTTTCCTACCTGTGAAAAAATAATGTGTAATAAGACAATTGAAGTGATACCCATCAAAATATAAATATTCACTCATGTTTTCTTATGAAAGTAATTCCTATTGTTTATCAAAATAAAATGAATCAAGAATCAAAAATCCTATGGCCATACCTATAAAAATTTCAAGTTACTCCATTACCATTCAAGGAACATAGTTCACCAGCAACCCATGTCAACAAAGTGTCAAAACAAGTTGAATAAAATGGTTGAATAAAAAACATGGTGTAGTCCTTCATTGGAAAATTTGTAAGATGGTGGGAGGCACATGCTCCCTATTTGCAAACATAGAAAATCACAACTACATACTTTGTGTAGTAGCTTAGTGGCCATAAGCTTTTCTGCTCAAGATGATATTCTATTTTTTAAACTTGGTTGTCACCTTGTCATACACATTTAGCAATGTAAAAGTCAATGGTGAAGGATTAAGTAGTTCAATGGCCACAAGATTTTCTACGTAGTCTGACATTCTAATTTTTAAACATGGTTGTGACCCTGTCATCCATGTTTAGCAATTTGAAAATGAATGGTGAAATATTTAGCATAGGGATGAACATGACTACCCCATATGTTCCCAAATAATCTATATGATATAGTATATAAATGGTATAAAATAAAGGAAGCAATGGGAAATAGATTATTTTGGTGTGATATTAAGAAGAAATTTGTTAATGACCACAAGTTAGTATGTATTTGGTTAGGAAAATTTATTTTACGTGCTATAGGAAATTAAAGCATTTATTAAAAAGAGGAACGTGCAAATTTGATGTAGGGTCAACTTTGATTCGTGATTGAGTATCATGTATGAAAAATTAACGACTCATCAAGTTGACTTAGAAAATGTAATTTTTCGTGGTATGAATTTAAAATAAATAAAAAAGAGCTCACCCTAAAGTGAGTTGACAAGTAGAACAATATTATAAAAATGTAGTAAACAGATAAAAGCACGAGAAACCTTACTTTCCTCATATGTATAATCAAATTGAAACAAAGCTAGCTGAATCTAAACTTTCAGAGTGGATATACATTGAACTAAAAACTAAAGAATTTGAAATCTCAACAAAAGATTGAGAAAAAAATGGCACGTATAGGTGACTATTCGTCAAACAAATAGACAATATAAATAGTTTACTTATTCCATGAATATTAAGATGTTTTTCTCAATATTACAATGATATGAAATTATTAGTGAATCATCCTAGATCCATATTAATGTGGGACTTCTCAAGCACTCAAACTGATCAAATTTCTTAATGTATATATTATTCTATTATTTGATTCCATATCATGAATTAAGACATTTACACATTAAGGAATATGGTCTCTTTTGGTGCTTCATAGATCTAGGTGAAAACGAGTCTAGGTTAAGTCGATTCAATTATTTTGATGTTACAAAATAATGTCTTTATTTCTTTATTTATTTTGATAGCACATACATATGTATGTCAACAACTTTTTTTAATTTAATTTTAATTTAATTGTTTAATAGCTTTGATGTAATGTTATGAGACAACAATTCCTCCATATTGGGTTTTAGAGCATCCAAATACGGTCCAATTATATTATTGTATTTTTTAATTTTGGTGAAAAAATCATAACATAGAATCAAATTAGGGATGAAAAATAATTTAGACTCTAGTAAGTATTTCAATATTGTCCAATTATATTATTGTATTTTTTAATTTTGATGAAAAAATCATAACATAGAATCAGATTAGAGATGAAAACTAATGTAGACTCTAGTAAGTATTTCAATAAATATTTTAATATATTAACATGTACAAACTCTACCTTTTTAATTTTAAAATTTAAACATGTGATCTCTTGCAACAAAAAACTTATTCTTAACCATTAAACACACTCAAATTTCCTAATAAATATTAATTTTTGAAATTCATTATAAAAAAACTCAAAACTTCTCAAAATATTCCAATAAATATTAAAGGCTTTAAAGTTCTTTTTCCACAAAGCTAATCATAAAATCTATTATGAAACATTTAGAGTTTCTTTATCAACAACTAATTAGAATTTTAAACAAACCTACACTAAGTTTTCCATGCCCATGTGTAAAAGGCAAAACACCTTTAGGTTTGAATGCATGATGAAACTAATTGCAATGGAATAAGTTGAGGTTTGGAATTTATGGGGGTGTTTGTTGAAGTTGTTTAAAGAATATTCAAAATGTAGATGATGATGATAACTAGGCATAAGGCAATGTGAGCATGGGTACGGCAGTGGCACTTATCTTGGGTCAGTGCTAGGATGATCATGATAACCTTTTATGAGTAGAAATTTTGAAAACTATGTAATAAAGTTAAAAGTTATATATCCTTTTAATTTTAATGTATCAAAGAATTTTATTGTTGAACATAAAATTTGAAGGGTTTAAGAAATTTGATGTGTTTCATATTTTATAGATCAAAGTTTAAGATGGATTTATATCAGTTTTTTATACACACAAAACTGTGTGGGCATACATGTCATATGCCAATTTCATACTGAACATTAAAATAATAATGTTTTCTTAATTTTTAAGAATAAACTAATAAAATGTTTAATTATAAGAAATTTTTATTTTCAATTGGTTTATGTATCATATACATAATTCACATTAAAATATTTCACTCAACAACCATATTAAATTATTTTATTGATGATCACATCATCTATAGTAAATGCATACCTCCTTTATTATATTAGAAAAGAGAATACACACATATTTTGTTATTAATATTTTTTTTAATTACTACCTATCAACCATATTGATTAAATTATACATCTCATACCCTAAACCCTCAAATGAATCTGCAAGGTAAAACAATATTACAAATATCTCTCCAACAATGAAAAGACTGAGATTTGGATATGTGACTATTAATGATTTAGACATGTGTCTATTAATCGGACAAAAATCAATCGAACAAATAAACCATAGATGTAGTCTACTTTATGAATGTCAATGTTTTTCTCAAAAGAAAAAAATGATGAAGATAAAAAGTTGTTACACAAATACAAGGACGTCATACAAAGGGAATGCTACCTATTGGAATACCCTATCCACAAGTTACAATTAGTGAGTCCCACGATCGTCCAGCCAAAAAGCTCTCTAAAACATAGGAAAGTTTATTGACCTGATTAAACAAATATATATTACCTTAAAATTTATGAATGTTTATGGACTTAGTTAAAAAAATTATATTATTTAACCATTCCCGACATCATTGGTTGATGAGATTATAAATGAAATAGCCTGACATAAATGTTATTCATTAACGGATGGATTTTCGGAAATAATCAAATTCCAAATATCAAAGAGATAAAAAAAACTGTGTTGGTATTAGAATTTGATTTCTTTATATACAGGAAACAAATTCTTTCCATGCAGAAATATGTCATTTAGTCTTAAGATTAATTGTAAAGGCTTCTTAAGAATGTCTTGTGAACAAATTCTTTGGCAAAAATAAATAGAGGAAAAATAAACGTGAACCTAAATGTCAATAAGATAATGAAATCAAAAGCCAAAGAATGAATCATTTAGTTCCTCTTTTCGATCACATTTTTTACATAAATTTGTCAATGAAACTTGCCACAATTACAATTGCAAAATAATTATCATGTCTCTGGATCTGAAATTGCTATTCAAGCGACATAAATATGCGATTTAACAAACTTGTAGTAACGGAAGTGTAAGAAGGATTTCCTAAAACGAGATGACTATCTCAGAGATCTAAATGCCAGTGATACAAGGCCATGATATCATATAAAATTGACAAGATAACACATAAAAGGTTTGCTACTTATTTCTCCCAGAAGTACATGACAACCAAAACAAGGGAGCCAGTGCCGTGGCGGTAGTCCCTGCCGGGGTCTGCCACAACAACACAATACAAACGCTCTGTGCAACATGTCTTGAAACACACCTGATTAGTTCTTTGTGCACTGGATTTGGGTCTCGTGAAAGCGCTGGACATGGAACTAGAACTTGAACGTGAAATATAGCTCCTTCAATCATCTGCCTTAAACGGATTGGGTTACTTGGTAATAGCAGACTTAAGTAGTAGTCCCTGCCGACCTGCAACACTTTTAATTTAAAATGAATCATTTATCTATAAAATATTCCATGCATAAATAATGATAACTATATATATTAATTATAGCAATACACATTTAAAATGAATCATTTATCTATAAAATGTTCCTAAAAATTGTATTTCAAACTAGAAAAAAATAATTTCACGACTTCAAATTTCACATAAGTACCATGCATAAAATAATGATACTTATATATATTAATTATCATTTCCATATGAGCAATAAACAAGTACACAAGAACATAATATTATTTGACAAATGGCATTGTAAAGGCACAATAAACATTGAATACTAGAAAAACTTATTTACAAAAGGCCCCGCCGCCCCGTCCACCCACCCCACCTGTTGTTCGGAGACGAATTCCTGCAACATCTTTCTCTTTCTTTCTCTGACTGAAATTCCAGATTCTTTGTTTTTCTTTTGGTTTCATTTACTTTAGCTTGCCCCACTATAGGATGTTGATTACAACTATCCTGATCAATCTGCGTTGAAAGAGCACATTAACAAGTGATTACATAGCTGTGATGAACTAATAACTTAGAATGATGAGAATAACTGCTTTCAAAACAAAGCTAAGGCCGAGTTTGTTACTGTTTTACGCCCATCATCTCCTGCCCTCTGATTCTTCTTTATAATTGCACATCAATAGCTCAAAGCATTCGACATTGCAAAAATGTTGATTCTTCTTTATAATTGCACGTCTTTTAAGGTTGTTATCCCATGATTATGGCTATCCAATTTGTCATTGCTTGGCTTAGTACGATTGAAACAAATGGAATAACAAAGGAACAGTGAAACTAAAGGTCTAACGAACAATGAATTTAAAGGTTTCACGATTAGATTTTCTAAATTACTGATTAGAAAAGATTAGGAGTTGAGATCAATTTCAACTTTCAGTCTCGTAGTATTACTAATTAATTAGAATCTCGCTATATAAGTTGAACATATTATTATATCTAGTTATGTGATGTGGCAATACAATATGAGTTTTGTATTGTACAAGTGCATTGATTGGTGCGTTTTTTATTTGATTAAGGCATATAAGTTGAACAAATGTATAATAATTATGGTTAATTAAGCCGGTCTAATTTTAATTATAGTTAATGCATTGAGTTAGTCCTTAGCACTTTAGGGGTTTCACTATAGCAAATTTTTCAGGTTTAGAATTAATGAACAACAGTGACACGTTTTGACAATCATCATTATTCTTTTAAGCATGAGACACATCTTTGTGCCCAAAGACACGTCGATCGAAAAAGGAAAGAGCCTCGAAAAAAAAAGAAAAACCCTTGACCATTTCTAAACAAATATTGGAACCCCCAGAGAAATATTAGAATAGGCTATGATAATTGAATTCATGACTTTATATTCAGGTAATATGAAGATTGCAACTATTGGGGCAATTCCCGGGTTATGCCAATTTCAAAAGCTAGAACCTGGTCGCAAGAGATATATATATACATGGCTAATATGCTCGAGTCCTGGAAGCTAGCTCCACTCTAAGCAAGTAAGTACGGATCCACAATTCAATAAAGTAAGCCAAACCATTCATTCATGCTTGCTTCTTAATGCACCCTTCTTTATGAAAGCCTGAAAGAAGACAGTCAGCTCATTCATGCAAGCTATCCAGAATTAGAAAAAGCCAAAATTATGAGCTATTGGTCCTTTCCTCACTACTGCCTTACTTACTTATTTTAGCTAGATGGGAGGGGAGGATGAGGATTGAACTGGTTGGAAGGCGTAAGTAACGTGACAAAGAACAACCAGAAACCTATATATAGATAGGAGAAGGGTCCTTTCATATCTCTTTCTTCTGGTATGATGCACGACAATTAAAACACTGCACAAGTCAATACTATCCATACGAAAATACTCGGCTCTCCCTTAGCATCTATCTCTCAGTGTTAACACAATCTCTACGATTTAACTTTTCACAGGATTTGTGATAATCTCTCAGAGTAGCCTTTGAAATTATAATAATCTCTGTGAAACTATCCAAGCTTGTAATTTGGAGGAAAGTTTGTTCAATACATGTCTTTCATGCAACAAACCCCACATGTGGCACGATTCATGTGATAGCAATAACTATTAAAAATGAATGCAATTAATTTAATTAAAATATTAATTTTTCATGCTACGTGTTGTAAGACTTTACATGCATAAAACTTTAATAGACTGTGGAGAATGCCAAGCACCATCATACTGCAACTCTCGTTAGCTGCTCGGTGGCCTTCGCACTCTCATTAGATGGTCGTTGGGCTTTTGTGCGAGCCAGATCTGATGCAATGTCGACTTTGGGTGAAATCAATCTATTAAGCTGAGTTTGGCGGTAAGAATGACTTCCCTAACTGACTTGAGGCAGTTATGGGGCTTGCATGCAAGGCCTGGCCATATGATTGACTGGCTAACGAAAATGACGAGTCCATATATAGCAGTAGCCATCATCAAAGGGAGAATCTTATTACACTAGCTTGCTCCCTTACTGGTTCAAATCAGTTGGTTTACATGTAAGTTAAAAGAGAATGCATTCTTGCTAGCTAGCAGCTTAAACTCTGTTTTTAAGCTCTGTTTGATAGATTTAGGCTTCACTAGGTCATTGGCCTTGTGAACCATTCTTACGTTCCCTTGGCTTAATAGGGAAAGGCACCAACTGAGTATAGCTATCCAAGCATAGCTGTCTCCTAAAATCTAACAAAAAATAGTGCTCAAAGAATGCAATGTTGACCTTGAAGACAAGCACCAGGAGGCCCTGAACTGGAGTTCGGAAGCATGGGTGAATGAACTGTAGTTCGGGAGCATGCTTCGATGCATCGACGAGAATTATCCTTGAATTGAAGGTATGTAGACAAAAGTGTGGCAAGTTTTGCGATAGTTCTCTTTTTCATTTAGCATGCTAAAAACAAAATCCAAGAACCAGAGGGAAAAAGAGAAAACAAGAGAAAATAGTCACATATCCAAGACCTGGAACTGTCAATTCCAGGACAAGCTGCAAGTCAATTCCAGCACAAGCCGCAAGACCTCTCAGATCATGTTCATGTATTCAAATACTTGCAGTACAAATTCTAATACATTCATGAGGTTTTTGGCCCTTTCACCTTCGAGGAACAAAGTACAAAGACATTAGCAAGCCCTATGAATTTCAAAGAACAAATTGCAAAGACATTAGCAAGTCTTAACAAGCTACGAATGAGGGGAGAAAGCATGAAGCCATGAGGCACCGATAACCAGAGCTAGGAATAAAGCCATCTAACAAATCTACCGATAACCGTATATGACAAAGCCCTTGGACCTAACTGTAATTGTACAACCATATCAGTGCCCTCGTAGCTCCAAGGTATTGTTTTCTTACAATATACATATCTTGAAAGTCAAATTTTGGTACTTCACTAAGTTTTTACTTTAACATACATAGTTAGAATAAAAAAAATTAAGCTCGCTATTTCACTATGTAGCAGTTTTATATTTCTTAAAAAGAAGTTATGATAATGTAAGTTCAATTGAGTCTTACCAGTAATTTCGCTCTGGCATTCATTGCCTCACTGTATGCTTTTATGGTTAACAGCTAAGGAATATCATACTGCCATCGACTATGAACTTACCCATCCTCGTGTCAAAAGTGGCTTACATGAAGGGAGCTCCTGTTGAGAACCTAGAAACTGGCAACACGAGACACATGATACCTGTTCAACAGTCACGTACCACAAGTTACACAATACCATAGGTTGGTTCTAAACTAAGAGCATATTTTGCATGCATGATGTGAAGAAAATATTTTATATGATTTGAAACGAAGCAGACTCGGGATGCAATGAACTTCGCAGTACTAGACTTTACAGTGAAATTTTCTTCCCCTTCAAAAGATAAAAGGGAAAGATCCTCGGATTACTAACTGGATATCAATGTATCTGGTAAGGATCACCTATATTTCTCTTGAAAATCCTCCCATGCAGACATGAAGATATCGATGGCATGCAAATATACACTTCACTTCACTTCACTTGCCCGTGCCTGTCTTTGTGTTAATTTCCATATATCCATTTATAATTGTTTTTTCTTCGAATCAATGAATTATATGTACAGGGAAAAGGAAAGAGGCATGAAAGAGGCAACCTTGTAATAGGACCATTGTAGCCAGAAAGGGAGCCTTGGAGGTATCTGAGATTTGCAAAAACAGAGTGTTGGAGGTACCTATGATAAATGATAAAAGTTCGGAGAGAGGGGAATAACTGCGTCTCCCCAACAGTGGAAATTGGTTCTAGCCGTGGGTAGTGTTCCTCTTGGCTAACTGCTACTACTGTCGAAGAATGAAAATGAGAGGGGAAAATACTCAGAAAGCTTGATAGCTGCAGCTGGAAATGACAAACAGATATTTGGCTCCAGCAAAAGCGCCACATTACTACTTGATACACCACCTGTAGGATTGTCGAGACATATGGCAAAAGTGCCACATTACTGCTTGATACACCACCTGTAGGATTGTCGATACATATGGCATCTGCTGCTTATGACACCCATGTTAAAAAAACTTTGCATATAAAAAATATTTGCATACCACAAAACTTTGCCCCAAGTGGACTTTGGATAAAATGAAGGCACGAAAAAATCACTGTTGCCCGAACTATGGATATAAAATGAAGTGCAACATAATTTTTTTTTATATAAACAAACTTTGTAATTAAAATGCAGGGTGCCAGAAAACTTTGTATATAAAAAAGTTACCACAATATTTCCGTATCGGGCCACGTGAAGGCCGTAATAAGAGGTAGAATATTTTTCAAACAAAAACTTTGGTTAAAATTTCAGTGAATGACATTGTCAGCGTTAAACTTGTTGGAAATTTCTGGTAATTTCAAACAAATATTGAACAGAGGAAATACTATGTTTTTTCCACAGGATATTTTGCACAGGGAAGCCCCCAATAAAAAATTCTGAACAAAGCAGAGTTTCTCAGCTGAAATAAACTTGTATTAATTTATAAACTGTCTGGTACAATTTTCTTCCTCTCTCTCAGAGGGATTCACCAAGAACTTTCACAAAAAAAAAATGCTCTGCCTCTTTTACAAATGATTTTTACACTGCTGTGTAAAATCTTCATTCACTGTTATGTGAAAAGTTTTTACATAGACTGCTATAAAAATAAACATTCCTTACATGGGTTTACTGCAAAAAAAACTTTCACATTCACTTCTGAGTGAAATTTTTTTTCATTACATTCATGGGTTTTCACATTACATATTCAACAAAAAAAATTCACATTCCATTCCAATTCGTTTCAGCGAACAGCTACAAGCACCTGTAAGAGGAATCCCAAATTTCATTCACTGCCAGGAGTCTTTCTTCATTTCATCCCTGCTCTGGTTTCATTTTTTTTTCCGCACTTCAGTGCTCTCTCCTTTCCACTTCATTACACACTCAATTCACATACAAATGAGTGCACACACAAAGCATTACAAATACGAATGCATATCTTATGCATTGCTGTGCATCTCCCCTGATTTCTATTCGCTGCTGCGAACACAACATTCATCTCCTCCCGCGTGCAATTACCATTAACAGTCAACACTTACACATCATATGGGTTAACAAAAAAAATACATGCCGTATGAAAAACTTTAAAGCTTTTACCTAAAACTATGACACTTCATTAAACACATTAAATGAAACCGGTGGTAAAAGTAAGAATAACGTTTTGGCAGGTTGGAGCGGATCCATGTGCGTTGACCAAATCGGACGCATTTCGCACACCAAACTCACGCAAGCCAAACGATGTTTACTGCCTAGGGAATGGGCAGTTTTGGGTTCGTACTGTGGACGCGTGGCTGGAGCTGATTGTGTCGGAGGCCTCCTTACGGATACCACTTTTGCGAATAGGCGCTGCGGGGAAGACTGGGTGGTTTTGCCAAACCAACGCTGCAATAAATGTGCGGTTGAAATTAATATTTCAACACTCCCCTTTAATTTCAACTGCTGGGCATTCAGTCATACCCAAAAATTTTCTCAAAAATTCGAAGCTTTTCTGATCCAATGGCTTGGTCAAAATGTCTGTGACCTGTTCCTGAGTCCTGCAATGTTCTAAGACAGTTTCTCCATTGCTCACCAATTCCCTGATGTAATGAAATCTTGTGTCAATGTGTTTCGTTCTCTTATGAAACACAGAATTCTTGATAATGCAATAGCTGAGCTATTGTCACAAAAAAAATCACTGTTGCTTTTCCCTGCTCTTGGCCTAAGCTCCTTAACATCCTTCTCATCCAAACTGCTTGACATGCTGCTGCTGTAGCTGCCACATATTCTGCCTCTGCTGTAGACAACGCCACGATAGGCTGTTTCTTAGAAGCCCATGAAATGGCTCCTGAACTCATGTGACAAACATTACCAGAAGTGCTTTTCCAATCATCTCAGAATCCTTTTTGCTGCCTGTTACAAAAAAAAGGTCTTCCTCTTAACAGAGGGATTACAAAACTGCTGTTACACAAAGATCTTCCTCACATAGAGGGATTCACCAGAGATTATGCTGAAGAGCATCTTCCTCTTAACCAGAGGGATTCACCAGTCTATGCTGAAAAGCATCTTCCTCTTGACAGAGGGATTCACCAAAGACAACAGATCTTCCTCTTAACAGAGGGATTCACCGGAGACTGTGCTGAAAAGCACCTTCCTCTTTAACAGAGGGATTCACCAAGAGACTGCTTCAAGTGCAGTTCCAAAACAAAAATAAACTTCACTATCTCTTCTGAAAAATACTCTCTCTCTGTCTTCAAAATTAACACTGCTGAAGCACTGCTGTGTCTGCACTGTTGTGCATTTTTCAAAAACAAAATACTTTGTCTCTTCTGGAACAATTACTCTGTCCCAGCTTACAAATTTACACTGCTATGTGTAAATATTTCTTACATTCACTGCTGTTGCATATATTTCATTTCAGTTCAATGAACAACACACTCACTGCACTTACATTTACTGCTGTAAAGAGAAATTTCTTTTACATGTGCTGCTGCCCATTACATTTCGTTTCTTCAACAAAAAAAATTTCATGCTGCTGCATTTTTCATATGCACACTGCTGTGTGTTTTTACTACATATTCTCCAACAAAAAAAACAAGACTTACATTACCCTTTTCACTGCTGTGTGAAAAATTTCATTGCATTCTCAAACACTGGGCATTTACGCTCTGCTGCATTTTGCCCTCTTCTCATTACCACAAAAAAAATTTCACTTCTGCACAATGCTGCGTGTTTTTCTTCCTTTTGTTTTCAAAATGGACAATAACCAAAAACTTCACTGCACTTACATTCACACTGTTGTTCGTAAAAACATTTCTTTTCACCGCGCTGCTGCACTTCACATTTCAACACTGCCCCTTTTTCTTCTCCGCACTTCTAGGCATATTGCATTGCATATGTGATAAAAAAATAAAGCAAAAACATTGCATTTTTCAACACCGCTACGTATTACATTTCAGAGGGATTAACAAAAATATTTCATTTGCGCTCTGTTGCGCTGCAATACATCCTCCACGCAATCTCCATGCCCTGCAGACTTTTCTTCTCTGCTTTTATGGCAGATTTAATTTCATATCTCTCCCCTATAAGAAGATCTTCATAAAAAAATGACTGTTAATATATTTCAGCAATAATGATCAAGAATTACAGGCTCCCCTTAACTGTATGCATTGTATTCTTTTAGCAAAGTTTTCTCAAAAGAAACTTAGATCGACTGGAGAGATCAAGGGATTTTCAGACTGTATTTCCTTCCTTCTCCATACTTGTGTAACTTTCTTCTTTTGCATGGGTCTACTTTGTGTAAGAGCCCATGTTAAGTTACAATCACGTGCCATATGCCCAATGTTATGACACTTGAAACATTTTACATTGTTCATGAATAAGGTTTCATGATTTCTTCCTGTAAAATTGTTTCTTGGAGGTTGTCGGAAACCATAACATCTATCTCTATGAAATGCTCTACAGTCTTTTGCCATATGACCAAAGTTTGAACAAGAATAACAATAACCAAAAAATGAACTTTGGTACCTAGGAGATGGAGGTTTCCTTAATGTACTTCTGAAGCCTTTCTGCCTTGAGATCCTTTGATGATAACCATTGCCTCTTGCCTCTTTGACATTATCAACATTTCTTCTTGAAGCTGGTTTTCTACTTGGAGTATGATTTCTTCTATTGTAGCCTTGATCTTTCTCCTTGCCTTTGCTGGAACTAGGAGCATCACAATCTCTTTCTGCCTTCTTCACATCTCCTTTGCTTAAAGCATTTTCATTCTTGTTTGAGGGTTCACCTACATACCTGAGTCCTGATTTATCAGATGGAGATCTGTGATAGCTGAGCATGTCATCCAAGGCTTGAGATCTCTTCATGATTTTGTTCATCCCTTCAACCTTTTTCCTGAGGAGGAGAATCTCGTCTTCCAATCTTTCACACTCGTTATTCTTCTTTGTAAGTTGTTCCTCAGTTTCTTCCTTGCTATGAGTAGCTTCAGCTGCTACTATTTTAAGGGAGATAATATCTGACTTCATTTCTTCATTCTTTGCTTGACTGCTCTCCATTTTCTTCTCAGCTTCTTGTGCTTGTTTCCTGGCTTCTTGTAGTTCAGACTTAAGGGAGGAGACCTCTACCTTTACTGACCAATCTCTTCTTCAAGTTTGTTCACTTTCTTGTGCCTTTGTTCAAGTTGACTTGACAAGATATCTTCCTGCTTCTTTGCTTTATTCAATTGATTTGTCATGGATATGACTTCTTCATAATGCTTCTTTTTGCTTTGATCAAGTTCCTTCTTAAGCTTGGCAAGCTCTTCATCCCTTTCTTGTACTTGAATCTTGATGAGGTCAACCTTCTCATTTTCAGCTTCTATGATGGGTTCAGAATTTCCTTCTTGACTGATGGTCATGGTCAGTGCTCCCTTTGCATGAAGGTCATGAAGTCTGTCCTATATATCCTTTGCTGATGAATATTTTCCTAAATTCTTCTTTAGAGAATCAGGTAGTCCATCCAAGATTGTCTTTGCTGCTTGTGCATTGTACTCCTTGGATTCTCTATCCATCCTGCTATCATCAATCACTGATTCCCAAATTTCAATCCCTTCAGACTTTAAGAAAGTCCTCATTTTTATTTCCCATATATCAAAGTTCCCATTGAACCTTGGAGCCTCTAATAAAATGCTTTCAAATTGATTGTTTTCTATTTTAGTAGTAGAGGGAGACACATCCTTAGAAGGATTGGAGACTTTCTTCTTTGACCTTGCCATTTGACTGTGTATCTAAAATAACTGACTGTCTCTTCAACAGTAACACAAAAAAAAATTAATCTGAGAAATACCTTGATCCTTTTGCCTGAGACTTCACTCTGTTGGAGAAGATTTACTGCTGCAACAAAACGAACCTTCCTTCAGCTTCTTTATCACCTTCAAAGAGCCTGGATTAGCTCTGATACCATGTTGGAAATTTCTGGTAATTTCAAACAAATATTGAATAGAGGAAATACTCTGTTTCTGCCACAGGATCTCTTGCACAGGGAAGCCCCCAGTAAAAATTTTTAAAGAAAGCAGAGTTTCTCAGCTGAAATAAACTTGTATTAATTTATAAACTATCTGGTACAATTTTCTTCCTCTCTCTCAGAGGGATTCACCAAGAACTTTCACAAAGAAAAATGCTCTGCCTCTTTTACAAATGATTTTTACACTGTTGTGTAAAATCTTCATTCACTGCTATGTGAAAAGTTTTTACATTGACTGCTGTAAAAATAAAAATTCCTTACATGGGTTTACTGCAAAAAAGACTTTCACATTCACTTCTGAGTGAATTTTTTTTCATTACATTCATGGGTTTTCACATTACATATTCAATAAAAAAAATTTACATTCCATTCCCATTCGTTTCAGCGAACAGCTACAAGCACCTGTATGAGGAATCCCAAATTTCATTCACTGCCGGGAGTCTTTCTTCATTTCATCCCTGCTCTGGTTTCATTTTTTTTCCGCACTTCAGTGCTCTCTCCTTTCCACTTCATTACACACTCAATTCACATACAAATGAGTGCACACACAAAGCATTACAAATACGAATGCATATCTTATGCACTGTTGTGCATCTCCCCTGGTTTCTATTCGCTGCTGCGAACACAACATTCATCTCCTCCCGCGTGCAATTACCATTAACAGTCAACACTCACACATCATATGGGTTAACAAAAAAAATACATGCCGTATGAAAAAATTTAAAGCTTTTACCTAAAACTATGACACTTCATTAAACACATTAAATGAAACCGGCGGTAAAAGTAAGAATAACGTTCTGGCAGGTTGGAGCGGATCCATGTGCGTTGACCAAATCAAACGCATTTCGCACACCAAACTCATGCAAGCCAAACGATGTTTACCGCCCGGGGAATGGGCAGTTTTGGGTTGGTACTGTGGACGCGTGGCTGGAGCTGATTGTGTCGGAGGCCTCCTTATGGATACCGCTTTTGTGAATAGGTGGTGCGGGGAAGACTGGGTGGTTTTGCCAAACCAACGCTACAATAAATGTGCAGTTGAAATCAATATTTCAACAAAACTTTGGTTAAAGCACGTATAGGCAGAAAAAAAAATCGAGCAAAAGATAAATTAATGCAGTGTCAACAATCAATCGATCGCTATAGTCCTGCTAAAGGCAGGGACTAATAAAGAGCAGCGATATACATATTTAACCCAGAAGTGCACCGCTAAAATCAAGAGGGGCGATATACATATTTAACCCAGAATTACATAGTTAACTTCCGAACAGAAGTACATAGTTAAAATATGAATAGCAAAGAGTTAGAGTCACAGCGTGAAGCCGGTGTATATAATTAGACGTACCTAAATGGAAAAAGAAAGAAACAAAGAACATCCTCTAAGACAATGAAACACTATCCTGTAAATGGCAAATGCAAGAAACAATGAACATCCTCTAAGGCAATCAAACACTAGTTTACTGTAAATAGAAAATCCTTCCATCTAGTATTATCAATTCCATAACTATAACTACTCTGACGAATCGCTGCCCTACCCTCTATTTCGGAGAAATAAGCATGTCAAGCACTATTTTCATAGACGGCCTGAGACTGGCAGCAGGGCGAGTGAAAAATAAGGCAATCTCGATCATCTTCACCATTTCATCCTTCACAATACTATGTAAAGAAGTATTCTCAGCACTTCTCAAGTCCTCGTTAATTATTTCATCTGTTTTTCCTTCTTTCATCAATTTCGCAGCCCATGCAGGCAGATGCACAAATTTCTGATCGTCCTCTTCTACCACAAGGGACTTTCCACTTACCATTTCTAATAACACCACTCCAAAGCTATACACGTCTTGCTTTGTCGATGCCTTCACTCCATACCCACATTCTGCACATAACATCAACCGTTACAGCTTATTACATTCTGCATATAACATGATGATCTCTACAGCTGCACTTCATAATTAACAACAATAAATAGTTGGGGACGATTTATAAGCTTTTTAGAGAGTAAAGAGACGAAGATTTAGTACCGGGAGCAATGTAGCCATGAGTCCCTCCAAAGAGAGAACTTGATTCAGAATCTATTGATGAATTCTTCACTAGCCTGGCAAGTCCAAAGTCTGCAATGTGTGCTACATATTCATGGTCCAGCAATATGTTGGCATATTTTATGTCGCAGTGGATAATTGGAGGTTCGCAGTCGTGATGTAAATATTTGAGTCCCTCTGCCACTCCAACTACGACATTATACAGAGTCCTCCAATCCAGCTTCTTATTAGGTTTCGGTGCCCCACCCAGAAATTCCCACAGGGATCCATTAACCATGTAGTCACACACAAGAACTGTCACATCATTAACAGTTAGCAGGTCTCGATGACGCAAGATGTTTCTATGACGGGCGTTCTTCATAGCTTCGATCTCTTGTCTCAGACACCGATGTCGGTAATCATCGTCCCCATGATTTGCCAGTTTTAAGCACTTGGCCGCAAGGATTTTGTCTCGTCGTGGAAGAACAACCTTATACACCTTGCCGGATGTGCCAAAGCCGATGACATAATCATCGCTGAAGTTCTCAGTAGCCTCTACTATATCAGTATATGTGATTTGACCTTGTCGAACATCTGAAGAAATACCCGTTTGAGGATCCTCCTTGTTAGCCCTGTTGTTCTTCGCCCTCGATGTTTTCCTCAGCGCAAGGATGAGAATGATTATGGTCCCAATACAGGCGACCGTAATCCCTGCCACTTCGGCTGAGCTTAATTTTTTCCCTTTATGTTCAACTTCTAAATCTGAACAACTGTTCCTTGTTGGTGGTCCGCAAAGGCCTGGATTACCCTCAAATGCATTCTGCGGGCCTTGTAAAAATGCCCTTAATGAAGGAATGGCCCCTGTGAATAGGTTGAAAGAGAAGTTGAAATGATCCAAGCTTATGAGGCATGTGAAAGACTCAGGAATCTGACCAGAGAGTTGGTTATGGGAGACGTCCAAGGATTCAAGTGACATCAAACTTCCTATCTCAGGAGGAAGAGAACCAGATAGATTGTTCCAGCTTAGATCTAACTTATACTTGAGACTGGTTGAAAGCTTTCCCAACTCCAAAGGAATGGCCATGCTCAATTTATTTCTAGCCAGGTAGAGTTCGCTTAATTGTCTGCAATCCCCCAGGGAACTGAGGATGCTTCCCATCAAAGCGTTTACACTCAAATTTAATGTTAACAGAGTCACAAGATGGCCCAAAGCAGCTGGTATGCTGCCTTCCAAAGAGTTTCCGCTGAGATCTAAAATCTCCAAACTAATTAAATTGCCTATTTCTGGAGGAATGGTTCCAGTGAGATTATTTCGGCTTAGAGCGAGCTTTCCCAGATTTGTTAACTGTCCTATTTCGGGAGGAATGACACCGGTCAGATTGTTGTCGGAAAGGAGGAGATTAGTAAGGTTCTGCATCTGTCCCAGGGAAGAGGGTATAGTTCCATGGATGTTATTGTAAGAAATCTCGAGGTAATACAATTCGAAGAGCTTAGAAATATTACCTGGTATAAAGCCCGTGAAGAGATTGTTTTGCAGCCGGACACGTTGTAGTGAGACGCAGTCTTGCAGAAGGCCAGTGATATTCCCCTCCACTTGGTTATTTGAGATGACAAGATGGGTCAACAACCCACCTCTACATAGCTCCGAAGGAATCAGTCTGCTGAATCCGTTGAAATCTAAATCTAGACTAATCATCTTGCTGAAGTTTCCAACCCCAGCCAGCAGCGAACCTTCGAACTTGTTTTCCCTGATAAACAGCTGTTCCAGGTTGGGAAGAAAGCCAATCCCTTCAGGCAAAGTGCCTTCGAAGTTATTGAATGATATATCTAGGGTCTGCAGGCTTGTAAGATTGGAAAGAGTCAAGGGGATCGACGCCGACATGCTGTTGAAAGCAAACATCAGGAATTCCAAATTCTTCAGGCTGCCCATTTCATACGGTATAGCTTCCGTCAGACCATTTTTGGATGCATCAAAGACCTCCAACTTCAGCAGCCGTTTGAAAAAACCTGCGGGGATTGAACCTGTAAGCTGATTCTCATAAACCATTAGTTCTATCAGATTTTCGAGCAGGGTCATTTCCGCAGGTATCGAACCATGTAAGAAGTTCTTATAAACAGAGATGACCTGAAGGCGGCTGCAGTTTCTGATAGAGGAAGGGATGGTACCGGTCCAAATGATTATCGAACAATGAAATTAGTTCAAGCTTTTTCAAATTCCCAATTTCCCAGAAAGGGATGAATTTTCGATAGTTTTAACGAGCCGGTTCTCAATACCTAAAATTTGTCGAGGGTTTTTTCGATGGGACGAATGCTTGACCAAGAAGTTGCAGGGTAGGCTGCAGACAAGGAGCAGAGCCGCGCAGGGTAGGAAGATCCTGAGCTTCAGGACAAGCCCAGAAGAGTGGGCCTCATACAATCAGTTTCACTGGAGAAGAATAAAGCGATAAATAGCGATAGCGGGAGCTGACTAGAAGTGATGGGAACAGAGCAAGGGAGGGGAGAGATCCCCTCCTACAAAGCGGTAATAACAGGAGAAGCAAGGAAAGAGAGGCAGAACGATGGAGAGCGAACCAACGAGGGAGAAACTTCAGAAGCTGGAGCACAAAGGAGATCAGGAATTCCAAGCAAATGTCTACCAAGGGCAACGAACAAACCCAGGTTTGTAATCCCGCCCAATAGTTTAGAAAACTACAGAAGCTACATGAGAGATTATGCTTTGATCTGTAAATTCATAGGATATTGGCCAACTGAGAGAAATCTCATGAGATGGATCTATCAGAGGTGGAAACCAAAAGGACATGTAGAAGTCAAGTTGGGGGCAAAGGGGTTTTTCACAGTCATATTCTCTAATCTTGAAGACAGAGAACGGATCTTTGAGGAACAACCCTATTTCATGAACAACGCTGGTCTGTTCATGAGAGATTGGGTAGAATGCTACAACCCAGATAAGGAGAAGATGCTAGCTGCCCCGATATGGATAAGACTTTTCGGCCTACCATCAGAATTCTGGGAACCAGAGATCCTTAAAGGTATTGGAAATTCAATAGGCTCCTTTGTGAAAGTGGCCGAATCGACAAAGAGGGGAAAATACAACACTTATGCTAGAATATGCGCATACATGAACATCACAGAGCCTCTTCCAGATTCAATAGAACTGGAATATCATGATGAGATATGGAACCAGACAATAGACTATGAACATATTCCATTTCGCTGCAGAAGATGCCATGAGTATGGCCACTTATTTAGGGAATGCCCCATTGCGATAGCTGAAAAGGAAAGGGAAGCAGAAAACGAAAGGAAAAATTCAACAAGGAAAACAGGGGAAGAAGCTGAGGACTTCAGAGAAGTTCAAAGGAGGAGAAGAAGAGGAAACAGACAGGAACCGAGGGGGAAGCAAAAAGAAACCCAGAAAACTGAAGATCTAAATAAGTTTCAAGTCCTACAGGGAGAAGGCCAGGAAACAGATGCAAGCAAGGAAGAAGAACCTGAGGGAATGGAGGTAACATATGAAAATGCAGACAAAGAAACAGATAAGTCGAATAAAGATCAGAGGGTAGAAAACTCAGAAGAAACCCAAGAGGATCAGGGAGAAATGGAGATAGACCCACAGAAAACAAAGGGAGAAGAAGAAGAACAAGTAATGATGAAACTTATACAGGAATGGAAAAGGCTCGATGAAAGATTCATTCCAGAAGAACAAAAACAGAGATACAAAGAAGCATTTCAAAGATATAAAGAAAAAAGGGGACTAACAGAAACCAAGGAAAATAAAAAAATGGAGAAACAGGAAGCGCAAGTCATAGGAGTGAGCAGCACTGGCAAGGGAGGAAAAAAAAGAGGAAGGAGAACAATGAATGAAATGATACAGGAAGTAGGAGAAATGCTTGTTAACTCAGGAAGAGTGATACCTCTCTCAGAGGTATTCCAATCCCCCCCGAAACTGTTAAGATGATTATTACAAGTTGGAACATAAGAGGCCTCAATAGCAGAGGCAAGCAAAGGTATTTAAATGAGAGATTGAAAAGAGAAAAACCCAGTATAATGATTTTACAAGAAACAAAAACAAATACTGAGAAAATGAGAGATATCTTGAATAGAAGCAGGAATAGATATGAAATGATGGGACAGGACGCGATCAGGAGCGCAGGAGGTCTAGTAATAATTTGGAATCCTGAAGAAATACAATTTAGTAATTGGATGAGCTTCCCAAGAATATTAACAGGAACAGCAAGCATTGTAGGAACGGCACAGGAGGTTTTTATAACAGGGGTGTATGGACCGCATATCCAGAGCGAAAAAGAAATTTTTTTACAAAATTTAAAAGCTTTAAGATGCCTAATACCAGGAAAACAATGGATCATAGGAGGAGATTTCAACCTGATGAAAACCTCAGGTGAGAAAAGAGGAGGAGTAAGGAGAATGGATAAGGTAGTGGAGCAGTTTGGAGATCTGATAAGGGACCAAAAGTTGATTGATATCCAAACCATCAATGGAAATCATACCTGGAATAACCGAAGAGGAGGAATTAACCAAATAGCCTCTCGACTGGACATATTCCTAATCTCTGAGCAAATAATGATGAAGGATGTTTTCATAGAAGCAACCATCCACTCGGTAGCAGGATCAGACCATTGGCCGATTAAATTAGAAATAGATTTGAAACAAAGACCTCCTAATAAACCCTTCAGATTCGAAGCCTTCTGGCTAAGAAATGAAGGACTGATGGAGAAACTAGAGGAATGGTGGAGGACGAGTGATCAAAGAGGAAAGAATAAGATGCACACTTTCCAACTCAAACTGAAGGAAATGAAGAATAAGTTAAAGAAGTGGAACAAAGAAGAATTTGGGAATATTATAGAGGAGAAAAAGAGACTAGAGCAAAGAATGGAAGAACTTCAGCAGTTAGACATCTTAGAAGGAATACAGGAGGGAAGGACTACAGAAGAAGGAACTATACTAAATCAGCTAGAAGAAAGAAGGAAACAAGAAGAGATTTTATGGAAATAGAAATCAAGGGTGCAGTGGCTTAGGGAAGGAGAGAGGAATACTAAGTTTTTCCATAAAGAAATGGTTCAACATAGACAAAGAAACCGAATTTTCTCAATAAAAAATCAAGAAGGGCAAAGAGTTCTGTAGCATGAAGAAATTGAAAAAGTGTTGGTCAATCATTTCAAAAATATTCTCAGAGAACCACAAGCTAATAGAGTCGATGCTATTTCAAAGATAAGCAGGGAAACTCCAAATATGGTAACAAGAGATCAAAACCTGGCTCTAATGAGGAAAATTACGATGGAAGAAGTGGAGGATATTGTCAGAAACATGAAACGAAACAAAGCTCCTGGACCGGATGGGTACACAGTAGAATTTTACCAAGCTGGGTGGCATTTCCTTGCAGAAGAAGTTCTAGAAGTCGTGGAGGAAGCCAGAATAAATCAAAGAATATGGCCTGGAATAAACTCAACTCTTTTGACCCTTATTCCTAAGACTAATCAGGCTGAGCAAGCAGAAGGCTTTAGACACATAGCCCTCTGTAATGTCATATACAAAATAGTGGCATCGGTAGTAGCCCAGAGACTGAAATCGATCCTACCAAGTATTATTTCCCCAGAGCAGACTGGGTTTGTAGAAGGGAGACAGATTCTGGACGGGTTGGTGGTGGCTCAGGAAGTGATCCACACACTGAAAACGAAAAAAGAAAAAGGTATGCTGATCAAATTAGACCTATCAAAAGCTTATGATAGGCTAAGCTGGAAGTACCTAGAAACAATCCTTAAAGCTTTTGGATTATGTGATAGATGGGTGAATTGGGTGCTGAGTATGATCTCTACACCGAACTTCTATATTTTGCTGAATGGGGCTCCATCAACAACATTCAATGCAACAAGAAGTCTTAGACAAGGGGATCCCTTATCTCCCTTTCTATTCATAATAGCAGCAGAAGGATTAGGTAGATTATTTAAAAAAGAATTAAGAGAAAGGAAAATACAAGGTCTCAGATTATGGGGAAATCAAACCACAGTTACTCACCAACAGTTCGTAGACGACATAATGATATATTGCAAAGCAACCCTGAAAGAAGTGAAAAGGATAAAGAAAATACTAGAGATATTTATGGAAGGCTCAGGGATGGAGGTAAATAATGAGAAGTCCAGAACCTTTTTCTTTAATACTGTGGAACCCATTAAGAATCATCTTACCAGGGTCCTGGGATATCGGAAAGGGGATCTCCCTACCAAATATTTAGGGACAATGTTAGACTCTTCATCACTCAAAATAGGAAATTGGAAGAATATCATTGAGAAAATTATGAAAAGATTGGAAAACTGGACTTTCCGAGAATTGAATCTGGCTGCAAGGGTGGTTCTACTAAAAGCCACTATTCAGTCAATTCCGATATATCCCTTATCCATTATGGCAGCTCCTAAAGGAATATGTAATAAACTTGTAGAAATTTACAGAAAATTTCTGTGGGGGGGATCGAAGCAACAAAAGAAGTGGGCCCTCTGCTCGTGGAACAGTTTAACTAGACCGAAGGAAAAAGGTGGTTTAGGCCTTAGAGACCCAGGGACTTTAAATCAAGTTCTCGCTGCAAAGTTAAGATGGAGATGGATCCAAGGAGGGCCGGATCTATGGAAGGAAATCTGGACAACAAAATATAATATGCCTCTCACCCCAGAAGAAATTCTAAGGGAGCAGGATATGCCTCGAGGATCAGATATATGGAATCTAACCATCCAAAGCAGGGACTTAGTCGACAGACATATATTTTGGGAAATCAGAGGAGGTCAGATAGCGAGATTTTGGGATGAAGCCTGGAAACAAAGGGAAAAAATGATAAACTTACAAGATCTGCAAGAAATCTACAGAACAGGTTTGGAGAGAAACCTCATTACAGTTAAGGACTACTACGCTGAAGAACAAGGAAACGAGGAATGGAGAGAATGGAAACCTCTGGAAGAATGGAAAAGGAATGCAACAGAAGACCAAAAAACAAAATTCGGAAACGAAATAGACTCCAGAAAGATAAAAAAGAGAGAAGGCAGAGACATCCTTCGATGGGGCAAAGAAACGAAAGGAATATTCACCATAAAGGAAGCTTACAAAGTTAAAACTCAGCAAGATCAGGGGGAGGAAGAACAAAAGTGGAAAAAAATATGGAAAACAAAATGGTGGCCGAAGATAAAATTGTTTGCATGGTTGGTAGGAAGAAGGCAGATTTTAAAATGGGATAGAATTCAAAGAAGAGGCTTCTCAGGACCCTCAAGATGTTGTCTATGCTATTCAGAGGAAGAAGATCAAGAACACCTGCTTAATGGTTGTAGTGTGGCCCAATTCCAGTGGGAAAAAACGAGAAATCTATTCTCAACAACAGAAAGAAACCCGCATGACATTATTCAAACCCTCTGCGAATGGGGAGAAGGAAAGTTTCAAAGTAAAATAGTAAGGAGAGCGTGGAGTCTTACAGCAGGCTTTAATGTATGGAACCTGTGGAAGGAAAGAAATGGCCGAATATTTAAAGGGAAGTCATCGGGTCCGGAGGAAGTATGGAAGAAAACTCTAAGTCAAATCAGGGAATCTATTCTAGCGGAGAATTGGGCAGAAGAGGAGTGGAAAACCTCTGAAGCTGAAGCAGAGATTCTTACTAAGCTGAACTTAGAAAAGGGGATGATTTACCATCAAAAAACAAAGCAGCACCCATCAATAACCAACCAAAGTCATGCAGTCTACCGAAAACCTCCTGAAGGGTTTATGAAGCTCAATTTCGATGGTGCTGCGAAAGGGAATCCAGGACCAGCGGGTTTCGGTGGAATATTCAGAAACAAACAGGGGGAAACAGAGTGGATCTATGCGGAACATGGAGGGACAATGACCAACAACAAGGCAGAATTTATGGCGGTATATCACGGTCTCAAAATTGCCAGGAGAAATGGTTATAGGAAGATTGAAATTGAAGGAGATTCCACCCTATTTGTTGACACGATTAGGAAATTAGTTCAAGGAAAGAAATGGAAAAAGGTAGTAAAGAGCTGGAGGAATGCAAGTATTGTTCGAGACATAGAGGAATTGCTGCAAGCGATCGACTACAAGATCACTTCACACGTAAGAAGAGAGGGCAATAAACCAGCAGATTGCTTAGCGAACTGGGGCAGCAAGGAACCTTTGGATCGAGTTGATGACAGCTGGACCAATCAGGTAATGCTGGCAAAATGGGACGGTCTAAAACAGCTTATTGGCAATGATAATCATGATGCAGAACAAGGATAATTACAACTCCGCGTGGAGCGGGAGATGGAGAATTAGGCGAAATTCGGCGGCAATAAGGAGAGGACAGAAGGACGGCGCCCTTTACTGCCTGACATCAGCAATCAATGTTTTTGCAGTGCGGCAGGGACGCGACCCAAATCGAAATCCGATTACCAACATTAAAGCCATCATTCAAAGAAGGGGTGACATTAAAAGCGGAGAGAAATCCCATCATAGGAACAAAGGTGGCGAGGAGGGTATAAGGGAAAGCTCCGGTAGAATGACAGGCAATAGAAAGGTAGCGAGAGAAGAGGCAACTTGGCAGAGAATCCCGAACCAGCGCCTCCAACGATCTAAAATGGCTAGGCGAAGAGACAATCCAGTCTTAAAAGTGAAAGATGCGGATGAGGGCAAGCACCTTGAACGGGGAAGGGTTAAAATTGAAATTGACAGTTCGGATGAGATGGATTTCAGGCAGAGCGAAGAAATCAGAGGTAAGCAGTTCGAAACCGGGCAGAGTAGCAGAGGCCCGAGGCAAGCTAGAGCGGAAGAGGGCCAAAAGCATAAAGAGCAGAGGGGAAGAGGTCGCCCCCGTCAACCCACAAACAATGCGGGAGGTATCAGTACGCAGAAAAGAAGGAAAAGAGGGCACAGAACGATTGATACGGCTCTGCATGAAGCTGAACAAGCTTATAATCTGGAGACCAACGCAGACATAAGGAATATCATCGACGCCATGGAGGAAAGGGTGCTTGAGGAGCCCTCTGACCCAGAAATGGATGAATGGTCCTCGCAACTGCCAGACCCTGGCAACACGCACGGGAGACTAACCATGTACCGCCGTGCTCTGCATACTTATTGGGTTCTGAAACACCTCCTGGCCAAAGCCATGGAGCAAGTTGCGACAGAGATGCTGGAGATGGCGCAAGAAACCGCGGCTGCAAAAAAAGAAGTTGCAAATGTGGAGGAGCTGGTGAAGCAGCAGAACGAGCACCTCAAGGAGATTAAAGATATGCTGAAGGAGCTGAGGAAAGAAGGTGATAACAACAAAACCGGTAGAGGAAATGCAGCAAACTGAAAGGCTAGTTCTTTGTTCATTTTTCTGCTATGAAATTCAATACTCTGTTTTTTTCGAAACTATATATAGCTTGCCATAGTGGCAGTAGAACATGGGGTGGGTTTAGTAGGACTGAGAAACAGATAATCTACTGGGGTATGCTTGGGGTAAGAGGTCTTTTTGCTGTTATGATATTTGACAATGTCCAGTTGGATAATTTTAATGACTGTTGGAAGTATAGGAGCCAACAGATCTGGTTTCCCTTCGGGGCAGATTGAGGCTCCTAAGTTTTGTACTTTTATAAATGATTGTAGATAATAGAAATACCGCAGCTTACAAAAAAAAAAAAAAATTCCCAATTTCCCGCGGAATATCTCCTTGTAATCCTGATGACTGGAAGATCAAACTTACCAGCTCACTGCAATTGCTGATTTCTGCGGTAAAGAGCTATTGAAAGAGTTGGAATATGTTTGAACATTGACAAGCTTCCCAACAGACGAAGGAATGATACTAGTGAAATTATTTGTATCTATAGAGAGAGTAGTCAGGCTTACCAGATTACCCAGTTTGGGCGGAATAAAACCAGAAATATTGTTGGTACTGATATTCAAAAAGGTAAGAAGGCTGCAGTTTCCGATATCAGCAGGAATGAAGCCCGTGAAGAAATTGTTGGCGAGATTGAGTTCCTGAAGCTTAGTGTAGTTGCCTATTTAGCGAGGGATAGCACCGGATAAGCTATTGCCGGAAAGATCGAGGTTCTCCAGGGCAGCCAGCTTGCCTATGGCCCTAGAAAGATGGCCAGACAAACCTTTATATGGCAGGGAAATTGAAACGACCCGCCTTCCATGGGTGCTGCAGTGGACACCTTCCCAGGTACAAAGATCCACATGGGAAGAGGTGTGGTTTGTCCAGCTTGAAAGAACATTTGGAGGAATCGCAAAAGATGACTTGATTTCTAAAAGCGCAACCCCATCTACCGAGAGAGCGTTAACGCTGGAAATGACTAGTGCAGGAAGTTGGCCAAAATAGTGGAGAGTATTTAAAACAAGAAACATTGTTAGACAGATAAAACTATATCGTTGCATTCTCATTTTCATGTTCAATTGCATGGAGCATGAAATTGGAAGAAGGTAAGGAGTTTTTTTTAGCACAAAAAAAGCTATATGATTGTATTATATTTAACCAACAAATATGTACAGCAATGTTGATATGGAAACTATCTGATATGGAAAGTGTAAAGTGGGTCAAAACCGCATAGAGAGAAAGGATATAAGGAGACTTATCAGATCTGTTACATAAAAGTCATATGGAAATATATTGCATAATGCACATATGCACCTATTGATAATTCGGAAATTCAGTCTTATGAGCCAAAATTATATATGGTATAAAAAACAAAAATAAGAGTCAAAATGTTGGGGCAACAGAAAATCATACCAGTTTGACTTCACAAAATAGAACAGTTTGACTTCACAAAATAGAAAATTAGAAAATTAAGTACCCGGCATGGAAAAGTCTTGGATGTGGTGGGAGGTGTTGACCACTGTAATCTGCATTCTCCATATACCCTGTGGCGATGATAGCCCCTATTTTGATAAAGCATATGCTCTCCGGTTTTTATCCCTGACCATGTGGGAGATTGTGTAGTCTTTTATGTTGCTCCACAAAGCCTCAAGCCTATTCAACCATCCAGAGAGATGTATATTTTTTTATGATATGTTTAGATAGTACATGGTCGATGATGACTTTCGAGTCTCCAAAAATATGAAGGTTTTGGAGCCCAAGGATGTCACAAATAGAAAGGAGTCCAGCCAGGGCCATAATTTCTACTTTATTGTTAGTTCCAGGTCCTCCATTCCAATGTATGTCAAAAGCTTGTCCGTCTTCTGGGATTACGTAAACTCTACAGGCGCATGTACCATGCTAGGCAGCGCCGTCAAAAAAGGCACAAGGATATCCATAGACATCCTTGGGCTGATGATACCTTCCTTGTCTGACTTTGGATTGTCGTGGCTGAGCTAGTGCATTATATAAACAAAGGATAGATTCGAAAACTTTAGAAATTGGTTCCCTTTTGGATTCGAAAATCATCTGGTTTCGCCATTTCCATATGGCCCAGATTGTTAACAATGGAATGGGCCTCCATTCGTGGTTCATGAAGTTCCATCCTTTGAAAGCCTCATAGATAGAAGGAGCATTGACGTTGGCGAAACCAAAATGAGCAGTTAAGTTCTGCCAAATCAATTGGGTTTGAGGACATTGTAGAAAAATATGCAAATTGTTCTCAGAATGTGTTCTACATAGGGGTCATATGGCTGGCCCGCACCATTTCTGCTTCTGGAGATTCTCCCATGTGAGGTTGCTGTCATGAAAAACCAGCGGGGCAAAATTAATGATTTTTAAAGGGCATCCTGTTTTCCAAAATGCTGTCGGAAAAATATTTTCACATGTATCAGGTTCTGATAATAAAATTTGGAGATATATATGCTTTGCATGTACAGCGAATAAGCCATCGAGACCTTTCCATATGAGGCAATCCCTCTCCAACGAGCGAAACAATCCACGCATTCGCAATGCAATAGTGATAGAATTCCATTGGGATTCTAGAACACCGTGTAATTGCATTTCTGTAGCAGATTTCCAAATTAGAATCGCACCATGGGTAAATGGATGTTGGTGATATAGGTGACCAGAGGTGTGTACATTAAACATTTCATAAAATTCAAAGAGAGATAGTCATGTCAAGCCTGCCACCCTACCCTCTTTGACGAGAGTAACAATAATCTATTTATTCTTTCGATTTTTTAGGTGGTTAATAATATGATAGATTCATGTTAATGTTTTTATACTAGGATACATTTATTAAATGGTTTTCAAATTTTACTGTGGGCAGAGGATTATCATCTACATGTGGAACACTAAGAAGGCAGGTAGAAGTGGATGATTAAGATTGTTTATACGTTTAGCCAACAGTTCTATTGGTAACATGCTTACTTTGAACTTTTGGTGATATTGTTTCATCACATAGGCTGAGTACGGTTTGGTGAATTGTTACTGGAAATATACTTAAATCAGGATAAAATATAGGTGGTAATACTTAGTTGAATGGACAGTCCCAGTATATTGGCCCTTTTGAAGATTATTACTTGACCAGTTTGTTGCCTTAGTCTGCTGAGTACATTTTTTTTTTGGTTGGTTGTTGTTGTAATTTGTAAATTGTATGGGTGATTTTCATTCACATGCTTATTGGAATAGATGGCTTCTTGAATAGGGCAGTCATGCAGTTGAGTATGTGAGAGGGGTTTGTAGAACAAATTATCTAATGAACCCTTATAGATTCATGTATTCATAGATGGATATGATATTTTCAGGCTCTCTAGGATAACAGACTCTTCATTGTGGACCACCATGACGCCTTGATGCCCCATTTGGATCGAATAAATGCTCTGTCTATCACCAAGACATATGCTTCTCGTTCAATTCTCTTCCTGAAGAAGGATGGCACATTAAGGCCAGTTGCAATCGAGTTGAGCCTACCCACTTCAGAAGATTGGGCAAGTGTTGGGAAGGTGTTTACTCCAGCAGAGGAAGGCGCAGAAGGAGCTTTATGGCAGCTGGCTAAAGCGTACGTGACCGTTAATGATTCTGGTTACCATCAGCTTATCAGTCACTGGTAAAACCCAAATAGCCACAACTAATAGAATACCTGCAGAATTTGTTTGATATTTACAATATCATTCTATATATAGTCCAGACTGAGACTGTAATGGTCAGATTATTTTAGGCTCAAGACTCATGCAATTACGGAACCATTTATTATTGCTACTAACAAAAAACTGAGTGTGATGCATCCCGTTCACAAGCTATTGAGCCCTCATTTCCAGGACACAATCAACATCAATGCTCTGGCTCGCCAGATTCTTATAAATGGCGGAGGAATTCTTAAAAGAACAGTGTTTACTGGAAAGTATGCCTTAGAGATTTCTTCGGTAGTGTACAGGCAATGGAGGCTTGACGAACAAGGGTTACCTGCAGATCTCATGAAAAGGTAATCATAATTGTTGTTGTACATACACCATGGAGTTAAAGACTAAAATTATTTAGGTCAGTGATCTAATTACTGTGCACATTTGACCTATCATTACTTGGTTGGTGAACTATCCAACGACCAGTTTTTAATGTTGGGCTTCTCCCAATTTATTATAAATATGGACGATCTCCTTACAATTATACTGTATCTCTCTATATACAGATTTTTCCTTTCAGTCAGTTCTGTTTTTTACTGTAATGTTTTATGTATGGAATTCAAACTCTGGTATGATGCTGTGCTGATTAGTGCTCTTTGTTTTCTAAACAGTAATCAATACTGATTAAAATCTGAGCCTCATATTTGTGTCAACCATTTGAATTTTGATTAACATTTTTACCTGAATGTGGCTACAACTTGACAGGGGTATGGCAGTGGTGGACTCATCAATGCCCTACGGGTTGAAGCTGATGATCGAAGACTACCCTTACGCTGTGGATGGATTGGAGATATGGTTCGCAATAGTTTCATGGGTTAAGGAGTACCTGTCCTTGTACTACCAGAATGATGATGCAGTGAAATTTGATACAGAGCTACAAGCATGGTGGAACGAAATCAGAAATGTTGGCATCCAGGGAGCTATCTAGTAATAATAATATTATTATTATTAGTATTATAATAATAATAATAACAATGGAAAGGTGGGGAAGGAAGAAACTAATAATTTCAGAAATTTGGACCTTTTATCCTAGCTTTATTTGTTCTTCAAATCCAACTAATATTTTGTACATCCAACTTATGGTGAACCAACAGCTTGAAAGCCAATTGCAAGTCATTCAGCCAACAACGATCTATAAACATGCCATAGTATTATGTCTCTGCATATTCACAATAGTGATTCCACTGTCATATTATTATTCCCCACTTGGACAGAGCAATGACACAAGGGGTTTATACATGTTGACCAACCGTGTAAATTGGATCTTATAAATTATAATTCTTGTTTTCGATTTATTTAGTACCCATTGAAGAAAAACTAAAATAGTTGAAGGGTTGAGATGAAAGGCTAAAACAGTTATTCGTATGTTTTTAAAAAATATGCATACATTCTGGTCGAATCCGTCGGTGAGCGCTGAATCTTTCCTCCATGTCAATCTCTAATTTGGTGGAAGAACACCCGACCGCTGCCCCTCGAAGAACATAATGCTCTTTGAGAGGGCATCTTTGTAGTCAAAATTGTCATTTCCAGGGAAAGCAGAGTCTAGCACCTCTCTGTAAGGTTCACCTCAAATTTTCTTGCAAGTTCAATCCACTGTAGGATGTGAAAGGAAGTGTCATAATGATAAGAACGAAAAAGAGGGGAAGGAAGAAACTAATAATTTAAAAAAATTTAGCTTTCTATCCGTACCTTGATTTGTTCTAATAAAATAAATATTAATTGTTTGATGGCATCCAGGGAGCTATCTGGTAATAATAATAATATTATTATTAGTATTATAATAATAATAATAACAATGGAAAGGTGGGGAAGGAAGAAACTAATAATTTCATAAATTTGGACCTTTTATCCTAGCTTTATTTGTTCTTCAGATCCAACTAATATTTTGTACATCCAACTTATGGTGAACCAACAGCTTGAAAGCCAATTGCAAGTCATTCAGCCAACAACGATCTATAAGCATGCCATAGTATTATGTCTCTGCATATTCACAATAGTGATTTCACAATAGTGATTCCACTGTCATATTACTATTCCCCACTTAGACAGAGTGATGACACAAGGGGTTTCTACATGTTGACCAACCATGTAAATTGGATCTTATAAATTAAAATTCTTGTTTTCTAGCCTTCTATTTCTGTAGATATCAATTGTGTAGTTGATGGTATACTTTTTATAAATAAATTTCCATGGCTATTACAGTTCAATTAAGAGCCAATCTCTTACAGAGTTCAGAGTTGGATTCATCTGTAACTGCCTTTGATTTAGGGAGTGATCTAGAAAAGACTTCAATGCCTAACAAGACTGTGATAATCACAACCATAAACGCAGCTTGGGCAGAAGAAAACAATGTACTAGATGTGTACATGCAGAGCCTTCGAATAGTTATTGAATCATGTTCTCCTTGTTGTAGTGGACCAGGGGTCATTTAATCGTTGCCAACATATTCATCGCACTGCTATATTTTGCTGAAAGAAATATCTCATTTCAATGAATCTGCCTCTGCATACGAAGACTGGCGTGAATGGTAAAAGTCAATGAATCTGCCTCTACGTGCAACTAGAAGTTGTTGGATGAAAATCTCTATTTTAAAGGAAAGAAATGGAATGGTTTTTTTGTTATTTGGATTACCAAAAGAAATGGCTTAGTTAAGATAGCTTATAAATGGAGGCACAAGTTCTGAGGCTCTCATGGTGTTATTTCAATATATTGGCCCTGTTCAAGTTTTGAATGATTCAGAAATTAGCAGATCTGTTAGATAGTGGAGGCAAGAAATTTGCACTTCTTTTCTGTCAAACCTGGTAGCTTTAAAAGATGAGAAACGACTTCATCACACACCTGTTGGTAAAGGCCTAATACTAAGAAGGCAGGTAGAAGTGGATGGTTAAGATTGTTTATAGGTTTAGATAGTGGAGGCAAGAAATTTGCACTTCTTTTCTGTCAAACCTGGTAGCTTTAAAAGATGAGAAACGACTTCATCACACACCTGTTGGTAAAGGCCTAATACTAAGAAGGCAGGTAGAAGTGGATGGTTAAGATTGTTTATAGGTTTAGCCAACAGTTTTATTGTTAACATGCTTAGTTTGAACTTTTGGTGATATTGTTTCATCACATAGGCTGACTACGGTTAACATAGTAGTTTTCTTTGTTTACATGTATTCCCATGATTTCGCAGACATTTATGTTGCACTGGTTGTGAGTTGTTAATGGTTTTGGATGTGGATTAGGATTAAATAGCTCTTCGAGGAAATGTAATGATATGCTGGATTTCTAGTTGATCAATTTGCTAGCTTTTCTAGATGTACTTATCATACAGCGGACAAAGTGAAGAGAGGCTCTGTAACAAGGAGAAGTTGCATCAGCTTCAGAGCTTTTCTGTTGTGGCATGCCCTGTTTATACTTACCCTGTTGCACTGTATGCTTGTAGATATGCAAATTAATAACTGAGAATACTTTGAAATTGGTTTCAAAGTACGAGTTTAGTGAATGTCATGTTCTAAAGCTTATTGTGTCCATTCTATTTAGAGATATCTCAGGCTAAGGATGTGTCGACACTTTAGCCTTTAGGTGAAGGCTTATCATCCAAAGATCATATTGTATCTACACTTTCTTTGTATCATAAATATGCGGTTTCACTAAGATCAATAATTTTCATAGTGGAGCAATGCCAACGGATTTGGGACTTTAACCTGAATTTTAGTAATTTCCTTTGCTGATTTGATATGTCGGGTCTTAGGCCATCCAAACCAACTTACAATTTTAGTTATAACTTTACAATTTTCCTTGGAATGTAAATGAATGGAATGTCAACTAAAGCAGGAGGCTTACGAGACTGTACTAAAGTTTTCTTTGTTGCTTCCTTAAAGACTATATGTTACATAAGAATCACAAATTGACAGAATGAGTTCAGCCAGACCAGGAGGCTTGTAGTACTGCATTGAAATTTTATGCTTGCGTCATTTTAGACAATATATGTCATATAAGCATCACAAATTGATAGAATGAACTACTGGTAATGGAGTTGAATTAGACATGCAGGTTACATTTACTCTGATATAATAAAATTTTTGTGTGTTGGGGTTTAGATATGATTTGATGTGCTAGTAGTGTAATAGTGGTTATTGTCATTGTAAGTAAGGTGATTATACTAGCAAAATTTTTATAAACTCGGCAGCAAGTGTGGCCTCCCCTTGTATGGGAATAATACAATGAAATGTTGCTGACTATCACCATTGAGAACAACCCACGGCTATATCATCAATTATTCTTAATACATACATATTTTTCTTGTAATTTTGCCCAGCCCACCATAGAATTTATGTGCATGTTGAAGGTGGCTGCTTATTTCAAATTGGGGAACTTGGCTTAAAATTATGAGTTCCAAACTTAAATCCTATTTCAATGAGCTGGCTACACATCTAATTTGTTGAACTTCAACCTTGGGAACTAAGACGGATGCTGACTCTTTTTGCTCTGTCATTTGTTTCTTCTTTCTAAATGATGATGTGCCCAACCACATACTAGCACTTACAGTAATATATTCATCTAAATTTGTATACTCAACTATTCAAAAAGTTACAAGGAACAAAACTCAGCTACTGTTTTCTATAACTAAAGCCTGGAAAGTAAACTTCACATGTTAGTATACCCAACTATTCAACAGGTAACAAGTAACAAAACTCAACCATTGTTTTGTATATCTAAAGCCTGGAAAGTAAACTTCACACGTCATTTCATAAGCTATAATATTTTGGCTTTAGCATACCATAAAGGAATTAGTAAAACCACAGCAGAATTTAAGAAACCATGCAGTGTAACTTATAACACTACATTGAATCACATAACAAACTTTAGTGGACAATCATACTTGGGAAATGCTAGTTTCAGAAAGTAACAAATATGTTGAAATGACCAAATGGTGGCAAAATGCCTCACACAGTTTCTTATGATGTACTACCAAAATGCTCTTCAATGCATCTCTCTTATCTATGACTCTTCAATGTGCCTCATCCCTCAATCAATTGTGACTACTAAATACACCTTGGTCCTCCTCACACTAGATTCACAATGTTGCTTTACTTACACAATGACATAATACAACATGATGTGAAATGCCAAATAATACCTAACAAATGTGTATTCTCCATGATGAAGTAGCTAATTTATAGATAAAAACTAACACTTTAAAACTGTTTTATAGTTTTTTGGAAGCATCATGAAATTGACATTGAAACAGTGAGAAAACATCATCAAGAATGCAAAAATTTAGGGCCCACGAACTTGAAAGCTTGTAGGTGATTTTGTCAGATTAAGAAAGCTTGTATTGGAAACTCGATTTAAAATGTTACCAAATTCCATTCCTGGGTCTCGAAGCTCGCAAGTTCTCTATTCTTCATGATGGAGTAGCAATAATATCTGTTCTTCACGATGGAGTAGCTATTTTATAGATAGAAATTAAAACTTATAAAATTGTTTTGTAATTTTTTTTTGGAAGCATCATGAAATTGACACTGAAACAGTGAGAAAACATTATCAAGAATGCAAAAAATTAGGGGCCATGGACTTGAAAGCTTCTGGGTGATTCGCGCCAGTTTGTATTGGAAACTCCATTTAAAAATGTTACCAAATTCCATTCCTGGGTCTTGAAGCTCCCAAGTTTTGTGTTGTAGGTTTTAAGGACATTTAATATCCTCATGGCTTATATTACTATTCCCTAAAGAAGGAATCTTCCATAACAATCCTCTATGCGTGTACGCATTCGTTTGAAACTTTGATGTTCAATCATGTTTCCCTTGTAAAATGTTACCAAATACCAAATTCCATTCCTGGGACTTGAAGCTCCCAAGTTCTGTGCTTTAGTTTTTAAGGACATTTAACATCCTCATGGCTTATATTACGATTCCCTGAAGAAGGAATCTTCCATAATAATCCTCTATGTGTGTATGCATTCGTTTGAAACTTTGATGTTCAATCATGTTTCCCACACAAAGGTAGACCATTTTTTTCCAGTCTTATCTAAAGAGGTCACAATTTTGTCTGGACGGAAAATTCCGAAATTTGATTGTGGGAGTGTTTACATTTTTTTTGGATGGCGGGAATGGATTTAGCATCCATCATGAATGCCTGGGCACCCAAAATACTGAAGCTTGACCGTGTAATTGACATTTTAAAAAAAATTAGCTGGATTTTTTCAAAATCATGCTGTAATTTCTATCATTTTCTGTGCAAAATTAAGGCACTCAAAATTCTAAAAAGTGACAACTATAATCCACATTTTCAAAAAATTTAGCTAAATTTTTTCAAAATCATGCTGGAATTTTTATTATTATCATCATGGCTCCAACAATTTTTTATGCATTTTCAAATATGGAACGACGATGTTGTTCACAATGTCGTATCATTTCTTTCACCTCTTCCATTACAATATAATAGTATTTTATAATAACACCATAAATAGGTAGCATATGGAAAAATTACATCTCGGGAAAAAAAATAAAAAAATAAAAAATAAATAAAAAAATTAAAAAAAATTGTTCACATAAACAAAAACAACAACATGGATAATGGATAACCTCTACAAGACATTACTATTATTTACCAAATAGCCATATTCGAATACACATAACTAATCATTTCAAATATAACTCATTATCATCCACCCTAGCTTTCAACAATGTCCATTCATATGTTGCTTTTTTCCCACACACTACTATTATTTACAAAATATCCATATTCAAAATACACATAAGTAATACTTTCAACTCTAACTCATTATCATCCACCCTTTCTTTCAACAATCTCCATTCACATGTAGCTATTCTTCCACAAACTACTATTATTTACAAAATATCCATTTTCAGAATACACATAACTAACTATTGCAATTGTAACTCATTATCATCCACCGTTGTTTTCAACAATGTCCATTCACGTGTCCCTATTCTTCCCCACTCTATGCGTTACAGCGTTTTCTTTGCAACATAAGGTGCAAATGCTAGTCTATTTATTCTTTCGATTTTTTAGGTGGTTAATAATATGATAGATTCATGTTAATGTTTTTATACTAGGATACATTTATTAAATGGTTTTCAAATTTTACTGTGGGCAGAGGATTATCATCTACATGTGGAACCTTCTATACGCAGTCCGCTCCATCTTTGAAAGCGATTAAATTAAAATGAAAAAACCATTTGACAAGCCCATTTTACAGTCTTTGATCTTTTAATTACAAATTCAATAACATATCAGAATATCGGTATAAAGTAAGCCATTTTTCTCTCTGGTGTAATTAATACGTTAAAATATTGATATAATTTTTTTTAATTTAAATTTCATTAATAATTAATAAAAATAAGCCATTTTTCTCTCTGGTGTATTTAATACGTTAAAATATTGATATAATTTTTTTTTAATCTAAATTTCATTGATAATTAATAAAATTCAAAAGCTAGTTTTAAAATTTTAATATCAATTTCCACATACATTCCACAAGATCCAGACGTATTTCATCATCAGTTTCCGCATGCTTTCTATAAAATGCTGACCTCAAGGTAGTGTAGTGTACGTACGTTTCTTAGTGTACTTTGACCATGGAATAAAGTAATCCCATGGTCTTTATCCCATGGTCAAAGTAAGCCTCAAAAGTCTTCAGCAGCATGAATGATACCATCTAAAATTAAGACGTGGAAGGAGAAATAAGTGATGTACTCGAATGACGTGCAGGAAGAAATTAGAAATTAGTGATGTACTCGAATGACGTGCAGGAAGAAATTAGAAATTCCTGACGTAATTGGAAAAGCATTGAGTTAGGTGCAGGAAGAAATTAGAAATCAGTGACATATTTGTAAGTGTGATTTTTTGGATTTCTTGGTGGAAATTTTTGAGGTAAAATCTTGATTTGTGTTATTTAAATTAGTTTTTTCATTGTATATATTGATTCAGGGCTCTCAAAAATCTTTAGGGCATTTTGATTGCATAGGATTATCCATCGAACTTGTCGTTTCAATAAATTCTTGCCGAATTTTAAAAAAATTTAACCAAAAAAACCCACCATAAAAATTTCCAAAATTCAAAAAAAAAAAAAACTCCATTAAATTAAATGAAACACATGCAGAGACTCAACATTGGTGGATAAAGAAATTCAAAGCCTCCAATATTGAGCGGAGCACTTCGAGAAGTCTTGGAACAAGTGGTTTCCATGTAATCTTCGTCGATAGAGCATTTTGATTTCACGTACCTTCGTAATATCGTTTCCATGTACCTTCCTGCATAATGAATTTCTAGGACTAATATTTGTCGGAAGACTTAGTGGAGTCTACGTCGGTTTTCATCACTAAACCAATTTCTTTGCCGATACATTTTTGGACAAAGAAAAAGGTAACGTTAAATGTTGGAGTCGACGGTTTTCATTCTTCCAATTTGTTTGCAGTGACCTATTTGGATAAAGAAAATAAAGAAAAAGGCTAAGGCTAAGATTAAATGTTACATGTATTGATTTATTTTAAAATTGTTTTAGCTAAATTTAACTCAGTCAAATTATAACCTATTTCGAGCTTTAAAATTATGAGAATCTATTGTTTTATCATAATTTTCATTTAGAATATAGCTTATTCAAAAGCAAAAGGATTTTAGGTAAGTTTGTCTTATAACCATTACAATCTTAAGCAAGAGTGTTTTTACACTACTAATTCTATCAGTTTCAAGAGTGTTTTTGAGAATACTAATTTTATCATTTATCATTTTGTTAATGTTATTAAGTGTTTTTGAGAATACTAATTTTATCATTTATCATTTTGTTAATGTTATTAAGTGTTTTTAATTGAAATTTGGTAATATAATATTTGGTGAGAATTTTTATTATTTAAAATGTATTAATATATATTTTTTAATGTAAATTTATATTTAATATTAATAGAAGTAATTGTATTCAATGTGGGTTTTCAGTATGCTCTAAAATTGTTTTTGCTCAATGAAGAGTTTGTTTTCTTCAGATTTAAGGAAACATGCTAATCTCTAAGACTTAAAAGCATCTAGTAGGAGTGAAAGTTTGCCCCCTTATGGACCACTAGTGTGTAATTCCAAGTGATGTGGTTTTCTTTGAATACGAATGATGAGTCAGTCTGCGTTCCTAAATAGCAACTAATGATGATTGTCTCCACTGTTAATTTGACGCTAAATTATAATAATTTTCCAACTTTAAAAAAATAAAAATAAAAAAATAAAATAAAAATTATACATAATAACAATGGTGACTCATCATACTCACTTCCTTAATTCATTGCATTGAGCTACTTCCAATTTTAAAGGTTCTTATAGTACATAAAAAAATATATATATTTGAATTTCACAGAGGAAAATTATTTTGGTACCAAATTATACCATTACAAATCAATCTCAAACCTAAATTTGAATACTTAGCTAGATTATCATTTTTATATTATTTATTATTTTAAATAATTTAAAACAAATCACAAATAATTATAATTGAATAACTCATTGTACTCACTTCCTTGATTCATTGGATTGAGCTACTTCCATTTTTAAAGGTTCTTATAGTACATAAAAATATATATTTGAATTTCACAGAGGGAAGTTATTTTGGTACCAAATTATACCCTTACAAATCAATCTCAAGCGTAAATTTGAAGACCCAACTAGATTATCATTTTTATATTATTTATTATTTTAAATAATTTAAAACAAATCACAAATAATTATAATTTAATATGAAAAAATAGAGTAATAAAAATGGTTTTGGATGGTTATATAGATAATTATAAATTTGTTAAATGATCGGTTTATATAATATTAACAAAAGATAACTATATGTATAATTAGCAGGATTTATAAAAATTTACAAGTAATTATAGTTAATTATTTTTTTACATAATCAAAGTTTTTTTACATAACCAAAGTTTGGAGTTAGGTTTAAAAATCTAACTAAAGTATCATTGTAATATTATTTATGAGAAATTAAAAATTTATGTAGTTGAATACCAAAGCTTGTATTAACAAGAGGAATAGTTGTGATGCAGCATATTCCTTTCTTTTATCACTATTTAATTTATTTTTTTATGTAGTGTTTTATCTTCATTTTTCAATAATAAAATAAAATAAATAACTTAGCACAATGAGTTAAGTTCGGTTATAAGCTTCACATAATGAGCTAAGTCATAATAGGTTAACTTTCTCTCTTCCAGACAATAGGCTAAGTTTTTCGCACAAAAGTATTAGTTGTTTTCTGGGTAATGATGTATTCACTTTTCAATAATAAAATAATATTATAGCTTATTGTGTGGAACTTAGCTCATTGTGCAAAGCTGTGCTATTGAACTGTGTGTCGTCGTGGGTTATAAGTTTCACATTTATGGAGTAAAGTGTTTTCTCGATAATGACGTATTATTTTCCAATAATAAAATAAAATAAATAGCTCCTCACAATCTAGCTTATGGTTTATATGAATAAAACATTTTGGGGGAAGTGTGAACATTTTTATTTAATAGTAATATTTGTGTTTCCATTGTGTAGAAGTGTGAACATTTTTGTTTAATAGTAATATTTGTGCATGCTTTCATTGTGCAAAAACGTTGTACATGTAAAATAATTATTGAAAGCAAGTACATGTAAAATAATTATTGAAAGCAAAAAACATTAATGCGAGAGAATAATAGTCAAGTTAATAATAGTTAAATGTAATAGTTATTGCAGTGTGGAGCATAACTCATTAATTATTAACTATTAATAATAAAAAATAATAGATATAATATTATAATAGTTGTCCATGTAAAATAATTATCAAAATAAAGATGACGAAGAACTAATAGTTGTAATCAAATACACAATAGTCTATTCATAGCGAAGTTAATAATAGTTAAATGTAATAGCTATTGCACTGTGGTTTAACTCATTAATTATTAACTATTAATGAAAATAGTTAATCGCTATAGTATTATAGGTTAGTAGGTTTCCTTGTAATAGCTATAGTATTATAAAAATATAATAGTTTCAGGAAACTATTGTTGTTGTTTAATTATTACAGTTATTAATAGTTATAGTTCATTTTTCTATTACTATTATGCTGCTATCATTTATAGCTTCATAATTAACACCTGATTTTTGCTTTCATTTTCATTGTACGAAGGTACTCCTAATAAAAAACAACCAATTTAAAAAGTCAATGGTTGAAACATGTGTGTTGGCATTGAAAATGGGTGTAGAGTTAACAATGTGTGGAGCATTGCTTGTGCACAACTTTTACCACATAAAATCCACAAAAGAGGTAGGTTGTCCCCACTTTATCAAAAGAAGAAAGCATTAATGTTGGAGAACTAATAACTATAGTTGAATGCATAATAGTTTATTAATAGTCAAGTTAATAATAGCTAAATGTAAAAACTATTGCAATACAGAGTTTAACTCATTAATTATTAGCTATTAATGAAAGTGTGAATATTTTTGTTTAATAGTAATATTTGTGTTTTCGTTGTGCAAAAATGGTGTCCATGTAAAATCATTATAAAAAAAAGAAAACATTAATGCAAAAGAATTAATAGCTATAATTAAATGCACAATATTCTATTAATAGTCAAGTTAATAATAGTTATTGCAGTGTGGAGTTTAACTCGTTAATTATTAACTATTAATAAAAAAAAATTAATTGTTATAGTATTATAAAAATTGTAATGAAAGTGTGAAAATTATTGTTTAATAGCAATATCTATGTTTTCATTGTGAAGAAAATTTGTTTATACAAAATAATTATCAAAAGCAGAAAGCGTTAATGCAAGAGAATTAATAGCTATAGTTAAATGCACAATAGTCTATTAATAGCCAAGTTAATAATATTAAATGTAATAGCTATTGTAGTGCAAAGTTTAACTCATTAATTATTAACTATTAATAAAAAAAATTAATAGTTATAATATTATAAAATTTGTCCATGTAAAATAATTATCAATTAAAGAAAGCATTAATAGTCACGTTAATAATAGTTAAATATAACAGCTATTAGTTAATCAATGTAGTGTTATAGGATAGTAGGTTTCCTTATAACAAATATAGTATTATAAAAATGTAATAGTTTGAAGAAATTATTGTTATTGCTTAATTAGTATAGTTATTAATAGTTATAGTTCATTTTTCTATTACTATTGTGCTGCTATCATTTATAGCTTCATAATTTACTTCTGAGAGGTAATTAATTAATAGTTATTAGCAATTCTTTATGATTTCATCTATATTTTATTGTTAATGCTTTGTGCAGAGCTTGCTATATATTTTTATTTTTGTTTTGCAAATTAAAAAACAATTGTGTTTTCAATAATTTGAATATATAGTTTTATTTATGTTTTTAAAATTGATAAATATTATAAAGAAAATATTTCTCACATCAAGCATAGGCATCTCTTTACACATTCAAAGCTTTCCACATAGAGCTTCAACAATAGTTTAATTGATATGAAAGGTTCTATGAATTTGAGGAGGGATATGCGTTTGGCAATTGTGATAGTAGATATAGCATTTGCAGTGGTAGTAGGGATTGTGCGGAGAAATGTGTTTTCTCCTCATTCCCATACAACCATTCATTGATGTTGTGCAATTAAGTTTTTAATAATTTGAATATATAGTTTAAATTTAGATTAACTTACAATTACATTTTTTTTAATAATTTGGATATATAGTTTTATTTATGTTTTCGAAATTAAAAAGATAATTATGTTTTTAATAATTTGAATATATAGTTTTATTCATGTTTCCGAAATTAAAAAAAAAAATCATAATGGAGCGATTTTTCATGTCAAGAAATTGCTAAAATAGTGGAAATCAAAATAACTAATTTGAAATGTCGAATGGCTTGAGAGTACCTGTTCCCATTGAAAATGGGCATAAATGCACAATAGTCTATTAATAGTCAAGTTAATGATAGCTAAATGTAATACTTATTGCAGTGCAGAGTTTAACTCATTAATTATTAATTATTAATGAAAGTGTGAACATTTTTGTTTAATAGTAATATTTGTGTTTTCGTTGTGTAGAAAAGTTTTCCATGTAAAATAATTATCAAAAATAGAAAACATTAATGACAAAGAATTAATTACTATAACTAAATGCACAATAGTCTATTAATAGTCAAGTTAATAATATCAAATGTAATTTATTGCAGTGTTTAACTCATTAATTATTAACTATTAATAAAAAAAAGTTAATAGCTATAGTATTATAAAAGTTGTCCATGTAAAATAATTATCAAAAGAAAGCATTAATAACATAAAATTAATAGTTATAATTAAATGTACAATAAACATTAATAGTCAAGTTAATAATATCAAATGTAATAGCTATTGCAGTGCGGAGTTTAACTCGTTGATTATTAACTATTAATAAAAAATGCTAACAGCTATAGTATTATAAAGGCTGTCCATGTAAAATAATTATCAAAAGAAAGCATTAAGACATAAAATTAATAGCTATAATTAAATGTACAATAGTCCATTAATAGTCAAGTTAATAATAGTTAAATGTAATAGTTATTGTAATGTAGAGTTTAACTCATTAATTATTAACTATTAATGAAAGTGTGAACATTTTTTTTAATAGTAATATTTATGTTTTTGTTGTGTGGAAAACTTGTTCATGTAAAATAATTATTAAAAGAACAAAACATTAATGCGAAAGAATTAATAGTTATAATTAAATGCACAACAATCTATCAATAGTCAAGTTAATAACAGTTAAATGTAATAGCTATTACAGTGTTTTTAACCCATTAATTATTAACTTTTAATGAAAATAATTAATAGCTTAGCCTTATAGGTTTGTAAGTGTTTTTATAATAGCTATAGTACTATAAAAAATTAAAAGTTTCAGGAAATTGTTGTTGTTTTTCAACTATTACAATTATTAATCATTATAGTTCATTTTGCTATTAATATTGTGTTGCTATCATTTATAGTTTCACAATTAACTTTAGAGATCTAATTATTTAATAGCCACTAGGTCTTTTTTATGATTTTATTTATATCTTAATAGTTAATGCTTTGTACAAAGCTTTTCTATATATTTTTGTTTTTGTTTTTTAAATTAAAAAGCAATTACTTTTTTAATAATTTGAATATATAGTTTTATTTATGTTTTGGAAATTAAAAAACATCATAAAAAATTATTTCTCATGTCAAGCATAGGCATCTCTTTACAAGTGAAGGCTTTCAACACAAAGCTCTCTACACAATGAAATATTTCCGCATAAAGGCTTTCGCCACAAAGCTCTCTTCACACTGAAATATTTTTGCATAAACTTCAACAATAGTTTAATTGACTTGAAATGTTCTATGAAATTTTTGAGGAGGGGTATGCTTTTGGAATTGTGATAGTATTAGAGATATTATTTGGAGTCGTAGTGGGGAGAAGTTAAATGTGTGGAGAAATCTGTTTTCTCCTCACTCTCGCACAACTATTCACTCACGTTGTGCAATTAAATTTTTAATAATTTGAATATATATTTTAAAGTTGGATTGAGTTACAATTAGGTTTTTTAATAATTTGAATATATAGTTTTATTTATGTTTTCGAAATTAAAAAAACAATTATGTTTTTAATAATTTGAATATATAGTTTTATTCATGTTTTCTAAATTAAAAACATTATAAAGAAACTATTTTTCACATCAAGCATAGGAATAATAAGGATAAGGTATCATTTACAATAGTAGGGTGGAGAAGTTGAGTGCATGGTGAAATGTGTTTTCTCTGCACTTGTTGTGTAATTAAGTTTTTAATAATTGGAATATATAGTTTTTTTTTGTTTTCAAAATTAGAAAACAATTATGTTTTTAATAATTTGAATATGTAGTTTTATTTTTGTTTTTGAAATTAAAAACATCATAAAGAAATGATTTCTCGCATCAAACATAGGCATAAAAAACGATAATATATCTTAGTGTGGAGAAGTTGATTATGAGGAGAAACTCCGCATTCCCGCACAACCATTCACTCATGTTGTGCAATTAAATTCTTAATAATTTGAATATATAGTTTAATGTTGATTCATTTACAATTATGTTTTTAGTAATTTTAATATGTAATTTTATGTTTGTTTTCAAAACTAAAAAAAAATCATGTTTTTAATATTTTGAATATATATTTTTATTTATGTTTTTGAAATTAAAAACATCATAAATAAATGATTTCTGAGGTCAAGCATAGACATAATAAACGATAATATATTGTTTGTAGTAGTAGTGTGGAGAAGTTGAATGTGCAGAGAAACATATTTTCTTTTCTCCCCACTCCCGCATAACCATTCACTCATGTTGTGCAATTAAATTTTTAATAATTTGAATATATAATTTAAAGTGGATTGAGTTACAATTACATTTTTAATAATTTGAATATATAATTCTATTTATGTTTTTGAAATTAAAAAACAATTTTGTTTTTAATAATTTGAATATATAGTTTTATTTTCCACATCTCTTGGCATGGAAAAAAATTGCATTTCTTTTCTCTTATATAATCTTTTGTGGGTATTCCAGCAGATGTTCAGGATTGGATTATACATAGATGGACGAAGAGTTTTTTTGTTACAATGAGGCTCCATCTTTCTCCCAAAAGTCTTCTAGGGAGTTGGACAGATAGGGTTTGTTGAAATGGGGTTCTATTTCTTCTCCCAAACACACATTTGCAAGAGCTGACAGGCTTCCAAGAAACATATCCAGAAACAAGTAGAGATGCACCCCATAGAGTACAAGTATCACATTTTGGGGAATCTGAGTCCTGAATGAATAGATGGATAGGAGTATTAATAAGAGGCATCCTTATGTTGTCACTTTCATCAAAGTTGTCAATTTTGAAGGTCTTATATCAGAATTTCCCTCTAAATTGAGTTCACAGACCTGGATTGGAAAAACAATGACCACCATGAAATGAAAGAGATTTGATCTTGCTCATGGTTTTACAAGATCTCAAAGCACAACATTAGCAACTCAAAAGAGTTGAGCTAGACGAATGCAAATGTAATGATTTCTCTCATGTGTGGGCTAGCAAACTTCCACGGCAAAGCCATGTACATGGAAATGAAAAAAATCACATAATCGTCATGCAGTTCCGTCCATCTAATTCCTGTTCCATCTCCTGTGATCTGTTCTCTATGGCAATCAGTGTCATTTAAAATCTATGGACCAAAACATTGCAGGCCTTTTTTAAATTTCTCTGTTCATTTTTATTTTATTGACGATCTAAATATGTTTCTTGTTTCTCATATATAATTTGTTGTATTTCATGTTCTACTTATTGCCCCATTTCTTTTAATGCTTGATTGCAGAGCACAACACCTCTGAAATTCATGTGATAAAAAGATGGATACTAAAAGGAAATATTGGAACGTATTTATAGAAATGGCCTGCAATCGCCCACCTTAGAAGAGATCGGGAAAATCACTTCCCTTCTAAAAGACGACGGAAGGGTGGAAGGGAAAAAAGTGAAATGGTGCTTTCAAAATTTTAAGCGAGATCAACATAGCCGATGCATAGAATCACCATACCCATTCGGTGGAGAGGAGGGTATGTGATAAGTTGAAACGTCGTGTCATTGAATTTTTTTATTTTTCCTTTTGTTTTTATCTAATACTTTTGTAACTTTCATCTTTGAGGGCCACAATGCTCTCCATCGCATCACTGGCCGCGAGGATCACGTCCCCTTCCAATGTAAGTACAATTACAATATTGTTCATGTAGTTTTCCGTTGAGATCACATGCAGAGAATGTCAGAACCATACTAACATTTTCTGTACAATATATGTATGTAGATTGGAATTGGAGATCAAGTGGAGAGGCAACACAGGGTAATATCCAACGTGGACCCGGCCAATAGCTCACCATCGACCGATACTTGTCACGCTACTAACAATCACATATTATGGGTAAACCTATAATAATAACTTCACTAAAATTTATGTTCAGAAGTTGTCACATCTATATGTATCAAATCATCTTATAAACAAGGAGATCACATATACATCTATTCGTATTGTAAATAAAAACAATAAAAACATAAGGATTCAAATGATCTAAAAACATCCAATGCATTTGATTCAAACCAAATTAGCTGAAAAAGTGTCACTTGGAAAATTGAACACCACCAGGCAACCTAGCATTGATTTCCTTTAGCTCACCCTCGAGCCAAGAGTACTTGCCCATAGATGAACAACCTCTTGTTGATCTCTTCCATGGGTATTTAATTCCCTTCTTTCATGATAAGGTTTCCTTTAGCAGTGTCTCGCTTTTGTGGATCTTTTATCCACTTGCCTAGGCTTTTCCCATAAAATCTCGCCTTTCTCTCCCGCGAGGCTTTTATGTTTTTTTTTCAAACTTAGCATCTTTCTCCAACTAAGCATCTTAATGGATATTTATCTCCCATCCATTAATCTTATCTAGAATTTGATCTAGAATTCTTATCATGAAAGAATTATCCATTCCCATTCACCAATGGGATTTTATTTGGCAAGAGTCTCATCCCTAGGTGTCTCCTTTTCCAGGCATTTAAATTCCCTTTTTATTTTTGGTAATAAATTATTTACTCAAATTTTTACCTGTAGTCCTAGCTTTTCTACTATAACTCAGTCTAAATTGTCAAAAATACGAATCACCTTTATTGAATCAACTGAGCAGCTTACAGGTGTGGAACACCACCTGTAAGACTTCCACAGTAGAACACGCTCTTCTTCCATTCATTACATGAGGAATATATATATATATAACAAACGCACATCTAGGGAAGTTGAACAGACTCCCAGAATACATGAACATAATCCTAAACTAGGTTTCAGTTTGAACTGTTATTCTATTAAGTCAGTTCTACATTAATCTCAACACTCCACCTTAATGGAGGAATGGATTCACAGATATCCCTAACACTTCCCTAAACAGCTCAAATTTGATTCTACCAAGAGGTTTGGTAAAAATATCAGCAACATTGTCACAACTATTACAATATTCAATATGAATTTCTTTTGACTGAAATTTCTCCCTGACAAAAGGAAACTGTGTATCGATATGCTTTGTGTTCTTATGGAATACTGGTTTATTTCCAAGTTTGATGGAGCTTTGGTTGTCACATTTGATCACTGTTGTAACCTTCTGTTCTTCTCCACCATCAAGGAGAAGTCTCCTTAACCAAATTGCTTCACATGTTGTTGCACACATAGCTTGATATTCAACGTCCGCAGAAGACAAGGACACTGTGTTTTGCTTTTTTCTACTCCATGTAATGACCCTAGATCCAATTCTGAATGCATAGCCTGTTATGGATCATCTATCATCTACATTTCAAGCCCAGTCGGAGTTTGAAAAACCTGAAATCTAACATCACATGAATCAATATAAATAATACCAAAATCTAAGGTTCCCTGGAGATACCTTAAAACACCTTTTGTTGTAATCTAATGGCTCTCAAGGGGCTTTGACATAAATTGGCTCAATGCACTGACTACATAAGCCAAATCAGGCCTAGTTGTAGTCAAGCAGATTAGACTCCCAACCAGTTGTAGATACAACGTCAAATCTGCCTCCTTAGATCCATCATCATTCTGAAGTTTTAAATTCTGTTGTAAAGGTACTGCTGCAGCATTGCACTAATCCATTCTAAACTTCTCCAGTAAGCTCCTAACATACTTACTTTTTCAGAGAAATTTTTTTCCAGAATCCCTCCAGACTTCCAAACCCAAACAGTAATGTAGCTCTCCAAGGTCTTTCATCTCAAACACTTGTGACATCTGCTCCTTGATTTCTTTAATGAGATTATTAGCATTCCCTATAATGATTATATCATCGCCATATAAATAAAATCAAAACAATCCTCCCCTCTTTATCAAACACGGTATAAAGATTAGGGTCATTTTTTCTCCTTTTATAACCATGCTATAGGAAAAATGAATCAAATTTGTCATACCCCGACCTCGGTGCCTATTTTAGTCCATACAACACTTTCTTCAACCTACAAACTAAATGTTCTTCACCCTGTTTGACAAACCCCTCAGGTTGCACTAAGTAGAGTTCTTCTTTTAAGTCCCCATTTAAAAATGCAGATTTAACATCTAACTAGTGAATCATCTAATGGTGTTTGGTAGCTAAAGAAATTATCATTCTGATTGTGTTAAGTTTAGCTACAGGGGCAAATGTTTCATCATAATCTATGCCTTCTTGCTGTGAATACCCCTTTGCAACCAGCCTAGCTTTATACTTATATATGCTCCCATCTGCTTTAAATTTAGGCTTATACAACCATTTTCATCCTATGGGTTGTTTTCCTTTAGGTAGTTTAACTAAATCCCAAGTTTTGTTTTTGAGAATTGATTCATATTCCTCTTCCATAGCAGCCCTCCATTCACTATATTGACTAGATTCTTTATAACTAGAGGGTTCAACAACATTCATCATACTAGTTATAAAAGCATTTTCCCTATATCTTGCTGGCAATTGAGCTTTCCTACTTGATCTCTTGAGTGGTGGGGTAGCTTCAAACCTTGTCTGATCATCATTTTCTAGACTTGGCTTGACAGCTACATCATCTTCTTTCCCTTCCTGCTGTTGTTGCTGCTCATTGTTGTCACTTGATTCATCACTTCCTTCTTCCACCAACAAGGGCACGTGCCATTCTTCATTAGCACTCTCATGGCTTCCATCATTAACCTACTCATGAAACACTACATCTCTGCTCGCAAACACTTTATGAGTAGAGGGATTAAACAGTTTGTAAGCCTTAAATTTTGTACAATACCCAACAAAAATACATTTGATGGCCTTTGAGTCAAGTTTCTTTCTATCTTCCTTTGGGATATGGGCAAAGGCTTTGCTGCCAAAAACTCTCAAATGCTTAACTGCAGGCTTATAACCAAATAAAGCTTCAAAAGGAGTTTTGAAATCTAAACTTCTTGTTGGACTCCTATTCTTTAGATATACTGCAGTATTAATCGCTTCAGCCCAAAAGCCGTTAGAAATATTCTTACCTTTTAACATACTGCGAGCACACTCCACAAGGGTTCTATTTTTCCTCTCTGCAACCCTGTTTTGTTGAGGAGTGTGGGGTACTGTAAACTGCTGATGTATCCCATTATCTTTGCAGTATTTGAGTACACAAGCTTTCTTGTACTCTCCCCCTTGATCCGAGCAGAGAATCCTGATGCTTTTACCTGTCTTCTTTTCAACCATACTTCTGAACTCCTTGAAGTATTCAAAAGTGTTGCTCTTCTTCCTGAGGAAATGTAGCCAAGTAAATCTAGTACAGTCATCAATAAATAGTAAAAAATTGTATGCACCGCCTAACGATCTTATCTGCATAGGCCCGCATAAATCTATGTATACCAGCTCGAGTATATCTCCCTTCCTTCTATCAACATTCACAGAAAATTCATCTTTGTGCAAATTTCCCAGTGCACATGCATCACAATCAATATGAACAGGTTTTAAAACAGGAAGACCTTCGACCATACCTTTTTCCTATAAAAGCAGCAAATCATTGAAGTTAATATGGTTGAACCTCTGATGCCATAAGTCCATTGTAGTCATGGCAACTGATGCTAATGCCCGATGTGGTGCACTTTTGAAATTTAGCTTGTATAATCCTCCCACACGTATACTTGATGCAATAGGCTTCATACAATCCAACAGGTCTTTAATGAAACAATATGATTTATAAAACTCTACCTTGAGATTCTGAGCAGTTATAATAGAAACAGAGATCAGATTCTTTTTTATCCCTGGTACATACATCACATTATGGATATGTCTAATATTTCCATCAGGAAAAACAACAGGAATATTACCATAACCTTTGATTTGGTACCTTCTATCATCGCCAAGATAGATGTTTACTCCACAGTTGGTTTCTTTGAAATCTTCAAACCACTTTTGTTCCCTGTCATATGGATGGGTGCCCCTGAGTCGACAAACCAGGTATTTGTTTCATCCTCCTTAGCCGAAAGCGGAGAGTCAGATATGAATAGTCTGATGTTCTGACTCTGTTCTTCATTAGAAAAATGACCTGCATGTTGCTTATGTCTCTTTTAGCCTTTATCAAACTTCTTCTTCATGCAATATCTGGCTATATGGCCAGTTCTACCACAGTAAAAACATTTGGTCGCAGAGTCATTTATATTGAAATATGTACCTTGTGGTGAGGGCATCTTTCTTTGTGGGGTTGCGCTGCTCTTCTGTGCTGCATTCGGCTTTCCTCTGAACGGCTTCTTCTTCACCATTAAGGCCATATATGAACTCCGGGGTTTATGAGTCATCCGCCTTTCCTCCTCTTGCATGAGGATCGATGTCAATTCTTCAAACACGGGGGCTTTTTCTCTTGCATTCAAGCCAGTGATGAATATATGATACTCGTCAGTCATACCATTCATGGTAATCATGACCAAATCTGTATCTGACACAGCTTCACCGATGTCACCCAACTTGTTCTTGAGCTCCTTGATCCGCGAAATGAATGCTACAACTGTCTCATTCTCCTCCATCTTGATGGAGAGAATCTTGCTCTTCAAGAACAGAAATCGATTGGTGTTCTTTACCTCATAGAGATCCTTGAGTGTCTTCCAGATATCTGGTGCAGTCTTGCAATCACGGATATGAGGAATAATTCAATCTTTGATTAACAATTTTAGGAGCATTCTTGCCTTAGTCTCCCGCTTGTCCGAGTCTTGGATTGTTACTGTTATTCCTCCTGCAACGAGGTTTGGCTTCACCTCATCATTGTTCACAATCATCCATGTATTGTGTCCCTCAAACAAGATTTGCAACTTGAATTTCCAACCAAAGTAACTGGATCCATCCAGCTTGTTGTTTCCATTGAGATAAGATTTTGCTAATTGATTATTCATTTTGAGTGAATAACAAACCTTCAACTCCAATAATTAAAAAAAAACCTGAATCTCTTTTAAAAACAAAACACTACCAAACACGAGATCCAAAATAAAAACAAACCGAGATCCCCTTTTCTTTTCAATCACCCCACCTTTTTTTTAATTTAATTCAATTCTTTCCCTTTTAAAAAAAATAATCACCCCTTTTTAAATAACGCGCCCCCTCCTTTTTTTAATTAAAGAATTAAAAATTTTAATTAAAAAACTTCAAAAAAATTCCAATCGAAATTCTCTTGGGCGCCATTCCTCCAATTTTTTGAAATGTATTTCGACCTCGGATTCCACCAATCCCAATATTATCGTTGTCAAGTGAATCCTTTTCACCTTTGGACTGCTCCGACCTCGCCCGTCCAGCGAATCATCTAATTGCCGATTCTCTTCTGCAATCTCAGACTCCTCCACGCCCCGTGATCTGCAGTATCAAACGTATGCGCTGGATCCCACTTTAGTGAAAACGCCGGATCGTGGCTTGGATCCTATGGGTTGGGCGTCGTTCTAGCGAAAATGCAGGCAACAATATATTATTGGCAATCAACATGACCTCCGAGCACATATCCTCAACAGCAGCTCCTCTGGCCGGCCCGCAACAGCTCCTATATATTTACTATAATATATAGGAAATATATTATTCCTATTAAAATTCCATTATATTGTTATTATTACTTTTGTTAGATCTTTATTTTTTATCTAATTCCCTTAGGATTTGGTATTGTGGCAATATATTATTCCTATTAAAATTCCATTATATTGTTATTATTATTTTTGTCGGATCGATAATGATTGTGGTGGTGCCAAACCATTATAAATATATTAATAATAAAAAAAAATTAATTATAATTTAATGTTTTTATATTTGATAAAATTTTAACCTTTTTTATTAAATAAAACTTATTCTTAAAAAAAAATTATAGATTTGAAAAATATAAAAAATATATTTAAATATAACCCTATATATAAGTCATGTACATAATTCAAAAAGTTGACTCGAAGAGTATAGTATAATATTTAAATATAATTATATTAATATGTAAGAATTAGTAAAGTAATAATTCAAAGTTATGTACATTAATGGGAGAAAAAATATATATAAGAAGTTATTTCAATTTTTTTTCAAATTATTTATTGTTAAAATTTTAAGTTGAGATTTTATATATATATAAAAGTTGTAGACATGGTTTATATTGACATTGAGTTTGAAGAATTTTGATTTTTTAATAATTGAATGAATAAAATTTAATATCAAAAAAATACTATTCATTTAATACATGATCTAATTTAAAATCGAAAAAATATATGAATAAGTTTTCAGCTTCAAATAAAAAATAATATATTTAATGTAAATGTTATTTATTTCACCTTTGTTAAGGGGATTGGAATGGAATAAGCTAGATATCATTTGATTTAGCATCCACCTTGATTCTTAATATGTCACAGCGTTTAGATGTCATTTGATTTAGAATATATATATAATTTTTGAAAAGCCTCTTGAAATATAAATTTTATATTAATGTTACATATATTTTAGTATTAAGGGAATTTCCGCAGTGCATTATATTAGATATCATTTTTTTGGGATTCAATTGCTTTAAGTAAGTCATTCACGTATGACCATTTTCATAAGAGGTAGTCGTAACTGACTACTTTCTCATGATTTTTTAGTAGTCCCACTTCTTCACCCTTGTGAGCATCACCCGATGCAATGAGTGCTAAGTGGACTACTCAAAAATCATCAGAAATTAGTCAGTTATGACTACCTCTCATGGAAATGGTCATACGTGAATGACTTACTTAATGTAGTTCAATCCCAAAAAATGATATCTAATATAATGCACTGCGGAAACCCTTAATACTTAAATTCAAAAGAGTGAAGGGAACTCTACTTGAATGGTTCATGAGGCACAATACTTGCTAAGGTTTTGTAAATGGGGTAGCAAGCTAAGTGGGTTTGATTGTGGGGGAAAACTCCACAGTTAAGTGCACTTGAGCGAGAGGCGATCTGGGATGGGTGACCTCCTAGGAAGTCCTGGTTACCAGGTGCAAGCCCTGAAAGTGATGATTGACGCTATGTGATTTGTTTCACTAGTTTCAATCCCACTTCTTCACCCCTTTGAGCATCACCCGATGTAGTGAGGCTAAGTGGACTACTCAAAAATCATGAGAAATTAGTGAGTTACGACTACCTCTCATGGAAATGGTCATACCCAATGCAATGAGTGCTAAGTGGAGTACTAAAAAATCATGAGAAATTAGTCAGTTACGACTACCTCTCATGGAAATGGTCATACATGAATGGCTTGCGTTAGCTAAGTGGACTACTAAAAAATCATGAGAAATTAGTCAGTTACGACTACCTCTCATGGAAATGGTCATACGTGAATGACTTACTTAACGTAGTTGAATCCCAAAAAATGATATCTAATATAATGCAACTGCGGAAACCCCCTTAATACTTAAATTCAAAAGAGTGAAGGGAACTCTACTTGAATGGTTCATGCGGCACAATACTTGCTAAGGTTTTGCAAATGGGGTAGTAAGCTAAGTGGGCTTGATTGTGGGGAAAAAAGAAGCGATCTAGGATGGGTGACCTCCCGGGAAGTCCTAGTTCCCGGGTGCAAGTGCCGAAAGTGATGATTGACGCTATGTGATTCGTTTCACTAGTTTCAATCCACCGGGTGCAAGCCCCAAAAGTGATGATTGATGCTATGTGATTCGTTTCGCTAGTTTCAATCCCACTTCTTCTCCCCTGTGAGCATCACCCGATGCAATGAGTGCTAAGTGGACTACTCAAAAATCATGAGAAATTAGTCAGTTACGACTACCTCTCATGGGAATGGTCATACGGGAATGACTTAGTTAACACAGTTGAATCCCAATGTTATTCGTTTCACTAATTTCAATCCCATTTCTTCACCCCTGTGAGCATCACCGGATGCAATGACTACTAAGTGGACTACTCAAAAATCATGAGAAACTAGTGAGTTACAACTACCTCTCATGAAAATAGTCATACGTGAATGGCAATTAGTCAGTTACGACTACCTCTCATGGAAATGGTCATACGTGAATGACTTACTTAACACAGTTGAATCCCAAAAAACAATATCTGTTACATATATTATTAATATGTAAGATATAAATTTTTGTGTATGAATTGTATTAACAAAAAGTAATGAAAGAGGTTTGTCAGACTATTCAACAAGCATATAAACGATATATATTCGACAATGAAGAAAACAATGCTTACTATTACTATTTACTTATTTTATACATTTACGAATGTATCATTCCCTTTCTTGATATTACATATATTATTTATCATTTATTTCTAATTCATCATAGAATCGAATTCATTGAATTTTGAATAATGTAAGCATACAATTGAATAAGCATTGGTTTAGAGCAGGGAGGATTTTGATCGTGTATATATATATATATATATTATAAATTTATGTACAATATAATAATATATTATAATATATAGTAAATATTACAATATATAAATTTTTGTACAAGATTATATATTATAATAAATTATAATGATCGGTAAATACTAAAATAAAAATTTAGAATGAGAAAGATATTTTATGTTTGTAAATGAAAATATGTATTTAATTTAAGTTTGAATTTAGAAGAAAATTATTTCAGATTATATACTTTTATATTTGATTCAGAATTCAATGATATTTATTTATATGATTTGGATTAATCTAAAATAAATAAATATAATTTACATAGAATTATTATATAATATAATTTAAATAAATTTTAAATTCAAATTAAAAATAGTAATAATAATTTAGTGCTTATATTTAATTAAAAAAAAAATCTTTATTTTATATATAATTAACATATTAATATTTAATATTGAGTTTATATATTAAATTAAAGCTTGCTACATATATTAACTATATTTATTAATATGATTGTATTAGTAATATTTTACATCTCTAAAAATTTAATCTTTCTATATAATAAATTTAAATTTAAATTAAAATAAATCTAAGATTATTTCAAATTGTGACTCTCCTCGTATTAACCATTGTGTGATACATTTGATATATAACGGCTTCTAATGGCCCCCGAGGGATAGCTCAAATGGTCGAGTTCCCGCTGATAGTACTCTCCGGTTTGAGAGGTCACGGGGTCAAATCTCCTCGACGCCCTCGGGGGTAGGCCTGATGGCCGTGCAGCTCTACGTGGACGTAGCGGCCCACCTCCGGTGCCCCGTGAACCACATCGAAAAAAAAAAAAAAAAATAACGGCTTCTAATGTTCGAAGAAACTTGAATTTTGGGTTATTTCAGTGATATGTTTTTCTTAAATTTTGATGGTCTCTATTATTGATGACGTCGTCCTTTGGATTTAAATCCCAGGTTATGGCAATAGGGTGACGATGCCACAGATTTAGTTTTAAGGCGATGGATTTAGTTTTGCATTAACTTATTGGGTTGCTTTTTGGTTCAACATACTTAATAGAATTTTGGCGGTAACTTGGTTTAGTAGTGAATAATTGTGTTTATTTATAGAATTTTGGTAGTGATTTGGTTTAATAGTAAATGTTTAAATATTAAATTGTATTATTCATTTCTGTTAGATTTAGAATGTTTTTCATTTTATTGGTGTTCTCGTAGAGTTGGGATTTTTGGATTAAGCCTCAAAGTAGTTTGTAAAGATTGTAGTCATGGGAATTATGTATATTGTGGTGGGATTTGGATTGATATTTATGTTAGGGTTCTATTATATTTTTATTATTGATTTAATTTTCTTGAGATTTGGTATTGGCTCAATATATTGTCCCTACTAAAATAATATATTCTTACCAAAATTCCATTATATTATTATTATTGATTTTGTTAGATTAATAGAAATTTTTGTGGTGTTAAACATTATAAATATATTAAAAAATTTTCATTTTAATTATAATTTAATTTTTTTGATATTTTATCAAATTTAAATATTTAATTTTTATTAAACTAAATTTATTAACAAAGAAATATTTTTGAAAATGTAAAAATATATATTTAAATATAACATATATATATATATAATAGGAAAAAGTCATGTACATATTTAAATATAATCTTTTTAATATATAAAAATTAGTAGAGTAATAAGTGATATATCTTTTTATATATATATATATCTATATCTATATCTATATCTATATCTATATATATATATATATATATATATATATATATATATATATATATATATATAAAACAAGTTATTTCAATTTTATTTTTATTGAGATTAAAAAAAAAAAAAGAGTCAGTAGACATGGTTTATATCAAAATTGATTTTGAAGAATTTTGATTTTTTAATAATCAAATGTACATCATTTGATATCAACGAAATATTTTTTTTCTAATAGATTATTTAACTTAACTTGAGATATGAAAAAGTATATAAATAGATTTTTAGATATATTTTAAAATATTAAAAAATATATTAACAAGTATTTAGTTTCACTTAAAAATAGCATATTTAATTTAAATATTATTTATTTCACCTAGTGTTAAGCGAATTGGAATAGAATCTGTTAGATTTTGTTTGATTCAGCATCGACCTCCATCGCTAGTGTAAGGACCTGCTGTCCTAGGCGCGTCTGCCCGAAGTGCGACCGTGGGTGAGCGCGCGTTTTAGACGAAGTGCGAACGTTCGGTTGAAGTGCGAAGCTGCGGTTGGAGTATTATGCGAGTTCTCTTGGAGGTGCGACAATATAATGCGCATATATGGAGGAGAGAGCGAGTATATATACGCATGGAGCGTGGGACAAAACACATGGAGCCGACCCTTGCTTGGATGAAAGGCCGACGGTGCATTCATGGTGAAGTAGGGGCTCGTTTGGCATGGAGGACGAGTCGGCTGGGCAAGCCAACACGCCCTGCCATGGGTATAAGTTGCAGATGCGTTAAGGCATTTGGATCAATCATTCGATCACTCATACATCTTCGCTAAAGGGAGTTGAGCGCAGATCTAAGTGCGCAGATTCAAGGAGGCAAGGCGCAGTTTACACATGCGCCCATTCTTGGGCTAGTCGCACGGAAGAAGGCGTTGAACTTGGTTGTGGGTGAAGGTGCGCCCGGTGGTTGGGTGAGGCGTGCACGGTGGATGTGTGGTGCCCGGTTTGTGCGAAGGCTTGGCGTGGGTGTCTTGGCGACTCGGGTGAGCGCCCGCCCATCGTGCAAGTGTGCACGAAGACTTGTTGGTGTGTTGGGTTGTGAACGGAAGTGTGTCTCGGTTGGAGGCGCCCATGTGTGGTGACTTGGAGGCGCGCCCAAGTTGAGCTAACAACACGATCGTGTGACAAGGTGAACAAAGCGTTGGTGAGTCGTGCGGCGACCGTGTGGAGGTGTCGACGAACTAGGCAACTGAGTTTTGCCTTGGATTGTAAATTTGGCTAAGTATGAAACTTGGGGTTTCCAAGTATACTTGTAAAGCTTTGTAAACTATTGTATAATATATTGATTCGGGCAGACTCATATTGCAGGGAGTTGCCCCTCCCTTTATACTATTGTGCATTTCTATTGTATAATGTTGTTTATGTGATTGTTATGGGCTTTCACTTGTATAAAGGAACACAATAATAATACTTGGTTGTGAAACACAAACTAAGTAGGAGTAAGTGGTTAGGCGTAGTCCACGAAAATAAGTATTGGTGAAAAGAAAGTGTTCGGTGGTTCCGCACCTCGCTAAGAGCGGTTGAAAGACTACCGTCGGCTTGGGGGCGTGACAGTTGGTATCAGAGCTCGGTTGGAGCTGGCGTTAGAGCAGGGTTGCTCGTGACGAAGTGCAGGTGTGGGTACACTTGGAAGCTTGACAGCTGATGACAGTGGAAGCAGGTACTTGCAGGTGAAGGAAGTTGGTTTCACGTACAAGTGGAACAAGGGCTGGTTCATGGTTGCAGGGAACTTGGTGAAGCTGGTGAATGGTGAAACAGGTTTAGCAGAGGTGAAGCATCGTGCTTGGACCAAGCTTAACGGCAAGACATGGCAGGTTTGGAAGAATGCGAAGGGAAGCTCTTGCTTACCTTATACAGGTTGAAGCGGTTGAAAGAAGAGAATCCCCGAATTCGAAAGGAACTTGAAGTCTTGGAAAAGAATGTTGAAGACAAACTTCTTCAACTTGGTTGGACAATGGAGCAAGGTGAAGTTGTAGATTGTGCTATCAAGGAAGAGGAAGCCGTGATGACCGAGGATGTTGCAGATGTGACAATGATGGAGGATGAACTTGAGATTGATCAAGTTGGACCAGGATCGTGCAATTTGCAGACATGGATGGATGAGGATACTCATATGGAGGAACCTCATGATGATGATGTAAGTACTATTGATACTTGTGTTTCACTTGAGCATTTGGTAGATGAACCATATGCAGGGAAGAGAAAAGTCAGTTTGCTGATGTAGGGGAGCATCTTACCATGGATGTCTATGATGAGACCTTGTATGAAGAAGCAAGGATTGTTGACTGTTGCAGGACTTGTTGGGGTTGTTTGTGACCTTATGGTAGAAGGTACAAAGGCCCGTGACAAGGGAGGAACATGATGATCATTGTGGAGGATTGGGTCATGCTTTAGCCACATGCAGAATTGGCTAAGTGCCCGGCATGACTCATGGACAGGTTGAAGGGCACACACTTGGGGTACGATGATGCTTGGGTGGACTTCTCATGGCCGAGACCAAGAGCAACTCTTGGTGGAACCTTCAGTGGAGGAGCCATGATGGAAGGGACTCGTGATGTGATGATGATGATATGGTAGGGTGACCGAGTTCACTAGATCGAATATTAGGTTGGAGACATGGAGCTACTTAGTTGGACTACTTAGTTGGTCTACTTAGTTGGACTACATGGGAAACTTAGTCATGGACATTAGGTTGGAGACATGGAGCTTGGCAGCCTTATGCAGGGACATTATGCGGAAGCACTTGTAGAGATGTCACTTATGAGCATCCAATGAGGAGTGCCAAGGCAGGGATGTTGTGCAGGTAGATTTGCTGATGTGACATGGAGACTTATTACTTATGAGCCGATGGAGAGGTTGTGCACTCTTGTACAACAAGGCCATGGACTTGGATGGAGTTGTGAGCAGACTATGGAGCATTCCTACTACATGGAGAGCTGAGGCATCTTGCAGAGACCTTTGGGCCGAGACTTGTATGCTTGCTAGGATGTTGGTTGGGGATGACTTATGGAGCTCATGATGACATGAGATTTTTGTGACTTTTGGGGACTTCATATATGGTGGACTTGGGGACACTTTGGAGCAATGGAGTTACAACGATGATGATGCCTTGGTGGCAACACTTGGGCATGGGTTGAGTCGAGACTCAACCACTTTTGACACATGGAGGCTGATTGATCTATGATCATGGGTAGCACCTGGATAGATGAGACAGGTGTATACTTGTTTCTATGGTAGACTTGAGGGATGGCATGTTACAGATACGATGGAGGTTGCTTCATGGACCTGGATGTGGCACACCGAGAGTTGCAGATTGATGAGATGATCTCCACATATGGAGGAGATACACATATGGATGATGTTGGGATAAATGTGGCTGATTTCATGCAGCACATTGACACCAAACATCATGGACAGCATGTTGCAGATGAGATGAGGACTACTTCATGGACCTGAGCATGGCTTACACTTGCATGGAGATGGACTCTTGGTCAAGTTGATGATGTTACAGGATGTTCTGAGAAACAACTGATGGTGGCATGAGGATGTTCACTCTCATGGTTTGAGCATGATAGTTGGGTTGATCACCCGACTAGTTCAAACATGGGGTCCGGAAGTGTACAAAGATGTGTTAGCATTATGTTGGAGTATCATGGCAGCAGTTCACATGATGACACATGATGAGGTTGACATGAGATGTTGCAAGAAACATGTAGCTTGAGATGGGAGGATCATCCTTCCACGATGGGGAGCAGCATGTGGAGATTGTGACAGGGTAATTGATGGTCATGGATTAAGATGACTTCTGATGTATGACATACAGATGGGGTGTATACCTTGGTATGGTGATCTTGGTGACAGATGGTTGCCGAGACGAGACATGATGGAGACAGTGTTTCTACATATGTTGTAGAGATGTTTGCAGTATGTGGAGGAGTTGACATCATGGATATTGACGATCTTGGTGGATGGCTACCAGGATGATATGTTGTCGAGGACCACAATGACTTCAGGTGGAGGAGGATGTAAGGACCTGCTGTCCTAGGCACGTCCGCCCGAAGTGCGACCATGGGTGAGCGCGCGTTTTAGACGAAGTGCGAACGTTCGGCTGAAGTGCGAAGCTGCAGTTGGAGTATTATGCGAGTTCTCTTGGAGGTGCAACAATATAATGCGCATATATGGAGGAGAGAGTGAGTATATATACGCATGGAGTGTGGGACAAAACACATGGAGCCGACCCTTGCTTGGATGAAAGGTCGACGGTGCATTCATGGTGAAGTAGGGGCTCGTTTGGCATGGAGGACGAGTCGGCTGGGCAAGCCAACACGCCCTGCCATGGGTATAAGTTGCAGATGCGTTAAGGCATTTGGATCATCATTCGATCACTCATACATCTTCGCTAAAGGGAGTCGAGCACAGATCTAAGTGCACAAATTCAAGGAGGCAAGGCGGAGTTTACACATGCGCCCATTCTTGGGTTAGTCGCACGGAAGAAGGCGTTGAGCTTGGTTGTGGGTGAAAGTGCGCCCGGTGGTTGGGTGAGGTGTGCACGGTGGATGTGTGGCGCCCGGTTTGTGCGAAGGCTTAGCGTGGGTGTCTTGGCGACTTGGGTGAGTGCCCACCCATCATGCAAGTGTGCACGAAGACTTGTTGGTGTGCTGGGTTGTGAACGGAAGTGTGTCTCAGTTGGAGGCGCCCGTGTGTGGTGACTTGGAGGTGCGCCCAAGTTGGGCAAACAACACGATCATGGGACAAGGTGAACAAAGCATTAGTGAGTCGTGCGGCGACCGTGCGGAGGTGTCGATGAACTAGGCAACCGAGTTTTTCCTTGGATTGTAAATTTGGCTAAGTATGAAACTTGGGGTTTCCAAGTATACTTGTAAAGCTTTGTAAACTGTTGTATAATATATTGATTCGGGGAGACTCATATTACAGAGAGTTGCCCCTCCCTTTATACTATTGTGCATTTCTATTGTATAATGTTGTTTATGTGAATGTTATGGGCTTTCACTTGTATAAAGGAACACATTAATAATACTTGGTTGCGAAACACAAACTAAGTAGGAGTAAGTGGTTAGGCGTAGTCCACGAACATAAGTATTGGTAAAAAGAAAGTGTTTGGTGGTGCCGCACCTCGCTAAGAGTAGTTGAAAGACTACCGCTGGCTTGGGGGCGTGACAGCTAGCTTGCCGCAATGGTTGGGTTTCATTTGATTTAGAACACATGTATACATTTTGGAAAGCCTCTTGAAATATAAATTTTATATTAATGTTACATAGGTTATTAATACGTGTATGAGTCGTATTGGTAGGAAGTAATGGAAGAGGTTTGACAGACTATTCAGCATATGTTTGTTGATCAGAAGATGAGCTATGTAGTGTTGTGTTTACTGTTACTATTTACTTATTTTAATTCATTATAGAATCGAATTCATTGAACTTTGAACAGTGTAAGCATACAATTGAATAAGCACTGATTTAGATCAGGCGTAGTGGTTATAACCATAGAGACGATTTTAATCGTGAGTATACATATTAAATCACAAGATTATACATATTATAATGATTAGTAAACATTGAAATAAAAGTTTAAAGTGGGGACATGTTTTATTGTTGGTAAGTGAGAATATGGATTTAATTTTAATTTCAATTTAAAAGAAAATTTTATGACAATTATTTATATCATATAGATTAATTTAAAATAAATAAATATATATTTATATAAATAAATATATATATTTTTAACCATAATTTAAGTAATTTTTAAATTCAAATTAAAAATATAATAATGGTTTTACATATTTTTTTAATCATAATTTAAGTAATTTTTAAATTCAAATTTAAAAAAATAATAATGGTTTTACATTTCGTTTGAATTTTTAATACTTACTTAATATATAATTGACCTATTAATATTTAATATTAAGTTGACGCTTAATGACATATATAAATCATATTTTTTAATATAATTGTGCTAGTAATATTTTATTTCTCTAAAAATTGATTTTTTTATAAATAATAAATCTAAAATTAGGTAAAACTAGTATTATGTACCTGAAAGCTCAAATTGTGACTCTGCCTTATTAACCTTGTATGATACATTTCATATATAACGGTTGCTCATGTTTGTAGAATTTTGAATTTTTGGTTATTTCAGTGATATGTTTTTCTTAAAATTTGATGGTCTCTATTACTGACGAAGTCATCCTTTGTATTTAAATCCCAATTTATGGTTGATTTAAATCCTAATTTATGGCAATATAGTGACGAGGAAGGTCCTATTTGAGATAGACTATCATCATCCTTTGCATTTAAATCCCAATTTATGGTGGATTTAAATCCCAATTTGAGGAAGGTCCTATTTGGGACAGACTATTTAGTTTTAAGGTGATCTATTTAGTTTTGCATTAACTTATTGTTGCGTTTTTTTGGTTGTTTTTTAAGAATGTTTTTGGTTATGTTTTTGGTTTTTTTTAGTATTTTGTATTTTTATTTAGAGTGTTTTTTCTTTTTTCTCTATCAATTGTTTAATGTTATTATGTTATTGTGTAATGTTATGTGTTTATGTTTTTTTTTTTTTTGTAAGGAAATATTAGTGTGTTATTTAATTGTGAGTGGTGTTTTAGACTGTATTTTTAAGTTAAGAATGCAATTATGAGTATTTAAAGGCATTGTTCATTAATCTTATCTTAATAGTGTTTTTTTCATTGAACATATTTATAGAATTTTGATAGTTACTTGGTTAGTAGTGAATGCTTTTATCTATAGAATCTTGGTAGTGACTTGGTTTAGTAGTGAGTGAATGTTTTTATCTATAGAATCTTGGTAGTGACTTGGTTTAGTAGTGAATGTTTAATCATTAAATTGAGTTGTCCATTGTTCCAAGATTTGGAGATTTTTTCATTTTATTGGTGTTCTAGTGGAGTTTGGGCTTTTGGCTTAAGTGCCAAAGTGGTTGGTAACGATTGTGGTCATAGGTATCATGCTTGTTGTGGTGGGTTTTAGATTGATATTTATATTAAGATTTTATTTTATTTTTATTGTAGATCTAATTCTCTTGGGGTTTGATAATGGGGAAATATATTGTTCCTACTAAAATTTCATTATATTATTATTATTGATCTTTTTAAATTGATAAAAATTATTATGATGATAATCCCCATAAATATATTAATAAAAATTAATTTTTAATTATAGTTTAATGTTTTTTATATTCCATAAAATTTGAACATTTAATTTTATTAAACTAAACTTATTCTTAAAAATATTTTTAAAACTTACGAGTTTGAAAAATATAAAAAAAATATATTTCAATATTGGTAAAAGTCATCTACATAATTTAAAAATTTGACGTGACGAATATAGTATAATAATTAAATATAATAATATAAGAATTCGTAAAGTAATGTGTGACATTTATATATATATATATAAAAGAAGTGGTAGTTATTAATATAATAATTTATATGAGAAGTTATTTTAATTTTATTTCTAAATTATTTTAAAAATTTTGAATTAATGTTAACATTTTTAGTTGGTTAATATAAAATTTGGATTAAAGAATTTCGATTTTTAATAATTGAATAGAAAAAATTAGATATAAAGAAAATATTTTTCTTTTAACACATAATCTAATAAATAATATAAAAAATATAAGAACAAGTCTTCAGTTTCAAATAAAAAATAACATATTTAATTTAAATAGTATTTATTGAATAATATCAAAAATATAAGAACAAGTTTTCCAGTTTCAAACAAACAAAAAATAACATATTTAATTTAAATATTATTTATTTCACTGGTGTTAAGCTGATTGGAATGAAATCGATTAGATTTCATATAATTCTATAAAAGCCTCTATATAAATTTTATATTAATGTTACATATATTATTAATATATAAGTTGTATCGGCAGAGGTTTGATGGGCTATTCAGCAGGAGCGTGTTGATCAGAAGATGAGTTATTCTGTGCAGTGCTGAGGAAGCGTATAAACGATATATAACGGACAATGAAAAAGCCAAGGTTTACTATTACTGTTTACTTAGTTTATACATGTATCATTACCTTTCTTGATATTACATATATTATTTAGTGTTTATTTTTAATTCATTATTGAATCAAATTCAAGTTTATACATGTCTCATTCCCTTTCTTATAATATATTATTTAGTGTTTATTTTTAATTCATTATTGAGTCAAATTCATTGAATTTTGAACAGTGTAAACACACAATTCAATAAGCATGGCTTTAGATCAGGCATAACGGTTATAACCATAGACACAATTTCGATCACGAGTAAATATATTCTATAGGGCTTTTATATATATATAATTTGTAAATGAGAGTTTGTATTTAATTTAAATTTTAATTAAAAAAATATGATAATTATTTATATCACATGGATTAATATAAAATAAATAAATATATTTACTCGGAATTAATATATATTATAATTTAAGCGAGTTTTAAGTTCGAATTAAAAATAATAATAATGGTCTAGTGGTTATATTTCACTTGAATTTTTAATACTTACTTAATATATAATTAACATATTAATTGTTGATATTGATGTCAACATGGTCATGATGCTAGTTGAGTTGACAATGGGATGATTATGTTGGCATTGATCTCAACAATATGATGTCACTCATGTCGGTTTGTGTTGGCATTGATGTTAATCACATGATGGCATTGATGGACTTGAAGGTAGCATATTGGTCTTGGAGGAGCTGACATTTGCATTGGTGTACATGTCATGATGGTTTGTTGAATTTGCTACAGGTAGAGGATGTTGCTACAGGTTGATCATACATATCTACGTGTGATGGTGATGGTTCATGGCATACTAGTTGAGTTATCAACTAGGTCCTCATTAGGCCTTCATGGCTGTGCCTATCAAAATGACTTGTTGTAGTGATGTGATGGTTTGATGATGGTGCCACAGGGGTTTGCAGGTATGCTCATATGTGTTGCAGCTTGTTCATAGGTTTGATGGAGAGTGGAGGACTTCTTGGCACACTTGCCAACCTTGTTTGTTGGCCCTTGTAGGTCAACTTGGCAGTGACACTTGGGAGGCATGTTTGATCTACTTGCAGATGTGTCAGACACGATGTCAGAGTTTTGGAGGCTAGTACAAATGTTGGAGAAGAGGATGTAATAGGTGGAAAAGTTTCTAAGTTGAAGGCGTAATGTTTTCCCTCAGTTTTAGCCACATGATAAGCCTATGGGAATGGTTGGAAGGCTCCAGTTGCTGGAAGAGCAACCTATGGGAGTGGTTATAGGTTCCAGTCACACATATTTAGTGTCATCAATGCAATTGAGGAATTTGATGAGATTTTCTTTGCATTCCTCATGCTGTTCGAAGGACATTACCTTGGAAATCCTAGAGGCTTCTAAAATTGTTTGAAAAAGTCAAAAATTGTTTGAAAAGGTCCTCTCATGATGTGAATGCATTTAGTGCACTAGTAGTGACCTTAGTGGATTGATTTGGTCCAATTTGTGCACCTTTGATCCTAGCCCCAAGCTCAATTTCACACTACATGTTTTATATACTTTATCTTGTAGCTATGTGGTGGTTGATTATGAGATGAGGATATATGTATGAGCGTGAGAAGGTATCGTAGAAGGAGATTATGCTTTATACCTCGAGTAGAGTATATATGCTTCAGTCTGAGTGTTATTGATTGAATAGTGAGCAGATCTAAAGCATGCTGCATAATGGATTAGAATTGAAGCTGCTAGAGTAGAGATTATTTGGAGAATTTTGTATGTTGTTGGGAAGTATTTATGTTGATGATTCTCACACTTGTTTTATGCAGGAGTTTTTGATGCATTTGGCACATAGCCATAGTGTTTCTTATTACTGATTGTATTATGCAACATTATTTTTTTGTGAGAGTTTGATTGTATTCAGATTTATTGTGGCCACAATTTTCTATTGGAGAGCACATGTTTTGTAGAGTTTGTTTTCATTTTGATTTGATGATGAGATATTGATGTTAAGTGTACGCATGCAAAATTTATTTCTTCTTGAGCCTAGTGTCTTGGGATCCAGCTTGAAAATAGTTGAAAGGAGGTCCACATAGTGGTGAGGAGCAGTGACTCCATGGAGGTGGAGTAGTGATATCGAAGCTTCAGCGAAAGGAACAACTTTCTCATCCAATGGTAGTTTGATAGTCGAATCAAATTTGGGCGAGGGTCGATTGATCGTGTTGGATTTTAGTGGATGGTAGTCCATAGATCTGTAGAGAACAAAGTTTTTTGAGTTGGTGACTATTATCGAGTCTCCTAGCCGATTGATGTTGGAATTTTTTATATGAGTTCGAGTCTCCATGTCGATGGGAGTTAGAAACTCATCTTATTAAACCTTTAGAGTGCAAAAAGGTACTTACTCTTTAATTAAGGGGATAAAGATTAAGTGAAATTGATTATTCTGAAGAGGATAAAGGGTGTTATATTAATAATACCTAAATCAAAAAAGTGTTGAATGATTAACTAAAATATCGTGAAAAGGTCGTGGAGGCGGCGTAGTGGTAAAGTCTGCCTCGTCATGACGGATCGGTCTTGTGTTCGATCCCAAGCAAGGTCGTAGCTCGTCGTGCAAGTAATAATCGAACCAGGCCAAGCCCACTACCTTTTATACAGTGATATGGGGTTTAACGGTGAGTTTTGCTGGGTGAATCCCACGAGATGAGGGTTCAAATCTCATTGAGTATATATTTGACTTGTTGTGTCTTGGCTAGAAGAGTAGGCGACCCCATAGTGGACGTCTTGGCTCTTGTTGAGGCATAAGTTACCTGCTATTGTGCGGCTTGCAGGTTGTTGCACATAGCCTAGGTTTATAGTGGTAGCCAGTTAGATTTGATCCTGGGTTTTTTCAGGATAACTCTCACCAGTTACTGATTATCCTAGATTCAAAAAAAAAAAACTAAAATATCGTGAAGTTTGAAGAGGTAAAATGGAGACTAATAATGGAACAATTTTCTGAAGGGATGTTACTATCTCTATTGCTCCAAATCAAGATGACAATCATGTTAGTACTAGATGCGCTAACTAATTAGTGCCTCTTAAGTCAAATTTAATATAAAGGAAAGATAAGGATGAAAAACAATATGACATAAACAATTTACAACTAAGTATTGAGAACTATACTTTTGTCTGACATTAAATCTTTATTTTGTTTGATGATATTGACATTATTTCAGGTTTTCCTTGGATGGAATCATGGGGTACGAAGAATATTTTTTTGACATTTTTCTACAAAAAGAAAAAATAACACTACAAGATGTTACATTGCACCCAAATTTAGTAGACATAAAAGATATTTTAAAAGTAATTATTTATGAAAACCAAAAACCAATCGAAAATATTCAAAAAGAAGTTGACAAAAGTATAGTAGACAAAAATGAATAAATGAAAAATTACTTATGCAAATTAAGAAGCTTAATAAGGATAAGAAGTGAGTGGAAAACAAAGTACAACAATTTATCGAAAAGAACATATCATCAAAATCTTTAGATGTAGAAGCCCAAGTTGAAGAAGAGAGAACAAATATAGATTTTGTTAACCTCTCTGCTAAGTCAAATCTGAATCCAATTGAAGTAAAGACATAATTGCATGTTATAGTTGAAATGATAAAAATTCCAATATAAGATCCAATAATCAAATCAATGACACCAACACGCATAAAATATCATATGCCAAAAATAAGTAGAGAAAATGCTACAAATACATTAAAAAAATGAAGACACAAGAACTACTTATCAATGCCGAAATCATATGAAAACATCTAGTGAGTCAACGAATCCATGTCAATTAGGAAAAAAACAAAAATTTTATGTTCCAAAGGATACTGATAGTAACACAATTAAGTCTTATGATAAGAATTCACATTTGGAAGACTATAAGTGCAAAGTTCTGCAAAATATTGATTTGGGATGATTAGATCATGCTACAATTCAACAATTCTACTCAGTGCTCAGAAGTTTATATCATTTAGTATCATCAACCATGAAAATATTAAGACCATGCAAAGATATTGCAAGTGAAAGTACAGATATAAAAACCTTTTCTTCAATATACTTTGAGGACAAGGCATTTCTAAAGGGGAAAACAATGTTATAAACATAAATATGTATAAATTAAATATAAATAATAATGATATAATAATAAATGCATTATAATTAACAATTATGATAGGACATATCCCAAGTAACATGACCCTTTATGAATGGACACTCTCGCTTAGGTATATATATGAGACCCTAATTGTACTCTCATAATCATAGTTTTCTACAATCAATTACTTGTATTTAAAAAATGCAACAAGAAAGTCTCAATTTGTTTTTGCCTTGATCAAATTGAGGAAATTCAAAATTCCACATCAGCAGACAACTTGGAGGAGTTAACTGAGGTGACATGGCTCTTGTCACTTAGTTAAGAAAACTCAATTCAAGTTAATGAGTAGAATTTCAGTTTGCATGTGTTGACTCCTATTTTATAATAATCTAGCTTAGTTAATTCAAGTTAGGGGCATGGAGTTTAGTTTTATCTAGTGATTCCTAAAGTCTATGAGCATAGGTTGAGTTAATTTCAGTTACAATAGGTTAAACTAGTTCTAACTGTTAATAGAACTAGTTAGTGGTCAGTTAAGTAATGGGACATTAGTCTAACTCAGATATCATCTATTTAATTGATCAATCAACTAATAATTAGCTCATGCATGCAAATAATACGAGTTTCCCAGTTGTGGTGGAGTTTCCAGCGTAGTTAACCAGTGGTTGTAAACTAGTTGAGTGTACAGGTGTTGCATGAGGTCAGGTGATCAACCCTAAGGAATTGCGCAAGTATTTTGGATGAAATTCCTAATTAATATTCATGCAAGAGAAATAGATACTATGTATTTGAGTTGTTGAAAAGAATACATGAAACCCGACATACAAGAAGATAAAGAAGCCATGAAAAATTAGCTATTGGGCAAATTTCGTGGAAGGTATGTATGCTTTAATAACTATTGTATTAGTTTCTTGGAAGGGAATTTGTGAACTTTCGAAAAACATATGTGTATTTACATACACAAAAGATTAGTTGATTGTGGTAAATATCTTTATGCACAGGAAACTATAGCTATTGTAAAAGAGGAATAGGAATCTTTATGCATCAAAACAATAGTTATTTTATTAATTTTCTTTGGAAAAATGAGTATGTACTTGTTTACATAAAAAGAACATCTAATTGTGGTAGGATTCTAAAGTAAGAAATATGCTTTGCATGCATGAAAATAATAGTTGATTGAGATATATTTCTTGGAAATATTATGAATTTGCATGCAAGATTATAAAGTTTCCTTTTGAGATAAGATTATGTATTTGCATGCAAGAATACAACTATTGTGAGAATTTTTTGTATTTGCATGAAAAGCCATTGCTCATGTGCTAAGTTTCCTTTAAATGAATAAGGAAAGTTTGAATGGTTTTCTTTGGAAAAGAATGTGGATCTATACGAGGGGAACAATAGTTAATGTGACATGCTTGATAGTTATATCTTCTATTCATATGTGTATAGTGTTTTTAAAGAAAGCACCTCATGATATTTTTTTATGTTTTATGTATGCACATGCATAGATGTTGAAGCATCGGTAATAAAGATTGATTATTGGTCGATTAATACTTTATATAATTATGATGATAAATTTTTCTCATGACAACAATGGCAGGGAAAGATGGTGACTTATGCAAAGGATAGATTATGTCTAACTTTGTGACAGGAAATTAACCAGTGGTCTATGTAGATTGAAGGAATGTGAGCTACAGGAGAATCCACTAATTGAAAGAAACAGAACCCAAATATATAATGTTCGAGTATTTGTGGGTAAATGATATCATGATTGTTGTAATAGATTCTAACTGGTTATGTTGTCTTTAAGATGATATTTATTTGTATTATTTTATGTGAATGGTTAAGGGATGGGCTCCCTTACAAACCATTTAGTCAGGGTTGAACACTCTCACAAGCGTTTAATAATAAAATTAAATATTTGTTGGTTTTCACCCTATAGGGTTTCTAGAGTATATTGGTGTCTAATGATGTGGTTGTTTGCTGTGTCATTTTTATGATGTTGATTATTTGCATGATGTGATGTTTATATTATCAAGAATGTGATTAATTAACTGAGTTAAAAGAATCATGGAATTGATGCAAAGTTACATCAATAAGTTTAAGTTAAAATGCTACAACAGTGGAATTTAATGGTCGTCTAACTTACTATTCTTTTACTAAATATTAATCTATGTAATGATGATGGTTTATCTAATAGCCATTAAAGGAATATGGAAAGTAATTTAGAAAGTTACATGTTGAAAAATGTTGTAAAAAAATTCTAACTCCATGCATTTTCATGCAAGGTTACCTAGGGATGTTATAGAAGGCTTACTTAATCAGCTAGGATGGGTTTTTTCCAAGGGACTAATAAAACTTAATTCGTTGATTTTTCCCAAAGTTTGGGTTTTTTAAAATATACTCAAATTATAGGAAATTTCAGCCTAAAAGTGGCCATGAAATTTTCATATAATTTCCATGTCATAATATGTAAACCAATCAAACTCCTTTAAATTTAAAAAAAAATACGTCTTAAATAATTTTAAATTATTAATTTAGTATCCTTGAAATATTTTATGGTTAATTTAGGTATCAGTTAAATATTTTATTATTAATTTGGGTATTCGTCAAATATTTTATTATTATTATTTACGTACCTTACCCATATGAATTAGAACATCAAAAAAGTTATTAATGCAATGTAAATCTTGATATTAGTGAAAAAATATAGATTAAAATTGTGGGTCCATTTGACATTAATAATCATATCCCAAAAAAACACCAAAAAATATTTAAATATAGAATAGCTAAATAGTTAAATATAAAATAGTTGAAAAAAACACCCAAAAAAATAGTTAAATATAAAACAGCTAAATATAGTTAAATATAAAATAGTTAAATAGTTAAATATAGTTAAATGTAAAATAGTTAATTATAAACTAGTTAAAAAAAAGTGTAGTCTACATAGACCACATTTTTTCCCGTGAAAAGTTATCTTTTCTGACATATTTTTTGTTAAATTTGGATTTGTGGAATTTCGGGCGCCCTAGTGTTTTTAATGATGTTGAATCCATTTCTAGTGTTGAAATTGTGATTGAAACACTAAAAAAATTAAGATTTTGCAATCCAAAAATTACTAGATTCTAGCCAAAAGATACATCATGTGTGAAATTGTGGCCTCAATAGAAAACAAAGTTAAAAAATACCAAAACAATTGTTAAATATAAAATATAAATATAGATAGTTAAATTTAAATATATTTTAATAAAAGTGTCATATATTGAGAAATTTGGATAAAAATAAAAAATTAGAAATGGTATATTAAAAAAAATTATTAAATATTGTGCTAATAAATATTGTGGACAGTAACATTAAAACATTACTTACATAGCATTTTTAATTAATTTCTTGATTTTTGCTAGGTTGAAATTTCCTCAAAAGTAAAAAAAAACAAAAAACAAAAAAACAAAACTACTTTTCAATTAATAATAATAAATTAAGTACATACTTTTAAAAAATTGTGTTAAATAATATATCACATTTCCAATGAAATTTATGTTAAATTAGTAAATAGATCAGTGAATCTTAAAATACTACCTTAACATTCACAAAGATTTCTATAAACTACATCTTAAGATTCATAATACCCAAACTCAAAATTCAAACATCTCATGCATCATTGTATAAGAAATTTGTATAGGTTTAAAAATGCTTCCAAGTATTTTATTTGTTACAATAAATAAAATAAAATGCCATTGTAGAATGTTTTACATGGAACTAATATGATAATTAACAAAATATATCTTTTTGTAGTGTGTGTCTTGTTTATACAAATCTGAATCTATGAGTGAATTATTCAATTAGTCTAGACACATATATTTTTGAGTCTTCAAAAGGAAGGAGTAATGTCATGATTCTACTTTTTTCTAACCATTATTCAAATTGATTGTCACAATAGCAGTAGAAAAATCCAAACTCACATCAGCCACAAGCTTTCCAAAACAAGCATATGGAGAGATTTCATTTCATAACTCTCAAAAGGAAACGTAGATGCTCCAAACATTTGGATATCTTTCTCTATTGTATCCAATATTGAAGACAACTAATAGTAAACACATGAAGTTTAAAAAAAATGCAAATAACTAACAAATGATAGTAGAGAATGAACAATGAAATACTAGATAAAAATGCTCAAATCAAGTGCAAAGGTAATTCAAATAATATTTTTGAAGAAGAAAATTGTTGTAAAATTATAGTTTAAGCACAAAGGGCCTTACAAAGTATTTATAAAATTTAGGATAACAACGACTAGGTTCTTGGGTATGTTGTGGATAATAGAAGAGATATACCAACATAATTCAAATCAACGATATCAAGAAAGGTCGAATTCAAATAATAACTTGATGAAATAGACATAGCACAAATATGTTCACTATTTCAATGAAGAATAAACACTTTAATCAAAACTTGAGAGAAAAACATGAAATGTAACTTTACATTTCTTCTAGCACATGTCCAAATCTTGTGTGACCACTTATCTTCCATCACATTAAAGAAAGCTAGTATGGTACATTAACACTCTTCTAAAGTAAACAAGAGAAGCTGCGAGGCAGAAAGTCCCTACATTGAGTGGGGTAGTTATGGACTTGGAGCGAGTAGTTTAATGCCCAGTGAGACATCAAGCTTGTGTTTGAGATAGATACCTGAAAACTAACCTACATGTTTTCAACAGATCCATTGTAAATTGAAATTGACTGCAGGTGAATGTTTCAGCAAATGTGTTTGTTGTAAGTCGAATTGCTGGATACAAAGAAAAGAAGAAAACCAATATATTCGAATAAATATATTTACTGTATGATTGTAATTTTTATACCCTAATAGTATTATTAGACTGCTTAGTATAATCATGGTGAAGCCTGACTATGCTTGTGAGAGTAAAAACTATGCTTGGATCACCCAGACCATTTATTGTGCAATACCCAGACCATTTATTGTGTAAAAACTATGATTGGGAAAGCATACAGACAGAAGGAAAAGTATAAACAATTGAATGAGCACATTTTCTGCAAAAAATTGAAACATCGGCATCAGAGCCTCAGAGAACCTGCAATGAATCTTCAAAACTTTTATTACCAATCTTTGCCTGCATGTGTATGAGCATAAAGAATGAGACCTTACTGATAATGGATCATAGTAAATCAGTGACAAGGGCACCAACAGAAAGTGTCATATCATTTCAGTGTACATGCTTGAATGTGCTATTAACTCACGGGCCATCTTGGTGATTTCGGGATAAAGAAGAGTCCAAGCACCAAAAGGGCACAAGGAATTATGCCTGCCCAGCTAAAGATGTCATTATATGGCTATTATTTGGAAAATGATAAAGGATCTCCATAAACTATCCCCAAGAAAAATGAATTCAAGGTATACCTATAATTGCAAGAGGCCTCCAGGAAACGAATAGCCCAAACAAGTATGCCAGCATAATACCAACTGCCACTGAGAGCTGTTAAAAAAATCAATAGTTATTATCAAACATATTATTCGTATGGATTTTCAGTAAATCACCATTAGTGATTCTGAATATTTAAATTTATGCACAATCATATTTACTCTAGCACTTCAGAAGACAGTAACAAGACTAAATGTTACTAAAATTACTAATATAGCAAAATCTCACCTGATTTACTGCCCTAAGACCTCCTCGAAGGTGCCTTGGTGCTATCTCAGATATGTATACAGGTACTACTAGCCCTTTCCCAACCTTGTGAGAAAGGTCTTACTTACAGCAAATCAAATGACCCCAACTCTAAACCCTGTTTGCAAAGAAAATGACAAGCCACCCAATAATATTTGGAATGGCGGCCACTAATAATGCCTGCATACAAACATAGAATATTAAAGGTACTTACGCCTTTCCGTCCAATATAATCAGCAACCTGTCCACTGACTATTGCACCCACCATGGCTCCTATGTTTGATAAGGATCCAAATAAAGAGAACTGACACAGAATTCAACATGTTTTAGGTCACAATGGGCTTTTCTGTAGCCCCGTTGGGAAAGATCAGCCACTATAACTCAGTAGGAAACAATTGAAATATTTTTTGGGAGCATTAAAAGCTTATGGACTGATTGTGTTGGACAATAGTAAATACACCTAAATAGATATTAAATAGGTCCATCAATTTCTGAGGAGATGTATGATTGTCTGTGTATTTTTCATAAAAGTCTAACTAAAAGGCATGCCCTTAAAAATCTTCTAACAGTGAAAGCGTACCTGAGACAAGGTTAAACCAAGATCATCAATAGGCCGTAAGGCAACAATAGATGTACAAAGTATTGCAACAAGAGAATTCCATTGAAGGGCTTGAAAATATGCACCTTTAGCCCCTTTACCACTAAGACGACTAGATTTTGATCTGTTACGCCAGCTACTTCTTTTTTCTAAAAGAGGCTTCTTTACATCTCTACTGTCAGCCCTGTTTCCCATCTCCAAATCATATTTGTATGCCATCTGGTCCTTGAGGGTAAAAGTCCCAGAGACCAAATTTCTTGCAAATTTAATGCTACTTTACTAAACTCCTGCACAATTCAGCGCATGAAAACCTTTAACAATAGCACATGATGATAGGCATCAATGCTAGTAAAGAAAAGGGCTTTGTTGTGTTTGATCACCCTGCAACATGATCGCGAAGATAGTCACCATAAAATATGGAACATAATAGAGACTTCACATAAAAGCTACTTTAATTAAATAATAAATGCTTACAAATACAATTTAAAAAAGAAATGACCATCCAGATATCTTAAAGGCCAAAAAACATTCAGTTGAAATAAAGAAATGTCATACAGGGTCTATGTGAATACTATGGTGAACATTGTCATAAATTGTCTTTGTGTGTCGCCTGCTGGGGAAAACAGGTTCTGCAGCCTGCCGAGACATAGTAAAGTGCTCCTCACAATGCGTCCCGGTCCATTTCCCGAAAAACAGAAATGAAGTTGAGCCTTAACTCCTATAAAAATGCCAAGGAAACTTCAAATCTCGGCCATTATAAATAACCGGGCTTTCTTCCCCTCAGTCTGTAATTGCTGCGAAAATATTCAAATTCTCTACAAAGGAAGGACAAATTTAAGTTTAAAAGGTTTATTAGAACGTGAATTTATCTATCAGTGCATGCAATTGAGTGAAATTCAGTCTTCAAAAGGTTTAAAACATAAAGAATTTCGAGCAGAGAAATTGCAGTCGCAAGAATTTTGAGAAGCATCATCTTTTGAAAATGTTCTCTGGTGAATTTTCATGTGAATTCTTTGGGAAAGAAAATATCGTTGCCGTTACATTTGTGACAGAAAGCAGAATTCAACAGCTCACCAGTTTTCAATCATGGCTGTTCGAAGTCCATACCCCACTGAGCATGAAGACCACCAGAAGCAAGGCCATGCCCGAAGAAGAAGCCATAAGCAAGCCCCATGAAGATTGAACCAAGCCCTTAGATATGAGAATGTTAAAAAACAAAAATAATAAAGTGAATTAAATTAAATTAAAAAGAGACATTGCCACGCCAAGAGCATGCTTCCCAGGTGTCGAAGGTATGGAGATCTTTGGCCTTCACGACCCGAACATACAAATACTGCATATGCTCTACTAGATCATAAGTGTTGCCTGTCTTATCTCGAATCGTGGTTCCTACACCACCACCACCAAGCTGAGGATAAGTTTGCTTCAGTGCAAACTCCATTGGCGGACCGTGCCCGGGTCCAGGAACAAAACCCATACCAGGACTATGACTACTCATATGCATCACTGCAGGCCTCACTTCCAATTTCTTCTCCTGCACAGACTTCGCCGGTGTCTGAGCCTAGATGGGTTGTTGTTGCTGTTGCTGTTACCATTGCCATTTCCAGCGCCACCACCACTACCTCCATCTTTTTCATTGACAGTATAAACTATCAGCCCAATGTCCCCCTTTATGAGCGAGAACAAACTCCTTTTCTCCAGTGGGAACCTCTGCAAACTCTCCTCCCTCGCTAACTCAATGCCTGACAGAAACCCCCTACGCATATGACCAGTAATCCCTTTGAGATGCAGATTCTGAAACTGATAGATGTGGTTCAAGTTAGCCATTCATTCCAAATGCCTTCCTTCCCTTCCTGGTTGTTCAGATGATGAGTGGGCAGCCATTAATGGAAGCCTGAGGAGATAAGAAGCAGATGTGAAGCAAATGCGGGTTCTTGTCCGTAGAAGTGGTTCCAGGTTGAAGGCAGAAGGTGAAAGGCTCCCGGGTAAAGGCTTATTCCTTCCTTCTCCTTCTGTGGTGGGCTTTCCTTTGCTGTTGATGACTGAAGGTGGAATTGATAGGTTACAGGGTTATGGCAAAAGGTGAAATGCTAAAGAGGCCCAACGTAACTACAAGAGTTTCAGAGCCAACCCTGTACTAGTCAAAGTTGTAGAGCTTTAGAAGGATGACACAATTAGATGAACCCTTATTCCAGGGCTGCAGGCTGGATAATACAACAATACTATAAAAGCATTCAGCAGTTGAGTAGGGTCAATCAAAGAGCATTGGCGATGGGTAGAAGCAGGAGGTAACTTCTGTATTTTGTCTTCATGATTCATTTCCATTTCTTCATGAATCATTCCCCCTATATGGCGAGTTTCCAGTGCTGCCAGTGCTGCAATAAGATTTGTTACATGGCAAGTGTTTTGTTACATAGGAGGTGTTTGTGCCCAGTTCGACGTGAACATTATTCATCCATTCAATGGACACCTGGTTACATGCAAACATAAGAGATGGCACCTAGAAGTTGTGGCAGGCGTACAAGCGGTGATAAGTAGTGGTGGCAGGCATACCCTGGTGTACAAGCAGGGCTGATGGTTCCTCTATTATACCATGCAGTCCATGGAAATCCAAAATAGCGGAGCTAACATTTAGTGTTGTCAACTAATGCCAGCATTAGATTAGGTAGTATTTTTATGAGTTTCAAAATATCAAGCAAACACAAAATTATAACTTATGCTTTAGCTTCGGATTAGCTTCAGTCCTCAGGAAGAGGCCAAATAACATGATTTATCAATATGTGTCTACAAACTTGGTTTAATAACATGATTTATCAATATGTGTCTACAAACTTGGTTTATAGTTGATAAGCGAGGAGTAAAAGCAGCACTAATAATGCTAAAGTGCTCATTTCCGATTACTATAGTCCATGCCAGGACAGCAGGGACTAATAAGAACCCTCACACTAAAAAAAATGCTAAAGAACCTTCTTCCATTTACATTTAAATATAACAGAAAAATATAACAGAAAAGCTTTTGTGTTACGTATCCAAAAAGTATAGAATCAATTAGTGTGAAAAATATACCCTTTCATTTTTAAGTCATTCCTTTTTTTTCACAATCATCATTAAAATTCCAAAATTGTTCCTTCTTTTCACCATCATCATTAAAATTCCAAAGTCATTTACTTTTCTCACCATCGTCATTAAAATTCCACATCGTATAATGCATTTAGTATGCACGATAATAAGATGTTGACTCCCAAAAGTTTAGAGGCCTAAAGCTTCAAAACACGAAGGCAAATTGCAATGTAAACAAAGTTAAAGAAATTTTTAATAAGCATCTTGCACTTTTTTGAAAATGGATAATAATGAAAGTGAACGTTTTTTTGGACGCCCATTTTTTAATGGCACTTAGGACATATGATAAGAGTTTTTTTACTAATTGTTTTGGGTCAATTTTAATCCCGCACAAAATCATGATAACCAAAGTTCTATAAAGATCATATCACCCATTCACAAACTTGTATTAAGAATGGGTTAGGTGTGAGAGCAAAGTAAATGAATAAAGAGATAGTGTCTACTCAAAGAACCACATTTAAAGGAACATATGAGTTTCCATACTAGGAGAGTGACCATGAGTATGATCATAGCCATTAGATCTCAAATATCTACCCTCTAAACATAGGTAAGGAAAGAGTTTTGAAATGATCCAGTCACACATAAACCAAAAACTTAAACAAGGGGAGCTGCGACGCAGCGAGTCCCTGCGTGAAGTTGAGCCTGTCTATTACGCACTACAGGCATGTGTGCATTACAGATGGAAGCATATCAGCCCGGCTATGAAACAATTCAATATTGCTCGGCAAGCAGCTCAATATTGTTTGTTTGGTGGAGAACTGAATTCAGGTTAACAGAGAATCTGTACAGGCGACAGGATCAGAACTTCAATCTGCATAGTCATGGGTTCTCATAGATCTCAGGATTTGCCTTGCTCGTTGAGTAAGTTTGTTCTCTTCATAGCAATAAAAAGACTTGCCTGTCTTCGTTCGGGCCTGCCTTCTCGTTACCGCCTGTTACATAGAAAGTTGCTCAGGCAGGAATTGCCTTCGCCCTGCCTTCCTGTCTGCGATATGGAACTTGCCCGCGATATAAAGAAGGTAGGTGACTTGACAAAGGGATTTATAGTGCAGTGCCCGGTCCCGTAGCTCACTAGGTTAGGGAAAGAGAAGCCAACCAAACAAAGGTCGATCAGATGTAGTGCTGTGCTCTAGTCCACCAAGTGTAGGAATGGATTATATATGCGAAAACAGATACCGGCAGGCAGATGAGGATTGATTAGTACAACAAAAAAGCACTGACTCACTACAGAAATTGTAGCGAAGTGGAGCAGCTGTGAGACAAAGACAAAGGTTGCTGCGAACTCTGCGTTGATTTTTTTTTGAAGATTAAATGCGGTGCAGCGAGACAACAAAAGCGTTAGTCACCTTTAGTTAGACCAATTTCGGCTTAACAGTGCGCTCCATGGAGCACTAAACAATTTAGAGAATATAGGTTGAGAAACTAATTCCAACTACATGCTACTGCCATAACTTATAATCCAGGTGTACTAATTGAATTTTAGTTAGTTGAGGTGTGCTAATTGAATTAATTTTAGTGAATTACCGCTAAATCAACTAAATGCACGTGCTACATATCTCTATTCAACTAAACGCAAAGCCTGCATATCGGTAACAAACTAAACGCACGTCCTGTGGCTTCAACTTACGAACCACTATGCTACCAATACTTTTGATAGCTTTTCAGTTTGGCAGTAGTTTCAGTGAATTGTAAGGTAAGGAAGAACGGTAGCAGCTCGCAAGAGGAATTTTCAAGAAGCAAGAACATTGGAGAACCACCTTCAACTGAGTCCGTGAGGTGTAAAGTCATCGTTAATATGGTATGTCTCTCTCCCAATTTGTGTTTTTGAAACCTCTTCACTGTAATCATCGACGTTCGGGCCTGCCTTCTCGTTACCGCCTGTTACATAGAAAGTTGCTCAGGCAGGAATTGCCTTCGCCCTGCCTTCCTGTCTGCGATATGGAACTTGCCCGCGATATAAAGAAGGTAGGTGACTTGACAAAGGGATTTATAGTGCAGTGCCCGGTCCCGTAGCTCACTAGGTTAGGGAAAGAGAAGCCAACCAAACAAAGGTCGATCAGATGTAGTGCTGTGCTCTAGTCCACCAAGTGTAGGAATGGATTATATATGCGAAAACAGATACCGGCAGGCAGATGAGGATTGATTAGTACAACAAAAAAGCACTGACTCACTACAGAAATTGTAGCGAAGTGGAGCAGCTGTGAGACAAAGACAAAGGTTGCTGCGAACTCTGCGTTGATTTTTTTTTGAAGATTAAATGCGGTGCAGCGAGACGACAAAAGCGTTAGTCACCTTTAGTTAGACCAATTTCGGCTTAACAGTGCGCTCCATGGAGCACTAAACAATTTAGAGAATATAGGTTGAGAAACTAATTCCAACTACATGCTACTGCCATAACTTATAATCCAGGTGTACTAATTGAATTTTAGTTAGTTGAGGTGTGCACGTGCTACATATCTCTATTCAACTAAACGCAAAGCCTGCATATCGGTAACAAACTAAACGCACGTCCTGTGGCTTCAACTTACGAACCACTATGCTACCAATACTTTTGATAGCTTTTCAGTTTGGCAGTAGTTTCAGTGAATTGTAAGGTAAGGAAGAACGGTAGCAGCTCGCAACAGGAATTTTCAAGAAGCAAGAACATTGGAGAACCACCTTCAACTGAGTCCGTGAGGTGTAAAGTCATCGTTAATATGGTATGTCTCTCTCCCAATTTGTGTTTTTGAAACCTCTTCACTGTAATCATCGAAGGTCCGGGTCTCCATAATTATTTGGAAGAAAACATAGGGACATTTCTAATTATCTTCTTATCTCAGATTTTGGATCTTTAGAGAAATTTACTTTTAAATTTATTATTTATTATTTGAAGAGCAATTTTTCTTGTAATTTAGCTAAATAGAGCACTGGTTACTTTTATAATATTCATTTGCAATTGAATGCAACACCATTTTTTGTTTTCAAGAAGAACATTTGAATAGAGCTTTACAATTAGGTGTAATAATCTACACGAATTATTATGGGTAATAGTTAATTCTACAACAAATTGGAGTCATCCTGTTAGATCTATTGAATATTTTTGTCTGTAATTTAAACTGTATTACATTTAGTGAATTCGGGGAAATTTCCTTTGCAACAGGATATCGTTCTTTAATGTTACAACGTTCCTGAGAAATTTTCTGTTTAAATTATCACTATTTTTTATTTTTTATTTGTTTCGAAGATGACGGCTTCAATTACAATTACATACTTCTACAATTACATACATAACATAATAACATTCATAACTATATTTATTGGTTAAAAAAGTATTTTGAACTACAAAAAAATCCCTAAATCTTTAGAATAAAGAGTAGAAGACTTTGGCACTTGTCTTTTCAATTCAAATTCGAAAAGAATTTGCAAATATTTTGAATTTTACTGTAGCGTTTGTGTTTAACTAGTCACTAAACAATTTAATGATTCTGGGAAGGTGAATTCATTTATAATTGGGTACACAGGTCCCGTCATTGGAAAGTGATTCCCGGCCGGTAAGTTGCTTTGGTCGAGTGTTTCCAACGACAGGTGTTGGAAGGAGAGGCATAGTGCCCATGCAAAGAACGAAGGCTTCTCTTAACTGAGTGTTTCCAACGACAGGTGCTGGAAGGAGAGGCACAGTGTCCATGCAGAGAACGAAGGTTCTCTTTTCTTGTATTCGTGTGTCAGCAGCTCCCATGGCTTCTGCAAGCAAACTCTTTCTCATATGTCTTCTGATGATGGTATTTGTTCAGGTAACGACCATGTAGTTTGGCTCTTGGAAGTCTTATTTTATATTTGTAGCTCATTACTGTTTCATGATGTATGTGCAAGTTCCAGCTCCAGTGCCTACTAAGGATAAAAAAGGTACGAGCTCCGGCCTTCTTCATCACCAAAGCGATTTTTTTCTGCACAGAAGAATGTTTTGAATTAGGAATTTTGATAAGTAATGCTTTCAGGTTGAATTTAGAGCAGTACCTAGAGTAGCCTCCGATTCTGATGTCCCTCTATATATATCTGAACAAATAAATCAGATAGTACATTCCTATAGGCTCAGTTTCATTAATTTTGATGTCTTTTAATTCTTTTGGACAAACAAAAAATATAAAGAGAGGAGAATCCACTTTATATATTACGTAGTATACATTGAGAATGCGAGGATTCATTTTACGAAAATCAGTGTTTAGATAAAGAATCGAGTGGAAACAAATCGATGGTGTTCACATAGAACTAACTTGAACAAAATCCAGTCTATTTGATGTTATTTGATGTTTTGTCCATGTCTTGGTCAAGGTCCTCCAAAATTCTTTCCTGCAGGCAAAGGCAGATTTGTGGTACGCATCAGTCGACATGATTCACTTCTTTAAAGAATTGATAGGCAAACACTGATGAACTCGATCACTTGAATGCATTAGATCATAGTACTAGCAGTTTAATAACCAAAGGAACAAATATGCCCAAGAAAATTCACCTGTCCCATGAGCTCCTCATGTATTGTGAGACCAACACTGCCAAGTCTCTCAACACTCGCACTAAGCGCATCTAACTCTTGATCTTGTTCTCTGGTCACCAGGCAAAGCAAGTTAACAGGCTAGCAGATCAATGCTATTCAAGAAAAAGGCTGACAGGTGTAAATTCTTGGAAGAGAAAAACAAATTTTGAAAAAGGCTCTTTAGCAGAGGTGTCCGACAAGTGTAAATTCTTAGAAAGGAAAAACAAAGTTCGAGAAGGCTCTTAAGCGTAGGTGTCTAGACTCTAAAGCACTGTTATAAAAAAAGCTATATTTAAAAGTGATCTTCAACAACATAAATTTGATCATACTTCTAATAACAGAATAAACATATTGGGAATTCATAGAAAGGATAACAGTCATTGACGGCTTTGAACTGCAGGAAATACCAGCAAAAAAGTCGCTATATTGCGAAAGCTAGTATTGCTAGTGGCCATCCCACAATTGTTCTGGTCAGAGAATCCACGGCCTCTAATCGTGAGAAAGCCCAGCTCCTCGAGTCCTTCAAGGCCTCAGTTCCTCGAGTCCTTCAAGGTAATTGTTTCCAAACCCATCTATGAGATCAAAATGAGATCAAATCTCGAGCTATTTTTTAACAAAGTTAAAATAAGGAGATCATGGAAGTAAATACCCTTGCATTTATTGCTGTTCTACTGTTCCTTGCAGTTCCTACTGCTTTTCTACTTATCCCTTAGCGACAGCAAGTCAGTTAGTTGTCAGTTATGGTATAGATATTATTTATGCAGACATAAATATTTATTCAGAGGCTAACAAGCGGAAAGAATTTTTGTTGCAGGTCTTAACCGGTGCAGAAAGAGCGGAAAGAATTTTTGTTGCAGGTCTTAACCGGTGCAGAAAGAGTTGTAGATTACGTTGGAAGAATTACCTGCGTCCTGACATTAAACGCGGACGGATTTCCGCGGACGAGGAGGATCTCATTATTCGGATGCATCGCCTTCTTGGCAATCGGTATGTCGAGAATATCTGAACATTTGTTCACTCAACAAAATTTATTGATTCCCCATTTCAGCGCCTCGAAATTTCGAATAATTAACTGCACAGTAGGAATGATCAGGTTCACATTAGAAATCTCACCTTGTTCATTGCTTCTCGCTGCAGGAACCGTCTGCTGTTGCAGAGAGCATTAGAGGGTCTGCGAACGCTCTGCCTTGGAGCAATCCAAAACCAGGAGGGTAGCAGTGTATTTAATGAGATGCAGTGGGCCGACGTCACAAAGACACGGGTGCAGGGCATGCACAAAGACACGGGTGTAGGGCAGGACCTCTCCACAGAGCGCGTACATTGTAATAGGGAACACCACCTTTGCATAACCGCCAGAAGTAATGCTAGCATTAAAACCATACACCCGTGACGGTTAGCTGAAAATGCACCGCACTTAATTGCTTTAACATATGGTTTAGGTTGGGATTAGCTTCGGATTACGTTAGGTCCTCGGGAGGAGGCCAAATAAGGTGATTTATAAATATGTCTTCAAAAAACTTGGTATATAGTTGATGACCGGGCATCAGAAGCAGGTCAATTAATGCTAAATAGCTCGCGAACGATTACAATAGTCCATGCCTGAGGGCAGGGACTAATAAATGGCATTCAATTAGTCCATACAAATGCTAAAATATTAATATATAATATCAACTTACTGCATATATATTTTTAATTTCTATTGATATTTTAATCATGACAACTTTCATTTTTAAATTAAAATTAAAATATAACACCAACGACTCGTAGACTAAGTATATCAACCTATTACAAAATGCCATCAGTTGAGTCTATCTCTATCCGAAAATACATCAACTTTAAATTTTTAAACATATACTCCTAACTGCTTGATAACCCCCAACGCATTGGCCATTTCACAGAAACGCCAAGATTTGAAAAGGATTGTCCGAAAGTATGACCAGTAGCGGTAGAACCATGGTGTCATCCATGCGCAGATGACTCCATACAAATTTTAGGGTTTAATATCGTGTTCAATCCGTAGAATCCAATCTTGCCGCCTCTGTGGAAGGATTCTCCACGTTAACCATGATTACCAATGTGAGCGTGAGGATTCGGTGGACTTGGGTGCCCTGTATAGAATAAGGAACGGAACACCCATCCATACATCTGTTTTGTCATATGATGTATTGTATTTGCGCTGCCCTGCAGGATCACACGTATATTCAGCGGTATACCTAGATATAAAACCTCTACACACTACATGCGGAAAAGCAAATTAAAAGGGCCAGAACGATAGGGCAGTGGAAGAGTATGGCACCTGCTGCGTTAATGGCTCTTTACTTACCATTTCTGTACCATCTGATGCAATCAACACAAACATATATCTATTAGCACAAAACGAAACTGATTAAACAAAAGTTATATGGGTATTCCATCGGCCATTCACAAGTTCTGTTAGCGGTGGTGATGGGAGAAGAGAAAGTGAATAAGCAGGATCTGTTTTGTTTACCCCAGAAACGACATTCGCAGTAGAGTGTGAGATTCCATGTGAGAAGAGTGAGGACGATAATGAGGAGAGTCATTATAGATGTCAAATATGCACCCATTAAACCAATGTATGCAAACAGTTTTAAAAAGAACGAGTCGCAGATGAATGATAATCTTAAATAAATTACGTGCAATAACTATGCTAAACAGTAGTGAGTAGGCGGTTTTATGAGAGGAGCGATCTGTGTCTCCCTTGCTCCATTTTATGTTGGGCGTGCCTGGAACCTTCGATGTTTGAAGTCATGACGCCAACCTGCGAAACACGTTAAAAGTCGTTGGTGCTCTGTTCAATGTTTGGCAGACCATAAAAACCATAAATTTTCAGTGTTCCAAGTATTCACCCAACCCGTTAAAAGTCAGTAGTCTTTAAGAATGAGTTTTGAATAACATTGAGCTGAAACGTTCTATTCCTTTGTTGAAATTGAGCAAGCAGATTTTTTACTTTATTTGATTAAAAACGGTTGAAATTGATAAATTTAAGTCTTTACATGGAAAAAATGGAACAAGCAGGGAAGATTAAATGGAAAAAATTTCCATAGACCAAAGCATGGAAGATTGAAGATGAAGATAAAATATCAAAACAAAGAACCTTGAAAATGGAGAAGAGATGCCACTTTAAATGAAATTACTAGTTCAAGAGAATAGGAAAGAATAATTCTATATTTTTAATATTTAATGAATAATTATAATGAACTAGATTAATTAGGGGACAATTTTAAATGAAGAATGTTGGGTTAAAAAAAAAAATAATCATAATGAAGTAGATTAATTAGGGGACAATTTTAAATGAAGATTGTTGGGTTAAAAAAAAAAAATTATATAAGGATATGAAAGAATAATACCATATTTTTAATATTTAATGAATAATTATAATGAAATAGATTAATTAGGGGACAATTTTAAATGAAGATTGTTGGGGTAAAGGTTAGAACAAATTAAATTAAAATAGATTATATAAGGCATGCTACTTTAAATGAAATTACTAGTTCAAGAAAACATGAAAGAATAATTTCATATTTTTAATATTTAATAAATAATTATAATGAAGTAGATTACTTTAAATGAAATTACTAGTAAAAGAAAACATGAAAGAATAATTTCATACTTTTAATATTTAATGAATAATTATAATGAAGTAGATTATTTAGGGGACAATTTTAAATGAAGATTGTTGGGTTAAATGTTGGAACAAATTAAAGTAAAATAAATTATATAAGGGATGCCCCATTAAATGAAATTACTAGTTTAAGAGAACATGAAAGAATAATTCCATATTTTTAATATTTAACCAATAATTATAATGAATTAGATTAATTAGGGGGCAATTTTAAATAAAGATTATTGGGTTAAATGTTGGAACAAATGAAATTAAAAAAAATTATATATAATATTTCGACTTGTTTATAAGGAAGGAGTCAAATTATTTAGCGAAGACAAGTGAGGTTGAAAAATAGAGAAAACCAAATATCATGGAAGATTGGAGATGAATATAGAACATTAAAAGAAAAAACCTTGAAAATGGAAAAGGGTACATTTTAAATGCATATTGCTAGTTAAAGAGAATATGAATAAATAATCCCTATTTGTAATGTTTAATAAATAAATTGTAATAAGGTAAATTAATTAAAGGACAATTTTAAAGGAATATTGTTATGTTACATGTCAAATCAAATTAAAATAAATTTATATATGACTTTTTCATGCTTCTAGAATGTTATGGAAGGAGTCAAATAAGTTAAGATTGTTTAGGAATATGGTATTGATAATTCATGGTATTGTAACAAAGTCTATTTACAAGCAAGAAATCATCTATAGTAAATAAATCTTGTGAGAAAAAAGTGAGTGGATGTTTATATTTTCATTTGTTGATTAAATAAAGTTATTAATCATTTCTTATGGTTTTTGAGATTGTTAGGTTTTCCACTTAAATCGGTTTATTGTGGTAATTTTATCTTTGCTCATTTTTATTTTATTTTGTCTTTGTTGTTTTGTTTTTTAACAATCACTATCAAAGCCAAGCGATAGTGGCTTGTAGAAGGAGATGATGGTTGTCAATCTTTGCATATTGTATGTTGAGGCTGAAGCTAACATACTGAAGCTTGATTGAGATTTGATTGGCATATGTGAAGATTTCCTAAGCTTGATTGAGAACCTAAGATTGATTGAAATCTGACTCGTATATCTGAAGATTTGATGAGAGAAAATTTCTATGAACATAAATGCTTATAAAACAAATGTAAGTAACAATCGCAACAATTATTAATACAATATAAATAATAATTATGATCAAACATGTCCCAAAGTAAGTGAATTTTTATGAATAGAAACTTCAAGCATATATAGGAGAACTCAATTGCACTCTAGCCATCACTTTTTTATTTTTAAATACTTATATATCGTTTATATATTGTATTCATGGAGTTTTTTAGATTCTAAACATTTTGACTATTTTGTGTGATAACAAATTTTATGTGTATCATTTGGTATAGAACTTAATTATTTCATTTAGCAATTGGACACATAAAAAAATGGGGTCTTCTTATTTTCTAATTCTTACTAACATTTAGGATTTTTGCCACTCTTATTCTTGTAATTAACAAAAAAAAATAAAAAAATTAAAAGGCAAAAGTTTTGAGGAAAAAAAAAATCCTTAAGTTGTGGAAAAAATCATTCATATGTATAAAAAGGTTGAGAATTATTGTTAAAAAATACATGTAAAAGTAAAAAGAGAATTTTCAAAATACATATAAAATAACAATTAAGAAAATGAAGATCTTGATTCCTGGTTATGGTTTACAAGCTCATAGTTTTAGCAACCCATGGTATTGGAAAGGTAAATAAAAATAAAATAAATACATATAACTCTTTACATGAATAATAAATTACATCTTTTTCAGGGAGGAAATTATCCAAAGAGTTAAAGTGTAAGTAGAAATATATTTAAAAAGTGAAGGAAATTAATAGAAAATAAAAAGATGCAAAGAAATTTAAAATTTTATTATTATTAAAACGATATTCAGTTAGAAGAAGAAAAAAACATTCATTATTATTAAATCTTTTAAGTGCAAAAGGTACTTTTTAATTACAGGGATAAAGTTTAAGTGAAATTAATTATTTGGTACTTACTCTTTAATTAATGGGATAAATTTTAAGTGAAATTAATTATTTTGAAGAGGATAAATGGTATTATGTTAATAATATCTTAATCACAAAAGTGTTGAATGATTAACTAAAATATTACAAAGTTTGAAAATGTAAAATGGAGACTAATAATGGAACAATTGCATGAAGCGAAGTTATTATCTCTATTTCTCCTACTCAAGATGAAATTCATGTTAGTACTAGATGTGCTAATTAATTAGTGGTTCTTAAGTCAAATTTAATAAAAACATAGATAAGGATGAAAAACAATATGACATAAGAAAAATTAAAACTAAATATTGGGGACTATACTTTTGTCTCACAATTCACTCTTAAATCTTTATTTTTTTATGATATTGACATTATTTTCTGTGGAGGATCCTTTATCTTAAGTATGAAGAAGAATTTTTTGACATTTTTCTATAAAAGAAAAAGTAACATTGCAAGCCATTACATTACAGCGATATTTAGTAACATTAAAAGACATAAAATATATTTTAAAAATAATTAGTTATGAAAATCAACAATCAATGCAAAATATGCAAAAAGAAGTTGACAAAATTATAGTAGACAAAAAGCCTCAAGTATCATAGTGAAAAATTGCTTATGCAAATTAAAAAGCTTAAGGTTAAGAAGTCATTGGAAAACAAAGTACAACAATTTATCGAGAAACACATCATGTAGATTTACCTGTAGATTCACAATCTCATGTAATCTACTAAAACAAGAGATAGGAATCTACTTCTACTTTCAACCAACGGAAGCCAATAGATTGATGAAAACAATATGAACAAGAATAAGACAAATCAATGGCACATAACACAATAATTTTTCTTGGGGAAATCCATTGCTCAAAACCCTACCTATTTGTATTGCATTAATCAGAAATATGAGTGAATATATAAAGCTTGTTCTCACTAGAACAATTCCACATAAGTATGCTTAACTCTTTGCCTCACAAGCCCTCTCTTAGCCAACACTTAGCCAATTTCCACTGCGTGCCAAGCGCATATTTACTTGCACAATTCCTAGGATGAATAACATGTATTTAAAGGGAATTCTGCTTCCAAAACCGCGGAATCCTAATTAGGTCATCTTCCTGATTACATGCATGATATTTACAACTCAGTAAATCATACAACTGATAGTACATTGTCCGTGCACTCTGGTTTCAACTGGGTCTTTCTCAGAACTAACATGCATGAGTTTCTGATGAGTGAATCTTCAGTTATTTGGAGTAGCACCTATGGATGCACTAGTGCACAAACTGATTGTTAATCCTCTACTAGTTCAACAAATAGTTAGAACTAGTTTAACTAACTATAACTCAATAAATTGAGTTATCTAATGAAACTCAATCTAAACTTATACTGGACCCCTAAAATTTAGGGAGAACGTATACATGATTTCCAAAACACTTCCAACTCGAAATTCCTAAGCTAATTAAGTTAATTAAACTTAATTAACTTTTTACAAGTTGCTATGAGAATAGAATTCGATTTTAATTCACAACTTAAATCAAGGACAAATTAAACTAGAATTTCTTGTTGCCATTTCTCAACAATCCCTCTCAACAAGAAAGGGATTATTTGCTACCCCATCCTGTCTCTGTAAAACTCGAATTTGCATCTTTACAATGCCTTTGTCAAAATGTCAGCATCTTGCTCCTCCGTGGGAATGTACTCTAACAACATGATCCACCTCAATACACAATCCCATAGATGATGATATCGGATATCAATGTGCTTGGACATATCATGAAAAACTGGATTTTCAGAGTTTGATACAACTCTGATTATTGCAGTAAATCACTTTCAGATTCATCTGCTGACCAAATAGACCAACAAGGATCTTCCTCATCCAAATGGCCTCATATGTTGCCTAACTTGCAGCCATGTACTCTGCATCTGCCAAACTGAGTGCAACTGATCTCTGTTTCCTGTTGTACCAAGAAACTATTGATGACCCAATACTCAAGATCCCTCCTGATGTGATTTTCCAGTCGGATGGACTCCCCACCCAATCTGCATCCGTGAAGCCTTAAATCTTCACTCTTTCTATCTGTTTGTACCATAATATGTACTAAGTAGCGTCCCTGAGGTATCTCAATACATGCTTTGTCACCTTCCAATGTTGCTTGGTAGGCCTAACCATCATTTTACTAAGTTGTTTAACTTCATTGCACATATCCGATCATGTGTTCACCAAATACATGAGTGAACCCACAAGTTTCCTGTAAATAGTAGCTTCCACTACCTATCTCGAAGTAGCATCCTCATTCTTCTAGTTACCAGCTAGAGCAGTCACCATAGGCTTGCAGATCTACATGCAGAACCTCCTGAGTATTTCGTTGGTATACTTGCCTTCAGACACAAACAGCTCCCCATCACCCTGCCATACTTCCATGCCCAAAAAGTAATGCATGAGCCCCAATTCCTTTATCTCAAACTCTCTTGCAAGGTCCTCCTTGCAAGATTTGATCATTTGATCATAACCTGTCAGTATGAGATCATCAACATAAATTACAATGATCAACGTTTTACCTTCCACCACTATGTGGTATAGGTTTGCATCCGCTTCACTCTTCGTGAAGCCCAACCCGGTGAATTAGCTATCTATCCTGGTGTACCAAGCACAAGGTGCTTGCTTTAGCCCATACAATGCTCGCTTGAGCCAGCACACATGTGACTCACGGTCGAAGGTTTCAAAACCTTCATGTTTCTCTATGTACACCCCTTCATCAATCATGTCATTAAGGAAGGTTGTATTTACATCAACCCATCTACACTTATGTACATCAACCTTCATGTTTCTCGATGTACACCTCTTCATCAACCCATCTACACTTATAGTGCCAATATAGATCTGATAGACGAGTGCCTTGCAATAGGAGCAAAGGTCTCATTATAGTCAATCCCCTCTACCTGTGAAAAGCCATGGGCCACAAATCTAGCCATATTTTTCTTCACACTACCATCTGCAACTTACTTTACCTTATAAAGCCAATAGGACCTCACCACGAACTTATCCTCTGGTCTCGGAACCACATCCCAAAAATTGTTACGAACTATGGAGTCATACTCCTCCACCATGGCATCAACCCAAATCGACTATTGCACTACTTCCTCAAAGGAGGATGGCTCTATCACAACACATCCGCTCATAATAGCCATGCACCCAATGTACTTGTCCTGTGACCTCCTCTGTCTATGCTATGATGTGGGTGCTCCCATATTCTCTGTAGAATCCGACAACAATCTATCTGCCTCTCTGCTGCACTTTCTCCTATCTCTGGAAGACTCTTCCTGATTAGATGTCTCCACTCCCGGATCCTCTACATGTGGATGCTCCACATCAATCTGAGGCTCCTCAACCTTCGGAGCTAAAAGCTCCTCAACTGCTTGTAAATGAATCTCCCTCTCAAGGGAAACTCACATGGCCTTCTCCTCATCGAATCAAACATCCTTGCAAATCATTGTCATCCTATTGGTCGGAAAGTACACCCGATAGTCATGAGGTATATCAATGTACCCCACAAATATCCCCAACTTTGTTGTCGGTGTTAGTACTCTGTAATATTCTGAAGTTGCAAAAGAAAATCACAAAGGTAAAACCACAAACCAACTTTGGAAGCTAGGATCTAGCCCTGCCAGCTTCAGAGAGAGCTCTCTCTATAAGATTTAACTTTGTTGGATTGAATATTAGTGTAGTTATGAATTTTAAGGTTTGATTTGTATTTGAATGGTTGGTTGATAACTAGATTACCATTGGGATATGGAGTCTATTACATAAAGTATGGATCGCCTACAGTGTCTATAGATATATCTCATACGGTAAGGCAGCCAAACTGAATGGATTCTTTAAAGTCTGTGAAATGGGGGAGGAAGAATAGATTAAGATTCACTTTAGATATAGAGCATTCTTACTTGAACTCTATATTTAAAGATTGGAAGAAAACATTGAAATTATTAGTAGCGGGGTGCAGAGTGTAGATTTAAACAAATTATGCCCTTTACTTATTTATTTAATAATTCATATTAAGAAACAAATAAGTTCTATAAACAAATAAATATAAACACATAAGACGAGAGAGGCACTTCACCAACAACTTGACACAAGAATCCTATGAAAGAGCTTTCTGTATTGTGGTAAATCCGCTTGATGCTTCAAAAATATACAATAGTGTTCTTTTGTTCAAAAACCAACCCTTGATACTTCTGAAGATGAAGTATTTATAATTAATTTACAAAAATATCCTGTCAAAATGACTAGGATGTATCTAAAAATAATCAAACTGAATCAATCTAACTTATTACAAAGATATTACAGAAATTCGAACTATCTAAAGTGGTGGCACTGAATTGGTGGAATAGTTGATTGTCTGGACCTCGAATTTTGCATGTGCTGTTGACACTGAGTTGTGTAGCCAAATCTACTCTTTAATCCAATAATTCGCATAGTTTATCCTAGCGTTGTTCACTCAAGATAGTCATATTCAATAACTTCATTTACACTTCGTCAACATCAGTATATTTAGAAAATGTTGGCTTGGTGATGAATAGGCTTTTAATTCCATACTGAATGTTGAGGTCAAATGCCAATGCTTCCAACAATGCCTTTCCTATCATACTGAATCTTCTAGCTACAACCTTCGAACTGTCCCTTGCCTTGATCATTATTTTCTCATTGTAATCATACCACGTGCTGAGCTTATCAATAATAACTAATAAGTTTGGAACTCCTTTCTTGTAGAGGGGTTCCAATTTGGTGAAGAATTTCTATACACCAATGTCCATAATCGGACACTTTTCTTCAAGTTGTCTCATTAGATTTATTTTAGTCAACACCTTCCTGACTTCCAATATTGTTTATGTTCTGTCTTCAATCTCTAACTCTTCTAATTCCTATCTATTTTTGGAGTTAAGGAATTTGATGAGCTTAGTGGCTTCACTGGGTTTATCTCCCAACTACTTTCTGACTTGTATGATTGATTCATTGGACCATTCGATTAGCTCCTGTTGCTCAAAAATAATTTGTATTGAATGCCAAATGTCTATCATGTCTTCATTGATTCGTTTCCAGATATTCTCTTTTACCTGTGCCAATGTATTACCCATGGCCCAGTATACTTCCATCTTCTACAATCTATGGGACAATGTTTGTGACTTTTGTGTTTCTATCAGGAGGGAATTTTCAAATCTTGTTCTTTGTTCCTGTAGGACTTTTGCCTCCTACCTCAATTTCTTTATCTCTTCTCCTTGTATAGACATTTTTTCCATGGATTCAGCCAACTTAACTGAATCATCTGCAACTGACGTGGGAAGTATTGTAGAAGAGGATGTTCTTGTTGTCGTGGTTGTTGTAGGGATACCTATTTGAAGTAGAGATGCAATTGGAACTGCATCAAGAAGAACCACTACTGTTGTGAACTTTGTTCCTTTTCTTTTATCAGCGTGTTCATCTCTACTTCCATCTCTTTGATCTGTGCACTCTGTTCCACTAGAAGCTTTAGCATCTCTTGTTTTTGTAGCTCTGTCTCTCCTAGCTCCTTGGTCTAGGGATATTTTGTGGTGGTAGCTTCAATTGATTCTTTAGGGCTGATATTTCAGCATTTTTCTTCTTGATTATCTCCTCCATGGATTTTGAATTATCGGGATCAAAGCCTACTTTGATCACCATTTCCTCCAAGTATTTGATTTTGTTGTCTTTAGCCAGAGAGGACACTTTCTCTACTTTAAGTTGAGATTGCACATTTTTTAAATAAAATTGTAGTTTGGAAGCAATGATAGCAGTCTGTGTGAAGGTAGAGTATACCATTTCTCTAGCCTTCCTGTGCATATCTATTTGATCCAAAGGATGAACATCCTTTGCCTCAAACTCAAAGGTAGTTTGTTTGAAATTTGTTGCTGACTTTGGTTGTGGGACCTGGGCCTGCAAGAATGCCATATGCATTCTTCCCTTCTCTGTGTCATATGCTGAAATAAGCCTGTGCTGGATGGAGGAAGACTACTTCCTGAATTGAGCAGAGATATTGTCATGAATGGCTTCATTCCTCTGTTTAATCTCTTTATATCTCTGGAAAATATAAAATTGCCTCTGTTTTGTAGATGAATATGGTGTGTGAGGTATAGTAGCTATAATATATTTAGTAGCCAAGGATGATGGAGACTCTGTGGTACCATTATCCAACTTAAAAGTTTGAAAGCCTGAGAGTACAATGGTACCCTGTGTTTCCTCCAGTGGTGGGAAGTCTATTTTAGAGCCTGTTTTAATCTTCTTTGTATATATCTTGAACTCTTTGGCTGAGAATTCTATAACTGATGGAGAGTCATCATCTCTCAGTCTCTTATCTGTCTTTTCTCTAGGTATGGGAGTCTCTGAAGTTTTTCTAGAAAGTACCTGCTCTTCGGCCTCCTGCAATGTGTTTTCTACCCAAGTGTGTTGTTTCATGTACTTCTCTAATTCTGGCCTTTGATTATGCACATAGGGAGTTGCTTTTTGTTACACTCTTAACTTATAAATTATGCCAAAGGGGTCATAGGACCAAGTAAAACTAAGAGGTAAACTCATCTGTTTCAGCACGAGGTCTACTTCATCTCCTGCTGCTCTACTGTTGCATATGAAAGGCCCTATTTGTGTTTTAATCTAAAACTGAGACTTCTTCTTGGCTACAACAAAATGGATGTTGTCCGAGTGAATAATTTTCCTGATGCACTCCAAGGCAAATATTCTCATTGGAAGGTACTTGGGTAGCTTATATGGTGGCAGCTCTGAAACATAAACTCTGATTTTTGTAAATGACTAGTAAAGGTACCAGTCTCCTGTTTTCACCTATTCACTGAGCTGTAAAACTTTCTGAATGTCCTCACTGATCCTTGGAATCTGTTGGCCACTCAGTTACAATTTGTTGGATACACAAATTGATCAATGAAGTTTGTAAAGTTGAATTCATGTGATTATCTTTTGATTAAGGAGGTCCAAAAGACAATAGACTGTGGCTCTCCTTGTTGATCAAGATTCTGCACTACAAAGGGAAATTTATCTGTTTGAAAGAAAATGAACATATACACAAGAATAGAGGAATATCGAAACATTCCTTCAGTTAGAAACTAAAGGAATTTTTCATGGATTACATTTTCTAAGAAGTGACCATAGTCAAAGGTGACTAATAGTCCTTCTTCTATAGAAAGGGTGGATAGAAAGCCTAAAATAGGCTCATCTACCCATTCATTTGAATAGTAACCAAGTATGGATGAAAAGACAGAGATAATATGTCTGGTCCTTTGAGGGAACATAGAAGAGGGATAAGGGGGATTTTTCTTGGGGAGTTGAGAGTCTTCTGGGAGGAAAACTTCAAAAATCCTAGCTCTCTAGGGGAAGGTGAGCTTCTAATAGATTTCTCTGAGAGCTTCAAGGGAAAAAGGGGTGAGGGAATCACTATAGGGGACCTGCAACATTTGGTTTATGCTCTCAGATGTAATGGTGAAAAGAATTTCACCATTGGGGGAAATAATAGCCCTCTTACTTGAAAGGTAAGAGGCATGGCATTTTAGGAAGAATTCAGGAAAGTAATAAGATTGGGGGAAAATGAACAAGGGAAGTCTGGACTGCCAGAGATTAATTTCATCGGATTGGTCAAGGTAGTTATCACGAAACCAACAACGTAATTCGAAGAGGTCGAATTCACACTGTGTCTCGGCTATCTTATAGTCTCTATCAGCAAGTGGGATGTGGTCTAAATCCATAGGGGGAGTAAGCATGGGATTCACTGCAGTGGAAACTTTGGGAGCCATTGTGGTAGCAGGATGAATAGGGGAGATCTTGACAGAAGGAATCTGTAGAAGGTTTCAGGAATTCAAGGGAACTTTAGGTGAGAGTACCTCTGTAAATTGATCAGAGACAGGAAATGGATGCTAATGGCTACTGGGAGATTAGCGCGAAACAGAAGGTGGGAGCGATGTTCATTAGGCAAAGAGAAAAGGATGTAACTGCGGGTGAAAAATTAGTTTAATAGGCCACAGACCAAGCATAACCGTTGGATTAACGGTTGTAAGCTACATTAATTTCATTAATGGAGCAGATAAATAGGAAGAACAGTAACGGGTGGGTGCAACAGTAGAAGACCCGGCAGATTAGGATAGGTGGGTGAAAGGCATGGGACCCTTGGCGGGAGTAACAGAAGGAGGGACATGTGGCGTCGTTGGACTGGTGGTTAAGGAGGGACGTGGAGGTGACAGTTGGCGGGAAGGTGGGTTGCGGAAGGAGTTGAAACCCACTTTCGGAGGGTGGGTAGGCGATATATGATATGAATGGGGGGGTCTGAAATCATAAGAAGGTGACATGTATGGAGGCGGAAAACAACTTTTTGGACCCCCACCTCCCCCCCCCCGCCATTAAAGAGAATTGATGCAGGGGGGTTCAAAAGCAATTATAGGTCGTCGGATCTGAGTGGGAGGATGATCGGGGATAATGATATGTGCGGAGTTTAACGTCGGTCGTCCCCATGAAATATTTCGGGCACATGCTTTTTACACCAAATTCCAAACTTTGGACAAGTGAACCAATCAACCAATTACATTGAAAATCCACTTTTTCCTATTCTAATGCAATTTTAAAGAAATAAGGGTGCATTTAAATGTGCAAACCCTATCTATTTTTTCATTCTTAACAGACTAAGAATATTTATTTCAGAACACTAAACTAATCTAATCAACTGAATTAATCCAGATTAAACTGTTGGATTAACTTATTCACCTATTCTACCTATCTAATCTTAGCCAAGATTACATTGTTTGGCTAAGTTATTTACTCTAATCTAATTTACATAGATTGAAACTTGCTTGAACATGATTTAACTGTATGTTTCAAGCAGAAAGGTATTGTGGCATTTAGACAAGCTATAAACAATTTCATGAATTTATTCTTTACAAAACCAGTAGACTAGTAGTGGCACTTAAACTAGCATCACTTTCACATTTATTCATTTTTTGTCGGGTTCTTTTATCATTTCTTTTCTTTTTCCCTTTTTTTTTGTATTTATACCCTCTTTTCATTTTTTTTTTATTTTCATTTTTCTATCTTTTTTTGGAAATCATTTGCAATAAGCAATATTATTTACGATCTGAAATACGGAAAGCAATTATTTGTTGAAGAATCTAGGGCATGCATATTTAGGGTGATTCTTCGATACATGATAACAATTTTTGAAGTGTTAATCCAATTTTATCTTATCTTGATTGTTTACTTCATTATTATCATGTGTAAGTTAACTTCATCAAACTGCTATCAAACAAAAGAGACAAAAACAAAAATGTTTGGCTCTCTGCCAGGGCCAAAACCTCTCCCTCTTGGAGAGGAAAACCCATCCGTAAATTATTCTTATAGAGATTCCATTGACGAATACCAATACCATGACCCTTGACACACTCTACCTCTCCAACACCAAGATATCAATCCTCCTTTCTGTTGTTACTGAGATCATCCTCATTGCTGCACCATTCAAGCTGTTACTGTTGCATCACTGAGATCTATACTGATTGCTTCTTCATCATGTCATTGAGATCTCTTGGCTAGATTGAGCTTATGACCTTCAAGTCCTGAAGTCATAACTTGGGATAGGATCCTGACTGTGCGTGTGCCATGATAAAGTATTTTCCTTCATTATCATGTACTGAGATAGTCCTTGTTTCATTGATGAGACTGCTTCTTCTAACTATGTTGAGGGTATGGTATTGCTTCCTCTCATTATGAAGATACTGCTCCTCATCATTTGCACCGAGACTGTGATAGTCATAAGGACTGTATCTATCCTTTATCCTAGACTAAGATCTCCTTGTTCTGAGACCTAATGTAGTAATGCCGAGACTGTATCATGGTAGCCTTTCCTTAATAATGATTTGACTGTGTCTATAATGAGTGCTATTGTAAGAGCACCGAAATATAAGCATATACATATATACGCTAAGGCTGCTAGGAGACCGAATACTGTTTATTATGATGCCAAGATGGTACCTCTATTTACTTATGCAAATACACAATGATACGTTCATAATGCCAGATCTATTTGTTCCTTAAGCACCCGAGTTTATGACTCCACCTAAAGCCCAAACGAGGTGCAGTCAAACCCTTTGCTGCGGCTCAGCTTCATGCAGAATTCTAGATGACTTTGGTTCCTCTTCATGACTGTGGCTTTCTGCGACTACATGTCTTGACTGCGGCTCCTATGGCTACATCCCTTGACTACGGCTTCTGCGGCTACATCCCTTGACTGCGCCTCTCTGCGACTAAAACCCTTGACTTCGGCTCCTCTATGCAAGTTCAATCCTGCCCCTTTGTGGATACCCTAGTGGGGTATTTATAGTGGTTGTGTCATATATCCAAGCCAACGTGATCCTCTTGAACCAACGTGACCTTGTGTTGAGCCGACATGTCATTTAAATATATATTTAATTTATTCATTGAAGCTGACATGATGTATTTCCTTATCTCTTTGCTTGCAAACTTTGGAAGGCTTGTTTGAGGTATAGATCTTGGTCTTGGAGGGTTGTTAGACAACTTAGAATACGTGTACATATTTACATGAACTCATAAAGAGTTTCTACATACATGACATGACGCTTTGATAGATAAATAAATCCTAAAGACATCAAAAAGAAGTCTTTTAATCTAGAGACACTTCTTGCTCATGAAACCCATGTAGCAAGATTACAAAAATAATTTATTCTCTTTTATTACATCAAATACAAATATCATGTCATTATGAAGACCGAACCTAGTTACACTTTCTTCAACACTCCCTCTTAACTAGGGAGGTATTCATAATGGTACTTGGTCATTATTAATCTAAAGAATTTCTCATAAGAAGAATCGGATTTGTAGTCCATCTGTTATAGCATCATTTCAACCAATATTGTTTCCATTTAGCAAGGCCTTGACTAACATCTCTATCTCTCACTTAGATCAGAGCACACAATGTTGGCGAGACCAATGACTGATAGACACACATCATCATTGTCTCTCTTAGGGCCATACCCACCCGGGTGTTCTCCGAGTATGCCCTACTAGGACTATTCTCATATTGGGTTCCCAGCCCTCAAGAATATTGGTCCTCTTGCCCACTCTTGTCTTGGGTTCCCTACCACATCCTCAAAGAGTGTTGGATGCCAGATGATTACACAATCCTCCATTATTTCTTCCAAAATGAAGTCAAGAATGTTGTTTCCTACTATCCCTCTTAATCAAGGACGAGTCCCAAGATTCTCTTTTCTCAAAAGCTTGCTCAAGTTCATTTGCTCATAGGAACTTCCTAGAGCTCCCTCTTTCCCAGGGACTCTATCATCAGTGCTTTATAGGGTCTTCTAGTTGACTGCTGATCCAAGACCTTGATGTCATCAAATTCTTTACATGTAGGGTTCAACCATCCATCACTTTCCTCTGTTGTGTCATTCCTTCTTTCTAGGAAAGTATCCTCCTTGGCTTTACATCTAGGGCTTCCTTCATAAGCTCATATGTTTTCACTTTTCTTCAACAGTGATTTCTTTGGACCACAAGGTACATAGTTGCGACATCCTTCAAAACTCTCCTTTCCTTGATCTTGCACACATACCTAGACTTTTCCAAAAGGTCAGACACCAAAAAACAAATCACATATTACCTTTTGGTGATGGCCTTCTTCCAGTGACATCTTCTTGTAGGTGTCAATCATCCTGCATACATGTTGACACATCTCCCAATGATATATATTGTCAAGCGTCCTTAATTTTTGATACTTCCATCAAATTCTTCACATCATTCCGGGAGGTTTCTTGGTCAAGTCTTCTTGATCCTCTGGATGTTGGTTGCCTTCATCATGTTTGCATGTTTCATGATCTCTTTCATCCTCATGTATTTCATTCCCAAGAGCTCTCAGAGCTCTTCAATGGTCATCAACTACCTCATACTACATTATTAGGACATATTATGTTCATTTCATATAGTTTGACTTATGTCTTTCTGCATCCTTTTAGAGGAGGAGATCCTTTCTCTTTTGATCATGTTTGATCCATTTAACCTAAAACCATATAACGCAACATAAATATATCAAATTAAAATACAATTACAAGTATACATACCTCATTTTTCCATCAGGCTACTTTATGTAGCCTTCTTGATTGAACAGATCTCCAATCCCTTGATTTGCCATTAGTCCTTCATCTCATGATTTCCGAAAGTTGGAATTCCTGACGAGACATTTGCTTCCTTCCTTGATTATGAGATCCTTTGTTGAGATCTCTATCATAGTTCCTTCAGGATCTAGTATATCCCTATCTGAAAAATGTTTCCTTTGACCTGGATATTCCTTTCCTTTAAATGTACAACGAGATTCCCAAGAGCTATATCCTCCATGATTCATACGAGCGATGCATCTTCTTACCATGATAATATCTGTAAGGACTACTGATAGGACCCAATTGAGAGGGATGTCACTTCATTCATATTGGAAATATGTTACTCCCCCTTCCCTTTAGCTTCCTCTATCCTTTAGATGATATGAACCCTTTTCCAAAATCTTTTCATAGTGTTGTTATGTCTTATTAATCCTTTCTTTGCACATAGTTGAGTCTTCTCAACTTACCTTTCTCTATCTGGCATAGAGACCGCAAACTGTTGATTGAGGTGATCTTCTTGTTCATAAACAATTGTCACCTTGCTTATCAATGATGATTATCCATTCATCATTTTCCCAGATCTCTCAATTGAGATCTCATGAAGATATTTCTTCATTCCTTGGCACCTTCTACACTTCATCTCAGAGAGTATATCCTCCTATGTCTCCTTTCTTACTTCATAGAACCTTAAAAGTTTTTATGACCTCAAAGGATACCTTGATGTATTGACTTCTCTAAGGATAATGATAATCCTTCTTATTCCATGCAAGACCCTTGATGACCCATCCAATATGTTGTTCTTCTTGCAATCATGAAGTCATAAAACAAAATTTGATTATGAAAAAGGTACTTAGCTGATTATGAAGATGTAGTCTTCACCTTGATCATGTTGGCAGTAGTTGAAGTAGATATATTGGCTGAGATCCTTAGATTACCCTTCATCAGATTGTTGATACATATTGAATTGAAATTGCTTGTCACGATCCATAGAATAGCTTATGATCTGAGTATTGTTCATATACATTCTCAGATCTAATATCTAAGGAAGGATCCAAACTGAGTTGTGAATGATCTTCTCACAAATGCTGTTGAGATCTGAAGACTGTTGATGTCTAAAACCCTTGTTGTTGCATCCTGATCTCTGATATAGGGCTTGATTGATTCTTCCATGTAGATCTCCAGCTGCTTTGATGTCTTGATACTTGAATGTCTCTTCTCTGCCCTTATTTTTTTACTGTTGAACCAATCTCTCTGATACCATGTTGAAGAATCTAGGGCATGCATATTTAGGGTGATTCTTCAATACATGATAACAATTTGTGAAGTGTTAATCCAATTTTATCTTAGCTTGATTGTTTACTTCATTATTAGCATGTGTAAGTTAACTTCATCAAACTGCTATCAAACAAAAGAGATAAAAACACAAATGTTTGGCTCTCTGTTAGGGCCAAAACCTCTCCCTCTTGGAGACGAAAACCCATGTGTAAATTCTTCTCATAGAGATTCCATTGACGAATACCAAGACCATGACCCTTGACACACTCTATCTTTCTAAAACCAAGATATCAATCCTCCTTTCTATCACTGTTGAGATCATCCTCATTACCGCACCATTCAAGTTGTTATTGTTGCATCACTGAGATCTATACTTACTGCTTCTTCATCATGTCATTGAGATCTCTTGGATAGATTGAGCTTATAACCTTCAAGTCTTGAAGTCATAAATTGGGATAGGATCCTGACTATGCGTGCGCGATTATAAAGTCTTTTCCTTCATTATCATGTCCTGAGATAGTCCTTGTTTCATTAATGAGACTGCTTCTTCTAACTATGCTGAGGGTTTGATATTTCTTCCTCTCATTATGAAGATACTGCTCCTCATCATTTGCACCAAGACTGTGATAGTCATAAGGACTGTATTTATCCTTTATCCTAGACTAAGATCTCCATGTTCTGAGACCTAATGTAATAATGATGAGATTGTATCATGGTAGCCTTTCCTTAATAATGATTTAACTGTGTATATAATGAGTGTTATTTTAAGAGCACCGAAATACAAGCATATACATATATACATTGAGGCTTCTAGGAGACTGAATATTGTTTATTATGATGCCAAGAGAGTACCTCTATTTAATTATGAAAATACACAGTGATACATCCATAATGAGAGATATGTATCTTCCTTAAGCACCCAAGTTTATGATTGCACCTAAATCCCAAACGAGGTGCAGTCAAACCCTTTGTTGCAGCTCAGCTTCATGTGGAATTTCAGATGACTGCGAATCCTCTTCATGACTACGGCTCTCTACGGCTACATGTCTTGACTGTGGCTCCTGCAGCTACATCCCTTGACTATGGCTTCTGCGACTACATCCCTTGACGGAAACTCTCTGCGGGTACAACCCTTGACTGCAGATCCTCTATGCGAGTTCAGTCCTGCCCCTTTGCGGATACCCCAGTGGGGTATTTATAGTGGTTGTGTCATATATCCAAGCCGACGTGAACCTCTTGAACCGACGTGACCTTGTGTTGAGCCAACGTGTCATTTAAATATATATTTAATTTATTCCTTGAAGCTGACATGATGTATTTCCTTATCGCTTTGCTTACAGACTTCAGAAGGCTTGTTTGAGGCATAGATCTTGGTCTTGGAGGGTTGTTAGACAACTTATAATACTTGTACATATTTACATGAACTCATAAAGAGTTTCTACATACATGACATGACTCTTTGAAAGATAAATAAATCCTAAAGACATCAAGAAGAAGTCTTTTAATCTAGAGACACTTCTTGCTCATGAAACCCATGTAGCAAGATTATAAAAATAATTTATTATCTTTTATTACATCAAATACAAAGATCATGTCATTATGAATACTGAACCTAGTTACATTTTCTTCAACATTATTCAATGACCATTTGATCCTATAAATTATAGGACCCTAATAGTGGCTCCAACTGGGGATGGAACTTTTTGGTGAAGTGTCAAGAACATCGTAGACTAGTAGCCTTGAATCCTTATCTTCAGTGTTAACTACATCTAAATTTATTTATTTATTTTTTGTAGTTATGGTGGCAAAATGCCTAAAAGCTTAGGGCCTTCTCCACGGGCTTCAACTTTCATACATAAGCTACCCACTCATGATAGTACAAGGTAAATGGTATCTACAATGGGTGTGATAAAAACTATTGTTTAGTCCTAAAAAACATAATGCTTTAGCATCCTTCCATTGACAGGTCCTCCAGGTAATTCTGTTCCATTTGTGTTCTTCAGAAAAAATGCATTGTTACCTCGGTAAGCATCAATAATGTAAGGTCCCATCCACAAGTTGTCGAACTTACCATGCTTTCCTTTCTCTTCCCTTCTAGAATCCCATTTTAGAACATGATTGTGATCTGAAAGTCATCATCTTTAGTCCTTTGGTCAAATGTCTTCTTGATGCTATCTTGGATCAACTGAGTTCTGTTATGAACTGCTTCTCTTGTCTGATGCAAATGAATTGTTTGGTTTATTCTCCTTTGTAAATCATTTGGTTCCACCTCCAATTCTTGCAGCATCTTTAAAACAGGAATTCCCAACGAAGTTGGAAAAACAACATCTATCCCATAAACTAGCTGGTATGGAGACATGCCTATTGACTTTTTGGTAGTAAGCCTGTCTGCCCACAATGCATTAACCAGCTTTTTGTGCCATGATTTTTTATTGTCCTGCAACAACTTTTTAATAATATTAACTAAGCTTTTATTGGAAGATTATGCCAGTCCATTTCCCTGAGGGTAATAGGCTATAGAATGTCCCAATGTTATCTGATATTTGTTGCAAAAATCTACCATCCTTTTTTACCTGAAAGTTGCAGCATTGTCAATAATAATTTTCCTAGGGCATCCAAATCTTGCAAGGATATGTTTTCCAGGAATTTTATGATCATCGCATCAAAAGCTTGTCTGGTTGGTATGGCTTCTATCCATTTTGTAAATTAATTAGTGGTTGTCATAATCCACTTTTGTTGGGTAGAAAAGGCAGGGTGGATTTCTCCTATGAAGTCAAGGCCCCATTGTTGGAGAGGAGTTTCAGTAGATATAGGTCTTAAGGGTAAAGGAAAAAGTTTATTTTTGCCTTCGAATATTTTGCATTTGTGGCATGAAGTAACTTTCTTTTGGACATCATAAAATAAGGTAGGCCAGTAAATACTTGCCCTCAGGATCCTGTTGGCAGTAGTCTTCCAATATAGGTGTCCCCCACAATCTCCTTCATGGAACTCTTGCATGAGTTTATCTACTTCATTTTTCACCAAAAAGTTTAGTAAAACACCACTAACATCTTTCCAATACAAATTTTCATCCAAAATACAAAACTTAACAACTTTAAGTTTAATAAATCTAGCTTTTGTTTTAGTTAAACCAGGAGGAACTTGTAAATTATGTAGAACATAAATAACGTTTGCATACCAGGGAGAGGTAGCAAAAGCTTATGTTATCTGTGGAGTCACTATCTCATCTAGTTCATTAAATATAGTTAGAAAAATTATATTTAAAGGATGCAAGTTAGATTCTGCCATTAATTTTGCTAACCCTTGACCTTTGATGAGTTTAGTGAGTCAGATTTCAATATCATATTCTAATATAACATCAATCCACTTACGCATTTTCCTATCGGGATCATTTTGGGTCAGTATATCTTTTACCACTGCATTTGGAACAAAAGAAATAATATGTGAATGAAGAATATACACTCCAATATCTTTTATGGCTTTTACCAAGGCAAAATCTTGTTTTTCCATAATGTCATATTTCAATGCTACATCTCTCAAAGCTTTGCTAAAGAAATCAATAGGATATTCATGGCCTTCATTATTCTTTTGTAGGAGAACTGCAGCAATGGTGTGCTCAGAAGCAAATGAAAAAATTAGGAAATCTTTAGTAAAATCTGGACTAATTAACATAGGAGCCTGAGTTAAAGCCTGCTTTACATTATTAAATGATTGTCTAGCTTCCATGTTCCATTTCACCTCAATATATTTCTTTAGCATGTTGGTTATATTCTTTAAAAGCTCAGCTAAATTCGGAATGAATCTCCTCAGAAAATTTATCTGTCCAATAAAATATTGAACTTCCTTTATATTCCTAGGGGGATTAATTTTGAGTATAGCTTTGATTCTGATGGGATCTATCTTGATTCCTTCTTTCGAAATTATGTGTCCCAACAGTTTTCCTTCTTGCAAACTGAATAATGTTTTCTTGGGGTTGAGGGAAATGCCAAATTTCTGACACTTTTCAAAAACTCTTCTCAGGTGATTTAAGTGTTCCTCATTTGTTTTCGAAAAAATAGTGATGTCATCCAGATATATAACTATGAAGTGACTCATTTCATTAGCAAAAGTAAAATCCATGGCTCTCTGAAAATTAGCTCCAACATTCATTAGACCAAAATGCATTTTCACATACATGAAAGTGCCCCAAGGTGTAGTAAACGTTGTCTTCTCCTAATCTTCTGGGTGTACTAAGACTTGGTTATAACCACGAAAGACGTCTAACGAGGAAATTATGTTGGATCCAACCACCTTCTGTAGAATGTGGTCCACCTTGGGCAAAGGGTAATTGTCTTTTAAAGAGGCTTTATTTAAATTCCGGAAATCAATGTAGAGCCTGATCTCACCAGTCTTTTTCCAAGTGGGAACCAAATTGGATACCCATTTGGAATATCTGAAGGGTACAATGATTTTTGCATCATACAGTATTTGTACCTCTTTCTCAACAAGAGGCATAAGAATTCGATTAATCCTCCTTAATTTTTCTTTAAAGGGTGTCTGATATTCTTTCAAGGGAATATTGTGTTGTATGATGTTGGTGTCATAGGATTTTAGGTCCTCATAACTCCAGGCGAAAACATCAATGAATTCTTTGAACAATTTAATGTACTTCATATTTTCAGCTGGGGGTAAGAATTTGGACAGTTTGATCATTTTGGGTTCTTGTTCAATCCCAATATTATGTTCCTCAACACTAGGTCCAGTGGGTTAAATTTTGGGCTTCTTAGCTACATCATTGAAATCAAATAAATCTTCTAATGGAACTAGCCCTCTAGGTAAGATATTGTCTTTCAGTTGTAAAATATATGTTTCTTATTTTTCTTCATCTATTTCATGCAATTCTAACTTATTCACACTACTATGTACAGTATCTTCTACATCAAATTCTATATCTATATTAGCATCTTCAAATTCATCTTTAGACTGCAAAAAATTCTCAATCTGGGCATCATCTCCAAAAACCTGCCAGTATCTAATGTTATCAGGTACAGTAGGTCTATTTTTCACTTTGACAGTATATGGGTGAGTAGGACAAAATGGTAATTTACAAGTACTTGCCGAAGTAGCAAGACCATCAGGCAGAATATTTTGATCTCTTGAAACCGCAGACAAACTATATTCAGTAAAAGAATCTAGAAAATCCAACACAACATTTCTATATGCTCTCATCCTAGGATGTTTTGCAAAGTATTCTCCTTTGATTTGTTTTATTACCAACTCAGAATCTCCATGAATGGAAATCCGTTTAGCACCCAGTTTCTTTAAAAGTTGTAAACCTAAGATTAAGGCTTCGTACTCTGCAACATTATTAGAACACTGGAAATTCAATTTGTAGGAATGACCCTCTGAGTGATGAGTATATGAATTAGAAACCCATACACCAGCATCGGATCCTTCTTTACTCATTGATCCATCAAAACTCAAATTCCATAAAACTTCATCTGAATTATCCTATTCACTGATTAATGTTTGACATTCCTCAGTGAGACAAAAAGTAGTATTATGATTAGGAACTTGTTCTTGTGCAATTACATCATTATATGGAATAAATGAGTCAAGATCTGAATGAACATAATATATGGGATAATTTTTAGGTCTTTCCTGAGTGGTGACCATGAATTTCACAAGTTTCTCTCTATAGAGTCTTATGTTCTGACCAAAGACTAGGATTGTTTCATAGGACATATCCATCTGTAAGGTTCCCTGGAGTTTGGATCCCTGTGAACGGGAAAGAAGCATGCCATATTTGGGAGGTATATCAACAACAACTATGTCGATAAGTACACTTTTGGCTAGTGTTTGGACTAAGTTCACACATAAATCCTTTATAATTCCAAGGCACTTTACTTGATTGGAATCAAATGAATACAAATATTTATACCTTTTGGTTATATCTAATCCCAATTTCTCCATGATTACCTTAGGCATAAGATTGTGGGAGGCCCCTGAGTCAAGCATAGCGTTGTGTAAGATTTTATCATGAATTGTTAGACTAACATAAAAGGGAGGTACATCTCCCTCTTGAAGTTTACCATCAACTTTTGGGCCAAATAGTATTTCAGGTTGATCATCTGATATATTGGCTGTATCAGTGTTTTCTCCAATGCTCAGCGATTTCATTACCTTGGATCTATAGGCAGTTTTACTCATTAATTCCGTCAAAGTAATGGGGATTTTGAGTTTTGCCAATTCATTTTCTATATTAAATGGTGTATGTATTTTATTTGAATTGGCAGCATCTTGTTTATCAGCCAAATCCTTTTGGGATATGTCTCTTGGTTGGTTAGTAGAGGGATCATTAGTTTGAATTGATTTGGATGTAGTATCAGGTTTTTTCTAGATTAGAACATCAGGATTCTTTCTAGTAAGAATCTCAATGTTCTTCTTGGCGGGTATTTCAGCTAGTTTTTTAGTTGGAGTATCAGGTGTTTTCCTACTCCTAAGGTTGTATTTCTTATGGACTTCCATAATGGCATTCTCAAAACCTTTCTTGTAATCCTCTGATTCTTCAAGTTCTATTTCATTCTGGGATAACAGGAAAAGGTCTTGTTCTTCCTCAGTAAGAAAAATATAGTCATTATCATTTACTCCCATTAGATTTATTTGAGTGTCCTCTGTATCATCAGCTACCTCAGCCTCCTCGTATGTGTAATTTTCTTGGAAAGGAGGTATTACGTACTAGTTTGGACCTTTTGGGTAACTTTGTTTGATTTGTGGTTGATTTCTTCTATAGTTTGGATTCCTTATTTGCCTAGTTTGATTTTCTCTTGGAGGAGCCCTGTCAATTATACTGATTCTATCCATAATTTTCTCCATTGTTCTCAATAGACTGTCTATTTTATAGTCAGTGGGAGCAGAAGATGAAGGTTCCTCTTTTATTGTTAGTCTTTTTTCAGCTTTCAATTTAGCTTTGTTGGCTAATAAATTAGCCTCTACTTTAAGCGCATTTTCTTGCATTTCCTCTAAGTTTGTAGGATCTCTTTCTCTCAGTTGATAGGCAATATCAACATCGAATCCTTCTGGGAAATGTATCAGTTCCAAGCCCGAGGGTGGTTTAATGGCAGTGGGGATTTCATTATAAACCTTATTAAATCTATCACAATACTCTTCTACAGTTTTGTTAGTTCCTCTCTTAAGGTTTTTGTAATCGTTAAGGATCTGCAGAGGACACTTTTTAATTTCCCACCTAGTTAGGAAATATTGGTGAAAAACAGCAAGGTCAGTTATACTACCTACTGCTAAGTTTTTGAACCATTTTCTGACCTCTCAACCTAATATATGGGCGAACAACCTTATTTTTACATCATTCTCGTCTACTTCATGAAGATCAAAAAAGTAACTCATCCTATCTGTGTGCTACTATGCATTGATAGCAACAATTCCACCAAATTGGGGAATCCTAGTATGATAGTCTTGGGGCATATCATGTAATTGGGTAGCTAAAACCAAGGGAGCATAACGAGTAGCCATGATATTTGGCCTTAAGGGAGGAGCAGATATAGGATTTGTGGGAACTGATTGAGTTACTACTTGTGATACTACTGGATGAGTAATAGAAATTAAAAAAGAGATAGGGCCAACTGATGTTGGATGAACTGATTGGGAAGATGAAGCTGATGTTGCAATAGTAAGAGAAAGAATTTCAACGGATTGTTGAATGTAAGCTTGATGTATACCCTGATCAAGTGTTGATACAAGATCTTGCAATTTGTCGAATTTTTGAAGGGCTTGCTGATCCAAATCTGGTTCAACAGATGGTCTTATTGGTTTGTAGGGTTGCAGAGTGTATTGACAAGACACTGAGTGGACTTTCAAATTTGACAGGAAGACTAAAGCTTTTCTTAAGTATTAAAGAAATTCACAAATGCGATGACTTCAATATTGACCAGACACTGAGTAGAGTGTATGGGCATGGATGACGTTTCTTACTGGAATTTATCATATTGGGTGGAATACTTGGTGGAGTCTACGTAAATACACTTCCCGACACATTCGATGATAAAAAGATGTAAATCCACTTCCCGACACATTCGATGATAAAAAGAAATCATAAACTTCTAGTACTGATCGAAAGACTCAGTGCAGTATATCCTATTAGAGGAGTGTATATTTATTTCCATCCCGAAACAAATTCGTTTCCCGAGACATTCGGTGATAAAGAATTTATATAATTCTACCACTGACCGGAATACTCGGTGGAGAAGGTTCCAGTCTAAGTTTCTTTTCGCCGTAGTCTAACTAGTGGGAGGAATTTTCCGGAAAGTTATGGAAATTCTGATCGTGTTTAGAGAAAATCTGGCAAAGATTTTTGTAAATCCAAGTTATAGTTATTAAACTTCAAAATTTTAGGTGTCCTAGACGTTTTTGATGGTGCTGAATCCATTTCCACCATCAAAAACACGATTCAAACACTGTCTCTACAAGATTTTTTGAATTATTTTGGCCCATATTCCAGCAACTTTTGGCCGTCCAGGGAATTCCTCCGCCTCGGTAGACGAATCCTTTGTTTTCATCCGTAAACCAATTCGTTTTCCGAACCAGTCAGTGATAAAGAAATCCTAAAAACTATACCATTGACCTTAAGATTCCGTGGAGTTTACATAGCGTTTGTATCCATTCTTGAATTAATTGGTTACTTTATAACTCGTTTTATAAAGAAATTTGAGGATTGATTTATATGGAAAGTCTATGGGGTTGGTGGTTGGATAGTGTTGGGTTGGATTGTTTTTAGGAATTAATTTAGATTTTTTCCTAATATCATTTATATCAAATTACAGAGGAAAAATGAACCAAGTATATATATATATATATATATATATATATATATATATATATATATATATATATATATATATATATATATATATATATATATATATATATATATATATATAAGGATAATAAAATTTATATTTAATTTTATCTTCAAAACATAATTAGTTGATTTTAAGTGATATTTTTTTTTTATAAAAATAATCAAACATTTTAGTATAGGTAGTGATTGAACTTAGTGGGGAATGATGGGTTCACACAATGTATATCTTATAAGTCTATTGGTAATGATATTTTATCCATATTACATGTGTTTGACTATGCATTAAAAAATATTTTGATAGATGCATGATTATTATATGTACATTAAGGTTGTTCAAATTATTCATCCAATTTTGGGATATTTTGATCATTTTTGTGTAACTCAATTGAATGTTTTAGAAGATTTCCTAAGGATGCTCTAAACCAATAGTAGAGAGAGATTTCAGGGATATTTTTTTGTCCTAGCAAAACTCGACCTTTACCCACTTCTATTCATTTAAGGAAACTCAATCTACTAGAGGAACTTTTCTAGATGAGGGGGAGACATCACTAAAATGTAGGCTTTGATTTAGAGATTTTTTAGTGAAATTAGTGGTTATACCAAGGAGGTTGTATAACTAAAACTTGAGGCTAGGCCTCATAATTCAGTTTCTTTTTGTTATCATTGTCTCTTGCTCTATAAACTTAAGTTTTGTGATCAAGAACTCATATACTATTCATTTAAGGAAACTCAATCTACTAAAGGAACTTGTCTAGATGAGGGGGAGACATCACTAAAATGTAGGCTTTGATTTAGAGATTTTTTAGTGAAATTAGTGGTTATACCAAGGAGGTTGTATAACTAAAACTCGAGGCTAGGCCTCATAATTTAGTTTCTTTTTGTTATTAATGTCTCTTGCTCTATAAACTTAAGTTTTGTGATCAAGAACTCATATATTTCATTTCAACAGTTTAATGAAGAATCAATTTTGTTATTCAACCAATTAGTGTGATTTCTTGATGGATTCTAAGCACCTTAGGAAGGGTCCACCTATATGTGCTCTATGAACCCTTATGTAGTTTTGTTTATGTGATCTACATGATTTCTAATGTTGGAATTGTTTTTACATTTCTTTTGATTGTAGGCAAATGAATGTATGGTAGGTTTTTATAATCTTTTAATAAGAGTGATTTTATTTTCCTAAGTGAATCTTATGATTTTACATGTATGATTTAGGATTTGTGATGAATATTTTACTTTAAAAAATTATGTTATCTCTTTAATTTGAACTTTGCAATTTCCTTTAGTGTTGCTATAGTTCCTATAGAATACTTCTCAATCCTTCATTTTGAGCACTTTTTCTTCATTTCAATGCATGCTTTGTCTATTGCTTCATCAGTGGCAGTGGGAAACATGGTTGAAGGGAGAGGAAGTGGAGAATTGAATGATTTTATTTTGAATTTAGTCATGAATTGTTTGATTCATGTGTTGTGAGTTTTTCAATTTAGATATTTATCTTATGTAGTTTAGCAATAGTCTCTTTATTTCTGCAAATAAATAGTAGCAATTTTATTTCTACAACTTAGTAATAACATCTTTCTTTATCTACAAGGAGAGTAATTTGAGAGTTAATTTAATGAGCTTTGCTTGAAATGAATTTTAGTAATCAACCATGACTTGATTTCCTTTAACTTGAGTTAAAAGGGTGTATAGGATTTTAAGAAAACCATATAATCTAAGTGTGAAAAAATATTGTTCTATTTACTTGCAAAACAAGAAATGAGAGAGAACAAAACTACTAAGAAATTCACTGATGAACCAAAGAGACCTCATAAGATCTAATCATATATTATTATTGAACATGAATACACATATAGACTATTTAAGAGACAAACCAATTTGCAATAGGTTGGCGTTCGATGTGTATGCATTAAGTATAACTCAAAAACAATTTCCCTAGTTAGTAAATAAGTAAAAACTAGCACAACCATATAATTTAAATGATTGGTATATACTGATAAGCATCGAAATTCGCACTTCATAATACATTTCAAGGTGTTAAAATTTTAAAAATATATATCATAAATCTAATCAAATTATAATTTTATTTTAAATCAGTATTATTATTATTATTATTTATAAAAATAATTAATATATCAGTTAAACATTTATACATTTGGAAAATCATGGAACAAGATTAATACCTATGGATATTTACCTCCACTTTACCATGGAGATTCTTAATCTATAAAAATCATTTGTTACAATACCATGGGTCAATACCATGGCTTATCAATACCACATGCCCCAAAAACCATAACTCATTTCATATCACACTTGTTTGTATGACATTTTTTAAATTAATCAATTTGATTAAAAAAGAAAAAATAACATAACTAATTTAGAGATAAATATCAACCTTTGATTTGTGTATACTATTATGAATATTCTAGAATATTACATGGATGTCAAATTCCTATTGTTATCGTTCTATAATTTTAAGATTGGCAGGATAACTATAGAGGACAACATCAAACCACTTTTGAAGTTGGAATCTAGTCCTGCCAGCCCCAGAGAGGGATCTCTCTTTATGATTTAACTTTGTTTTTTAAGATGATATTAGGCTAGTTATAATTATGCTTGATTGTTTGATTGTTTTGGTTGGTTGGTCTGATTAAACTATTTCTTTCCATTGGTCTATGGAGTCAAATAAAACTGGATATTACATCAATATGTCTAAAAGAGTAATCACAGGGAAAGCTAGTTGTGTTTCCTGGATCTTTAAAGTGAATTATGAAATGAAGAAGAGGTGATTTCAGTAATGATAAAAAATAATTTAAGAATTTTTCAATCAGACTTCAGAAGAAAAACATACAGATTGCAAAACAGTCTGAATAAGGTGTTCAATTAACAAATCTTATTTTTCACATTTCTTGTTTTACAATTAGGTTTTCAAATGATTATGATGTGGAGAAAAACAATGGAAACAAGTATTACAATAGGAAAAACATCACAAGTAAATTGCAGCACGAGAATTCCGTGAAAGTCTTTGTATTAATAACGCTCCAACAACGTGGAAAAAAGTACAGTGCTCAATAAGAAAAATTACAATAATCACGAACCGACCCTTAATTCTTCGAATGTATGAAGTATTTAAACTAAATTTCCAAAAGGATTACAATGAATGTCACATCGACATGGAAATATATTATTAACTACAAAATAACAGATTGACTAATGTGACCAAAAGAGGTGAATTTGGTGAAGTGATCTGGATGTTTGGCACTATTTTTGTGGAGAATAGTTGCTGAGTTGCCACGATTTGGGTGTTGTGCTGGATGTAGCTAATCTTTTCTTTAATCTTGAAATTCGCACAGTTTATCCCACTTCTCTTCATCTAGGATGGTGATTTTTGTTGCCTTATGGTAGATCTCATCTACCTCGGTATATCGAACAAATGTGGGCTTTACCACGAAAATATGCTTTATCTCATGTTGAATGAAAATATCGTTGCTGATAACTTCAAAAAAAGCTCTCCCTATCATAGCACCTTTAATGTGGGAAAATTTAGCAGTGTCCCTTGCAATGTCTTTAAGCTTCCTCATATAATCTTCCATGGTCATCACTTTGTCATTAATTACAAATAAAGAAGGCAGGTCCTTCTTGGTTAATGCCTCTTTTTTTCTGAGAAACCCGTTCACTGTTATTTCCAAACTGTGACATTTTTCTTGGAGCTGCACAATCAAATTTTTCTTTGTAAGAACTTTCTTCACTTCCAAGATTGTCTCTGTCCTGTCATCTACTCCCAAATCATCCAACTCATATATGTTTTTGGAATTTAGAAACTTGATGATGTTGTTGGTTGTGGTAGGCATATCTCCCAACTCATTGTTAATAGTGGAAATGGCCTCATTAGCTTTCTCAATCAACTCTTTCTGCTCAAATATAATCTGAATACATGGCCAGATTTCATCCATGGCTTCAATAATATTGGTCCATATAATTTCCTTAACTTGACCCAGTGTGTGGCCAATGGAGGATTCACTTGCGGACTTCTGCCATCTTTCTATCTACTTCTGAGCTCTCTGTAGCTCTGCTGCATGGAAAGTCTCAGTCTTTGCCTTCTGGTCTTGCAAAATATTAACTTGAGCCTGCAATCTTTTAATTTCTTCTGTTTGGAGAGACATATTCTCCACTGCACTAGCCAACTGATCTGTAGTATTCCCTGTGTTTGCTATAGAAGATGTAGATGTAGGAATTGTTGTAAGAGGTATAGCTTCCAAAGGGACAATAGACATTCTTGCAGCTTGCTCCTTTTCTTTGATTATTTTCTCCATCTCTGTTTCCATTTGTTTCAACTATACATTCTGCTCCATGATGAGCTTCATCATGTTTGTCTTCTGTGACTTTGCTTCTTCAATGTCTTTGTCTAGAGGATCTTTTATGGCTGGCAATTTCAATTGTTTTATCAATGCTTCTATGTCAATATTCTTCTTTCTTATGATCTCTTCCGCAACATTGATATTTGAAGGATCATATCCTAATTTGATCACCAAGTCCTCCAAAGCTTTGATTCTTGTGTCTTTAGCAAGTGAATATACTTTCTCCATCTTCAGTTGTGACTAAACATTAGCTAAAGAAACCTGCAATTTGGACAAACTCATAGCAGTATTAGTGAGTGTAGATGAAATCATTTGACCAGTTTGTCTGTGCATCTCCATTTGATCAATGGGATGTATTTCCTTTATATCAAATTCAAATGAAGTCTTTTTGTAATCTGATGCTACCTTGGGTTGTGGGATTTGTGCTTGGAGAAAATCCATTTGCATTTTTCCTTTCTCAGAGTCAAAGGCTGACAACAGTCTACTTTGAGAACTGGAAGTCTGCTTCTAGAACTGATTATATGGATTGATCTCCAAAGCTTCATTTTTCAATTTAATCTCCTTAAATATATAAAATATGTTCTTTTCTTTCTCCTCTGTGGTAGATGTCCTGTGGTAGATGTCATGGTTTGAATAACTTGCTACTGATCTTGCCAAGCTATTGAGGTGGTAGGAGAAAGTGTACCCTGATCACCTTCTTGTGAGGAAGAAGGTGTCTCTCTGGTAGTGATAAAATCTTCTAGACTTGAATCCTTGCTTAGGTTTACTTTGGGATCGAGCTTAGTCCTCTTCTTGTAAATGATTTTGAAGTCTTCGCTGGGATTATCAGTCACTGGAGGTGACTCTTCTTCTCTGATCCTTTTTGCTACTTTCTCCTCTATGAAAGGAGTCTGTAATGTTGAAGTTGACACCAATTGCTCCTCTGCCTCTTGTAGAATGTTTTTAGTCCATTCTAGCTAGTTCTTGTAACTCTCAATCTCTCGTTTGAATGTATGAAAATAAGCTGTATATTTATTTTCTACCCTTAACTTGGAGATGACCCCTAATGGATCATATGGCCATCTAAAACTGAGGCTGAATTGCATTTCTTTCAACAATCTGCCTGCTTCTTCCCTTGTTGCCCTGCTGTTACTAATGAAAGGTCCTATTTGTGTTTTGATCTTGATGTGTTCCTGATGTGTTCTAGGGCAAAAATCCTCATTGGGAGGAATTTTGGTACTTTGTAAGGAGCAAGTTCACACCCATATATCCTTAGCTCTGTGTAATACCAATATCCTATTTGGACTTGGTCTGATAACTACAAAATTTTCCTGATTTCTTCACTGATTCTTGGCTCTGGATTGCTGCTTAGGAGACTGAGTGCTGGATGTACAAACATTTCTATGAATTGTTTGTATGAGTATTCTTTTTGCTCCTTCATTACTAGTGTAGTCTAGAAGATGATTGATTGTTGATTTCCCTCGTCATCCAAATTTTGTAAAGCAAGATTGAGATTGTCTTCCTGAAAATACAAAAACATATATACTAACACAGAGGCATATTTAAATACTTCCTCAGTTTGGAATTTGACAAATTGTTCATGGATGGAATCTGCAAGGAATTGGCTGAAATTGAACAAGATGGAAGGCTTGGAATCTGTGGAGAAAATGGAAAGAAATCCTATAATGGCTTCATCTACCCACAGATCTGAGTAATAACCGAGGTAGGAGATAACTTTAATGATCTGCTTAGCTCTCTCAAGGAAAATGGAGGATGGCTAGGGAGGAATTTTCTTTGGTAATGGGGCATCTTTAGTCAAGAAAAGTTCAAGGGTTTTGGCTCTTTTTATAAAGTCCAATTTCTGATATATTTCGATGGGTGCTTCATGAGAGAAAGGAGTGGAATTATCAGTTATAAGAGCTTGCATCATTTGGTTTATAACTTGGAGAGTTATGGTGAATAAAATTTCTCCTGTAGGGGCAATAACAACTCTTTGGCTGGGTAGATAACAAGCATGACATTTCCTAACTAATTCAGGGGTACTGTGGGTGTGGGGAAAAATGTAATGGGGTAAATTGGATTCCCACAGTCCAATATCGTCATAATTATCAATGAATTTGTCTTCAAGCCAACAGTACATTTCAAATAAATCCATCTCGCATAAGGTTTCATGGATTTTCTAATCTCTATTCGCCAACAGAATACGATGAAAATTGATCGGAGGGTGGATTAGAGGACTCACGGGTTCTTCCTGTGCCTTACTTTTAGGAGGCACGATCAAATTAGGCTGAGAAACACTGGTGAAATCCTGATTGGGCAGGTTTACAGGGTGCAGAGCTGGACTCGGATTGGAGAAGACGGGAAAAAAAAGGCACTAGTTTGAAAGGAAGTTAGTTGGTGTGATCCTCGGCCAGGTGAAACAATTGCAATTTGAATTGGAAAACCTGTTGTGAAAAAAAAATGGTATTAGCAGAGTACGAAATTGGTATCTTATGAATGGGTGAAAGGAGGAACTTTATAGTTTTACGGATTCTCGTTGGTAATGGCACGAGTCTGTTACATTAATGGTTAAGTAATTAAATTACTTAACGGGTTGATTTGGAGGGAGTGGATGTGATTGGCGGGAGCAACAGATAGATGAGGTGGCGAGAGGGGATTGGTGGGAGTGTAATGGATAGGGCGGTGGTTTTGTGTGGTGGAGAAAACCATTTTCGGAGGGGGCCTGAGGTGGTTAATGGTTTTCGGCAAGTGGGGGTGCGAAAGCATGAGACGATGACACATTGTTGTGGGTTCGGGATTTAATACCTCCCATTTTGGACCCCCCCGCACCCCCAACAATAAAGTTCGGATGGTGAGGGGGGCCCAAAACATAATATTGGTCGTCGGATGTGAGAAGGTGGGTTCAGATGAGGTGAAAAGTGGCGGTACTTTATCGTGATTCAATGAACATATGATGGGGTAGGGGAATGAATGACATATATAAGCAGAGGAGTGATTTTGGGGTGGTGAACTTAGGAATAATGGAAAAACGCACCAAATGTCGAACCTTAGAATAAAACCTTTGTCCTTTTTCTTTTCTCCTGCGTATGAAAAATCTTTAACATTTGACTTAGGATAAAATTCTCATGCTTTTCCTAAAATCACCATTCTATTTCTACCTACCCTCTCATTTCAATTCTTTTTCTAAGCTAACATTTTTCCTTTTCTTGCTTTACGGGGTGCATTTAAACTAGCAGACCCAAATCATTTTTTTTTTTGAAAATCTACCTCATCCTATCACTTATCTCACCATTGATTCAGATTAAACTGTTGAATCAATTTCATTTCTACCTAGATACTGATTTACCAAGATTAAACTGTTTGGTAAATCTTTATTCACTAACCTATTCAGCAGAAATTGAAATGTGTTCAATCATGATTAAACTGTATGATTTGAACATAACTTTAGTCATTGTGACATCCAAAAACAATTTTCACACAACATTATTTGATGATGAACTAAAAGAATTAACTTATCAGTATTGGCATTTAGACTTGCAGCACTTTCTGTATTATTTTCTTCTTTTTCTTTGTGGGGTTCTTATTTCCTTTTTCCTTTTTTATTTTTTAACATACCCTCTTTTCATTTTCCTTTTTTTTTTTAAATATTTTTGGAAAACATTTGAATATTGAAATTTATGTACAATATGAAATTACAAATACAAAATACTCAATCACCTTGAGATCCTATAATTTATAGGACCCTAACACCTACCATCCAACTAAGACCCAAGAAATTACGAAGTACCTAATCAAGTAAAAGAACATGTTAATAAAATATACAACTTAGCAAGATGCATTTTTCATATAGATGCATATACTAGTGATCAATGTTTAGGTAAATGCTCTCTTTGAGGGAAGGCTCATGTTAATCCCCTAACCATAACCCTCATTTACTATCATTACATTAATTGTAGTTGTTTCCACCTATTATTATTATTGATTTAAACCCCTTTATCTCTTACATATACATCAAAGGGACTCATGTGAAGGAGTATATTACCTTATGCATTTGGTGTCTTGTAAGAGGAGGTTGTCCCCTTAAGAAGATTATTATACATTAATGGCTTGACTTGATTTAAGCATGGAATTATTGAATTATGTCTTCTATTCTTATTTGGATATTTGGTCCATAGCACATATGGATGGTCTTAGTGATAACATTTAAGATGGTGATATGGATGTGGGCCATTGTCTTGATGCATGGCAACACATTACTACTATGCTAGTTTTGACATATTTTTGCATTTCTCTAATGTATGGTGGCGCAATATCCTATATGTGACATTATATATATGCATGTGCATGTGTGGTTATACATAGGTTTATGACTTTATGCATTATTACATTGTAGTTTTTAACGTTCTAATTAAGAATGTGTGTTGTTTGATTATACTAGATTTCAGACAAAATTGAAATCCATTGAAGGCCTTGAACCTTGAGTAGAGGTGAGTTGGGATAGTAAAACCTATCAAAATGTGTTACCTTGTTTAATGCTTGGTGGTTTATCTAGTTTAGAATGCCCCAAAGCCTTACTATGATGAGTATGGGATTGGAATTGGCATACGTTATGGTTATAAATGAATGTATTTTGTATTTAAATGAAAATTGGAAGAGACAACACTTATGTGGCATAATGTGGTTTATCTATAAATTAAAATGAGAAATTTTTATGAGATATGTGGCAAAAAAAAATTATATTTAATTTATTTGTAACTTATTATTTATAAGAGGGTATTTTGTGGACAAGTTTCTCATTTTTGTTTAATCTTGATTATTTATTTTAGAAATCTGAAAAGCCTCGCTCATGTCTTATAAATTGCATGGTTAAGGGCTCATTTATAAGGATTTAACAAGGTGTCTAATGTTATGCTATTAAGATTGGCATTAGTGATAGTCACATTTACAATAGTTAATCCCTTGTAAGAGGGGTGAGTTGGCTTTTGGTTAGGTTAATTAAATAATATCACTTGTTGGTTCTCTTAATATGGAGGGAGTTCTAATCTTTGAGCTAAAGTGATAAATCTGAATATCTAAGGGTTGAATCTTACAACTTGGAGTTCTAATCTTTGAGCTAAAGTGATAAATCTGAATATCTAAAGGTTGAATCTTACAACTTGAGAAATGAATCAAAGGCCCTTAATCTCTGACCCATGAGAGTGGTAATCTGTGTCAATGGAAGCAGAATGAGTCTTTATTCCTGAGCATGGGAGATATTCACCCTATTGGCGAATAAGATTAGTATAATAATATTAGTGGGGTAGAGTGTCGTGCCTTCAAATTCTATCCCAATAAAATATTTGGGATAATAAACTTAGTGACAAGGGTGGAAAATGTGAATTTATTCTGTTAGGATATATATTTAAGTGTTTGAGGTTATTCTCATTTTTAATTGAATGCTTTTATGAAATAAAAAGAAAAATGATTATTTTTATCTATTATATTAATTGTTTAAGCATAAATTATATTATTGCATAGTCCCATTAAGGTGTTTAAATTTTTATGATTTATCCTTTTCGATTTTATTGAGATTTCATAGCATGTGCCAATTACAACCTATATTTTTTATTAAATTATTATAAGGCTTTCCAAGTGTCCATGTTTTGCATGTTTTTCAAGTATCGACCTTAATATACTTGGTTGAAAAGGGCCATTTCCAAAGTTCATAGGCAACAATTGTTTCATGAAACATCTTATTAATAAAAAATATAATTCTATTATGTTGGGATGGGGTCCCCTGGGTTAGTTTTGGGGTTAAATAACCCAAGTTTTGATGTAATTCTTGTAAATGATGTAAAGTCTCCACGATTTGTGGAAGCAGAGTGCGTAGATGGTTAGGAGTCAAAAGGGTTTTTAACCCTTTGTTTATGTAAAAGTTGAGTCGGTTTTGAGACCTACCCATGGTCCGCGAACCATGGGATTGTATTTAAAAAGCTATAAATAGGTGTGTCTTAGAGAGTCTAAGGCATGGAATGATGGATAACGAATAAATTCTTGGAAGTGTTAACGCAGAGAAGTGGGTCCGATAGGAGAGAAAGGCTCTGCATCTGAGTGCATAGAGGCCTAGGTAGAGTCCGCAGCTGAGTGCGCGGACCCCTACAGTTTAGTGCGCAGGGAAGTCTTGAGTCTGTATTCTGAACTGGAAATCAATAAAGAAGTTTTTTTGGAGAAATATTGTGTATTACTGTTTACTTCCATTTATAACTTATGCTGTCGATGAATAATATTCTTATGAAATATTGATCTAATGATGCGCGATTCTATGGAATAAGTCTTAATAAATGTATGCAATGCATGTTAAATACTTTCACGAAGACTATGATAAGTTCTGTTATATTTATTAAATACTTAAGTAGATATGCGCGACCTCAGATCTAGGGTTATTTTCTGATGTGCGTAAGTGAATGAAGGGACTGTTAAGGGTCCGTAAGGACTGATCGTGGACCTTCACGAATATCTGAAGGTTTTTTAAAGGGAGTTGTGGTACCGAGCCCTAGGGGCTTATTGATCTGCACGAAGGCAGATATAGGGTGATAAAGACATCACACTCATCTCTGGATGCGGAAACTTGGTTCCAACATCCCCCCATACTACTTTGGGTGAGACTGCAACTTGCGCTACGTGGGTTGTTAATGAAAGGGCCAGTAGTGTAGGGTTTTGTTTGGCGCAACTAACTCTGAACCTGGGTCAGGACCCCCTAAGCCAACAAATGGTTCCATTTCGGGGACTAGGATCTGCTTAAGGAGATGTGTGATGTCACATCACTGGAATCCGACCAAGAAGGAAATTGAAAAGTGGTTGGATAGAAATGTTCACGAGTTCGTGGCACAAGAGAACAGGAATCTGTACCTATCAAAGGACCAGTGGTTGGATAGATATTTGTATACATAAATACACGAAATTTTATTCTTCACCTTCCCGATCGAATTATACGAGTGGTTAGCTAAGTTGGCAGACGACCAAGGAAGGTGGAAGCTTGACGATCTAATAGTGTGGACTCTAGAGCTAGTGAGAAGATTGGAAGCTTTTGAAGATAAGATCATGCAGGCTATCGATCATTGGCTCAATCAAATTATAGGAGGATTCGTCTCAGAGTTCGTGGTTGATACCTCAGTTAGCTACAACGAAGCAGAGCAAAGGTTTTTCAAGGGACCGTGAGGTAAGTATTTAAAATCTTTGAATACCTGGATTAAAATGTTGTTGTGTGAAAAAAGGGTTATGCCATTGCCTTGATGTTCATATCTACCCAAAGTGGACGGATCTTTAGAAATTGTGAAGGATCAGGACCAAGTACAGTCATTTGATTGGACCCCTGGTGAGTGACGACCAAGGGGTGGAATAAACTTTGCCATGAAGCGATGTCCAGTTAATCACTCAAGGGTTTCCTCGAATTCATCACCCATCCACTCCACCTCCACCGCATACACATTCACCCACACCTCCACCATAACCACCTCCATTCAACATGGCGAACACGATGAAGTTACCAATTTTCAAGGGCATTGGAAGTGAGTATACATAACAGTTTTGGTTTGTTGCAGAAGATGTGTAGATCACGCAGCAGATTACCGATGACAATATCAAGAAGGAACAATTGGTTACCGCTCTAAAGGATCATGTGCTGACGTGGTATATTAAGTACTTTTATAATAATCCTCTAGCATCGCTAGTAGATACGAAGGATGCTTTGAACAAGGAGTTTAGCAAGCCTAAACCTGACTTGCAGTCTGTAGTTGGATTTAAGGAAATCATGATGAGGGTCGATGAGACGCCTTGGGAATTAGATCATAGGCTGAAATGTGTGATTCACGAAGCTAATATGCAGCGCACAGATGGTCATCATCACGAATGGTTTATAGCTTCGCTTCTGCCCCACCAGAGAATTTCTTTGTCGCAACAGAAGATAGGAACTCAGGCAGAAGCCCTGGAAATCGTGATGAGATTGCATGCAACACCCATTCAGGACGCGACATTAGGAGTCCAGTAGATTCACTCTCAGTTGTAGAACCTATGCTTGGAATTGCATAGCTTGGAGAAGGAGAAGGAGAATAAACCAGAGGTGCGCATGGAATTCTGGTGTCTGAAGTGCAAGAGCCAAGGGCACGACAAAGACCACTTCCCTATCTTCACGAATTATATTACAAGAGGGGGACCAAATCCCTTGAAACCAGAAGCCCCAACAGGGCTGAGCATGGGGGTTGCGCTATTTGTCAAGTGGCAGGAAAGCACGCAACATATATTTGTCATTTTCTTCAGAATTTCGTTCAGACACTGCAACAGTTGTTTTGTGACTTCTATAAATCTGTGGGCCATGATGAGCACCATTGTCGCAGTTATGAACTAATGATGGAAAGAACGCCTATGTATCGGATGCAAGAAGAAACTCGGCCTCCAGATCATGGTGCAGGAGGAACACGCGGAGGATATCAGGGAAGAAGATGAGGCCTCAGAGGAGGAGGACTTGGTAGAGGTTGCGAACATGTTATTTTCTATAAATGTGGAACACCAGGGCACTACGCACGGGAGTTTCAGAATTAGACACGCCCGTCATGTCAATACTGCAGCTAGTTTGACCACACTATAGAAGAATTTCCTGTGTTGATAGCTAATATGTAGGAGAAGAGGGCACAACCTAAAAAACCTACGCAAAACTTAGATATGATGAGAGCTGAGCCCCTCGAGGAGGATCAAAACGTAAATATAGTGCTGAGAAACGGAATAACAACTGGTGATGATAAGGGAAAACAACCTGAAGAGGACAAATGGGTCTGCAAGGCCCCAGAAAAGAAAGTGGATTTTGATCTGGAGCGGGCGAAGGAAATGTTTATGGAGGCCAAGAAAAGCTTCGTTGAGGCATCCACCTCAGGAAGTCAGGACAAGATGCAAGACACCAGCGCACCTGTAGAGGTCGTTCCCTTTGTGTTCCCCATGTTCTCAGAAACCTACATGAAGCTGCTACGCGACATCAAGGCTATGAAGGGCCTACAAGTGTTAATAAACAAATGCGCCAGCAAGGAGAACGCCCTTGAGGGACACCGCATAGTAAGAAAAATTGGTAAACATAAGGAAATAACAAGGCGTGAGATGAGGCTCACCATACAGATAGGGGATTATGAGATGGACCAGGTCATTTTGGATCTAGGATCTGATGTGAACATGTTGGCGAAGCAGACATGGGAAAGGATGGGGAGACCTGCATTGCAGTGGTCTCCAATTCAACTCAGCATGGCAAACCAACAAAAGATCATCCCTATGGGATGATTACATGGAGTAACTATTGATATTGAAGGTGTGATCGTGATGGCTGATTTTGAAGTGATAGAAATCGTTGATGAGAGTAATCCGTACCCTGTGCTCTTAGGAATTGATTTGGCCATTGACATGAATGGAGTAATAAATCTGAAAAAGCATACAATGTCATTTGAAAGGAAACCACTTCAAGTTGTAGTTCCGTTGGACCCTGCAGAAGAGCCACACTACACTGAACCAATCCGCGACTATGAAGAGAGTGAAGATGAATTGGATTAGATCTACAAAATAACAGTGCGAGATTAGGACTAGATCAATCCGATGACAGATGGTCGGATTTCATGGGACTGGGAGAGCTCCTGTACTTCTGATTCAGATGAAGAATTAGAGCATTAGCAAAATCGACTGCATGAAGTATCTACATTGCGCTGCAATATGATGACACAATCTTTGCGTTGTGTGTCATCAGAGGTAAGGAATTTACCTTATTATGATGGTTTAACTGACTTAGATAAGTTTTTGGTTGCATTTGAACGCAAATTCCCTGAGGATCACCACTTCCAAGCACTCAATTTGGCACTGCGTGCTACGCCCGCACGATGGTGGGGTATGCACAAAGATAGATTTGATGAATGGCGAGGCTACAGAAGGATGATGAGGTTGCAATTTGGATGCCCTAACGCTCGATTGGCTGAGAAATATGATGGGAGGGATGATCTACATGATCACCTGGAAAAATGGACTAAGGCTTATGGAACGAAGCCACAACCGGGGTGGATACACTTGTTTTTCCATACTTTGGATACAATTCCTATGAATTGTTATTTGGAAACAGAGCTTCGCCATGGAACAATGGAGTGGGATATATTGAGGGAAGGATTCTTATTAACTTTCAGCTTTGAGGATGGCTTCGTGAGCATTGATGAAGCATTGCAGGAGATCAAGGCGGTTATCTTCAGAGCACCGTAAGAACCGTTGGAATGGGTCCAGCCAAATTGGAGCACCCAGCTGCGCCATGCACTAGAATGTTATAATGTGCCTGAGGAAGAGGAGGATGAGGATCCGAGGAATACTAACATTCCAGAGGCATAAGGGCATCACGAGGTCGAAGGTCTGCAAATAGAGAACCCGAACATCACCGCGCCACTGAAAACGAAGAAAGTCAACATTGGTACTGAAGCAGAGCCAAAATTTGTGAAGATTGGGAATTATTAGGACAATGCGATGGTGGATAAAGTCTTTGACTTACTCTGTGAATATCAGGACCTATTTCCTAAAAAGTTTTTGGTCCTGAAGGGCATAATAGGTGACTTGGGTGTTATGAAGATTACTTTGAAGCCTGACGTGAAGCCTATTAAGCAGAGACCATATCCCCTTAATCCCAAATATAAATAAAAGGTTCGTCAGGAGTTGGATAAGAAGTTGGAGGTAGGCATCATTGAACTTGTGGAAGAATCTGATTGGGTGAGCCCGATGGTGGTTCAAGAAAAGAAACAGAAGGGTGAGATAAGGATCTATGTAGATCTGAGGAAGCTTAATGATGCCTGTGTCGATGACCTGTTCCCAACACCGGTTACAGATGAAGTATTGGAAAATGTTGGAGGGCAGGAGGCCTACTCGTTCACAGATGGGTTTTCTGGGTACCATCAAATCAAGATCGCGCCAGAGGATAGGAGAGAAACAACCTTCACAACGGAATGGTGTTGTTTCCTGTATACTGTGATGCCGTTTGGACTAAAGAATGTTCCTGCAATATTCTCTCGCATAGTTATAAGGGCATTCAAGAAGTTCATCCACAAGTTCTTGGAAGTATATTTTGATGATTGGACAATGTTTGGTTTAGTGAACCACCATGTAGCTAGTCTAGGCCTAATGCTTGATACGTGTCCCAGAAACCAGATCGTGTTGAATCTGAAGAATTGTTTATTCTGTGTCCCCTTTGGAATTCTACTGGTTCATGTGCTGTGCAAGCAAGGGATGATGGTGGACCCTGCCAAGATCACGGTGATAGTGAAATTGGAGGCCCCGAGGAGTGTTAAGGAGTTGCGTGTGACACTGGGACATACAAGATATTACAGGAAGTTCATCAAGGCTTATGCTCAAATTACCATGCCCATGGAGAAATTGTTGAAGAAGGATGCTACATTCTATTGGGATGAAGAATGTCAGCACAATTTGGATGTATTAAAAGAGAAGATTGTCACTATGCCGATTTTGGTCTTCCCGGATTGGAAGAAGGAATTCCATGTACATGTCGATGCCTCTTGCATTGCGTTGGGTGTAGTCCTAACACGGGATGGTGAGGGAGAGATGGACCACCCTATAGCCTTCGCGAGCATAACATTATCGAAGGCCGAGAACAATTACTCAATGACGGAGTGCGAAGGGTTGGCTATGGTGTATGCACTTCAAAAGTTCAGGCATTATCTTTTGGGTGGAAATTTCAAAATGTACACAGATCATTTTGCCTTGAAATACCTGGTCAACAAGCCTATCTTAGGGGGGAAGATATGCAGATGGATGTTGCTATTTCAGGAGTATGACTTTGAGGTGATTGTGAAGCCAGGGAGGCTAAATGCAAGACCTGAGCATCTGTCATGAATCAAAACAAGAGAGGAGCCTACTAATTTGGAAGAAGGGTTGCTAGATGCACAGCTCTTTGCGGTGCGCGTAGCAGATAATCAGTTTGCAAATATTATCCACTTTTTGACTATGGGGATGGCTCCAAAAGGGTATCTGAGTCAGCAAAAGAAGGAACTAGTAGTGCACGTGACATACTTCTCATTGATCTCAGGACATCTATATAAGATGGGTGTTGATGAAATACTGTGAAGGTATGTGCCATATTTTGAGAGGAGTAGCATCCTCGCTAAGGCTCATGGAGGGGCTGCGAGAGGAAATTATGCAGGAAAGGCGACAATGCATAAGATTTTGCGCATAGGTTTATGGTGACCTACGCTGCACAAAGATTCTAAATCATATTGTAGGGCATTCAATGCATGTCAAAGAACGAGCAAACCATAGCGAAGGGATGAGTTTCCACTAAATCCTCAAGTATCGTTACAGCCATTTGAAAAATGGGCAATTGATTTCGTTGGGCGAATTCAACCCCTAGGGAAGAAAACTGGTGCACGCTATATCATCACCCTGACAGAGTACCTAACCAAATGGGAAGAGGCACAACAAGTTAAGGATTGTACAGGGGCTACAACAACGAAGTTTTTGTTTGAGTATGTCTTAACCAGATTTGGTTGTTTGAAGGTGTTGATGAGCGATCAAGGTACACACTTTTTAAATGAAACAATCAACGTGTTGATAGAGGAGTTGCAGGTCTATCATCAGAAGAGCACACTGTATCATCCATAGGTTAATGGAACAGTTGAAGCCTTTAATAAAATCTTGGAGAATGTGCTGACAAAGATTTGAAATGCACAACGGAATGACTGGGATGTGCGCGTACCTACAGTACTATGGGCTTATAGGACTCCTTGTAAAAAGATGACAGGGAAGACACCTTTTAGATTGGTATATGGTGTAGAAGTTGTAATGCCGATGGAATATGTTGTGCCTAGTCTACGCATAGCGGAATTGATGAATATGGTGGATCATGGGGCCTTGGATGAACAACTCACGCAGTTGATGGAGCTCGAGGAGGATAGATTTCTGGTTGGATTTCATCAACAAGTATAGAAGGAATGTGAAAAGGAATGGCATGATTGACACATCAAGCTTCACACATTCAAGCTAAATGATCTGGTTTTTTTATATGATGGTAAATTCACTAAGTTCCTGGTGAAATTTCAGATGCATTGTCTAGGGTCGTATATTATCAAAGAAATTACTAATGGAGGCACAACTCAGCTCGCGAACATGAATGGAGATCTTTTTCCGAGAAGAGTGAATGGAAGCCATTTGAAGCCCTATACAGGGGATCTCGCTCAATGACTATATGGTGGCAGGACAGTTTTAGTGCTCCAGGTAGTTGTAAGGGAGCACGGGACTATAAAATACACAGCCAGGTTAAAAGGACTATGCTGAAAAGGGTGAAGTTGTAGCATATGGAGCTACACCCAGGGAGTTGCGCCATGGAGTGAGGTGTCGCGCAGTGCAGCAAGAAAGTGACACTTGGAGTCACTTTTCATGACTAGACAACTAGAAGATGGTTAAGAGGAGCAGGATGACGACATTTAAGGCCAAAATATTTGAAGATCTACCACCGAATCAACATTAATGGTTGAAATTTGGGCGGAATGGTCAGATTTGAATTCAAAAACCCCTATAAATTACGTGTGCTAGTCCAACAATGAACACTTTGCTCACTTGGAGTTTTTGCTTAAATTTGATGTCTGTCGATGAGCCGAGCATTTTGGGAGGAATTATTTGCCCACACAAACTTGTCTATTAAATCCTGTGATTTGTTTATGTAGAGGATGACTTCCACCAACCTCGTTGAAGCTGTGAGTTCAGAAGTTGCTGTGTTCGATGCTCCAGGACCAGAAGTGTCCATTGTTGAAGCCACGCCTATAGTGCCCACAATGCCGAGGTCGTCGAGGCCAAAATAGTCCATGTTGAAGGAAAGAAGCCTTCAGTACAGGAAAAGCACAAGAAGCCGGTGCAGGTACACTCTTTGCCTAGGAAGCTTACCGTGACACTGACACAGAAAAAATATAAGCAGCCAGCCAAAGGAAAAGAGAAGGTTGTAGACCTAGAGGCAGAAGATGGACAGGGAACATAAGATATTGACGCCAAAGGCGCGGAGCCCTTCACCAAGCTCCCTCAGTATATCCCTCTGAGGAAGGGAAAGGCAGAGATTGCAAAAGACCCGAACTCTGAGAAATTTATCATTTCCACACCTCTGCTGCCAGAGCAGATTACCTTTGAAGGTCCGCGTCTCATGCAAGTCCCACTATTAAAGATGGAGGATTGGGACCTCGTGGATCATGCTAAATTCCCACACTTAGCGATGGAAAAGTATATGAGAAGCGTTTTCTATGAAGAAACGGGTGTGATAATGTTGTAAACAGAAGAATGGGTTTGCAGTGTTGAGCAATTAGGATTGCTCAACTTGCTATGGGTGCCACATTACCACCACATCCCTATTAACACAATTTACATCCACCAGCTACTTACATTGGTGCGTGATGGGTGCCTATGGCTCGGAGGGCCCATCCCCATCATTGATATGTTGATTCACAAGATTATGCACTTACCTCATGAGGGTCTAAATCCAGGCAAGGATTTTGGCAGAAAGACAGGAGAAAAGGAGTCGACAAAGCACATGAAGAAAGAATATCAACTTGTGAAAAAGGCGCGAGGGTATTCCAACTTATCAATAAATGACCCTGCAATTCAATTGGCCGCGCAGATATTGGCTTGCAAGGTGATGAGGAAGTGCCGCACGGATGAAGTTTTGATTCGCGTAGTGTCTCTAGTGGCTCAATGTGCAAAGGGCGTACTATTCAATTGGTCCAGGTACTTATTCCAAGAATTCCTCGCAAATTGTCGTGAGGCACAAGATGAGACCAAGTCATTCCATTATGCTTGGTTATTGTTATCTATTGTTTTTTTTATATGGGAGATGTGGAGGACAGCGAATTTCCTCCTTTGGAAGAAGGATTGTCGGAGGCAGTGCAGTTCGCCTCCCTATGGGATACGAAGGACCCTGGGCGCATCATAGAGACCAAGATTTTTTGGGTCTTGGTGGAAGAAAGTCTTTGCATGGTGGTTAACCAGCGCCCAAGGTTGTCTCCAACCTTGTATACGAAATTGTCAGCTTATGTAGCATTCAAATATGACTTTCACAGAATTTATATCTAAGCACGAAAGGATCCAGTGCAGAAGTGGCATGATTTTCCATACTTAGTGACAGAGACTGATGTGCAAGAGGTAGTGGCACGCTGGCCAACCAAATGGTGCACCCCTTCAGATCTAGCTACTAGACCAAGAACAGGTGTTGAGAGTGCAGCTGCGAAAAAGAGGAAGGAGGTAGCTAAGCAATTTGTGTAGATGTTTGGCGCGGGATTCCCTAAGGGAAATTTTGGGGCTTAGAGCCCAGATTTTTGTCCAATTTTGTAATTCCAATGTAAAGACTCTAAATTTTGTGGGCGTAGAGCACGTAGTTTTTAAAGAGTCATAGGGTTGTCTGCCTTTATTTTGATAATGTAATGTCGGCTGTAGAAGACCTAGCCATTGTCCGCGAACCATGGGATTGCATAAATAGAGCAAAGCTCTAAGTAGATAAAAATCAGTTAAGCATAAGACAAAAATCGAATAATGAAGATGTATGCGAGATAGCTCTAAAGTGTAAGTCTAAGTTTTGGGTCGTAGGGTAGGTAGAGGCTCTACAGCTGAGTGTGCAGAGGCCTAGAAGTCCGCAGCTGAGTGTGTGGACCCCTGTAGCTGAGTGCGCGGGGCGAGTCGAGTTTGTAATCATCTAGAAGTATTAATAAAGAGAAGTTTCTATCATTTCTGTTTCTTTATTTCCTGTTTATGCATCTGTTATATTGGGTATGAATTTCACCTCTAATGCTTATATGATGCATGAATGTGTATGACTGTATTGGTTAAGTGAACGCAAGTTAGAATATCTGTTTACGTGAAGATAATTAATATATGTTAATAAGATAAGTAAGACACTTAGTCTAATTTCTGAAATATCACAGTTTGCTGCACTAGAAGCATGAAAGGACTTCAGCCCCTAGTTAGGGCTGTGCGAAAGCCAATTGTAACACTTCGTGAGGGTACCGTAGGGTGGAAAAGAGCGCGAAGCAACCTGCATGAAGGCAGGTATAGTTGGAATAAACCGACATCACAACCATCTCAAGGGTGCAGAAACTTGGTTCCAGCATTCCCCCATACTGCTTCGAGTGAGACTTCAGTCTGCGCTTCGTGGGCTGATGTCGAAAGGGCCAATAGTGTAGGGATTTGTTTGGATAACTAACGTTGAACCTAGGTTAGGCCCGCATAAGCCAACAGCAGAACCTGGTCGCATAGAGAAAGAAGGATGTTCCTGAGAAATCTCAGGATGAAAAGGAACCTACTACCAAGGAGAAGGCAGAGAAGGAGCAGCACGAGGCCCAAAAAAGTGACAAGTCACCTTCAGTAGAAATAGAAACAGAAGAACTTACAGAGCAAGGGGGTAGAGGCGAGGAAGGGTAGCGCACCCCCTTCATTGTGAAAAGGCGAGATTTGGAGCAATAAATAGGATCAAGGAAGAACCAGAAGGTGCACAAAACATAGGTTGACCCCCTGGTGCTCACAGAAACTGATCTAGATGAGATCAGTGATAAAGTCAGGGACGTCGCCATAGAAGTTGTTGGGATAGGGTCCCCTAGGTCAGTTTTGGGGTTTAAAACCCAAGTCTTGATGTAATTTCTATAAAATATGTAAAGTCTCTACAATTTGTGGATGTAGAGTGCATATATGGTTAGAAGTCAAAGGGGTTTTAACCCTTTGTTTATGTAAAAGTTGAGTCGGTTTTGAGACTTACTCATAGTCCGAAGACCATGGGATTGTATGTAAAAAGATATAAATAGGTGTGTCTTAGAGAGTCTAAGGCAGATAGTAATGGATAAGGAATAAAGTTTGGAAGTCTTACCATAGAGAAGTGAGTAAGATAGGAGAGAAAGGCTCTGTAGATGAGTGCACAGAGGCCTAGGTAGAGTCCGCCACTAAGTGCGCGGACCCCTGCAGCTGAGTGCACAGGGTAGTTTTGAGTCTGTAAACATGAACTAAAGATCAATAAAAAAAGATTATTGAAGAAATTCCTATGTTTATCTGTTTATCTCTGTTTATTTATGTTTGTGATATACGTTGTGGATGAACAATGTATTTATGAAATATTGATCCAATAATGCGTAACTTTGTGGAGTAAGTCTTAATAATTGTACGCAATGCATGTTAAGTACTTTCACGAAGCTTGTGATACATTATGTTATGTGTATTAAGCACTTAAGTAGATCTGTGCGAGCTCAAACCTAGGGTTGTTTCTGGTATGCGTAAGTGGATGAATAGACTGCCAAGGATCTGCAAAGACCAATCGTAGACCTTTGCGAAGGTCTAAGAACTGTTTAAATAGAGTTGCAGTACCAAGCCCTAAGGGCTTATATTTCTGTACGAAGGTAGATCTAGTCCAATAAAAGACATCACATTGATCTCTAGATTCGGAAACTTGGTTCCAACATCCCCCATACTACTTCGGGTGAGACTGCAACCCGCGCTACGTAGGTTGTCACCGAAAGGGCCAGTAGTGTAGGGTTTTGTTTGGCGCAACTAACTTTGAACCTGGGTCAGGACACCGTAAGCCAACAAATGGTTCTGTTGCCAGGACCGAGATCTGCTTGAAGGAGATGTGTGATGTTGCATCACTGGAATCTGCCCAAGAAAGAAATTGAAAAGTGGTTGGATAGAAAGATTCAAGAATTCATGGCATAGGAAAAAGGGAACTCACGCCTATCAAAGGAGCAGTGGTTGGATAGATATTTTTATACGGAGATACACAAGATTTTCTTCTATGCCTTCCCAATCAAATTATACGAGTGGATAGTTGAGTTGGAAGACGACCAAGGGAGGTGGGAACTTGACGGTCCAATAGTGTGGACTCTGGAGCTAGTGCGAAGATTGGAAGCTTCTGAAGATAAGAAAGCGCACGCGCTGTTGATCACTGGCTCGATTGAATTATAGCAGGATTTGTTACAGAATTCGAAGTTGATACCTCAGTCAGCTATAACGAGGCAGAGTGAAGGTTTTTCAAAGGACCGCGAGGTAAGTATATAATATCTTTGGATACCAAGATTAAAATGTTGTTGTGTGAAAAACAGTTTATGCCATTTCCTTGATGTTCGAAGCTACCCGAAGTGGAAATCCCTTCAGAGATCGAGAGAAATCAAGTCTTGAATATAGTCCGTTGATTGGACCTCCCTCGAGAGATGATGAGGGAGTGGTACAAGCTTTACCGCGGAGTGTTGTTCAGCTGATAATATAGGGTTTTTCGCGGACACATCAGCCATCCACTCCACCTCCACCTCCACCTCCACTGCATACACCTTCACCCACACCTCCACCACCACCACTGTCATTCAACATGTCGAATACAATGAAGTTTCCAATTTTCAAGGGTATAGGGAGTGAGGATACATATTAGTTCTAGTTTGTTGCGAATGCTTTGTGGACAACGCAACAAATTACTTATGATAATATAAACAAGGCGCAGTTGGTTACCGCTCTGCAGGATCGCGCGTTGACGTGGTATATTAAGTACTGTTTTGATGATCCCGTGGAAACTCTAGCAGAGACTAAGGAAGCTTTAAACAAAGAGTTTAGTAAGCCTAAGTCTGACTCGCATTCAATAGTTGGATTTAAGGAAATCACGATGAGGGTTGATGAGATGCCTTGGGAGTTAGATGAAAGACTGAAATGTGTAATTTGTGAAGCTAATATGTAGCTCATAGATGGTCAACATCATGAATGGTTTATAGCTTCGCTTTTTCCCCACTTGAGGATTTCTTTGTCACAACAAAAGATATGAACTTAGGTAGAATCCCTGGAAATCACGATGAGATTGCATGCAATGCCCATTCAGGATCCGACCTTCGGGGTACAACAGATTCACTCACAGTTGCAGAGCCTCTGCTTGGAATTGCAGAGCTTGAAGAAAGAGAAGGAGGCTAAACCAGAGGTGCGCATGGAAGTCTAGTGTTTGAAGTGAAAGAGCCAGGGGCATGATAAAGACCACTACCCTATTTTCATGAAGTATATTACGGCAGGGGGACCAATTCCCCCGAAGCCAGAAGCCCCAGCCGGACCAAGCATGGGGGATGTGCTGTGGTGCACTATTTGTCAAGTGGTTGGAAAACACGCAATGGATAATTGTCATTTGCTTCAAAAGTTTGTTCTGACACAATAGTTTTTCTGTGACTTCTGTAAATCTATGGAGCATGATGAGCACCATTGTCGCAGCTATGAACTGAAGATGGAAAGAACACCTACGTATCTGATGCAAGCAGAAACACGACCTTCAGATCAGGGCATCGGGGGAGCACCCAGAGGATATCAAGGAAGAGGATGAGGTCGTGAAGGAGGAGGACCTAGTAGAGGTCGCAGACAGGTTATTTTCTATAACTGTGGAACACCAGGGCACTACATGCGGGAGTGTTAGAATCACACATGCCCGTCATGTCAATACTATAGCTAGTTTGACTACAGTATAGAACAATGTCCCGTGTTGATAGATAAGATGTAGGAGAAGAAGGCGCAGCCTCAACAACCTACACATAACTTACAGATGATGAGAGTTGAGCCCCGCGAGGAATATTAGAATGTAAATATAGTATTGAGAAGTGGAATATCGACTGGTGATGATAAGGGAAAACAACCTGAAGAGGATGGATGGGTCCACAAGGCCCTAGAAAAGGAGGTGGAGCACGCGAAGGAAACATTTATGGAGGCAAAGAAAAGCTTCACTGAGGCATCCACCTTAGGAAGTCAAGACAAGATGAAAGACACTAGCGCACTTGGAGAGGTTGATCCCTCTATGCTCGCCACGTTCTTGGAAACCTGCATGAAGCTGTTGCACGACAACAAGGTTGTGAAGGGCCTGCAACAGTTAATAAACAAATGTGTCGGCAAGGAGAATGCTCTTGAGGGACACCGTGTAGTCAGAAAAATTGGTAAACATAAGGCAAGAACAGGGCGTGAGATGAGGCTCACCACGCAGATAGGAGATTATGAGATGGACCAAGTCCTTTTGGATCTGGGATTTGATGCAAACATGTTGCCTAAGCAAACATGAGAAAGAATGGGTGGCATGCATTGCAGTGGTCTCCAATTTAGCGTAGAATGGAAAATCAACAGAACATTATCCCTATGGGATGATTACATGGAGTAATTGTTGATATCAAAGGTGTGAGCATGATGGCTGATTTTAAGGTGATAGAAATCATTGATGACAGTAATCCATACCCTGCGCTCCTAGGAATCCACTGGGCCATTGAGATGAATGCAGTCATCAATCTGAAAAGTTGGACAATGTCATTTGAGAGGAAATCTCTTCGAGTTGTAGTGTCGTTGGACCTTACAGAAGGGTCGCGTCACACTGAACCAGTCCGCGACTATGAAGAAAGTGAGGATGAGCTAGACCAAATCTACAAAATAATAACACGAGACCAGGACTGGATTAACCCGATGGTGGATGGAAGGATTGCATGGGACCGAGATAGCTCTTGTATCTTTGATTCAGATGATGAATTGGAGCATTGGTAGAATCCGATGCATGAAGTATCTATGCCTCATTACAATATGATGACAAAGGCGCTGCGCTATGTGTCATCAGAGGTAAGGAATTTACCTTATTATAATGGGTTAATCGGTGTAGATATGTTTTTGGATGCATTTGAACATGAAGTCCCTGAGGATCATCGTTTCCAAGCATTGGATTTGATGCTACGCTCTATGCCCACACGATGGTGGGGTACGCACAAATATAGCTTTGATGGATGGTGAGATTACAGAAGGATGATGAGACTGTGGTTTGGTCGTCCTAGCACTCGATTGGCTGATAAATATGATGGGAGAGATGATCCGCACGATCACTTGGAAAAATGGGCTAAAGCTTATGGAATGGAGCTACAGCTGGAATGGGTACATTTATTCTGCCATACTTTGGATACAATTCCTATGAATTGGTATTTGGAAACAGAGCTTTGTCATGGCACTACGGAGTGGGATATATTGAGCGAAGGATTCTTATTGACATTTAGCTTTGAGGATGGCTTCACGAGCATGGATGAAGCGTGGCAGGAGATCAAGGCAGTTATCTTCAAAACACTGTAAGAACCTTTGGAATGGGTTCAACCAGATTGGAGCACCCAGCTGCGTCATGCACTGGAATGTTATAATGTGACCGCTGAAGAGGAGGATGATGATCCAAGAAATATTAACATTCCAGAGGTAGAAGGGCATCGCGAAGTCGAAGGTCTGCAAATAGAGAACTCGGACATCACCACGCCGTTGAAGACAAAGCAAGTCAACATTGGCACTGAAGCAGAACCAAAATTTGCAAAGATTGGGGATTCCTAGGACGATGCCACAGTGGATAAAGTTTCTGAGCTACTCCACGAGTACCAGGATATTTTTCCTACCAAGTTTTCCGAACTGAAGGGCAAAATAGGCGACTTGGGTGTTATGAGGATCACTTTGAAGCCAAACGTGAAGCCTATTACACAAACGCTGTATCGCCTTAATCCCAAATACAAAGAAAAAGTTTGTCAGGAGCTAGATAAGATGCTGGAGACAGGCATCATCGAACTTGTGGAAGAATATGATTGGGTGAGCCTGATGGTGGTCCAGGAGAAGAAACAGAAGGGTGAGATATGAAATTGCATAGATCTAAGGAAGCTTAATGATTCCTTCGTCCATGACCCGTTCCCGACGCCTTTTACAGATGAAGTATTGGATAACAATGGATGGGAGGAAGCCTACTCGTTCAATCATGGGTTTTCTAGGTACCATCAAATTAAGATCGCGTCAAAGGATAGGTGTAAGACAACCTTCGCGATGGAATGGGGTTGTTTCCAGTATATTGTGATGTCGTTCGGACTCAAGAATGCACCTGCATTATTCTCTCACATAGTTATAGCAGCTTTTAAGGAGTTCATCCACAAGTTCTTGGAAGTATATTTTGATGATTGGACGGTGTTTGGTTTAGTGAAGCACCATGTAGCAAGTCTACGCCTGATGCTAGATACGTGTCACAGATACCAAATCGCGCTGAATTTGAAGAAGTGTTTATTCTGTGTCCCCTTTGGAATTTTGTCAGGTCATGTAGTATGCAAGCAAGGTTTGATGTTAGACCCTGCCAAGCTCACGATGATAGTGAATTTGGAGGCACCGAGGAGTATTAGGCAGCTACGTTCAATGCTAGGACATATAGGATATTACAGAAAGTTCATCAAGGATTATGCTTAGATTATCACGCCCATGGAGAAATTGCTGAAGAAGGATGCTACATTTTGTTGGGATGAATAATGTCAAGAAATTTTGGATGTATTGAAAGGGAAGATGGTTGTCGCGTTGATCTTGGTATTCCTAAGTTGGAAGAAGGAATTCCATGTACATATTGATGCCTCTTGCATTGCGTTGGGTGCAGTGCTAACAAAGGCTGGTGAAGGAGAGATGGACCACCCTATAGACTTCACGAGCAGCAAATTATTGAAGCCCAAGAAGAATTACTCAACGGCAGAGTGCGAAGGATTGCCCATGGTACACACGTTGCAGAAGTTTAGGCACTATCTTTTGGGCGGACATTTCAAAATGTACACAGATCATTCTGCCTTGAAATACCTGGTCAATAAGCCTGTGTTGGGGGCGAAGATATGCAGATGGCTATTACTATTTCAGGAGTATGACCTTGAGGTGATTGTGAAGCCAGGAAGGTTAAATGCGGGACCAGATGATCTGTCATGAATTAAAACAAGAGAGGAACCTACTAATTTGGAGGAAGGGTTGCCAGATGCGTAGCTCTTGGCAGTGTGTGTATTAGATAATCAATTTGTGGATATTATCCACTTTTTTACTAAAGGAATGGCTCCAGAAGGGTATACGAGTCAGCCAAAGAAGGAACTAGTGGTGTGTGCTGCAGACTTTTCAGTGATTGTTGGATATTTGTATAAGATGGGTGTAGATGAGATATTGCGAAGATATGTGCCAGATTTTGAAAGAAATAGTATTCTCGTGGAAGCTCATGGAGGGGGTGCGGGAGGACATTATGTAGGAAAGGTGATTGTGCAGAATATTTTTCACGCAGGTTTATGGTGGCCTATGCTGCATAAAGATTCCAAGGCATATTGTAGGGCATGCGATGCATGTCAAAGGACTGGTAGATCATCGCGAAGGGAAAAATTGCCATTGAATCCTCAAGTATCGTTGCATCCATTTGAAAAATGGGCAATTGACTTCGTTGGGCCAATTCAGCTCCCAGGAAAGAAAATTGGTGTGCGCTATATCATCACCACGATGAAATATCTAACCAAATGGGGAGAGGCACAACCGCTTAAGGATTATACAGGGGCTACAACAACGAAATTTTTGTTTGAGTATGTCTTAACCAGATTTGGTTGTCCGAAGGTGCTGATGAGTGATCGAGGTACGCACTTCCTAAATGAGACAATCAACGCGTTGACTGAGGAGTTCCAGGTCTATCATCAGAAGAGAGCATTGTATCATCCATAGGCTAATGGAACAGTTGAGGCCTTTAATAAGATTTTGGAGAACACACTGACAAATATTTGCAACACGCAACTGAATGACTGGGATGTGTGCATACCTACAGTGCTATGGGCTTACCAGAATACTTGTAAAAAACTGACAGGGCAGACACCTTTTAGATTGGTATATGGTGTAGAAGTTGTAATGTCGATGGAATATATTATGCCTAGTCTACGCATAGAGGCATTGACGAATATGGCAGATCACAGGACCTTGGAGGAATGGCTCGTGTAGTTGATGGAGCTCGAAGAGTATAGGTTTTTGGTTGGATTTCATCAACAAGTACAGAAGGAATGCGAAAAAGCATGGCATGACCGACACATCAAGCTACGCACATTCAAGGTAAATGATTTGGTTTTTTTATATGATCGTAAATTCACTAAGTTTCCAGGGAAATTTCAGATGCATTGGCTAGGGCCCTATGTTATCAAGGAAATTACAGACGGAGGTGCAGTTCAGCTCATGAAGCTGAATGGAGATCCTTTTCCAGGAAGAGTGAATGGAAGCTGATTGAAGACATATACGAGGGATCTTGCACAATGACTATATGGTGGCAGGACAGTCTTACTGCTCTGGGTAGTTGCAAGGGAGCGCGGGACTATAAACCACACTGCTAGCTTCAGAGGAGAAATTTAAATCTACAATTTCGTCTAGGAGGAATTCGTTTCAATTTAAGAAAATCAACAAAGCGAGGAGGAATTTAAAATTTAAATCTACAATTTCGTCCGGAGGAATTTGAATTTGTTTCAATTTAAGAAAATCAACAAAGCGAGGAGGAATTTAAATCTACAATTTCGTGTAGGAGGAATTTGTTTCTCGATGCAGTTGAGCTGAACATTCTCTTGTTAGATTTGAAACTTAATAAGTTAACCAAGATCATACTTGGATGAGCAAGTATGAGCCAACTGGAGAAGCCACAATATTCTTGAAGATCATACTTGGATGAGAAACTATGAGCCAGCTAGAGAAGCCACAATATTCTTCATTAATCAGTAGAGGTATAATGATGGCTCATATTGAAAAGTACGACCTCTGGAGTGGCCAGGGTCCCGAACCAAGTCTCTCCATTCTTCCAATTGAATCTCGGTAGTTTCCTGTTGGTTTAGTTTTGTTCTCCCTCCCAATTAGAAATAAGCAAACGGACCTACAATTGGGTGTCTATCTAATATTCCTGGGCAAAGTCAGGGATAAGCATTAAGATTTGCGTCCCTGTCACATACCCCAGTAACCTCGCATGTAAAAGCAGGGAGTTAGAATTTTTTATACAAATTACCCACAAGTAATTATCCAATTCACAACTCCACAATTCCTCATTAACCATTAGATATAATGTGCATTAGTTCATCAAGTAAATTGCAATAAAAGAGAGTAAGTTGCATAACCATTAACAACCACTGTGGTAGCATGAACTGATTCAACATCATCAAACTGATACAAAAGGCAATCACACCATTGAATACTGACATACCCTGGAAACCCCGTAGGGTGAAAATCGGCAAACGTTTAATCTTATTATTAAATGCTCGTGAGGGTTTTCACCCTTCACTCAATGGCTTATAAGGGATTCCATCCCTTAACCACTGTTATAAAATTATTACAATGAGTTATCATTAAGTTGTCACATAACTAGCTAAAAGCTAATACAGTTTCCATGAAACCTTTCACTTACATACCGCCACATGCAACATTCCTTGTGGCATGATTGTTTTAGCAATGTATGATCCCGCAACTTGTACTCATCTACATGGACCATTAATCCTTTTCCTGCCACAATGTTAAACATCACTTTTCTTTGGCACCAACCGCCATCGTTTCCTGTCAATGTTGTCGTCAACAAGCTTTGGCAACAAGATTAGATACCATATTAATCAATCAATAATCAACCTCTAAAAGAGATCTTTTAACATCTACTCATATGCATGAGCAAGCATGACATACTATTTAACTAGTACATATACTCAAGTAAATATTGTTTTACCTCCACAATGTTTATTCACACTAATGCATAATTCTCTTTAAGAGATCTAACTCATTAGTTCTACTAACATGTATAACACAATCGTTATATCTTTATACATGTACATGTAATAAACTGTTGTTTCTATGCTTAAGCACTTATGTTCTTTTCACATAGTTATTTTCGAGAACTCAACATAGTTTCTCTATCATACAAAGAACATAACTCTTGTATCACAATGACTGTTCTTTGTGCATACATTAGCTTATCATAATAGCCCTTCTTTTATATATGCAACACATATTCCCTTCACTATAATACTACCATCATTTCATGTAACAAATCACATACTTCTCTCTTAAAGGAAGTCATTATAACCCCATTTCTTTATCTTCCTATAAGTAAGTTCCCCATGCTTTCTCTTTCAAGAAAATATTGGGAATACCCATCTTTATGCATAAAAATCAAGAAACAATAACAAGGTTAACTTACCCTTTTTATGCACCAAACTAGAAATCGACCCAACTCATCTAGCAAGACAATCTTTTCAAGAGATTAATATTTCCAAGAAGGTTAACTTAATACTTTCTCTACGTACACCCAAAATCATATTTCCAATGTCACAATAGCTACCCTTATGTGCATGCAACATGTGTTTTTCCTAACACAATTACTTTTACTTCAATGCACATAATCTTTTCATGAAACAAGTATGGATTCTGGTTCTTTTATGAACACTATTCATATGTGTCTTTTAAGGAAAGAATCTCTATTTTTGTTTTCAAGAGATTTCTCGTAAAAGCCATCATTTTCTTACATGAAGTATGCACACTTTTTCTAAAAAGAAACTATAGAAATGAATATCTATGTGCCTAGAAGCACATCATTAGCTATTTCTATCATGCATGTAATGCATAAATATTTCACAAGAAGCTCAGAAAGTAGCTAGCATCCCATTGCAATAAAGCATGTACCCCTTTTCAACATAGATAATTTTAGGGGCGAATGTTCGCCCTTTGGCGAAATTAAGGGGTTTTAAATTTTTAGTGGGCGAATATTTTGTATCATAGTACATTTTTACAAATCACCTCAAATAGCCCACCTTATTTTAAGGGAGAGGGTAAAAAAGGTAAATTTAGCCCTTGAAATTAGGAGTTACAACCTTCCATTCGCCCATTTTCAAGAATAGGTTTTAATTAAGTGAATCCATTCGCCCATTTTCAAGAATAGGTTTTATTTAAGTGAATCCTATGGGCCAAAGGCCCAAATACCATATTTATAAAAGAGCTATGGTAAATTAATAAAAATATAAATAAATGAGAGGTATGATAAATAAATAAAACATTTTTTATATTTACTCCATAAGTCACCTTATATACATGCAAGGGTGTAAACAAATAAAAATATAAGTAAAGTGGAGGTATGGTAAATAAATAAAACGTCTTTTTATACTTACTCAAAAGGTATGGTAAATAAATAAAAATATAAATAAACTAGACGTATGGTAAATAAATAAAACCTCTTTTTATATTTAGTCCATAACCCTCATTCTATTTATGAAGGAAAGAGGTTTTATTTAAGTGAATCCTATGGGCCAAATACCATATTTGTAAAAGAGGTATGGTAAATTAATAAAAATATAAATAAACGAGAGGTATGGTAAACAAATAGAACATTTTTTTATATTTACTCCATAAGTCACCTTATATTTACGAACACTCAAAAAATGCGTTATATTTAGGTGAAACCTATGGGGAAAATACTATGGGACAAATACCATGGACTAGATTGTTATTAATACCATGCAAAAAAGCATTATTAACCCTAATATTAGTATTAATAAAAATAAAAATGGCACATGGTATTGACCCATGGTATTCACCTGGAATGTAGCATATTTAAATGGGGGAATTAAACCAGCATAGATCCATCTTTACTCTGGATCTACTAACCCCCGAGAGGTATCAAATATCATGATATGCAAACTAGCATAGAGTGAAAAAATATTTGATCCGATCAAGAGTAAAAATGGATGTTGTAATTTAATGTATGTTAAACATTTTAGCTTGGTTAAAATAAAAAATAAAATAAAAATCAACTATTAATTTTATTAATTTTTATAAATTACTAATAGTAATTTTTAAGCTCCAGGTTTATGATAACACATGGTATTGACCCATGGTAATACCATGGTATTCATGTGAGCATAGACTATTTAAAGGGGAAATTCTATCGTCTTAGATCCATCTTAATTCTGGGTCTACCAAGTGCTCAGATGGATAAATAGATTTCATCCCCCTAAGAGTGGTAGATGTGGAGTTAAGATGGATATAGGTTGGTTTTTATGATAATGAAGATATTAAATAGACTTAGGAAATTATATTGTAAAAACATCTTAAGGTGAACGGTTAAAGCCTAGACATTGGACAAGTATATTTGTATACTTCTGTTTTAAACTGAAACAAATCCAGTGCTAAAAGGAATGGATTGATTGCACTAGTCATCCTTCTATAACTTTCCAACATATGCTGGAGTAAACAGATTGTAATTTGGGTAATTTTTCTAATTGCAAACGGGAACATACTTGTGTATTGGCAGGGTGGTTACGAGGTCCCTAGAAGTGATGAATTTGAATTTTTCTTGGTTTTATATATAGTATCAGGTTTTTTCTCATGCTTTCTGTGAATGGCACAGATGAATTTTATCCTACACCCACTAGGTTATCGATATGTAATTTCGGTAATTTTGATTTCAAAAGATATTTTAAAGAAATGCAATGATTTCATTTGTGTATTCAATAAACACAAGATTTTATAATTGAGTAAAATATTTGCCATGCTTGGTGAGAGATTCGCTAGAAAATTATATATACATATCATATTATTGATAAAATCGCCTTCCATTTTTCGTATATACCATGGAGATTCGCCCATTTATTATACATGTAAATTTAGGGGGGGTTCTTAAAATTTTCCCTACTTTTCAATAAAATCCAACTTAACTACTATTTCTTTTATATGCATTCTTTTTCCCATAAATGCAATAACTATTGCTTGAATATGGGTTATCCTTACCCAAAATAGCTATTTCTATGTCAAAATAAACATATAATCATTTCAAATACTAACACAAACTCCTATGTTTTCCAAGATTTGGCATAGATACTTATCTCTTCAGTTGTACCACCATCAAGCTATCCGAAGCCACAGTAGATATGGAGTGCACAAGAGCTGCCGCAATGGCAGCCTTCACCTGACCTCTTCGCGGAAGGGCTTCCACCCGGCTATGAAAACCCTCGCCAGAATTTATCGCCCACCGCCCTTTATACTTCAGGTTGTGCGGCAGAAAACTAAATGCCAATGATATTTCCCTAGAAGGTACTCTCTGGCTTGACCACTATAGTAGTGTGCCAGTGGATGGGCGAATTCATGGTAACACCATCAGGTAAACCAAGAATTAAATGGAAGTGAAGAGCTGTGACAGAGACAAGAATAACTCTCGACATGCCTGGTATCCACCCCAAATACCATCGTAGAGCCCCAACTATTGCATGAATTCACTCCAGCAAGAAGACATGCATAAAATGATGAACCTAAAACCCTGCCAACCGCTGCATGCATCGGCTTTCTTTCAAAGGATCGAATTCGGATGAAGCACTGTCACCCTTCACAGCAAAAAGGAATGTCGTCCCCTTTCATAACATGGGAAACAATCATCTGTACCTTTCCGAACGAAATGGCAATTTGGTGGAAGTTTTTCTCCCACACCCACGCCCTCCTCCACAGAAGAAGCCGCCTTAGTATTATTGACAGTTGAAGCAGCAGCCATCGGTGCAACTGTAATGCTCATCATAAACATGATCATAAGAAAAGCAATTGGCGCCTAGAATTCTGACCCCTAATGCCAAAAGGGATTCACCTTTTTTGCTGCAATTTTAGGTCTTGTGGAAGCCTCGTGCTCCGCAAAATAAGCACGAAATGAATGGCGATAACAGAAACGGATTTATAACCATTTACTATCATGCAGATTATGGCTCCCACTATCTTTGCCTTAACAACCAAACTTATTATCCTAGCTCTTTCTTTCCTTTCTTGATTTTAGGAATATCAAGAATTAGTTTTTATAATTGATTTGTAATTTAAAATTGCTTTTACACCGAGTTATTACGATAGGGATATTACAGTCCCTTGCCCCTCTCATGGCGAGGTTGGGCTTGATTACTTTCACCAGGCTTCCTCGCACTTCTTCCACAAGCCTAAACATGAACCTGAAGAAGGATGAACCATTTTGTCACTTAAACTACCTGCATGGAAATAGAAAACCTTGTAACAGGCGGCTCAGGCCTCGAGCTTGAAGCATATAGAAAGCTTGAGGTCTCTGCGATCACATTGTAATTGTAAACCTAAAAATGCATCACAGCATAGAGGCATACAATATTTAACGTTAAGCCTGAACACAACAATTATATTTAGAAGGATGTGATGTGAGTCTATTTCCAGAGGTTGGAAACAACAAACCCTGACTCCCCAAGCCCTCTTAAGACTAGACACAAAAGTAAAATGAGAGGTACCATACACAATAAACCCTGGATTGTAATAACCTTAAAAGACAATGAATGGACCAAACAATGAACACAGACATCCATACATGTGATATATAAAAAGCTCCATTCTAGAGAGTTCCAATGCATCCCATGCGAGATAGTAATATTTCAAAGAAAACTGTAATAATTAGATAGTAAGCCGACAACTCATAATAAAACTCAGAGTGTTCCTTCTAGAATTCATGACAGAGTTTTCATTTTCTTGCAGGCTCCAAATTATATAAATTTCTCCATCGAATTGACATTGGAGTATAGGTCTCAAGGAAAATATTATAAGAGGGGCGAAGATAAAGAACATACTCACTGAGTGGTATGTTCTTTTAAATGTTATAGTGTTATTATATTGTGAGTGGTTTTTTAGAGTGTTATTTTAGGTTAAGAATGAGATTATGAGTATTTAAAGGTATTGTTGATTGAGTTTATATCAAGAGTGTTTTTTATCATTGAAAATACTTATAAAATTTTGGTAGGTTTTTGATTTAGTAGTGAATAATTGTGTTTATCTATAGAATTTTGCGAGTGACTTGATTTAGTAGTGAATGTTTAATCATTAAATTACATTGTCCATTGTTCCTAGATTTGAAGTGTTGTTATCTTCCTCGTGTTCTAGTGGAGTTTGGGTTTTTGGCTTAAGCTTCAAAGTAGTTGGTAAAGATTGTGGTCATAAGTATCATTCTTATTGTGGTAGGTTTTGGATTGATGTTTATGCTAGGGTTCTATTATATTTTTATTGTTGATCTAATTATCTTGGGATTTGGTATTAAGGCAATACTATGTTTCTACTAAAATTCCATTATATTATTATTATAAATTTCATTATATTATTATTAGTTTTGTTTGATTGATAAAGATTATTGTGATACAAATCATTGTGAATATATGAATAAAATTTTATTTTTAATTATAATTTAATGTTTTTGATATTGGATAAAATTTAAACATTTAATTTTTATTAAACTAAATTTATTCTTAAAAAATTATTTTTAAAATTTTTGGATTTGAAAAATATATAAAATATATTTAAATATAACACCCCATACGTATAATTCTACATAATTTAAAAAATTGACATAAGGAAAATTATCAAAGTAATAAGTGAAAATTATAATTTTATATATATATATATAGAGTTATTTTAATTTTATTTTTAAATTATTTTTGAAATCTTAAATTATTGTTAAAATTTTAAATTTTAAATAAATAAAAAATATATTTATGTAGTAGACCTAGTTTAAATTGGGCTTCAGAAACTTTGATTTTTTAATAATTAAATAAGCATAATTTGATATAAAAAAATATTTTTCATCTAATAAATAATCTTACCCAAAATATATAAAAAAGTTTTCAACTAAAATATTTAATGTAAATGTTATTTATTTCACCCATGGCTAATAAATAATCTTACGTAAAATATATATAAAAAATTCAGCTTCAATCAAAAATAAAATATTTAATGTAAATATTATTTATTTCACCAATGGTTAAGCGGATTGAAATGGAATCGGTTAGATTTCGTTTGATTTATCATCCACCTCGATTGCTAGTCTGGCCCGGTTAGGTTTCATTTGATTTAGAACATATATTAATGTTACATATATTATTAATATATGCAAGTTGTTGGGTATGAGTTGTATTGCCCGGAAGTAATGACAAAGGTTTGACAGGCTATTCAGCAGGAACGTGTTGAGCAGAAGATGAGATATGAAGTGCTGATGAATCATATAAATGATATATAATAGGCCATGACAAAACCAATGTTCACTGTTATTATTTATTTATTTATTTTATTTACTACGTACTTATTTTATTCACTTATAAATGTATCATTCCTTTTCTATATATTATATATATTATATATATTATTTAGCATTTATTTTAATTCATTATATAATCGAATTCATTGAATTTTGAACGGTGTAAGCACACAATTGAATAACAACTGCTTTAGATGAGCCATAGTGGATATAACCATCGAGATGATTTCGTTCGGGAGTAAATATATGTTATAGGACTTACTTATTTCTTTTTTCTTTTATATATATATATATATATTTTTGTTTTTTTATTACACATATTATAGTAAGAGTCGAAATAAAAACAAGAATACACAGTTGAAATAAAAACTTAAAATAAGGAAGATGTTTATTTTTTTTAAATGAAAGTATGTATTTAATTTAAATTTCAATTCAAATGAAAAAAAATTCAGAGATTATTTACCTCTACATCAAGTTCACAATTTTATTACAATTATTTATATCATATGAATTAATATAAAATAAATAGATATATTTATTTAGAATTACAACACATTGTAATTTAAACAAATTTTAGATGTTAATTAAAAATAAAAATAATAATAATGTTCTACTTATTATATTTCACTAGAATTTTTAATACTTACTTAATATATATTTAACATATTAATAATTAATATTAAATTTGTATATTAAATTGATTTCTACAAAATATATTGACTACATTTATCAACGTGATTCTGTTAGTAATATTTTTCTTAAAACTTAAAAAAAAATCATCTTTCTTTATAGGTCTTAAGAAAAAAACAAATAAATCTAAAGTTAGATTAATGTAGTATTATGTACTGGAAAGCTCAAATTATGACTCTGCCGTCCATATTTATCGACTCCTAATGTTTGCAGAAACTTGAATTTTGGGTCAGGCTACTCGTGCTTTCGTGAACAGTTGATTGACATGTTAAACGATTAAAATAATTGAGACCATTGGATTGATTTTTGACATGTATTAGTGAGTTACATGCTATAATGCTATTCAACGTGCTCAGACTCCAAATCCTGCTTCTTGGAATAAAGATATTTCATATTTATAATTCAATTTCTCATGGCTTTGCCACTCAGACTCAACATGATTCAGAGGCTCTTCACGGCCATTGGCAAGCTTTCTCCCACATTTCTGTTTCCGTGGCTTTCGACTACAACAGGCCTTCAATCTTTAATTGAGGCAGAGGGTTTTACTACATTAGAGGTTGACTCTTTAAATGAGGCAGAGAGTTTTACTACAGCAGAGGTTGAGTCTTTAATTGAGGCAGAGAGCTCTTTAATTGAGCTAGAGGGTTCTTAGAGCGCAAGGTTTAATGGATTAGACGGTAAACCAATGGTTCCTTCTTTTATTGCTATAAACAACAGGTTTTGAGTTTTGTATGATTGCCTTTTTATTTTTTAAGTAATTTTAATGTGTTGGTCCCCTCTTTTATTGCTATAAACTACAAAATTCCAAGGTTTTGAGTTTTGTATGATTACCTTTTAATTTTAATGTGTATCTGGTTTGAAGTGGGAAACCATCTGCCAATATGCTAATCTATTAAGTTGTCATTTTAAAATATCTTACGGGTGTTTGAAGATTTTTTACTTCCAAAATATAGCAAAATTCAAGGATTTTGAATTTTATATCATTGCATTCTCGTTTAAATAACTTTTTTGTATCTGGTTTGCAGTGGAAACCACCTGACAATTACACTGGCAAGCAGTGATGTTGTAGCTGTTGAGATGGAACCCTGAGAACAACGAAAGAGATTTTTGAAGGCCTGTATATTAAAGGTGAGCAAATGAGAATGGTGGCCAGAACCCTGAGAACAAAGAAAGGGAATTTTGAAGGCATGTGTATCAAAGGTGAGCAAAACCAGCGCCTTTTCAGTAAGCCTGGTGAGAAAAAATTGGAAACGCTGAAAACTGAACTTCAACATATGGAGAGGCACAAGGAAGCAATCACATTTGAAGAGGCAATTGTTTCAAATGTGAATGCCAACCAGAGGCTTGAGCAAAACTAGCTTCTATTTAGGATGCCTAATGAGAATAAAAGTAGTGGGTCCTGGACTTTGAAACCATTGATTATTTTTTGGTGGGACAATTTACAATGGTTTAGCAATTTTGTGCTAACCCAAGTGTTCACTGAATTTTGAAATGATTTTCAGAAACCTCTCATTTCTCGTGTTAATTTGGCATAGTTAGGGGATAATAAGAAATGGGTGCATACTGAATTTATGTGCACGTACATGATCAAATTATGTGCAGGTAGAATGTAGAAGACTTCAAGCTTTTAATCAAGTGAGGCAGTTCAATATTGAAAATTGGTCAATGAGAGGAGAAAGAAATATGCACCAAACTTGTGTGGAAGGAAACAATCTCAACATCAAATGCACACTTCACAAAATTTTTCCACTTTTTTGGAATAGAGTTTACTTTCTAAGGCATAAAAATCCTTTTGTGTTTATTTATAGGCCCCTTCCTAGTCAAATACATAGTCATGTCTCGCAGGATATCATGTTGAATAAAGGAAAGCTCGTGGATGCTACCATAAGAGTTCACCATGGTATCTCTGAATAGTGAATTAAAGTTGCTATATCAGTTAAAAGAATTATTTAATCAATGCTCAACAAAAGATCCATTTCTCTCCTATAAAACATTATAAAGTTGTTATGTCAGTGACTAAACCAATCCAAATGCCCAAAAGAAGTTAAGCAAGGACAAGCAAAGACAAATCCAATCACCTTAAGAGCAAGTGGTAAAGGCTATAAGATTTTGATCAAGTGACTCAGTTCAATATTGAAAAAGAGCACTTTTTTTATCAAATATTTGTTATTGGAACTTGAAAGAGCATCTTTCAAGATTGAGAGGAAATATATGTTGGAAAGATTATAGAATCTGTAAATTTGACATAATGTAAGTTATTTCTCTTTAACTTCTAGCTTTTAATGATATTTTGTTTACTAATTTTTATATTCAATGATCTTCTATATCTCACTATTCTTCTTAAATTTATTTGACATAATGTAAGTGATTTCTCTTTATCTTCTAGCTTTGAATGATATTTTGTTTACTAGTTTTTATATTCAATGATCTTCTATATCTCACTATTCTTCTTAAATTTATGTTTTACGGCATTTCCCTTGCAACATGTGGTGCAATTGCTAGTTTACTCTCTATTATTGATGACGTCGTCTTTTGGATTTAAATCCCAAATTATGGCAATATGGTGATGAGGCAAGTGCTATTTGAGACCAGTGCGTGATGAATTTAAATCCCAAGTTATGGCAATATGGTGATGAGGCAGGTGTTATTCGGGACTAGTGTGTGACGAAGTTAGTTTTACAGTGATGGATTTAGTTTTGTTTTTTGTTTTTTTAGTATTTTAATTTAGAGTATGATTTTTTCTTTAACAATTTAGTGATATTTGTTTTTGTGTAGTGTTATTTTTTAATGACAGGAATGATTATTTTGTTATTTAATTGTTGGTTGTGTTTTAGGTTGTAATTTTAGGTTAAGAATGTAATTATAAGCATTTAAAGGTATTGTTGATTGAGTTTACATTAAAAGTGTTTTTTGTTATTGAATATATTTATAGGATTTTGGTAGTTACTTGGTTTAGTAATGAATGATTATGTTTATCTATAGAATATTGGCAGTGATTTGGTTTAGTAGTGAATGTTTAACCATTAAATTTCATTGTCCATTATTCCTATATTTTGAGCGTTTTTCATCTTATTGGTGTTCTAGTGGAGTTTGGGCTTTTGGCTTAAGAGTCAAAGTAGTTGGTAAAGATTATGGTCATGGGAATCATGCTTCTTGTTGTGGGTTTTGGATTAATGTTTATGTTAGGTTTCTATTATATGTTTATTGTTAATCTAATTCTCTTGAGGTTTGATATTGGGGCAATATATTGTTCCTACTAAAATTTCATTATATTGTTATTATTTTCATTATAGAGGATACAAATAACCCCTCTAATTATCAGACAATTATGATCAGCCCTCTCTTAGCCAAGTTATATGGTATTATTTTGCAAAAGAAGTTGAGCATATGGCTTGAAAGTGCAGGTAAGTGGGATAAAGGCCAAGCGGGTTTTAGAAGGCAGCACTCAATAACGGACCACCTCGTTATGCTTAGGATCATTATGGAGGAATGCTGCAATGATAAATCCAATCTCTTTCTTTGCTTTGTGGACTTTAGAAAGGATTTTTATACGGTTCCTAGAAACAACCTATGGAATAGATTAGAAGAGCTATGGGTTCCTTTTGAGTTGAGAGATGCCGCTATAAGGTTATACGGGAATGTAATTGCCAAGTTAAAGAGCAATGAGGGGTGGTCGAAAGATATTAAGTGTAATATAGGAGTTAAACAAGGTTGCCCCCTCTCCCCTACCCTATTTGGCATTTACATCGACAAGTTAGAAGGTTGTTTAGAGGAAGCAGGTTGTGTTGGCATGATCTTAGCTGGGATAGTCATCATCATTCTTCTCTATGCTGACGATATTGTTCTTCTCGCAACGTGCCCATCTGATCTCGATAAACAACTTAGAATTCTTAAGGATTTCTACTCTACCATGGGTATGATTGTTAACACTGACAAAACAGAAGTCATGATTATCAAATCCAAGAAGGACACTTACGCTAATTTTATGTATGACAATAGTAACTTGGAGGAAGTGTCTTCTTACAAGTACTTAGGAATTTATATTCATCACAAGCTCAACTGGAACTATAGCATTGAGAAAAGGATTAATGGGGGGTGGAAAACTTATTTTGGTCTTGAAAATAATTGTAAAACAGCAAACCTTGTAATGTGGGATAGAAAGGAGTTCCTCTTTGAAACTTTAGTCACTCTTGTTATCTTATATGGATGTGAGGTTTGGGGTTGCAGTATCTCTAGAGAATCCTAGAGAAATATTGAGCAAATCCAGAAGCGTTTTATAACGTATAACCTCAAAATTAAAAGCAATACATCTTATCCTATTATCCTTATAGAAGTGGGCCTTTCCCCTATCGAGAACCTACCTATGGCTAGGCTTCTGTTATACAAGAACAAACTCAATAACATAGGACACCATAGACTTCCTAAACTAGCTTTAAATTCCAGCCAAAACCACCTAAGACTCAAGCGAGGTTGGTATAAAGCACCAGGGCCTAGTTAAACCATTGGGAGATCAACGAGAATGTTGCATTGCAAAACACTAATAGCATTAAAAATATTGTTACTTCTAAGTTTAAAGAAAAAATGTGTTGTGAGAAAGATTTAGCAACTAAAAGAAAATTAAGATATTATAAGGAGGTCATCAACCCCACCCTAGAAGATCAAAAGTATCTCTTTGTTTTAACTAGCTCAAAGAAGAAAATTAATATAGCCAAGATTAGAACGAACTCTCATGAGCTCCATAGTGAAACAGGTCGTTGGGCAGTTCCTAAAACACCATGGAGTGAAAGGATCTGCCATCTTTGTGAGAATATGAACATCGAGGATGAAAATCACTTCCTCTTAGAGTGTCGCGCGTACAACCACATTAGATCTCAGTTTCATAATATTTGTTGCAATACTGACCTTCCTAGCCTTTTACAATGTCAAAATCATAGTGAGCTCAGGAGGCTTCTCTCCAAGCTTTTTGAGCATAGGAATAAAATCTTCAATCAAACTAAATAATTTGTTTCTTTAGGTCGGATAGACCAAAGTTCGGTCTCATTGGACGTTAACCACCATCATCATTATCAATTTTGTTAGATTCATAAAAATTGTTGTGGTGCTAATCATTGTGAATATATTAATAAAATTTCATTTTTAATTTAATGTGTTTGATATTTGATAGAATTTGAACATTTATTTTTTATTAAATCAAACGTATTCTTAAAAAAAATATTTTTAAAACTTATGGATTAAATATATATATATATATATATATATATATATAAAAGGTAGAAGTCATATACATAATTTAAAAGATTGATGTGGTAATTTTTTTATTATATATATATATATGAACGATAATATAATAAGTGGATGTTATTAATATAATAATTTACCTATGTAGTTAGTTCAATTTTATTTTAAAATTATTTTAGAAATATTAAATTATTGTTAAAAAATTTAGTTGATATATATATATATATATATAGGTCTATATACATACAGGTCTTAGACTGATCTGTGTTGGGATTGAGCTTGAAATTTTTTTTTAATAATTAAATAAATATAATTTAATATAAAAAAAATTATTTTTAATCTAATACAAAAAAATTTAATGAATAATATAAAAAGTATATAAACAGTAAAGTTCAGGCTTCTGTGATCCATATCAAGTTTACAAAATATTTTTCAGCGAAGATCACATGAAACATCATTTGTCGACGCGTTTCGAACCAACCAGTGTGGTTCATCGTCAAGACAAGTTGAAGAAACAGATCCAGCTTAGCAAGTTAAATAGACAGAGCAGAGCCTCCAACGGCTAAAAAGACCAACAACTACTTTGGACTAGGTACCGGGATCAAAACCCCTTTTTTAATAATTTAAGGAAAAAGTTACCCTAGGGGGACCAATCCCTTAAAATAAAAATAATATTAAGATAATAGTTAGTTAAAAGTATTAATAAATAATTAAAATAATAAGTAAAAAATTAATTCATGATAATAGTTAGTTAAAATAAATAATTAAAAATTATATTTAAGGGAGAAAATTACCCTAGGGGGACCAATCCCTAAAATAAAATAAATAAAAATAATTTTATGAATAAAATTATTAATAAATAATTATTAATTTAGTAAAAATTATTAATAACTAATTTTATTATGATAGTTAGTTAAATAATTGCAAAGTTATGTTAAAATAATTCATGATAATAGTTAGTTAAAATAAATAATTAAAAAAATTTATTTAAGGAAAAAATAATAATAATAATAATAATAAAAATAAAATAAAATAAAATTTAAAAAAAATAAAAATTACCCTAGGGGGAGCAATAAAATAAATAAAAATAATTTAATGATAATAGTTAGTTAAAAATTATTAATAAATAAATAAAAGTTTTATGTTAAATAATTAAAAATAGTTAGTTAAATTAGTATTAGAGGAATTAAAAACAAGACTATAAAGATAAATAAAAGAAAGAGAAGGTATGAATGAAAAATATTTTATTATAAAAAAAAAAAAAAAAATAATAATAATAATAATAATAATAATAATTAAATTAAATTAAATTAAATTAACTAAATAAATAAATAAAAATTAATAAATTAATAAATAAAAGTTAAAAAAAAAAAAAGAAGCGACTAGGTCGAGAGTGCTGGGACCCAACACCGACTGATTTTCCAGCCATCATCTCTATTGAGATTATTCGGCCTCTTTTAAATCTCCAACGCCTCCCTAAATTTCCGATGATGGAAGTGCGAAACCTTAGCAATAACACTAGCTTCCTCAATACAAACATGATGATTGGTTTTCTCAGCATGCTCAGCTAAAGCGGAAGACTTAGTTCGCATATGCTTAAGGTCTGCTACATGCTCACTAATCCTCTGATTAATGGAGCGACCAGTTTCCCCAATGTAGGGGCTCCCGCAGGAACAGGGGATCAAGTACACACCTTTCATATCTTTGGGGTCGATAGGATCCTTAGCTGATCAGAGGGACATGCGAATAGTGTTCAGGGACCTAAAGGTCACAGGGACACTATGCGTCCTGAGAATCCTACCAATCTTATCAGTAGTCCCCTGAACATACGGAAGATGGTCACCAGCAACTCGCTCCTTTGGTTCCCGTTGAGACAGCGAATTCTTGGAAGCTTTAAGGAAAGCCCTCTGACCCATGAATCTACTATAACCATTCTCAACAAAGACATCAAGGAGATGGGATTTTTCTTTCTCAAAACTCTTCTTATCCGAGATCCTTAGAGCCCGAGTAGCAAGGGTATTGAGAACACCCATCTTTTTAGTTTTGATGTTGTTTCCCTCTTCACTTGCATCCCTATTAGTGATGCCATGGAGGTGATCAACCTCCTAACAGATCCTGACACTGCTAAGTTGGTTGAAATCTGTCTCACTTCTACGTTTTTCTGTTTTGAGGGGGAGTTCTTCGAGCAAACCTGTGGGGTTGCCATGGGCTCACCTCTTTCCCCTGTCGTTGTTAATCTTTTCATGGAAGATTTTGAGTCTAAGGCTCTAAACTCTTCCCAGCTCTTGCCTAAGCTTTGGAGAAGATATGTGGATGACACCAATGTTATCTGGTCTCACGACTAAGAAGAATTGGGTCTCTTCTTCAATCATCTCAATAATCAATCCTCTGCCATTAAGTTCACTATGGAGCAGGAGGTCGATGGTTGCCTTCCATTCCTCGACATTCTTATTTCTAAGAATTGTGATGGTTCCCTCGGACACCAAGTTTTTCGGAAGAAAACGCATACTGAGCAGTATCTTCATGCCAATTCCCATCATTTCCCGGCTCAAAAAATGGGTGTTCTCAATACCCTTACCACTCAGGCTCTAAGGATCTCGGATAAGAAGAGTTTTGAGAAAGAAAAATCTAATCTCCTTGATGTCTTTGTTGAGAATGGTTATAGTAGATTCATGGGTCAAAGGGCTTTCCTTAAAGCTTCCAAGAATTCGCTGTCTCAACAGAACCAAAGGAGCGAGTTCCTGGTGTCCATCTTCCATATGTTCAAGGGACTACTGATAAGATTGGTAGGATTCTCAGGACGCATAGTGTCCCTGTGACCTTTAGGCCCCTGAACACTATTCGCATGTCCCTCCGATCAGCTAAGGATCATATCGACCCTAAAGATATGAAAGGTGTGTACTTGATCCCCTATTCCTGTGGGACCCCCTACATTGGGGAAATTGGTCGCTCCATTAATCAGAGGATTAGTGAGCATGCAGCAGACCTTAAGCATAGGCGAACTAAGTCTTTCGCTTTAGCTGAGCATGCTGAGAAAACCAATCATCATGTTTGTATTGAGGAAGCTAGTGTTATTGCTAAGGTTTCGCACTTCCATCATCGGAAATTTAGGGAGGCGCTGGAGATTGAAAAGAGGCCGAATAATCTCAATAGAGATGATGGCTGGAAAATCAGTCGGTGTTGGGTCCCAGCACTCTCGACCTACTCGCTTCTTTTTTTTTTTTTTTAACTTTTACTTATTAATTTTTAATTTTATTTATTTATTTAATTTAATTGAATTTAATTGAATTTAATTATTATTATTATTATTATTATTCTTTTTTTCTTTTTTTCTTTTTTAAGTTGACTTTTATAATAAAATATTTTTCATTCATACCTTCTCTTTCTTTTATTTATCTTTATAGTCCTGTTTTTAATTCCTCTAATACTAATTTAACTTACTATTTTTAATTATTTAAAATAAAACTTTTATTTATTTATTAATAATTTTTAACTAACTATTATCATTAAATTATTTTTATTTATTTTATTTCTCCCCCTAGGGTAATTTTATTCTTATTATTATTATTATTATTATTATTATTTTTCCTTAAATAAATTTTTTTAATTATTTATTTTAACTAACTATTATCATGAATTATTTTAACATAACTTTGCAATTATTTAACTAACTATCATCATAAAATTAGTTATTAATAATTTTTACTAAATTAATAATTATTTATTAATAACTTTATTCATAAAAATTTATTTATTTATTTTATTTTAGGGATTGGTCCCCCTAGGGTAATTTTCTCCCTTAAATATAATTTTTAATTATTTATTTTAACTAACTATTATCATGAATTAATTTTTTACTTATTATTTTAATTATTTATTAATATTTTTAACTAACTATTATCTTAATTCATGATGGCTTCAGAAACTAAAAATCTATCTAGGCTTTCCTCCGTTACTCCAACCAGGCAGTGCGCAAGGTCATGCAGCGGCTTGAAGAGGAAGCGCTTCAGGAACAATCCGACGAGGAAATGGAAGATTGGACTTTTCTCCTCCATGACCCGGGACAAACCAGAGGGCGTATGTCCTTATTTAAACAGTCCCTTCACATCTACTGGGTGATGAAGGGGATTATGGCTAAGGCGTTGACACAAGTGGCGAAAGAAATGGTGAATTTAGCTAAGGGAGGTCCAGACATCCGCCGTGAACTGAGCTTCCTGCGCATAGCCATGATGAAACAGGAGGAGGCCATGGTGAAGATGGAGGAGAAACTGGATGCCATCCAGCAAATGCTAATTCGGGACCAGCCGGAGCGTGCGGAAGCTGCGATCCAGCAACCTGCGGGAGACAATGAATAATTCGAGATATGTTTAGAACTTGCAAAATTTTTTGTGATTACAGCTTTGTATTTGTCAAAGATAGGAAAAAGCATGTAATACAGAGCAGTAGCTTTAGTAATAGTTTTAGTAAGTTTCAGGATTGCATAGTTTATCTAGCAAATACCACCAAACTATGGACCTACTTTTTTTGGGCTACTATTAAGAATTATAGGTGGAACTATGACCCGGTTTCCCCTAGAGGGCGGGCAGAAACTGTTTTATGAATTGCTGTAATGTTCTGTTTGATCAAGTAATAGAATGAGCACCATCTTAGCCTACAAAAAAAAAAACTAACTATTATCTTAATATTATTTTTATTTTAAGGGATTGGTCCCCCTAGGGTAACTTTTTCCTTAAATTATTAAAAAAGGGGTTTTGATCTCGGTACCTAGTCCAAAGTAGTTGTTGGTCTTTTTAGCCATTGGAGGCTCTGCTCTGTCTATTTAACTTGCTAAGCTGGATCTGTTTCTTCAACTTGTCCTGATGATGAACCACACTGGTTGGCTTGAAACGCGTCGACAAATGATGTTTCATGTGATCTTCGCCAAAAAATCTTTTGTAAAAAAGTATATAAACAATTTCAAATAAAAAAATATTATATTTAATTTAAATATTATTTATTTCACAAATATTAAGCGAATTACCATCGAATCCGTTAGGTTTCATTTGATTTATAATGTATATACAGTTTACGAAAAGCCTATTGAATTATAAATTTTATATTATTGTTACATATATTATTAATACATAAGTTGTTGTGTATGAGTCGTATGGGCAGGAAGTAATGGCAAAGGTTTGACGGGATATTCATCAGGGGTGTGTTGATCAGAAGATGAGCAATGCAGTGCTGAGGAAGCTTATAAAAAATATATAATGGACTGTGAAAAAACCCAATGTTTATTATTACTCTTTACTTATTTTTTACATTTATAAATGTATCATTCTCTCTTTTTTTTTTCTTTTTTCTTTTTTTTTTCAGAAAGAAAAAAGCAATATATATATTATATCTGTCATCAAGGTACATTATAGACATGATTTTTCTGTTGCCATTATAGGCAAAATTACAGAAGGTAGAGTTATTACCCTTCAAAACAAGATCCAAGCTCCTGCTTCAAACAAAAATCAGAACCATTCTGGTAGTATGACTGATAATAGTGCATTTACAGATCAACAACATGTGCGAAAATACAAAGAACTGTTGCAATTTACTCTTGATATTACATGTATTATTTAGCCTTCGTTTTTAATTCATTATAAAATCAAATTCACTGAATTTTTAAAGGTGTAAGCGCACAATTGAAATAAGCATTGCTTTAGATTAGGCATAGGGGTTATAACCATAGACTCGAGACTCGATTTCGAAAGTGAGTAAATATACTTGATATGATTTACATATTTCTTTCATATATATATATATATATATATATATAGATATGGTTTTTTAAATTTTCTGCACAAGATTATACATGTTATAATGATTAGGAAACACTGAAATAAAAATTTAGAACAGGGAACCACCCATTGATGGTTAGGAGCTTTTTTTGGGAGGGACATCAGAAGGGGTCTGTGGAAAGAGTCGAAGGTGAAAAATTAAAAAACTAGGGTTTCCGAGTTGTTGCAGGGGTGGCGATCCATGGAGGGGCGCAAAGGAGGGAGCTCCACTCCCTCCTTCAAACATGCCGTGACTAGCAGGGGAAAAAAACCTATGGAATATGACAGAGGACCTTCAAAGGGAAGGAATAGGAATAGTGAAGAGGAACAAGATGGACAGAAATCCAAGGAGAATATTATTAATGAAGAAAATGACGAAAAGGACAAGGAACAGGGAACAAAAAACAAAGCACACATGGGCCCATGTAAGCCCAAAGCTGCTGTAACTCCCAGAGACGTTAAATGAGCCTGCTTTGCAGGAGCACAGGGACCATATGCAAACTTATGCAATCATTTGCAAATTCATGGGTTTATGTCCCACTGAAAAAGCCTTACAAATGTGGATAAGATACCACTAGAAACCAAAAGGAAGCATTGACCTACACCTAGGATCAAAGGGTTTCTGTACCGTGGTTTTTGCAAACATTGAAGATAAGGATAAAGTTTTTGAAGGTGAGCCTTACTTCTTTGTTGCTGCAGGTCTCTATATGAGACCTTGGATCATGAATTTTGTCCCGGAACGTGAGACCTTTACTTTCGTCCCGGTTTGGGTAAGGCTCTATTCTCTTCCGCTTGATTATTGGCAAACGGAGTCCTTAACAACCATAAGAAATAAGTTAGGACGGTTTGTTAAAGCTTTTGAAGCCACTAGCAGGGGAAAGTATACTTCCTTTGCTCGGATATGTGTGGAGATGGATCTCTCAGGAGCTCTTCCAGATGAGATAATCTTGGAAGTTTATGATGAAGAATGAACATGGGCACCTATTCAGGGATTGCCCTCTCACTAAAATAGAGAATAAGAGTAAAGCTAACGCAATGAAAGACTCCGAAAGCTTTCACAAAGTGGCAAACAAAGGAAAAGGAAGCAAGAAGGGGTCAAAGGCACAGAATCTGAAGGACAACAAACCAACCAAAACAGGTTCCAAGTCCTGGAAGAGGAAGAAGAAGTTATTACAACAGACCAGACGAAGGGAGAAGAGTTAATGGAAGAAGGAAAAGAAGAGGACAAGGAACAAACACCAGATAAGAATCTGCAAACAGAAACGATGGTGAGCGATGCAAAAACAGAAATGGATCATGAGATGACCCAAAGTGAGATGGAAACGGAGGACCAAGAACTTCAGGCGATTCTTGAGAAAGAGAATCTTGATCTATAGGATTTCTTAATTCAAGGAACTAAAGACGGGATAGACTCTTTACCTCTAGAGGAGTTCCATAGAGTCCAGCAACTATATATATATGGAAAACCCAAAACAAAGGACCGGAGAGGCAAAGAAGCAAGGAAAAGCAGAGCAGTGAAGGGGTAAAAATGGCAAAACCCATACCTGGATTAGCACCCAGAAACCCAGGAAAAAAAAGAGGTAGGAAAAAGCAGAATGAGCTATTAATGGAATGTGGAAAGCTAATGATAGGCTCAGGTAAGATGAAAGACCTAACTAGCTACTCCTTTACCAATCTTTGATAATGAAGTTCACTTCTTTGAATATTAGAGGTCTTGGTAGTAAAAGAAAACAAAGACTGATTAGTAACAAATTGAAACAAATAGCTCTAGATGTGATCTTCATCCAGGAAACCAAATGTTCCATTCAAAAATTAAAAGAGATTCATAGCAAGTGGCTCAATTGTTATGAGTTTCTAGAAGTCAAAGCGGAGAATACAGCAGGAGGTATACTCACCCTTTAGAATCCTAAGAAAATAGATATTTTAGATGCTAAGGCATCTCGAGAATATCTTTCTGTGGTCATCCAACCTGTCGGAGATAAGGAAACCTACCTGATCACTAATGTGTATGGACCCCAAAGACTGGAAGGAAAACTAAAATTTCTTGATTCTCTGGAGGAACTCAGAGACAGACATGCAGGCATGCCATGGATACTGGGAGGAGATTTCAACATGATTAAATCGCTTTCAGAGAAAAAAGATGGAACGAGAGTTCAAAGTAAAGACTCTCTGAAGTTTCAGTGTTTTACAGATATTATGAAGTTAGTGGACATTGTAACTAGTAATGGCATATTTACTTGGAACAACAAAAGAGGAGGAGAATCTCAGGTGGCTTCAAAATTAGATAGATTCATGATATCTGAAGACCTTATGCTCAATAATAAGGAAATATCAACAAGAATTCTACCCTTCGGAGGATCTAACCACTGGTCGATTTATCTGGAGGTGCAGAGTATTGGTACTCCAAGGAATAGACCTTTTCGCTTTGAAAACATCTGGCTTTCCCATCCAGATTTCAACAGTAACATTGCCAAATGGTGGTCAGAAGATTTGAACATTCAGGGCACCAGAATGTTCCTTCTTCAAAAAAGACTAAAACACATCAAGCTTAGGCTCAAGGAATGGAACAAGAATGAACATGGCAACATTTTTGTAGCTAAAAAAGCAGTAGAGGGTAAAATGCAGGAACTCAACCAAGCCCTTATCACAGACGGCTTTGATGAAACCAGGAATGTTCAGGTCACCAAATGCCATCAAGAATGGGAGGATTTATGCAAACAAGAGGAAATATTTTGGAGGCAAAAATTGAGGGTTCAATGGCTCAAAGAGGGAGAAAGAAATACTAGATTCTTCCATAGATCCACTATGGCGAACAGAGTTCACAACAGAATTTCAGTGATCAAGGATGAGAGAGGTATTCTTCACAACTCTCATGCAGAGATAGAAAAATCTCTTGTCAAGCACTTTCAAGGCATTGCCAAAGAAACCTTTTATGACAGAGAGGATTCCATCAGAAACTTCACAAGACACATTCCTAGGCTGGTGTCCAGTGAGGACAATTTCAACCTCAACAAGCCAGTAACCGAAGATGAAGTTAGCAAAGTGCTCAAAGAAATGCAAAATGGTAAAGCACCTGGCCCAAATGGTTTCAACGTTGATTTCTTCAAGGCCTGCTGGAGTATTGTTAAACAGGATATTATGAATGTGGTAGAAGATTCCAGGATGAATAAAACTATTCTGAAATCTCTAACACTTCCTTCATTGCCCTTATCCCCAATCAGGAGACTACTCAAACTCCAGACAAGTTTAGACCAATAGCTTTATGTAACGTGGTCTACAAGATAATATCAAAGGTGGTGGCCAATAGACTCAAACCTCTCCTTCCTACCCTAGTTTCTGTGGAACAATCTGGATATGTGGAACGAAGGCAAATTCTCAACAATATCATTCAAGCACATGAGGTGGTTCATTCTCTGACTATCAACTGAAAGGCTGGTATGATCATGCAATTGGACATTGCTAAGGCCTATGATAAACTGAGCTGGAACTATATCAAGGAAATACTCATAGCTTTTGGGTTTGATCACAACTGGGTGAGATGGATCTTGGCCCTGGTCACCTCCTCCAGTTTCTCTATTCTAGTCAATGGCTCTCCTTCTGAAACTTTTCTACCCTCTAGAGGCCTCAGACAAGGGGACCCACTCTCTCCCTTTCTCTTCATCCTCATGATGGAAGGATTGGGTCGGTCTATCAAACATGCTAAAGAAGTCGGTAAGATCAAAGGTCTCCAACTTTCTGATAGGGGACAGGCTTGGAAACATCAACAGTTTTTGGATGACACCATCCTGCAAGGAATCCCCACAGTCAAAGAAGCTCATGCATTCAAATAGATCCTAAACGATTTTGCCAATGCTTCATCTATGGAAGTTAATCTCTCCAAATCAAAGATCTTTTTCTTCAATACTAATATTGCCATTCAAAAGAACATTGCTAAAATTCTGGGCTTTCAAAGAGATTCTCTCCCCTCAAAATATTTGGGGATTCCACTAACTGCTAAGCCTCTTCACAAAAGCATCTGGGAACCGGTGATCAATAAACTGCAAGACAAAATAAGAAAATGGATGATAAGGTCCTTAAACCTGGCTGGCAGATTAGTGCTCACAAAGGTTGTTCTACAATCAATCCCAGTTTTTATGCTTTCTGCTCTCCCAGCTCCTAAAGGAGTCTTGCAGCTTTTCAGAAACATACAAAGAAACTTTCTTTGGGGAAAGGGGGAAGAAAAGAAAAAATGGGCCTTGGTAGCCTGGGAAAAAATCTGCAAACCCAGAAATCATGGAGGCCTAGGATTGGATGATCCTGAAATTTTAAGCAAAGCTCTAGGGGCTAAATTATGGTGGCGATGGCTAAAAGAACCAAAGGCTCAGTGGGCTACAATTTGGAAAGAAAAATATGCGAGTTCATGGCCAAGTGAGGATCACATAAGAATGGATGGTAATATCAAGGAATCGCACATATGGAACAAGGCCTGAGACAATAGAGGTCTAGTCCAAGATAATGGCTTCTGGGAAATTAGAGAGGGAAACTTAGCTCTGTTTTGGGAGGACAGCTGGCAACAGGAACCCATTCTTTTAAAAGAATATTTGAAGGAGCTTAAGACAAAGGCAGGTGCTAAAAGATTAATCAAAGTTAAGGATTTCTGGGATCAAACCAACAGTGTAGGAAAGTGGAGAAAATGGAGGAAATTTGATCTTAGGGATGACAACCCTTTAAAAGACAAAGCTGAAATGCTAATGCAAGAGTTAGATCGAAGGAAAATTCTAGTTTCAGAAGGGAATGACCAGCTAAGATGGGGCAGTAACAATGAGGGCACCTTTAATCTTAAGGATGCTAAAATAATTCTCCTCGGTTTGGCTTCCCAAGCTCCGGAGAAAGCATGGCAAAGACTTTGGAGACAACAAGGCTGGATGAAAATTAAACTCTTCATGTGGCTGGTGCAACACAGGAAGATTTTGACTTGGGACAATATTAGGAAAAGAGGTGTTTTGGGGCCTTCCAGGTGCCAGCTATGTGAAGTGCAAGAGGAAACAATGGAGCATCTTCTCAACAACTGCTCCTTTTCCTCCAAGCTATGGGATTCTTTCGCCTCCATCTTCTAGCAGTCGGATAGAGACCAAGGAAGCATCATCAACACCCTAAGCAAGTGGAGAAGCAATTTTATGAATAACGAAGTTCTTAGCATTGCCTGGGCTCTAACGCCGGGCTTCATCATCTGGAACACTTGGAAAGAAAGGAATAACAGGATTTTCAAGGAGAAAAAAAAACCGCCCCTTTACCTTTTTTATCAGATCCTAAAACAACTTCAAGAGACTGTGGGTTCTATTGTCCGAAATCTCCCTGAGAATCCTCCCTTGGCTCCTGAGTGGAGGATTCTATGCCAGCTAGGATTACAAGGTTTTATACCTCAGAGCCTGGGCAGGAAGAATCTCTTTAGAGACTCTGAGCTCGATTTTTGGCAACCTCCCCCCAAGGGTTTTTTGAAGTTCAACATTGACGGAGCCTCAAAGGGCAACTTGGGCACTGTGGGTCATGGCGGAGTTTTAAGGGATGAAAAAGGAAACATCTTGTTTATTTTCCATGGTCATCTTGGAAAGGCCACCAACTATATGGCAGAAATTCTGGCTATGGAACATTGTTTAGAATTCTTGCTTCAAGATAATCAACGCAATGTGATTGTTGAAGTTGATTCTGAGTTAATCATTAACTCAGCCAAGAGAATCAGCTGGGGTACGGCATCGGAAAAGGTATCAAAGAATTGGAGGCTCATCCAGATCTTTCAACGGATCCACAACCACCTTCTTGGCCTCCGTACAATAACTTTTAAACATGTTCGAAGATCGGCCAATAAGTTGGCGGATCTCCAGGCTAATCAAGGAGTGAATTGCGCAGCGGAAAGGTTTGCAACAAAATGGCAAGAGCTACCTCAACTCAGTCTCAAGGTGAAATGCCATGATTAGGCCAAGGAAGATTGGTTGATGTTTAAAAGTAGGACCATGGAGGGTAGCACTGATAACTCAGAAGCGTGATGAGCAGAGGAGAGTACATTTTTGGTTTTACAGCAAAAAGTGTGCTTTGGCGGTTTAATGTTTGGAGAAGTAAGCTCAATCAGGGCTTCAGTGGTGGCAAAGCAGGTGGCTTTTCTCTAACGGTTTCGGACAGGCTCGCAGAGGCCTCTTCTCACAATGTCACTGGCAGAGCTGGTTTGTCGTGCGGTCAGGAGTAGGGAGCTCTTGGCGCCCCTGACATCCTTAATCTTTTGCCTCCGAGAGGTTTTCCGTATCCTGAACGGTTTTGGAGTGATCGCAAGCCCTCGAGCAAGATGCAGTTTCACCTTTTTTGCAACGATCCCATTCAGGGAATAACACGTGGCAGGGGTACCGTTTGGAAAACCATTGTGATCGCACATTAAATAGCGGCATGTGGGGTTGTGCGATTTTATTTTCCGCCATTGGATCTGTTGATTAAGATCAAAGGTCAGGTTTTTGCGGGCATCTTTGTGGGGCCGGGGTGTTAAGTTTGGTTAGCCGTTCCTGGTCAATTTTTCATCTCCGTCGTTGGTTTAAGATGTAGTTTAGATCATGTCTTTGTTGGCATTTTTAGAGAGTGCTGCCACGGACAACTGTTCGTTAAGCTTTTGTCTGCTCGTTTTTGGTTGGTCTCCTTTCGGGTCTGTCGTCCATTTGTTTTGGGTTACAAGTTCGTACCATTAGTAGACAGCACGTTGGTTTTGTGTCCACTTTGTGCGTGAGTGGTTGTAATATATGTAAATTATTTTTTGAATTAATGCTATAGAAGGTTCGTCTCTTGCACCAACAAAAAAAAAATAGAATAGGGAAAATGTTTTATTGTTGATAAATAAAAGTATGTACTTAATTTTAATTTCAATTCAAAAAGAAATTATATATTTTTATATTAGTTTCAGTATTCTATGACAATTATTTCTATTACATAGATTAATATAAAGTAAATAAATATATTTATTTAAAATTATTACATAAGTTCTAAATTTAAATTAAAAATAATAATAATTATCTAATAATTATATTTCACTTGAATTTTAAATACTTATTTAATATATAATTAACTTTTTAATATTAAATTAGTACCTATTATATATAGCCGTTGATGGTCAACCTAGTCAACCTAGCCGTTTGGAAGATCTACTCTCTCTGTTTATTTTGCAACCATATCTGACTCCTCAACTTGTCTTGACGATGAACCACACTAGTTGGTTTGAAATGCGTCGACAAAGGTTTTCTACATGTGATTTTCGCCGAAACTCTACATTTATTAATATGACTTATTAATACTATTTTACATTTCAAAAATTAAATCCTACTTTATACGTAATAAATCTAAAATTAAATAAATCTAGAAGAAAGCTCAAATTGTGACTTTATCGTATTAGTATTAATTTTGTGCGATACATTTCATATATAACGGCTACTATTATTTGTAGAAACTTGAATTTGGGGTTATTTTAGTGATATTGTTTTCTTAAATTTTGATGGTCTGACGTCGTCCTTATGATTTAGATGCAAAGTTATGGCAATAGGGTGACAAGGCAGGTGTTATATGAGACTAGTGTGTAACCAAAGTTAGTTTTAAGCTGGTAGATTTAGTTTTGCATTAAAGTATGGTTTTTTTTTCTGTCGTTTGTTGTTGGGTTATTGTGGACATTTTGATTTAGAAATGTTTTTGGTTTTTTTTGGGTACTTTGATTTAGGGTGTGTATTTTTCAAACTTATTACGGATGGTGTTTTAGAGTGTAATTTTAGGTTAAGAATGTAATTATGAATATTTAAAGGTATTGTTGATTGAGTTTTATATAATTTGGTAGTGACTTGATTTAGTAGTGAATAATTGTGTTTATCTATAGAATCTTGGTACTAACTTGGTTTGGTACTGACTTGGTTTAGTAGTGAACGTTTAAGTATTAAATTGCTTTGTCTATTGTTCTTAGATTTGGTGTTTTTTTTGCTTTTTGTTGGTGTTCTAGTAGTGTTTGGGCTTTTGGCTTAAGCCTCAAGCCTCGAAGTAATTGGTAAAGATTAAGGTCATGGACATCATACTTATTGTGGTAGGTTTTATATTGATGTTTATACTAGGGTTCTATTATATTTTTATTGTTGATCTAATTCTCTTAGGGTTTGGTATTACATTAAAATATTGTTCTTATTAAACTTACAGTATATTATTATTATTGATAGGGATTATTGTGGTGCTAATTATTGTGAATATATTAATAAAAAAACAATTTTTATTTTTATTTTTATTTTTAATGATAATTTAATGTTTTTAATATTTGATTTTTATTAAACTAAAAAATATTTTTAAGACTTACGAATTTGATATATATATATATATATGTGGTAGAAGTAATGTATATAATTTAAAAAACTGATTTGAGGGGTATATGATAATAATAATAGTAGAAGAAAGTTATTAATATAATAATTTATATAAAAATTATTTTAATTTTATTTTAAAATTATTTTTAATAAATTTAAAAATATATGTATTTAATAAACTTGTTTTAATAGAAAAATAAGTTAATAAACTATATATAATAGAAAATGTAAAAACCAATATTTACTATTATTATTTATTTCTTTTATACATTTATAAATATATTTTTTTTCTTAATATTACATATATTATTTAGCTTTTATTTTTAATTTATTATAGAATCGAGTTCATTGAATTTAACTCAATGTAGACACACAATTGAATAAGCATTGCTTCAGGGTAGGCATAGTGGTTATAACCATAGCTACCAAATTCGTCCATGTAATGTCCTGCAGTTCGGTTGACACGTGCTCGCGAGTGAAGGCTGAACGAGCGCGTGGGCAGACTGAACGAACTGTGGTTCGGGCGGAAGTGTGAGCTCTTCTTGAGGTGCGATGGTGCTTATGCGCACAAGGGAAGGAAGGGCGAGTGTTTATATGCAGAGTAGCGTGGTGCAACTTGTATGAAGGCCGACATGATACTTTGCGATGGCGTTGGGGCGTTGGGCGAGTCGGCTGGGCAGCCAGACTTTGCCCTACGCATGGGTATATATTATGTGAGCGTGGAGCTCATTCGAACAACAACTCATTCACTCTTCACTCATGTAAAGGAGTAGGCGCAGGTCTATAGTGCGCAGTTCTAAGGAGAAGAAGGCGCAAGTTGAGATGCGCCCATTCTTGGGCAGGGCTACACGAAGAAGACGTGTTTAACTCGGTTGTGGGTGAAGGGCGCGGGTAGGAGCGCCCGGTGGTTGGGTGAGGGCGTGCACGGGTGTGTGGCGCCCGACGGACGATTGAGGTGTGCACGGGTGTGTGGCGCCCGATTTGTGCGATGACTTGGCGTGGGTGTCTTGGAAACTCGGGTGAGCGCCCGCCCGGCGTGCAAGTGTGCATGGTGACTTGGTGAAGTGTTGAGATTGTGAACGGAGGTGTGTCTCGGGCAGAGGCGCCCATGTGTGGCGACTTGGAGGCGCGCCAAAGTTGGGCAAACAACACGATCGTGCGACGAGGTGAACGAAGAGTTGGAGAGTCGTGTGGCGACTGTGCGGAGGCACCAACGAGCTGGGCAACCGAGTTTGCCGAAGTTGGAAATTTGGCTAAGTATAAATTTGGGGTTTCCCAAGGACTTAGTCTATACTTTGTAAAAGTGGAAAATTATACATATATTGATATTCGGGCAGACTCATATTGCAGGGAGTTGCCCCTCCCTTTATACTGTTGTGCATTTCTCTCGTATAATGCTGTTGAAATGAATGTGTATGGGTATTCATTGGTATAAAGGCACATTAATAATACTCTGTAACTAAAATAAAACTAAGTATGGAATGTTAAGGCGTAGTCCACGAACATAATTATTGGTGAAAAGAAAGTGTTTGGTGGTGCCGCACCTCGCTATAAGCGGTTGAAAGACTACCGCAAGTGTAGGGGCGTGATAGTTGGTATAAGAGCTTGGTTGGAACTGGTGTTAGAGCAGGGTTTCTTGTGATGAAGCGCAGGTGTGGTTACACTTGGAAGCTTGACAGCTGATGACAGTGGAAGCAGGTACTTGCAGGTGAAGGAAGCTAGTTTCACATACAAGTGGAACAAGGGCCGGTTCATGGTTGCAGGGAACTTGGTGAAGCTGGTGAACGGTGAAACAGGTTTAGCAGGGGAGAAGCTTTGTGCTTGGGCCAAGATGAACGACAAGGCATGGCAGGTTTGGAAGAATGCGAAGGGAAGCTCTTGCTGACCTTATACAGGTTGAAGCGGATGAAAGAAGAGAATCCCCGGATTCGAGAGGAACTTGAAGTCTTGGAAAAGAATGTTGAAGACGAACTTCTTCAACTTGGATGGACAATGGAGCAAAATGAAGTTGCAGATTGTGCTAACAAGGAAGAGGAAGCCGTGATGATTGAAGATGTTGCAGACATGACCATGATGGAAGATGAACTTGAGACTGATCAAGTTGAACCAGGATCGTGCTGTTTGCAGACATGGATGGATGAGGATACTCACATGGAGGAGCCTCATGATCATGATAATGATGTAAGTACTATTGATACTTGTGTTTCATTTGAGCATTTGGTAGATGGACCGTATGCAGGGAAGGGAAAAATTAGTTTGTCGATACAAGGGAGGATCTTACCATGGATGACTATGATGAGACCTTGTATGGAGAAGCAAGGATTGTTGATTGTTGCAGGACTTGTTGGGGTTGTTTGTGACCTTATGGCAGAAGGTACAAAGGCCCATGACAAGGGAGGAACATGATGATCATTGTGGAGGATTGGGTCATGCTTTAGCCACATGGAGAATTGGCTAAGTGCCCGACATGACTCATGGACAGATTGAGGAGGGCACACACTTGAGTTGCTTGGGTGGACTTCTCATGGCCGAGACCAAGAGATAGTCTTGGTGGAACCTTCAGTGGAGGAGCTATGATGGAGAGACTCATGTGATGATGATATGGTTGGGTGACCAAGTTCACTAGACCGAAGATTGCAGACTTGGATGAGGATGACCGATTGTTGTGATGGGTCTACTTGGTTGGACTACATGGGCAACTTAGTCATGGACATCAGGTTGGAGACATGGAGCATGGTAGTCTTATGCAGGGACATTATGTAGGAGCACTTGTAGAGGTGTCACTTATGGGCATCCAATGAGGAGTGCCAAGGCAGGGATGTTGTGCAAATGGATTTGCTGATGTGACATGGAGACTTATTATTTATGAGCCGATGGAGAGGTTGTGCACTTTTACACAACAAGGCCATGGACTTGGATGGGATTGTGAGCAGACTATGGAGCATTTCTACTACATGGAGAGCTGAGGCATCTTGCAGAGACCTTTGGGCCGAGACTTGTATGCTTGCTAGAGTGTTGATTGGAGATGACTCATAGAGCTCATGATGACATGAGATTGTTGTGACTTTTGGGGGACTTCATATATGGTGGACTTAGAGGATCTGATGCACTAAGGAGCTGAGGTCAGGGACTTTGATGCAGGTGCATACTTTCAAGTGCATGCATGGGTGTGGCTTGGAAGAGTGACTTGATGTGGAGGATCGATATGAGTGGAGTGATGGAGTTACAATGTTGATGATGCCTTGGTGACTACACTTGGGCATGGGTTGAGCCGAGACTCAACTACTTTTGGCACATGGGAGCTGATCGATCTATGATCATGGGCAGCACATGGATAGATGAGACAGGTGTATACTTGTTTCCATGGAAGACTTTAGGGATGACACATTACAGATATGATGGAGGTTGCTTCATGGACCTGGATGTGTCACATCGATGAGATGATGAGATGATTGATGAGATGATCTCTTCATATGGAGGAGATACACATATGGATGATGTTGGGATAGATGTGGCTGATTTCATGCAGCACATTGACACCAAACATCATGGACAACATGTTGCAGATGAGATGAGGACTACTTCATGGACCTGAGCATGGCTTATACTTATATGGAGATGGATTCTTGATTGAGTTGAGGATGTGACGGGATGTTCTAAGAAACGACTGATGGTGGCATGAGGATGTGCATTCTCATGGTTTGAGCATGGTAGTTGGACTGATCAGCCGACTAGTTTAGACATGGGGGTCGACAATGTATAGAGATGTGTTAGCATTATGTTGGAGTACCATGGCAACAGTTCACATGATGACACATGATGAGGTTGACACGGGATGTTGCAGTGGGCATGTAGCTTAGATGGAGGGGCCAACCTTCCACGATGGAGAGCAGCATGTGGAGATTGTGACAGGGTGGTCGATGATCATGGATTGGGATGATCTCTGATGGATAACATACCGATGAGGTGTATACCTTGGTATGGTGATCTTGGTGACAGATGGTTGCCAAGGTGAGACATGATGGAGACGGTGGTCCTACATATGTTGCAGGGATGTTTGCAGTATGCGGAGAAGTTGACATCATAGATGATACAGTTGATCTTGGTGGATGGCTACCAGGATGGTATGTTGTCGAGGACGACAACGATTCCAGGTGGAGGAGGATGTAACGTCCTGTAGTTCGGTTGACACGCACCCGCAGGTGAAGGCTGAATGAGCACGCGGGTAGACTGAACAAACTGTGGTTCGGGCGGAAGTGCGAGCTCTTCTTGAGGTGCGATGGTGCTTATGCGCACAAGGGAAGGAATGGCGAGTGTTTATATGCGGAGTAGCATGGTGCAACTTGTATGAAGGCCAACCCATGTTGGAGGAAGGCCGACATGATACTTTGCGATGGCGTTGGGGCATTGGGCGAGTCGGCTGGGCAGCCAGACTTCGCCCTACGCATGGGTATATATTATGTGAGCATGGAGCTCATTCGAACAACAACTCATTCGCTCTTCACTCATGTAAAGGAGTAGGCGCAGGTCTATAGTGTACAATTCTAAGGAGAAGAAAGCGCAGGTTGAGATGCGCCCATTCTTGCGCAGGGCTGCACGAAGAAGACGTGTTTAACTCGGTTGTGGGTGAAGGGCGCGGGCAAGAGCTCCCAGTGGTTGCGTGAGGGCGTGCACGGGTGTGTGGTGCCCGACGGAAGATTGAGGCATGCACGGGTGTGTGGCGCCCGGTTTGTGCTATGACTTGGCGTGGGTGTCTTGGCGACTCGGGTGAGCGCTCGCCCGGCGTGCAAGTGTGCACGTTGACTTGGTGAAGTGTTGAGATTATGAACGAAGGTGTGTCTCGGGTAGAGGCACCCATGTGTGGCGACTTGGAGGTGCGCCCAAGTTGGGCAAACAACACGATCATGCGATGAGGTGAACGAAGGGTTGGAGAGTCGTGCGACGACCGTGCGGAGGCACCGACGAGCTGGGCAACCGAGTTTGCCGAAGTTGGAAATTTGGCTAAGTATAAATTTGGGGTTTCCCAAGGACTTAGTCTATACTTTGTAAAAGTGAAAAATTATACATATATTGATATTCGGGCAGACTCATATTGCAGGGAGTTGCCCCTCCCTTTATACTGTTGTGCATTTCTCTCGTATAATGCTGTTGATAATGAATGTGTATGGGTATTCATTGGTATAAAGGCACATTAATAATACTCAGTAACTAAAATAAAACTAAGTATGGAATGTTAAGGCGTAGTCCACGAACATAAGTATTGGTGAAAAGAGAGTGTTTGGTGGTGCTACACCTCGCTATAAGCAGTTGAAAGACTACCGTAGGTGTAGGGGCGTGACAGTCCGTATCGGAGAAATGATTTGTACAACGAATAATTTGATGAAAATTCGATTCGGTGCATGTAGCTTGACTTAGATTTGGTTTATGTAGATTTATGGTTTTTAGTTTATTGCGTGGATTTATTAATTTGTGTTTCTGAGAATAGTAAGTACAATGATTCCAAAGTACAAAATAAATAGTTGCGGGATGCCCGGTAGGAAATGGAAAGGTTGCCGGAATGAGAAAATTTCTGAGTTTTAAATTTTAGTGTTGTTTCAAAGAGTTTAAAAAGCTGAGAAAATACGGAAATAGATAATTTGGGCAAGAATTTGAAGAGATAACTGTTGGATTACAAGTAGGAAATGGAAAGGTTGCGGATTGAGAAAATTTTCCAGTTTTATATTTCAGTGTTGTCTTAAAGAGTTTTAAAAAATGAGATAACAAGGAAAGAAATAATTTAAGCAAAATTTTAAAGATTAATTGAAGAGTAAACTTTATAATAATTAGTTGATTTTTTAAATATTATAAAATTAAGTTTTGAATATTTAATTTATAAATATGTATTAATTATAAAAGATTTTAAATGAAATTTGAAATTAAAGAGGGATAGTTTCGAGTTTTGAATATTTAACTTTAAAATAAATATTAATTAAAAAAAAAAAAAAAAAAATTAGGTCAGATTTGAAAGTAAGGGGGAATTTTGAATTTTGAAAAGAAGAGAGATTTTGGAGATAAGACAAGTGTGGTTGTAATTTTGGTAAGTAAAAGGTAATTTTAAAATTGTTTATATTGATTAAAATTATTAAAAATTATTTAAATTTCAAAATGAATGGGAAAAAAATGATTGTTGTTATAAGATAATATATATATATATATATATATATATATATATATATGTTTAAGATATATACTCTCTAATTTTTTTCGAATTGAAAATTTTTCATACGAATTTTTATCATATCGTATCTATCGAATCCAATTCGAATTTGCTAACTATGGTTATAACCATAGAGACGATTTGGATAGTGTGTAAATATACTATATTATGTATATGTTTCTTTAAAATTTTGCATAAAATTACACATACTATAATGACTACTAAATACTGAAATAAAAGCTTAGAATAAGGGAGATGTTTTATTGTTTGTAAATGAGATTATGCATTTAATTTAAATTTCAATTCAAAAGAAAAAAAAAATATTCATAGATTATATAGAAGATATTAGATTCAGAATTTTATGACAATTATTTAAAATATATGGATCAATATAAAATAAATAAATATATAATCATGTAAATAAATATATAATTATGTAAATAAATATATTTACTTAGAATTACTACATATTAAAATTTAAGTAAAATTTAAATTCCAATTAAAAATAATAATAATAATAATGTCCATGTAAATAAATATATAATTATGTAAATAAATATATTTACTTAGAATTACTACATATTAAAATTTAAGTAAAATTTAAATTCCACTTAATAATAATAATAATAATAATGTCCATAGATGTTTTTCGGATTAATTACATAATAAAGATTTGGTCGAAATTTCGAAATATGGATTAAATCTTCATTATGTGATTCATCTAAAAGACATCTATCTACATTATGGATCACAAAAGTCTTATATCTAACAATAATAGTAATCACTTAAATTTTTAATATTTACTTATAGATAATTAACATATTAATATTAATATTAATATTTAATTTTAAATTTATACTTATAATATATATTAACACCTTTATTAATATGATTGTGCTAATATTAATATAAAAATTTTGATTAAATAAAATAGATATGTAACCAATAATACAAAGCATTCAATGTCTTATATAAAAGATAATTTGCATCCAATTTTTAATCCTGACAAAATTTTCTTTTTAAAAAAAGGACAAACTTTTTTTGGTAGAAAAAGATAAATTAAAATATAACACCAATGAAAGGTATAGGTCTCACTATATCAGCCGATACCAAAATGGCATGAGTTTAGTCTATCTACCAATACGAAAATAATAATCTATCTTAACATCTATGAAGGATCATGGGCTGCTTTAACTTTTTAACATATACGCGGTGCTCAAGGTTGACTTCACCTACAATTCCATGAGTGCTTGATAATCCCCAACCCCTTGACCTTTTGACAGAAACGCCATAATTGATGATTTGAATAGGATTATCCGAAACTGTGACCAGTAGCGGTAGAACCATGGCATCATCCATGCCCAGATGACCCCCATACAATTTTTATATATAGTTCAATCCACACAATCCAATGTTGGCGTCTCTGTCGAAGGATTCTGCACGTTAACCATGATGAAAATTGTAACCGAATGAGGAACGTAACACCAATCCATCCATCTGTTTCGTCGTGTGATGGACTGTATTTGCGCTGCCCTGCAGGTTCAGACGTGTATTGAGGGGTATATATATATATATATATATATCACTTGACACCTCATGCGGAAAAACAACTTGAAAAGACGAGAACAGTGAAAGAGTGCCTCCGAAGATTATGGAGTGCCCTGCTCTGTTCGATGTTTGGCGGACCATAAGTTTCAATGTTCGAAGTCTTCACCCGACACATTAAAAGCCAATGTTGTAAGTATTCAACGGTCGAAGTCTTCGCCCGACGTGTTAAAAGCCGTTAGTATTCGTAATGGCGTATTCGTAATTAGCATTCATGTTCTACGAATTATTTTTGAAGAATATTAAACCGAAACGTTCTACTCCTCTTTTTCTTTTCCTTTGAATCAAAATTTCAATTTTTAATGATTTTGATAAAAAAAAATGGTTGAAATGACCATTTAATTTGTCCAATTTGTATAAATTAAATATTAAAAAAAAAAATCAAGAGTATAAATTTACTTTTAAATATATATTTGAAATATGGTCGAGGAAGGGATTTTATTAACAATTATATTATTAATTTTAATTAAAAATTAATAATAAATTTGGTTTAGGTTGAATTATTAGAATTTTCTTTTAAATTAAAATTTATTTATACATTTACATACATATTTCAAATACCGAAAGTTATTGATCTCATAAAAAAAAAACTTGTATAAAGACTTATTAAAAGAATAATTGATAAACCATGTACTAAAAAATGACTTTTTAGAGAACATTTTTGGTATTCCATCTATTTCTAGTGGATGGTGACCTTTTTGTATGGAATTCAACTAATGTTAATGTTTAATGTACAAACCTAGGAGTGAACGAAAAGTGAGAGTGAAGAATAGAGAAGACCAAAGATCATAAAAGGCTAAAGATGAAGATAGAACATTAAAACAAAAAACATCCAAAATGGAGAAGAGACCATTTTAAATGAAGATTGTTCATTAAGGGGAACATGGAGTAATTCATACTTGTAATGTTTAATGAATTAATTGTAATGAAGTAGCCTAATTAGGGGATAATTTTAAATGAAGATTGTTCAATTAGATATCAAACCAAATCAAATTAAAATAAGTTATATATAATATTTTTTCTTCTTCTTGCTTTGGCATTTTGCAAGAGTCAAATAAGTTAAACTTGTTTAGGCACATGGTATTGATAATCCATGGTATTAGTCCACAGTATTGTAACAAAGTCTTTTTACAACTAAGGAGCATCTATGGTAAATGAGTGTGTGACTGAGTGGATGTATATATTTTCATTTGTTAGTAACATAATTCTACTACTCCTTTCCCAAATCATTGGTTTTCCGTGAAAATTTGGTGTATTGTGGTAGTTTTATCTTTAAGCCTTTTCATTTTATTTTGTCATCTATTATTTTGTTCTTTTAACAACTAGTATCAAAGCCAAGGGATAGTGGCTGGTAGAAGGAGGTGATGATTGCAAATGACGGGATATTGTATGTTGAATCTAAAGCTAACATACCAAATCTTCATTGAGATTTGATTCACATGAGTGAAGAAAGCCTTACAGGAAATAAAAGTTCAATAGGGTGAGATATAGCCACATAAGCAAGATCTGGTGAAGAAAGTTAGTGTGAGCAAGTTTGCAAATGTGAGAGAGAATGGCAACATAAGTGTTAAAGAGAATAACAAAAAAAAAATGTTTAGAGTTCAAATTTGTAAGTTACATGTATATGAGCATATGGGTGTAAGACCTTGTTAGGCATGTATCCCTACATATAATGACTTGGAGTAGACCTATGTCATTGGGGAGGATTGCATGTGGATGTCCCCAATCAAGTTTAAAGCGGGAATGCTAGGATAAACTTGACTCAATGAAAGAGTCAAAGTTATTAGGTCTAGGGTGGTTGTTTTCGAAACATGGTTTTGGTGGCCCATGATATTAAAGCCCATGGATTACATGTAATGAAGTCTTTAAAAGGCTTTGGTATTCTCCATTGTATGTTCTCGACTTGAGTGGAGGTCTCACTTACTAGGTGAGGATGCTTGATTAGCTTGGTGGCTTTTAAGTTAAGGCATGATTGCTTTTAAGCCATAGGATAATAATAGAGATATTATTAGGTTATTTTTTCCTAGGGTAAATCGTGGTGTGCATGGTTTATGTGTGTTGTTGTTATCTATGTTGTTGAAATTGTATCAAGGAATGGCTTCTTTGACTTGTGCCTTAGTAAAAGATTCCAATTCTAATTCAATCTCACAATTTTTTGAGTTAGCTTTTGATTAACGTGTGTGTTGTGGCCTATCATTGAGTTATTGTTAGTTAATTCAAGTTATATGCCTTTCAGTGAGTTGTGGACCATTTGATGGCTAAAAATACCTAACTAGTGGAGTTATCTCTAGTGTCTATCAGCTAACTGATCTGTAGTTCTATAATAGAGATAGTTATGAGTTTAGTGGAGTAGTTGACTTTCTGTTAACTCAACTTACTCTCAGTTAACTAGTTGCAGCTCTAAAATTAGCCCTAGTAGGTCACGGAATTTGAATTGCCTATTGATATTGAATGAAAACACAAATTTTATTTATTATCGTACACTAGTTTTTGTGTGCAGAGCTTGAGAAGCAAGCAGAGGAATTCCATGGATGGCACCGAGTAATTGTCTTTGTTTGATTACCGGTTGAGGTTGAGGTTGTGAAATATGACACATAACCCTATATCACCAGACTTCTTCCTGAAAAGGACTAGATTTGAAACCCAAGTAGAATGTATGGGAAAATGATCTGACCATCCAACAGCTTCCTTAGCTCCTTTTCGATTAGGGGTTCCAGTGTAGGGGTAACTTTCATTAGCTTTTGTTGAAAATGTTTCAAATCTTCTTTATTAGGAATGACATGCTAGATAATATGAGTATCATACATGTTCAAATCATCGTAATTCCTTGAAAACACATCTTTTTACCGCTAGAATAGGCAAATGAATGTTTGTCATTCTTATGGAGAACAACATGTACCTACGTTTATATACTTCAGATCATCTTGAATTCCTAAGTTGACTTGTTTGAATGGAAGCTTTGAGCTATGAGTCTAAGTGTTAACTGGTCCTTTGAACCGGTTTCGCAGGTCATATAAGTATTCTAAGTACACTACACCTTTAGACATAGTATTTCTTTTCACTGTATCAGCGTCTTCCTGTAAACCCTTATCATGCTCATCCTCCTCAATGGCTACATCTTTGAATACATTTGCATTAGCCATAAAATGTAGTATATCTTGGTCATCATTGAAAACACAAAAATTAGTAATTTTATCTGTAACAGATGGTTTATCTATAATATCTATAGAAAACCATTTTTCAAAGGTGACATTCTAGTTGTTGCATTAGCTAATGTGTCTAGTACATCATTTCTAATTCTAGGACAAAAATAATTTTAAAAGATTGAAAATAAGAAATAAACATCCACACCTCCTATTGGTAGTTTTTTTAACTTAGTGAAACATAGTGGAAATTGATCTGTACCTGTCGAGTAACTACTTATGAGTAACCAATTACCTTGAGGAGTTCTACCTTTAGGTTGATGGTTTTCTTTAACCCAAGAAAGATTTCTTTGTATTTTCTAGTATTATTAGCACACTCAAACTCCAAACGACATGATAGGATGTACTTCTTATTATGTGGGTCTATGAGAATGCAACTAGCTCGAGTGCCATCCTATGTTTTTGAACCATCAAAGTAAATAATCCAATATTATTAGCTACTAAACTAGTTCCTATACTATTATTACTATGTACATCTATGTTACAAGATTCATTAGCACCAGTTGGAGCACAAGAAAGGATCTCTAACTGTGTATCTGATGGGGTGAGTGATGGTTATGCTTGATAACACCCGTGATCAATTTCCAAGAAACAATTTCCAAAGATTAGATCTAAAAATGCAACATGCTCATTATGACCCTCAAGTGGTGTCACAATATATTTCATGTATGGTTCACTCTCCACTCGAATCTGGTTGTTTATGACCTTAACGGAAGCCATAAGTGTGACCAATCTATTGCAAAATACCCTTGTAATTTACTAGAACAATCTCTAATCAAAATTACACCATAGGCTTCAAGGATGTCCACAATTACAATATTTATGCATTGGTGTACCTGATGATCTAATGATAAGTGGATAATAATATCCATGAGTTCACCAATGGCCTGGAAAAGTGATTTGTCCAGTTGAATTATTTGTCCATCATTTTTATCCCATTTAGAATTAATTTCTTAGCCACAAATAATGGAATTACATTCACAGATGCACCCTAAACAACTAAACATTTATGGACATTGTAATTAAAGATTTCAAAAGTTAGAAAAAATGAGGGGCAAAGATTGTTAGCATATAAAGTTACAACATTATGTTGAAAATAGCAACAAGTAATGCTAAAAATAGAAGTGCTAAAAATAGCACTACTATAAATAGCAGTTTGGGCACCAGTGCTAGATTGAGCAACAGGGAATGAAAAATGGAAGTGCTAAAAATAGCAATGGAAGTGCTAAAAATAACATTGCTATTTTTCGCAGTTCGGGATGGATTCCTATTTTAGTCAGTCCCTAAACTAAAATAGTGAAGCAAAATTTGAATTTGAACTTAACAGATGTTTGAAAATAAATTAATTAATTCACCATGAGTTAATTAGTTGCGAAAAATCAAACATGAATTCTATGTGACGACATGCAACAGTTTCTCTATTAATTGAGGAATTTATCCATCAGTTAAAGAGATAAGGATGAGTTCTAATTTGAGTAGTAATTAGTTGGCTCAGTTAACTGAGTCAAGTCCAGTTAGATTGATTTAAATAGTTTGTTTAAATTAATGTGAGTTCAGTTAGTTAATGCATGCTTTCATATAACTGCTGCACTTCAGATAACTTAATATTCTCTCATGAATAACTCATGCATGTCAGTTTAGACAGAGACCCAATTGAGATAAGAGGAGGGATAGTGTACTATCAGTTGGATGGATTTTTCCTATAAAGGAAGCTCATCTATCGAGAAGGATTTATCTCCTTCAGGATTGTGCAGTTGGATCAGAGGTTAGTGAGTGTGTGACGAGGCCAATTCACACAAGTGGCTGCACTAGACCCCAAGGAAAATTGCACAAAGAAATAGGAGGCTTGGAGGGTAGAGGAGAAGGTTTGAGAAAGGCCTTTGACTGTTTATGAGCAGCAGAGGGATTGCAGAGAGAGCAGGATAGCTTGTGAGCTGATTCTTTTGTAATCCGGACTATATTTCCACTTGTATGATGATACAGAGTTAGGGTTTTAGGCTGAGGCTTTCCCTGTGATATTTATTTTGTGTTATGTGTGATTGATTTCTCATTCTCAGTTATATGTGTTCTCATTGATCGTGCTCAATTGATTAAGATTTCGCAAAGTGTTGTAGAAGTAGATCTTGTATTGTGTTTTGGTATATTGCATAATCTGTTGATCTACAGTGGGAATTTCTACATGGTATTGGAGCAAAGGTGATCAAGGCAAAGAACAGTATACGAGAAGTTCGAAGTTCGAAGTTTGGTTCCTGATTATAGATATCGAGTTCTTATCACATCTCTATTTCACCTATGGCGTTCAGTGGTTTAAGACTCGAGTATGCCCTTGATGGAAAATCAAATTATATAGCCTGGAAGGATCGCATGGAGGAAATATTAGAGGATAACAGTATAAAGGACTTCATTGATCAAGAAGTCCCCAAGCCGACTGATGCTACTCAACTGGTGGAATGGAAGAAATGTGTGGCTAGAGCAAGGAGAATCCTCTGGGAGGGAGTTCAAGACCACATTGTCTTGAGCCTCCATGGGAAGGAGACATTGTTTTCGATGTGGAAAACATTGAAAGATCTATATCAGAATAGAAGCGATCAAAGGAAGCTGGCACTGAAGGACAGGCTTCGAAATATCAAGTGTGAAAAGGGCGACACGATCTCTACATATCTAAACAAGCTCACCACATGGAGGGATGAGCTTGGAAGTGTAGGGATTGCGACACCTGATGATGACATGGTGATTCTTGCACTCCTCGGTCTTTCTAAGAACTGGCATAGCCACCAGAACTCAGTTAATGGAAGAGAGAAACTGGCAGATTGGGAACGAATTTGGTTGGATTTGATGCAGGAGGAGATAAGAAGAAGCACCAGAGATGGTTCTTATTCCATGGAGGATGAAGAAAATTGTGCCTTAGTGAGTAAGGGGAAGAAGGGGAAGGAGAAGGATTCTCTTTCCCAATCCAGTTCTTCCCAAGGTGGGAAGAAGTTTGACAAATCGAAAGTGCGATGCTTTCGTTGTCATGAGGTGGGCCATTTTGCTAGAAATTGTCCACTGAGGAAATCCAACAAGGGATCCATGGAAGGATCAGAAGGTGAGGCACTAGCCTCACAGTTCGAGTTGGATTTCACACAATTGACATGCATGGTTTCATCCATGCTGGGAAGTGGTTGGTTTCTTGACAGTAAAGATTCTTTCCACATGACTGACGATAAGAGTTTGTTCAGTACATTAGAGGAGAAAGATCTCCAGATACTTATAGCGATGGGTAATGATGAAAAGTATAGTGTCTCAAGTGTAGGCACAGTTGTTTTTCAGAGAGAGCATGGAGCTCGCATTACCTTGAACGATGTCAAGTATGTACCAGGACTAAAGAGAAATTTGGTGTTGTTCATGACGCCAGAAGATAAAGGCTATGATGTAGTCTTCAGTAAGGGAAAGTTTTTCCTTAGACACATCATCACTAAACAGGTGAAGCAGATCGGTTCACAGGTCAAGAACCTGTATTCTCTTGAGGTTCAAGATGCATGCAAAGCCTTGAGAAGCAAGGAAAATAATGAAGACTTGGTGGTTGAGAGGGAGAGTACATTACCTCTCAACATGCAGTGCCAGAAGAAGTCTCAAATGATTGTGGAGGAGCCACGATTGGTGAAGCAGCTTTAGGGGGTTGTGGATTAGCCACAACTAGAGAAGTTGAAAGGAGATCGAGTAGAGACATCTACTCATGTAGAGACCTACAGTAGGGGGAAATTTTGAGCCAGGTGGGCAGAGGGATCACATGCATCCATACCTCTAGGTCTGAGGTGGGGCGATGTGGAGTGACAGTGCCAAGAAGGCTGGAATAGGGGCAGGATTCTTTAGGTGCCCAACCTCTTTGATTCAACTTTGCTACAGGAGCCCCAACGAGGAGTAGCAAGACTAGTTGAGTGGGTAGAGATAGATCTAGATGGAGCGGCAGAGAGAGCTATAGTGCAGGAGTCCCAAGACAGTGTAGAGCTAGCAGGCTACAACAATGCGAGAGGCATAAGAGTATTGCACCAAGGTAGGATGGCACAGAGAGGTGTGCAATGGTGTGAGATGCATGGAGTGTTGCAGCAGCTCAGAGGTCAGAGAGGGAGCATTTTCAGCAGCAGGAAGAGCTTCAACATCACAATATGTTTCTAGCCCAACAGACAGCTCAGTGGGGAGTTTTTTTTGTTTCTAGAGTTGCTGGAGCAACCACACATGGTAGAAGTGTTGCATGCAGAACATTCCAAAGGTACAGGATCGGGTTCAAGTTGAGTGCCCTTCTTGTTGAGAGGGAGTGTTGAAAATAGCAACAAGAATTGCTAAAAATAGAAGTGCTAAAGATACATTGCTATAAATAGCAATTTGGGTACCAGTGCTGGATTGAGCAGCAGGGAATGAAAAATGGAAGTGCTAAAAATAGCATTGCTATTTTTAGCAGTTCGGGATGGATTCCTATTTTAGTCAGTCCCTAAACTAAAATAGTGAAGTAAAATTCGAATTTGAACTTAACAGTTGTTTGAAAATAAATTAATTAATTCACCATGAGTTAATTAGTTGTGAAAAATCAAACATGAAGTCTATGTGAGGACATACAACAGTTTCTCTATTAATTGAGGAATTTATCCATCAGTTAAAGATATAGGGATGAGTTATAATTTGAGTAGTAATAAGTTGGCTGAGTTAACTGAGTCAAGTCCAGTTAGATTGATTTAAACAATTTGTTTAAATTAATGTGAGTTCATTTAGTTAATGCATGCTTGCATATAACTGTTGCACTTCAGATAAATGAATATTTTCTCATGAATAACTCATGCATGTCCGTTCAGAAAGAGGCCTAGTTGAGATCAGAGGAGGGACAGTGTACTATCAGTTGGATGGATTTTTCCTATAAAGGAAGCTCATCCATGGAGAAGGATTTATCTCCTTCAAGATTGCGCAGTTGGATCAGAGGTTAGTAAGTGTGTGAAGAGGCCAATTCACACAAGTGGCTGCACTGGACCCCAAGGAAAATTGCGTAAAGAAATAGAATGCTTGGAGAGTAGAGGAGAAGGTTTGAGAGAGGCCTTTGACTGTCTATGAGCAGCAGAGGGATTGCAAAGAGAGTAGGATAGCTTGTGAGCTTATTCTTTTTGTAATCTGGACTATATTTCCACTTGTATGATAATACAGAGTTGGGGTTTTAGGCTGAGGCTTTCCCTGTGATATTTATTCTGTGTTATGTGTGATTGATTTCTCATTTTCAGTTATATGTGTTCTCATTGATCGTGCTCAATTGATTAAGCTTCCGCAAAGTGTTGTAGAAGTAGATCTTGTATTGTGTTTTAGTATATCACATAATCTGTTGATCTACAGTGGGAATTTATACACATTAAACATAGATTTGAGAGTTCCAAAATACTTAGCGAACACCTTTTGAGAAGTAGAATATTTGTCACCTTATGAAGTCTATGGGAAGGCTTGGACAAGCACCTCATGTTGGCATGTTATCTTTGCAAGCTCAAAGATGGAAATGTTGGCATGAGCTCTTTTCAAGTCTTTGACTATATTATAATCAATAGTTTCATTTCTAGCAGGCAGTGTTGAAGTGTCTGGAGGTGTACTTTTATTAGAAATGTCTGGAGTGATAAACTTATTTTTGCTGACAGTGCTAGTGTTATTAGAAACAACATCATTTCCAAACTTGTTTTGTACATTCTGTGTAGGATTGGTTGGTGGTGATATCCTTCTTAACAATTAATCCTTCAATTTTTGTCTCATCACCTCTTGTTCAGAAATGGGCCCTTTGCTCCTCAAACTATAATGACCAATTTTTTCTTGAGGACGGGATTTACTTTGAGGTGGGGCTTCAACAATTTTCTTATCAGTATTAAGAATGAAATCGAAAGTATTAATTGAATGTCCAATACATGTACTTTCCTCAGCCACTGCAGGCTCATTTGTTTCTTTTGTCTACTTGGACAACTCATCTGCTAGTAAAGTATCAACAATATGTGTTGTCAAAGAATTCATGTTGTGGTCCCATTGTGAGCAAGCTTTTTTCTGAATGTCATTCCTGATTGAAGGAACAATAGTTATCCATGCCCATAATTTTAACATTCAACACCATGTTTGAACTCTAGGCAAATTTAATTGGTTGATTTTTGTTATTCCTTTTGAATAAGAAAGAATTACGGGAATTTCTACTGGTATAAGAATCACTTGAATTTCTCATTAATTTTGAGACTTCATTCATAAGTTCATTTAAAGATTTAGTCAAGATTTCGATATCCACATAATCCCTTTCTTTAGCCTTACTTGAAGAAGGTTGAGACTTCTTTACAGTCTCCTTGGATTCTTTATATTCTTCATCATCACTGATAGATCCAATGGCACACAAGTCTTTCTCCATGGCGATTTATTCTGCAAAGTTTAAATCCAGTGTCTCCTTTGTAGATATTTTAACAAAAGTAGAAATTTTTGTTGGAAAGGAAGCTGTATAATAATCTATAGCAATAAAATTGTGAGGTTGTGTGTTTGGGGGGAACTTGTTCAATATTTCTTTGAACCATTTATTGAAGTTTTCAAATTTCTCCTTTTCCCCCATATTAGTATTTCCGATCTCTTTTCATAACATGGAAAGAGTCTTATCATCAATGGATTTCTCCAAAAACAATTTTTTAAACTCCCTCCAACCATGGATTGAATTAATAGATAGAATACGGTACCATGTTTTTGCTCTACCGTCTAAAGTGAAAGGTAAAATCCTACAAGCAAAATCATCATACCATACCTTCAACATTTGTATATGCATATAGAAATCATCGATATGATCTTTTGCCTTTTCCTTTTTGTCAGGATCAAACTTAGATAACAAGTTCTCCAGACATCTAGCCATTATATGAAGGTTATCCAAAAAAGAAAGTGGCCCTTGAGCCATCCAATCCAAATCTTGATCAACCATATCTTCATCCCCTAGTTCCTCCTCTTTTTTTGAATTTAATGAGCCTTCTCCTTCACCATTTAAATTGTTGTTAGACTCAAAATCAAATGTCAGTTTTTCTCTGTAAAAAGAACGATATTGTCCTCATACTCTTTGTGAATAGGTGGAAGTGGCTCTTGTTGAACTATGTCTTTTAAATACTTTGCTAATTCCTCAAGAGTGGAAAAGACCAAATCTTCCACTAATGCAACCAGTACACTAGTACGAGTTGTTTCTTTCTTCACGAGATGATGAGACATATTATGAGAAACAAGGATTAAACCGATAGCTTTCGCAAACTGATAGGTAATAGTCCAAATTTCCTAGAGTTGTTCGTAGGTAACTTCATAGGCCAACTCCAGACCAAGTTGAGAAGACCCTCCTACCTTAATAATGGGAGTTGTTGTGGTACTCAGGATATTATTGACTTATCTAGAAGATGAATGGTTGGGATGTGATGATTTATCATTTATAAAAGACTGGTTTCCCTCCTTCTAGCACTAAAATGTTGACGGTGTTGGATCCTGTCAACATATAAGTGATATCCCCGATATGAGGTCCTCATTAGACCTCACACCATTTGGTGTAGGAGTCTCATCCAGAAATATGGCATAGATTCCATTAACTTAGATATTTTCCTCGGCTTAAGAAATTAACATGAGAGAGTAGTCTGCATGTGCTTTTGCATGAGCAAGAGAGTGTGCCTTGTGAACTGTTCAATTGTTGATGTATCAAGGTTCTTTCACTGCAAGGGAGAGAAATTTAGCATCTAAAAGAAAAAAAAATAATAGTACTAGTATAGTGGAGATGCACACACATGAACAAGAAAGAATCGTTATACATCAAACAAAATAGTTCACATAAATGTTACGATCATTAAAATCATTACAACACATTTCCAACAAGTTGAGCACCAAAGTCACCGAAATAGTTCGATTACTTTAGTACATAAGGAAGGCAACATAAATAGAAAATAATAAAAGAGTAGTCTTAAAACATCCATGATCTATGCATGAAAATGTGTTGGCCAAATGGCTTCAAGTATTAATAAAAAGTTCCAAAATACATGAGTACAATGAACATCACTAGCTCCAATAGTGGAGAGTTAGAGCCACTACTTTCTCCCCAAAAGTTTTATCTCTATCTCTATAATGCCTTGTGGGAGAAGCCAAGGTTAAAAGTCCATTGCATGAGTGATGAGGCTCCCTTTATTACTTGAGGCATGACCTTTCATATCCTCATGACTCTTTATTTTTCCACTTCTAATGACATTTGGATTTCTATGAATCTTAAACTTCCAAATGACTTTTGGAATTACATATGGCTCTTGGAAACACATGTCGTTTCGACTTCTACACATTGCTATTTCATCCATACATGACTCTTGGACTTATACTTCTTTGTATTTACAATAATTACATCATTACATCATGATTTCCACATCATCATGTGGTGAGGACATGATAAGTCACTATCATTGATGACTAGGACTCATAGTGACTGATGACATGGAATTTCTCGGCAGGTGACAATGTTGCCACTTGTATCTCTAATCTTGCATGCAACTTCCATGTTGTTGATGTCTTCACCCTCCAAAGGGTATTTGATCATATGGAGTCCTTTGAGTTGCTTCGATCATCAAGATTTCAATGTTCTTCATCTTTTCTCATCACATGTTCTTCATTCTTGAATGCTTCCTTTGACTGCCCTCTTTGCCCGATCTCTTCATGCATAATTTCCATGTTATTTTGGTAATACCTGCAACTAAAATCACTCATGGAAAGTAAGGATCAGCCTATATAAATATCCTATTCTAGCATTTTTCATGAAAATTTTATGTTCAAGGCCTAACAGTGCGCTCAAGAAGAGTAAGGGAAACTTATGGGCGTAAGGGTGCACTACAAAATCATAAAGGGATGAAGCTTCATGGCTTCAAGATACACTCATGCGCTCAACAAAAGAGAGAAATCTCAAGGGAGGGTGCAGGGCATAGGTCCAAAGGATGAAGGAGCATAATTTAGGCTTCCCAAGTGCATTGTGCGCTAAAGGGAGAGAGAAAGGGTGCATGGCACAATGTCAAATCCCAAAGGGATGAGGCTTCAAAGTTTTGAGGTGTGCTTATGCGCTTAAGAGAGCCAAGGATGGCACAGGGCATAGTGTTGAAGGTTGAAGGGGTTAGGCTTCGTGCTTTGCAAGTGTTCCATGCACTCAAGAGGGTCAAGGAGGGCACAAGGCGTAGTGCCGAAGGTTGAAGGGGTTAGCATTCAACCTTCCCGAGTGCACCATGTGCTCAACAAGGAGGAAGGCTTTCTTAAGGGCACAATTTAGAAAAAGGAAGGGGAATGATTCTTAGGAGTGCACTATGTTCTCTTTGAGGTCAGAGGGTACACTTATAAGCAACAAAGGAGTCCCAATCAATGCTTAAGAGTGTGCCATGTGCTCCTAGCCTTAATGGGTTAACATGTGTAACCAAAATTTGTCTAAGTTTCAGAGATAGAACAAGGGGAGAACACAATGAGCTTAGATATGAAATCAAGTGTGAGACATATCAACTCATCAATAAGACTTATAAAGGATTGAGTAATGAGAAATACACATCAAAACTCCAATTTACAAACACTCCCCAAGTACAATGAACAAAGTGTGTGTGACTATGACCAAAAGTGTCGTTTTACAACAAACAAAGGTATTGCAATAATGAAGTGCACTACAGGTGTTATAAACAATGCAAACACACTTAGTAATGATCAAGAACACTTGAAACATGTGGAATGACTTGAAACGACACTTGACGACCAAAGAAACACTTGATGCGACAGTTTGGTAGGCTCCAAAATTTGAATATAGTGAAGTTTTGGAGGGTATTGTAGCAACAAAAACACCACCATTACCATGTTGGTATGGCCTAAAATTCAAAATTGAAATTTACTGCTTTTTGGATGATGGAACAATAAATACTACTTATAAATCAAGAACTTCGAGAAATACCCCAAAAAAATTAACATTAGAAACCCTTGAAAAACTCAGTTCCTTTAGACCTATTGAATGGAACCTTTTGGGTTGGGGGACAACAATATCTTTTTCCTCCCCACCCTCCTGAGTTGTTAGTTAACATATATTAGGCTATTGAATAATCAATAAAAAAATGCATGCATATATAACATTCGACCCCCAGGTGTTAAATCGACAAGCACCTAGAACCACACATCATGGCCAAATGCTTACCATATTGGCACCCCAAGCTATCAAGATTTTTTTAAACATTCCTTTGTAAAACATCACCTTTGGATTTTGATGCTCTGAATGTGCTTAACCCTTAGGTGCTACACCTTAGCACCTCGTGACCAAGTGTTGTGATTAGGTGCCTACCTTATATGATATCTGGAAATTGGATGACCTTATGAACTCTCCCTTTTCACATCAATCAATATAGTGATATAACAGAAAATAATTAATTAACCTTATATTAGTTTCCAATGACTTTATGTATATTAAGATTTTCAAATTATAGACATTGAGATATTAGGTCTCACCTCATATTATGCAATTGGTAAAAAACAATTACATAGGAGAGTGCTACAAAACCCCAATATGGTGATGTTAATGGGCTAGATTTTGTCACCAACAGTTAGGGGATCTCTCTAGTGAAAAATATATACTATAGTCTACACCATTTGGGATAGGAGTCCCATTTGGTATGTGGGCCTAACTACCACCATGTTTCTTAGAGATTAGTTTTGGACAAAAGAAACAATAGGCATTTGAAAAGAAACAAATCTTTTGACAAACACAAGGTAAGCAACTTTATGGAAACTTAGCATATGAAATGTTGTGAACATAAAAACAACTAAATAACATGACATGAATATTAAAATAATCAATTTTAGCAAAACTTAAATTAAAATGCATATATAAAGGGAAATATTTGTGTATCGACTATGAATTAGTTCCTAATCAACAACAAAAATGAATGTATTAAAAGCATACAATCTCATGTATGATATATGCTTAAATGAAAAAATAAGTTCATTAATGTAAACACATGAAAAAAAAACATATACCATCACATCACCATAAGAACAATCTTGCAATGCTTGACAACAAATGTAAGGAATTGCATGCCCAGGGTCAAAGAGCTTCTAGATTAAGATGAAATATTCACAACATGATCACATGAAATCCATTAGTGGATATGTATACCACCACTTGAATCTTCCAAAATATCTATATGCTCTCAAACAGTATGGACAAATCAAGTTCAAAACTGAAGGTTCTTTACATCTAATCATGAGGGTTTATTTATAGAAGGTAGAATGACTTTTCACCTACCATGAACTTTCACCTACCCTAGTGACTCTTCAACTTCCATACAACTTTTCACATTCCATATGACTCTCCACTCTAAATCCTAATTTAATTTTAATAAGATACAAATTACATCAATATTGAAGAAACAAAATATTCTCAACCAACTAGCCTGGTGATGGAAAGTTTTAGAGCCTCTATATGTAGATCTCAAACCAAGTATTCTTGACAAAATTTGTATTTCCCTATGATTGTTAGGATATTGTGTTGCAGATCATCTCCATACCTTGTGGGCCATTGTAATGCATTTTGTATCAATTTTGGATTTCTAGCTTGCACCTAGTTAAACAACATTATGAGATTTGTGTGTGGCTTTACATGCTCAACCAAATTCTACGCAATCACTTATTTTGTAGCCTCAAAATTGTCTCTTATAGCAACTTGTTTTATGTGGTCCAGAATTGGTTGAATTCTTCTTTTGATATCATTTGACCTAATGCACTAATGGAAAGTAGCTTGTGTACCTTGACAAGATATTCTAGCCCATTATTTAACGTCTTATAAGAAGCCATTACCTTTTCCAAAAAAAATTCTCAACTTCTCATGTGATTGCATCTTCATCCCGACATCAAATTTATCTCTATTTTTATACATTTTCTCCTTATGATATTTTTAGGCACATTAGGATACTTGATGGTCCATTCATATATCATATTGACTATTGAGGAGGACAACTTAATTAACATTCCTCGATCCTTTGACTCACTTTCCATGTTGAGGAATGGAATCATAAGTTGATGGAGGTTCAACATCTCACTATAAACTAGATCCATTGGTTCTTCTAGTATCTTAACTTCTTATACAATGGATTTCTTCATGTCCTCACTTCGAGAGTGTGTGTTGAGCAAATCTTGGTTCTCATCATGTAGTTGTAAAATATTATTCTCAGAAATAGTCAAATTTTCTTTCAATTCGTCAACCTCTTTTTCTAATAAGTCTATATTTATTTCTGTAGCAGCTGCAGAAGTGGTCTTTGCAAAAGTAATCACTCCAAGGTTCATTGTATTATCCATTACCATCTCCATTTATTTAATGATCAAAATGGGTTTCCTTGGATTCTTATCCAAGCATTTGAGCCTTTCCTATATGGTCTTACACTTGACCCGATCAAAATTTACCTTGGAGATATCCAATACACCATCTTCCTCTTTTGTTATGATGCCTAGCTCATGTAATGGGAAATGTCCTCCAATGATGGGAGTAGGTGGTAGGATATTTAAGGTTGGAAGCTCCACCTGTGGTTCTAGACCCTTTAACCTATTATATTCTGCTAACTTATCTTCATGTTCCTTATCCATTAACTCATGCTCAAGTTGTTTTGCTAAGGCCTCTTCTTGCATCTTGGTTTCTTCCTCCTCCTTTCTCTTTCTTTATTCTTCTTCTTTTCTCCTTTTTTATTCTTCAAATTTCTCCTTTAGTGCTTCCTCTTCTCTCTTTTTCTTTTTTGCTTCCTCTTTCCTCTTCCTTGCTTCCTTTGTGTTCTTTATCTTTATGGCCTCTTTTCTTTTCCTTTCATCCTCCTCTATTTTGATGTTCTCTTATTCTTCTTGTTTCTTTCTCATCTCTTCCTCCTCGTGCTTCTTTCTCATCTCTTACTCCTCTTACTTATTTTGGGTTTCTTCTTTATCAACCTTACGCTTCATTTATTTTTCCTTGTTTTCTTCTTTCCCTTGCTTCCTCTTAAGAATAGTTGTTATTGCTTCCAATCTCATGCTTTCTTGGGTGACATACTCTAATTACTCTTCCTCTTCAATTTGAAAAATTGATTACATTGCTTTGGAAGAGTTATAATTTTTTTAACCTTATCCTATTATTCTTTGGTGACTGAGGCATATTCCAAACCAAATCCAATTTCTTTGAGTTCTATCATGGCAATACCCCTCGAGTAATGTCTATGGAAACTTAACACACAAAATCTGAAACGTTGTGAATCTTCAACTTCTACTTTTTCCTCCTTAAAACTTTTAATAGAGTAAGCTTTGTTGTTTAGTGGGAAGATGGACCATGAAGCCTTCTTGGCTTTGACCAAGGTCTTCAACAATCATGTGCTGAGTTGGTAAGCTACCTCCTACAAGACCATGTTTTACATAATAAATGTTGGAAGAGCATGAGGAGGCTTGTAAGCACCAAAAAATCTAATATAATTAACATCACAATTAGGAAACTAGTCTACAATATCATGTGGAGAGGCCTGAGCTCATTTGAACATGCATGGAGGATTTTTTTTGAAAATTTCATGATATAAAGGAGAGATGAATTATTCTGCCGTTATTTTCATACGTCCCTTTGTACCCTATGTTCCAAAACCCTTTGAAATAAGTATGCACAGGTAATTCCTCTTTAGGACTCTACTTCAAGCCAAGCCCTTCAAAGTCACATTATGCACATATCACATCAAATAGGTAAGATGCCATGTAAAATTTTGACTCTTGTCCCTTTGTTAGATTCTTTGTTGCAAGGGGAATTGGATTTGATGGAGGATGCCAACATACTTTCCTAGTTAAATATTTTCCCTTTAGTGGCACATGCATGAATTAAGGGGACCGAGGTTTCCATGTTTGATTTTTCAAAGAGTTTGCACATCATAGTAGCCAACATTTGATCAAATTTCCTAGATATCATCTGATTTATGCCTAAATTCATTTGGATCTTGCCACCAAGACTTCAATACATCCATGGTTTAGTCATCGAAGCTAGCGAACGACTTTCTATTGAAATTCTCCTTATGTATATGTAGTTTATAATAATTTTCAATTTGTGTTGCTATGAACAATGGCACAAGTTCTCCCATTCCACTTTTTACCACACATTGATCCTCATTTTTATGTTGAACAATCCACTCTATTATTTTTGCATCCAAGAGGACTGGTGGGTGTGTGGCAACTTTGGGTAACCAAGGCTTTTGTTTATTGATATACACATAGAAGTCTTCTTCATCTTATGGGATGTCTTTCCTAGAAAAATTTCTATAAATATCACCCCGTGTGAGCTCCATTGCTTTATCAATATAGAAATTTGTATCACCATATATTAATGATATAGGAGGGTTGTTCAAAACTCCCTCCATTTTGCTTTCGAGTCTGCCAGAAATTTTGTTGGATCCTCTTATGATAGGAAAAACCATCGCTTTCAATGAAGAGGATATGTGGAGGAAATCTAGATAAATTGTACTTGACATCTCGAAGATATTCATTAGTGAAACAATATTGTAGTTTATGCCAATGTTAACCACTAATTGCAAGTGAAAATAAAATGGTCTAAGTTATGCTTTGGGAAGCGAGGGTTAGGTCACAAGTTCTTTTTAGAGAAGAGGGTTTTTTGGAAGTTGCAAATTCAAATGATAGAGAAAGTCTCATTTTAGAGTTACAATGACATTGACGATTGCAACTGCGACTTATGACCTAAGGACAAGGAAAGTATAGTCTAGGCGCAAATCCATCTTTCAGTGAAAATCACAAATCTAAATCCTAGTCTAAGTCACATTTTCATATGGCAACATTGATAGGGACTATGAATGCAATTTTCCACCTCATCCTAGTCACAATTCAAAGTTCTAGTGAAAGTTGCCTTTTGAGATTGTAGTCTTACAGTGGATTAAAAATGTGACTTTTGATCCAAAGAGGGAGAGAAACCACCTTAGTCATAGAAATCAATCCTAGTTTCACTGGAAGTTATAAATGTGATTTGTGATTTGAAAGGTAGAGATCACCTATGTTAGACACAAATTTAGCACTTAGTGACACTACAACTTAAGAATGTGAATTGTGACTTGCAAAGGGAGGAATACCATGCTATTCACATTTCTTAATCATAGTGGGTCTAATAATTAAGAGTAGTGTCCATTTAGGATTAGTGAAAAGTGGCTTCTCTACAGGTCTCTAATCACAAGTCCAGGTTGCAAAGTGTGGATGGTGCAGTTAGAATTAAGGGAAAAAGGGACTTTTTTGTGTTACAAACCATAGAGTTGAATGAAATGAATGAGCCTTGGAATCACTAATGACTTGGATTGATATGGATCCAATATGGTTTTTTTCCAAAAACGAATATCATTCAACTTAAAGGAATTCATATAGCTTCAAGCCAAATCTCAAAAATCAGTCAAGGGAATACATTTCTTGGTCATTCGATGTGGAAATCACGGGCTATCCAAATGAAATTCACTCGAGGAAAAATTGAGTAAATTTAGGGTAGAATACCTTAGCATTGGAATGGTTGGTGACAGTTCAAGGCCACAAGTTCTAATTCTTGAAATTAAGAAGGAAGTCAATGCCTGTTTGAGAGCATAATTCAGCTAGTCAATGGAGAGGTCAAAGGGAAAAGTTTGATGGCTAAGCACAAAGATAATAGGGAGGAATTCATGTGAGAGGGATAATAATCCAGGGCTAAGTAAGCTAAATCGATTTAATAATTGGCAAGTAAGACAAAAGCAATGATGAAAAAGGAGACATTGTGTTACTTACCTAGTAGTCGCAATCACAAACATTATACAAAGGATAGGTCCACTTATCCAATGTTGAAATCACAATGAAATGAAAGGGGGAGAAACTTTTGATATATAGGAGATGGAATGTGTGGAAATTCATAGCTTGAAAGTGTGACTTGTCTTTTTCGCATGCGATAGAGGCAGTCTTACTCGCATATCACACTTCTAGGAAGTAGTCACAAGTCGCTTTGAACTAGAAATGTGATTTACAACTTAGGAGGGTGAGCTACTCAAGGAAAGTTTCAAATCGCACTTCTAGAGGCTAGGGTGACTGGAACTTCAAGTTGTGATTACAACTTGAGATTATGCCAGAAAATGCAAGTTTTAAAACTTCATGGCTAGGCTCGCTAGAATGAAACGAAACCATATTTAGGTCAAAGGATGAGTCAAAAATTAAGAAAATCTAAGAAAAACATGAAACAGAGTTGAGTAGAGGGGGAGTCCGAATTTTGAAGTAGTCAAATATTTGGGACTGTTGAAGTCGCTACAACAAGTGATAAGCTAGAGGACCTCAAGTCTACCACCTCGTTCCTCTATCACCTAATTATAGTTCAACATTTGGCCAATATTGATGTGTCCTTCTCCATGTGGTAGTGCTAACACGTGCCACATGTCACTTAACTTTACACAACTAGCTATACAAAAACACTAATTTAGGTGACATGTGTCCTCCACCTAGAATTTTGTGCCAATACGCTATTATCTTCTGTTAGATCCATCTATTTCACCTAGTCCCACCAGTGCCACATATCCATCATCCGGTTTTGTATTTCCTCAATCATTTTCCAGGGGGGGTTTGAATCCCTTCATCATTTGTCACATGCCCTTGGTGATTTATCATCCTAATTTAATTTTAGAACCCTTGTTCCATTAATATTCAAGCATGTTGGAACCCCTAAAATGAATACAAGTCACCCATATCAAATAAATTGTGATGCGTTGATCCAAGTTTCTCATCGATGCATTAAGTCCCCCTAACCTTGACATCAATGACATCCTCATTCCATATACCCTTGTTTTATGAAATGTGTACCCACTTAGGACTCCCCCAACCTTGAAATCAATATAATCCATATTGATGCTTTCAAGGTGGAAAATTTAAAGGAAACATCTTACAAGAACAATTTTATCCCCAACACCCAGTTTGGAGAATGGGCTAGTTTGAGGCATTAAATGACATTTTATTAGGGTGAAAATTTTCTTCTTAAGTTTTAGATCATCTGAAATTGTTCTACACACTTAAATATTTTTCCAATGGTGAAATTATCATGCCAATTAGAGTTTATATCCAAAAGTTATGCCTCCAAAAACTTGACGTACATTGATTAACCAACGTAAATCAAGAAGAGGGCGTGCTAGCCCCTAATACTCGTGAAAAAGGAGGAAAATGAGTTACATTCTAATTTTCTTACATTTTGTTCCATATTAGATTAGTTGAGTGTTGATAGATAGAGAGATTAATAGAGGGAATTTGTGTTCCACAACATCCCATGGGCCACGAGACTTGGTAAACTAAATAGATAGTGCATTCTCCTTTGTATATGCATCGTTTCCATATTATAGAAAAGAAAGAAAACAAGCCTCAGCTTCTAGCTAGGTTTTCTACTATAAGTGTTTCCTAAATCATAAATTCATGTTCATTGTGGTTCATGAGTGTTTGCATTTCCTTTTTCTCTATTTCTCACATATTATTTATTGCATGCCTACACAGCAAAACAAGAATAACAAATCTAGAATCTAAAAGGAATTAAGCCTCCATAGTATAGTTTTTAGTTTATTTTCACATATTTGTTATGATGAACTCTCTAGTGGAGTATGAATATTAGTTTATATTAAAATGGTCAAAATTTTGTGATAATTATTAATCTTAATGATGAAAATTGTTGGGTTGAAACATGGGATGAACATGCCAAAGTCAAAATATTATATAAAGTCATTAATCAATACAATGACATTGTGGATCCAAACATTGAGAGAAATTATATAAGAATCACCATTATCAACTAACCATATTTCAAACACTATACTTTGTGAATGTAATATATAAAATTAGATGTTGAATTTCAAAGAATATTGGACATGTTTGGCGAACAAATCTTATCTTTCTAATAAGACATATCTCCCTAGACTTAGGAAGCAAATCTAGAACAAAACAAACAAATACATAGAAACATTCCCTTTATCATGAAATCATAAACATAAGTGGGATGAATGGTTCATACCATTTTCAAAATTCATGATGATAGCCCTTGTTTTTATTTGATGTAGCTTTCAATATCTTTCTCAATGCTCCAAGAAGAAATCCGCAAAGACTAAAATATACAAATTATCAAAGAATTTAATACGTAAATGAATCAACATAAATTGTACAAGGGATCAAGTAATATCATAACAATCATCATAATAATGAGTGTGGGAAAGAAATATGCATTTGTATTAAGAATTAAGAAAATGAGAGAGTTAAAACCAGGCCTTCATGTTGAAAGCTTCCTCCCTATGATCCTCCAATTCCAACCTTGAAATCAAAAGGTCTCCAATGGATACATTGACAACATGAAAGTATAGTCTCAAGAGTAAAAAATTCAAGCCCTTCACCATGAGAGTATTTTGAATTTATAAAGTAGAGAAGGGTAAATGGAGATAAGGGATGGAGGTTACAGATCCACTAAGGTAGGGATGGGATCCATGAAGGTAAGAATGAGATCCCAGATAAGAGGGATGCGATCCAAATCCCCACCGTTTGGAATATATACCTTCACGAGGCTTCTAGAATAGAATCTTTTCATTCCTTTTTTAGTTTTTTACCCAAGTTAAATAATTTTCACATGTTTTATGAAGGCAAGTTGCAACGACATCACAAGATATTAGTTATGCAAGGTGAGACAGTCACAGGTTAATAATGGTGGCACCTGCAACAAGATCCAAAAATAAGGTTTTTAAACGTATTTTCATAAAATTCTTATCTTCCATAGAGAGTTATTTCTTCCATTTTTTTTTGGAATTAGGGACAATAATTCTTCGGATAGTGAAAGATCCATATTTGACATCATTTTCCTACATGTGAAAAAATAATGTGTAACAAGACAATTGAAGTGATACCCATCAAAATATAAATATTCACTCATGTTTGCTTATGAAAGTAATTCCTATTGTTTATCAAAATAAAATGAAACAAGAATTGAAAATCCTATGGCCATACCTATAAAAATTTCAAGTTACTCCATTACCATTCAAGGAACATAGTTCACCAGCAACCCATGTCAACAAAGTGTCAAAACAAGTTGAATAAAATGGTTGAATGAAAAACTTGGTGTAGTCCTTCATTGGAAAAGTTGTAAGATGGTGGGAGGCACATGCTCCCTATTTGCAAACATAGAAAATCACAACTACATACTTTGTGTAGTAGCTTAGTGGCCATAAGATTTTCTGCTCAAGATTATATTCTATTTTTTAAACTTGGTTGTGACCTTGCCATACACATTTAGCAATGTAAAAGTCAATGGTGAAGGATTAAGTAATTCAATGGCCAAAAGATTTTCTATGTAGTCTGAAATTCTAATTTTTAAACATGGTTGTGACCTTGTCATCCACATTTAGCAATTTGAAAATGGATGGTGAAATATTTAGCATAGGGATGAACATGACTACCCCATATGTTCCAAAATAATCTATATGATATAGCATATAAATGGTATAAAATAAAGGAAGCAATGGGAAATAGATTATTTTGGTGTGATATTAAGAAGAAATTTGTTAATGACCACAAGTTAGTATGTATTTGGTTAGGAAAATTTATTTTACGTGCTATAGGAAATTAATTCATTTATTAAAAAGAGGAAAGTGCAAATTTGATGTAGGGTCAACTTTGATTCGTGATTGAGTATCATGTATGAAAAACTAACGACTCATCAAGTTGACTTAGAAAATGTAATTTTTCGTGGTACGAATTTAAAATAAATAAAAAAGAGCTCACTCTAAAGTGAGTTGACAAGTAGAACAATATTATAAATATGTAGTAAACAAATAAAAGCACGAGAAACCTTACTTTATTCATATGTATAATCAAATTGAAACAAAGCTAGCTGAATCTAAACTTTCAGAGTGGATATACATTGAACTAAAAACTAAAGAATTTGACATCTCAACAAAAGATTGAGAAAAAAATGGCACATATAGGTGATTATTCGTCAAACAAATAGACAATGTAAATAGTTTACTTATTCCATGAATATTAAGATGTTTTTCTCAATATTAAAATGATATGAAATTATTAGTGAATCATCCTAGATCCATATTAATGTGGGACTTCTCAAGCACCCAAAGTGATCAAATTTCTTAATCTATAGATTATTTTATCATTTGATTCCATATCATGAATTAAGACATTTACACATTAATGAATATGGTCTCTTTTGGTGCTTCATAGATCTAGGTGAAAACGAGTCTAGGTTAAGTTGATTTAATTATTTTGATGTTACAAAATAATTTATTTATTTATTTTGTTATCACATACATATGTACGTCAACGACTTTTTTTAATTTAATTGTTTAATAGCTTTGATGTAATGTTATGAGACAACAATTTCTCCATATTGGGTTTTAGAGCATCTAGATACGGTCCAATTATATTATTTTATTTTTTAATTTTGATGAAAAAATCATAACATAGAATCATATTAGAGATGAAAACTAATGTAGACTCTAGTAAGTATTTCAATAAATATTTTAATATATTAACATGTACAAACTCTACCTTTTTAATTTTAAAATTTAAACATGTGATCTCTTGCAACAAAAAAACTTATTCTTAACCATTAAACACACTCAAATTTCCCAATAAATATTAATTTTTGAAATTCATTATAAAAAAACACAAAACTTCTCAAAATATTCCAATAAATATTAAAGGCTTTAAAGTTCTTTTTCCACAAAGCTAAGCATAAAATCTATTATGAAACATTTAGAGTTTCTTTATCAACAACTAATTAGAATTTTAAACAAACTTACACTAAGTTTTCCATGCCCATGTGTAAAAGGCAAAATACCTTTAGGTTTGAATGCATGATGAAACTAATTAGGATGGAATAAGTTGAGGTTTGGAATTTATGGGGGTGTTTGTTGAATTTGTTTAAAGAATATTCAAAATGTAGATGATGATGATAACTAGGCATAAGGCAATGTGAGGATGGGTATGGCAGTGACACTTATCTTGGGTTATTGCTAGGATGATCATGACAACTTTTTATGAGTAGAAATTTTGAAAACTATGTAATAAAGTTAAAAGTTATATATCTATTTTAATTTTAATGTATCAAAGAATTTTATTGTTGAACGTAAAATTTGAAGGGTTTAAGAAATTTGATGTGTTTCATATTTTATAGATCAAAGTTTAAGATGGATTTATATCAGTTTTTTATACACACAAAAGTGTGTGGGCACACATGTCATATGCCAATTTCATATTGAACATTAAAATAATAATGTCTTCTTAATTTTTAACAATAAACTAATAAAATGTTTAATTATAAGAAATTTTTATTTTCAATTGATTTATGTATCATATACATAATTAACATTAAAATATTTCACTCAACATCCATATTAAATTATTTTATTGATGATCACATCATCTATAGTAAATGCATATCTCCTTTATACTAGAAAAGAGAATACACCCATTTTGTTATTAATATTTTTTTTAATTACTACATATCAACCATATTGATTAAATTATACATCTCATGCCCTAAACCCTCAAATGAATCTGCAAGGTAAAACAATATTACAAATATCTCTCCAACAATGAAAACACTGAGATTTAGATATGTGACTATTAATGATTTAGACGTGTGTCTATTAATCGAACAAATAAACAATAGATGTAGCCTACTTTATGAATGTCAAAATGTTTTTGCTCAAAAGAAAAAAATGATGAAGATAAAAAGTTGTTACACAAATACAAGGACGTCATACAAAGGGAATGCTACCTATTGGAATACCCTATCCACAAGTTACAATTAGTGAGTCCCACGATCGTCCAGCCAAAAAGCTCTCTAAAACATAGGAATGTTTATTGACCTGATTAAACAAATATATATTAATTAATCCACTGGTTAATGAGATCATAAATGAAATAGCATGACAGGAATGTTGTTTATTCATAGAATAATCAAATTCCAATGTTTAAAGAAGCTAAGAAAAAACTGTATCTCTGGCCAAAAAAAGCAAAAGCTTAAAATTTATGAATGTTTATGGATTTGGTTAAAAAAATTATATTATTTAACCATTCCCGACATCATTGGTCGATGAGATTATAAATGAAATAGCCTGACATAAATGTTATTCATTAACGGGTGGATTTTCGGAAATAATCAAATTCCAAATCAAAGAGATAAGAAAAAACTGTGTTTGTATTAGAATTTGATTTCTTTATATACAGGAAACAAATTCTTTCCATGCAGAAATATGTCATTTAGTCTTAAGATTAATTGTAAAGGCTTCTTAAGAATTTCTTGTGAACAAATTCTTTGGCAAAAATAAATAGAGGAAAAATAAACGTGAACCTAAATGCCAAGAAGATTGTGAAATCAAAAGCCAAAGAGTGAATCATGGATAAGGCTCACTCATTTAGTTCCTCTTTTAGATCACATTTTTTACATAAATTTGTCAATGAAACTTGCCACAATTATAATTGCAAAATAATTATCAAGCGACATAAATATGCGATTTAACAAACTTGAAGTTACGGAAGTGTAAGAAGGATTCCCTGAAACGAGATGACTATCTCAGAGATCTAAATGCCAGTGATACAAGGCCATGATATCATATAAAATTGACAAGATAACACATAAAAAGTTTGCTACTTATTTCTCCCAGTAGTACATGACAACCAAAATAAAGAGGGGCGATATACATAAAGAAGTGTGCTACTTATTTGTCGTAGAAGTACACCGCTAAAATCAAGAGGGGCGATATACATATTTAACCCAGAAGTACATAGTTAACTTCCGAACAGAAGTACATAGTTAAAATCCGAATAGCAAAGAGTTTATATAATTAGACTTACCTAAACGGAAAAAGCAAGAAACAAAGAACATCCTCTAAGACAATGAAACACTACTTTCCTGTAAATGGCAAATGCAAGAACAGTCAAACACTAGTTTACTGTAAATAGAAAATCCTTCCAACTAGTATTATCAATTCCATAACTATAACTACTCTGAGAAATCGCTGCCCTGCCCTCTGTTAGGAGAAATAAGCATGTCAAGCACTATTTTCATAGACGGCCTGAGACTGGGAGCAGGGCGAGTGCAAAATAAGGCAATCTTGATCATCTTCACCATTTCATCCTTCACAATACTATGTAAAGAAGTATTCTCAGCACTACTCAAGTCCTCGTTAATTATTTCATCTGTTTTTCCTTCTTTCATCAATTTCCCAGCCCATGCAGCCAGATGCACAAATTTCTGATCGTCCTCTTCTACTACAGGGGACTTTCCGCTTACCATCTCTAATAACACCACTCCAAAGCTATACACGTCTTGCTTCGTCGATGCCTTCACTCCATACCCACATTCTGCACATAACATCAACCGTTACAGATTATTACATTCTGCATATAACATGATGATCTCTGCACCTGCACTTCATAATTAACAACAATAAATAGTTGGGGACGATTTATAAGCTTTTTAGAGAGTAAAGAGACGGAGATTTAGTACCGGGAGCAATGTAGCCATGAGTTCCTCCAAAGAGAGAACTTGATTCAGAATCTATTGATGGATTTTTCAATAGCCTTGCAAGTCCAAAATCAGCTATGTGTGCTACATTTTCATGGTCCAGCAATATGTTGGCAGATTTTATGTCGCAGTGGATAATTGGAGGTTCGCAGTCGTGATGTAAATATTTGAGTCCCTCTGCCACTCCAACTGCGACGTTATACAGAGTCCTCCAGTCCGGCTTCTTATTGGGTTTCGGTGCCCCGCCCAGAAATTCCCACAGGGATCCATTAACCATGTAGTCACACACAAGAACTGTCACATCATTAACAGTTAGCAGGTCTCGATGACGCAAGATGTTTCTATGACGGGCGTTCTTCATAGCTTCGATCTCTTGTCTCAGACACCGATGTCGATAATCATCGTCCCCATGATTTGCCAGTTTTAAGCACTTGGCCGCAAGGATTTTGTCTCGTCCTGGAAGAACAACCTTATACACCTTGCCGGATGTGCCAGAGCCGATGACGTAATCATCGCTGAACTTCTCAGTAGCCTCTACTATATCAGAATATGTGATTTGACGTTGTCGATCATCTGAAGAAATACCCGTTTCAGGATCCTCCTTGTTAGCCCTGTTGTTCTTCGCCCTCGATGCTTTCCTCAGCGCAAGGATGAGAATGATTATGGTCCCAATACAGGCGACCGTAATCCCTGCCACTCCGACTGAGCTTAATTTTTTCCCTTTATGTTCAACTTCTAAATCTGAACAACTCTTCGTTGTCGGAGGTCCGCAAAGGCCGGGATTGCCCTCAAATGCACTCAGCGGACCCTGTGAAAATACCCTCAATGAAGGAATGTCCCCTGTAAATAGGTTGAAAGCGAAGTTGAAATGATCCAGGCTTATCAGGCCTGTGAAAGACTGAGGAATCTGACCAGAGAGTTGGTTATGGGAGACGTCCAAGGATACAAGTGACATCAAACTTCCTATCTCAGGAGGAAGAGAACCTGATAGATTGTTCCAGCTTAGATCTAACTTATACCTGAGACTGGTTGCAAGCTTTCCCAACTCCAAAGGAATGGCCATGCTCAATTTATTTCTAGCCAGGTATAGTTCGCTTAATTGTCTGCAATCCCCCAGCGAACTGGGGATGCTTCCCGTCAAAGCATTTACACTCAAATTTAATGTTAACAGAGTCACAAGATGGCCCAGAGCAGCTGGTATGCTGCCTTCCAAAGAGTTTCCGCTGAGATCTAAAATCTCCAAACTAATTAAATTGCCTATTTCTGGAGGAATAGTTCCAGTGAGATTATTTCGGCTCAGAGCGAGCTTTCCCAGATTTGTTAACTGTCCTATTTCGGGAGGAATGACACCGGTCAGATTGTTGTCGGAAAGGAGGAGATTAGTAAGGTTCTGCATCTGTCCCAGGGAAGAGGGTATACTTCCATGGATGTTATTGTAAGAAATCTCGAGGTAATACAATTCGGAGAGCTTAGAAATATTACCTGGTATGAAGCCCGTGAAGAGATTGTTTTGCAGCCGGACACGTTGTAGTGAGACGCAGTCTTGCAGAAGGCCAGTGATATTCCCCTCCACTTGGTTATTTGAGATGACAAGATGGGTCAACAACCCACGTCTACATAGCTCCGAAGGAATCGATCCGCTGAATCCGTTGAAATCTGAATCTAGACTAATCAGCTTGCTGAAGTTTCCAAGGCCAGCCGGCAGCGAACCTTCGAACTTGTTTTCACTGATAAACAGCTGTTCCAGGTTGGGAAGAAAGCCAATTCCTTGAGGCAAAGTGCCTTCGAAGTTATTGAATGATATATCTAGGGTCTGCAGGCTTGTAAGATTGGAAAGAGTTAAGGGGATCGACCCGGACATGCTATTGAAAGCGAACTTCAGGAATTCCAAATTCTGCAGGCTGCCCATTTCATATGGTATAGCTCCAGTCAGACCATTTTTGGATGCATCAAAGACCTCCAACTTCAGCAGTCGTCTGAAAAAGCCTGCGGGGATTGAAACTGTAAGCTGATTCTCATAAACCATTAGTTCAATCAGATTTTCGAGCAGGGCTATCTCCCCAGGTATCGAACCATGTAAGAAGTTGTGATAAATAGAGATGACCTGAAGGTGGCTGCAGTTTCCGATAGAGGAAGGGATGGTACCGGTCAAATGATTATCGAACAATGACATTAGTTCAAGGTTTTTCAAATTCCCAATTTCCCGCGGAATATCTCCTTGCAATCCCGAGGATTGGAAGATCAAATTTACCAGCTTACTGCAATTGCTGATTTCTGGCGGTAAAGAGCTATTGAAAGAGTTGGAATATGCGGTGATTGTTTGAACATTGACAAGCTTACCGATAGACGAAGGAATCATACCAGTGAGATTATTTGTATCTATAGAGAGAGTAGTCAAGCTTACCAGATTACCCAGTTGGGGCGGAATAAAACCAGAAATATTGTTGGTACTGATATTCAGAACGGTAAGAAAGCTGCAGTTTCCGATATCAGCAGGAATGAAGCCCGTGAAGAAATTGTTGGCGAGATTGAGTTCCTGAAGCTTAGTGCAGTTGCCTATTTGGCGAGGGATAACACCGGATAAGCCATTGCCGGAAAGATCGAGGTTCTCCAGGGCAGCTAGCTTACCTATAGCGCTAGAAAGATGGCCTGACAGACCTTTATATGGCAGGGAAATTGAAACGACCCGCCTTCCATGGGTGCTGCAGTGGACACCTTCCCAGGTACAGAGATCCACATGGGAAGAGGTGTGGTTTGTCCAGCTTGAAAGAACATTTGTAGGAACCGCAAAAGATGACTTGATTTCTAAAAGCGCGACCCCATCTGCCGAGAGAGCGTTACCGCTGCAAATGAGTAGTGCAGGAAGTTGGCCAAAATAGTGGAGAGTATTTAAAAAAAGAAACATTGTTAGACAGATAAAACTATATCGTTGCATTCTCATTTTCATGTTCATGTTCAATTGCATGGAGCATGAAATTGGAAGAAGGTAAGGAGTTGGGTAAGTGGATGTTGATGATATAGGTGACCAGAGGTTTGTACATTTCATAAAATTCAAAGAGAGATAGTCATGTCAAGCCTGCCACCCTGCCCTCTTTGACGAGAGTCTATTTATTCTTTCGATGTTTTAGGTTGTTAATAATATGATAGATTCTTGTTAATGTTTTTATAATAGGATAGATTTATTAAATGGTTTTCAAATTTTACCGTGCGCAGAGGATTATCATCTACATCTGGAACCTTCTATACGCAGTTGGCTCCATCTTTAAAAGCTAATTAAAAATAAAAATAAAATGAAAATGAATCAAAAAACCATTTGACAAGCCCATTTTACATTCTTCGATCTCTTAATTACAAATTCAATAACATATCACAATATCTGTATAATTAAGCCATTTTTTCTCTCCTTTGGGATTAAATATTGATATAATTTTTTTTTAATTTAAATTTCGTTGATAATTAATAAAATTGAAAAACTTAGTTTTAAAATTTTAGTATCAGTTTCCACCTGCATTCCATAATATCCAGACCTCAACGTACGTTTCTTAGTGTACTTTGACCATGGGGTAAAGCAATCCCATGGTCAAAGTAAGCCTCAAAAGGCGTCAGCAGCACGAATGAGCCCATCTAAAATTAAGACCTGCAAGGAGAAATTAGTGATGTACTCGAACGACGTGCAGGAAGAAACTAGAAATTAGTGATGTACTCGAATGACGTGCAGGAAGAAATTAGAAATTAGTGACATACTTGGAAAAGCATTGATTGAGGCGCATGCAGAGACTCAACATTTGTGGATAAAGAAATTCAAAGCCTCCAATACTGACCGGAGCACTTCGAGAGAAGTCTTGGTTTCCATGTATCTTCGTCGATAACGGATTTCATTTTCACGTACCTTCGTGGATAATAAATACTCAGTGGAGTCTACGTCGGTTCTCATCCCTAAACCAATTTCTTTGCGGAGACATTTTTGGACAAAGAAAAAGGTTAACGTTAAATGTTGAGTCTACGTCCGTTTTCATTCTTCCAATTTGTTTGCAGTGATCTGTTTGGGTAAGTAAAATAAAGAAAAAGGCTAAGGCTAAGATTAAGTGTTACATGCGTTGACTTTTGTATGCAGTGATCTATTTGGATGAGGAAAATAAAGAAAACGGCTAAGGCTAAGATTAAATGTTCCATGTCTTCATTTTTGTTAAAGTGTTTTAGCTAAATTTAGTTTAGTCAAATTATCAGCTATTTTAGAGCTTTAAATTTATTAGTTATTTTTGGACTTTAAATTTATGAGAATCTATAATTTTTATTTGGAATATAACTTATTTAAAAGGAAAAAGATTCTTATTTAGAATATAACTTATTTAAAAGTAAAAAGATTTTTATTTAGAATATAACCTGTTTAAAAGTAAAAAAATTCTAGATAAGTTTGTTAAATAACTTTTTAAAAGTAAAAAGATTCTAGGTAAAGTTTTTAAATAACTTTTAGAATTTGAAGTGACAGTGATTTTAGTTACGGCTAATTTTCTTAATGTTAATTATTATTTTTATTAAAATTTGGTAATATAATATTTGGTGAGATTTTTATTATGTAAATTGTAATTTTGAATGTATCAATAAAATTAAATTTTAAATTTTCATAAATTATTGAGAATGTTAGAAATATATTTTAAGAATTTAATTTTAGATTAAATTATAAATTTTCATTATTATTTTTAATGGAATTTCTATTTAATATTAATATAGGCAATTGTGCTCAATGTGGGTTTTGAGTATGGCTTAAAATTATTATCGTTGCAGAATTGATACCATTACCCTCTTTCTTCCTCTTGTACAATTAATGACCGTGCACATGTTCACAACCAAAAAAACCAACAAAAACCTTCCTTTAAGGGCTTATTAGTTTAAAGTAGCATGCACTAGTATAAAATATGATTCAAATTGCACATATAGAAAAGGAACATGTAGATTTATTAATCCAAAATGAAAGTACACCAAATCTATACCTTTCAACAAATGAGATCCTCTCCTCAAGCCTACAACATGGTCTCCTCCTCCTAATACAATAGAGCTTGTGCGCTATAATATGGATACTATATCTAACCCTCATTTCCCTTGGTGAGATTATATAAGTTCATTCGATCCTCTGGGAGAATGTGTGTAGACAAGTAGGAGCTTAAGAAGATAAGAAACTTCTACAATAATAGACCCCTAGCCAACACATAAACAAGTGGGTGAAGTTGAACCCCTTGGGAATAACAAACTCTAGAAACCTTTTTCACAATTATGAGTTTTTTCTCAATTATCTCAATTATGAGACAAGTGGGTGAAGTTGAACCCCTTGGAAATAACAAACTCTAAAAACCTTTTTCACAATTATGAGTTTTTTCTCAATTATCTCAATTATGAGATAATTATTGTCTCATAATTATAAAATTTTCACAAAATAATTATGAGAAATAACTCAATCATATAATTTCACCCTTTTAACATGGAATAAATCTCACATAAGTAAAAGAAAAGGTGAAATGGGATGCATTCTAGCCAACAATTGAGGTAAGTTGAACTTGAGCCTCTCTTACTATATTGGAGTGGTGGAAAATAGGGTTATAACACTTAGTATCACAAAGGTGGAAGATTCTTTTGTCCCAAGGTGTTTTGCGAAGAGACCATTGCCCAATTTCACTTCAAAACTCATGAGAATTAGTTTTTATTTTCGCAATGTTCATTTTCTTCTTAGAATTGTTCACGACATAAATATAATTTTGGTTAGCAAGAGTGTGATTAATCACTTCCTTATAATACCATAACTTCCTTTTTCTCTATAACTCTTTATCATCCCACAACTTGAACAACGTGCCGAAAGAAACTAGAAATTAGTGATGTACTCAAATGACGTGATGTAGTCAAATGACGTGCACGAAGAAATTAGAAATTAGTGACATACTTGGAAAAGCATTGATTGAGCCGCATGCAGAGACTCAACATTTGTGGATAAAGAAATTCAAAACCTCCAATATTGACCTTCAAAGCCTTTGGGGAGGAGTCTTGGAACAATTGGTTTCCATGTATCTTCCTCGATAACGCATTTCATTTTCACGTGCCTTCATCGATAATGATTATCGTTTCCATGTACCTTCCTGCATAATGAATTTCTAGGACTCATATATAAGTGATATGTTTTTCTTAAATTTTGATGGTCTTTATTATCGATGACGTCGTCCTTTGGATTTAGATCCCAGGTTATGGCAACAGGGTGACGATGGCACGGATTTAGTATTGCATTAACTTATTGGATTGTTTTTTGTGGTTCAACATACTTAATAGAATTTATTGAATTGTTTTTTTGTGGTTTAGCCTGTTTAATAGAATTTTGGTGATGACTTGGTTTAGTAGTGAATGATGGTGTGTTTATAGAATTTTGGTAGTGATTTGGTTTAGTAGTAAATGCTTAAATATTAAATTGTATTGTTAATTTTTGTTAGATTTAGAGCGTTTTTAATCTTATTGTTGTTCTAGTAAAGTTTGAGCTTTTGGATTAAGCCTCAAAGTAGTTAGTAAAGATTGTAGTCATGGGAATTATGTTTGTTGTGGTGGGATTTGGATTGATATTTATGCTAGAGTTCTATTATATTTTTATTATTGTGGTGAGATTTGGATTGATGTTTATATTAGAGTTCTATTATATTTTTATTATTGATTTAATTCTCTTGAAATTTGGTATTGGCTTAAGATATTGTTCCTACTAAAATTCCATTATATTATTATTATTTTTTATGTTAAATATTATAAATATATTAATAAAATTCATTTTTAGTTATAATGTGATGTTTTTTATATTTGATCAAATTGAATATTTAATTTTTATTAAACTAAATTTATTTTTAAAGAAAATACTTTTAAAAAATATATTTAAATATAACTATAATATATATAATAGATAAAAATCATGTACATAATTTAAAAATTATAATATTTAAATATAATCTTCTTAATATATAAATCATTAGTACAGTAATAAGTGAAAGTCATGTACGTAATTTTAAAATTATAATATTTAAATATAATCTTCTTAATATATAACCATTAGTAGAGTAATAAGTGATATATATATATATATATATATATAGTTATTTCAATTTATATTTTTTAATTATTTATGCTCAAAAGTTTTTAATTTTATTTTTTAATTATATATTGAGATTTCGTATATATAAATCGTAAATATGGTTTATATTAAAATTGATTTTGAAAAGTTTTAATTTTTTAATAATCAAATGTACATGACTTGATATCAACGAAATATTTTTGGTCTAATAGATTATTTTACTTAACTTGAGATATGAAGAAATATATAAATAAATTTTTAAATATGATTAAAAAATATATATATTAACAAGTTTTTATTTTAAATTAAAAATAACTTATTTAATTTAAATATTTTTTATTTTACTCAGCGTTAAGCGAATTGGAATAGAATTTGTTAGATTTCGTTTGATTCAGCATCCACCTCCCTCGCTAGCCTGTCGCAGTGTTTAGGTTTCATTTGATTTAGAACCGATGTATACTTTTTGGAAAGCCTCTTGAAATATAAATTTTATATTAATGTTACATAGGTTATTAATACGTGTATGAGTTGTATTGGTAGGAAGTAATGGAAGAGGTTTAACGGACTATTCAACATATGTGTGTTGATCAGAAGATGAGCTATGTAGTGCTGTGTTTACGGTTACAATTTACTTATTTTATACATTTGTAATATATCATTCCCTATCGTATATTATTTAGCATTTATTTTTAATTCATTATAGAATCGAATTCATTGAACCTTGAACACTGTAAGCATATAATTGAATAAGCATTGATTTAGATCGGGCATAGTGGTTATAATCATAGAGACGATTTTAATCGTGAGTATATGATGGCGATCTCGAGACGATTGTGTGGCAAGACTTATGTGGCAGCTGGCCCGTCCTTGGTCCTTCTCGCGCTGACACACATTGAGGTTTGGTGAGGGTTTATGGTGCCTTCAATGCGCATCCGGCCTGAGGTTGGTCTCGTTTTATGTGAGCACGGCGTCTATGGTATGGCAACCTGAGCTCATTTGCATTGTTGTTCGTTTGAGTTATGTTGTCGTTCCTCTGTGGCTCGTCTGATTCGGCTTTGGAAGAAGATGGGTCTCTGTTGCCCACTATCCTCTTGGTTCTTCTCTAGTTCCAGTCCTCTATCGTTTGCTAGTTATATGAATGTTTTTCATTGGACCTGGTGGCTGCTATACACTTGGTTTTCTGTGGAGATCTCAGGTTTGGTTTGTCATTCTGGGTATGCCTTATTTCGATTGTCTATGAAGGATTCTTTTACAACTTGCAGGTGATGTTTTCTAACTGGGTTTTGGTCGCATTTCACAGGCCCTCCACCTGTTACTCTCATCAATGGCTTCGTTTCTTATTTGACAGGTAAAAACCCTATTCTGATTCCATTGTTTCGCCTTCATGTAGTTTTTATTAACAGCCTTGCTCCTGGTGAGCAGGTTGTGGTATCATGGCACTTCGGCCATTGGTTGCGCTCAGGTTGGGGTTTCAACTCATGGCTCGGTTGTGGAGTCCGGCCTCCCCTTCAGGTATTCGTCGTGGGTCAAGTTCCTTGTTTTTTCTCTGGTGTTGTTGTGTGCTATATAGCTATGCTTCCTCTCTGACAATCTTCTTGTCACTGTGCAGGTATCCCTCTCCTCTTTGTTGTGGCTGCAAGGGGCTGGCTCTCGAGGATGAAACGTCGTGGTCTCATCCTTGAAGATTTGGGTCCGATGTGCTTAAATCGGGTAGGGTCCTTCCTTGACTGCGCTCTGTGGTTGCATTTTGGTTTCGGCTATAGTTGTTTAACCCTTGGGGTTTCAGTTTGTTGGTCTGTCAATACTTGGTTGCCTCCTGTGCAACGAGCCCATCCTGTCGATTTTGTTTTCTGTTCTGGGAATGTGTTTCGACCTTCTGTTGTTGGTTGTCGTGTTTGTTGTTTTGTTTCTATATTGCTTTGGTCTATCTAGGTTGTGGAAACCCTCATTGGCCTATCTCGTTTGTATGAAGGACTGTTGGTTATTTTTTGAGGGCTTTGTGTCTTGAGGCCTGTGTGGAATCTAGAAGTTCTGTCCTGTACTTCCGCGGACCTGATGATATATATATATATATATATATATATATATATATATATATATATATATATATATATATATATATATATATATATATATATATATATATATATATATATATATATATATATATATACTGTAAATTTCTAGTTTAAATCAAATAGTATGTATTTTGTAATGTACCTGGACGGTTTGGCTCTGTCGTATTTGATCCTTTCAGTCTCGGTGCGTAGTTTGAATGTTAATCACACAATTTGTTGTTTAATTGCTAGGCACAGTAATTTATACTTGTTGCTTTTGAAACAGTGAATACCTGTAAGCTTTCTTTAAATTCATAAAAAAAAAAATTGTTCAGAGTTATTCTTTCTTCCTTTTTTTTCATCTAGATGGCAGCAACCCCTCTTTTGATTTTGGGTTGCCTATTTATGCTTGTTGGTAGCCTCATACTGTTGAGGAACCACCCTCAATTACATTACAATTATTTTCCAATTTCATTCAGTTTCATTTCTAACTTATTTTAAACAAATCCTATTCTAAATACTGTTCAGTTTATAATAAAAACATTGGTTGTAACAACTTTCATTTAAAAATAAAAATAAAACTAACTAAAAGTGAACTTAATCAAAACAGCTTGTCCAGCTGTCACCTCCCTAGTCAGATGCTCCTACATTAGGCTCTCGGGGTGAATGAATCTCATGGCTCTTGTCCATGAGCTCTTCAATCGAGTACCCGGTGCTTTGAATCTGGCCTGCATCCAACCAAGAACTGTCCTCAATTGGACGATCCTTCCATTTGACCAGGTACTGTAAGTACTCTTTCTCTGGCCACCTGAGTATCCAAGATTTGTTTGATCCTTATAGGCTTGGATGGAGGCATCTGTTTGACCCATGACTCAGTCTCTCCCTAGGTGTCCCATGTGTGTTCTGTCGAACTGTCCTCCATATTAGCAGTAATGTAAGGGTACAGGTCTGCCACATTAAAGATGGGCGAGATCCCTATACCTGGGGGGTAGTTGCAGTTCATATGTATTTGCAGAGAACTTTCGCAGTATCCTGCAAGGTCCTATTTTTTTAAATTTCAATTTTTTATATTCGCCCTTAGGAAACCTTTCTTTGCATAGATGTGCCAGTACCAGGTCCCCTACATTGAATTGCACTTCCCATCATTTTAAATCTGCCTTCTGTTTATACCTTTGGCTGTTTTCCTATAATTAGGATTTCACTTGTTCATGAAGTTCGTTGATCACCTTCACGAAGTATTCACCATCAGCACTCCTTCGTTCCAATCAGCCCAAATCCCGTAACTCGTGCACACCATGGGGGTGCATCCCGTATAGGATCTAGAAAGGACTTCTGCTCGTACTCCTATTGGGTGAATCATTATAAGCAAACTTTGCTTGTGCATGTACGCAATCCAATTGTCATGAATTTTCACCAACCAAACTATGTAACAGATTCCCTAGACTTCAGTTCACCACCTAAGTCTACCCATTAGTCTATGGGTGATAAGCTGAGCTAAAGTTTAGTTTGGCATCTAGCTTTTTCCACAAAGTCCGCCAAAAATGACCTGTGAATTTCACGTCCCAATTTGAAACAATAGACTTCAGCAAGCCATGTAATCTGACAATCTCTGTGAAGAACAAGTGTGCTACATGTGTGGCATCTTTGTTCTTCCTACAGGGAATGAAATGCACCATCTTAGTGAAGCGATCCACCACCACCATGATTGAATCAAACCTGTTTTGTGTTCTTGGCAAACCTAAGACAAAGTTTAAACTGACTGAGTCCCATGGTCTGTCTGGAATAGGCAGGGGTGTATATAATCCTATATTTTGATTGTGTCCCTTCGCAAGCTGACACATCTTACACCTAGCCACAAATATTTGTGTGTCTCTACGCATTTTTGGCCAATAATAGAAGTGGCTCACTTGATCCAAAGTCTTATCAATGCCGAAATGTCTGACTAAACACCCACTATGTTTTTCTTGGATTAAGTTTTCCCTCATCGAACATTCCAGAATATGAAACTGTCATCCCCTGAACAATAATCCTTCCTGTATGTTATAGTCTAGCCATGAACTGTTGTATCTCAACAGCGGATTTTGGCAAGCTTCGTACACTTCCTTAAATTCTGCATCTATTTCATACAGATCTTTAAGATACTCAAATCCTAACACCTGCATTCTACTTTCTTGTAAAATCAAATTTCTCCTGCTTAACACATCTACCACTTTGTTGGCTTGACCGCTGATGTGTTTCAATACAAATGTAAAACTCTAGAGGTACTCCACCCAATTGCATGTTTATGGTTCAACTTGTGCTATTGCATAACATACTGAAATGCAGAATTGTCTGAAAACAAAACAAATTCATTCGCCATCAAGTAATGTCTCCAATGTTTCAGTGCTTGGACCACTGCATAAAATTCCTTGTCATAAGACGTATACTTCTGCCTACTCTCATTCAACTTCTCGCTAAAATAGGCCACTGGCTTGTCCTCTTGGCTGAGTACTGCTCCAATGGTTGTCCCACTGGCATCGCAACGAACTTGAAAAAGTTTGTTGAAATCTGGCAACCTCAAAATTGGTCTTCAGTGATCTTCTTTTTTAGCAGCTGAAAACTCTTTTCTGCTGACTCTGTCCAATGAAAAGGTTGATTTGCCTTTTTAACGGTATCCACCATGGGTGCACAAATCCCACTGAAATATTTTATAAATTTTTGATAAAAACTCACCAACCCATGAAAACTCCGCACTTCAAACAAACTCCTGGGGGATGGCCAGCTAACTATGGCTGCAACCTTTTCCGGATCCATCTTTAATTCGTTTTCTAAAATCACAAATCCTAAATAAATCAATTCTTTCTTAAAAAAAGTACACTTCTTCAAATTTAACAGCAATTTGTTTTGCTGCAACTTTTCCAGGACATACCTGACATGTCGGAAATGTTCTTCCTCCGTCTTACTGAAAATAAGGATATCATCTAGATATACAATCACAAACTTTCCAATGTATTCCTTCAACATCTCATTCATCAAGCGCATGAATGTGTTGGGTGCATTTCTCAGTCCAAATGGCATGACCAACCATTCATACAGGCCTTCATTGGTCTTGAAAGTTGTCTTCCATTCGTCCCCTTCACGAATCTGAATCTGGTGATATCCGCTTTTCAAATCAATCTTCGAAAAATATGTCGCTCCACTCAAACAGTCCATCATGTCGTCCATTCGTGACAAAAGAAACCTGTACCTAATAGTGATCTTTTTAATTGCTCGAGAATCAATACACATATGCCATTCACCTCTTTTCTTGGTAAAAGCAGCTAAAAGAATACTTCGTTATGTTTGAGGTACAATTCAGTTTGGGATTCTTTATATTGCCGAAGCAGCTCCTCTATTGGTTGGTTTCACTGATTCCGATTGGGCTGGTGACCTTGATGATCGGAAGTCTACTGCAGGTTATGTGTTCACTCTTGGTTCAGGACCTATTACATAGGCTTGCAAGAAACAAGGTGCCATTTCTCTTTCTTCAGCAGAAGCAGAGTATCGTGGTGCCGTAGAAGTTAGTAAGGAAGCCTTGTGGCTTCGTCAGATCCTGTCAGAGTTTGGCTTTCAGTAGCAGCATCCGACTACACTTTGGTGTGATAATCAAAGTGCCATTTAGCTATGCAAAGATCCAGTCCAACATCAGCGCAGCAAACACATTGAACTGCACATGCACTTCATCAGAAAGCTCATTCACAACCATGTTCTTGAAGTGCAATATTATTCAACAGATGATCAAGTTGCAGACGTCTTTACAAAGGCTCTCACAGAGGCGAAGTTCACTAAACTTCGATTTATGGTTGGAGTTCAGGAAGTTGTCACTAAGGGGGGATAGGCTCTAGTGCCTCCTTCCTTCTCCTATTGTGTCATATTTGTAAATCCTTCAATCCTATCCCAAGTTGTTCTTAAGGGGGGATGTTAGGATATTCCGACACATAGGAAATAGTTAAGTACAACTTGGTCTAGTATAGAGTTAGGTATAGAGTTAGGTAAAGTGTGTTTCTTTACTATGTACATTTTGTAACTTACAATCCGACGGTCACGATATGTAGTGATCCGATGGTTCATTCTCTCCTCGGTATTACCGACACTTGATCTGTGGCTTAGCACCTGATTGGTCCATGATCTCTATTTAAAGAGCATGGAGGGTCATTTGTAGGTTAACCATTCATGAGAGAAGCTTATGTAAATTTTCATTCTTTTATTAATAAATTGCCTGAAGTGGCCACGTTGGCTCAAGCCGTGGACTGTTTCCCTCTTTGATGGTTTTAACCACGTCAAAATACTGGTGTATTGATCTGTGATCTGTTTGTGAGCGGTGTCCTTTGGTGTTCTGTCTGAGGAACTTACCCTGTAAATTCCTACAATAAATACATTATAATTAACAATTATGATAGGACATATCCCAAATAACATGACCCTTTATGAATGGACACTCTCTCTTAGGTATATATACGAGACCCTAATTGTACTCTCATAATCATAGTTTTCTACAATAAATTACTTGTGTTTAAAAAATGCAACAAGAAAGTCTCAATTTGCTTTTGCCTTGATCAAATTGAGGAAATTTGAAATTCCACATCAGCAGACAACTTGGAGGAGTTAATTGAGGTGACATGGCTCTTGTCACTTAGTTAAGAAAACTCAATTCGAGTTAATGAGTATAATTTCAGTTTGCATGTGGTGATTCCTATTTTATACTTCGTTAATTTGAGTTAGGGGCATGGAGTTTAGTTTTATCTAGTGATTCCTAAATTCTATGAGCATAGGTTGAGTTAATTTCAGTTGTAATAGGTTAAACTAGTTCTAACTGTTAATAGAACTAGTCGGTGGTCAGTTAAGTAATGGGACATTAGTCTAACTCAGATATCATCTATTTAATTGATCAATCAACTAATAATTAGCTCATGCATGCAAACAATATGAATTTCCCAGTTGTGGTGGAGTTTCCAGCCTAGTTAACCAGTAGTTGTAAACTAGTTGAGTGCACAAGTGTTGCATGAGGTCAGGTGATCAACCCTAAGGAATTGCGTAAGAATTTTGGATGAAATTCCTAATTAATATTCATGCAAGAGAAATAGATACTATGTATTTGAGTTCTTGAAAAGAATACATGAAACCCGACATACAAGAAGATAAAGAAGCAATGAAAAATTAGCTATTGGGCAATTTTCTTGGAAAGTATGTATACCTTAATTACTATTGTATTAGTTTCCTGGAAGGGAATTTGTGAACTTTTGAAAAACATATGTGTATTTATATACACAAAAGATTAGTTGATTGTGGTAAATATCTTTATGCATAGGAAACTATAACTATTGTGAAAGAGGAATAGGAATCTTTATGGATCAAAATAATAGTTATTGTGTTAATTTTCTTTTGAAAAGGAAGTATGTATTTGTTTACATAAAAAGAACATCTAATTTTGGTAGGATTCTAAAGTAAGAAATATGCTTTGCATGCATGAAAATAATAGTTGATTGAGATAGATTTCTTGGAAATATTATGAATTTGTATGCAAGATTATGTTAGTTTCCTTTTGAGATAAGATTATGTATTTGCATGCAATAATACAACTATTGTGAGAATTTTATGTATTTTCATGAAAAACCATTGCTCATGTGCTAATTTTCCTTTAAATGAATAAGGAAAGTTTGAATGGTTTTGTTTGGAAAAGGATGTGGATCTATACAAGGGGAACAATAGTTAATGTGACATGCTTGATAGTCATATCTTCTATTAATATGTGTATAGTGTTTTTAAAGAAAGCACGTCATGATATTTTTTATGTTTTATTTATGCACATGAATAGATGTTGAAGCAACGGTAATAAACATTGATTACTGGTTGATTAATACTTTATATAATTATGATGATAAATTTTTCTCAAGCAATGGCAGGGAAAGATGGCGACTTATGCAAAGGATATATTATGTCTAACTTTGTGATAGGAAATTAACTAGTGGTCTATGTAGATTGAAGGAATGTGAGCTACAGGAGAATCCACTAATTGGAAGAAACATAACCTAAATATATAATGTTCGATTATTTGTGGGTAAATGATATCATGATTGTTGTAATAGATTCTAACTGGTTATGTTGTCTTTAAGATGCTATTTATTTGTATTATTTTATGTCAATGGTTAAGGGATGGGCTCCCTTACAAGCCATTGAGTGAGGGTTGAACACCCTCACAAGCGTTTAATAATAAAATTAAATATTTGTTGGTTTTCACCCCACAGGGTTTTTAGAGTATATTGGTGTCTAATGATGTGGTTCTTTGCTGTGTCATTTTTATGACGTTGATTATTTGCATGATGTGACGTTTATATTATCAAGAATGTGATTAATTAACTAAGTTAAAAGAATCGTGGAATTGATGCAAAGTTACATCAGTAAGTTTGAGTTAAAATGCTACAACAGTGGAAATTAATGGTTGTCTAACATAATATTCTTTTACTAAATATTAATCTATGTAATGATGATGGTTTATCTAATAGCCATTAAAGGAATATGGAAAGTAATTCATAAAATTTAAAATGTTGTAAAAAATTCTAACTCCATGCATTTTCATGCAAGGTTACCTGGGGATGTTACAGAAGGCTTACTTAATCAGTTAGGATGGGTTTTATCCAAGGGACTAATAAAATTTAACTAGCTGAGTTTTTCCCAAAGTTTGGGTTTCTAAAAAAAGATTCAAATTATAGGAAATTTTAGCCTAAAAGTGGCCATGAAATTTTCAGATAATTTCCATGTCATAATATGTAAACCAATCAAAATCCTTTAAATTTAAAAAAAGATACATGTCTTAAATAATTTTAAATTATTAATTTAGTATCCTTGAAATATTATATGGTTAATTTAGGTATCAGTTAAATATTTTATTATTAATTTGGGTATTCGTAAAATATTTTATTATTATCATTTACCTACCTTACCCATATGAATTAGAATATCGAAAAAGTTATTAATGTAATGTAAATCTCGATATTAGTGAAAAAAATATAAATTAAAATTGTGGTTCCATTTGACATTAATAACCATATCCCGAAAAAACACCAAAAAATCTTTAAATATAGAATAGCTAAATAGTTAAATATAAAATAGTTGAAAAGAACACCCAAAAAAATAGTTAAATATAAAATAGCTAAATATAGTTAAATATAAAATATTTAAATAGTTAAATATAGTTAAATGTAAAAGAGCTAATTATAAACTAGTTAAAAAAATGTGTACTCTACATAGACCACATTTTTGCCCATGAAACGTTATCTTTTCTGGCATATTTTTGGTTAAATTTGGATTTGTGGAATTTTAGGCGCCCTAGTGTTTTTAATGATGTTGAATCCATTTCTAGTGTTGAAATTGTGATTGAAACACTATAAAATTTAAGATTTTGCAATCCAAAAATTACTAGATTCCAGCCAAAAATACATCATGTGTGAAATTGTGGCCTCAATAGGCAACAAGGTTAAAAAATACCAAAACAATTGTTAAATATAAAATTATATATAGACAATTAAATATAAAATATAAATATAGGTAGCTAAATTTAAATATATTTTAATAAAAGTGTCATATATTGAGGGATTTGGATAAAAGTAAAAAATTAGAAATGGTATATTAAAAAAAATTATTAAATATTGTGGACGGTAATATTAAAACATTGCTTACATAGCATTTTTAATTAATTTCTTGATTTTTGCTAGGTTGGAATTTCCTCAAATTGAAAATAAAAGTAAAAAAATAAAAAAATACTAAAACTACTTTTCAATTGATAATAATAAATTAACTACATACTTTAAAAAAAATGTGTTAAATAATATATCACATTTCCAATGAAATTTATGTTAAATTAGTAAATAGATCAATAAATCTTAAAATATTGCCTTAACATTCACAAAGATTTTTATAAAATACATCTTAACATTCATAATACCGAAACTCAAAAATTCAAACATCTCATGCATCATTGTGCAAGAAATTTGTATAGGTTTAAAAATGCTTCCAAGTATTTTATTTGTTACAATAAATAAAATGCATGCCATTGTAGAATGTTTTACATGGAACTAATATGATAATTAACAAAATATATATTTTTGTAGTGTGTTTCTTGTTTATACAAATCTAAATCTATGAGTGAATTATTGAATCACTCTAGACACATATATTTTTGAGTCTTTAAAGGAGGGATTCATGTCATCACTCTACTTCCTTCTAGCCATTTTTCAAATTGATTGTCATAATAGCAGTAGAAAAATCCAAACTCACATCACCCACAAGCTTTCCAAATCAAGCATATGGAGAGATTTCATTTCATAACTCTCAAAATGAAAAGTAGATGCTCCAAACATTTGGATCTCTTTTTCTATTGTATCCAATATTGAACACACAACTAATAGTAAACACATGAAGTTTAAAAGGAATGCAAATAACTAAAGATTTGAATGCACATTATTGTATGTCAAGGTACGACAAATGATAGTAGAGAATGAACAATGATATACTAGATAAAAATGCTCAAATCAAGCGCAAAGGTAATTCAAATAAAAATTTTGAAGAAGAAAATTGTTGTAAAGTTATAGTTTAAGCACAAAGGGCCTTACAAAGTATTTATAAAATTTAGGATAACAACGGCTAGGTTCTTGGGTATGTTGTGGATGATTCAAAAGAAGAGATATACCTACATAATTCAAGTCAACGATATCAAGAAAGATTGAATTGAAATAATAACTTGATGAGGCAGACATAGCACAAATCTCTTCACTATTTCAACGAAAAATAAACAGTTCAATCAAAACTTGAGAGAAAAACATGGAATGTAACTTTACATTTCTTCTAACACATGTCCAAACCCTGTGTGACCACTTATCTTCCATCACATTAAAGAAAACTAATATGGTACATTAACACTTTTTTGAAGTAAATAAAAACCCTCACACTAAAAACAAATGCTAGACAACCTTCTTCCATTTACATTTAACACTCTTCTAAAGTAAATAAAAACCCTCACACTAAAAACAAATGGTAGACAACCTTCTTCCATTTACATTTAAATGTAATAGGAAAGCTAATGTGTTAAGTGTCCAAAAATTTATAGAATCAATTAGTGTGAAAAAAATACCTTTCATTCTTAAGTAATTCCTTTTTTCACAATCATCATTAAAATTCCAAAATTGTTCCTTCTTTTCACCATCATCATTAAAATTCCAAAGTCATTTATTTTTCTTACCATCGTCATTAAAATTCCACATCGTATAATGCATTTAGTATGCACGGTGATAAGATGTTGACTCCCAAAAGTTTAGAGGCCTAAAGCTTCAAAACACGAAGGCAAATTGCAATGTAAACAAAGTTAAAGAAATTTTTAATAAGCATCTTGCACTTTTTTGAAAATGGATAATAATGAAAGTGAGCATTTTTCTGGACGGCCATTTTTTAATGGCACTTAGGACATATGATACGAGTTTTTTTCCTAATTGTTTTGGGTCAATTTTAATCCCGCACAAAATCATGATAACCAAAGTTCTATAAAGATCATATCGCACAAAATCATGATGACCAAAGTTCTATAAAGATCATATCACCCATTCACGAACTTGTATTAAGAATGGGTTAGGTGTGAGAGCAAAGTAAATGAGTAAAGAGATAGTGTCTACTCAAAGAACCACATATAAAGGAACGTATGAGTTTCCATACTAAGAGAGTGACCATGAGTATGAACATAGCCATTAGATCTCAAATATCTGCCCTCTAAACATATGTAAGGAAAGAGTTTTGAAATGATCCAGTCACACATAAACCAAAAACTTAAATAAATGGCATTCAATTAATCCATACAAATGCTAAAATATTAATATATAATATCAACTTACTGTATACATATTTTTAATTTCTATTGATATTTTAATCATGACAACTTTTATTTTTAACTTAATATTTAAAATATAACACCAACGACTCGTAGACTAAGTATATCAACCTATTACAAAATGGCATGAGTTGAGTCTATCTCTATCCGAAAATACATCAACTTTAAATTTTTAAACATATACTCCTAACTGCTTGATAACCCCCAACGCGTTGGCCATTTCACAGAAACGCCAAGATTTGAAAAGGATTGTCCGAAACTATAACCAGTAGCGGTAGAACCATGGTGTCATCCATGCCGAGATGACTCCATACAAATTTTAGGGTTCAATCCGTAGAATGCAATCTTGCCGCCTCTGTGGAAGGATTCTCTACGTTAACGAGGATTACCAATGTGAATGTGAGGATTCGGTGGACTTGGGTGCCCTATAGGGTACCTGAATAGGGAACGGAACACCCATCCATACATCTGTTTCGTCATATGATGGATTGTATTTGCGCTGCCCTGCAGGATCACACGTATATTCAGCGGTATACCTATATATAAAACCACTACACACTACATGCGGAAAAGCAAATTGAAAGGACCAGAACGATAGGGCAGTGGAAGAGTATGGCACCTGCTGCGTTAATGGCTCTTTACTTACCATTTCTGTACCATCTGATGCAATCAACACAAACATATATCTATTAGCACAAAACGAAACTGATTAAACAAAAGTTATATGAGTATTCCATCAGCCATTCACAAGTTCTGTTAACGGTGGGGATGGGAGAAGAGAAAGTGAATACGCAGGATCTGTTTTGTTTACCCAAGAAACGACATTCGCAGGAGAGTGTGGGATTCCATGTGAGAAGAATGAGGACGATAATGAGGACAGTCATTATAGATCTCAAATATGCACCCATTAAACCAATGTATGCAAAGAGTTTTAAAAAGAACGAGTCGCAGATGAATGATAATCTTCAATAAATTACGTGCAAAAACTATGCTAAACAGTAGTGAGTAGGCAGTTTTATGAGAGGAGCGATCTGTGTCTCCCTTGCTCCATTCTATGTTGGGCCTGCCTGGAACCTTCGATGTTTGAAGTCATGACGCCAACCTGCGAAACACGTTAAAAGTCGTTGGTGCTCTGTTCAATGTTTGGCGGACCATAAAAGTCAGTAGTCTTTGAGAATGAGTTTTGAATAACATTGAGCTGAAACGTTCTATTCCTCTTTGAAATTGAGTAAGCAGATTTTTTACTTTATTTGATTAAAAACGGTTGAAATTGATAAATTTAAGTCTTTACATGGAAAAAATGGAAAAAGCAGGGAAGACTAAATGGAAAAAATTTCCATAGACCAAAGCATGGAAGATTGAAGATGAAGATAAAATATCAAAACAAAGAACCTTGAAAATGGAGAAGAGATGCCACTTCCAGAGAATATGAAAGGATAATTCTATACGAATAATTATAATGAAGTAGTTTAATTAGGGACAATTTTAAATGAAGATTGTTTGGGTAAAAAAAAAAAATTATAATGAAGTAGATTAATTAGGAGATAATTTTAAATGAAGATTGTTGGGTTAAAAAAGTTAATTAGGGGACAATTTTAAATGAAGATTGTTTGGGTTAAAAAAAAGAAATTATAATGAAGTAGATTAATTAGGAGATAATTTTAAATGAAGATTGTTGGGTTAAAAAAAATAAAATTATATAAGGGATAAGAGAATATGAAAGAATAATTCCATATTTTTAATATTTAATGAATAATTATAATGAAATAGATTAATTAGGAGACAATTTTAAATGAAGATTGTTGGGTTAAAGGTTAGAACAAATTAGATTAAAATAAATTATACAAGGCATGCTACTTTAAATGAAATTACTAGTTCAAGAAAACATGAAAGAATAATTTCATATTTTTAATATTTAACAAATAATTATAATGAAGTAGATTACTTTAAATGAAATTACTAGTTAAAGAAAACATAAAAGAATAATTTCATACTTCTAATATTTAATGAATAATTATAATGAAGTAGATTATTTAGGGGATAATTTTGAATGAAGATTGTTGGGTTAAATGTTGGAACAAATTAAATTAAAATAAATTATATAAGGGATGCCACGTTAAATGAAATTACTAGTTAAATGAAATTACTAGTTCAAGAGAACATGAAAGAATAATTCTATATTTTTAATATTTAACAAATAATTATAATGAAGTAGATTAATTAGGGGACAGTTTTAAATAAAGATTATTGGGTTATATGTTAGAACAAATGAAATTAAAAGAAATTATATATAATATTTCGACTTGTTTATAAGGAAGGAGTCAAATTATTTAGTGAAGACAAGTGAGGTTGAAACATAGAGAAAACCAAATATCATGGAAGATTGGAGATGAAAATAGAACATTAAAAGAAAAACCTTGAAAATGGAAAAGGGTACATTTTAAATGCATATTGCTAGTTAAAGAGAACATGAACAAATAATCCCTATTTGTAATGTTTAATGAATAAATTGTAATAAAGTAAATTAATTAAAGGAATATTGTTATGTTACATGTCAAATCAAAATAAAATAAATTTATATATGACTTTTTCATGCTTTTAGAATGTTATGGAAGGATTCAAATAAGTTAAGATTGTTTAGGAATATGATATTGATAATTCATGGTATTGTAACAAAGTCTATTGACAAGCAAGCAATTATCTATGATAAATAAACCTTATGAGCAAAAAGTGAGTGGATGTTTATATTTTCATTTGTTGATTAAATAAAGTTATTAATATTTTCTTATGGTTTTTGAGATTGTTAGGTTTTCCACTTAAATTTGGTGTATTGTGGTAATTTTATCTTTGCTCATTTTTATTTTATTTTGTCTTTGTTGTTTTTTTTTTAACAATCACTATCAAAGCCAAGGGATAGTGGCTTGTAGAAGGAGATGATGGTTGTCAATCTTGGCATATTGTATGTTGAGGCTGAAGCTAACATACTGAAGCTTAATTGAGAACAGAAGCTTGATTGAGATTTGACTGGCATATGTGAAGATTTCCTAAGCTTGATTGAGAACCTAAGATTGACTGAGATTTGACTCGCATATGTGAAGATTTCCTAAACTTGATTGAGAACCTAATATTGATTGAGATTTGACTCTCATATGTGAAGATTTCCTAAGAGAAAACTACTATGAACATAAATGCTTATAAAACAAATATAAATAACAATCGCAGCAATTATTAATACAATATAAATAATAATTATGATCAAACATGTCCCAAAGTAAGTGACTTTTTATGAATAGAAACTTCAAGCATATATAGGAGAACTCAATTGCACTCTAGCCATCACTTTTTTATTTTCAATTACTTATATATTGTTTATATATTGTCCTCGTGGATTTTTTTTATATTCTAAACACTTTGACTATTTTGTGTGACAACAAATTTTATGTCTATCGTTCGGTATAGAACTTCATTATTTGATTTAGCAATTGGACATATAAAAAAAATGGGGTCTTCTTATTCTCTAATTTCTTACTAACATTTAGGATTTTTGCCACTCTTATTCTTCTTGTAATTAACCAAAAAAAATTAAAAGGAAAAAGCTGAGGAAAAAAAAATCCTTAAGTTGTGGAAAAAATCATTCATACATATGAAAAGGTTGAGAATTATTGTTAAAAAACATGTAAAAGTAAAAAGAGAATTTTCAAAATACATTTAAAACAACACTTAAGAAAATGAAGATCTTGATTCCTCGTTATGGTTTACAAACTCATAGTTTTAGCAACCCGTGATATTGGAAAGGTAAATAAAAATAAAATAAATACATATAATTCATAAATTACATATTTTTTCATGGAAGAAATTATCCAAAGAGTTAAAGTGTAATTATAAATATATTTAAAAAGTGAAGGAAATTAATAGAAAATAAAATGATACAAAGAAATTTAAAATTTTATTATTATTAAAACAATACTCAGTTAAAAAGAAAAAAAAAACATTCATTATTATTATATCTTTCAAGTGCAAAAAGGTACTTTTTAATCACAGGGATAAATTTTAAGTGAAATTAATTATTTGGTGCTTACTCTTTAATTAATGGGATAAAGTTTAAGTGAAATTAATTATTTTTAAGAGGATAAATGGTATTATGTTAATCATATCTTAATCACAAAAGAGTTGAATGATTAACTAAAATATTACAAAGTTTGAAAATGTAAAATGGAGACTAATAATGGAACAATTGCATGAAGTGAAGTTATTATCTCTATTTCTCCTACTCAAGATGAAATTCATGTTAGTACTAGATGTGCTAATTAATTAGTGATTCTTAAGTCAAATTTAATAGAAACATAGATAAGGATGAAAAACAATATGACATAAAAAATTTACAACTAAGTATTGCAGACTATACTTTTGTCTCACAATTCACTGTGAAATCTTTATTTTTTTATGATATTGACATTATTTTCCATGGAAGATCATTTATATTAAGTACAAAGAAGAATTTTTTGACATTTTTCTATAAAAGAAAAAATAACACTGCAAGACGTTACATTACAACCATATTTAGTAACATGAAAAGACAAAATATATTTTAAAAGTAATTATTTATGAAAACCAACAATCAATGCAAAATATGCAAAAAGAAGTTGACAAAATTATAGTAGACAAAAAGCCTCAAGTATCATAGTGAAAAATTTCTTATGCAAAATGAAAATCTTAAGGTTAAGAAGTCATTGGAAAACAAAGTACAACAATTTATCAAGAAAGACATCATGTAGATTTTCTTGTACATTCATAATCTCATGTAATCTACTAAAACAAGAGAGAAGAATCTACTTCTACTTTCAACCAACGGAAGCCAATAGATCGATGAAAACAATATGAACAAGAAGAAGACAAATCAATGGCACATAACACAATAAGTTTTCTTAGGGAAAGCCATTGCTCAAAACCCTGCCTATCTGTATTGCATTAATTAGAAATATGAGTGTATATATAAAGCTTGTTCTCACTAGAACAATTCCACATAAGTATGCTTAACTCTCTGCCTCACAAGTTCGCTCTTAGCCAACACTTAGCCAATTGCCATTGTGTGCCAAGCCCCTATTTCCTTGAACAATTCCTAGGATGAATAACCCGTATTTAAAGGGAATTCATGCTTCCAAAACCATGGAATCCTAATTAGGTCATCTTCCTGATTGCATGCATGATATTTACAACTCAATAAATCATACAACTGATAGTACATTGTCCCTGTACTCTAGTCTCAACTGGGTCTTTCTCATAACTAACATGCATGAGTTTCTGATGGGTGAATCTTCACTTATCTGGAGTAGCACCTATGGATGCACTAGTGCACAAATTGATTGCTAATCCTCTACTAGTTCAACAAACAGTTAGAACTAGTTTAATTGACTATAACTCAGTAAATTGAGTTATTTAAGTACAACTCAATCTAAACTCATACTGGACCCCTAAAATTTAGGGAGAACATATACATGACTTCCAAATCGAAATTCCTAAGCTAATTAAGTTAATTAAACTTAATTAACTTTTTACAAGCTACTATGGGAATAGAATTTGATTTTAATTCATAGTTTAAATCAAGGACAAATTAAACTAGAATTTCTTGTTGCCATTTCTCAACAAGAAAGGGATTATCTGCCACCCCAATCGTGTCTATGTGAAACTCGAATTTACATCTTTACTATGCCTATGTCAAAATGTCAGCATCTTGCTCCTCCGTGGGAATGTACTCTAACAACATGATCTGCCTCAATACACAATCTCATAGATGATGATATCATATATCAATTTGCTTGGACCTATCATGAAAAACTGGATTTTCAGAGAGTTTGATACAACTCTAATTATTGCAGTAAATCACTATGGAATCCATCTGCTAACCAAATAGACCAACAAGGATCTTCCTCATCCAAATGGCCTCACATTTTTCCTGACTTGCAGCCATGTACTCTGCATCTATCGAACTGAGTGCAACTGATCTCTGTTTCATGTTGTACCAAGAAACTATCGATGACCCAATACTCAAAATCCCTCCTGATGTGATTTTCCAGTCGGATGGAATCCCCACCCAATCTGCATCCGTGAAGCCTTAAATCTTCACTCTCTTTGTCCATTTGTACCATAATTTGTACCGAGTAGTGCCCCTAGGGTATCTCAATACATGCTTTGTCGCCTTCCAATATTGCTTGGTAGGCCTAACCATCACTTTACTAAGTTGGTTAACTTCATTGCACATATTCGGTCATGTGTTCACCAAATACATGAGTGAACCCACAATTTTCTGGTAAAAAGTAGCTTCCACTACCTATCCCGAAGTAGCATCCTCATTCCTCTAGTTACTAGCTAGAGCAGTCACCATAGGCTTACAGCTCTCCGTGCGGAACCTCCTGAGTATTTCGTTGGTATACTTGCCTTGAGACACAAACAACACCCCATCACCCTGCCATACTTCCATGCCCAGAAAGTAATGCATGAGCCCCAATTCTTTCATCTCAAACTCTCTTGCAAGGTGCTCCTTGCAAGATTTGATCAGTTGATCATCGCTTGTCAGTATGAGATCATCAACATAAATTACAATGATCAACAGTTTACCTTCCACCACTATGTGGTATAGATTCACATTTTCTTCACTCTTCGTGAATCCCAACCCGGTGAATTAACTATCTATCCTGGTGTACCAAGCACGAGGTGCTTGCTTCAACCCATACAACGCTCTCTTGAGCCAGCACACATGCGACTCACGGTCGAAGGTTTCAAAACCTTCATGTTTCTCTATGTACACCTCTTCATCAATCGTGCCATTAAGGAAGGTTGTATTTACATCCATCTGATGTATCTTTCAACCCATCTACACTGATAGTGCCAATATAGATTTGATCGACGAGTTCCTTACAACAGGAGCAAAGGTCTCATCATAATCAATCCCCTCTACCTGTGAAAAGCCACGGGCCACAAATCTAGCCTTATGCTTCTCCACACTACCATCTGCGACTTACTTTACCTTTTAAATCCAATAGGAGCTCACCACAGACTCATCCTTCAATCTTAGAACCACCTCCCAAAAATTGTTACGAACTATGGAGTCATACTCCTCCACCATGGCATCAACCCAAATCGACTATTTCACTACTTCCTCAAAGGAAGATGGTTCTGTCACAACATATCTGCTCATAATAGTCATGCACCTAATGTATCTATCTGGTGACCTCCTTTGTCTACGCTATGATGTGGGTGCTCCCATATTCTCTCTAGAATCTGACAACAGTCTATTTGCCTCTCTGGTGCACTTTCTCCCATCTCTGGAAGACTCTTCCTGATTGGATGTCTCCACTCCCGGATCCTCTACATGTGGATGCTCCACATCAATCTGAGGCTCCTCAACCTTAGGAGATAAAAGCTCCTCAACTACATGTAAATGAATCTCCCTCTCAAGAGAAACTCACATGGCCTTCTCCTCATCAAATCAGACATCCCTACGAACCATTGTCATCCTATTGGTTGGCAAGTACACCAATAGTCATGAGGTGTATCAGTGTACCCCACAAATATCCCCAACTTTGTTGTCGATGCTAGCACTTTGTAATTTTCTAAGGTTTCAAAAGAAAATCACAAGGTAACCACAAACCAACTTTGGAAGCTGGGATCTAGCCCTGCCAGCTTCAAAGAGGGCTCTCTCTATAAGATTTAACTTTGTTGGGTTGAATATTAGGCTAGTTATGAAGTTCAAGGTTTGATTTGTATTTGAATGGTTGGTTGATAACTAGATTACCATTGGGCTATGGAGTCTATTACATAAAGTATGGATCGCCTGCAGTGTCTACAGATAGATATCATAGGGTAAGGTAGTAAAACTAAATGGATTCTTTAAAGTCTGTGAAATGGGGGAGGAAGAACAGATTAAGATTCACTTTAGATATAGAGAATTGTTACCTGAACTCTATATTCAAAGATCAGAAGAAAACATTGAAATTATTAGTAGCCGAGCGCAAAGTGTAGGATTTAAACAAATTCTGCCCTTTACTTATCTATTTAATAATTTATATTAAGAAACAAAGAATTTTTGTAAAAAATTAAATATAAACACATAAGACGATAGAGGCACTTCGCCAACAACTTGACACAAGAATCTTGTGAAAGAGCTTTCTGTATTGTGGTAAATCTGCTTGATGTTTAAGAAATATACAATAGTGTTCTTTTTTTCAAAAACCAACCCTTGATACTTCTAAAGATGAAGTATTCATAATTAATTTACAAAAATATCCTATCAGAATGACTAGGATGTATCTAAAAAAAATCAAACTGAATCAATCTAACTTATTACAAAGATATCAAGGAAATTTGAATTGTTTGAAGTGGTGGCACTCAATTGGTGGAATAGTTGGTTGTCTGGACCTCGAATTTTGCATGTGCTGTTGACGTTGAGTTGTGTAGCCAAATCTACTCTTTACTCCAGTAATTCACATATTTTATCCCAGCGTTGTTCACTTAGGATAGTCATATTCAATAACTTTATGTACACTTCATCAACTTCAGTATATTTAGCTAATGTCGGCTTGGTGATGAATAGGCTTTTAACTGCATACTGAATGTTGAGGTCAAATGCCAATGCTTCCAAGAATGCCTTTCCTGTCATACTGAATCTTCCAGCTGCAACCTTCGAACTGTCCCTTGCCTTGATAATTATTTTCTCATTGTAATCATACCACGTGTTGAGCTTATCATTAATAACTAATAAGTTTGGAAGTCCTTTCTTATAGAGGGGTTCCAGCTTGGTGAAGAATTTATGTACACCAATGTCCATAATCTGACACTTTTCTTCAAGTTGTCTCATTGGATTTCTTTTAATCAACACCTTCCTGACTTCCAATATTGCTTTTGTTATGTCTTCAATCTCTAACTCTTCTAATTCCTGTCTATTTTTGGAGTTAAGGAATTTGATGAGCTCAGTGGCTTCACTGGGTTTGTCTCCCAACTTCTTTCTGACTTGTTTGATGGATTCATTGGACCATTCAATCAGCTCTTATTGCTCAAAAATAATTTGTATTGAAGGCCAAATGTCTATCATGTCTTCATTGATTCATTTCCAGATATTCTCTTTTACATGTGCCAATGTATTACCCATGGCACAATCTACTTCCATCTTCTACAATCTCTGGGACAATGTTTGGGACTTCTGTGTTTCTGTCAGGAGGGCATTTTCAAATCTTGTTCTCTGTTCCTGTAGGACTTTCACCTCCTACCTCAGTTTCTTTATCTCTTCTCCCTATATAGACATGTTTTCCATGGATTCAACCAACTTAACAGAATCATCTGCAATTGATGTGGGAAGTATTGTAGAAGAGGATATTCCTGTTGTCGTGGTTGTTGTAGGGATACCTATTTGAAGTAGAGATGCAATTGGAACTACATCAAGAGGAACCACTGCTAGTTGTGAACTTTGTTCCTTTTCTTTTATCAACTTTTTCATCTCTACTTCCATCTCTTTGATCTATGCACTCTATTCCATTAGAAGCTTCAGCATCTCTTATTTTTGTAGCTCTGTCTCTTCTAGCTCCTTGGCCTGGGGATCTTTTGTTGTAGGTAGCTTCAATTGCTTCTTTAGGGCTGCTATGTTAGCATTTTTCTTCTTGATTATCTCCTCCATGGATTTTGAATTATCAAGATCAAAGCCTGCTTTGATCACCATTTCCTCCAAGTATTTGATTTTGTTGTCTTTAGCCAGAGAGGACACTTTCTCTAGTTTAAGCTGAGACTGCACATTGTTTAAAGAAAGTTGTAGTTTAGAAGCAATGATAGCAGTCTGTGTGAAGGTAGAGTATACCATTTCTCTAGTTTGCCTATGCATATCTATTTGATCTAAAGGATGAACATCCTTTGCCTCAAACTCAAAGGTATTTTGTTTGAAATCTGTTGTTGACTTTGGTTGTGGGACCTAGGCCTGCAAGAATGCGATATGCATTCTTCCCTTCTCTGTGTCATATGCCGAAATAAGCATGTGCTGGATGGAGGAAGACTCCTTCCTGAATTGAGCAGAGATATTGTCATGAATGGATTCATTCCTCTGCTTAATCCCTTTATATCTCTGGAAAATATCCAGTTTGTTATGAAACCAGCTCAAGAAAAGATAGAAAAGATAGATCAACGCCTTAGAATTCAACCTCTTCGAGGGGGCAACCTCCTTTACATTACATAAATGAACAATTCTTGGATGATACAAATGACAAAACCTCCTTTATATATATAGGAGTCTAAGGAGTCACAATATAATCCAGCTGACCTAACAATAATAATATAAAGTCACAAAAATAACAATAGAGGGATTCTATGGGGCACAGAAATAACAATATGGGGGTAATAGGGGCACATCAATATAAATAAGGGGTATAACTACAATAGTAATGGGGTAATCACTAGTATTATAGGGACCCAACATGCCCCTCTCCTTCAAAAAAGTGTTGTCCTCAACGCTTGAGTAGTTCTGGATACTTCTGCATAAAATTCTCATCCTCCCATGTGGAATCTTCAGCAGATAAGTTCTTCCACTTGATAAGATACTCTGAAATTGATCGATTTCATAGTTGTCGAGTTCTTGTTTCTGTGACTGCTTCCGGTTCCAATATAATTTTTCCTTCCTCGTCCAGTTCTGGCAATATTGTTTGAATTGGGAGCTTGTCACCTATAACCTTCTTTAAACATGAAACATGGAAAACTGGGTGCAATCGAGAAGCTGCAGGAAGCTCCAATTTGTATGCCATAGTACCAATCTTTTGCAACACCTTGTACGGACCATAATACTTTGGTGATAATTTATTATCCTTTTTAGCTTGCTTTAGGGACATTTTCTTATATGGTTGTAGCCGTAGGAATACCCAATCACCTATATCAAAACTTCTTTCACTGCGATGTTGATCTGCCTGTTGTTTCATTCTATTTTGTGCCAGCACGAGGTTATCCTTTAAGAGTTGTAGGACTTGTTGTTGATGTTCGATGTGATGTTCCACTGCCTGAACCTTAGAATTTTCTCTTAAATATGATGTGATGGATGGTGGTTGATACCCATAAAGTGCCATAAATGGGGTCATTTTTGTTGCTGTATGGAAGGAAGTGTTATACCACCATTCAGCCAGAGGCAACCATTTGACCCATTGTGTCTGTTTATCAGATACAAAGCAACGGAGATATCCTTCCAAACATTTGTTTACTATCTCAGTTTGCCCATCAGATTGAGGATGATAAGATGAGCTATGAGCTAACTGAGTACCAAGACAAGAAAATAATTCTGTCCAAAAATTTCCAGTGAAAATGGGATCTCTATCACTTACAATAATCTTTGGGTTTCCATGTAGCTTTTGAACTGTTTCCATAAATGCAGTAGAAACTGTACTGGCTATAATGGATGTGATAATGCACAAAAGTGTGCATACTTGGTAAGTCTGTCAACTACCACCATGATGACACTCTTTCCCTCAGACTTGGGTAAACCTGTGATAAAATCCATTGAAACCTCCTCCCAACGTTGGCTTGGAATGGATAAAGGTTGTAATAGACCCGGTGTCTTAATTGTTTCAACTTTATTTTGCTGGCAAACCAAACATTCCGCCACAAACTTTTGAATATCTGATTTAAGGCCATCCCAAAAAAATTCCTTCTTAACCCTGTGGTAAGTTTTTAAAAATCCTGAGTGCCCTCCTAAGGGAGAAGTGTGCAATTCCATAAGAATCTTTTGTTTTAGCTGGGAATTCTTACAGAGGTATAAGCGATCTTTGTACCATAACGAATCATTTTTCCAGCGAAATGTATCAGAAGTACTGGAATCTTGTTGTAGCTTTCGAATAAGTGCCCACACTTCTTCGTCATTCTTCCATTCCTCCCTTACTTCGTTTATCCAATCTGGTTGGATAATAGAAATGGCACACAACAATGCTTCCGCATCCTCATCCTTTCTTGAGAGTGCATCTGCCACCACATTTTGCTTCCCTTTTTTGTAGATGATTTCAAAGTCATAGCCCAACATCTTTGTGACCCACTTTTGTTGCTCTTCAGAGGATAATCTTTGTTCTAAAAAGTATTTAAGGTTATCATGATCCGTTTTTACCTTGAAGTGTCTTCCCATTAGGTAGGGTCGCCATTTCTTAAGTGCATGGAGTATTGCCAACATTTCCTTCTCATAAATAGCTTTGCTTAAAAACTTTCCCTTGATTGGATGACTTTCAAAAGCAATGGGTCTTTCATCTTGCATTAGAACAGCACCAATTCCATTTCCTGAAGCATCACATTCCACAATAAAGGTTTTTGTGAAGTCCGGTGTAGCTAAGACCGGTGCTTGGCACATTGCCTCTTTAAGATGTTCAAAGGCCTTTGTTGCTTCCGGAGTCCATGAAAATGAATCTTTCTTCAATAATGTTGTTAGAGGTGCTGCTATTCTCCCATAATTCTTAACAAACATACGATAATACCCTGTCAACCCAAGAAATCCTCGCAGATGCTTTATGGATGTGGGGATTTTCCATTCCTTAATGGCTTTGATTTTGCTAGGGTCTACCTTAACTCCTTCATGAGATACAATATGACCCAAATATTCCACCTCCTAGACTCCAAAGAAACATTTGGATCTTTTTGCATATAATTGTTTCTCCTCCCAAAAGTAACGAAGGCAAATTGCAATGTAAACAAAGTTAAAGAAATTTTTAATAAGCATCTTGCACTTTTTTGAAAATGGATAATAATGAAAGTGAACATTTTTTTGGACGGCCATTTTTTAATGGCACTTAGGACATATGATACGAGTTTTTTTACTAATTGTTTTCGGTCAATTTTAATCCCGCACAAAATCATGATAACCAAAGTTCTATAAAGATCATATCGCACAAAATCAAGATAACCAAAGTTCTATAAAGATCATATCACCCATTCACAAACTTATATTAAGAATGGGTTACGTGTGAGAGCAAAGTAAATGAATAAAGAGATAGTGTCTACTCAAAGAACCACATATAAAGGAACGTATGAGTTTCCATACTAGGAGAGTGACCATGAGTATGAACATAGCCATTAGATCTCAAATATCTGCCCTCTAAACATATGTAAGGAAAGAGTTTTGAAATGATCCAGTCACACATAAACCAAAAAGTTAAATAACTGGCATTCAATTAATCCATACAAATGCTAAAATATTAATATATAATATCAACTTACTGTATACATATTTTTAATTTCTATTGATATTTTAATCATGACAACTTTTATTTTTAAATTAAAATTAAAGTATAACACCAACGAACAAGGAACGGAACACCCATCCATACATCTGTTTCGTCATATGATGGATTGTATTTGCGCTGCCCTGCAGGATCACACGTATATTCAGCGGTATACCTATATATAAAACCACTACACACTACATGCGGAAAAGCAAATTAAAAGGACCAGAACGATAGGGCAGTGGAAGAGTATGGCACCTGCTGCGTTAATGGCTCTTTACTTACCATTTCTGTACCATCTGATGCAATCAACACAAACATATATCTATTAGCACAAAACGAAACTGATTAAACAAAAGTTATATGAGTATTCCATCAGCCATTCACAAGTTCTGTTAACGGTGGGGATGGGAGAAGAGAAAGTGAATAAGCAGGATCTGTTTTGTTTACCCAAGAAACGACATTCGCAGGAGAGTGTGAGATTCCATGTGAGAAGAGTGAGGACGATAATGAGGAAAGTCATTATAGATCTCAAATATGCACCCATTAAACCAATGTATGCAAAGAGTTTTAAAAAGAACGAGTCGCAGATGAATGATAATCTTCAATAAATTACGTACAATAACTATGCTAAACAGTAGTGAGTAGGCGGTTTTATGAGAGGAGCGATCTGTGTCTCCCTTGCTCCATTCTATATTGGGCGTGGCTGGAACCTTCGATGTTTGAAGTCATGACGCCAACCTGCGAAACACGTTAAAAGTCGCTGGTGCTCTGTTCAATGTTTGGCGGACCATAAAAACCATAAATTTTCGATGTTATTAAATTAAAATAAATTATATATAATATTTCAACTTGTTTATAAGGAAGGAGTCAAATTATTTAGTGAAGACAAGTGAGGTTGAAAAATAGAGAAAACCAACTATCATGGAAGATTGGAGATGAAGATAGAACATTAAAAGAAAAAACCTTGAAAATGGAAAATGGTACATTTTAAATGCATATTGCTAGTGAAAGAGAACATGAACCAATAATCCCTATTCGTAATGTTTAATGAATAAATTGTAATAAAGTAAATTAATTGAAGGACAATTTTAAAGGAATATTGTTATGTTACATGTCAAATCAAATTAAAATAAATTTATATATGACTTTTTCATGTTTTTAGAATGTTATGGAAGGAGTCAAATAAGTTAAGATTGTTTAGGAATATGATATTGACAATTCATGGTATTGTAACAAAGTCTATTTACAAGCAAACAATTATCTATGGTAAATAAACCTTGTGAGCAAAAAGTGAGTGGATGTTTATATTTTCATTTGTTGATTAAATAAAGTTATTAATATTTTCTTATGGTTTTTGAGATTGTTGGGTTTTCCACTTAAATTTGGTGTATTGTGGTAATTTTATCTTTGCTCATTTTATTTTATTTTGTCTTTGTTGTTTTGTTTTTTTAACAATCACTATCAAAGCCAAGGGATAGTGGCTTGTAGAAGGAGATGATGGTTGTCAATCTTGGAATATTGTATGTTGAGGCTGATACCGAAGCTTGATTGAGAACAGAAGCTTGATTGAGATTTGACTTGCATATGTGAAGATTTTTCTCTCTGCTATGAATATAAATACTTATAAAACAATATAAATAACAATAGCAACAATTATTAATACAATATAAATAATAATTATGATCAAACATGTCCCAAAGTAAGTGACTTTTTATGAATATAAACTTCAAGCATATATAGGAGAACTCAATTGCACTCTAGACATCACTCTTTTATTTTCAATTACATATATATTGTTTATATATTGTCCTCATGGATTTTGACTATTTTGTGTGATAACAAATTTTATGTGTATCATTTGGTATAGAACTTCATTATTTGATTTAGCAATTGGCCACATAAAAAATGGGGTCTTCTTATTCTCTAATTTCTTACTAACATTTAGGATTTTTGTCCTTGTAATTAACCAAAAAAATGGGAGGAAAAAAAATACATGTAAAAGTAAAAAGAGAATTTTCAAAATACATTTAAAACAACAATATTTACTTACAAAGAAATTTAATATTTTATTATTATTAAAACAATATAAGAAAAAAAAACATTCATTATTATTAAATCTTTCAAGTGCAAAAAGGTAAGGGATAAAGTTTAAGCCAAATTAATTATTTGGTACTTACTCTTTAATTAATGGGATAAGTTTTAAGTAAAATTAATTATTTTGAAGAGGATAAATGGTATTATGTTAATAATATCTTAATCACAGAAGTGTTAGAATGATTAACTAAAATATTACAAAGTTTGAAAATGTAAAATGGAGACTAATAATGGAACAATTGCATGAAGCGAAGTTATTATCTCTATTGCTCCTACTCGAGATGAAATTCGTGTTAGTACTAGATGTGTTAATTAATTAGTGGTTCTTAAGTCAAATTTAATAGAAACATAGATAAGGATGAAAAACATTATGACATAAAAATTTTACAACTAAGTATTGGGGACTATACTTTTGTCTCACAATTCACTGTTAAATCTTTATTTTTTTTATGATATAGACATTATTTTCTGTGTAGGATCCTTTATCTTAAGTACGAAGAAGAATTTTTTGACATTTTTCTATAAAAGAAAAAATAACACTGCAAGACGTTACATTATAGCCATATTTAGTAACATGAAAATACATAAAATATATTTTAAAAGTAATTATTTATGAAAACCAACAATCAATGCAAAATATGCAAAAAGAAGTTGACAAAATTATAGTAGACAAAAACCCTCAAGTATCATAGTGAAAAATTGCTTATGCAAATTAAAAAGCTTAAGGTTAAGAAGTCATTGGAAAACAAAGTACAACGATTTATCGAGAAAGACACCATGTAGATTTTCCTGTAGATTCACAATCTCATGTAATCTACTAAAACAACGGACAAGAATCTACTTCTACTTTCAACCAATGGAAGCCAATAGATCGATGAAAACAATATGAACAAGAAGAAGCCAAATCAATGGCACATAACACAATAAGTTTTCTTGGGGAAAGCCATTGCTCAAAACCCTACCTATTTGTATTGCATTAATCAGAAATATGAGTGAATATATAAAGCTTGTTCTCACTAGAACAATTCCACATAAGTATGCTTAACTCTCTACCTCACAAGCCCGCTCTTAGCCAACACTTTGCCAATTTCCACTGTGTGCCAATCTCCTATTTCCTTGCACAATTCCTAGGATGAATAGCTTGTATTTAAAGGGAATTCGTGCTTCTAGAACCGTGGAATCCTAATTAGGTCATCTTCCTAATTGCATGCATGATATTTACAACTCAGTAAATCATACAACTGATAGTACATTGTCCTTGCACTCTAGTCTCAACTGGGTCTTTCTAATAACTAACATGCATGAGTTTTTGATGAGTGAATCTTTAGTTATGTGGAGTAGCACTAGTGCACAAACTCACTGTTAATCCTCTACTGGTTCAACAAACAGTTAGAACTAGTTTAACTGACTATAACTCAATAAATTGAGTTATCTAAGTACAACTCAATCTAAACTCATATTGGACCCCTAAAATGTAGGGAGAACATATACATGACTTCCAAAGACTTCCAACTCGAAATTTCTAAGATATTAATTTAATTAAACTTAATTAACTTTTTACAAGTTGCTATGAGAATAGAATTCGATTTTAATTCACAGTTTAAATCAAGGAAAAATTAAACTAGAATTTATTGTTGCCATTTCTCAACACTCCCCCTCAACAAGAAAGGGATTATCTGCTACCCCAATCCTGTCTCTGTGAAACTCAAATTTACATCTTTACAATGCCTTTGTCAAAATGTCAGCATCTTACTCCTCAGTGGGAGTGTACTCTAACAACATGATCTGCCTCAATATATAATCCCATAGATGATGATATCGAATACCAATGTTCTTGGACCTATCATGAAAAACTGGATTTTCAGAGAGTTTGATACAACTCTGGTTATTGCAGTAAATCACTGTCGGATTCATCTACTGACCAAATAAACCAACCAAGATCTTCCTCATCCAAATGGCCTCACATGTTGTTTGACTTGCAGCCATGTACTCTGCATCTGTCGAAATGAATGCAATTGATCTTTGTTTCCTGTTGTACCAATAAACTATCGATGACCCAATACTCAAAATCCCTCCTGATGTGATTTTCTGGTCGGATGGACTCCCCACCCAATTTGCATCCATGAAGCCTTAAATATTCACTCTCTCTATCCATCTGTACCATAACCTGTACTGAGTAGTGCCCCTAAGGTATCTCAATACATGCTTTGTCACCTTCCAATATTGCTTTGTAGGCCTAACCATCATTTTACTAAGTTGGTTAACTTCATTGCACATATCCGGTCATGTGTTCACCAAATACATGAGTGAACCCACAAGTTTCCTGTAAAAAGTAGCTTCCACTGCCTATCCCGAAGTAGCATCCTCCTTCCTCTAGTTACCAACTAGAGCAGTCACCATTGGCTTGCAGCTCTCCATGCGAAACATCCTGAGTATTTCGTTGGTATACTTTCCTTGAGACACAAACAGCTCCCCATCACCCTACCATACTTTCATGTCCAGAAAGTAATGCATGAGCCCCAATTCCTTCATCCCAAACTCTCTTGCAAGGTCCTCCTTGCAAGATTTGATTAGTTGATCATCACCTGTCAGTATGAGATCATCAACATAAATTACAATGATCAACAGTTTACCTTCCACCACTATGTGGTATAGGTTCGCATCCGCTTCACTCTTCGTGAAGCCCAACCCTATGAATTAGCTATCTATCCTGGTGTACCAAGCACGAGGTGCTTTCTTCAACCCATACAACACTCTCTTGAGCCAGCACACATGCGACTCATAGTCGAAGGTTTCAAAACCTTCAAGTTTCTCTATGTACACCTCTTCATCAATCATGCCATTAAGGAAGGTTGCATTTACATCCATCTGATGTATCTTTCAATCCATCTACACTGATAGTGCCAATATAGATCTAATCGATGAGTGCCTTGCAACAGGAGCAAAGTTCTCATCATAGTCAATCCCCTCTACTTGTGAAAAGCCACGGGCCACAAATCTAGTCTTATGCTTCTCCACACTACCATCTACAACTCACTTTACCTTGTAAAGCCAATAGGATCTCACCGCGAACTTATCCTCCGGTCTCGGAACCACATCCCAAAAACTGTTATGAACTATGGAGTCATACTCCTTCACCATGGCATCAACCCAAATCAACTATTTCATTGCTTCCTCAAAGGAAGATGGCTCTGTCACAACACATCTTCATATAATATCCATGCACCCAATGTACCTATCGGTGACCTCCTCTGTCTATGCTATGATGTAGGTGGTCCCATATTCTCTCTAGAATCCAACAACAATCTATATGCCTCTCTAGTACACTTCCTCCCATCTCCGAAAGACTCTTCCTGATTGGATGTCTCCACTCCCGAATCCTCTACATGTGGATGCTCCACATAAATCTGAGGCTCCTCAACCTCAGGAGCTAAAAGCTCCTCAACTGCATGTAAATGAATCTCCCTCTCAAGGGAAACTCACATGGCCTTCTCCTCATCGAATCAAACATCCCTACGAACCATTTTCATCCTATTGGTTGGCAAGTACACCCGATAGTCGTGAGGTGTGTCAGTGTACCCCACAAATATCCCCAACTTTGTTGTCAGTGTTAGCACTCTGTAATTTTCTGAGGTTGCAGAAGAGAATCACAAAGGTAACTACAAACCAACTTTGGAAGTTGGGATCTAGACTTGCCAGCTTCAGAGAGGGCTCTCTCTATAAGATTTAACTTAGTTGGATTGAATATTAGGCTAGTTATGAAGTTTAAGGTTTGATTTGTATTTGAATGGTTGGTTGATAACTAGATTACCATTGGGCTATGGAGTCTATTACATAAAGTATGGATTTCCTGCAGTGTCTACAAATAGATCTCATAGGGCAAGGCAGCCAAACTAAATGGATTCTTTAAAGTCTGCGAAATGGGGGAGGAAGAACAGATTAAGATTCACTTTAGATATAAAGCATTGTTACCTGAACTCTATATTTAAAGATCAGAAGAAAACATTGAAATTATTAGTAGCCGGGTGCAGAGTGTAGATTTAAACAAATTCTGCCCTTTACTTATCTATTTAATCATTCATATTAAGAAAAAAATAAGTGCTATAAAAAAAGAAATATAAACACATAATATGATAGAGGCACTTCACCAACAACTTGACAAAAGAATCCTGTGAAAGAGCTTTCTGTATTGTGGTAAATCCACTTGATTCTTCATAAATATACAATAGTGTTCTTTTGTTCAAAAACCAACCCTTGATACTTCTGAAGATGAATTATTCGTAGTTAATTTACAAAAATATCCTGTCAGAATGACTAGGATATATCTAAAAATAATAAAATTGAATCAATCTAACTTATTACAAAGATATCAAGGAAATTCGAATTTTCTAAAGTGGTGGCACTGAATTGGTGGAACAGTTGGTTGTCTGGACCTCGAATTTTGCATGTGTTGTTGACGCTGAGTTGTGTAGCCAAATCTACTCTTTACTCCAGTAATTCACATAGTTTATCCTAGCGTTGTTCACTCAGGATAGTCATATGCAGTAACTTTATGTACACTTCATCAACTTAAGTATATTTAGCAAATGTCGGCTTGGTGATGAATAGGCTTTTAATTGCTTATTGAATGTTGAGTTCAAATGCCAATGCTTCCAAGAATTCCTTTCCTGTCATGCTGAATCTTCCAACTGCAACCTTCGAACTAGCCCTTGCCTTGATTATTATTTTCTTATTGTAATCATACCATGTGTTGAGCTTATCATTAATAACTAATAAGTTTGGAAGCCCTTTCTTGTAGAGGGGCTCCAGCTTGGTGAAGAATCTCTGTACACCAATGTCCATAATCTAACACTTTTCTTCAAGTTGTCTCATTAGATTTCTTCTAATCAACACCTCCCTGACTTCCAATATTGTTTTTGTTATGTCTTCAATCTCTAACTCTTCTAATTCATGTCTATTTTTGGAGTTAAGGAATTTGATGAGCTTAGTGGCTTCACTGGGTTTATCTCCCAATTACTTTCTGACTTGTTTGATGGATTCATCGGACCATTCGATCAGCTCCTATTGCTCAAAAATAATTTTTGTTGAAGGCAAAATGTCTATCATGTCTTCATTGATTTGTTTCCAAATATTCTCTTTTACCTGTGCCAATGTATTACCCATGGCCCAATCTACTTCTATCTTCTAAAATCTCTGGGACAATGTTTGGGACTTCTATGTTTCTGTTAGGAGGGCATTTTTAAATCTTGTTCTCTGTTCCTGTAGGAATTTCGCCTCCTGCCTCAGCTTCTTTATCTATTCTCCCTATATAGACATGTTTTCTATGGATTCAGCCAACTTAACTAAATCATCTGCAACTGATGTGGGAAGTATTGTAGAAGAGGATGTTCCTGCTATCGTGGTTGTTGTAGGGATACCTGTTTGAAGTAGAGATGCAATTGGAACTGAATCAAGAGGAACCGCTCCTAGTTTTGAACTTTGTTCCTTTTCTTTTATTAGCTTGTTCATCTCTACTTCCATCTCTTTGATCTGTGCACTTTGTTCCACTAGAAGCTTTAGCATCTCTTGTTTTTGTAGCTCTATCTCTCCTAGCTCCTTGGCCTGGGGATCTTTTGTGTTAGGTAGCTTCAATTGATTCTTTAGGGCTGATATGTCAGCATTTTTCTTCTTGATTATCTCCTCCATGGATTTATAAGGATCAAAGCCTACTTTGATCACCATTTCCTCCAATTATTTGATTTTTTTGTCTTTAGCTATCGAGGACACTTTCTCTACTTTAAGTTGATACTGCACATTGTTTAAATAAAGTTGTGGTTTGGAAGCAATGGTAGCAGTCTATGTGAAGGTAGAGTATACCATTTCTCCAGTCTGCCTATGCATACCTATTTGATCTAAAGGATGAACATCCTTTGCCTCAAACTCAAAGGTAGTTTGTTTGAAATCTGTTGCTGACTTTAGTTGTGGGACCTGGGCCTACAAGAATGCCATATGAATTCTTCCCTTCTCTATTTCATATGCTAAAATAAGCATGTGTTGGATGGAGGAAGACTACTTCCTGAATTGAGCAAATATATTGTCATGAATGGCTTCATTCCTCTGTTTAATCTCTTTATATCTCTGGAAAATATCCAATTGCCTCTGTTTTGTAGATGAATCTAGTGTGTGAGGTATAGTAGCTAGAATATATTTATTAGCCGAGGATTGTGGAGACTTTGTGGTACTGTTATCCAACTTAAAAGTTTGAAAGCATGAGAGTACAATGGTACCCTGTGTTTCCTTCAATGGTGGGAAGTCTATTTTAGAGCATGTTTTAATCTTCTTTGTATATATCTTGAACTCTTTGGCTGAGAATTCTATAACTGATGGAGAGTCTTCATCTCTTGATCTCTTATCTGTCTTTTCTCTAGGTATGTGAGTCTTTGAAGATTTTCTAGAAAGTACCTGATCTTCAGCCTCCTGTAATGTGTTTTCTACCCAAGTGTGTTGTTTCATGTACTTCTCTATTTCTGGCCTTTGAGTATGCACATAGGGATTTGCTTTTTGTTCCACTCTTAACTTAGAAATTATGCCAAAAGGGTCATATGACCAAGTAAAACTAAGAGGGAAATTCATATGTTTCAGCAGGAGGTCTACTTCCTCTCCTGTTGCTCTACTGTTGCAGATGAAAGGTCCTATCTTTGTTTTAACCTGAAACTGAGACTTCTTCTTGGCTACCACAAAATGGATGTTGTCCGAGTGAATAATTTTTCTAATGTACTCCAAGGAAAATATTCTCATTGGAAGGTACTTGGGTAGCTTATATGGTGGCAACTCTGAACCATAAACTCTTATTTCTGTAAATGACTGGTAAAGGTACCAGTCTCTTGTTTTCACCTGTTCACTGAGCTATAAAACTTTTTGAATATCCTCACTGATCCTTGAAATCTGCTAGCCACTCAGCAAACAAGTTGTTGGATACACAAATTGATCAATAAAATTTGTAAAGTTGAATTCATGTGATTATGTTCTGATTAATGAGGTCCAAAAGACAATGGACTGCAGCTCTCCTTGTTGATAAAGCATCTACACTGCAAAGGGAAATTTATCTGTTTGAAAGAAAATGAACATATACACAAGAATAGAGGAATATCGAAACATTCCTTCAGTTAGAAACTGAAGGAATTTTTCATGGATTACATTTTCCAAGTAGTAATGTTGGCATCGCTGTTACAAGTGGTGTCTATGTATAAGGGCATCATTTCTTTCTCTTCAGAACTCGTTGCCTTTCCTTTCTTTCCCATAATATTCTGAACACTGCTATGTATACCTCTCTTCTTTTCGCTCCTGCAATTTGAAAATGAGGCAAGAGTAATGATAAGAAAAAGGTGATGGGAAAGCTTTAAATGCCGAAACCATGTAAAATATATCACCTTACGTGAGATAGCTCTTCGATCAGGTCAAAACCATATTTCATTAATGATTGCCTACTAACTCAATAAATTAACATTAACGTGCATAACTGGGCATTGGTTTGTGGAAAAGCTTTTTCGAACAACGAGCCCCGCAGATCTATGATAAGGCAATTTTGTGATTTGCTTCACAATATCGCAGATCGCAATATCGCTAATCCGTTACATGTGGCGATCATTTACCATATGTTTTCTGCGAAATGCGATTTGCGAGACGCGCCATCGCATATCAACAGTTTGAGGTATTTCGCTTTAAGTGATACTTGAAGCACGTTGAAACTGTGATGAGATGAATGTCGTCAACATGTGATTTCACATCACTATTTCGCAATCTTAGGATTCGATTTCTATGAAAGAATCTATTACCTTTTTGCGATGCGATGCAACGCTTATCATAAAACTTAAGTCTTTTTGGGATTTTCAGGTATTCTCCTAGGTTTTATGATAGTAAGATTTATTCAAAAAGGAAATACAAGTCCTAATTTACTTTTTTGAATTTTAAGGATAAGTGCCCCCACTTATTTAGTATTAGTGATAATACTAAATAAGAAAAGGGGGGTTGTTGCAGGCCACAACAAGTTCTCACCTCAAAACTTGTTTTGAGGTGAAAACATAGTATTTTGTTTTTATCTTAATTTCTTATGTAATTTTATGTTTCCATATGTAATATTAGTTCCCAATTGCTCCTAAGCATCTAATGATGTTTCCAAGCACCTGCCACTGCAAAAATAAAGTCATCATGAGCACCAATTCACCTGCAAAATAAAAAGATAAACAAGCACTAAAACCCTAAATTCCTCTCCCACTGAGCTAGGGTTGGCTATGGGAGCAGAGATATCTAAGCAGAGGAGGCATGAGATATATCAGAAGATATGAGGCCATTTCATATCATCAAACATCAGGTCTCCATCATTTGTCAAGAATTCATTCCAAGGAAAAAGCCATTCACCACACAAAAGGGACAGTTTTTCTTCAAATTGTGTTTTTTAGCAAGAAAAGATGAATTTGACAAAAGTGAGAGAGGGGTTTGTCAATCATAGACCCAAGAAGAAAAACCTCCTTCAGTTTGTACACAGGTGTCATGGTTTTAGAGAAATGTCAAAAATACAGTTGCTACAATAGAGTTAATGCACTTCTGGAGTGATCTTGGGAAAATCAATATTTCTCCTAGCCAAGTTGACAAAATGACTTGATTGATGAGTCAAATGATAACTAGACACAACTATATTTTCAATGAGCTATCATGAGCTCAATTTGGAGTTTAGAAAGACCTCCAAACATTGACTGAAACAACAATCTGCATTTTGGCAGCCTCATTCTGCACATTTTGACCAGGCTTGGGAGATTGGACTTTTGTCAGGGAAAATGAACTCCAAGTTGAAAAATTCAAGCTGTTCTAGAAAGTAGACTCGACAGTATTTCCAACGAGCTATCCCATTCTCAATTTGGACACCGGGAAGGCCTCCAAAAGTGGTCTAAAAAAAGGCATTGCACTTAGGGAGAAGGGCACTGCGCTTAGAGCCTAGCGCTACGCGTAGGGCAGGGAGCCTCAAAATCACTCAAAATTGCAAATCCTCACCAAATTGCCTCCAATTTCACCTTTTACAAGTAAGTTCCCTCTCTTCACTCAATGTTTTGTTTGCATGTTTGATATTTTGGACCTCTCCTCTACTCCTAGTGTTAAACCCTAATTTTCCTCTATAAACCCTAATCAGTTTGTCTATTCCATTGCCTAGCATGATAACTCAAACTCTTTACCCATTATTCCCTTCACCTTCATCTATATCTCATTCCCAAAAATCCTCCCCTCACTCTCATAGCTTATGCTCTGCCCATAACCATATAAAATTCGCTCATCCATACAAACCCTAGAACATACCACTCATCCGCATTACATTGTCCCATTTACATTCTCAAAATTGTGCAAACTAAGAGAGTTTATTAAATCATGCATAGAGGTGATTCTAACTATGATGAGGAGACAACAAGTGACAATTTAGCGGAAAGGATAAGGCAATAAATAAAGCCTCACAAGGGAGGCAAAATCATAAGAGAGGGAAATTGTCAAAGATGTCATTATTGAGGAGAAAGAAGCCCAAATACAAGCTTTTATGGACAAATTAGAGAGAGATAAGTTTTTCATCACTTACCTGGAGCAAGAAAACAAACAACTAAGTCATAAACAGGTCCTCATAGAACTTGAGCTACTGAAGACAAAGAGGCAAAGTGACAAAGAGGCTCATGTCACTTTGACTCCTATCGAGCAATAAATCGAACAAGATAGGGAAACGTGGCTTGAAAGAGTCAACCTACATCTTGAAAGGCTCATTGGAAAGACCAACAGGGATAAGAAAATGCTCAGACACATGGCATACCATTACATGCTTCGTAACAAAATTTGTAACATGAGGATTAGAAAATTAAGGGCTAGGCTAAGGAGAGCTTTGGAAGGCAAAAAGGAGCAAGATAGATTGAAGATTTGGTTGAAGCCTCCCTAGCCTATCAAAGCAGTTGATGGTGGTATCTCATGCCAAATTTGGGCAGCTTTTGAAGAAATTTTGTCATTTTGAAATTTTGGAAATTCAAAACACAGAAAATCTGCCCAGAAGTGCAATGCCACCGTCGCTGCTCTTTTTCTAGGGGCACCCAATGGACAAATGGCTTGAATTTTTGGGTTCAAGGAATCGAGGACATGCACCCTAGCAATTTTTAGAATTTTTGGAGCAGAACTGGTCCACCAAAAGGTCCAAAAACTTCCCAAAAATGACCTTTCTGCCTCCTTTTGGACACATAGAAGCAGCCTTCGGAGATTCCAGTTTTGAGGGGGCAAATGAGCTTCAAATTCAAAAAGTTTAGGTGTTCGAGAAACTAGACTTGAAGAACTTTCCAATGAGATATCATGGGCTCAATTTGGCTAAGGGGAAGGCCTCCAAAATTAGGTGGAAAGTGGCACTGCGCTTAGGGCCATTTTGCTCAGGAAGCCAAAATTCGTCTGTTTTGACTATGAATTCGATTTCTCTCCCCTCAGTGATGATTTCACTGATGTAATTGATGACATGGCATGTAAATGTAATGGTAAAATACTGTTAGAGGGTAGATTCATTAGTTAGAGGTGGTTTTGAGGCAAATGAATCAGTTACCCCTCTTTTAGAGGCAAGTTGTTTGATTGCCTATATTCCAGTTCTTTGTTGGGAAATGGTTGAAACAACCCCTCTTCTCATGGATTCGACCCCTGAAGGTTAGGATGAGTAGTTTATATGTCTATATTATGTGTTTTGTTGGTCATTTTGTGGGGTTGTACTCACTTGGATGCCCTTAGCTTGATTGTACACCATTGTAAGTAGTTTGGCAAGGAAATTAATAGGAATTGCAGCTATTTTTATGGGATCCCTGTGGTATGGTGTTTTATCATAGTTTCTTCTTTTTTTATCAGTTGTTTACATATTTTATGTATGCCATCATCTATTTCACTACTTCTAATTAAATGATATCAAGATAGATAGGTAGAATCCATTGTTTGCGGTACTCTACCTTGGGAAATCATTCAGTATTCTATGTTTTCTGCTATTTGAGAAGGATCCATGATTGCCACATGCCCTCCACAGCTCCTCACTAGTCTTAGACACCTCACCTCACTTAATTTTAAGTGCTAAAGCCTATACCTACCTTGCCCCATAGAACACCCTGCATTCTGACCTAATTTCCCAGACCTAAACTTCCCAGCTCCATCTGATCCATCAAACACCAACAAATTCAATCAGAACCTTTCGAGCTACTATACCTAGCCTAAAATCCCGATCTGATCCAGTCACCTTGACTGAGATCCTAAAGGAGAGAGCCCTTTCCTGACCTTGTAGGGCTAGCTTTATCAATAAATATCACCTAGTGTGAGCTCCATTGCTTTATCAATATAGAAATGTGTATCACCATATATTAATGATCTAGGATGGTTTTTCAAAACTCCCTCCATTTTTCTTTCCAGTCTGCTAGAAATTTTGTTGGATCCTCTTATGATAGGAAATACCATCGCTCTCAATGAAGAGGATATGTGGAGGCAATCTAGATCAATTGTACTTCACATCTTGAATATATTCATTAGTGAAACAATATTGTAGTTTATGCCAATGTTAACCACTAATTGCAAGTGAAAATAAAATGGTCTAAGTTTTGCTTTGTGAAGCGAGGGTTAGGTCACAAGTTCTTTCAGAGAAGAGGGTTTTTTGGAAGTTGAAAATTCAAATGATAGAGAAAGTCTCATTTTAGAGTTACAATTCCATTGACGATTGCAACTGCGGCTTATGACTTAAGGACAAGGAAAGTATAGTCTAGGCGCAAATCCATCTTTCAGTGAAAATCGCAAATCTAAATCCTAGTCTAAGTCACATTTTCATATGGCAACATTGATAGGGACTATGAATGCAATTTTCCACCTCAGCCTAGTCACAATTCAATGTTCTAGTGAAAGTTGCCTTTTGAGATTATAGTCTTACTGTGGATTAAAAATGTGACTATTGATCCAAAGAGGGAGAGAAACCACCTTAGTCATAGAAATAAATCTTAGTTTCACTGGAAGTTATAAATGTGATTTGTGATTTGAAAGGTAGAGATCACCTATGTTAGACGCAAATTTAGCACTTAGTGACACTAAAACTTAAGAATGTGAATTGCAACTTGCAAAGGGAGGAATACCATGCTATATTTCTTAATCATAGTGGGTCTAATAATTAAGAGGAGTGTCCATTTTGGATTAGTGAAAAGTGGCTTCTCTACAGGTCTCTAATCACGGGTCTAGGTTGCAAAGTGTGGATAGTGCAGTTAGAATTAAGGGAAAAAGGGACTTTTCTGTGTTAAAACCATAGAGTTGAATGAAATGAATAAGCCTTGGAATCACTAATGAATTGGATTGATATGGATCCAATATGGTTTTTCCAAAAACAAATATCATTCCCCTTAAATGCATTCATATAGCTTTAAGCCAAATCTCAAAAATCAATCAAGGGAATACATTGCTTTGTCATTCGATGTGGAAATCATGGGCTATCCAAATGAAATTCACTCAAGGATGAATTGAGTAAATTTAGGGTAGAATACCTTAGCATTGGAATGGTTGGTGACAGTTCAACGCCACAAGTTCTAATTCTTGAAATTAAGAAGGAAGTCAATGCCTCTTTGATAGCATAGTTGAGCTAGTCAATGGAGAGGTCAAAGGCAAAAGTTTGATGACTAAGCACAAAGATCATAGGGAGGAATTCATGTGAGAAGTATAATAATCCAGGGCTAAGTAAGCTAAATCGATTTAATAATTAGCAAGTAAGACAAAAGAAATGATGAAAAAGGAGACATTGTGTTACTTACCCAGTAGTCGCAATCACAAACATTATACAAAGGATAGGTCCACTTATCCAATGTTGAAATCAGAATGAAATGAAAAGGGGAGAGACTTTTGATATATAGGAGATGGAATGTGTGGAAATTCATAGCTTGAAAGTGTGACTTATCTTTTTCGCATGTTATAGAGGCAGTCTTAGTCACAAGTCACTTTGAACTAGAAATGTGATTTACAAATTAGGAGGGTGAGCTACTCAGGGAAAGTTGCAAATCGCACTTCTAGAGGCTAGGGAGACTGGCACTACAAGTTGTGATTACAACTTGCGATTATGGCAGAAAATTCAAGTTTTAAATCTTAAAGGCTAGGCTTGCTAGAATGAAATGAAACCATATTTAGGTCAAAGGATGAGTCAAAAATTAAGAAACTCTAAGAAAAACATGAAACAGAGTTGAGTAGAGGGAGACTCCAAATTTTGAAGTAGTCAAATATTTGGGACTGTTGAAGTGGCTATAACAAGTGATAAGCTAGAGGACCTCAAGTCTACCTCCTCGTTCCTCTATCACTTAATTATAGTTCAACATTTGGCCAATGTTGATGTGTCCTTTTCCACATGGTAGTGCTAACACATGACACATGTCACTTACCTTTACATAACTAGCTATACAAAAACACTAATTTAGGTGACATGTGTCCTCCACCTAGCAATGCCACATAATTCTGTTTAACGGCTATCCTCCACCTAGAATTTTGTGCCAATACGCTGTTAACTTCTGTTAGATCCATCTATTTCACCTAGTCCCACCAGTGCCACATATCCATCATTTGGTTTTGTATTTCCTCAATCATTTTCCGGGGGGGGGGGTGTTGAATCCCTTCATCATTTGTCACATGCCCTTGGTGATTTATCATCCTAATTTAATTTTAGAACCCTTGTTCCATTAATATTAAAGCGTGTTAGAACCCCTAAAGTGAATACAAGTCACCCATATCAATTAAATTGTGATGCGTTGACCCCAGTTTCTCATCGATGCATTAACTCCCCCTAACCTTGACATCAATGACATCCTCATTCCATATACCCTTGTTTTATGAAATGTGTACCCACTTAGGACTCCCCCAACCCTGAAATCAACATCATCCATATTGATGCTTTCAAGGTAGAAAATTTAAAGGAAACATCTTACAAGAACAATTTTATCCCCAACATCCATTTTGGAGAATGGGCTAGTTTGAGGCATTAAATGACATTTTATTGGGGTGAAAATTTTCTTCTTAAGTTTTAGATCATGTGAAATTGTTCTACACACTTAAATATTTTTCCAATGGTGAAATAATCATGCCAATTAGAGTTTAGATGCAAAAGTTATGCCTCCAAAAACTTGACCTACATTGATTGACCACTGTAAATCAAGAAGAGGGCATGCTAGCCCCTAATACTCATGAAAAAGGTATTTGACACATGGATAATATTATTAAGATTCTACAAGGGTCAAATTGTAACTTATTTGAGAGTTTAATGGGTCAAATTTAACCCCTTGTAGGCTATCGAGTTGTGTTATAACTTAGCCACTAGGGGGAAAATGAGTTACATTCTAATTTTCTTACATTTTGTTCCATATTAGACTAGTTGAGTGTTGATAGATAAAGAGATTAATAGAGGGAATTTGTGTTCCACAATGGGCCACAAGACTTGGTAAACTCAATAGATAGTGCATTCTCCTTTGTATATGCATTGTTTCCATATTATAGAAAAGAAAGAAAACAAGCCTCACCTTCTAGCTAGGTTTTCTACTATAAGTGTTTCCTAAATCATAAATTCTTGCTCATTGTGGTTCATGAGTGTTTGCATTTCTTTTTTCTCTATTTCTCACATATTATTTATTGCATGCCTACACAGCAAAACAAGAATAACAAATCTAGAGTCTAAAAGGAATTAAGCCTCCATAATATAGCTTTTAGTTGATTTTCACATATTTGTTATGATGAACTATCTAGTGGAATATGAATAATAGTTTATATTAAAATGGTCAAAATTTTGTGATAATTATTAATCTTAATGATGAAAATTGTTGGGTTGAAACATGGGATGAACATGCCAAAGTCAAAATATTATATAAAGTCATTAATCAATACAATGACATTGTGGATCCAAACATCGAGAGAAATTATATAAGAATCACCATTATCAACTAACCATAATTCAAACACTATACTTTGTGAATGTAATATATAAAATTAGATGTTGAATTTCAAATAATATTGGACATGTTTGGCAAACAAATCTTATCTTTATAATAAGACATATCTCCCTAGACTTAGGAACCAAATCTAGAACAAAACAAACAAATACATAGAAACATTCCCTTTATCATAAAATCATAAACATAAGTGAGATGAATGGTTCATACCATTTTAAAAATTCATGATGATAGCCCTCATTGTTATTTGATGTAGTTTTCAATATCCTTCTCAGTGCTCCAAGAAGAAATCTGCAAAGACTAAAGTATACAAATTATCAAAGAATTTAATACATAAATGAATCAACATAAATTGTACAAGGGATCAAGTAATATCATAACAATCATCATAATAATGAGTGTGGGAAAGAAATATGCATTTGTATTAAGAATTAAGAAAAGGAGAGAGTTAAAACCAAGCCTTCATGTTGAAAGCTTCCTCCCTATGGTCTTCCAATTCCAACCTTGAAATCAAAAGGTCTCCAATGGATACATTGACAACATGAAAGTATAGTCTCAAGAGTAAAAAATTCAAGCCCTTTACCATGAGAGTATTTTAAATTTATAAAGTAGAGAAGGGTAAGTCGAGATAAGAGATGGAGGTTACACATCCACTAAGGTAGGGACGGGATCCATGAACATAAGAATGAGATCCTAGATAAGAGGGATGTGATCCAAATCCCCACCGTTTGGAATATATACCTTCACGAGGCTTTTGGAATAGAAGTTTTTCATTCATTTTTTAGTTTTTTACCCAAGTTAAATGATTGTCACATGTTTTATGAAGGCAAGTTGCAACGACATCACAAGACATTAGTTATGCAAGGTGAGACAGTCACAGGTTAATAATGGTGGCACCTCTAACAAGATCCAAAAATAAGGTTTTTAAATGTATTTTCATAAAATTCTTATCTTCCATAGAGAGTTATTTCTTCCATTTTCTTGGGGAATTAGTGGCAATAATTCTTCGGATAGTGAAAGATCCATATTTGACATCATTTTCCTACCTATGAGAAAATAATGTGTAACAAGACAATTGAAGTGATACCCATCAAAATATAAATATTCACTCATGTTTGCTTATGAAGGTAATTCCTATTGTTTATCAAAATAAAATGAAACAACAATCGAAAATCCTATGGCCATAGCTATAAAATTTCAAGTTACTCTATTACCATTCAAGGAACATAGTTCACCAGCAACCCATGTCAACAAAGTGTCAAAACAAGTTGAATAAAATGGTTGAATGAAAAACTTGGTGTAGTCCTTCATTGGAAAAATTGTAAGATGGTGGGAGGCACATGCTCCCTATTTGCAAACCTAGAAAATCACAACTACATACTTTGTGTAGTAGCTTAGTGGCCATAAGTTTTTCTACTCAAGATGATATTTTATTTTTTAAACTTGGTTGTGACCTTGTCATACACATCTAGTAGTGTAAAAATCAATGGTGAAGGATTAAGTAGTTCAATGGCCACAAGATTTTCTACGTAGTCTGACATTCTAATTTTTAAACATGGTTGTGACCTTGTCATCCACGTTTAGCAATTTGAAAATGAATGGTGAAATATTTAGCATAGAGATGAACATGACTACCCCATATGTTCCCAAATAATCTATATGATATAGTATATAAATGGTATATAATAAAGGAAGCAATGGGAAATAGATTATTTTGGTGCAATATTAAGAAGAAGTTTGTTAATGACCACAAGTTAGTATGTATTTGGTTAAAAAATTATTTTATGTGCTATAGGAAATTAAAGCATTTATTAAAAAGAGGAAAGTTCAAATTTGATGTAGGGTCAACTTTGATTCGTGATTGAGTATCATGTTATGAAAAACTAACGACTCATCAAGTTGACTTAGAAAATGTAATTCTTTGTGTTACGAATTTAAAATAAATAAAAAGATCTCACCCTAAAGTGAGTTGACAAGTAGAACAATATTATAAATATGTAGTAAACAAATAAAACCACAAGAAACCTTACTTTCCTCATGTGTATAATCAAATTGAAACAAAGCTAGCTAAATCTAAACTTTCAGAGTGGATATACATTGAACTAAAAACTAAAGAATTTGACAACTCAACAAAAGATTGAGAAAAAATGGCACATATAGGTGACTATTCGTCGAACAAATAAACAATATAAATATTTTCTTATTCCATGAATATTAAGATGTTTTTCTCAATATTACAATGATATGAAATTATTATCGAATCATCCTAGATCCATATTAATGTGGGACTTCTCAAGCACCCAAAGTGATCAAATTTATTAATGTATATATTATTCTATCATTGATTCCATATCATGAATTAAGACATTTACACATTAAGGAATATGATCTCTTTTGGTGCCTCATAGACCTAGGTGAAAACGAGTCTAGGTTAAGTTGATTTAATTATTTTGATGTTACAAAATAATTTCTTTATTTATTTTGTTAGCACATACATATGTACGTCAACAACTTTTTTTAATTTAATTTTAATTTAATTGTTTAATAGCTTTTGATGTAATGTTATGAGACAACAATTTCTCCATATTGGGTTTTAGAGCATCTAGATACGGTCCAATTATATTATTGTATTTTTTAATTTTGATGAAAAAATCATAACATAGAATCAAATTAGGGATGAAAACTAATTTAGACTCTAGTAAGTATTTCAATATGGTCCAATTATATTATTGTATTTTTTAATTTTGATGAAAAAAATCATAGCATAGAATATTAGAGATGAAAAGTAATGTAGACTCTAGTAAGTATTTCAATAAATATTTTAATATATTAATATGTGCAAACTCTACCTTTTTAATTTTAAAATTTAAACATGTGATCTCTTGCAACATAAAAACTTATTCTTAACCATTAAACACACTCAAATTTCCCAATAAATATTAATTTTTGAAATTCATTATAGAAATACACAAAACCTCTCAAAATATTTCAATAAATATTAAAGGCTTTAAAGTTCTTTTTCCACAAAGCTAAGCATAAAATCTATTATGAAATATTTAAAGTTTCTTTGTCAACAACTAATTAGAATTTTAAACAAAACTACACTAAGTTTTCCATGCCCATGTGTAAAAGGCAAAACACCTTTAGGTTTCAATGCATGAGTAAACTAATTTCAATGGAATAAGTTGAGGTTTGGAATTTATGGGGGTGTTGGTTGAAGTTGTTTAAAGAATATTCAAAATGTAGATGATGATGATAACTAGGCATAAGGCAATGTGATTATGGTATAGCGGTCGTACTTATCTTGGGTCAGTGCTAGGATGATCCTGATAACTTTTTATGAGCAGAAATTTTGAAAACTATGTAATAAAGTTAAAAGTTATATATCTATTTTAATTTTAATGTATCAAAGAATTTTATTGTTGAACGCAAAATTTGAAGGGTTTAAGAAATATGATGTGTTTCATATTTTATAGATCAAAATTTAAGATGGATTTATATCAGCTCTTTATAAATACAAAAGTGTGTGAGCACACATGTCATATGCCAATGTCAAAATTATAGTGAACTCAGGAGGCTTCTCTCCAAGCTTTTTGAGCATAGGAATAAAATCTTAAATCAAAATAAATAATTTGTTTCTTTAGGTCTGATAGACCAATGTTTGGTCTCAACGGACGTTAACCATCATCATCATCAATAATGTCTTCATAATTTTTAACAATAAACTAATAAAATGCTTAAGTATAAGAAATTTTTATTTTCAATTGGTTTATATATCATATACATAATTAACATTAAAATATTTCACTCAACATCTACATTATTAAATTATTTTATTGATGATCACATCGTTTATAATAAATGCATATTTCCTTTATACTAAAAAAGAAAATACATATATTTTATTTTTAATATTTTTTTTAATTGCTACATATCAACCATATATTAAACATTGATTAAATTATACATCTCATACCGTAAACCCTCAAATGAGTCTGCAAGGTAAAACAATATTACAAATATCTCTCCAACAATGAAAAGACTGAGATTTAAATATGTGATTATTAATGATTTAGACGTGTGTCTATTAATCGAACAAATAAACCATAGATGTAGTCTACTTTATAAATGTCAAAATGTTTTTGCTCAAAAGAAAAAAATGATGAAGATAAAAAGTTATAAGGGAAGGCTACCACGATCGTCCACGAGTTGCAATTAATGAGTCCCACGATCGTCCAGCCAAACAGCTCTCTAAAACATAGGAATGTTTATTGGCCTGATTAAACAGATATATATTAATTAATCCAATGGTTAATGAGATCATAAATGAAATAGCATGACATGAATGTTGTTTATTCATAGAATAATCAAATTCCAATGGTTAAAGAAGCTAAGGAAAAACTGTATCTCTAGCCAAAAAAGCACAACCTCAAAATTTATGAATGTCTATGGATTTAGTTAAAAAAATTATATTATTTAACCATTCCCGACATCATTGGTCGATGAGATTATAAATGAAATAGCCTGACATAAATGTTATCCATTAACGGGTGGATTTTCGGAAATAATCAAATTCCAAATCTCAAAGAGATAAGAAAAAACAGTTTGTATTAGAATTTGATTTCTTTATATACAGGAAACAAATTCTTTCCATGCAGAAATATGTCATTTAGTCTTAAGATTAATTGTAAAGGCTTCTTAAGAATTTCTTGTGAACAAATTCTTTGGCAAAAATAAATAGAGGAAAAATAAACGTGAACCTAAATGCCAAGAAGATTGTGAAATCAAAAGCCAAAGAGTGAATCATGGATAAGGCTCACTCATTTAGTTCACATTTTTTACTTAAGTTTGTCAATGAAAGTTGCCACAATTATAATTGCAAAATAATTATCAAGCGACATAAATATGCGATTTAACAAACTTGAAGTTACGGAAGTGTAAGAAGGATTCCCTGAAACGAGATGACTATCTTAGAGATCTAAATGCCAGTGATACAAGGCCATGATATCATATAAAATTGACAAGATAACACATAAAAAGTTTGCTACTTATTTCTCCCAGAAGTACATGACAACCAAAATAAAGAGGGGCGATATACATAAAGAAGTGTGCTACTTATTTGTCGTAGAAGTACACCGCTAAAATCAAGATGGGCGATATACATATTTAACCCAGAAGTACATAGTTAACTTCCGAACAGAAGTACATAGTTAAAATCCGAATAGCAAAGAGTTTATATAATTAGACTGACCTAAACGGAAAAAGCAAGAAACAAAGAACATCCTCTAAGACAATGAAACACTACTTTCCTGTAAATGGCAAATGCAAGAACAGTCAAACACTAGTTTACTGTAAATAGAAAATCCTTCCAACTAGTATTATCAATTCCATAACTATAACTACTCTGAGAAATCGCTGCCCTGCCCTCTGTTAGGAGAAATAAGCATGTCAAGCACTATTTTCATAGACGGCCTGAGACTGGGAGCAGGGCGAGTGCAAAATAAGGCAATCTCGATCATCTTCACCATTTCATCCTTCACAATACTATGTAAAGAAGTATTCTCAGCACTTCTCAAGTCCTCGTTAATTATTTCATCTGTTTTTTCTTCTTTCATCAATTTCCCAGCCCATGCAGCCAGATGCACAAATTTCTGATCGTCCTCTTCTACTACAGGGGACTTTCCGCTTACCATTTCTAATAACACCACTCCGAAGCTATACACGTCTTGCTTCGTCGATGCCTTCACTCCATACCCACATTCTGCACATAACATGAACCGTTACAGATTATTAGATTCTGCATATAACATGATGATCTCTGCACCTGCACTTCATAATTAACAACAATAAATAGTTGGGGACGATTTATAAGCTTTTTAGAGAGTAAAGAGACGGAGATTTAGTACCGGGAGCAATGTAGCCATGAGTCCCTCCTAGAAGAGAACTTGATTCAGAATCTATTGATGAATTCTTCACTAGCCTTGCAAGTCCAAAGTCTGCGATGTGTGCTACATATTCATCATCCAGCAATATGTTGGCAGACTTTATGTCGCAGTGGATAATTGGAGGTTCGCAGTCGTGATGTAAATATTTGAGTCCCTCTGCCACTCCAACTGCGACGTTATACAGAGTCCTCCAGTCCGGCTTCTTATTGGGTTTCGGTGCCCCGCCCAGAAATTCCCACAGGGATCCATTAACCATGTAGTCACACACGAGAACTGTCACATCATTAACAGTTAGCAGGTCTCGATGACGCAAGATGTTTCTATGACGGGCGTTCTTCATAGCTTCGATCTCTTGTCTCAGACACCGATGTCGATAATCATCGTCCCCATGATTTGCCAGTTTTAAGCACTTGGCCGCAAGGATTTTGTCTCGTCCTGGAAGAACAACCTTATACACCTTGCCGGATGTGCCAGAGCCGATGACGTAATCATCGCTGAAGTTCTCAGTAGCCTCTACTATATCAGTATATGTGATTTGACGTTGTCGATCATCTGAAGAAATACCCGTTTCAGGATCCTCCTTGTTAGCCCTGTTGTTCTTCGCCCTCGATGCTTTCCTCAGCGCAAGGATGAGAATGATTATGGTCCCAATACAGCCGACCGTAATCCCTGCCACTCCGACTGAGCTTAATTTTTTCCCTTTATCTTCAACTTCTAAATCTGAACAACTCTTCGTTGTCGGAGGTCCGCAAAGGCCGGGATTGCCCTCAAATGCACTCAGCGGACCCTGTGAAAATACCCTCAATGAAGGAATGTCCCCTGTAAATAGGTTGAAAGAGAAGTTGAAATGATCCAGGCTTATCAGGCCTGTGAAAGACTGAGGAATCTGACCAGAGAGTTGGTTATGGGAGACGTCCAAGGATACAAGTGACATCAAACTTCCTATCTCAGGAGGAAGAGAACCTGATAGATTGTTCCAGCTTAGATCTAACTTATACCTGAGACTGGTTGCAAGCTTTCCCAACTCCAAAGGAATGGCCATGCTCAATTTATTTCTAGCCAGGTATAGTTCGCTTAATTGTCTGCAATCCCCCAGCGAACTGGGGATGCTTCCCGTCAAAGCATTTACACTCAAATTTAATGTTAACAGAGTCACAAGATGGCCCAGAGCAGCTGGTATGCTGCCTTCCAAAGAGTTTCCACTGAGATCTAAAATCTCCAAACTAATTAAATTGCCTATTTCTGGAGGAATAGTCACAGTGAGATTATTTCGGCTCAGAGCGAGCTTTCCCAGATTTGTTAACTGTCCTATTTCGGGAGGAATGACACCGGTCAGATTGTTGTCGGAAAGGAGGAGATTAGTAAGGTTCTGCATCTGTCCCAGGGAAGAGGGTATACTTCCATGGATGTTATTGTAAGAAATCTCGAGGTAATACAATTCGGAGAGCTTAGAAATATTACCTGGTATGAAGCCCGTGAAGAGATTGTTTTGCAGCCGGACACGTTGTAGTGAGACGCAGTCTTGCAGAAGGCCAGTGATATTCCCCTCCACTTGGTTATTTGAGATGACAAGATGGGTCAACAACCCACGTCTACATAGCTCCGAAGGAATCGATCCGCTGAATCCGTTGAAATCTGAATCTAGACTAATCAGCTTGCTGAAGTTTCCAAGGCCAGCCGGCAGCGAACCTTCGAACTTGTTTTCACTGATAAACAGTTGTTCCAGGTTGGGAAGAAAGCCAATTCCTTGAGGCAAAGTGCCTTCGAAGTTATTGAATGATATATCTAGGGTCTGCAGGCTTGTAAGATTGGAAAGAGTTAAGGGGATCGACCCGGACATGCTATTGAAAGCGAACTTCAGGAATTCCAAATTCTTCAGGCTGCCCATTTGATATGGTATAGCTCCAGTCAGACCATTTTTGGATGCATCAAAGACCTCCAACTTCAGCAGTCGTCTGAAAAAGCCTGCGGGGATTGAACCTGTAAGCTGATTCTCATAAACCATTAGTTCTATCAGATTTTCGAGCAGGGCTATCTCCCCAGGTATTGAACCATGTAAGAAGTTCTGATAAACAGAGATGACCTGAAGGTGGCTGCAGTTTCCGATAGAGGAAGGGATGGTACCGGTCAAATGATTATCGAACAATGACATTAGTTCAAGGTTTTTCAAATTCCCAATTTCCCGCGGAATATCTCCTTGCAATCCCGAGGATTGGAAGATCAAATTTACCAGCTTACTGCAATTGCTGATTTCTGGCGGTAAAGAGCTATTGAAAGAGTTGGAATATGCCGTGATTGTTTGAACATTGACAAGCTTACCGACAGACGAAGGAATGATACCAGTGAGATTATTTGTATCTATAGAGAGAGTAGTCAAGCTTACCAGATTACCCAGTTCAGGCGGAATAAAACCAGAAATATTGTTGGTACTGATATTCAGAACGGTAAGAAAGCTGCAGTTTCCGATATCAGCAGGAATGAAGCCCGTGAAGAAATTGTTGGCGAGATTGAGTTCCTGAAGCTTAGTGCAGTTGCCTATTTGGCGAGGGATAGCACCGGATAAGCTATTGCCGGAAAGATCGAGGTTCTCCAGGGCAGCCAGCTTGCCTATAGCGCTAGAAAGATGGCCAGACAGACCTTTATATGGCAGGGAAATTGAAACGACCCGCCTTCCATGGGTGCTGCAGTGGACACCTTCCCAGGTACAGAGATCCACATGGGAAGAGGTGTGGTTTGTCCAGCTTGAAAGAACATTTGGAGGAACCGCAAAAGATGACTTGATTTCTAAAAGCGCGACCCCATCTGCCGAGAGAGCGTTAACGCTGCAAATGACTAGTGCAGGAAGTTGGCCAAAATAGTGGAGAGTATTTAAAAAAAGAAACATTGTTAGACAGATAAAACTATATCGTTGCATTCTCATTTTCATGTTCATGTTCAATTGCATGGAGCATGAAATTGGAAGAAGGTAAGGAGTGGGGTAAGTGGATGTTGATGATATAGGTGACCAGAGGTGTGTACATTTCATAAAATTCAAAGACAGATAGTCATGTCAAGCCTGCCACCCTGCCCTCTTTGACGAGAGTCTATTTATTCTTTCGATGTTTTAGGTTGTTAATAATATGATAGATTCTTGTTAATGTTTTTATAATAGGATAGATTTATTAAATGGTTATCAAATTTTACCGTGCGCAGGGGATTATCATCTACATGTGGAACCTTCTATACGCAGTTGGCTCCATCTTTAAAAGCTAATTTAAAATAAAAATAAAAATAAAATGAAAATGAATCAAAAAACCATTTGACAAACCCATTTTACATTCTTCGATCTTTTAATTACAAATTCAATAAAGTAAGCCATTTTTTCTCTCTTTGTAATTAAATATTGATATAAATTTTTTTTTTAATTTAAATTTCGTTGATAATTAATAAAATTGAAAAACTTAGTCTTAAAATTTTAATATCAGTTTCCACCTACATTCCATAATATCCAGACCGAAGGTACGTTTCTTAGTGTACTTTGACCATGGGGTAAAGCAATCCCATGGTCAAAGTAAGCCTCAAAAGGCGTCAGCAGCACGAATGAGCCCATCTAAAATTAAGACCTGCAAGGAGAAATTAGTGATGTACTCGAACGACGTGCAGGAAGAAACTAGAAATTAGTGATGTACTCGAATGACGTGCAGGAAGAAATTAGAAATTAGTGACATACTTGGAAAAGCATTGATTGAGGCGCATGCAGAGACTCAACATTTGTGGATAAAGAAATTCAAAGCCTCCAATACTGACCGGAGCACTTCGAGAGAAGTCTTGGAACAATTGGTTTCCATGTATCTTCGTCGATAACGGATTTCATTTTCACGTACCTTCGTGGATAATAAATACTCAGTGGAGTCTACGTCGGTTCTCATCCCTAAACCAATTTCTTTGCGGAGACATTTTTGGACAAAGAAAACCGGTTAACGTTAAATGTTGAGTCTACGTCGGTTTTCACTCTTCCAATTTGTTTGCAGTGATCTATTTGGGTAAGGAAAATAAAGAAAAAGGCTGAGGCTAAGATTAAATGTTACATGTGTTGACTTTTGTTCGCGATGATCTATTCGGATAAGGAAAATAAAGAAAACGGCTAAGGCTAAGATTAAATGGTATATGTGTTGATTTTTGTTAAAGTGTTTTAGCGAAATTTAACGTATTCAAATTATCAGCTATTTTAGAGCTTTAAATTTATTAGTTATTTTTGGCCTTTAAATTTATGAGAATCTATAATTTTTATTTAGAATATAACTTATTTAAAAGTAAAAAGATTCTTATTTAGAATATAGCCGATTTAAAAGTAAAAAGATTCTAGATAAATTTGTTAAATAACTTTTTAAAAGTAAAAAGATTTTAGGTAAATTTGTTAAATAAATTTTTAGAATTTGAAGTGGTAGTGGTTTTAGTGACGGCTAATTTTCTTAATGTTAATTATTATTTTTATTAAAATTTGGTAATATAATATTTGGTGAGATTTTTTATTATTTAAATTGTAATTTTGAATGTATCAATAAATTTAAATTTTCATAAATTATTGAGAATGTTAGAAATATATTTTAAGAATATAATTTTAGATTAAATTATAAATTTTCATTATTATTTTTAATGTAATTTCTATTTAATATTAATGTAGGCAATTGTACTCAATGTGGGTTTTGAGTATGCTTTAAAATTATTATGATTGCAGAATTAATATCATTACCCTCTTTCTTCCTCTTGTAAAATGAAGGACCCTGCACACATTCACAACCAAACAAACCAACAAAAACCTTCCTCTAAGAGATTATTAGTTTAAAGTAGCATGCACCAGTATGAAATATGATTCAAATTGCACATATAGGAAAGGAACATGTAAATTTGTAAATCCAAAATGAAAGTACATCAAATGTATACCTCTCAACAAATGAGATCCTCTCCTCAAGCCTACGACATGGTCTCCTCCTCCCAATACAATAGAGCTCACGCGCTATAATATGGATACTATATCTAACCCTCATTCCTCTTGGTGAGATTATATAAGTTCATTCAATCCTCTGGGAGAATGTATGTAGACAAGTAGGGGCTTAAGAAGATAGGAAACTTCTACAACAATAGACCCCTAGCCAACACATACACAAGTGGGTGAAGTTGAATCCCTTGGGAATAACAAACTCTAGAAACTTTTTTCACAATTATGAGTTTTTTCTTAATTATCTCAATTATGAAATAACTATTGTCTCATAATTATGAAATTTTGACAAAATAATTATGAGAAATAACTCAATCATATAATTTCACCCTTTTAACATGGAATAAATCTCACATAAGAAAAGGTGAAATGTGATGCATTCTAGCCAACAATTGATGTAAGTTGAACTTGAGCCTCTCTTACTATACTGGAGTGAAAAATAGGGTTATAACACTTAGTATCACAAAGGTGGAAGATTATTTTGTCCCAAGGTGTTTTCGGAAGAGACCATTGCCCAATTTCACTTCAAAACTCATGAGAATTAGTTTTTATCTTCGCAATGTTCATTTTCCTCTTAGAATTTTTCAAGACATAAATATAATTTTGGTTAGCAAGAGTGTGGGTAATCACCTCCTTATAATACCTTAACTTCCTTTTTCCCTATAGCTCTTTATCATCCCACAACTTATCCTTAAATTTTGAAGTAATATGTATTTTAATAATTATCCTTATTCTCTAAGATGATCTCCTCCTTTACCTCCCAATGGTTGAGCTAAGACTGGGCATCCTTATGCCAACCTCGCTTAAGTTGGAGGTGGGAGTTTTGGCTAGAGTTTGAAGCAATTTTGGTGAACCTCTTGGCATCTGTTGGGACTCATAAATGTCATATTTTCATCCACGTTTTTCTTCACTATTCCTTACATTTAATCATCCCATTAACCTTTTATCATATCATTTTCATACATACATTTCGGTTTCACCTTCCTATTTTCCATTTTATTCATTTTTGTATTACCAATGAATTTATGATTAAATATTAGAAAATATACATATTTTTATATATATCTCAATAATATGTGAGTTTTGTGATGTGTAGGAAATATGTGAAGAATTAATATCTCCTCCACCATATTAAGGAGATAATTATGCAATCCAATTCCTAAGGAGAAAATCATGGAGGATTTGGTTGGCATATCTTATCCAATTCCTAAGGAGAAAAGCATGGAGGATTTGATTGGCATATCTTATCCATGATATGTGAGAGATTTGTGGGGGATTCAAAGGGATCATATCTTGTAATAATGGGAAATTAGTTGAGAGTGCTTGACAGAATATTGGATATGTAATTATGAGAAGGTTATCTTCCTCATGTATATAAGAGAGTGCTCTCTCTTCATTTTGATAATGAATGATGAATAATGGAAAGGAATTCTTAGTTTTTCATTTTTATGCTTTCATGATTTGTAACTTGATTCTTGTAATATAATTTGACATAGCTTTATTGTTGTGAGCTCACATATGTTATTTGTCATTCAATTCTTCACATGTCGTATTGCTTTTCCTTTATGCAATTTCCTGCTTTCATAGCTAATGTTTCAATGCTTTTCTAGATTAATTTGATTTCAGTAATTTAGATTAGATTAGATTAGTTCCACTTCAGTCCTACATATATATTTCATGTGTCTCGTAATTCTACGGACCTCGGATTGACAAATTAAATAGTTGGGCAGGTACTACAACAGAATTAAACCAACACATTTTTCACCCAACATTTTGGCGCCGTTGCTGGGGAGGCATGATGGATTGAAGTTTAGTTTGATTTTTCATGCAAGTGTGTTTAGACATGTTCCTATCTCCGAGGTGTTAAGGCGGTAAGATGTGGGGAACAGCCTACGCATCACATTCGAGATACCGTAATGGGCTCGACCTCTTATGGATTAGGGCATGTAGGGTGTGTTTACATTTATGCAAGTGTGAATTTCAATTTCTGCAGGTGTGTTTGATTTTCGCAACTGTGAAGAATGTTTGATGAATTCATGGTTCATGGTTATAATTGAAGCATTCGATTACTCAATTAATGAGCAGTCCTTGTAAGAGGGTTTAATTGAGTATTGAATTCAAGATTATTTCTGTGGTCATTTTGTTTTTAATTCAATTTTTAGTGTGCTGATTTTTTTTTGTTTTTTTCAACATGATTTAACAATGAGTTTTAGCTTGGAACTACTCACTCAGATCTTAGCAGAAGTCAGGATCTCCTCTTCCTTGGAAGAGGAGATCTTGACAAGAATTAAAGGTTCAACTAATCCCCAAGAAATAAATGAAGATTCAACATCTGAAGAATCCTACGTATCTGATGGCGAACAATTATTCGAACAGGAGATCAAGGAAGAAGAGCAGCAGATCGGAGAAGAAGAACAGGAGTTACAACATGATCTAAGTGAGAGAAACTATGCCTATCAAAGCTTTATCGAACAATGGTTCCAGGTAAGTACTAGATTAGATTCATCTTTTTATTTTTTAGTTAATTTGCAGTTACAACAACTAGACTCATCCACTCTCGAATATTTTCATTTTTCATTTGAAAAATTGCTATTGAATCTTTTGTTCTTACTGCTACGTGAGTGGCTTCATTGGAAGTTTAACTACACGTAACTAATTTGTAAATTCTAATTAGTATAGAGTAGGTAGGCTTTCAGTTTTAGTTTTTGCTTTCATTTTCAGTTTTGCTTTTACCTAGAATAAGTGTGCTCTCCTCCTGTGTCTTTGTACGATCTTGAGGATCAGAAAATAGGGATGATTTAGACTAATTTCAAGAATAAATAAATGTTTTGCAATATGCTTGATCAAAACATCTTTCAATATGCAAATCATTATGTCCATTTGTTAAAAAAAAAAAAAAAACTAAATCTAGAGAAAGTTTAATTTCTTTCTAAATTTTAGTTTTTCATTTAAAAAAAATAAAAATAAAAAGGGGGCTGTCATCATCGTAATTCTTTGCACATTATTTGTAAAAAAAAAAAAAAAAACCGTTTTTTTTCTTAACGCAGTCATCTAAACAGGGTCTCGAAGAACCATGATTCCCTCTTAGACCGTTAGAAATTTAAGCAAACGATTTCTGGGTTATGTAATTTATTTTGTTGTCAAACAAAACCCATGTCTTTGTTTGTCTAGATTTATCCTGGTTTGATAACAAACTTCTTTTCAAAACTGACATTTTCAAGGGGTTGCGTTCTGAAGATGTTGGCATCCACATTGAGGCGGTGGGAGTAATTGGGTTTGCACTCTGATAATTCACTCTTTTTTGCTGCATTTTTCTTTGCCGAATCCTCATAAAAATCATGAGAATCTTGCCAAATCGAACCAGAACCTTATCTGATTTCCTGTGATCTCAATTTCCCTCCCATGCCTCTTTCCAAAATCTTATTTATTGGAATGATATAGGGGATTGATGGATGTTGATACATATCTATTTCTCACACTCAAGTGAACTAGGCTCAAAAGCCGCACCCATAGGTGTCGAATCAAGGGAGACCCATCACATTTCATACCATAACATGTATTATTTTTATCTTTCCACATGCTGTAAACATGATTAAGCCGCCTCACCTTCCTCATTCGCAATTGAACCTTTGCCCCTCTGAAGATCTGGATGCTATGTGTGGAATTACAACAGAATTTAGAAAATGTCTGGCACCATTGACTTACAAACATCCTGAATCTTCAAAGTGCACTGTCAAAGAGGGAATGGCACTTTATGATGCAGCACTAGCTGAACACAATGCCAAACTAGTTGTTGGACTTGAGCCAAAAAGTAAAGAAGATCGTCTTGCAGATATTCCAGTCCCACTTGCAACAAAGTTCTATTATCCAAGACAAAATCAACGACTGTGTGCCGTGCTTGGTCATCTTTTTCAAGAATTTGTGACTAAAGAAAACTCTAACGAGTCATCACTTCCAAATTCTCTTGCTGGAGATGGTGGAGTGAAATCTGCCAGTATAAAAATTTTTTCACCTGAAAATGACTTACCTGATCCACAAAAAGAGAAAGAAATATCAACTATACTATCGATGCGTAAATCTGAGCACACTCTGCCTCCAACTTCATAAATAGGCCATTTGATTTCTGGTGGGCAACCTTCTCATGTGAATTTTCAAAATCCGTATAATGAAAATAAATTTCCAAGGCCCCAAACCACATTACGAGGGCTGGTTCATGATGTTTCCTAAGGGCAAGGCCAACTTTTCAGCTACCTGAAGAAAAATGTTTGGTAATTTAAAAAAAAAAAAAATTAAAAAATAAATAAATAAAATAAAAAAATAAAATAAAATAAAATTTCCCTCATTCATTCCTACAAATGTTTTAAAGAAATTTTCCTGCAAACCAATAAAAACATTTTGAAAAAATATTGCACCATCACCGAGTACATTGCATAAGGACATGCAATATTTCTCGTTGGGGGGAACTAAAAGTAATTTTTTTTTTTTTTTTTTTGTGAATTTGTGGGCAAAAGTTAGGATGCATATACTAACAAGTGAAATGAGATTGGTGTTATGTATAGGACAATGAGAAGTGTATGCAGAAAGCTCAACATTACGACGTGGCACCTTTTTCATCCACAATTAGTGTAACTTTAAAAAAAAATTAAAAAATGGACATTTCATAAATTCTTGAAAATGAGCTAATTTGTTTTTGAGTTACTCCATACAGGAATGATCGATGGAGATGGCACACGAAGGTGACAATTTTTATGCAGGAATGGTGCCAAGTTTTTCAGACTGAAGACAATCTAATGCAAAAGTGATTTTTCGAAAATCACTATGAAACATGCATCATTGGACGCTTGAAGGAATTAATTCTTCACCGAACATATCATGACATTTTCCACTACACAAAAATCCTTTTGCGTCATGATTACTTCCCTTTTTCCTTCCAAATGCCTAGACCATCCTTGTGCTGCAACCCATCTTCCATTTCCTTATCGTTCACGACTTCATGCACGCCTATTTTTCTGAATCACATACATCCCTTTATCCTTTCCAGTTTATTTTTGCCTTCTAGTTTGCCTTCTGAATAAACTCATTCCCTTTCCATGATTACATTCCCTTGATTTCCTAGCCATGCTGATCCACACTGCGTGTCCGTGGGTTCTTTCCATTTATAGTCCTACCAAATCTTTTTGTACAAACTCGCGTTGACTGATGTGGGATTCCTTAAGGCCCGCCTTTCAACAAGTCTTGCCCCATCGACATCAGCACCTTATCTGGGAAATAGACTAGAGTTCATTTTGAGTACCTAGAGGCTTGCATGCCTTAATGGCAAGTCCTCTCGTTGACGATCATGGGAATACATCAATGTCCCTTGATCTTCAGATCTTGCAAGTGGCTCGACCTCGACACATCCATTCGCACTTCGCAAGATGTACTCCAGTACCTTGGCACTCATTGACATCAATGGTGAGTTTCCTCGCATTGGTTAACGGCATACATCAATGGACGGTAATCCAATGATTTCTATTCATGCTCGACATCGACACATTCATTCGCATGTTTAGACTTGTACCATCGAGTTTGTAGCGGGTGAAGACTATACACTTTTTCACGACTCCCTCAACAGTTACAGCAGTATGCATTCTGATCTATGAGAGTACCGCAGTTCCACTTTTATCATTTATCTTTTCCACGATTCAGCATCAGCAGTTCAGATTCCTTCATTTCCCAGTATCCAGTTACATCAGTCACATTTTCCTGATCCAGCAGCAGCTACATTCCTATTGCATAATTCATCATTCTTGGGTAAGTAGAGGTATGTTGTTTTCTAATCTTTAATCATGCAATTCCTTATATGCTACCTTGAATATTTTGGAAAATTCCCTCACCATGCTACATTTCCTTTCATTAGCGATGTCAAGTTTCATGAGGACATGCAACCAATTCAGTTGAGGGGGGGAGTACTACATTCACTACATATTCACTTCCATGATTCCATTTCTTCACCACTATCATTCCATTTACCATTCACCAACATTTATTTTCCAATGATACTTTGTTGCACTTTGCTTCATACACAATATTGGCATGCTTCATTAATATTACAAAAGGGATTTCTTATGCACATTATGATTTCCAGTGAGTGTTTACATTATTGTTGAAGAAAAGAGAACAGAAAATGAAATGAATGTTGTCAACACAAGAACCAACATTCTTTGTATTCATGGTTGTCACATAAGAACCAACCATAAGAAAATGTAAATTGTTACTCATGTCTTTCACATATCCTGGAAACATTCATTATTAAAAGACATCATCATGTAAAGCCAAAGTTCAAAATGCCAAATGTTCTTAAAGAGACCCATGCATGGTTGCATGAGGACATGCAACAAGTTCAATTGGGGAGGATGTTGGGACTCATAAATGTCATATTTTCATCCACCTTTTTCTTCACTATTCCTTACATTTCATCATCCCATTAACCTTTTATCATATCATTTTCATACATACATTTGGGTTTCACCTTCTTATTTTCCATTTTATTCATTTTTGTATTACCAGTGAATTTATGATTAAATATTAGAAAATATACATATTTTTATATATATCTCAAGAATACGTGAGTTTTGTGATGTGTAGGAAATATGTGAAGAATTAATATCTCCTCCACCATATTAAGGAGATAATTATGCAATCCAATTCCTAAGGAGAAAATCATGGAGGATTTGGTTGGCATATCTTATCCAATTCCTAAGGAGAAAAGCATGGACGACTTGATTGGCATATCTTATCCAAGATATGTGAGAGATTTGTGGGGGATTCAAAGGGATCATATCTTGTAATAATGGGAAATTAGTTGAGAGTGCTTGAGAGAATATTGGATATGTAATTATGAGAAGGTTATCTTCCTCATGTATATAAGAGAGTGCTCTCTCTTCATTTTGATAATGAATGATGAATAATGGAAAGGAATTCTTAGTTTTTCATTTTTATGCTTTCATGATTTGTAACTTGATTCATGTAATATAATTTGACATAGTTTTATCGTTGTGAGCTCACATATGTTGTTTCTCATTCAATTCTTCACATGTTGTATTGTTTTTCCTTTATGCAATTTCCTGCTTTCATAGTTAATGTTTCAATGCTTTTCTAGATTAATTTGATTTCAGTAATTTAGATTAGATTAGATTAGTTCCACTTCAGTCCTGGGTATATATTGCATGTGTCTCGTAAGTCTACAGACCTCAGATTGACAAATTAAATAGTTGGGCAAGTACTACAACAGAATTAAACGAACACATTTTTCACCCAACAGCATCCATGTCGCAAAGCGTCTCATTATACATTGAATACCTAAACATAACCATGTTTTGAATGGGGGAAAGGCTAGCTTAATTCAAGAGGATAAGGTAGGGAGTATTTCCTTTAATCTTGAGGTTATATGTTATAAATTACTTTTTGATTAACTCAATCTACCTCCACATTCTCTAGATATACTACAACCCCAAACCTCACATCTATATAAAATAATAGGGGTGATGAGAGTCTCAAATATGATATTTTTGTTGCTCCAAATCCAACTATCAATCAACTTCCAATTTTTCTCAACCTCATAATAAGCTTTCTAGCATCCAATAATCCTTTTCTTGATGTTATAGTTCCATTTGAGCTGATGATGGAGGTCAATACCTAAATATTTGTATGAAGAAACCTACTCCAAGTAATTTTTATCATAGATGAAATTTTCATGGATGATCTTTTTGGATTTAATTATCATGACTTTAGTCTTGTTGCTTTTAATAGTTATACCATTTTGGAGCAGTAATCATGGAGTATTTTAAGCTTCTTGTCAAGATCCTCATGGATTAAGCTAGAAGAATGATATCGTCAGCATATAAGAGAAGAGTAATGACAATACTAGTGAGCTTGGGGTCATTACATCCTGCAACTTCAAAACATTCTTGTAGGTTATAAATGTAAATGTTGAAAAAGGTAGGGAATAGGGGACACCATTGCTTAACTATGATATTGTATTTAAATTTTTTAGACTAACCCTTGATGGTCTTAAGCTTGAAAATAACATTTTCGTATAGCTGAATCACAACAAATCTCATCTTAGGAGGAATCATTATCTCTTTAATTATTTTCCTCAATTTATCCCTAGGAACTATGTCAAAAGATTTTCTGAAGTCAACGAAACAATATAAGAGATCAATTTTACTATTGTGACATTCCCCAATAATGATCCTAACAATACAAGATGGCAAATAGTTGAGTGGTGTCTCCTAAAACCATATTGGCCTTTAGCTCTCTTACCATGGCTTTTAAGCCATAGGTTAATATGCCTTTCCAAAATGATCCCATATAGTTTGGCTAAAATGTGGCAAACCTTAATTTTCCTATAGTTAAATGGAGCGTTCTTATACCCACTTTTAATATGCACAATAATGCTTTACATCCAAGGCTTAGGGAAGTTGTGTTTTACCACCAAATTAAGAAGTTTATGGATATGAGGGATGATTATATACCTTCCCATTTTGAAAATTTTATCTTGGTAGCCTTCAATATCCCTAGTTTTCCCATTAGCGAGCTTCTTAATCCCAAACTCCTCATCTTCTAAAGAAAAGATATCCTCCTTTATAGGAGTGTTTAAGATGTTTCCCATGGTGTGTGGGGAGTCATATAGATTCTTAAGATAGATATCACAGTTCTTCAAAGGGATCAAATTATTTTAATTAGTTTTACAAATAAGTATATTCCTCTAAAACTTTCTACTCTCAACTTTAGAAAGGTGAAGAAGATGCTCTTGCCTCTTATTAATATAGGAAACAATGTCACTAATCAAATGAGAAAATTACCTAGTACCCATTTTTTTGAGGTAGCAAAAAATCACTCGATTTTGTAAAGTGGTGACTCAAAATACACCTTCTTTTTTAGAGCATATTTTTGGCACTTTAAATTTTCTTATGTATCAAGTATGAACATTTGTTTTTAAATGTTAATAATTTTAATGTTGATTTTGAAAAGTGTTGATGGAACATCAACACTTTTTTTTAGAGAGCTTATTATTGACACTTTAATTTTTTTTTTATGTATCAAGTATGAACATATTTTTTTGTTAGTGATTTTCATCTTCATTTTGAAAAGTTTTGATGCAACATCAACCGTTTTTGTTTAGATGGCTTATTTTTTACACTTTAAATTTTCTAATGTACTAAGTGTGGATATATTTTTTTAAATGTTGGTGATTTTCATGTTGGTAATAAAACACTAAAAAAAAACATGACAAATATATATAAACCATAAAAATGTAAAAACAAAATTAACTTGTAAAAAAAATTGAAAAAAGAGATGAGTGTTATCATTTGACTAAAAGAAACCTAGATTTCTCTTCAAATATTTTAAGAAGAGATCCATTTTACTTTTTTCTGAACGAATATACCTTTGACTCTCGCAATTATTTTGTAATTTCCTAGTGTGCATGTCAATATTTAGAATTAAGGATAAATTTTTGTGGTTATAATCAAGCTCATGGTCATTTAGGAAGTCAAAATTTACAATAAAATTGAGAAAATGGGTTTCAGATATTGCATAATCCACAACACTACTTCCCATCCCATAAATACATGTCATCGGGCCAGAGGTTGGCCAGAGGTTAACTACTTATTAATTCCATTACAAATTATCAGGTCTTGGGTACTACAAAGCTTGATGAGTTGAGTACGAAATATGTTCTTAACTATGTCTTTAGAATTTATTTTAAATATATTAGCTAAATCATAGTCCTCATTAAGACATAGAAACTTAGTGTTGGAATTATTACTTAGAAGAGTAACTTGGTTAGTGGAAATACACTAAATGACATTCAATTAACCCATGCAATATGCTAAGTGATGGCAAACATGCATTTTTATGAGATGAGCAGTCTGTGTCAACCATACTCTCTTCAATGATGAGTGAAACAACTTAAAATTAGTTAATCTTCATATTAACATCCAAATGAAACATACCATGTTTCACCAATAAATTTTGGAGAATATTAAATAAATTATAACATATATAGTCAAATATTTTTTAGAAGTTACAGCGCAAGGAAATGTGTAAAACAACTTTAAATCTTTTTTAATTTAATGATATAATTTTAAATAAAATTATAATTTTTTATTAAAAATATATTCATCTTAAAAATATCTAAATATATAAATTGTATCAAATCAATCATTTAATTTTCAATAAAAAGGAAAATAATTATAAAATTAAAAGAACAAACCAAAAAAATGTTTAAACCATTCTAATTTATTGAGGAAGTGTAAGTGTAATACCAATTCATCGCATCCCTCCATTTAGTCATGGCCCACGATCTTCTGTTATTTACGGGATGGTATTTATGGGAAGATTTTATGTTTATAATTTAGTATGAGGGTGATGTGTGATTTTTTTTATATTTAATTTGAAGTTAATTTTAAATTATTTATTTTTATTTTTAATATTATTTAATATTTTAAATTATTATAAATTTTAAGTTAGAATATGATATCTCAATTATATTAATATTGATTAAATGACATTATCATTATAATTTAAAATTATTATTATTATTATTTAAAAAAAATATTATTAAATATTAATTAATTTATAACTATTAATTAATTTATTATAATTAATTAATATTGGTAATAATTTAATAATATTTTTATAAATAATTTATTAATTATAATAAATTATTAATTAATTAATAATATTTTAATTTTCAGGATTAATACAATTGGTAAGTTCCTTTTTTTTGCTAAAGCAAGAGACGTGCCTTCTTATCATTAAATCAAATAGAATTTACAGTATGAACAAACTCTTTCACTCTATTGATCACAGGCCAAAGAGAAGTGCATATTTGAAGCCTAACCCTCCGTTTCACAAAATTACCCTCCCAACCTTTTTTGCATCCAACCACGAAAAAACGACGAGCAGCTCAAGTGCTATGAGCCCTCCCCAAGTGAAACCACGTAAACAAAACCTTGCCCAACAATCAAACACTGTTGTTCGATCATTTCTTTGATCTAATGGCCGAGCTATCTCTCGCACCAAGGAGAGGTAAGCAGATTAACCCTCGGGCCCCACCAAACTGCTTGTTCGATCCATAGCATTGATTTACCTTGCTCCATCAGACGGTTGAGCCGAAAATCACGTGCCCGAAGTCGTCGACCTTTAGGGAGTGGGGAGAGTGGTTTTTGGACCAGGTCCTCCACCACGTGTCATTCTCTCTATGGCATCGCTACCAAAAATCAGAAACCACTTTTAACATGAAAGTGGTGCGATTGCTTCGAAAAAACTCCAGTGGCGGTTTTAACTTCAGCCGTTGACAAAAAGGGTGATGCAAAAGTTTTAGTTGCTACTTTCTTCGGTCAGGGAAACTCTGTCGCCCATCGCTAAGAATATTCTTGATCATGGTCAAGTTTACCGCTAACCTTGGCTTACCTTCCATCTTGTACCTTTTTTCCGACCTTGTGAAGCCCTCTGACCGTTGTCCATTACTAGTTGGATTCTATCATTTTTCTTCTATACTCTTCTTTGTCCTCCTCCGCCTGGTTATGACAGAGTTTTTTCAGGTTGCTCTATGCCATTGTGTTCCACCTCCTTAAGATAGCATTGTCCTTGCAGCTGACACCTTGGTTAGCTAGAATGTCTACCAATTTGTTGACCTTTCTCCTCACATGAATAAATATGAGAGTACGGAGTTCCTGTAGATGAACTTGAATTCAATGAAGAACCCGGGTTAACCTCTAGTGTCTTGTGATCTTTTTTGGCCCTGTTCCATTACTAATTCTCTTGGTTGCATTTATGGCTAACTCTGAATCTGCTTCTATTATGACATTTTGGCAATTGTTTTGTATCAAAAATTCTAAGCATTGTTCCAAAGCCATTAGTTCTACCATGTTGTTAGTGGCTTTTCCTAAGTGTCCATGGAAGAGGGAGATTATGCTACCTGTATCATCCCTTAGAACTCCCCCAAAGCCAGCCTCCCCCGGGTTGCCTTTGGAAGCTCCATCAATGTTGTACTTTAAAAAACCTTCAGGGGGAGGATGCCAGAATTCCTCCACCTTATCTCTCATGCTTGCTTTCCTATCTAGACCTTGAGGAATAAGCCCCTGCATGTCTAATAGCTGGAGGATTCTTAACTCTTCTACTGAGGGAGGATTTTTGGGGTGATTCCTAACCATGGTGCCAACTGTCTCCCTAAGTTGTTTTACGCTCAGCTCCACCAGGCTAAGTGAGGCAATCTTTACCTCTTTTGTTCCTTTCTTTCCACACATTCCAGATAATGAAACTTGGCAGGAGATCCCAGGCAGAATTGAGAACTTCATTATCAAAAAAATTATTCCTCCAATTGTTTAGAGTGTTAGCAATACTTTCTTTGTCTCTATCGGACTATTTGAAGATGTTGGTAAGAAAATCCCATATCCTGTTGGTGAAAATATAGCTGTTGAGAAGATGTTTAATAGTCTCCTCTTGGGTCTCACAGAGATGACATCTGGAGGGTCCCAGCATGCCCCTTTTTTAAAGGTTGTCCCAGGTTAAATTTTTCCTATGGTGAACTAACCACATGAAGAGTTTGATTTTCATCTAGCCTTTATGCCTCCAAAGCTTCTGCCAAGTTTTATTTGGAGCTTGGGGTTCCAGATCAAGGAGAAAACCTTTAGCTTCCTTGATATTAAAGTTGCCCTCTTTGTTGTTACCCCATCTCAGTTGGTCCTGCCCTTCCGTTACTAAAATTATTCTCTGATCCAGTATTCTCTTAAGGGACTCTGCTTTACTGTTGAGGGTCCTATCCTCTCTACCCTCTATTTTTTTTCCAAATTCTCCACTTTCCTACATTATGAGGATTCTCCCAAAAGTATTTCACCTTTACTAATCCTTGATTTTCAGTCTCTTGCTTGAGGCCTAAAAATTATTCCTTCAATAGATTAGGTTCTTGTTGCCATTTGTCCTCCCAGAAATGTGCCAGATCTCCCTCTCTGATTTCCCAAAAACTATTTTTTTGAACCACTTCTCTATTCTCTGAGGCCTTGTTCCATATGGGGGAGCCTTTTACTGTTCTTGTCATACGTATAATGTCAGAAGCCAGCCAGGCATTGGCATATTTTTCCTTCCATATGCTTTCCCATTGAGCTTTAGGATCCTTAACCCACCTCCACCAAATTTTGGCTCCTAGAGCCTCGTTGAGAATCTCTAAATTGTCCAAACCCAAGCCTCCTTGGTTCTTGGGTTTGCAGATTTTTTCCCATGAGACTAAAGCCAATTTTTTCCTTGTTTCCTCTTTGCCCCAAAGAAAGTCTCGTTAAATATTCCAAAATTTCTATAAGACTCCTATTGGAGATGGTAGGGCTGATAGCATAAAGATTGGGATAACTTGGAGAACTGCTTTAGTAAGAACCAGTCTACCAGCTAAATTTAAATATCTGTTTGTCCATTTCCTGACCTTGTCTTGCATTTTAGTTGCTAATGGATCCCATATACTCTTGTGTCGAGGTTTAGCTGTAAGAGGAACTCCCAAATACTTAGAGGGAAGGGATTCTCTTTGAAAGCCTAAAATTCTGGAGACATTTATTTGGATGGCAATATGAGTGTTAAAGAAAAAGACTTTTGATTTGGTAAGGTTTATTTCCATACCTGTAGCCTTCACGAAGTCATTCAAAATTTGTGTGTAAGCAAGTGCTTCTTTAACTGTGGGAATTCCCTGTAACATGGTATCATCTACAAATTGTTGATGAGTCAGAACTTGCCCATTCTCTGAAAGTTGGAGTCCTTGAATTCTTCCCATTACTCTTGCATGCTTGATGGACTGCCCAAGCCCTTCCATCATGAGGATAAAGAGAAAAGGAGAGAGCGGATCTCCCTGTGTAAGACCCTTGGATGGGAGAAAAAGTTCAAAAGGAGAGCCATTCACTAAAATTGAAAAGCTGGATGAATTCATCAGGGCCATGACCCATCTGAACCAATTATGATCAAAACCAAATGCTGTGAGCACTTTTTTGATGTATATCCAATTCACTTTGTCATCTGCTTTGGCTATGTCTAGTTGCATGATCATGCCCGCTCTCTAGTTGCATGTTAACAAGTGAACCACCTCGTGAGCTTGAATTATGTTGTCCAGAATTTGTCTTCCTGCTACGTACCCTGTTTGTTCCCCAGAGATTAGCGTGGGCAGAAGGGGCTTGAGTCTGTTAGCCACAACCTTGGAAATTATCTTGTAGACAACATTGCATAAGGCGATGGGCCTATATTTCTTTGGTGTTTGATCATTATCTTGTTTTGGAATAAGGGCAATGAAGGAGGTATTGAGAGCTTTCAAAATGGTCTTGTTCCTCCTGGAGTCTTCTACTATCTCTACAATATCCCTTTTAACAATATTCCAATAGGCGTTGAATAAATCAACATTAAATCCATACATACCTGGTGCCTTTCCATTTTGCATTTCCTTGAGGACCTCACTGATCTCCTTTCTAGTTACAGGTCTATTGAGATTACAATTATCCTCTCTGGATACCAATTTAGGTATGTGTTTAATTAAGTTCTTGATGAAAGGTTCTTTTCCTAAAAAGTTTTCCTTGGCAATGTCCCGAAAATGCTTCACTAACACTGCATCTATCTCCTCATGGGATTGATGAATTTGGCCATTCTCGTCCTTGATCTAAGAGATTCTATTGTGAGTTCTGTTCGTAATGGTAGATCTGTGGAAAAATTTAGTATTACGTTCTCCTTCTTTTAGCCATAGAACCCTAGATTTTTGTTTCCAAAAAATTTCTTCTTGTTTACACAGCATTTCCCATTCTTGGTGATATTTCTCTGCTTGATCATTTTTGTCTTTATCAAAGCCATTCTTGATCAAAGCTTGATTGAGCTCTATGATTTTGTTTTCCACAATTTTTTTACTTGTGAAAATATTGCCAAATTCCTTCTGGTTCCATTCCTTTAGCTTCTGCTTGATGTGTTTTAATATTTTATGTAGCAGGAACATGGATGATCCCTGAATCTGCAGGTCTTCAACCCACCATTTTCCAATGTTGCTGATGAAATCCGGGTGTGAAAGCCATATACTTTCAAACCTGAACGGTTTGTTTCTTGGGGTGCCAAAGCCCTTGATCTCCATTTGAATACGCCAGTGATCTGAACCTCCAAAAGGAAGAATATCTGCTATTATTTCCTTGTCTAGAAGTATGAGCTCTTCATAGATCATGAATCTATCTAGCTTGGAAGCTACCTGGGAATCCCCTCCTCTTTTGTTGTTCCATGTGCAAATACCATTGTTTGTTTCAATGTCCACCAGCTTTATGTTTTTTGAAAAACATTGGAAAGCTAAGGAATCTTTGTTTAGTGCTCTTGTACCCCCTTTTTTCTCCGAGAGATATCTAATCATGTTGAAATCTCCTCCTATAACCCACGGTAGCCCTGCAAATCTATTACGAAGGTCCACTAAGGAATCAATAAACTTGATTTTGTCATCTAACCTTTGAGGGCCATAAAAATTCGTTACAATATAAGTGTCCCTGTTTCCTACAGGCTGTATAACAACTGATAAATAATTCCTTGTTGCCTCCGCATCAATAATACCTATTTTTTAGGGATTACAGAGGATGAGGATACCCCATGCTATGTTTTCAGCTTTGACTTCTATAAACTCATATTTGTTGAGCCACTTACTATGGATTTGTCTTATCTTTTGAATAAAGCATTTTGTTTCTTGGAAAAAAATTATATCCGGAGCTACCTGTCTCATTCTATTATTCAGCATTCTCTGTTTTCTTTTGCTTCCTAGACCTCTGATGTTCCAAGTTGTAAACTTCATAATTACAGATTGGTAAAGGAGTAACCGATTAGATCTTTCATCTTACCTGAGTTTATCATGAGCTTTCCACATTCCATTAATAGCTCGTTCTGCTTTTTTCTGCCCCTTTTTTTCTCTTGCTTTCTTGGAGCTAATCCTGGAGTTGATTTTACTGATTTCATTCCATGGTTGCCCTATCTTTCAATGTTGTTATCTTCTACCAAGCCCTTTGCTTGAGTTTTCCATAAGAATAACTGCTTTATTCGATTGCATCCATCTTGTGGTAGAGATTCTACCCCACTTGTTGTTCCATTACTCAAGAACCCTTCTAGATCTAGGTTTTCTCTGTCAAGAATCTCTTGTAATTCATTGTCTTCCATTTCCATATCTCTCTGGGTTATTTCGTGATCCATATCCATCTATGATTCACTCATCATGATCCCTTTCTATTTTTCCTTTACATGTTCTTGATCCTGTTCTCCTTCCTTCTCCTGCTTATCATATCCATCCTTCATTACTTGATTTTCAACTATTGTATCTTCCTCCTCTTCAAGAACATGGAATTGATTCAGCCTCACTCTTTAGTCTCCACTTTGGTGTTGTTTTGGTACTTTTTTGCCATTTTTACCTTTGTGAGCTACTTTATGAAAGCCATCTGTTTCTTTCAATGTGTTAGGTTTGCTTTTGTTCTCTGCCTTACTGAGAGGGCAGTCTCTCAGAAGGTGCCCGTGTTCATGACATTTCCGACATCTAAATGGAATATGCTCGTAGTCGACCATTTGTACCCATTCCTCATCATAAACCTCCAATATGACCTCGTCCAAAAGTGCTCCAGATAGGTCCATCTCTACACAAATCCTAACAAGGGAGGTATATTTTCCCTTTCTTGTGGCTTCAGAAATTTTGACATACCTCCCTAACTTAATGCCTATGGCTGTTAGTGATTCTATTTGGAAATAATCCAGAGGTAGCAAATAGAGTCTTACTCAAACCGGGACTGAGGTAAAGGTTTCCCACTCCGGTATGAAGTTCATCATCCACAGCCGCATATAGAGCCCTGCTACTGCATAGAAGTAGGGCCCACCTTCAAACACTTTGTCTTTGTCCTCAATGTTTGCAAAAACCACAGTGAAAAATCCCTTGGATCCTAGATGAAGATCAATGCTTCCTTTAGGCTTCCAGTGGTATCTAATCCATCTATGTAAAGCCTTTTCGGTGGGCCATAGTCCCATGAATTTGCATATGATTGCATAAGTCTGCATGTGCTCCCTCTGGGCCTGCAACTCTGGGTTGTTTAAGATTACTCTGGGAGTGATTTCAGCGTTGGGCTTGCACGGTCCCTTTAGTTTCATGTATTTTTTTCCTTGTTTTTTGTCATTTTCCTCCTTGTCTTTTGTGCCATCATTCTCCTTCTCCTTGTTACTTTCTGTTTCCTCTTCCCTATTTTTTCCTCCTTCCATCGTGTTACCTCTACCTGATTCTGGAGGTGTCTTGCCCTTGTTAACCACTACCTCTCTGTAGGAGGGAGTGGAGCTCCCTCCTCTACAACCGTTCATGGAGAAAATCCCACGCAGAAACCCTCAACCCTGGTCTTCCGCTCTTCCGCTCTTCCCGCGTCACACCTCTTTCAATTGGTAAGTTCATTTTACTAAAGCACTTCTTTAATAGAAAATCATGAGTCAATTATTTTTTATGCCTTCAAAGTTAGACTTAGTAATAAAGTAATGATAAATTTACCAAATATTTTTTGAAAAAAAAAATTGATTAATAATATTTTACATTATAAAGATTCTAATCTAGTATTATGTAATTGAAAGCTCAAATTCTGACTCTGTCTTCTTGACCTTGTGTGATACATTTCATATATAACGGCTGCTAATGTTTGTAGAAAGTTGAATTTTGAGTTATTTCAGTGATATGTTTTTCTTAAATTTTGATGGTCTCTATTATTGATGACATCGTCCTTCGGATTTAAATCCCAAGTTATGGAAATATGGTGATGACGCAGGTGCTATATGAGACACTAGTGTGTGTGTGATGAATTTAGTTTTAAGGTGGTGGATCTAATTTTTCATTAAAGTATTGCTCTGTATTTTTGGGTGGTCTTTGATGTTTTGATTTAGAGTGTTTTTTTTTTCCTTCACCAGATGAGCGTTATGTGTTTATGTGGAGTGTTATTTCATACATGAAATGCTAGTTCTATTTAGTTGTGGGTGATGTTGTAAAGTGTAAATTTACGTTAATAATGTAATTATGAGTTTTTAAAGGTATTGTTTATTGTGTTTATATTGAGAATTTTTTTTTTTGTCATTGTGTATATTTATAGAATTTCGAGAGTGACTTAGTTTAGTAGTGAATCATTGTGTTTATCTATAAAATTTTGATTATGCATATCTATAAAATTTTGATAGTGACTTGGATCAGTAATGAATGTTTAACCATTAAATTGTGTTGTCTATTGTTTTTAGATTTGGAGTGTTTTAGTGCAGTTTAGGCAATTAGAAAAAAGAGAGATTAGAAAGAGCGATTAAATGCACAACACTAAAAACACTTAGATATCTTTATTGATCATAACAGTTACACATATATAGGACATAAATCTCTTACTTTCACACTTCTAGATCCTGACTATGACACATACATAGGAAACATCAAATTCTAGATTGATGCTTGGGAACTCTGAATGACAACTCATGACAACACAATGAAGCTTTACTTCCAATATGGGCTTTTGGCTTGAGAGTCAAAGTAGATGGTAAAGATTGTAGCCATGGGTATCATGCTCATTTTGGTGGGTTTTGGATTGGTGTTTATCAAAGTAGTTGGTAAAGATTGTGGTCATGCTATGGTCATGGGCACCATGTTTGTCGTGGTGGGTTTTGGATGGGTTTTTATGCTAGAGTTTTATTATATTTTTATTGTTTATCTAATTCTCTTAGGGTTTGGTGTTTGGGCTCTTGTTTTAGAATATATTGTTTCTACTAAAATTTTGTTATACTGTTATTATTGATTTTGTTAGTTTGATAGAGATTATTGTGTAGTTTTAAATATATATAATTTAACGATTTTCATATTTTGAGATTTGAATATTTAATTTATATTAAACTAAACTTATTCTTAACATATATATATATATATATATATATATATATATATATATATATATATATATAAATATATATATATATATATATATATATATAATATATATATATCTTAATCACACCCTATCTATCAATGCCTAGAGGGATAAACCTATTTTCTGGATGCAAAAATTGAAGAAAGATTTGCACCTCAAGAGATTTAATCCCTCTCAAAGCTTGGTAGATTTAGCTCTAAGATGGATATAGGTTGGTTTAGTTGTTAACTTTATTTTTTAGTTTAATTTTTATTTTTATGTAATTTCAAAGAGTCAAAAATGTTTCAATTAATAATTTTATTTTTATTTTTATGTAATTCAAAATGTTTACATAACATAATATAACAAGATATTAGAACATGTCTTCCATACTGGGATGGAGAGTTTCTCTAAGCCCAAAAATCTAATAAAATTAAATTAAAAAAATTAGATATCAAATATTTTGATTGTGAAATGATAGATGGTTTTTTGGGCATATGATATTGGTGAGCTATGGTATTGTCCCATGATATGATATGCTTATAATATCCATGGTAAAGTGGGGGTGAGTATCCATCTTTAAAAATCTTGTTATATTGTAAGTATTATTTTAACTGTGAAATAAGAGATGGCTTTCGGGCTTGTGGTATTGATGACCCATCATATTTGCCCATGGTAAATGTAACATACCTTGATAGCCTCACATGAAAATGTAGGGAGTTGGAAAATTTTTACACAAATTACCCACCAGTAATTATCCAAACAATTATTCCACATTCCTCATTACATTAAATAGAATGTTCATCAATACATAAAGTAACTTTAGTAAAGGAATAGTAATTTTCGTATATTATATTAGTATCTTAAGATAAATTGTATGATGTAATATTGCAACCATTTCATGATTCCATTAACCACATTAATTAATCACATACTTGACACTATCAACATCACATTATACAAGGAACCACATCATCAAACTGGCATAATAAGCAATCACATCATTGAATGCCAATATACCCTGGAAACTCCGTAGAGTGAAAACCAACAAACATTTAATTTTATTATTAAATGCTCGTGAGGGTGTTCACCCCTCACTCAATGGCTTATAAGAGAGTTCATCCCTTAACCATTGTCACAAAATATTACAATGAAATATCAATTAAAATACAACATACCTAGCTAAAAGCTATTACAATTCTCATGAAACCATTTACCCACAAATGACCACTCTTTATATGCTTGTGGCATGATTGTCCCATTAGTGGACCATCCTACAACTCATACTCATCAACATGGACCATTAGTTCTTATCTATAAGAATGTTAAATTTAATTTGTCTTTTGCGCAAATCACCACCCTTTCTTGTCATTGATGTTGTAAACAATATTTGGTAACATGATTAGATAAAGTAGTAATAAATCAATAATCTATCTTTAAAAGTGATCTTTTAACATCTATTCATGTGTGTTATAGATCCATTTGGGCACATCAACCCCAACTTACATATCAATACTATTAGGGCCCATCAAACCCTAATTCAGTTGTTACATGCCCTAAAGAAGTCAACCATTAGAATGCCTAGCTTCCCAAGAAGTTCCATGACTGAAATCGTCCAAAAACTGCCTCTAAGAAGATCAGCGCAAGCAGGCCTTCATTAGGGTGCATTGCAGTGCAGTGAATACACTGTCAATGTGCATTGCAGTACACTTGGTCTCTTTTTCGCCTACGCTGGTTAAATTTGAGTGAATTTCCATAAGGGTTTAAAGGATTCCTTATCCATTGGATGCCTCTAGAAGTTTCTCAAGGCTATCCACTCCTTTGGGTTCGTATTTGGATGAGGGAGGGAGCTAAGGAACATCAATCCCTTTATCCCTTCCTCTATGGAACTAAATTCTAAGTTTGGGAGGGCATTCATTATCACCATTTATGGCATAACTTCCTTCATTCACCTATAAAAAGACCACTCATCTAAGTGATTAAGGGCTGGAAATAATTGAATTGTAGGGAGATGCTGTTAGTATGAGACTTGAGTTGATTTCAAGTATTTTAATGATGTAAAAATGTCTTGCTTGTTATGAGGAGAGGATGGGATTGAACTGGAGGAGTGATGTTGAATCAAGCAAATTAGGTTGTAACTCTTCCTTTTACTAATAAAGTGCTCAAAGCTTTTTCCATATGCTTGTATTGTCCATTGATGCTTTCATATGTGTATAATGTACTTGATTCCATGCTATGTTTAATCAATAGATCATTATGATATGCTTTGATTGGTTTTTGTCTTCTGTCTCTGTGCAGGTACTCTTCAAGCGGATTAAGTACGGAAAGGAGCGACAGAATTGGTCCAGGGAGATAAGGAGTAAGAAAAAGCTACATGTAGGCTTCTTTACCCCTTATTTAATCTATTGGTCATAGAAAAAGTAGAGAATGCTTTGAACTGTTGTTCTAGACTTAGCTACTAGTCTAGGGGTTTAAGTGTTTATCCATAGACACTAAAAATTTGAGAGCAATATTTTTACGATGTCGACACTACAAGATAAGACTCAATCCACACAAGTGTGTGTTTTGTATTGGCTCTGGTTGATTGCTTAGATTCATGGTCTCAAAAGATGGAATTTTACTTGATCCAATTAAGGTTCAGGCAATCCTTAACTTTCCTCCACCTTCAAACTTGTTACAGTTATAGAGACTTCAAGGGAAGGAAAACTCTCTGAGGAGGTTCATTCCAAACTATACTGAGTTCGCTAAAGGTTTTATGCGTTTATTGAAGAAATGGTACCCTTCCATTAGGATCAGGTTGCAGAAGCTGCCTTTGATGCTCTTAAAGATTCCTGATTAGAGCATCATTAATGTATGCCCGAAACTATCAAAAATACAATTACCTGTATCTCACCACTGCAGATATAACCATTGGCATGGTTTTAGTGCAAGAAGAAAGTCGAATTGAACATCCAATTTATTACTTGAGTCATAATCTCAACGATACAGAAAGTAAGTGTTCCTATGTCGAAAAGTTAGCTTTGGCAGCCGTTCAAGCTGTATAGAGATTTCGTCACTACATCCTCCTCCGTAAAACTACCATTATATCGGATTGCAACCCTATGACATACATTTTGTCACGTCAATTGATGGGGGCAAATAATCCAAATGGATAGTTATTTTATAGGAGTTTTATTTGGAGTTCATCAAATCTAAATCAAAGAAATCTCTTGTCTTTGTTGAGTTACTTTGTGATCTTCCCTCATCCTCCAATGATTCAACATCATAAGCATCAATCTTGGATGAGTCTCTATTTCTTATCTCATCAAGTGATCCATGGTATGGAGATATACTGGTCTATCTCCAGACCCAAGCTTTTCGGCCTAATACCTCTCGCTATGGACACCGACATACCCGATACCAAGCCAAAGATTATCTGATCATTGTTGACATGCTTTATCATTGTGGTCTCGATACGATTTTACATAGTTGCCTCACTCACGAGGAAGCCGAAAAAGATTTGAATGAATGTCATTCAAGTGCTTGTGGTGGACATTTATCTGGTTACACTACCGCATAGAGAATTCTCCTTGCTGGTTACTTCTAGCCAACCATATTCAAAGATTTCATTCTTGCTATGAGAAGTTGCCACGCTTGCTAGATATTTGACCAACAAACCAGATTACCACCTGCACCACTACATCCGGTCATTTTTGTTGGCCCATTCTACAAATGGGACATTGACTTTATGAAATGTAACCCCCACCTCGGTCGGGGGCATGGGTATATTATAGTCGACGTTGACTATTTTACCAAATGGGTCGAGGCGATGCCAACATTAAACAATAGTGGCGAAATGGCTGATTTATTTTTCTTCAATGATGTGGTTTCTAGGTTTGGTGTACCACAAACCATAATTACAGATCATGGATTGCATTTTCAAAATCACATGACGGTTAAGTTGACTGCCAAGTTAAGACTGTCACCTGATATTTCTACTCCATACTACCCGCAAACTAATGGACAAGTTGAGGCCATCAACAAAGTCCTTAAGCACATGTTGCAAAGAATGATTGGAGTTCATAAAAGAAATTGACATCTAATCCTGTACTTAGCTCTATGGGCACATCGAACCTCGATGAGAAATGCGATCAGTTTCACACACTTTTAGTTGGTGTATGGTTTGGAAGCAGTCTTACCAATTCAATGTGAAATCTCGTCTCTCAAACTTGCGATTGACCTGCTACCTGACACTTCTGAAGAGGAAGTGCATTTCTTGGAATTAATCCATTTGGATGAAACCCATCATGATGCTACATTGGCTAACGAAGCGCATAAGAAATGTATTAAGGCGCAATATGATAAAAATTTCAATCCTCGTGTCTTCTCAAAAGGTGACCTGGTCTTGCTTTACGATTAGGAGTCTGATAAACTTGGAGTGGGGAAATTTGAACCGCTATGGATGGGCCCTTATATTGTTAAGCGTGTTTTAATGAAATGTGCCTACGAGTTAGTGGACTATGATGGGATTCCATTGTCACAGCCTCGAAATGGGCTATACCTTAAACAATACTATGCTTAGTTAAGTGTAGTAAAACTCATTGTATATATGCTTTGATTGCATGTGTGTGTGTGTTTCTTTTAGAGTTCTTATTTGGTTAAGTAATCCACTTTGCATTTATTATAGATGTCGAAACTTTCAAAACCATTTGTTGGTTATGCCAATGGGGCTAGTTGTAGTACACAGAATCTATCCTCTGTAGCATGGGCCATTTTTGCTCCAAGCAGTGAGTTAGTGAGTTTTAGAGGGATATGTATTGGTTGATCGATGAAAAATATCACTGCGTATAGTGCATTGATTGAACTCCTCTCTGATGCCATTTCACTTGGCATACGCCGAATCACCATTAAGCTACACTCACAACTCGTTGTACTACAACTTACTGGCGTTTATATCGTCTAAAACCCAGCAATTCATTGCATGTTCCTTAGAGTTTGTATTTTGGAAAGGTAATTTGAGTTTATTCAATATCAGCACATTTCCAGAAATCTAAACAAATTAATTGATTCTCTAGCGAATTATGTGTTAAATAGACATTTGCGACATATGTAAAATAAATATTTTCAATTCACATCATTAGTTGAATAGGATTGCATTACATAACCATAATAAAACTCTGAAAGTAAAATAGATAGTTGTTTTAAAAGTTTTTACAAACAGTTTGTGTCTAAGACAAAAATTGGTCATCTGACCCAAAAAACTCAAAATGTATGCATAAAACATCTAAGTAGACTAGTGATGCTCATGATAACAGGTCATAGCCTGTGCTATCATGCGTAAAAGTCTCATCCAACAACTCGACACACCAATGGTGTGGCGTTGTAGTCGCATAGGCAAATCCTTGATCCGGATATTCGGAATGCCTAGGGTTAAACCCTCTATGTGGTCATGTAGCTCAACCAATGTCTCGGCTAAATATAAGTCTCGGAGAATTGCTCTCCCAACGAGTCTCTGTTCTGGCCCACTTGCCTCTCGTTGGTGTCCCACAGGTCGAACAGGTCCAACGTCTTCACACATAAAAAATGATTTTGTTTAGTCTTGGAGATAATAAAAAAACACAAAAAATGTAGAAACTTTAAAATAAAAAAACACTTTGGTCAAACAATTTATTGATAGCACCCCATTGTGCTCCAACTGGTAATATCAAGTCTAGATCTCCACGGAAATCCATTCCTGAGTATGGATACTCTGCGATGGCCATATCCTGTCGATCAAAGCACTCAAAGAATGCAGGAGTAAATGAGATCAATGACTGACTAGCATCCCTAACCATAAGATCTACCCATCTCTACATCCATGGATCCCTAGGTCTAGATACACCCAGTGAAACAAGTTGTGGTTGCATAAGTGGAATTCTCTCTAAGGTGAAAGAAATCAGGATCGACCCATAGCCAAATTTCTTTGTCTTTTCTCTTTTCTCCTTGATCAATTGTTCTTTCATAGATGAAAGTATTTCCTTGCACCAATTGAACACTTTTGGCTCTAAACACTCTAAAGCATATTTCATGTATGATCTTTTTGCCAAGTGTAGTGTTGCGCTGCCAGCCAGTTTGGCAAGGGTAAAGAGGATCATCCTCAATGGTAAATCACTAACATCCATAATGTTAATCTTTTTGTCTTTGCTAGGTTGTGCACCTTCCTAGCAGAACTATCATATGTCATCTCTCAACGATTCACCACCATTGGCAGATCCCAATAGTGAGATGGGGGCACCCCGCCTCGACAGTCTAGTCAGAAAGTAAATGTCATCGACGGTAAATGGGATCACTTTTTCCCTAATGTGAAAGGCCTAATTAGTAGGATCCCATCAACGAACTAGGAACTGTAAAAGCTCAATTTGTTGCTGCATGCTAGATAGTCGAAAATACTTGAGTAACCCGCAATTCCTTAGGGCCTCAACCGTACCTTGATTATTTAGGGAAATCATATCTTGTTCTTCGTGCTCTCATTCTCTCCATATAATCACCATTTTGATCCAATGAATGTTTGCAATACAACCATTAGACAAATTAGGATCCATTTCTTGCAAAAAACAGAGCAAAATTTGGGAGAAAATAGCTATGTGAATTTGGGTTTTGCACCTAGCGCACCCCTGCCTTAGAGATAGTGTGATGCAATGCATGCAACCTTCTATGTGTGTGTAGTGTAGTGCACCTTTTGATGTTGAAAGCATGCGTTGATCCCATAGTTCAAAATTCAAACCCTAGGGGCCTCAAAAACTCAAAATTTTTGCTTGAAACTGAAAATAAATGGAATGAAATGAAAGAGAAGGGAGATAGCTCCTACTTAGTCTGAACGGCATGAGGAATGGTCCACTGAATCCTCCGCAATCAGCTGGTGAACTTCGAGGTAAAAACTACTCCTAAGCACCAAAATCAAAGGGTAAATGTGAAATGGTAAAAATGAATGGTAAAACTTGTTTTTATGTTTATTTCTTGCACATTAATCGAGTAAAAATTAGTTTTTATTCATTTTATCCATGAAATAGGTATTTTTAATCTATTTTGATGGTGTTTTGAGTAGGTCTAACAACTAAAATGTAGAATTTGACGTACTCAAATGTAAATTGAACATCTTTGACCATAAAGCAAACTTTTATCTCTTTTTTGAGCTTTGTTAAAAATGAAAAAGGAACCTCCTTGGAGTCCTCTTTAAGCTCTTTTCAGACTCTCTAAATATGAAAATATTGCCAAGCGCTTGTCTATTCCAGCTTGTTAAAGGATTGAAAACGATATCTCTCTTGTATTATTTTACGCTTTTTCGGACTTGAGAGATTATTTTACGAAAAAGAACTTGTGGAGTTTTCTTTTCGTCCCTTTTCAAACTCTCTAGACATGAAAAATACTAAGTTATCCTTGTCGTTAAACTCGTTAAAAACATCAAATAGCAACAAACTTGTCCGTCTAGACAAGACCAAGTTTCACCTTCGCTAGACTCATTAAAACATCAAATTGCGATGGATTCACCCGAAGGGTGAAATTATACAACAAGAATATGTTATCCTCCTCAAGCTTGATTAAAAATAAAGAGGTACTGGTGAGCAATGACTTGGGAAAATGGGAAAAAGGGGAAAAAGCTTTATGGTAGCAAGTCGCTCTTGAACATAACACTTTCACCTCATCACCGTGACTATGTGGGTTGGGTCATTCAGCTTGATGGTTATCACACCGTTGGTCTATCATACCATCCATTACCTTGTTTTGGGTCAATGCTACCAATTCATCTTAGTGTCGCCGACATGTTAAAGAGAAGCCATTTAGTTCAAACTTCATCCTTTGCAATACCGTAAACCTTCATTTTCATGACTGCCATTCCTGAACCTTCTGTCATCAGTCGATTCTCATCTCCAAAATCATTTACCTCATTTCGTGTCATTGATGTGGGATACATCAAGGCCCTCCTTCGTCAAGTCGGTTCTTGTCGACATTAGCACATTATCTAAGAAGTTGACTTAGAAACACCACCCCTTCAGTACCTTGAGGCTTGCATACATCAATGGCAAGTTTCTCGCTTTCAGCGATAGGTTGACATCACTGGCCTTCGACTGAAAGATTTTGTATGATGTTCGACATCAAATCGTTTATTCACACCATGCAAAATGTACTGTAGTACCTTGAGGGTCATTATCATTATCGTGATTCCTCTCGCGTATGTTAACGGCTTACATCATCAGCTGGTAATCAGACGATGTCTTCCCATGTTCAGCTTCAAATCATCTATTCACATGGTTAGACTTGTACTTGAGAGAAATATTGAATGAGATTGAAGACCCCGGATCTAGTTTCATCCATCCATGCTACGATATTTTCAGGAGTACTAAATCAAATGTACAATGGCCTTACATTCATGGTCATCCATTCATGGGTCTATATCTGTAGATGACTATATTTGTACATGTAATGAAAGTTTATAAGCTGAGCATGGGTATGCCTTCCCTCAACAAGTTCATGAGAAAAAATCAAATTATCATGATATATGTATTGTAATTGATGCAGATCACCTTTCTCTTTGAAACCTCCTCTCCACATGATAAAGCATTTCACTCAACATACATATTTACGACTTCATGCTTTAGGGGGCAACTGTTACAGATCCATTTGGGCACATTAACCCCAACTTATAGATTAGTACTATTAGGGCCCATCAAACCCTAATTAAGTTGTTACATGCCCTAAAGAAGTCAACCATCAGAATTCCTAGCTTCCCAGGAACTTCCATGAGCAAAATCATCTAGAAATTACCTCTAAGAAGATCAGCGCAGGCTTCATTAGGGTGCGGTGCAGTACAGCTAATACACTGTCAATGTGCATTACAGCACACTTGCTCTCTCTTTGGCCTGTGCTAGGTGAACTTGAGTGAATTTCCATGAGGGTTTGAAAGATTCCTTATCTATTGGATTCCTCTAGAAGTTTCTCAAGGCTATCCGCTCCTTTGGGTTCGTATTTGGATGAGGAGGGGAGTTAAGGAACATCAATTCCTTTATCCCTTACTCCATGGAACTAAATTCTAAACTTGGGAGGGCATTCATTATCACCATTTATGGCACAAATTCCTTCATTCACCTATAAAAAGACCACTCATCTAAGTGATCAGGGGCTAGAAATCATTGAATTATAGGGAGATGCTATTAGTATGAGACTTGAGTTAATTTCAAGTATTGTAATGATGTCAAAATGTCTTGCTTGTTATGAGGAGAGGATGGGGTTGAACTGGAGGAGTGATGTTGAATCAAGCAAATTGGGTTGTAACTCTTCCTTTTACTAATAAAGTGTTCAAAGCTTTTTCCATATGCTTGTATTTTCCATTGATGCTTTCATATGTGTATCATGTTCTTGATTCCATGATATGTTTAATCAATAGATCATTATCATATGTTTTGATCAGTTTTTGTCTTCTATCATTGTGCAGGTACTCTTCAAGCAGATTATGTACAGAAAGGAGCGACAGAATTGGTCAAGGGACATAAGGAGTAATCGAAAGCTACTGGTAGGATTCTTTACCTCTTATTTAATCTATTGGTCATAGAAAAAGTAGAGGATGCTTTGAACTATTGTTCTAGACTTAGCTACTGGTCTACAGGTTTAAGCGTTTATCCGTAGACACTAAAACTTCCCTAAACAATGTGCACACATGAGATGTAAATATAATATCACAACATGCTTTCTTATAACAACATTGTGCATGTATAAACAAATAATTATGAAGCATGTCAAAATAATTACCACGTTACTATGATCATTCTCGCACCAACATGTTCATATCCAAAGAACACCACTGTAACCATTCATTCCATTTAAATGATACAAGCAACTTATCTTTGTTTTTCATGCATGTAATTAGATAAAAACTTATTCAAAGAGAGCTAACCCCTTAGCTTATTCTTTGTGAATGTAACTAAGTAATCTTTTCGATATAGTAGATGTTCCCTTCTAAGAGGGAGCTAACATGATAGACATTATTATCATGCATGAAAATGTAAGTACCTTTTTGAAAAGCATCTTTTCCAAGAGAGACCTATTTACAAAATCTACTATATGTACAAAGACATGCATTCTTCCAAACCAGAACTAATGTGTTATTCATTCATTATTTCTTTCATGTGGATATATGTATTTTACAAATGGAATCTAGTACATTTACTCCAAGTAACTACTTGTTTTACTTTCCATAATACTTATTCCTTTTTGTACACAAATCCATGTTTTTCTTTAAAAGACCTAACACAATAGTTCTACAATCAATGTTTCTCTTGCATTTGTTTCTAAGAAAGTATCATAACAAATTTCTTATGCATTTGTTTTCAAGCATCATAATCAACCTTTATTTTGGGCATAAGACCTAAAAAAAAATAATGGTAACATTTTATGCATTAAACCATGCAATCAAATCAAACTATCCAATATGAAACACATAAATCATTTACCTTTTTACTCACCAAAACAAGTAACGTTTGCAAACTCTTGCAAAGGAATTAACACAATTAACTTATCAAACTATCCAATATGCAACACACAAATCATTTACCTTTTTACTCACCAAAAAAATGTAACATTTGCAAACTCTTGCAAAGGAATTAACACAATTAACTTATCTTTCATGCACAAGAAAAACATATTCTTTCCAAAGAAGATTCCTATGACTTATATTATCTCTGTGCATTTCCTTTATGCATAGGTTATTATATTTTCTCATAACTTAGTATTGTTTTTCAAAAGAACTCTCTTACCCATGAGAATATTTCACGATTTACCCTCTTTAATTTATATTCACTTCCAGGAAAATGACTAAGAAATCCCTTTTTAAGACAACAGAATTCATACTATCTCTTCTTACATAAAAGACATATGCATGTTATATAAAGACAAGAAAGGTTACTTGTCTTTTAATGTTGAAAATATATATAATAGTTCCATCTTTTTCTATATATAGTAATAACAATTTTTATCTAATATATTTTTTTTACCTAGAAAAATATATAATCACCATCTTTATCTACATGGAGTTCTCTTTACAAAGAAAAATATATAATCACAATCTTTATCTCCATGCAGTAATATATTTTCTTAACAAAGAAAAATATATAATCACGATCTTTACCTACATGCAGTAATATATTTTCTTTACCAAGAAAAATATATAATCACAGTGTTTATCTACATACACTAATATGTTTTCTTTACCAAGAAAAATATATAATCACAATCTTTATCTACATGCACTAATATATTTTCTTTACCAAGAAAAATATATAATCATAGTGTCTCTCTACATGCACTATATATTTTCTTTACCAAGAAAAATATATAATCACAGTGTTTATCTACATGCACTAATATATTTTCTTTACCAAGAAAAATATATAATCACAATCTTTATCTACATGCAGCATGGAAAATTTTAGGGGCAAATGTTCGCCCTTTGGCGAAATTAAGGGGTTTTAAATTTTTAGTGGGTGAATATTTTGTATCATAGTACATTTTTACAAATCGCCTCAAATAGCCCACCTTATTTTAAGGGAGAGGGTAAAAAAGGTAAATTTATCCCTTGAAATTAGGAGTTACAACCTTCCATTCGCCCTAATTTTCAAGAATAAGTTTTATTTAAGTGAATCCTATGGGCCAAATACCATATTTATAAAAGTGGTATGGTAAATTAATAAAAATATAAATAAATTAGAGGTATGGTAAATAAATAAAACATTTTTTGTATTTACTCCATAAGTCACCTTATATACATGCAAGGGTGTAAACAAATAAAAATATAAATAAAATGGAGGTATGGTAAATAAATAAAACCTCTTTTTATACTTACTCAAAAGGTATGGTAAATAAATAAAAATATAAATAAACTAGACGTATGGTAAATAAATAAAAACTCTTTTTATATTTAGTCCATAACCCTCTTTCTATTTATGAAGGCTAAAAAAAAAGGTTTTATTTAAGTGAATCCTATGGGCCAAATACCATATTTGTAAAAGAGGTATGGTAAATTAATAAAAATATAAATAAACGAGAGGTATGGTAAAAAAATAAAACATTTTTTTATATTTACTCCATAAGTCACCTTATATTTACGAACATTCAAAAAATGCATTATATTTAGGTGAAACCTATGGGCAAAATACCATGAGCCAAATACCATGGGCTAGATTATTCTTAATACCATGCAAAAAAACATTATTAATCCTAATATTAGTATTAATAAAAATAAAAATGGCACATGGTATTGACCCATGGTATTCACGTGGAATGTAGCCTATTTAAATGGGGGAATTAAACCATCATAGATCCATCTTTACTATGGATCTACTAAGCCCCGAGAGGTATCAAATATCGTGATATGCAAACTAGCATAGAGTGAAAAAATATTTGATCCCTCTCGGGGCTTGGTGGATCAAGAGTAAAAATGGATGTTGTAATTTAATGTATGTTAAACATTTTAACTTGGTTAAAATAAAAAATAAAATAAAAATCAATTATTAATTTTTATAATTTTTATAAATTACTAATAGTAATTTTTAAGCTCCAGGTTTATGATAACCCATGGTATTGACCCATGGTAATACCATGGTATTCATGTGAGCATAGACTATTTAAAGGAGAAATTCTATCATCTTAGATCCATCTTAATTCTGGGTCTACCAAGTGCTCAGAGGGATAAATAGATTTCATCCCCATAAGAGTGATAGATGTGGAGCTAAGATGGATATAGGTTGGTTTTTATGATAATGAAGATATTAAATAGACTTAGAAAATTATATTGTAAAAACATCTTAAGGTGAATGGTTAAAGCTACATTTAGTCACTTCACAAAATTTAGTAAAAAATACTAATATTTCCATTAATATTGGTTTTTAACTTTCTCTGATTTAACAAAAAAAATTCAAAACAATGAAACCTTATCATTCTTTCTGCATCACCCTCGCAGAATATTTCTCACCATTTTTCAAACATTCTCAATATGATATCTTCATGAAAAAGTTTAGGTACTGATGTTGGATTAGTTGTTTGAAAAATAAGTTGTTTGTACAACCTTTCATCTTTTGTGCTATTCTTAGTTTATCCTAATGATCTGTAGGGGTTGGAGCCACTGCACCATATTTTTCTAAAAGGTGGAGATTGCTCACCAAAAAGGAAATTAATCTACGTGTTACAACGCCGTTAACAAATGCAAGACCTATGAGGGTAGTGAATTATGCTAATAAGCAATTTAGATTGGGAGAGACGTAATTAAATTTTATTATTTAATTGAAGATTTCCAATTAAAATAATAATAAATCTACATTTATATATTCATATATTGATTGGAAGGATTCTCACAATGGTCACTTCTTTCAATTAGATCCCCTTCAAGCCCTTTGGATACCTAATACTTTCTTATATAATATAGTTGGGGCTTGCTACATGTTGGCGTGTTGGGGTAAACAAAGTTGATGTGATTTTTTTTATCTTGCAGTTGGAGTTTATGGAATAAGAAATAAATTTGATAACTTGAAAAAAGTGGTAGCTTGACAAAAGTTGTAGAGAAAAGATTAATCTCTCCTACCTTGACAGAACTCGTTGTCAATATCAACACCTACAAGAACTTTGTTGTGGAATATTATGAAAACTAATAGAAGGATATGAAAGAGTGTATTGTAAGAACCTTGACAGACATGACCACTGAAACTTGGAACATTGTTTGTAGGAAGAGAAAATTATGTTTCTTTTTCCAAACATGTATGTTAGTATATAACAATTTAATGAATATGTTTTCTTATTATCATATATGGTTTCATACTTTAACAAAACATTCGCCAAAGACTTCACAATGTTTTATTATTCAGTGAAAGATTTGCCAAGATCTTACAAGATTTTATAATTTAGCGAAAGATTCTCCATCACTGTACAAGATAATATAATTTGGTGAGAGATTCGCCAAAAAAATTATACATACATATTATATTATTGATAAAATTGCCTCCCATTTTTCCTATGTATCATGGGGATTAGCCCATTTATTATACATATAAATTTAGGGTGGTTCTTAAAATTTTCCCTAACATGCAGTAATATATTTTCTTTACCAAGAAAAATATATAATCACAATATTGATCTATATGTAGAGATATATTTTCTTTACTAAGAAAAATAATGTGAGTTCTACTTATACACATTCACATATTAGATCATGATGCATGTATAACCTTAAAATATAAAGAAACATGCAAGTAAAGGTAAAAATCGTACTAAAAGGCGTACCTAGTTAATAATAATCAAGAAAAACAACGAAATAACCATCTTACTTAGCTTTACCTAGAACCTGTCTGTGGGACATAAAGATGTGTTTCTAACTCTACAAATCAGACTTGCAACTAAGATCCCATCTTCAGTCACAGTAATTTATTCCTCGATGCAAGCTCTTTATCTTCATCTATCAAAACAAGAGTGATAACCACTATGGCCTTGCACTGGGATCTCTGAAGAAGTAGAATAAGGAGGTATGTGTGAACAATCTCTTCTAGAACCGACATCTTCTGGAATCGACACTTGAGTTAGGAGAGCACCGTGGAGAATACATACGTCTATATTGATAAGGTGAAGTTTGTTGCATTGATAAAATCTCTTAAATTCATTGATGGCTCATTATGTTGAGACTAAAAAAACTATTAAGATAGTTGAGGCAACAAATTTCTTGGGCAAGATGATAACTATAATCTGATTTTTGGTTATTTATCCAACTCATTCCCAACCAATACCACCATATTAACCATCAAAAACTAAAGGAAAATATGACAAAATAAATTAGTAATAAACTAATCAAAACAATTACTAATTTCAATTTATTCTTCATAATATTAAACTTACTAAATATATGAGTTTTAAATAAGAATTTATGGAAGGCATGTTACATACTCCCCCCCTTCCAGAAAACATCGTTCTCGGTGTTCATCTATAATTTGAACTTTAGCTTTTACTCCTGATATAACAATCTAAACCACACAGAAGAGGATCCTTCCTCTTTAAAATGAAATATTTCATTCCAGGAAATGCCAATAAACAATGAATAGTAATGTTATAAGATAAGAAAAATCAATAGCCATAAGCATTCATAACTACAAAAATATGCAAGTTCTAATTTCCATCACCTGACCCTTATTCAAATTCATATGATACAAAAACAATGTCTATATTAACCTACCATTACTTACCAGTTTCTCTTGAAAATCATGATCACTTTCACATATGCACTTTAATAGTGATTGGATGACCCATCAATATTCCATGGCAAGTAACCTGTAATGTACGACTAACAAATTCAATCACATTAATCACAACATTTTAATCAATTGAAATAATTTTAACTATAAATCAATTATGCAATGTCAGGTGATATTTAAATCACAGTACTTTTACAAGTGCTTAGAAAGCACTAACACTATAATCAAAAAAATGATAAATCACTGCACCACATGCACACTGTCTTATCTCGCACTAAAAACATCCACACAGGTACTTCTAAAAGTACCCAAAAAGCACCTAGCTCTCTAATCATCAAAATAATCAATAATTTCACCAAGTGAAAATTGTCTTAGCCCCTACTAAGACATTCACAAGATTGGTAATACAATAAAGGAACTAAAATTCCAATAACTCCTTACTGAGCACTAAGCTCCTTTCGTGTTAAAATGTGCATAACATATTTTACACAATTATTTATAAAATTCATTTTTAGCACAACACATAAATAATTAATTAATTTGTTCTCCTAGAGAACCATAGTGGCAAAAGAATGCTTCTCCCAACCCATGGGAACTAGTTTCCACAACCAGATCAAGTCATTTTCGCATCCAAAGAGTTCTTTGACGGAGACCATACCAGGTCTAGTATGGAATTCCACTAGTCAACCAACTCAAGAATTCCAATGACCACATAGGGTCCAATATGAGATTCCTCTTGGCAGTGTCCTACCTCTTTCTCTGACAACATCCCATCTATGAGGAATTTTGGGCCTGCTCTAAGAAGCTCCAAATCAACAAAGTTGCCTCAGGTGTTTTACTCTCTTCACCAACTTGGCCAACTCTTTTCCCTTAATAAGATCATTTATCTCTAGGGAGAGTAAATCTAGGCAGGCAAGTTCCATCAACCCCTCCAAGCATGTAACTACCATCAACCCAAGGCCTTCTATCCTTTCACAATTGTCAACAACTATCTAACAAGTTAAATTTATCTTTTAGCACTCTTTCCCATAGTAATTTACATAATGAACCATATGCACATTAACATTAACAAAAGAAACATTCATGTACACCATGGATTTATACTTAGCCCTCAACATGGGTTCATAATATCTGGATTGATAGGAAACATAAATGTCATACATGTTGTATGCATTTTGATTTTCCAAGTAACATAATCATGCATATCATATAACATTATTCTTTCTCATTTACGATTGAAATTCACATTGCAACGTTTTACTTTCATAGTTTTTCTTATTTCCATTAAGCTACCCCTGCTTAATCCCATCAACATTTAGTCATAAATAAGTATTCACTTTCAAAATCATTTTAGTTTCATGTGTACAACATTGTCATGCATAAAAGTATATGCAAATATTCATTAATGTGTAAATGTCAATAATAGTTAAGGTAACAATTCAAACATTTGCAATTTCCCATAGTATATTGTTACCAATAGACCAACACATGAAGTAACTACCATAATCACTTATTCACAACTTGCAATAAGCTTAAATAAAATCCAATTCATGCATACAAGTTTTATTAGTTAGTCATGAAACACTAACAAATCACTGCTACCAACCATCTTAATGCATAGTGCATTGTAATTCCAGTCATGTTCATTAAATGTATCCTTAATATTTCCATATTTCCAAAAGTTGGTAGTTGATTGTCACCTTCCTTAGTGAGTGTTCAAGATTATTCATAAGTGTGACAAAGGTTTTATTGTGTTTTATCCTCATCAAGATTCCAATATCAATATGTAGGTTGTTAGACTCATACTTGAGTTGATGCTCACTAGTAGCATACCTTGATTTCCTTTCTGCTTAAAAATTCCCAAAGGCGCCAATGCTACAACCTTTAGCTCTCATACCACTTGTAACATACCTCGATAGCCTCACATGAAAATGCAGGGAGTTAGAAAAAATTTACAAAAATTACCCATCGTAATTATCCAAACAACTATTCCACATTCCTGATGACATTAAATAGAATGTTCATCAATACATAAAGTAACTTTAGTAGAGGAATAATATGTTTTGTAACCATTAACCACCACTCTTGTAGTATATTAAGATAAACTGTATGATGTAATATTGCATCCATTTCATGATTCTCTTAACCACATTAATTAATCACATACTTGACATTATCAACATCACATTATACAAGCAATCACATCATCAAACTGAGATAATAAGAAATCACATCATTGAACGCCGATATACCCTGGAAACCCCATAGGGTGGAAAGCAACAAACGTTTAATTTTATTATTAAACAGTCGTGAGGGTGTTCACCCCTCACTCAATGGCTTATAAGGGACTCCATCCGTTAACCATTGTCACAAAATATAACAATGAAATATCAATTAAAATACAACATACCTAGTTAAAAGCTATTACAATGATCATGAAACCATTTACCCACAAATGACCACTCTTTATATGCTTGTGGCATGATTGTCCCATCAGTGGACCATCCTGTAGCTCGTACTCATCAACATGGACCATTAGTTCTTATCTGTCACAATGCTAAACTTAATTTGTCTTTTTCACAAATCACCATCCTTTCCTGTCATTGATGTCGTCAACAATATTTGGTAACATGATTAGATAAAGTATTAATCAATCAATAATCTGTCTTTAAAAGTGATCTTTTAACATCTATTCATGTGCACACATGAGATGTAAATATAATATCACAACATGCTTTCTTCTAACAACATTATGCATGTATAAACAAATAATTATCAAGCATGTCAAAATAATTACCATGTTACTATGATCATTCTCGCACCAACACGTTCATATCCAAAGGATACCACTGTAACCATTCATTCCATTTAAATGATACTAGCAACTTATCTTTTTTTTTTGTGCATGTAATTAGATAAAAAAGTTATTCAAAGAGAGCTAACCCCTTAGCTTATTCCTTATGCATGTAACTAAGTAATATTTTCAATACAATAGATGTTCCCTTCTAAGAGGGAGCTAACATGATAGACATTATTATCATGCATGCAAATGTAAGTCCCTTTTCAAAAAGCATCTTTTCCAAGATAGAGTTATCTACAAAATCTATTGTATGCAGAAAGACATGCATTCTTCCAAACCAGAACTAATGTCTTAGTCATTCATTATTTCTTGCATGTGGATATATGTATTTTACAAATGAAAGCTAGTACATTTACTCCAAGTAACTACTTCTTTTACTTTCCATAATAATTATTCTTTTCTATACACAAATCCATGTTTCTCTTTAAAAGACCTAACACAATAGTTCTACAATCCATGTTTCTATTGCATTTGTTTCCAAGAAAGTATCATAGCAAATTTCTCATGCATTCGTTTTCAAGAAAATATCAAAATCAACCTTTATTTTGGGCATAAGAACTAAGAAAATAATAATTGTAACCTTTTATGCATTAAACCATGCAACTAAATCAAACTATCCAATATGCAACACACAAATGATTTACCTTTTTACTCACCAAAATAGGTAACATTTGCAAACTCTTGCAAAGGAATTAACAAAATTAACTTATCTTTCACGCACAACAAAAACATATTCTTTCCAAAGAAGATTCCTATGACTTATATTATCTCTGTGTATTTGATCTATGCATAGGTTATTATATTTTCTCATAACTAAGTATTCTTTTTCAAAAGAACTCTTTTACGCATGAGAATATTTCACAATTTACCCTCTTTAATTTATATTCACTTCCTAGAAAATGACTATGAAATCCCTTTTTAAGAAAACAGAATTCATCCTATCTTTTCTTACATAAAAGACATATGCATGTTATATAAAGACAAGAAAGGTTATTTATCTTTTAATGTTGCAAATATATATTATAACCATATTTTTCTATATATAGTAATAACGATCTTATCTAATATGTTTTCTTTACCTAGAAAAGTATATAATCACCGTCTTTATCTACATGGAGTAATATATTCTCTTTACCAAGAAAAATATATAATCACAATCTTTACCTCCATGTAGTAATATATTTTCTTAACCAAGAAAAATATATAATCACAATCTTTATCTACATGCAGTAATATATTTTCTTTACCAAGAAAAATATATAATCACAGTGTTTATCTACATGCAGTAATATATTTTCTTTACCAAGAAAAATATATAATCACAATCTTGATCTATATGTAGAGATATATTTTCTTTACTAAGAAAAATAGTGTGAGTTCTCCTTATACACATTCACATATCAGATCATGGTGCATGTATAATCTTGAAATATAAAGAAACATGCAAGTAAAGGTAAAAAGTGTACTAAAAGGCATACCTAGTTAATAATAGTCAAGAAAGACAACGAAATAACCATCTTACTTAGATTTACCGAGAACTTGTCCGTGGGACATAAAGATGTGTTTCTACCTCTACAAATCAGCCTTGCAACTAAGATCCCATCTTCGGTCACAGTCATTTATTCCTCGATGCAAGATCTTTATCTTCATCTATCAAAACAGGAATGATAACCACTATGGCCTCGCACTGGGCTCTCTTAAGAAGGAGAATAAGGAGGTATGTGTGAACGTTTTCTTCTGGAATTGTCTCATTGATGAAAGATATTTATCTTCATCTGTCAAAACATGAATTATAACTACTATGGCCTCGCACTAGGCTCTCTTAAGAAGGAGAATAAGGAGGTATGCGTGAAGGATATCTTTTGGAAGTAATCTCTTCTGGAATTGAGACTTGAGTAAGGAGAGCATTGAGGAGAATTGATTCTTGAGTAAGGAGAGCACCGAGGAGAATACATACATCTGTCTTGATAAGCTGAATTTCACTACATTGATCTCTTAAATTCATTGATGGCTAATTATGTTGAGACTAAAAAAAATGTTAAGATAGTTGAGGCAACGAATTTCTTGGGAAAGATGATAACTATAATATGATTTTTGGTTATTTGTCTAGCCCATTCCCAACCAATCCCACCATATTAATCATCAAAAACTAAAGGAAAATATGACAAAATAAATTAGTAATAAACTAATCAAAAGGGTTATTGATTTCAACTGATTCTTCATAATATTAAACTTAGTAAGTATATGAGTTTTAAATAAGAATTTATGGTAGGCATGTTACAGTAAAGTATGGTTGATAATATCCATGGTAAAGTGGAGATGAATATCCACTGTTAAAAATCTTGTTATATTGTAAGTATTAAGTTTGTATATGCTTATTATTGAAATTCAAATACGGGTGCAAAATTATTATTTTAGTTTATATCGTAAAATGGATGTTAATTTATAGATACTATTTATATATTATATGTTTTGATGTGATAGAGGTGTAGATATATCTCAAAACTAATTATAATATTTTTTCTTTTAAATTTAATAAAAAAAATGTTAGAAAATTAAGTTCAAATAAAATATTTATAAAATATTTTGATTGTAAAATGAGAGATTGATTTTGGGCATGTTGTATTGATGAGCCATGGTATTGTCTCATAGTATTGTAGCAAAGCCTATTTACAAGTTATTAATATATATGGAAAGTGGATGTGAATATCCATGATAAAACATATTGTTAAACATATTGTGGTCATAGGTATCATGCTTATTGTTGGTGGGTTTTGTTTTGGCATTCATGAAAGTAGTTAGAAAATTTTGTGGTCATGGTATGGTCATAGGCATCATGCTTACGGTGAAGATTTTGGATTGATGTTTATGCTAGAGTTTAATTATATTTTTATTGTTTATCTAATTCTCTTAGGGTTTGGTGTTTGGGCTCTTGTTATAGAATATATTATTCCTACTAAAATTTTATTATATTTTTATTTTTGATTTTGTTAGTTTGATAGAGATTATTGTGTCACTCCTAGTTGTGAATACATTAATAAAATTTCATTTATAATTATAATTTAATGATTTTGATATTTTGATAGAATTTGAATATTTATTTTTTATTAAACTATACTTATTCTTAAAAAATTATTTTAAAACTTATTAATATATATATATATATATATATATATATATATATATATATATATGAATGATCTTTCTCTCTAGGTGCAACCTCTTTTCTGAGAGAAAAAATTGAAAAAATATTTGCATCTCAAGAGATTTGATCCCTCTTGGAACCTGATAAATCCGGTGTTAAGATAGATATAGTTATATTTAAAAGTCAAAATTTTAAATTATGTACACGAATTTTACCAATTATATATATATATATATATATATATATATATATATATATATATATATATATATAAGTTTTAAAAATATTTACTTTGATAAAAATTAAATATTCAAATTCTATCAAAATATCAAAATCTTTAAATTATAAGAAAAAAAAATAAATTTATTAATATATTCACAACACAATAATCTCTATCAAACTAAAAAAATCAATGATAACAATATAATGGAATTTTAGTAGAGCAATATATTCTAAAACAAGAGCCCAAACACCAAACCTTAAAAGAATTAGATAACAATAAAAAAATATAATAATACTCTATCCTAAACACTAATCCAAAATCCACCACAACAAGCATGATGTCCATGACCATAGCATGACCACAATCTTTACCAACTATTTTGATAAACACCAATCCAAAACTCATCACAATAAGCATGATACACATGACTACAATATGTTTAATCATGGATATTCACATCCACTTTGCCATGCATATCATTAACTTGTAAATAGGCTTTGCTATAATGCTATGAGGCAATAGGATGACTCAACAATACAACATGCCTAGAAGCCATCTCTCATTTCACAATCAAAATATTTTATAATATTTTATTTGAATTTAATTTTATAACATTGTTTTATTCAATCTAAAAGAAAAAATTTATAATCACTTTTGAAATATAACTACATCTATATCACATTAAAAATATATAAGATATAAATAATATCTATAAATTAATATCCATTTTACCATATAAATTAAAATAATAATTTTGTAGCAAAAGCTAAATTTCATTATTATTATCGGCCAAGCCAGACACCAAATTAATGTATGAGACCCCCTTGTTTGTGGGACAAGGGACCCACCCTACTCAAGGATTTGATTGCTAAGTCTACAAAGGAATACATACTCTACACCCATTTGGCTTTGAACTTGTGACCTCTTAGGAGGAAACACATGCTCCTAACCATTAAGCCCATTGAAGTTGTATAAAAACTTAATATTTACAATATAACAAGAATTTTAACCATGGATATTCATCCCCAATTTACCATGGATATTATTAGCCATACCATACCATGAGGCAATACGAATGGCTCATCAATACCACATGCCCAAAAATCATCTCTCATTTCACAATTAAAATAATACTAACAATATTATTTTCATTTTTTATTTTTATGTAATTTAACCGGTCAAAATGTTTAGATAACATAATATAACATGACATTACAACATCTCTTCCATACTGGGATGGAGAGCTTCTCTTGGCCCAAAAATGTAATAAAATTTAATTAAAAAATTATTCATAAAATATTGAGTTTCTCTTGGCCCAAAAATGTAATAAAATTTAATTTAAAAACTATTCATAAAATATTTTGATTGTGAAATGATAGATGGTTTTTGAGCCACATGATATTGGTGATTCATGCTATTGGCCCATGGTATGGTTAATAATATCCATGTTAAAGTGGGATGAGTATCAATCATTAAAAATCTTGTTATATTGTGAGTATTATTTTGATTGTGAAATGAGATATGAATTTTGGGCATGTGGTATTGATGACCCATCATATTAGCCCATGGTATGGTATGGTTGATAATATCCATGGTAAGGTGGGGATGAATATTCATGGTTAAAAATGTTGTTATATTGTAAGTATTAAGTTTTTATGTGCTTATTAATGAAATTTAAATATGGTTGCAAAATTATTATTTTAATTTATAGGGTAAAATGGATGTTAATGCATAGCTACTATTTATATCTTATATATTTTAATGGGATAGAGGTGTAGATATATCTCAAAAATGATTATAATCTTTTTTCTTGTAGATTTAATAAAAAAATGTTATAAAATTAAATTCAAATAAAATATTTATAAAATATTTTGATTGTGAAATTAGAGATGGTTTTTGGGCATGTGGTATTGATGAGTCATGGTATTGTCTCATAGTAATTGTAGCAAAGCCCATTTACAAGTTAATAATATTCTTGGAAAATTAGACATGAATATCCACAGTTAAACATATGGTTATATTTTAAGTTTATTGTAAGTATTAAAGTTTGTATGTGCTTATTAATTAAATTTAAATATGGTTACATAATTATTATTCTATTCTATAAAATAAAATAGATCTTAACTTATTATTATTAGTTATATGTTATATATTGTAATGTAATATGTATATTATTATTATTTTAATCTAAAATGTTATTTGTTATTTTTAAAATTAGAAAACATTTTTAAAACTGATGAATTTGAAAAATATATTTAAATATAACCCCATGCTATATATAGAGAGGGGTAGAAGACATGTACATTAATGCCATAAACTTTTATTATATATGTATGAATAATAATATAATAAGTGGAAGTTATTAATATAATAATTTACATAGGAAGCTATTTCAATTTTATTTCTAAATTATTTTAGAAATCTTGAATTATTGTTAACATTTTCCATTGATATATATATATATATATATATATATATATATATATATATATATATAGGAGGTGTGGTCTATATTGGAATTAGGCTTGAGGAATTTTGACATTTTAATAATTGAATGGAGAATATAATTCATCTAATACATGATCTAACAAATGATATGAAAAGTATATGAACCAGTTTTCAATTTCAAATCAAAGAATAACATATTTAATTTAAATATTCTTTATTTCACCAGTGTTAAGCGAATTGGAATGAAATTCGGTTAGGTTTTGTTTGATTTAAAACATATATATAGTTTTGAAAAGCCTCTTGAAATATTATTTCTTTTTCTATAAGCTTGGTGAGACCTGTTCATTTGAAAATGAGCTTACAACCATAATTCAAGAGGTCAGGTGGCCTCAATCTATCTAGAGGGAAACTAGGTTTGTTGGCCATCAAACAAAATTATATGTCATCCAAAAACATAAAAGTTTAATATTGTCTAATAGTGCCTTATATGACTGAATGTCTTGAAGCCTTCTAAGATCTAGGTACCTAAAACAAAATATCATAGCCTGTAGATTTTACATATAGATTTAACAAAATTTAAAACAAAAATTGAGCCAAGCATACAATTATTCATCTGAGGAATCCACAGGAGCTAGATATTTCGCACTTGAATCAGGTAATTTAGATTGGGAGAGACAAGGAATTTGTTTCTCGATGTAGTTGAGACAAACATTCGGTTGCTGGATTTGAAATTAAATAAGTTGAAATTCCTTATAAATTTCTTGAAGAAAAAGATCATACTTGGATGAGAAAGTTGGAGGGTTTATTATGACTTTGGCCACAATATTCTCATTAACCAGTACAGGTATACAGGCTACTCATATTGAGAAGTACAACCTCTGGGGTGACCATGGTCCAAAATAAAGTCTTTCCATTCTTCCAATTGAATCTCAGTAGTTGCCTACTGGTTTAGTTATGCCTCCCAATTAGAAATAAGCAAACGAACCTACGATGGGGAGTCTGTCTAATATGCCCAAGCAAATTTAGGGATAAGCCTTGAGGAAGATTTGTGTCCGTTGCCCCTCTCATGGTGAGGTTGGGCTTGATTATTTTCACTGCACTTCTTCCACACCCTCGACCGCCTTTCGCTAAGGAGCCTAAACCTAAATAAGGATGAACCATTTTGTCACTCAAACTACCTATATGGAGATAGAAAACCCTGTAACATGCGGCTTCGACCTCAAGCTTGAAGCATCCAGAAAGCTTGAGGTCTCGGCGATAACATTGTAATTGTAAACTTGAAAATGTATCACAACATAGAGGCATAGAATATTGAATGTTAGGCTTGAACACAACAATTATCTCAATAAGGATGTGAGTCTATTTCCAGAGGCTGGAAATAACAAACTCTGGCTCTTTGAGCCCTCTTAAGACCAAACACAGAAGTAAAAGGAGATGAACCATACATAATAAACCCTGAATCGTAATAACCTTCAGAGGCAACGAATGGACCAAAAAATGAACACAGACATCCATATATGTGATATATAAAAAGCTTCATTCCAGAGAGTTCCAATGCATCCCCATGCGAGATAGTAGTATTTCAAAGAAAACTGAAATAATTAGATAGTAAGATGACAACTCATAATACAACTCAGAATGTTCCTTCTAGAATTCACGATAGAGTTTTCATTTTCTTGTAGGCTCCAAATTATCTAAACTTCTCCATCAAATTGACATAGGAGTATAGGTATCAAGGAAAGGATTATAAGAGGGGTGAAGATAAAGAACATACCTGCGGACTTTATTCATGTGGCGAGAGGGACCAACTACACCAGGGTGAGAGACCATGATAGCCCCCTCTCGTACTATTAGCATTAATGGAGTAAGTTAGCTTTCCTATGTTTAAGCGTTTGTTGCTTTAGAATAGGATTGAGATCCTAGTTGTTAGGGAGTGGTTGAAACCATCTCGTTAGTGTGAAAGCCTATATATTTGAGGATCATCTGACTCAATATAGGGCGTGTATGAGTGTTTCTAAACTCTCCAGGTATCTCACCTGGAGAGTCATTTAGTTAATATATTAAGTTTTTATCATGGTATCATAGCTTCAGGGTTGTCAATCCTGTAAGCAGAGTGGAGAGCGTGACTAAGGCTAAATTGTCACAAGTGTTAAGTGCATCGATCACATTGATATTTGGTGTCCAATAGTGAAGAAATTCGCAACTCCCTGGTGGATAAGGGCGCCAATCGTGGAAACTAGGAAAACAACAACAACAACAACAACAACAACAACAACAAAAAACAAAACAAAAACAAAAAAAACAAAAACAAAAGAAACAAAACAAAAAAACAAAGAAAAAACAAAACAAAAAAAAACGAAAACAAAAACAAGAAAAAAAAACAAAAAAACAAAATACAAAAAAAAACAAAAACAAAATAACAAAAACAAAAACAAAAACAAAAACAAAAAACTGTGTATATGTTTTTTTGTGGTCAGTTGCGTATTTGAGATTATCGTATATGCGTGTAGCTGAGGAGGAGTCAGTGGTGCGGTGGCTAGTGGATGCTTAGGTGACACAAGGAGGTGCGAATCACCAAGCAAAACAATAACTATTGAGATCGCTCGGTGAGGTTGAGATCGCTCAGATTTCATGCACCTGAGAATTGAGCAGCAGTCATCATCGTTGCAGTGGAAGGTGTCAGGCCCGAAGGCAAGGCTCCGGTTTTGACGATGAACAAAAACTGCGTGTTCCTTTTGGAGCTCTGCCATCTGAGAAGAGAAGGACACAAGGAGGGCTCCATTAGATTGGCACAACAGAAACAAGATCTAGGTGAAATCCACGCGATATGGGTGAAATCCATGGATCTGGGTGAATCACTGCAACTCTTGACATGTGGTGGAGGCTGCCATGGTGGAAAACGTGATTGCAGGTGTGTGGAGGCTACAAGGAGTTGGATAGCAAGAGATCTGCTACCTGTAGAAATTTACAGGGTAAGGTCCTCAGACAGAACACCAAAGGACACCGCTCACAACCAGATCTCAGATCAATACACCAGTATTTTGACGTGGTTAAAACCCTCAAAGAGGGAAACAGTCCACGGCCTGAGCCAACGCGGCCACTTCAGGCAATTTATTAATAAAAGAATGAAAATTTACATATGCTTCTCTCATGCACGGATTACCCTACAAATGACCCTCCGTGCGCTTTAAATAGAAATCATGGACCAATCGGGTGTCAAGCCACGGATCAAGTGTAAGTAATACCGAGGAGAGAATGAACCGTCGGATCACTACATATCGTGACTGTCGGATTGTAAGTTACAAAATGTACAACGGTAAAGAAACACACTTTACCTAACTCTATACTAGACCAAGTTGTACTTAACTATTTCCTATGTGTCAGAATATCCTATCATCCCCCCTTAAGAACAACTTGGGATAGGATTGAAGGATTTACAAATATGACACAATAGGAGAAGGAAGGAGGCACTAGAGCCTATCCCCCCTTAGTGACAACTTCCTGAACTCCAACCGTAAATCAATGTTTAGTGAACTTCGCCTCTGTGAGAGCCTTTGTGAAGATGTCTGCAACTTGATCATCTGTTGAACAATATTGCACTTCAAGAACATGGTCGTGAATGAGCTTTCTGATGAAGTGCATGTGCAGTTCAATGTGTTTGCTGCGCTGATGTTGGACTGGATCTTTGCATAGTTGAATGGCACTTTGATTATCACACCAAAGTGTAGTCGGATGCTGCTGCTGAAAGCCAAACTTTGACAGGATCTGACGAAGCCACAAGGCTTCCTTACTAGCTTCTATAGCACCACAATACTCTGCTTCTGCTGATGAAAGAGAAATGGCGCCTTATTTCTTGCAAGCCCATTTAATAGGTCCTAAAACAAGAGTGAACACATAACCGGCAGTAGACTTCCAATCATCAGGGTCACCAACCCAATCAGAATCAGTGAAACCAACCAATAGAGGAGCTGCTTCGGCACTATAATGGATCCCAAACTGAACTGTACCTCGAACATAACAAAGTATTCTTTTAGTTGCTTTCCAATGACTTTCACGTGGTTTTTGCATAAACCGAGCAACAAGGCGAACAACAAAGGAAAGGTCAGGACGAGTATGGGTTAGATACAAAATTTTTCCTACAAGTTGACGGTATAAGGTAGCATCAACTTCAGGAGAAGTACAAGTGACTGAAAGTTTGACTCCAGACTGAAAGGGAGAAGGGACTGGCTTACAGTCTTCCATGTGAAAGTGGCATAGAATATCACAGGCATACTTGGACTGAGAAAGGGAAATACCTTCCTTGGATTGCAAGACTTGAAGACCGAGAAAATAATGTAAGTGTCCTAAGTCTGTCATTTCAAACTTCCTTTTAAGGCTAGACTTCACATGGTTTATAAGGTTGGGATCACTACCGGTAAGGATAAGATCATCAACATAAAGAACAAGAATGATAAGAGACTTGCCCACTTGCTTGGTGTAGACAGTATTGTCAGAATGACACCTAGAAAAGCCAGATTCTAAAAGAAAGCTATCCATTTTGGCATACCAAGCTCGAGAAGCTTGCTTGAGACCATAAAGGGATTTCTTAAGCCGACATACAAGGTTCGAGTCTATTTTTATGAAGCCAATGGGTTGTTCCATGTAGATTTCTTCATGCAAGTCCCCATGCAAGAAGGCAGATTTAACATCCATCTGATGGACTTCCCATTTGAATGAGGCAGCAAGGGAAAGAACAAGGTGGATAGAGTTCATTTTGGAAACAAGGGAGAAGGTTTCAGTGTAGTCAATGCCTTCAACCTGTGAAAAACCTTTAGCAACAAGACGAGCTTTATGTTTATCAACTTTCCCATCTGGTCCATACTTGGTTCTGTAAACCCATTTGCATCTAACAAGTTTTTGTCCCTTTGGTAGAGGAACAAGATCCCATGTATCATTTGCCAACAATGAATGATATTCTTCATTGATAGCTGCTTCCCAATCTGGATGGCCTGAAGCTTCTGCAAAGGTGTCAGGATCATAGTTTACTGGAGCTTGAGCCAGTAAAGAAGAGGCTCTGTCAAACTGAGAACGTGTGCGTCGCTGATCGGTAGGATCACCGACAAGATCACCTGCTGCATCTCGAGTAGCACGAACCCATTTTGGAAGCTGAGGAGCTGAAGGAGGGTCCTGAGATGGTGGGGGAGGATTGTCATCCTCACTTTCATCATCTGAAGAAGAAATGTTTTCAAAAGTAGAAGAGATAGGGAGAGGTGGCACATCCGCCGGACTAGGCTCGCAGGCCGATATATTTTCATCAAATTTTACATCTCTTCTAATGATAACATTTTTGGACTTAAATGGAATAAGTCTATAGCCTTTGACATCTTCAGAATATCCAACAAAAGTACATTTTTCACTCTTAGGTTCTAAAGCTTTATGCTTTTCATCTGGAATATGGGCCCACGCTTCACTTCCAAAAACACGAAAGTGACTTACATATGGTTTGATTGAGCTCCATGCTTCTTTTGGAGTGATATTCTTTAAAGCCTTAGTAGGAGTGTGATTTATTATGTAATTTGCACAGTTAATTGCTTCTGCCCAAAAACTAAGACCAAGTCCTTTAGATTGTAGCATACAATTAGCCATTTCCTCTAAGGTGCGATTCTTCATTTCAGCTACACCATTTTGTTGTGGAGTGTATGGAACAGTATGTTGCATTTGAATTCCATTCTCAATGCAAAAGTTGATGAATGTGTTTTTAACATATTCTCCGCCATTATCAGATCTTAGCTTAAGAATTTGATGTCCAGATTGTTTTTCAACAAAGGCCTTGAAGGCCAAAAATGTGTTAAATACTTCACTCTTGAGTTTTAAGAAGTATACCCAAGTGCGTCTGGAGAAATCATCAATGAAAGTTAAGAAATACTTGCAGCCAGAGAATGAAACAACTGGAAGTGGACCACATAAATCACTATGCACAAGTTGTAAAGGGGCTGAGGCGTGCCAAGAGGCACGTTTTTCAAAACTATCCCGATGATGTTTTCCGAGTACACATCCGGAACAAACACCATCTCTGCAAGATACCATAGGAAGACCTGTCACCATATTTTCTTTACATAGATGCTAAAGGGAGCGATAGTTTAAGTGACCAAATCGCTCATGCCAAAGTTTGCTCACTTCATCGTTATGAGCAACAAATACTGAGGGAAGATTTGATGACCCAAAGTTGTGAAACTTATACAACCTTGTAGAATAATCAGCAATGCCAGTAGCTAAAATCTTTTTAGGATCTCTTAGGTCCTTGATTACAACATCATGAGGTGAAAATTCAACGATTTTACCTTCACCTGAATGAGTTATCTAATATACAGATAGAAGGTTGCAGGATAAGGTTGGAACACATAATACATCATTAAATTGACCATTGTCTAGATGAACAGTTCCAGTCCCTACAACACTAAGAGATCTATCATCACCAACATATATATTTTTGGTGTTACAATCATTTAAAGAAGAAAACATGGCTTTGTTTTTGGCCATGTGATAAGAAGCTCCAGAATCAATGAGCCACTCATGAGAATGAGAAGAAGAAGATACATTTAATGCATAACCAGACCGAGATGATTGACAACCACATGCAGAAAATGCCATTCCTGAAGATGAAGTTGAAGTTGAAGAATGCTCCACATGGATGTTATGTTTCTTCATCGCTGCTTCCAAGGCTTCCATCTTCTTAAAGCATTTGGATTCTAAGTGGCCATCTCGATTACAAAAGTTGCAATGTCTATCAGTCTTCTTCCATTTGTTTTTATTTGTCTTATCATTTTGTTGAAATGATTTTTCATTTTGAGGCAGAGATTGCTTAGGACCCTTGTTTGGTTTAGCACCATTTTTTTTAGGATATGACTTCTTAGGATTCTTTGAATTTGGTTGCTGCTAGGTGGCTAACGCTTTCTTGGAAGAGTTTCCAAGATTAAGAAGACCAAGGTGTAAGAGTTTTTCTTGTTCTCTTATTAAAGAATCACAAAAAGAGTCAAAGGAAGGGGACTTGTAGTCTGTTCCTTGAGAAATGAAGGCTTCTCTTGTAGAATGGAAGGTGGAAACAAACACAGAGTAGGCTGGTCCCAACTTAGTAAGAATGGAATAGATAAGGTTACTATCTTCTCTCTTAACTTTAACACCTTCCAAGAGATATCTGAGGGTCTTGAACTTGGACAAGAAATCTTCAATGCAAGAAAAATTATTAGGGTCCAATGTAAGCAACTCATTTTCAAGTTGATGGGCTCTAAGTTCATTTTTAATCCCAAAAAATTTATTGATTTGTTTCATGGCTTCATCAGGAGTATCAAGTTCTGCAATATGGAATCTAAGATCTGGAGAAATAGACATCCCTATCAATCCACGTGCTTGATCTTGCCTATTTTCCCATTTAGCAACCTTATCTTCATCCTTCAGTTTCTTTTCTTGGCCTGAGGCTATTCTGTAGAGACCTTTACTTCTAAGTAAATCCTCAATGTAGGACAACCATTGGAAGTAGTTGGTGTTGTCAAGGGTAACTTGGTATTGACTTTCCATTTCAATGGAAACTGAAGCTAAAGATGTTGAAACTAAGTGTTTCAATGGATAGATCTCGAAAAATTAGGCTGGTTTAAAAAAAACGGCTCGGAAAACGGCTTCCGGATGAAGAAGTTATGGCTTTTTGAAAAACGTTGATGAAGTTGCCGACGAAGTGCGGGAATGTGCGGAAATGAAAAGTCCGCCCCCACAAAATGGAGACTTGAACCCAAGACCTCTACTCTCTTAAAATAAATTTGAACCAATTGAGCTATACAAAAAATTTGAGAGAGAGAGAGAGAGAGAGGGGGGGGCTTTGGGTTGCGTGCTTGCTTTGAGAAAGCTCTTTTTCCCTACAAAACAAAAAACACAAAACCCAACACAGACATGCAAAGAAAACGAACCTTACGGGTCGAAGTTAGCTTTAGCCGAAAAACTAAATATTTTCAAAAATGAACTTGCAGCTAAAAGTTAGCTTTAGCCGAAAATTAAATATTTTCCTCAATGTTTCTGATTTTCCGAGATCACCCTAAGGCGCAGGGAAAAGAGCATACGCATGAGAAAAATCCTTCCTTTCTGTTTCTGATTTGCCCAGATCGCACAGAGTCGCAGGGCAAAGAACATACGCAGAAATGAAAGGTATAGATCCAGTAATAACAAAAGCTAAATAAACCGAAACCGAAATAAACAGAGAGAAAATAACTGTAAACTGCAAATAAACATTGTATACCTCCAGATCTTAAAAATGACACAGCTAGGGCTACCGGAAACCTTTTCGCGTGAAACGAAAGGGGTTCCTCACTGGAACAAATGCTCCCAACACAACAGAGTAGTCATCTTGGCCCGAAAGCAGTCAGAAATAGCAGATCTAAGAAACGGCAGTCGGATGCAGTTCTACCGGCTTTAGATTTGGATCACCAACGGACGCGGCCCTCAAATAGCTCTGATACCATGTAGGAATTTACAGGGTAAGTTCCTCAGACAAAACACCAAAGGACACCGCTCACAACTAGATCTCAGATCAATACACCAGTATTTTGACGTGGTTAAAACCCTCAAAGAGGGAAACAGTCCACGGCTTGAGCCAACGCGGCCACTTCAGGCAATTTATTAATAAAAGAATGAAAATTTACATATGCTTCTCTCATGCACGGATTACCCTACAAATGACCCTCCATGCGCTTCAAATAGAAATCATGGACCAATCAGGTGTCAAGCCACGGATCAAGTGTCGGTAATACCGAGGAGAGAATGAACCGTCGGATCACTACATATCGTGACCGTCGGATTGTAAGTTACAAAATGTACAACGGTAAAGAAACACACTTTAGCTAACTCTATACCTAACTCTATACTAGACCAAGTTGTACTTAACTATTTCCTATGTGTCGAAATATCCTAACACTACCGGTGTGTGGTTAGGAGGAATAGAAGACCACAGGTGACCAGAGACTTGCCAAGGAGACTCGAGGAGGCGTGTTGGAGACTCGAGGAGGAAACCAAACTGAGATCACTGGATTGACTGCTGTGAATGCATGCAGTCAATCCATGCATGCAGCACTGCTGGGACTGCCAAGGAGTTTGGTCGTTGTGGCAACATTGAAGTGTTCAATTGTTGACATGGAAGGGGCAGCAGAAAGGGTGTGATTTCCAAAATTTATGTGTGATCTGCAATGTGCTACGTGCATGGAGTGTGAGAATTGTTAAAGGCCATCTCCTCTGATTTGTTTTTTTTAACTGCAATGCATTGTTGGGAGTCGGTGGAAATGATTGGTAGTGGATCAGCGGTAGTGGCAGCATTGAGCAGTTGACTGGTAGTGGATCAGCAGCAGTGGCAACATTGAGCAGTTGACTGGTGACATTAAAGAGAGTTGTGTTGTGGTGGACTAACATTTGGAAGAGCGGATTTGTTGCTTGACTATGGGTGGAAGCCATCGGGCCTATGCGGATCCAAATCCATGGTTGAATTGACATTGAAAACAAATATACCTGGGTGTCCTTCTAAGAAGAGGACGTGTTGCTGCCCTGTGCAGCGATCGAAGGCCGCATGGAAGCATGGAGGCTACTGCCTAAGTTTGTTTGCAGCATTCTTTCTAAATCACATGGAACTGCATTTTGGAAGGCAGTGACAATGATCCGTGGGGTTGGATCACCATCATGCAAGAGGCATGCAGATGTGCAAGAGTTTTCCATCTACATCAGAGAACAGGCATGCAGTAGGCCGCGAAATCACCAAAGGCTGTAGAACAGCGGTGGCATTAGTGGCCGAGGAGGACCGCCATGGAGAGCGCATAAGAGGGCATACTGTCGTGAAGAATTCTTGGTGGAGGATTCTTGGAATCCATAAACGCTGTGTGGAACAAGGCTATCGTAAAAGCCGATGTAACTTAACATTAAAACGTGGAACAAACCTGTGCATAGTGGGCTAAGAGAGGCGCAGCAGAAGCAAAACTGTGTTTTCTTTGAATTGTTTCCAATAACATCCTTGCAACATAATTTCATCGAAAGTCTATAATTTGTTTGATTTGTGTTGATATTTTTGGATGCAAATGTCATGTTGACATGATTTGATATAGATTTGTGCATTAAAATTGCTATAAAGAATTGAAATTAGTGTGCTTGCTTGCTAGGCTGAAGAACAGCCGCGAAGTCACGTGGAAAGTGCGTGCAGATTAAGAAGGGATCAGCCAGTGATGGTGGCCTATGGAAAGGTCGTTTCTTGTAATCTTGGACAAGCACAGTAACCTGATATAGGAGGCAAGGTGTGCGAGTTCGCAGTGTGTGGAGAAGCACACCATTTGAATTCGATTGTTTCAAATTTACAGATTTACCGTCTTTTTCTGGTATGAATTATGAAATATGTGCAAATGAAATGAAAACAGTATTATGGAAGGTAATTTTACTAGATTATGTTGAATATGTAATTAATGATAGTGGAGATGAATCGGCATTAAGTCTTATAACATCTGCATTAGATGATAACATCATACTCAGCATAATATATGAATACGGAGAGATTCTTAGTACAAAATTTTTATGGGATGTTTTAGAAATGAAATACTTTTTGAATGAGGGCAATGATGCTGAAGATATTTCTCTTGAAAATGATCCCTTATTTGATTGTGAAATTGAAGATGCAATGATGGGTGATGGATGTGTGTCTGTAACTCAAACTTGTGATGATGAAAACACATCCATTATTGTAGAACCTAAAAATTTTCTAGATGCAAAAGTCAAGTTTGATGAGACTTATATACCTCATGATGAGTGGATCAATTTCATGATTGAAAAACATCTTATTGATGAATTATTGTTTGGTGAGAAAAAAGGCCTATCTTCACATGCAAATCAAATGCAAAACATGCTTCAAACAAAACTAAGTGAAGAGGCTAAAGGCATAACGATGTCAATAGAGAGGGATGGAGTAGGGAGAGATGGAGAAATGAAAGCTCTCTTGAAGGAGCAAGAAGATAAAAGCAAATGTGGTCATCTTTATAAATCTAACATTGTTTTTGGTGCAGATATTGGGAGGCAAGAAAAAGCAACGAAGTTTGAAGAAGAATTGAAGTTTCTTGAAGCATGGCTTGAAACACCATGTCTTTATGAAGTCAACACAGAAGTTGCATTAATGAATGATGAAGACATCATCACTGACGTTTAGATGGTTGACACCAGAAATAGTGAGAAGGAAAATTCTCCTATCTAGCCTGCCATAATTCTGAGAAGGGCGAGAATAAGAATTCAAGTTTTCCTTCACAGGGGAAGAAATGAGGTGAAGATATAACACTACCTCATGGCAAAGAAAGTGAAGATGAAGCTTCATCCACAAATGAACAAGTATGGGGGCTGCTGCAAGAAGACAAAAATGAAAGCTCCGTCTTTTACCATTGTAAGCCTAGCTGAAACTGAGACCAACATGCGTTGTATGTCATTTGAGTTTTTTAGTGAACCCTTTCTCCATTAAGGGGGAGTGTTAGCATTAATGGAGTAAGCTAGTTTTCCTATGTTTAAGTGTTTCTTGCTTTAGAATAGGATTAATATCCTAGTTGTTAGGGAGTGGTTGAAACCATCCCATTAGTGTGAAAGCCTATATATTTGAGGCTCATCTAACTCATTGAATATGGGGTGTGTATCAGTGTTTGTACACTCTCCAGGTATCTCACCTGGAGAATCATTTAGTTAATATATTAATTTTTTATCACGTATTTCCTCGAGTTGACCAGGAGCCTTGAACCGATACCAAGACCCAGAATAAAGTGACTACCGCTTGGGAATGAAAGTTTACTGTCTTCAAACTTTCGCGATAAGGTGTCTCGTCAACTACTCCTTACTTCATTTACTCGTTGCATGCACGGTGCCACATTACCACAATAACCAAACATGTGAGGGTTGTAGTGAGGCCACCCTCCAGCCCATTTTGATTTAACATTAATCATGGCCAAGATCCCGAAAGATCCCTTCTATCGATACACACCCCGATCAAGAACTCTTGATATATTAATTTTATATTAATGTTACATATATTATTAATAACAACTATACATAATATGAGTTGTATTGACTAAAAATAATGGTATAGGTTTGATGAACTACTCAGCACATGTGTATATAAACAATATATAATAGACAATAAAAAACCCCAACATTTACTATTATTATTTACTTATTTTATACATTTACAAATCTGTCATTCTCTTTCTTGATATTACATATATTATTTAGCCCTTATTTTTAATTCATTATAGAATTGAATTCATTGAATTTTGAAGTGTAAGAACACAATTGAACGCTACTTCAAATCCAGCATAGTGATTATAACCATATACACGATTTCCATATGAGTAAAAATGCACTATGGGATTTACATATATATTTCTTTCATATACATTCATGTTCCCTTAAAAAAAATTGCACAAGATTACACATATTATAATGATCAGTAAATACTGAAATAAAAGTTAGAACAAAGATTACACATATTATAATGATTAGTAGAAACTTGAATTTTGAGTTATTTTAGTGATACGTTTTTCGTAGAAACTTGAATTTTGAGTTATTTTAGTGATACGTTTTTCGTAGAAACTTGAATTTTGAGTTATTTTAGTGATATGTATTTCTTAAATTTTGATGGTATCTAATTTTGATGACGTTGTCCCTTGGATTTAAAGTCCAAGTTATGGCAATAGGGCGTAGGGTGACGAGGCAGGTGTTATATGAGACTAGCGTGTGATGAACTTAATTTCAAGGACCGTGATGGATTTAGTTTTGCATGGTCAGTTTTTGTTTTTGTTTTTTATTCTAAGTTTGGATTTTAGAATGTTTTTGGTTTTTTGTGTTTGGTTTTTTGTTATTTTTATTTTTGGTATTTTGATTTAAGGTGTTTTTTTTCCTAATTGTTTGTTGTTTGTTGTTTTGTTATAGGTAGTGTTATTTTTTTCAATGAAATATTATGGTGTTATTTTATTGTGGGTGGTTTTTTAAGTGTTATTTTAAGTTAAAAATGAGATTATAGTATTTAAAAGTATTGTTGATTGAGTTTATGTCAAGAGTGTTTTTTATCATTTAATCTATTTATAAAATTTTGATAGTGATTTAGTTTAGTAGTGAATGATTGTGTTTATCTATAGAATTTTGGTAGTGACTTGGTTTAGTAGTGAATGTTTAACTATTAAATTGCATTGTCTATTGTTTCTAGATTTAAACTGTTGTTTATCTTCTTACTGTTCTAGTGGAGTTTGGGCTTTTGGCTTAATCTTCAAAGTGGTTGGTAAATATTGTGGTCATGGGCATTATGCTTCTTGTGGCGGGTTTTGGATTAATGTTTATGCTAGGGTTTTATCATATTTTTATTATTGATCTTGGAGTTTGGTATTGAGTCAATATAGTGTTCCTACTAAAATTCCATTATATTATTATTATTAATTTTGTTAGATTGATAAAGATTATTGTGATACTAATCATTGTGAATATATTAATAAAATTTCATTTTTAATTATAATTTAATGTTTTTGATATTTGATAAAATTTAAACATTTATTTTTTATTAAACTTATTCTTAAGAAATTATTTTTAAAACTTTTGAATTTGAAAAATATAAAAAATATATTTAAATATAACACACTCACACACATATATAAAATTCTACATAATTTAAAAAAATTATGAGTATAGTATGATATTTAAATATAATTTTATTAATATATAAGAATTATTAGGGTAATAAGTGAAAGTTATGTACGTTAATGTGATATATATATTTTATTTCAATTTTATTTTTAAATTTTGAATTATAGTTAAAATTTTAAGTTTGAGATTTAAAATAAAAAATATTTAAATTATAAAAATAATATATATTAGAATTGAGTTTGAGAAATTTTGATATTTTAATAATTAAATGAAAATATTTTTTATCTAATAAATAATTTTATACATGATATGAAAAATATATAAAAAAGGTTTCCCGTTTCAAAAAATATATATATATATATACATATATTTATATTTATATTTAAATTCAATTTTAATGTAAATATTATTTATTTCGCCGATGGTTAAGCGGATTGAAATGGAATCGGTTAGATTTCGTTTGATTTGTCATCCACATCGATTGTTAGAGTGCCCCGGTTAGGTTTCATTTGTTTTAGAACATATATTAATGTTACATATATTATTAATATATGTCAGTTGTTGTGTATGAGTTGTATTGACATGAAGTAGTGACAAAGGTTTGATATATCAGAAGATGAGATATGAAGTGCTGATGAAGCAGAAGATGAGATATGAAGTGCTGATGAAGCATATAAATGATATATAATAGGCCATGAAAAAATCAATGTTTACTGTTACTATTTATTTATTTTATTTACTTCTTACTTATTTTATTCGCTTATGTATTTTAATTCATTATATAATCGAATTCATTGAATTTTGAACGGTGTAAGCACACAATTGAATAAGAACTGCTTTAGATGAGGCATAGTGGATATAACCATAGAGATGATTTCGTTCGTGAGTAAATATATTTTATATGAATTTTTTTTTTTCACATATATATGTTTTTTAAATTTTCTCCAAGAGATTACACATAGTAAAAGCTGAAATAAAAACAAGATTGCACCTATTATAGTAAAAGTTGAAACAAAAACTTAAAATAAGGAAGATGTTTTATTTTTTTAAATAAAATTATATATTTAATTTCAATTTCAATTCAAATGGAAAAAAATTCAGAGATTATATACCTCTACATCAAATTCAAAATTTTATTACAATTATTTATATCACATAAATTAATATATTTATTTAGAATTACAACACACTGTAATTTAAACGATTTTTAAATACTAATTAAAAATAATAATAATGGTCTACTTATTATATTTCACTAGAATTTTTAATACTTAATATATATTTAACATATTAATAATTAATATTAAATTGATTTCTACAAAATATATTAACATGATTCTGCCAGTAATATTTTTCTAAAAAAATAATGTAAAATAAAATAAATAAAAAAAAAATTTAAAGTTAGATTAATCTAGTATTATGTACCGGAAAGCTCAAATTGTGACTCAGTGTTCATATAAATCGACTCCTAATGTTTGCAGAAACTTGAATTTTGGGTTATTTTAGTGATATGAGGCATTCCCTCTGAAAATAACTCTCTTTCCAGGCCACTTGTGCCTTCATGAACTGTTGATGGGCATGTTAGACGATTAAAGTAGTTGAGACCATTGGATTGATTTTTATAGGTATTAGTCGGTTACGATGATATAATGTTATTCAATGTGCTCCCAATCCTGCTTCCTCGAACAAATAGATCTTTGATATTTATGGTTCAATTTCTCATGCCTATGCCACTCAGCCTCAACATGATTCAGAGGCTCTTCACAGCCATTTGCAAGCTTTCTCCCATGTTTCCGTGGCTTTGTCTCGACGACAACAGACTTTCAACCTTTAATTGAGGCAGAGGGTTTTACTACAGCAGAGGTTGACTTTTTAGTTGAGGCAGAGCGCTCTTTAATTGAGGCAGAGGGTTTCTAGAGTGCAGGGTTTAATGGATCGGTAAACCAATGGTCCCCTCTTTTATTGCTATAAACAACGAAATTCCAAGGTTTTGAGTTTTGTATGATTGCCTTTTTTTTTTAATAATTTTAATCTGTATTTGGTTTAAAGTGGGAAACCACCTGCTAATAGGTTAATTTATTAACTTGCTGTTTTAAAATATCTTACAGGTGTTTGAAGATTTTTTACTTCCAAAACACAGCGAAATTCAAGGAAACCACTGAGGCTTAATGTTGAGGCTTATTCCTTTTTTGTTTCTCTGGACTCTTTCCAACCATTTTCCATTCATGTTTGGTCAATATATTATTGTTTGGTTAGAAAAAATTTCAACATCTATTAGAGTTTGTAGGTTTAATAATTTGTCCAAAACATTTTTCCTCTTAAATTTTTCCATGTCAATCATTTCCTTGTGAAGGGAAAAGATGTTACCATTGTTTTCTAAATAATTGATGTTACACTATAAGATTTCACTTTTATTTCAATACTTTCCCAATTAGTACTTAACACATATTTCATTAAATTTGGAAGTATTCAGTGGATCTAGAATTTAGAACTTTAACTAGATTAAATTTTTTCAAAATGAGGAATTAGAAAGTCACTTAGTTCACTAATTTTAATGTAGATATTCACCATTTTTTGTGTAAAAATTATCATGATAAACTTTATAAAACAAATTTATATAAACTTGCTTAAGCAAATCTTTCACATTTTAATCTTGATTCCTTGCATTATCTATTTTAATATTTTTATGGTTTATAGTAAAAGATAAGTTTTTTAATGCTATTTAACGAAAATAATGATGTGTATATTACGATTATTAACCCGTTTAATTATAATCTGATATAGTAAATATCATGTATGTGTTAAGTTATGATTATTACTAAGACAGTGTTGGCACAATTTAAAAGTCTATCACCTTTGCAAAACTAGTAATATGGTTGAAGATTAAAAAACTCTGATAGATCATCCAGTTTATACTCATATTCGAATTAAATATCAAAATATTTGTGATGCTACCAACCTTCTTGATTGTTTAACTAAACAAAATTATGATGATCTTGAAACACTTCTTTTAATTCTTTTTTAGCATAACAATAAAATTCAAAATAATTTTTAGTAATATCTTTTAGCCTTCTTATTTAGCATATTTGGTCTTAGTGGATGATCGTCATCATTATCACCATCATAATTACATACTATTGTAGGAAGTTTGCACCATTTTAGAGTTGAGAAGAAAAATAAATTTAGGATCATATTAAATGTTGAATGTGAGTAGTAGCATAATTTATTTTTATTTATTATTTGTACATTTATGTTAATAAAGAAGTTGATTGAGGCTCGCTTTATGAATAATAGATTAATATGCAAGATATATGCTAATTATAAAGTTATTTAATGACAAATGGTCTTAGTAATGTGTCAAGTATATACCATTATTTAGAACTTTAACTAGATTAAGTTTTTTCAAAATGAGGAATTAGAAAGTCACTTAGTTCACTAATTTTAATGTAGATATTCACCATTTTTTGTGTAAAAATTATCATGATAAACTTTATAAAACAAATTTATATAAACTTGAAAAAGAAAATATTTCACATCTTAATCTTGGATTCCTTACATTATCTATTTTAATATTTTTATGGTTTATATTAAAAGATAAGTTTGTTAAGGTTATTTTATGAAAATAATGATGTGTATGTAACTATTATTAACTCATTTAATTATAATCCGATATAATCAATATCATGTATATGTTAAGTTACGATTATTACTAAGACAATGTTGGCACAATTTAAAATATTGGAATTAAATTTCAAAATATTTGTGACGCTACCAACCTTCTTGATTGTTTAACTAAACAAAATTATGATGATCTTGAAACACTTCTTTTAATGCTTTTTTAGCATAACAATAAAATTCAAAATAACTTTTAGTAATATTTTTTTACCTTCTTATATACCATATTTGGTCTTAGTGGATGATAATCATCATTATCACCATCAGCATTACATACTATTGTAGGAAGTTTGCACCATTTTAGAGTTGAGGAGAAAATATTTTTTTAGGATCAAATTAAATGTTGAATGCGAGTATTAGCATAATTTATTTTTATTTATTATTTGTACTTTTATGTTAAAAACAAAGTTGGTTGAGGCTTACTTAATGAATAATAGATTAATATGCAAGCTATATATAAAGCATAAAATTATTTAATGACAAATGATCATAGTAATGTGTCCAATATATACCATCATAGATCCATTTTAAGTGCAGATGTAGGGATCAAATTTATTCACGTGCAAACATTTTTAGAGTGAAAGATACAATGTGTTCTTTTTAATTGTCGAAACTGTATTTTTGAATGCTAAATAGAGTATATATATGACCAAATAAAAATTTTAACCATACAAAAACTTATATATATGAATTTGATATTGACGTAAGTTAGTTAACATAAATCTTCAAATAGTTTCTCTGTATCTCTAGCTGAAATATTTTTGAGAAGTATAAGATTTAAACATCTAATTCACACATTTTTTTTACTTCTAATTACTTTACAAAATATTCATTTTTATATTTTTATATTTAGAACATAAATTTTATTTTAAAGGACCACAAACGGATAGACAAACTTACACATCCCCCCATATTAGGCTGTAAAATGAGCCTCTCGTCTCAATTACTAATCATTTTAATGATCAAAATCAATCATGAACTAGAATAGTAACAAAGTAGTACAATTTGATTATTTTCAAATACAACAAGAAAGAGAGAAAATTGACTAAGATATTTATTACATATGTTTAGTTTTTATTCTTGTAATGTTTAAGGATATTATATTGAAAAGAACATATTAACATTCATCTAAAACTTAGATTCCTTACATTATTTCTATTATATTTAGCATTTATATTTATGAATTAAATTTTACTCGTGAATACTAGATTGTTTTTCTTACTATTATTGACCATTTTAAATTGACATTAACTACTTTTCCTAAGTTGAGTACAAATTAATTATACTAGTACAATGTTGGCACCACTTCAAAATCTATAAGAGGAAATATTTTATAATTCTAGTTGTGTTGTTCAATGATCAAAATATTTTTTTTATAAATTAGAGTGCAACAAAATAGCGAATTTGATTTATATCAATTATAATAAGGAAAATTAAGGAAAAATCACTTCAAACATTATATCAAGTGTCTAGCATTTATTCATTAAGTGTTTAAATGGTTTATATTAAATAGAATACTAATTAGGTACTCCACTGTTGTTTTAATAGACCAAGTTTAGAAGATGTTTTTAGGTGCATTATTGAATTTGGTTATGCATATTTGATATGGTGAGAAGTCATGTTGGTCAAATAAAGCTTTGAAAACTTAAATATTTTATGGCATTGTCATGTAATTTGTATAACACATGATTACATTGAAATATTAAATAATATAAAACTCCTTCAAAAAGAATATGAAGAGAATATTTGATATACAACAAATATGGAAAAGTGTGTCTGAATGTATATTAATAGATCCTTCAAAAAAAATTTACATTCATGAATCATATAAACCTACTCTTAAGATATTCTCTCAAGTAGATCAAGAATGGCTTCTACACCATATTCATTTATCTTGGTCTTCTTGCAATGTTATTTCTTTGGCATCCATGCCCACACTATGGTATTAATTGGAATAGAGCCAAGTTCTGTGTCATCAGGATTTGGTACCCAATATTGCTCTAAAAATTTTCCCTTGTATTTCCCTAACATAGGCTTCCACCAGTCAACCTTTACATAAAGATTCTCACTGTCATTATCCCTAAAGATGTCTAAGATGGATTTTGCCATCCAAATCATCTCTCCCGCATCCTCATTTCCTGATCTAACTAGCAACATCTTTCCTTTCTCAACATCAATCATTGGATTGAATGTTAGCTTTGACTTGTTGCATTTGGGTCCAACATATATTGGTTCATCTATCGCATTATCAAAATCTCCATCCATAATACTTGAGATTACTTGGAGTGAATTACAATCAACATCAACAATGTGCCTTGTCTTGGGCCAGAAATCCTCAGAAGATGAATCACTTCCATCTATTATTATATGATCATTATAGATGCCATCTAATGTATCAAGAACCTTTTCCCAATACACTACTTTATTTTTCCATTCCTCTGTAACAATTGGTGAATCCTCATTCCCAATAGTGTCTTTCCACATTTTTATGTATGATGTTATCCCTTCCTTTAGTTATTTTAAATAGACATAATTCTGTTTGGAAGCTAAGAAAGATGGCTTCCCTATGGGATTTATAGGTCAGCCTTCATCATCTATATTCCATAACTCAACTGATTCTGACCACTCAATATCTTTAATGGATTCTTTGTACCTTACTACTGGAACATCATTGAGTATAAGAAATTGGAAGTATTGGACATTAATATGTCCAACTAGTGCATCTTTTCCCTCCTTAATGTATCCATTAAGGAAACTTTTGAAGTCATAGACCTTGTCAATAAGTGTAGGTGGAAACACTCGATTTTCTTCAATTATGCAATATGTATCCATCATTTCATGTAAAGACTAAATATCTTTACTTTTTAGGTTGGAAGACATTCTTCCATAGGTTCCATCTATGTCTTCATGGGTGTGCCCCACAGGAAAGAACCCAACCTCAATAGTGATGAAGACGCCAAGTGCAGTTAAAAGTGATAGAAACATGAAAAGATAGCAATTCTTATTATCACTTGCTGCATTGTCCAACTGTAACAACAAAAGTGGAGGAAGAGTTTTAAAATCAACATTTTGACTTTTTGAACTTCCATGAGATATAAAATCATCCTTGTACCCTTGACATTTGAGTGAATAGAGGTGTCAAGTAATGCATTTGTAAGTGGGTTTTTTGAAATTCCACTTTCATAAAGTAGATCACCATACATTTCCATTTGTGGGTCTTCAAGGTCCCTTAAGCAATTTGCAAGGAATGTAATTGTAAATTGTTATCCCATATGGACAAATCGTAGGGACAAATGACCAAAACCTCCCACCTTATGCCCATGCGTAAGAATACCTATCAATGACAAACCTAAATTTGTTCCTACAATAGATTTTGATTTGACACGTAGCCTTGGGATTGAAGTCTTTGTTTTGTCCATTTTATCATGGATAATGCTCAAATACTCCTTTGGAAACCGCTCTAACATAATTATATGGGAATAGTAGCAATATATTCCACACATAACAATCTTGTTATGTTTCTTCAACCTACCTCGTGTCTTTTCTTCTAACCCTTTTGTAGTTGCTGACTTCATTTGTGCTTTCAACACAATACATTCACTACATTTACTGAAGTTGGTGTTCTTTGAAAATGCCACATCTCGAAACTTAGTATTCCAGATCTTGTTAATTGTTGGTTGTGATATTGATGGGTAATTGAGCTTTTGAAGAGCCTCATTGATCTCTTTTGACAAAGAATTTTGTGTGTAAGTCGAAGAAAGTAGACTTAAAGGAGCAGATGTTCCATCTTCTTCAAATTGACATGTTTGGTTTGGTGAAAAATCTGAATTATCCATTACAATGTTGTCCAATATTTCTATGGTTGCCACTGTGTGAGCTCATGCTTTGCATGTGTTGGTGTTACCATGAATAGCTTTGATTTTTCCATGTTGGAAATAATGCTGGTAGTTATAGAATGTGCTTTGAGGAATTTTATGTATCTTATACCATGCTTTCTTACAAATAATATTCCCATTAAATATCATGTCCTTTACATTTCTAGCAATAGGTGGTAGGCCATGGCCCTTTGACATGAATGTGTTTGACATGAGTGAATTCAAGACAAATTCTCTAATACAATTTGTATTTATTTTTCTCATACCCCTTCTAGCATCTACAATGGCCTTCCTATCCACATGTTGAAGACAATCTTTTCTACAACATACATCTGCTAGCAAAAGTCAAATTTTTTTCTCCTCATCTATTTTTGTTTGAAATTTTGCAATTTCTTTTGTAGCCATAACTCATTTAATCCTTTTATATGGCCTTGTTACATGCATATCAATTGATTTTATATTTTTTTCGTTACAAAGGTACCCAACCCATTTGTTTAAGGGATTTGTGTCCTCTATAACATCCCATATCACCATTTCTTTGGGTGTCTCCTTGAACGTTTCCTTGACCCTTAATATAACACCTTTGTTGTCCACCAACTTATTTATTGGCCATATAACCAAACAGTGTATAGACTTATCCCCAATTCCGCATATCTCACATTTTCCATTCATGTGTAAGAGAAAGCTTTGCACATATGAATCTAACCATATCTTGGGGAATATTTATGGCATGATCAGGACAGTGAGGCTCCAAATCTGATTCTTGCCAAATTTCATAAGATTCTAATGCTCCCCCAAGTGTATGCTCAAATATTGGTGGATGTGGTAGAGGAGCATTATATTTTAATACCTTTTCAATTTTAACCACTATGCATCCTTTCTTTACCATCTTTCCATGCACTTTATGCCCAAGCTTTGTATTGAATATGGAGCCCTCACCCACCTACACTCCATGTTGCAGAAGATTTATCTTGTCTCCAATAGAATATGTAGAAGAAACATTTGTACATATAAACGAATGTAAATAAGGTTAGTATTTACTAAAAAAAGAACATTTATTGTAGTAACAATAATATATAACACATGCTTCAATATTTTGATTTACCTATGTGGTGTCTCAAATCCACAATCTTCCATGGATGTATGTCCCCTTCATTAACATCATCATCAATCAAATGTGGTTGAGTGACATCAATTATCAAAATTCCAACATAACCAGCATTAACCCTTTCTCCAACATAATAAGTTCCAGACTCTGCAGATTCGACCCTTCCTAGCCCAATGACTTGATCATTAATAAAGAGATCAACATAGTCCCCTTTTGCCAAAATTATATTTTCCATTGTACCTTGTATCAATTCTGTAACAACAATTAAATTGTAACCTGTAATTAAAAGGATGAACTGTGTAAAGTGTTACTTTATATTTTCCCAAAAACACACAACTTACAAAAAAGTAATATAAATGCAAAAATTGAAATAGTATGGTAGTCATATTGTATGTAATGTAACGTTGTTTCCTCAAATGAAAGCTAACAATCAATATCATTCCTTCTACTACAAACATAAGCATATTGCTAGAAGCAACATTACTTGGTCAAATAAATCTAGCACATGCTAGATTTCCTTCTAGCACAAACACAAACACATTGTTAATAACAATATTCTAAGGAAAAGGAAATCCACCACATGTTAAATTTCCTTCTAACGTAAATAGAAGCATATTACTCACAAAAACATTTCAAAGTAAAAGAAATCTTACAAATTCTAGATTTTATTGTAGGACAAACACAATCACATTGCCACAAACAACATTGCAGTGTAGAAAATATCTAGCATACGCTTGATTTACTTCTAGCACAAACGAAAGCACATTGCCAACAATAACATTGCAGGGAAAACAAAATCCAACAACTTCTATCACAAACACAATCACATTTCCAAGAACAACGTCGAAAGGTAAAATAAATTTAATGCATGCTAGCTTTACATGTAGCATAAATACAAGCATACTACCAAAGACAACATTTCATGCTAGAAGAAATCTAGTGCATGCTATATTTCCTTCTAACACAAACAAAAGTACATTACCAAGGTGAAGGAGATCTAACACTTGTTAGATTTCCTTCTATAATAAACAACCAAATTGAAAACAACAATATTGCATAGCAAAAGAAATCTAGCACAACTTCTAGCCCAAACACAAGCACAACATTTTCAATAACATTGCCAAGGTGATGGAAATCTAACACTTGCTAGATTTCCTTTTATCATAAACAACCAAATTGACAACAACAATATTCCAAAGCAAAAGAAATCTAGCATAGTTTCTAGCCCAAACACAAGCACATTTCCAATAAAAATATTGCAAGGTGAAAGAAATTTAACACATGTTAGCTTTACATGTGGCACAAATACAATCTTACTACCAACAAGAACATTGCATGCCAAAATAAATCTATTGCGTGTTATGTTTCTTTTTAAAACAAATTAACAAAGTGTAATGGTGATTCTCTATTGTGAAGACCCATATGAAAAGTGGCGTAATGCTAATAAGACCAATGCAACTACTGCCAGGATACCCACTCACCTTTCCCTTTATCCTACAAAAAACTCCCAGGTGTGAAATCCTTTTTTTGCCAAGTGTTTTCTTGTAAAAGGGGAAAGTACTGAATAATTTTTCCTGCTAGAATAAATTTTTTTGGGGAAAGCAGGGTGGAAAACATGAAGCCTCATCTCCTTACCAAGAAAGTAAGGCTAACTAGGCCTAATTGATATCCATACCCAATGAACTATATTAGTGGTAAAATTTGTTGTTTGCATTATGATTGGTAATGTACCTTGAAAGAAACATGTGCTATCATCTTCATAATGTTAACAGTTACACATCCATGACATCTCTGGTTCTTCCAACTTCTATGACATAATCAATGTATTTGAAGCCTTCAAGATTTCTGGATCCAGTGTTCTTAGAAGATTGTGGTAGGCTTAAAAGTTAGTGTCCAAGCAGTTACTCACCTTTATCACAAGTTGACCAACTAGTTTTCCTATTCTAGATTACTCTCAATATCTCCTTACATGCCAGAAACAAAATAAGGTATTGTAAAGACAATCTCTCTCTGTTTCTAAAGGAAAACAATCTCTGTTTAATGACGAAAGATATTTTTTTTGTTATTTTTGGAATAGTTTCCTTGAGAACATTGCCAGAGAAATCATAATACATGAAGAGTTTATATACTCTCAAAATATTCAAAGATCACGTAATCACAATTGAACCTCAGCAACTATATAGTTATGAGGCAGTCTAACCCATATTCATGTAATCAGTTTTCCTTTAGATGATTACGTAATAAACAACTATACAGACAAATATGAATTCTATTGACAAGAATCTATATACCCCTATCAAGGTCATACAAGGAAAGGAACATTTGTACCAGGAAGATCCACCTGAAGAAATCAATTCGTGTTGGCTCAATAAACAAAGGTCATTGTGCAATCTGTAGGTACCAAGCAATAATCCCACACAACAGTGTCCAGGTTTTTCTAGCATCTTATTAAAAAAAAATTCATTTCTCCCTATGTGGGTTGACCATACCAATGTAAAGTTTCATTTTTCAAAAGTTTAGGGCCTCCTTGGTAAAATAATGCATGTCATATTCAGTGACTATGGCATACTCTGAGGTAGATTCAGTAATAAATTTTGTGCATCAACAGAGTTTTGGCATTTTCTAGCTAAGTTAATGCACCAACACCACAACCGTTATGAATGGCCTAGTCAAGTCTCTAGAGAAAGCCTCTTTTGTCTCATCTCTATATCAATCCATGAAATGGTGGAGAGCCTAAAAACCTTATCTTTTAATCACTCAAGATAGACCAAATTGACAAGTTGTATTCCTACCTAACCAAACATTTTCCATGTTTTTTCTTCCTCCTAAAAAGATATCAGTCTAGGGGATATCCTGATGCAAAATGTACCTCTCAGCAAACTATGTTAACACCTTGTTTTAGGAGATTAACCCACTGGCCTTTGTTCTGTGGTGACTTTCCAAACCCAATAGCTCCTCCATAAGATTACTCTCGTATTGAATCTAAAACCATTTAACTATGACTAATTGGTAGCACGTGCAATTTGCAAGGAAGGGTCACAATTTCAGGTTTGGACCATTTAGTCAGGTTTATAGCTTAAATGGCAGTTTCTTTCTTCGAGTTAAACTATCTTTGACATATATGATATAACTGACCTAGCCCATTTTTATGTCACTACTACCACAATCCATGAAATGTGCATGCAAGATCTAAAATCAATGCTTAACTTCGCTTCCATAGTAATGTTCCACATTTGAATGGACTTCCCAAAAGATTATTGTGTTTATATAATTCTTCATGCATCTCTAGTAAAAACTAAAGGCTAGATGCCAAATGTGTTTGTCAGATGTTGCTTATTAATGCATAGATAATATTGGTGTATTTCATATATTCTCATGCATCTCTAGTAAAAACTAAAGGCTAGTTGCCAAATGTGTTTGTCAGATGTTGCCTATGAATGCATAGATAAGATTGGTGATTTTCATATATTCTCATTACAATACTGAATGCTGGATCTAATTCTTCAATGGTCCTTGGATTGAGTTTTAACTCGTTGAGTTATCTCTTACAATGGGCCAATATCTTGAGCACTGAGGAATCAGATGAACTTGTAGCTGATTTTATCTCTCTAGAGGTAGCACTGGTGTATTCTAGCTATGTAAGTGTCATTTAATGAGGTTGCAAATTTTCACATATTACAAAAATATGTCAATATATGGCAAGATCTTCTGTGTGCCAGGTGGTAGAGGGAGTAAAAATCCATTAGCATCAAAAGACACAAGGTACAGTAGACAATGAAGATGACCAGTTTTTCTATCTTACTGATGCAGAGACCCAGTTGTTGCCATATAAGTTCAACAACTAAATTTAGACTCGTGATTATAATAACACTTTCATCATGATATCTATAAGTTGGTACCTAATCATCCTTTCCCTCATTAAGTGAGAAAGAAAGAGAGCACAAGTCTTGAAGTACTCTGAGAAATGTAGCACTAGAACATTGACTTGAAAGAAGCATGGCTTTTGACTTAGCAAAAACACTGGAGTTCATTCAATGCAACCTTGCTCAACCTTTTTTTTTATAGCATTTGGAATTTTGGTTATGAAAATATGTCAACAAGGAGGTGCCAGTTTCACTAACTTCATCAAAAAATCTACATCATGAGAATAGACAAGATCTGACAACCCTTCACATGCCAACAAGAATTATAACAATATAAACTCTGTTCAAGGAACACTGAGCAGCATTGTTCATAAAATTCCATTTCTCACCTCAGCACTAATATATCGTGTTAATATAAAAGTGTGCTTTGTGTTGATATTGTGTGCGCTTGTGTGTTATCGTATAGATAGTCTGAATGTTCAGTGTTGTAGGATTTGATCAACCATTGATCACTGAAGGATCGATGGCGATCCAAAGATAAGTGAGTTAACTGTGATATCATGCATAAATAGAGTATGGCAGAGGGATCATGTTTTAATATAGAAATCCATCAATAGAGGAAACAAATAGAGAATGCACAGGGACCATTAGATCTGTAAGATCAATGGCCCAGATGGAATCGCAGAGGAGCAGAGATCTATTATTATCGCATCAACGAAACCATTGGAATGATATCAGAACGGGCCAAAGAGATGTTGCGATAGCAATTTTGCAATTGAAAGGGGAGCGTCAGATCATAGTTGGGATTGAAATATGTTATTATTTGACCATATGAAATCTAAATGAACATTTTAATATAAATACGGAGGTTTTATTGACTCAATTTTACCATGGCCATTTCATCATCGAACTTTTACTTCTTTTCCATTCGATTACTCTCTATTAAAGTCTCATCATAGAAATATACCTTTCTCCATCAAAGAAATATTTTCATATTTTACTAAAAGCTTGTTCATTGGGTATGGAAGTGTAGTAGTAGTATTGTTATGTTTTCAGATTTTGTTTCTTGCTACACATGTTATGTTCCTTTTTTTTCTAATTACACAAATTTGTTTTAAGCATAATCATCATTACTACTTTTATGGTTTTAAACCTCACTTTTTTGTTATCCTACTTAGAACCACCATAGGAAAATACTTTTTTTCTAACCCTTATGTAGGAAACTGACTAACAAGTATGTTGTATGTACACTTCACAATCCTATTATTATTTTACCTTATCACTTATACCTACTTGAGCTACATCAAAACACACATTCTTAGTAAAAATATATCTTCTCTATCTCTAGGTTGATGCATTTGATTTTTTATGAAATTTTATTTATTTCAAAATTTTCAAATGTAGTTTTAATAACCTCCTTGGGAAAAGTACCATAAAGTATTAGACCAAAGAGTTGTATATATGAATACTATATATCTTACCTCACTTTAAACGTCGTCTGAAATTCCATGCAAACTTATAAGTTGTTATGCTTTTTGTATACAACTAGAAAGGTATTAATATGAAATTAACATTGTGAAAAATTGCATAAATGAAATGCCCAAGTTGACAAGTCATTCCCTTGTGCTTCATACCATCAACCTGGTGATATTCACTTTGAATCTCCTAATGATGTGCAAGGGCATGAAAGGGTCACATATCATTTTCTACAAATTAAAGAACTATGTTAATGCATTGATGGAATTAAGATACTAAGGGACATTATTAAATATTCAATCCTTATAGATTTTAGTGACCTTGGATTTTTCATTAAGCAGGTTTTAAGTACCAAAAATTACAAAGTAAATCATATATGACATACATGAATTGTAAATAATGGAAGTGTCATTCAAAGACATGAAGAAAAGTAGATAAATGTTAGAAATAACATGAACTAACAAATTGTCTAGCCTACTACATGTGCCTATAATCCTACTATAGAAGTTTGTAATCAACACTAAAATAGAATTGCAAGATGAAAAGATACACATACAATGGTTCTAATTACTCTCCTTAAGTGGGCCTTAATCAAGGGTGCTACCAATAGCCTTTATTTAAGCAAGCAAAAAGGAAATATGTAACAAAATTGTCTTCTTCTCTTATTCAATATCTACGATAAAATTGGGGTAGAGGGTTGCCTTCTATTACAACTCAAATCACTACTAGTATTAAACGAATGATATCATGAAAAAAAATATGAGGTCCCTAATCTATCACCATATGCTCCTACTTATGTTTAAAGGGAAAACCCAACTAAACTCCTAGTCACTTCCTTCATTATTGAGAGAGGTCCCTAAAATTTTGCATTTTAGTTTTTAAGATATCAACCTCATTGTTCAATTCAAATCCTCCCTAGTTAGCTAATTCAAATTGCATATAACTCATCACTATTTATTTTTTGTTGGCAACCCTTGAAGTGGGAAAAGGGGCAAGATCTCTTGAAATGTTCATCATGCACTTGGATATATTGGATCATAAGTGGGGAGAATTTGATCTTTACCTTAGTTTCTTGATTTTTACACTCCTAAAATTTGAATCATATTAGTCTTCATATAAAATACATGCAATACTCAAAAACAATTCAAGTAAAAATTAAAACAAGTTCATATTAAATAATATAATCAAATCATCTATATATAACTAAGCACATGTCAAAACAACCCTAGTAACCAACAAAAAGACATATTTTTCTTGGCACAACTCTTGAAACAATATGTATTAAAATTCTATACATGATAGGCTAAATAAGATCAAAGTGAAGGTTGATCACCAATTAAGTAAGTTTCCAATTATCCCAAGCACTCATATTGATCATTTATAAAATCTTATCTTTCAATCATGCTCTAAATGATATAGAATTCTTGGCATAAAATGTTCCTAACATTTTTTGACAAGTTTTTGGATATAAGTGATATGGGTATGAGAATTTTTTAATTTTTACAGTGGAGAAGCATGTGTGCACTTCTATAGACTAAAAGTGTCCATATTATGGATAACATAATAAAATTACTTCATCCATAATCTGCATGTTATTTTAACAAAAAAAAACATGCACAATTTAGTTATAACTAGAAATGAAAATGCTTTATATGTATTTTTTAGATGAGATTGGCAATGTGGTGTAAATCGATACTAGGTCCAAAATTTTAACTATCTTAATGCATGCAAAACTTTATATGGTAATGAGAAAATTAATTCTAATAGTGGTGAGGAAGTCAATGACAATAAATATGGTGTCATGGGACCATTATATGCATATCTTAGTAACAAAATGTCTACTGTTTATTTTCTTCTTGCACCTACTATGTCATATGTGAGAAATTATTGAACACTAACATTAATAACATTGAATATGTTATAAATGTCTAGGATGACCTTTTGAGCAAGTAGTGGATCTCACACTTCCTTTCTCTCTTTGGCATTTCTATTAACGCTAGAAAGGACAATAAATATGGTTTCATGGGACCATTATATGCATGTCTTAATAATAAAATACCTACTCTTTATTTTCCACTTGCACCTAGTATGCCATATGACATTAGGTTTTGATGGTGATACAAACACCATTATGAAGTGTTGTGTTGTGTCTGTGTATCAATTTCTGGGCATTATATTTCATAAACATACTCTAAGACGTTACTTATAGTGGACCACTATAAAACAATCAGGTTCCATCTTTCTAATTCCCTTCACTGTGTCTTCACTTTTTGAATGAGAAACGACTTTTTGTGGGTATTATTGGTCTTTTGGATGAATAGAAATCACATTGGATATTCTATCGAGTTCGAAGAGATTCGTTGGAATCATTCTCATTGCAGATGATAGACTAAATGCATTTAACTTTACATATGCCCAAAAGCAGAGGAAATAACGAAGCTGGAATTTGATCCAAGAAAATACCCCGTATTATCATCCTATGCTTAGTAAAGCTTACAAGGAAATGGGTTGGGTATGTGTTTAAAGTCTATACAATCAAAAAGATAGAAACTAAAGGTAGCCCCAACAATCTAAATAAGCAATAGGATATGATAATAACTTATTCAAAGAGCTATTTTTTAATAAAACAAACAGAAAGCCAAAACACATACCTGTTTTAGGCAAAAACTATGGAAGATCGGCCTCACAGAAAAAAATAAAAAATAAAAAAAATAAAAAATAAAATAAAATAAAAAATTGGTAGTAAATATAGAGCGTGTAAACCTATCTTGGCGGTCTAGAAGGGTTCTTGACAGAAGCGCCTTACCTGTTAATGCTATAGGATACTCCCCCAACCATATTGGAGTTAATGTGTGCACCTGCTCCTCAAAGCACATGGATCACCGATTATCAAAGCACATGGATCACGGATTATCTGCTCAAAAGTTTCCCAAATCATTGAACACCAAATATTTAGAGCACAACTTGAAAGTTTAAATTTTCCCACAAAAATGTTTGAAAAGTCTCCATCCTAATATTTGTTTAAATGTTCATTTGCCAGTAGTTCTATTAATTGGCGCTTTTTTAATATTAATTTGGGCAAGCTTAGAAGTCGGGTTGCAAACTGCTACAAGTGTCCTTATTTTTCTACAAGAAACAATCTAATGTGAAGGTGAATATGCTAAATGTGATATTGGATGGAAATGATGCTAAGGAGAAGTTGGAAAATTGAAAAGTGCACATATCCAATGCATCAAAACAACTTGTGGTAGGGTTAATCTAACAAAATGCAAGGTTGTAGTGTTTCTTGTAGTTGCAAAATAGAGTAGAGTGTAAGAAACAACGAATAATACATAATGAACAAAAAATTAAAAATAGTAATGGAAATGAACTAAATTCAAAGTAAAAATCTATATAACTAATGTAACAGTGCTACAACTATCATCAACAAATGTTAAGATAAGCTGCAAGAAAAAATTGCTCATAAACAAATGTGTGAACATAAATGATACAAGAGGGATATTGACCACCTAGGTTGGGCCATAACACAAGGAAACTTAAAAACCTTAGAAGAAAGCTAAAATAAGAGCTAAAATCAAATATCACTTCGATTAACAAACATGTTGTTTGTACTTTACAAAGTTACAAAAAATGCTTGAAATCTAAACCTCTCGTATTATTCACATGCTTTCCTATGATTTTCTTCTAATCCTATTATGCTACTCAAGCCTATTGTTTGTACAAGTGGATAGGAGGAAAACTCCTTGAGTGGAGGAATGCTTTCCCTCCAAAAAGAAATAAAAACCTAGATCTTGTTTCATGGATCACCACGTAGCAGTAGTAAGGAGGATTTACTATCCTTAGGAAGTCATGTTGGGTTTATTACTAACCCACCAAAACCACTCGTAGGCCCTAGGATGATAATGGTGTTTCTCCTTAGATGATGTCCAAGGCCCCAAACAAAGCCATCCTTGTGGGGAAAAATTATCATCACATTAACACCCATACAACATCTATATACCTATGGTTTATAATGATGGAAAATAGTGCTTATTTTTAAGGACACCTCAAGGTCAACTAACACTAATTCAATGTATTAATTGTTGGTACATCGACCTATAAAAATGTCACAATATTGGGTAGTAGACATTAGTAAGTAGGACACTAGCCACCAACAAGAAACCTTGATATTGGCGATGAGCACCACTAGGCCAACCATTCACCTTAGAGGCACTGGGAGGTGGTTTTGTACCATGTGCATATTAGTCTGTATTATTACTAACCCACCAAAACCACTCATAGGCCCTAGGATGATAATGGTGTTTCTCTTTAGATGATGTCCAAGGCCCCAAACAAAGCCATCCTTGTGGGGAAAAATTATCCTCACATTAACACCCATACAACATCTATATACCTATGGTTTATAATGATGGAAAATAGTGCTCCCCATCACCTAATTGTGCAAAAAGCCCCAACTAACCTAGATTCCATGTCAAACATGTCCTTGATATTAGCATATCATCCTACATTATCCATTAGCTCATGGAGATAGAGGGTTCAAGGACTCTCACTTGATGGTTGGGGACTATAGTCCATCGAGAGGTCAAATTTTGAGCTAACTGTATTAAGGACACCTCAAGGTCAACCAACACTAATGCAATGTATTAGTTGTTGGTACATCGACCTATCAAAATGTCACAATATTGGGTAGTAGACATTAGTAAGTAGGACACTAGCCACCAACAAGAAACCTTGATATTGGCGATGAGCACCACTAGGCCAACCATTCACCTTAGAGGCACTAGGAGGTGGTTTTGTACCATGTGCATAGTCTGTATTATTACTAACCCACCAAAACCACTCGTAGGCCCTAGGATGATAATGGTGTTTCTCCTTAGATGATGTCCAAGGCCCCAAATAAATCCATCCTTGTGGGGAAAATTATCCTCACATTAACACCCATACAACATCTATATACCTATGGTTTATAATGATGGAAAATAGTGCTCCCCATGCCCTAATTGTGCAAAAAGCCCCAACTAACCTAGATGTCATGTCAAACATGCCTCGATATTAGCATATCATCGTACATTATCCATTAGCTCATGGAGATGGAGGGTTCAAGGACTCTCACTTGATGGTTGGGGACTATAGTCCATCGAGAGGTCAAATTTCAAGCTAACTATATTAAGGACACCTCAAGGTCAACCAACACTAATGCAATGTATTAGTTGTTGGTACATCTACCTATCAAAATGTCACAATATTGGGTAGTAGACATTAGTAAGTAGGACACTAACCACCAACAAGAAACCTGGATATCGATAGAGTAATGATGTGGTGAGTGGATGTGGACTCGGGGATACCGCATGTCAATTGTGTGGAAGTTGATTTGACATGCTAAATTATGATGTGGCACCAATGTGGGTCTAGATGACATGGCATACCAATGTGTCAAGTGATGTGGCATGTTGACATTACAATGGAAGGTTGACTTGGCACCGAGGTGATGTCTAGGTGGTAACCATATAGCGACGACGTGGATGTTGGGCTTTTGGATGTTAATATATCAGCTAATTAGTATCAGTGACACTCTTTAGCCTCTTCTGGGGGCCTGGTGGCTTGAAAGCCCGACCATTGGCCTTTCAAGATATCGAGTATTGAGACATTAAGGCTTCAATAGACAAGCCCGTCTGTATGTTAGATCGAGTAAGCAATTTTTAAACTAATGTGATATTTCCCAAGTGGTTGATAGTGGATATAATAGCCAAATTAATTGACTAGGTAAGCTACCGTGGAAGTTGATAGGCCATTTTATAGTGGTGACATGTGGGCAAAGGGCTGCCATGTGCTTGACAAGAAGAAAATAAATATGTATAGGAGAGAAGTTACAATATAAACTTAAATAAAACCAAACGTCGAATAAAACACCTTTTATTAGACTATCCAAAATTATAATTTGTAAAGAAGATATTAGGATCCCATGTTATTGTTTATATCATTGCTAAAATGAACATGGCCTGATTATTCAATATCTCTTGTAATGGAACCAAAGTTATGTATCACATGAATAGTTATAGGTAAGAATTCCCATAAATGATCTTGATTACTGTGTCACATATTGAAATCTTTAATTTCACAAATAGCTTTATTATTTGTAATAGATCAAATAACTATGACTTTAGGCAACACTTTTGATGGATTTTACTCATTGTTAACTAGATTTATTATTTCTTTGTAGTACAAAACATTTAATAAATGAGAGTAAATATCATTTCAAGGGTGTTACCAAGCATATTGCTTGAGGTTTTATAGGAGACAAGTATTTATTGTTAGAAAAATAGAGATAAAGAATAATTCTTAAATTCCTTATTTGAAATAAAGAAATACTTTTACAATCACTAAATTCTTTCTTTGAACTAATTCCTTATTTGAAATAACAAAAAATCTCTAATTTTTTTCTTTTAGTAATTACTAAATTCCTTATTTGACATTAATAAAAAATAGAAAATTAAATTTTTCACTGCATGCATTCATATAGAACTTTTACTTGCAATTCCATTCCAAATACCATTTTTCCATAAATAGAAAGTATACATGATTTTTTAAAATTTTAGATTTTTCATTGATATTATTTTACAAATTCACAAGAAGGATATCTACATGCATCTACATGCACGATTTTTTCAGTAAATACATGCACGATTTTGTCAGTAAATATAGGTTGTTGAAGTAATTGAAAGTAGTTAGTAAGAATAAAGTAGCTCAGACTAAACTAAGTGTTGACCCCTCCCCATCATCTAAAAATGGATCTAATCTCATCAGTCAATATAAATAGGGCAGTTCTGATCCCAGGATTGATCCCACCACAACTGAGTTGTTAAACTTACTTCCATGCATGATTTTGTCTGATTTTCACAAGAACAAATCTTCAAAATTACAAGGAGCACAAGTTTTCGGTTCCGATTTTTCTCTTTTGGAAGCGAGAGTTCATGCAAAATACAGGTTTTTTCCTACTTCTGATTGTAGTATTGATTACCTTTAAGCACTTTTTTAAACAGTTTCTGCAATGTCTTTTTAATATAGTCTCTTTTTTTGTTAATGAAAAATAATTTTACACAGAATTTGTCCATCCTGGGCTGTAAGTATTTGAAATTTGCTTGGTTTATATAGTTTGGTTTGATAGCTTTTTTGATACATTAATTATCTTCTCATACTGCGTTTAATCCTCAAGCAATACAATTCATATGCGCAGAAAAAATTTGTGATCGATTAGAGTCTGTTGTCAAATTATCACTTGGATATAGGCTTGTAAGTACATTGTACTGGGGTCTTTCCTCTTATTTCATCATATGCTTTAAGGCTTCCACTCCACCTTTTTCATTCACAAACACCTATGAAATCCCCCACTCAACTTGTTTGAGTGGTATTCATTTCCTTCACATACATTCATACTATCTATAGATGAAGTCCTCCCTGATTTATTTTTGTTTCCAGTAGGTATCCTAAGCTCTTCTAGGTATTTTATTTTCCTATCATGGTGTAATTGATCAAGTTATTGGAGCCATATTACACTGGAGAACATCTAATATAGTCAATTGTGCAATGACTGGCCTTTTACAGACATGATGTCTTAATTTTGGTTGATAAATGCTCTTGTTTTTGGTATATATATCATCAATTTGTGTAGTACAACCAAACACCAACAATGTTTACCATCATTGAAAGCTTCTCTAGGTATCTCACTCGACATTCAAACAATGACAGACCTCTTCCACTTAGGAAAACATAACGCAAGGTAATGATCTCCATTGAATCCATCCCCTCTAGTTCCATAGCGTTGGCATAAAGAATTTTAGTTACTGGCTACTATTTGGGAATCCCTTAAATTCGTATACCTCGGCTCATTACAGTGATGAATCAGACAAGTGGATAATGTGATTTCAAATATACCTTAGCTCATTTGCAGTGAACATTGATTTAAACAACTAGGTAATGAGATTTCATGTTGCTTACTCTACAACTCTGTCTTCAAAGTTTAAACACAATGCTTTCCTTCCATTTCTACCACAACACCTCTAGCTTCACACAGACTCACACATCTTTCAAGATCAATGGCTTCTTGGGTTGGTTATATGGAATGGAAGCTATGGAGGCATGTGTTCTTTCCGCATGAGGAAGAATGTAAGAATGATAGGGAAAGAAACTCTCCAAGACAGAGTATATGTTATGTCTTCCATGCAAATTCGTTTGCCTACAATAAGTTCTTTTTAGTAGTGGATTGAAGCTATCTGAATTTAGTTTTTGTTTGACATATACTGATATAGATCATGATTTCAAGTAGTATTTTTTATAGTTGCATTGAAAATGCATGATTTTCTCATTAGTCATCTTGTAACTAGTTTGTTTCCCTACAAAGTAAAGTTTGTAACAAGTTTGTTTCCCTAATTAGTGACAAATGAGTGATCAATTTCCCAACAATAGGCATCTTCTGTAAATGCCACCCCCAAACTGGGTTATGAGACCACACGGACGAAGGATGGCTATTGGATTTATTTCTCATACATACCAACCCACAATACTAAAAAATATATCCACAATCAGACACCAACAATGTTTTCCCTCATTTGAAAGCTTCTCTAGGTATCTCACCCGACATTCAAACAATGACAGAACTCTTCCACTTAGGAATACTGGCTGTAGCTATAAAAAATCAACAATTCAACGCAATTATTTAGAAAAGTTACAAAAGAGAGAGAACTGGCATGAGAATGATGATAATCCCTCGTCTTTGCCATGAATATATCTATCTAATTAGTGACAAATGAGTGATCAATTTCCAAACAATAGGCATTTGCTATAAATGCCACCCCCAAACTGGGTTATGAGAGCACAGGGATGAAGGATGGATGTTGGATTCATTTCTCATACATACCAACCCATAATGCTAAAAGATATATCCACAACCAGACACTAACAATGTTTTCCCTCATTGAAATCTTCTCTAGGTATCTCACCCGACATTCAAACAATGACAGAACTCTTCCACTTAGGAATACTGGTTGTAGCTATAAAAAATCAACATGTCAACAGAATTATTTAGCAAAGTTACAAAAGAGAGAGAACTGGCATGAGAATGATGATAATCCATCATCTTTTCCATGAATATATCTATCTAATTAGTGACAAATGAGTGATCAATTTCCCAACAATAGCCATCTGCTGTAAATGACACCCCCAAAGTGGGTTATGAGACCACAGGGATGAAGGATGGCTGTTGGATTCATTTCTCATACATACCAACCCACAATACTAAAAAATATATCCACAACCAGACACCAACAATGTTTTCCCTCATTGAAAGCTTCTCTAGGTATCTCACCCGACATTCAAACAATGACAGAACTCTTCCACTTAGGAATACTAGCTGTAGCTATAAAAAATCAACATGTCAATGGAATTATTTAGCAAAGTTACAAAAGAGAGAGAACTGGCATGAGAATGATGATAATCCCTCATCTTTTCCATGAATATATCTATCTAATTAGTGACAAATGAGTGATCAATTTCCCAACAATAGGCATCTGCTGTAAATGCCACCCCCAAACTGGGTTATGAGACCACAGGGACGAAGGATGGCTATTGGATTTATTTCTCATACATACCAACCCACAATACTAAAAAATATATCCACAACCAGACACCAACAATGTTTTCCCTCATTGAAAGCTTCTCTAGGTATCTCACCCGACATTCAAACAATGACAGAACTCTTCCTCTTAGGAAAACATAATGCAAGGTAATGATCTCCTCTAGTTCCATAGCGTTGGCATAAAGAATTTTAGTTACTGGATGCTATTTGGGAATCACTTAAATTCGTATACCTCAGCTCATTACATTGATGAATCAGACAAGTGGATAATGTGATTTTAAAGATACCTTAGCTCATTTGCAGTGAAAATTGATTGAAACAACTGGGTAATGAGATTTCATGTTGCTTACTCTACAAATCTATCTTCAAATATTAAACACAATGCTTTTTTCCTTCAATTTCTACCACAACACCTCTAGTTTTGCACAGACTCACACATCTTTCAAGATCAATGGCTTCTTGGGTTGGTTATATGGAATGGCAACTATGGAGGCATGTGTTCTTTCCACATGAGGAAGAATGTAAGAATGATAGGGAAAGAAACTCTCCAAGACAGAGTATATTATGTTATGTCTTCCATGCAAATTCATTTGCCTACAATAATTTTTTTTTAGGAGTGGACTGAAGCTGTTTGAATTTAGTTTTTGTTTGACATATACTGATATAGATCATCTGTTCGAGTAGTATTTTTTATAGTTGCATTGAAAATGCATGATTTTTTATAGTATTTTTTATTGTTGTACAGGTAATCATATAGTCTAATGTGGCATAGTTCTTCTATAACCAAAAACTGATAAAGAGCTGCAAATGTTTATAGATTTATTGTCTTCTTCCTTTTCCTGCATGAGTAAATGGTTGAAAGTAGACTGTATTTTTCTCACAATTGAGAGATCTCACAAGGATGCAAGTGCTCGTAGAGGCTTCATACATATCATCAAGAATCTAGAAGCTTTGGAAGATTGTTGATCTACAAAGGGGCTCTAATATGTATTGTTTGAAAAGCTAACTAGGATTTCCTCCATTCACGATGACTATTTCTTTTAATCTTTCAGCTTATCACCACAATAACCTCATAACAGAGTTTCAAAAAAAAATCACAGGATATGCATGACAAATGACTATGATACACCAATGTAGGAAAGGGAAAATGTATTTACAAACACTGATGGGGGGCATTTTCTGTTTGGACCATTGGAAAGCTATTAACAAGGTCTAAAAGTTAGGGGTATTCAAGGCATGCCCCCATATTTGTGGTTTAATTCAACGATGAATACTGACTGTAGCTATAAAACATGTCAACAGAATTATTTAGAAAATTACAAAAGAGGGAGAACTGGCATGAGAATGATGATAATCCCTCATATTTGCCATGAATATATCTATCTAATTAGTGACAAATGAGTGATCAATTTCCCAACAATAGGCATCTGCTGTAAATGCCACCCCCAAACTGGGTTATGAGACCACAGGGACGAAGAATGGTTGTTGGATTTATTTCTCATACATACCAACCCATAATACTAAAAGATATATCCACAACCAGACACCAACAATGTTTTCTTGTAATGATCTCGCAAGGTAATGATCTCCATTGAATCCATCCCCTCTAGTTCCATAGCATTGGCATAAAGAATTTTAGTTACTGGTTGCTATTTGTGAATCCCTTACATTCATATACCTCGACTCATTACAGTGATGAATCAGCAAGTGGATAATGTGATTTCAAAGATACCTTAGCTCAATTGCAGTGAACATTGATTTAAACAACTGGCTACTGAGATTTCATGTTGCTTACTCTACAACTCTGTCTTGAAAGATTAAACACAATGCGTTCCTTCAATTTCTACCACAACACCTCTAGCTTCGCACAGACTCACACATATTTCAAGATCAATGGCTTCTCGGGTTGGTTATATGGAATGACAGCTATGGAGGCATGTGTTCTTTCCGCATGAGGAAGAAAGTAAGAATGACAAGGAAATAAACTCTCCAAGACAGAGTATATTATATTATGTCTTCCATGCAAATTCGTTTGCCTACAACAATTTTTTTTTAGGGGTGGACTGAAGCTATCTGAATTTAGTTTTTGTTTGACATATACTGATATGGATCATCAGTTCGAGTAGTATTTTTTATAGTTGCATTGAAAATGCATGATTTTTATAGTATTTTTTTTGTTGTATAGGTAATCATATAGTCTAATGTTTCTCACAATTGAGAGATCTCACAAGGATGCAAATGCTCGTAGAGGCTTCATACATATCATCAAGAATCTGGAAGCTTAGGAAGATTTTTTATCTACGAAGGGGCTCTAGTATGTATTGTTTGAATAGCTAACTAGGATTTCCTCCATTCACAATGACTATTTGTTTTAATCATTCAGCTTATCACCACAATACCCTCATAACAAAGTTTCAAAAAAAAAAATTAAGGATATGCATGACAAATTACTATGATACACCAATGCAAGAAAGGGAAAATGCATTTACAAACACTGATGGGGGACATTTTCTATTTGGACCATTGGAAAGATATTGACAAGGTTTATAAGTTAGGGATATTCAAGGCATGCCCCCATATTTGTGGTTTAATTCAATGATGAATACTAGCTGTATCTATAAAAATTCAACATGTCAGCGGAATTATTTAGCAAAGTTACAAAAGAGAGAGAACTAGCATGAGAATGATGATAATCCCTCATATTTTCCAGGTTATGAAAGTAGCTCAAGAAAAGATAGAAAATATAGATCAACGCCTTAGAATCAGCCTCTTCGAGGGGGCAACCTCCTTTACATTACATAAATGAACAATTCTTGGATGATTCAAATGACAAAACCTCCTTTCTATATATAGGAGTCTAAGGAGTCATAATATAACCCAGCCAACCTAACAATAATAATATAAAGCCACAAAAATAACAATAGATGGATTCTATGGGGCACAGTAATAACAATATGGGGACAATAGGGGCACAACAATATTAATAAGGGGTACAACTACAATAGTAATGAGGTAATCACTAGTATTATAGGGACCCAACATGCCCCTTTCCTTCAAAAAAGTGTTGTCCTCAACACTTGAGTAGTTCTGGATGCCTCTGTATAAAATTCTCATCCTCCCATGTGGAATCTTCAGCAGATAAGTTCTTCCACTTGATAAGATACTCTGAAATTGATCGATTTCGTAGCTGTCAAGTTCTTGTTTCTGTGACTGCTTCTGGTTCCAATATAATTTTTTCTTCCTCGTCAAGTTCTGGCAATATTGTTTGAATTGGGATCTTATCGCCTATAACCTTATTTAAACATGAAACATGGAAAACTAGGTGCAATCGAGAAGTTGCAGGAAGCTCCAATTTGTATGCCATAGTACCAATATTTTGCAACACCTTGTACAGACCATAATACTTTGGTGATAATTTATTGTCCTTCTTAGCTTGCTTGAGGGACATTTGCTTATATGGTTGTAGCCGTAGGAATACCCAATCACCTACATCAAAACTTCTTTCGCTGTGATGTTGATCTGCCTATTGTTTCATTCTATTTTGTGCCAACACGAGGTTATCCTTTAAGAGTTGGAGGACTTGTTGTTGATGTTCAATGTGATGTTCCACTGCTTGAACCTTAGAATTTTCTCTTAAATATGATGTGATGGATGGTGGCTGATACCCATAAAGTGCCATAAATGGGGTCATTTTTGTTGTTGTATGGAAGGAAGTGTCATACCACCATTCAGACAGAGGCAACCATTTGACCCATTATGTCTGTTTATCAGATACAAAGCAACGAAGATATCCTTCCAAACATTTGTTTACTATCTCAGTTTGCCCATCAGATTGAGGATGATAAGATGAGCTATGAGCTAACTGAGTACCAAGACAGGAAAATAATTATGTCCAAAAATTTCCAGTGAAAATGGGATCTCTGTCACTTACAATAATCTTTGGGTTTCCATGTAGCTTTTGAATTGTTTCCATAAATGCAGTAGAAACTGTATTGGCTTTAAATATGCACAAAAGTGTGCATACTTGGTAAGTCTGTCAACTACCACCATGATGACACTCTTTCCCTTAGACTTGGGTAAACCTGTGATAAAATCCATTGAAACCTCCTCCCAACGTTGGCTTGGAATGGATAAAGATTGTAATAGACCCAGTGTCTTAATTGTTTCAACTTTATTTTGTTGACAAACCAAACATTCCGCCACAAACTTTTGAATATCTAACTTAAGGCCATCCCAAAAAATTTCTTCTTAACCTTGTGGTAAGTTTTTAAAAATCCCGAGTACCCTCCTAAGGGAGAAGTGTGCAATTCCCTAAGAATATTTTGTTTTAGCTGGGAATTCTTATAGAGCTATAAGCCATCTTTGTACCATAATGAATCAATTTTCCAGCTAAATGTATCCGACGTACTGGAATCTTGTTGTAACTTTCGAATAAGTGCCCACACTTCTTCGTCATTCTTCCATTCCTCCCTTACTTCGTTTATACAATAGAGAAAATACCATGATGACTTGTTTGGAGCAGCAAAACCCTAGAATCCAAAGCTCTGATACCAAATGTTATGAAACCAGCTCAAGGAAAGATAGAAAATATAGATCAACGCCTTAGAATTTAGCCTCTTCGAGGGGGCAACCTCCTTTACATTAAATAAATGAATAATTCTTGGATGATTCAAATGACAAAACCTCCTTTCTATATATAGGAGTCTAAGGAGTCACAATATAACCCAGCCGACCTAACAATAATAATATAAAGCCACAAAAATAACAATAGAGGGATTCTATGGGGCACAATAATAACAATATGGGGACAACAGGGGCAAAACAATATTAATAAGGGGTACAAATACAATAGTAATGGGGTAAACACTAATATTATAGGGACCCAACATGCCATGAATATATCTATCTAATTAGTGACAAATGAGTGATCAATTTCCCAATAATAGACATCTGCTATAAATGCCACCCCCAAATTGGGTTATGAGACCACGGGATGAAGGATGGCTGCTAGATTTATTTCTCATTCATACCAACCCACAATACTAAAAAATATATCCACAACTAGACACCAACAATGTTTTCTTGTAATGATCTCGCAAGGTAATGATCTCCATTGAATCCATCCCCTCTAGTTCCATAGCGTTGGCATAAAGAATTTTAGTTACTGGCTACTATTTGGGAATCCCTTAAATTCATATACCTCATCTCATTACAGTGATGAATCAGCAAGTGGATAATGTGATTTCAAAGATACCTTAACTCATTTGCAGTGAACATTGATTTAAACAACTAGCTAATGAGATTTCATGTTGCTTACTCTACAACTCTGTCTTTAAAGATTAAACACAATGTTTTCCTTCCATTTCTACCACAACACCTCTAGCTTCGCACAAACTCACACATATTTCAAGATCAATGGCTTCTTGGGTTGGTTATATGGAATGGTAGCTATGGAGGCATGTGTTCTTTCTGCATGAGGAAGAATGTAAGAATGAAAGGGAAAGAAACTCTCCAAGATAGATTATATGTTATTTCTCCCATGCATTAGGATCATGTGTCTTCCATATAGTATTTTGAGTTTGTACTTGGAACATATGATCAACAGGGTAGGTGAAAGAGCCTTTAATACAATGTGGTCAAAAGATAGAACCTCTACAAGGGATACAGGGCAGCAATGATATATTGGGTTATGAGAGGAAGCCCATCCTTTGATAAGAAAAATACATGTGATGTTTTCATATGGGGTTTCTAAATAACTCATTCTAGATTTTTAGGTAACTCCTTTCTACCAGCGCCATGCAGAAGACCCTCTTTTCCTTATAGAGAGACTTATCCTAGACCAAATCCATCTCTTTTACCCACCTTTCTATCCAAAGACTCAGATGGTAGGATAGCTTCTGTTTCAGCTTTAGAGGAATAACCTGTGTTTAACAGTGAGAATTCGATGCATTGAGGATTCTCTTTTACTTGGCTGCAAATCTTTGTATTTCTTCTTCTTAGCATTGTGATAGTCATGCTTAGATATTTTTTAGGACTGGTTCTTGCTCTTATAGGAGTAGCCTTTGAAATCCCACTTTGTACTGCCACTTATGTACTGAGAAGTCCCGTTGATGTAAGTTTGGTCATTTGTTGGACATTAAATAACCTATCTTACCTTCCAAAGGACTCCCTTTCCTCTTCCTCTCCTGGATTCAGCTCCTCTGTTGCTTCTCAAGCAATATTTTTGGTGCTTATTATAGTTTTATAATAGTTAAGCATAGCATTCAACATTCAAAAAAGGACAAACCTCTTCCACGTAGCAAAACACAACGCAAGGTCTTGATCACAATTGAATCCATTCCCTCTAGTTCCATAGTGTTGGCATAAAGAATTTTAGCTACTAGCTGCTCTTTGGGTATCCCTAAAATTCGTTTTCAATCAATTTTATGTTTTGAATTTTTTTAATTAGAAATGTAAAATCATAAATTTAATGAATTATATGTTTTAATTTTTTTTTAATTAAAAATATAAAAGCATAAATTTAAATGGTTCAAATTACATTATAATGTACTTAATATTTATAATATGGATAGCCCTATCCAAATTTATACTTTCCATTATATATTAAATATTATCCATTAAAATGAAAATAAATATCTACAAATTTTAATAATAATAAATAATTTGGTATGTTAATATTTTTTATTATTAATTTTAAAGTTATAAATTAAAATTTTTGAAATTATATTACATTTTTCATGTATTATGGTATAAAATATTTATAAAATTAAATAAAATAACCATATATTTAATAACTTTTTTTTTATTATCAATTTTATGGTATGAAATTTTTCTATATATATATATATATATATATATATATATATATATATATATATATATATATATATATATATATATATAATTATAAGTTTAAATGGTTCAAATTTCATTGTAATTCACTTGATATTTATAATATTTATGGACTTTTCCAAGTTTATGTTTTCTACTTTATATTAAATATTATTGATTAAAATAAAAATAAATATCTACAAGTTTCAATAATTGCATGGAGAGACTTTAGTCCAACATGAATGATTGCATGGGAGAATTTAGCCCAAAGTGAATAAGATGTTGTAAGGTTATGTAATGTTATTTAAACATGTTAATTTAGTCAAATTACATAAATATAAAATAAAATAAAATAAGAATTATAATTATTAATAATTAAACCATTTTATATCCATCTTAACTCTAGATTTAGATAGCCTACAAAGGGATCAAATTTCTCAAGGTGCAAGCTTTTCCTCTAGATACATCTTAACTGTAGATTTAGTGAGCATAGAGAGGGAATTTTTTTCTTGATGATAGTGTTAGAGTTTGTTCTATTTGCAAAGTAGACAATTTACTTGATGTGGTTTATAAACATGTATATGGATCTCCTAGATGGGGAGGAACCAGTGGAGATAGAAAAATGTGAATTGTAACCATTTTCCCCAATTGTAGAATTATCAAACTAATTATTTTATTTAGCTTATTATATTTGAGAATCAGATTACATATAATTTTTAAAAAATATGTTTTCAATCAATTCTATGTTTTGAATTTTTTAATTAGAAATGTAAAATCATAAATTTAATTAATTATATGTTTTAATTTTATTCTATTTTTAAATTAAAAATATAAAATCATAAATTTAAATGGTTCAAATTACATTATAATGCACTTAATATTTATAATATGGGTAGCCCTTTCCAAATTTATACTTTCCATTATATATTAAATATTATCCATTAAAATGAAAATAAATATCTACAAATTTTAATAATAATAAAGAATTTGGTATGTTGATATTTAATAAAAAAAAAATATTATCAATTTTATGGTTTGAAATTTTTCTAAAATAAAAATATAAAATTATAATTTTAAATGGTTCAAATTTCATTGTAATTCACTTGATATTTATAATAATTATGGGATTTTCCAAGTTTATGTTTTCTACTTTATATTAAATATTATTGATTAAAATAAAAATAAATATCTACAAATTTAAATAATTGCATGGAGAGACTTTAGTCCAACATGAATGATTACATGGGAGACTTTAGCCCAAAGTGAATGAGATGTTCTAAGGTTATGTAATGTTATTTAAACTTGTTAATTTAGTCAAATTACATAAATATAAAATAAAATAAAATAAGAATTATAATTATTAATAATTAAACCATTTTATATTCATCTTAACTCTAGATTTAGATAGCCTACAAAGGGATCAAATTTCTCAAGGTGCAAGCTTTTCCTCTAGATCTGATGCAGGAGCATTCAGCTCAAGGAAAATCATTGTATTTTAGTAGACATAGGGGGTCTTGTGTTTTCATGGAAGTTGGTTTCCTAAGTATGAATTAATGTAATTATTTAGGCTTTTGAGTAACTAGAATAGGAATTAATTAGATATTGTGAGATATTTGTAAATGCTCTTGAATGTAGGAGAACATGAGTGATTAGTGGAGATTGAGAGAGTTAGAAGTCAATTGTAACTCTTATTGGTTTCATGATTCGAGGAACTAGAGAGAGTTCTTAGGGATTAACTAGAGTTAAAAGTGGACTTAGAGGTTAATTAGGAGTCAGTTTAGTAGATTAAGGATCTGAACCAGAATTAGTTCAACAGAACCTATCTGGTATAAATGTAAGCCTAAAAGGCATAGATAGGAGTTAGAAAGTAAGAAGTTAGACAAGCTAGATAGATAGCTAGAGTGTGGTTTTAAGCCTACGAGCAGAGTGTAAACTGAGGCCACTGATATTGAAGATCAGGCCAAAGAGAGTCTTTTATGTAAATATTTGGTTATTAATACAAACAACTCGATTCTGAGTTTGAATGTGTATTTCGAGTGTTGAATGATGAGTGATGACTGAATTGGAATTCAGTATAAATATATGCAGGCAGAGTCGAGGCGAATACACAGAGGAGGAGAAGAGGAGAGTGTGATAGAGGATCACTATGGATCTTTGAATCCATTAGAAGACAAGGTAAATCTCTGTAGAGACAGAGATCAGAGGAGAATACACAGAAGTCAAACTTGGAAGTGGATTGAGCAGCAAAAGAGCGAAAGGCCGAAACCCTGAAGAAAAACCAAAACCAAAGAAAACTGAGGAAATGGCGTAAAATCCAGGTAAAGAAGAAGAGAGGAGAAGTGAAGTATCAGCACACAGGAAACGTTGGTTCTTTATGATCAACGACCAAGATTAAATCGCATAAATGGAGTTAAGAAATATCGCATCGAAGGAAAGCAACAGGATAAATTAACCCGGCCTCAAGCTTTTAGCGATTGTGATTAAGCGATGGAAGGAGGACTGTTAGATCTGAGACAAGGATCAACGGTGCGGATTTAATCGCAATGTTATTTTGCAGAAGTGAATAACCTTGGCCATAAAGAAGTGTGATATGCAATGGCCGATGCGATTAGCAAAGTGATCGCATCGCAGTTATTAAATGGTGTTGTATCGGCCGATGGATAATGTAAAGTGCGAAGGAGCGGACCCGATTAAGTATAGGTAGGGTTTTATTGATTTGAAGTCTGGTATGTTAATCGCATATCGGAGGCGGAAGGAGGCATGTGTTAATGTGACCCACGGAGGCAGCGATTAGCGATAGTGATAAAGGGGAAACATTGGAGAATGTGCAAAGGCTATGGAATAAGCGGAAAAAGGTATGTTTACACATGTTTATGTGTATTTCCCTTTTAAAGGGTTTATAATGAATTAAAGCGCTGATAGGAGGATTTTATGTGTAAGTCCAATTATAAGTGGGTTTAAATATATATGTGGGCTTAAGGTGTAAACTAAGGTTTATGAGGGGAATGAGTCCCGATATAAAGGAAAGGGTAAATAAAGGGTAGGGGAATGAGTCCCGATATAAAGGAAAGGGTAAATAAAGGGTAGGGGAATGAGTCCCGATATAAAGGAAAGGGTAAATAAAGGGTTAAACTGGGCTATTCTAATGAATTATTCCTGAGAGATTAAGAAAGGGGGCCTTAACCATTGATGAATGGAGATTTGACTTGGTTGTGAGTTAAAATTCCTGGGGCAAATAGGTTTATGCATAGTTTATGCATATTGTGGGTGTAAGAAAGGTTAACCCTGCATCAAGATCCATCTTAACTCTAGATTTAGTGAGCATAGAGAGGGATTTTTTTTCTTGATGATAAAGTTAGAGTTTGTTCTATTTGCATAGTTTGGGAAATCTTACAAAGACCCAAGATTTCACACAAGTGAGAGAGACAATTTACTTGATGTGGTTTATAAACATGTATATGCATCTCCTAGATGGGGAGGATCAAGTGGAGGGATATGGAGATGAGTGTGAGAAATCCACCACAACTTGTTAGATTTCTCACTCTACAATGTTTCTATGGGCTTGAATTTGTGCTAAAAGGAAATATAACACATGTTAGATTTTCTTTTACATTGCAATGTTCTTAATCTAGCACACATTAGACTTATTTAGTCCTAAAATGTTGTTATGTTCTTTTGTTTGTGCTAGAAGGAAATATAGCATGTGTTATATTTCTTTCAAGTTTAAATGTACTTGTGTTTGTGTTGGAAGAAAATTTAACACAAGCTAGATTTCTTATACTCCACAATGTTGTTGTTGACAACGTGCTTGTATTTGTGGTAGACATAAATCTAGAACCTGCTAGATTTCTCACTTTACAATGTTTCTATGTGCTCGAGTTTGTGCTAAAAGGAAATCTAACACATGATAGATTTTATTTTAAATTGAAATTAAACATATTTAGTCCTACAATGTTGTTATGTTCTTGTGTTTGTGCTCAAAAGAAATATAACATGTGTTATATTTCTTTCAAATCAAAATGTGCTTGTGTTTGTGTTGGAATAAAATGTAACACAAGCCATATTTCTTATACTCTACAATGTTGTTGTTGGCAACGTGCATGTATTTGTCGTAGACATAAATCTAGCACTTGCTAGATTTCTCAATCTAAAATGTTTCTATGTGCTTGAATTTGTGCTAAAAGGAAATCTAACACATGTTAGATTTCCTTTTACATTGCAATGTTGTTAAACTAGCACACATTAGACTTATTTAGTCCTACAACGCTTTTATGTTCTTGTGTTTGTGCTTAAAGGAAATATAGCATGTGTTAGATTTCTTTCAAATTTAAATGTGCTTGTGTTTATGTTGGAAGAAAATTTAGCACAAGCTAGATTTCTTATACTCTAGAATGTTGTTTTTGGCAATGTGCTTGTATTTGTGGTAGACATAAATCTAGCACTTGCTAGATTTCTCACTCGAAAATGTTTCTATGTGCTTGAGTTTGCTCTAAAAGGAAATTTAACACATGTTAGATTTTCTTTTACATTGCAAAGTTGTTAATATAGCACACATTAGACTTATTTAGTCCTAAAATGTTGTTATTTTCTTGTGCTTGTGCTACAAGGAAATATAACATGTGTTAATTTTTTTTCAAATTTAAATTTGCTTGTGTTTGTGTTGGAATAAAATGTAACACAAGAAAGATTTCTTATACTCTACAATGTTGTTGTTGGCAACATGCTTGTATTTGTCGTAGACATAAATCTAGCACTTGCTAGATTGCTCAATCTACAATTTTTCTATGTGCTTGACTTTGCGCTAAAATGAAATCTAACACATGTTAGATTTCCTTTTACATTGCAATGTTGTTAAACTAGCACACATTAGACTTATTTAGTCCTAAGATGTTATGTTCTTGTGTTTGTGCTCGAAGGAAATATAGCATGTGTTAGATTTATTTCAAATTTAAATGTGCTTGTGTTTGTGTTGGAAGAAAATTTAACACAAGCTAGATTTCTTATACTCTACAATGTTGTTGTTGGCAACGTGCTTGTATTTGTGGTAGACATAAATCTAGCACTTGCTAGATTTCTCACTCTAAAATGTTTCTATGTGCTTGAGTTTGCGCTAAAAGGAAATCTAACACATGTTAGATTTTATTTTACATTGCAATGTTGTTAATATAGCACACATTAAACCTATTTAGTCCTAAGATGTTATGTTCTTGTGTTTGTGCTAGAAGGAAATATAACATGTGTTAATTTTCTTTCAAATTTAAATTTGCTTGTGTTTGTGTTGGAAGAAAATGTAACACAAGCCAAATTTCTTATACTCTACAATGTTGTTGTTGGCAACATGCTTGTATTTGTCGTAGACATAAATCTAGCACTTGCTAGATTTCTCAATCTACAATGTTTCTATGTGCTTGACTTTTAGCTAAAAGGAAATCTAACACGTTAGATTTTCTTTTACATTGCAATGTTGTTAAACTAGCACACATTAGACTTATTTAGTCCTAAAATGTTGTTATGTTCTTGTGTTTGTGCTAGAAGGAAATATAGCATGTGTTAGATTTCTTTCAAATATAAATGTGCTTGTGTTTGTGTTGGAAGAAAATTCAACATAAGCAAGATTTCTTATACTCTACATTGTTGTTTTTGGCAACGTGGTTGTATTTGTGGTAGACATAAATCTAGCACTTGCTAGATTTCTCACTCTACAATGTTTCTATGTGCTTGATTTTGTGCTAAAAAGAAATCTAAAACATGTTAGATTTTCTTTTACATTGCAATGTTGTTAATCTAGCACATATTAGACTGATTTACTCCTAAAATGTTGTTATGTTCTTTTGTTTGTCCTAGAAGGAAATATAGCATGTGTTAGATTTCTTTCAAATTAAAATATGCTTGTGTTTGTGTTCGAAGAAAATTTAACATAAGCTAGATTTCTTATACTCTACAATGTTGTTGTTGGCAATGTGCTTGTATTTGTGGTAGACATAAATCTAACACTTGCTAGATTTCTCACTCTGCAATGTTTCTATGTGCTAGAGTTTGCACTAAAAGGAAATCTAACATATGTTAGATTTTATTTTACGTTGCAATGTTTTTAATGTAGCACACATTAGACCTATTTAGTCCTCCAATGTTGTTATGTTCTTGTGTTTGTGCTCGAAGGAAATATAGCATGTGTTAGATTTCTTTCAAATTTAAATGTGCTTGTGTTTGTGTTGGTAAAAAATTTAACACAAGCTAGATTTCTTATACTCTACAACGTGCTTTTATTTTTGGTAGACATAAATCTAGCACTTGCTAGATTTCTCACTCTAAAATGTTTCTATGTGCTTGATTTTGCTCTAAAAGGAAATCTAACACATGTAAGATTTTCTTTTACATTGCAATGTTGTTAATATAGCACGCATTAGACTTATTTAGTCCTAAAATGTTGTTATGTTCTTGTGTTTGTGCTAGAAGGAAATATAACAGGTGTTAATTTTCTTTCAAATATAAATTTGCTTGTGTTTGTGTTGGAATAAAATGTAACACAAGCCAGATTTCTTATACTCTACAATGTTGTTGTTGGCAACATGCTTGTATTTGTTGTAGACATAAATCTAGCACTTGCTAGATTTCTCAATCTACAATGTTTCTATGTGCTTGACTTTGCACTAAAAGGAAATCTAACACATGTTAGATTTCCTTTTACATTGCAATGTTGTTAAGCTAGCACACATTAGGCTTATTTTGTCCTAAAATGTTGTTATGTTCTTGTTTTTGTGCTAGAAGGAAATATAGCATCTCTTTAATTTCTTTCAAATTAAAATGTGCTTGTGTTTGTTTTGGAAGCAAATTTAATGCATTTTGGAATTATTATACTCTACAATGTTGTTGTTGGCAACATGCTTGTATTTGTGGTAGTCATAAATCTAGCAGTTGCTAGATTTCTCACTCTAGAATGTTTCTATATGCTTGAGTTTGCGCTAAAAGGAAATCTAAAACATGTTAGATTTTCTTTTACATTGCAATGTTGTTAATCTAGCACACATTAGACTTATTTAGTCCTACAATGTTTTTATGTTCTTCTGTTTGTGCTAGAAGGAAATATAGCATGTGTTAGATTTCTTTCAAACAAAAATGTGCTTGTGTTTGTGTTGGAAGAAAATTTAACACACTCTAGAATTCTTGTACTCTACAATGTTTTTGTTGGCAACATGCTTGTATTTGTGGTAGACATAAATCTAGCACTTGCTAGATTTCTCACTCTACAATGTTTCTATGTGCTTTAGTTTGCACTAAAAGGAAATCTAACACGTGTTAGATTTTCTTTTACATTGCAATTTTGTTAATCTAACACACATTAGACTTATTTAGTCCTAAAATTAAAATATGCTTGTGTTTGTGTTGGAAGAAAATTTAACACAAGCTAGATTTCTTATACTCTACAATGTTGTTGTTGGCAATGTGCTTGTATTTGGGGTAGACATAATTCTAACACTTGCTATATTTCTCACTCTGCAATGTTTCTATGTGCTAGAGTTTGCACTAAAAGGAAATCTAACACATGTTAGATTTTATTTTACATTGCAATGTTTTCAATCTAGCACACATTAGATCTATTTAGTCCTACAATGTTGTTATGTTCTTGTGTTTGTGCTAGAAAGAAATATAGCATGTGTTAGATTTCTTTCAGCTTAAAATGTTCTTGTGTTTGTGTTGGAACTAAATTTAACACAAGCTAGATTTCTTATACTCTACAATGTTGTTGTTGGCAACATGCTTGTATTTGTGGTAGACATAAATCTACCACTTGGTAGACTTCTCACTCTACAATGTTTCTATGTGCTCGAGTTTGTGCTAAAAGGAAATCTAACACATGACAGATTTTATTTTAAATTGCATTTTTGTTAATGTAGCACACTTTAAACTTATTTAGTCCTACAATGTTGTCATGTTCTTGTGTTTGTGCTCAAAGGAAATATAACATGTGTTATATTTTTTTCAAATTAAAATGTGCTTGTGTTTGTGTTGGAAGAAAATTTAACACAATCTAGAATTCTTATACTCTACAATGTTGTTGTTGGCAATGTGCTTGTACTTGTGGTAGACATAAATCTAGCACTTGATAGGCTTCTCACTCTACAATGTTTCTATGTGCTCGAGTTTGCGCTAAAAGGAAATCTAACACATGTTAGATTTTATTTTACATTGCAATGTTGTTAATGCTAACATATTTCTGTTTAGGCTAAAAGGAAATCTAGCTTGTGATAGATTTTTTTTGTCGTGTAATGTTGTCATTAGAAATATGTATATGTCTGCGTTAGCAGTAAATATAATGCAAACTAAATTTTTCTCACCCTAAAATGTTGTTATGTGATTATGTTTGCATTAGAAGGAAATATAGTATGCATTATATTTCTTTCACCTTGTAATGTTGTTATTTGCAACATTCTTGTGTTTTTTATAGGGGGAAATCATTGTACACTACCCCATTCTTAGACCACATATTCCATGTGAATGGCCTTCTAATCATATCAAGGTTTAACATTTTTTATATTGTAACAATAGTCTATGTAGGCATGGACTAAAACTTCATAGTCTCTAAAAGGAAAATGTCAAATGTCATAAGCATGGAGATGTCCCAAGGCCATTTTCCCTAGTACGAGAGTCCATTCTTCTTTATTCTTCTATAGGAAATATCTATAGAGAAAGAGATCAGAGGAGAATACGCACAAGTCAAACTTGAAAGTGGATTGAGCAGCGGAAGAGAGAAAGGTCGAAACCCTGAAGAAAAACCAAAACCACAGAAAACTGAGGAAATGGCATAAAATCCAAGTAAAGAAGAAGAGTGGAGAAGTGAAGTATTGGTGCACAGGAACCGTTGGATCTTTATGATCAACGGCCAGGATTAAATCACATAAATGGAGTTATGAAATATTGCATCAGAGGAAAGCAACAGGAGAAATGAACCCAGCCTCAAGCTTTTAGCAATTGCGATTAAGAGATGGAAGGAGGACCATTAGATTTGAGAAGAGGATCAATGGTGTGGATTTAATCGCAATGTTATTTCATAGAAGTGAATAACCTTGTCCATAAAGAATTCTAATATGCGATAGTCGATGCGAGCAGCAAAGTGATCACATCGCAGTTATTAAATGGCACCGTATTGATCGATGGATAATGTAAAGTACGAAGGAGCGGACCCGATTAAGTATAGGCGGGGTTTTATTGATTTGAAGTCTGGTATGTTAATCGCACATCGGAGGCGGAAGGAGGCATTTCTTAATGTGACCCACGAGGTAGCGATTAGCGATAGTGATAAAGGGGAAACATTGGAGAATGTGCAAAGGCTATGGAATAAGTGGAAAAAGGTATGTTTACACATGTTTATGTGTATTTCCCTTTTAAAGGGTTTATAATGAATTAAAGCGCCGATAGGAGGATTTTATGTGTAAGTCCAATTATAAGTGGGTTTGAATATATATGCAGGCTTAAGGTGTAAACTAAGGTTTATGAGGGGAATGAGTCCCGATATAAAGGAAAGGATAAATAAAGGGTTAAACTGGGCTATTGTAATGAATTATTCCACAGAGATTAAGAAAGGGGGCCTTAACCATTGATGAATGAAGATTTGACTCAGTTGTGAGTTAAAATTCCTGGGGCAAATAGGTTTATGCATAGTTTATGCATACTGTGGGTGTAAGCAGGGTTAACCCTGCATCAAGATCCATCTTAACTCTAGATTTAGTGAGCATAGAGAGGGAATTTTTTTCTTGATGATAATGTTAGAGTTTGTTCTATTTGCATAGTTTGGGAAATCTTACAAAGACCCAGGATTTCACACGAGTGAGAGAGACAATTTACTTGATGTGGTTTATAAACATGTATATGCATCTCCTAGATGGGGAGGAGCAAGTGGAGGGATATGGAGATGAGTGTGAGAAATCCATCACAATTTGTTAGATTTCTCACTCTACAATTTTTCTATGTGCTTGAGTTTACGTTAAAAGGAAATATAGCACATGTTAGATTTTCTTTTACATTGCAATGTTGTTAATCTAGAAAACATTAGACTTATTTAGTCCTAAAATGTTGTTATATTCTTGTATTTGTGCTAGAAGGAAATATAGCACGTGTTATATTTCTTTCAAATTTAAATGTGCTTGTGTTTGTGTTGGAAGAAAATTTAACCCAAGCTAGATTTCTTATACTCTAGAATGTTGTCATTGGCAACGTGCTTGTATTTGTGGTAGACATAAATCTAGCACTTGCTAGATTTCTCACTCTAAAATTTTTCTATGTGCTTAAGTTTGCTCTAAAAGGAAATCTAACACATGTTAGATTTTCTTTTACATTGAAATGTTGTTAATATAACACACATTAGACTTATTTAGTCCTAAAATGTTGTTATGTTCTTGTGTTTGTGCTATAAAGAAATATAACATGTGTTAATTTTCTTTCAAATAAACATTTTCTTGTGTTTGTGTTGGAATAAAATGTAGCACAAGCTAGATTTCTTATACTCTACAATGTTGTTTTTGGCAACATGCTTGTATTTGTCATAGACATAAATCTAGCACTTGCTAGATTTCTCAATCTACAATGTTTCTATGTGCTTGACATTGCACTAAAAAGAAATCTAACACATGTTTGATTTCCTTTTACATTGCAATGTTGTTAAACTAGCAAACATTAGACTTATTTAGTCCTAAGATTTTATGTTCTTGTGTTTGTGCTTGAAGGAAATATAACATGTGTTAGATTTCTTTCAAATTTAAATGTGCTTGTGTTTGTGTTGGAAGAAAATTTAACACAAGCTAGATTTCTTATACTCTACAATGTTGTTGTTGGTAACGTGCTTGTATTTGTGGTAGACATAAATCTAACACTTACTAGATTTCTCACTCTAAAGTGTTTCTATGTGCTTAAGTTTGTGCTAAAAGGAAATCTAAGACATGTTAGATTTTCTTTTACATTGCAATGTTGTTAATATAGCACACATTAGACCTATTTAGTCCTAAGATGTTATGTTCTTGTGTTTGTGCTAGAAGGAAATATAACATGTGTTAATTTTCTTTCAAATTTAAATTTTCTTATGTTTGTGTCGGAAGAAAATGTAACACAAGCCAAATTTCGTATACTCTACAATGTTGTTGTTGGCAACATGCTTGTATTTGTCGTAGACATAAATATAGCACTTGCTATATTTCTCAATCTACAATGTTTCTATGTGCTTAAATTTTATCTAAAAGGAAATCTATCACATGTAAGATTTTCTTTTACATTGCAATGTTGTTAAACTAACACACATTAGACTTATTTAGTCCTAAAATGTTGTTATGTTCTTGTGTTTGTGTTAGAAGGAAATATAGCAAGTGTTATATTTCTTTCAAATTTAAATGTGCTTGTGTTTGTGTTGGAAGAAAATTCAACACAAGCCAGATTTCTTATACGCTACATTGTTGTTGTTGGCAACATGGTTGTATTTGTGGTAGACATAAATCTAGCACTTGCTAGATTTCTCACTCTATAGTGTTTCTATGTGCTTGAGTTTGTGCTAAAAGTAAATCTAACACATGTTAAATTCTCTTTTACATTGCAATGTTGTTAATCTAGCACACATTAGACTTATTTAGTCCTAAAATGTTGTTATGTTCTTGTGTTTGTCCTAGAAGGAAATATAGCATGTGTTATATTTCTTTCAAATTAAAATATGCTTGTGTTTGTGTTGGAAGAAAATTTAACACAAGCTAGATTTCTTATACTCTACAATGTTGTTGTCCACAATGTGCTTGTATTTGTGGTAGACATAAATATAGCACTTGCTAGATTTCTCTCTACAATGTTTCTATGTGCTTGAGTTTGTGCTAAAAGGAAATCTAAGACATATTAGATTTTCTTTTACATTGCAATGTTGTTAATATAGCACACATTAGACATATTTAGTCCTAAGATGTTATGTTCTTGTGTTTGTGCTAGAAGGAAATATAACATGTCTTAATTTTCTTTCAAATTTAAATTTGCTTGTGTTTGTGTCGAAAGAAAATGTAACATAAACCAAATTTCTTATACTCTACAATTTTTTTGTTGGCAACATGCTTGTATTTTTCCTAGACATAAATCTAGCACTTGCTATATTTCTCAATCTACAATGTTTCTATATGCTTGACTTTTAGCTAAAAGGAAATCTAACACATGTAAGATTTTCTTTTACATTGCAATGTTGTTAAACTAGCACACATTAGACTTATTTAGTCCTAAAATGTTGTTATGTTCTTTTGTTTGTGCTAGAAGGAAATATAGCATGTGTTATATTTCTTTCAAATTTAAATGTGCTTGTGTTTGTGTTGGAAGAAAATTCAACACAAGCCAAATTTCTTATACTCTACATTATTGTTGTTGGCAACATGGTTGTATTTTTGGTAGACATAAATCTAGCACTTGCTAGATTTCTCACTCTACAGTGTTTCTCTGTGCTTGAGTTTGCACTAAAAGTAAATCTAACACATGTTAAATTTTCTTTTACATTGCAATGTTGTTAATCTAGCACACATTAGACTTATTTAGTCCTAAAATGTTGTTATGTTCTTGTGTTTGTCATAGAAGGAAATATAGCATGTGTTATATTTCTTTCAAATTAAAATATGCTTGTGTTTGTGTTGGAAGAAAATTTAACACAAGCTAGATTTCTTATACCCTAAAATGTTGTTGTTCGCAATGTGCTTGTATTTGTGGTAGACATAAATCTAGCACTTGCTAGATTTCTATCTACAATGTTTCTATGTGCTAGAGTTTGTGCTAAAAGGAAATCTAACACATGCTAGAATTTATTTTACATTGCAATGTCGTTAATCTAGCACACATTAGACCTATTTAGTCCTACAATGTTGTTATGTTCTTGTGTTTGTGCTCAAATGAAATATAGCATGTGTTAGATTTCTTTCAAGTTTAAATGTGCTTATGTTTGTGTTGTAAGAAAATTTAACACAAGCTAGATTGCTTATACTCTAGAATGTTGTTGTTGGCAATGTGCTTGTTGTGGTAGACATAAATCTAGCACTTGGTAGATTTCTCACTCTAAAATGTTTCTATGTGCTTGATTTTTCTCTAAAAGGAAATCTAACACATGTTAGATTTTCTTTTACATTTCAATGTTGTTAATATAGCACACATTAGAATTATTTAGTCCTAAAATGTTGTTATGTTCTTGTGTTTCTGCTAGAAGGAAGTATAACATGTGGTAATTTTCTTTCAGATATAAATTTGCTTGTGTTTGTGTTGGAATAAAATGTAACACAAGCCAGATTTCCTATACTCTACAATGTTGTTGTTGGTAACATGCTTGTATTTGTCATAGACATAAATCTAGCACTTGCTAGATTTATCAATCTACAATGTTTCTATGTACTTGACTTTGTGCTAAAAGGAAATATAACACATGTTAGATTTCCTTTTACATTGCAATGTTGTTAAACTAGCACACATTAGACTTATTAGTCCTAAAATGTTGTTATGTTCTTGTGTTTGTGCTAGAAGGAAATATAGCATTTCTTTAATTTCTTTCAAATTAAAATGTGTTTGTGTTGGAAGAAAATTTAACACATTCTAGAATTCTTATACTCTACAATGTTGTTGTTGGCAACATGCTTGTATTTGTGGTAGACATAAATCTAGCAGTTGCTAGATTTCTCACTCTAGAATGTTTCTATGTGCTTGAGTTTGCACTAAAAGGAAATCTAACACATGTTAGATTTTCTTTTACATTGCAATGTTGTTAATCTAGCACACATTAGACTTATTTAGTCCTACAATGTTTTTATGTTCTTGTGTTTGTGCTAGAAGGAAATATAGCATGTGTTAGATTTCTTTCAAATTAAAATGTGCTTGTGTTTGTGTTGGAAGAAAATTTAACACATTCTAGAATTCTTGTACTCTACAATGTTGTTGTTGGCAACATGCTTGTATTTGTGGTAGACATAAATCTAGCACTTGCTAGATTTCTCACTCTACAATGTTTCTATGTGCTTAAGTTTGCACTAAAAGGAAATCTAACACATGTTAGATTTTCTTTTAAATTGCAATGTTGTTAATCTAGCACACATTAGACTTATTTAGTCCTAAAATGTGCTTATGTTCTTGTGTTTGTGCTAGAAGGAAATATAGAATGTGTTAGATTTCTTTCAAATGAAAATGTGCTTGTGTTTGTGTTGGAAGAAAATTTAACACAAGCTAGATTTCTTATACTCTACAATGTTTTTGTTGGCAACGTGCTTGTATTTGTGGTAGACATAAATCTAGCACTTGCTAGATTTCTCACTCTAAAATGTTTCTATGTGCTCGAGTTTGCGCGAAAAGGAAATCTAAAACATGATAGATTTTATTTTAAATTACATTTTTGTTAATCTAGCACACTTTAAACTTATTTAGTCCTACAATGTTGTTATGTTCTTGTGTTTGTGCTCAAAGATAATATAACATGTGTTATATTTCTTTCAAATTAAAATGTGCTTGTGTTTGTGTTTGAAGAAAATTTAACACAATCTAGAATTCTTATACTCTACAATGTTGTTATTGGCAACGTGCTTGTATTTGTAGTAGACATAAATCTAGCACTTGATAGACTTCTCACTGTACAATGTTTCTATGTGCTCGAGTTTGTGCTAAAAGGAAATCTAACACATGTTAGATTTTATTTTACATTGAAATTTTGTTAATGCTAACATGTTTCTATTTAGGCTAAAAGGAAATCTAGCTTGTGCTAGATTTTTTTGTCATGTAATGTTTTCATTGGAAATATTTATATGTCTATGTTAGAAGTAAATGTAACGCAGACTAAATTTTTCTCACCCTACAATGTTGTTATGTGATTATGTTCACATTATAAGGAAATATAGTATGCATTATATTTCTTTCACCTTGTAATGTTGTTATTTGCAATGTCCTTGTGTTTTTTGTAGGGGCAAATCTTTGTACACTATCCCATTCTTAGACCACATATTCTATATGAAGGGCCTTCTAATCATTTCAGGGTCTAACATTTTTTATATTGTAACAATAGTCTATGTAGGCATGGACTAAAATGTCATAGTATCTAAAAGGCAAAGGTCAAATGTCATAAGCATGGAGATGTCCCAGGGCCATTTTCACTGGTACGAGAGTCCATTCTTCTTTATTCTTCTATAGGAAATCTCTGTAGAGAAAGAGATCAAAGGAGAATACGTAGAAATCAAACTTAGAAGTGGATTGAGCAGTGGAAGAACGAAAGGCCGAAACCCTGAAGAAAAACCAAAACCACAAAAACTGAGGAAATGGTGTAAAATCCAAGTAAAGAAGAAGAGCGGAGAAGTGAAGTATCAGCGCACATGAACCGTTGGATCTTTATGATCAATGGCCAGGATTAAATCACATAAATGGAGTTATGAAATATTGCATTGGAGGAAAGCAACAGGAGAAATGACATCAGCCTCAAGCTTTTAGCGATTGCAATTAAGCGATGGAAGGAGGACCGTTAGATCTGAGACGAGGATCAACGATGTGGATTTAATCGCAATGTTATTTCATAGAAGTGAATAACCTTGGCCATAAAGAAGTGCGATATGCGATGGCCGATGCGATCAACAAAGTGATCGCATCACAGTTATTAAATGGCGTTGTATCGACTAATGGATAATGTAAAGTGCGAAGGAGCAGACCCGATTAAGTATAGGCGGGGTTTTATTCATTTGAAGTCCAGTATGTTAATCACATATCAGAGGCAGAAGGAGGCATGTGTTAATGTGACCCGCGGGGGCAGAAATTAGCGATAGCAATAAAGGGGAAACATTGGAGAATGTGCAAAGGCTATGGAATAAGCGAAAAAAGGTATGTGTACACATGTTTATATGTATTTCCCTTTTAAACGGTTTATAATGAATTAAAGCGCCGATAGGAGGATTTTGTGTGTAAGTCCAATTATAAGTGGGTTTGAATATATATGTGGGCTTAAGGTGTAAACTAAGTTTTATGAGGGGCATGAGTCTCGATATAAAGGAAAGGATAAATAAAGGGTTAAACTAGGCTATTGTAATGAATTATTCTGCGGAGATTAAGAAAGGGGGCCTTAACCATTGATGAATGAAGATTTGACTCGGTTGTGAGTTAAAATTCCTGGGGCAAATAGGTATATGCATATTTTGTGCATACTGTGGGTGTAAGAAAGGTTAACCCTGCATCAAGTTCTATCTTAACTCTAGATTTAGTGACCATAGAGGGAATTTTTTTCTTGATGATAATGTTAGAGTTTGTTCTATTTGCATAGTTTGGGAAACCTTACAAAGACCCAGGATTTCACGGGAGTGAGAGAGACAATTTACTTGATGTGGTTTATAAACATGTATATGCATCTCCTAGATGAGGAGGAGAAAGTGGAGGGATATGGAGATGAGTGTGAGAAATCCATCACAACTTGTTAGATTTCTCACTCTACAATGTTTCTATGTGCTTGAGTTTGCGTTAAAAGTAAATCTAACACATGTTAGATTTTCTTTTACATTGCAATGTTGTTAATCTAGCACACATTAGACTTATTTAGTCCTAAAATGTTTTTATGTTCTTGTGTTTGTGCTAGAAGGAAATATAGCATGTGTTAGATTTCTTTCAAATTTAAATGTTCTTGAGTTTGTGTTGGAAAAAAATTTAACACAAGCTAGATTTCTTATACTCTACAATGTTTTTGTTGGCAATGTGCTTATATTTGTGGCAGACATAAATCTAGCACTTATTAGATTTTTCACTCTACAATGTTTCTATGTGCTTGAGTTTTTGCTAAAAGGACATCTAACACATGATAGATTTTATTTTAAATTGCAATTTTGTTAATCTAGCACACTTTAAACTTATTTAGTCCTACAATGTTGTTATGTTCTTGTGTTTGTGCTCAAAGGAAATATAACATGTGTTATATTTCTTTTAAATTAAAATGTGGCTGTGGTTGTGTTGGAATAAAATGTAACACAAGCCAGATTTCTTATACTCTACAATGTTGTTGTTGGAAACGTGCTTGTATTCGTTGTAGACATAAATATAGCACTTGCTAGATTTCTCACTCTACAATGTTTCTATGTGCTTGAGTTTGCGCTAAAAGGAAATCTAACACATGTTAGATTTTCTTTTACATTGCAATGTTGTTAATCTAGCACACATTAGACTTATTTAGTCCTAAAATGTTCTTATGTTCTTGTGTTTGTGCTAGAAGGAAATATAGCATGTGTTATATTTCTTTCAAATTAAAATGTGTTTGTGTTTGTGTTGGAAGAAAATTTAACACAATCTAGATTTCTTATAATCTACAATGTTGTTGTTGGCAACGTGCTTGTATTTGTGGTAGACATAAATCTAGCACTTGCTAGATTTCTCACTCTACAATGTTTCTATGTGCTCGAGTTTGCACTAAAAGGAAATCTAACACATGATAGATTTTATTTTAAATTGCATTTTGTTAATCTAGCACACTTTAAACTTATTTAGTCCTACAATGTTGTTATGTTCTTGTGTTTGTGCTCAAAGGAAATATAACATGTGTTATATTTCTTTCAAATTAAAATGTGCTTGTGTTTGTGTTGGAAGAAAATTTAACACAATCTAGAATTCTTATACTCTACAATGTTGTGGTTGGCAATGTGCTTGTATTTGTGGTAGACATAAATCTAGCACTTGATAGACTTCTCACTCTACAATGTTTCTATGCACTCGAGTTTGCACTGAAAGGAAATATAACACATGTTAGATTTTATTTTACATTGCAATGTTGTTAATGCTAACATGTTTCTGTTTAGGCTAAAAGGAAATCTAGCTTGTGCTAGATTTTTTTGTCATGTAATGTTGTCATTGGAAATATTTATATCTTTGTGTTAGAAGTATACGTAATGCAGACTAAATTTTTCTCACCCTACAATGTTGTTATGTGATTATGTTCGCATTAGAAGGAAATATAGTATGCATTATATTTCTTTCACCTTGTAATGTTGTTATTTGCAACGTTCTTGTGTTTTTTATAGGAGGAAATCTTTGTACACTATCCCATTCTTAGACCACGTATTCCATATGAAGAGCCTTCTAATCTTTTCAGGGTTTAACATTTTTTATATTGTAACAATAGTCTATGTAAGCATGGACTAAAACCTCATAGTCTGTAAAAGGCAATGTCAAATGTCATAAGCATGGAGATGTCCCGGGAAATATTATTATTGCAATGTTTTTATTAACATTGATTTTATGTTTTTGCTAGAAGGAAATTTAGCATCCACTAGATTTGCTTTACAATACAATGTTGTTGTTGGCAATCTTCTTGTATGCGATAGAATATAGTCTAGATAGGATTTTGAACTAGAATTTAGGATTGAATGATTATGTGATTAATTAGAATAGTTTTGATTTAGTTGAGAGCCTTGAGGAGGATATTGCTCAGATTTGATTTTTGTCTAAAATAGGAAGATTCAATCCAATGTTTAAGGATCTGATAGTTAGAGTGGAGTGTATTAATGTAAGTTTCAAATGATGAAACAGGGATTTGGACTGATTGGAATTGATTTCGCTTTTCTAGCCTTATATGAATAAAATTGCAGAAACTTAAGCTCTGTGTATTTCCACTGTAAATTGGTCAATCCTGGAGGTGTGCATTCCTCTATAATCCTTTGTTTATCATCAATTCTAGTTCGGCTGAATTTATAAAGGTAATTTGAATTTATGTTTGGTTGATAGAATTAGTCTCAATGTGATTGTTTTAAAATCCTTTGTCGTTATATTTACAACCATGGAGGGTTGGAAGAGTTTGCTCCTAAAGCAAGAGTGACTTACCACAGTCATCCTACACCATTGATTTCATTGACTAACCTGCACACTAGTGTAATCCCACAAGCCGTAGAACACTTGGGCCTCATCATCCGACGGATTTTAGGTTAAAATAGTGAACAGGTGTTAAGCGAGAGGTCAGACCCGAACTTTTTTACAATGGCGATTTATAATTTCCATCGGGTCCGGAATTTGATTAAGGTTCATGCAGTTTATGCACCTGAAATCGTTATCGATTGTCAGATCAACTGGAGGTTTGATCTACGACGGAGGAACACCGAGCAACTTTATTGATCAGGCGAGGAGCTGACTGTCGAATAAGGGACTTGATTGGATGATGGAGGTTGCGTTGCATCATTTAAAGGTCTGATACTTGCCGGTGGTTGTGATATGCAATGATATAGAGAATAGTGGAACCACTATGGTTTGGGGCTGTTGGGTCCCTATAATACTAGTGATTACCCCATTACTATTGTAGTTATACCCCTTATTTATATTGTTGTGCCCCTATTACCCCCATATTGTTATTTCTGTGCCCCATAGAATCCCCCTATTGTTATTTTTGTGGCTTTATATTATTATTGTTAGGTCGGCTGGGTTATATTGTGACTCCTTAGACTCCTATATATAGAAAGGAGGTTTTGTCATTTGTATCATCCAAGAATTATTCGTTTATGTAATGTAAAGGAGGTTGCCCCCTCGAAGAGGCTGAATTCTAAGGCGTTGATCTATCTTTTCTATCTTTTCTTGAGCCGGTTTCATAACATTTGGTATCAGAGCTTTGGATTCTAGGGCTTCGCTGCTCCAAACAGGTTGTCGTGGCATTTTTGCTATAACGTTTTTTCTATGATGTTTCAGAAGTCGCAAAAAAAACCCATTTGAGAAGAAATCACGCTGAACCTCGGGTCCAAATTTCAGAGCCTTTAGCGCGATATTCGCGGAGATATGATCTGAGGAAGTTGGTCTTTTTGCAGACTCTTAAATTACCTTCAAAACAGGTGACCTCGGGAAAGTCGTCATAACTTTCTCTCTGGGGATCGAATTGAAATTTCGTAAGAAGTTACAGAAATAGGACGGACTGTAGTTTCTTGTATGCATGTTTCAGATCCAAAGGTTGAAACAGTGACTCGTGGCATGTCGTACAAGTTCGCCCTACTGAATTAGTCTAAAAGCAAGTCACTGTGGGAGATTTCACATAACTCTTTCTTGGAGAATCCAATTTGGGTCAGACTTGTAGCATTGGAAAGAGGACATAGAAGGCTACTACAGGTCACAATTTCAGAACTGGATGATCTGAAATTACAGAGATACATCAGATTCAATATCAGGCTTATACAAAGTGAAAAAAGGTGTGTATTTTTTTTTTTTTTTTGCCTAAGCTTGGTTTGAAAATTTATTTTGAAGGAATTCAAAGGGCATAGTAGAGCATTAGTATCGGTAACTGATGCCCCGAAAGAAAATGCAAACACCTAGTAAGGAACCTGAAAGCTCTAGCATGACTCATGAAGAAGAGGAAGAAATGCTACATGATATATCAAAATTACAAGAACAAGTGCAACACATGTCACGCTCACAAAAGCTAACAGATGCTAAGATAAATGGCATGGAATCTAAGATAAAGGGCATGGAAGCTAAGATGGATGATTCGAAGACAGAACTGAAGAGAGACATGGTAGATTTGAAGACAGACTTGAAGACAGACATGGACGAATTGAAGGTAAATATGAATAAGTTGCTACAAGAAATGGGCACTAAGGGTGAAAGGGTACTAAAGGAAACTCATGAGGAGAATAAAAGAAATGTTAATCAGGATTCCATAGATGCTAATGTTGGATCGAAGACTCACCATATTCCAAAAATTGATATGAGGAAGTTTGATGGCAAGGATCCTGCCACATGGATATTACAGATGGAGCAATTGTTCGATCTCAATAATGTGCAAAACACACAAAAGGTACGTATGGCAACTTTATATTTGGAACCAAATCAGTTTGTATGGTATCAATGGCTTTGCTCTCGTAAAAAATTTATCACTTGGGCAATTTTTACGAAAGAATTGGTAGCACATTATGAGGATACAAAAAGCAACACTTTTTTTAGCCAATGGATAAGTCTCAAACAAAAGGGTTCAATAATGGAGCACATTGAGGAGTTCCAAAAATTGAACATAAGGGTAAAAGATATTCCAGAGGAGCATAGGATTGATGTGTTCATAGGGTCTTTAAAGGATAATATCCAACATGATGTTCACCTTTGGGAAGCTGATTCATTAGAGAAGGCATTCAGGTTAGCAAGAAAAATGGAAAGCAAAATTATGGCAACCAGGAAGCATATCACTCACAACTATAAAGACAGAAGTGTTGTTGCCCCTAGTCTTCCACAACCTATAAGGTTGACACCACAACAATTGGAAGAAAAAAGAGCAAAAGGGCTTTGTTACAGTTGTGACAGCAAATACACTAAAGGCCATAAGTGTGCTGAGAAGAAATTATTCTACATAGATTGTGAAGAGGAAGAAGAAAGGGAGCAAGAAAGGTCAAAAGAAGAGGATATACTCCAGGAACAAAGCCTAGATGAAGAACAAATAAATCCAACCATATCTTGTAATGCATTAGAAGGAATTACCACTCCTAAAACCATCAAGACAGAAGGACAAATCAAGAAGAGAAAGGTAATAGTGTTGATTGATTCAGGAAGCACACACAATTTTATTCATTGCAGGGTAGCAAAAGAATTGAATTGCTTCCTATATCCAGCACCAGAGTGTCAAGTGATGATTGCAAATGGAGGAACAATAAATTGCTCTGGAAAGTGCCATAATATCAAGCTATCCATGGGAGAATATGTATTGACTAGCCCAATGCTTTCCATTCCAATGGGAGGTGCTGATGTTGTACTAGGAGTCCAATGGCTACAATCCTTGGGTACAATAGCTTTTAATTTTCAAGAACTTTTCATCAAATTTTCTACAGAAGGAAAGGAAGTTGAATTAAGGGGTATTGCAGGGAAACCAGGAAAGATAATCAGCTCTAATGGTATGACAAAGCTTCTAAAAAAGGAGCAAAGAGGTGTAATTGCACAATTATGTTCGCTAGATGTTTCCACATTGGAATCATCTATTTTTCCAGATCTCCAAAAAGTCCTGGACAATCATTCTAAGGTATTTGAGACTCCCAAAGGTCTCCCACCTATGCGTGATCATGATCATGCTATTCATCTTATTCCAGGAAGTGTTCCTCCAAACATCAAGCCATACAGATATCCCTATGTCCAAAAAAGTGAAATTGAACGTATGGTTGCAGAAATGTTAGAGGCTGGTATAATTCAACCAAGTCAAAGTTCTTTCTCTGCTCCAGTAGTATTGGTGCACAAGAAGGATGGATCATGGCGCATGTGTCCGGATTATAGGGAGCTCAACAAGCTCACTATTAAAGATAAGTTCCCCATTCCTGTCATTGATGAATTACTAGATGAATTGCATGGATCAATTTACTTCACCAAGTTGGATCTTCATTCAGGATATCATCAAATCAGAATGAAGATTGAAGACATTCCGAAAACGGCATTTAGAACTCATGAGGGTCATTATGAATTTTTGGTCATGCCTTTTGGCCTTACCAATGCACCTTCAACATTTCAAGGTTTGATGAATTCAATTTTCAAACCATTCCTTAGAAAAATTTTGTTAGTATTTTTTGATGATATACTAATCTACAGCAAGTCTTGGAAGGATCATGTTGAACATGTTGACAAGGTGCTACAACTATTGGAGGAGAAACAATTATATGCAAAAAGATCCAAATGTTTCTTTGGAGTCCAGGAGGTGGAATATTTGGGTCATATTGTATCTCATGAAGGAGTTAAGGTAGACCCTAGCAAAATTAAAGCCATTAAGGAATGGAAAATCCCCACATCCATAAAGCATCTGCTAGGATTTCTTGGGTTGACAGGGTATTATCACAAATTTGTTAAGAATTATGGGAGAATAGCAGCACCTCTAACAACATTATTGAAGAAAGATGCATTTTCATGGACTCCGGAAGCAACAAAGGCCTTTGAACATCTTAAAGAGGCAATGTGCCAAGCACCGGTCTTAGCTACACCGGACTTCACAAAAACCTTTATTGTGGAATGTGATGCTTCAGGAAATGGAATTGGTGTTGTTCTATTGCAAGATGAAAGACCCATTGCTTTTGAAAGTCATCCAATCAAGGGAAAGTTTTTAAGCAAAGCTATTTATGAGAAGGAAATGTTGGCAATACTCCATGCACTTAAGAAATGGCGACCCTACCTAATGGGAAGACACTTCAAGGTAAAAACGGATCATGATAGCCTTAAATACTTTTTAGAACAAAGATTATCCTCTGAAGAGCAACAAAAGTGGGTCACAAAGATGTTGGGTTATGACTTTGAAATCATCTACAAAAAAGGGAAGCAAAATGTGGTGGCAGATGCACTCTCAAGAAAGGATGAGGATGTGGAAGCATTGTTGTGCGCCATTTCTATTATCCAACCAGATTGGATAAACGAAGCAAGGGAGGAATGGAAGAATGATGAAGAAGTGTGGGCACTTATTCGAAAGCTACAACAAGATTCCAGTACGTCTGATACATTTAGCTGGCAAAATGATTCGTTATGGTACAAAGATCGCTTATACCTCTGTAAGAATTCCCAGCTAAAACAAAAGATTCTTATGGAATTGCACACTTTTCCCTTAGGAGGGCACTCAGGATTTTTAAAAACTTACCACAGGGTTAAGAAGGAATTTTTTGGGATGGCCTTAAATCAGATATTCAAAAGTTTGTGGCAGAATGTTTGGTTTGCCAACAAAATAAAGTTGAAACAATTAAGACACCGGGTCTATTACAACCTTTATCCATTCCAAGCCAACGTTGGGAGGAGGTTTCAATGGATTTTATCACAGGTTTACCCAAGTCTGAGGGAAAGAGTGTAATCATGGTGGTAGTTGACAGACTTACCAAGTATGCACACTTTTGTGCATTATCACATCCATTTAAAGCTAGTACAGTTTCTACTGCATTTATGGAAACAATTCAAAAGCTACATGGAAACCCAAAGATTATTGTAAGTGACAGAGATCCCATTTTCACTGGAAATTTTTGGACAGAATTATTTTCTTGTCTTGGTACTCAGTTAGCTAAAAGCTCATCTTATCATCCTCAATCTGATGGACAAACTGAGATAGTAAAAAAATCTTTGGAAGGATATCTTCGTTGCTTTGTATCTGATAAACAGACACAATGGGTCAAATGGTTGCCTCTGGATGAATGGTGGTATAACACTTCCTTCCATACAGCAACAAAAATGACCCCATTTATGGCACTTTATGGGTATCAACCACCATCCATCACATCATATTTAAGAGAAAATTCTAAGGTTCAGGCAATGGAAGATCACATCGAACATCAACAACAAGTCCTCCAACTCTTAAAGGATAACCTCGTGTTGGCACAAAATAGAATGAAACAACAGGCAGATCAACATCGCAGTGAAAGAAGTTTTGATGTAGGTGATTGGGTATTCCTACGGCTACAACCATATAAGCAAATGTCCCTAAAGCAAGCTAAGAAGGATAATAAATTATCACCAAAGTATTATGGTCCATACAACGTGTTGCAAAAGATTGGTACTATGGCATACAAATTGGAGCTTCCTGCAGCTTCTCGATTGCACCTAGTTTTCCATGTTTCATGTTTAAAGAAGGTTATAGGTGACAAGCTCCCAGTTCAAACAATTTTGCCAGAACTTGACAAGGAAGGAAAATTTATATTGGAACCGGAAGCAGTCATAGAAACAAGAACTCGACAGCTACGAAATCGATCAATTTCAGAGTATATTATCAAGTGGAAGAACTTATCCGCTGAAGATTCCACATGGGAGGATGAGAATTTTATGCATAAGTATCCAGAACTACTTAAGCGTTGAGGACAACACTTTTTTGAAGGAGAGGTGTTGTTGGGAAAAGTATCCATTCGGAATGCCCCTATCCCACTCTAAGGTGTGATAGTGCCTTAGCAACAAACAAGGAAAACTATTTTCGTATTCTTCTTTATGAAATGTAAATGGAGAAGAAGGATGTAACTAACCGGTGTCTTCCACTAGTTTGTCGATCTAATCGCTCTCTCCTTTGTTCGCTTCCCGCTGCCTGCTTCTTTACTGGTCCAGCTTCACCCAGTTCCTGCAAGATCACAAGAGAGGGAAACTACACAAACATAGATTTACATTCATAACTAGTTGAGGATCAGATTAAACTAAACATGCAAATATAACAAAGCATCATTGGTATACAAGCATATAGGAGAAACTCAAATAGTTTTATTGATATGATAATAAAGTTCAAGAGGAGATACAACCAAGTGAGTCCCGATCCAGCATCTACCTCCCAGCAAAGGAATCCCTTCCTCTCCTCCAACAAAGCATAAATCACCCAATGTACTAATTTCAATCTCAAACCAACAGCAATTCTCTGCAAAGTACAAAATTCCCGCCTCCTGGACCTCTGGGTGAGAGATCCATATATAGATGTGAGCAGAGGGGATGAGTCAACTTATGTTTTGACTTGTGGCTTCTCTCTGTTAGTTCTTGCTTCCACTTGGAGGTTGAGAGCCTCTTACTCATCATCAGTCGAATTCATTGAGGCAAGTGTCATTGAGGAAGATTCTGGAAGCTTCAAGTGTCTGTACACCTTGCGGAATGACATTGCCATTTGGCATTTCTCGCTCAGCGCACCCTGGTAGTGCTTTTAGGTGCGTTGTAATGCACCTAGCTAGTGTACTGGGGTGCATTGCAACGCAGGCAGCTAGAAGAGCTTCTGAATTGATCCTGAATTGACTGTTTCTGAGCGGTTTTTGGTGGAGAACTTCTGGGAGAAGCTGTCATTGGTTGACCTTGTTCCTTTAGGGGCAAGAACAACTCTTTTAGGGACTTTGGATCCCTTGGATTATGGACATTTCATGCTCAATGCTGTAAGGCACAAAAATGTCTATAACAGTTGCCCCCTAAAGTATGAGGCCGTTTATCGGGTGAAATGCTTTATTAGGAGGATCCGAAGTTCTTTCAATGCTGGGAGGAGACCTGTAATAAGATACAATACAATACATTATTTTTCATACTGTTTTCATGATGTAGCTGAGGCGGGCATTCCCATGCTCAGCTTTATAAATTCATTTTGATGTACATAGGACAAACAATCGTCTGATGGTAGACTGATGATTTTGATGAAATCATCATCCTTTTGGTAGGATGATTATCTGTGCTGTAATGCTGTACATGTCAGTGTCTTTATTTTTCTTGAATATATATCGCAGCCCGGATGGATGAAACTAGATCTGGGGTCTTCAATCTCGTTCGATCTTCACTCTAAGTACAAGTCGATCCATGTGAGAAATGTTTTGAAGTCGAACATGGAAAGACATCGCTTGATTACCAGTCAATGATATAAACTGTTAACAAGCGCGAGAGGAATCACCGATAATGATAATGACCCTCAAGGTACTGCAGTACAATTCACGTGGTGTGAATAAAGGACTTGGCGTCGAACACCACGCAAAATCTTTCGGTCGAAGGTCATTGATGTATACCTGTCGCCGGAAGTGAGAAACTTGCCATTGAGGCATGCAAGCTTCAAAGTACTGAAGGGGGTGTTCCTAGATCAACTTCTTGGATAATGAGCTGATGTCGACAAGAAGCGATCCGTCAAAGGAGGGCCTTAATGTATCCCACATTAGTGACACAGAACGGAGCAAATGATTTTGATGGAGGTGAAAACGATCTGATGATATATGGTTCAGGGTGGCGGTCATGAAAGAATGAAGGATAATGTATGGTAGTGGATGGGACACGGTTGACTTCTCTGGATGACTTCTCTTGAACATATCGGCGACACTTGTGTGATGGATTGGTATCATTTACCCCAAAGGTGGATGGTATGGCGAGACCAAGGTGATGTGACTGGTGAATGAAACAACCCAACCCGACTCAGGCACGGAGTGGAAGTGTCGTGTTCAAGAGCGACTTGCTACCAATAAAAGTTCTTTGAGTTTCTTCCCAATTTTTCCCCAGTCATTGCTGACTAGTACCTCTTTATTTTTGTCAAGCTTGAGGAGGATAACATATGCTTGTTCTATAATTTTCCCTTCGGGCAAACCCATCGCTATGTTTTAACGAGCCTAGCGATAGTGAAACTTGTTCTCGTCTAAAGACAAGTTTGTCGCTATTAATCTTTTCTAACGAGTCTAACGACAAAGATAACTCGGTCCTTTTCATTTTTAGAGAGTCTGAAAAGGTACGTAAAGATAACTCCAAAGTTCCTTTTTCGTCATCTAATCCCTTAAGTCCGAAAAAGTATAAAACAATATAGAAGGGATGAGTTTTCGATAGTTTTAACGAGCCGAACAAAACAAGCGCTCGATCTTTTTGTGCAATAATCCCTCAGGTCCAAAAAGATTAAAATCTAGAGGAGGGATAGCACTTCCGGTCGCTTTAACGAGCTGGAAGGCCAAAACTCGGCAATCTTTTCATATTTTACAAGTCAGATGAAAAGAGCTTAAAGAAGACTCATCTTTTGAGGAACGAGTGATAAAACGGGTAGCAGTTGATTCCAGGTAAGGGTTGGAATTTTCCAATCACGACAGTGTCACAGGGATGGCTAGTGAAATCACTCTTCCCAGCTGTTCTTCAAAATGGGTAAACAATCAAATGGAGGTGAATGATCGGCCAATGGAAAAGTGGAGGTGACGGTGCAAACACAACCAAGGCTTTAATGGCTGATAATGTTACATTCACGGTGGTTATTTACCGGAGGATAGTTCATTTTTTAACGAGCTTAAACGCGGATTGAAACACTTGCTCGATCTTATGTTTATTTTTTAACGAGCATGAACTATGTGCTAAAACTGCTTGATAATCTAGTCATATGATAAGAATGTCTCATATAAAAATGGCAACTTTTAGATTTTTGCCCCACATCCTTTCTTTATGCAAGTTAGGAAATGACTAATCCCAAAAACAGATAAATAACCGCTCTTTGCTTGCACTCCAAAAGGTTTGCATGCCCCCAGGTATAAAACAGAGTTTCGAGGTCTCCCTCTATTCGAGCTGACAAAACATTCGTTTTATCAGGAAGGGTCACCCTTTATTCGAGCTGACAAAACATTTGTTTTATCAGGAAGGGTACTACCTCTTACAGGTTACCCAAAGATTGTCCTATTCGCGCAGCAAACAAAACACTTCTTCGGCGATGCCTACCGAGATAAACAAAGGTGAGTGGCGAGATCAACCAACTCACATAACTTTGACAAAGGAATCTTATTCTAGAACAACCCCTCTTCCAATCACGGACGGGGTACGAACTAGTCATATTCTCCCGCGGAAACCTACTCTATACCCGAAGTTTTCCTGCCGAAGCAAACCAGGACGCATGCCCCCTAGGTTCCAGTTATATCCTTCTGAATCACTCGCGCTCATCGGGAGGACGGACCGTAGGTTGAGACATTTCTTGCGTGAAGAGACCATTTAGGGATGGTATATGACTATTTGCGATGTGTGATCCGGGAAATGAAAGCTGGTCCACGAGCTTGACCACTCTTTCTTCGTGCGAAAAACACATTACTCTAAAGAGTGAGGAGACGATGGCTCCCATGCAATAAATATATTCTCATCCAAGGAGTAGGTTATAATCCAAGGGTCCTTGAATGACCATCACGTTCATTTGAATGGTCTTCCCTTTCAATGTTATGGGCACATTGGGGAGGATCCCTAAAGGTCGACTGGTTCCTTTATCGAAGCCTGTCAGATTTCTCATCTCAGGCAAAAGCGATGGCAAACCAAGCGCTTTCCAAGCAATAGAGGAAAGGATACTCACAGATGCCCCCTCATCAATGATGGTGCCAGCCATGACCATTCTATATATTTGAACGATAATTCAGAATGGTATGCTTGCTGGCAACCGGGGTCTGCCTAGTTGGTTCCAGTCGAAGGATACAACCAGGTTGCTTGGTGGTGGGACCGAGTAGACGACCGGGTATCGCTCTGACGAACTTCCTTCCTACGATAAAGGAATGGGTGGATTGCCCCCGTGTTCGTCGTAGTCTGTGTTGATGAAAAGAATCTGGATGGTGTCATCCTTATCCTCTTCAGTGACTGTATCATTCGAAGATAAAACCTCTGAAGGCAAGACTGGGTCAACTGCCGCCTCGACCTTTTGACTTTCGTCTGGTATGGATTCAGTTGGTTTATCCTCAACGATAGATGCTTCAGCTGACCACTTGAGCGGGCTAGCTGGATTCTCAACTAACGAAGGACTTGGCAAGAGTTTTTTATATCCAGGAGGAAGTTGTAACGGTGAAACCAGACGATCTTCGAAGACTCTTTTAGCCTCGTCTAAGAAGGGACAACGGTGGAGGGCATGGTTGCCTTCGCACAGTCTACAGGGAGGTCTAGCCCTCCCTTTTTGTCCTGGAACTTCACTTTCGCTAGTTGACGGTGTGCTTTCAACATGGCTATCAGAGGTTGACGACACCGGATTGTGCAAATGGGGAGACCAGTCCCTTAGTATCTGAGGGATGCAGGGACAATCTCTGTGAAAGTGGTCTCCCTTGCAGATGACACATGGCAATTTAGGCCTGGTCAGTGCTGTGTGTGGATTTTCACCAGACGGCACTTGTTTTCCCTTATTTGCCTTTGGCTCCTTCTTCTTTTTCTCTTTCTTCTTCTTTTCCTTCTTCTCCTTAGGAACTTGGTTTTTAGCTTTACCAGTCCCGTCACGCGAAGAGGAAGGAAGAGAGGAAGAATTAGAAGAAGTAGAAGGTTGGTGGGAAATTTTGGACTCGTCTAATTGCTGATTCGACTATTCAGGAATAGTGGTGTTCTGAACGACATTGGTTGAGAAGAGCCAGACCGGCAGGCCAATTGTCAGTCCTGGAAGCGACAATGTGGCCATATGGGGCGCACCAACATCTCCCCAAGAGGAGAAGGGACTAGGATTTCCACCAAGGGGAATTCCTTGGTTGGTAGGCTCCATTTTCTCAACCTAAAGATCAACGCAGGAAAAAGGGGTGATTGTTTCGTTTAAAATAAATTTTAACGACGCTTAGACACAACTTGCTTTTTCAATTTTAAAGAGTTGAGAAAAAGCTAAAGATGACTCTAGTCTCCTTCGATTTTTAATGAGCCTGAAGTGACAAGTGCTCAGATGGACCTTTTCCGTTAAGGAGTCTGAAAAGGAACGAAAGGGACTGCTCTGGAGTTCTAGGTAGAGGGTGTGCCAAACTTTTCGCAAAACCGCAGAATACTTTTTAAGGTACGTGCGGTCAATCTTCCTGAATGTTGTGTTCAGTGCATTGCGATCAGTAGGGTGGCCGACACGGCTTCCTATGGATAAAGGTTTTATGCCTATAGGGGTCTCCCAATATATACTCGACGGTACGTGGGAGCAAAATCCGTACTGGCACTTATCGTCTCTCAGGAGGAATCACCCAACCATTAGTGAGGCGACCAGTGACCAGGTTTTACGACGCCAGAACACGTCTCTAGCCTAGACCTCTATGTTGTGCGTTAAGTTACAAAGCGTTGTTAAGTTCATTCAATTTATTTTAGGTTGATCTTTCTTAGAAGTTTTCCTTTTTGGATCACCACGAGATGTATGATACAATTCCTAAATGCAGTCTAAAGATGATAAGCAAGCTTTTATATCTTTTCAACAATGAAAATCCTAGCTACAAGGGGAAAAGGAAGACACCATCTTTTCTCAAAGAGCATAGAGCACACTGTAAATGCACTTTTTTCCTAAATCAACATACAAACTGTCAAAATGCAAACGCACATATGCATGTATTTGTTTTCACTTTCTTAATATTGATGCCTAAAAAGAAAGCTGTTGTACAAATTTGAATTCGATTTCAAGTGAAAAACATAAACAAGCTCCTTTTCGAAATCAAAAAGATGATTACGACACTTTATGATTTACTTGTTTCGACACTAGAAATTCATAAATTCAAACCAAAAGACAAAGGTAAAAGCTAAATCAACTGTGAACAGCAAACAAACTCACTCCTAAGATCAAAACGACACTTACGATAGGTCTAGATCTAAGGGCGACAGTATGACTAGTTTACTTTTGTAATGGGAAACTGCAAATGATGTAACAAATACACAAAGAACAAATACAGTTTCTTTATACAACTGAGGCGGAATTGAGGCAAAGAAAAGGGGTTTCAGATAGGTACACACACTGATAACAGGCTGCAAACATCAGAGAGAAAACTGAGCAAAAGGAAGCAGAGAACCACAGCTACACAAGGCAAAGGTTGATCAGCACACCCCCAGCACAGAGAAACTGAACTTCAGCGCAGGTACCCTTCTCGGGACCTGCGTTGAAATTCAGAACCTCTTCACAGAGTCTGCGCTGAAGCAGAAACGAGAGTTGTTTCTGGGTTCTGGGTCACGGTTTGAAGTTTAATCTACGGTTTTTGGCCGGATAAAAGCTATCAATTAGGTACAATTAGAGGGATGATTTAAAGGAGGACTAAGATCTATCACAAAGGGCTGTTAGAGCGCTTGTGTATCAGCTGTTCAGATCATAAACAGGCCCAGCGAATGGACTAGAGTAGCAGATCTCTACTTTGCATTTGTAAATGGCAAATGCAGTTCGATTTGGCACTCTTGAGTTTATGAGATGAACAACAATAGAAACACAAATAAACTAACAAGATACGTTCCCCAGCGGAGTCGCCAATTTTTTGTTGGGAAAAGTATCTATTCGGAATGCCCCTATCCCACTCTAAGGTGTGATAGTGCCTTAGCAACAAACAAGGAAAACTATTTTCGTATTCTTCTTTATGAGATGTAAATGGAGAAGAAGGATGTAACTAACCGGTGTCTTCCGCTAGTTTGTCGATCCAATCGCTCTCTCCTTTGTTCGCTTCCCGCTGCCTGCTCCTTTACTGGTCCAGCTTCACCCAGTTCCTGCAAGATCACAAGAGAGGGAAACTACACAAACATAGATTTACATTCATAACTAGTTTAGGATCAAATTAAACTAAACATGCAAATATAACAAAGCATCATTGGTATACAAGCATATAGGAGAAACTAAAATAGTTTTATTGATATGATAATAAGTCCAAGAGGAGATACAACCAAGTGAGTCCCGATCCAGCATCTACCTCCCAGCAAAGGAATCCCTTCCTCTCCTCCAACAAAGCATAAATCACCCAATGTACTAATCTCAATCTCAAACCAACAGCAATTCTCTGCAAAGTACAAAATTCCCACCTCCTGGACCTCTGGGTGAAAGATCTATATATAGATGTGAGCAGAGGGGATGAGTCAGCTTATGTTTTGACTTGTGGCTTCTCTCTATCAGTTCTTTCTTCCACTTGGAGGTTGAGAGCCTCTTACTCATCATCAGTTGAATTCATTGAGGCAAGTGTCATTGAGGAAGATTCTGGAAGCTTCCAGTGTCTGTACACCTTGTGGAATGACATTTCCATTTGGAATTTCTCGCTCAGCGCACCCTGGTAGTGCTTTTAGGTGCATTGTAACGCACCTAGCTAGTGTACTGGGGTGCATTGCAACGCAGGCAGCTAGAAGAGCTTCTGAATTGATCCTTAATTGACTGTTTCTGAGCGGTTTTTGGTGGAGAACTTCTGGGAGAAGCTGTCATTGGTTGACCTTGTTCCTTTAGGGGTAGGAACAACTCTTTTAGGGACTTTGGATCCCTTGGATTATGGACATTTCATGCTCAATGCTGTAAGGCACAAAAATGTCTATAACAAGAGGGGCATGTTGGGTCCCTATAATACTAGTGATTACCTCATTACTATTGTAGTTATACCCCTTATTTATATTTTTGTGCCCCTATTACCCCCATGTTATTTCTGTGCCCCATAGAATCCCCCTATTGTTATTTTTGTGGCTTTATATTATTATTGTTAGGTCGGCTGGGTTATATTGTGACTCCTTAGACTCCTATATATAGAAAGGAGGTTTTTTCATTTGTATCATCCAAGAATTGTTCATTTATGTAATGTAAAGGAGGTTGCCCCCTCGAAGAGGCTGAATTCTAAGGCGTTGATCTATCTTTTCTATCTTTTCTTGAGCTGGTTTCATAACAGGGGCAATATTTGGTGACCATGCTAAATCAACAGAACAGACAGTCTTTATAATAGATGACTGATACTCTGCCTAATATTGATGAAGGGATTCTGCCTGAATTAGAGGAAATCGTATTGGGTTTTGAACGCTTGTCAATATCGCCTACACCCAGGCCACCACTTTGCCTTGCAATATATTTAATGACAATGTGTTTGTGTTTGTGGTAGAAGGAAATCTAGCTTGTGCTAGATTTATTTTGTTTTGCAATGTTTTTCTTGGAAATATGAATGTGTTCATGCCAAAAATAATTCTAGCACATGCTAGATTGTTTTCACCTTACAATGTTTTTTTTAACAATATCCATGTGTTTGTAATAGAAATAAATCTAGGATGCGAATATTTCTTTTGCCTTTCAAGATTCTTGTTGGAAATATGCTTTTGTTCGTGTTACAAATAATTCTATCACATTCTATACTTCTTTCACCTTGCAAAGTTGCTATGTGTTTGTCTTTGTGCTAGACGAAGATCTAGAAGAAATTCTAATGATTGCCATAGTTAATGTTCTTTCATTGTGTTTTTCTTTTATTTTTTCTAAAGAAAACTAAGAATATACATGACTATAAGAGATAAATTTTGTGTATATATGATGTTGTTGTAGTCTCTACAATTGTTTTTATTTATTCACAATGTAATGTCTTTTGGAAATGTTCTAATGCTCGTGCTAGAAGGAAACCTAGTAGATGTTTGCTTTCCTATATTCACGATTAAAAGAACATAATAAATTATTTGGGGGTGCCCTTTTTCTAACCTTGATTAGCTATTATTGTGAGTTCTACACTTGTTATTGTTCTTGTTCATTTTGTTACATGTATAGTGATGTGAGTAGTTATAGTATTTATAAATTCATATTTTCTTCAATAATTCGAAACTGCGATAACAATTTTTTACTTTATTTTCAGATACCATGGACTATGAAGCTAGTGAGAATTCAAAGGAAGCATCTAAGGAAAAAGGAAGTTCAAGAAACACAACACCAAATTCTTTAAATGGTATGACTATTTTCATTAGACATTGTGTTAATAACTGGTTTTTGATTAATAAAACCCATGGAAATAGCCTTAGGAATGGGGTTTTAATGAGGACAACCCATACTAACATGGATAATTTTTTTTCCAAGCAATTTTAACTAGGTGATAACTTTTTGTGTCATATACTAAACTTGCATAACATATATACTAATTTATTATTGTGCGTGTAAATGGAAATCATGTATTATAAGGTTGTTTAAAACTATTTGTTATTTCATGTCTTCCATATTTTTATTTTTAGAAACTATGGAAACTGGTGTGCGTGAAATTCGAAGTAAAGTAGCAAAGACAAAAAGAAAAACAACTGATATACAAATGATGCCCCCTTCAACTGGTATGGTGGTTTTATATTTTATGTACTCTTTTAGAAATGGTTCGATTAGGTGGTTTCTTTTCTTAGCAATATTACCCAGGTGATAACTTTTGGTGTCATATAGTAAACTTGCATAGCATATGTACTCATTTATTATTGTGCATGTAAATGGAAATCGTGTATTATAAGGTTGTTTAATAATATTTGGTATTTCATGTATTCCATAATTTTTTTTCTAGAAACTGCAGAATCTGGTGTGCGTGAAATTCGAAGTAAAGTAGTGAAGAAGAAACAAAAAAAAAGTGATATACAAACATTGCCTCCTTCAACTGGTATGGTGGTTTTATATTTTATGTACACTCCCTTAGAAATGGTTAGATTAGGTGGTTTTTCAATATTTATAAGAACATTATGTGACAATATTTGAAATTATATTTTCATTTTGATTAATGCAAATAATTTTTTGTTGTTATTTGCAGAATTGGTTGGCCCAAAAGCAAATGAAATGTTTCAACCATCACTTAAGAAAAAGAAAATTTATTCAAATCAAAAGGCATTATCAATAACACCTTCTACTTCTACTTTTGAAATGATTAAAAAATACAATGCATATAATAAATATGAGCTTGTACAAGATTGGTACATCCAAATCGAAGCTCCCATGAATATGTTTCTTGATATGTATATATTTGGATCAATAGATGGAAACGAACCAGAGATATTAGGAATAATAATTAATTTCTATGCTTACAATGAAAATGACATTGACTTTCAAGTGGAAATGATTAAAGAAAATGAGGTAAAATTAATTTCATGTCAAGTGGAGTATACAAATTTTAGACCAAATTTGATTGAAGCTTCAAGTACTGATTCAACAAAAACGATAAAGAATTCAATGTTCAAGTTGGATAATTATGAGAGCTTCTCTAAATATGGACCAAATAGTTGTTCAGATCTTTTAAAATGCATTTCCACCATTTTGAGATATCGCTATGTAAGAAGTAAAAAAACATCATTTGTACTTCTTCATTTACAACAAAAAGGTAAGTTTCTTGATAAAATACCAGATGATAAAATTGATTCTCAATTACTTTCTTTAAGAAGAGTATATTTATCTGATTTGGAGGAGAACATAAGAGAAAGCAATTTCAAGCCGACTACAGAATTTCAAAAAACTAGGAAAGTTTAATTTGAGACAACAAACCTTGCAAATCAATGTGATGAGATTCATGAAGCCTTCTAGCATTTCTATCTATTTTCAAACTCCTTTAATAGAAAAGTGGTTGTTGAAAGATGTAAAGAAGCCCCCAAAGTGTTCAAATTAAGATCATGAGATGATTTAAATGTTCAGGTATTAGTTAAATCATTCCTAGAAAAATTTCAAACCTCATTACCCGATGCTCTTCTAATTCCATTTGACATCAATGAGCCTCATCCATTGGTCAACTCTATCAAAATTATAATTGAGACAGATATAAATTCTAAGAATATCAATTTTTGGATTGTTGATGGTCAACATACCATTCAAGCAGCGAAAGAAATTTTAACAAATCCTAAATATAATGTTTCGAAAAAAGTAAAAATATATATATAAAAAACGTAATGCTCGATTCTTGCATCCATCATTTGAACCCGCTGAGGTTATCTGCATTTGTTGTCAATTAAATTCTGCAAATAAAGTATTCTTCAAAACTCCATTTATTGATTGTGTGCACTCGGCAAGACATTTCTTAATTTCCAATGACAAATTAAAGAAAAGGAGGATTGGATGTTCTAAGATGGCTGAAGACAAGGTATGTAATTTTAATTATTTTTACTTTTAACATTTTATTATTGTATCTATTTTTATTATAGATAACTGACTAGAGATGATAGTATAAGTCATATTTTCTGATATTTATAATGATTTCTCATTAGATTATAACACCTTATTTAGTGTCATTTTTACATTGAATTCTTATTAGTTTATATTTATTATTTTATCAGGTTGATGATGAAATGTTGTGCTCATTCTTTGACTATCCAATTACAAATTTTTCTGATAAAAAATTTCTCTTATATCTTGATGAACCTATTTGGGATAAATGCAACATTGTTTTTAACTGTTACCAACTAGGCACATTAAAGTGTTCTCCAAGTCAACCTAATTTTGAGAACTACAAGAGAAATAGTCTACATAGTTTGAGAGAAGCTACTCTTTGGCCCCTTCAGGGATTGACCATGGAAGAAATTGCTTTAGTAGCAGATAATCTATTGGATGGAACCATTTGGTTTTCTATTCACTTAATCATCCAGCAAATGCCATAAAATTAAAACATTATTGTTCTAAATTGAAAACCAGTAGAACAATATTGGATACAATGGTTACATATTGTCAAAGTCAGGATCAAAACTTGAATGAGATGACTCTTACCACATTCAATATTCTTGAGCATTATGAAATTAATGATATCATATTTACCAATTTTTGCAACACAGTGGAGGGGTCTACTTATGTCAAAGGAACATGTAATACAAAGATAGAGTCATTTTCTTAGCAAGCATGTGGAGTCCTTGATAGAATGATAAATGGATCAACAAGTGTTCAACAGGTTGATAACAATTTTGAATTTTGTTGTCATTTTGGGGGCCTTGATCTTTTTTCAACACTTTTGCACTCTTTCCCATGTCAGTTGCAACCAGTTTTACATACTGGCCTTGTTGTTTTGGATACACTGGATTTGAAAAAAGAACAATTCCACAAGGGTTATTATATTGAATTTTTTCGATTTGTTGAATGACTTTACGATAGTTCTCTTAGTAGAACCTTATTTTTGTAATGATGTACGCCAGTGTTTGGAAATTTCCATAAAGAACTCCAAGTTCAACTATAAAATGACTTGTGGCATTTATGAATATAAGTCCCAAAACAATTATATTTATGATATAGTTCTTACTATACATTTCAATACTTTAGAATTAAAAAATTTTGAGGCTATAAATTACTCTCACACATTTGAAGACACATTTGATGAAAATGAGAGAGATTATGATTTCTGGATGGATTTAGTGGAAAAACACCAACAATGTAGTGATGCAAAAGTGGTTATTTCTCTTTATGTGGGGAAAAAATTAATTAAGGCCTGTTATACATATGGAAGAAGAATTTCATGTGTTGTGAAAACAGAGTCACAAAGGACGATCATGTTAAATAATTACAAATCTTTTCAACTATCAAATTTGGGATCCATTAACTTATTGGAAAATTCAGGTACTACAATTCATTTTATTTTTTTCTTATAATACTTTGGATACTATTTTTTTTCATATTTCTTAATTGTCAAAGTGTTTACTAAAATGACTGATGATGGAGATTCTAAAACAGAGAATGATGAAAGTGGGAAGAGAAAAACTAATCAACATGGTGCTTATGCTGTTGAAAAAAGTATGGAGATGGAAACATGAGGAGAAGGAGGAGAGGAAGAAGTTATCATACCAGGTACATAATTTGTTTGGTTTTTTCTCTTGATAATTTTTCAATTTATTTAATTTCCATATTCATAACATTTTTGGATGACCATTATAGGGAATTATGAGATGAATGAAATTAATCTAGACAATGACCATGGAGATGGAAATGGGTATTAATAATTGTAACTCTATATTTTTTTATTTTTTTATTATTCTCAATTATTATTTTTATTATTGTGATTCATATCATTTCATATGTTGATTATAGTTTGAAATAAAGAGAATGAATATAATGACCAGGGGACTATCCCACAAAACTACAATCAAGACCAAAATATTATTATGGACGATTATAGATGAATCTTTCTTTGTATAGTTGTTTAATGAATTTTGTTCATTGTCACAATTTATAACATTTTTTTATGTTTATTATAGTGACAAGAAAGGAGAACCAAGACATTGATCAAATGAAAATTAAACAAAACTTTAATCAAGAACAAAATATAACATCAAGTACTTATAATTTGTCCACTTGTTTTCCTTGTTATTTAATGATTTTATTCATTTTCACAATTCAAAATATTTAATATGTTTGATTTGGAGACAAATAAAGGTAACCAAGATGATGATGAGGTGCAACGTTACAAATATGAAGATAATTTCATATCAGATACTTATAACTTGTCTTCTTGTTTATCTTATTATTCTTCAAACTCTAATGCTTGTAACTACCATAACGTTGTATACTTTTATTATAGGAACAAATTAAAAGGATCAAATTAAAAAACAAAATAATGTTAAAGGTGTGTGTGGGTGTTTCTTTTTAAAGGTTGCATTACTAATGTTTTTCTTGGTATTGGTATTTGATTGAAGGTTTAATAAGAAGTACAATTGGTATTTGATTGAAGATTTAATGTGTTTACTCTAGGTCCTATCAAGATGATAAAAGAAATTATTATTTCATCTATAAAAAGTGCAAAAGCTACTCAAGGTAAGTGTATTTCAACAATTTTTTTAGTAATTTTTGTAACATGAATAAAATGGTTTGACAATATTATTTTCCATTGTGTTGCAACCAAAATAACTGAAACGAAACTAGTTATTTTTGAACTAAAGGACATTTTTTATCATAGAATCGATGATGAAGCAACAAACAAAGGGAATATTGAGAAAATGGGAGATGATGCTAATTACCCAATAGAGAAAAAAATATTTTGGATTCATCCACATGCAAAATCATTTTTTGAAATGTGTTTCAAAAATGAATATCTTGACATTGCAATTTGGACGACAGCTTTGAAACAAAGCACAACAAGATTTCTAAAACAGTTGGTTTCAGAAACATTACAAGATAAACTTGTGTTTAAGTGGACTGCTTCAGACTGTAAACCACAAAAGGGACATAAGGTCATTGACAATCCAACGAAAGTTATACACACTAAATCATTGAAAAAAGTGTGGGAAATGCATACCCAATATGATGAAACCAATACTATTATAGTTGATTGTTTAATTGAGAGAGTGAAAGAGAATCCAAAATAAAATGTGATTCTTGCCCCTCCATTCATTGGAGCAAATCAAGGGGATAGTTGGTTGATCAATGAGCTATGGGGAATATTGCATAAACTCAACAAGGCTACAGATGTGTGAGCTATTTTGAAGGATGTTCAATTACATTTACAAGTATCTTAAGATTACAAATGTCTATATCATGCTATTATATGTATGGCATCATGAATTATTACTTTTATTTCAAAAAACTAATAAAAAAATTATTGATTTGGTTTGTCATTACTAAAAATAAAATATTTTTATTTTCTTTATTTTTCGTGAGATGAATGGTCATTTAATGTTTTCATATCAAAATTTCCCATGCTATATTTTTTTTTACAATGGATTACATTGTATGTAAAATTAATAGATCATTGGTCTATTTGTTTTAATTAGATCATTACAATTATTGGCTTTAAATGTGGTTTACGTTATTGTTATACCTCTTAGAAATTAATAATGTACAGGATGACCCACTGCATTCTTATAACCCTTTTTATTCCATATAAGCTGAAAAACTATATTAAGTTGTATGTAGCACCAACAATAAACATACAATTTTTACTAAAAGAAGCACCAAAAAAACTAAGATAGAAACTCTATAAATTACAATATAATTAATTAGGTTTGAAATTTAAAAATTGTATTATATTGTATGTGACAATTAATATATAATCAGTTTGTTTACTTGCACTAGACCATTGTAATTATATTTTTCAATTGCAATTAAATAAATCATTATAAGTCTTAAAATCAATTATTTTAATGGTGGGTCAATGCATTCTTATAAGACTTTTATTCCATACAAATTAAATAAATGTATTAGGCTGTATGTATAAAGTAAACATATTATTTGTTTGTTCATTTTAATGGGGCAATTGTATTTGTATTTTGTGATACTTTGAACTCATTGTAAAATTACCTTTGCATACAAATGGAAATAATTCATAATAAATATTAACATCATTTTTAAAATGATAGGTTTTTATGTCCTTAAGCAATGAAGTGTTGAAGTGGATATATGTTAATATCATACATGTGGTTGCAGTGAAGATGTAGATGGGAATTACTACAAGTCAAAAGATGTTGTTGATATTTGGAATGGAAGGAGTATTTTTCCAATCATACACCAAAGATGAACAAAATTTTCATGTTCAAAGAGAACTAGATTGGCAATTTGGTGATAGGTCCTATTTTTTAAGGCCTTTTCAGTCATAAGTATTAAAATATTGCTTAAGAAATTATGATGTCGCAATATGGACATTAAATGTCACTGACAAGTACATCTAAAAAGTACTTTAAAAATCAAATATTGATATAAAGGACTTTAAATTTGCATGGGACAGGTCTCATTGTCATTTGCAAATGAAATTGGAAGCAGGGAGAACGAGACAATTTTATGAGAAAAAGTTGATTGATGTGTGGTCCCAATATGGAGATAATTATGAAGAATCAAATGTATTGCTAATAGATACAGAAAATCATACTTCTCAATTCATCGGATATCAATCAAACCACATCTTGATAAAATCATATATAGGAAAAGAGCAAGATACGTGGCTTATGCAAGTTTTATTCCCCTTTCTTAAGACACTTCATCGTATCAAACAAAAACATGAGTACATTCGAATGTTCAATAGAACATGTACTTCATTGTAGTTCATGGAGATAATTTCTTTTATAAATTTGTTGAAAAGTACATTCCAATTTTTCAATACATTTTGGACATAGTTTTTGTTGAATCAATTTGTATGATTTTATATTTTTTGAAATATATGGGAATTGCCAATTATATTAATATGTATATTTCTTATTATTTATAAATGTTTTTGCAATGACTTTGTTGTATCGATATTTTTCTAAGATGTGTGTGTGCGTGCGCATGTGTTCTTAAATGAATTGTTTGTCATTCAAATTATCTTACATGAACCATCGAGGCATGTTATTTTTAATGACTTATGTTTATTTATATGTATCAATAATCATATATAAATGTGAAATATAAGCTTTGAAATAGAACTCCTTTCAAACAAAGGTGTTATTTTTACTAAAGAAATTATAATAATTTACTTGATAAATGTTATGTGCATTATTCACTATTAAGGCTAATGAGAAGTGTGTCATAGTAAATGATTTGATCTTTTTGAAGCATAAGATATGTGATTCCTCAATCAATAGTTTTCATATAATTATATGCTTAATTCAATTAATGGTTGTAACTGCAATCATATCTTATTGAAAATAAACAAGGCACAAAGTTAGTTATTCATTGTTTACATATAAAATGCACTAATATGAGTGCATAAATGTGATATGTAATTTTTGATATAAAAATATATTGTAAATAATTTTTCATTTCTTAGAAAAACATATATATGATGATAATGATTGATAAGTGGATTATCAAGGTTTGATTAGATACTATCATGGATGAATTATGTCATGAACTTTTTGAACCGTAAGGCATCTAATTTCATTCTTTAAAGTCTTTTTTTTTTGTAAATTTGTATTTTAAATAAACTGAAATCATATCACTTGAGCTATAATTATATTATTGACTTGTACTTAGTTATGTCCATTAATATGAGTGTATAAGTGTGATTTATAATAGCCATATAATATGATGCATTTTTTTGAAAAATAAGTCTTTTGATTTCTTGATAATAAGTATTAAGTGGACTATTTAGGCTAACGGGTGATGGCTCATAAGTGAATACTACTCGTTAAATTGTAGGGCATTCAATTTTTAACCCATACTTTTTTTCTTCATATATTCTTGAATCAACTATTTGTATATGCAATCATCTCACCTCATTTAATTTAATAAGGAATCCATTTATTGACTTTTATTTTTCTATCACGTAATCTATTAAGACTGTATTAATCTCATATTGTATTGTTTTGAAACAAAACTCTATGAAAAACAAAATTCTCTTCTTAATAAACATGGAATAATTAATTAACAATGTGTTAAGTGGGGCATCTAGACTCCTTAAAGAGATGGGTAAAAAATGGTTGTATTTAAACTTTTTGCACCATAAGACATTGATTTTCCAATCCATATTAGCATTTTGTCATTTTCAATTCTTAAATAGTTTATTTGTGGTTTAAATAATTTCATATAATCCAATATGACTTGAAGAATTCTATTTGGCTATATGCATTGATAGAAGTTCATAAATGTGATGCGTTTTTTAAATGTAACTCTTAATGTAATTAAATATATATATTTTACAAAACAAATTATAACTAATTGATAATGAGTTTTAAGTGGTCTATATAAAGCTATTTGTCGACTTTTATTTTCATATCACGACGTTTAATCTAAGTGTGTAAATGTGTTACTTATTTTTTTAAAAATAAAATTCCATGTAATATGAAATGTTTTTCCTAACAACACATGGAATAATTAATTGGTAATGAATGTTAAGTAGATTGTTAAAGTTATTTCAAGGTACGGGTCATAAATAAATAAATTTAAAATTTATTCAACATATGGCATTTGATTTTCCCACCTTTATTAACATTTGGTAAATTTCAATTCTTAAATAAATTATTTGTAATTGAAATAATCTCATAGAAACCAACAAGACAAGTATGTATTAAATTATATTTAGAATGTATGTATGTATAAATGGAATTGATTTTTGAAATAAAGATCTCAATGTAAGTAATAAAAATTAATAACTTAAAATCAATTATTTATGAGTTCTAACTGGTTTATTCTATTTTGAATTGACAACTTTTTCTAACTATGCATTATTAAATCAATTACCTTTATGTAATCATGTCATATAAGTCAATAAGTCAAGAAAGCATTAATTGATTTTTATTTAACTATCATGTGGTTTAATATGAATGTATAAATGTGAAATTACTATTTCTAGAATAAAAAACCATGTAAAGAAAATGAATTTTATAATAAAACATGGATTAATGAAATGACCATGAGCATTAAGTAGACTATTTAAGCTCATTCAAGAGATGGGCCATAAATGGATGCCTTTAAACTTTTTACACCATATGACATGCTTTTCCCATCAATATTAACATTTTGTAAATTTCATTTCTTAAATAAACTATCTGTACTTAAAATAATCTCATAGAATCCAACAAGACTCAAAAGTTATTTATTGAATTTCATTTAGTTATATGTATTCATATAAGTTTATAAATGTAATTTATTTTTGAAATAAATCTATTAATGTAAGTAAAGATATATCTTATACAAAAGTATTTAGAACTAATTGATAATCAACTTTAAGTGGTTTATTCTTACTAAATGAAAAATCAAGTGTCATAGATGAATGCCTTTTAATACATATTTAATCTTCAAAATCAATATCTTAATGATGATTTATTTGTATTTACATTAAGTATTTAATAATTAAAGAACACGGGGACTTATATAAATTTCAACTAAAATACATGAGTTATGTTTCACATTTATTTCTTCCCCATTAAAAATGCTTATCATTTTCTCTTCTTAGTGAAAGTAATGGTCAATCATGGTTTTCCATACAATTGGTTGACACTAAATTTACATTGAGACTATTATTGGTTTTGACAATGTTGACAAGCAGAGACCAATATCCACACTACCATCAACTGTGCTAATATTTGAAAACCCTTGCCTCCACTACTTACAAGAAGTCACCACTAAAGTTTCTTGTTTACTTCAATTTGTGACACTGTCAATCATAATGGAATGACTTGAATACCCATTTAAGAACTCTCATTTGATGTACTTGGATTTGAGTGGAGATAGATCAATGGGGCCTAACCTTCTTGAAATACCTAGATCAGCAATGCATAAATTTTATAGTGGATGCCTGCAAGCTATGAAGATGAATTATGACCCCCTCATTAGTGCTTCATAAAGGCACAAAGGGACCGTAGGAAATTGAGCACAAGGACATTTTACTAAGGTTTTAGTAGACTAGTTTTAATGCGATGCAAGGGACACCTATCCTTGGCATTTACAATAAGATCCTCACATCACAATCATTCAATCAACAAATCCCCCGTAGGTTGGAGGAAAGGGGGTTAGAGATGCCAGACATAAAATTTAAACATCGAGGAATCTAGTATGTTGTCCATCACTATAATAGCTTTATTGGATGTTTGACATACTAATATGATTTAGCTTAAATCAATTTCTTCTAAGAGTTTTATTTCACACTCCTATTGTGTATTGATACTATTGTACATAACAACCCCATGTTTGACCTATTCATGATCTCTAATTGGTTTGAATTTACTTGCAAATTATTTTAATGTTGAATCAAGTTAATATGGTGATTTACAAAAGAATGAATGTTGTTGAAGGCCTTGTAATAAAGTACTTCCAAATTTAATGAAATTTGTGTTACTTGAGTTATTCATGAAGTCATTGAGAGGTAGTTGATATAAGACCTTAATAGATGTGTATTGGTATATATATTATGTGGTTGGGCTAGTTGAAGGTGAACAAGTGGTGAAGGATCAAATACTAACTTTGGTTTATCTATACTTATGGAAAATTATAACAATTTAATTCTTTTGTTTTAGCAATTTGTTTTTATGCTCATAAATATTGGAGAAAAGTTATCCTTATGGAAAATTATAAAAATTTAATTCTTTTATTTTAGCAATTTTTTTTATGCTCATAAATATTGGAGAAATGTTTTCCTTAATCTTTGTACTTTTGATGAGTATTCTTAATGGCATCAATATTCTTTGAAATGACTACCTCATTTATTTGCAATGTTTTAGCAAAGGCTTAGCAATTTTGTGCTAACCCCAGTCAAATTTTGAAGCAATCTTAAGAAATCTCTCATTTCTCATCTTAATTTGGCATAGTTAGGGGAAATAGGTATCACAGAAGACTTGAAATAAGAAATGGGTGCATATACTAAATTTATGTGCATGTACATGATAAAATTAGGTACATGATCAAATTATGTGCAGGTAAAATGTAGAAGACTTCAAGATTTTAATCAAGTGAGGTGGTTCAATATTGAAAATTGGTCAATGAGAGGAGAAATAAATATGCACCAAACTTGTGTGGAAGGAAACAATCTCAACATCAAATGCACACTCCAAACTTTTGTGGAAGGAAACAATCTCAAAATAAAATGCACACTTCACAAACTTTTTTCACTTTTTCATAATAGAGTTTTCTTTCTAAGGCATAAAAAGCCTTTTGTGTTTATTTATAGGCCCCTTCCTAGGTGGTTCAATATTGAAAATTGGTCAATGAGAGGAGAAATAAATATGCACCAAACCTGTGTGGAAGGAAACAATCTCAACATCAAATGCACACTCCAAAATTGTGTGGAAGGAAACAATCTCAACATCAAATGCACACTTCACAAACTTTTTCCACTTTTTCAGAATAGAGTTTGCTTTCTAAGGCATAAAAATCCTTTTGTGTTTATTTATAGGCCCCCCTTCCTAGGTGGTTCAATATTGAAAATTGGTCAATGAGAGGATAAAGAAATATGCACCAAAGTTGTGTGGAAGGAAACAATATCAACATCAAATGCACACTCCAAACTTGTGTGGAAGGAAACAATCTCAACATCAAATGCACACTTCACAAACTTTTTCCACTTTTTCAGAATAGAATTTGCTTTCTAAGGCATAAAAAGCCTTTTGGGTTTATTTATAGGCCCCTTCTTAGTCAAATAGATAGTCATGTCTCGTAGGATATCATGTTGAATAAATGAAAGCTCGTGGATGCTACCATAAGAGTTCACCATGGTATCTCTGAATAGTGAATTAATATTTAATCAACGCTCAACAAAAGATCCATTTCTCTCCTATAAAACATTATAAAGTTGTTATGTTAGTGACTAAACCAATCCAAATGCCCAAAAGAAGTTAATCAAGGACAAGCGAAGACAAAAGTCTGTTTTCTAAGGCATAAAAATACTTTTGTGTTTATTTATAGGCCCCTTCCTAGTCAAACACATAGTCATGTCTCGCAGGATATCATGTTGAATAAAGGAAAGCTTGTGGATGCTACCCTAAGATTTCACCATGGTATCTGTAAATAGTGAATTAAAGTTTCTATATCAGCGAAAAGAATTATTTAATCAATGCTCAACAAAAGATCCATTTCTCTCCTATAAAACATTATAAAGTTATTATGTTAGTGACTAAACCAATCCAAATGCCCAAAAGAAGTTAAGCAAGGACAAGAAAAGGAAAATCCAATCACCTTAAGAGAAAGTAGTAAAGGCTATAAGCTTTTGATCAAGTGACTCAATTCAATATTCAAAAAGAGCACCTTTTTTATCAAATATTTCTTATTAGAACTTGAAAGAGAATCTTTCAAGATTGAGAGGAAATCTATGTTGGAAAGATTATAGAATCTATAAATGATTTCTCTTTATCTTCTAGCTTTGAATGATATTTTGTCTACTATTTTTTATATTTTGTTTACTAATTTTTATATTCAATGATCTTCTATATCTCACTATTCTTCTTAAATTTAAATCCCAAGTTATGGCAACATGGTGACGAGGCAGGTGTTATTTGAGACCAATGTGTGACGAATTTAATGTGCGACGAATTTAGTTTTACTATGATGGGTTTAGTTTTGTTTTTTGTTTTTTTTTTGTTTTTGTGTTTTAATTTAGGTTGTGTTTTTTTCTTCATAGGATTTTATAGAATTTTGGTAGTTACTTGGTTTAGTAATGAATGATTGCGCTTATTTATAGAATATTGGAAGTGACTTGGTTTAGTAGTGAATGTTTAACCATTAAATTGAATAGTCCATTGTTCTTAGATTTGAAGCGTTTTTCATCTTATTAGTGTTCCAATGGAGTTTGGGATTTTGGCTTAAGAGTCAAAGTAGTTGGTAGAATATTGGAAGTGACTTGGTTTAGTAGTGAATGTTTAACCATTAAATTGCATTGTCCATTGTTCTTAGATTTGAAGCATTTTTCATCTTATTGGTGTTCCAGTGGAGTTTGGGATTTTGGCTTAAGAGTCAAAGTAGTTGGTAAAGATTGTGGTAATGGGAATCATGCTTCTTGTTGTGGGTTTTGGAGTAATGTTTATGCTAGGGTTCTATTATATTTTTATTGTTAATCTAATTCTCTTGAGGTTTGATATTGGGGCAATATATTGTTCCTACTAAAATTTCATTATATTGTTATTATTGATTTTGTTAATTGATAAAAATTGTTGTGGTGCTAATAATTGTGAATATATTAATAAAATTTCATTTTTAATTATAATTTAACGTTTTTGATATTTGATAGAATTTATACATTTATTTTTTATTAAATTGAACTTATTCCTAAGAAAATATTTTTAAAACTAATGGATTTGAAAAATATAAAAAATATATTTAAGGTAGAAGTCATATACATAATTTAAAAGTTGATGTGGTAATTTTTTATTGATGATGATGATGGTGGTTAACGTCCACTGAGACCAAATTGGTCTATTGGACCTATAATTTTCTTAGTTCTTAATTGTTTGGCTTCTCGTCTTTCTTGGCGAGATTGGTGCTGTAGCTTTCTTTTCTTTCTCTACGGTCTTCCAACTTCCTTTATCTTACATCTCCTTCATCTCTTCTGGTTCTTGGGACATTGGTGTCTTAGCTTCGCGATCTGTTGTGTTCGTCCTTTTGAAGATAGTCGGAGAAGAAGTTTGGTCTGGGAGATCTGCATTGCTGTTAAATGAAGATTTATTTTGTGTAGTATTTGAATCCTCATAACTGTTGATGATTGAGGGGTTGTCGAGTTCACTTTTTTGTTGTTGGACGGAGCTTTCCTCCTGCTTGTCTTGAGAGTTGTTTCTTTCTTGCCTGATTTCTTACAATTCAGAGTTTTCTGGAGAGTATTCTTCCTTGATGACAGTGTAATGCTCTTTTTGTGCTCCTTCCCATCAAGTAGATTTGTGGTGGTTCTTTCTAGCATAAATTTTCTGGGAGGCTTTTGGGAAATTTTTGGCTAGATGGCCTATCTCAAAGCAGGATCGGCATCTGAAGAGGACACTTTCATAATCGAGTTTCTGGTTCCACACATAGTCTTTACTTGTTAAGTTTATTTCAACTGGGAATCTGGCACTGAAGTCCATTTCCACACAGATGCGTGCATAGGTGGTTCTGGCATATTCCTCTGTTTCTGGGCACCTGTAGTAAAATTTCCCAATTGCATTTCCAATGGCTTTTAGCAAGGAGAGATTCCAGAGATGCAAGGGTAGGTTTGGCAATCTCACCCAAACTGGTGCTGAGGTTATGACTGTTGTTGAGGGATCGAATGATGGGTTCCATGACTTCATGAATAGGCCTGAGTTTTCCCAAAACCAAGGGTCGGAATCTAGAATACATTGTCTCCTTTTAGGGTTTTCAAAATCTACTATAATGAATCCCCTAGCACAAGGGTAGATATTAATTTCATCAGAAATGAAAAACTTCCATAACTCCAAGATCCAACTGTGGAGGGCTATCAGCCATGGCCAAAAACCATTGAACTGGCAGATTAAGACACTTTAAAAAAACTTCAAAGCCTCATCGAGTGAGACCTGAACCACTTGGACAGTGGGAGTTGGGGCTTCACTGATGAAATGAGTAGGACCTTGCCCCCCAGATGTGGTCGCAACTGAGCTAGCAGGTATCTTCGTGAAGCTAGGAGCCATCTGGATCAAGGTCGATCGATGATTCCCAAGCTTATGTATGCCCTCGCGGAAGAATGAAAAAGCCCTATCGAAGAATGCGAACCTAGAAGATAACCATGCGAACCTGAAACCGAAAACACAAAAGCTTCTTGCACCCAAGCCGGAAGTTCGATTTGCAAAAATTTCTCGCACCCAAGCACCGGAAGTTCGATTTCTTTCACGGCAAGCAAACGGTAGAGCAGGAACCACCTCCTGCAAACAGCGGGTCCGCTACGACGGAAGTTTCAGAAAATAAAATAGAAACCCTACAGATCTGAAAACTCGTACACTGACAACCCAAAGCGCGAGGGTTCGAGTTACACACCATGATCTCGCATCGATCTTTAAATAAAACACATATTCAGAACCCTAGTAGGCACCCGATCATTTATATATATATGAATGATAATATAATAAATGGATGTTATTAATATAATAATTTACATAAAAAGTTAGTTTGATTTTATTTTTAAATTATTTTAGAAATATTAAATTATTGTTAAAAATTTTAGTGAAGATTTAAAAATATATGTCACTGATTTATATTGAGATTAAGCTTAGAGAAATTTTGATTTTTTAATAATTAAATAGACATAATTTAATATAAAAAAAAAAAATACCCTTAACCTAATACAAAATATATAAAAAAATTCAAATAAAAAATATCATATTTAATTTAAATATTATTTATTTCACTAATATTAAGCGAATTACCATCGAATCCGCTAGGTTTCATTTGATTTAGAACGTATATACCGTTTATTGAAAGCCTATTGAAATATAAATTTTATATTAATGTTACAGTTTATTATTAATACATAAGTTGTTGTGTATGAGTCGTATGGGCGGGATGTAATGGCAGAGGTTTGACGGGCTATTCATCAGGGGTATGTTGATCAGAAGATGAGCTATGCAGTGCTGAGGAAGCTTAAAAAAATATACAATGGACAATGGAAAAAAACCAATGTTTATGATTACTGTTTACTTATTTTTTACATTTAATCATTCTCTCTTGATATTACATATATTATTTAGGCTTTATTTTTATTTTTAACTTATTATATAATCAAATTCACTGAATTTTGAAAAGGTGTAAGTACACAATTGAATAAGCACTTCTTTAGATCAGGCATAGTGGTTATAACCATAGACTCGAGACTTGATTTCGAAAGTGGGGAAACATCCTCTATATGATTTATATATTTCTTTCATATATATATATGGTTTTTCTTATTTTTTTGCACAAGATTATGTATGTTACAATGATTAGTAAATACTGATATAAAAATTTAGAATAAGGAAAATGTTTTATTATCTGTAAATATATGTATTTAATTTCAATTTCAATTTTAAAAAAATTATATATTTCTATATTAAGTTTAGTATTTTAGGACAATTATTTATATCACATAGATTAATATAAAGTAAAAAATATATTTACTTAGAATTACTATATATTATAATTTAAAAAAAAAATAGTAATAATAGTCTAATAATTATATTTCATTTGAATTTTAAATATTTATTTAATACATAATTAATATATTAATATTTAAGTTTATATATTAAATTATATTTTATTATATATAAATCATATTTCATTTGAATTTGAATTTTAAATATTTATTTAATATATAATTAATATATTAATATTAAATTTATATATTAAATTATAGTTTATTATATATAAACCATATTTATTAATGTGATTATGCTGATTTTATTTTACATCTCAAATTTTTGATTTTACTCATTTTACATCTTAAAATTTAATTTTACTTCTCCATAATAAATCTAATATCTTAATCTAATATTATATAGAAGAAAACTCAAATTGTGACTTTGTTGTATTAATTTTGTGCAATACATTTCATATATCACCGGCTGCTATTATTTGTGGAAACTTGAATTTGGGGTTATTTTAGTGATATTGTTTTCTTAAATTTTGATGGTCTTTATGATTGATGACGTCGTCCTTTTGATTTAACCACAAAGTTATGGAAATAGGGCAACGAGGCAGGTGTTATATGAGACTAGTGTGTGACCGAAGTTAGTTTTAAGCTGATAGATTTAGTTTTGCATTAAAGAATTGTTTGTTTTTGTTGTTTTTTTGTTGGGTCATTTACCACGTTTTGATTTTGATTTAGAATGTTTTTGTTTTTTTTTTTTTTTTTAAGAACGGTTTTTTGGTATTTAGGTTTCTTTTGGTATTTTGATTTAACATGTGTGTTTTTTCAAACTTTTATTGTTATGTGTAGTGTTATTTTTTTTTGAAATGTTATTGTGTTATTTTATTATGGTGGTGGTTTAGAGTGTAATTTTAGGTTAAGAATGTAATTTTAAGTATTAAAGTATTGTTGATTGAGCTTATATTAAGAGTGTTTTTTAGCTCATTGAACATATTTATATAATTTTGGTAGTGATTTGATTTAGTAGTGAATGATTGTGTTTATCTATAGAATCTTGGTAGTGATTTGGTTTAGTAGTGAATGTTTAACCATTAAACTACATTTTCCATTATTTTTAGATTTGGAGTTTTTTTGCTTTTTTTTTGGTCTTCTAGTAGTGTTTGGGCTTTTGGCTTAAGCCTCAACGTTATTGGTAAAGATTGTGGTCATGGACATCATGCTTATTGTGGTGGGTTTTATATTGATGCTTATGTTAGGATTCTATTATATTTTTATTGTTGATCTAAATCTCTTAGGGTTCAGTATTCGAGTAAAATATTGTTCTTACTGAAATTACATTATATTATTATTATTGATAGAGATTGTTGTATTGTTGATCTAATTATCTTAAGGTTCTGTATTGGAACAGAATATTGGTCTTACTGAAATTACATTATATTATTATTATTGATAAAGATTGTTGTAGTGCTAATCATTGTGAATATATTAATAAAAATTTATTTTAAAACTTATTCCAAGAAATATATTTTTAAAACTTACTAATTTGGAAAAATATATATATATATATATATATATATATATATATATAATTTGACTTAGGAATATAGCATAATATTTAAATATAATCATATTAATATATAAGAATTAGTAAAACAATAAGTGAAAATTTTATATATATATATATATATATATATGAAATAAGTGAAAGTTATTAATATATCATTTGTTTTCTTGATATTACATATATTATTTAGCTTTTATTTTTAATTTATTATAGATTCGAATTCATTGAATTTAATTCAGTATAAACACACAATTGAATAAGCATTTCTTGAGGGTAGGCATAGTGGTTATAATCCTAGAGACGATTTGGATAATGTGTAAATATAATCTATATGACATATATATCTATATATGTTTCTTTAAAATTTAGCACAAGATTACACATACTATAATTATTATAATGATTAGTAAACACTGAAATAAAATCTTAGAATAAAGGAGATGTTTTATTGTTTGTAAATGAGATTATGCATTTAATTTAAATTTTAACTTAAATTTCAACTCAAAAAGGAAAAAAATTCACAAATTATATGGAAAATATTAGATTCAGAATTTTATGACAATTATTTTCAATACATAGATCAGTATAAAATAAATAAATATATAATCATGTAAATATTTTCTTAGAATTACTACAAATCAGAATTTAAGTAAATTTTGAATTCCAATTAAAAATAATAATAATAATCACTTGAATTTTTAATATTTACTTAACATATATAATTAACATATTAATATTTACTTAATATATATAATTAACATATTAATATTTAATATTAAATTTATGCTTATGGTATATATTAATACCTTTATTAATAATATGAACTTAAAAATTAAAATTAAAATTAATTTAATATCTAAGAAATAATACAAAGCATTCAATGTGTTATATACAACATAATTTCCATCAAATTTTTAATCATGACAAAGTTTTCCTTTAGAAAAAGCAGAAACTTTTTCTGGTAGAAAAAGATAAATTAAAATATAACACCAATGAAAGGTATAGGCCTCAGTATATCAGCCTATACCAAAAGACATGGGTTTAGTTATCTACCGATACGAAAATAATAATCTATCTGTAAACATCTAGGAAGGATCATGGGCTGCTTTAACTTTTTAACATATACGCGTTGCTCAAGGTTGACTTCGCCTACAATTCCATGACTGCTGGATAATCCCCAACCCCTTGACCTTTTGACAGAAACGCCATGATTGATGATTTGAAAAGGATTTTCCGAACAATGGTAGCATCCTTGGCCAATGACTCCATACAATTTTTATATATAGTTCCACATCCCGTTCAATCAACAGAATCCAATGTTGGCGTCTCTGTCGAAGGATTCTGCACGTTAACCATGATGAAAATTCGGTGGGCTGGGATCCCCTATAGGGTAACCGAATGAGGAACGTAACACCAATCCATACATCTGTTTCGTGGTGAGATGGACCGTATTTGCGCTACCCTGCAGGTTCACACGTATATTCAGGGGTATATATATATATATCACTTGCCACCTCATCCGGAAAAACAACTTGAAAAGACGAGAGCAGTGAAAGAGTATGGTACCTGCTGTGTTAATGGCTCTTTACTTCCCTTGTCAATACCATCTGATGTCATCAATACAAACATATATATGTTATTAGCAAAACATGAAACTAATTAAACAACTTACAGTTTCAGGCAATTCACTGTAAACAAGAGTTCTATGAGTATTCTATCCACTATTCACAACTTCCATTAGCGGTGAAGATTGGAGAAGAGTAAAAGTGAATAGGCAGGATCTGTTTTGTTTACCCAAGAAACGACATTCAGAGGCGGGTATGAGATTCCACGTCAGAAGAGTGAGGACGATAATGAGCAGAGCCATCGTGGATCTCAAATATGCCCCCATTAAACCTATGTGTTGAAAAAGTTTTAAAAAAGAACGAGTCGCAGATGAATGATGATCTGAAATAAATGACGTGCAATAAACTTATGCAATATGCTAAACAGTATTGAATATGCGTTTTTATGGGAGGAGTGGTCTGTTCTGGGCAATTCCTATTTCCAACCCCATTGAAACATAAATGCAGCCTGACATGCAAGGGATATAGCAGTTCTCTTGTATTTATGTTTCAATGGGGTTGACTTTGGCATTTTAGCAACAAAGCAACTGCTATATCCCTTGCATGTCAGGCTGCATTTATGTTTCAATGGGGTTGGAAATAGGAATTGCCGTCTGGACTTCCCCTGCTCCATTCAATGTTGGCCGCGCTCGGAATTTTCGATGTTTGAAGTCATGACGCCAACATGCGAAACGCGTTAAAAGTCGTTTCAAAAGCTGTTGGCGGACATAATGACGTGCCAGTGCCTTATTTATTTATTATGTTATCGATCCATAAATGTGTGTTGGAGTACATATATACAGTTATATGGTGATAGACATATACTGCCCAGCGCATTTATAGCTAGATAATATAGTAAATAAAACTGGCTAATAGTTACCTGCTCTACGAGTCTATTCGATGTTCGGCGGACCATAAGTTTCCATGTTCAAAGTCTTCACACATATTAAAAGTCAATGTTGTAAGTATTCAACGGTCGAAGTCTTCGCCCGACGTGTTAAAAGTCTTTAGTATTTGTAATGGCATATTCTACTCCTCTTTTTCTTTTCATTTAAATCAAAATTTCAATTTTTAATGGTTTTGATTAAAAAAATGTTGAAATGACCATTTAATTTGTCAAATTTGTATAAATTAAATATTATAAAAAAATCAAGAGTATAAATTTACTTTTAAATATATATTTGAAATATGGTCCAGGAACGGATTTCATTATACTATTAATTTTAATTAAAAATTGATTAGATTGAATTATTAAGAAAAATTTGAAGTTTTTAAATTTATTTATACGTTCACATACATATTTCAAATACCTAACGTTCACATACATATTTCAAATACCTATTTCAAATACCTAAATCTATTGATCTTATCAAAAAAATTGTATAAGATTCATTTAAAGACTAATTGATAAATCATGTATTTAAATAAATTACTTTTTAGAGAATATTTTGGTATTTTGTCTATTTCTAGTGGATGGTGACCGTTTTATGTTTGTGTTTAATGTACAAACTTAGAAGTAAAAGAAAAGTGAGGATGAAGAAGAGAGAAGACCAAATATCATAAAAGACTAAAGATGAAGATAGAACATCAAAACAAAAAACCTCAAAAATGGAGAAGGGACCATATTCTTCATTAAGGGGAACATGGAGTGATTCATACTTGTAATGTTTAATGAATCAATTGCAATGAAGTAGGCTAATTAAGGGATAATTTTGAATGAAGATTGCTCAATTAGATATCAAACCAAATCAAATTAAAATAAGTTATATATAATATTTTTTCTTCTTCAAGTGGCATGTTACATGGTAACAAAGTCTATTTACAACTAAGGAGCATCTATGGTAAATGAGTGTATGATGGAGAAGTGAGTGGATGTATATATTTTCATTTGTTAATGATATAATGCTACTACTTTCCTCTATCATTGGGTTTTCCATGTAAATTTGGTGTATTGTGGTAATTTTATCTTTACACCTTTTCATTTTATTTTGTCCTCTATTATTTTATTTTTTTAACAACTAGTATCAAATCCAAGGGATAGTGGTTGGTAGAAGGAGGTGATGATTGCAAATGTTGGGATATTGTATGTTGAGTCTAAAGCTAGCATACAAAATCTTCATTGGGATCTGACTCACATGCATGACAATTTCCTAAGAGGAAATAAATGTCCAATAGGGTGAGATATAGCCATATAAGCAAGATCTAGTGAAGAAAGCTAGTGTGAGAAAGCTTGCAAATGTGAGAGAGAACGACAACATGTCAAAGAGAAATAACCAAAAAAAAAAATAGAGATCAAATTTGTAAGTTAAATTTATATGATCATACAAGTGTAAGACCTTGTTAGGCATGTATCCCTACATACAATGTCTTGGAGTAGACCTAGGTGATTGGGAGGATTGCATGTGGATGTCCCCAATCATGTTTAAAGGGGGAATGTTACGATAAAGTTGACTCAATGAAAGAGACAAAGTTGTTAGGTCTAGGGTGGTTGTTTTTCAAACATGGTTTTGGTGGCTCGTGGTGTTAAAGCCCATGATTACATGTAATGAAGTCATTAAAAGGCTTTGGGATTCTCCATTGTAATGTTCTTGAGTTGAGTAGAGAGCTCACTTACCAGGCCAAGAGGTTGGTTAGCTTGATTTCTTTTAAGTTAAGGCATGATTGATTTTAAGCCATAAGAATACAATAATACATATATTATTTATTAGGTTATTTTTTCTGAGGGTTAACCATTGTGTGCATAGTCTATGTGTATTATTGTATCTATGTTGTTGAAATTGTAGCAAGGAATGGCTTCTTTGACTTGTGCCTTAGTAAAATATGCCAATTTGAATTCAATACTCATAGTTTCTTGAGTTAGCTTTTGGTTAACATGTGTGATGCGGTGTATCACTAAGTTATTGTTAGTTAATTGTTAGATGGATTTCAGTGAGTTGTGGACAAGTTAATGCCTAAAATTAGCTAAATAATGGAGTTATCTCTAGTGTCGATCAATTAACTAATCTTTAGTTCTATAATAGATATAGTTATGAGTTAAGTGGATTAGTTGACTTTTAATTAACTCAACTTACACTCAGTTAACTAGTTGCAACTGCTAAAATTAGCCCTAGTAGGTTGTGCAATTTGAATTGCCTATTGATATTGAACGAAGGCACAAATTGTATTTATTATGGTACACTACTTTTTGTTTGCAAAGATTAAGAAGCAAGCAAAGAAATTGTATGGATGGAATTGGGTAATTGTCTTTGTTTGATGCTCGATTGAGGTTGCGAAAGCCAACACATAACCTTATATCATGGAATTCTTCCTAACAGTGACTAGATTCGAAACCCAAATAAAATTTCTAACAAAATGATCTGAGCATCTAGTAGCTTCCTCAACTCCTTTTCAATTACGGGTTTGAGTGTGAGATGAAATTTCCTTAGATTTTATTGAAAAGGTTTCACCCCTTCTTTAATGGGAATGACATGATGGATTATACGAGTATCATAAATCTTCAAATCATCATAATTCCATGCAAACACATCTTGGTATTGTTTGAACAAGCGAATGAATGCTTTTCATTCTTGTGGAGAACAACATGTACCTGGGTTTATATACTTTGGATCGTCTTGAATTCCCAAGTTGACTTGTTCAAATGGAAGCTTTAGGCTCTGAGTTTGAGTGTTAATAGGTCCTTTGAACCAGTTTTGCAGGTAATATAAATTTTCCAAGGACACTACACCTTTAGACATAGTATTTACTTTCATTGTATGAATTGCTTCCTGCTTCCTATAAAGCCTTGTCATGCTCATCCTCCTCAATGGACACATCTTTGAATATATCTGCATTAGCCATAAAATGTTGTATTTGTTGGTGATCATTGAAAACATGAAAATTATTTACGTTATCTATTACAATGAATTATATATAATCTCTATAGAAAAACTATTTTTCAAAGGCGACATTCTAGCAGTTGCATTAACTAATGTGTCTGGTGTAACATTTCTAATTCTAGGAACAAAAATAATATTAAAATCTTGAAAATAAGTAATCAATATCCATACCTCCTATTGGTAATTTTTTAAACTTAGTGAAACATAGTGGATAGTGTTTCGTACCGTTGAGTAACTACTTCTAAGTCACCAATTACCTTGAGGAGTTATACCTTCAAGTCGATGGCTTTCTTTAACCCAAGAAATATTTCTTCGTATTTTCTAGTATTATTCGCGCACTCGAACTCCAAATGGCATGATAGGATGTAATTCTTATTATGTGGGTCTATGAGATGCAACCAACTCTAGTGCCATCCTATGTTTTTTAACCATCAAAGTGAAAAGTCCAAATATTATTAACTACTAAACTGGTTCCTATATTATTATTACTATGTACATCTATGTTACAAGATTCATTAGCACCAGTTGGAGTACAAGAAAGGAGCTCCAACTGTGTAGAAGATGGGACGGGTGATGGTTGTGCTTGATAACACCCATTATCAATTTCTAGAAAACAATTTCCAAATATTACATCTACAAAAGCAACAAGCTCATTATGACCCTCAAGTGGTGTCACAATATATTTCATGTATGGTTCAATCTCCACTCGAATTTGGTTGTTTCTGACCTTATATGGAAGCCATAAGTGTGACCAATCTATTGCAACATAACCTTGTAATTTACTAGACCAATCTCTACTTAAGATTACGCCATATGATTTAGGGATGTCCACGATTACAATATTTATGGATTGGTGTTCCAAATGATCTGATGATAAGCGGCTAATAACATTCATGATTTCACTAATGGCCTATTCAAGTGATTTTTCCAGTTGAATGATTTACGCATCAATTTTATCCCATTTAGCATTAATGTTCTTAGCCATAGATAATGGTATTACATTCACAGATCCACACCAAACAACTAAACAATTATGGACAATGTAATTAAATATTTCAAAAGTTAGCAAAAATGGGGGGCAAAGATCGTTAGCATCTAAAGTTACATCATTAACCATATATTTGAGAGTTCCAGAAGACTTAGCGAACACCTTTTGAGAAGTAGAAGCTTTCTCAACTGATGAAGGCTATGAGAAGGCTTGGATAAGCAATTCATGCTGCCTTGCTATCTTTGCGAGCTCAAATATGGAAATGTTGGCACGAGCTCTTTTCAAGTCTTCAACTATATTATAATCAATAGTTTCATTTGTAGTAAGAAGTGTTGGAGTGCCTAGAGGTGTAGCTTTATTAGAAACTTCTAGAGTGATAAACTTGTTTTTGCTTCTAGTTGGAGTGTTCTTAGAAACAAAATCATTTTCAGACTTGTTTTGTACACTTTGAGCAAGATTGGTTGGTGGTGAGATCCTTCTTAACAATTTATCCTTTAACTTTTGTCTCATCACCTCTTGTTCAGAAATGGGCCCTTTTCTCATCAAACTGTAACAACCAGTTTGTTTATGAGGAGGGGATTTACTTTGAGGTGGTGCTTCAACACTTTTCTTTTCAATTTTAAGAATGTAATCAGAAGTATTAACTGAACGTCCAATACTTATACTTTCCTTAGCCACTGCAAGCTCAATTATTTCTTCTATTTGCTCGGAAAACTTATATGCTAGTAAAGTATCAACAATATGTGTTGCCAGAGCATTCATGTTGTGGTTCCACTGTGGGAATTTTTTTTTCCAAATGTCATTCCTGATTGAAGAAACAATATTTATCCATGCCTATACTATCAACATTCAACACAACATTTGAAATCTGGGAAAATTTAGACAGTTGGTTGTTGTTATTCCTTCTGAATAATAAATACTTAGGGAGCTTTCTACTGGTGGAAGCCTCACTTAACTTTCTCTTTAATTTTGAGACTTCATTAGTAAGCGCCTTTAAATATTTAGTCAAGCTTCCGATATCCACATAATCCATATCTTTAGCCTCGCTTGAATAAAGTTGAGACTCATTTCCAATCTCCTTGGAGTCTTTAGATTCTTCATCATCAATGATAGCTCCAATGGCACACAAGTCTTTCTCCATGGTGATTGCTTCTGCAAAGCTTAAAGTCGGTGTCTCCTTTGTAGCTCTTTTAAAAAAAGCATAAATGTTCATTGGAAAGGAATCTCTATAATAATCTATAGTGAGAAAATTGTGAGGTTTCATATTTGGGGGGGAACTTGTTCAATATGTATTTGAACCATTGATTTAAGTTTTTGAATTTATCCTTTTACCCCATCTTAATATTTCCAAGCTATTTTAATAACATGGCGGGAGTATTATCATCGATGAATTTCTTCGAAAATAATTTTTTAAACTCCCTATAACCATGGATTTATTTAACAGATAGGCTATGGTACCATGTTGTTGCTCTACCTTCTAAAGTGAAAGGTAAAATCCTACAAGAAACATCATTGTACCGTACCTCCAACATTTGTAGATGCATGTAGAAATCATTGATATGATATTCTTCCTTTTCCTTCTTGTTAGTATCAAACTTAGATAACAACTTCTCTGGATGTCTACGCATTATATGAAAGTTATCCAGAAGAGCGAGTGGCCCTTCGACCATCCAATTCAAGTCTTGATCAACCATGTCTACATCCCTTGGTTCCTCCTCCTTTTCAAAATCTGATGAGCCTTCTCCTTTCACCATTTAAACTGTCATTAAGCTTGAAATCAACTATCGATTGTTCTCCATTAAAAAAAAACAAGATCTTCCTCATACTCTTCATGAATGGGTGGAAGTGGATCTTGTTGAACTATGTCTTACGAAGACTCTGCTAATTCATTAAGAATGGCAAAGACCAAATCTTCCACTGATGCAACTGATACACTAGTACAAGTTGTTTCTTTCTTCTTGGGATGATGAGAAAGATTATGAGAAATAGGGAGTAAACCAATAGCTTTCAAAATTTGACGGGTAATAGGCTATATTGCTTGGATTTGTTCATAGGTAACTTCATAGGCCAGCTTCAAACCAAGTTAAGAAGACCCTCCTACCTTGGGAATAGGAGTTTCAGTGGTACTCAGGATATTACTGCCTTGTCCAGAGGATGAATGGTTGGGATGTGACGATAATGGGATTCCCTCTTTCTAGCGCTAGAATGTTGAGGGTTTTGGATCATGCTAGCATACAGGTGATATCCCTTATATGAGGTCTTTATTAAACCTCACACCATTTGGTGGAGTCCCATCTAGAAATATAGCCTGGCTTCGATTAATTTACATATTTTCCTTGGCTTAAGAAATTAACATCAGAGAGTAGTTTTCATGTGTTTTTGAATGAGCAAGAGAGTGTGCCTTTTGAATTCTTCAATTGTAGATGTGTCAAGATTCTTTCACTGCAAGGGAGAGAAAGTGAGACTTTAAAAGAAAAGTAATAGTACTAATCTAGTGGAGATGTAAGCACATGAACAAGAAAGAATCATTAGAAATCAAGTTAAATAATTCACATAGATCCTACCATCATTCAAATTATCACAACACATTTCCAACAAGTTGAGCACCAAATTTACTGAAACAGTTTAATTACTTTAATACATAAAGAAGCCAACATAAACAACAAATTTTAAAAGAGTAGTCTCAAAACATCCATGATCTATGCATGAAAATTTCTTGGCCAAATGGCTTCAAGTATTAAGAAAAAGTTCCAAGATACATGAGTACAATGAACATCACTAGTTCCAATAATGGAGCATTAGAGGCACTACTTTCTCCCCAAAAGTACTATCTCTATCTCTCTAATGCCTTGTGGTAGAAGCTAAGGTTAAAAGTCCTTTTCTTGATAATGAGGCTCCTTTTATAACTTGAGGCATGACCTTCCATATCCTCATGACTCTTGGCTTTTCCACTTCTAATGACCTTTGGACTTTTATAACTCTTGAACTTCCAAATGCCTTTGGAAATTACATATGGCTCTTGGAATTACATGTCTTTTGGAATTCTTCACATGATCTTTTATCCATACATGACTCTTGGACTTATACTTCTTTGTCTTTACAATAATTACATCATGATTTCCACATCACCATGTGGTGAGGACATGACAAGTCGCTGTCATTGATGACTAGGAATCATAGTGATTGGTGACATGGAATTTCTTAGTTGGTGATAATGTTGCCACTTGTATCTCTTAGCTTGCATGCAACTTCCAATGTGTTGTTGATTTCTTCACCCTCCAAATGATCTTTGATCATATGGAGTCCTTTGAGCTTATTCAATCATGAATATTTCAATGTTCTTCATCTTGTCTCATCATGTGTTCTTCTTTCTTGAATGCTTCCCTTGACTTCCCTCTTTTCCTGATCTCTTCATGCATCATTTCCATGTTATTTTGGTAAACCTGCAACTGAAATCACTCATGGAAAGCAAGCATCAGCCTAAAAAAATCTCTTATTCTAACATTTTTCATGCAAATTTATTTTCAATGCCTAACAGTGTGGCTGAAGAAGAGTAAGGAGAACTTGTAGCCAGAAGGGCACACTGCAAAAGGTTGAAGGGATGAAGCTTCAAGGCTTCGGGATGCACCCACATGCTCAACAAGAGAGAGAAAGCTCAAGGGAGGGTGCAAGGTGTAGGTCCAAAGGATGAAGGAACATCATTTGGGATTACCAAGTGCACTTTGTGCTGAAGGGGGAGAGGAAGGGTGCAGGGCGCATTATCAGAGGCCAACAAGATGAGGCTTTAGGGCTTCAAGGTACACTCATGCACTCAAGAGAGCCAAAGAGGGCACAGAGCATAGTGATGAAGGCTAAAGGAGTTAGGCGTCATGATTTTCAAGTGTGTCATCCACTCAAGAGGGTTAAGGAGGGCACAGGGTGCATTATTGAAGGCTGAAGGGGTTAGGGTTGAACCTTCCCGAGTGCACCATGCGCTCAACAAGGAGGAAGGTTTTCTTAAGGGCGCAGTTTGGAATAAGGGGAATGATGCTTAGGAGTGCACTATGTGCTCTTGGAGGTTGTGTTAGACACGCTTGCAAACAACAAAGGAGTCCCAATCAAGTCTTAAGAGTGCACCATATGCTCCTAGCCTTAATGGGTTAACTTGTGCAATCAAAATTTGTCTAATTCTGGGTGATAGAACAAGGGGTGAACACAATGAGCTTAGATATGAAATAAAGTGCGACACATACAAATTCATCAATAAGACTTAGAGGTGGAATTACTTGAAACGACACTTGATGTGACAATTTGGTAGACTACAAAATTTGAATGTAGTGAAGTTTTGGAGGGTGTTGTAGCAATGAAAACACCATTGTTACCATGTTGGTAATACCTAAACTTCAAACTTGAACTTTACTACTTTTTTGACGATGGAACAATAAACACCACTTATAAATCGATAACTTCGAGAAATACGCAGAAAACATTTAACACTAGAAACCATTGCGAAACTCAGTTTGTTTAGACCTATTAGATCTTAGAATTTTGTGATCCATATTTATAATAAGTTTTTCTTTCATATTAATCAAATTGTAGATATTTGGTCGATGTTTCGAACCAACTAATGTGGTTCATCCTTAGGACAAATTGTGAAAAAATATGTCATCATTTAGACCTATTTAAGAGAACCTCGTGTTTTGGGAGACAACAATACTTTTTTCCTCCCCACCCTCCTGAGTTATTAGTTGACATATATTATGCTATTGAATAATCAAGACAAAATACATGAATATATACCATTCAATACCTAGGTGTTAAGTCAACAAGCATCTAGAACCACACATCATGACCAAATGCTTACCATATTGGCACCCAAGGCTATCAAGATTTTTTTTAAATTTCTTTTGTAAAACATCATCTTTGGATTTTGATGCTCTGAGTGTGCTTACTACTTAGGTGCTACACCTTAAGACCTCGTGACTAAGTGTTTTGATTAGGTTCTTACCTTATATGAAATCGGGAAATTGGATGATCTTATGAACTCTCCCTTTTCACATCAAGCGATATAGTGATATAGCAAACAACAATTAATGAACCTTCTATTAGAGTCCAATTAATTTTATGTATATTAGGTTTTTCAAATTATAGATATTTATATATCAAGTCTCACTTCATATTATGCAATTGGTAAAAAACAATTACATAAGAGAGTGTTGAAAAACCCCAATATGGTGATGTTGATGGGTCAAATTTTGTCACCAACAGTTGGGGGATCAACCTAGTGAAAAATATCGACTATACTCTACACCATTTTGGATAGGATTCCCATCTGGTATGAGGGCCAAGCTACCACCATGTTGCATAGATATTAGTTTTGGACAAGAGAAAAAATAGGTATTTTAAAAGAAATAAAGCTTTTGACAAAAAAAAGTTAAGAAACTTTATGGAAACTTAGCATATAAAATATTGTGAACATAACAACAACTAAATAACATGACATGAATATTAAAATAATCAATGTTATCAAGAATTAAATTAAAACACATGTATAAAGGGAAATATTATTGTATCGACTATGAATTAGTTCCTCATCGACAACAAAAATGAAAGTATTAAAAGTTTACAATCTCACGTATGATAGGTTCTTAAATGAACAAAGTAGTTTATTAATGTAAACACATGAAAAAAAAAAACATATAGCATCACATCACGACAAGAACAATCTTGCAATGCTCGACAACACATGTAAGAATATGCATGCCTAGGGTCAAAGAGCTTCTAACATTAATCTGAAATATTCACAACACCATCACATGAAATGCCCATGAAATTCATGAGTGGACATGTTGACCACCACTTTAATCTTCCAAAATATCTATATGCTCTCAAAAAGTATGCACAAATCAAGTCCAAAACCAAAGCTCCTTTAAATCTAATCACAAGGGTCTATTTATAGAAGGTAGAGTGATGTTTCACTTACCATGATCTTTCACCTACCCTCATGACTCTTCAACTTTCATACGAATTTTCACATTCCGTATGACTCTACTCTAAATCCTAATTTAATTTTAATAAGATAAAGATTTCATCAATATTGAAGAAATGAAATATTCTCAACCATCTAGCATGGTGATGGAAAGTTTTAGAGCCTCTATATGTAGAACTTGAACCAAGTATTCTTGCTAAAATTTGTATTTCCCTATGATTCTTAGGATATTGTGTTATAGATCATCTCCATACCTTGTGGGGAATTCTAATGCATTTGGTATCAATTTTATATTTTTAGCTTTCACCTAGTTCAACAACATTGTGAGCTTTGTGTGTAGCTTCACATGCTCAACCAAATTCTATGCAATTGCTTCTTTTGTAGCCTAAAACTTGTCTCTTATAGAAACTTGTTTTATGTGTTCCAAAATTGCTTGAATTCTTCTTTTGATATTGTTTGACTTAATTGACTAATGGAAGGTAAATTGTGTACCTTGACAAGAGATTTCATCCCATTATATAAGGTCTTATAAGAAGCCATTACCTTTTCCAATTTTTTTTTGAACTTCTCACATGCTTGCATCTTGATCCTGACATCAACTTTACTTCTATTGTTATCCATATTTTCCGTTGGAGCTTTTCAGGCACATTAGGATACTTGATGGTCCATTCATATATGAGATTGTTTTTTGAGGAGGCTAGCTTAATTAACATTCATCAATACTCTGACTCACTTTCCATGTTGAGGAATGGATCCATAACTTGATGCAGGTTCAACATCTCATTGTAAACTAGATCCATTGCTTCTTCTAGTATCTTAACTTGTTCCATAATGGATTTCTACATGTCCTCACTTCGAGAGTGTGAGTCGAGAAAAGCTTAGTTCTCATCCTGTAGTTGTAAAATCTTCTACTCATAAATAATCAACTTTTCTTCAATTCATCAACCTCTTTTGCTAATCAGTATATATTTCTTTCTGTAACAACTGCAAAAGAAGTTTTTGCATAAGCTATCACTCCAGGGTTCATTGTAGTATCCATTACCATCTCCTTTTATGTAATGACTGAAACAAGTTTTCTTAGATTCTTAGCCAAGCATTTGATCCTTTCCTATATGATCTTACTCTTTACCTTGTCAAAATTTAGCTTGGAGAGATCCAATATGCCCTCTTCCTCTTTTGTTGTGATTCCTAGTTCCTGTAATGGGAAATTTCCTCCAATGATGGGAGTACATGGTGGGCTGATATTCAAGGTTGGAAGCTCCACCTATGGTTCTAGACCCTTTAACATGTTATCTTATGCATACTTATCTTCATTTTCCTCATCCGTTAACTCCTTCTTAAGTTGTTTGGCTAAGGCCTCTTCTTGCATCTTGGTTTCTTCTTCCTCCTTTCTCTTTCTTTATTCTTCTTCTTTTCTCCTTTTTCTTCTTCATATTTATTCTTTAGTTATTCCTCTTCTCTCTTTTTCTTTGTTGCTTCCTCTTTCCTCTTCCTTGCTTCCTTTGTGTTCTTTATCTTTATGGCCTCTTTTCTTTTCCTTCCCTACTCCTATTTTTTCATGTTCTCTTATTCTTCTTGTTTCTTTCTCATCTCTTCCTCCTAATACTTCTTTCTCATCTCTTCCTCCTCTTACTTCTTTTGGGTTTCTTCCTTATCAGCCTTTTTCTAATTTTATTTTTCCTTGTTTACTTATTTCCCTTGCTTCCTCTTAAGAATGGTTTTTATTGCTTACAATATCATGCTTTCTTAGGTGTCATACTTTGATTACTCTTCCTTTTAAATTTTCAAAATTGATTAAAATGCTTTGGAAGAGTTATACATTTTTTTAATGTTATCATATTCTTCTTTGGTGGTTGAGGCATATTCCCAACCAAATCCAATTTCTTTGCAGCCTTCCATGGCAATACCCCTTGGGTCATATCTATGGAAACCTAACACACCAAATCTAAAATGATGTGATTCTTCAACTTCTACTTCTGCCTGCTTATAAATTTTAATAGAGTAAGCTCTACTGTTTAGTGGGAAGATGGTCCATGAAGCTTTCTTGTTTTTGACCAAGGTCTTTGATAATCATGTGGTGAGTTGGTAGGCCAGCTCCTACAACACCATGTTGTCCATAATAAATGTTGGAAGAGCATGAGGAGGCTTGTAAGAACCAAAAAATCTAATATAATTAACATCACAATCAGGAAACCAGTCTACAATATCATGTGGAGAGGCCCTAACTCTATCGAACATGCATGGAGGCTTTGTGTTGAAAAGTTCATGATATAAAGGAAATATGAAGTATTGTAGAATATGTCCATACATCCTTTTGTACCCTATGTTCCAAAACCCTTTGAAATAGATATGCACAGGTAATTCCTCTTTAGGACTTCACTTCAAGCCAAGCCCTTCAAAGTCACACGGTGCACATATCACATCCAATAGGTAAGATGCTACGTAAAATTTTGACTACTGTCCCTCTATTGAATTCTTTGTTGCATGGGAATTGGAATTGATGGAGGATGTCGACATACTTTCCTAGTTACATATTGTCCCTTTAGTGACACATGCATGCATTAAGGGGACTCAGGTTTCCATGTTTGATTTTCCAAAGAGTTTGCATATCATATTAGCCAATATTTGATAAACTTACCTAAGGGATCTAGTCTTGTAGATCCCATCTGCTTTATGATTAAAATTATTTGGATCTTTCCACCCAGACTTCAATACTTCCTTGGTTGAGTCATCAAAGCTAGAAAACCACTTGTGACTTAGATTGTCCTGAATTCTATGCAGGTTATAATAATTTGCAATGTCTAATGCTATGAACAATGCCACAAGTTCTCCCTTTCCACTTTTTACCACAGACTACTCCTCATTTTTATGTTGAAGAGTCCACTCTATTTTCTTTACACACAGGAGGACTGGTGGGTGTGTGGCAACCTTAGGTAACCAAGAATTTTATTTATTGATATTCACATAGAAGTCTTCATCATCCTACGGGATGTCTTTCCTAGAAAAAAGTCTATAAATATCATCCCATGTGAGCTCCATTGCCTTATCAACATAGAAATTTGTATCACCATATATTAATGATTTAGGAGGGTTGTTCACAACTCCCTCTATGTTTCTTTCCACCCTTCCAAAAAAAATTGGATCCTCTTATGATAGGAAAAAACATCTCTCTCAACGAAGAGGATATGCGGAGGCAATCTAGATAAATTTTACTTGGCATCTCAAAGATATTCATTAGTGAAACAATATTCTAGTTTATGACAATGTTAACCACTAATTGAAAGTGAAAATAAAATGGTCTAGCTTATGCTTTGGGAAGCCAAGGTTAGGCCACATGTGCTTGTCAAAGAAGATGGTTTTATGCAAGTCGCAAATTCAAATGATAGAGCAAGTCTCATTTTAGAGTTACAATGCCACTGAGGATTGCAACTGCAACATGTGACCTAAGGACAAGGCACATATAGTCTAAGCACAAATCCATATTTCAGTGAAAATCATAAATCTAAATCCTAGTCTAAGTTGCATTTTTATATGGAAAAAATGATAGGGACTATGAATGCAATTTGCCACCTCAGCCTAGTCACAATTCAAAGTTCTAGTGCAAGTTGCATTTTGAGCTTGTAGTCTTAGTGTGGACTAAAAATGTGACTTTTGATCCAAAGGGGGAGAAACCACCTTAGCCACATAATTCAATCCTAGTTTCACTGGAAGTTATAAATCTGATTGGTGATTTGAAAGGTAGAGGTCACCTATGTTAGACACAAATTTAGCAGTTAATGACACTACAACTTAAGAATGCTACTTGTGACTTGCAAAGGAAGGAAAACCATGCTATTCACATTTATTAATCACATTGGGACCATTAAGAGGAGTTCCCATTTAGGATTAGTGAAAAGTGGCTTCTCTATAGATCCCTAATCACAGGTCTAGGTTGCAAAGTGTAGATGGTGCAATTAGAGTTAATCGAAAACAGGATTTTCTCTGTTAAAAACCATAAAGTTGAATGAAATGAATGAGCCTTTTAATCACTAATGAATTGGATTGATATATCCACAATGGTTTTTCCAAACAAATTAGCATTCCCCTTAAACGCATTCATATAGCTTCAAGCAAAAATCTAAAAAATCAGTCAAGGGAATACATTGCTTGGTTATTCAATGTGGAAACCACAGGCTATCTAAATGAAATTCAATCAAGGAAAAAATGAGTAAATTTAGGGGAGAATCCCTTAGATTGGAATGGTTGGTGACAGTTCAAGACCATAAGTGCTACTTCTTGAAATTAAGAAGGAAGTCAATGCCTCTTTGAGAGCATAGTTCAGCTAGTCAAAGGGAAACTTTTGATGGCTGAGATAAGAATCTAGGGCTAAGGAATCTAAATCGATTCAATACTTGGCAATTAAGACAAAGAAATGATGACAAAGGAGACATTTGTTACTTACCCAGTTGTTTCAATCACAAATGTTATCCAAAGGAGAGGTCCACTTATCCAGTGTTGAAAGTAGAATGAAATGAAATGGGGGGAGAGTTTTGATATATAGGAGATGACACATGTGGAAATTCATAGATTGAAAGTGTGACTTGTCTTTGTCACATACGATAGAGGCAATCTTAGTCAAAGGAGAAGTCAAAGGTAAAAGTTTGATTACTAAGCGCAAAGATAATAGGGAGGAATTCATGTGAGAAGTATAAGAATCCATGGCTAAGGAATCTAAATCGATTCAATACTTGGGAATTAAGACAAAAGCAATGATGAAAAAGGAGACATTATGTTACTTACCCAGTAGTCGCAATTACAAATGCTATCCAAAGGAGAGGTCCACTTATCTAGTGTTGAAAGCATAATGAAATGAAATGGGAGGAGAATTTTGATATATAGGAGATGACACATGTGGAAATTCATAGCTTGAAAGTGTGACTTGTCTTTGTCACATGGGATAGAGGTAGTCTTAGTTGCAAATCTCACTTCTAGCAAGTAGTCACAAGTCACTTTGAACTAGAAATGTGATTTATGACTTAGGAGGGTGAACTACTCAGGGAAAATTTCAAATCGCACTTCTAGAGGCTAGGGAGACTAGCACTACAAGTTGTGATTGTGACCTGTGACTATCGAAGAAAGATGCATGTTTTGAAGCTTCAAGGCTAGGCTTGCTATAATGTAATGAAACCATATTTAGGTCAAAAGATGATTCAAAGTCTAACAAACTCTATGAAAATCATGAAAAGGAGTTGAGTAGAGGGGGACTCCAAATTTGGATGTAGTAAAAAATTTGGGGTTGTTGAAGTGGCTATAATAATTGATAAGCTAGAGGACCTCAAGCCTAACACCTCATTCCTCTATCACCTAATCATAGTTCAACATCTAGTCAATGTTGATGTGTCCTGTAACAAGCAATGATGCTAACATGTGCCACATGCCACTTACTTTTACACAACTAGCCATACAAAAACACTAATATAGGTGACATGTGTCTTCCACCTAGCAATTCCGCATTATTTTCTTTAACAAATATCCTCCACCTAACATTTTGTGTTAATTCTCTATTAACTTGTGTTATATCCATCTATTTCACCTAGTCCCACCAGTGCCACATCGCCATCATCTGGTTTTTATTTCCTCAATCATTTTCCAAGGGGTGGGGGGGGATGTTGAATCCCTTCATCATATGCCACATGCCCTTGAGGATTTATCATACTAATTTCATTTTAGCACCCCTCTTCCATTAATATTCAAGCATGTTGGGACCCATGAAATGAATAAAAGTCACCCATATCAAATAAATTGTGATGTGTTGATCCAAGTTTATCATTGATGAATTAACTCCCCCTAACCTTGACATCAATGACAACCTCACTCCATATACTCTTATTTTATGACATGGGTACCCACTTAGGACTCCCCCAACATTGAAATTAATGACAAAACATTGTTCAAAATATCTAAATTACATCAGTGTATAATTTTTCATCCATATTGATTCTTTCAAGGTGGAAAATTTGAAGGAAACATCATACAATAACAAATTTACCCCAACACCTAGTTTGGATAATGGGCTAGTTTGAGGCATTAAATGACATTTTCTTGGGCTGAAAATTTTCTTCTTAAGTGTCAGATCATGTGAAATTGTTCCACACACTTGAATATTTTTCCAATGGTGCAAGAATCATTCCAATTAGAGTTTAGATGCAAAAGTTATGCCTCCAAAAAGTTAACCTACATTGACTGACCACCGTAAATCAAGAACATGGCATGCTAGCCTCTAATACTTATGGAAAATGTATTTTACACATGGATAATATGATTAATATTCTACAAGGGTCAGATTGTAACTTATTAGAGGGTTTAATGGGTCAAGTTTAACCCCTTGTAGGCTATTGAGTTGTGTTATAACTTAGCCACTAGGAGGAAAAGGAGTTACATTCGAATTTTCTTACATTTTGTTCCATATTAGAGTAGTTGAGTGTTGATAGATAGATATATTAATAGAGGGAATTTGTGTTCCACAACATCCCATGGGCCATGAGTCTTACGAAGCTCCATAAATAGTGCTTTCTCCTTTTTATATGCTTCGTTTCCATATTATAGAAAAGAAAGCTAACAAGCCTCCCATTTTAGCTAGGTTTTCTCCTACAAGGGTTTCCCAGAGCATAGACAAGCCTCCCATTTTAGCTAGGTTTTCTTCTACAAGGGTTTCCTAGAGCATAACTTCATGTTCATTGTGGTTCATGAGTGTTTTCATTTCCCTTTTCTCTATTTCTCGCATATTATTTATTGAATGCCTACACAACAAAACAAGAATAACAAATCTAGAATCTAAAAGGAATTAAGCCTTCATATTATAGTTTTTAGTTTATTTTCACATATTTGTTATGATGAACTATCTAGTGGAATATCAATAATAGTTTATATTAAAATGGTCAAAATTTTGTGATCATTATTTATCCTAATGATGCAAATTGTTGGGTTGAAACAAGGGATGAAGATGTCAAATTCAAAAGATTATATAAATTCATTAATCAATACAATGACATTATGGAGCCTAACATCCAAAGAAATTATATAAGGATCACCATTATCAACTAACCATAATTCAAACACTATATTTTATGAATGTAATATATAAAATTAGAAGTTGAATTTCAAATAATATTGGACATGTTTGGCAAACAAATATTATCTTGCTAACAAGACAAATCTCCCTAGACTTAGGAACCAGATCTACAACAAAACAAACAAATACATAGAAACATTCCCTAGTTTATCATGAAATCATAAATATAAGTGGGATGAATGGTTCATACCTTTTCAAAATGCATGATGATGGCCCTCTTTGTTGTTTGATGTAGTTTCAAATATCCTTCCTAATGCCCCAAGAAGAAATCTACAAATACTGAAACATATAAATGATCAAATCATTTAATACATAAATGAATCAACATAAACTGTACAAGTCATCAACGAATCTCACAAAAATCATCATAATAATGAGTGTGGGAAAGAAATATGCATTTGTATTAAGAATGAAGAAAAGGAGAGAGTTAAAACCAGGCCTTGATGTTGAAAGCTTCCTCTAAATGATCCTCCAATTCCAACCTTGCAATCAAAAGGTTTCCAATGGATACTTTGACAACATGAAAGTATAGTCTCAAGAGTAAAAAATTCAACCCCTTCCCCATGAGAGTATTTTGAATTTATAAAGTAGAGAAGGGTAAGTGGAGATAAGAGATGGAGGTTACAAGTCCACTAAGGTAGGGATGCGATCCACAAAGGTAGGAATGAGATCCAAGATAAGAGGGATGCGAGCCAAATCCCCACCAATTGGAATAGATACCTTCACAAGGCTTCTAGAATAGAAGTTTTTCATTCCTTTTTTAATTTTTACCCAAGTTAAATAATCGTCTCACTTTTTATGAAGGCAAGTTTCAACGACATCGCAAGACATTAGTTATGAAACATGCGACTGTCACAGGTTAATAATGGTGGCACCTACAACAATCTCCAAAAATAGGGTTTTTTAAAATATTTTCATAAAATTATTATCTTCCATAGATAGTTATTTCTTCCATATTTTTCGGGAATTGGTGACAATAGTTCTTCGAATAGTGAAAGATATAGATTTGACATCATTTGGGTAGCTGCGAGAAAATTACGTGTAACAAGACAATTAAAGTGATACCCATCAAAATATTCACTCATGTTTGATTATGAAATCAATTCCTATTTTTTAAGAAAATAAAATCAAACAAGCATCAAAACTCCTATGCCCATACCTAAAAAAATTTCAAGTTAATCCATTATCATTCAAGGAACATAGTTCACCATCAACCCATGTCAACAAAGTGTCAAAATAATTTGAATAAAATGGTTGAATGAAAAACTTGGTGTAGTCCTTCATTGGGAAATTCGTAAGATGGTGGGAGGCACATGCTCCCTATTTGGAAACCTACAAAATCACAACTACATACTTTGTGCAATAGCTTAGTGGCCACCAACTTTTCTGCTTAGGATGACATTCTAATTTTAAAACTTGGTTCTAACCTTGTCATACACATTTAGCAATGCAAAAATCAATGGCGAAGGATTAGTAATTGAATGGCCACAAGATTTTCTACATAATCTAACATTCTAATTTTTAAACATGCTTGTGACCTTGGCATACTATGTTTAGAAATGTGAAAATGAATAGTGAAATATTTATCATAGGGATGAACATGACTACCCCATATGTTCCCAAATAGTCCATATGATATAGTATACAAATGGTATAAAATAAAGGAAGAAATGGGAAACAGATTATTTTAGTACGATATTAAGAAGAAATTTGTTAATGACCACAAGTTAGTATGTATTTGGTTAGGAAAAAATATTTTAAATGCTATAGGAAATTAAAGCATTTATTAAAAAGAGAAAGTGAAATTTGATGTAGGGTCAACTTTGATTCGTAATTGAGTATCATGTCATGAAAAACTAACGACTCATCAAATTGATTTAGAAAATGTAATTTTTCGTGGTACGAATTTAAAAATAAAAAATAAATGGGCTCACCCCAAAGTGAGTTGACAAGTAGAACAATATTATGAATATATAGTAGACAAATAAAAGCATGATAAACCTTACTTTTCTCATACGTATAATCAAATTGAAACAAACCTAGTTGAATCTAAACTTTCAGAGTGGATATACATTGAATTAAAAACTAAAGAATTTGACATCTCAATGTAGGACTTCTCAAGCACCCAAAGTGATCAAATTTCTTAATGTATAGATTATTCTATCATTTGATTCCATATCATATATTACGACATTTACACATTAAGGAATATGATCCCTTTTGGTTCTTCATAGACCTAGGTGAAAACGAGTCTAGGTTAAGTTGGTTTGATTTTTTTGAGGTTAAAAATAATTTCTTTCTTTCCTTATTTTGTGAGCACATACATTTGTACATCAGAAATTTTTTTAATTTAATTTTAATTTAATTGTTTAATAGATTTTGATGTAATGTTATGGGACAGCAATTTCTCCATACTACATATTGGGTTTTAGAGCATCTGGATACGGTCCAATTATATTATTGTATTTTTTAATTTTGACAAAAAAAATCATAACATAGAATCAAATTAGGGATGAAAACTAATGTAGGCTCTAGCAAGTATTTCAATATAGTCCAATTATATTATCGTATTTTTTAATTTTGATGAAAAAATCATAACATAGAATTAGATTAAGGATGAAAACTAATGTAGACAGTAGTAAATATTTTAATATATTTACATGTACAAACTCTACCTTTTTAGTTTTAAAATTTAAACATGTGACCTCTTACCAGAAAGCACTTATTCTTAATCATTAAACACATTCAAATTTTCCAATATTCAAAATAAATAAAACCAAAACTTCTCAAACTGTTCCAATAAATATTAAAGACTTTGAAGTTCTTTTTCCACAAAGCTAAGCATAAAATCTATTATGAAACATTTAGAGTTTCTTCACTAAAAACTAATTAGAATCTTAAACAAACCTACACTAAGTATTCCATGCCCATGTGTAAAAAAAAAATACCTTTAGGTTTGAATGCATGTGGAAACTAATTGCGATAGAATAAGTTGAGGTTTGGAATTTATGGGGGGTGTTTGTTGAAGTTGTTTAAATAATATTCAAAATGATGATGATGATAACTAGAAATAAGGTAATGGGAGTATGGTTATTGCAGTGACACTTATCTCTTGAGTCAATGTAGGATGATGATTATAATCTTTTATGAGTAGAAAATTTGAAAACTATATAATAAAGTTAAAAGTCATATATTTATCTTAATTTTAATTTAACAAAAAAAAATATTTTAGACTATAAAATTTGAAAGTCTTAAGAAGTTTGATGTGTTTCAATACTTTATAGATCAAAGCTTAAGATGGATTTATAGCAGTTTTTAAAGTGTGTGCACATACACCATATGCCAATTTCATATTAAACATTAAAATAATAATGTCTTCTTAATTTTCAACAATAAGATAATAAAATGTTTAACTTTAAGAAATTATTTATTTTAAATTAATTTATATATGATACACATAATTAACATTAATATATTTCACTCAACCTCCACATTATATTATTTTATTGAAAAACACATCATGTATGATAAATACATATCTCTTTCATACTGAGAAAGCCAATACACATATTTTGTTATTAATGATTTTTTTTAATTACTACACATCAACTATATATTAAACATTGATTATGTTATGCAATCTCCCTCTCTCGTACCCTAAACCCTCAAGCGAATCTGCGAGTTAGAACAATATTACAAATATCTCCCAAACAATGAAAAATACTGAGATTTAGATATGTTTCTCTTAATCGAACAAATAAGAGTTAGAACAATATTACAAATATCTCTCAAACAATGAAAAATATTGAGATTTAGATATGTTTCTATTAATCGAACAAATAAGAGTTAGAACAATATTACAAATATCTCTCAAACAATGAAAAATACTGAGATTTAGATATGTTTCTATTAATCGAACAAATAAACCATAGATATAGTCTACTTTATGAATGTCAAAATGTTTTTGCTCAAAAGAGAAAATGATGAAGATAAAAAGTTGTTACACAAATACAAGGACGTCATACAAAGGGAATGCTACCTATTGGAATACCCTATCCACAAGTTACAATTAATGAGTCCCACGATCGTCCAGCCAAAAAGCTCTCTAAAATATAGGAATGTTTATTGACCTGATTAAACAGTTATATATTGCTTAATCCAATGGTTAATGAGATCATAAATGAAATAGCATAACATGAATGATATTTATTCATAGAATAATCAAATTCCAATGCTTAAAGAAGATAAGGAAAAACTGTATCTCTAGCCAAAAAAAAGCATAACCTTAAAATTTATGAATGTTTATGGATTTAGTTAAAAAATATATATTATTTTTGAAAAAACGGTGTTTGTATTAGAATTTGATTTCTTTATATACAGGAAACAAATTCTTTCCATGCAGAAATATGTCATATAGCCTTAAGATTAATTGTAAAGGCTTCTTAAGAATTTCTTGTGAACGAATTCTTTGGCAAAAATAAACGTGAACCTAAATGCCAAGAAGATTGTGAAATCAAAAGCCAAAGAGTGAATCATGGATAAGGCTCACTCATTTAGTTCCTCTCTTCGATCTCATTCTTTACATAAATTTGTCAATGAAACTTGCCACAACTACGATTGCAAAATAATTATCATGTCTCTGGATCTGAAATTGCTATTCAAGCGACATAAATATGCGATTTAACAAACTTGTAGTTACGGAACTGTAAGAAGGATTTCCTAAAACGAGATTACTATCTCAGAGATCTAAATGCCAGTGATACAAGGCCATGATATCATATAAAATTGACAACATAACACATAAAAAGTTTGCTACTTATTTCTCCCAGAAGTACATGACAAACAAAATAAAGAGGGGCTATATACATTAAAAAAAAAAGTGTGCTACTTATTTGTCGTAGAAGTACACCGCTAAAATCAAGAGGGGCGATATACTTATTTAACCCAGAAGTACATAGTTAAAATCCGAATAGCAAAGAGTTAGAGTCACAGCGTGAAGACGGTGTACATAATTAGACGTACCTAAACGGCTGAAGCAAGAGACAAAGAACATCCTCTGAGACAATGAAATACTACTTTCCTGTAAATGGCAAATGCAAGAAACAAAGAATATCCTCTAAGGCAATCAAACACAACACTAGTTTACTGTAAATAGAAAATCCTTCCATCTAGTATTATCAATTCCATAACTATGACTACTCTGACAAATCGCTGCCCTGCCCTCTGTTGGGAGAAATAAGCATGTCAACACTATTTTCATGGACGGCCTGAGACTGGGAGCAGGGCAAGTGCAAAATAAGGCAATCTCGATCATCTTCGCCATTTCATCCTTCACAATACTACGCAAAGAAGTATTCTCAGCACTTCTCAAGTCCACATTAATAATTTCATCATTTGATTTAGCATCCACCTCGATTGCTCATATGTCATAGCGGTGAGATGTCATTTGATTTAGAACATATATATAATTTTTGAAACGCCTCTTCACATATAATTTTTATATTATTTTTATATTAATGTTACATATATTTTGGTATTAAAGAGATATCCGCAGTGCATTATATTAGATATCATGTTTTTGGGATTCAATTGCTTTAAGTCATTCACGTATGACCATTTTCATGAGAGATAGTCGTAATTGACTAATTTCTCATGATTTTTGAGTAGTCCACTTAGCACTCATTGCATCGGGTGATGCTCTTCTTCATCCCTGTAAGCATCACCCGATGCATTGAGTGCTAAGTCGACTACTCAAAAATCATGAGAAATTAGTCAGTTACGACTACCTCTCATGGAAATGGTCATACGTGAATGACTTACTTAACGCAGTTCAATCACAAAAAATGATATCTAATATAATGCACTGTGGAAACCCCCTTAATACTTAAATTCAAAAGAGTGAAAGAACTCTACTTGAATGGTTCATGAGGCACAATACTTACTAAGGTTTTGCAAATGGGGTAGCAAGCTAAGTATGCTTGATTGTCAAGGATAATTTTAGGGGCGAATGTTCGCCCTTTGGCGAAATTAAGGGGTTTTAAATTTTTAGTGGTCGAATATTTTGTATCATAGTACATTTTTACAAATCACCTCAAATAGCCCACCTTATTTTAAGGGAGAGGGTAAAAAAGGTAAATTTAGCCCTTGAAATTAGGACTTACAACCTTCCATTCGCCCATTTTCAAGAATAGGTTTTATTTAAGTGAATCCATTCGCCCATTTTCAAGAATAGGTTTTATTTAAGTGAATCCTATGGCCCAAATACCATATTTATAAAAGAGGTATGGTAAATTAATAAAAATATAAATAAATGAGAGGTATGGTAAATAAATAAAACATCTTTTATATTTACTCCATAAGTCACCTTATATACATGTAAGGGTGTAAACAAATAAAATTATAAGTAAAGTGGAGGTATGGTAAATAAATAAAATGTCTTTTTATACTTACTCAAAAGGTATGGTAAATAAATAAAAATATAAATAAACTAGACGTATCCTAAATAAATAAAACCTCTTTTTATATTTAGTCCATAACCCTCGTTCTATTTATGAAGGCTCAAGAAAGAGGTTTTATTTAAGTGAATCCTATGGGCCAAATACCATATTTGTAAAAGAGGTATGGTAAATTAATAAAAAATATAAATAAACGAGAGGTATGGTAAACAAATAAAACATTTTTTATATTTACTCCATAAGTCACCTTATATTTACGAACACTCAAAAAATGGGTTATATTTAGGTGAAACCTATTGCCAAAATACTATGGGACAAATACCATGGACTAGATTGTTATTAATACTATGCAAAAAACCATTATTAACCCTAATATTAGAATTAATAAAAATAAAAATGGCACATGGTATTGACCCATGGTATTCACCAAAATGGCACATGGTATTGACCCATGGTATTCACCTGGAATGTAGCCTATTTAAATGGGGGAATTAAACCAGCATGTAGCCTATGCTAAGATTCACTAGGAATTTACAAAGTTTTATTATTTAGTGAAAGAGTGAAAGAGTCGCCAAGATCTTACAAGATTTTATAATTGAGTAAAATATTCGCCATGCCTGGTGAGAGATTCGCCAAAAAATTATATATACATATTATATTATTGATAAAATCGCCTTCCATTTTTCTTATATACCATGGAGATTTGCCCATTTATTATATTTATAAATTTAGGGGGGGTTCTTAAAATTTTCCCTGTTGATTGTGGAGAAAAGCTCCACAGTTAAGTGCGTTGGAGCCAGAGGTGATCTAGGATGGGTGACCTCCCGAGAAATACTGGTTACCGGGGGCAAGCCCCGGAAGTGATGATTGATGCTATGTGATTCGTTTCACTAGATTCAATCCCACTTTTTCACCCCTGTAAACATCACCCAATGCAATGAGTGCTAAGTGGACTACTCAAAAATCATGAGAAATAAGTACTAAGTGGACTACTCAAAAATCATGAAAAATTAGTCAGTTATGACTACCTCTCATGGAAATTTGGTCATACGTGAATGACTTACTTAACGCAGTTGAATCCCAAAAAATGGTATCTAATATAATGCACTGCGGAAACCCCCTTAATACTTAAATTCAAAAGAGTGAAGGGAACTCTACTTGAATGGTTCATGAGGCACAATACTTGCTAAGGTTTTTCAAATGGGGTAGCAAGCTAAGTGGGCTTGATTATGGGGAAAAAGAGGCGATCTGGGATGGAGGACCTCCCAGGTAGTCCTAGTTACCAGGTGCAAGCCCCGAAAGTGATGATTGACGCTATGTGATTTGTTTCAGTAGTTTCAATCCACTGGGTGCAAGCCCCGTAAGTGATGATTGACGCTATGTGATTTGTTTCACTAGTTTCAATCCCATTTGTTCACCCCTGTGAGCCTCACCCGATGTAATGAGTGCTAAGTGGATTACTCAAAAATCATGAGAAATTAGTCAGTTACGACTACCTCTCATGGAAATGGTCATACGGGAATGACTTACTTAACGCAGTTGAATCCCAATGTGATTCGTTTCACTAGTTTCAATCCCACTTCTTCTAGTTTCCATTCCACTTCTTCACCCCTGTGAGCATCGCCGGATGCAATAAGTGCTAAGTGTATTACTCAAAAATCATGAGAAATTAGCCAGTTACGACTACCTCTCATGGAAATAATCATAAGTGAATGACAATTAATTAGTTACGACTACCTCTCATGGAAATGATCATACATGAATGGCTTACTTAACGCAATTGAATCCCAAAAAAATGATATCGGCTACATATATTATTATACATAAGACATGAATTTTTGTATATAAATTATATGAGAAAGAAATAATAGAAAAGATTTGACATGCTATTCAACAAGCGCGTGTTGATCAAAAGATAAGTTTTGTATGTAAATTATATGAGAAAGAAATAATAGAAAAGATTTTACATGCTATTCAACAAGTGTGTGTTGATCAGAAGATAAGTTATGCGCTACTAAGGAAACGTATAAATGATATATAATCGACAATGAAGAAAATAATGCTTACTATTACTATTTACTTATTTTATACATTTATGAATGTATCATTCCCTTTCTTGGTATTACATATATTATTAGTCCCTGCCATCTGGCAATGGCCAGGGACTATAGTAATCCATATGCAATGCTATAGCATTAATTCGAGGTGCTATGTTATTAATTTAAGCGGATTATGGCAGGGTGACCAAAGTTTTCGAATGCCGCTATGTTTACCATTGTCAGGATAACCAAAGTTTTCGAAAGTGATCGTGTTTGCCCTCTTATTTGGCCTCTTCCCGACGCGGAAGAGGCTGGACCATAAGTTTATTTAGCTTTATAGTGTTTATTATCTGTGGTAGTCGAAGTATTCATATTAATGTTACAGGTATGTTAGCATTAGTTCGCTAACATTAGTTGCGTTTGTTTGCAGGTTTGTTTGCAGGTTGGCTATAGTAGGTTTGTTTGCAGGTTGGCAACTGTTGTGCATGAGGTGGTGTACGTGTCGATGCAAGGTGGTGCAGGTGTTCTGCTAGCCTCCCTCCCTTGTTTCCTAACTGAACTGATTGGGTTGGCAAAGCCTTTCATCAATTTGAAATTGGATGGTCTTTCATGTCGGTCAAAGGAGAGCTCGCAAGCAAGCAAATAGTGGCTGGAAAGTTCTTTCTCTCCAGTTCGCAAGAGAACTGGGTATCATCAATAGCTAATTTCTATCAGGTTGTAGTTGTTTTGACACTGTGGGCTTTGCATTACGATTCTTCTGGGTGATCTCTAATCTATACTGAACTGATATCAGGGTCAGTTCTCAACGCTTGTCCAAATAACCCCTTGGTTCGGCAAGGATCTTCAAAGATTTCTGTCAGGTATTTTACATTTTCTCTACAATTCTCCATAATCAATATTAATCAATCTGTATCCCTGTAGCATCCACAACAATTTCAGGCTATTGAATTAGTATGAAAATGAATTTTAATAGCTGTAGCATAATTGTTTTGCTACAGAATTAAACAGAAGAACTTTAAACTTGTTTTGCTACAGAATTACAGAATTAAACAGAAGCGTTGATGCTACTTACGATTTCTGTAGACGATGCAAGGTGGTCTTCACCATTATTCATGTCCCTCATTCTTCGGTCCAGTCATTCTTTGTCCTCTCTTTTTTAGCTAATAGCACAAACTCAGCCTATATCTCGAATACCAATTCCACCCAGCTCCTATCTTAGCTGATGCCAAAAGCTACCCCTGCTCCCCGATCTCGGTCAGTTGGTCTGTCGGTACTCGAAATCTCCTTCGAAAAACATAGATAGAGACAAGGGCAGGAGCAACAGGAAAGGTAACAGGAATAAAAGCAGCAGGTAAAGCATAAGAGGTAAAGGGAGAGCCAATAGTAGTTTACTCATACTCAATCTTTTATTCCAGCTTTTTCATCGCCAAATAGTATTGGTTTTCTGCCACTGAGACTGAACATCCACCCGCCTCGAAACACACCTTAGACAAGCTCATTGAATGAATGAAAATAATAATCTGAATAAGAGTATGATACTATATTACTTCTGGAAAAGCTTACTTTTTTTCTGCAATTATAGGCCATGGGCTTCTCTAAGCAATGGACGGCGATGCGCTTACTCTGACCATGGATTGCCTATTCCTTGCTGCCTGCTTAGTAGCCCTTAACGAATTCCTTAAAAAGCCCAGGTGAAATATTTTTTTGCTCTGTCCGAAAGAGCTCTGGTTTTCTCTCGGTGCGAGGGTCCTATTCTGAACCAGCCGCTATCACTTTGGCTGCAGGAGAGCACTTCTACTTAGAGCGGCTAAGCTCACTTCGCGCCAAACCAACAATTTGCACGCTTAGTCGCATTGTTCATCTTGACAGGGAAGGAGAAAGGTCCTAGATAATTTTTTCTTCGCCACTCCATGCACTGCTCCCAGTGCGCCACAACGCCCCTAATTCCAAATGCACAGGCACTGCCATGACCTTGCAAGCCTCCAATTCCTTCAACAACTTCTGCAAGGAAAGCTAAGAAAAGAGCATTGAAGTCACTAGCATGGACAGATATTTGAACGGCCTCATCTAGCTAGAGGTGGACAGAATGAGTCAAGCAACCAGATACTTCATTTCGATTAAATGAATTTGAAAGATGGTTTACATGATAGTTTAAGTGAGCTTTGATCTTACAGCGAATGTAAGGTGACACTTGGTATTCATGCGGTAGCATGAAGTCCAGCTGCAGCGGTCAGGAGATCCTATATAGCCAAGGAAAAGTTACTAGCCTATCTCTTAAAACTATTGAATGAAGTGGGGCTATTGAAGTTAAGGTGGAGACCATTTATCGCTGGATTTTTGACGGGTGAAACGTTGATACGGCTTTCAGTTTATACGGATTCATGGTCGGACTGGCCTGTTCAATACGGGATGATACGCACGGGATGGAAGCCTCGGGCCAGATACTTCATTTCGATTAAATGAATTTGAAAGATGGTTTACATGATAGTTTAAGTGAGCTTTGATCTTACAGCGAATGTAAGGTGACACTTGGTATTCATGCGGTAGCATGAAGTCCAGCTGCAGCGACTTTTATATTTTCATATATTCTAATTGTTATATTATTTTATTTAATAATTTTTTATATAACTTTTAATTATTAGTTTTTTCTTTTTATTACCACCTGCTAGCCTGTTTATTAACACGTCCAATATTGTTCTCTTTTTTATTTTTGAAATACATATTTCTGCAAAACCCGGAATCGAGCTCAGCATCGAGGTCAGCGTTTACAAATTGAACCATTTTATCTGTTTTTGTCCTGATTACAGCAAAATACCCATTTTTTTTTTGAGGTTCGAATACACTATTAAAGTAGAATAAGCAGAAAATGGGGAAAAATAGGTTTGGGAATGCAATGGCTTGATTGGGCTTGAATGGACTTCTGGTGGCTCTGATTTGTCTGTGCCTATCTGGAATTTGAGAATTCTGTTGCGTTTAGGGGCTGGAGCAAACCCTCTGCCTTGCAGGGCAAGCACCTCTTCAAGGATCATGTAATAATATATTTATGTACAATAGGCAATTTTCAATTCTATTATTCCCAGTCCTTGCATGACCCACCAAATTCCTACCTAGATTTGGCGGGTGTCGAGCCTATAATTGGCGGAGGGGGTTATCGGCTAGCGTGATTCGAACCTTCTACAGGTCTGTCCTCTGAATTTTTTTTAATACGTTTTTAACTCCACAATTTTTTATTTCTCTGTTCGAGTTTTATACGTGTATTGGCTTTTGAGAGGGGGGTTCGAGTTTTTATGGAGAATTTACAGAAGGTTTTGAAGTTATTTTGGCGTTAATTAACACTGGGGTTTTGTATTCCGAGGGTTTTGTCAGGGAATTTGATTGATTTAATCCACCATGGGGATTTTCCCTTATGGGTTATTCATCTGTTTTGGGTTTTCTTTTAATGGGTAATCAAGGCAATGGTTTTTTAAGGTTGCGTTGTTTGTAAGGCACACTTATTGTTTCGGCCCTCGATAAGGGTTTTGTTTTTATTTGTTTAATTACTTTCCTTTTTCTTCTTTTAATTTGTTAGAATGCTTGGTCTTTTGGTTCCTAGTTAGGGTTTTGGGTTATAGGCACTCTTCTGAAATCGGCTTTAATTGGATCTGGATGTTAGCTTTATTATATGCATATCTCCTGAAATTTTTAAAAATTTCTCCAGCTTAAGATTTCTTTGTTTTTTCAAATTGCCTTTTTTCTCTGGTGATGCCTTTAGTTTCATTTTATGCATTAGCTGTATAGCTTATAGGAGATGCTTTGGCACTCCTATGGCACTACAGGAATGTATCTCTTCCATCAAATGCTTCCAGAACTTGCATATGGACTAATCTGCTAATTGGGCACATCATCAGGCAACATGTTCTTTGTAGCGATTTAACCTCTGGCTCTCTGAGAAGGTTACCTACTTGATTTATCACTCGATACATATTCAATTTGATATTTGTTATATGGTTCCCTATTTTTGTGATCAGGTAACATTACCCTTCGGAATTTTGTTTCCTGCTATCTGCATCCATTGTGTATTTAATAGATTGTGAGTTCTTAATTGGATTTCAAACCTAGCTAGACTGCCCAGCCATATTCTGAATGTGTTTCTTGACTAATTGTTTTCATTTGATTCGAGCATTGCTGGGTAACATTACCTTGGATGGTTTACAGTTTGGTTTATCAGGGTTATGTGGCTACTGCAGATTTGTTCCCAATTTACTTTGAGAACTTTACGAAATTGTTTACTAGAAGCCTTGTTATGTTACAGATTTATGGACAATGACTGTCCCTATGGAGAATTCGCCTAGCTCGCCAGACAGACAGGTCCAGGCGCTCTGCTCATCAAGAGGTAATTATGTAATTTTTCATCACCTTTTGCTTTTCCATTTTCAATGCTAAATCTGTATCATGCAACAGGTGAAGAGAATTCAATTTTGAAGGTCATGTCTCTTCTTGTTGGTTGCAGATGGCTTTGATTTCACGCATTAAACATCCTTACATTGTAGGATATAAGGAGGCATGGGTGGAAAAGGTATGGATTTTTCTTTGGTGTCTTTTAGATTTTGCATTTTAGATCACCTGTTGTATAATTACAGGTCATGATTGGATTATTGTTTTGCCTAGTTTTCACATAAGCGCATACTCGTCAGGTAAGAATCATTCCAGCATCAGAGGCGGTACACTGTATGTTGTTTGGGGTAATAATAGTAAACTGATCGCTTCTATGAAGCTTCACGCAAATTTTGTTTCTGTCGCCTGGTATTTTTGTCCATTTTTGTTTAAATATCAACTATGCAAGAAATTTAAGTGTTAATTTTGTCCGTTTTATTTAAATATAAATTCTTTTGCAAAAAATTAAGGTGTTAGTTTTGCTCCTTATTGTTTAATTTTCAATCTTTAGCAAGAAATTACGGGATTCATTATTGAGTGGATCACGAAGCGGAGAAATTTGAAGGACAATGAATTAATTCGATTTCAACTTGTCTGAAAGATTACTTAACTGACTTACCTTCTCTTGAGTGGATCAAGGAGCGGAGCAAATTGAAGAAGTGAGACTTATTTCGATTTCAAGAAGTTATTTATGTTAGGTGTGAACAATTATTTAGCTAATTTTTATGTACCTAATAGTTTTTTTATTGTTTGTCTCAACTGATATTTAGCTGATTTTTCTATTTGCCCGGTAATTTTTATTGTTTGTCTGAATACTTTTTCTGTTTGCATGATAATTTTCAGTTTGTGTTCTCAAGCTCAGCAAAAGAAGCGGCAAAAATGGATTTTCATATCTATCTTTCCAGGACGAGCATGCAGACTTCTATTTTTAGGTCAGATACATTACTTCCTTGACAACATTTATGGTACATTTATGTGCAAGGTAGAGGCACTGTCGCAGTCACTACCTTGTGTATAATTTGTATGATTTTAAAAGCTACCTCTGCAACTCTAGGATGCAGATTTAATTATGCTGGCATTGGCAACTCTTGAAATCCACTTCTCAATTTTAAGAGAGGTTGTTGACTTCTTTGCAACATAAGCACTGATATTTTGTTTCCGGATATTCTGAGATTACTATGTAAGAGATAGCTCTGCCTCTGAGTATATACCTAGCAGTTTCTCAACATCTGGACCTTGCAAGAGTACTTGGAGTGTGACATGAAGTTTTTGTGGGGAATGATTTCCTTCCACACATGCCTACATTAGAAATCCATGAGGTTTGTGTAGACAAATCATAAAAAAGCCTTTACTACTGGCTTTGTTATACTATTGTTTCCCCTTTAACTGGTCATCATTATTTGATTGGGAAATTATATTCCTTGTTATGAACTGACTTTTACAGAAAGTGCTAGTGTGGCTGTATTGTATTAAAGAGGATGTAGTGAAACTTGCTGATGGATGTTAACTGACATAAGCAGTCTCAGTAGCTCAGTAGACAGTTGCAGTCCCAAAGGTACACACAATCACCTCCTGTTCTATATCCATTTTCATTGTTCAACTTGCCATTATGATTCTGTGACTTGTAGTTGCATTGCATTACTAAACATAATATTGAACTCTGGTATCAAAACTCAATTACACATAATCACTTCCTGTTCTATACCCCGTTTTCCTGAGAATATAGTGCCACTTGACTGAGAAAAGTACAGCTCTAGCACTTACTTAGCTACAGTGGTACAGTGGATTGCAAAACATGTCCTATTTGAGGGCGAGCTAGAGCTCAAAGTGCCTCACTCACTAATATCATATCTTATGCTCTGCTTCCCCACTAATTGACTTCGCAGGTGCTACTTTGCTGCCTGAATTCCATCGTCTGCAAGATCGTCTGCTGCTCTTTCTGCTGAGTCAAATTCCCTAGTAACAATGCTGAATTAAGATTTCTCATATTATGATTCTGTGACTTGTAGGAACACTTAGCCATCATCATGTTTTTGTTAGTTCTGCATCATCGAAATCTAAATCTGGATAGTTCGTCACTTTCTTATTAATATCTGGGGGTTCAGTTGAAAAGGTTGTGATAAGTTCTACTGTGCAAAGGCAATAACCATAGACATGTTCCTCTAGCTATCAGCTAGAAGCAACTGTGGGACATGAAGTACCAGCATCTAAAGGTTGAACGTGAGGCTCAAGGTGAAAAGGCTAAAGGCTGATTCCATCTATTGGACTTGGCTTAAGGCAAAGGCATCTGTATTCTTTCAGAAGGTTCAAGTTGAAAGGCAAAGGCTAGAGTTGAAAGGCAAGAGGGTAAAGGCATCTGGCTTCTGGTTCCTGCCTGGCTAAAGGTGAATCATCTTCTGCTAATAGATTACAGGCTAGCATCTACGTTACTTGGTGATGAAGGTAGAAGTTCATAGGCTCCTCCATGGGTCAAGGCTTAGAAGCTCAGTTTTGCAGGATGACCAATTCAGTTTGACAGAATCAGCATCTAGTTCGTTTCTCAATGCAAGGACTTGCTGCCTCGCAGCCTCCCTTGTTTATCATTTATTTCTAATTCATCATGCAATCAAATTCATTGAATTTTGAACCGTGTAAGCATACAATTGAATAAGCATTGGTTTAGAGCAGGCAGAGTGGTTATAAACATAGAGAGGATTTTGATCGTGAGTATATATGTGATCACTAAATACTGAAATAAAAATTTAGAATAAAGAAGATATTTTATTGTTGTAAATGAAAATATGTATTTAATTTAAGTTCCAATTCAGAAGAAAATTATTTCAGATTATATATTTCTATATTTGATTTTGAATTCAATGATATTTATTTATATCATATGAATTAATCTAAAATAAATAAATATAATTTACATAAAATTATTATATACTATAATTTAAATAAATTTTAATTAAAAATAATAATAATAATTTATTGATTATATTTAATTTAAATTTTTTATATTTATTATATATATAATTAACATGTTAACATTTAATATTAAGTTTATATATTAAATTGAGACTTACTACATATATCAACTATATTTATTAATATAATTATATTAATAATATTTTAATCTCTAAAAAAAATTGATCTTTCTACGTAATAAATTTAAATTTAAATAAATCTAAGATTATTTCAAATTGTGACGACCATGCCACAGATTTAGTTTTAAGGTGATGGATTTAGTTTTGCATTAACTTATTGGATTGTTTTTTGTGGTTCAACATATTTAATAGAATTTTGGCGGTGACTTGGTTTAGTAGTGAATGATTGTGTTTATTTATAGAATACAATTTTTGCAGTGACTTGGTTTAGTAGTGAATGATTGTGTTTATTTATAAAATTTTGGTAGTGATTTGGTTTAGTAGTGAATGATTGTGTTTATTTATAAATTTTTGGTAGTGATTTGGTTTAGTAGTAAATGTTTATATATTAAATTTCATTATTCATTTTTGTTAGATTTAGAAGGTTTTTCATCTTATTGGTGTTCTTGTAGAGTTTGGGCTTTTGGCTTAAGCCTCAAAGTAGTTAGTAAAGATTGTAGTCATGAGAATTATGCCCGTTGTGGTGGGATTTGGATTGATGTTTATGCTAGAGTTCTATTATATTTTTATTGTTGATTTAATTTTCTTGAGATTTGGTATTGATTCGATATATTGTTCTTACTAAAATTTCATTATATTATTATTATTAATTTTGTTAGGTTAATAAAGATTCATTATATTATTATTATTAATTTTGTTAGGTTAATAAAGATTTTTGTAGTATTAAACATTATAAATATATTAATAAAATTTCATTTTTAATTATAATTTAATGTTTTTGATATTTGATCAAATTTAAATATTTAATTTTCATTAAACTAAATTTATTTTTAAAAAATACCTTTGAAAAATATTATATATATATAATTCATGTATATAATTTATAATTTATAATATTTAAATTTAATTTTCTTATACATAACAATTAGCAGTGTTGAAAGTTATATATATGTATATAACCATTAGCAGTGTTGAAAGTATATATATATATATATATATATATATATATAGAGGTATTAGTTATTATTTAACCATTTATTTTAATTTTATTTTTAAATTATTTATGGTTAAAATTTTATATTGAAATTAAAAAAAAAAAAAATAAAATTAAGTCGTAGACATGGTTTATATTAAAATCGATTTTGAAGAATTTTATTTTTTTAATAATAAATGTACATGATTTGATATCAACGAAATATTTTTGATCCTAATAGATTATTTAACTTAACTTGAGATGAAAAAATATATAAATAAGTTTTTAAATATTATTTAAAATATAAAAAATATATTAATAAGTTTTTAGTTTCAAATTAAAAATAACTTATTTAATTTAAATATTATTTATTTAACCCAGTGTGACGCGAATTGGAATAGAATCTGTTAGATTTCGTTTGATTCAGCATCCACCTCCCTCGCTAGCCTGCCGCAGTGGTTAGGTTTCATTTGATTTAGAACACATGTATACTTTTTGGAAAGCCTCTTGAAATATAAATTTTATATTAATGTTACATAGGTTATTAATACGTGTATGAGTTGTATTGGTAGGAAGTAATGGAAGAGGTACGACGGACTATTCAGCATATGTGTGTTGATCAGAAGTTGAGCTATGTAGTGTTGTGTTTACTGTTACTATTTACTTATTTTATACATTTGTAATATATCATCTCTATCATATATTATTTAGCATTTATTTTTAATTCATTATAAAATCAAATTCATTGAACTTTGAACATTGTAAGCATATAATTGAATAAGCACTGATTTAGATCAGGCATAGTGGTTATAACCATAGAGACGATTTTAATCATGAGTATATATACTAGCAATTGTTCCAAAAGTACAAAGACAGGCCGATAGGATTATTAAATTGGAATTGTTGAATTTTTCTAGAAGAGTTAATTGGTTTGTGGAAAACCTTGTTTACTTGCACTGGATCATTGTACAATTACTTTTCTTTAGATGTTTTGTTTATATCTATATTACAAGGAACACATTGAATGTCTTATTTCATTTTAGAGTAAGTTAATTACCCAAAATCAAGAAACCTCTATAGATGGCCAAGCATATATGAGGAATACATCTCATTCATATGCAATACCAAATCCATCCTTTTTTTTTCTCTGAGTAAAATTTCAAAAGCATGAACACATGCCATTTCATATGCACAATAAACCCAACTTCTGAAATTTCAATGCTTGGATGCATCCCATTCATATGCTACAGTAAACCCATATTTTTCTTAAATTTCAATCCATAAACACATCTATTCATGAGCCATAATAGAACCACAAAAAACAAAACCCCCTGACCCGTTAATACATTATCTACTCAGAGAGAGGTTAGATGAAAGGACAACATTGTCTACGGATCCTCCATGTCTCCGAAGGAGATGAGGAGCATCCCGTGACCCATTAATGCATTAGTCTTCTCAGGAGTGCGAGGTAAGACTAAAGAAAATCAGGAGTGTGATGATTTGCATATTAAAAGGAGGATGGAACAATAATGATATTAGTTACAAAAGAAGTAACCATTTTATGAATTTTAACAAGAAAAACATATACCAATATGAACTCAATAATGTTTTTTGAGTGAATATGCTAGCACTACTGTGAGAATGATGGAATATGTGATTCTTAAATGACTTGATTACCTTAGGTTCATTAAATATTTAGTATATTCTTTTCAAATTGACATTAACATTGAACAATTAAATTGTGATTAATCTTACTAATAAATTCCCAATGTTATTACAATTTACATATATAAATAGAAAATATTAATAATAATTTTCATCTATAAAGGAGCCTAAGAGTGGAGGCAAACCAAAATGCATTATGGTGATGGTAGGATTCAAAAACGTTATTTAAACTAAATGCAATGCCCTTTCTTAAACTAACGAGAATCAACAATGTTCATAACACATGAATGAATTCAAGTGGCCATTCATAGAAATAATATGTCTAAACTTGAACAATATTCATAACACAAATTCCAGTTTGGGATTCAAAAAGATAATTTGTCAAATTTCCTTTAAAAAGCTTTCATTAAGCGATAGAAAAAATCATCTATATAAGTAATTAGTAATATGTATGAGCTGGGTGATGATTTTCTATTTGAGTAATAGAATATTTATATATGTATAAGCTAGGTGATGATTTTTCTATTCTAGTATTAGGATATTTATATATGTATGAGATAGGTGATGATTTTTCTATTCTAGAAAGTTACACCCTATTTTATCATGGAATAAATAAAACCAAAATAAAATAAAAATGATTTTAACTAGATACTAAGAGAAACTATTATGTGATAAATAATTAACCAAGAAACTAAACATTCAAAAATCGAAGTAAGTAACAACATTAATAGTTATGAAAAATCTAACCTTTCTTTTAACATTTTATAATACGCATCCCAAAAAAATTGTTATGGGTTATTTTTAGAATCTAAACCCCTTGAAACAGCTGAGAAGATTTCGACCCATGTTTTATTTTGAAACGAATCGTATTACTTCTAATTGGTCCCTTGCCTTTGCTTTTCCAAATTCTTCAAGCGAAAGAACATCAACAATGGATAGTTGTTGCATGTGCAAAGGGTCATGCTTTTTCCCAATAGCAACTTAATGTATTCCAGTTTCCTAGTTTTTTAACTCAAATAATTAAGACTCTACATATAGGTTTTTCCTCAGGTTTATGATATTTGATCAACAAAGGGGATCACTGTGCATGTGCACGAATAGTCCATTCTGTGCAAAATGAAATCATTGGGAAAACTCTTATGAAATCTACTCAAAACTACAACCTACAGGAAATTGACACTATACGAATGCAGCGATTATTATGACAAAACATAAAGTAAATTGGTTTCGGATTAGAAAGGATTGGAGATTTGTGTGTAAGATTTATTGGAGAAACAGTGAGACTTGTAAATGCAATAATACACCAAAAACAAAACTTGGACATCTTAACTTCTTTCATCATATCTGTTATGCAAATGCTAAGACAAACCGTTAGAATATTTAGCGAAAATTACAATCAACACAATAAAGATAAACATATATCTCAAATATGTCTGGATCTACTAAGCATTTATACAATTCTTCCATTCTCACTAAAAATTAAGAAAATCTGATAATTTTTCAAGTTTTCTCTACGTATAATTTTAAATATAATTTGGATAATCACTTCTCATCAGGTGGGGAAGACAAGCGGAGGCTCTGAAAGTATTTGCATGCAATTTCAATACCTCCTTTTCTTTATACTTTGTTTTGTTTGTGCAATCGAGTTGTTGAAGCATACACAGTTTAGATAGAGCCCCGCACTGAAGCATCTCCCGAAGAATGAACGCATTTGAAGAATATGTGCAAAGTGACCAAAGGATTCGCACTGCTTTCTTAGTGGCAGTTTCTGAAACCCTAATAATCTTCTTCGAGACTACAGCAATACCCATAGCATGATCAGCCATGGTAGCCCTTCCTTCTGCGTAGTCCACTAGCATGTCCAACAGATCTAAAATCCTTTCACACTTGGGCTTCTCGGCATCTGGAAGTAATTCGATCAGAGAAAATACAGCGCCTGCCTCGATTGCCAGCAATCTGTTCTTTCAGGATTTCTTACATATTGCTATGAGGACAACCAAGGCATCCATGGTTGCCTGATGGCAAACTTCACCTATTATGAGTTCTAAGAGCCCTTAGAAAATATCAATCCTTTCCCTGGTAGCAAATTCCCAATCAAATATCCAAATAGAAACCTTCTACATTAAAACTGCCACGTGAAGACGAGCTTCAGTGGTTCCCTTCTGCAAGATCAAGGCCATTGACCTAATGAACGCTGTCTCTGTCAGTGATTTTGCAGTTTCGTGGGTTATAGGAATCAGATGCAATATACCCAACGCTTCTTCACAAGCCCCGAAATTTTCATTCTCGTTCTCTTCAAAACAATAAGAATTGACCAGAGAGGCCAGAGCATGACTTGAACCAAACACAGCGATGCACTGACGGTTTGCTAAACCCATATATATTGAAAACCAAAAGCATACATGCTTCTATCCATAAAAAAATTCGAGAATTTCATTCCAATGGATCAAGAATTTCATCTCTATCGATTCTCCTGCTCAACATAACACCAACAAAATAGAATCGCCATGATAAACCATGCAAACACTCTTTAAAAAAAAACATAAATTAAATTCAAAACAGAGAAAAACACAACGAAAATAAAACATTGTAAAATCCAAAATGCATGGCCATGCAACAAAGAAAACAAACTTGAACAAGAAACAAGGCAAGCCAATGCAATGTAGAGTATTGAAGAAAATGATGAGATGAAAGTGAGAACGCACTCTGTGAGATGCTTAATACTAATCAGTGCTTGCCAAAAGCCAGGGAGGAAGAACAATGCTTGCCAAAAGCCAGGGAAGAAGAACAACAACAATAACTGGCAGAGAAAAAACAGTAAAAATATCTTCAAGAGTGACATAAAAGAACGGAAAAAAGCAGTAAGGCAACTCAACTAATATTTGGAAAAAGCGGTGACAATTCAAATCAATGGTTGAAAGTGTCTCACCTCATCGAACAGATCAGGGTAAAAGTGTTGACAATTGTTGATGCATAGGAAAGGTCTATTAGCCTAATTAAATCACAGGATTATACATATTATAATAATTAGTAAACATTGAAATAAAAGTTTAAAGTGGGACATGTTTTATTGTTGGTAAATGAGAATATGGATTTAATTTTAATTTCAATTTAAAAGAAAAATTTATGAAAATTATTTATATTATATAGATTAATTTAAAATAAAAAAATATTTATTTATATAAATAAATATATTTTTTAACCATAATTTAAGTAATTTTTAAATTCAAATTAAAAATAATAATAATGGTTTTTCATTTCGTTTGAATTTTTAATACTTACTTAATACATAATTAATTTATTAATATTTAATATTAAGTTGACGCTTATGACATATATCAATCATATTAAAAAATATGATTGTGCTAATAATATTTTATTTCTCTAAAAAATTGATTTTTTTAATGCATAATAAATCAAAAATTAGATAAAGTTCAAATTGTGACTCTACCTTATTAACCTTGTATGATACATTTCATATATAACGGCTGCTCGATGTTGGTAGAATTTTGAATTTTTGGTTATTTTAGTGATATGTTTTTGGTCTCTATCACTGACGAAGTCATCCTTTGTATTTAAATCCCAATTTATGGTGGATTTCAATCCTAATTTATGGCAATATGGTGATGAGGAAGGTGCTATTTGAGATAGACTATCATCATCCTTTGCATTTAAATCCCAATTTATGGCAATAGGGTGACGAGGAAGGTCCTATTTGGGACAGACTATTTAGTTTTAAGGTGATCTATTTAGTTTTGTATTAACTTATTGTTGTTGTTTTTTTTTTCTTTAAAGAATGTTTTTGGTTATATTTTTGGTCTTTTTAGTATTGTATTTTTATTTAGAGTGTTTTTTTCTTTTTTCTCTTCGATTGTTTAATGTTATGTGTTTATGTGTAGCTTTAAGGAAATATTAGTGTGTTATTTAATTGTGAGTGGTGTTTTAGACTGTATTTTTAAGTTAAGAATGCAATTATGAGTATTTAAAGGCATTGATAATTAATCTTATCTTAATAGTTTTTTTTTCATTGAACATATTTATAGAATTTTGATATTTTCTTGGTTAGTAGTGAATGCTTTTATTTATAGAATCTTGGTAGTGACTTGGTTTAGTAGTGAATGTTTAATCATTAAATTGAGTTGTCCATTGTTCCAAGATTTGGAGATTTTTTCAACTTGTTGGTGTTTTAGTGGAGTTTGGCCTTTTGGTTAAGTGCCAAAGTAGTTGGTAACGATTGTGGTCATAGGTATCATGCTTGTTGTTGTGGGTTTTAAATTGATATTTATATTAGGGTTTTATTATATTTTTATTGTAGATCTAATTCTCTTGAAGTTTGGTAATGGGAAAATATGTTGTTCTTATTAAAATTTCATTATATTATTATTATTGATTTTGTTAAATTGATAAAATTTATTATGATGATAATCCTCATAAATATATTAATAAAAATTAATTTTTAATTATAATTTAATATTTATTAATTTTTAATTATAATTTAATGTTTTTTATATTCCATAAAATTTGGACATTTAATTTTATTAAACTAAACTTATTCTTAAAAATATATTTAAAACTTATGAATTTGAAAAAAAAAAAAAAAAAAAAAAATCAATATTGGTAAAAGTCATCTACATAATTTAAAAAAATTTACGTGACCAATATAGTATAATAATTAAATATAATAATATAAGAATTAGTAAAGTAATGAGTGAAATGTGTGTGTATATTAATATGATAATTTATTATTATTATTATTATTAATATGTATATATATAAAAGTGGTAGTTATTAATATAATAATTTATATAGGGAGTTATTTTAATTTTATTTCTAAATTATTTTAAAATTTTTGAATTATTGTTAACATTTTTAGTTGGTATAAAAATTTGGATTAAGGAATTTTGATTTTTAATAATCGAATAGAAAGAATTTGATATAAAGAAAATATTTTTCTTTTAATACATAATCTAATAAATAATATAAAAAAAAATATAAGAACAAGTTTTCAGTTTCAAATAAAAAATAACATATTTAATTTAAATAATATTTATGGAATAATATCAAAAATATAAGAACAAGTTTTCCAGTTTCAAACCAACAAAAAAATAACATATTTAATTTAAATATTATTTGTTTCACTGGTGTTAAGTTGATGGGAATGAAATCGATTAGATTTCATATAATTCTTTAAAAGCCTCTCAAAATATAAATTTTATATTAATGTTACATATATTATTAATATATAGGTTGTATTGGTAGAGGTTTGATGGGCTATTCAGCAGGAGCGTGTTGATCAGAAGATGAGTTCTTCTGTGCAGTGCTGAGGAAGCGTGTAAACGATATATAATGGACGATGAAAAAACCAATGTTTACTCTTACTGTTTACTTAGTTTATACATGTATCATTACCTTTCTTGATATTACATATATTATTTAGTGTTTATTTTTAATTCATTATTGAATCACATTCAAGTTTATACATCTCTCATTCCCTTTCTTACAGTATATTATTTAGTGTTTATTTTTAATTCATTATTGAGTCAAATTCATTGAATTTTGAACAGTGTAAACACACAATTGAATAAGCATGGCTTTAGATCAGGCATAACGGTTACAACCATAGACACAATTTTTCGATCACGAGTAAATATATTTTATAGGACTATATATATATATATATATATAATTTGTAAATGAGAGTTTGTATTTAATTTAAATTTTAATTAAAAAAATAGGATAATTATTTATATCACACAGAGTAATATAAAATAAATAAATATATTTACTTGGAATTAATACATATTATAATTTAAGCAAGTTTTAAGTTCGAATTAAAAATAATAATAATGGTCTAGTGATTATATTTTACTTGAATTTTAATACTTACTTAATACATAATTAACATATTAATTGTTGATATTGATGTTAACATGGTCATGATGCTAGTTGAGTTGACAATGCGATGATTATGTTGGCATTGATGTCAACAATATGATGTCACTCATGTTGGTTTGTGTTGGCGTTGATGTTAATCACATGATGGCATTGATGGAGTTGATAGTAGCATATTGGTCTTGGAGGAGCTGACATTTGCATTGGTGTACATGTCATGATGGTTTGTTGATGTTGCTACAGGTAGAGGATGTCGCTACAAGTTGATCATACATATTTATGTGTGATGGTGATGGTTCATGGCATACTAGTTGAGTTATCAACTAGGTCCTCATTAGGCCTTCATGGCTATGAATATCAAAATGACTTGTTGTAGTGATGTGATGGTTTGATGATGGTGCTACAGGGGTTTGCAGGTATGTTCATATGTGTTGTGAGTTGTTCATAGGTTTGATGGAGAGTGGAGGACTTCTTCGCACACTTGCCAACCTTGTTTGTTGGCCCTTGAAGGTCAACTCGACAGTGACACTTGGGAGGCATGTTTGATCTACTTGCAGATGTGTCAGAGGCCATGTAAGAGTTTTGGAGGCTAGTACAGATGTTGGAGAAGAGGATGTAATAGGTGGGAAAGGTTCTAAGTTGAAGGTGTAATGTTTTCCCTCAATTTTAGCCACATGATAAGCTTATGGAATGGTTGGAAGGCTCTAGTTGCTAGAAGAGAAACCTATGGGAGTGGTTATAGGTTCCAGTCAAACATATTTAGTGTCATCAATGCAACTAAGGATTTTTGACAAGATTTTCTCTGCATTCCTCATGTTGTTCGAAGGAAATTACCTTGGAAATTCCTAGAGGCTTCTAAAATTGTTTGAAAAAGTCAGAAATGTTTTTAAAAGGTCCTCTCATGATGTGAATGCATTTAGTGCACTAGTAGTGACCTTAGTGGATTGATTTGGTCCAATTTGTGCACCTTTGATCCTAGCCCCAAGCTCAATTTCGCACTACATTTTTTATATACTTTATCTTGTAGCTATGTGGTGGTTGATTACGAGATGAGGATATATGTATGAGCGTGAGAAGGTATCATAGAAGGAGATTATGCTTTATACCTTGAGTACAATCTATATGCTTCAGTCTGAGTGTTATTGACTGAATAGTGAGCAGATCTAACGCATGCTGCATAATGGATCAGAATTGAAGTTGCTAGAGTAGAGATCGTTTGGAGACTTTTGTATGTTGTTGGGAAGTGTTTATGTTGATGATTCTCACACTTGTTTTATGCAGGAGTTTTTTATGCATTTGGCACATAGCCATAGTGTCTCTTATTACTGATTGTATTATGCAACATTATTTTTTTGTGAGAGTTTGGTTGTATTCAAATTTATTATGGCCATAGTTTTCTATTGGAGAGCACATGTTTTGTAGAGTTTGTTTTCATTTTGATTTGATGATGAGATCTTGTTGTTAAGTGTACATATGCAAAATTTATTTCTTCTTGAGCCTAGTGTCTTGGGATCCAGCTTGAAAATAGTTGAAAGGAGGTTCACATAGTGGTGAGGAGCTGTGACTCCATGGAGGTGGAGTAGTGATATGAAGCTTCAGCGAAAGGAACAACTTTCTCATCCAATGGTAGTTTTATAGTCGAATCAAAGTTGGGCGAGGATCAATTGATCGTGATAGATTTTAGCAAATGGTAGTCCATAGATCTGTAGAGAACAAATTTTTTTGAGCTGGTGAGTAGTATCGAGTCTCCTAGCCAATCGATGTTGGAATTTTTTATATGAGGTCGAGTCTCCATGTCGATGGGAGTTAGCAAGCTATGTAAAATACCAATTACTTGACTAAGAGAAATTCAGAGTAGAGCAGCAAAAACCAGATTGGTTTTTCTCCTGGAACGGTTTCCACTATAAATATTGTGTCTCATGTATGATTGATGTGATGTGATGTGCATGCTTATTGTTTTGTAGCTACTTATGGTTTTAAATTATGTTTATGTGATGCACATGCTATGATTCTTATTATTTATTGGTTAACATATGTGTGATTCAGTAATTGAAGTTTAAATTGGTAAAAAACATGTATAGATCACACTATTGATTCACACCTCCCCCCCCCCCCCCCAGTAGTGCTCAAAGGTTTCCAACAATTGGTATCAGAGTGGGGCTCTTGGTTGCTGCTTCATCATTAGAGATTAGATTTGGGGTTTGTTGACGGAAATTGATTTTTTTCTCTTTTTTTTTTGAAATGGTCGTCCTCACTACTACAAATTAGAAAGTATGGCACAAGAATGTAAAATCTCAATTGTTACCTTGTTGATCTAACATTTGAAAAGTAGTATGTGAAGGTTGCAGCAAGGATCCAATTGCAAATGAGGTTTTTCAGCAAGATGCACAAGAAACATGCATAATCTACAAGAATATTCATTATGATGATATGAACAGGCTTGTGGGTTTGAAATATGCCAAAGATATGTGGGATAAGCTAGAATCCATTTTTGGAGATGGCACCAGCAGCAAAATTGAAATGAGAAGAAGAGAAATAGGAAGAAAAACAAGAAGAGGAACAAGAAGAAGCAACTTCAAGATCAAGAATCCCAACCACAAGAATATCATCCTTCTAGTGCACATGATTCAATAGATGATGAGAAGGAACTAGAAAACCATGAACCCAAAAGTATAAACATTGATGATTTTCTTTTCAGCTATTGATTCAGAATTAGATCATGTTAAAGCACATAGTGAAGATGAGAATGTTATTAAGAGCCTTAGAGCTGAGATTTTTAGACTAACATATGCATTCAAGGATCAAGAAAAACTATTTCATATTTGTGATGATAAGGAGGCCAAGCTAACGGAGGAGATAATGAGCTTAAAAGTTAAATTAGCAGAAGTAGAAAAAGTTGAGGAAAGTATGAGTAATTAGTACAAATGGAAAGAAAAGATATTGAGAAATTAGAAGCTGAAGTGGTGTCCTTGAGAAAGAAGTGGAAGATGGATAAGAGCACGAAAACCTTGGATAATTTTCTTGATATCGAAAGATCACCATTGGATAAATTTGGTCTTGGTTTTCAAAAGGGTGAATCTAGTTTACATGTAGTTAAAATTTCCAAAGAAGAACCCAAGAAACCTATAGCAAACAATACTAGTAGAAAAAGTGAGAACTGAGAAACAAGAAGCAAATCCGATATTAGAATAGGAAAAAAAGAACGAACAACAAATCAAGAAGAAAAACCAACAACAAAAAAAGAAAATATCAAGGAGCTCCTACATTCAAAAGATCCTTTTCTCCTAGGGATGATCATGGAAGATTTGTAAGATTTAAAAGGAATCAAATTCCTTTTGTTCTTTTTGTGCATAATGTAGAATGTTACATATGTCACAAGTTTGGGCATGTTGCATCAAATTGTTGGAGCATAATATATAAAGCACATCAGCATAGATTCCAGCAATATCAGCATCCAAGGAGAATGGAAAATAGGTATACTTGTGATTTTTATGGTTATTACTACTCATGTCACTTGTTTGGCCATAAGGCAATAGATTTCAATTCTAACCATTCGAGGAGAGACACATTGCATACACGGTTTAGATCTGGCATTAGTAGAAGAGTTGATCCTCTTGGGCATGTGGAGTGTTATATATGCCATAGATTTGGCCATATGGCAAGAAATTAGGGGAATTTTGAGGTCTAAAATGGGCCTCCTAAGGAAATTATAAAATAATAGTGGAAATAATAAAATAAGATTAGGTTACATCTTAGATTTCAGGCATCTGTGGTTCATTTTTTTCAGTTGAATCTCAGAGTACCCATAGTAATAATCATGCTTGTCAACGTTTCAAATCCCAACAGGGATCCATCATCAAGAAAATTACTGAATGATGATGACAAGCATGATTATTACTATAGGTTACATCATTAAATGTTAGAGGGAAAAAAGAAAAAAGTTCTTTTTCAACTCGTATTTTCAACTTATCACCCTATGGGTTTACTCAAATTTCGAGCGGGAACACTAATTAGATGCATAATTTGATTCCTCATCCAAGGATTACCCATGTTTCATACTTTAAATGGACCCTGCTACATGAAAAATGAAAAATAGAGTAAAAATGTGATTGAATTTATGTTTTTTCATGTATTTCTCATTTTTCATGTAGTAGGATCCATCAAAAGTATGAAGCATGGGTACTCGTTGGCTGAGGAATTAAATTTTTCATCCAATGAGTACTCCCACTCGAAAATTGAGTAAAACCTTAGGGAGATAAGTTCAAAATACAATTTGAAAAATAATTTTATTATTTTATTATTTTTTAATCTTTTTACTTTTTTACGCCAAAAAAGGTGAATCATCCCCCATGGTTGACATCATCATCTTAAATCCTATTGGTTCTTATAAAGTTTATTTTGGTTGTACATTTTTCATAGGAGGCCCATTTTAGACCTTAAAATTCCCCTAATGGATTGTTTCCTACCCCGTTACTCAAGACAAAACCATCAAAAGAAGCAAAAATAAAGAGGATGTAGCACAAAACCAGTGAAGCATGGAAGGAAGCAAGTAAAGGAAGAAAATAAGCAGATCAAATAGAAGAAGTAACCTAAAACCATATGGAGAAAGGAGGAGCAAAAACTCTTCCTCTAGTGAAGAGCATTCCCTCCTGCAGTCCATGATTATTCATGCATACTTATAGAGGATTGTAGATCATTAGATGTGCACAACCTAACGGGGAGCATATGACAGTTGTTGCAGCAACATATGATGAGTTGATTGAGCCTCATACACTTTCAGGTCCACAAGATCAGCTTGACCTTTGGAGGTATATTGAGCTCAGGGGGATCTATGCATGGTATGGATTTACATGTGATATTCAACATTTTCTTTAGTTTTTTCACTCAATCACTTGTGGAAGATTTATATGTGTGTTTTCATGAGTCAAAAAGAGTATATTTTTTAGCCATGTATATACTTTTGATTTTCACTAACAGCTGGTTGAAAAGATGTGCAACCATGCATAGTTTGTGATCGTTCCTCCAACCATGTATAGAGATGATATGTGACATGGAACAACCATGTATAGGCTATTATATGATGATTACTACAGCCATGTATTTTCTATTGTTTCATCATTATGTATTGGTTGAAAGTCCAGTCCTTAGTATGATGAGTCATGTTGATGATAGGCATGTTTTGGAGGAGTATCATGATTTTATGTTGCAAGCACATGTATGGGCCAATGATGATGTAATAGTCATGATGTATTATGTATTTGATTCATTGGTCCATAGGAGATTATCTTAGCAGCTATGTATTTCATTGAAAGTCTATGTATAATTCTCATGAAGCCATGTATTTGTATTGTACTATCTTTTGGTCATATAACCATGAGTTATGAGTTAATAATCATGTATGATGTATTATGTTGTTTCTACAACCATGTATGTATCAATGCACGTGTCACTTCAGTCATGGTCATGTTGAGTCTTATTCCATATGGTACTTCTATTTATCAACGGAGGCATTGTTCGCGATGAAAGAAGTCATTTCAACACAACAATTAGTATCTCTACAACTCGGAGATGACATGTATTCAAGGGGAGCATTATTTGTTTATATTTGTTTCAGCCATACATTGTTGACATTATAATACGCTTGGAGATGTTCATGATATGCCTCATACTATGCTATGATAGTGAGGTTCTTAGCCTCATATGGTGAGATATCATGATAGTTGTTGCTATCTAGTCATGGGGGAGATTATCTGTGGTTGCTTCGTATGATATTTCCATATGGAGGAGTGTTGGATGATTCATATGTTGATTATGATTGTCTTATGTTGGCTTGATGATGCTTGCTGCTAATAGTTGTTTGTTGGTATTTTTCTCTTGATGTTGATTGGATATTATGCTGCTTGTTGCTTATATGAAGGCATGGATGACCAATGATTGCACTATATTTCAGCCATGTAGAGATGTATTTCTCCAATATGTGTTTTAGTTCTTATTGTCTATTCATATGGATTTCTCCCCTTTACCGTTGATGTCAAAGTGGGAGAGAATTTGGAATTTGGATGTTAGAGAGCAGCTTTAGTTATGCTTATGTAAGATCATCCTCACATGCTGTTGAGATTGACATCAATGCCAAAAGGGGAGTTTTTTGGAATTTTAGTATTGGCATTGATGTCAACATGGTCATGATGATAGTTGAGTTGAAAATGGGATGATTGTGTTAGCATTAATGCCAACAGTATGATGTCACTCATGTTGGTTTGTGTTAGCATGTGTTGGCATTGATGTCGATCAAATGATTCCATTGATGGAGTTGATGGTAGCATGTTGGTCTTGGAGGAGTTGGGATGTGCATTGATAGACATGTCATGATGGTTTTTTGATGTTACTACAGGTAGAGGATGTTGCTACAAGTTTGATCATACATATCTACATGTGATGGTAATGGTTCACGACACACTAGTTGAGTTGTCAACTAGGTCTTCATTAGGTCTTCATGTTTATGTCTATGAGGATGACTTGTTTTAGTAATGTGATGCCTTGATGATGGTGCTATAGAGGCTTCCAAGTCTGTTCAGTGTGTTGCAGCTTGTTCAGAGGTTTGATGGAGAGTGGAGGACTTGTTGACACACTTGCCAACCTTGTTTGTTGGCCCTTGTAGGTCAACTTGGCAGTGATGCTTAGGAGGCATGTTTGATCTACTTGCAGAGGTGTTAGAGGCCATGTTAGAGATTTGGAGGCTAGTACAGATGTTGGAGAAGAGGATGCAACAGGTGGCAGAGGTGCTAAGCTGAAGGCATGATGTTTTCCCTTGGTTTTAGCCACAGTTGCATGCAGATAATCTTAGGGGAGCGATTGGAAGGCTCCAATCATTGGAAGGGCAGCCCATGGGAGTGTTTATAGGTTCCAATTGCACATATTCAGTGACATGCATAAAACTGAGGAATTTGACAAGATTTTCTCTGCATTACTCGCGTTGTTTGAAAGGAAATTAGCTTGGAAATTCGTAGAGGCTTCCATAATTGTTTGAAAAAATAAAAAATTGTTTGAAAATGTCCTCTCATGATGTGAATGCATTTAGTGCACTAGTAGTGACCTTAGTGGATTGATTTGGTCCAATTTGTGCACCTTTGATCCTAGCCCCAAGCTCAATTTCGCCCTACATGTTTTATATACTTGATCTTGGAGCTATGTGGTGGTTGATTGTGAGTTGATGATGTATGTATGAGAGTGAGAAGGTATCAGAGAAGGAGATTATGCTTCAAACCTTGAGTAGATCCTAGATACGTTAATCTATGAGTGTTATTAACTGAATACTGAGCAAATATAAAGCATGCTGTAGAATGGATCAGAATTGAAGTTGATGGAGTAGAGATCGTTTGGATAAGTTTTGTATGTTGTTGGGCAGTGTTCATGTTGATGATTCTCAAACTTGTTTTATGCAAGAGTTGCTAATGCTTTTAGCACATAGCCATAGTGTCTCTTGTTGTTGATTGTATTATGCAACATTATTTTGTTATGAGGGTATGATTTTATTCAGATTTATTATTGATCCAGGTGGATATTGGTGGCCACCAACCTATTCCACCTAGGCCCCTCAGTTAGTTTCATCTGTTTCCTTGTTCATTTTAGAATTTACCTTTTTTAGCAGTTTTTCAAGTCCTGAACTTTCGAAGAAGTTTTGGCCCCCTAAACGACATTTTTTTTGGGTTTGCAATAGGACCATAGCCATAGGCAGGGGCCTGTTGCAAAACCTGTATTACTTAGAGAGACATTTCCAACAAGGTATCATACGCACCAAACAGAGATAACATGACCAAGTTACGACCTGGGGAAGTTTCTTGCCCAACTAACCCCAACGGGTCCCACAATCTCTTAGTGTCACATCTCCTCAGGTTATGGTTTTGATTGATTAGGGTTTTCTCATGTTTTCCAATAATAAATAGGCCCTTGAGCTTCACTATAACACATTTAAGAGGTAGGTAGCTGCCACATCTCTTCTCATAGATAAGCTACCATTTCCCAAGCTATCTTATTTCAATTTTGTTTCGAAGCATAGTTTAGTATTTTTCTATTAATGAAATGAAGTGTTTTTCTGTTGCATCTTTGTGTTTATGATTATCCATGTAAGTTGTTGCATTCCTATTTAAGTTTGGATTAATTATGGCCACAATTTGCTATTGGGGAGCACATGTTTTGTAGAGTTTCTTTTCATTTTGATTTGATGATGAGATCTTGTTGCTAAGATATACATGCATAATTGATTTCTTATTTAGCATAGTGTCTTGGGATCTAGTTTGAAAATAGAAGAAAGGAGGTCTACATTATGGTGAGGAGCAGTGACTTCATGGAGGTGGAGCAGTGATATCGAAGTTTCAATGAAAGGAACAAGTTTCTCATCCAACGGTAGTTGTATATTCCAATTTGAGTTGGGCGAGGATCGATTGATTGTGGTGGCTTTCAGCGAACGGTAGATCCATAGATCCGTAGAGAACATAATCTTTCGAGTTGATCAATAGTATTGATTCTCATAATCGATCGATGTTTGAATTTGGTACATGAGGTTGATTCTCCATGCTAATGGGAGTTATCAAGCTATGTAAAAGATGAATGCTTAACTAATAGAAATTCAGTGTAGAGTAACAATAGCAAGGGTGGTTTTTCTCTCGGAAGAGTTTCCACCAGAAATCTTGTGTCGCATGTGTGATTGATATGGTGTGCATGTTTATTGTTTTGTAGCTACTTATGGTTTTCAATGATGTTTATGTGATGCACATACTATGATGTTTATTAGTTGCTAGTTAACATATGTGTGTTTCAATAATTGAAGTTTAAATTGGAAAAAATCATATATATATGTATATGTATATGTATATGTATATGTATATGTATATGTATATATATATATATATATATATATATATATATATATATATATATATATATATATATATATCACATTATTGATTCACCCCCCCCACCCCGCCTCTCAGTAGTGCTCAAAGGTTTCCAACATTGATATTTAATATTAAGTTTATATATTAAGTTGATGCCTACGACATATATCAGCTTCATTTATTAATGTGGTTGTGCTAGTAATATTTTTCATCTTGAATAATTTGATCCTTCTTTGTGCATAATAAATCTTAAGTTAAATGAATATAGTAAAGCTCAAATGTTGACTCTCTCGCTGCTAATGTTTTTAGAAACTTAAATTTTGGGTTATTTTAGTGATATGCTATTTTTAAATTTTGATGGTCTCTATTATGGACGATGTCATCCTTTGGATTTAAATACCAAGTTATAGCAATAGGGTGATGAGGCAAGTGCTATATGAGACTAGTCTGTGACGAATTTAGTTTTAAGGTAATGGATTTAGTTTTGTGTTAACGTATTGTTGTGTTTTTTTTATCGTATTCGATGTTTTGATTTAGTATGTTTTTGGATTTTCTTTGGTGTTTAGGTTTTCTTTGGCATTTTGATTTAGAGTGTTTTTTCCTCAACTGTTTAGTGTTATGTCTAGTGTTATTTTTTTCTAGGAAATTTTATTGTCTTATCTAATTGTGGGTGTTGTTTTAGAAAATTATTTGAGGTTTCTTTGTCATTGAACATGGTTATACAATTTTGTTTGTGATTTGGTTTAGTATTGAATGCTTGTGCTTATCTATACAATCTTGGTAGTGACTTGGTTTAATAGTGAATATTTAACCATTAAATTGCATTGTCCATTATCCCTATATTTGGAGCATTTTTCATCTTATTGGTGTTTTAGTAGAGTTTAGGCTTTTGGCTTAAGCGTCAAAGTAGTTGATAAACACTGTGGTCATAGACATCATGCTTGTTGTGTTGGGTTTTGGATTAATGTTTATGCTAAAGTTCTATTATATTTTTATTGTTGATCTAATTCTCTTGTGATTTGGTATTTGGGAAATATATTGTTTTTTAAAATTCCATATTATTAATTTTGTTAGATTAATAAAAAAAAATTGTGATGTTAATAATTATGAATATATTAATTTAATTTAATTTTTAATTATAATTTAATGTTTTCGATATTCATTCAAATTTTATTAAACTAAAATTATTCTTAAAAAAATATTTTAAAACTTATTTATTTGGAAAATATGAAATACATATTTAAATATAACCCCGCACATATAAGAGGTAGAAGTCACGTACATAATTTTAAAAAATTTACTTGAGGGGTATAGAATAATATTTAAATATAATCATATTAATATATAAGAATCACTAAGGTAATAAGTGAAAGTTATATTTATATCTATATATAAAATAAATGGAAATTATTAATATTCATGGACAATTCAACGGGCACGTGTTGATCAAAAGATGAGCTTATGCATTGCTGAGGAAGAACATAAACGATATATAATGGACAATGAAAAAACCAATGTTTACTATTACGAGTCACTTATTTTACACATATATATTGTTTAGTGCTTATTTTTAATTCACTATAGAATCGAATTCATTGAATTTTGAACGGTGTCAGCACACGATTGAATAAGTATAGCTTTAAATCAAGCATAGTGGTTATGCCTATAAAGACGATTTTTGTGAAGAAAATTGTAATTATTTGTATTTTTTAGCACAGTGAAAATAAAGTGGATTTTATGGACCGTTTGAATTAAGTATTAAATTTGATAATTATAAAGAAAACTATTTTTGGAGTGTTAACAAATCTTGTAACTTTTTATATCAAGAAAGTTAAGGTAGGTAGTTGTGTAACTCTAACTACCTCCCTCATTATGAATTTCCCAAAGAAATGACTCAAGAGTGTAGATAGGAAACTTGAAAGAAATAGAGGAGAAAAGGGAGAGGATCTGTGCTGAAAGGTCAAGCGGAAAAGAGGTTATGTCTGCAAAGTCTGGTGGTGACCAAATAGATGTGGCACTATGTGAGAAGCCTTGCAAGAAGATATTGATCATGTACGCTCGGGGGGAGACTTGGACCTAAAAGAAAGTCTCAAAGTTGGGAAGATTGGAATTTGTTCAAATACGGAAGTGATTTATACAATTGGATTTTTCCAGTGATTTCTACAATTGGATTTTTCCTTTATTTACTGATCTCAGGTAAGTAAAACAGCTTGGAGAAACTTCATTAATTATAAAATAATAGAGTAAATGTTCAGTTCTAGAAAAATACTATTACCTACAAGAAAACTTGGAAATTTAAAATGTTGTACAGTCTTATCCTGAAATAGGAGAGTAGCCATTTTCATAAATTACAGAAGGAGAATTTTTCTAGTTCAAGCATAAACTAAGAATGTAGTGCAAACTTAGAAAAACAAACTTACTTAAAAAGGAAAGAAATTTACTAAGCAAAACCAGAATTATGGAGAGAATCTAGGTATATCTTTCTGACAAAAGAGAACAGTATGTAATATTTTCCTTGATATAACCAAAACCACATATTAATTATAGAGGGAAAGAAATTTACTAAGCAAAACCAGAATTATGGAGAGAATCTAGGTATATCTTTCTGACAAAAGAGAACAGTATGTAATATTTTCCTTGATATAGCCAAAACCACATATTAATTATAGAGGAAAACCTGGGCCGAGCCCTATTTTGCTGCCAACTTTAAAAGCTATATGTGTGTGTGCGTGTGTTAAGTCACTATTAGAAAGTCTGAGAACATGTAGCGATGTAGTATAGTATAGCATCAAAGAAAACTTAAGGAGTTTCGTAATACAAAAAGGGCCAATAAAGAATTCAAAAATACAACCCAAACCCGTAGGACCTGATACGTCCATAGGCTAGGGAAGGCTCCTAGTTCTAAGCCTTCATGTCTGCAACCAATAACCTAAATTACACATAAAGTATTTAAACAAAAAAATAGCGGATTGGAAGCTTTCAAACTCAGACAAGAAAAATTCAGAAAGAATGGAAAGCGACCTAACCAGAAAGGAATAAGTCAGTGAGAGACCATATATACAAAACAGAGCCCAAATATTGCAATATCTAGAAAAACAAAGAGATGCGAGAGCTACAGGAATTGCCTGTTAAACATGAGTATTAACCAATTTAAACTAACAATTCATTGACATTATATAACGAGTCGGGCTAGCCCTGAAAGACATCTTTGAAAGCATTCATTATTATGAAAAAGATTCCAGAGTAAATGAAATAATTAAACAAGCGCTGGATGAAAATTCTAGAGCAAATAAGACATATAATTCAAGCATTGTTAGTAATAGTATAGACTTCCAGTTTGATTCCCAAGGGATTGCTGGATAAAGCCCGAAGTCTGGAACCGTCACCTGAAGGGTCGACAAGGGTTCCCTTAAAATAAAATAAAATACACATACAGCATAAATAAAAAATTACAGTAGCTAGTATTCAGGGGCAGAGCCCCTTCGTGCAGATAATAAACATACACCCGAAGTACTAGATTAACTCAATAGGAATCTAGAAACCCTTCAGAGGAAATCCCTCAGGGAAAACCTGTATGCCTCTCTACTCTGCCAATAGATGTTGCAAGCAAAAACATTGAAAATACCCGAGAACCCATTAAAGAACTGAATGTGTAGGTCTCATAAAATCGGTGGAAACCACCTCAGAAATCCTTTGACAAGCCGAGACCTCACCTAAAGAACCCGCACACTCCAACATCAAGAAAATCTGTCAGGAGGTAATAATACAATTGCAAATTAGGTAGCTTAAGAAAGACACAACAAACAATAATTGATTACCTGAAGGGGACGCATATGGGTGGAGGCTCCACCTATTTTGAAACCTCTGCAGAAGCCAAACTGAAGTCTTCACAGCTCAAACTACTCAGGGACGAAACCCTCATCTCAGAACCCAAATACCAGAGAGCCGAAGACTGAAACAATAAAAATAAAACAAGACCTCTGTAAAACCCTAATGAATTTTTCAAATAAGTCTTCGTTCGTTGGATTAGAGATTAGATCACCATCAAAGCAACGAGGAGAACGAGGCAGGAGGGACAGTTTGAGGGCGCACGACAAAGGAGACAAGTCCTATTCCCACCACATCTCGTGGCAGAGAAAATTAATATTATTAAAACCGTAATGAGCATATAAAACCATGTGTATAGTAAAACTTTAGTACCCATACTTAATTGCAAATGCATCAAAATATACGCATTGTACTGTATAGCAATAAACGGCTTTGTAAATAATATTTGATTGATATAATATGCATGTTTGATATTATGTTCAAAGGGTAAGTGCCTTTACAAATGTCATATAAGAACTATGGTAATATGTAACAATTTCTTTTTATTATTATGGTTTATGTTAAAGTACATGGAGATGTGACAAGCGGTATTAGAGCCAAGGTTGCCAAATTGAGGCCTTTGTAAAACTAATGACTGATAGTGTTGTGTATACTCAACAAAAGAAGTAGGAGCAGCTACCATGAGAAGGACAAATAGCGCTCCCCACAGAAACATAACAGGCTTTGGACCTGCAACTTTCCCGGAGACCAACCCAGAAGTATGGGTACAGTTAGGAGAAGAACCACGTAGTGCCAATCCTACAATATTAGACACTATGCAAGAATTAAAAAGTGATATGGCCCGATTGTGAGCTGACAATGAAAGGTTATTGTTAGAACAGGAAAAGATTATGGAAATTCTGTCAAATAAGCAAAATCAGCGCCAGTCGATTCCCAGCCCAAAACATGGGCACATGTTTGGAGAGCAAGAATATTGGACAGAGTATGTGTAAATAGAAGGAGGGGAATAAAATCAAGAGGAAAAGTCAGATAATGCCTCAGAGCATAAAATGCAAAAGAGGGAAAGGACAAAGCTACAAGGAGAGTTTGGGAAAATAAATCGCCCCTCTTTGACACTAAACAAGAAGAGGCAGCTGAAGCCTAGCTCATTAATATGAATAAATACTTTCAGCTATATGAATACAATCACAATTTAAAGGCTCGCTTGGCCATTTTCCAGTTGCAAGGAAAAGCCACCCTATGGTGGGAAGAGGTAAAGGTTGTGTGAGGGGTGAACGAACAAATCATAACATGGGAAAAGTTTCAAAGATATTTTAAATAGAGATATTTAACTGAATGTTTCTATGATGAGAAAGCAAAATATTTTCATGACCTACAATTAGGACAGCTAACAATGCATGAGTTCGTTACCAAATTTACCTCCTTACATTCCTTACATATGAGAAGATAAGGCAAAAGTGCAGGGATTTATCAATAGTTTACCATTGTTCATGAAAGAACGTATTGAGTTCGACAATCTGAAAACAATGGACGAGGTCATCCGGAAGGCCCAGATATGTTATCAACAAAGTAAACAGAAAGGAGAAGTGTTGGGAAAGAAATGGATTGATAAAAAGGGCAATAAGTTTTCTATTGGTAATAAAGGGAACAAGAGAAATATCAATAGAGGACCTCCCAAAGGTCAGATAAACAGAAATCTGCAGAAAAATCTGTCCAAATTTTGACCTCCCAATGAACCCAAACCTAATGAGCAATTAAGGAGAATTGAATTTGAAACAACAGCAAGACCCCCAGTACAATGCTGGGGGTGTGGAGGGCCTCATTACAATAAGAATTGTCCTAACCATAGGGGCGCTGAATAGATTTCACAGATTCAGGAGGCATCCACAATAGGATATGTAGCTAGGAGTATTCCAAAGATCAATTCTGCCCTTGAAGATCATCAGGCAGAATACCAGCCAACTATGGTGGAATTCGAAGGTAAAATCTTTGATCATGCTATATCTATTTTAATTGACCCGAGTGCTACATTAAGTTATGTTAGTCCTAAAATAGTTGATCAGTGTGGTTTAAAAGCTGTCAAGTTCAAAAATTCTTGCTTAATACAGCGAGCAACAAAGGCAAAGAGGCTTGTGTTGGCTAAAATCAACAATTTTCCCTTAGAAATAGAAGGACAGCCTCTGGTAGCAGATCTAAACATATTACCCCTAGGGTCATATGATGTTCTGATAGGCATGGACTGACTAGAAAAGCACTAGTCCCTTATAAACTGTAAAACAAAAGCTATCTGCTATATGGATGAGCAGGGAAACAAATAGGAGATTCAAGGCATTTTGAAACCACTAAAATTATGACCAATAACTGCCTCTCAACTAGCAGAATGCATCAAAAAAGGATGCTAGATTTAGTCTATTAATAGTCAAGTTAATAATAGCTAATTGTAATAGCTATTGCAATGCAAAGTTTAACTCATTAATTAGTAACTATTAATTAAGTGTGAACATTTTTGTTAACTCATTAATTATTAACTATTAATGAAAGTGTGAACATTTTTGTTTAATAATAATATTTTTGTTTTCGTTGTGTGGAAAAGTTGTCCATGTAAAATAATTATCAAAAGAAGAAAACATTAATGTGAAAGAATTAATAGCTATAACTAAATGCACAATAGAGTATTAATAGTCAAGTTAATAATAGTTAAATGTAATAGCTATTGCATGTGTTTAAATCAATAGTTATTAAATATTAATGAAAATAGTTAATCGCAATAATGTTATGGGTTAGTAGGTTTCCTTGTAATAGCTATAATATTATAAAATGTAATAGTTTCAGAAAATTATTGTTGTTGTTTAATTATTACAATTATTAATAGTTATAGTTCATTTTGCTATTACTATTGTGTTGTTATCATTTATAGTTTCATAATTAACTTCGTACAACTAATTAATTAATAGTTATTAGTTATTCTTTATGCATTCATTTATATTTTTATCGTTAATGATTTTTGCGGAGTTGTGCTATATAGTTTTATTTTTTGTTTTTAAATTAAAAAACAATTAAGTTTTTAATAATGTGAATATATAATTTTATTTATGTTTTCGAAATTAAAAAAGCAGTTGTACTATATAGTTTTATTTTTGTTTTTGAAATTTAAAAACAATTAATTTTTTAATAATTTGAATAATAGTTTTATCTATAATTTCGAAATTAAAAAACATCATAAAGAAACAATTTCTCATGTCAAGCATAAGCATCTCTCTACATAGTGAAGACTTTTCACACAAATTTCTCTACATAGTGAAAACTTTCTACACAAGTTTTAAGAATAATTTAATTGACATGAAATGTTCTATGAAATTTTCGAAGAACTCTCTACATAGTGAAAGCTTTCGGCACAAGCTTCAACAATAGTTTAATTGACATGAAATGTTCTATGAACATTTTGAGGAGGGGTATGCTTTTGGCAATTGTAATAGGCAAAGAAATGTGTTTTCTCCTCACTCTTGCACAACCATTCACTCCTTTTTTTTTAGGCTGTGGTTCACGAACACCCTGGTCAACGGGGGGCGCTACGAAAGGGAATCTAGCCCTGTGGCCCACTAGCAAGGCCTAACCCCAAGGGCTTCGGGGAGAATGGACCTTGTGACCTCCCAATGACGAGGCACTGATTTTGACCAACTGAGCTAACCCTTGGGGCTCGCACAACCATTCACTCATGCTGTGTAATTAATTTTTAATAATTTGAATATATTGATAAAAGTTGGATTGAGTTACAATTACATTTTTTTTTAAATTTGAATATATAGTTTTATTTATATTTTCAAAATTAAACAAAAAAAAAAATTACTTTTTTAATAATTTGAATATATAGTTTTATTCATGTTTTCTAAATTAAAAAACATCATAAAAGAATGATTTTTCACGTCAAACATAGGAATAATAAGGAGTAGTGCGTAGAAATTGGTTGTTTGGAGAAATGTATTTTACATACACTCTTGCACAACCATTCACTCATTGTGCAATTAAATTTTTAATAATTTGAATATATAGTTTAAAGTTGGATTGACTTACAATTGCATTTTTAATAATTTGAATATATAGTTTTTCGCTGGAATGTGCAGGAAGCCAATGTGTGAAATCTTTGTGTTCCAAGTTAATAAATTTTTGGAAGCTTTTAATTCTTTATGTGTTTTCGTGAGTTCGGAGAATGGTATTGTGCGAGGATGTAGAAGTTGTGCGAAACTAGTTTGTGCGGTTCCCCAGTGACCTTCCCCTCATCCACATAAGGGACCTGCAACATTGGAAATAACAGTAGTAGTTGTAAGAAGAACTTCGGCGTAAATCACATGAGGAAAGACCTTTGTCGACGCGTTTCGAACCAACCAGTGTGGTTCATCGTCAGGACAAGTTGAAGAAACAGATCCAGTTATGCAAGTTAAATAGACTAAGCAGAGCCCCCAGTGGCTATCTTGACCAACGGCTAATTTTGACTTTGGGACCAGAGTCAAAAAGTCATTTATATAATAAAGTCTATTGGGTGACCATTCCTATTAAAATATATAAATAAAATTATATAAATAAAATAATTTAATAGGTGCTAATGTTAATAGTTAGTTAAAAGGTTTAATAATTAAAAATTAAAAGTTATAAGAGATATTATAATAACAATATACATAGGGTACGTTATAGGATAATAGTTAGTTAGAATTAGAACGAGAAAATGAGTTAAAAATAAATGAATGAATAAAAATAGGAAAAAATAAAATAAATGAAGGGTAAAAGTTAGTTGAAAAGCCAAAATTAATAATAAAAATAAAAGAGGAAAAACAAATAAATAAATAAAAATAAAAATATATAAAACTATAATAAAGAACATAGTAAATAAAGGTAAACGTTAGTTTAAAAATTAATTAAAAATAAAAGTAAAAATAAAGTAAATGAATAATAAGATAAAAAAAATAATAATAAATAAATAAATAAAGATAAAAATAAATATTATGGATCACAGAAGCCTTAATTCAATAACAGTAGTAGTGTCAGGAATATCAAGGTCAGGGATAATAATGTCAGTGTCAGAGAAGTCACTAACGGGTAGTAGTGTCAGGAATATCAAGGTCAGGGATACGGCTGCCCACTCATAATTTTTTTTTTTAATTTTAAAATGAATTGTGAGGCACTGATAAATACAAAAAATAAAATTCTCTCCACTAGGGTAATTATATGCCATCAAATCTCATTAAGCCAATCGAAAAAGAAATGAAATTTCCAAAAAAATGTAAAATTGTTTTTAATTTACAAGAAAATAAAAATATTAAACATTTCAGAAAACTCTAGGTAAAAGTGCCACAAACAAAATAGCAAGCAAATTATGTAGGTTCAATACACTTTAAGCACGAAAAGAATATTATAGTCTCTAACAACAAAAAGATTAATAAAAATAGAATATTAGACTTTGAAAATCTAACTAAAATATCTTTAAAACAAATTTAAAACCATTGCAATTCCATACCAAATATATATATGATAATAAAAATAATATTTAATTTTTTTTGGTATGAAATGAATATAGATTTGTTGCATATTTGATTATAAATTTTATTTATATGCATGGAATGAAGCATGCTTAGCATATATGTCTCAAACAAATATTGTGCACATGTTTCTTTGGAATACCATTGAGATTAAGCAAGCGTTCCACATTGAGTGTATATCTAATATATATATTTTTATATTAAATAGCATTGTTATATATATATATATATATATATATATATATATATATATATATATATATATATATATATAATTATATAATTATTGAATTATTTTAATAATAAGATATTTTAAATTTTAAATTAATTTTTTAATTTATTATATTTTATTGATATTTTGATAATTATGATATATAATTTAATCAAGAAAAAATTTAGGGGTTGATATTCACAAATGAGTTAATTTTTCATGTTTTGTTTTTTAAGATTCACTAATATTTATTTTTTCTAAAAATGATTCACCCAAATTTCATGGGATAAAATTAGTTTATCTCAAAAATGTCAAAAGTTTTTTGATAGCACATAAATTATTAAAAATATGAAATATTTTTACAAAAATATTGTCAAACATTTTACAGCTTGCATATTAGTATTAGAGACTAATGTGATTCACCAAGACTTTTAAACTTTAAAATTAATCTCTATCTTTAAAATTTTACATGTTTTATTTTTGTTTAATACAAAAATATAATATGATGTCTACCATTGGTAGGGAAATGAATATAAAAATATTGAAAAAATAAAGTGTATTGCGAAAACAAATTAGAAAATAGATCCATTGAATAAAATGTAAAAATTCATTGAAATATAAAAAGAGCGATAAAGATACAGAAAAATAAGAAACAAATATTATTCATATATTTACTCCATGCTTAAATTACGCATATAAACAATCATACATTCTAACATACGTTTCAAACCATCAACAAACATATTCACATATGTAAATGCATGCCCTATACTTTACTAATCATCAACACCTGTATTTACATATAAAAATGTTTACCGAAATAAATTTAATTTAAGATCAATTTCACTTGATAATATAAGAACATAAAAATGGAAGGATTTAAAATAGGCCTAAAGAGGATGTAAAAGTAGTAAATGAATTAAAAGTAAAAAAACATAAAGTTCAAAGAAGATAAATAATAAAAGTATAAAATAAGTTAATTAAAATAAAATTTAACCAAAAACAAAATGGAAGAATATATGAAATGGAATATAAATTCATCAATAAAAATATAGGGGAAATTAGATATTGGAATGAAAGTGGGAATCTAGAGGAGTGGTGTTTAGGGAAAACGTTTAGGGAAAACAAAAAATAAGAATAGAAAAATCATACAGTGAATATAGATTTAATGTGTGATTAAACGTGAAATAATTGAAAATAAAAAGAAATAATTTAAGATTTATATTTTTTACTTTTATTGAAAAGTGGATTATAGAAGTGGATTATAGAGATATAGATGTGCACAGAAGAAACTATTTTCAGAAAATAGGATTTATATATTGTTGTAAAATAAGAATATTGTTATTAAACGTCAATGAAAAGGATGAAATATTGAAGTAATTGTTGAAGTAAATAAGAATAATTATGTCTATATCTAAATATGAAAATTAATAGCATAAAACAACATTATAATAAGAGGATAGTCATGTCCTATAGAAATAGAAATTGTCATAGAAATAAAAATATAAATTGAAAATGAAATTGAGATGTACACTAAAACCAATGCATTTAATTTTATAGTGCATGCATTGATAGGGTACTTTCAAGAAAGAAAAAAATGTGACATCCGTGTGTGTAAACCATATGATGGAATATAAATCCCAAAAAGAGGAATTAGAATCTTAAAATTGACACAATTTTCGAAATATAATTTCACAATGAGGTTCACTTTGCTACACATATTAACAACACTACAATTGATACAAAGAGAGAGAGAAAAATAAGGTGAACATTATTTGCAGTCATAATCCTATCGAATCCCAATACCATTTACTCTCTTAATTTTTGAAAATGTTATATATGTCCCTTTCATAATCAAAATTAGACATAGACATGCAACTTATGAAAGCTTTATGATTCTAAGACAATTTGATTTATGTTTATATGCTTTGATTTTGGTGTACATTTTTTTATCATTTCCATATCAAGGCATCTCGACATTGACATGTACACTAAAATCAATGCATTAGAATTTGAATAAAAAAGAGAATAAAAATAAAAATAAACATTGATAAAAATTGACATTGACATGTACACTAAAATCAATGCATTAGAATTTGAATAAAAAGAGAATAAAAATAAAAATAAACATTGATAAAAATTGACATTGAGATTGACATTTCCACTAAAATTAACGCAGTGATATTAGTGTATATTTTTCATCATTACTAGAATAATGCATGTAAAAATAGGCATATCATCAAAATTAAAGAATCAATTCGAGTGTACATTTTTCATCATTTCTAGATTAATGCATGTATATAAAGAAACATGTAAATTGGAATCAACATGTTGATTTTAGTGGACACTTTTCATCATTTTCGTATCAACGCATGTAGAAATAGACATATGCACTAAAATCAATGTATTATAAACTGAAATATAAATCAAAAATGACATAAAAAAATATAAATTGTAATTATCATTGAAATTGAAATAGAAATTGAAGCTAAAATAAAAATATTAAAGAATTAAAAAGTAAAATTAACATGGATACTGAAACTAATAATTTATAATTTGACATGTACATTGAAATAAAAAGTTATGCATTTGTATACTAAATTGAAATAAAAATTGGCATGTACATTGAGATTAATATATTAGAAATCGATAGATACAATGAAACCAATACATCTAGAAATTGATATGTATGTTGAAATCAATGCATATATTTATGTGTATATGCATTGATTTCAATGTGCATTTTGCATTATTCAACATTGTTATTTTATTTCTATTTAACATATTCATCATTTAATTCTTGAAATATATTTATGAATAATAGTATCTATGTTCTCAACAAATCGAGGAAACTATATAAATTTAAAATGATCATATTTATCTAAGACATTAATACAATTTATATCATTAACAAATTATGTCACTATGCTGAAAAATAAAGAATCTAGATTGGCATTGATCCTTCTCAAGTAAATTGAAAATGATTCAATGTCTTAATCATTTAATTTTGTTATCATTTATTTTCTTCATTATTAAAAATCATTACTTTGTTATTTTTTGGACTTACAATGATGTAAATTTGAAAGGCGTTGGAAGCAATGTTAATACTGAGAGGAGGGAGGGGGTGTGAGGGGTAGGGGGTGAATCGGTATTAAGGCTAATTTAAACTTTTATGCCAATTTATGTACAACATTAAAACTTGGAATTCTTTGAGTGATAGCCATATGAATCAATGCAAGCACACACATTATGAGTAGCAAACACATGAGACACATAGGTTTAATATGGAAACTCTTCCGGGAGAAAAACCACCAAAGATTGTTTGTTATTTGATGTAAATATGAGATCCTACTCTATTACATCAATTTTTTTGTGAGCCAACACTCATAGGAAGCACCAACTCCCTTTGCTTTTTTTCTAGCACCCACTAGTAGGAAGCACCAACTCCCTTCTTTTGTAGATACCCGATCAACTTACTAGAAGTACCAACTTCATCGATTTGTTGCAAGCATGCACTTGCAACTCCTTAGATTTATGCAAGCACCAACTTGAAAAAGGAACCAAACCCAAATCTCTTCTTAGACATCCACTAAGATGGAAGCACCAACTCCTCATTTGCAGGCACCAACTCCTCTTTTACAGACTCCAACCCACACTCAATAAGGAACTAATGTTCACTGTAAATGGCAACCTCTTTGCCTATTTTTAGCTTGCTATTCTTATCTACCTTTTGGCCCTCTATTTTGCTCAACAACCTTCATTCATACTCAAAAAATACACTCATACTCGGCCCTTGTAGTACTTTTCTCTCTAGTCACTTTGCTCATTCTACTACAACATAAAATCTGATCATTCTCAGCCCTCTACACTAGAAGCACACTCATTATATCACAGTATCTTACACACACTCTTGGCATCCATTTATGTAAAAAAACACTATCTACCTCTCTCTGCAACACAAGCACACACACTCTCTCTCTCTATAGCATAGGCGCACTCGACATCTCTCTACAACATAGGCACACTCTCAACCTCTCTCTTTGCAGCATAGGCACACTCTCAACCTCTCTATCTGCAGCACAGGCACAATTAAACTCTCTCTGCAACATAGACACACTCTCGGCCTCTCTTTCTGGAGCACAGGAACACTCAGCCTTCTCCATTATTGCACTCATGCATAAATCTCTCTACTCATCTCTCACAATTATGTTGTGTTCCCCCACATTGCATAACTGCAATCCATGGTTTTGTTCCACTATTGCACAATGATTATTGTTGTCTCTAAAGTCAAACACATTGCCTGAGAATATACTCAGATCATGGCTCTCCTTCCTGTTGTAGTGTTTGATACATGGAAATTGTTGCTGAATTAATGTTGAGAATGAGCTTCATTCACTCAACCACTCCAACCGCATTAAATCATAGAATGGGCACCTAAGCATTTCTCCTTGCTAAGAATCAATTCTCGATCGAAACTATGTTCTTCAGCAAGGATCTCAATAATCATTAATTTGATCACAGTGCTCAGCCTGTACTTCAGGCATGGCTCTTGTGCTCTATGATCAGAACTTCTATACCTAGCCATATTTTTCATTTAATAATTTATCATGTGTAACAAATCTCAGGGATGGTTTTCCTAGAGTCAACTACTACCTCTACAAATCATGGTCCTCTCTGTCTCCATCTAAAGCTTCTTTGCAATCCAACTCTGGCAAGCCTTCATACATGTCATAACTCCCAGTTATAGTGCATTCTGCTAGATAGTTATCGACCTGCTCAAGCCTTCTTCGTGTTGTTGAAAACTCCAAATATGAAAAAAGTGCCACTGGTAGCTAATAATTCTAAAGAGTTGCCAAATAATTCGTTTCCTTGAACCATACGCCCATGGTACCATTTTCTTTACTATTTTCAAATGACTCTTGGTCATGAAAACACGTGAAATTGTCATTTGAATGTTCACTAGGCACCACCCATATACATATTCCCTTATGGAGCAGGATCCTCGATGTTCATGTCTCTTTTTAATGGCATTTGTTAAGATCTACGGGCTTGTGGGCTTCTGGCCTAGCCCACTTGTGTGCTCCACTGCAAATGCATACTTATAAATGATTGCTCCTCTTCCTAGAGGTTCTGAGCTTTGCCCATTTTCTGCTTGTTGGCCTCTTGTACTGAATACCTTCGTCTGTCAGTCCCATTGTAAATGCTCGATTCTTAATTAAACTTGCTTTTGGGCTTTCAACCTTCTAGACAATCGGAGCCTCTGAGCTTCCGAACTTTTAGGCACTCTCTGTTATGGGTTTTGTTAATTGACATTACATCAATTGTTGTTCCCTACTAGTTCTTCTCAAAACTTTCTAGGACACTTATAAATAAAGTTATAGGATTTCAGGCTTCCAACCTTTCGAGCAATATCTATTATGAGTTTTTTCGACTCACATTATGTCAACTTTTATTCCTTCTATCCCATCTCCATATTATCCCAAGTCACTTATTAATAGCATTTCAGGCTTTTGGGCATTGTTCCCACTAGCCTGGCTTGAGACTATCTGGGACACTTATTTAATAATTTTTTGTGCCTCCAGACTTCCAGGCTTTCGAGATTCTGGCCTTTTTGGTATTGTTCCTACTAGCCTGACTTGAGACTATCTATGTAACTTATTTAATAAATTTTCGGGCTTCCGGGCTTTTGGGCTTTCAGGCTCTAGAACTATGACTTTGGGGGTCCTTACTTTGACTAGAAATAAATTTTGATTCAAGGGGCCATTTGCAGACTTCATCAAATTGTTGGAAATATATTTCTAAGCATTATCCAACTATGCCACTTCCACAAGCATCTGAGCTAATCTCCAGATGCAGAAATTCCTCCAAATCCTAGGTCTCCCTAACCATCATATGTACAATATTTTAGCTTCTTACCTCATCATGCTACTATGATGGTTCTCTAATAGATATTGCAACATTGATGGGACTCCCTCTGAGCTTGACACAACAAGCACATCAATGCTAGCCTAGTTACCATCACAGCTAACCTTTCCAAGCATTATCCAACTATGCCACTAACATCCATGCTATTTTGTTTGACATTAATGCCAACATACTTGTTTTTACTAGTGATCAAGCAATGTCAGTTGTCCAAAAAATCTCCCCCATGGGTACTGATATCTATGCCAACATTATCACTGCCACTAGCCATCCAGGAAATGCCAATTGTCCAACAATCTCCCCTTTTGGGATTGATGGAAACACCTCATCACTTCTCCACATTGATGGCCAATCCTCTTGTTTCTTTCAAACTTCTTGCATGATCCACCAATGGCTTTCTCTCCTTTGCATGGGCCATCACAAATTACTCTCCCCATTTGAATCAACACAAAAGGGTTACAAGCTGCTTTTTCTTCCCCTTTCAATTTCTATTGAGGCTATGGTTGTTGATGTGCATTCTACTTTTGCATACTTCTCTTCAAGGGTTAATACATTCTTGATGGGGAAATATAATTATACCATCCAAAATTAGTTACGAACACCATAGTCAAGGAAATCTGCAAGAATCAATCATTAGTAAAACATGTCCTTATGTATTCTTGAATTTGTTGCTACTCTAAGTACTAGACGTTTATGACATTCTCTCCCTGAGCATATACTGCCTCTTCTTTGAATTTCTTGAGTTTTGAATGCCTTGGGATGATGGTTGTATATTCACTTTTTCAATGCATCTTTTGTAGCTATTAAATAGAAATTGATACCAATTAAAATTTCCCATGGTATTACTGTTGCATGCAAATACCAGCCAATAGTGATGCATTTCGGCTTGCTCTTCATCGTTGTTGTTTTTTTGCTACTGAGACTATGCTCACTTCGCTTGAGCATCCTAATAGTTAATTCTTCTACCCCTGAGATCATACCTCTCCAAAAAAAGGGGACTATTGCTTAAATGACACCAATTTCACCAAGAGATTAATACAAATTGGATATGATACCAAGCAAACTTCCAAGACTTCTTCTCAAAAGGAAATTTCCATTCATCCAAGAGGCTACTCCATTTGAACCTGAGACTACCAATTGACATAGCAATACTAATTAAAAACTAAGGAACATGTAAATATTGTACTAATTGTGTATATGAACATAAGAGTGGTAGGCATAATCATATTCACAATTAAAATGAAATAAGGGTATTTCACCCAAGATGCAAACCTTTCATTTACTCAATAATATTTCTTTCTAAGGCTCATAATTGTTGCTTGTTATTGCTTACTAAAGTATATCCCCCTAAGTCACTGCGATCTCTTACATCTACTTCCTTACTTTTGCTTGGGGAATGGTCCTGTGGATCTAACTCAACTATGGGCCTCTTGTCATTCCACGCTTCTGTTATATCTCTTCTTCTTCTCAAAACATAAAAAGTTGTTGTGTACTCCCCATCTAATGTTCAGATGTGTCACTCTGTATAAACTTTGTTATGTCTACATCTGACTTATTTGGCCTCTCTTGAGGCCATTCTATTCCTTCAATGAAGAGAAACAAATGATTTACTCCACTTGAGCATATTTTCCTCCTTCTTCTTCCACATCTTCACTGACCGAGTCCTCATAGCGGCATTTATTTTCAGCTTCTCTTCTACCATTGCTTGGGATTTTTCCTGGTTGCATATGGCTGGAGGACACTTCTCCTTCATTTCCTCTTTCTTCACCCAAATCTTCTTTTCACTACCAAATATCCTACTTTTTTTTCCTTTATCTCTTCCTCAGAGATGATCGTTTGACCTATCTATGTATCAAGGCTCTATTACCAGTTGCTAGAATTTGAATCCATAATCAACATGAAAACCATTTCTTCACATCTAGTTTTATGACATTATTGTTGTAAATTTGACTAGAGTTCTTGGTGCCAAAAAATCATAGCTTCAAGGGTCTTCTCCTCCTCTTGTTACAGATTCCTCCATCTTAAGAGTTTAAACACTTATATCTCATGAGATGTCATAGTGACTTGTTTTGGAGTCTTATATCTATTTGTAGTCATGTAGGACTGGTAAGGTGCACTCCCTAGGAGTCTCTAGTATGAACATGCTCCCTAGAAGCCTCTGGGTGGACAGAGTACAATATTTGTGCATTGGAGCGAATACAGAGATGGCTACTATGCTCGAGACTACAAACTCAAATTACCATGTGGGTAAAAGCTTAGTTAAGCACATTTTCTAGGTAAACATTACCTATTCTAATTTTCTAGAAGAACCCTTCATGAATTTTCATGTTGTAAATGTTTTTTTGAAACCAATAATGTGTGGTTATATGCATAGAATTAATATCTATGGCATTAGTTCCTTGAAAAAGAATTCGCATTCATAAATATTAGATTAGCCACATTATATTTTTTCTTGGGAAGGATTGCATGGTAAAGGATAACAAACCATGCTAATCTTTTCAAATGAAATCATTTCATGCATGAAATAATAAGAACCAAAGATTATCTTCTTGAAGAACTTCTTACAAAATTTTGTGTAGTAAGAAAATAGTTTCTTGGAAAAGAAATATATAGAGTCATGAAGAAAATGAACAACCATTGTATTAGCATTTATTTAAAATAATATATGACTATTTTTATTAGTTATTGAAAATAATTTATTGGAAAAGAAAATATGTATATTTGCATGCAAGAAAAACTAGTTGCTAGGTATTTGAGTAATTGAAAAATAAGTATATGTTTGCGTTCAAAGAAATGGTTGTTGTACATTTAACTTCTTGGAAAAGAAAAATATAATTTTTCATGCAAGAGAAATAGATACTATCTATTTGAGTTCTTGAAAAGACTACATGAAACCCCACATACAAGAAGATAAAGAAGCCATGAAAAATTAGCTATTGGTCAAATTTCTTGGAAGGTATGTATGCTTTAATAACTATTGTATTAGTTTCTTGGAAGGGAATTTGTGAACTTTTGAAAAAGATACGTGCATTTACATGCACAAAAGATTAGTTGATTGTGGTAAATATATTTATCCACAGGATTCTATAGCTATTGTGAAAGAGGAATAAGAATCTTTATGCATCAAAACAATAATTATTGTGATAATTTTCTTTGGAAAAGGAAGTATGTATTTGTTTACATAAAAAGAACATCTAATTGTGGTAGGATTCTAAAGTAAGAAATATGCTTTGCATGCATGAAAATAATAATTGATTGAGATAGATTTCTTGGAAATATTATGAATTTGCATGCACGATTATGTTAGTTTCCTTTTAAGATAAGATTATGTATTTGCATGCAATAATACAAATATTGTGAGAATTTTATGTATTTGCATGAAAAACCATTGCTCATGTGCTAATTTCCTTTAAATGAATAAGGAAAATTTGAATGGTTTTCTTTGGAAAAGAATGTGGATCTATACAAGGGGAATAATAGTTAATGTGACATGCTTGATAGTTATATGTGTATAGTGTTGTTAAAGAAAGCACATCATGATATTTTTTTATGTTTTATGTATGCACATGAATGAATAAGGAAAATTTGAATGGTTTTCTTTGGAAAAGAATGTGGATCTATACAAGGGGAATAATAGTTAATGTGACATGCTTGATAGTTATATGTGTATAGTGTTGTTAAAGAAAGCACATCATGATATTTTTTTATGTTTTATGTATGCACATGAATAGATGTTGAAGCATCAGTAATAAAGATTGATTATTGTTTGATTAATAATTTATATAATTATGATGATAAATTTTTCTCACAACAACAATGGCATGGAAAGATGGTGACTTATGCAAAGGATATATTATGTCTAACTTTGTGGCAGGAAATTAACTAGTGGTCTATGTAGATTGAAGGAATGTGAGCTGCAAGAGAATCCACTAATTGGAAGAACCAGAACCCAAATATATAATTTCCGAGCATTTGTGGTTAAATGATATCATGATTGTTGTAATAGCTTCTAATTGGTTATGTTGTCTTTAAGATGATATTTATTTGTATTATTTTATGTCAATGGTTAAGGGACGGCTCCCTTACAAGCCATTGAGTGAGGGTTGAACAACCTCACAAGAGTTCAATAATAAAATTAAATATTTGTTGGTTTTCACCCTACAGGGTTTCTAGAGTATATTGGTGTCTAATGATGTGGTTGTTTGTTGTGTCATTTTTATGATGCTGACTCTTTGCATGATGTGACGTTTATATTATCAAGAATGTGATTAATTAACTGAGTTAAAAGAATCATGGAATTGATGCAAAGTTACATGAGTAAGATTAAATTAAAATGCTACAACAGTGGAAATTAATGGTTGTCTAACTTAATATTCTTTTACTAAATATTACTCTATGTAATGATGACGGTTTATCTAATAGTCATTAAAGGAATATGGAAAGTAATTCAGAAAGTTACATGTTGAAAAATGTTGTAAAAAAATTCGAACTCCATGCATTTTCATGCAAGGTTACTTGGGGATGTTAGAGAAGGCTTACTTAATCAGCTAGGATGGGTTTTTTTCCAAGGGACTAATAAAATTAAATTAGCTGAATTTTTCTCAAAGTTTGGGTTTTTAAAAAAATATTCAAATTATAGGAAATTTTAGCCTAAAAGTAGCCATGAAAGTTTCAGATAATTTCCATGTCATAATATGTAAACCAATCAAAATCCGTTAAATTTTAAAAAAACTACATGTCTTAAATAATTTTAAATTATTAATTTAGTATCCTTGAAATATTGTATTGTTACTTTAGGTATTAGTTAAATATTTTATTATCAATTTAGATATTCGTGAAATATTTTATTAATATTATTTACCTACTTTACCCATATGAATTAGAATATTGAAAAAATTATTAATGCAATGTAAATCTTGATATTAGTGAAAAAATATAAACTAAAATTGTGGGTTCATTTGACATTAATAACCATATCCCAAGGAAACACCAAAAAAATATTTAAATATAGAATAGCTAAATAGTTAAATATAAAATAGTTGAAATAAACCAAAAAAAATTAAATATAAAATAGCTAAATATAGTTGAATATAAAATAGTTAAATATAGTTAAATGTAAAAGAGCTAATTATAAACTAGTTCAAAAAATGTGTAGTCTACATAGACCACATTTTTGCCCATGAAAAGTTAGCTTTTCTGGCATACCTTTTGTTAAATTTGGATTTGTGGAATTTTGGGTGCCCTAGTGTTTTTAATGATGTTGAATCCATTTCTAGTGTTGAAATTGTGATTGAAACGCTACAAAATTTAAGATTTTGCAATCCAAAAATTACTAGATTCTAGCCAAAAAAAATACATTATGTGTGAAATTGTGACCTGAATAGACAGCAATGTTTAAAAATACCAAAACAATTATTAAATATAAAATATATATAGAGAATTAAATATAAAATATAAATATAGATAGTTAAATTTAAATATATTTTAATGTAAGTGTCATATATTGAGGGATTCAGATAAAAGTAAAAAATTAGAAATGGTATATTAAAAAAATTATTAAATATTGTGCTAATAAATATTGTGGACAGTAATATTCAAAAATTACTTACATAACATTTTTTATTAATTTCTTGATTTTTGGTAGGTTGAAATTTCCTCAAATTAAAAATAAAAGTAAAAAATAAACAAAACTAAAACTACTTTTCAATTGATAATAATAAATTAAATACATACTTTAAAAAAAGTGTTAAATCACATATCACATTTCCAATGAAATTTATGTTAAATTAGTAGATATATCAGTAAATCTTAAAATATTACTTTAACATTCACAAATATTTCTATAAAATACATCTTAACATTCATAATACCCAAACTCAAAAATTCAAACATCTCATGCATCATTGTATAAGAAATTTGTAAAGGTTTAAAGATGCTTCCTAAGTATTTTATTTGTTACAATAAATAAAATGCATGCCATTGTAGAATAATTTACATGGAACTACTATGATAATTAACAAAATATGTATTCTTGTAGTGTGTGCTTGTCTTGTTTATATAAATCTAAATCTATGAGTCAATTATTGAATTAGTCTATAAACATATATTTTTGAGTCCTTAAAGGAAGGATTCATGTCATCATTTTACTTCCTTCTAACCATTATTCAAATTGATTGTCACAACAACTGTGGCAAAATCGAAATTCAAATCACCCACAATCTTTCCAAATCAAGCATATGGAGAGATTTCATTTCATAACTCTCAAAAGGAAAAGTAGATACTCCATACATTTGGATCCCTTTTTCTATTAAATCCAATATTAAACACACAAATAATAGTAAACACATGAAGTTTAAAAGGAATGCAAATAATTAAAGATTTGAATGCACATTATTGTATGTCAACGTACCACAAATGATAATAGAAAATGAACAATGAAATATTAGATAAAAATGATCAAATCAAGTGCAAACGTAATTCAAATAATATTTTTGAAAAAGAAAATTGTTATAAAAATATAGTTTAGGCACAAAGGGCCTTATAAAGGATTAATAAAATTTAGGATAACAGTGGCCACGTCCTTCGGTATGTTGTGTATAATTCAAAAGAAGAGATATACCTACATAATTCAAATCAAAGATATCGAAAAAAGGTTGAATTCAAATAATAACTTGATGAAACAAACATAACACAAATTTGTTCACTATTTCAATGAAGAATAAACACTTTAATCAAAACTTGAGAGTGCTCCGAAGATTATGGAGTGCCCTGCTCTGTTTGGCGGACCATAAAAACCATAAATTTTCAATGTTCCGAGTATTCACCCCACGCGTTAAAAGTCACTAGCCTTTACGAATGAGTTTTGAAGAATCTTGAGCTGAATATTCAAATATATATAGACCAAAGCATGAAAAAATTTCCAAAATTTAAATTTATTTACATATTTAAATATAATTTTAATTCTAAGTTGATTCAAATATACCAAAGGATGGAAGCTATAAAAAAAAGAGCCTTGAAAGTGGACAAGGGATGCCATTTTAAAAGAAATTACTGGTTAAGGAGAACGTGAAAGAATAATTTTTTTTAATATTTAATGAATAATTATAATGAAGTAGATTAATTAGGGGACAATTTTAAATGAAGATTGTTGGGTTAGATGTTACATCAAATCAAATTAAAATAAATTATATATAATATTTTGATTTATTTTTTATAGAGAAGAATCAAATTATTTAGTGAAGACAAATGAGGTTGAAAAATCTAGAAAACCAAATATCATGGAAAACTGAAGATGAAGATAGAACATCAAAACAAAAAACTTTGAAAATGGAGAAGGGAACATATTAAAAGAAGATTGGTCATTAAGAAGAACATGAACCAATAATTTTTATTTGTAATGTTTATTGAATAAATCGTAATAAAATAAATTAATTAAGGGACAATTCTAAATGAATATTGTTATGTTAGATGTTAAATCAAATTAAAATAAATTATATACGAATTTTTCTTTTTTCTTTTTTCTTTTTTTGTCTCTAGAATGTTATGGAAAGAGTCAAATAAGTTAAGATTGTTTAAGAATATAGTATTGGCATGTGGTATTATAACAAAGTCTATTTACAAGCAAGCAATTATCTATGGTAAATAAAATATTTTCACTTGTTGATTAAATAAAGTTATTAATCATTTCCAATAGTTTTTCCGATAATTGGGTTTTTCACATAAATTTAATATATTGTAATAATTTTATCTTTGCTCATTTTTATTTTATTTTATTTTTCTATATTGTTTTGATTTTATTAACAACCCACATTTGTGAAGATTTCAGAGAAAACTCCATACATTTTCATGCAAGGTTACTTGGGGATGTTACAGAAGGCTTACTTAATCAGTTAGGATGGGTTTTTTCCAAGGGACTAATAAAACTTAATTACCTGAGTTTTCCCAAAGTTTGGGTTTTTAAAAATATATTCAAATTATAGGAAATTTGAGCCAAAAAGTGGCCATAAAATTTTTAGATAATTTCCATGTCATAATATGTAAACCAATCAAAATCCTTTAAATTTAAAAAAAGATACATGTCTTAAATAAATTTAAATTATTAATTTAGTATCCTTGAAATATTGTATGGTTAATTTAGGTATCAGTTAAATATTTTATTATTAATTTGGGTATTCGTGAAATATTTTATTATTATTATTTACCTACCTTACCCATATGAATTAGAATATTAGAAAAGCTATTAATGCAATATAAATCTTGATATTAGTGAAAAAATATAAATTAAAATTGTGGGTCCATTTGACATTAATAACCATATACCGAAAAAACACCAAAAAATATTTACATATAGAATAGCTAAATAGTTAAATATAAAATAGCTAAATATAGTTAAATAGTTAAATATAGTTAAATGTAAAAGAGTTAATTATAAACTAGTTAAAAAAGCGTGTAGTCTACATAGACCACATTTTTTCCCATGAAAATTTATCTTTTCTAGCATATTTTTTGTTAAATTTAGATTTGTGGAATTTCAGGTGCCCTAGTGTTTTTAATGATGTTGAATCCATTTCTAGTGTTGAAATTGTGATTGAAACACTAAAAAATTTAAGATTTTGCAATCCAAAAATTACTAGATTCTAACCAAAAATACATATGTGTGAAATTGTGGCCTCAATAGGCAACAAGTTTAAAAAATACCAAAACAATTGTTAAATATAAAATATATATAGACAATTAAATATAAAATATAAATATACGTAGCTACATTTAAATATATTTTAATAAAAATGTCATATATTGATGGATTTGGATAAAAGTGAAAAATTAGAAATGGTATATTAAAAAAAATTATTAAATATTTTGCTAATAAATATTGTGGACGGTAATATTAAAACATTGATTACATAGCATTTTTAATTAATTTCTTGATTTTTGCTAGGTTGGAATTTCCTCAAATTGAAAATAAAAGTAAAAAAGTAAAAAGAATACTAAAACTACTTTTCAATTGATAATAATAAATTAACTACATACTTTAAAAAAATTGTGTTAAATAATATATCACATTTCCAATGAAATTTATGTTAAATTAGTAAATAGATCAGTAAATCTTAAAATATTACCTTGAAATTCACAAAGATTTCTATAAAATACATCTTAACATTCATAATACCCAAACTCAAAAATTCAAACATCGCATGCATCATTGTGTAAGAAATTTGTATAGGTTTAAAAATGCTTCCAAGTATTTTATTTGTTACGATAAATAAAATGCATGCCATTGTAGAATGTTTTACATGGAACTAATATGATAATTAACAAAATATATATTTTTGTAGTGTGTGTATTGTTTATACAAATCTAAATCTATAAGTGAATTATTGAATCAGTGTAGACACATATATTTTTGAGTCTTTAAAGGAAGGAGTCATGTCATCATTCTACTTCCTTCTAACCATTATTCAAATTGATTGTCACAATAGCAGTAGAAAAATCCAAACTCACATCACCCACAAGCTTTCCAAATCAAGCATATGGAGAGATTTCATTTCATATCTCTCAAAAGGAAAAGAAGATGATCCAAACATTTGGATCTCTTTTTCTATTGTATCCAATATTGAACACACAACTAATAGTAAACACATGAAGTTTAAAAGGAATGCAAATAACTAAATATTTGAATGCACATTATTGTAGGTTAAGGTACGACAAATGATAGTAGAGAATGAACAATGGTATACTAGATAAATGAAGAAGAAAATTGTTGTAAAAATATAGTTTAATCACAAAGGGCCTTACAAAGTATTTATAAAATTTAGGATAACAACGGTTAGGTTCTTTGGTATTTTGTGGATAATTCTAAAGAAGAGATATACCAACATAATTCAAGTCAATGATATCAAGAAAGATTGAATTGAAATAATAACTTGATGAAGCAGACATAACACAAATCTCTTCACTATTTCAATGAAAAATAAACACTTTAATAAAAACTTGAGAAAAAAAACATGGAATGTAACTTTATATTTCTTCTAACACATGTCCAAATCATGTGTGACCACTTATCTTCCATCACATTAAAGAAAGCTAATATGATACATTAACACTTTATCACATTAACACTTTTCTAAAATAAATAAAAACCCTCACACTAAAAACAAATGCTAAACAACCTTCTTCCCTTTACATTTAACACTCTTCTAAAGTAAATAAAAACCCTCACACTAAAAACAAATGGTAGACAACCTTCTTCCATTTACATTTAAATATAATGGGAAAGCTAATGTGTTACGTGTCCAAAAATTTATAGAATCAATTAGTGTGAAAAAAATACCCTTCATTCTTAAGTAATTCCTCTTTTTCACAATCAGCATTAAAATTTAAAAATTGTTCCTTCTTTTCACCATCATCATTAAAATTCCAAAGTCATTTATTTTTTTCACCATCGTCATTAAAATTCCACATCGTATAATGCATTTACTATGCACGGTGATAAGATGTTGACTCCCAAAAGTTTAGAGGCCTAAAGCTTCAAAACACGAAGGCAAATTGCAATGTAAACAAAGTTAAAGAAATTTTTAATAAGAATCTTGCACTTTTTTGAAAATGGATAATAATGAAAGTGAACATTTTTTTGGATGGCCATTTTTTAATGGCACCTAGGACATATGATAAGAGGTTTTTTAGTAATTATTTTGGGTCAATTTTAATCCCCACAAAATCATGATAACCAAAGTTCTATAAAGATCATATCGCACAAAATCATGATAACCAAAGTTCTATAAAGATCATATCACCCATTCACAAACTTGTATTAAGAATGGGTTAGGTGTGAGAGCAAAGTAAATGAATAAAGAGATAGTGTCTACTCAAAGAACCACATATAAAGGAACGTATGAGTTTCCATACTAGGAGAGTGACCATGAGTATGAACATAGCCATTAGATCTCAAATATCTGCCCTCTAAACATATGTAAGGAAAGAGTTTTGAAATGATCCAGTCACACATAAACCAAAAACTTAAATAAATGGCATTCAATTAATCCATACAAATGCTAAAATATTAATATATAATATCAACTTACTGTATACATATTTTTAATTTCTATTGATATTTTAATCATGACAACTTTTATTTTCAAATTAAAATTAAAGTATAACACCAACGACTCGTAGACTAAGTATATCAACCTATTACAAAATGGCATGAGTTGAGTCTATCTCTATCCGAAAATACATCAACTTTAAATTTTTAAACACATACTACTAACTGCTTGATAACCCCCAACGCGTTGGCCATTTCATGGAAACGCCAAGATTTGAAAAGGATTGTCCGAAACTATAACCAGTAGCGGTAGAACCATGGTGTCATCCATGCCCTGATGACTCCACACAAATTTTAGGGTTTAATATCGTGTTCAATCCGTAGAATCCAATCTTGCCGCCTCTGTGGAAGGATTCTCTACGTTAACGAGGATTACCAATGTGAGTGTGAGGATTCGGTGCACTTGGGTGCCCTATAGAGAACCTGAATAGGGAACGGAACACCCATCCATACATCTGTTTCGTCATATGATGGATTGTATTTGCGCTGCCCTGCAGGATCACACGTATATTCAGCGGTATACCTAGATATAAAACCACTACACACTACATGCGGAAAAGCAAATTAAAAGGACCAGAACGATAGGGCAGTGGAATAGTATGGCACCTGCTGCGTTAATGGCTCTTTACTTACCATTTCTGTACCATCTGATGCAATCAACACAAACATATATCTATTAGCACAAAACGAAACTGGTTAAACAAAAGTTATATGAGTATTCCATCAGCCATTCACAAGTTCTGTTAACGGTGGGGATGGGAGAAGAGAAAGTGAATAAGCAGGATCTGTTTTGTTTACCCAAGAAACGACATTCGCAGTAGAGTGTGAGATTCCATGTGAGAAGAGTGAGGACGATAATGAGGAAAGTCATTATAGATCTCAAATATGCACCCATTAAACCAATGTATGCAAAGAGTTTTAAAAAGAACGAGTCGCAGATGAATGATAATCTTCAACAAATTACGTGCAATAACTATGCGAAACAGTAGTGAGTAGGCGGTTTTATGAGAGGAGCGATCTGTGTCTCCCTTGCTCCATTCTATGTTGGGCCTGCCTGGAACCTTCGATGTTTGAAGTCATGACGCCATCCTGCGAAACACGTTAAAAGTCGTTGGTGCTCTGTTCAATGTTTGGCGGACCATAAAAACCATAAATTTTCAAAGTTCCAAGTATTCACCCAACGCGTTAAAAGTCAGTAGTCTTTAAGAATGAGTTTTGAATAACATTGAGCTGAAACGTTCTATTCCTCTTTGAAATTGAGCAAGAAGATTTTTTACTTTATTTGATTAAAAACGGTTGAAATTGATAAATTTAAGTCTTTACCTGGAAAAAATGGAAAAAGCAGGGAAGACTGAAGATGAAGATAAAATATCAAAACAAAGAACTTTGAAAATGGAGAAGAGATGACACTTTAAATGAAATTACTAGTTCAAGAGAATATGAAAGGATAATTCTATACGAATAATTATAATGAAGTAGATTAATTAGGGAGAATTTTAAATGAAGATTGTTGGGGTAAAAAAAAAGAATAATTATAATGAAGTAGATTAATTAGGAGACAATTTTAAATGAAGATTGTTGGGTTAAAAAAAAAAAATTATATAAGGGACAAGAGAATATGAAAGAATAATTCCATATTTTTAATATTTAATGAATAATTATAATAAAATAGATTAATTAGGAGACAATTTTAAATGAAGATTGTTGGGTTAAAGGTTAGAACAAATTAAATTAAAATAAATTATGCAGGGCATGCTATTTTAAATGAAATTACTAGTTCAAGAAAACATGAAAGAATAATTTCATATTTTTAATATTTAACAAATAATTATAATGAAGTAGATTACTTTAAATGAAATTACTAGTTAAAGAAAACATGAAAGAATAATTTCATACTTTAATATTTAATGAATAATTATAATGAAGTAGATTATTTAGGGAAGATTGCTGGGTTAAATGTTGGAACAAATTAAATTAAAATAAATTTTATAAGGGATGCCACATTAAATGAAATTACTATGAAAGAATAATTCCATATTTTTAATATTTAATGAATAATTATAATGAAGTAGATTAATTAGGGGACAATTTTAAATAAAGATTATTGGGTTATATGTTAGAACAACTGAAATTAACAGAAATTATATATAATATTTCGACTTGTTTATAAGGAAGGAGTCAAATTATTTAGTGAAGACAAGTGAGGTTGAAAAATAGAGAAAACCAAATATCATGGAAGATTGGAGATGAAGATAGAACATTAAAAGAAAAACCTTGAAAATGGAAAAGGGTACATTTTAAATGCATATTGCTAGTTAAAGAGAACATGAACAAATAATCCCTATTTGTAATGTTTAATGAATAAATTGTAATAAAGTAAATTAATTAAAGGACAATTTTAAAGGAATATTGTTATGTTACATGTCAAATCAAATTAAAATAAATTTATATATGACTTTTTCATGCTTTTAGAATGTTATGGAAGGAGTCAAATAAGTTAAGATTGTTTAGGAATATGATATTGATAATTCATGGTATTGTAACAAAGTCTATTTACAAGCAAGCAATTATCTATGGTAAATAAACCTTGTGAGCAAAGAGTGAGTGGATGTTTATATTTTCATTTGTTGATTAAATAAAGTTATTAATATTTTCTTATGGTTTTTGAGATTGTTGGGTTTTCCACTTAAATTTGGTGTATTGTGGTAATTTTATCTTTGCTCATTTTTATTTTATTTTGTCTTTGTTGTTTTGTTTTTTTAACAATCACTATCAAAGCCAAGGGATAGTGGCTTGTAGAAGGAGATGATGGTTTTCAATCTTGGAATATTGTATCTTGAGGCTGATACCAAAGCTTGATTGAGATTTGACTTGCATATGTGAATATTTTTCTCTCTGCTATGAATTTAAATACTTATAAAACAATATAAATAACAATCCCAACAATTATTAATACAATATAAATAATAATTATGATCAAACATGTCCCAAAGTAAGTGACTTTTTATGAATATAAACTTCAAGCATATATAGGAGAACTCAATTGCACTCTAGACATCACTCTTTTATTTTCAATTACTTATATATTGTTTATATATTTTCCTCATGGATTTCGACTATTTTGTGTGATAACAAATTTTATGTGTATCATTTGGTATAGAACTTCATTATTTGATTTAGCAATTGGCCACATAAAAAATGGGGTCTTCTTATTCTCTAATTTCTTACTAATATTTAGGATTTTTGTCACTCTTATTCTTGTAATTAACAAAAAAAAAAATGGGAGGAAAAAAAATACATGTAAAAGTAAAAAGAGAACTTTCAAAAAACATTTAAAACAACAATTAAGAAAATGAAGATCTTGATTCCTCATTATGGTTTACAAGCTCATAGTTTTAGAAACCCATGGTATTGGCAAGGTAAATAAAAATAAAATAAATACATATAACTCTTTATATGAATAATAAATTACATCTTTTTTCACGGAGGAAATTATCCAAAGAGTTAAACTGTAAGTAGAAATATATTTTAAAAGTGAAGGAAATTAATAGAAAATAAAAAGATGCAAAGAAATTTAAAATTTTATTATTATTAAAACAATATAAGAAAAAAATCATTCATTATTATTAAATTTGTCAAGTACAAAAAGGTAAGGGATAAAGTCTACGTGAAATTAATTATTTGGTACTTACTCTTTAATTAATGGGATAAACTTTAAGTAAAATTAATTATTTTGAAGAGGATAAATGGTATTATGGTAATAATATCTTAATCACAAAAGTGTTGAATGATTAACTAAAATATTACAAAGTTTGAAAATGTAAAATGGAGACTAATAATGGAACAATTGCATGAAGCGAAGTTATTATCTCTATTGCTCCTACTCGAGATGAAATTTTTGTTAGTACTAGATGTGCTAATTAATTAGTGGTTCTTAAGTCAAATTTAATAGAAACATAGATAAGGATGAAAAACAATATGACATAAAAATTTTACAACTAAGTATTGGGGACTATACTTTTGTCTCACAATTCACTGTTAAATCTTTATTTTTTTATGATATTGACATTATTTTCCGTGGAGGATCCTTTATCTTAAGTACGAAGAAGAAATTTTTGACATTTTTCTATAAAAGAAAAAATAACACTGCAAGACGTTACATTATAGCCATATTTAGTAACATGAAAAGACATAAAATATATTTTAAAAGTAATTATTTATGAAAACCAACAATCAATGCAAAATATGCAAAAAGAAGTTGACAAAATTAGAGTAGACAAAAACCCTCAAGTATCATAGTGAAAAATTGCTTATGCAAATTAAAAAGCTTAAGGTGGAGAAGTCATTAGAAAACAAAGTACAACGATTTATCGAGAAAGACATCATGTAGATTTTCCTGTAGATTCACAATCTCATGTAATCTACTAAAACAAGGGACAAGAATCTACTTCTACTTTCAACCAACGGAAGCCAATAGATTGATGAAAACAATATGAACAAGAAGAAGCCAAATCAATTGCACATAACACAATAAGTTTTCTTGGGGAAAGCCATTGCTCAAAACCCTACCTATTTGTATTGCATTAATCAGAAATATGAGTGAATATATAAAGCTTGTTCTCACTAGAACAATTCCACATAAGTATGCTTAACTCTCTACCTCACAAGCCAGCTCTTAGCCAACACTTAGCCAATTTCCACTATGTGCCAAGCTCCTATTTCCTTGCACAATTCCTAGGATGAAAATCCTGTATTTAAAGGGAATTTGTGCTTCCAAAACCGTGGAATCCTAATTAGGTTATCTTCCTAATTGCATGCATGATATTTACAACTCAGTAAATCATACAACTGATAGTACACTATCCTTGCACTCTAGTCTCAACTGGGTCTTTCTCAGGACTAACATGCATGATTTTTTGATGAGTGAATCTTCAGTTATGTGGAGTAGCACTAGTGCACAAACTGACTGTTAATCCTCTACTAGTTCAACAAACAGTTAGAACTAGTTTAACTGACTATAACTCAATAAATTGAGTTCTCTAAGTACAACTCAATCTAAACTCATATTGGACCCTAAAATGTAGGGAGAACATATGCATGACTTCCAAAGACTTCCAACTTGAAATTTTTAAGATAATTAAGTTAATTAAACTTAATTGACTTTTTACAAGTTGCTATGAGAATAGAATTTAATTTTAATTCACAGTTTAAATCAAGGAAAAATTAAACTAGAATTTGTTGTTGCCATTTCTCAACACTCCCTCTCAACAAGAAAGGGATTATCTGCTACCCCAATCCTGTCTCTGTGAAACTCGAATTTACATCTTTACAATGCCTTTGTCAAAATGTCAGCATCTTACTCCTCCGTGGGAGTGTACTCTAACAACATGATCTGCCTCAATATATAATCCCATAGATGATGATATCGGATATCAATGTGCTTGGACCTATCATAAAAAATTGGATTTTCAAAGAGTTTGATACAACTCTGGTTATTACAGTAAATCGCTGTCGGATTCATCTACTGACCAAATAGACCAACCAGGATCTTCTTCATCCAAATGGCCTCACATGTTGTTTGACTTGCAGCCATGTACTCTGCATCTACCGAAATGAGTGCAATTGATCTTTGTTTCCTGATGTATCAATAAACTATCAATGACCCAATACTCAAAATCCCTCTTGATGTGATTTTTCGGTCAGATGGACTCCCCACCCAATTTGCATCCGTGAAGCCTTAAATCTTCACTCTCTCTGTCCATCTGTACCATAATTTGTACTAAGTAGTGCCCCTGAGGTATCTCAATACATGCTTTGTCGCCTTCCAATATTGCTTGGTAGGCCTAACCATCATTTTACTAAGTTGGTTAACTTCATTGCACATATTCGGTCATGTGTTCACCAAATACATGAGTGAACCCACAAGTTTCCTGTAAAAAGTAGCTTCCACTACCTATCCCGAAGTAGCATCCTCCCTCCTCTAGTTACCAGCTAGAGCAGTCACCATTGGCTTATAGCTCTCCATGTAGAACCTCCTGAGTATTTCGTTGGTATACTTGCCTTGAGACACAAACAGCTCCCCATCACCCTGCCATACTTTCATGTCCAGAAAGTAATGCATGAGCCCTAATTCCTTCATCTCAAACTCTCTTGCAAGGTCCTCCTTGCAAGATTTGATCAGTTGATCATCACCTATCAGTATGAGATCATCAACATAAATTACAATGATCAACAGTTTACCTTCCACCACTATGTGGTATAGGTTCACATCCGCTTCACTCTTCGTGAAGCCCAACCCTATGAATTAGCTATCTATCCTGGTGTACCAAGCACGAGGTGCTTTCTTCAACCCATACAACGCTCTCTTGAGCCAGCACACTTGCGACTCATAGTCGAAGGTTTCAAAACCTTCAAGTTTCTCTATGTACACCTCTTCATCAATCGTGCCATTAACGAAGGTTGTATTTACATCCATCTGATGTATCTTTCAACCCATCTACACTGATAGTGACAATATAGATCTAATCAACGAGTGCCTTGCAACAAGAGCAAAGGTCTCATCATAGTCAATCCCCTCTACCTATGAAAAGCCACGGGCCACAAATCTAGCCTTATGCTCTCCACACTACCATCTGCAACTCACTTTACCTTGTAAAGCCAATAGGATCTCACCACGAACTTATCCTCCAGTCTCGGAACCACATCCCAAAAACTGTTACAAACTATGGAGTCATACTCCCCCACCATGGCATCAACCCAAATCAACTATTGCATTGCTTCCTCAAAGGAAGATGGCTCTGTCACAACACATCTTCTTATAATAGCCATGCACCCAATGTACCTATCGGTGACCTCCTCTGTCTACGCTATGATGTAGGTGCTCCCATATTCTCTCTAGAATCCAACAACAATCTATCTGCCTCTCTAGTGCACTTTCTCCCATCTCCGGAAGACTCTTCCTGATTGGATGTCTCCACTCTCGAATCCTCTACATGTGGATGCTCCACATAAATTTTAGGCTCCTCAACCTTAGGAGCTAAAAGCTCCTCAACTGCATGTAAATGAATCTCCCTCTCAAGTGAAACTCACATGGCCTTCTCCTCATCGAATCAGACATCCCTACGAACCATTGTCATCCTATTGGTTGGCAAGTACACCCGATAGTCATGAGGTGTATCAGTGTACCCCACAAATATCCCCAACTTTGTTGTCAGTGTTAGCACTCTGTAATTTTCTGAGGTTGCAGAAGAAAATCACAAAGGTAACTACAAACCAACTTTAGAAGTTGGGATCTAGCCCTGCCAGCTTCAGAGAGGGCTCTCTCTATAAGATTTAACTTTATTGGATTGAATATTAGGCTAGTTATGAAGTTTAAGGTTTGATTTGTATTTGAATGGTTGGTTGATAACTAGATTACCATTGGGCTATGGAGTCTATTACATAAAGTATGGATTTCCTGCAGTGTCTACAAATAGATCTCATAGGGTAAGGCAGCCAAACTAAATGGATTCTTTAAAGTCTGTGAAATGGGGGAGGAAGAACAGATTAAGATTCACTTTAGCTATAGAGCATTGTTACCTGAACTCTATATTTAAAGATTAGAAGAAAACATTGAAATTATTAGTAGCCAGGTGTGGAGTGTAGATTTAAACAAATTCTTCCCTTTACTTATCTATTTAATCATTCATATTAAAAAACAAATAAGTGCTATAAAAAAAGAAATATAAACACATAAGACGATAGAGGCACTTCACCAACAACTTGACACAAGAATCCTGTGAAAGAGATTTATGTATTGTGGTAAATCCGCTTGATTCTTCAGAAATATACAAGTGTTCTTTTGTTCAAAAAACAACCCTTGATACTTCTAAAGATGAAGTATTCATAGTTAATTTACAAAAATATCCTATCAGAATGACTAGGATATATCTAAAAACATTAAAATTGAATCAATCTAACTTATTACAAAGATATCAGGGAAATTTGAATTGTCTGAAGTGGTGGCATTGAATTGGTGGAATAGTTGGTTGTCTGGACCTCAAATTTTGCATGTGTTGTTGACGCTGAGTTGTGTAGCCAAATCTACTCTTTACTCCAGTAATTCACATAGTTTATCCTAGCATTGTTCACTCAGGATAGTCATATGCAATAACGTTATGTACACTTTGTCAACTTCAGTATATTTAGCAAATGTCGGCTTGGTGATGAATAGGCTTTTAATTGCTTATTGAATGTTGAGTTCAAATGCCAATGCTTCCAAAAATGCCTTTCCTGTCATACTGAATCTTCCAGCTGCAACCTTTGAACTATCCCTTGTCTTGATCATTATTTTCTTATTGTAATCATACCACATGTTGAGCTTATCATTAATAACTAATAAGTTTGGAAGCCCTTTCTTGTAGAGGGGCTCCAGCTTGGTGAAGAATTTTTGTACACCAATGTCCATAATCTAACACTTTTATTCAAGTTGTCTCATTAGATTTCTTTTAGTCAACACCTCCCTGACTTCCAATATTGTTTTTGTTATGTCTTCAATCTCTAACTCTTATAATTCATGTCTATTTTTGGAGTTAAGGAATTTGATGAGCTTAGTGGCTTCACTGGGTTTATCTCCCAACTACTTTCTGACTTGTTTGATGGATTCATTAGACCATTCGATCAGCTCCTGTTGCTCAAAAATAATTTCTGTTGAAGGCCAAATGTCTATCATGTATTCATTGATTCATTTCCAAATATTCTCTTTTACCTGTGCCAATGTATTACCCATGGCCCAATCTACTTCCATCTTCTGGAATCTCTGGGACAATGTTTGGGACTTCTATGTTTCTGTTAGGAGGGAATTTTCAAATATTGTTCTCTGTTCCTATAGGAATTTCTCCTCCTCCCTCAGTTTCTTTATCTCTTCTCCCTGTATAGACATGTTTTCCATGGATTCATCCAACTTAACTAAATCATCTGCAACTGATGTGGGAAGTATTGTAGAAGAGGATGTTCCTGTTGTCGTGGTTGTTGTAGGGATACCTATTTGAAGTAGAGATGCAATTGGAACTGAATCAAGAGGAACCGCTCCTAGTTTTGAACTTTGTTCCTTTTCTTTTATCAGCTTGTTCATCTCTACTTCCATCTCTTTGATATGTGCACTCTGTTCCACTAGAAGCTTCAGCATCTCTTGTTTTTGTAGCTTTGTCTCTCCTAGCTCCTTGGCCTGGGGATCTTTTGTGTTAGGTAGCTTCAATTGATTCTTTAGGGCTGATATGTCAGCATTTTTCTTCTTAATTATCTCCTCCATGGATTTATAAGGATCAAAGCCTACTTTGATCACCATTTCCTCCAATTATTTAATTTTGTTGTCTTTAGCCAGAGAGGACACTCTCTCTAGATTAACATGATACTGCACATTGTTTAAATAAAGCTGTAGTTTGGAAGCAATGATAGCAGTCTATGTGAAGGTAGAGTATACCATTTCTCCAGTCTGCATATGCATACCTATTTGATCTAAAGGATGAACATCCTTTGCCTCAAACTCAAAGGTAGTTTGTTTGAAATCTGTTGCTGACTTTAGCTATGGGACCTGGGCCTGCAAGAATACCATATGAATTCTTCCCTTCTCTGTTTCATATGCTAAAATAAGCATGTGTTGGATGGAGGAAGACTACTTCCTGAATTGAGCAGAGATATGGTCATGAATGGCTTCATTCCTCTGTTTAATCTCTTTATATCTATGGAAAATATCCAGTTGCCTCTATTTTGTAGATGAATCTAGTGTGTGAGGTATAGTAGCTAGAATATATTTAGTAGCCGAGGATTGTGGAGACTCTGTGGTACCGTTATCCAACTTAAAAGTTTGAAATCATGAGAGTACAATGGTACCCTGTGTTTCCTTCAATGGGGGAAGTCTATTTTAGAGCATGTTTTAATCTTCTTTGTATATATCTTTAACTCTTTGGTTGAGAATTCTATAACTGATGGAGAGTCATCATCTCTTGATCTCTTATCTGTCTTTTCTCTAGGTATGGGAGTCTCTAAAGATTTTTCAGAAAGTACCTGATCTTTAGCCTCCTGTAATGTGTTTTCTACCCAAGTGTGTTGTATCATGTACTTCTCTATTTCTGGCCTTTGAGTATGCACATAGGGAGTTTCTTTTTGTTCCACTCTTAACTTAGAAATTATGCCAAAAGGCTCATATGACCAAGTAAAACTAAGAGGGAAATCCATATGTTTCAGCAGGAGGTCTACTTCCTCTCCTATTGCTCTACTATTGCAGATGAAAGGTCCTATCTTTGTTTTAATCTGAAACTGAGACTTCTTCTTGGCTACCACAAAATGGATGTTGTCCGAGTGAATAATTTTCCTAATGTGCTCCAAGTAAAATATTCTCATTGGAAGGTACTTGGGTAGCTTATATGGTAGCAGCTCTGAACCATAAACTCTTATTTCTGTAAATGACTGGTAAAGGTACCCGTCTCTTGTTTTCACCTGTTCACTGAGCTGTAAATCTTTTTGAATGTCCTCACCAATCCTTGGAATCTGCTGGCCACTCAGCAAACAAGTTGTTGGATACACAAATTTATCAATAAAATTTGTAAAGTTGAATTCATGTGATTATGTTTTGATTAAGGGGGTCCAAAAGACAATAGACTGTAGCTCTCCTTGTTGATCAAGCATCTGCACTGCAAAGGGAAATTTATATGTTTGAAAGAAAATGAACATATACACAAGAATAGAGGAATATCGGAACATTCCTTCAGTTAGAAACTGAAGGAATTTTTCATGGATTACATTTTCTAAGAAGTGACAATAGTGAGAGGTGACTAATAGTCCTTCTTCTATAGAAAGGGTGGATAGAAAGCCTAAAATAGGCTCATCTACCCATTAATTTGAATAGTAACCATGTATGGATGACAAGACAGAGATAATCTGTCTGGTCCTTTGAGGGAACATAGAAGAGGGATAAGGGGGATTTTTCTTCGGGAGTTGAGAGTCTTCTAGGAAGAAAACTTCAAAAATCCTATCTCTCTCGGGGAAGGTGAGCTTCTGATAGATTTCTCTGATAGCTTCAAGGGAAAAATGGGTGAGGGAATCCCTAAAGGGGACCTGCAACATATGGTTTATCCTCTCAAATGTAATGGTGAAAATAATTTCTGGACTACCAGAGATTAATTTCATCGGATTGGTCGAGGTATTTATCAGGAAACCAATAGCGTAATTCAAAGAGATCGAATTCACACTGCGTCTCAGCTATATTATAGTCTCTATCAGCAAATGGTATGTGGTCTAAATCCACAGGGGGAGTAAGCATGGGATTCACTTCGGTGGAAAATTTGGGAGCCATTGTGGTAGCAAGATGATGAGGGGAGATCTTGACACAAGGAATCTATAGAAGGTTTCAGGAATTCAAGGGAACTTTAGGTGAGAGTACCTCTGTAAATTGATCAGAGACGGGAAATGGATGCTAATGGCTACTGGGAGATTAACGCGAAACAAAAGGTGGGAGCGATTTTCATTAAGCAAAGAGAAAAGGATGTAACTACGGGTGAAAAAATAGTTTAATAGGCCACAGACCAAGCGTAACCATTAGATTAACAGTCGTAAGCTACATTAATTTCAGTAATGGAGTGGATAAACAGGAAGAATAGTAATGGGCAGGTGCAACGGTATAGGACACGGCAGATCAGGATAGGCGGGTGAAAGGCATGAGACCGTTTGTGGGATTAATGGAAGTAGGGACATGTGGCATCATTGTATTGGTGGTTAAGGAGGGATGTGGAGGTGACAGTTGGCGGGAAGGCGGATTGCAACGGGAGTTGAAAACCGCTTTCGGAGGGTGGGTAGGTGATATACGGTATGAGTGGGGGGGTCCAACATCATAAGAAGGTGACACGTACAAGGGTTGAAAACAACTTTTCGGACCCCCACCTCCCCCCCTTGTTGTTAAAGAGAATCGATGCAGGGGGGGTTCAAAATTAATTACGAGTCATCAGATCTAAGTGGGAGGATGATTAGGCATAAGGATATGTGTGGAGTTTAACGTCGATTGGCCCCACAGAATATTTCGGGCACATGCTTTTTACACCAAATTCCAAACTTTGGACAAATGAACCAATCAGTCAATTACATTGAAAATCCACCTTTTCCTATTCTAATGCAATTTTAAAGCAATAAGGGTGGATTTAAACGTGCAAACCCAATCTATTTTTTCATTCTTAACAGACTAAGAATATTTATTTCAAAACACTAAACTAATCTAATCAATTGCATTAATCTAGATTAAACTGTTGGATTAACTTATTCACCTATTCTACCTATCTAATCTTAGCCAAGATTACATTGTTTGGCTACGTTATTTACTCTAATCTAATTTACATAAATTGAAACTTGCTTGAACATGATTTAACTGTATGTTTCAAGCAGAAAGATATTGTGGCATTTAAGCAAGATGCAAACAATTTCATGTATTTATTCTTTACAAAACCAGTAGACTAGTAGTGGCACTTAAACTAGCATCACTTTCACAATTATTCATTTTCTGTGGGGTTCTTTTATCATTTCTTTTCTTTTTTCTTTTTTTTTTGTATTTATACCCTCTTTTCATTTTTTTTATTTCCATTTTTCTATCCTTTTTTGGAAATCATTTACAGTAAGAAATATTATTTACGATCTAAAATACTAAAAGAAATTATTTGTTGAAGAATCTAGGGCATGCATATTTAGGGTGATTCTTCGATACATGATAACAATTTTTGAAGTGTTAATCCAATTTTATCTTAGCTTGATTGTTTACTTCATTATTATCATGTGTAAGTTAACTTCATCAAACTGCTATCAAACAAAAGAGACAAAAACACAAATGTTTGGCTCTCTGCCAGGGCCAAAACCTCTCCCTCTTGGAGAGGAAAACCCATGCGTAAATTCTTCTTATAGAGATTCCATTGACGAATACCAAGACCATGACCCTTAACACACTTTGCCTCTCCAAGATCAAGATATCAATCCTCCTTTCTGTCGTTGTTGAGATCATCCTCATTGCTACACCATTAAAGTTGTTACTATTGCATCACTGTGATCTATACTGACTGCCTCTTCATCATGTCATTGAGATCTCTTGGCTAGATTGAGCTTATAACCTTCCAGTCCTGAAGTCATAACTTGGGATAGGATCTTGACTGTGCGTGTGCCATGATAAAGTCTTTTCCTTCATTAATCATGTACTGAGATAATCCTTGTTTCATTGATGAGACTACTTCTTCTAACTATCCTGAGGGTATGGTATTAATTCCTCTCATTATGAAGATACTGCTCCTCATCATTTGCACTGAGACTATGATAGTCATAAGGACCGTATATATCCTTTATCCTAGACTAATATCTCCTTGTTCTGAGACCTAATGTAGTAATGTCACGACTATATCATGGTAGCCTTTCCTTAATAATGATTTGACTGTGTCTATAATGAGTGATATTGTAAGAGCATCGAAATACAAGCATATACATATATACGCTAAGTCTGCTAGGAGACTGGATAATGTTAAGTATGATGCCAAGAGAGTACCTTTGTTTACTTATGCAAATACACAGTGATACATATGTAATGTGAGATTTATATGTTCCTTAAGAACCCAAGTTTATGACTCCACCTAAAGCCCAAACGAGGTGCACTCAAACCCTTTGTTGGGGCTCAGCTTCATGCAAGATTCCAGATGACTTCGACTCCTCTTCATGACTGTGGCTCTCTGCGGCTGCATGTCTTGACTGCAGCTCCTATGGCTACATCCCTTGACTGCGGCTTCTGCAGCTACATCCCTTGACTATGGCTCTCTGCAGCTACAACACTTGACTTCGGCTCCTCTATGCAAGTTCAATCCTGCCCCTTTGTGGATAACCCAGTGGGGTATTTATAGTGGTTGTGTCATATATCCAAGACGATGTGAGTCTCTTGAACCAACGTGATCTTGTGTTGAGCAGACATGTCATTTAAATATATATTTAATTTATTCATTGAAGCCGACATGATGTATTTCCTTATCTCTTTGCTTGCAGACTTTAGAAGGCTTGTTTGAGGCATAGATCTTGGTCTTGGAGGGTTGTTAGACAACTTATTAGACTTTTACATATTTACATGAACTCATAAAGAGTTTCTACATACATGACATGACTCTTTGACAAATAAATAAATCCTAAAGACATCAAGAAGAAGTCTTTTAATCTAGAGACACTTCTTGCTCATGAAACCCATGTAGCAATATTACAAAAATAATGTATTCTCTTTTATTACATCAAATACAAAGATCATGTCTTTATGAAGACCGAACCTAGTTACACTTTCTTCAACACTCCCTCTTAACTAGGGAGTTATTCATAATGGTACTTGTCATTCTTAATATGAATAATTTCTCATAATAAGAATCAGATTTGCAGTCCATTTGTTATAGCATCATTTCAACCAACATTGTTTCCATTTAGCAAGGCCTTGACTAAAAACTCTATCTCTCACTTAGATCAAAGCACACAATGTTGGCGAGACCAATGATTGATAGACACGCCTCATTGTTGTCTCTCTTAGGGTCATACCCACCCTGGTGTTCTCCGAGTATGCCTACTAGGACTATTCTCATCTTGGGTTCCCAACCCTCAATAATATCGGTCCTCATGCCCACTCTTGTCTTGGATGCCATATGATTACACAATCCTCCATTATTTCTTCCAAAATTAAGTCAAGAATGTCGTTTCTAACTATCCCTCTTAATCAGGGATGAGTCCCAAGTTTCTCTTTTCTCAAAAGCTTGCTCGAGTTACTTTTCTCATAGGAACTTCCTAGAGCTCCCTCTTACCCAGGGACTCTATCATCAGTGCTTTATAGTGTCTTCTAGTTGACTTACGATCCAATACCTTGATGTCATCAAATTATTTACATGTAGGGTTCAACCATCCATCACTTTCCTCTATCATGTCATTTCTTCTTTCTCGGAAAGTATCCTCCTTGGCTTTACATCTGGGGCTTCGTTCATAAGCTCATTTGTCTTCAATTTTCTTCAACAGTGATTGCTTTGGATCACAAGGTACATAGTTGTGACATCCTTCAGAAATCTCCTTTCCTTGATCCTACACACATACCTAGAATTTTCCAAGAGGTCGGACACCAAAAAACAAATCACATATTACCTTTTGGTGGTGGCCTTCTTCCAATGACATCTTCTTGTAGGTATCAATCATCCTGCATACATGTTGACACATCTCCCAATGATATATATTGTCAAGGGTCCTCAATTTTAGACTTCCATCAGATTCTTCACATCATTCTAGGAGGTTTCCTGGTCAAGTCTTCCTAATCCTTTGGATGTTAGTTTCCTTCATCATGGTTGCATGTTTCACGATCTCTTTCATCCACATGTCTTTCATTCCTAGGAGCTCTCAAAGTTCTTCAATGGTCATCAACTACCTCATACCACATTATTAGGACATATTATGTTGATTTCATATAGTTTGACTTATGTCTTTCTACATCCTTTCAGGGGAGGAGATCCTTTCCCTTTTGATCATATTTGATCCATTTAACCTGAAATCATATAACACGACATAATAATATCAAATGAAAATACAATTACAAGTATACATACCTCATTTTTCCATCGGGCTACTTTCTGCAGCCTTCTTGATTGAACAGAACTCCAATCCCTTGAATTCTCATTAGTCCTTCATCTCATGATTTCCAAAAGTTGGAATTCTTGACGAGACATTTGTTTCCTTCCTTGACTATGAGATCCTTCGCTAAGATCTCTATCAGAGTTCCTTCAGGATCTATTATATCCCTATCTGGAAAAAATTTCCTCTTATCTGGATCTTCCTTTCCTTTAAATGTACAACGAGATTCCCATGAGCTATATCCTCCATGATTCATATGAGCTCTTGTTTTCACGATGCCATGATGCATCTTCTTACCATGATCGTATCTACAAGGACTACGAATAGGACCCATTTGAGAGGGATGTCACTTCATTCATATTGGAAATATGTTACTCCCTCTTCCCTTTAGCTTCCTCTATCCTTTAGATGATATGAACCCTTTTCCAAAATCTTTTCATAGTGTTGTTATGTCTTATTAATCCTTACTTTGCACATAGTTGAGTTTTCTCAACTTACCTTTATCTTGCATAGAGACCACAAACTGTTGATTGAGGTGATCTTCTTATTCATAAACAATTGTCACCTTGCTTATCAATGATGATTATCCATTCATCATTTTCCCAAATCTCTCAATTGATATCTCATGAAGATATTTCTCCATTCCTTGGCACCTTGTGCATTTCATCTCAGAGAGTATATCCTCTTATGTCTCCTTTCTTACTTCATAGAACCTTAAGAGTTTTTATGGCCTCAAAGGTGTTAGTGTCAGCATTTTCACATTGCCATTAGTGATCAAAATTTTCTCTTTTGCATTTTCATGTTAGGAGTCCCATACTGATGAGTTTGCATTCCATTAGGTCATGGATCCACTGATGGTGGTAATCACTTCATTTTTTCCCTCATGATCTATACTTGTTGATCCTCTTCCATATAGTTCAGTCATGGTTCATATTTACTCTGCAGTTCATTTCTAAATCTTAGGGTTTGGTCTCATTAGGTTTTAGGGTCCCAGCATGGTCAAAATTTGATGATTATGTGCCAATAATGATCAGCAAAGTCATAATTTATTATTTTAAAACCCTAATGTAGTTCTGTTGAAGCCCTGAAAATCGGGTCTACAACAAGGGGGATACCCACCTAGTCTGGACCTTGGTTAGCAGCTCCTTTTCTATTTGGTGTAGTGGGTCTGACTGGGGATATGGGACCAGTTTCCCAATTTATGTGTGTGTGTTTTGAGAATCGATATTTCCTTTCTAATAACTTCTAAATAAAAAAATTTTATTCTAAATCTAATTTAACAACAATGAAATTGTATTCTAATAAACAAAATTATCTAATTCTAAAACTACCCCGGGATTTAGTCTTTTGATTATGTGATCTAAAATAGTTTCTACAACAATTGGTAATAAAGATCAATCAATTGCTATAAGAAAAGAATTCAATAAAGATAAACTGTTTCATATAAAAAGTTAGCCAAATAGTTGTGAAAAACATATCGCATAATAAGTCACTCATATATTAAACATAAATAAATGGCTATCACCGTACAGAAGTGCAAAATGATAACTCAAGCATTCAAGCATTCATAGATAAATAACTGAACATGAATATCACCATAACACATAAGTAGACTTTGTTAAGAGATAAAAGTACCATTTATAACAAGTTCTACTCAGGAGCTCCAGCAATAATGATTTATCTCTTCTTAATTCAACATCTACTAAGAGTACAAAAGTGCAATTTCAGTAGCAGATATTAAACACAGATATCAATAAATCTTGTTCCATTCATTCATCAAAACCTCCTCGGAGAGTGCAGAATTGCATGTTCTGAGGACAATTTTTTGATAAATTTGAGGACCCTTCTCTAAATGCATGAGAAGGGTTTAAATACTACTAGCTAAATCTAAAAATAGTTTATTACAAAAATATAGGAGGCGGTTTAAATGACCGTCCTCACTTTAGGAAAAAATAAAGCAAAACTAAAACTAAAACGGAATCTAAAAGTAAACCTGGCAATTAACTATTTATGTATCTGATCTTTGTAGTCGCAAGCATCTAGAATCGGCTTGAGGAGAGTTGGTTGGCTGAACTCCGACTTTAACTGTCCAGCGAAAATAGAATCGATAAGTGTTGGCACCATCTTCTCGGCATAATTAGTGAGACATTTGAGAGTCATGCACTGACTGTGTGGTTTAACCAAGTATTGCCAGTAAGAATCCCAGTTTAACTTGGTTAACCTTTTGATGGACTCTTCTCTTTCTTGAGCCTTTTATCTCCAACTTGTCTGTAGATGCTGCACATTTGGTAGAAATTTACATACCACTTGAAGATATCCCTGATAAATACCACTGGTTTTTAGAGTTCAGGTTTTGCTTTTCGCCTTCAACACTTTTTTCTACAAATTCCCGGGTTTATAGGTGATTGAGTGAATTGAGGCTTTCCTTCTCAAGGGGTTTTTCCTAGTGATGCGCGATTAGCGCTAGTCGCGCATCAAAAACTGCCTCTGTTCCTTGATCCAGGCTTCCCTGGTGCTATTTTTTGCCTCTTGTACGTTTTTTGTTAGAAGATATAAACCTTAAACTTTGTGGAATAACGACTTCATGAGTTCTTGGTCTTTGAGTCTTAAATTGTCTATTTGTGATATTAGCATTATCCAGTACCCATTTGACCATGTCCATGTATGGAGGAATCTTGGGCCTCGTCACTATTCGGTGCAAGAACGAACATGTTAGTTCTGTAATTGACGCTTCAAATGACCCGCGTGAGTCTGCTGTAGCTGTAACCTCCATTACCCTGGGATTTTCTTCCTTGAGTAGACTGTGCATGCCTTCCCAAGTAGTAATGTTGGCATCTCTATTACAGGTGGTGTCCGTGTATAAGGGCATCATTTCTTTCTCTTCAGAACTCGAATCCTTTCCTTTCTTTCCCATAATATTCTGAACACTGCTATGTATACCTCACTGCTTTTCGCTCCTACAATTTGCAAATGAGGCAAGAGTAATGATAAGAAAAAGGTGACAGGAAAGCTTTAAGTACTGAAACCATGTAAAATATATCACCTTACGTGAAATGGCTCTTCGATTAGGTCAAAACCATATTTCATTAATGATTGCCTACTAACTCATTAAATTAACATTAACACGCATAACTGGGCATTGGTTTGTCGAAAATCTTTTTCGAACAACGAGCCCCGCAGATCTACAATAAGGCTATTTTGCGATTTGCTTCGCAATATCACTAATCCATTACATGTGGTGATCATTTACCATATGTTTTCTGCGAAATGCGATTTGCGAGACGCGCCATCGCATATCGACGGTTTGAGGTATTTCTCTTTAAGTGATACTTGAAGCACATTGAAACTACGATGTGATGAATGTCTTCAACGTGTGATTTCGCATCACTATTTTGCAATCTTAGGATTCGGTTTTTATGAAAGCATCTATTAACCTTTTGTGATGCAATGCGATGCTTATCATAAAACTTAAGTGTTTTTGGGATTTTTAGGTATTCTCCTAGGTTTTATGATAGTAAGATTTATTCAAAAAGGAAATACAAGTCCTAATTTACTTTTTTGAATTTAAGGATAAGGGTCCCCACTTATTTAGTATTAGTGATAATACTAAATAAGAAAAGGGGGGTTGTTGCAGGCCACAACAAGTTCTCTGAGGTGAAAATAGAGTATTTTGTTTTTATCTTCATTTCTTATGTAATTTTATGTTTCCATATGTTATATTGGTTCCCAGATGCTCCTAAGAATCTAATGATGTTTCCAAGCACCTGGCACTGCAAAAATCAAGTCATCATGAGCACCAATTCACCTGCAAAAGAAAAATATAAACAAGCACTAAAACCCTAAATTCCTCTCCCATTGAGCTAGGGTTGGCTATGGGAGCAGAGATATCTAAGTAGAGGAGGCATGAGATATATCAGAAGATATGAGGCCATTTCATATCATCAAACATCAGTTCTCCATCATTTGTCAAGAAGCCATTCCAAGGAACAAGCCATTCACCACACATAAGGGACAGTTTTTCTTCAAATTGTGTTCTTGAGCAAGAAAAGATGAATTTGACAAAAGTGAGAGATGGGTTTGTCAATCATAGACCCAAGAAGAAAAGCCTCCTTCAGTTTGTACATAGGTGTCACGGTTTTAGAGAAATGTCAAAAATACAGTTGCTACAATAGAGTTAATGCACTTCTGGAGTGATCTTGGGAAAATCAAGATTTCTCCTCGCCAAGTTGACAAAATGACTTGATTGATGAGTCAAATGATAACTAGACACAAATATATTTTCAATGAGCTATCATGAGCTCAATTTTGAGTTTAGGAAGACCTCCAAAGATTGACTGAAACAGCACTCTGCATTTTGGCAGTCTCATTCTGCACATTTTGACCAGGCTTGGGAGATTGGACTTTTGATAAGGAAAATGAACTCTAAGTTCAAAAATTCAAGCTGTTCTCGAAATTAGACTCGACAAGATTTCCAACGAGCTATCCCATTCTCAATTTGGACACTGGGAAGGCCTCCAAAAGTGGTCTGAAAAAAGGCATTGTGCTTAGGGAGAAGGGCATTGCGCTTAGAGCCTAGCGCTACGCATAGGGCAGGGAGCCTCAGAATCACTCCAAATTGCAAATTCTCACCAAATTGCCTCCAATTTCACCTTTTACAAGTAAGTTCCCTCTCTTCACTCAATGTTTGGTTTGCATGTTTGATATTTTGGACCTCTGCTCTACTCCTAGTGTTAAACCCTAACTTTCCTCTATAAACCCTAATCAATTTGTCTATTCCATTGCCTAGCATGATAACTCAAAATCTTTACCCATTATTCCCTTCACCTTCATCTACATCTCATTCCCAAAAATCCTCCCCTCACTCTCATATATTATGCTCTGCCCATAACCATATAAAATTCACTCATCCCTACAAACCCTAGAACATACCACTCATCCCCATTACATTGTCCCATTTACATTGCAAAACTATACAAACTAAGAGAGTTGATTAAATCATGGATAGAGGTGATTCTAACTATGATGAGGAGACAGTAAGTGACAGTTTAGCGGAAAGGATAAGGCAATAAATAAAGCCTCACGAGGGAGGCAAAATCACAAGAGAGGGAAATTGTCAAAGATGTCATTATTCAGGAGAAATAAGCCCAAATACAAGATTTTATGGACAATTTAGAGAGAGCTAAGTTTTTCATCACTTACCTGGAGCAAAAAAACAAACAACTAAGTCATAAACAGGTCCTCATGGGACTTGAGCTACTGAAGACAAAGAGGAAAAGTGACAAAGAGGCTCATGTCACTTTGACTCCTATCGTGCAAGAAATTGAACAAGATAGGGAAACTTGGCTTGAAAGAGTCAACCTACATCTTGAAAGGCTCATTGGCAAGACTAACAGGGATAATAAAATGCTCAGACGCATGGCATACCATTACATGCTTCGTAACAAAATTTGTAACATGAGGATTAGAAAATTAAAGGTTAGGCTAAGGAGAGCTTTGGAAGGCAAAAAGGAGCAAGATAGATTGAAGATGTTGTTTGAAGACTCCCTAGCCTATAAAAGTAGTTTATGGTGGTATCTCATGCCACATTTGGGCAGCTTTTGAAGAAATTTTGTCATTTTGAAATTTTGGAAATTCAAAACACAAAAAATCTGCCCAGAAGCACAATGCCACCGGCGCTGCGCTTTTTATAGGGGCACCCAATGGACAAATGGATTGAATTTTTGGATTAAAGGAATCAAGGACATGCACCCTAGCAATTTTCAGAATTTTTGGAGCATAACTGGTCCACCAAAAGGTCCAAAAACTTCCCAAAAATGACCTTTCTACCTCTTTTTGGACACACAGAAGCAGCCTTGGGAGATTCCAGTTTTGAGGGGGAAAATGAGCTCCAAATTCAAAAATTTCAAGTGTTCCAGAAACTATACTTGAAGAAATTTCCAATGAGCTATCATGGGCTCAATTTGGCTAAGGGGAAAGCCTCCAAAATTAGGTGGAAAGCAGCACTGCGCTTAGGGCCATTTTCCTCAAGAAGCCAAAATTCGCCTGTTTTGACTATGAATTTTATTTATCTCTCCTCATTGATGATTTCACTGATGTAATTGATGACATGGCATGTAAATGTAATGGTAAAATAGTGTTAGAGGGTAGATTCATTAGTTAGAGGTGGTTTTGAGGCAAATGAACCAATTTCCCCTCTTTTAGAGGCAAGTTGTTTGATTGCCTATATTCCAGTTCTTTGTTGGGAAATGGTTGAAACAGCCCCTCTTCTCATGGATTCGACCCCAAAAGGTCAGGATGAGTAGTTTATATGTCTATATTATGTGTTTTCTTGGTCATTTGGTGGGGTTGTACTCACTTGGATGCTCTTAGCTTGATTGTACACCATTGTAAGTAGTTTGGCAAGGAAATTAATTAGAATTGCAGCTATTTTTATGGGATCCCTATGGTATGGTGTTTTATCATAGTTTCTTCTTTTTTTATCAGTTGTTTACATATTTTATGTATGCCATCATCTATTTCACTACTTCTAATTGAATGATATCAAGATAGATAGGTAGAATCCATTGTTTGCAGTGCTCTACCTTGGAAAATCATTCAGTATTCTATGTTTTCTGCTATTTGAGAAGGATCCATGATTGCCACATGCCCTCCTCAGCTCCTCACCAGTCTTAGACACCTCACCTCACTTAATTTTAAGTGCTAAATACTATACCTACCTTGCCCCATAGAACGCCCTGCATTCTGACCTAATTTCCCAGACCTACACTGCCCAGCTCCATCTGATCCAGCAAACACCAAAAAATTCAATCAAAACCTTTTGAGCTACTATACCCAGCCTAAAATCCCTATCTTATTTAGTCACCTTGACTGAGATCCTAAAGTAGAGAGCCCTCTCCCGACCTTGTAGGGCTAGCTATGAGGTTAAGTGGTTTGTGGTTACCCTGGAAGCTTGCCTTCTTCAGCCTGAGGCAAATCTAGGTGATAACAAAAGGATAAATTGATGCACTGACTTCTCTAAGGATAATGATAATCCTTCTTATTCCATGAAAGACCCTTGATGACCCATCCAATATGTAGGTATTATTGCAATCACGAAGTCATAAAACAAAATTTGATTATGAAAAAGGTACTTACTTGATTATGAAGATGTAGTCTTCACCTTGATCATGTTGGCAGTAATTGAAGTAGATATATTGGCTGAGATCCTTAGATTACCCTCCAACAAATTGTTGATACCAATATTGAATTGAAATTTCTTGTCACGATCCATAGAATAGCTTCTTATTTGAGTACTATTCATATACATTCTCAGATCTGATAACTAAATAAGGATCCAAACTGAGTTGTGCATGATCTTGTCACAACTGTTATTGAGATCTGAAGAATGTTGATGTCTAAAACCCTTGTTGTTTCATCCCAGTCTCTGATATAGGGTTTGATTGATTCTTCCATGTAGATCTTCAGCTGCTTTGATGTCTTGATACTTGAATGTCTCTTCTCTGCCCTTATTTTTTACTGTTGAACCAATCCCTCTGATACCATGTTGAAGAATCTAGGGCATGCATATTTAGGGTGATTCTTCGATACATGATAACAATTTGTGAAGTGTTAATCCAATTTTATCTTAGCTTGATTTTTTACTTCATTATTAGCATGTGTAAGTTAACTTCATCAAACTGCTACCAAAAAAAGAGACAAAAACACAAATGTTTGGCTCTCTATCAGGCCCACAACCTCTCCCTCTTAGAGAGGAAAACCCATGTGTAAATTCTTCTTATAGAGATTCCATTGATGAATACCAAGCCCACGACCCTTGACACATTCTACCTCTCTAAGACTAAGATATCAATCCTCCTTTCTATCGCTGCTAAGATCATCCTCATTGCTGCGCCATTCAAGTTGTTAGTGTTGCATCACTGAGATCTATACTTACTGCTTCTTCATCATGTCATTGAGATCTCTTGGATAGATTGAGCTTATAACCTTCAATTCCTAAAGTCATAACTTGGGATAGGATCTTGACTATGCGTGTGTGATGATAAAGTCTTTTCCTTCATTATCATGTATTGAGATAGTCCTTGTTTCATTGATGAGACTGCTTCTTCTAACTATGTTGAGGGTATGGTATTGCTTCCTCTCATTATGAAGATATTGCTCCTCATTATTTGCACCGAGACTGTGATAGCCATAAGGACTGTATCTATCCTTTATCCTAGACTAAGATCTCCTTGTTCTAAGACCTAATGTAATAATGTTGAGACTGTATCATGGTAGCCTTTCCTTAATAATGATTTGTATGTGTCAATAATGAGTGTTATTGTAAGAGCACCAAAATACAAGCATATACATATATATGTTGAGGCTGCTAGGAGACTAAATATTGTTTATTATGATGCCAAGACAGTGCCTCTATTTAATTATGAAAATACACAGTGATACGTCCGTAATGCGAGATCTGTATGTTCCTTAAGCACACAATTTTATAACTGCACCTAAAGCCCAAACGAGGTGCAGTCAAACCCTTTGTTGCAGCTCATCTTCATGTGGAATTTCAGATAATTCTGGCTCCTCTTCATGACTGTGGCTCTCTGCGGCTACATGTCTTGACTGCGGCTCCTGCAGCTACATCCCTTGACTGCGGCTCCTGCGACTACATCCCTTGACTACAACTCTCTGCGGCTACAACCCTTGACTGCAGATCCTCTATGCGAGTTTAGTCCTACCCCTTTTCAGATATGCTAGTGGGGTATTTATAGTGGTTGTGTCATATATCCAAGCTGGAGTGAACCACTTGAACCGATGTGACCTTGTGTTGAGTCGACGTGTCATTTAAATATATATTTAACTTATTCATTGAAGCCGACATGATGTATTTCCTTATCGCTTTGCTTACAGACTTCAGAAGGCTTGTTTGAGGCATAGATCTTGGTCTTGGAGGGTTGTTAGACAACTTAGAAGACTTGTACATATTTACATGAACTCATAAAGAGTTTCTACATACATCACATGACTCTTTGACAGATAAATAAATCCTAAAGACATCAAGAAGAAGTCTTTTAATCTAGAGAAACTTCTTGCTCATGAAACCCATGTAGAAAGATTACAGAAATAATTTATTCTCTTTTATTACGTCAAATACAAAGATCATGTCATTATGAAGACTGAACCTAGTTACACTTTCTTCAACATTATTCAATGACCATTTGATCCTATAATTTATAGGACCCTAACAGTGGCTCCAACAGGGGATGGAACTTTCTGGTGAAGTTTCAAGAACACCGTATACTAGTAGCCTTGAACCCTTATCTTCAATGTTGACTGCATCTTATTTTTTTTATTTTTTTTTTGTAGTTATGGTGGTAAAATTCCTAAAATCTTAGGGCCTTCTCCATGGGCTTCAACTTTCATACATAAGCCACCCACTCATGATAGTACAAGGTAAATGGTATCTACAATGGGTGTGATAAAAACTATTGTTTAGTCCTGAAAAACATAATTCTTTAGCATCCTTCCATTGACAGGTCCTCGAGGTAATTATGTTCCATCTATGTTCTTCAGAAAAATGGCATTGTTACCTTGGTAAGCATTAATAATGTAAGGTCTCGTCCACAAGTTGTCGAACTTACCATGCTTTCATTTCTCTTCCCTTCCAGAATCCCATTTCAAAACATGATTGTCAATCTGAAAGTCATTAGCTTTAGTCCTTCGGTCAAATGTCTTCTTAATGCTATCTTGGATCAACTGAGTTTTTCCATGATCTGCTTCTCTTGTCTGATTCAAATGAATTGCTTGGTTTATTCTCCTCTGTAAATCATTTGGTTCCACCTCCAATTCTTGCAACATTTTTAAAACAAGAAGTCCTAATGAATTTGGAAAAACAACATCTGTCCCATAAACTAGCTGGTATGGAGACATGCCTATCGAATTTTTGGTAGTAAGCCTATTTGCCCACAATGCATTAACCAAATCGTTGTGCCATGATTTTTTATTGTCCTGCAACAACTTTTTAATAATATTAACTAAGATTTTATTGGAAAATTATGCCAGTCCATTTCCATGAGGGTAGTAGGCTATAAAATGTCCCAATGTTATCTGATATTTGTTGCAAAAATCTACCATCCTTTTTGACCTAAAAGTTGCAACATTGTCAGCAATAATTTTCCTAGGGCATCCAAATCTTGCAAGGATATTGTTTTCCAGGAATTTTATGATGACTGCATCAAAATCTTGTCTAGTTGGTATGGCTTCTATCCATTTTGTAAATTAATCAGTGGTTGTCATAATCCACTTGTGTTGGGAAGAAAAGGCAGGGTGGATTTCTCCTATGAAGTCAAGGCCCCATTGTTGGAGAGGAGTTTCAGCAGATATAGGTCTTAACGGTAAAGGAAAAAGTTTATTTTTGCCTTCGAATATTTGGCATTTGTGACATGAAGTAACTTTTTTTTGGATATCATAAAATAAGGTAGGCTAGTAAAAGCCTGCCCTCGGGATCTTATTGGCAGTAGTCTTCTAATACAGGTGTCCCAAAATATCCTTCATGGAACTCTTGCATGACTTTATCTGCTTCATTTTTCACCAAAAGTTTTAGTAAAACACCACCAGCATATTTCCAATACAGATTTTCATCCAAAATACAAAACTTAACAACTTTAAGTTTAATAAATCTAGCTTTTGTTTTAGTTAAACCAAGAGGAGCTTGTAAATTATGTAGAAAATAAATAATGTTTGCATACCAAGGAGAGGTAACAAAAGCCTCTGCTACCTGTGGAGTTTCCATCTCGTCTAGTTCATTAAATATTGCTAAAAAAATTATATTTAAAGCATGTAAGTTAGATTCTGCCATTAATTTTACTAACCCTCGACCTTTGATGAGTTTAGTGAGTTGGATTTCAATATCATATTCTAATATAACAACAATCCACTTACCCCTTTCCCATCAGGATCATTTTGGGTCAGTATATCTTTTACTACTGCATTTGGAACAAAAGAAATAATATGTGAATGAAGAATATACACTCTAAAATCTTTTATGGCTTTTACCAAGGCAAAATCTTGTTTTTCCATAATGTCCTATTTCAATGTTTCATCTATCAAAGCTTTCCTAAAGAAAGCAATAGCATATTCATGGCCTTCATTATTCTTTTGTAGGAAAACTGCAGCAATGGTGTGCTCAGAAGCAAATGAAAAAATTAGGAAATCTTTAGTAAAACCTGGACTAATTAACATAAGAGCTTGATTTAAAGCATGCTTTACATTATTAAATTATTGTCTAGCTTCCATGCTCCATTTCACCTCAATATATTTCTTTAGCATGTTGGTTATATTTTTTAAAAGCTCAGCTAAATTCGGAATGAATCTCCTCAGAAAATTTATCTGTGCAATAAAATATTGAACTTCCTTTATATTCCTAGGGGAATTAATTTTGAGTATAGCTTCGATTTTGGTGGGATCTATCTTGATTCCTTCTTTTGAAATTATGTGTCCCAACAGTTTTCCTTCTTCCAAACCGAATAATGTTTTCTTGGGGTTGAGGGAAATGCCAAATTTCTGACACTTTTCAAAAACTCATCTCAGGTGATTTAAGTGTTCCTCATCTGTTTTAAAAAAATAGTGATGTCTTCTAGATATATAATTATGAAGTGACTCATTTCATTAGCAAAAGTAAAATCCATGGCTCTTTGACAATCAGCTCCAACATTCATTAGACCAAAAGGCATTTTCACATACATGAAAGTGCCCCAAGGTGTAGTAAACATTGTCTTCCCTTGATCGCCTGGGTGTACTAAGACTTGGTTATAACCACAAAATATGTCTAACGGGGAAATTCTGCTGGATACAACCACCTTCTGTAGAAGGTCCATCTTGGGCAAAGGGTAATTTTCTTTTAAAGAGGATTTATTTAAATTCCATAAATCAATGTAGAGCCTGATCTCACCAGTCTTTTTCCGAGTGGGAACCAAATTGGATACCCATTTGGAATATCTCAAGGGTACTATGATTTTTGCATCATACATTATTTTTACCTCTTTTTCAACAAGAGGCATAAGCATTGGATTAATCCTCCTTAGTTTTTGTTTAAAGGGTTTCTGATATTCTTTCAAGGGAATTTTGTGTTGTACGATGTTTTTAGTAAACAAACTATATTCAGTAAAAGAATCTAGAAAATCCAACACAACATTTCTATATGCTCTCATCCTAGGATGTTTTGCAGAATATTCTTCTTTGATTTGTTTTATTACCAACTCAGAATCTCCATGAATGGAAATCCATTTAGCACCTAGTTTCCTTAAAATTTGTAAGCCTAATATTAAGGCTTTGTACTCTGCAACATTATTAGAACATTAGAAATTCAATTTGTAGGAATGACCCTCTGAGTGATGAGTATATGAATTAGAAACCCATACACCATCACCGGCTCCTTGTTTACTCACTGATCCATCAAAACTCAAATTCCATAAAACTTCATCTAAATTATCCTATTCACTGACTAATGTTTGACATTCCTCAGTGATACAAAGAGTAGTATTATGATTAGGAACTTGTTCTTGTGCACTTACATCATTATACAGAATCAATGAGTCAAGATATGAATGAACATAATATATGGGATAATTGTTAGGTCTTTCCTAAGTGGTGACCATGAACTTCATAAGTTTCTCTCTATAAAGTCTTATGTTCTGACCAAAGACTAGGATTGTTGCATAGGACATATCCATCTGTAAGGTTCCCTAGAGTTTGGATCCCCGTGAATGGGAAAGAAGCATGCCATATTTGGGAGGTATATTAGCAACAACTATGTTGATAAGTACACTTCTCGCTGGTATTTGGACTAAGTTGACACATAAATCCTTTATAATTCCAAGGCACTTCACTTGAATGGAATCAAATGAATACAGATCTTTATACCTTCTGGTTATATCTAATCCCAATTTCTCCATGATTACCTTAGGCATAAGATTGTGGCAGGCCCCTGAGTCAAGCATAGCATTGTGTAAGATTTTATCATGAATTTTTAGACTAACATAGAAGGGAGCTACATCTCCCTCTTGAAGTTTACCGTCAACGTTTGGGCCAAATAGTATTTCAGGTTGATCATCTGATATATTGACTGTATCAGCATTTTCTCCAATGCTCGGCGCTTTCACTACCTAGGATCTATAGGGAGTTTTACTCATTAATTCCACCAAAGGAATGGGGATTTTGAGTTTTTCCAATTCATTTTCTATATTAAATTATGTATGTGCTTTATTTAAATTTGCAGCATCTTGTTTATCAACCAAATCCTTTTGGGATATGTCTCTTGGTTGGTTGGTAGAGGGATCATTAGTTTGAATTGATTTGGATGCAGTATCAGGTTTTTATTGGATTAGAACATTAGGATTCTTTCTAGTAAGAATCTCAACGTTCTTCTTGGTAGGTTTTCAGCTAGTTTTTTAGTTGGAGTATTAGGTGTTTTCTTACTCCTAAGGCTGTATTGCTTATGGACTTCCATAATGGCATTCTCAAAACCTTTCTTGTAATCCTCTGATTCTTCAGGTTCTGTTTCATTTTGGGATAACATGAAAAGGTCTTGTTCTTCCTCAGTAAGAAAAAAATAGTCATTATCATTTACTCCCATTAGATTTATTTGAGTGTCCTCTATATCATCAGCTACCTTAGCCTCCTCATATGTATAATTTTCTTGGAAAGGAGGTATTACCTACTGGTTTGGACCTTTTGGGTCCCTTTGTTTGATCTGGGGTTGATTTCTTCTATAGTTTGGATTCCTTATTTGCATAGTTTGATTTTCTCTTGGAGGAGCCCTATCAACTATACTGATTCTATCCATCATTTTCTCCATTGTTCTTAATAGACTGTCTATTTTATAATCAGTGGAAGTAGAAGATGAAGGTTCCTCTTTTATTGTTACTCTTTTTTTAGCTTTCAATTTAGCGTTGTTGGCTAATAAATCACCCTCTACTTTAAGCACATTTTCTTGCATCTCATCTAAGTTTGTAGGATCTCTTTCTCTCAGTTCATAGGTCATATCAACATCGAATCCTTCTGGGAAATGTATCAGGGCCAAGCCCAGGGGTGGTTTAATGGAAGTGGGGATTTCATTATAAACCTTATTAAATCTATCACAATACTCTTCTATAGTTTTGTTAGTTCCTCTCTTAAGTTTTTTGTAATCGTTAAGGATCTGCAGAGGACTCTTTTTAAATTCCCACCTAGTTAGGAAAGATTGGTGAAAAATAGCAAGCTCAGTTATACTACCTGTTGCTAAGTTTTTGAACCATTTTCTGACCTCTTGACCTAATCTCTGGGTGAACAACCTTAGTTTTACATCATTCTCGTCTACTTCATGAAGATCAAAAAAGTAATTCATCCTATCTGTGTGCTACTATGCATTGATAGTAACAATTCCACCAAATTGGGGAATCCTAGTCTGATAGTCTTGGGGCATATCATGCAATTGGGCAGGTAAAACCAAGGGAGCATAATGAGTAGCCATGATATTTGGCCTTAAGGGAGGCGCAGATATAAGATTTGTGGGAATTGATTGAGTTACTACTTGTGATACTGCTAGATAGGGCCAACTGATGTTGGATGAACTAATTGGGATGATGAAGTTGATACTGCAATAGTAAGAGAAAAAAATTCAACGGATTGTTGAATAATCTTGATGTACATCATGATCAAGTATTGATACAAGATCTTGCAACTTGTCAAAGTTCTGAAGTGCTCGCTGATCCAAATCTAGTTCAACAGATGGTCTTATTGGTTTGTAGGGTCGCAGAATGGATTCATCAACCACTGTCTGATCAACAAAATTTTCTGACTTAGTCATAAAAAGATTGTGTTCAAAAAGGTAAGTAAACTGAATATCTTGAATGGTGTCAAGGTTTTCAGGAAGGGAATTGGCCCTAGAAAAGGGGTTATTACTTCCTTAGCTTTCAGCTAAACTCCCTCTTCGTAGTATTCTTTCAGGATTGTCTAAAATTTCAAGTGGGTCTGGATCAGGATTGGCTCGGGTATGAATTATTTTGGAACCATATCTTTAAAAGTGAAAAACAACCTCTAATCCTTTATTTCTAATATTTTGATCATTAGACTTCTTGAAATAAAGAGGTATAAACTAGGGAAATAATCTTATGAGAATGTAAAGAAGGATTATTTTTAAGTCCCCAATATGGTCGCCACTATGTTAGCACTCTGTAATTTTCTGAGGTTGCAGAAGAAAATCACAAAGGTAACCACAAAACAACTTTGCAAGATGGGATCTAGCCCTGCCAGCTTCAGAGAGGGCTCTCTCTGTAAGATTTAAATTTGTTGGATTGAATATTAGGCTAGTTATGAAGTTTAAGGTTTGATTTTTATTTGAATGGTTGGTTGATAACTAGATTACCATTGAGCTATGGAGTCTGTTACATAAAGTACGGATCGACTGCAGTGTCTATAGATAGATCTCACAGGGCAGGGTAGCCAAACTAAATGGATTCTTTAAAGTCTGTGAAATGGGGGAGGAAGAACAGATTAAGATTCACTTTAGATATAGAGCATTGTTACCTGAATTCTATATTTAAATATCAGAAGAAAACGTTGAAATTATTCATGGTTGGGTGCAGATTTTACATTTAAACAAATTATGCCCTTTACTTCTCTATTGAATCATTCAGATTAAGAAACAAATATGTGTTATAAACAAATAAATATAAACACATAAGATGATAGAGGCACTTCACCAACAACTTGACACAAGAATCCTATGCAAGACCTTTATGTATTATTGGTAAATCTACTTGATGCTTCAAAAATATAAAATAGTGTTTTTTTGTTCAAAAAACTACCATTGATACTTCTGAAGTTGAAGTATTTATAATTAATTTACAAAAATATCCTGTCAGAATTACTAGGACATATCTAAAAATAATCAAACTGAATCAATCTAACTTATTACAAAGATATCAGAGAAATTTGAACTGTCTGAAGTGGTGGCACTGAATTGGTGGAACAGTTGGCTGTCAGGCCCTCGAATTTTGCATTTGCTATTGACACTGAGTCGTGTAGCCAAATCTACTGTTTACTCCAATAATTCACATGTTTATCCCAGCATTGTTCACTCGGGATAGTAATCTTTAGTAACTTTATGTACACTTCATCAATTTCTATATATTTAGCAAATGTCGTCTTGGTGATGAATAGGCTTTTAATTGCATACTGAATTTCGAGGTCAAATGCCAATGCTTCCAATAACGTCTTTCCTGTCATACTGAATCTTCAAGCTGTAGCCTTCGACCTGTCTCTTTCCTTGGTCATTATTTTCTCACTATAATCAGACCATGTGCTCAGCTTATCCTTGATAATTAATAAGTTTGGAAGTCCTTTCTTGTAGAGGGGTTCCAACTTGGAGAAGAATTTATGTACACTAGTTTCCATAGTCTTACACTTTTGTTCAAGTTGTCTCATTAGATTTCTTTTAGTCAACACCTCCCTGACTTCCAATATTGTTTTCGCTCTGTCTTCAATATCTAACTCTTCTAATTCATGTTTGTTTTTGGAGTTAAGGAATTTGATGAGCTCAGTGGCTTCATTGGGTTTATCTCCCAACTTCTTTTTGACTTGTTCGATGGTTTCATTGGATCGTTCAAACAGCTCATGTTGCTCAAAAGTAATCTGTATTGAAGGCAAAATGTCTATCATGTCTTCATTGATTTGTTTCTAGATATTCTCTTTTACCTATGCCAATGTATTACCCATGGCACAATCTACTTCAATCTTCTGCAATCTCTGGGACAATGTTTGGGACTTCTATGTTTTTGTTAGGAGGGAATTTTCAAATCTTGTTTTCTATTCCTATAGGACTTTCACCTCCTGCCTCAATTTCTTTATCTCTTCTCCCTGTATAGACATGTTTTCCATGGATTTAGCCAACTTAACTGAATCATCTGCAACTGATATGGGAAGTACTGTAGAAGAGGATATTCCTACTGTCGTGGTTACTATAGGGGACCTGTAACATTTGGTTTATGCTCTCAGATGCAATGGTGAAAATAATTTCACCATTGGGGACAATAATAGCCCTCTTACTTGAAAGTTAAGAGGCATGGAATTTTAGGAAGAATTCAGGAAAATCATCAGATTGGGGGAAAATGAACAAGGGACGTTTGGAATGCCAAAGATCAATTTCATTAGATTGGTCGAGGTAGTTATCACGAAACCAATAGCATAATTCAAAGAGGTCGAATTCACGCTGCGTCTTGACTATCTTATAGTCTCTCTCAGCAAGTGGGATGTGGTCTAAATCCACAGGAGGAGTAAGCATGGGATTCACTACAGTGGAAACTTTGGGAGCTATTGTGGTGGCAGGATCAACAAGGGATATCTTGACAAAAGGAATCTACAGAAGGTTTTAGGAATTCAAAGGAACTTTAGGTGAGAGTACCTCTGTAAATTTATCAAAAACGGGCAATGTATGCTAATGGCTACCGGGAGATCAGCGTGGAACAAAAGTCGGGAGTGATGTTCATTAAGCAAAGAGAAAAATACGTAACCACGGGTGAAAAAATAGTTTAATAGGCCACAGACTGAGCATAACCGTTGGATTAACAGTCGTAAGTTGCATTAATTTTAGTAATGGAGTGAATAAACAAGAAGAACAGTTACGGGCAGGTGCAATGTTCATGAATGTGGCAGATCAAGATAGGCGGGTGAAAGGTGCAGGACTGTTGGCGGGAGTGACGAAAGGAGGGACATGTGGCGTTGTTGGACTAGTGGTTAAGGAGGGACATGGAGGTGATAGTTGGCAAGAAGGCAGGTTGCGGTGGGAGTTGAAAATTTCTTTCGGAGGGGGGGGTAGGCGGTATATGGTATGAGTGGGGGGGGGGTCTGAAATTGCAAGAAGGTGACATGTAGGGGGGCAGAAAACAGCTTGCCCCCCCCCCCCACCCGTTAAAGAGAATCGTTGCGGGGGGGTTCCAAAATCAATTATGCGCTGTCAGATCTGAGTGGGAGGATGATCGGAGATAATGATATGTGCAGACTTTAACATGGGTCGGCCCCATGGAATATTTCGGGCACATGCTTTTTACACCAAAGTCCAAACTTTTGACAAGTGAACCAATTGACCAATTACATTGAAAATGCACCTTTTCCTATTCTAATGCAATTTTAAAGCAATAAGGGTGCATTTAAACGTGCAAACCTATCTATTTTTTCATTCTTAACAGACTAAGAATATTTATTTCAAAACACTAAACTAATCTAATTAACTGCATTAATCCATATTAAACTATTGCATTAACTTATTCACCTATTCTACCTATCTAATCTTATCCAAGATTACATTGTTTGGCTAAGTTACTTACTCTAATCTAATTTACATAAATTGAAACTTTCTTGAAAATGATTTAATTGTATGTTTCAAGCAGAAAGGTATTGTGGCATTTAGACAAGTTGCACGCAATTTCATGAATTTATTCTTTACAAAACCAGTAGGCTAGTAGTGGGACTTAAACTAACATCACTTTCACATTTATTCATTTTTTGTGGGGTTCTTTTATCATTTATTTTCTTTTTCTCTTTTTATTTTTTGTATTTATACCCTCTTTTAATTTTTTATTTTCATTTTTCTATCCTTTTTTGGAAATCATTTGCAGTAAGTAATATTATTTCCAAAAATACTGAAAGAAATTATTTAATGATCATTTGATCCTATAAATTATAGGACCCTAATAGTCGGATCAAGCTTCTTCTATGCATCTTTGGCCACATGGAAATATACCGATGACCCAAAAATCCTGAAGTGACCAAGCTTCTTTTGTGCATCTGGCCTCTTACTAGAATAAACCTCTTATGGTGTCTTCATCCCAATAATTCGATGCAGTCTACGGTTCTAAACATAAATCGTTGCATTGCATGCCTCAACCGACAAGTGTAGTGGGAGACCCTGATCATGCAACATCACCCTCATTGCCCCTACTATGCTTATATTCTTCCTCTCGGCTGACCCTTTCTGCTGAGGGTTATGGGGTGTCGTCAACTCCCGTTTAATCCCTTCTGTTGCACAAAAGTTCTTAAACTCGTTTGAGGTTTTTTGTCATTGAACATAGTTATAGAATTTTGTTAGTGATTTGGTTTAGTAGTGAATGCTTGTGCTTATCTATAGAATCTTGGTATTGACTTGGTTTAATAGTGAATATTTAACCATTAATCTGTGTTGTCCATTATCCCTACATTTGGAGCATTTTTCATCTTATTGGTGTTCTAGTAGAGTTCAGGCTTTTGTCTTAAGTGTCAAAGTAGTTGGTAAACACTATGGTCATAGGCATCATGCATGTTGTGGTGGGTTTTGGGTTAATGTTTATGGTAGAGTTCTATTATATTTTTATTGTTGATCTAATTATCTTGTGATTTGATATTAGGGAAATGTATTGTTCCTTAAAATTCTATTATATTGTAATTCTTAATTTTGTTAGATTAATAAAAAAAATTGCGATGCCAATAATTGTGAATATATTAATTAAATTAAATTTTTAATTATAATTTAATGTTTTTTATATTCATTGAATTTTTATTAAACTAAAATTATTCTTAAAAAAATATTTTTAAAACTTATTTATTTGGAAAATATAAAATACATATTTAAATATAACCCACACATATAATAGGTAGAAGTCAGCCCCAGGGGTTAGATTAGTTGGTCAAAAACCGTACCTTGCCATCGGGAGGTCACAGGGTCAATTCCGCCCAAAGCCCTTGGGGTTAGGTCTTGCCAATAGGCCGAGGGGTGATTAGCCCATATTTTTCTGTGGACGTAGCGACCACTCACTGACCAGGTGTTCGTGAACCACACTTAAAAAAAAAAAAGAATAGGTAGAAGTCATGTACATAATTTAAAAAAATTGACTTGAGTATAGAATAATATTTAAATATAATCATATTAATGTATAAGAATTAGTAAGGTAATAAGTGAAAGTTATATTTATGACGATGATGATAATGATGGTGGTTAACATCCACTGAGACAAAACTTTGGTCTATCGGACCTAAAGAAACTAATTATTTAGTTTGATTTAAGATTTTATTCCTATGCTCAAAAAGCTTGGAGAGAAGCCTCCCGAGCTCACTATAATTTTGACCACGTAAAAGGCTAGGAAGGTCAGTATTGTAACAAAGATTTTGAAACTGAGATGTAATGTGGTTGTACGTAGGGCACTCTAAGAGGAAGTGATTTTCATCCTCGATGTTCGTATTCTCACAAAGATGGCAGAACCTGTCCATCCATCGTGTTTTAGGAACTGCCCAATGACCCATTTCACTATGGAGCTCATGAGAGTTCATTCTAATCTTGGCTATATTAATTTTCTTCTTGGAGCTAGATAAAACAAAGAGATACTTTTGATCTTCTAGGGTGGGGTTGATGACCTCCTTATAATATCTTAATTTTATTTTAGCTACTAAATCTTTCTCACACCACATTTTTTCTTTGAACTTAGAAGTAACAATATTTTTAATGTTGTTAATGTTTTGCAATGCAACATTCTCGTCGATCTCCCAATGGTTTAACCAGGCCGTGGTGTCTTTATACCAACCTCGTTTGAGCCTTAGGTGGTTTTGGCTGGAATTTAAAGCTACCTTAGGAAGTCTATGGTCTCCTATGTTATTGAGTTTGTGCTTGTACAACAGAAGCCTAGTCATAGCTAGGCTCTCGATAGGGGAAAGACCCACTTCTATAAGGAGAATAGGATAGGGTGTGTTGCTTTTAATTTTGAGGTTATACATTATAAAACGCTTATGGATTTTCTCAATATTTCTCCAGGATTCTATAGAGATGCTACAACCCCAAACCTAACATCGATATAAGATAACCGAAGTGACTAAAGCTTCAAAGAGGAACTTCTTTCTATCCCACATTATGAGGTTTGTCATTTTACAATTATTTTGAAGACCAAAATAAGATTTCCATCCTCCCTTAATCCTTTTCTCAATGATATAGTTCCAGTTGAGCTTGTGATGAATATCAATTCCTAGGTACTTGTAAGAAGACACTTCTTCCAAGTTACTATTGTAATTATTAATATAAAATAAGTGGAAATTAATATAATAATTTGTATAAGAAGTTATTTTAGTTTTATTTTAGAAATCTTAAATTATTGTTAAAATTTTAACTTAAGATTTAAAAAAAAAAAATAATCTAAAGTGAAATTGGAATTGAAGAATTTTAATTTTTTAATAATTGAATAGACAAGATTTAATATCAAGAAAATATTTTTCATTTACTACATAAATTAACAGATCAAATAATATAAAAATTATAAGAAGAAATTTTGGCGTAAATCACATTCAGAAAATCATTGTCGAAGTGTTTCGAACCAACCAGTGGGGTTCATCGTCAGGACAAGTTGAAAAATCAGATCTATCTTGGCCAATTAAATACTCTGAGTAGAGCTACCAACGGCTAACTAGGACAATGTCTAAATTTGACTAGGGACCAGGGTCAAACAATAAAAAAAAAAATAACATATTTAATTTAAATATCATTTATTTCACCCATGTTAGACGAATTGAAATAGAATCTAATCATTTCACTAAATGTTAAACAAATTGGAATAGAATTGATTAGATTGGAATGGAATCAATTAGCTTTCTTTTGATTTAACATCCACCTCGATTGTCACTCTGCCGCAGCGGTTAGGTTTAGAAATATAAATTTTATATTAACCTTACAGATATTATTAATACATAAGTTATTGTGTATGAGTTGTATTCACAATAAGTAATGGTAGAGGTTTGACCGACAATTCAACGAATGCGTGTTGATCAAAATATGAGCTATGCATTGCTGAGGAAGAACATAAACAATATATAATGGACAATGAAAAAACCAATGTTTCCTATTACGATTTACTTATTTTACACATATATATTGTTTAGTATTTATTTTTAATTCACTATAGAATCGAATTCATTAAATTTTGAACGGTGTTAGTACATAATTGAATAAGTATAGATTTAAATCAAGCATAGTGGTTATGACTATAAAGACGATTTTTGTGATGTCTCCAGAAAATTGTAATTATTTTTATTTTACCACAGTAAAAACAAACTGGATTTTATGGTTATTGTTTGAATTAAGTAATAAATTTGATAATTATAAAGAAAACTATTTTTGGAGTGTTAACAAATCTTGTAACTTTTCATATCAAAAAAGTGAAGGTAGGAAGTTGTGTAACCCTAACTATCTCCCTGATTGTGAATTCTCCAAAGAAAGGACTCAAGAGGGTAGACAGGAAACTTGAGAGAAACAGAGGAGAAAAGGGATAGGATATGTGCTGAGAGGTCAGGCGGAAAAGAGGCTAAGTCTCCTAAGTTTGGTGGTCGCAAGATAGTTGTGGCACTATGTGTGAAGCCTTGCAAGAAGATATTGATCTTGTAAGCAAGCTCGGGGGGAGACTTGGACCTGAAAGAAAGTCTCAAGGTTGGGAGGATTGGAATCTGTTAAAATATAGAGGTGATTTCTACAGTTGTATTTTTCCTTTATTTACTGATCTCAAGTAAGTAAATGTTTAGTTCTGGAAAAATATTGTTACTACAGAAAAACTTGGAAATTCAAAATGTTGTACAGCCTTATCCTAAAATAGGAGAGTAACTATTTTCATAAATTACAGAAAGAGAATTTTTCTAGTTCAAGCATAAAATAAGAATGTAGTGCAAACTTAGAAAAACAAACTTACTTAGAAAGAAAAGAAATTTACTAAGCAATACCAAAATTATGGAGAGAATTTGGGTATATCTTTCTGACAAAAAAGAATAGTATGTAATATTTTTCTTGATATAACCAAAACCACATATTAATTATAGAGGAAAACCTGGGCCGAGGCCTGTTTTTCTGTCAAATTTAAAAGCTATATATATATATATATATATATATATATATATATATATATATATATCTATATGTATGTATGTATGTATGTATGTATGTATATGTTAAACCATTAGGAAAGTTCGAGAACATATAGTGATGTAGTACAGTATAGCATCAAAGAAAACTTAAGGAGTTTCGTAATACTTAAAGGGCCAATAAAGAATTCGGAAAGACAACCCAGACCCACAAGACCTGATACGTCCATAGGCTAGGGAAGGCTCCTAGTTCTAAGCCTTCAAGTTTGCAAGCAATAACCTAAATTACACATAAAGTATTTAAATTGAAAAAGAGCGGATTGAAAGCTTTCAAACTCAAACAAGCAAAATTCGGAAAGACTGGAAAGCGACCTAACCAGAAAGGAATAAGTCGCCGAGAGACCATATATACAAAACAAAGCCCGAATATTGCAATATCTAGAAAAACAGAGAGATGCGAGAGCTACAGGAGTTGCATGTTAAACATGAGTATTAACTAGTTTAAACTAATAATTCATTGGCATTATATAACGAGTCGGGCTAGCACTGAAAGATGTCTTTGAAAGAATTCATTATTATGAAAAAGATTCCAGAGTAAATGAAATAATCAAACAAGCGTTGTATGAAAATTCCAGAGAAAATAAGACATATAATTCGAGAGCTATCAATAATACTATAGACTTCCAATTTGATTCCCAAGGGGTTGCTGGATAAACCCTGAAGTCCAGAACCGTTACCCAAAGAGTCGACAAGGGTTCCCTTAAAACCAAAAATACACATACAGCGTAAATACAAAATTACAGTAGCTAGTATTCAGGGGCAGAGTCCCTTCATGTAGATAATAAACATACACCCGGAGTACCAGATTAACTCAGTAGGAATCTAGAAACCCTTCTGAGGAAATCCATCACGACAAACCTGTATGCCTCTCTACTCTGCCAATAGATGCCGCAAGCAAAAACATTGAACATACCCAAGAACCCATTGAATATCTAAGTGTGTAGGTCTCAGAACATCGGTGGAAACCACCTCATAAATCCTTTGACATTCCAAGACCTCACCTAAAGAACCTGGACACTCCAACATCAAGAAAATCCGTCTGGAGGTAACAATACAATCGCAAATTAGGTAGCTTAAGCAAGACACAAGAATGAATAAGCGATTACCTAAAGGGGACTCGTATGGGTGGAGGCTCCACCTATTCTGAAACCTCCGCAGAAGCCAAACTGAAGTCTTCATAGCTCAAACCACTCAATGACGAAACCCTCGTCTCAGAACCCAAAGACTAGAGAGCCGAAGACTAAAATAATAAAAATGAAACAAGACCTCCGTAAAACCCCAATGAAGTTTTCAAATGAGTCATCGTTCGTCGAATTAGAGCAATGGTCAGATCACCATTGAAGCAATGAGGAGAATGAGGCAGGAGGGATATCTAGAGGGCGCACGAGGAAGGAGACGAGTTTTGTTCCCCCCACATCTCGTGGCAGAGCAAATTGATATTATTAAAACCGTAATGAGCATATAAAACCATGTGTATAGTAAACCTTTAGTACCCAGACTTAATTGCAAATGCATCGAAATATATGCATTGTACTGTATAGCAATAAACAAATTTGTAAATAACATTTTATTGATATAATATGCATGTTTGATATTATGTTCAAAGGGGAAGTGCCTTTGCAGTCATCATATAAGAACTAAGGTAATATGTAACAATTTTTTTTTTACTATGGTTTATGTTAAATTACATGGAGATGTGACAAGTGGTATCAGAGCCAAGGTTGCCAAACTGAGGCCTCTGGAAAACTAATGACTGATAGTGTTGTGTATATTCAGCAAAAGATGTAGGAGCAGCCACCATGAGAAGGACAAATAGCGCTCCCCACAGAAACATAACAGGCTTCGAACCTGCAACTTTCCTGGATACCAACCCAGAAGTATGGGTGCAGTTGGGAGAAGAACCCCAAAATGCCAATCCTACAATATTGGAGACTGTGCAAGCATTAAAAAGTGAGATGGCCCAATTGCGAGCTAACAATCAAAGGTTAAAGTTAGAACAGGAAAACATTATGAAAAGTCTCTCAGATAAGCAAAATCAGTGTCAGCCGATTCCCAACCCAAAACATGGGCACATGTCTAGAGAGCAAGAATATCGGACAGAGTATGTGGAAACAGAAGGAGGGGAAGAAAATCAAGAGGAAAAGCTAGATAACGCCTCAGAGCATAAAACGAAAAAGAGGCAAAGGACAAAGCTGCAAGGAGAGTTCAAGAAAATAAATCTGCCCCTCTTTGACGATGAACAAGAAGAGGCAGTTGAAGCCTGGCTCATTAATATGAATAAATGCTTTCAGCTATATGAATACAATAACAATTTAAAGACTCGCTTGGCCATTTTCTAGCTACAAGGAAAAGCAGCCCTATGGTGGGAAGAGGTAAATACTATGCGAGGGGTGAACGAACAGAGCATAACATGGGAAAAGTTTCAAAGAAATTTTAAATAGAGATATTTAATTAAACGTTTCTACGATGAGAAAGCAAAATAATTTCACGACCTACGATTAGGACAACTAAAAATGGATGAGTTCATTACCAAATTTACCTCCTTACTTCGGTATGTTCCTTACATAAGAGAAGAGAAGGAAAAAGTCCAACAATTTATTAGTAGTTTACCGTTGTTCATGAAAGAACGTATTGAGTTCGACAATCCGAAAACAATGGACGAGGTCATCTGGAAGGCCCGGATATGTTATCAGCAACGTAAACAGAAAGGAGAAGTGTTGGGAAAGAAATGGATTGATAAAAAGGGCAATAAGTTTTCTGTTGGTAATAAAGGGAACAAGAGAAATATCAATAGAGGACCTCCTAGAGGTCAAATAAATAGAAATTTGCAGAAAAATCAGTCCAAATTTCAACCTCCCAATGAACCCAAATCCAATGAGCAATCAGGGAGAACTAAATTTGAAACAACAGCAAGACCCCCAGTATAAGGGTGGGGGTGTGGAGGGCCTCATTACAACAGGAATTGTCCTAACCATAGGGGCACTAAATAGATTTCACTGATTCAGGAGGAATCCACAGTAGGATATGTAACTAGGAGTATTCCAAAAATCAATTCCGCCCTTGAAGATCATTAGGCAGAATAACAGCCAAATATGGTGAAATTCGAAGGAAAAATCTTTGATCATGCTATATCTGTTTTAATTGACCCGGGAGCTACATTAAGTTATGCTAGTCCTAAAATAGTTTATCAGTGTGGTTTACAAATTGTCAAGTTCAAAAATCCTTGGTTAGTACAGCTAGCAATAGGGGCAAAGAGATGTGTGTTGGCTAAAGTCAATAACTGTCCCTTAGAAATAGCAGGACAACCTATAGTGGTAGAACTAAACATATTACCCCTAGGGTCATATAATGTTCTGATAGGCATGGAATGGCTAGAAAAGAACTGCTCCCTTATAAACTGTAAAACAAAAGCTATCTGTTATATGGATGAGCAGGGAAACAAACAGGAGATTCAAGGCATTTTGAGACCACTAAAATTACAACCAATAATCGCCTCTCAACTGGCAGAATGCATCAAAAAAAGATGCCAGATTTAGTCTATTAATAGTCAAGTTAATAATAGCTAATTGTAATAGTTATTGCAATGCAGAGTTTAACTCATTAACTAGTAACTATTTAATGAAAGTGTGAACATTTTTGTTTAATAATAATATTTGTGTTTTCGTTGTGTGGAAAAGTTGTCCATGTAAAATAATTATCAAAAGAAGAAAACATTAATGCGAAACAATTAATAGCTATAACTAAATGCACAATAGAGTATTAATAGTCGAGTTAATAATAGTTAAATGTAATAGCTATTGCAATGTGCTTAACTCATTAATTATTAAATATTAATGAAAATAGTTAATCGCTATAATGTTATGGGTTAGTAGGTTTCCTTGTAATAGCTATAGTATTATAAAATGTAATAGTTTTAGGAAATTATTGTTGTTGTTTAATTATTACAGTTATTAATAGTTACAGTTCATTTTGCTATTATTATTGTGTTGTTATCATTTACAGTTTCATAATTAACTTCGTACAACTAATTAATTAATAATTATTAGTTATTCTTTATGCATTCATTTATATTTTTATTGTTAATGATTTTTGAGCAGTTGTGTTATATAGTTTTATTTTTGTTTTTGAAATTAAAAAACAATTAAGTTTTTAATAACTGGAATATATAATTTTATTTATGTTTTCGAAATTAAAAAAACAATTGTACTATATAGTTTTATTTTTGTTTTTTAAATTTAAAAACAATTAAGTTTTTAATAATTTGAATATATAATTTTATTTATGTTTTCGAAATTAAAAAAACATCATAAAGAAACGATTTCTCATGTCAAGCATAAGCATCTCTCTACATAGTGACAACTTTTCACACAAAAATCTCTACATAGTGAAAGTTTTCCACGCAAGCTTCAAGAATAGTTTAATTAACATGAAATGTTCTATGAAATTTTCTAATAGCTCTCTACATAGTGAAAGCTTTCCGCACAAGCTTCAACAATAGTTTAATTGAGATGAAATGTTCTATGAACGTTTTAAGGAGGGGTACGCTTTTGGCAATTGTGATAGGCAAAGAAATGTGTTTTATCCTCACTCCCGCACAACCATTCACTCATGTTGTGTAATTAATTTTTAATAATTTGAATATATTGATTAAAGCTGGATTGAGTTACAATTACATTTTTTATAATTTGAATATATAGTTTTATTTATATTTTCGAAATTAAAAAAAAAAAAATTACCTTTTTAATAATTTGAATATATAGTCTTATTCATGTTTTCTAAATTAAAAAACATCATAAAAGAACGATTTTTCACGTCAAACATAGGAATAATAAGGATAAGATATAGTTCACAGTACTAGTGCCTAGAAATTGATTGTTCGGAGAAATGTATTTTATGTACAATATTGCACAACCATTCACTCGTTGTGCAATTAAATTTTTAATAATTTGAATATATAGTTTAAAGTTGGATTGAGTTACAATTGCATTTTTAATAATTTGAAGATATAGCTTTTCATTAAAATGTGCAGGAAGCGAGTGTGTGAAATCTTTGTGTTCCAAGTTAATATATTTTTGGAGGTTTTTAATCCTTAATGTGTTTTCGTACAAACTCAAGAGTTCGGAGAATGGTATCGTGCAGGGATGCAGAGGTTGTCCAAAACTAGTTTGTGTGGAGAATTGTAATGTGAGGAAAGTCAGTGTATAGAGCTTTGCTCTTCAGCAGTGTGTGGAGCTTTTCCCCCACCCACCTTCCCCTCAAACACGTAAGGGACCTGCAACATTGGAAATAACAATAGTAGTGTCAAGAATAGCAAGGTCAGGCATAATAGTGTCAATGTTAGAGTAATTACTGACGGGCTACCCACTCAGAATTTTTTTTTATTATTATTTTAAAATGAATTGTGAGGGACTGATAAATACAAAAAATAAAACGCTCTCTACTAAGGGAATTATCTCCCATCAAATCTCATTGAGCCAATCGAAAATTATAAATAAGATTTCCAGAAAATTATAAAATTGTTTTTTAATTTACAAGAAAATAAAAATATTGAACATTCCATGAAACTTTGGGTAAAAGTGCCAAAACAAAAATAGCAATTTATGTAAGTTCAATGCACTTTGAGCATGAGAATAATATTATATTCTAACTAGAAAAAGATTAATAAAAATATAATATGGTTTTTGAAAATCTAACTAAAATATCATTGTAATATCATTTATTACTTTTGAATAAGACAAATTTAAAACCATTGCAATTCCATAAATAAAAAAAAAAAAAAAAAAAAAAAATAGAGTAATAATTTTTTGTATGAATAGAATATAGATTTGTTGCATATCTGATTATAAATTTTATTTATATGCATGGAATGAAGCATGCCTACATATATGTCTCAAACAAATATTGTGCACATGTTTCTTTCTAATGGAATACCATTGAGACTAAGATAGCGTTCCACATTAAGTGTATATCTAATATATCCTTATTTATATTAAATAGCATTGTATATATATATATATATATATATATATAATTGAATTATTTTAATAGTAAAATATTTAAAATTTTAAATTAATTTTTTTATTAATTTTATTCTATTAATATTTTGTGATAATTATGACATAATTTAATCAAGGAAAATTTTAAGGGTTGATATTCACAAATAAGTTAATTTCTTAATTTTTTTTTTTAAGATTCATTAATATTTATTTTTTTCAAAAATGATTCACCCAAATTTCATGGGATAAAATTAGTTTATCTCAAAAATGCTAAAAATTTTTAGATAGTACATAGATTATTAGAAATATAAAATATTTTTACAAAAATATTCTTAAACGTTTTATAGCTTGCATATTAAAGACTAGTGTAATTCACCAAAACTTCTAAATTTTAAGATTAATTTCCATCTTTAAAATTTTACATGCTTTATTTTTGTTTAATACAAGAATATAATATGATGTCTACCATTGATAGGAAAATGAATATAAAAATATTGAAAAAATAAAGTGTATTGGGAAAATAAATTAGAAACTAGATCCATTCAATAAAATGTAAAAATTCATTGAAATATAAAAAGAGCCATAGAGATACAGAAAAATGAGAAACAAATATTATTCATATATCTACTCAATGCTTAAATTACGTATATAAACAATCATACATTCTAGCATATGCTTCAAACCATCAACAAACATATTCACATATGTAAATGCATGCCTATACTTTACTAATCATCAACACCTGTATTTACATATAAAAATGTGTACCCAGATAAAGTTAATTTAAGATCAATTTCACTTGATAATATAAGAATATAAAAATGGAAGGATTTAAAATGGGCCTAAATTATATAAAGAGGATGTAAAAGTAGTAAATGAATTAAAAGTAAAAAAATATAAAGTTCAAAGAAGATAAATAATAAATAATAAAAGTATAAAATAAGTTAATTAAAATAAAAATTTAACCAAAAACAAAATGGAAGAATAATGTAAATAGAAAAATGGAAGAATATATAGAATGGAATATAAATTCATGAATAAAAATATAGGGGGAAATTAGATATTGAAATGAAAGTGGGAATCTAGAGGAATGGTGTTTAGGAAAACAAAATATAAAAATAGAAAAATCACATAGTGAATAATAGAAAAATCACATAGTGAATATAGATTTTAGCGTAAGAATGTGTGATTAAGCATGAAATAATTGAAAATAAAAAGAAATAATTTAAGACTTATACTTTTTATCTTTATTGAAAAGTGGAGTGGATTATATAGATATAGATATAGAGAAGAAACTATTTTCAAAAAATAGGGTTTCTATATGGTTGTAAAATAAGAACATTGTTACTAAACATTAATGAAAAAGATGAAATATCGAAGTAATTGTTGAAGTAAATAAGAATAATTATGTCTATATCTAAATATGAAAATTAATAGCATAAAACAACATCATAATAAGAAGATAGTCATGTCCTATAGAAATAGAAATTGTCATAGAAATAAAAATATAAATTGAAAATGAAATTGAGATGTACACTAAAATTAATGCATTTAATTTTATAGTACATGCATTGATAGGGTACTCGCAAGAAAAAAAAAAATGTGACATCCGTGTGTGAAAACCATATGATCGAATATAAATCCCAAAAAGAGGAATTAGAATCATAAAATTGCCACAATTTTCAAAATATAATTTCCCAATGAGGTTCACTTTGCTACACATATTAACAACACTACAATTGATACAAAGAGAGAGTGAAAAATAAGGTGAACATTATTTGCAGTCATAGTCCTATCAAATCCCAATACCATCTACTCTCTTAATTTTTGAAAATGTTATATATGTCCCTTTCATAATCAAAATTAGACATAGACATGCAACTTATGAAAGCTTTATGATTCTAAGACAATTTGATTTATGTTTATATGCTTTGACTTTGGTGTACATTTTTTTATCATTTCTATATCAAGGCATCTCGATATTGACATGTACACTAAAATCAATGCATTAGAATTTGAATAAAAAAGAGAATAAAAATAAAAATAAACATTGATAAAAATTGACATTGAGATTGACATTTTCACTAAAATCAACGCATTGATATTAGTGTATATTTTTCATCATTACTAGAATAATGCATGTAAAAATAGGCATATCATCAAAATTAAAAAATCAATTCGAGTGTACATTTTTCATCATTTCTAGATCAATGCATGTGTATAAAGAAACATGTAAATTGGAATCAACACATTGATTTTAGTGGACACTTTTCATCATGTTTGTATCAACACATGTAGAAATAGACATATGCACTAAAATCAATGTATTATAAACTGAAATATAAATCAAAATTGACATAAAAAAATATAAATTGTAATTATCATTGAAATTGAAATAAAAATTGAAGCTAAAATAAAAATATTAAAGAACTAAAAAGTAAAATTAACATGGATAATGAAACTAATATTTTATAATTTGACATGTACATTGAAATAAAAAGTTATGCATTTGTATACTAAATTGAAATAAAAATTGACATGTACATTGAGATTAATATATTAGAAATCGATAGGCACAATGAAACCAATACATCTAGAAATCGACATGTATGTTGAAATCAATCCATACATTTATGTGTATATGCATTGATTTCAATGTGCATTTTGCATTATTCAACATTGTTATTTTATTTCTATTTAACATATTCATCATTTGATTCTTGAAATATATTTATGAATAATAGTCTTTATGTTCTCAACAAACCGAGGAAATTAAATAAATTTAAAATGATCATATTTATCTAAGACATTAATATAATTTCTATCATTAACAAATTATGTCACTAGGCTAAAAAATAAAGAATCTAGATTGGCGTTGATCCTTCTCAAGTAAATTGAAAATGATTCAACATCTTAATCATCTAATTTTGTTATCATTTATTTTCTTCATTATTAAAAATCATTACTTTGTTATTTTTTGGACTTACAATGATGTAAATTTCAAAGCCGTTGGAAACAATGTTAATACTGAGAGGAGGGAGGGAGGGGTGAGGGGTAGGGGGTGAATCATTATTAAGGCTAATTTAAACTTTTATGCCAATTTATGTACAACATTAAAACTTGGAATACTCTAAGTGGCAGCCATATGAATCAACGCAAGCACACACATTATGAGCAACAAACACGTGAGACACATAGGTTTAATGTGGAAACCCTTCTGGGAGAAAAACCACCAAAGCTTGTTTGTTATTTGATGTAAATATGATATCCTACTATATTACATCAATTTTTTTGTGAGCCACCACTCATAGGAAGCACCAACTCCCTTTGCTTTTTTTCTATCACACACTAGCAGGAAGCACCAACTCCCTTATTTTGTAGATACCCGATCAACTTACTAGAAGCACCAACTTCATCGATTTGTTGCAAGCACGCACTTGCAACTCCTTGGATTTATGCAAGTGCCAACTTGACAGAGGAACCAAACCCAAATCTCTTCTTAGACATCCACTAAGATGGAAGCACCAACTCCTTATTTGCAAGCACCAACTCCTCATTTGCAGGCTCCAACCCACACTCAATAAGGAACTAATGTTCACTGTAAATGGCAACCTCTCTTCCTGTTTTTAGGTTTCTATTCTCATCTACCTTTTGGCCCTCTATTCTGCTCAACAACCTTCATTCGTACTCAAAAAATACACTCATACTCAGCCCCTATAGTATTTTTCTCTCTTTTCACTTTTCTCATTCTACTGCGGCATAAAATCTAATCATTCTTGGCCCTCTACACTAGAAGCACACTCATTATATCACAGTATCTTACACACACTCTTGGCCTCCATTTATGTACAAGAACACTCTCGACCTCTCTCTGCAACACAAGCACACTCTTGACCTCTCTCTCTATAGCATAGGCACACTTGACATCTCTCTACAACACGGGCACACTCTCAGCCTCTCTCTTTGCAGCATAGGCACACTCTCAACCTCTCTCTTTGTAGCACAGGCATAGTCAGATTCTCTCTGCAACATAGACACACTCTTGGCCTCTCTTTCTGGAGCACAGGAACACTCAGCCTTCTCTCAATATTTCACTCATGCACAAAGCTCTCTACTCATCTCTTACAATTATGTTGTGTTCTCCCAACATTGCACAACTGCAATCCATGGTTTTATTCCACTATTGCACAATGATTGATGTTGTCTCTAAAGTCAAACACATTGCCTGAGAGTATACTCAGATCATGTCTCTCCTTCCTATTGTAGTGTTTGATACATGGAAATTGTTGTTGAATTAATGTTGAGAATGAGCTTCATTCACTCAACCACTCCAACCGAATTAAATCATAGAATGGGCACCTGAGCATTTCTCCTTGCTGATAATTAATTCTCAGTCGAAACTATGTTTATTAGCAAGGATCTCAATAATCATTAATTTGATCACAGTGCTCAGCCTGTACTTCAGGCATGGCTCTTGTGGTTTATGATTAGAACTTCTGTACCTAGCCATATTTTTCATTTAATAATTTATCATGTGTAACAAATCTCAGGGATGGTTTTCCTAGAGTCAACTACTACCTCCGCAAATCATGGTTCTCTCTGTCTCCATCTAGAGATTCTTGGCAGTCCAACTCTGGAAATCCTTCATATATGTCATAACTCCCAGTTATAGTGCATTCTGCTAGATAGTTGTCGACATGTTCAAGCCTTCTCCATGCTGTTGAAAACTCCAAATATGAAAAAAGTGCCACTGGTAGCTGATAACTCTAAAGAGTTGCCAAATCATTCATTTCCTTGAACCATACGCCCATGGTACCATTTTCTTTACTATTTTCAAATGACTCTTGGTCATAAAAACACGTGAAATTGTCATTTGAATGTTCACTAGGCCCCACTCATATACATATTCCCTTATGGAGCACGATCCTCGGTGCTCATGTCTCTTTTTAATGGCATTTTTTAAGATCTATAGGCTTGTGGGCTTCTAGCCTAGCCCACTTGTGTGCCCCACTGAAAATGCATGCTTATAAATGATTTCTCCTCTTCCGATAGGTTCTGAGCTTTGCCCACTTTTCGCTTGTTGGCCTCTTGTACTGAATACCTTCGTCTGTCAGTCCCATTCTAAATTCTTGATTCTTAATTAAACTTGCTTCTGGTCTTTCAACCTTCTGGACAATCCGAGCCTCTGAGCTTCCAAACTTTTAGGCATTCTCTGTTATGGGTTTTGTTGATTGACATTCCATTAATTGTTGTTCCCTGCTAGTTCATCTCAAAACTTTCTAGGACACTTATCAATAAAGTTATATGATTTCAGGCTTCCAACCTTCCGATCAATATCTATTACGAGTTTTTTTGACTCACAGTATGTCAGCTTTTATTCCTTCTATCCCATCTCCATATTATCCCAAGTCACTTATTAGTAACATTTTAGGCTTTCGGGCTTTTGGGCATTGTCCCTGCTAGCCTGGCTTGAGACTATCTAGCCACTTATTTAATAATTTTTTGCACCTCCAAGCTTCTAGGCTTCCGAGCTTCTCGCCTTTTTGGTATTGTTCCTACTAGCCTGGCTTGAGACTATCCAGGTAACTTATTTAATAAATTTTCGGGCTTCCGAGCTTTTTGGTTTTTAGGCTCTACAACTATGACTTTGGGGGTCCTTACTTTGACTAGAAATAAATTTTGACTCAAGGGGCCATTTACAGACTTCATCATATTGTTGGAAATATATTTCTAAGCATTATCCAACTATGTCACTTCCACAAGCATTTGAGCTAATCTCCAAATGCAGAAATTCCTCCAAATCCTAGGTCTCCCTAACCATCATATGTACAGTATTTTAGCTTCTTACCTCATCATGCTACTATGATGGTTCTCTAACAGATATTGCAACAACCATGGGACTCCCCCTGAGTTTGACACACCAAGCACATCAATGCTAGCCCAGTTACCATCACAACTAGCCTTTCCAAGCACTATCCAACTATGCCACTAACATCCATGCTATTTTGTTTGACATTAATGCCAACATAATTGTTTTTACTAGTGATCAGGCAATGTCAGTTGTCCAAAAAATATCCCCCATGGGTGTTGATATCTATGCCAACATACTCATTGCCAATATCCATCCAGGAAATGCCAATTGTCCAACAATCTCCCCTTTTGGCATTGATGGAAACACCTCATCACTCCTCCACATTGATGGCCAATCCTCATGTTTCTTTCAAACTTCTTGCATGATCCACCAATGGTTTTCTCTCCTTTGCATGGGCCATCAAAAATTACTCTCCCCCTTTGACATCAATGGAAAAGGGTTACAAGCTGTTTTTTCTTCTCCTTTCAATTGTCTACTGAGGCTATGGTTGTTGATGTGCATTCTACTTTTGTAGACTTATCTTCAAGGGTTAATACATTCTTGATGGGGAAATATAATTATACCATCTGAACATAGTTACGAACACCATAGGCAAGGAAATCTACAAGAATCAATCATTAGTAAAACATGTCCTTATGTATTCTTGAAGTTGTTACTGCTCTAAGTGCTAGACGTTTATGATATTCTCTCCCTGAGCATATACTGCATCTTCTTTGAATTTCTCTAGTTTTGAATGCCTTGGGATGATGGTTGTATATTCATTTTTTCAATGCATATTTTGTATCAATTAAATAGAAATTGATACCAATTAAAATTTCCCATGGTATTACTATCGCATGCAAATACCAGCCAATAGTGATGCATTTCAGCTTGCTCTTCATCATTGTTGTTGTTGCTGCTGAGACTACGCTCACTTCGCTTGAGCATCCTAATAGTTAATTCTTCTCCCCCTAAGATCATACCTCTCCAAAAAAATGGGACTGTTGCTTAAATGACACCAATTTCACCAAGAGATTAATACAAATTGGATATGATACCAAGCAAACTTCCAAGACTCCTTCTCAAAAGGAAATGCCCATTCATGCAAAAGGCTACTCCATTTGAACCTAAGACTACCAATTGACATAGCAATACTAATTAAAAACTAAGGAACATGTAAATATTGTACCAATTGAGTTTATGAACATAAGAGTGGTAGGCATAACCATATTCATGTTGGGTTGTGTTATATTCTTTCCACGTAGTTAATAGGGGGTTTGAAGGACACCCGTAACCCCACTTTATGGGGTCCGGAAAATTTTGGTTTTGGACCATATGTTAGGTTGGGCGGACCCACCTATGGTTTTGTGCATGATTTTCGCACATGTTTTTTGGATGCGATGGTTTTTCGGTCCATGGTATTGGACGCGATGGTTTTCGGTCCATGGTATTGGATGCTTCGGCATGTATAAATATTTATTGTAACATTGAAAGGAATATAATGAAAAATCAAGCTGGTAGTCACAGTTTTGGGATTCAGGGAAAAATCTCTATGCATATGTGTTTTATGGGTTATGCTCTCGCATTGTTTATTTTCTTTGTTTAAGAATTCGTATGCAGGTAATTTCTGTACAAGGTTAAAACCTACATTTGGTATTAGAGTTGTTTTGGCTTCAAGGGGACGCCTTTGTTGCTGAGGGGTTTTGCTCGGGCCTGTGGTAGACCCTGTTCAGTGGGAGATCTGTGAGATCGATTCTGGTGATGAAAGAAGATGGCGAGCAGTGGAAAGATAGAGATTGAGAAGTTCAATGGTCAGAATTTTGAGTTGTGGAAACTCAAGATGGAGGATCTGTTGGTGGATAAAGATCAGTGGATCGCGGTAGATCCGGGTACTAAACCATCGGGAGTGATCGATGAAGAATGGAAGAAGTTGGATCGGAAGGCAAAGAGCACAATACGATTGTGTGTCTCAGATTCAGTATTGCTGAATGTATCAGGGGAAGCTATGGCAAAGGCTTTGTGGGTCAAGTTAGGGACTTTGTACCAATCTAAGTCTCTGGTGAATAAACTGTTCCTGCGGAAAAAGCTGTATAACCTGAGGATGAAAGATGGAGACTCGGTGACAGAGCATTTGAATGCGTTTAATACTGTGGTAAGTCAGGTATTATCTGTTGATATTAAAATTTCAAATGAAGATAAGTGCATCAGTCTGTTGTGTTCTCTACCAGATTCGTGGGATAGTCTGGTTATTGCAATAGGTAGCAATGCAACTGCTTTGCAGTTTGATGAAATAGTCTCAGCCTTGCTGACGGAGGAGATGAGACGGAAAAATATGGACAACCAGAATGGTGATGCCTTGTCTGTACGAGGATGGTCCCAAAACAGAAACAAAAATAAGTCATCGAGTGGGAGATCTAAATCTAGAGGGAGATCTAAATCTCCAGGAAAACCTACAAAGGTGGTGTGCTGGAAATGCGGAAAGGAAGGGCACTTCAGAAGGGATTGTAAATCTAAAGCTCCTGATAAAGGAAAGGGATCTGATGATGCTCCTTCTACAGAGGCGAAAACCACCTCAGATGAAGGTGGGGATGTGTACTTGGATTCTTCAAGTACACATGTAGATCATGAGGCATGGTTGATTGACTCAGGTGCATCCTTTCACTTCACTCCCCATAGAGAGTGGTTCTGCGAGTATGAGAAATACGATGGTGGTGATGTCTTCTTAGGAGATGATAGGAAGGCTAGAATCATTGGTCGGGGAAAAGTAAAGTTGAAGTTGCAAGGTGGAAGGGTTAGAACACTTCCGGGTGTTCTACTATTCCTGCATTGGCCAGAAATCTGATTTCTATAAGCAAGTTCGATGATGCAGGTGTAAAGACGGTGTTTGAGAAAGATACCTGCAAGATGGTTCGAGGAGCACTGATATTGATGCGGGGAGTTCGGATTGGAACTCTGTACAAGCTGCAAGGTAGCACTGTTGTTGATGGGTGAAATAGTTCTATGGTTCCTCAAAATGGAGTAGAAAATCTAGTGGTCTCTGGAGAGAAGACCATGCTGTGGCATCAAAGGCTTGGACATATTAGAGAGAAGGGCCTTCGAATACTTCATGGTAAAGGTATGGTAGAAGGTATGAATGATAGCTCTCTGGATTTTGATTTCTGTGAAAATTGTGTGTATGGGAAGCAGAATCGGGTGAGTTTCCCCTCTGGTGGTAAGAGGACGAAACAAATATTAGAGCTTGTGCACAGTGATGTGTTTGGACCTGTGAAGGTTCCATCACTGGGTAAGTCTGTGTACTATGTATCATTCATAGATGACTTCTCAAGGAATACATGGATATATTTCCTTAAGAAGAAATCTGAAGTCTTTGACAGGTTTAAAGAATTTAAGGCTCTGGTGGAAAATCAGACAGAGAAGAAGATAAAGGTGTTGAGGACAGATAATGGTGGAGAATCTTGCAGCAAGGAATTTGAAGAATTTTGTAAGAAGTGTGGTATAGCACGGCAGAAGACTACTCCATATACACCTCAGAAAAATGGAGTTGTAGAAAGAATGAACAATATGTTGATGGAAAGGGCAAGAAGCATGCTCAGTGGTGCCGGGTTAGGACAGGAATTCTGGGCAGAGGCGGTGGATATTGCATGTTACCTGATCAACAGATCACCTTCATCAGCGTTGGAGGATAAGACTCCACAAGAAGTATGGACTGGTAAGAAACCCTCTCTTTCACATCTAAGGGTATTTGAATGTGATGCATATGTACATGTTCCAAAGGAGAAACGAACCAAGTTGGATAGTAAATCTAAAAAGTGCATCTTTATTGGGTATAAGGATGGTTTAAAGGGTTATAAGCTTTGGAACCCAGTTACACGGAAGGTTGTGTACAGCCGAGATGTGTTGTTCAGAGAGGTAAAAGATGTTATTCAACATGAAGTCCAACCAAAGGAACCTGAGAAGATAGAGTTTGAGCCAAAGGAGGAAGAATCAGACTCTGCAGCAGAGGAGGAATCAGAAGATGAAGAGCCACAAACTCCAGCTGTGAGAAGATCAGTTCGAGAAAGAAGGCAGCCAGAAAGGTATAGTCCATCTGCTTTCAGTTCAAATTTTGCTTTGTCTGTTACTGATGATGATCCCAGAACTGTGAAGGAAGCAGTGGATTCAGAGGATGGAAAACTCTGGAAAGAGGCCATGGTCAATGAAATGGCATCTTTGCACAAAAATGAGGCTTGGGATCTGGTGGAATTGCCGGCTGGAAGGAAACCCATTGGCAGCAAATGGGTGTTCAAGAAGAAGACAAATGCAGAAGGAAAGGTGGAGAAATACAAAGCTCGGTTGGTAGCAAAAGGTTATTCCCAGGTGCCGGGAATTGATTTTGGTGATATTTTTTCTCCTGTTGCCAAGGTAACTTCTATTAGATTACTTTTATCTGTTGCTGCTGCTTTTGATTTTGAGGTAGAACAAATGGATGTGAAGACATCATTTCTTCACGGGGATTTAGAAGAGGAAATCTACATGAAGCAACTTGAAGGCTTTGCGGTGAAGGGTAAGAAAGAATTGGTATGCAAGTTAAAGAAGTCTCTGTATGGGTTAAAACCGTCACCAAGGATGTGGTATCAGAAATTTGATACATTTATACGGGGACTTGGCTTCACCAGAAGCAAAGCAGATCATTGTGTGTATTTTAAATTAATTGGTGACCGTGTTATTTATCTGGTCTTGTATGTGGATGATATGTTGCTGGTTGGAAATGACAAAGAAATTATCCAGGATTTGAAGACCCAATTGTCCTCCAAATTCGACATGAAAGATCTTGGTGCTGCAAACTATATTTTGGGCATGGAAATTAAAAGAGATCGGTCAAGGAGGAAGCTCTGGTTAAACCAGAGGAAGTATGTCGAGACAATACTGCAGAGGTTTAATATGCAGGATAGTAAACCAGTGAAGGTTCCTATTCCTGTAGGTGTGAGGTTATCTGCTGAACAGTGTCCCAAGACACAAGAAGAGGAAGAGGACATGTCTCGTGTTCCATATGCAAGTGCAGTGGGTAGCCTGATGTATGCAATGGTCTGTACTAGACCAGACATTTCACATGCAGTGGGAGTATTGAGCAGGTTTATGTCAAAACCTGGGAAGGAGCACTGGACAGCAGTGAAGCGGGTTTTCAGGTATTTGCGTGGCACTAGTGATTATGGTTTGTGCTACCAAGGAAGACCAGGATTGGACAGAGTGTTGGATATTCATGGCTTTGTTGATGCAGACTGGGCTGGAGATCTGGATCAGAGAAGATCTACAAGTGGGTATGTGTTTAACCTATTTGGAGGTGCAGTCAGTTGGATGAGTAAGAAACAATCTGTAGTGGCACTATCAACTACAGAGGCAGAATACATGGCAGCCACTCATGCAAGCAAGGAAGCAGTTTGGTTGCAGAGATTGTGTTCAAGAATGGGGTTAGTACAGGGAGCTATAAGAATAGACTATGACAGCCAAAGTGCAATTTTCTTGGCAAAGAACCCTGCTTATCATTCAAAGACAAAGCACATTGATGTTCAGTATCACTTTGTGAGGGATATGATAGAAGAGAGAAAGGTGTTGCTGGTAAAGGTGGACACTTTGAAGAATACTGCAGATGCATTGACAAAATCTGTGAGCTCTGAGAAGTTCTCTTGGTGTAGAGAAGCAATGGGAATCTCATGGCTGAAAAAATGACTAAGCTCTCCTGTGGCCCCCTGTGGAAAGAAAACAACAAGTGGGAGATTGTTGGGTTGTGTTATATTCTTTCCACGTAGTTAATAGGGGGTTTGAAGGACACCCGTAACCCCACTTTATGGGGTCCGGGGCAGCGCCCCGTAAAATTTTGGTTTTGGACCATATGTTAGGTTGGGCAGACCCACCTATGGTTTTGTGCATGATTTTCGCACATGTTTTTTGGACGCGATGGTTTTTCGGTCCATGGTATTGGACGCGATGGTTTTCGGTCCATGGTATTGGATGCTTCGGCATGTATAAATATTTATTGTAACATTGAAAGGAATATAATGAAAAATCAAGCTGGTAGTCCCGGTTTTGGGATCCAGGGAAAAATCTCTGTGCATATGTGTTTTATGGGTTATGCTCTCGCATTGTTTATTTTCTTTGTTTAAGAATTCGTATGCAGGTAATTTCTGTACAGGGTTAAAACCTACAATTCACAACTAAAATGAAATAAGGGTATTTCACCCAAGATGAAAACCTTTCATTTACTCAATAATTTTTCTTTCTAAGGCTCATAATTATTGATTTCTATTGCTTACTATATCATATCCCCCTGAGTCAGTGCTCTCTGATCTCTTACATCTACTTCCTTACTTTTGCATGGGAAATGGTCCTGTGGACCTAGCTCAACTATGGGCCTCTTGTCATTCCATACTTCTGCTATAGCTCTTCTTCTTCTCAAAACATAAAAAGTTGTTGTGTGCTCCCCATCTAATGTTCAGATTTGTCACTCTGTATAAACTTTGTTATGTCTGCATCTGACTTATTTGGCCTCTCTTGAGGCCATTCTATTCCTTCAATCAAGAGAAACAAAGGATTTACTCCACTTGAGCATATTTTCCTCTTTCTTCCACATCTTCACTGACCGAGTCCTGATAGCGGCATTTATTTTTAGCTAATCTTCTACCATTGCTTGGGATTTTTCTTGGTTTCATATGGTTGGAGGAAAATTCTCCTTCATTTCCTCTTTCTTCACCCGAATCTTCTTTTCACTACCAAATATCCTGCTTTTTTTCCTTTATCTCTTCCTCGGAGATGATCGTTTGACCTATCTATGTATCAAGGCTCTATTACCAGCTACTAGAATTTGAATCCATAGTCAACATGAAAACCATTTCTTCACATCTAGTTTTATGACATTATTGTTGTAAAATTAACTAGAGTTCTTGGTGCAAGAAAATCATAGCTTCAAGGGTCTTCTCCTCCTCTTGTTATAGATGCCTACATCTTAAGAATTTAAACACTTATATCTCATGAGATGTCTCGGTGACTTGTTTTGGAGTCTTATATCTATTTGTAGTCATGTAGGACTCATAAGGTGCACTCCCTAGAAGTCTCTGGTATGAACAAGCTCCCTAGAAGTCTCTAGTATGGACAGAGTCCAATATTTGTGCATTGGAGCGAAGACAGAGATGGCTATTGTGCCCGAGACTGCAAACTCAAATTACCATGTGGGTAAAAGCTTAGTTAAGCTCATTTTTTAGGTAAGAATTACCTATTTTAATTTTCTAGAAGAACCCTTCATGAATTTTCATGTTGTAAATGTTTTTTTGAAACCAATAATGTGTGGTTATATGCATAGAATTAATATCTATGGCATTAGTTCCTTGAAAAAGAACGCACATTCATAAATATTAGATTAGCCACATTATATTTTTTTCTTGGGAAGGATTGCATTTTAAAGGATAACTAACCATTCTAATCTTTTCAAATGAAAGCATTTCGTGCATGAAATAATAAGAACCAAAGATTATTTTCTTGAAGAACTTCTTACGAAATTTTATGCAGTAAAAGAATAGTTTCTTGGAAAAGAAATATATAAAGTAATGAAGAAAATGAACAAACATTGTATTAGCATTTATTTAAAATAATATATGATTGTTTTTATTAGTTATTGAAAATAATTTATTGGAAAAGAAAATATATATATTTGCATGCAAAAAAAACTAGTTGCTAGGTATTTGAATAATTGAAAAATAAGTATATGTTTGCGTTCAAAGAAATGGTTGTTGTACATTTAATTTCTTGGAAAAGAAATATATAATTTTGCATGCAAGAGAAATAGATACTATGTATTTGAGCTCTTGAAAAGACTACATGAAACTTGACATACAAGAAGATAAAGAAGCACTGAAAAATTAGCTATTGGTCAAATTTCTTCGGAAGTATGTATGCTTTAATAACTATTGTATTAGTTTCTTGGAAGGGAATTTGTGAACTTTTGAAACAAATACGTGCATTTATATACACAAAAGATTAGTTGATTGTGGTAAATATATTTATGCACATGATTATATAGCTATTGTGAAAGAGGAATAAGAATCTTTATGCATCAAAGCAATAGTTATTGTGTTAATTTTCTTTGGAAAAAGGAAGTATGTATTTGTTTACATAAAAAGAACATCTAATTGTGGTAGGATTCTAAAGTAAGAAATATGCTTTGCATGCATGAAAATAATAGTTGATTGAGATAGATTTCTTGGAAATATTATGAATTTGCATGCATGATTATGTTAGTTTCCTTTTAATATAAGATTATGTATCTTCATGTAATAATACAACTATTGTGAGAATTTTATGTATTTGCATGAAAAACCATTGCTCATGTGCTAATTTTCCTTTAAATGAATAAGGAAAGTTTGAATGGTTTTCTCTGGAAAAGAATGTGGATCTATACGAGGGGAATAATAGTTAATGTGACATGCTTGATAGTTATATGCTTATATTAATATGTGTATAGTGTTGTTAAAGAAAGCACATCATGATATTTTTATGTTTTATGTATGCACATGAATAGATGTTGAAGCATCGCTAATAAAGATTGATTATTGGTTGATTAATAATTTATATAAATATGATGATAAAGTTTGTTTACGACAACAATGGGAGGGAAAGATGGTGACTTATGCAAGGGATATATTGTGTCTAACTTTGTGGCAGGAAATTAACTAGTCGTCTATGTAGATTGAAGGAATGTGAGCTACAGGAGAATCCACTTATTGGAAGAACTAGAACCCAAATACATAATGTTCGAGTATTTGTGGTTAAATGATATCATGATTGTTGTAATAGCTTTTAATTGACTATGTTGTCTTTAAGATGATATTTATTTATATTATTTTATGTCAATGGTTAAGGGATGGGCTCCCTTACAAGCCATTGAGTAAGGGTTGAACCCCTCACAAGAGTTTAATAATATAAATAAATATTTATTAGTTTTCACCCTACAGGGTTTCTAAAGTATATTGGTGTCTAATGATGTGGTTGTTTGTTGTGACATTTTTATGATGTTGATTCTTTGCTTGATGTGACATTTATATTATCAATAATGTGATTAATTAACTGAGTTAAAAGAATCATGGAATTGATGCAAAGTTACATCGGTAAGTTTAAGTTAAAATGCTACAACAGTGGAAATTAATGGTTGTCTAACTTACTATTATTTTACTAAATATTACTCTATGTAATGATGATGGTTTATTTAATAGTCATTAAAGGAATATGGAAAGTAACTCAGAAAGTTACATGTTGAAAAATGTTGTAAGAAAATTCTGACTCCATGCATTTTCATGAAAGGTTACTTGGGGATGTTAGAGAAGGCTTACTTAATCAGCTAGGATGGGTTTTCTCCAAGGGACTAATAAAATTAAATTAGCTAAGTTTTTCCCAAAGTTTTGGTTTTTAAAAAAATATTCAAATTATAGGAAATTTCAGCCTAAAAGTGGCCATGAAATTTTCAGATAATTTCCATGTCATAATATGTAAACCAATCAAAATCCTTTAAATTTAAAAAAATATACATGTCTTAAATAATTTTAAATTATTAATTTAGTATCCTTGAAATATTGTATTGTTAATTTAGGTATCAATTAAATATTTTATTATGAATTTGGATATTCGTGAAATATTTTATTAATATTATTTACCTACCTTACCCATATGAATTAGAATATCGAAAAAGTTATTAATGCAATGTAAATCTTGATATTAGTGAAAAAATATAAATTAAAATTGTGGGTCAATTTGACATTAATAACCATATCCCAAAAAAACACCAAAAAAATATTTAAATATAGAATAGCTAAATAGTTAAATATAGAATAGTTGAGAAAAACCCAAAAAAATAATTAAATATAAAATTGCTAAATATAGTTAAATATAGTTAAATGTAAAAGAGCTCATTATAAACTAGTTCAAAAAATGTGTAGTCTACATAGACCACATTTTTGCCCATGAAAAGTTAGCTTTTCTGGCATATTTTTTGTTACATTTGGATTTGTGGAATTTCGAGTGCCCTAGTGTTTTTAATGATGTTGAATCCATTTCTAGTGTTGAAATTTTCTTTTTATTTTTTATTTTTTTTATTTTGTGGTTCACAGACACCCTGGTCAATGGGTGCCGCTACGTCCACAGAAAAATCTTGGTTGATCGATCCCAAAGGGAATCTAGCCCCGCGGCCCACTAGTAAGGCCTAACCGCAAGGGCTTTGGGGACAATGGACCCTGTGACCTCTCGATGGCGAGGCACTAATTTTGACCAACTGAGCTAACCCTTGGGGCTTTTCTAGTGTTGAAATTGTGATTGAAACACTACAAAATTTAAGATTTTGCAATCCAAAAATTACTAGATTCCAGCAAAAAATACATTATGCGTGAAATTGTGGCCTGAATAGACAACAACATTAAAAAATACCAAAATAATTATTAAATATAAAATATATATAGACAATTAACTATAAAATATAAATATAGATAGTTAAATTTAAATATATTTTAATAAAAGTGTCATATATTGAGGGATTTGGATAAAAGTAAAAAATTAGAAATGGTATATTAAAAAAAAATATTAAATATCGTGTTGATTAATATTGTGGACAGTAATATTAAAAAATTGCTTATGTAACATTTTCTATTAATTTCTTGATTTCTTCTAGGTTGAAATTTCCTCAAATTGAAAATAAAAGTAAAAAAATAAACAAAATTAAAACTACTTTTCAATTGATAATAATAAATTAACTACATACTTTAAAAAAATGTGTTAAATCATATATCACATTTCCAATGAAATTTATGTTAAATTAGTAAATATATCAATACATCTTAAAATATTACTTTAACATTCACAAATATTTCTATAAAATACATCTTAACATTCATAATACCCAAACTCAAAAATTCAAACATCTCATGCATCATTGTATAAGAAATTTGTATAGGTTTAAAGATGCTTCCAAGTATTTTATTTGTTACGATAAATAAAATGCATGCCATTGTAGAATGTTTTACATGGAACTACTACGATAATTAACAAAATATATATATTCTTGTAATGTGTGTCTGTCTTGTTTATACAAATCTAAATCTATGAGTGAATTATTGAAACAGTCTAGAAACCTATAATTTTGAGTCTTTATAGGAAGGATTCATGTCATCATTCTACTTCCTTCTACCCATTATTCAAATTGATTGTCACAACAACAGTAGCAAAATCCAAACTCAAATCACCCGCGAGATTTCCAAATCAAGCATATGGAGATATTTCATTTCATAACTCTCAAAAGAAAAAGTAGATGCTCCAAACAAGCATATGGAGATATTTCATTTCATAACTCTCAAAAGAAAAAGTAGATGCTCCAAACATTTGGATCCTTTTTTCTATTGGATCCAATATTCAACACACAAATAATATTAAACACATGAAGTTTAAAAGGAATGCAAATAACTAAAGATTTGAATGCACATTATTGTATGTCAAGGTACAACAAATGATAGTAGAGAATGAACAATGAAATACTAGATAAAAATTATCAAATCAAGTGCAAAGGTAATTCAAATAATATTTTTGAAGAAGAAAATTGTTGTAAAAATATAGTTTAAGCACAAAGGGCCTTACAAAGTATTAATTAAATTTAGGATAACAGTGACTAGGTTCTTGGGTATGTTGTGTATAATTCAAAAGAAAAGATATACTAACATAATTGAAAAGAAGATATATACCAACATAATTCAAATCAATGATATCGAGAAAGGTTGAATTCAAATAATAACTTGATGAAGCAAACATAGCACAAATTTTTTCACTATTTCAATGAAGAATAAACACTTTAATCAAAACTTGAAAAAAACAACATAAAATGTAACTTCAACCTAAAATATAACTTTACATGCACATGTCAAAATCTTGTGTGGCCACTTATCTTCCATCACATTATAAAAAGCTTGTAGGGTACATTCAGGGGTTAAATTTGACGCCCGTATGCCCGTATTTCTCTTTTTTACCCGTAAAATACGTTTGAGTTTTAAATCTCCACGTCATGGGCAACTTGCCATTAATTTCAAAAAACGTCATATTGACGGGCAGGTTTAAAAATTAAAAGTTTTAAATTTTTTTTTATATAAATGTCTTTTATATATATTTAACCTTATGTCATACGGTATACCTGTGGGCCGGCGACAATTAACCCGAAAGCAATGGTCCTTCGGCGGAAACAACGGCGCCACAGAAACATTATTTGGTACTTCACTGTAGAGGTAGAATGTGAAGGGCGGAGAACCGATAGATAGAAGAAGCACTGAAGCACTGACTCACTTATTCTGGAGTGGTCTCTGTGGGTTTTGATTTTGCAGCCAGAGAAACTGCAAGTATCTTGCCCTTCATCTGTAAATGCATGCATGCAAGTGTTCATGTGGTCAGATGACACTTACCCAAAGGTTGGGCAAGACTCAGTGTCAGAAGATAGAGAAATATGGCAATGGTCCACCATATTGAGGATCAAATCTGCACAGGAAATGTTCTTCTGAAGAAAACCAGAGATATCAGTCCGAAATCAGTGATCAATCCACCTTTTAGAAGCCAGCCATCTTCAAACTCAGGAAGCATGGAGCACAGAGTCTTGCCTGTCCAATCTTCATTTGAATCCAATAAGCCATCCAAGGTACATTATTGGTATCCCATGTCTATATTTTTTCAAAATGCTGGTTTGCTATGTTAGAATAATGGGTCCATATGTCTTGGTTACTGACTGTAGAATATTCAAAAATCTCTGTTTGTCTGCCAGGAAGTGGTGGTTAAATTGCCCAAGTACGGTGTGGAGAACCCATTTTCATAAAACTTCCATACCCATCATCAGCTTGATCCGCTGTGTAAAATCAATCTCAGAGAAACATCCGAGTTTGTTAAGTCTTTCCCCATGGCGAAGAAGAATGTGAGTAATAATAATAATCCTTTTACAGAGAAATGGGTTGCTGGGGATATTGAAAGTAGGCCTAATTCAGAATTGAAGGTCCACAGAATAAGAGAAGGCAATCGTCTCAGTGTGCCCAAAAGGTTAGATTGCCTAGGTACCCCTCCAAGACCCGCAGAGAATCCTCTTCCAGTGAAATATATGACGGCCATGGGGGGGTTTTCAAGGAGGGCTTTTCCTTCAAAGTGGGATGATGCGGAGAAATGGCTGATAAATTCTTCCTGCAACGATTCATTATCTCATAATAATAGTAATAGTAATAATCCTTTCGGTCGTTTTATCAAGACTAATACTAATACTTGCAGGACCCTTGCCCTTGGCTTCCAATCTCAGGCTTGTGAAACAAATGCAGTGAACCCAGTTTCTGGGAATGAGATGAATGCAATGGGGCTCAGGCATGGCGAAATTATGGGTCAAAAGGTTGGTACTGAGGATGTCAAGCTGAGGGCAGGATCGGATGATAGAAGCAATATGGGCGACAAATATCTTGGAGGAGGGTTAGTTATGGGTGATGTTTCAAGCAGAGTCTCAAGCTCTGTTTTATCCACAGATATTAACCTATCATCCAGCTTAGGCTCTGGGTCCTCAGATCATGGGGCATTTGCAGCTTTGCCATCCGATGTCTTTATGAAAGGTCTGTTGAGTTGTACACTAGTTTGGCGCATTGAATTGCCTATTTGTTTCTATGTATTTACAGTGTTTATTGGTATTGCATGCTTGCAGATAAATTTACTGATAAAGTTGAACCAGCTCCCAGATATAAGGTCTCAGAGCCTGGGAAGATACAACATTATGGTAAGCATGAAGGTTTTCAGTCCATGAAAGATGCCTGTACCGAGGTCATCCCAGCAGTTCAGCACCGGGATATGGGAACAGATATGACACCCCTCGGAAGTTCTCGCACTTCTCATTGCCATACTCCTGTTAAAGCTGGTTCTCCTGCTAGGCATAATACTCCTGCCAGTAGATCTGCACTGATAAAAAGCGCTAGCATTGACATTGGTGAACTGGAAAAGTGCCATTTTGCCAATTTAGAGCTTCAGGGAGGAAGAGGAAGAAGAGGTCTCGAAGAGCTTGAGGCATTTTGACATGGGTGACTGCAAGAAGAGCATTGTTGAAATCAGAGCTGCAGCTTGGGAAGAAGCAGAACGATCAAAGTGCTTTACCAGGTAAGCGTCGAACCCAAGGATGATAGAGTGAAAGCTTATCGATAGAGAAGACTTTATTTTGACAAATCTCCGTTCAAGTGTATTAATCAAAGTATGAAGTCCGTCATTTTACAAAGGAGAAATTTTAGGGTCATCGTTATCTAGATGAGCGATTCTGGAATATTTTAGAAATATGAGGCACAGACCCAAAGTGAACTGTTTGATTTCGCTCCAGATTTCTGAAATATTTCAGAATTTCCAATATACTGAAGTTCAATAAACATGTTAGTGTGTTCTGTTGGACTTCACTCCTGTCCATCAAATTTTCAAAATATTCCAGAATTTGCAATCGAGTGAAGTTCAGCAGACATTTTAGTGTGTTTGATATTTATGACATAAAAGATGGTTTAACTGACACAAGGAGGGGAAAGGTAGAAGGTAAAATCATGTATATACCTGAAGGATAAAACCATGTGGAGAGTATTTGGGAGTTTATCCTCGATTTGTTAAAATCCTGAATGGCAGTTCTGGTTCGAGCTACACTGTTAGTGATTCTCGTTCTGTTATTCATTTCATGCAAGTGAGAAAGAAACTGGTTTCTTGTGGGGTATTTCTCAGATAGATGTACGACTATATAGATAGCGTGCAGAGACCAATTGGCAATAAGCTAATGGTCTGCTGCTTTGCCAAGGGTGGGGTTCATGGAATACTACGCCAAGTTTATGTACATATTCAGAAAAACAGTTATAGTGTCCTTGGTGACTTGGACTGTTTTGTTATTTTGTAATACGAGTTATTACTTTTGATGGTTTTGATTTTTATTTTATAAGATATGAATTAGGATATAAATTAACAGCAATATTATTTTATAGTATATGAGTATGAATTAGGATATAAATGGACGGTAATAAGCAGTTTAAAAATAAATAAATAATCCATTAAAAAAAAAAAAATCCATTAGGATATAGTATATGAGTATGAAGCAGTTTAAAAATAAATAAATAATCCATTAAAAAAAGATGCTATGCTTGATTTTATTCTTAACAAACCAGTTCACAGAGCACAGATGAAACTTGTACAAATAAATTTTAAAAGTCATATGATGGGCAGTTTAAAAATAAAAACGTCATAAAAAAATTCCTTGACGGGTAGGGTCACCCGTCAAATTTAACCCCTGGGTACATTAACACTCTTCCAGAGCAAATAAAAACCTTCAGACTAAAAACACATGCTAGACAACATTTTCCATTTACATTTAAATATAATAGGAAAGCTAGTGTGGTATTTGTCCAAAATTTATAGAATCAATTAGCGTGAAAAAGAAAGCCTTTTATTCTTAAGTCATTCCTTTTCTTCACAATCAGCATTAAAGTTCCAAAATATTCCTTTTTTTCACCATCATCATTAAAATTCCAAAGTCATCTATTTTTCTCACCATCGGCATTAAAATTCCACATCGTATAATGCATTTAGTATGCACGGTGATAAGATGTTGACTCCCAAAAGTTTAGAGGCCTAAGCAGGCCTGGAATTTGACGTCCTATAGGAGGTATTCAGAATTTCAAGACGTATTTGAAGTTGGTTTAATTTTTTCCACGTCAGGTTTGACGTGTATTATAGATGTCAACCTATCATTTTGACTTTTAATTTAGTATTGAACCCGTCAAACACTATAGTAGCTATATTAAGTCAGGAAGGCCAACAAAGATAAGGACAGCCTCATGGGTTTGACTTGCCAAGCTTGACGGAGTTAAATGAGTTGTGACATCCAACTACTCTTCTGCATTGTCAAGCTCTCCGGCGTGCCTGTATTAACTCCAATACGGTGAAAGGTGATAAATAAATGTTCAATGTAATTATTTCATATCACAGAGTTGTGGAGTTAAAAGGAGTTGTGGCCCATGGGTCGACAACCTACAGCTCTTCAGACGTTTCATGTATGTCCAGACGCCATCACCTGATCTCAAGACAAGAGAAAGAAACCTACGTTGTGTCATTCACAAGAAAACAATAAGCAAATAATCTGAACATATGGACAGAAAGGTTACCCCATTGGAATTTTCTACTTCAAATTCCAAAATGCAGTGACTTGGAAGCTTATATTACTACCCTTCCGTCATTTGCAAATAGACAGTTGATTTGAGGGCTAATGGAAGAAGCGTACCCTTGTGTATATCACAAAGAAACGATAAAAGGTTAGAGATGAAACAAATACTGGTGGCCGCGGGCATGCATTTTGTAGACCGCCTCATCTGGATATACCTTCTATTGTTATAGTCTAATATTTTTTCCTCGGTTCTTGTCTCTTTTCTTTCCACAAGTACTTTGGTTTCAAATATAGGGTGCTATCCTCCACATCCATTGGGACTGGAAATCACATATTTCTTATGTGAACAGGAATGTTTGAGAAGACAAGGAAATAGGATTTTTTAACCTGTCAAGAAGATCAAATGGCGTGGACGAAAAGGAAACTAAGCACGCTTCCTTTACTTCTATCTATCATTCTACTACTCTGCACTGCAAACGCTATTCAATCTTTGACTACAGATTTATTTCATTCATTTTCCTGACATATTTGCGTTTAAATTTTCTTTTGTAATACCCAATACAAAGTTGGGTTTAATTTTTGGTTTGCAATACCAAATACGCAGTTATTATGACCAGTCAGCTGGCTGGTTATTCTTCTACATACATTTAGTTATTATAAATCTAAAACTACATTTTCTATCTGCCAATTTACTACTCTAGAATATACATCTTATATAGATTAACATATTATTATTATTTTTTTCAAATATTCATAAAATTAAAATAATCTTTCTTATAATATTACCCTTATTTCCAGCATTAATTTTTTAGAGCTATTTTTTTTTATCTATTTAAGATAATCTATTATTTGTATTGCCAATTGAGAAAACATCTAATAAAATATATTAATATAACTAACAAAAATTCAAAATTGATATTCAATGTAAAGAATGAAAGATTGGATATTTAAATAATCTTCACAAACTAAAAAGATTACTAATTGCTATTAGAATCCAAATATATTCAATAATAACTTGATAGATTAATATGTATGATGAATAAAAAAAATTAAAGCAAATTTTTAATAAAGAATTTACTATTTTATAATTGAAAATTTTAGATATAAAATTTCCGTACCATTTTTTAATGCATAAATTATTAGTGAAACCTGTGAATAGATATTTCTATATATTCATAAATGCTCCTGTGGGATAGATATTTCTATATATATTACATGGCTGGTTAAATGTTTCTATATATAAATGCTCCTAAAAAACGTTTCTATATAAACATTTCTATATATATTATGATGCCCTCTATGTTTATTGACCAAAGGAAAATCAAATATTGCTCGAGAACAGAGGGTACCCTCTACTGAGTTGTTCAGAATCGCAAGCGGTAGTAGTGGAAAACAATGGGTAAATTATATTACGATAGTTGGTTGGTTATTAACTGAAGGAAATTCAAATATTGCTGCGGAGCATTGTACTTTTTTCTTAGCTATTCAGAATCGCAAAGAGCGCTGGAGAAATTAACTTAATTAATTTCTTGAACCAAAATTTATGTACCTATTGAAATTAACGTATTAAACGTCAAATCGAATCGTATCAGCCAATTTCCGAACTTTTTTGGCCAATATGATCGAACTTGGTAACTATGCTCATTCAATTTTTGACTACAGGATTATTTCATTCATTGTCTTCACATATTTACGTTTAATTTTTCTTTTGTAATACCCCATACGAAGTTGAGTTTAATTTTTGGTTTGCAATACCAAATAAGCAGTTATTATGACCCGTGGCTCGCTGGTTATTCTTTTGCATACACTTACTTATTATGAACTTAAAATTGCATTTTCAGTTTGTATCACTGTTGCAGCAATATATTGTCTTATCTTATCATTAACTTTATAACTAACATAGATCCATCTTAAATATAGATCTTGTTGAAATTAAAAATTAAACTGCAGTGAATAGTTGAACAGCAGCAACGACTTTACTTCAACAAACCTGCAGATTTTTTCCTGCGATGCGATCTGGTCGCATATCGCATTTTTCCCTTGTCTCATTTTTTGTTACCTTTTGTTTTCTACGATCGCGATCTTGCGATGTGATCAGATCGCAGATCGCATCCTTCAGTGTTTTCTGTTTGTTTTTCCCTGACGCAATGTTGCGATGCGACCCGTGCCATCACAGATCGCGCCTTCTGCCAAGTTGATGTCAGCCGTCCATACATTCTGATCCAACGGCCATTATTTGTTCTGGTTTATTCACGCCACCGCCATTGTTGTCTTTTCGCCATTTTACTCATTTGTGTTCCCAAAGGAGAAAGGTCAGATCCAGCTCCTGCACATTGAATGCTCAGCTACAGCATTTAATAAACAACATGGCCGAGAACAAGAAGGACGCGCCACATGCAAGTGCATTAAAAGGATTATGGGTTTCTTACAGCAGAGCTGGCCGTAGAGCATTTATCAGTTATGAGCTTCCAAGCAGTCGACTTCATTTCTTCAAAAGACATCACCACATGCTGCATTCAATACGCAGATAAGCTTTAGAAGATATTTTTTTATTTTATTGTTTAAAATCAAATATGTTTTTAACATATAAATGTAATGAACAGCAGTTCCTTTTTAGAATGTTAGAAGAATGTTAGAATTTTTTTTTGAACGCACGGCAGTCCTGAAACTTTAATTTCTGAGATAGTGAAATTAGTTTCTGGAACTGAAGCGTTCCTGATGTAATCCCTCTGAATAGAGGAAGACTATTTTGTAACATTTTTTTTTTGTTATGATTAAGATCCTGTATTAAAAACAGAGCGTTGTTCTCTATGCAATTTCTTTTGTGTTTGAAATCAACAGAAATTTCCAACATGGTATCAGAGCTAGTCTAGGCACTCAGTGAGTCAAAAACAGAGTTTGTTTTTCACTGTAGGAGTTGTAAGAAGCTTATTGAGCAGATTTTCTCCAGCAGAGAAAGTTTTTTGCTTATTTTTAATTATACAGTCAGTATCTCTTCTTTATTTTTACAGGTTAAGATGGCAGATGCTGGAACTGGTTTGACAAATTCCAACTGCCACAGTTTAATGGGAAAAATCACAGTTATTGATCCATAACAATGAAAGCATTGTTTGCTTCTTAAGGAATATGGGAGCTAGTTGAAACTGGCTATGCTGAATTTGCAGATGCAACAGCATTGGTTGCTTTGACAGTAGCAGAAAGAGACCAGTTGAAGAGCGACAGGAAAAAGGATGCCAAAGCCCTCTTTTTTCTCTTCCAATCAGTACATGAAAGTGTTTTTCCACGGATTGCAGCATCAACAAAATCCAAGGAGACATGGGATATTCTCAAAACTTCCTATCAAGGCATGGAGAAGGTGAAGACTGCAAAGTTGCGGATGTTGAGGAGAGACTTTGAAACACTCAGCATGAAGGAATCTGATACAATAGATTCATTCTTCACTCAGGTTATTAGGTTGATAACCAAGATAAGATCTCATGGTGATATTCTTGAAGAAAGAAGGATTGTAGAGAAGATCTTGAGATGTTTACCCTCAAGGTTTGAAGCTATTGTGGTAGCAATAGAAGAAACAAAGGATCTCTCACAGTTCACAGTAGATGAACTGAGTGCTTCTCTTATGTCTCATGAACACAGACTGAGTAGAGGAACAGATTCCTCTTTTGAGCAAGCATTCAAGACTCAGATGTCTTTTGGCCAAGGAAAAGTTCGAGGCAAAGCAAATAATAGAGGTCGTGGAAGAAGCCAAAACAAAGGCAGAAATAATCCTGCAAGTACAAGCGGAAGGAGCTGCAATCAAAACCAAGATGAAGGTTCAAGCAAACAACAAGCTCATAGACAAAGGTATGATAAATCCCATGTCCAATGTCATTATTGTAAGAAATATGGGCACTACGCCAATGAATGTAAAAAAAAACAAAATGACATGAATAGTAGGCAGAAATCTAATTTTACAAATGAAGAAGATAAGAATCCAAAGATTGTGTTGTTAACATGTAACATTTCACAAGACAAACAAGAAGATTTTTGGTTCTTAGACTCAGGTTGTAGTAATCACATGACTGGAAATATTGCAATGTTTGCCAATCTGGATGAAAATGTGAAATCTGAGGTAACAACAAGAACTGATAGTAAGATATCTGTCAAGGGTAAGGGCAGAATCAGTATCCAAGCAAGAAATGGAGAACAGATGATTGTGCCAGAGGTATACTATGTACCTGGTCTGAAGTGTAATCTTTTGAGCATTAGACAGCTCATTAACAAAGGTTACAATGTGTTCTTCAAAGATGATATGTGTACAATCAGAGACATACCTCCAAGTAAGAAGATCATCGCACAGGTGCAGATGACCAACAATAGAATTTTCCTCTCAAACTCAGGGCAGATTTGAAGGAAGGAAGAACTATTGCAGCTGTAACACAAGAAGTCTTCCAGGAACAAGTGAAAGATGAGAATTTGTTGTGGCACTTGAGATTTGGACATCTCAATTTTGGAGGTTTGAATCTATTGCACAGAAAGGGAATGGTAAAGGGATTGCCATTGATCGAGAAAGCGGACAGCCTTTGTGAAGGTTGCATCTTGGGTAAGCAACACAAAGAAAGCTTTCCAGCGGGAAAGAGTATAAGGGCAAAAGCACCCTTGGAAATTGTTCACTATGATGTGTGTGGACCGATGCAAATACCATCATTTGCCAGAAATAAATATGTTTTAACTTTCATTGATGATTACACCAGAAAAACATGGGTGTATATGCTAAAATAGAAGAGCGAAGTGTTTGAGAAATTCTGCCACTTCAAAACTCTTGTTGAGAAGCAGTGTGGGCATTATATCAAAGTGCTCAGAACAGATAGAGGAGGAGAGTACATCTCTAAAGACTTTCTGCATTTTTGCAGAGAGAATGGCATACAAAAACAGTTCACCGCGAGGTATACACCTCAGCAAAACGGTGTTGCCGAAAGAAAGAATAGGACCATTCTTGACATGGTCAGAAGTATGCTGAAGGAAAAACACTTGCCGCATGAGTATTGGGCAGAAGCTGTCATTTGCGCAGTTTACATCTTGAATAGATGCCAAACTAAAGCTGTCATGAACAAAATACCAGAAGAAGCATGGAGTGGTCAAAAGCAAACTGTCACTCACATGAGAGTATTCAGTTGTGTAGCATATGCACATGTACCGGATCATCTAAGGAAGAAGCTTGACAGTAAGGAGGAGAAGTATGTCTTTTTTGGCTATTGTGATGAGTCAAAAGCATATAAACTCTATAATCCATCCACCAAGAAATTGATAGTAAGCAGAGATGTGCAGTTCATTGAAGATGAAGCTTGGGATGGAAGCTTAGAGAAGACAGTGAATGTGAAGACAATTATGTCTCATGAAGAAGAAGAGGAAGGGACAACAACAAATAATCCTGCCTTGGTGGCTCCTCCTCCACCACAGCAAGTACAACAAACCACACCACAAGCTGGAATTCAAACAACCTTGAGAGGTCAAGGAAGTGCTTATCCAAGCACATCACAGGGATCAGAAATACCCTCAAGTTCGGATGGAACTCCAAGCACACTAAGAAGACCAAGATTCAAAAATCTGAATGAGATTTATAAACAAGGAGAGGTAAGTAACAATACCGGTCTGAATTCATTATTCACTTTGTATTGTCATGTTGATGACCTAGTTCATTTTGAAGATGCTGTAAATGAAGATAAATGGATTGAAGCAATGAATGAAGAAATTGGTGCAATTGAGAAGAGTAAAACATGGGAGTTAGTGGACCTCCCTGAAGGCAAAAATGCCATTGGAGTTAAGTGGGTCTATAAGACCAAAAGCAATGCTGAAGGCAAGATTGACAGGCACAAAGCAAGACTTGTTGTGAAAGCCTACAAGCAGCAACAAGGCAAAGACTATGATGAAACCTTTGCACCAGTAGCAAGGATGGAAACAGTCAGAACAGTGTTGTCTATTGTGGCACAACACAAATGGAAGATTTATCAGATGGATGTTAGATCTGCATTCCTGAATGGAGTGTTAAAAGAAGATGTTTATGTTGAACAACCTCCAGGCTATGAAGTTGAAGGCCAAGAGCATAAAGTATGCAAACTGAAGAAGGCTCTTTATGGGCTGAAGCAAGCTCCAAGAGCATGGTACAGTAGAATAGATGCTTATCTGATTGAGAATGGGTTTGATAAGTGTGATGGTGAACCCACACTCTACATAAAGGAGAATCATGGTAATATTCTTATTGTTGTGTTATATGTAGATGATTTGATTTTTAATAGCAATGATGCTTCTCTCATTGCTGATTTTAAAGAAGTCATGAAAAGTGAATTTAAAATGACTGACTTGGGCTTCTTAAGATATTTTCTTGGAATTGAAGTAGACCAAAGTGAAAACGGTGTTTTCATTTCTCAAGTTAAATATGTAGAAGCAGTGTTAAAGAGATTTAACACGCAGAACAGCAAGGCAGTTGTGACTCCAACGGTAATGGGGTTGAAATTGACCAAAGAAGACAGCAACAAGGATTTTGATCCAAAATTGTACAAGAGTATAGTTGGCAGCCTTATGTACTTGACTGCAACTAGGCCGAACATTATGCACGCTGTGAGTTTAATATCCAGATTTATGGAAAGACCGAAAGAGGCTCATTGGCAGGCAACCAAGAGGATTCTAAGGTATGTGAATGGAACGAAGGGGTTTGGTATTTTATACTCCTCTTATGAAAGTTTCATGTTGACAGGTTACACTGACAGTGATTGGGCTGGAAGTGTTGATGATAGGAAAAGCACATCGGGATATGTGATTCATATGGGATCGGGAGCCATCTCATGGGCTTCCAAGAGCAACCAGTTGTGTCGTTGTCAACAGCAGAGGCAAAGTATGTGGCAGCAACAGCAGCAGCATGCCAAGCAGTGTGGCTAAGAAGAGTTCTCAGAGATTTGTGTCATGAACAAGAAAAGGGCACAACCATTTACTGTGACAATAGCTCGGCAATAACATTGTCTAAAAACTCTGTTTTTCATAAAAGGACAAAGCACATAGACACCAAATTTCACTTCATACATGAATTGGTTAACAATGGTGAGATTGTTTTGCAGCACTGCAGAATAGAGGATCAGTTAGCTGACATCTTGACAAAACCATTGGGAAAGAAAAGTTTTGATCATTTCAGGAAATCCCTGGGTATGCAGAAAAACCCAGCAGTTGAAATTAAAGGGGAGTGTTGAAATTATAATTTAAACTGCATTGAATAGTTGAACAGCAGCAGTGACTTTACTTCAACAAACCTACAGATTTTTTCCTACGATGCGATCTGGTCGCATATCGCATTTTTCCCTTGTCTCATTTTTTGTTACCTTTTGTTTTCTGTGATCGCAATCTTGCGATGCGATCAGATCGCAGATCGCATCCTTCAGTGTCTTCTGTTTGTTTGTCCCTGACGCAATGTAGCGATGCGACCCGTGCCATCGCAGATCGCGCCTTCTGCCAAGTTGATCTCAGTCGTCCATACATTCTGATCCAACGGCCATTATTTGTTCTGGCTTATTCACGCCACCGCTATTGTTTTCTTTTCGCCATTTTACTCATTTATGTTCCCAAAGGAGAAAGGTCAGATCCAGCTCCTGCACATTGAATGCTCAGCTACAACATTTAATAAACAGCATGGCCGACAGCAAGAAGGATGTGCCATGTGTAGGTGCATTAAAAGGATTATGGGTTTCTTACAGCAGAGCTGGCCGCAGAGCATTTATCAGTTATGAGCTTCCAAACAGCCGGCTTCATTTCTTCAAAAGACATCACCGCTTGCTGCATTCAATACACAGATAATATTTAGAAGATATTTTTTATTTTATTGTTTAAAATCAAATATATTTTTAACATATAAATGTAATGAACAACAGTTCCTTTTTAGAATGTTAGAAGAATGTTAGAGTTTTTTTTTTGACGCACGACAGTGCTGAAACTTTAATTTTCTGAGATAGTGAAATTAGTTTCTGGAACTGAAGCGTTCCTGATGTAATCCCTCTGAGTAGAGGAAGACTATTTTGTAACATTTTTTTTTTGTTATGATTAAGATCCTGTATTAAAAACAGAGCGTTGTTCTCTGTGCAATTTCTTTTGTGTTTGAAATCAACAAAAATTTCCAACAGATCTAACATGAAACTAGAGGGATCCAATTTTTATGAGTAGACATTATTTCAATGTTTTGTATGGTTATTTAATTTTTTTATTTTTTTTTATTTTTAGATTTTGTTATTTTTGTCAACACAAGCAAAATTTCAACTTTGATGACATATGAACAGGGTTACACATCATACATAATTGTAGAATGAGCCTCTGGGCTCAATAGTAACGTAAGTTATTATCATAGGTTGAGTGCTAAAAGTTATATAAATGATGAAGTTAGTGTATCATATTGTAGAATGAGCCTCTGGGCTCAATAATTTGTTAGTAACCTAAGTTACTATCATAGGTTGAGTGTTAAAAGTTATATAAATGACGAAGTTAGTGTATCATACAGGATTGTAGAATGAGTCTCTGGGCTCAATAATTTGTTAGTAACGTAAGTTATTATCATAGGTTGAGTGTTAAAAGTTATATAAATGATGAAGTTAGTGTATTCAATACTCGGGCTGTCATATCATAAGTGTAGATTCATTTTTAATTCCTAACTTAACAAGTGCCGACAAGCATTAGGTCTCTTTTTCAAAAAGAAATTTGCACTCAAGAATGAGATTTGAGATTTCATCTCTCTGAGATTAGTAGATGCAGGATTTCATCTATCTGAGATTAGTAGATGCAAAGTTAAAATGAATATAGGCTAGTTTAATTATTAGCTTTTAAATAAATAATATTAAAGAAGAATACTTTGAGAAAAAAAAATATGGGTTAAAAATACAATGGAAAAAACCATGGGTTGTAGAATTTTAAGTTTTTTATTTTATTTAATTCTATCCTCAATTTAATTTAAATATGTTTTGTTTTTAGTAAGTTAAAATGGTAAACATTACAACATCTCTCCATAATGTAGTAGAGAGTGTCTCCGTCAATTATTATAAATTGGTTTTTTGTTAAAGTGTTGTTGAATTAAGGTATTATGTTTGTTCCACAAGCTATTGTTATTTGAGGTTAATAATCCATGTTAGTTTCTATTATTGGATTATAGTATTTGTTTTGTTCACTTAACTCTCGTTGTTTTAGGGTTTTTGTTGAACTTAATTTGTGTAAGCATTGTTGAATTAAGGTATCATGTTTTTTCCACAAGCTATTGTTATTTGAGGGTACTAATCTATGTTAGTTTCTATTATTGGATTATAGTATTAGTTTTGTTCACTTACCTCTTGTTGTTTTAGGGTTTTTGTTGAACTTAATTTGTGTTGTTGTATTAATGTATTAGTTTCATTCAACTAATTCTTCATTTTTCATAGCACTAATTTATGTTTTAGGTTATGTTTTGTTCGTAAAATTACTTATATCACAATTAATACAACAATATGTAAACCAACATTTCATTAAAAAATAACCATAAAATAGAATTATAAGTCATTTTGAAACTTACAATTCCAAAAGCATATACAAGTTATTAAACATGTTCCAAACTAGTAAATATCGCAAATGCACTGCGATCCCAGGGAATTACGGCATTATATTCCACACATTCTCCTCGAGGTTCTTCCGGCCACGATTGTTCCACCATTATTTTCCAGACCCAGATTTATAAAAAGGTTGCATTGATCTCATCAGGCACTATAAACCTTTGGCATCAAATAATCCCTTTGAAGCCATCTCATCAGGCACTATAAACCCCTGGCATCAAAGAATTCCTTTGAAGCCAATATCTGGCTCTGATATCAGATGTTAAGAAATTTACAGCATAACATAAATAAGTACTGAGAGGAATAAATATAAAAATTACCAGCAACAACCATAAACACATAAACACAAGTGTTTATCTAGGACATGGCATACATCAAACTGCCAACTGCTCAAGCATAAGGAATCCTACTCATCTCTTCCTTCTCCTTGTCTTCACTAGGACATAATTCCCACTAAAATCTTGTAGAAAAAAAAATCATATGCACAAGTTTTAGTAATAGAAAATCATTAAAAATATTAATTTATGCCAAGTTGATTAACAATATACATAATCATTGTTACTTTAAAAACAAGCTATCATAGATTGTAGCTACAAGATCAAAAGTGTCATGATTGGGCTTATACAAGAAGCCATTTGTGATGGGCCATACTCCTTTCACAAATATTTACTTCCATTTATTATTTTCTTCTTGATGCAGAATTGCCACTTTTCATATCATTGGAGGGATGCATAACTCCATCTCATCCAATGGTGGTTGAGGATCCTCATCATCTTAACTATATGGCCTTCTTTAGTGCTTTTCACAAGTTAAAATTCAATTACATAATCAAAACTATTAATCTCTAAAGCTGAAAAGCTTTATAAAATATTAAAAATATAGTTGTATGCTATCTCAAAACACATATACTAACTTAAGGAAAAACAAGACTCAACCAATGAAAATTGAGATGCATGAGTAGTTGAAAGAGAATTTCCAACGAAAATAGACATTCACAATTTTGAGTAGAACCTAAAATAAAGGACATGAAAAATACAAAAACGTTCGACCGACCAGAGATATTTGAAATTCCAAGCCTGCGCAGAAGGCAAATTGCAGTGTAAACAAAGTTAAAGAAATTTTTAGTAATCATCTTGCACCTTTTAGAAAATGGATAATAATGAAAGTGAACAATTTTTTGGACGGCCATTTTTTAATGGCACTTAGGACATATGTCAAGAGTTTTTTTACTAATTGGAGTATTTTTACGAATTGTTGTGGGGTCAATTTTAATCCCGCACAAAATCATGATAACCAAGAAACGACATCCGCAGTGGTGTGAGATTCCATGTGAGAAGAGCGCGGACGATAATGAGCGAAGAGTTTTAAAAAGAACGAGTCGCAGATAAATGATAATCTTAAATAAACGATGTGCACTAATTATGCTAAACAGTAGTGAGTAGGCGCTTTTATGAGAGGAGCCGTCTGTGTCTATATTGGGCGTTCCTGGAACCTTCGATGTTTGAAGTCACGTTAAAAGTCGTTGGTGGGCATAGTGCGCTCCGAAGATTATGGAGTGCTCTGCTCTGTTCAATGTTTGGCGGACCATAAAAACCATAAATTTTCAATATTCCAAGTATTCACCCAACGCGTTAAAAGTCACTAGCCTTTACGAATGAATTTTGAAGAATCTTGAGCTGAATATTCAAATATATATAGACCAAAGCATGAAAATTTTTCCAAAATTTAAATTTATTTATATATTTAAATATATAATTTTAATTCTAAGTTGATTTATATATTCCAATATAGATAGACCAAAGGATGGAAGATATCAAAACAAAGAGCCTCGAAAATGGACAAGGGATGCTATTTTAAAAGAAATTATTGGTTAAGGAGAACACGAAAGAATATTTTTTTTAATATTAATGAATAATTATAATGAAGTAGATTAATTAGAGGATAATTTTAAATGAAGATTGTTGTGTTAGATGTTACACTAAATCAAATTAAAATAAATTATATATAATATTTTGATTTTTCTTTATAGAAAAGATTCGAATTATTTAGTGAAGACAAGTGAGGTTGAAGGATGGAGAAAACCAAATATCATGGAACACTGAAGATGAAGATAGAAAATCAAAATAAAAAACTTTGAAAATGGAGAAGGGAACATTTTAAAAGAAGATTGGTCATTAAGAGGAACATGAATCAATAATTTTTATTTGTAATGTTTAATGAATAAATCGTAATAAAATAAATTAATTAAGGGATAATTCTAAATGAATATTGTTATGTTAGATGTTAAACCAAATTAAAATAAAATATTATCATTTGTTGATTAAACAAAGCTATTAATCATTTCCAATAGTTGGGTTTTCCACATAAATTTAGTATATTGTAGTAATTTTATCTTTGCTCATTTTTATTTTATGGTAAATAAAATATTTTCATTTGTTGATTAAACAAAACTATTAAGCATTTCCAATAGTTGGGTTTTCCACATAAATTTAGTGTATTGTAGTAATTTTATCTTTACTCATTTTTATTTTATTTATTTAGTGTATGGTGGTAATTTTATCTTTGTTCTTTTTATTTTATTTTATTTTGTCTCTATTGTTTTGTTTTTTAACAACCCGCATATAAACAAAATTGTTATGAGCATAAATGCATATAAAACCAATATAAATACGCATCTCAATAATTATTAATACAATAAAATTAATAGTTTTTATGAATGGAAACTTCAATAAAATTAATAGTTTTTATGAATGGAAACTTCAATAATTATTAACACAATAAAATTAATAATTATTAACACAATAAAATTAATAGTTTTTATGAATGGAAACTTCAATAATTATTAATACAATAAAATTAATAGTTTTTATGAATGGAAACTTCAATAAAATTAATAGTTTTTATGAATGGAAACTTCAAGCATATATAGGAGACCCCAATTGCACTCTCACCATCATTTTTTTATTATCAATTACTTATATATTGTTCACATAGGTATTTTTATATTCGAGACATTATATATTGTTTATATATATATTGTCTTCATGGATTTTTTTATATTCGAGACATTTTGATTATTTTGTGCGATAACAAATTTTATTATTATTTGGTATTTTATTTTAAATTTTATTTTGTTTGATTTAATTATTGGCAACATAAAAATATTTGAGGTCTTTCTATTTTCTAATTTCTTACTAACATTTAAGCTTTTGGCCATTTTTATTCTTATAATTAACAAAAAAAAAAAAAACTAATAAAAGTTCTCGAGGAAAAAAAACCTAGAATTGTGATTTCATTTATATAGGCATTGAGATTACAATGCCAAACGGTAGAAAAATGTATATTGCAGTCATGTTGATAGTGAGAGAATAAAATCTGACTGAGAGAGCTCCGAAGCCTCGGCTGCTCCATGATCGCAGAGTGTGTGGGAAGCAGCATGCTTCTTCCTGCGCCGCCGCTGCTTTTCGTTAAATAATTTTTACAGGTTTTTGTTCAAGTGAGAAATTTTGGGAGCGCGAGAGCTGCGGTAGACCAAGGTTGAGGGCTTCTGAGTAGGAGTTTCTCCATGGACGGTCACAGAGGAGGGAGCTCCTCTCCCTCCTTCAGAGAGGTAGTGGTTAACAAGGGCAAGACACCTCTGGATTCAGGCAGAGGTAGTTCGATGGAAGAAGGAGAAAACAGTGATAAGGTAACAGTAAGTAACAAGGAGAAGAAAAATGATGGCACAAAAGACAAGGAGGAAAATGACAAAAAACAGGGAGCAACAGACAGGAAACAAAAGGGACCGTGCACGCCCAAAGTTGAAATCACTCCTAGAGTAATCTTAAATAACCCAGAGCTGCAGGCCCACAAGGAGCACATGCAGACTTATGCAATCATATGCAAATTCATGGGACTATGGCCCACCGAAAAGGCTTTACAAACATGGATCAAATACCACTGGAAGCCTAAAGGAAGCATCGATCTTCATCTAGGATCCAAGGGTTTTTTCACAGTGGTGTTCGCAAACATCGAGGACAAAGATAGAGTGTTTGAAGGTGGGCCCTACTTCTTCGCAGCAGTAGGGCTCTATATGCAGTCGTGGACGATGAACTGCGTGCTAGAGCGGGAAACCTTTACCTCTGTCCCGGTATGGGTAAGACTCTATTGGCTACCTCTGGATTATTGGCAGATAGAATCACTAACAGCCATAGGCAATAAATTAGGGAGGTATGTCAAAACTTCTGAAGCCACAAGAAGGGGAAAATATACCTCCTTTACCAGGATTTGTGTAGAGATGGACCTATCTGGAGCACTTCTGGATGAGGTCATATTGGAGGTTTATGATGAGGAATGGGTGCAGACGGTGGACTACAAGCATATTCCTTTTAGATGTCGAAAATGTCATGAACACGGGCACCTTCTTAGAGACTGCCCTCTCAGTAAGGCAGAGAACAAAAGAAATTCTAACACAATGAAAGAAACAAATGGCTTTCACAAAGTAGTTCATAAAGATAAAAATGGAAAAAAAGGGTCAAAACAACACCAAAGCGGAGACCAAAAAGTGAGGCCGAATCAGTTCCAAGTTCTTGAAGAGGAGGAAGATACAGCAGTTGAAAATCAAGTAATGAAGGATGGATATGATAAGCAGGACAAGGAAGATGAACAGGATCAAGAACAGGTAAAGGAAAAGTAGAAAGGGATCAAGATGAGTGAATCAGAGACGGATATGGATCAGGAAATGACTCAGAGCAAGATAGAAATGGAAGACAATGAGTTGCAAGAGATTCTTGACAGAGAAAACTTAGATCTAGAAGGGTTCTTGAGTAAGGGAACAACGGGTGGGGTAGAATCTCTACCACAAGAAGAATGCAATCGAATAAAACAGTTATTCTTATGGAAAACTCAGGCAAAGGGCTTGGGCGAAGATAAAAGCATGGAAAGATAGGGCAACCATGGAATGAAAGTAGTAAAATCAACTCCAGAATTAGCTCCAAGAAACCCGGGGAAAAAAGGGGCAGAAAAAAGCAAAAAGAGCTATTAATGGAATGTGGAAAGCTCATGATAGACTCAGGTAAGATGAAAGATCTAACCAGTTACTCCTTTACCAATCTATAATTATGAAGTTTACAACTTGGAATATCAGAGATCTAGGAAGCAAAAGAAAGCAGAGAATACTAAATAATAGAATGAAGCAGGTAGCTCTGGATATAATTTTTGTCCAAGAGACGAAATGCTATGTTCAAAAGATAAGACAAATCCATAGTAAATGGCTCAACAGATATGAGTTTCTAGAAGTCAAAGCAGAAAATACAGCAGGGGGTATCCTTATCCTCTGGAATCCCCAAAAAATAGGTATTATTGATGCAGAAGCATCAAGGAATTATTTATCAGTGGTTATTCAGCCTGTAGGTGACAGGGACACTTATCTTGTAACGAATGTTTATGGCCCTCAAAGGTTAGATGACAAAATCAGGTTTATTGATTCCTTAGTGGACCTTCGAAACAGATTTGCAGGGCTACCATGGGTTATAAGAGGAGATTTCAACATGATTAGATCTCTCTCGGAGAAAAAAGGGGGTACAAGAGCACTAAACAAAGATTCCTCAGCTTTCCATTGTTTTTCAGAAAACATGAAGCTGGTGGAAATTGAGACAAACAATGGCCTTTGCACATGGAACAACAAAAGAGGAGGGGATTCCCAGGTAGCTTCCAAGCTAGACAGATTCATGATCTCTGAAGAGCTCATGCTTCTACACAAGGAAATAATAGCAGATATTCTTCCTTTTGGAGGCTCAGATCACTGGCCGATTCAAATGGAGATCAAGGGCATTGGCACCCCAAGAAACAAACCATTCAGGTTTGAAAATATATGGTTGTCACACCCGGATTTCTACAGCAACATTGAAAAATGGTGGGCTGAAAACCTACAAATTCAGGGATTTTCTATGTTCCTGCTACATAAAATATTAAAGTACATCAAGCAGAGACTAAAGGAATGGAATCAGAAGGAATTTGGCAATATTTTCACAAGTAAAAAAATAGTAGAAAACAAAATCCTAGAGCTCAATCAAGCTTTGATCAAGAATGGCTTTGATAAAGACAAAAATGATCAAGCAAAGAAATATCAACAAGAATGGGAAATGTTGTGCAAACAAGAAGAAATTTTTTGGAAACAAAAATCTAGGGTTCTATGGCTGAAAGAAGGAGAACGTAATACCAAATTTTTTCACAGATCTACCATTGCAAACAGAACTCACAACAGAATCTCTTCGATCAAGGATGAAAATGGCCAAATTCATCAAACCCATGAAGAGATAGATGTTGTGTTAGTAAAGCATTTTCGGGACATTGCCAAGGAAAACTTTTCAAAAAGAGAACCATTCATGAAGAACTTAATTAATCACATACCTAAACTGGTATCCAGAGAGGATAATCGTAATCTCAACAGACCTGTAACTGAAAAGGAGATCAGTGAGGTCCTCAAGGAAATGCAAAATGGCAAGGCACCAGGGCCGGATGGATTTAATGTGGATTTCTTCAAAGCCTGCTGGAATATCATTAAAAGGGATATTGTGGAGATTGTGGAAGACTCCAGGAGGAACAAGACCATTTTGAAAGCTCTCAATACCTCCTTTATTGTCCTTATTCCAAAACAGGATAATGCTCAAACGCCAGAGAAATATAGGCCCATCGCCTTATGCAATGTTGTCTACAAGATAATTTTCAAAGTTGTGGCTAACAGACTTAAACCCCTGCTGCCCTTGCTCATCTTCGGGGAACAAACAGGGTATGTAGAAGGAAGACAAATTCTGGACAACATAATTCAAGCTCACAAGGTGGTTCACTCATTAACATGCAACAAGAGAGCGGGCATGATCATGCAACTGGACATAGCAAAAGCATATGACAAAGTGAATTGGATATACATAAAAAAAGTGCTCACTGTATTTGGTTTTGATCATAATTGGGTCAGATGGGTTATGGCCCTGGTGACTTCATCCAGCTTTTCAATTTTAGTGAATGCCTCTCCTTCTGAACTTTTTCTCCCGTCCAGGGGTCTTAGACAGGGAGATCCGCTATCTCCTTTTCTTTTCATCCTCATGATGGAAGGGCTGGAGCGATCCATCAAGCATGCTAAAGCTATGGGTAGAATTCAAGGACTCCAACTTTCGGAAAATGGGCAAGCTCTGACTCATCAACAGTTTGTAGATGATACCATGTTACAGGGAATTCCCACAGTTAAAGAAGCACTGGCTTACAAACAAATTTTGGATGACTTCACGAAGGCTATAGGTATGGAAGTAAACCTTACCAAATTAAAAGTCTTTTTCTTTAACACTCATATATCCATCCAGAGAAATGTCTCCAGAATTTTAGGCTTTCAAAGAGAATCCCTTCCCCTTGCCCTATTCTATGTTGGGCGTTCCTGGAACCTTCGATGTTTGAAGTCACGTTAAAAGTCGTTGGTGGACATAGTGCGCTCCGAAGATTATGGAGTGCTCTGCTCTGTTCAATGTTTGGCGGACCATAAAAACCATAAATTTTCAATATTCCAAGTATTCACCCAACGCGTTAAAAGTCACTAGCCTTTACAAATGAATTTTGAAGAATCTTGAGCTGAATATTCAAATATATAGACCAAAGCATGAAAATTTTTCCAAAATTTAAATTTATTTATATATTTAAATATATAATTTTAATTCTAAGTTGATTTATATATTCCAATATAGATAGACCAAAGGATGGAAGATATCAAAACAAAGTGCCTTGAAAATGGACAAGGGATGCCATTTTAAAAGAAATTACTGGTTAAGGAGAACATGAAATAATAATTTCTTTTAATATTTAATGAATAATTATAATGAAGTAGGTTAATTAGAGGATAATTTTAAATGAAGATTGTTGTGTTAGATGTTACACTAAATCAAATTAAAATAAATTATATATAATATTTTGATTTTTTTTAATAGAGAAGATTCGAATTATTTAGTGAAGACAAGTGAGGTTGAAGAATGAAGAATGGAGAAAACCAAATATCATGGAAGACTGAAGATGAAGGTAGAAAATCAAAACAAAAAACTTTGAAAATGGACAAGGGAACATTTTAAAAGAAGATTGGTCATTAAGAGGAACATGAATCAATAATTTTTATTTGTAATGTTTAATGAATAAATCGTAATAAAATAAATAAATTAAGGGATAATTCTAAATGAATATTGTTATGTTAGATGTTAAATCAAATTAAAATAAATGAATATTGTTATGTTAGATGTTAAATCAAATTAAAATAAAATATTATCATTTGTTGATTAAATAAAGATATTAATCATTTCCAATAGTTGGGTTTTCCACATAAATTTAGTGTATTGTAGTAATTTTATATTTGCTCATTTTTATTTTATGGTAAATAAAATATTTTCATTTGTTGATTAAATAAAGCTATTAATCATTTCTAATAGTTGGGTTTTCCATATAAATTTAGTGTATTGTAGTAATTTTATCTTTACTCATTTTTATTTTATTTATTTAGTGTATGGTAGTAATTTTATCTTTGCTCATTTTTATTTTATTTTATCTTATCTCTGTTGCTTTGTTTTTTTAACAACATGCATATATGAAGATTTCAGAGAAAATTATTATAAACAAAATTGCATTTATGAACATAAATGCATATAAAACCAATATAAATACGCATCTCAATAATTATTAATACAATAAAATTAATAGTTTTTATGAATGGAAACTTCAAGCATATATAGGAGACCCCAATTGCACTCTCACCATCATTTTTTTATTATCAATTACTTATATATTGTTCACATAGATATTTTTATATTCGAGACATTTTATATATATATATATATATATATATTTTGTCGTCATGGAATTTTTTTATATTCGAGACATTTTGATTATTTTGTGCGATAATGAATTTTATTATTATTTGGTATTTTATTTTAAGTTTTATTTTGTTTGATTTAATCATTGGCAACATAAAAATATTTGAGGTCTTTCTATTTTCTAATTTCTTAGAAACATTTAAGTGTTTGGCCACTCTTATTCTTATAATTAACCAAAAAAAACTGATAAAAGTTCTCGAGAAAAAAAATCATTGTGAAAAAAACATTCATATATAAAAACACTGAGAATTATTGTTAAAAAAGTGCAAGTAAAAATTAAAAAATAATTTTCAAAATATATTTAAAACTACACCTAAGAAAAGGAAGAGCAAATGGGATAAACTTGATTTCTTGTTTTTTCGTCACTCTTATTCTTATAATTAAAAAAAAAAAAACTGATAAAAAAATCTTAGAATTGTGAAAAAAACATTCATATATATAAAAATACTAAGAATTATTGTTAAAAAAGTGCAAGTAAAAATAAAAGAATTAATTTTCAAAATATAGTTAAAGCTACACTTAAGAAAAGGAAGAGAAAATGGGATAAACTTGATTTCTCGTTATTTTTCGGTGGTTTACAAGTTCATAGTTTTTGCAACACATGTTATTGGCAAGGTACATAAAAACAAAATAAATACAAATAACTCTTTACATGAATGATAAATTACATCTTTTTACATCGAGGAAATTATCCAAAGAATTAAAGATGTGTAAGTAGAAATATATTTTTACATGGAGGAAATTATTTAAAGAGTTAAAAACGTGTGAGTATAAATCTATTTAAAAAGTGCAGGAAATTATATATATGTATGGGAATTATTTACTTTAAAAAATAAAAATAAAAATAAACTCATTAGTGAAGATGAAAAGAAATTTAAAATTTTATTATTAATAAAATAATACTCAGGAAAAAAAATAAACATTAAATATTATTAAATCTTTCGAGTGCAAAAAGGTACTTACTCTTTAATTAAAGGGATAAAGATTAAGTGAAATTGATTATTTTGAAGAGGATAAAGGGTATTATATTAATAATACCTAAATCACAAAAATGTTGAATGATTAACTAAAATATCCTAAAATTTGAAAAGGTAAAATGGAGACTAATAATGGAACATTTGCATGAAGGGATGTTACTATCTTTATTGCTCCGAGTTAGTCAAGATGACAATCATGTTAGTACTAGATGCACTAACTAATTAGTGCCTCTTAAGTCAAATTTAATATAAAGGAAAGATAAGGATGAAAAACAATATGACATAAACAATTTACAACTAAGTATTGAGAACTATACTTTTGTATCACATTAAATATTTATTTTGTTTTATGATATTGACATTATTTCAGGTTTTCCTTGGATGGAATCACAGGGTATGAAGAATATTTTTTTGACATTTTTCTACAAAAATAAAAAATAACACTACAAGATGTTACATTGCACCCAAATTTAGTAGACATAAAAGATATTTTAAAAGTAATTATTTATGAAAACCAAAAATCAAAGCAAAATATGCAAAAAGAAGTTAAAAAAAGTATAGTAGACAAAAATGAATAAATGAAAAATTACTTATGCAAATTAAGAAGCTTAAGAAGGATAAGAAGTGAGTGGAAAACAAAGTACAACAATTTATCGAAAAGAACATATCATCAAAATCTTTAGATGTAGAAGCTCAAGTTGAAGAAGAGAGAACAAATATAGATTTTGTTAACCTCACTGCTAAGTCAAATCTGAATCCAAATCCAATTGAAGTAAAGACATAATTGCATGTTATAGTTGAAATGATAAAAAATCCAATATAAGATCCAATAATCAAATCAATGACACCAACACACATAAAATATCATATGCCAAAAATAAGTAGAGAAAATGCTACAAATACGTTAAAAAAAATGAAGACACAAGAACTACTTATCAACGCCCAAATCATATGAAAACATCTAGTGAGTCAACGAATCCATGTCAATTAGGAAAAAAACAAAAATTTTATGTTCCAAAGGATACTGATAGTAACACAATTAAGTCTTATGATAAAAATTCATATTTGGAAGACTATAAGTGCAAAGTTCTACAAAAGATTGATTTGGGATGATTAGATCATGCTACAATTCAACAATTCTACTCAGTGCTCAGAATTTTATATCATTTAGTATCATTAATCATGAAAATATTAAGACCATGCAAAGATATTGCAAGTGAAAGTACAGATATAAAAACCTTTTCTTCAATATACTTTCAGGACAAGGCATTTCTAAAGGGGAAAACAATGTTATAAACATAAATATGTATAAAATAAATAAAATAATAATGATATAATAATAAATGCATTATAATTAACAATTATGATAGGACATATCCCAAATAACATGACCCTTTATGAATGGACACTCTCACTTAGGTATATATACGAGACCCTAATTGTACTCTCATAATCATAGTTTTCTACAATAAATTACTTGTGTTTAAAAAATGCAACAAGAAAGTCTCAATTTGCTTTTGCCTTGATCAAATTGAGGAAATTTGAAATTCCACATCAGCAAACAACTTGGAGGAGTTAATTGAGGTGACATGGCTCTTGTCACTCAATTAAGAAAACTCAATTCGAGTTAATGAGTATAATTTCAGTTTGCACGTGGTGATTCCTATTTTATACTTAGTTAATTTGAGTTAGGGGCATGGAGTTTAGTTTTATCTAGTGATTCCTAAATTCTATGAGCATAAGTTGAGTTAATTTCAATTGTAATATGTTAAACTAGTTCTAACTGTTAATAGAACTAGTCGGTGGTCAATTAAGTAATGGGACATTAGTCTAACTCAGATATCATCTATTTAATTGATCAATCAACTAATAATTAGCTCATGCATGCAAACAATATGAGTTTCCCAGTTGTGGTGGAGTTTCCAGCGTAGTTAACCAGTAGTTGTAAACTAGTTGAGTGCACAGGTGTTGCATGAGGTCAGGTGATCAACCCTAAGGAATTCCATAAGAATTTTGGATGAAATTCCTAATTAATATTCATGCAAGAGAAATAGATACTATGTATTTGAGTTCTTGAAAAGAATACATGAAACCCGACATACAAGAAGATAAAGAAGCAATGAAAAATTAGCTATTGGGCAAATTTCTTGGAAAGTATGTATACTTTAATGACTATTGTATTAGTTTCCTGGAAGGGAATTTGTGAACTTTTGCAAAACTATGTGTATTTACATACACAAAAGATTAGTTGATTGTGGTAAATATCTTTATGCATAGGAAACTATAACTATTGTGAAAGAGGAATAGGAATCTTTATGCATCAAAACAATAGTTATTGTATTAATTTTCTTTTGAAAAGGAAGTATGTATCTGTTTACATAAAAAGAACATCTAATTGTGGTAGGATTCTAAAGTAAGAAATATGCTTTGCATGCATGAAAATAATAGTTGATTGAGATAGATTTCTTGGAAATATTATGAATTTGTATGCAAGATTATGTTAGTTTCCTTTTGAGATAAGATTATGTATTTGCATGCAAGAATACAACTATTGTGAGAATTTTATGTATTTGCATGAAAAACCATTGCTCATGTGCAAATTTTCCTTTAAATGAATAAGGAAAGTTTGAATGGTTTTCTTTGGAAAAGAATGTGGATCTATACGAGGGGAACAATAGTTAATGTGACATGCTTGATAGTTATATCTTCTATTAATATGTGTATAGTGTTTTTAAAGAAAGCACGTCATGATATTTTTTATGTTTTATGTATGCACATGAATAGATGTTGAAGCATCGGTAATAAACATTGATTATTGGTTGATTAATACTTTATATAATTATGATTGATAAATTTTTCTCATGACAGTAATGACAGGGAAAGATGGCGACTTATGCAAAGGATAGATTATGTCTAACTTTGTGATAGGAAATTAACTAGTGGTCTATGTAGATTGAAGGAATGTGAGCTACAGGAGAATCCACTAATTGGAAGAAACATAACCCAAATATATAATGTTTGAGTATTTGTGGGTAAATGATATCATGATTGTTGTAATAGATTCTAACTGGTTATGTTATCTTTAAGATGCTATTTATTTGTATTATTTTATGTCAATGGTTAAGGGATGGGCTCCCTTACAAGCCATTGAGTGAGGGTTGAACACCCTCACAAGTGTTTAATAATAAAATTAAATATCTATTGGTTTTCACCCTACAAGGTTTCTAGAGTATATTGGTGTCTAATGATGTGGTTCTTTGCTGTGTCATTTTTATGATGTTGATTATTTGCATGATGTGACGTTTATATTATCAAGAATGTGATTAATTAACTAAGTTAAAAGAATCGTGGAATTGATGCAAAGTTACATCAATAAGTTTGAGTTAAAATCCTACAACAGTGGAAATTAATGGTTGTCTAACTTAATATTCTTTTACTAAATATTAATCTATGTAATGATGATGGTTTATCTAATAGCCATTAAAGGAATATGGAAAGTAATTCAGAAAGTTACATGTTGAAAAATGTTGTAAAAAAATTCTAACTCCATGGATTTTCATGCAAGGTTACCTGGGGATGTTACAGAAGGTTTACTAAATCAGGATGGGTTTTTTCCAAGGGACTAATAAAATTTAATTAGCTGAGTTTTTCCCAAAGTTTGGGTTTCTAGAAAAAGATTCAAATTATAGGAAATTTTAGCCTAAAAGTGGCCATGAAATTTTCAGATAATTTCCATGTCATAATATGTAAACCAATCAAAATCCTTTAAATTTAAAAAAAGATACATGTCTTAAATAATTTTAAATTATTAATTTAGTATCCTTGAAATATTGTATGGTTAATTTAGGTATCAGTTAAATATTTTATTATTAATTTGGGTATTCGTAAAATATTTTATTATTATTATTTACCTACCTTACCCATATGAATTAGAATATCCAAAAAGTTATTAATGTAATGTAAATCTTGATATTAGTGAAAAAATATAAATTAAAATTGTGGGTCCATTTGACATTAATAACCATATCCCAAAAAAACACCAAAAAAATATTTAAATATAGAATAGCTAAATAGTTGAATATAAAATAGTTGAAAAGAACACCCAAAAAAATAGTTAAATATAAAATAGCTAAATATAGTTAAGTATAAAATATTTAAATAGTTAAATATAGTTAAATGTAAAAGAGCTAATTATAAACTAGTTAAAAAAATGTGTACTCTACATAGACCACATTTTTGCCCATGAAAAGTTATCTTTTCTAGCATATTTTTTGTTAAATTTGGATTTGTGGAATTTTAGGCGCCCTAATGTTTTTAATGATGTTGAATCCATTTCTAGTGTTGAAATTGTGATTGAAACACTAAAAAATTTAAGATTTTGCAATCCAAAAATTACTAGATTCCAGCCAAAAATACATCATGTGTGAAATTGTGGCCTCAATAGGCAACAAGGTTAAAAAATACCAAAACAATTGTTAAATATAAAATTATATATAGACAATTAAATATAAAATATAAATACAGGTAGCTAAATTTAAATATATTTTAATAAAAGTGTCATATATTGAGGGATTTGGATAAAAGTAAAAAATTAGAAATGGTATATTAAAAAAAATTATTAAATATTGTGGACGGTAATATTAAAACATTGCTTACATAGCATTTTTAATTAATTTCTTGCTTTTTGCTAGGTTGGAATTTCCTCAAATTGAAAATAAAAGTAAAAAAGTAAAAAAATACTAAAACTACTTTTCAATTGATAATAATAAATTAACTACATACTTTAAAAAAATTGTGTTAAATAATATATCACATTTCAAATGAAATTTATGTTAAATTAGTAAATAGATCAATAAATCTTAAAATATTACCTTAACATTCACAAAGATTTCTATAAAATACATCTTAACATTCATAATACCGAAACTCAAAAATTCAAACATCTCATGCATCATTGTGTAAGAAATTTGTATAGGTTTAAAAATGCTTCCAAGTATTTTATTTGTTACGATAAATAAAATGCATGCCATTGTAGAATATTTTACATGGAACTAATATGATAATTAACAAAATATATGTTTTTGTAGTGTGTGTCTTGTTTATACAAATCTAAATCTATGAGTGAATTATTGAATCACTCTAGACACATATATTTTTGAGTCTTTAAAGGAAGGATTCATGTCAGCATTCTACTTCCTTCTAGCCATTATTCAAATTGATTGTCACAATAGCAGTAGAAAAATCCAAACTCACATCACCCACAAGCTTTCCAAATCAAGCATATGGAGAGATTTCATTTCATAACTCTCAAAATGAAAAGTAGATGCTCCAAACATTTGGATCTCTTTTTCTATTGTATCCAATATTGAACACACAACTAATAGTAAACACATGAAGTTTAAAAGGAATGCAAATAACTAAAGATTTGAATGCACATTATTGTATGTCAAGGTACGACAAATGATAGTAGAGAATGAACAATGATATACTAGATAAAAATGCTCAAATCAAGTGCAAAGGTAATTCAAATAAAAATTTTGAAGAAGAAAATTGTTGTAAAGTTATAGTTTAAGCACAAAGGGCCTTACAAAGTATTTATAAAATTTAGGATAACAGCGGCTAGGTTCTTGGGTATGTTGTGGATAATTCAAAAGAGGAGATATACCAACATAATTCAAGTCAACGATATCAAGAAAGATTGAATTAAAATAATAACTTGATGAGGCAGACATAGCACAAATCTCTTCACTATTTCTATGAAAAATAAACACTTTAATCAAAACTTGAGAGAAAAAACATGGAATGTAACTTTACATTTCTTCTAACACATGTCCAAATCCTGTGTGACCACTTATCTTCCATCACATTAAAGAAAACTAATATGGTACATTAACACTTTTTTGAAGTAAATAAAAACCCTCACACTAAAAACAAATGCTAGACAACCTTCTTCCATTTACATTTAACACTCTTCTAAAGTAAATAAAAACCCTCACACTAAAAACAAATGGTAGACAACCTTCTTCCATTTACATTTAAATATAATAGGAAAGCTAATGTGTTAAGTGTCCAAAAATTTATAGAATCAATTAGGGTCAAAAAAATACCTTTTATTCTTAAGTCATTCCTTTTTTCACAATCATCATTAAAATTCCAAAATTGTTCCTTCTTTTCACCATCATCATAAAATTCCAAAGTCATTTATTTTTCTTACCATCGTCATTAAAATTCCACATCGTATAATGCATTTAGTATGCACGGTGATAAGATGTTGACTCCCAAAAGTTTAGAGGCCTAAAGCTTCAAAACACGAAGGCAAATTGCAATGTAAACAAAGTTAAAGAAATTTTTAATAAGCATCTTGCACTTTTTTGAAAATGGATAATAATGAAAGTGAACATTTTTTTGGACGGCCATTTTTTAATGGCACTTAGGACATATGATACGAGTTTTTTTACTAATTGTTTTGGGTCAATTTTAATCCCGCACAAAATCATGATAACCAAAGTTCTATAAAGATCATATCGCACAAAATCATGATAACCAAAGTTCTATAAAGATCATATCACCCATTCACAAACTTGTATTAAGAATGGGTTAGGTGTGAGAGCAAAGTAAATGAATAAAGAGATAGTGTCTACTCAAAGAACCACATATAAAGGAACGTATGAGTTTCCATACTAGGAGAGTGACCATGAGTATGAACATAGCCATTAGATCTCAAATATCTGCCCTCTAAACATATGTAAGGAAAGAGTTTTGAAATGATCCAGTCACACATAAACCAAAAACTTAAATAAATGGCATTCAATTAATCCATACAAATGCTAAAATATTAATATATAATATCAACTTACTGTATACATATTTTTAATTTCTATTGATATTTTAATCATGACAGCTTTTATTTTTAAATTAAAATTAAAATATAACACCAACGACTCGTAGACTAAGTATATCGACCTATTACAAAATGGCATGAGTTGAGTCTATCTCTATCCGAAAATACATCAACTTTAAATTTTTAAACACATACTCCTAACGGCTGGATAACCCCCGACGCGTTGGCCATTTCACAGAAACGCCAAGATTTGAAAAGGATTGTCAGTAGCGGTAGAACCATGGTGTCATCCATGCCCACATGACTCCATACAAATTTTAGGGTTTAATATCGTGTTCAATCCGTAGAATCCAATCTTGCCGCCTCTGTGGAAGGATTCTCTACGTTAACGAGGATTACCAATGTGAGCGTGAGGATTCGGTGGACTTGGGTGCCCTGTATAGAATAAGGAACGGAACACCCATCCATACATCTGTTTTGTCATATGATGTATTGTATTTGCGCTGCACACCCGTATATTCAGCGGTATACCTAGATATAAAACCACTACACACTACATGCGGAAAAGCAAATTAAAAGGACCAGAACGATAGGGCAGTGGAAGAGTATGGCACCTGCTGCGTTAATGGCTCTTTACTTACCATTTCTGTACCATCTGATGCAATCAACACAAACATATATCTATTAGCACAAAACGAAACTGATTAAACAAAAGTTATATGAGTATTCCATCAGCCATTCACAAGTTCTGTTAGCGGTGGGGATGGGAGAAGAGAAAGTGAATAAGCAGGATCTGTTTTGTTTACCCAAGAAACGACATTCGCAGTAGAGTGTGGGATTCCATGTGAGAAGAATGAGGACGATAATGAGGACAGTCATTATAGATCTCAAATATGCACCCATTAAACCAATGTATGCAAAGAGTTCTAAAAAGAACGAGTCGCAGATGAATGATAATCTTCAATAAATTACGTGCAATAACTATGCTAAACAGTAGTGAGTAGGCGGTTTTATGAGAGGAGCGATCTGTGTCTCCCTTGCTCCATTCTATGTTGGGCGTGCCTGGAACCTTCGATGTTTGAAGTCATGACGCCAACCTGCGAAACACGTTAAAAGTCGTTGGTGCTCTGTTCAATGTTTGGCCGACCATAAAAACCATAAATTTTCAATGTTCCAAGTATTCACCCAACGCGTTAAAAGTCAGTAGTCTTTAAGAATGAGTTTTGAATAAAAGTTCTATTCCTCAGTTGAAATTGAGCAAGCAGAATTTTTACTTTATTTGATTAAAAACGGTTGAAATTGATAAATTTAAGTCTTTACATGGAAAAAGCAGGGAAGATTAAATGGAAAAAATTTCCATAGACCACAGCATGGAAGATTGAAGATGAAGATAAAATATCAAAACAAAGAACCGGGAGAAGAGACGCCACTTTAAATGAAATTACTAGTTCAAGAGAATATGAAAGAATAATTTTATACGAATAATTATAATGTAGATTAATTAGGGGACAATTTTAAATGAAGATTGTTTGGGTTAAAAAAATAATAATTATAATGAAGTAGATTAATTAAGAGACAATTTTAAATGAAGATTGTTGGGTTAAAAGTTAATTAGGGGACAATTTTAAATGAAGATTGTTTGGGTTAAAAAAAAATATAAATATAATGAAGTAGATTAATTAGGAGACAATTTTAAATGAAGATTGTTGGGTTAAATATATATATATATATGTGTGTGTGTGTGTGTGGGACAAGAGAATATGAAAGAATAATTCCATATTTTTAATATTTAATGAATAATTATAATGAAATAGATTAATTAGGAGACAATTTTAAATGAAGATTGTTGGGTTAAAGGTTAGAACAAATTAGATTAAAATAAATTATACAAGGCATGCTACTTTAAATGAAATTACTAATTCAAGAAAACATGAAGGAACAATTTTATATTTTTAATATTTAACAAATAATTATAATGAAGTAGATTACTTTAAATGAAATTACTAGTTAAAGAAAACATGAAAGAATAATTTCATACTTCTAATATTTAATGAATAATTATAATGAAGTAGATTATTTAGGGGACAATTTTGAATGAAGATTGTTGGGTTAAATGTTGGAACAAATTAAATTAAAATAAATTATATAAGGGATGCCACGTTAAATGAAATTACTAGTTCAAGAGAACATGAAAGAATAATTCCATATTTTTAATATTTAACAAATAATTATAATGAAGTAGATTAATTAGGGGACAATTTTAAATAAAGATTATTGGGTTATATGTTAGAACAAATGAAATTAAAATAAATCATATATAATATTTCGACTTGTTTATAAGGAAGGAGTCAAATTATTTAGTGAAGACAAGTGAGGTTGAAAAATAGAGAAAACCAAATATCATGGAAGATTGGAGATGAAGATAGAACATTAAAAGAAAAAACCTTGAAAATGGAAAAGGGTACATTTTAAATGCATATTGCTAATTAAAGAGAACATGAACAAATAATCCCTATTTGTAATGTTTAATGAATAAATTGTAATAAAGTAAATTATTTAAAGGACAATTGTAAAGGAATATTGTTATGTTACATGTCAAATCAAAATAAAATAAATTTATATATGACTTTTTCATGCTTTTAGAATGTTATGGAAGGAGTCAAATAAGTTAAGATTGTTTAGGAATATGATATTGATAATTCATGGTATTGTAACAAAGTCTATTGACAAGCAAGAAATTATCTATGGTAAATAAACCTTGTGAGCAAAAAGTGAGTGGATGTTTATATTTCCATTTGTTGATTAAATAAAGTTATTAATATTTTCTTATGGTTTTTGAGATTGTTAGGTTTTCCACTTAAATTTGGTGTATTGTGGTAATTTTATCTTTGCTCATTTTTATTTTATTTTGTCTTTGTTGTTTTGTTTTTTTAACAATCACTTCCAAGCCAAGGGATAGTGGCTTGTAGAAGGAGATGATGGTTGTCAATCTTGGAATATTGCATGTTGAGGCTGATACCGAAGCTTGATTGAGAACAGAAGCTTGATTGAGATTTGACTTGCATATGTGAAGATTTTTCTCTCTATGAATATAAATACTTATAAAACAATATAAATAACAATCGCAACAATTATTAATGCAATATAAATAATAATTATGATCAAACATGTCCCAAAGTAAGTGACTTTTTATTAATAGAAACTTCAAGCATATATAGGAGAACTCAATTGCACTCTAGACATCATTTTTTTATTTTCAATTACTTATATATTGTTTATATATTGTCCTAATGGATTATTTTTTATATTCTAAACATTTTGACTATTTCATGTGATAACAAATTTTATGTGTATCATTTGGTATAGAACTTCATTATTTGATTTAGCAATTGGCCACATAAAAAATGGGGTCTTCTTATTCTCTAATTTCTTACTAACATTTAGGATTTTTGCCACTCTTATTCTTGTAATTAACAAAAAAAAATGGAAGGAAAAAAAATACATGTAAAAGTAAAAAGAGAATTTTCAAAATACATTTAAAACAACACTTAAGAAAATGAAGATCTTGATTCCTCATTATGGTTTACAAGCTCATAGTTTTAGAAACCCATGGTATTGGCAAGGTAAATAAAAATAAAATAAATACATATAACTCTTTATATGAATAATAAATTACATCTTTTTTCACGGAGGAAATTATCCAAAGAGTTAAGGTGTAAGTAGAAATATATTTTAAAAGTGAAGGAAATTAATAGAAAATAAAAAGATGCAAAGAAATTTAAAATTTTATTATTATTAAAACAATATAAGAAAAAAAACATTCATTATTATTAAATCTTTCAAGTGCAAAAAGGTAAGGAATAAAGTTTAAGTGAAATTAATTATTTGATACTTACTCTTTAACTAATGGGATAAATTTGAAGTAAAATTAATTATTTTGAAGAGAATAAATGGTATTATGTTAATAATATCTTAATCACAAAAGTGTTGAATGATTAACTAAAATATTACAAAGTTTGAAAATGTAAAATGGAGACTAATAATGGAACAATTGCATGAAGATGAAATTCATGTTAGTACTAGATGTGCTAATTAATTAGTGGTTCTTAAGTCAAATTTAATAGAAACATAGATAAGGATGAAAAACAATATGACATAAAAAATTTACAACTAAGTATTGGGGACTATACTTTTGTCTCACAATTCACTGTTAAATCTTTATTTTTTTATGATATTGACATTATTTTCCGTGGAGAATCCTTTATCTTAAGTACGAAGAAGAATTTTTTGACATTTTTCTATAAAAGAAAAAATAACACTTCAAGACGTTACATTATAGCCATATTTAGTAACATGAAAAGACAAAATGTATTTTAAAAGTAATTATTTATGAAAACCAACAATCAATGCAAAATATGCAAAAAGAAGTTGACAAAATTATAGTAGACAAAAACCCTCAAGTATCATAGTGAAAAATTGCTTATGCAAATTAAAATGGTTAAGGTTAAGAAGTCATTGGAAAACAAAGTACAACAATTTATCGAGAAAGACATCATGTAGATTTTCCTGTAGATTCACAATCTCATGTAATCTACTAAAAAAAGGGACAAGAATCTACTTCTACTTTCAACCAATGGAAGCCAATAGATCGATGAAAACAATATGAACAAGAAGAAGCCAAATCAATGGCACATAACACAATAAGTTTTCTTGGGGAAATCCATTGCTCAAAACCCTACCTATTTGTATTGCATTAATCAGAAATATGAGTGAATATATAAAGCTTGTTCTCACTAGAACAATTCCACATAAGTATGCTTAACTCTCTACCTCACAAGCCCACTCTTAGCCAACACTTAGCCAATTTCCACTGTGTGCCAAGCTCCTATTTCCTTGCACAATTCCTAGGATGAATAGCCTGTATTTAAAGGGAATTTGTGCTTCCAAAACTGTGGAATCCTAATTAGGTCATCTTCCTGATTGCATGCATGATATTTACAACTCAGTAAATCATACAACTAATAGTACATTGTCCTTGAACTCTAGTCTCAATTGGGTCTTTCTCAGAACTCACATGCATGAGTTTTTGATGAGTGAATCTTCAGTTATCTAGAGTAGCACTAGTGCACAAACTGACTGTTAATCCTCTACTAGTTCAACAAACAGTTAGAACTAGTTTAACTGACTATAACTCAATAAATTGAGTTATCTAAGTACAACTCAATCTAAACTCATATTGGACCCCTAAAATGTAGGGAGAACATATACATGACTTCCAAAAGACTTCTAACTCGAAATTTCTAAGATAATTAAGTTAATTAAACTTAATTAACTTTTTACAAGTTGCTATGAGAATAGAATTTGATTTTAATTCACAGTTTAAATCAAGGAAAAATTAAACTAGAATTTATTGTTGCCATTTCTCAACACTCCCTCTCAACAAAAAAGGGATTATCTGCTACCCCAATCCTATCTCTGTGAAACTCAAATTTACATCTTTACAATGCCTTTGTCAAAATGTCAGCATCTTACTCCTCCGTGGGAGTGTACTCTAACAACATGATCTGCCTCAATATATAATCCCATAGATGATGATATCAGATATCAATGTGCTTGGACCTATCATGAAAAACTGGATTTTCAGAGAGTTTGATACAACTCTGGTTATTGCAGTAAATCACTGTCGGATTCATCTGCTGACCAAATAGAGCAACCAGGATCTTCCTCATCCAAATGGCCTTACATGTTGTCTGACTTGCAACCATGTACTCTACATCTGCCGAAATGAGTGCAATTGATCTTTGTTTCCTATTGTACCAATAAACTATCGATGACCCAATACTCAAAATCCCTCCTAATGTGATTTTCCGGTTGGATGGACTCCCCACCGAATTTGCATCCGTGAAGCCTTAAATCTTCACTCTCTCTATCCATTTGTACCATAATATGTGATGAGTAGTGCCCCTGAGGTATCTCAATACATGCTTTGTCGCCTTCCAATATTGCTTGCTAGGCCTAACCATCATTTTACTAAGTTGGTTAACTTCATTGCACATATCCGGTCATGTGTTCACCAAATACATGAGTGAACCCACAAGTTTCCTGTAAAAAGTAGCTTCCACTACCTATCCCGAAGTAGCATCCTCCTTCCTCTAATTACCAGCTAGAGCAGTCACCATAGGCTTGTAGCTCTCCATGCGGAACCTCTTGAGTATTTTGTTGGTATACTTGCCTTGAGACATAAACAGCTCCCCATCACCCTGCCATACTTTCATGTCCAGAAAGTAATGCATGAGCCCCAATTCCTTCATCTCAAACTCTCTTGCAAGGTCCTCCTTGCAAGATTTGATCAATTGATCATCACCTGTCAGTATGAGATCATCAACATAAATTACAATGATCAATAGTTTACCTTCCACCACTATGTGGTATAGGTTCGCATCTGCTTCACTCTTCGTGAAGCCCAACCCAGTGAAGTAGCTATCTATCCTGGTGTACCAAGCACGAGGTGCTTTCTTCAGCCCATACAACGCTCTCTTGAGCCAGCACACATGTGACTCATAGTCGAAGGTTTCAAAACCTTCAAGTTTATCTGTACACCTCTTCATCAATCGTTCCATTAAGGAAGGTTGTATTTACATCCATTTGATGTATCTTTCAACCCATCTACACTAACAGTGCCAATATAGATATGATCGACGAGTGCCTTGCAACAGGAGCAAAGGTCTCATCATAGTCAATCCCCTCTACCTGTGAAAAGCCATGGGCCACAAATCTAGCCTTATGCTTCTCCACACTACCATCTGCAACTTACTTTACCTTGTAAAGCCAATAGGATCTCACCATGAACTTATCCTCCAGTCTTGGAACCACATCCCAAAAACTGTTACGAACTATGGAGTCATACTCCTCCACCATGGCATCAACCCAAATCAACTATTGCATTACTTCCTCAAAGGAAGATGGCTCTATCACAACACATCCTCTTATAATAGCCATGCACCCAATGTACCTATTGGTGACCTCCTCTATCTACATTATGATGTAGGTGCTCCCATATTCTCTCTAGAATCCAACAACAATCTATCTGCCTCTCTAGTGCACTTTCTCCCATCTCCGGAAGACTCTTCCTTATTTGATGTCTCCACTCTTGAATCCTCTACATGTGGATGCTTCACATCAATCTGAGGCTCCTCAACCTTAGGAGCTAAAATCTCCTCAACTACATGTAAATGAATCTCCATCTCAATGGAAACTCACATGGCCTTCCCCTCATCGAATCAGACATCCCTATGAACCATTGTCATCCTATTGGTTGGAAAGTACACCCGATAGTCGTGAGGTGTATCAGTGTACCCCACAAATATACCCAACTTTGTTGTCAGTGTTAGCACTCTGTAATTTTCTGAAGTTGTAGAAGAAAATCACAAAGGTAACTACAAACCAACTTTGGAAGTTGGGATCTAGCCCTGCCAACTTCAGAGAGGGTCCTCTCTATAAGATTTAACTTTGTTGGATTGAATATTAGGCTAGTTATGAAGTTTAAGGTTTGATTTGTATTTGAATGGTTGGTTGATAACTAGATTACCATTGGGCTATGGAGTCTATTACATAAAGTATGGATTGCCTGCAGTGTCTACAAATAGATCTCATAGGGTAAGGCAGCCAAACTAAATGGATTCTTTAAAGTCTGTGAAATGGGGGAGGAAGAACAGATTAAGGTTCACTTTAGATATAGAGCATTGTTACCTAAAATCTATATTTAAAGATCAGAAGAAAACATTGAAATTATTAGTAGCCAGGTGCAGAGTGTAGATTTAAACAAATTCTGCCCTTTACTTATCTATTTAATCATTCATATTAAGAAACAAATAAGTGCTATAAAAAAAAGAAATATAAACACATAAGACGATAGAGGCACTTCACCAGCAACTTGACACAAGAATCATGTGAAAGAGCTTTCTGTATTGTGGTAAATCCGCTTGATTCTTCATAAATATACAATAGTGTTCTTTTGTTCAAAAACCAACCCTTGATACTTCTGAAGATGAAGTATTCGTAATTAATTTACAAAAATATCCTATCAGAATGACTAGGATATATCTAAAAATAATAAAACTAAATCAATCTAACTTATTACAAAGATATCAGGGAAATGCGAATTGTCTGAAGTGGTGGCACTGAATTGGTGGAACAGTTGGTTGTCTGGACCTCGAATTTTGCATGTGTTGTTGATGCTGAGTTGTGCAGCCAAATCTACTCTTTACTCCAGTAATTCACATAGTTTATCCCAGTGTTGTTTATTCAGGATAGTCATATGCAGTAACTTTATGTACACTTTGTCAACTTCAGTATATTTAGCAAATGTCGGCTTGGTGATGAATAGACTTTTAATTGCTTCTTGAATGTTGAGTTCAAATGCCAATGCTTCCAAGAATGCCTTTCCTGTCATACTGAATCTTCCAGCTGCAACCTTCGAACTATCCCTTGCCTTGATCATTATTTTCTTATTGTAATCATACCACATGTTGATCTTATCATTAATAACTAATAAGTTTGGAAGCCCTTTCTTGTAGAGGGGCTCTAGCTTGGTGAAGAATTTCTGTACACTAATGTCCATAATATAACACTTTTCTTCAAGTTGTCTCACTAGATTTCTTTTAGTCAACACCTCCCTGACTTCCAATATTGTTTTTGTTATGTCTTCAATCTCTAACTCTTCTAATTCATGTCTATTTTTGGAGTTAAGGAATTTGATGAGCTCAGTGGCTTCCCTAGGTTTATCTCCCAACTGCTTTCTGACTTGTTTGATGGATTCATTGGACCATTCGATCAGCTCCTATTGCTAAAAAATAATTTGTGTTGAAGGCCAAATGTCTATCATGTCTTCATCGATTTGTTTCCAAATATTCTCTTTTACCTGTGCCAATGTATTACCCATGGCCCAATCTACTTCTATCTTCTAGAATATCTGGACAATGTTTGGGACTTCTATGTTTCTGTTAGGAGGGCATTTTCAAATCTTGTTCTCTGTTCCTGTAGGAATTTCACCTCCTACCTCAGTTTCTTTATCTCTTCTCCCTGTATAGACATGTTTTCCATGGATTCATCCAACTTAACTGAATCATCTGCAACTAATGTGGGAAGTATTGTAGAAGAGGATGTTCCTGTTGTCGTGGTTGTTGTAGGGATACCCGTTTGAAGTAGAGATGTAATTGGAACTGAATCAAGAGGAACCGCTCCTAGTTTTGAACTTTGTTCCTTTTCTTTTATCAACTTGTTCATCTCTACTTCCATCTCTTTGATCTGTGCACTCTGTTCCACTAGAAGCTTCAGCATCTCTTGTTTTTGTAGCTCTGTCTCTCCTAGCTCCTTGGCCTGGGGATCTTTTGTGTTAGGTAGCTTCAATTGATTCTTTAGGGTTGTTATGTCAGCATTTTTCTTCTTGATTATCTCCTCCATGGATTTATAAGGATCAAAGCCTACTTTGATCACCATTTCCTCCAATTATTTGATTTTGTTGTCTTTAACCAGAGAGGACACTTTCTCTAGTTTACGCTGATACTGCACATTTTTTAAATAAAGTTGTAGTTTGGAAGCAATGATAGCAGTCTATGTGAAGGTAGAGTATACCATTTCTCCAGTCTGCCTATGCATACCTATTTGATCTAAAGGATGAACATCCTTTGCCTCAAACTCAAAGGTAGTTTGTTTTAAATCTATTGCTGACTTTAGTTGTGGGACCTGGGCCTGCAAGAATGCCATATGAATTCTTCCCTTCTCTGTTTCATATGCTAAAATAAGCATGTGTTGGATGGAGGAATACTACTTCCTGATTTGAGCAGAGATATTGTCATGAATGGCTTCATTCCTCTGTTTAATCTCTTTATATCTCTGGAAAATATCCAGTTGCCTCTGTTTTGTAGATGAATCTGGTGTGTGAGGTATAGTAGCTGGAATATCTTTAGTAGCCGAGGATGATGGAGACTCTGTGGTACCGTTATCCAACTTAAAAGTTTGAAAGCGTGAGAGTACAATGGTACCGTGTGTTTCCTTCAATGGTGGGAAGTCTATTTTAGAGCATGTTTTAATCTTCTTTGTATATATCTTGAACTCTTTGGCTAATAATTCTATAACTGATGGAGAGTCATCATCTCTTGATCTATTATCTATCTTTTCTCTAGGTATGGGATTCTCTGAAGATTTTCTAGAAATTACCTGATCTTCAACCTCTTGTAATGTGTTTTCTACCCAAGTGTGTTGTTTCATGTACTTCTCTATTTCTGGCCTTTGAGTATGCACATAGGGAGTTGTTTTTGTTCCACTCTTAACTTAGAAATTATGCCAAAAGGGTCATATGACCAAGTAAAACTAAGAGGAAATTCATATGTTTCAGCAAGAGGTCTACTTCCTCTCCTGTTGCTCTACTGTTGCAAATGAAAGGTCCTCTCTTTGTTTTAATCTGAAAGTGAGACTTCTTCTTGGCTACCACAAAATGGATGTTGTCCGAGTGAATAATTTTCCTAATGTACTCTTAGGAAAATATTCTCATTGGAAGGTACTTGGGTAGCTTATATGGTGGCAGCTCTAAACCATAAGCTCTTATTTCTGTAAATGACTGGTAAAGGTACCAGTCTCTTATTTTCACTTGTTCAGTGAGCTGTAAAACTTTTTGAATGTCCTCATTAATCCTTGGAATCTGTTGGCCACTCAGCAAACAAGTTGTTGGATACACAAATTGATCAATAAAATTTGTAAAGTTGAATTCATGTGATTATGTTCTGATTAAGGAGGTCCAAAAGACAATAGACTGCAGCTCTCGTTATTGATCAAGCATCTGTACTGCAAAGGGAAATTTATCTGTTTGAAAGAAAATGAACATATACACAAGAATAGAGGAATATCGGAACATTCCTTCAGTTAGAAACTGAAGGAATTTTTCATGGATTACATTTTCTAAGAAGTGACAATAGTCAAAGGTGAGTAATAGTCCTTCTTCTATAGAAAGGGTGGATAGAAAGCCTAAAATAGGCTCATCTACCCATTCATCTGAATAGTAACCAAGTATGGATGACAAGATAGAGATAATCTGTCTGGTCCTTTGAGGGAACATAGAAGAGGGATAAGGGGGATTTTTCTTGGGGAGTTGAGAGTCTTCTAGGAGGAAAACTTCAAAAATCCTAGCTCTTTGGGGGAAGGTGAGCTTCTGATAGATTTCTCTCAGAGCTTCAAGGGAAAAAGGGGTGAGGGAATCACTATAGGGGACCTGCAACATTTGGTTTATGCTCTCAGATGTAATGGTGAAAATAATTTCACCATTGGGGGAAATAATAGCCCTCTTACTTGAAAGGTAAGAGGCATGGAATTTTAGGAAGAATTTGGGAAAGTAATAAGATTCGTGGGAAATGAACAAGGGAATTCTAGGCTGCCAGAGATTAATTTCATCAGATTGATCGAGGTATTTATCAGGAAACCAACAGCGTAATTCAAAGAGGTCGAATTCACACTGTTTCTCGGCTATATTATAGTCTCTATCAGCAAATGGTATGTGGTCTAAATCCACAGGGGGAGTAAGCATGGGATTCACTTCAGTGGAAAAGTTGGGAGCCATTGTGGTAGCAGGATGAAGAGGGGAGATCTTGACAGAAGGAATCTGCAAAAGGTTTCAGGAATTCAAGGGAACTTTAGGTGAGATTACCTTTGTAAATTGATCAGAGATGGGAAATGGATGCTAATGGCTACTGGGAGATTAACGTGAAATAGAAGGTGGGAGCGATGTTCATTAAGCAAAGAGAAAAGGATGTAAATACGGGTGAAAAAATAGTTTAATAGGCCACAGACCGAGCGTAACCATTGGATTAGCAGTCGTAAGCTACATTAATTTCAGTAATGGAGTGGATAAACAGGAAGAACAGTGACGGGCGGGTGCAACGGTAGAGGACGTAGCAGATCAGGATAGGCAGGTGAAAGGCACGAGACCATTGGCGGGAGTTATGGAAGGAGGGACATGTGGCATCGTTGGACTGGTGGTTAAGGAGGGACATGGAGGTGACAGTTGGCGGGAAGGCGGGTTGCAACGGGAGTTGAAAACCACTTTCGGAGGGTGGGTAGGTGATATATGGTATGAGTGGGGGGGTCCAAAATCATAAGAAGGTGACACGTACGAGGGTGGAAAACAACTTTTCAGACCCCCACCTCACCCCCCTATTGTTAAAGAGAATTGATGCGGAGGGGTTCAAAATTAATTACGAGTCATAGGATCTAAGTGGGAGGATGATCAGGCATAGTGATATGTGCAGAGTTTAACATCGGTTGGCCCCACAGAATATTTCGGGCATATGATTTTTACACCAAATTCCAAACTTTGGACAAATGAACCAATCAGCCAATTACATTGAAAATCCACTTTTTCCTATTCTAATGCAATTTTAAAGCAATAAGGGTGCATTTAAACGTGCAAACCCTATCTATTTTTTCATTCTTAACAGACTAAGAATATTTATTTCAAACCACTAAACTAATCTAATCAACTGCATTAATCCAGATTAAACTGTTGGATTAACTTATTCACCTATTCTACCTATCTAATCTTAGCCAAGATTACATTGTTTGGCTAAGTTATTTACTCTAATCTAATTTACATAAATTGAAACTTGCTTGAACATGATTAAACTGTATGTTTCAAGCAGAAAGGTATTGTGGCATTTAGGCAAGATGCAAACAATTTCATGAATTTATTCTTTACAAAACTAGTAGACTAGTAGTGGCACTTAAACTAGCATCACTTTCACATTTATTCATTTTTTGTGGGGTTCTTTTATCATTTCTTTTCTTTTTCCTTTTTTTTGTATTTATACCCTCTTTTCATTTTTTTTATTTTCATTTTTCTATCTTTTTTTGGAAATCATTTGCAGTAAGAAATATTAGTTATGATTTGAAATACTGAAAGAAATTATTTATTGAAGAATCTAGGGCATGCATATTTAGGGTGATTCTTCGATACATGATAACAATTTTTGAAGTGTTAATCCAATTTTATCTTAGTTTGATTGTTTACTTCATTATTATCATGTGTAAGTTAACTTCATCAAATTGCTATCAAAAAAAAGAGACAAAAACACAAATGTTTGGCTCTCTGCCAGGGCCAAAACCTCTCCCTCTTGGAGAGGAAAACCCATGCGTAAATTCTTCTTATAGAGATTCCATTGACGAATACCAATACCATGACCCTTGACACACTCTGCCTCTCCAAGACCAAGATATCAATCCTCCTTTCTGTCGTTGTTGAGATCATCCTCATTGCTGCACCATTCAAGTTGTTACTGTTGCATCACTAAGATCTATACTAACTGCTTCTTCATCATGTCATTGAGATCTCTTGGCTAGATTGAGCTTATAACCTTCAAGTCCTGAAGTCATAACTTGGGATAGGATCCTAACTATGCGTGTGCCATGATAAAGTCTTTTCCTTCATTATCATGTACTGAGATAATCTTTGTTTCATTGATGAGACTACTTCTTCTAACTATGCTGAGGGTATGGTATTAATTCCTCTCATTATGAAGATATTATTCCTCATCATTTGCACTGAGACTGTGATAGTCATAAGGATTGTATCTATCCTTTGTCCTAGACTAAAATCTCCTTGTTCTGAGACCTAATGTAGTAATGTCACGACTATATCATGGTAGCCTTTCCTTAATAATGATTTAACTGTGTCTATAATGAGTGATATTGTAAGAGCATCAAAATACAAGCATATACATGTATACGCTAAGTCTACTAGGAGACTGGATAATGTTTATTATGATGCCAAGAGAGTACCTTTTTTTACTTATGCAAATACACAGTTATACATATGTAATGTGATATCTATATGTTCCTTAAGAACCCAAGTTTATGACTCCACCTAAAGCCCAAACGAGGTGCAGTCAAACCCTTTGTTGCGGCTCAACTTCATGTAGAATTCCAAATGACTTCAACTCCTCTTCATGACTGTGGCTCTCTGCAGCTACATGTCTTGACTGCAACTCCTGTGGCTACATCCCTTGACTGCAGCTTCTGCGGCTACATCCCTTGACTGTGGCTCTCTGCAGCTACAACACTTGACTTCGGCTCCTCTATGCAAGTTCAGTCCTGCCCCTTTGTGGATAACCCAGTGGGGTATTTATAGTGGTTGTGTCATATATCCAAGACAACGTGAGCCTCTTGAACCAACGTGACCTTGTGTTGAGCGGACATGTCATTTAAATATATATTTAATTTATTCATTGAAGCCGACATGATGTATTTCCTTATCTCTTTGCTTGCAGACTTTAGAAGGCTTGTTTGAGGCATAGATCTTGGTCTTGGAGGGTTGTTAGACAACTTAGAAGACTTTTACATATTTACATGAACTCATAAAAAGTTTCTACATACATGACATGACTCTTTGACAAATAAATAAATCCTAAAGACATCAAGAAGAAGTCTTTTAATCTAGAGACACTTCTTGCTCATGAAACCCATGTAGCAATATTACAAAAATAATTTATTCTCTTTTATTACATCAAATATAAAGATCATGTCATTATGAAGACCGAACCTAGTTACACTTTCTTCAACACTCCCTCTTAACTAGGGAGTTATTCATAATGGTACTTGGTCATTCTTAATCTGAATAATTTCTCATAAGAAGAATCAGATTTGCAGTCCATTTGTTATAGCATCATTTCAACCAACATTGTTTCCATTTAGCAAGGCCTTGACTAACAGCTCTATCTCTCACTTAGATCAGAGCACACAATGTTGGCGAGACCAATGACTGATAGACACGCATCATCATTGTCTCTCTTAGGGTCATACCCACCGGGGTGTTCTCTGAGTATGCCCTACTAGGACTATTCTCATCTTGGGTTCTCAGCCCTCAAGAATATCGGTCCTCTTGCCCACTTTTGTCTTGGATGCCCTACCACATCCTCAAAAAGTGTTGGATGCCAAATGATTACACAAACCTCCATTCTTTCTTCCAAAATGAAGTCAAGAATGTCATGTCTAACTATCCCTCTTAATCAGGGACGAGTCCCAAGTTTCTCTTTTCTCAAAAGCTTGCTCGAGTTCCTTTGCTCATAGGAACTTCCCAGAGCTCCCTCTTACCCAGGGACTCTATCATCAGTGCTTTATAGGGTCTTCTAGTTGACTGACGATCCAAGACCTTGATGTCATCAAATTATTTACATGTAGGGTTCAACCATACTTTCCTCTATCATGTCATTCCTTCTTTCTCGGAAAGTATCCTCCTTGGCTTTACATCTGGGGCTTCGTTCATAAGCTCATTTGTCTTCAATTTTTTTCAACAGTGATTGCTTTGGATCACAAGGTACATAGTTGTGACATCCTTCATAAATCTCCTTTCCTTGATCCTACACACATACCTAGACTTTTCCAAGAGGTCAAACACCAAAAAACAAATCACATATTACCTTTTGGTGATGGCCATCTTCCAGTGACATCTTCTTATACGTATCAATTATCCTGCATACATGTTGACACATCTCCCAATGATATATATTGTTAAGGGTCCTCAATTTTTCAGACTTCCATCAGATTCTTCACATCATTCTGGGAGGTTTCCTAGTCAAGTCTTCCTAATCCTCTGGATGTTAGTTACCTTCATCATGGTTGCATGTTTCACAATCTCTTTCATCCTCATGTCTTTCATTCCCAGGAGCTCTAAAAGTTCTTCAATGGTCATCAACTACCTCATACTACATTATTAGGACATATTATGTTGATTTCATATAGTTTGACTTATGTCTTTCTACATCCTTTCAGGGGAGGAGATACTTTCCCTTTTGATCATATTTGATCCATTTAACCTGAAACCATATAACACGACATAATAATATCAAATGAAAATACAATTACAAGTATACATACCTCATTTTTCCATCAGGCTACTTTCTGCGGCCTTCTTGATTGAACAGATCTCCAATCCCTTGAATTTTCATTAGTCCTTCATCTCATGATTTCCAAAAGTTGGAATTCCTGATAAGACATTTGTTGCCTTCCCTGACTATGAGATCATTCGCTAAGATCTCTATCAGAGTTCCTTCAGGATCTAGTATATCCCTATCTGGAAAAAAATTCCTCTGACCTGGATCTTCCTTTCCTTTAAATGTACAACAAGATTCCCAAGAGCTATATCCTCCATGATTCATATGAGCTCTTGTTTTCATGATGCCACGATGCATCTTCTTACCATGATCGTATCTGCAAGGACTACTAATAGGACCCATTTGAGAGGGATGTCACTTCATTCATATTGGAAATATGTTACTCCCTCTTCCCTTTAGCTTCCTCTATCCTTTAGATGATATGAACCCTTTTCCAAAATCTTTTCATAGTGTTGTTATGTCTTATTAATCCTTCCTTTGCACATAGTTGAGTTTTCTCAACTTACCTTTATCTTGCATAGAGACCACAAACTGTTGATTGAGGTGATCTTCTTGTTCATAAACAATTGTCACCTTGCTTATCAATGATGATTATCCATTCATCATTTTCCCAAATCTCTCAATTGATATCTCATGAAGATATTTCTCCATTCCTTGGCACCTTCTGCACTTTATCTCAGAGAGTATATCCTCTTATGTCTCCTTTCTTACATCATAGAACCTTAAGAGTTTTTATGACCTCAAAGGTGTTAGTGTCAGCATTTTCAGACTGCCATCAGTGATCAAAATTTTCTCTTTTGCAATTTTCATGTTAGGAGTCCCATACTGATGAGTTTGCATTCCATTAGGTCATGGATCCACTGATGGTGGTAATCACTTCAGTTTTTCCCTCATGATCTGTACTTGTTGATCCTCTTCCATATAGTTCAGTCATGGTTCATATTTACTCTGCAGTTCATTTCTAAATCTTAGGGTTTGGTCTCATTAGGTTTTAGGGTCCCACCATGGTCAAAATTTGATGATTATGTGCCAATAATGATCAGCAAAGACATGAGGATGCCAATAATGATCAGAAAAGTCATAAGTTATTATTTCAAAACCCTAATGTAGTTCTATTGAAGCCCTGAAAATTGGGTCTACAACAAGGGGAATACCCACCCGGTCCGGACCTTGGTTAGCAGCTCCTTTTCCATTTGGTGTAGTGGGTCCGACTGGGGATATGGGACCAGTTTCCCAATTTATGTGTATGTGTGTTGAGAATCGATATTTCCTTTCTAATAACTTCTAAATAAAACGCTTTTATTCTAAATATAATTTAACAACAATGCAATTGTATTCTAATAAACAGAAATATCTAATTCTAAAACTACCCTGGGATTTAATCTTTCGATTATGCGATCTAAAATAGTTTCTACAACAATTGGTAATAAAGATCATTCAATTGCTATAAGAAAAGAATTCAATCAAGATGAACTATTTCGTATAAAAAGTTAGCCGAACAATTGTGAAAAACATATCGCATAATAAGTCACTCATATATTAAGCATAAATAAATGGCTATCACCATACAAAAGTGCCAAATGATAACTCAAGAATTCAAGCATTCATACATAAATAATTGAACATGAATATCACCATAACACATAAGCAGAATTTGTTAAGAGATAAAAGTACCATTTATAACGAGTTCTACTCATGAGCTCCAGCAATAATGATTTATCTCTTCTTAATTCAACATCTACTAAGAGTACAAAAGTGTAATTTCAGTAGCAGATATTAAACACAGATATCAATAAATCTTGTTCCATTCATTCATCAAAACCTCCTCGGAAGGTGCAGAAGTGCATGTTCTGAGGACAAGTTTTTGATAAATTTTAGGACCCTTCTCTAAATGCATGAGAAGGGTTTAAATACTACTATCTAAATCTAAAAATAGTTTATTACAAAAATATAGGAGGTGGTTTAAATGACTGTCCTCACTTCAGGCAAAAATAAAGCAAAACTAAAACTAAAACTGAATCTAAAAGTAAAACTGGCAATTAACTATTTATGTATTTGATCTTTGTAGTCGCAAGCATCCAGCATTGGCTTGAGGAGAGTTGGTTGGCCAACCTCCGACTTTAACTGTCCAGCGAAAACGGAATCGACAAGTGTTGGCACCATCTTCTCGGCAGAATTAGTGAGACATTTGAGAGTCATGCACTGACTGTGTGGTTTAACCAAGTACTGCCAGTAAGAATCCCAGTTTAACTTGGTTAACCTTTTGATGGACTCTGCTCTTTCTTGAGCCTTTTGTCTCCAACTTGTTTGTAGATGCTGCACATTTGGTAGAAATTTACATACCACTTGAAGATATCCCTGATAAATACCACTGGTTTTTAGAGTTCAGGTTTTGCTTTTCGCCTTCAACACTTTTTTCTACAAATTCCTAGGTTTATAGGCGACTGAGTGATTTGAGGCTTTCCTTCTCAAGGGGTTTTGCCTGGTGATGCACGATTAGCGCTAGGCGCTAATCGCGCATTAGAAATTGCCTCCATTCCTTGATCCAGGCTTCCCTGGTGCTATTTTTTGCCTCTTGCACGTTTTTTGTTAGAAGATATAAACCTTAAACTTTGTGGAAATAATGACTTCATGAGTTCTTGGTCTTTGAGCCTTAAATTGTCTAGTTGTGATATTAGCATTATCCAGTACCCATTTGACCATGTCCATGTATGGAGGAATCTTCGGCCTCGCCGCTATTCGGTAAAAGAACGAACATGCTAGTTCTGTAATTGACACCTCAAATGACCCGCGTGAGTCTAATGTAGCTGTAACCTCCATTACCCTAGGATTTTCTTCCTTGAGTAGACTGTGCATGCCTTCCCAAGTAGTAATGTCGATATCTCTGTTACAGGTGGTGTCTGTGTATAAGAGCGTCATTTCTTTCTCTTCAGAACTTGGATCCTTTCCTTTCTTTCCCATAATATTCTGAACACTGCTATGTATACCTCTCTGCTTTTCGCTCCTGCAATTTTCAAATGAGGCAAGAGTAATGATAAGAAAAAGGTGACGGGAAAGCTTTAAATGTCGAAACCATATAAAATATATCACCTTACGTGAAATGGCTCTTCGATCAGGTCAAAACCATATTTCATTAATGATTGCCTACTAACTCATTAAATTAACATTAATGCGCATAACTGGGCATTGGTTTGTGGAAAATATTTTTTGAACAACGAGCCCCGTAGATCTGTGATAAGGCGATTTTGCGATTTTCTTCGCATTATTGCAGATCGCAATATCACTGATCCATTACATGTGGCGATCATTTACCATATGTTTTCTGCGAAATGCGATTTTCGAGACACGCCATCGCATATAGGCGGTTTGAGGTATTTCGCTTTAAGTGATACTTGAAGCACGTTGAAACTGCGATGCGATGAATGTCTTCAACGTGTGATTTCGCATCGCTATTTCGCAATCTTAGGATTCGGTTTTTATGAAAGCATCTATTACCTTTTTGCGATGCGATGCGATGCTTATCATAAAACTTAAGTCTTTTTGGGATTTTCAGGTATTCTCCTAGGTTTTATGATAGTAAGATTTATTCAAAAAGGAAATACAAGTTCTAATTTATTTTTTTTAATTTTAAGGATAAGGGTCCCCACTTATTTAGTATTAGTGATAATACTAAATAAGAAAAGGGGGGTTGTTGCTGGCCACAACAAGTTCTCACCTCAAAACTTGTTTTGAGGTGAAAACAGAGTATTTTGTTTTTATCTTCATTTCTTATGTAATTTTATGTTTTCATATGTAATATTGGTTCCCAGCTGCTCCTAAGAATCTAATGATGTTTCCAAGCACCTGCCACTGCAAAAATCAAGTCATCATGAGCACCAATTCACCTACAAAAGCAAAAGATAAACAAGCACTAAAACCCTAAATTCCTCTCCCACTGAGCTAGGGTTGGCTATGGGAGCAGAGATATCTAAGAAGAGGAGGCATGAGATATATCAGAAGGTATGAGGCCATTTCATATCATCAAACATCAGGTCTCCATCATTTGTCAAGAAGTCATTCCAAGGAACAAGCCATTCACCACACATAAGGGACAGTTTTTCTTCAAATTGTGTTTTTGAGCAAGAAAAGATGAATTTGACAAAAGTGAGAGAAGTGTTTGTAAATCATAGACCCAAGAAGAAAAACGTCCTTCAGTTTGTACACAGGTGTCATGGTTTTAGAGAAATGTCAAAAATAGAGTTGCTACAATAGAGTTAATGCACTTCTGGAGTGATCTTGGGAAAATCAAGATTTATCCTAGCCAGGTTGGCAAAATGACTTGATCGATGAGTCAAATGATAACTAGACACAAATACATTTTAAATGAGCTATCATGAGCTCAATTTGGAGTTTAGGAAGACCTCCAAACATTGACTGAAACAGCACTTTGCATTTTGGCAACCTCATTCTGCACATTTTGACCAGGCTTGGGAGATTGGACTTTTGACAGGGAAAATGAACTCCAAATTGAAAAATTCAAGCTGTTCTAGAATTAGACTCGACAATATTTCCAATGAGCTATCCCATTCTCAATTTGGACACCGGGAAGGCCTCCAAAAGTGGTCTGGAAAAAGGCATTGCGCTTAGGGAGAAGGGCGTTACACTTAGAGCCTAGCGCTACGCATAGGGCAGGGAGCCTCAAAATCACTCCAAATTGCAAATTCTCACCAAATTGCCTCCAATTTCACCTTTTACAAGTAAGTTCTCTCTCTTCACTCAATGTTTGGTTTGCATGTTTGATATTTTGGACCTCTCCTCTACTCCTAGTATTAAACCCTAATTTTCCTCTATAAACCCTAATCAGTTTGTCTATTCCATTGCCTAGCATGATAACTCTGTTGGGTCCCTATAATACTAGTGATTACCCCATTACTATTGTAGTGATACCCCTTATTAATATTGTTGTGCCCCTATTGCCCCCATATTGTTATTACTGTGCCCCATAGAATCCCTCTATTGTTATTTTTGTGGCTTTATATTATTATTGTTAGGTCGGCTGGATTATATTGTGACTCCTTAGACTCCTATATATAGAAAGGAGGTTTTGTCATTTGTATCATCCAAGAATTTTTCATTTATGTAATTTAAAGGAGGTTGCCCCCTCGAAGAGGTTGAATTCTAAGGCGTTGATCTATCTTTTCTATCTTTTCTTGAGCTGGTTTCATAACATTTGGTATCAGAGCTTTGGATTCTAGGGTTTCGCTGCTCCAAACAGGTCATCTTGGAATTTTCGCTATAACTTTTTTTCTGTGACGTTTCAGAAGTCGTAAAAAAAACCCATTTTAGAAGAAATCGTGCTAAACCTTGGGTCCAAATTTTAGAGCTTTTCGCGTGATATTTGTGGAGATATGATCTGAGGAAGTTGGTCTTTTTGCAGACTCCTGAATTACATTCAAAACAGGTGACCTGGGGAAAATCATCATAACTTTCTCTCTAGGGATAGGATTGAAGTTTTGTAAGAAGGTACAGAAAGAGGACAGAATGTAGTTTCTTGTGGGTGTTTTTCAGATCCAAAGGTCAAAACAGTGACTCGTGGCACGTCGTACAAGTTCGCTCTACTGAACTAGTCTATAATCAAGTCACTGTGGGAGATTTCGCATAACTCTTCCTTGGAGAATCCAATTTGGGTCAGACTTGTGGCATTGGAAAGAGGACACAGAGGGCTACTACAAATTAGAAATTCAAAACTAGATAATCAGAAAGTACAGAGATACATCAGAGGCAATATCGAGCTCCTACAAAGTGAAAAAAGGTGTGTAGATTTTCTTTAATCTTTGCTTAAGCTTGGTTTGAAAATTTGTTTTGAAGGAATTCAAAGGGCATATTAGAGAATTATTATTGGTAACTGATGCTCCGAGGAAAGAAAATGCAAACACCTAGTAAGGAACCTGAAAGCTCTAGCATGACTCATGAAGAAGAAGAAGAAATGCTATATGATATATCAAAATTACAAGAACAAGTGCAACAAGTGTCACTTGCACAAAAAGCAACAGCATCTAAGATGGATGGTTTAAGGAAAGATGTAGAAGCTAAGATGGATGGTTTAAAGAAGGGTGTAGAAGCTAAGATGGATTTTTTAAAGAAAGGCGTAGAAGCTAAGATGGATGGCATGGAAGCTAAGGTGAATGGCATGGACGCTAAAATTGATGCCGTGGATGATAAGATGGAAGAGTTGAAGATAAATATGAATAAGTTGCTACAAGAAATGGTCACTAAGGGTGAAATGGTACTAAAGGAAACTCATGGTGAGAACAAAAGAAATGTTAATCATGATTCCATAGACTCTAATGTTGGATCGAAGATACACCATATTCCAAAAATCGATATGAGGAAGTTTGATGGCAGGGATCTCGCCACATGGATATTACAGATGGAGCAATTCTTCGATCTCAATAATGTGCAAAACACACAAAAGGTACGTATGGCAACTTTATATTTGGAACCAAATCAGTTTGTATGGTATCAATGGCTTTGCTCTCGTAAACAATTTATCACTTGGGCAATTTTTACAGAAGAATTGATAGCACATTATGAGGATACAAAAAGCAACACTTTTTTTAGCCAACTGATAAGTCTCAAACAAAAAGGTTCAATAATGGAGCACATTGAGGAGTTCCAAAAATTGAACATAAGGGTAAAAGATATTCCAGAGGAGCATAGGATTGATGTGTTCATAGGGTCTTTAAAGGATAATATCCAACATGATGTTCGCCTTTGGGAACCTGATTCATTAGAGAAGGCATTCAGGTTAGCAAGAAAAATGGAAAGAAAAATTATGGCAACTAGGAAGCATACCACTCACAACTATAAAGACGGAAGTTTTGTTAGTCTTCCACAACCTATAAGGTTGACACCACAACAATTGGAAGAAAAAAAGATCAAAAGAGCTTTGTTACAGTTGTGATAGCAAATACACTAAAGGTCATAAGTGTGCTGAGAAGAAATTATTCTACATATATTGTGAAGAGGAAGAAGAAAAGGAGTAAGAAAGGTCAAAAGAAGAGGATATACTCCAGGAACAAAGCCTAGATAAAAAAGAAATGAATCCGACCATATCTTGTAATGCATTGGCGGGAATTACCACTCCTCAAACCATCAAGATAGAAGGACAAATCAAGAAGAAAAAGGTAATAGTGTTGATTGATTCAGGAAGTACCCACAATTTTATTCATTGTAAGGTAGCAAGAGAATTGAATTGCTTCTTATATCCAGCACCAGAGTGTCAAGTGATGGTTGCAAATGGAGGAACAATAAATTGCTGGGGAAAGTGCCATAATATCAAGCTATCCATGGGAGAATATGTATTGACTAGCCCAATGCTTTCCATTCCAATGGGAGGTGCTGATGTTGTACTAGGAGTCCAATGGCTACAATCCTTGGGTACAATAGCTTTTAATTTTCAAGAACTTTTCATGAAATTTTCTGTGGAAGGAAAGGAAGTTGAATTAAGGGGTATTGCAGGGAAACCGGGAAATATAATCAGCTCTAACGGTATGACAAAGCTTCTTAAAAAGGAACAAAGAGGTGTAATTGCACAATTATGTTCGCTAGATGTGTCCACAATGGAATCATCTATTTCTCCAGATCTCCAAAAATTCTTGAACAATCATTCCAAGGTATTTGAAACTCCCAAATGTCTCCCACCTATTCGTGATCATGATCACGCTATTCATCTGATTCCAGGAAGTGTTCCTCCAAACATCAGGCCGTACAGATATCCCTATGCCCAAAAGAGTGAAATTGAACGTATGGTTGCAGAAATGCTAGAGGCTGGTATAATTCAACCAAGTCAAAGTTCTTTCTCTGCTCTAGTAGTATTGGTGCACAAGAAGGATGGATCATGGTGCATGTGTCTGGATTATAGGGAGCTCAACAAGCTCACTATTAAAGATAAGTTTCCCATTCCTGTCATTGATGAATTATTGGATGAATTGCATGGATCAATTTACTTCACCAAGTTGGATCTTCGTTCGAGATATCATCAAATCAGAATGAAGATTGAAGACATTCCGAAAACAGCATTTAGAACTCATGAGGGTCATTATGAATTTTTGCTCATGCCTTTTGGCCTTACCAATGCACCTTCAACATTTCAAGGTTTGATGAATTCAATTTTCAAACCATTCCTTAGAAAATTTGTGTTAGTATTTTTTGATGATATACTAATCTACAGCAAGTCTTGGAAGGATCATGTTGAACATGTTGACAAGGTGTTACAACTATTGGAGGAGAAACAATTATATGCAAAAAGATCCAAATGTTTCTTTGGAGTACAACAGGTGGAATATCTGGGTCATATTGTATCTCATGAAGGAGTTAAGGTAGACCCTAGCAAAATTAAAGCCATTAAGGAATGGAAAATTCCCACATCCATAAAGCATCTGCGAGGATTTCTCGGGTTGACAGGGTATTATCACAAGTTTGTTAAGAATTATGGGAGAATAGCAGCACCTCTAACAACATTATTTAAGAAAGATGCATTTTCATGGACTCCAGAAGCAACAAAGGCCTTCGAACATCTTAAAGAGGCAATGTGCCAAGCACTGGTCTTAGCTACACCAGACTTCACAAAAACCTTTATTGTGGAATGTGATGCTTCAGGAAATGGAATTGGTGCTGTTTTAATGCAAGATGAAAGACCCATTGCTTTTGAAAGTCGTCCAATCAAGGGAAAGTTTTTACACAAAGCTATTTATGAGAAGGAAATGTTGGCAATACTCCATGCACTTAAGAAATGGCGACCCTACCTAATGGGAAGACACTTCAAGGTAAAAACGGATCATGATAGCCTTAAATACTTTTTAGAACAAAGATTATCCTCTGAAGAGCAACAAAAGTGGGTCACAAAGATGTTGGGTTATGACTTTGAAATCATCTACAAAAAAGGGAAGCAAAATGTGGTGGCAGATGCACTCTCAAGAAAGGATGAGGATGTGGAAGCATTGTTGTGCGCCATTTCTATTATCCAACCAGATTGGATAAATGAAGCAAGGGAGGAATGGAAGAATGACGAAGAAGTGTGGCACTTATTCGAAAGTTACAACAAGATTCCAGTATGTCTGATACATTTAGCTGGCAAAATGATTCGTTATGGTACAAAGATCGCTTATACCTCTGTAAGAATTCCCAGCTCAAACAAAAGATTCTTATGGAATTGCACACTTCTCCCTTAGGAGGGCACTCAGGATTTTTAAAAACTTACCACAGGGTTAAGAAGGAATTTTTTTGGGATGGCCTTAAATCAGATATTCAAAAGTTTGTGGCCGAATGTTTGGTTTGCCAACAAAATAAAGTTGAAACAATTAAGACACCAGGTCTATTACAACCTTTATCCATTCCAAGCCAACATTGGGAGGAGGTTTCAATGGATTTTATCACAGGTTTACCCAAGTCTGAGGGAAAGAGTGTCATCATGGTGGTAGTTGACAGACTTACCAAGTATGCACACTTTGTGCATTATCACATCCATTTAAAGCCAGTACAGTTTCTACTGCATTTATGGAAACAATTCAAAAGCTACATGGAAACCCAAAGATTATTGTAAGTGACAGAGATCCCATTTTCACTGGAAATTTTTGGACAGAATTATTTTCTTGTCTTGGTACTCATTTAGCTCATAGCTCATCTTATCATCCTCAATCTGATGGGCAAACTGAGATAGTAAACAAATGTTTGGAAGGATATCTTCGTTGCTTTGTATCTGATAAATAGACACAATGGGTCAAATGGTTGCCTTTGGCTGAATGGTGGTATAACACTTCCTTCCATACAGCAACAAAAATGACCCCATTTATGGCACTTTATGGGTATCAACCACCATCCATCACATCATATTTAAGAGAAAATTCTAAGGTTCGGGCAGTGGAACATCACATCGAACATCAACAACAAGTCCTCCAACTCTTAAAGGATAACCTCGTGTTGGCACAGAATAGAATGAAACAACAGGCAGATCAACATCGCAGTGAAAGAAGTTTTGATGTAGGTGATTGGGTATTCCTACGGCTACAACCATATAAGAAAATGTCCCTCAAGCAAGCTAAGAAGGATAATAAATTATCACCAAAGTATTATGGTCCATACAAGGTGTTGCAAAAGATTGGTACTATGGCATACAAATTGGAGCTTCCTGCAGCTTCTCGATTGCACCCAGTTTTCCATGTTTCATGTTTAAAGAAGGTTATAGGTGACAAGCTCCCAGTTCAAACAATATTGCCAGAACTTGACGAGGAAGGAAAAATTATATTGGAACCGGAAGCAGTCACAGAAACAAGAACTCGACAGCTACGAAATCGATCAATTTCAGAGTATCTTATCAAGTGGAAGAACTTATCCGCTGAAGATTCCACATGGGAGGATGAGAATTTTATGCAGAAGTATCCAGAACTACTCAAGCATTGAGGACAACACTTTTTTGAAGGAGAGGGGCATGTTGGGTCCCTATAATACTAGTGATTACCCCATTACTATTGTAGTGATACCCTTTATTAATATTGTTGTGCCCCTATTGCCCCCATATTGTTATTATTGTGCCCCATATAATCCCTCTATTGTTATTTGTGTGGCTTTATATTATTATTGTTAGGTCGGATGGATTATATTGTGACTCCTTAGACTCCTATATATAGAAAGGAGGTTTTGTCATTTGTATCATCCAAGAATTGTTTATTTATGTAATGTAAAGGAGGTTGCCCCCTCAAAGAGGCTAAATTCTAAGGCGTTGATCTATCTTTTCTATCTTTTCTTGAGCTGGTTTCATAACAAACTCAAACTCTTTACCCATTATTCCCTTCACCTTCATCTACATCTCATTCCCAAAAATCCTTCCCTCACTCTCATAGCTTATGCTCTGCCCATAACCATATAAAATTCACTCATCCCTACAAACCCTAGAACATACCACTCATCCCCATTACATTGTCCCATTTACATTGTCAAAACTATGCAAACTAAGAGAGTTGATTAAATCATGGATAGAGGTGATTCTAACTATGATGAGGAGACAGTAAGTGACAGTTTAGCGGAAAGGAGAAGGCAATAAATAAAGCCTCGCAAGGGAGGAAAAATCACAAGAGAGGGAAATTGTCAAAGATGTCATTATTCAGGAGAAAGAAGCCCAAATACAAGCTTTGATGGACAACTTAGAGAGAGCTAAGTTTGTCATCACTTACCTGGAGCAAGAAAACAAACAACTAAGTCATAAACAGGTCCTCATGGAACTTGAGCTACTGAAGACAAAGAGGCAAAGTGACAAAGAGGCTCATGTCACTTTGACTCCTATCGAGCAAGAAATCGAACAAGATAGGGAAACTTGGCTTGAAAGAGTCAACCTACATCTTGAAAGGCTCATTGGCAAGGCCAATAGGGATAAGAAAATGCTCAGACACATGGAATACCATTACATGCTTCATAACAAAATTTGTAACATGAGGATTAGAAAATTAAAGGCTAGGCTAAGGAGAGCTTTGGAAGGAAAAAAGGAGCAAGATAGATTGAAGATGTTGGTTGAAGCCTCCATAGCCTATCAAAGTAGTTGATGGTGGTATCTCATGCCAAATCTAGCTAGCTTTTGAAGAAATTTTGTCATTTTGAAATTTTGGAAATTCAAAACACAGAAAATATGCTCAGAAGCGCAATGCCACCGGCGCTGCGCTTTTTCTAGAGGCACCCAATGGACAAATGGATTGCATTTTTTGATTCAAGAAATCAAGGACATGCACCCTAGAAATTTTCAAAATTTTTGGAGCAGAAATGGTCCACCAAAAGGTCCAAAAACTCCCCAAAAATGACCTTTCTGCCTCTTTTTGGACACACAGAAGTAGCCTTGGGAGATTCCAGTTTTGAGGTGGCAAATGAGCTCCAAATTCAAAAATTTCAGGTGTTCCAAAAACTAGACTCGAAAAAATTTCCAATGAGCTATCATGGGCTCAATTTGGCTAAGGGTAAGGCCTCCAAAATTAGGTGGAAAGTGGCGCTGCGCTTAGGGCCATTTTGCTCAAGAAGCCAAAATTCACCTATTTTGACTATGAAATTGATTTCTCTCTCCTCATTGATGATTTCACTAATGTAATTAATCACATGGCATGTAAATGTAATGGTAAAATAGTGTTAGAGGGTAGATTCATTAGTTAGAGGTGGTTTTCAGGCAAATGAATCAGTTTCCCCTCTTTTAGAGGCAAGTTGTTTGATTGCCTATATTCCAGTTCTTTGTTGGGAAATGGTTGAAGCAGCCCCTCTTCTCATGGATTCGACCCCTAAAGGTCAGGATGAGTAGTTTATATGTCTATATTATGTGTTTTCTTGGTCATTTGGTGGGGTTGGACTCACTTGGATGCTTTGAGCTTGATTGTACACCATTGTAAGCAGTTTGGCAAGGAAATTAATAGGAATTGCAGCTATTTTTATGGGATCCCTATGGTATGGTGTTTTAGCATAGTTTCTTCTTTTTTTATCAGTTGTTTACATATTTTATGTATGCCATCATCTATTTCACTGCTTCTAATTGAATGATATCAAGATAGATAGGTAGAATCCATTGTTTGCAGTGCTCTACCTTGGGAAATCATTCAGTATTCTATGTTTTCTGTTATTTGAGAAGGATCCATGATTGCCACATGCCCTCCTCAGCTCCTCACCAGTCTTAGACACCTCACCTCACTTAATTTTAAGTGCTAAATCCTATACCTACCTTGCCCCATAGAACACCCTGCATTCTGACCTAATTTCCCAGACCTAAACTGCCCAGCTCCATTTGATCCAGCAAACACCAACAAATTCAATCAAAACCTTTCGAGCTACTATACCTAGCCTAAAATCCCTATCTGATCTAGTCACCTTGACTGAGATCCTAAAGGAGAGAGCCCTCTCCCGACCTTGTAGGGCTAGCTACGAGGTTAAGTGGTTTGTGGTTACCCTGGAAGCTTGCCTTCTTCAGCCTAAGGTAAATCTAGGTGATAACAAAAGGATACCTTGATGCACTGACTTCTCTAAGGATAATGATAATCCTTCTTATTCTATGCAAGACCCTTGATGACGCATCCAATATGTAGGTCTTCTTGCAATCACGAAGTCATAAAACAAAATTTGATTATGAAAAAGGTACTTAATTAATTATGAAGATGTAGTCTTCACCTTGATCATGTTGGTTGTAGTTGAAGTAGATATATTGGCTGAGATCCTTAGATTACCCTCCAAAAAATTGTTGATACATATTGAATTGAAATTTCTTGTCATGATCCATAGAATAGCTTCTGATTTCAGTACTATTCATATACATTCTCAGATCTGATATCTAAAGAAGGATCCAAACTGAGTTGTGCATGATCTTGTCACAACTGTTATTGAGATCTGAAGATTGTTGATGTCTGAAACCCTTGTTGTTGCATCACATTCTCTGATATAGGGCTTGATTGATTCTTCCATGTAGATCTTCAGCTGCTTTGATGTCTTGATAATTGAATGTCTCTTCTCTGTCCTTATTTTTTACTGTTGAACCAATCCCTCTGATACCATGTTGAAGAATCTAGGGCATGCATATTTAGGGTGATTCTTTGATACATGATAACAATTTGTGAAGTGTTAATCCAATTTTATCTTAGCTTGATTTTTTACTTCATTATTAGCATGTGTAAGTTAACTTCATCAAACTGCTACCAAACAAAAGAGACAAAAACACAAATGTTTGGCTCTCTATCAGGGCCAAAACCTCTCCCTCTTAGAGAGGAAAACCCATGTGTAAATTCTTCTTATAGAGATTCCATTGACGAATAACAAGCCCATGACCTTTGACACACTCTACCTCTCTAAGACCAAGATATCAATCCTCCTTTCTATCGTTGTTGAGATCATCCTCATTGCTGCACCATTCAAGTTGTTATTGTTGCATCACTGAGATCTATACTTACTGCTTCTTCATCATGTAATTGAGATCTCTTGGATAGATTGAGCTTATAACCTTCAAGTCCTGAAGTCATAACTTGGGATAGGATCTTGAATGTGTGTGTGTGATGATAAAGTATTTTCCTTCATTATCATGTACTGAGATAGTCCTTGTTTCATTGATGAGACTGCTTCTTCTAACTATGTTGAGGGTATGGTATTGCTTCCTCTCATTATGAAGATATTGCTCCTCATCATTTGCACCGAGACTGTGATAGTCATAAGGACTGTATCTATCCTTTATCCTAGACTAAGATCTCCTTGTTCTGAGACCTAATGTAATAATGCTGAGACTGTATCATGGTAGCCTTTCCTTAATAATGATTTGTCTATGTCAATAATGAGTGTTATTGTAAGAGCACCAAAATACAAGCATATACATATATACGTTGAGGCTGCTAGGAGACTAAATATTGTTTATTATGATGCCAAAACAATACCTCTGTTTAATTATGAAAATACACAGTGATACGTCCGTAATGCGAGATCTGTATGTTCTTTAAGCACCCAATTTTATAACTGCACCTAAAGCCCAAACGAGGTGCAGTCAAACCCTTTGTTGCAGCTCATCTTCATGCGGAATTTCAGATAACTGTGGCTCCTCTTCATGACTGCAGCTCTCTACGGCTACATGTCTTGACTGCGGCTCCTGCAGCTACATCCCTTGACTGCGGCTTCTGCGACTACATCCCTTGACTACAACTCTATGCGGCTACAGGATCCTCTATGCGAGTTTAGTCCTACCCCTTTTCAGATACCCCAGCGGGGTATTTATAGTGGTTGTGTCATATATCCAAGCTGGCGTGAACCACTTGAACTGATGTGACCTTGTGTTGAGTCGACGTGTCATTTAAATATATATTTAATTTATTCATTGAAGCCAACATGATGTATTTCCTTATCGCTTTGCTTACAAACTTCAGAAGGCTTGTTTGAGGCATAGATCTTGGTCTTGGAGGGTTGTTAGACAACTTAGAAGACTTTTACATATTTACATGAACTCATAAAGAGTTTCTACATACATGACATGACTCTTTGATAGATAAATAAATCCTAAAGACATCAAGAAGAAGTCTTTTAATCTAGAGACACTTCTTGCTCATGAAACCCATGTAGAAAGATTACAAAAATAATTTATTCTCTTTTATTACATCAAATACAAAGATCATGTCATTATGAAGACCGAACCTAGTTACACTTTCTTCAACATTATTCAATGACCATTTGATCCTATAATTTATAGGACCGTAACAGTGGCTCCAACTGGGGATGGAACTTTCTGGTGAAGTGTCAAGAACACCGTATACTAGTAGCCTTGAACCCTTATCTTCAGTGTTGACTGCATCTGATTTTTTTTATTTTTTTTGTAGTTATGGTGGAAAAATTCCTAAAAGCTTAGGGCCTTCTCCATGGGCTTCAATTTTCATACATAAGCTACCCACTCATGATAGTACAAGGTACATGGTATCTACAATGGGTGTGATAAAAACTATTGTTTAGTCCTGAAAAACATAATTCTTTAGCATCCTTCCACTGACAGGTCCTCGAGGTAATTATGTTCCATCTGTGTTCTTCAGAAAAATGGCATTGTTACCTTGGTAGGCATTAATAATGTAAGGTCTCGTCCACAAGTTGTCGAACTTACCATGCTTTCCTTTCTCTTCCCTTCTAGAATCCCATTTCAAAACATGATTTTTGATCTGAAAGTCATCAGCTTTAGTCCTTCGGTCAAATGTCTTCTTAATGCTATCTTGGATCAACTAAGTTCTGCTATGATCTGCTTCTCTTGTCTGATGCAAATGAATTTTTTTTATTCTCCTCTGTAAATCATTTGGTTCCACCTCCAATTCTTACAGCATTTTTAAAACAAGAATTCCTAATGAATTTGGAAAAACAACATCTGTCCCATAAACTAGCTGGTATGGAGACATGCCTATTGACTCTTTGGTAGTAAGCCTATCTACCCACAATGCATTAACCAAATTGTTGTGCCATGATTTTTTATTGTCCTACAACAAATTTTTAATAATATTAACTAAGATTTTATTGGAAGATTATGCCAGTCCATTTCCATGAGGGTAATAGGCTATAGAATGTCCCAATGTTATCTGATATTTGTTGCAAAAATATACCATCCTTTTTGACCTAAAAGTTGCAACATTGTCAGTAATAATTTTCCTAGGGCATCCAAATCTTGCAAGGATATTGTTTTCCAAGAATTTTATGATGACTGCATCAAAATCTTGTCTGGTTGGTATGGCTTCTATCCATTTTGTAAATTAATCAGTGGTTGTCATAATCCACTTGTGTTGGGAAGAAAAGGAAGGGTGGATTTCTCCTATGAAGTCAAGGCCCCATTGTTGGAGAGGAGTTTCAGCAGATATAGGTCTTAAGGGTAAAGGCAAAAGTTTATTTTTGCCTTCGAATATTTGGCATTTGTGGCATGAAGTAACTTTTTTTTGGATATCATAAAATAAGGTAGGCCAGTAAAAACCTGCCCTCGGGATCTTATTGGCAGTAGTCTTCCAATATAGGTGTCCCCCACAATCTCCTTCATGGAACTCTTGCATGACTTTATCTGCTTCATTTTTCACCAAAAATTTTGGTAAAACACTACTAGCATATTTCCAATACAGATTTTCATCCAAAATACAAAACTTAACAACTTTAAGTTTAATAAATCTAGCTTTTGTTTTAGTTAAACTAGGAGGAGCTTGTAAATCATGTAGAACATAAATAATGTTTTCATACCAGGGAGAGGTAACAAAAGCTTCTGTTGCCTGTGGAGTCGCCATCTCGTCTAGTTCATTAAATATTGCTAAAAATTTTATATTTAAAGCATGTAAGTTAGATTCTGCCATTAATTTTACTAACCCTTAACCTTTGATGAGTTTAGTGAGTTGGATCTCAATATCATATTCTAATATAACAACAATCCACTTACCCATTTTCCCATCGAGATCGTTTTGGGTCAGTATATCTTTTACTACTGCATTTGGAACAAAAGAAATAATATGTGAACGAAGAATATACACTCTAAAATCTTTTATGGTTTTTACCAAGGCAAAATCTTGTTTTTCCATAATGTCATATTTCAATGTTGCATCTATCAAAGCTTTGCTAAAGAAAGCAATAGCATATTCATGGCCTTCATTATTCTTTTGTAGGAAAACTGTAGCAATGGTGTGCTCAGAATCAAATGAAAAAATTAGGAAATCTTTAGTAAAACCTGGACTAATTAACATAAGAGCTTGAGTTAAAGCATGCTTTACATTATTAAATTATTGTCTAGCTACCATGTTCCATTTCACCTCAATATATTTCTTTAGCATGTTGGTTATATTTTTTAAAAGCTCAGCTAAATTCAGAATGAATCTCCTCAGAAATTTATCTGTCCAATAAAATATTGAACTTCCTTTATATTCCTAGGGGGATTAATTTTGAGTATAGCTTCGATTTTGGTGGGATCTATCTTGATTCCTTCTTTTGAAATTATGTGTCCCAACAGTTTTCCTTCTTCCAAACCGAATAATGTTTTCTTGGGGTTGAGGGAAATGCCAAATTTCCGACACTTTTCAAAAACTCATCTAAGGTGATTTAAGTGTTCCTCATCTGTTTTCAAAAAAATAGTGATATCTTCCAGATATATAATTATGAAGTGACTCATTTCATTAGCAAAAGTAAAATCCATGGCTCTTTGACAATCAGCTCCAACATTCATTAGACCAAAAGGCATTTTCACATACATGAAAGTGCCCCAAGGTGTAGTAAACGTTGTCTTCTCTTGATCGCCTGGGTGTACTAAGACTTGGCTATAACCACAAAATACGTCTAACGGGGAAATTCTGCGGGATCCAACCACCTTCTGTAGAAGGTCCATCTTGGGCAAAGGGTAATTTTCTTTTAAAGAGGATTTATTTAAATTCCATAAATCAATGCAGAGCCTGATCTCACCAGTCTTTTTCCGAGTGGGAACCAAATTGGATACCCATTTGGAATATCTCAAGGGTACTATGATTTTTGCATCATACATTATTTTTACTTCTTTTTCAACAAGAGGCATAAGCATTGGATTAATCCTCCTTAATTTTTGTTTAAATGGTTTTTGATATTCTTTCAAGGGAATTTTGTGTTGTACGATGTTGGTGTCATAGGATTTTTGGTCCTCATAACTCCAAGCAAAAACATCAATGAATTCTTTGAACAATTTAATGTACTTCATCTTTTCAGCTGGGGGTAAGAATTTGGACAGTTTGATCATTTTGGGTTCTTGTTCAGTCCCAATATTATGTTCCTCAACACTAGGTCCAGTGGGTTCAATTTTGGGCTTCTTAGCTACGTCATTGAAATCAAATAAATATTCTAATGGAACTAGCCCTCTAAGTAAGATATTGTCTTTCAGTTGTAAAATATATGTTTCTTGTTTTTCTTCATCTATTTCATGCAATTCTAACTTATTCACACTACTATGTATAGTATCTTCTACATCAAATTCTATATCTATATTAGCATCTTCAAATTCATCTTTAGACTACAAAAAATTCTCAATCTGGACATATCTCCAAAAACTTGCCAGTATCTAATGTTATCAGGTACAGTAGGTTTATTTTTCACTTCGACAGTATATGGGTGAGTAGGATGAAATGGTAATTTACCAGTACTTTCCGAAGTAGCAAGACCATTAGGCAGAATATTTTGATCTCTTGAAACCACAAACAAACTATATTTAGTAAAAGAATCTAGAAAATCCAACACAACATTTCTATATGCTCTCATCCTAGGATGTTTTGCAGAATATTCTCCTTTGATTTGTTTTATTACCAACTCAGAATCTCCATGAATGGAAATCCATTTAGCACCCAGTTTCTTTAAAAGCTGTAAGCCTAAGATTAAGGCTTCGTACTCTGCAACATTATTAGAACATTGGAAATTCAATTTGTAGGAATGACCCTCTGAGTGATGAGTATATGAATTAGAAACCCATACACCAGCACCGGCTCCTTGTTTACTCACTGATCCATCAAAACTCAAATTCCATAAAACTTCATGTGAATTATCCTATTCACTGATTAATGTTTGACATTCCTCAATGAGACAAAGAGTAGTATTATGATTAGGAACTTGTTCTTGTGCACTTACATCATTATACAGAATCAATGAGTCAAGATCTGAATGAACATAATATATGGGATAATTGTTAGGTCTTTCCTAAGTGGTGACCATGAATTTCATAAGTTTCTCTCTATAGAGTCTTATGTTCTGACCAAAGACTAGGATTGTTGCATAGGACATATCCATCTGTAAGGTTCCCTAGAGTTTGGCTCCCCATGAATGGGAAAGAAGCATGCCATATTTGGGAGGTATATTAGCAACAACTTTGTTGATAAGTACACTTTTGGCTGGTATTTGGACTAAGTTGACACATAAATCCTTTATAATTCCAAGGCACTTCATTTGAATGGAATCAAATGAATATAGATCTTTATACCTTCTGGTTATATCTAATCCCAATTTCTCCATGATTACCTTAGGCATAAGATTGTGGCAGGCCCCTGAGTCAAGCATAGCGTTGTGTAAGATTTTATCATGAATGGTTAGACTAACATAAAAGGGAGGTACATCTCCCTCTTTAAGTTTACCATCAACATTTGGGCCAAATAGTATTTCAGGTTGATCATCTGATATATTGACTATATCAGCATTTTCTCCAATGCTCAGCGCTTTCATTACCTGGGATCTATAAGTAGTTTTACTCATTAATTCCATCAAAGGAATGGGGATTTTGAGTTTTTCCAATTCATTTTCTATATTAAATTATGTATGTGCTTTATTAAAATTTGAAGCATCTTGTTTATCAACCAAATCCTTTTGGGATATTTCTCTTGGTTGGTTGGTAGAGGGATCATTAGTTTGAATTGATTTGGATGCAGTATCAGGTTTTTTCTGGATTAGAACATCAGGATTCTTTCTAGTAAGAATCTCAACGTTCTTCTTGGCAGGTATTTCAGCTAGTTTTTTAGTTGGAGTATCAGGTGTTTTCTTACTCCTCAGGCTGTATTGCTTATGGACTTCCATAATGGCATTCTCAAAACCTTTCTTGTAATCCTCTGATTCTTCAGGTTCTATTTCATTTTGGGATAACATGAAAAGGTCTTGTTCTTCCTCAGTAAGAAAAAAATATTCATTATCATTTACTCCCATTAGATTTATTTGAGTGTCCTCTATATCATCAGCTACCTTAGCCTCCTCATATGTATAATTTTCTTGGAAAGGAGGTATTACCTATTGGTTTGGACCTTTTGGGTCCCTTTGTTTGATCTGGGGTTGATTTCTTCTATAGTTTGGATTCCTTATTTGCCTAGCTTGATTTTCTCTTGGAGGAGCCCTATCAACTATACTGATTCTATCCATCATTTTCTCCATTGTTCTCAATAGATTGTCTATTTTATAATCAGTGGAAGCAGAAGATGAAGGTTCCTCTTTTATTGTTACTCTTTTTTAGCTATCAATTTAGCGTTGTTGGCTAATAAATTACCCTCTACTTTAAGTGCATTTTCTTGCATTTCATCTAAGTTTGTAGGATCTCTTTCTCTCAGTTGATAGGTCATATCAACATTGAATCCTTCTGGGAAATGTATCAGGGCCAAGCCCAGAGGTGGTTTAATGGAAGTGGGGATTTCATTATAAACCTTATTAAATCTGTCACAATACTCTTCTATAGTTTTGTTAGTTCCTCTCTTAAGGTTTTTGTAATCGTTAAGGATCTGCAGAGGACTCTTTTTAATTTCCCACCTAGTTAGGAAAGATTAGTGAAAAACAGCAAGGTCAGTTATACTACCTGCTGCTAAGTTTTTGAACCATTTTCTGACCTCTTGACCTAATCTCTAGGTGAACAACCTTAGTTTTACATCATTCTCATCTACTTCATGAAGATCAAAAAAGTAATTCATCCTATCTGTGTGCTACTATGCATTGATAGTAACAATTCCACCAAATTGGGGAATCCTAGTCTGATAGTCTTGGGGCATATCATGCAATTGGGCAGGTAAAACCAAGGGAGCATAACGAGTAGCCATGATATTTGGCCTTAAGGGAGGAGCAGATATAAGATTTGTGGGAATTGATTGAGTTACTACTTGATACTACTAGATGAGTAATAGAAATTATAGAAGAGATAGGGCCAACTGATGTTGGATGAAATGATTGGGAAGATGAAGTTGATGTTGCAATAGTAAGAGAAAAAATTTCAACGGATTGTTGAATAAGCTTGATGTACAGCCTGATCAAGTGTTGATACAAGATCTTGCAATTTGTCGAAGTTCTGAAGGGCTTGCTGATCCAAATCCGGTTCAACAAATGGTCTTATTGGTTTGTAGGGTTGCAGAATGGATTCATCAACCACTATCTGATCAACAAAATTTTCAGACTTAGTCATAAAAAGATTGTGTTCAAAAAGGTAATTCAACTGAATATCTTGAATGGTGTCAAGGTTTTTAGGAAGGTAATTGGCCCTAGAAAGGGGGTTATTGCTTCCTTAGCTTTCAACTAAACTCCCTCTTCGTAGTATTCTTTCAGGATTGTCTAAAATTTCAGGTGAGTCTGGATCAGGATTGGCTCGGGTATGAATTATTTTGTAACCATATCTTTAAAAGTGAAAAACAACCTCTAATCCTTTATTTCTAATATTTTGATCATTAGACTTCTTGAAATAAAGATGTATAAACTAGGGAAATAATCTTATGACTATGAAATGAAGGATTATCTTTAAGTCCCCAATATGGTCGCCACTATGTTAGCACTCTGTAATTTTCTGAAGTTGCAGAAGAAAATCAAAAAGGTAACCATAAACCAACTTTGGAAGATGGGATCTAGCCCTGCCAGCTTCAGAGAGGGCTCTCTCTATAAGATTTAACTTTGTTGGATTGAATATTGGGCTAGTTATGAAGTTTAAGGTTTGATTTTTATTTGAATGGTTGGTTGATAACTAGATTACCATTGAGCTATGGAGTCTGTTACATAAAGTACGGATCGACCGCGATGTCTATAGATAGATCTCACAGGGCAGGGTAGCCAAACTGAATGGATTCTTTAAAGTCTGTGAAATGGGGGAGGAAGAACAGATTAAGATTCACTTTAGATATAGAGCATTGTTACCTAAATTCTATATTTAAATATTAGAAGAAAACATTGAAATTATTCGTAGTTGGGTGCAGATTTTACATTTAAACAAATTATTCCCTTTACTTCTCTATTGAATCATTCAGATTAAGAAACAAATATGTGTTATAAACAAAGAAATATAAACACATAAGACGATAGAGGCACTTCACCAACAACTTGACACAAGAATCCTATGAAAGAGCTTTATGTATTATTGGTAAATCTGCTTGATGCTTCAGAAATATAAAATAGTGTTTTTTTGTTCAAAAAAATACCCTTGATACTTCTGAAGTTGAAGTATTTATACTTAATTTACAAAAATATCCTGACAAAATTACTAGGACATATCTAAAAATAATCAAACTGAATCAATCTAACTTATTACAAAGATATCAGGGAAATTTGAACTATCTGAAGTGGTGGCACTGAATTGGTGGAACAGCTAGCTGTCTGGCCCTCGAATTCTGCATTTTCTATTGACACTAAGTTGTGTAGCCAAATCTACTGTTTACTCTAGTAATTCACATAGTTTATCCCAACGTTGTTCACTCGGGATAGTCATCTTTAGTAACTTTATGTACACTTCATCAATTTCTATATATTTAGCAAATGTCATCTTGGTGATGAATAGGCTTTTAATTGCATACTGAATGTCGAGGTCAAATTCCAATGCTTCCAAGAACGTCTTTCCTGTCATACTGAATCTTCAAGCTGCAGCCTTCGAACTGTCTCTTTCCTTGGTCATTATTTTCTCACTGTAATCAGACCATGTGCTGAGCTTATCATTGATAACTAATAAGTTTGGAAGTCCTTTCTTGTAGAGGGATTCCAGCTTGGTGAAGAATTTATGTACACTAGTGTCCATAATCTTACACTTTTGTTCAAGTTGTCTCATTAGATTTCTTTTAGTCAACACCTTCCTGACTTCCAATATTGTTTTTGTTCTATCTTCAATCTCTAACTCTTCTAATTCCTGTTTGTTTTTGGAGTTAAGGAATTTGATGAGCTCAGTGGCTTCACTAGGTTTATCTCCCAACTTCTTTTTGACTTGTTCGATGGTTTCATTGAATCGTTCAATCAGCTCATGTTGCTCAAAAGTAATCTGTATTAAAGGCTAAATGTCTATCATGTCTTCATTGATTTGTTTCCATATATTCTCTTTTACCTATGCCAATGTATTACCCATGGCACAATCTACTTCCATCTTCTGCAATCTCTAGGACAATGTTTGGGACTTTTATGTTTCTATTAGGAGGGCATTTTCAAATCTTGTTTTCTGTTCCTATAGGACTTTCACCTCCTGCCTCAGTTTATTTATCTCTTCTCCCTGTATAGACATGTTTTCCATGGATTCAGCCAACTTAACTGAATCATCTGCAACTGATGTGGGAAGTACTGTAGAAGAGGATGTTCCTGTTGTCGTGGTTACTATAGGGGACCTGCAACATTTGGTTTATGCTCTTAGACGTAACGGTGAAAATAATTTCACCATTGGGGGCAATAATAGCCCTCTTACTTGAAAGGTAAGAGGCATGGCATTTTAGGAATAATTCGAGAAAATCATCAGATTGGGGGAAAATGAACAATGGAAGTTTGGAATGCTAGAGATTAATTTCATTAGATTGGTGGAGGTAGTTATCACGAAACCAATAGCATAATTCAAAGAGGTCGAATTCACACTGTGTCTCGACTATCTTATAGTCTCTCTCAGCAAGTGGGTTATGGTCTAAATCCACAGGGAGAGTAAGCATGGGATTCACTACAGTGGCAACTATGGGAGCTATTGTGGTGGCAGGATCAACAAGGGATATCTTGACAAAAGGAATCTGCAGAAGGTTTTAGGAATTCAAAGGAACTTTTGGTGAGAGTACCTCTGTAAATTTATCAAAAACGGGAAATGTATGCTAATGGCTACCGGGAGATCAATGCGAAACAAAAGGCGGTAGTGATGTTCATTAAGAAAAGAGAAATGGATGTAACCACGGGTGAAAAAATAGTTTAATAGGCCACAAACTGAGCGTAACCCATTGGATTAACAGTTGTAAGTTGCATTAATTTCAGTAATGGAGTGAATAAACGAGAAGAACAGTTACGGGCAGGTGCAATGTTCATGAATGTGGCAGATCAAGATAGGCGGGTGAAAGGTGCAGGACCATTGGCGGGATTGACGGAAGGAGGGACATGGAGGTGACAGTTGGTAGGAAGGCGAGTCGCAGCAGGAGTTGAAAACTGCTTTTGGAGGGCGGGGGGGGTAGGCAGTATATGGTATGAGTGAGGGGGGTCCGAAATCGCAAGAAGGTGACATGTAGGGGGGTAGAAAACAGCTTGACGCCCCCCCCCCCCCCCCCCCCCCGTCAAAGAGAATCGCTGCAAGGGAGGTTCCAAAATCAATTACGCGTTGTCGGATCTGAGTGGGAGGATGATTGGGGATAATGATATGTGCAGACTTTAACATTAGTCGGCCCCACGGAATATTTCGGGCACATACTTGTTACACCAACGTCCAAACTTTTGACAAGTGAACCAATCGACCAATTACATTGAAAATCCACCTTTTCCTATTCTAATGCAATTTTAAAGCAATAAGGGTGCATTTAAACGTGCAAACCTATCTATTTTTTCATTCTTAACAGACTAAGAATATTTATTTCAAAACACTAAACTAATCTAATCAACTGCATTAATCCATATTAAACTATTGCATTAACTTATTCACCTATTCTACCTATCTAATCTTATCCAAGATTACATTGCTTTGATAAGTTACTTACTCTAATCTAATTTACATAAATTGAAACTTTCTTGAAAATGATTTAACTATATGTTTCAAGCAGAAAGGTATTGTGGCATTTAGACAAGTTGCACACAATTTCATGAATTTATTCTTTACAAAACTAGTAGACTAGTAGTGGCACTTAAACTAGCATCACTTTCACATTTATTCATTTTTTGTGGGGTTCTTTTATCATTTATTTTCTTTTTCCCTTTTTATTTTTTGTATTTATACCCTCTTTTAATTTTTTTAATTTTCATTTTGCTATCCTTTTTTGGAAATCATTTGCAGTAAGTAATATTATTTCCAAAAATACTAAAAGAAATTATTTAATGATCATTTGATCCTATAAATTATAGGACCCTAATAGTTGGATCAAGCTTCTTCTGTGCATCTTTGGCCACATGGAAATATATCGATGACCCAAAAATCCTGAAGTGACCAAGCTTCTTCTGTGCATCTGGCCTCTTACTAGAATAAACCTCTTATGGTGTCTTCATCCCAAGAATTTGATGCAGGCTACAGTTCTAAACATAAATTGTTGCATTGCATGCCTCAACCCACAAGTGTAGTGGGAGACCTTGATCATGCAACATCACCCTCGTTGCCCCTACTATGCTTCTATTCTTCCTCTCGGCCGACCCTTTCTGCTGAGGGTTATGGGGTGTCATCAACTCCCGTTTAATCCCTTTTGTTGCACAAAAGTTCTTAAACTCGTTTGAGACATACTCACCAATGTTATCACTCTGTAGAGCTTTAACCTTCTTGCCCGAATCTTTCTCTATCAACGCTTTAAACTCACAAAACTTTGTGAAGGTTTGATCATTTTTCTGCATGAAAAATATCGAGCATTTTCGAGAAAAGTCATCAACAAATATAACATAATGCATGTTTTTGTCCATGGTTGTTGTCAAGAATGGTCCACACACATCTGAATGGACTCGCTCTATAATAGCCTCTTCTCGGTTGTCTCTATCGTGAAAGGAAGACTTGGTGTATTTACCCAAAGTACACCCCTTGCATGTATCAACTTTCTCTAGTGTACCTTTGGGAAAATCAGTGGAGATCTATTGCATGATATTCAAAGCCCCACAATGAAAGTGACTCAATTGCCTGTGCCACAACTCACTAACGTCTCATTTATGCACCATCTCTACTTTCGTGCTCAAATCAGCACAATCCTCTACCTCCAACTTATAAAGATTCTTCACTTGGATCCCAATAGCTCTAGAATAGCCTCTTCTCGATTGTCTCTGTCGTGAAAGGAATACTTGGTGTATTTACCCAAAGTACACCCCTTGCATGTATCAACTTTCTCTAGTGTACCTTTTGGGAAAATGGTGGAGATATGTTGCATGATCTTCAAAGCCCCACGATGCAAGTGACCCAATCGCCTATGCCACAACTCGTTAACGTCTTGGTTGTGCACCATCTCTACTTTTGTGCTCAAAGCATCAAAATCCTCTACCTCCAACTTATAGAGATTCTTCACTTGACCCATGGCTATGTGTTGAAGGAACACCTTTCCTTTCAAGAAGATTACATCATAGCCTTTATCCTCAAGCATGGCAATGGATACCAAGTTCTTATTCAACCCGGGCACATACATAACATTCTTCAAGGTGAGTGTAGTCCCATGCTCCCTTTAAAAAGTAATTGTGCCCAATCCAGTAGCGTTATACCTCCCATCATCACCCATCTCAGTATGCATCTAGAGATCTGTCTCCTCCAGGTCACTGAATAACTCCTTGTCACCAATCATGTGGAATGAAGCTCCACTGTCTAAATGCCATACACTTCCCATCATTGATGACACCATGCGTGCAATGAGGGAAAATTCCAATTCTAATTGAGAGGCCAAAGCCTCACTCGTCACTCCTCCTGAGGACTTCTTATTGGACTTCTTTAGTGGACAATTTGTAGCAAAATGGCCTAGATCGTGACAATGAAAGAACTTAACTTTCGTCATGTCTTTCTTCTTGCCTCCATGACAAGAACCTGATTTTGAATGGGATACTTTCTCTTTCCATTTATTTGCCTTAATTGCTAAGGCACATTTCTCTTCATCATCAGTCTTTGATGAAGAGCCATCCCTGGTGTTCCTCCTGATCTCGTCCTACATCAAATCCGACTACAGTCATTCCCAGTTTGGCAGCTTCTCCCAACCATTAACAGAGTCCTAATAACTATGCCAACTCTTTAGGAGTCCCAAAAGAGCAAGACTCACCATATCATCCTCGGCAATCGTGATTCCAACACTTCCAAGTTCATCACGACATTGAGAGAACTTGGTCAAGTATTTTGGAATAGTCTCTCCTTTCTCCATTTTGATTTTTCGAAGTTTGCCCTTCAGTGCCAATTTCCTTTGGTTAATGTTTTTCTAATACAAGTCCATCAATGCTTTCCACATATCACATGGATTTTCCTTTCCATGGATACTCGAGACAATGTGGTCTCGAACTCCCTCAAGGATTATATTCCTTTCCTTCGCCACACACTTCTTCCATTCGGCCAGATAATGTGCATCCGGTTCTGCTGCCTTAGCAATGTCTTGATCAAGGAATTCCTTCAAGCCATTGTCCTCCAGCACAGCCTCCATTTTTCCCTCCAAGCTATATTTTTATAGTTTCGTTCCAAGGCATACTTGATTTGCAAACCGTAGAATGCCATTTTCCGATCCTAAAGTATGTATTGCAAATTCAAATTTCACCTGTAACCCAAAACTCCAAACTTCGAAATCTCCTCTAGTATACTGTCTTTGGCTCTAATACCATGTATATTTTCCTATAGATTCACAAGCTCATGTAATCTCCTAAAACAAGAGACAAGAATCTACTTCTACTTTCAACCAGCAGAAGCCAATAGATTGATGAAAACAATATGAACAAGAAGAAGACAAATCAATGGCACATAACACAGTAAGTTTTCCTGCGGAAATCCATTGCTCAAAACCCCACCTATCTGTATTGCATTAATCATAAATATGATTGAAGATACAAAGCTTGTTCTCACTAGAACAATTCCACGCAAGTGTGCTTAACTCTTTGCCTCACAAACCCGCTCTTAGCCAATTTCCACTTCTTGCCAAGCCCCTATTTCCTTGCACAATTCCTGGGATGAATAGCCCATATTTAAAGGGAATTCATGCTTCCAAAACTTTGCAGTCCTAATTAGGTCCTCTTCCTAATTACATGCATGATATTCACAACTCAATAAATCATACAACTGATAGTGCATTGTCCTTGCGCTCTAGTCTCAACTGGGTCTTTCTTAGAACTGACATGCAGTTTTTGATGAGTGAATATTCAGTTATCTGGAGTAGCACCTATGGATGCACTAGTGCACTAACAGACTGCTAATTCTCTACTAGTTCAACAATTACAGTTAGAACTACTTTAACTGACTTATCTATTTACAACTCAACCTAAACTCATACTGGACCCCTAAAATTTAGGAAGAACATATACATGACTTCAAAAAGACTTCCAACTCAAAATTACTAAACTAATTAAGTTAATTAAACTTAATTAACTATTTACAAGTTGTTGTGAGAATAGAATTCAATTTTAATTCACAGTTTAATTCAAGGACAAATTAAACTAGAATTTCTTGTTGCCGTTTCTCAACACATCAAAATATTTAGATGTGAAATTTCAAGTTGAAGAAGAGAAAACAAATATATATCTTGTTAACCTCACAGCTAAGTCAAATATGAATCCAATTGAAATAAAGACATTGTTGTCCCTTAAGAAACCAATTTCCTGGTTGTGTAGAAATTGTGCTTAAGACATGAATGTTTATAATTATTGTCACTTGTTTGTCACTTAATTGTATGTTGGATTCTCAAATGAAGGACTTGAAAGACTTGGTTTTAAACCCTCAATACTTAGGTGACATGAAAATCTCATAATTCCATTTGATTGTTGAATATAAATGATGAATGAAGAAAGCTTGAAGAAGTCATAGACAATATGTTGTTTTACACAGAATCTACTATATGTGACACTTGGAGAAGTTAAAGATAATACGTTGTCTTACACAGAAACTACTATCTGTAACTTAGAAGAATTGTAGAGGTGGGAACTTCAAGTATAGGAGTGCTCTTTTAAGGGATTTTAACTTCATTTACATAAGAAAATAAAGACCTGCAGCTTCATTACCATACTTAAAGGAAGAAAACATTTAATGAAACATAACAGAGAAGTCACAAAATAATACCCAAAAAAGTGTGGAAAACTTCTTATTCTTTCATTAATCAACAATTTTATCAAGAATACAATGGCCTAGTCTCAAGGTTCTCCAAAGTGCGAACCCCTTCTCTGTAAATTTTCCTCTTTTTATACATTATGAGATAGTTGGTAATCACCAAAACTGTCAAACTACTTAACTATTATCCTAATTGTCTAAAGTAAAAGTTATTACAAAATATTACATAGAGGGTAAAAGACTCCTCATTCTCAAGAAAATAAAATAATAGGAAGTAACAAATATTAGTAGGTAATGGCTATTCGATGTTCAAATCGGTGGCTGGAGTATGTGGTCTGAGTGTTATTCTGCAAGTTGTAACCTTGTAGATGTCCTGATGACAATTAGACTGTTTTAACACAGCAAACTGCAACTTTACAAGAACTCTGTGCGTGAACTTGGGCCCACATATGTATCAAAAGTGCTCTGATTGGCGGAAACACTAAGAAACCATGGAATTGAAAAGGATTTAGACTTTGATTTGTAAACTTATCATGTTCGCGCAATCACCGTTTGATCACACATTCAATAAATGGTTCGATCCTTCAAAACTCAACAAAAATTTAAACCTGTTGAACTAAACCTTATCGCGTCCACTTTTTCAATGACCCTTTGACTCCCATACGGATCCGATAAGAAATAAAACTACCAGTTAATGATTTATCGAGTTCGATTTTAAAGATAAAACCTGAATACTTTTTGACCCGATATCCGTCGAATCCCATCCCTTTCGATGAACAACTGCAATTGGCCCAGACTTCAGTGAATTAAATTGTATTTCATACAGCATCACATCCGATCTCCGAAATAAATCCCATTCTAGTTAACTACGTGATTGTCGTCGGATCTGTGGCCTGTTGATCGGACGGCCCAGATCTTCTCATGGGTTTCTCACATTCGCGGGGGTAAAGAATGTACAGGAGCTTCAACGAGGTTGAACCCCCGCAGTAATTTCAGGCCACACATTACGGTCAACCATGCTAACGTCACGGTCAACTACGAGGGTTGAACTTTAATTAATCTTTGTGCTCATTGCTTCCCCACAGCACACCTCAACGTACTTATCAAGCTATTGCTTGATTGCGCCTCTTGAACCTGCATGACCTTTAGACAATGGGTCGCGCCCATTGTCTTTTGATTTTTTTTTAAATAATTACATACATAATATTTTATTTTGTGTTTTTTATTTATTTTTTGTTTTTCTTTTTAAATATTATCAAGTAACCTCAAGTGACAATGAATGCTACAACATCTGACTCCACCTAGGGATAGTGCTTCTACCTCAGGACCACTAAGAACCACAGATTAGTGCCTTCACCTCAGGCATGGAGTCACATATTACTTAGCCAATTAAACTTCTATGGAATTTGTACAATGAGTTCACTCCAGTATCTACAATGACAGGATGCTTATGCTTCAGAACTGGAAGTAATGCTTGAGGTACTGCCAATTGACAGGCAGTTGTAGAGTTTCACCATCAAGATTCTTTGAACTGAACATTAGAGAATTGTCTGTTATGACTTTGACAAGGCATCCAAGTCTGCTGAACATGCTTTCCTCATATGTCTTGAGATCCTCGTAGGACCAAGCAGAAACATCAGTGTATTTCTTGAAAAGTTTAATATATCTCTCCTTATAATTAAGTGAAACTTCCTTGAACAATTTGACCAGCTTGGGCTCCTTCTAGGTTCCAATATTGTGATCTTGAATATGTTCATCCTGTGAAAGGAAACCATCACCTGTTCCTTCTTTAGAATAGGCTCCATCAAAGAAGAACTTCCACACCCCTTTTGTTTGCAGCTCTGTATTTACACAGGCTGAAGTAAGTTGCCTTTGGTTACCTTCAGTAAATTTTGCATTGTCATGCAGCATGAAGCAAGAAAATTCATCTTTTTCCTAGCTATATACAGGTGAATTACTTGCTTCGTTATTTGTGATTGTTCTAATAAATCTTTTTTCTCTGTACAGCCTCCTTTCTTTCCCACCAAAAATTGGTATGACAAAATAAGAAAAATCTAGTTTCAAAACACCACCCAATTTAGTCCCCCCTGACCTAGATAGTAACATTCCAAACCTAGCAGGGATATCTACTACCACTACATCCATTACCAAACTTTTGGCTAGAATCTGGGCTAGTGACACCACCATATCTTTAATGCCCCCCAGACACTTGACTTTATGTGAATCAAAAGAATACAAGTCTCTGTAAGGTTTAGTAACTTGTAGGTTTAGTTGTTTCATCATTGATAATGGCATAAGGTTATGTGAGGCTCCTGAATCAAACATACAATTTTGCAAGAGTAAATCATGAACCAATAAAGAAATGTAGAAAGGAGGTGTTGAAGAATCTACCTCCTCCACATGTGAACCAAAAACCACTACTGGTTTATCTTCTTGCAAATTCACAATGTCATTTATATTCACATTCTGAGATAGATTGATAAACTCTGTAATTTCTCTTTGATAAGCTAGTGTTTTAACCAACTCTGTGAGGGGTACCTGAATTCTGGTCTTTTCTAACTCTTTGGTGAAACTAAACACATGGCTCTATTTAGTATTCCTTTCATTCTCATCTTCACTTTTCTTCATGACTGAAATCTCTTGTGGAATGGAAACAAGTTTCTCTAAAGGAATTTTTTCACTTTTGTCTTGAGAGGACTCACCTTGAAGCATTTGAGTCTTGCTACTTGTATTCTGTTGCTGCTTTCCTTTATTCAATTGTTTTGCAGGCTGTGGTTCTTGTTCTTGTGGAGTTGCCTTTTGTAAGGGAGCTGGAACTTGCTGCTCACCTTCATCTTCTTGACTTCTAAATCTTTTCCTTGATCTCAAGTCATATTTCTTATGTAGTTCTGCCTGCATAAAATCATAAAACCACTTCCAACATTCATCAATTTCATTATCATCATAGATGACATTTGTTTCACTATATTCTCCTCCCTCAACACCTAGTTCATCTTCATCTACTACATACAATGTGAAAATATGGTCATCATGATCCTTGGAATGCTCTGGTACTCCATCAGGATCTACCTCTATATACAGTGGTGCTTGAATCTGATCTTGATCTTTTCTCTCCCTCTGTAAAATTTGTAGAGGTTTTCTTCTATATTGAGGATTAAAATTTCTATTTTTTTGTACTTGTCTGTGAGAATTTTTACTCTCTAATTCCAATTTAATCAATTTATTAGACAAATTTTTAATTAAATTACTCATATCCTCTAATGTTTGACTTTGAGAGGATTCTATCTTTTCCTTTCCCTTGTCTTAAATAGGCTATGTCTCTAGTGCTTTGCCTGCAGCCACCAGATTTGCTTCTATCTCTAATGCATTTGTTTGGATCTGATCAAGGGTTGGGGATCTTCATTCCCTTAATGTGAATCCAAAATTTGACTCAAAATCCCCTGTAAAAGTTATTTTTGCACCAGCAGGAGGGGGCTTAATCTCCACTAGAAGATTATTGTACAATTTATTAAATCTTCTGGAAAATTCAACTACATTTTCATCAAATTTCTTCTTTATAGCATTAAACTCTGTGAGTGGATACCCAGGGTCTCTTTTTTCTCCCCATCTCTAGGTGAATAGGCGTTCCATCTCTTCCCAAGAAGGAATAGAGTTATTAGGAAGCCCTTTAAACCATTTTCTTGCTTCTCCATCCAAGGATTGAACAAAAATTATTAGAACAACATCCAGATGTTCAACATTTAGGTTTTATGCAAAATTACAAAATACTGATACATGATTCTTTGTTGTTTGTTTATATTCCCTTGTAAAACGAGGAAGAATCTTGAGGTATTCTTGTGGCATTTGATTCAACGGTTGTGGCAATTGAAGAGGTGCATACCTATTCATCAAGAATGCAAGTGCTGCCATGTTTTCTCCCAAATTTATTGAACCTTGATTACCAACAGATGTGGAACCTGACTGAGGAGTAAATGGAGTGTGCAGATGTGGTAATGTAGTTATAGGTTCAAGCTAAATAATTATAGCAGATAATGAAAAATTAACAGACTCTAAAGACTGCTCTTGATAGTTGGGTTCTTGAAATGAAGATGATGTAAAAAGTGACTCTTGATCAGATGAATGTTTGGGTGAGAGATGTGATGAATTGTTTCTTGATGCAGACAGTGTAGGGATCGGTGTAAGTGGGGTTTTAGACCTTCCAACCTTCTTAGAAACTAGCCTTTCAGGATCTGAAAGGGCTTGAACTTTCTGTTGTGAGGTGTCTGATCTTGTATGGGGTCTTCTTGGAGCCAGAGTTATTGCTTTTATCCAAAACAGCCAAAAATTTCCTCCTCACTGAACAACCAGAGGAAACTATTGAAAACCCAGGGAAAAGTGTTCTTGTCTTCTCTCCCCAGCAACGGTGCCAATTAATGTTGTCCCTTAAGAAACCAATTTCCTGGCTGTGTAGAAATTGTGCTTAAGAAATTAATGTTTATAATTATTTTCACTTGTTTGTCACTTAATTGTATGTTGTATTCTCAAATGAAGGACCTGAAAGACTTGGTTTTAAACCCTCAATACTTAGGTGACATGAAAATCTCATAATTCCATTTGATTTTTGAATATAAATTATGAATGAAGAAAGCTTGAAGAATTCATAGACAATATGCTTTTTTACACAGAATCTACTATCTGTGACACTTGGAGAAGTTAAAGATAATATGTTGTCTTACACAGAAACTACTATTTGTAACTTAGAAGAATTGCATAGGTGGGAACTTCAAGTATAGGAGTGCTCTTTTAAGGGATTTTAACTTCATTTACATAAGAAAATAAAGACCTGTAGCTTCATTACCATACTTAAAGGAAGAAAAAATTTAATGACACATAACAGAGAAGTCACAAAATCATACCCAACAATGTGTGGAAAAATTTTGATTCTTTCATTAATCAATAGTATTATCAAGAATACAGTGGCCTAGTCTCTAGGTTCTCCAAAGTTCGAACCCCTTCTCTATAAATTTTCCTCTTTTTATACATTATGAGAGAATTGGTAATCACCAAAACTGTCAAACTACTTAACTATTCTCCTAACTATCTAAAGTAAAAGTTATTACAAAATATTACATAGAGGGTAAAAGACACCTCATCCTCAAGAAAATAAAATAACAGGAAGTAACAAAAATTAGTAGGTAATGGCTATTCGTTGTTCGAATCGGTGGCTGGAGTACGTGGTCTAAGTGTTATTCTACAAGTTGTAACCTTGTAGATATCCTAATGACAATTAGATTGTTTTAACACAGCAAACTGCAACTTTACAAGAATTCTGTGCGTGAACTTGGGCCATATATGTATCAGAAGTGCTCTGATTGGCGAAAACACTAAGAAACCACGGAACTAAAAAGGATTTAGACACTGGTTTGTAAACTTATCATGTCCACCTAAGCTGTGCGCGATCACCGTCTGATCAAACATTCAATAAACGCTCGGATCCTTTGGAACTCAACAAAACTTTAAACCTGTTGAACTAAACCTTATCGTGTTTGCTTTTTCAACGACCCTTTGACTCCCATACAGATCCGATAAGAAATAAAACTGCCAGTTAATGATTTATCGAGTTCAATTTTAAAGATAAAACCCGATTACTTTTTGACCCGATATCCGTCGGATCCCATCCCTTTTGATGAACGGCTGTGATTGGCTCGGACTTAAGCGGATTAAATTGTATTTCATACAACATCACGTCTGATCTCTGAAATAAACCCCATTCTAGTTAACTACACGATTGTCGTCGAATCTGTGGCTTGTTGATCGGACAGCCCAGATCTTCTCGCGGGTTTCTCACATTCGCAGGGGTAAAGAATGTACGGGACCTTCAACGAGGTTGAACCCCCGCAGTAATTTCAAGCCACACATTATGGTCAACCATGCTAACGTCACAGTCAACTGCGGGGGTTGAACTTTAATTAATCTTCGTGCTCATTGCTTCCCCGCAACACAGCTCAACATACTTATCAAGCTATCGCTTGATCGCGCCTCTTGAACCTGCATGACCTTTAGACAATGGGTCGGGCCCATTGTCTTTTGATTTTTTTTTAATAATTACATACATAATATTTGATTTTGTATTTTTTATTTTTATTTTTTTTTCTTTTTAAATATTATCAAGTAACCTCAAGTGACAATGAATGCTACAACAGACATAATCACATGTTACAGTTGAAATGATAAAAATTTCAAGATAAGATATAGTAATCAAATCAATGACATCAATACGTAGAAAAAGATAATATGCCAAAAATAAGTAGAGAAAATGCTACAAATACATTTTAAAAAAAAATGAAGACACAAGAACTACTTGTCGATGCCAAAATCATAAGAAAACATCTAGCCAGTCAACGAATCCATATCAATTAGGATAAAAACAACATGTTTACATTCCAAAGGATACTAATATTAAAACAATTAAGTCTTATGATAACAATTCATATTTGGAAGCCTATAAGTGAAAATTTCTACAAAATATGGATTTGGGATGATTAGAGCATGCTACAATTCAACAATTCTACTTAGTGCTTAGAAGTTTGTATCATCAAACATGAAAATATTAAGATCATTCAAAGATCTTGCAAGTGAAAGTACAGATATAAAAACCTTTTCTTCAATATGCTTTGAGGACAAGCCATTTCTAAAGTGGAAAACAATGTTATAAACATAAATATGTATAAATAAATATAGATAATAATGATATCATAATAAATACATTATAATTAATAATTATGATAAGACATATCCCAAATAACATGACTCTTTATGAATGGACACTCTCACTTAGGTATATATATGAGACCCTAATTGTACTCTCATAATCATAGTTTTCTACTATCAATTACTTATATACTATTTATATATTGTCCTCGTGGATTTATTTATATTCCATATATTTTAACTATTTTTTGTGATAATGAAATATTTTTCATAGAATAAAAAGATGTCTAGCAGGGTTATATGCAACCATAGAATCAAAATCTAGTGACAAAAGCACATATTGTGAGCTTGTGTGCTAACATGAGAGAATGGAAGCATAAGTGCCAGTAGAAATAGAAAAAAAAGGAAATTACTTTGGAGATTAAATTTGTAAATAACATGTATATGAGAATATATTTGTAAGCCATGGTTAGGAATGAATACCCATACCAATAAACCTTGGAGTAGACATGGGTGATAGAGGAGTTGAGCAAGGAAGATTTCCCTAGTCATGTTTAAGGGGGGGAAGTTAGGGTAATCTTGACTTGGTGAAAGAGTCAAAGTTGTTAGGTCCACGGTGGTGGTTTCAAACACATGGGTTTGGTGGCTTATGGTATTAGAGCCCATGGATTACATGTGGTGAATCCTTTAAAATGCTTTGGGGTTCTCCATTATAATGTGCCTGAGTTGAGCAGAAGGCTCACTTACCAAACCAAAATGTTTGCCAACTTAGTTGATTTTAAGTCAAGGCACAGATGCTTTTAAGCCATAAGATAATAATAGATCTATTATTAGGATGGTGTTTCCCCAGATAGGGTTTTCCAGGGTAGATCATAGAGTTCATTAAATATGTGTGTTTTTGTTATATGTGTAAGCTAGATCTATTAAATAGTCTGGAGACAACTACAGCGAATGATATGAAGAAGTTGAATGGAGCCAATTACACCCTATGGAAATCACTAATGGAGGAGATACTGGTTTTAAAGGATTAGCATGTTCCAATTGAGGGAGTGGAAAAGAAACCCTCACCGAGATTGATAAAGCCTGGAAATTGTTGGATAGAAAGGTTATTGCTACAATCTAGTAGTACCTAGCAAAAAGTGTCTACTTCAATGTAGCTAGTGAGACGATAACATAAGGACTATGGAAAAAGCTACGTGATTTATTTGAGGAAAAAAATGGTATCAATGAAGGTGAAACCATTGTTGTAGCTTCATAAGATTATTTTTTATCTACTATTTCAATAATAGAATCATGCTCACGTACTTTAGTAGTAGCATTGATTGGGTAATTGACTTTGTGGTAACTCACCATGTAACTCCATGTAAACTCAATTTCGTTTCATATGAGGTTGGTGATTATGGTAGAGTACATTAGGGAAACATTCACTTATATAATATAAATGGAGTGGGAGATATTTGAATCAAGACAAAGGATGAATAGAATATTTTGTTGAAATAGGTTAATCATATTCTAGATATGTGTATGAGCTTGATCTCTATGGAAAATTAGATGATGAAGGTTGCTCCATGATCTTTGGTAAAGGTGGATCGAAAATTAGTAAAGGGTAATTGGTTATAACTAGAGGATTCAAGACAAAAATCTTGTATACATTCAAGGGAACAATAGAAATATTAGATGTGGTTGTTATTGCAAAAGAGGCAAACTTGGTGGATTTATGGCATAGGCGCTTGGGCCACATCAGTGAAAACGGCCTAAAAATCCTTATTGGAAAAAATATTCTTCCAAGTTTGAAATCCTATGAACTTGACCTTTGTGAGCATTGTATATATGGTAGGCAATGATGAGTTTAACAGATATGTTAGAATTGATACACTATGATGTATTTGGTCCTGTTGATGGTGTTGGACCCGCCAATATCAGGGGATCTCCCCGGTATGAAGTCCCAACTATACCTCACACCGTTTGGTGTAGGATTCCCATTTGGTACGATGGCCTAGTTTCCATTACCTTAAATGTTTGCCACAGCTCTTGTTTGTCAACACAGGAGAGTGGTATGCTTTGTCTTCGATTAGTTAGGTTCATGTGCCTAGTGATTGCTAGTGTTACTTGTGTCAATGGTTCTTTCACCGCAGAGGGAGAGGGTGAGAGTGCGTCCCAAGTCGAATGGGAGGAAGTCCCAACTCTGTTAGGAACACACAACACAATAGGACGTGCACAGCTTCCGGAGGAGTAGTCCACACGAATGCGATAGTCACAACACAAGGAAAGATAACATGTACAACACACAGCGGAGGAGTCCGCGCAAGTGCGACGGTCATTATAGCAAGTTTACGTGAAAGTTTTGTCTGATGTCCAGGGAGGTAACCAACATGAAAAGGATAGCATTAACATCTCATACAACACATTTTCATTAATATATATGTATTACAAAAATTGAATGAGTTCAAGTTTTAAATACAGGTTAACGCAACATGCATTACAACTGTTCAAGATTAGTCTTACAACAGTTACAACACATGTGAAAACGTGTTGGCCTGTTAGTAGGCTTCTGAATTAAGTGAAAGTTCCAAGACACATCGTTACACCATACATCACTAACCTCGTGGGCAGGGCGTTGGAGCCACTACTTACTCCTCAAAGAAAAGATTACAGACTCTCAAGGCTATGTGGGAGGAGCCAAGGTGAAAAGTCCTTTACATGTACAAATGAGGGGGTATTTATAGCCAAGGGTGAAACTGATCCTTGTGGTTGTTCGACTACCCTCATGACTGTTTGACTTCCATGACTTTTCGACTTTACATGACTCTTTGTACATTAAGTGGGTCTCTTGGACTTCCACGTTACATTACATTGATTGACCGTATCACCCACAGTAGAGATGTGGATGTCATGACTCGACATGACAATGCTAGTACATTTGTGTTGCTGCTAGTGTGCATTTCAAGCTGCAGTGTTGCTGGGTGATGGATGTCCTCATGGTGTGTCACAGCTTCACCTCTGCATGGAAAAGTGCACAGAGTCTTCGATGGTCATTGGTTCACTTGATGTTTCATTCACACATTGCTCCTTTCTTGTATGTTAGTAAGCTTGATAGGTTCATCCATTCATGAAAGGTGCATGTTTGTCTGTTCTTCCATCCGCGAACACATCTTTGCATGATCATCTGTTTGCGAGCACATCTATTTGCATGCATCGTCTATTCGTTCGTTGGTGAACTTGTCCTTCTACATGTGCTCCCTTTGTTCATCCCATTCGTCATCGCACCATGTTTGTTTGTGTACCTGTATCTGCAATCACTCATGACGAGATGACATCAAATCCAAAAACCTCCTAGTCTACTATGACGCATGACCATTTCGGATGCAAGTGATCGGGAGAGGAGACAAGGTTGTGAGATGGGATGGAGGCTTTGGGCACTGCTGATGAAAACTACGCAGGAGTCACTGGGTGATGAAGATGGTAAATCTGGATCGACAGTAACTATCTGCGAGGTCTGGCTCAGCTGGAGGACAAAATTGCACAGTTTTTTAGAGGAATAGTCTGGGTTGCAGAAAGGTTGGGCAGGCAAGATCTGCACAATTTCTGGAATGAGCAGGCAGCAGGAGCTTGGCAGAAAAAATTGTGCAATTCCCGAGGGGAACTATAAGTTAGCTGTTGGGTCACTAGCAGCAAAAACAGCGCAATTCCTAAGGGGAACTGGTAGTTAGCTATCAGGAGCTTGTCAGCAAAAACTGTGCAATTCCTGGAGGGAACTGGCAGTCAGCTGTTGGAGCTTGGCAGCAAAAAATACACAATTCCTTAGGGGAACTATCAGTCGACTGCCGAGAACTGCTAGCAGGAAAAACTATGTTGAAGCTAGGAGGTTGGCCTGTTGGTAACCTCTATGCAGTTTCTGAGCTAAGCAGACTGCTAGGCAGCAGAGGACTTGCTCATGAAAACTACACAATTTTCTTGGTGAGTAGTCGGTCGACTATCGAGAGGGTTGGCTGGAAAAACTGCACAATTTTCTCAGGGAGACAGGGATGGGCACTTGGTGTCTATCCGACCTATCTGCGTAACTTTCTTAGTCAGCAGAGTGGGCAAGGTCTGCAGCCTCTGCACAATTTTTTAGGGGAGTCAGTCCTGTGGTGGCTACCAGGTCGAACTATCTAGTTGACCAGCATGAAGGGTGATCGATTTGCTTGTAGGGAACGCATCTTGAAATGGCTTGCTTGGTGCTTCTATGCTGTTCTAGGTGACATTCGATCAAGTCCATGGTGGGGTGATGGTATGGCTGTCAGAGGGGAATCTAGTCGTTATAACTTCAACAAAGCAACTACGTGTGTGAACGATCGAAAGATGCATATGTGATCTTGCAAACACACACTTACATGACTTGACATGAGACGACTCAAACCATCCAGACACACATGCTCAACATGACTAATTGACGGTGTAAGTTACAAGCACGACACTTGTGGTTGATCGTTGGTCGACGACGCTTTCGCGACAGTGAATTTGACTCTGTGTGTGAGTGCGACAGATGTTTTCATAGTGAACACAACATGTACACACGAAGCGAAGACTTTGAGTATAACTAGAACATGGTCGCAAGCATGACTTTGACATCAACATACAAAAACTTGGGTGAAATGATTAAGCAAGGTGGGTGCGAAGACTCACACGAGCTCACATGGTGAAACTGAGTGTGTGTAGTCATCAAGTGAAACTCTCAAGGGAGGCTCTGAAATTGGGTGTAGGCGAAAATTTTGGAGGGTGGTTGTAGCTGCTACAACACTTGGTGACACACTGGTAGAAATCCAACTTCTTTGTTTTGGTTCATTGATAGCATAGGTCCTTGGTCTTTCAGGGAGTATTGAATCACTGTGTGGGTTACTCCAGCTTCCCCACTTACCCCATGGACATACATGGTTCACCTTTTTCCAACTCAGTCAAACACACTCAAAATTTTAGCTTGATCACAGTGTTTCGAATTCAGGAAGGTAGTTTAGCTCACGAGTTGAAGATTTTTAGAGTATAAGTTTTTATCTCTGGTGTTGCTCTGCTACCAATAGGCCTAGAAAGTACCCTAGAGGAGTCACGCAGGAACACACACATTTCTCCACTGCGAGTGAGCCTGGTCAGTACCCCGGTGGAGTTGCATGCTTAACCTCTCTGTGCAGGAAGCCTTTCTCTTCTTTTGCCTTTGTACTTTTCAAGAGGACTGTGCATAGGCACTTATTTATTTTTGGGGCGAAAGAGGGATCATGACTTATTGAGAGAAAAAGAGTTCGTTCCTTCAGAGAAGCATGTAAGACCTCTAACATAGGTTTTCTCGTTTAGATTTTCCCCTTCTCCATTCCTACTAGTTGGATGAGCTTGAACACACAGAGTAGAAGGTTGAGTGCAGGCATGGGGCTTCCCAGTGTGGAAACAGGTTCATGGTTGGACCAAAACTTCCCTCGCATACAGCTCGTATTTTCCATTAATACTTCATCAACTGAAGGTTATAAACAAGCACAGAAAATACGAACACAAGACTGGCCAAGTGTTGCAGTGTCACAAGTCTCTTCAAATCTCAACCACATACTCTATTCAAAAGCTAGAACATAGTAGTTGGCAGCAATTATTTCCATAAACAAAAATAGTAAGGTATTAAGCAAACCAAACAAATGAAAAAAAAATAGTAAGCAAAGCAAACAAAGTGAAAACAACAACAAGCAAGCAAAGCAACCAAGTCAGCAAGCAAATAAACATGCAAACCAAAAATAAAAGACAAACAAAAAAGCAAACACTACTCATCCTACATTAAACGATCGGGGTTAAGTGAAATGAAATTTCCAATGAAGCCACCATAGGTGTACCCAGCCTACAGTCACAAATATACGAGCGATTAAAACAGATAAAAAATAGTGTGCAACAGAAAATGAAGAAACTTGAAAAACTTGCACACGAGAGAGAAGGTCTCGCCTGTGGGCGGAAGAATGTGTCACAACCACCCAACACACACGCTTACCTCTTTCGTGACTACCATTTTTCAACAAACCTCAAAGGCCTCTTGCGAGTGTGTGTTGTTATGCACCAAGTTTCTTAGCAAGTGTGAGGAAGGACTAAAGCTTGTTACCTACAACATGACTTGCCAAGTAAGATTTTTCTAGCCATTTAGTGATTGGATCATAAAATTCGTGATGGTTGTTTTGAAAGATTTTTTATCTTTGAGAAGATGGATTCCTGATTCAAGAGAGGGGATCACGATGGGAATCTGATAGGGATAGGTAGATCTGGTCATTCTCATCAATCATGTCAAGACTGTGAGGGCCTGCCATAGTCATCAGCGTAGGCCGAGGTGCCTCACTTTCTTGACAAAAATCTAAGAATAAATATGTTACACATTGAAAATCATAGTGTGTGAAGTGACTTTCATTGGATGTAATGTTGGGAAAATGATAAACTACATGAAAACCACCTAAGGTATAAGAAAAATTAGACCAGTCGATCAAGATGGCAGATTCCTAGTTTAACATGAACAAAGAAAATTTTTGAACAATCGTTCGAACGCTCTGAATGAGGTAACCAAGTTCGTTGTCCTCTAGACATGATAGAGCACCCACCTGCAACTGGTGAAAAAGTGCGCAGGTATCATGGTAATCACATAAATGTAGAAAGGATGTCAGCACTATGAATGTGCGAAACCAGTAGGGGTGTGGTGAAATGAGAGTAACTTGATTTGCGCAATAGGTTGTGCGCTCGTCATCACACAGGGAGATTGGTGGTGTGATGAGTGGGAAGATTTGACGGGCCAAATTTGGAAAAAGACCAAGGAGATGATTACGAGAGAGAACATTCGATAAGTATGATTCCAGATAAAGATAGTATTTGAGATTATCAACTTCATTGTCCCATGATTGAATGAGGGATGCACACTCCCAACCCGAATTAGATGTAAGAGAGGTGCATGAAGACGAACATGCTGTAACAGACTCGTGGATTCGATCATTAGCAAGAATCTGAAATTTTGAAATATCACACCCAAAAACATAAATATTCTTTACATGGGGATCCACGTCGAGTGAAACCATGTAGATATGGATTGTGCATGAGAAACAACATCTGATTTGGTTTGGCAGGCTTACCAGAGTCACGAGGTCCTGACATAACCATCAACAGATGTTGAAGTGCCTCAACTTCCTGGCACATCCCAGAACTTTCCAGAATTGAAAAATTGCATTTTGAGATGTGAACCAGATCATGCATGGCTTGAGGATGGTTGTTGTTACTGATTTCAAAAATACTCTCAGGATGACAGCCATCTATGTCACAGGCTTCATCAAAATTTTCAGCAAGCTGACTTGACGAGTTTTCCTCATGCAACACACAAGATGATGACGAGTGGGAAGAGTCCTGTGTGTTGAGACTATTTTCATCATGGACAACCTCATTTCCTTATGTTGATCGAGGAGATAACTCATGGGATGAAGAAGCAAGAGAACATGGAATATATCCAACACGTGTTGATGCGCTGTGAATGATAGAACACACAAGAAAGTGAGGTGCAGAGGAAGCTTCGATATGGATGTATGCTTTGACTGGTGCGCATTCCAGATCTGAGTTAAAGTGTACATGAGATGATAGTAGATCGTATGATGTGCTTGGGTGTTGATCACAACATACATAAGCGTGGGAGTGATAACAGCCCAAGGCTGGAGGTTGATCAAAAGAATTGATTGTGCATGATGTTTCACCAAGATTCGTGGATCAAGAATCGATCAAGAATGAAGGCTCAATGTTTTGAGAGGAATTGATTATGTATTCACGATCCTGCTCCTACGTTTGTATGATGAGATTGCCTTGCACATGACTGAAACTTGAGCTAGTAGCTCAAGAATAAAGATAGTGTGCACAGCTAGCTTATGAAGCAAATCACTTAGGCGATTCATGGTGCAAGGAGTCATGGCTTGTAGATGATGGAGGATGGAAAAGATGCAGATTAGACTCAAGACTTGGGTTATGAACGGTGATGTCCTCTTGTGGAATGGAGGGATGAGTTTTCACCATAGGCTTTCTGCACCATTCTAGAATTTCTCTTGTTGAGGTAGGAGACAGCCGAGCAAATGGGTTGGGAACATGCTGTGCAGATTTATCATCTTTGCAACCGCTACGAGGGGGTACCCATTGCATAGATTTCTTAGATTTGTGGTTGCTGCGAGGGGGCACCCTCTTCAAGACATGAGGTGTCTCATGATCTTCAAGAGTCAAGGAAGAAGGAAAATCAGGAGGTTCACCATTTCGAGAGACATTAACCAATTGTTTCAGCTCTTGGCTCATGAAGTCAAGGTCCACAAATCGTTCAGGAATTTCGTGACATAGGTGAAGGAAGCGGGTAGCAAAGTCCTCAACTGATTTTCCATGCTTCATTCTTAAATAAGAAATTATTTCATAGACATATTGGTGGTCACACTCATCGAAGCCTTAATGGAGCTCCTTGAGGAAAGTGAGAAGGAAATCGACAGAAGTAGGTGGCAGGGTATGACACCACCGATTAGCACGACCTTCAAGGGTGAGGAAGAAGAGTACGCAAACAAGCTCATCACTATTGATTTCATGAGATTCACATAAATGAAGAAAATCAGAAATGTGCTCGGTTACGGACATTCTGTCCTCACCATCAAACTTTAACCAAGACAAGTGATCGAGAATCTCATCGTGGATTGATAACTAATTGATTAAGAAATGAGAGAAACACCCCGGGAGAAAAAATTGTGTATTATTCATTGGGTAAGAGATTCAACCTAGATGTACGGGCTTAGCTTGTCATCTGGACCTACTTCTACCACTAAAATGTTGATGGTGTTGGACCTGCCAACATCAGGGGATCTCCCCAGTATGAAGTCCCAACTAGACCTCACACCATTTGGTGTAGGATTCCCATCTGGTATGATGGCCTGGTTTCCATTATCTGAAATGTTTTCCTCAGCTCTTGCTTGTCATCATAGGAGAGTGGTCTACTTTGTCTTCAATTAGTGAGGTCCGTGTGCCTGGTGATTGCTAGTGTTACGTGTGTCAATGGTTCTTTCACTGCAGAGGGAGAGGGTGAGAGTGAGTTCCAAGTCGGATGGGAGGAATTCCAAACTCTATTAAGAACACACAACACAATAAGATGTGCACAGCTTCCGAAGGAGAAGTCCACACGGATGCGGCAGTCACAACACAGAAGGAAAGATAACACGTACAACACATAGCGAAGGAGTCCACATGAGTGCGATGGCCGTTATAGCAATTTTATGTGAAAGGTATGTCTGATGTCCGAGGAGGTAACCAACATAGGAAGGATAGCGTTAACATCTCATATAACACATTTTCATTAATATATACATATTACGATAATTGAATGAGTTCAAGTGTTAAACATAGGCTAAAACAACATGCATTACAAGTGTTCAAGATTAGTCTTACAATAGTTACAACACATGTGTGAAAACATGTTGGCCTGTTAGAAGGCTTCTAAATTAAGTGAAAGTTCCAAGACACATTGTTACACCATACATCACTAACCCCGTGGGCGGGGTATTGGAGCCATTACCTACTCCTCAAAGAAAATATTACAAACTCTCAAGGCTATGTGGGAGGAGCCCAGGTGAAAAGTCCTTTGCATGTACAAATGACGGGGCATTTATAGCCAAGGGTGAAACTGAACCTTGTGGTTGTTCGACTACCCTCATGACTGTTTGACTTCCATGACTTTTCGACTTTACTTGACTCTTCGTACAAAAGGTGGGTCTCTTAGACTTCCACGTTACATTACATTGATTGACAGTATGGTGCACAGTAGAGATGTGGACGACATGACTCATGACATGACTCGACATGACAGTGCTGGTACATTCGTGCTACTACTAGTGTGCATGTCGAGCTGCAGTGTTTTTGGGTGATGGATGTCCTCATGGTGTATCACAGCTTCACCTCCATGTGGAAAAGTGCGTGGAGTCTTTGATGGTCATTGGTTCGCTTAATGTTTCATTCACACATTGCTCCTTTCTTGTATGTTGGTAAGCTTGACGGGTTCGTCCATTCGTGAAAGATGCATGTTCATTCTTTCGTCTGTCCACGAACACATCTTTGCATGATCATCTGTTTGCAAGCACATCTATTTGCATGCATCATCTGTTTGTCCATTGGTGAACCTGTCCTTGTGCATGTGCTCCCTTTGTTCATCCCATTCATTGTTGCGCCATGTTTGTTTGTGTACCTGTATCTACAATCGCTCATGACAAGACGACGTCAAATTCAAAAACCTCCTGGTCTACTATGACGCATGATCATTTCGGATGCAAGTGACCAGGAGGGAAGACAAGGTTGTGAGCTGGGATGGAGGCTCTGGGCACTATTGATGAAAACTACGCAGGAGTCACTCAGTGATGAAGATGGGAAATCTGGATCGACAGTGACTATCCACAGGGTTTGTCTCAGCTGGAGGACAAAACTGTGTAGTTTTTTAGAGGAACAGTCTTGGCTGCAGAAAGGCTGGGTAGGCAAGATCCGTGCAATTTCCAGAATGAGTGAGCAATGGGAGCTTGGAAGCAAAAACTGAGCAATTCCTGAGTGGAACTAACAGTCAGCTGTTGGGTCAATGGAAGTAAAAACTGCACAATTCCTTAGGGGAATTGGCAATCAGCTGTTAGGAGCTTTGCAACAAAAATTGTGCAATTCCTGGAGGGAGCTGACAATCAGCTGCTGGAGCTTGGCAGCAAAAACTGCACAATTCCTTAGGGGAACTGTCAGTCAACTGCCAGGAGCTGCCGGAGGGAAAAATTCCGCTGAATCTGGGAGGCTGGCCTGTTGGTCACCTCTATGTAGTTTCTAAGCTGAGCAGACTACTGGGAAGTAGAGGACTTGCTCATGAAAACTGAGCAATTTTCTTGGTGAGCAGTCGATCACTGTTAGGAGGGTTAGCTGGAAAAGCTGCACAATTTTCTGAGGGAGACAGGGATGGGAACTTCATGTATGTTTGGCCTGTCTGTGCAACTTTTTTAGTCAATGGAGCGGACAAGGGCTGCAGCCTCTGCACAATTTTTGAGGGGAGTCAGTCCTGGGGTGGCTACCGGGTCGAACTCTCTGGTTGACCAGCATGAAGGTTGTTCGATTTTTTTGCAAGCAGTGCAACTTGAAATGGATTTCTTAGTTCTTTTGCGTTGTTCTGGGTGACATTCAATCGAGTCGATGGCGAGGTGATGGTCTCGCTGTCAGAGGAGAATCTGATCGTCATAACTTCAACAAAGCGACAAGTGTGTGAACAAGTGAAAGATGCATATGTGATCTTGCAAACACACACTTACATGACTTGACGACGAGACGACTCAAACCATCCAAACACACATACTCAACATGAGTGATGGACAGTGTAAGCGACAAGTGCGACACTTGTGATTGATCGTTGGTCGACCTTGACGATGCTTGTGCGATAGTGAATTTGACTCTGTGTGGGAGTGCGACAGATGTTTTCATCTTGAACACAACAAGTACACACAAAGCGAAGACTTTGAGTATAACCAAAACATTATCGCAAGCATGCCTTTGACATCAACATGCAAAAACTTGGGTGAAATGATTAAGCAAGGTGGGTGCGAAGACTCACATGAGCTTATGGGGTGAACTCGAGTGTGTGCAGTCATCAAGTGAAACTCTCAAGGGAGGCTTTGAAATTGGGTGTAGGCCAAAATTTTGGAGGGTGGTTGTAGCCGCTACAACAGTTCCAATCAATGTTAATTCTTTAGAGAATCCTCATATGTTATCATATTCATAGATTATGCATTCAGGAAGGTTTGGTCCCACCCCATGAAAAGAAAAGGTGAGTTGTTTGAGATATTTTGAAAATTTTGTTGAAAGAGAGACTAACAAATTATTCAAGTGTTTCAGGATAGATAACATTGAGAGTATTTCTCCAATTCATTCAAGGATTATTGTAATAGTTTTAGCATAAAACATGAGAATAGTACTCCTCAATAGAATGATGAATCTCGCATCATGGAGAAGGTAAGGAGTATGTTCTCAAATTTTGGATCAGAAAATCACATTTGGGTAGAAGTAGTAAGGACAACTTGTTACCTCATCAATCAATCACGTAGTACAACTCTTGATGGTGGCATTCTTGAAGAACTTTGGACTGGTAAGACGATAAACTACTCCCACCCAAAAAAATTGGATGTGAATCATTTATGTTTATTCCCAAAGAGCATAGAACCAACTTAGATGTTAAATCAATTAAATGTATTTTTCTAGGATATGTGGATGGTGAGTTTGGTTATAGTCTATAGGATACAATTAAATACAAAATTATTAGAAGTAGTGATGTCATATTTAATGATTCAAAGTTGTAAAAAAGGGGTACAAGTGATATGGAGGTTAAAAAAAAAAAAATTATAGGTAAAATATCCCACCACTGCAAGAAAATGGGAAAAAAATTCAAGAACATGATGGAAAACAAGTAGAAAATTATGGGTAACAAGAAGAAGAAACCTTGCAATAGCCATTCAAGAGATCCAATCAGAAAGCACCACCACAGTTAGTTCACGGGTTTACTAGGTCTAATAAACCCTCACAAAGATATCCACCCTAAAATTATATTTTGTAACAAATGAAGGTGAACCTCAATTTTTTCAAGAGCTTGTAATATGGAGACTAGCAATGAGTGGAAGAAAACAATGGACGAAGAAATGGACTCTTGAGAGTTTGTAAAACATCCAAAAGGAAGAAATTTCTTACAAAAAAAATTGGCATATAGGATTAAACATGAGGGTGAATGGAATAAGGAAAGGTACAAAGCAAGGTTGGTGGTGAAGGGATTTTCCCAAAAAGAAGGTATTTACCTTACTAAAATTTTTTTGCATATTGTTAAGATGTCATCTATAAGAGTTATTATTGGTCTTGTTTCTCTTTAGATTTGGAATGTGAAAAATTATATATAAAGACAACCTTCCTTCATGGAGTATTGAAGGAGGAGATTTACATGGAGCAATTGAAAGGATTCAAAGTAAAAGGTAAAGAGAACAAAATTTGCAGGTTGAAGAAGAGCCTCTATAGTATTAAAAAATCACCTCGCAAATGGTACAAGAAATTTGGTTCATTTAGAGCAGAGTTTAACAAGACTAAAGGTCGATCCTTGTGTCTACATCAAGAGGTATGACCAAGAAAAGTAAATTATGCGACTATTATATGTGGATGACATTATAATCGTTGGATATGATGAGAACATGATCAATATGTTGACGAAGGATTTGGGCATTCAATTTGCAATGAAATATTTGGATCTGACAAAACAAATATTAGAAATGAGAATCATACACAATAAAAATAATAAAAAAGTATGCTTGTCACAAGAAAAATATATTGAGAAAGTGTTAAATAGGTTCAACATGAAGGATTCCAAACTAGTCAATAAACCCCTAGCATCCCACTTCAAAATCGATGTTGATTTGTGTCCTTGTGATGATAAGAGGAAAGAGTAAATGAGTAAAATCCCATATGTTTTAGCATTCGGGAACTTTTTGTATGCCATGGTATGTACCCGACTACGTATTGCACATGCAGTGGGAGTAGTAAAAAGATTCTTTGAAAATCTAAACCAACAACATTGGGAAGTGGTAAAGTGGATTTTAAGATGTCTCAAGGGTACTAGTAATTCTTTTTTATGTTTTGGTGATAATAATAATGTTATTCATGAAGGTTATACAAATAAAAATATGCCCATAGATGTGGACACCAGAAATTCCACCACTAGTTATTTATATACTTTTGTATGTGCAAAAATATATTATATGTCTAGACTGCATAAAGTATTGGTCCTCTCAACAATAGTGGCAGTATGCATAGCTTCCAAAAAATCCTAAAAATATATGTTGTGGATGGAACAATTCTTAGGAGAGTTGGGAATAAAACAAGAAAATATGTGTTTCAATGTGATAGTCAGAGAAAAAAAACCAAGGATGTCATCTAAGACAAAGCACATTGATGTGAGATATTAATGTATATACCAAGTTCTATATAATGGGATGTTATTTGTTGTCACTCCTAGAGACAGCCTCTGGGTTGATAGGAGACCAGTTCCTAGGACATCTTAATTAGTGTTATCAAATTTGTCTTAAGGACTTGTAGCACCATATTTTTTCACAAGTAATTCAAATAGGATTGATTCAGAACCATTCATAAAGATACAATGTATGAACCAATGTACACGCATGAATACACAAGAAATGATCCTCAGTCAGTGGTGGCCAAATCAGATTGAGATCTTGCAGCAAATTAGTTGTTAAGATAGATGTAATGGTAGAAGACAGGAGAGGAGAAATCCATCATACAAAGCTTAAACTTTAAGAATTCTATATATTTGGATTTAGAGAGAAACGAGAGAAAGGCCCATGTTTATGGAATGCTAAGATACATGGAGCACTTTTTAAAGACTTAATTTCCACATCAATACAGGAATTATCCATCGATAACTTGATTGAAATGAATCTTATACAGGCACTTTCCATCAATAACTTGATTGAAATGAATATGCATCTAATGAGAAATATGTCTAGTAGCTACGTGACATCAAATATGAGAAGAATATTTAACATATATGAAAACACAAAGGGAGATGAAAATACTGCAATCCAATAAGTTGGAATCACCAGAAATCTTGTATTAATCTTTTGAGAAATGTGCATACATCAAGATTCATTACACTTCCTTCATGAAAACAGGAAAAGGCCCTTTCCAAGAGTTCTTTCCAAAAATTATGAACCTTGTTTAAGTTCTTCTTCCCTCTACATATAAGGAGAGGGGAGCTTTGAACAACAGATACCAAATATCTCAGTCAAGCTCCAGCGACCTGATTGACTAGTTGTCTCAGGGTGCGATGGCTCTGCTACCCAAAATGATTACAAAATATTTGATTGCTTCTTTAAAATGAAACAAAGTACAAAATAAAAAAACATGGGAAAACTGAATGATGACCATAGAAAAATATCTCCATGCCAATTCCTGTGATCGCCTCTAATCAGGCCACACCTTTGCCATGATGTTACTCCTCTGTTACTCGGCAGGTTCACCTGTCATTTTCACCTTAACTGCTTGAATTCCCCACTTTCTGGAGCTGGGAGCGATCAACTGTTGGTTTCTTGTCACGCTGTAGAAAAAAAAGATCGACTTAGTAGTCTTTCATTGCCTGACTGCATGGAGATCCATGTTGAGAAATTAATTCTCAGGTGACCTGCACACTGCTTCTTGAGTCCCATACCTCCATTTATCTCACTAAAGACGTGTGTCAGAGCACAGAGATAGCTTGTATCACTTCAAGGCAGACCTAACACTCTTTCCTGTGGATCCAACACTCTTTCTTGCAGATTGTGGTCCTTTCTTCCTTGACCCAGTGATCTTTGATAGTTTCCATTACTCCTGAGACCAACTCCTTTGTTCTCGCATTCAACCTTGCAGTTGCCAACCCATACACCTTTAACTCTATTTACCATGCTTATTGGAGAAATTCCATATCACAATCTTCACAATGGTGCAATATTCTAATATTTCGATTACCGACCTCTGATATGATGAGCTCCTTTCGCTTAGCCCTTCCTGCATTGCTCACCATAAGACCGAGGGTTGTGACCTACTACTTAGCCTTAAGGTGCTAGAGCGTTTTTTATCCTGCCAAGGGTTATTTTTCCTTTGTTAAGTGCTTAACACCCTTGGTTCTTTAAGTTCTTCTTGACCATGCACTAACCAAATAGCAGAGCCCCTTTCATCAGAAGTTTCAAATCAAGGATTTAATTTTGGAGTTGTGATATTCCCACTTCTGATATAGCCCATAGCTCTCAATGCTCAGCCCTAGCTCCGCGCCTTTGGTTCTTTGAGTCTTTGTGACCGTGGTGCCAGCCCAATATTGGAGCTCCCTTATCAAAAAAAATTCAAGTATCAAGTGCTACAAAGTGCTGACATCCTCAACCTCTAATATGTGATCTCCGATATGACATCATCACTCTATGTGGCACCTCATGAGTGGTGACACGTTTTACCATAATTTGTCCCCTTATGCCCTCTAAAAACACCAAAACTACTTGCCACGTGTCCTTTTGTACCACCATGTCATGTTGATGTCAGATGCCACCATAGCTTTATCAGAACCAATCATATGTGGCCATGTGTCCTGCTAGAGGAGAGAAAAAAGGGTTAGCTCACCTTTGGTTTTGCGATGAAATCCTTTGTTAATCCTTTATCAGCGTTCCTGGCGGTTTTTAACACTATTGGCGCTTTACCCATGTCGCAACTTTTAAAAGGCTCTCACGTTCAGAAGTTCTGATCGTCGATATGCCTGATGCTCTAATGTGCTAATCTCCTCCAAGATCTGATGTTGCGACCACCGATATGCGATGTGCCAATATCTCTTGACCTCCGATATATGATCTCTGATATTTTAGACCTTCCTAAGGCTTCAATCCTTGAAACTTTAGCAAATCATATCTTTTGATATAGGAGTCCATTTTTGGACTTCCACAAATCATTGGAAATCTTGTTCAGAGCACTTTCCAATGGAGTGGGTCTGATGTAGGCATTGATTCCTTTTGCGACTTGGAGGATGACTGCAAGCTTCTTTTCTCTTTTTCATTCTTTTGACATCACTTGGCATCATTCGAACAATTTTGTTGTAAGTGATAACATTATTGTTGGAGAAAATACATAATGAAGATAACCCAATTGATATCTTAACAAAGATTTTTCCAAGGGATAAGTAGGAATTTTTTGGAACCATGGCTAAACTGATGGAAATGTGATGAAAGACATATTGGGAAAGTATTAGTAGCAAGAATATAGAAACAACAGAAAAAATATTTACTCAAGCTTCTATTTTCTCTCAAGCAAGAGATTGTTATATGTGAGACCAAATTAAATTAAAATAAAAAAATATATAATATTTTGACTTCTTCATGCTAATGGAATGTTACGAAAGGATTCAAACAAGTTATGGTTGTTTGGGCACATGGTATTGATAATCCATAGTGTTGTCCCCATCGTAGTAGCCCATAACAGAACCTATTTACTTTCTAAGAATCATTTTTGGTAAAATGGGTGTGTGAGTGAGAAGTGACTGGATGTATGTATTTTCATTTGTTTATTAAATAAAGATACCAATAAAATCCCTACGGTTTTTCCCATTAATGGGAACATGAAGGAATAATTCATACTTGTAATGTAATGTTTAATGAGTAATTGTAATGATGTAGACTAATTCTAGAAGTCTACATACGAATAAGAGATGGAAATAAATGAGAGAAGTTACTGACAAATATCTATCAAGAGATTCATGGAGATATCATGAAGATACTGTTGGAGATATTATGAAGATAGTTATGGAATTTGTTTGAACTAAATCTCCAATTATGAAATAGTTGTTATAGTCACTAGCCATATAAGGTACCTTTGTACATGAAAATGGAAAATGGTTGTTATGGTCACTGGTTATATAAGGGGCCTTTGTACTAAAAAATGGAACACAGTGGAAATGATTAAATAAATAAAATTTCCCCTTAAATTTTTTCTTCATATATGGTTCCAGTGTCCTTTACTTTAATACTACATATTTTTCTATTACAACTTTGATGTTATCAACGTCACCAATTCCAATGACAAAAAAATAAAATAATAATGAGATGATGTCCTCAATATCATCAATTTCAATGAAAAATAAATAAAAAATGTGGAAGAATGAGATTTCACCATTTTCTGTTACTTTTCTTATTTATTTCTTTTAAATTATGATTGCCTCCAATAGCGATGATGTTGTCCTGGGGATTTGGATCCCATGATGTGGTAGCAAGCTAATGAGTCAAGTGTTATATGCTTCTAACAATGGCTAAGTATTGCATCTGGGTTGGGTGATAACCATTCTTTGATGACTTTAGTATTGAAGTATTCCATTGATTATGCATGTATTAGGAGTCTTGTTAGTCATTTTGTCTACATGTATATTGTTTTCCATATTCTTTAGTATTTTGGTCTAGAGTGTTTTTCTTTTCTTTTCTTTTCTTTTCTTTTTTCGATGTTCTAGTTTATATTCTTGTTGGAAATGTTGTTTTAGGTGATGTTTTATAATTTAATTCTAATCCAAAGAGTTTGGTTCTAAGCATTGAAAGGAATTGTTGATTATACCCGCGTTGAGAGTGTTCTCCATCATTATACCTACATCTTGAGACTCAATAGTGACTTCATTTATTAGTGGATGTTTTGAGAATTGAATGGCCTTGTTCATTGTTCCTACATTTTTTCTTCAACTTGTCAATGTTCTAGTTGGTCTTGGGGTTTTGGATTGAGTTGTCACAATTGTTAGCGATTGTGGTTGCGTTGGTGATCATGATTTATTTGTGTATTGTGGTATTTTTTGCCTTTCACCATGGAGATGGTTCGTGTTTATGCTTGGGATCCATTGCATTTTTGTTGTTGGTCTAGTTTTATTGGTGTTTACATTCTAACTCTTGTCCTAGAATATCATTTTTATCGATGTTCCCGCTAGCATTCCATTGTATTGTTGTTATTGGTCCTGTCAAAAACCGTTTGGAATGGATTATTGTGGTGTTAGCCATCATGGGTGTTCTAATGTGGTTTCACCATTCACCGTTGGTTGGCATTTTTTGATAGGGTTTGAATTGTCAACTCTTGTTAAAGAGCACAAAAATTGTTACTAAGAAGCTTTCTTTTAAGAGATAAATTCAAGAAATTGGATAGGAGTTTATCATGTTTTCATTTCTATGCTCTACATTTTTATTTTAGACATAAAATGGTTTGAGTTAGTTGTATATGCAATGAAGCATAGTAGGTTTGTTGAGCATTAGAGTATAGAAATCAAATCCATGGCATGATTTGTCTAGTATCCTATTCTACATTAATTCGTATTTTTCTTTAGGGTGATGCATTTGTGAATACATTCCTATAAAAAAATTATAATTTAATTCAGAAATATTCCTTTTGGTGGTCTCATTGTTAGGTTCCATCATGTTTTTGTTGGTAGTCTGATGGGGTTTTTTCTTCCACCAAACTTCATGGTCTTAGTGTTTTGATGTGGTTTGTCCTTTAGGATTTTGTTTTAGAAGTTGAATTTAATAATGGAAAACTTAATATGTAATGAGGCACATTAAATTTGTTTAGGATTAGATTGCCTAGGAATTGAATCATGCTTAGAGCTCTACTTAGCATTAGATCCAGCCTTCCTTTAACATAATAGACTTATGAATATGTTATTATGAAAACATTTTGGGTATTTTATTTTGGATATGGTGATTGTATTTTATGGTCATAAAGTTCCTATTTGTTCTTGTTTTTTCAAGGCTTGTGTAAGGTTTTTGTTTGTAATTGTTTTAAATATTTTGTATATGTTATATCATTATAAATTGAGAGTTTTATTTGTTTCACTTCCATAGTGTAAGTTTAGCCTCAATTATCATTTAACCTAGCCAAAGTTGTAGTTAACATTAGTATGGATGAGAAGTTAGTTGGTGATGTGTTGAATATGATTATGTTATTGTTATTTTCATATTTTATATGCTTGCCTATAAATTTTTTTGAAGAGGTGGAAGTTTACCCTCAATTAACATTTAACCTAACCAAATTTGGATGTAACCCAAATATGGATGAGAAGTTAGTTGGTGGTATAATGAATAAGATTATGATATTGTTGGTTGTTGGAAACCATGTTAAGACTGAGAGGGGGGTGAATTAGTATTAAATCTAATTTAAACTTTTATGCCAATTTATTTTTTCTCATTCAAACTTGGCATCCATTATATGAGAGAAACCATTAACAAATCATAAAAACATCCATATGAATCAACACAAGCACACACATCATGAGTAGTAAACAAATGACACATAGGTTTAACATGGAAACCCTTCCAGGAGAAAAACCACCAAAGCTTGCTTTTTATTGATGTAAATATGGGCACCTACTCTATCACATCAAAAAATATATATATATCCACAACTCAAAGGAAGCGCCAACTCCCTTTGATTGTTTTCTAGCACCCACTAGCAGGAAGAACCAACTCCCTTCTTCTGCAGACACCTGATCAACTTACGAGAAGCACCAACTTCATTGATTTGTTGTAATAACCAACTTGTAGTAGGCACCAACCCCCAAGATTTATTTAGATACCCACTTGAGATGGAAGCACCAACTTCTTGTATGTAGGCTACAACCCACACTCAATAGGGAACTAATATTTTTTGTACTTGAAAGCCACTCTTCCTAATTTCATCTCTTTTTTCTCCTCTACGGCCTTCTCTTTATTCGACCCACTCGACATTCTTTTCCATACTGTAGTGACTCACTATTCTCAGTCCTCATTAATTAGGCACATAGAATCTCTCAACCTTCAATGCTTCAGCAGCATACATCAACTTAGCTCTTAACCCTCTGCACTCAGCAACATATACTCAGCTCTTATCCCTTTCTATTCCAAGGGATCTCTCGGCCTCTCACAGCAGCATAGGAACACTTGACCTACTCTAAGTAGCACTCACTCCAAGAGCTCTCCACTCAGCTCACGCAAATATGTTGCACCCCCCCCCCCCCCCCCAAATTGCTCAATTGCAATCCTGGATTTTGATTCACTTCCATGCAATGATTAATGTTGTCTCTATTGTCCTTACTCTACCATCCACATTGCCAAAATGCATACTCCCACATGGCTCTCCAACCTATTGTTATTGTTATTTACTTTCCACTACATCACCATTAAATGGAAGAATGGGCTCTAAGCACTTCTCCATACTAAGAATTCAATCTCAGTCAACTTGCACACTCAAGGAATGCCTCCATTGAATTCTTCATGTACACACAACATAGAAATCTAACTCTCCATAATGTACTTTTCCATGGCATTACTAAGCTTGGTCTAATCTCCATTACCTCAAGGTTGATTTTCTCATTTATCTCTTCATGACATGAGGAGCACTCAGGTATGGAGATTCTACACCTAACCATATTTTCAATTTAATTATTCTCGGCTTGCAAGATGTCTCAAGCATGATTTTTCTGGAGTCAATTGTTGCCTCTGCAAATTGTGGTCCTCTCTGCCTTAGTCTCCTACCTTAGACAAACACCATTGACTATATTAGTGCCTTTATGCATCGTGGTCCTTGTTGCCTTTCCAACTAGTTGCCAACTCATCCATGCATAAGGAGATAAACTCTTAAACAAATTTCGATTTTCCCAATCACTAAACATATGTCCTCAACTCATTTTCCAGTTGGACCGAATTATGGCAAATAGCCAATTTGGCATAATCGCGAAATATGGAGGACTTCTCTTCAAATATTCCAACTCATACATGCCTTTAAACATATGCCCAAAAGTTTCTAACTCATCCAAATCACAGCATAGAACATGAACTTGAGGCCTACATGCTCGTAACCTCTTATAAAATGAAATTCTTCAAACTTTCGGGCTATAGCCTCTGGGTATGTGTCAGGCGGAAAGAGTCGATAGTGCGGACACAACCAACCTCCCTAGGAGTCTAAGACTCTCTAGTGACAAACAAGACAAACAAGAGCAATCCTTCTCTAAACATGCATTTACCATACAAGAAATCAAGTGTTTAGATCCTACCTGTAGTCCAACGTTGTTGTAGGTAGTCCAGTCTCGCTGATCCGGATGAGATCCTCCTTCACTTCGAAACCTGCATTCACTAACAATCAAACGATTAAATAGCACTTGATAATCTCATAAAATAAAACATATTTAACATATAGACCAAGGAGTACATGAAACAACTCATAAATAACAAGTTATTGAGAAGAATGGACTCATTTGCATTAATAGGAAACAAAAGGAACAATTACAACCTGAGCCTTGGTGTTGTGCAAGTCCCTCCCAGGGTCCATCAAGAGTTCTCCTTTACTTTGACAAAGCTCACCCACTTCCAAATGAAACAAGAAAGGATGGGAATGTCTCCTCACAAGCTTCTAAATGGGAGTCCTAATTCCTGCAGCATCTACCCTTAGAAATGTTTAGCTTTCAACCTCCCCTCCTTCTGGCCCAATGCCTGTATTTATAGTGCTCAAGAGGAAGTTAATCAGGTCCACCATCAATGGGATAATCCCCTCTTTGGATGGGATAGCTCCTCTCTTGATGGGATAAGTTCCTCTTTCATAGGGGTACATGAACCATCTGGAGGCGCTCAATACATGTCGAACAATCTTCTAGAATGCTCTAGAAATGACCACAAGTAACTTTTTAAAGATGAAACTCGCGCCTTTTGACCTTTACAGGGGTACGCACCTGTCCCTTTACATACAGAGCATACAAGTAAGCAGCTTTTGTGAACATTAGGTGCGTATACGCAGGTAAAGCCGAGAGAATCTACGTACCCAGAGATAAACACATTTACAAAGACTTTCTCTCTTTTTGGAGTTTGACATGGAGAGCAGAGGCATAAGACTTGCCCAGGAGGATAGCATGACTGTTGATAGAGCCATACTAACTATAAATAGCCATAGTGACATTTTTTGGTGTAACAGATTGCCCCCTAAAGTGCGAAGCCTGTAGTAGATTAGGGTTTTGTATTATCTAGGAAGGGTGAAGTGCTTTATCATTTCAAGAATTATCTCGTGGAAAGCCTAGTCAGAACCTGCAATTTTCAACACAAAATACATGTATAAGATTATATCATCGCTGAGGTAGGCATTCCCATACTCAAATCAAAACTTTAACTAACAGACTAACTACTCTGATACAGGAATGATCTTGCAGTACATCATAATCATAGACTTCCGTAGACACAGTATGGACACAGCCATCTATTTATAATTGGTCTACTATATAATGAATACAAAATTCCTCGCAGCCTGGATGGTGGGAACTAGATCCAGGGTCTTCATTTCTACTTCCCGAATTGGTACGATTCTAGCCATGCGAATAAATGAGTTGATGTCGAACATGGTAGAAACCACTTGATTACCAGTCGATAATGTAAACTGTTAACAAGTGTGAGAGAGACCACCAGTAATGTCAATGGTTCTCAAAGTACCCAGTACAATCCATGAGATGTGAATGAATGAGTTGATGTCGAACATTTCACGGAATCCTTCGATCGAAAGTCAATGATGTAAACTGACGTCAAAGGCGAGAAACCTGCCATTGATGCATGCGGATTTCAAGGTACTGATGATTTCTAAGTCATCTCTCTAGATAATGTGCTGATGTCGATAGAAAGCGACCCGTTGCAGGCAGGCCCACAACACGAAATCATTGTTCAAGTTGGAGAAAATGTTGCTGTAAGGACTGACTCAGGGATGGTCAAAATGGATGACAAGTATTTTGCAGATGAAAGTTTTATTTGCAGACCTCTTGAACACATAACGACACAACAGATGGCTTGGTAACGAATGACTCAAAGTTAATCCCTGATACCCAGCTGAGGACTTTCAATGTGATTTGATCAACTGTGAGGCAAAGGATTTCCCAACCCAGGTGAATGAAAAGTGTCGTGTTCAAGAGTGGTGATAAGGTTTCTTCTGAGACAAAGGATAAAAAATAGGCTCATTCTTCTCTCTTTTCCCCCACCATTTCTGGCAAGTACCTCTTTATTTTTTACAAGCTTGAGGAGGATAACATATGCTTGATTATAAGCTCATCCTTCGGATGAGTCCAACCTAGTTTTGATTCGAACCCTAGGAAGGAGTGGTTCGTTCCTGTTTGTAATTGAACAGGCCCTTTACTGTGAAATTTTAACGAGCCCAGTATAGGAGAAACTCGGTGTTTTTCAATTTTAGAGAGTCTGAAAAACTTAAGAAGACTCCAGATTGGACTTTTTCATAAATTTGTGTCCCCCAAGCCCGAAAAAGTATAAAATAATACCTGGGAGAACCGCTTGATCTTGCGATCAAGGAGTACTTTCATGATTAGTGCCACTGACCTGAAAAGTAAAAAGCGATCAAGGACACGTCGTTTTATTTCCAGTATCGAGTTTGAAACGACAAAAACCCGGCAATCTTTTCCTGTTTTTACGGTCAGAAAAGGGCTATAAGGGGACCGCCTTTTAATTCCGTTTTAACGAGTGTAAAAGAAACGCTCGGCGATCTTTTCATATTTTAGGAGTCAGAAAGGGCTTAAAAGATGACTCTGATGTTTTGGTTCGTGAAAAATGACAATTTTCCCTCTAAATCCTTTTGTCCTGCACAAAAACAACACATTACTCATACTTGTTTAAGATAGGCAAAAATACATTGAAAAATATCCTTTCATGGTGAAAAATAAACAAACTTAGCATTCATTCATCCAAAAAACCTATAAAAAGACTTTTTACCATGTCATTTTTACCATTTTACTGTTGAGGTTGAGAAAAGGGCTTTTGGCAAGAAACTTCATGTGGACATTGCGGAGAATCCGACCGTCAGAATCGAGCGCCGTCTCTTTCAGGTATTCCACAACATCCTCCTCTTCAATTTCATCCGTTTAGAATTTCATTTCAAGTTTTAGTTTGATTTTTTAGGGGGTTTAGGGTTTTAGGATATGTTTCTCGGGTACGCAGGTGCCCCATGGGCGACCTGCATACCCCGACCTTTTTCGTATATAGGGAAAAGGTCGGGGTACGCAGCCCGCCTTCAGACCAGCTACGTACCGCCGCTCTGTGTCCTGAACGCGGGGTGCGTACCCCGTGAAACACGCACTTTGAAACCCCAAACTCCAAATTCAACCAACCAAATTTTATTTAATGAATTCTAACTATTGTTTTTTGGTGTGTAGGGCAGTCACCATGCTAGATTGGAGAGAAAGAGAACACGAGGACGTTGATTTGGCCGCAATAAATCATCAACCTTCTATTGATGCGTTAAAAGCATGCGGTCTGTATAAATACTGGGCCATACCTGGCATGAGGGGCCAGGTAGCATTCCTTGAGTGGCTGGTTGAAAGGTGGAACATTCAGGATCAATGTTTCTACATCGGAGAGAACCAGCTCAAGATAGAGTCCTCCGACATATATTTTCTCACTGGCTCGCCTAATAGGGGCGAGCAACTGACTCTGTCCGGGACTAGGCCGGGTGGCTAATCCCTTGCTAGCCTCCGGCTAGAGTGGTGCAACAATCAAAACCAGGAGAAGGGGATAGAAATCAAATACATATCCCGACCTGAACTTATGGTGATAGCCTTTACTGTTACCAGACTTTGCGGCGCAGCCGCCTTGCATAATGCCATCGGGTCCCAAATGCGGATGGCAATAGATTGCTTCCAAGGCACCATTTTCAACTGGTGCGATGCTGTGTTGGCCAATATGAAGGGCCAACTGACTAGGGCAAAGACCGGACGATTGAAGACCTTTGGATATGGGCCTTTGGTTGTGAGCTTTGCCCTAGAGAGAGTTGCAATGCTGATCCCCCAGCATCTTACTGTCCCAGTTGGGGCTCCTCGGGAGCCTAAGTTGACGAGATGGGTTGCAGTAATGGCCCGGCATCCTGATGAGGGCGCGACAATTGTTCGATTTCCTGATGGTTACTTTCACTGGCTAGAGGGCCAGGTCTTTGCTATTCAGGATTTTCCCTATGCCGGAATGGATTTTCGGAATGATCCGGACATGGTTCTTCCACAGGGAGAACAGTGGGATGACAGAGGTACTTCATTTTTCACAAGTTTTTAATTTATATATTTTTTTTTTGTTTTTTATATATATCGTCTCAAAACTAACAGTGGCAAATTTCCAAAATGTAGATGTAGGTCCACGGCGTCCGGCCAATCTCCGGGCTTTTGAGAGAAGAGTACCAGCTGTACCAGCACCAGCCCCACAGGATGCGGCCGCAGAGACCTTAGCCGAGTTGGAACAGGATCTAGAGCGTCTGACGGCGGATATACCAGAGACCACCATAGATGACATTCCTATTCGACTTCAGCGCTATGTGGTCGCAGTCCCAGGACCTTTCAGGAGGTTCCTGTGTAGGGTAGCGCGGGCAGTGGTCTCGTATAGAGAGCACCATCAGTGATTGGCTAGTCACTTTTGTAGACACATATGACATTTTTGGTTTTTTTTTTTTGTACTTATCATTTTTGCCGATCATAAGGTGTTTTTCAACCTATGATCGAAGGCGATGTATATTTTTGACACACTCCTATCTATATATATATCATTATTACCGGCTTATCTTGTTTAACATATGTGATGAAATGTTTTTTAAATTTACTTGCATGATTATCACAAATGTCTGTCCAACATTCAAGAAGCAATTGCATCTGCTAATGTATTTAAAGACCTTGGAATATGCTGATATTCAATGTAATCAAATTCACGTTCCAAGAGACGCACTCTCAAAAACAATCTTAATAACACAGGATTTCTAATGGCATATACTCTATTAAGCTGTAATACAACGAGTTCAGAATCTAACCTCACTATCAAACGTCGAATTCCAAATGAAATAGATTCAGACAATAATTCAACCACTGCACTGTATTCTGCAATGTTGTTCGTTGTTTGACCGAGGCTCACCCCATGCACAGAAACTAACTCGTCAGAGGGCGAATAGATAACCCAAGCTGCGGAAGAGATATTCCGTGTACTACGACAAGCACCATCGGCAAATCCAATGTACGTTTGGAGAGGCGTCGACATCTGCAATATCAAGAGTAAAACCAAGATAAGCCAGAATAACGACGAAAAACACACTTTCTAAGCTAAGCACACTATCTAAACTAACAAACATACTAGCTAGAAAGAAAACCTAACCTAACTAAAAATTCTCCATACCCATCATTCAAGCATAATACCTCTTGAGGTAAAGTCCATTTCTGGGTTTACCCAAAGAGTCCCCATCAAAATCTACCAGCTCATAGGCCCCTTTTGCTAGCTTTCACTTTACAATGTAGGGTCCATGCCACATAGGAACGAATTTTCCAGCACCTAGCTTATCGTTAGCTTGATCATATAATAGCACTAGGTCTCCCTCCGAAAAACTTCGAGGGGTCACATTTCTATCATACTGAGCTTTCATTCGCTTCGTGTGAGTCTCGATTGCCAGTGCAGCGTCACGTCGAGTCTCATCCAATTGAGCTAAGTATAATAAGCGTTTCTCCTCTTCGGAAGTAGCTGGGAGTAATTCGACAGCCATTTGAAGTGATGGGATTTCGCATTCAATGGGTAACACAGCTTCCAAGCCATAAACTAGCTGGAAAGGAGTGAACCCTGTTGAAGTTTTCACTGAAGTTCGGTATGCCCATAGCGCTGAAAATAACATGTTGTGCCAATTCGACCGATGAATGCCAATGATTCGTTAGATCATGATAACCAGAACTTTGTTGATAGACTCAACCAAACCGTTGGCTTGCGGATAATAAGGAGTAGAGCTATCGTGGCGCAAACCAAGCTGGCTTGTAAGCTCAGTCATCATGATGTTTCGAAAATGGCTCCCATGGTCAGTGATGATCGCTTGCGGGACACCAAACCTAGTTATAATGTGATTGAATACGAAAACTGCAGCTGTTTTGCCGCTTGCGTCGAATGTAGGCATCGCCTCGGCCCATTTAGTAAAATAATCAACCGCGAGGATGATATACACATGCCCCCCGGCCGAGTGAGGGTTACAAGTAATAAAATCGATACCCCATTTGGCGAAAGGACCAACAGCAATTATTGGATGGAGAGGAGCAGGTGGTGCGCGCATCTTGCGATCGAACACTTGACAGTTGTGGCATTTTCGGACCGTAATGATACAATCTTTAAACATGGACGGCCAGAAATAGCCAGCACGCAACACCTTCTGAGCTGTGGCATACCCAGACATATGACCACCACACGCTCCAGAGTGACAATCATTCAAAACCCTCTCAGCCTCTTCGTGAGTTAAACAGCGTCGAAAAACCGAGTCTGCCCCCCCAGCGATAAAGTGTATCTCCAATAATTCTGTATTGCTGGGATTGAAATCGAATTTTTCGACGCTCCGACTTTGAAGTTTCAGGCCGAAAGGTTTGGGTTTGGAGATAGATGATTATATCCCCATACCACGGATCTAAAGTACTGATAAGAAACAAAGATTCGTCCGCAATGGACTCCTCTGCCACAGTTTCTGTGTCAACACGCGGGAAATCACACATCAATTCCGCAAAAACTAAGGATTTCTTAGACTTGAACTTCTCGAACTCCAAGTCGAACTCTTGCAAGATAACGATCCATTTAGAGTACTTGCCCCCTAGCAGTTGTTTAGTCAAAATATAAATCATAGGGTTGCAATCCAAAATAACTGTAGTTTTACGGAGAAGAATGTAGTGACGAAAACGCTGGACAGCTTGAACGGCTGCCAGGGCCAATTTCTCCACATGCGAATATTTTAGCTCAGTGGGGTTTAACGTCCTACTAAGATAATATATCACATGTTCCGTTCCGAATTCATCTTCTTGGACTAACACCATTCCAATAGTGGAATGCGAAGCTGCGAGGTATAAGAAGTAGTCCTGGTTGTAGTTGGGAGGATGCAACAACGGTGCATGGGTCAACGCGTGTTTAAGTGCATCAAAAGATTGTTGGGCAATCTCGTCCCAAAAGAATTGAGTGTTCTGTTTCAACAACCGTGTAAAACCCTTAGTGACCTCGGCGTAGTTTGGAATGAATCGGCGTAAAAAGTTTGCTTTCCCTTGCAAACTTTGGAGTTGGCGCAAACTCGAAGGAGGAGGCAATTTGATGATGGCTTCGACCTTCGAGGGATCGACGCGAATGCCAGCTTTTGAAACAACAAATCCCAGCAATCGACCCGCTTCTATACAGAAAACACACTTGTGCGGGTTCAACCGAATACGATAATGCCGACACCTCATAAAGATTGCTCGTAAGTGGACAAGGTGATCAGCTCGATGTAAAGAATGAGCAGGCAAATCATCGAGGTACGGTTGCACAATGTGCTTGATGTCATGAAATGCATAAGACATTGCCCGTTGAAAAGTGGCTCCGGTATTCTTAAGCCCAAAAGGTAATTTGCAGTAAGCAAATGTCCCCCATGGACAAATGAATGCCGTTTTTGGTTGATCGGAAGGTAGAATATTGATTTGATTATAGCTCGAAAAACCATCCATAAAGGAAAACATTTCACTTCCGGCACAATCATCAATTATTTGATCGATATAGGGCGTAGGATAGTTGTCTTTTGGACAAGCTCGATTTATATCCCTATAGTCGATACAGATTCTTATTGTTCCTTGTTTCTTGTTAACCGGAACAATATTCGATACCCAATCCGTTAACGGGATTGGATAAATGAAACCTGCTTTCAACAGCTTTTCGACTTCTGCTTTAATCGCAGCTGCTTTTCGAGGGTGAATCTGACGCAACCGTTGCCGGACGGGTTTAGCGTCCGGGTAGGTCTTTATTTCATGAACAACAATGGCAGGATCGATTCCTGGCATTTCCTCGTAAGACCAGGAAAACACATCACGGAATTCTTGGAATAGGGCCTTGTAAGTTTGAATTTCATCTTCTGTACATGAGGCACCTACATGAATGTTTTCCTCAATTCTGGGCTTCACTGAAATGTCAATGGGAATAGTGCGAGAAATATTCCCTAAATTCAACTCTAAATCAGGATGTTTTGTTGGATTCTGAGCGTCTTTGACATATTCAGCGGTAAAAATAGATGAAAAATCGTTTTCAAAAGCATCACCCTCAGGTAAAAACGAAAATCTATGATGGAGATCTTCCCATGGTAGATCGTCTACACTTAGGATTTCGCGAAGTTGTTCGTCAGATGACACGACTTCGAGAAACGCTATCTGTTCTGAGGTTGGTGTGAAAAGTGATTCCTCACTGACCACATTCATTTGGTCGATTTGGGTTGAACGCGAGTCGGTAAAAGACACGACGGCTTCATAAGCAATTTCATATGGACTCAAAGGCATAGCATCACCGAATGAGTCTATCTCAGATTCAGATGGGACAATCCAAGGATCGTCGTAAATAATGGTGTCTGATGTATTCATATGAATTGATGCAAATGAAGGGTATGCGTTGATTGGAGGGAAAGGAAAAGTTCCCAATAAACCGGAATCTTTAACTAAACCTACGCCAACGTCCCTATAAGGGATTGTCGTCTTACCGACATGCTGGATACTCTCTGAAGAGGCTGGGTTGGATGAAAAGTATGTCAACTGATCAATTGTCACGATCTTGCCGTTATGTGGAAACTTTATTACTCTGAAGACCGATGAAACGACCGCTGTCATAGCATATGACCAACTTCGACCCAAAAGAAGGTTGTAGTCTAGAGGGGCATCAACCACCTCCACATCCAGACTAACGGTTTTACCTTCTACCCCTATAGGCAATTCTTGTAGAATACCAAACGGACGGAACCCACGGCCATCAAAGGCCTTAAGGATGGTTGGGGATTGGTTCAGCGAAGGAGAACCAAGCGATCTCCAACACTGAATCGACATAATACACGTGGAAGCTCCCTCATCAATTACAGTCCAATGGATAGGTCTGTTTTTGACTATCACTGGAATCTGGAAAGCCATTTGATGGGGCAGGCGCGGTGTACTATTTTTTAGATCGAAGATTATCAAATTCGGGTCCTGAACATCAACAGCTCCGATAGCCGACAAAAGTAATTTTCGTTGTGCTGGGCATGATTGCAACACTTCTAAAGCCGACATTGCTGAGGGTGAAACAACTAAGTCCTCAACAACGTTGTAATTCTAGGCCGCTCTTGCATGTGGATTGAAAGCAGACCTTTGAAGTACACCCTTGGCGGGTGGTTTGATTACTAAGTCCGGGTTAGGTTTTTCGATCTGTAGTGGATCGGAACCAGGAGCTGAGGTTGATGGATTAGAATGAGAATATTCTGCTTCCTTACCATCAACAGGATTCTTACTACCATAATCTTGCGACCGAGTCGCAATCCTCACATGAGACATCATCAAAATGGGTTCTTCACTGGCAGTCGAGGAAGAACCTATCATCTTACTCTCCTGCTTTGGAAATGGATCTTTCAACACAGCAGGAGTGGGAGAACCTTTGACTATTTTCACAACCTCGGCCCGATGAGGGAAATCTCTTGTAAAATGATCCTCTTCACAAATAAGACAAGGATATCGAGGTTTGCGCTTTTCGTCATTGGTTTCCGACTTTTCTGTTTTCTCCTTCGGAGCCTTGTCTGCTTTAGCCTTCTTCTTTCCTTTCTTCTTTCCACCGTTTTTTGATTTGGCCGTAGATGACTCTACAGCGTGAATATCGGCAGAAAGTTCAGGAGAAGACTCTCCTGTCGGGGAATCAGGCAAGGTGATTATAGGAGTAGTAGAATTCTTGGAAGACTTCTTCTTGCTCTTTGTGTTCACCGTACCAATCATACCATCAGCGGCATGAGATCCCGAAGGAGCAGCAGCAATTTGATTCGATTTTGGAAGATCTGGGATCTTCTCGTGTAACGTACCCGACTGAGTATAAACTAAGTCAAGGTACTGTGCCTGAGCAATGACTTGCTCCTCAGTAACTACTCCGGCCTTAGCTACATCTTCAGTAATCTTCGGTAATAATGATTTAACAAACCATTCAGCTAAGATTTGGTCCGGAATAAAAACTTTCACTAACCTTCTTCGACGTCTCCACTCATGAATGTGATCGGAAATATACGTGGACGTCGATTGTTTTAGTGAAGTTAATAACTCCGTGCCGTTATCGTATCTGACCGGCAACTGAAAGTGAGTTAAGAACGAGGTAGCTAACTGGCTAAAATTGTAAAAAGAGGCCCGTGGTAACTCAATGTACCACTTGGCCGCGAGACCAATGAGTGTACGCTGGAAAAGACATAAGCGGATCGAATCATCCGAGATAGAATTTGAAGCACACCAGAGGTGGTAAGTCATCACATGATTCGATGGGTCCTCTCCAGACTTACCTTCAAACTTGGGTATATCACTGGGCAACTTATTTGGCATTGCCGGCCAGAACGGAAGATAATTGATTGGATCGTTCGTTAGGCGCGACAAGTCTGGTAAATCCAAAGTTGCGATAAACAGCAATTGCCGGTTCGGATCCCTAAAACTCTGAGTCATGACACCAGCCCCAGGAGGAGGATATCCAGGATAACTTGGAATAGGCATTGCATTCGGGATATTGTATCCTCCTGGAAAACCAGGATTAACCGGACTGTACTGGGGTTGTTGAGGTTGTTGATAAGTGTACCCAGGATACGGTTGATACTGGTAAACTGGCTGCTGGACAGCTTGCCCATATTGGTACTGTCCCTGGTACGGTTGATGAACAAATTGTGGTTGAGTAGTGACAACCGTACTTATACCAGGCTGACCTACAGGCATCTGAACCGTAGTTTGAATCGTAGATCCAGATAAGGGTAAAGATGTCTGAGGAGTAGTTACAGAGACAGTAGAAACAGGAGCTGTCGATACTCCAGAAGTAAGTGCAGCAGATGTTGCGGTAGTTGCAGCAGCCATTTGAGATGGAGTACTAGGTGCAATTGGCGGCTGAGTAACTACCGAAGTTATAGAAGTTTGAACATTTGACTGGACAGGTTGCGGTTGCCAGGGTGAACCAGAAACTACGGGTTGTCCGGTTTGAGGTAACAACTGTACACTTGGCTGCAACACCTGTTGACCTTGTGATGGATCCCACACTATCATTCCGGGGTATTGACCCGTAACAGGTTGAGGATACTGAGATCCGTAACCAAGTTGAGGGTAGGGTTGATAATTAAAAGGTACATTTCCCGGACCTTGAACATAAGACTGACCCTGAGGTGGTTGATAACCTTGACTCGAGTATTGACCTTGAGGTTGATAACCTTGGGGTAAATACTGATACTGGGGTTGACCTTGACCTTGAGGTTGATACCCTTGAGGTAAATATTGACACTAAGGTTGACCCTGGGGTACATATTGAGGCTAGGGTTGACCTTGAGGCATGTATTGTACCATAGGTACATACTGGCCTTGAGGTTGCCCCCCAGACACAATTTGTGTACCTTGAGGTTGCCCCCCAGGCGGTAATTGGCCACCTTGAGGTTGAGAAACGGGAACTGATCCTGACATCATGTAAATGTCCCCTACACCCAACGGTCTATTACCATTGTTTCCAGCTAATAACCCATGATCAACGGGTTGAGGAGATGCCCCTGCAAAGGTACCAGAAAGTGACTGATACCCGGTGGGAACAGAAGGACCGCCGTGTAAGAAAGATTCAGAAGATTGAGTGAACACGGACGACTAACCAGACATATTTACAGGAGTATAGATACCTCCAGGTGGAAAAGGAGTACAAGGTGGAGAAAAACTTAACCCTGAGTTGTCTAAATAGTTAGTTAACGAAAGGTACCAAGTAGTACTTCTAGGAGGATTATAAAAGATAGATTCACGCTCCCTTAGATCAATAGTAAGTTGATCTTCAAGGTTAGAGACGCCTATTTCTTCCTCTAGAGCAAGTTCTTCAATGGCAATCAAACCAGTAGGAAGATTTTCGGTGATAACTCGTTCTACTCTTGGTGAATCTGGAACACTAGAAGTTGGAGTAACAGGCTTAGATATTTCAGGTTCCTCACCTAAATCACTAGTAGATGAAAAACTACCAGCAAGCTCGGAAACTGTAACAGCTTCGGGATTATAACCTGTCTCTAGACTTTGGTAATCTGGATGAACTACCAAGGAAGACTCTCCTTCTTCAGGTGATCCAACTCTACTGCCACTAGGAGGAGTTACAAGGACCTTCAATCCTTCGTACTGCCCTAGGACGTCTTCAGGAGGTCCACCCCGCGATCTACGGAGTTTCCTCAACAAATCAGTTCCGGTAACAATCTCAGGTGACTTTCCCCGAAGTCTACAGGACTGTCTCAGTAATTCCGCCACAGCTAAAAACTTTTAACTACTACACACGAAAACAAAGTAAAATCTCAAATCAAACCACCTAAAGTCGCTAAAGAACCAACCAAATTTGAATCACACGCCTAAAGAATCTAGGGCGTCAAACCATGCACAAATAGTAGCCTCCCAGACCGAAAACACTAGTTGGAGATGAAACCCAACATCGCCGAATTCAGTACAGAAGTGGAGGGTGGAACAGTTACCCCGGCAACCTGCTTAATGAATAGACCGGCACAAGTTCCTCCACTTTAACCGTCTCGAGTGAAGTGAACCCCCCGGAAAATCCAAGTGAGTCTAGCCGACGTTTGCTCCAGGTACAGTGGGATCTTCCCTCCACCATCACCTTGGGTAGAATCCTAAGATTATGGCCACTAAGGTTACAAACAGCGGCAAATACACCTGGGGGAACAGTCTAAACTCCGACAGCACGCAAGGGCAGAGTATCAAGCTCAATCCCCTTACCGGCTCCTTGACAACAATCCAAGGTTTACCGATAAGTGACCCCTGGCTCCTCGACAATGGTTAATCCGAGGTTTACCGTTTGTAATACGTGCGTGTCTAGCATCGTTCCCAACGAGGGAGGATTGATCCCCTCACTGGTTCGGACACGAGCTCGTGCTTCTCCTTTAAGAGGAGCTTTCCCAGAGTATAAATGCAACAGTTGGATTTATCCTACCACAAGATAAGCTACTTGTTTGGTTTTGCTGTCTTGGAGAGTTAATTACTCTCCTACTCCAAGACACTAGCCTGATCTATATTGGTGTTTCAGAGCCCTAGTAAAAGAAAAAGTTACTATATTGATTTTACTTTAAGCGTTAATTTTTATGGTTTTCTTTAAAGACAAAAGGTAGCGGAAATGAAACCAATGGTGTGTAGACTCGACTCAAACCACTACAAAGATGCACTTAGGATGATTTACACTACTTCTCTTTTTCAATGAAATTCTTAGCTAAGAAAGTTTAGAGAATGCAAATTTATATAAAAACAACTCTCTTGGCAACGAAAATCAGAGAAATAAAACTCTTTATCTTTCCAAGCATACAAACATGACCACTCATTACGTGCACGAAAAATTCTTTCTCTTTCAAAATACTCCAAAAGCTACTTGAAACAAAACTTTTCAAAGGAGATGTTTTTGTATTTTCCTTATTTAATAAAGCATATAAATCTATTTTAACAAAAAACAATCTCAAAATCTATAAAATCTATGAAAAATTGACTCACAAGCAAATCAAAAGGAAATTTACTCTAAAGCAAACCTAACGAGGCAAAAGCCTACAAGGATGATTCTAGGTTGTTTTACTTGACCACAATCAAGCCAAGGACCAGCTAATGCAGAATCAAAAAACCAGTCAAAACAAAACTCAAATCTTTTTGTTCTTTTTGTAAAATGGAATTCAATACTCAATCAACAAGCACTTCGAAATTCGCCAAAGAGACAACTCAAAGGTAAGTCGCTCTCACAGGTAGACTTTTATGACAGGTCCGACTCCTAAGAAGGCTGACAAAACCAGAGAGATCAAAGGCTTGACAACTTCTACCGCCAAAGTCACTACAGGACCTACTCAAAAATCAAACCCTAGGGCTTAAACTTCTATGAAATCCACTAAAACACTCAATGCTATCGAAACAAGTTCAGGTGAAGATCTTTGACAGGGGACTAATGGATCTGGGCAGTAAAAACTAAGAAAAAGCAAAACCTAAGAGGAAAAATGTAAAAAAAGGAAATTTTCTTGATTTTTAGCAGGGTACGCAGGAAACCTGTTAAGCCAGGTGCGGGCCCGCTCTGTGCACACAGCAACAGTGCGTACTAGTACGCACTGTGCAATACTCAGAGGGTGCGTACTACTGGAAAAACCAAGAAAAACTAAATCTAATTTAACCCTAAGCTAGCCCACCCAAATACAAAGTCACACAGCCAAAAACCAGAAAATAAATGACTTTTCTCAGATCAAAGTTGCATACAAAGGAAAAAATTTTCACATCAATGGATTCCCCAGTGGAGTCGCCATTTTGTCAGGCGAAAAGAGTCGATAGTGCGGACACAACCAACCTCCCTAGGAGTCTAAGACTCTCTAGTGACAAACAAGACAAACAAGAGCAATCCTTCTCTAAACATGCATTTACCATACAAGAAATCAAGTGTTTAGATCCTACCTGTAGTCCAACGCTGTTGTAGTAGTCCAGTCTCGCTGATCCGGATGAGCTCCTCCTTCACTTCGAAACCTGCATTCACTAACAATCAAACGATTAAATAGCACTTGATAATCTCATAAAATAAAACATATTTAACATATAGACCAAGGAGTACATGAAACAACTCATAAATAACAAGTTATTGAGAAGAATGGACTCATTTGCATTAATAGGAAACAAAAGGAACAATTACAACCTAAGCCTTGGTGTTGTGCAAGTCCCTCCCAGGGTCCATCAAGAGTTCTCCTTTACTTTGACAAAGCTCACCCACTTCCAAATGAAACAAGAAAGGATGGGAATCTCTCCTCACAAGCTTCTAAATGGGAGTCCTAATTCCTACAGCATCTACCCTTAGAAATGTTTAGCTTTCAACCTCCCCTCCTTCTGGCCCAATGCCTGTATTTATAGTGCTCAAGAGGAAGTTAATCAGGTCCACCATCAATGGGATAATCCCCTCTTTGGATGGGATAGCTCCTCTCTTGATGGGATAAGTTCCTCTTTCATAGGGGTACATGAACCATCTGGAGGCGCTCAATACATGTCGAACAATCTTCTACAATGCTCTAGAAATGACCACAAGTAACTTTTTAAAGATGAAACTCGCGCCTTTTGACCTTTACAGGGGTACGCACCTGTCCCTTTACATACAGAGCGTACAAGTACGCAGCTTTTGTGAACATTAGGTGCGTATACGCAGGTAAAGCCGAGAGAATCTGCGTACCCAGAGATAAACACATTTACAAAGACTTTCTCTCTTTTTGGAGTTTGACATGGAGAGCAGAGGCATAAGACTTGCCCAAGAGGATAGCATGACTGTTGATAGAGCCATACTAACTATAAATAGCCATAGTGACATTTTTTGGTGTAACAGTATGGCCCAAATCTCCATTACCATACACCCACAGTGTTATTTCTTTTGTTATTAGCACATGGCCCTTGGTCACAAAAACACGTGAAATCCCCACAAAACCAAGTCCTAGGCACCCATTTCGAATTTTGACGGATTGTCAAATGTCAGAAAAAACATCCATCACCCGACTTTGTTACTTTCCATAAAATCTAGGTGATTTATTTTTTCACCTATTAGCGCTTGCATAGCTGGATCCCAAATGCCCATAACATTTTATAAAATGAATTTCCTACCCCTTACAGGATTTTAGGCTTCTGGCCTGGCCCACCTATGTGCACCACTAGCAATGTCTCTCCTCTTCCTTTGCACTTTATTATTGGAGATTCTAGGTTTGGTCCACTTTCCACCTATCAACATCCTATACACCACACTGGCCTCTGCCAATCAGCCCTAAATATATATATATATATATATATATGCCCCTGTTGTGCTGGATCCCAGATGCCCTGGTTCCCATAACTTCTTATAAAATGCAATTGCATATACCTTACTAGCTTGTGGGCTTTCAGGTATGGCCCACTTGGCCTTAGCACCTTTCCCCTAATGCCCTTCCTTTTTCTTCACCATAGAACCGAGTGTTGTGACCTTCAGCTAAGCCTCTATGTGCTAGACCTATTTGCTGGCTTGCAGGGTCTAAACTCCCTTTATAACTTTATGCGCCCCTAGTTCTTTGTTTTCATTATAACCTTGTTCTAGTGCTTTAGCCCTTAGCTTTCTATTGTGACCTGCATAAACATGGTCCTGGAACCCAGGTCACTTATTAATAAGTTACGAGCTTCCAAGTTTCCAGGCTTTCAGGAAATGTTCCCGCTACCCCAGCTCATGACTATCCAGAACACTTAATAAGCCTTCGAGATTTCAAGCTTCCAAGCACTACAACGATGGCCTTGGGGTCCTTCTTTTGATTAGTAGTAAATTTTGATCCAGGAGACCATTTCTAGACTTCCACATATAGTTGGAAATATCTTTCCGAGCACTTTCCAACTATACCACTTCCATGAGCATTTGAGAAAATCTCCTTATTCATAAATCACTCCAAATCCTGGGTCTCCTAACCATCATATTCATCATGTTATGGCATGTCCAACGAGTCTACTACTATGATGATTCTCTAAAAGAGACTGTAGCAACCGTGGGACTCCCTTGAGCTTGTCACACCATGTTATTCTACTTGATATCAATTCCACACACTTATTTCCACTAGTCATCATACCATGCCAATTGTCCAACGCATCTCCCCTCGGTTGTTGACATCAGTGTCAGCACACTCTCTGCCACTAGTCATCCAGAAAATGTCAGTTTCCCAACAATATCCTCCTTTGGCATTGATGGCCAATCCTCATGATGCTTCCACACTTCTCCTAGCATGAGCCACCAATTTCTTTCTCTTTTCTACTTGGGTCGTTACAAATTACGTTCCAATGAGCTTCTCTCCCCATTTAACATCAATGGAAAATGACTACAAGCTACTTCTCCTCCCCCTTGAAATAACTAATTGTCAATGGCAGAGGGTTTGATTGTTGATGTGCATTCTTCTTTGCAAACTTCTTCTTCTTCTTCTAGGGTTGATATCTTCATGATGGGAAACTTGAAGTCTATCATCTAAGCTTAGCTAAAAACATCTTAAACAAATACATATACAAGAATCAAGCATTAGTAAACATGTCATTGAATCTTCTTATAGCCACTTCTACTCTAGGAACTAGACATCTGTGATATGCTCCCATTGAACATATATTTCCTCTTCTTTGAATTTCTCTAGTTTTGAATGCATTATGGTCATTGGTTGAGTACTCCTTTTGCAAAAGCATCTTTTGTACCAATTAAAATTTATCATGGTATAGTTGTTGCATGAAAATACCAGCCAATAGTGATGCATTTTGGCTTGATCTTCATCGTTGTTGTTGTTGTTGTTGAAAGTCTACTCACTTCACTTGAGCATCCTAATAGCCAACACTACTCCCCCTAAGATCATGCCACTCCAAAAGGGTATGGTTGCTTAAATGACACTAATTGCACCAAAAATTTGATACAAATTAGATGTTGTACCAGGGAACCTTCCATGACTTCTTCTCAAAAAGAAATGTCAATTCACATGAAAAGGCTACTCCACCTGAGCCTAAGACTACCAATTGACATAGCGATACCAATTGACAACAAAAGGACATGTAAATATTGTACCAATTGTGTTTATGAACACAAGATTTCTAAGCATAATAAAATTTACCGCTTAAATGAAATAAGGGTATTTCACCCAAGGTGCAAACCTTTCATTTACTCAACAATCTTTCTTCTTGAAGATGAAAATGATTTCCTTCTACTACTTACTAGAGCAGCTCCCTTTGAGTCGGTGCTCTTCGATCTCCTACATCCGCTTCCTTGCTTCTATGTGGAGATTGATCCTACGATCCTGAGTTGATTGTGTGGGCTTCCAGACTTCTGTTACAACTCATATTCTTCTCACAACATAATGTGTTGTGAACTCCATTTGAAACCAAACTAGTCGCACTCTCCTTTGGCTTCCTCCTGTGTTACTGATATATTTAAAATAAACCAAATCCATCACTGTAATTAGCAAGGGGACTCACCCACACCTTCAAAATTCAGATGCACCTCTCTGATAATTACATTCTAGCTACATGCATCTGACTTATTCAACCTCTCTTGAGGCCTTTCTCTTCCTTTACTGAAGAGAAATAGAGGTTCTACTCCCCTTTACTAGATTGTCCTCCTTTTTCTTCCAGACCTTCAATGGTTGAGTCCTAATAGGAGAATTGTTTTCTAGCTTATTCTTTACCCTTTTGGGGTTTTCTCTTGGCTACATAAGGCTAGAGAGATATTCTCCTTTCATTCCTCTCTCTTCACCCATATATTCTTGCTACCTTTTTCCTTATAGAGGGGTCTAATAAGAGGGTAAGAGGATTTTTCTTCTTATTTATTTCTCCTATTTTCAACTTTCACCTTTAACACAAAGCGTTGAGGACATACTCATGATCCTTTGATCCATTGTCTATTCTCATTCTCAAGGATTAAGATACTCCATTTGCATGCATATATTGATAAGCAAGATTCTTCTTCTCATATCTGCAGCTTGTTATCTTGTGCTTGGGATTGCCATAATTGTAGCATTTGACATAGCACAAGAGGGGGGGAAAGGATTTCTATAACTAGTAGCATTCCTATCAAGGCCTCTACTACTACCAACATGCTTTCTCCTGCTACTGCTCCACACGCTCTATTTTCTTTCATGCCATCTACAATCCATGGCTTTATGCCAAAAATTATCACAAGAAAAATAATAACCATGAAAAGGATTTTTATGACTGAAGATACCTTTTCTTTGAGGGCTTTGTCCTTGATGGGGAAAGGACCTTTGTTGGTTCTTCATGTTCCTTCTGTGGAAGATTGAATTGGTGCCTTGCAATATTTCTTACTATTGCTTAGCTCTCTTCTGTTGCTCTCCTTGTTGTTGTTTCTTACCATTTTGTTGCTACCTTTTCTTCTCTTATTGTTTTTGCTTTACTTGTTTACATTGTTGTCCAACAACTTATTTTCCCTTGTTGTTGTTGGAATATTTAACTACATTTACCTGGGAAGTTGACCCTTCGCCTTTGCTTTCTTGGATCTTGAATCTTCTTTGAAACCCAAACTAGACTAAATGAGAGGGGATATTTTCTTAGAAATCATCTCATCCAAGGCCTTCCTGCTCTCCTCAAGCTTCTTCTATTGAGATAACTCTTTACTTACCCTTTCTAGGTCATGTCTTAATGACACCACTTTGGCTTGTAGTCTCTCACAAAGGGGTTCTCTTTCATTTAGTAGATTGGTTGACATCCCACTCATCCTGCTAGCCTCTTTTTGTTGAGCATTCAGATCAACTATTTTTTTGCTCCTTATTTTCAAGATCATATTCATGCAACTGCTCCTTTTGCTTGAGATTTTCTTCTAATATATCCTTTATCTAGATCTTAGACTTTTGTGATCCATATTGCAGATGAATTTGTCTTTCGGATTAATCACATTATTGAGATTTGGTCGATGTTTCGAACCATCTAATGTGGTTCATCCTTAGGATCCTTTATCTCTTTTAGAGTAGAGATCATATTCCTTATAAAATAAATCATTTCATCTAGATCTTTTTCTTCACTTTCAGAGGTGCTAGCTAAGACCACAGAGATCTACATTCCTCTCTGTGTCAGTGGGATCTTCCAGAGGTGTGCGGAGTATTCCATCTTCATCACTACCAAGGATACTCTGATTCTCTTCATGAGATATACTCTCTTATTCTTCAGAGGATCCCTCACTTTCTATTGCTACTAAGGTAGGTCTATCTTCATTAATACTACTAGATGTGTGTCTATCTCTATCTTCAAGTGATTCACATGAACATCCAGATAATGATTGACCTATTTCTTTTATTTTATCACATATTAATAAAATAAATATTGAACAGCATGGAATTTCTTATCATTCTTCTTCATCCTCATCTTGAGAGCGATGAGCAGTAACTTGTGCATTAAGAGGAAGATATTATATCTCCTCAGCATCTCTTTTCTAGGAAGTTTTCTTCATCTTTTGTTTAGCATTTCCATCACCAGCATTTGTATGTTCTAGTTCACTACTTAAGCAACAAGGTTCTTTAGCCTTATCTTGAGCCATATTGTTATCTCTTCCATACATTCCTTGTAGTATGTCTAACATTTCCTTTATTGTCTCACAATGCCTAATTTTATCAACATATGGCTTTGATAGCCCTTTCATGATAATCTCCTTGGCTTTTGTATTAAACTCATTCTTCTCTCCATATTCTACACACAGCCAAATATCTTCATTGATTACCATTAAATAGGCTCTTATTCTAATCCTCCAGATAACATATTATGATCCATTCAAAAATGGAACTCCCTCTAGTGATAGGCACACTTGATTAGTCATGTTTCCTTTTGATCTGCCTTCAAGCAGTTAAATTGTTCCTGAAGGAATGAGGCTCTGATACCAATTGTTGAAAAAATTGTTAATACTGAGAGGTGGGGGTGAATCAATCTTACAATTAATTTAAAATTTTATGCCAAATTATATTTTCTCATTCAAACTTGGCATCCATTATATGAGAGCAACCATTAACAAATCATAACAGCATCCATATGAATCAACACAAGCAGACACATCATGAGAAGAAAACACATGACACAAAGGTTTAATGTGGAAACCCTTCTGGGATTAAAAACACCAAAGATTTTTTTATTATTGATGTAAATATGAGCACCTACTCCATTACATCAATTTTTTTTTGAGCCACCACTCACAGGAAGCACCAACTCCCTTTGATTGTTTGATAGCACCCACTAGCAAGAAGCACCAACTCCCTTCTTTTGCAAACACCTGATCAGCTTACCAGAAGCACCAACTCCCTTCTTCTATAGACACCTGATCATCTTACCAGAAGCACCAACTTCATGGATTTGTTGCAAGCACCAAATTGTAGCTCCCTAGATTTATGCAAGCACCAACTTGCAGGAGGAACCAACTCCCAATCTTTCTTCAGATACCCACTAGAGATGGAAGCACCAACTTCTTGTATGTAGGCTCCAACCCACACTCAATAGGGAATTAATGTTTTGTGTACTTGGCATCCACTCTTCCTAATTTCAACTCTCTATTCTCCTTTGCAACCTTCTCTTTATTTGGCCCACTTATCATTCACTGTCCTTATTGCAGCAACTCATTGTTCTCGGTCCTCATTCATTATAAACATAGCATCTCTCAGCCTTCAACACTTCAACAACATACATCAGCTCACCTCTCAATGTTATAGACATTTTTGTGCCTTACAGCTCTAAGCATGAAAAGTCCATAAACCAAGGGCTCCTAAGTCCCTAAAAGTGTTGTTCTAACTCCTAAAGGAACAAGGTCAACAAATTACAGCTTCTCCCAGAAGTTCTCCACCAGAAACTGCTCAGAATCAGTCAAATCGGGATCATTTCAGCTGCTCCACTAGCTAGCTGCGTTGCATAGCACCCAAATACACTAGCTAGGTGCATTGCAACGTACCTAAATGCACTACTAGGGTGCGTTGAGCGGGAAATGACAAATGGCAGTGTCATTCCGCGAGGTGGAGAGACAATGGAAGCTTCCAGAATCTTCCCCAATGACACTTGCCTCACTGAATTCGAACAAGGATGAGTAAGAGGCTCTCAGTCTCCAAGTGGAAGCAAGAACTGACAGAGAGAAGACACTAGTCAAATCATAAGCTGACTCATCTTCCTTGCATACATCTATATATGGATCCCTCATCCCAGAGATCCAGAGGCTGGAATTTTGTACATTGCAGAGAATTGTTGTTGGTTTTGAGATAGATATCAGAGTATTGGGTGATTTATGCTTTGTTGGAGGTGAAGAGGGGCTTCTTTGCTGGGAGGTTGATGCTGGATCAGGAATCATCGGTTGTAACTCCTCCTGGAACTTCTTGTTATATCAATAAAACTATTTGAGTTTCTCCTACATGCTTGTGTATCATTGATGTTTGTTACATTTGTATGTTTAGCTTAAATATGATCCTAAGCTTTTTATGAATATAAACCCATGTCTTTGTATAGTTTCCTTCTTCTGTGATCTTGCAGGTACTTGGTGAAGCTGGGCAAGTAAGGGAGCAGGTAGCCAAAAGCTGTCAAAGAGGAGAGAGATTGGATCAAAGGACTAGCGCAAGACACAGGTTGGTTCATCCTATTTCTCTTTGTTTATAGTTCATAAAGAAGAATACAAAAGTAGTTTTCTCTGTTTGTTTCTAAGGTCATTGTCACACCTTAGTGGGATAGGGTCGTTCTGAATAGACACTTTTCCCGTTAACAAAATGGCGACTCCACTGGGGACGATTGTCTAGTTAGTTTGTTTGTGTTTCTCTTGTTGTTTGTTTCATAAACTTAGAAGTAGCAAATCGAACTGCATTTGCCATTAACAAATGCAAAGTAGACATTTGCTGCTTCAATCCATTCACTGGATCTGTTTATGATTTGAACAGCTGATTCACAAATGATCTGATTGCCCTTTGTGATAGCTCTTAGACCTTCTTTAAGTCTACCCTCTGATTGTGCATTACTGATTGCTTTTACTCGGCCAAAAACCATAGATTAAACTGCAAACTGTGACCCAGAACCCGGATAGAATTCTCGTTTCTGCCCCAGCGCAGGTACTGTGAAGAGTTCCTGCATTTCAGCGCAGTTCCCGAGAGGGCAACCTGCGTTGCAATCCATTTTCTCTGTGTAACAGGTGCGCTGATCAGCCTAGCCTTGTGCAGTTGAGGTTCTTTTCTCAATTTTTTCGGTTTTGTCTCTGATTTTTGCAGCCTGTGATCAGTGTATGTGTCTGTTTAAAAAACCCCTTTTCCTTGCTATAATTCCGCCTCAGTTGTATAAAAGAAACTGTAGATGTTTTTGTGTGTTTGTTACGTCATTTACAGTTTCCCATTGCAAAAGTAGAATAGTCATATTGTCGTCCTTTGGTTCAAATCTGTCGCAAGTGTCGATTTTGATCATAGGAGAAAGTTTATTTGTTGTTGACAGTCGATTATGCTTTTACTTTTGCCTTTGGCTTGAATTTGTGACTTTCTAGTGTCGAAACGAGTATTTATTTCAAAATCATAAAGTGTCGTAATCATCTCTACCTTTTGATTTCGAAAAGAAGCTTGTTTGTGTTTGTCACTTGAAAGAGAATTCAGATTTGTACAACAACTTTCTTTTTAGGCATCAACATTAAGAAAGTGAAAAACAAAACACATGCATGTGCATTTGCATATTGGCAGTCTGTTTGGCTTGATTTAGGAAAAGAGCATTTACAGTGTGCTCTTTGCTCTTTGCGAAAAGATTGTGTCTTTCTTTTCCCTTAGTAGCTAGGATTTTCATTGCTGAAAAGAGATAAAAGCTTGTTTATCATCTTTAGATTGCATTTTAGGAATTACATCTACATCTCGTGGTGATCCCAAAAGGCAAACTTCATAAGAAAGATCAACTTAAAATAAACTCAATGAACTTAACAACGCTTTGGAACTTAACGCACAACATTTAGAGGTCTAGGCTAGAGATGTATTCCGACGTCGTAAAGCCTGGTAACTGTTGTCCTCACTGATGGTTGGGTGATTCCTCCACTTTGAGACGATAAGTACCAGTACGGACTTGTGCTCCCACGTACCATCGAGTATATATTGGGAGACCCCTATAGGCTTAAAACCTTTATCCATAGGAAGCCGTGTCGACCGCCCTACTGATCGCAATGCACCGAACACAGCATTCGGGAAGATTGACTGTCGTACCGTAAAAAGTATTCTGCAGTTTTGCGATTGGTTTGGTACTCCCTCTACCTAGACCTCCAGAGCAGTCCCTTTCGTTCCTTTTCAGACTCCTTAACGGAAAAGGTCCATCTGAGCACTTGTCACTTCAGGCTCATTAAAAATCGAAGGAGACTAGAGTCATCTTTTGTTTTTTCTCGACTCTTAAAAACTGAAAAAACAAGTTGTGTCAAAGCGTGTTAAAATTTATTTTAAACGAAATATTCATACCCTTTTCCTACATTGATCTTGGGTTGAGAAAATGGAGCCTACCAACCAAGGAATTCCCCTTGGTGGAAATCCTAGTCCCTTCTCCTCTTAGGGAGATGTTGGTGCGCCCCATATGGCCACACTGTCGCTTCCAGGACTGACAATTGGCTTGCCAGTATGGCTCTTCTCAACCAATGTCGTTCAAAACACCACTATTCCTGAACAATCGAATCAGCAATTAGATGAGTCCAGAGTTACCCACCAGCCTTCTACTTCCTCTAATTATTCCTCTCCTCCTTCCTCTTCGCTTGATGGAACTGGTAAAGCTAAAAGCCAAGTTCCTAAGGAGAAGAAGGAAAAGAAGAAGAAAGAGAAAAAGAAGAAGGAGCCAAAGGCGAATGGGGGAAAACGAGTGTCGTCTAACGAAAATCCACACACTACACCGACCAGGCCTAAATCGCCACGTGTCATTTGTAAAGGAGACCACTTTCACAGAGATTGTCCTTGCATCCCCCAGATACTAAGGGACTGGTCTCCTCGTTTGCACAATCCGGTGTCATCAACCTCTGGTGATCTGTTGAAAACACACCGTCAACTAGTGAAAGTGAAGCCCCAGGAAAAAAAGGGAAAGCTAGATTTCCTTGTAAACTGTGCGAAGGCGACCATGCCCTCCACCGTTGTCCCTTCTTAGACGAAGCTAAAAGAGTTTTGGATGATCGTCCGGTTTCACCGTTACGACTTCCTCCTGGATATAAAAAACTCTTGCCGAGTCCGTCACTAGTTGAGAATCCAGCTGGCCCGCTCAGGTGGTCGGCTGAAGCATCTATCATTGAAGATAAACCAACTGAATCCATACCAGACGAAAGTCAAAAGGTCGAGGCAGCAGTTGACCCGGTCTTGCCTTCAGAGGTTTTATCTTCGGATGATACAGTCACTGAAGAGAACAAGGATGACACTGTCCAAATTCTCTTCATCAACACAGACTCCGACGAACATGGGGGCAATCTACCCATTCCTTTACCGCAGGAAGGAAGTTCGTCAGAGCCATACCCGGCCATCTACTCGGTCCCACCTCCAAGCAACCTAGTTGTCTCCTTCGACTGGAATCAACTAGGCAGACCCCGTTTGCCAGCAAGCATACCATTCCGAATTATCGTTCAAATATATAGAATGATCATGGCTGGTACCATCATAGATGAGGGGGCTTCTGTGAGTATCCTTTCCTCTATTGCTTGGAAAGCGCTTGGTTCACCATCACTTTCGCCTGAGATGAGAAATCTGACAGGCTTTGATAAAAGAACCAGTCGACCTTTAGGGATCCTTCCCGATGTGCCCATAACATTGAGAAGGAAGACAGTTCGCATGAACGTAATGGTAGTTCAAGGACCCTTGGATTATAACCTACTCCTTGGACGAGACTATATATATTGCATGGGAGCCATCATCTCCTCACTCTTTAGAGTAATGTGTTTTCCACACGAAGGAAGAGTGATCAAGCTCGTGGACCAGCTTTCATTTCCCAGATCATGCATAACAAATAGTCATATACCATCCCTAAATGGTCTTTTCACGCAAGAAATGTCTCAATCTCCAGTCCGTCCTCCCGATAAGCGTGAGTAATTCGGAGGGATATGACTGAAACCCAGGGGGCATGCGTCTTGGTCTGCTTCGGTAGGAAAACTTCGGGTATAGGATAGGTTTCCATGGGAGAATATGACTAGTCTGTACCCCGTCCGTCAGTGGAAGAGGGGTTATTCTAGAATAAGATTCTTTTGTCAAAGTTATGTGGGTTGGCGGGCATCGTTGCTCACCTTTGTTTATCTCGATAGACATTGCCAGGGAAGTGTTTTGTTTGCGCCGCGAATAGAAAAATCTTTGGGTAGCCTGTAAGAGGTAGGCCTCTCCTGATAGAACAAATGTTTTGTCTGCAAATTGAGGGGTAACCTTGAAACTCTGTTTTATACCTGGGGGCATGCAAACCTTTTGGAGTGCAAGCAAAGAGCGATTATTTATCTGTTTTTTGGATTAGTCGTTTCCTAACTTGCATAAAGAAAGGATGTGAGGCAAAAATCTAAAAGTTACCGTTTTTATATGAGACATTCTTATCATATGACTGGATTAATCGAGCAGTTTTAGCGCATAGTTCAAGCTCGTTAAAAAATAAACATAAGACATGAGCAAATGTTTCCACCCACGTTTAAGCTCGTTAAAAAATGAACTATTCTCTGGTAAATAACCACCGTGAATGAAGCATTTCAGCCATTAAAGCCTTGGTCATGTTTGCACCGTCACCTCCACTTTTCCATTGGCCGATCATTCACCTCCATTTGATTGTTTACCCATTTTGAGGAACAGCTGCGAAGAGTTATTTCACTAGCCATCCTTGTGACACTGCCGTGATTGGAAAATTCCAAACCTTACCTGGAATCCGCTGCTACCCATTTTATCACTCGTTCCTCAAAAGACGAGTCTTCTTTAAGCTCTTTTCAACTGACTCGTAAAATATGAAAAGATTGCCGAGTTTTGGCCTTCCAACTCGTTAAAGCGATAGGAAGTGCTATCCCTCCTCTAGATTTTAATCTTTTTGGACCTGAGGGATTATTGCACAAAAAGATCGAGCGCTTGTTCTGTTCGGCTTGTTAAAACTATCGAAAATTCATCCCTTCTGTATTGTTTTATACTTTTTCGGACTTAAGGGATTAGATGACGAAAAAGGAATTTCAGAGTTACCTTTACGTACCTTTTCAGACTCTCTAAAAATGAGAAGGACCGAGTTATCTTTGTCATTAGACTCGTTAAAAAGATTAATAGCGACAAACTTGTCTTTAGACGAGAACGAGTTTCACTATCGCTAGGCTCGTTAAAACATAGTGATGGGTTTGCCCGAAGGGCAAATTATAGAACAAGCATATGTTATCCTCCTCAAGCTTGACAAAAATAAAGAGGTACTGGTCAGCAATGACTGGGGAAAAATTGGGAAGAAAACTCAAAGAATCTTTAATGGTAGCAAGTCGCTCTTGAACATGACACTTCCGCTCCGTGCCCGAGTCGGGTTGGGTTGTTTCATTCACCGGTCACATCACCATGGTCACGCCATACCATCCACATTTGGGGTAAATGCTACCAATCCATCACATAAGTGTCACCGACATGTTCAAGAGAAGTCATCCAGAGAAGTCACTTGTGTCCCATCCACTACCATACATTATACTTCATTCTTTCATGACTGCCATCCTGAACCATATATCATCAAATCATTTTCACCTCCATCAAAATCATTTGCTGTGTTCCATGTCATTGATGTGGGATTCATTAAGGCCCTCCTTTGATGGATCGCTTCTTGTTGACATCAGTTCATTATCCAAGAAGTTGATCTAGGAACACCCCATTCAGTACTTTGAAGCTTGCATGCCTCAATGGCAAGTTTCTCACTTCCAGCGACAGGTATACATCAATGACTTTCGACCGAAAGATTTTGCGTGGTGTTCGACGCCAAGTCCTTTATTCACACCACGTGAATTGTACTGCAATACCTTGAGGGTCATTATCATTATCGGTGATTCCTCTCGCGCTTGTTAACAGTTTACATCATTGACTGGTAATCAAGCAATGTCTTTCCATGTTCGACTTCAAAACATTTCTCACATGGATCGACTTGTACTTCGAGTGAAGATCGGACGAGATTGAAGACCCCGGATCTAGTTTCATCCATCCGGGCTGTGATATATATTCAGGAAAATAAAGACGTTGAAATGTACAGCATTGCAGCACAGATAATCACCCTACCAAAAGGATGATGACTCTATCAGAATCATCAGTCTACCATCAGACGATTGTCTGTCCTATGTACATGAAAATGAATTTATAAAGCTGAGCATGGGAATGCCCACCTCAGCTAGATCTTGAAAACAGTATGAAGATAATGTATTGTATTGTAGGTCTCCTCCCAGCATTGAAAGAACTTCGGATCCTCCTAATAAAGCATTTCACCCGATAAACGGCCTCATACTTTAGGGGGCAACTGTTATAGACATTTTTGTGCCTTACAGCTCTAAGCATGAAAAGTCCATAAACCAAGGGCTCCTAAGTCCCTAAAAGTGTTGTTCTAACTCCTAAAGGAACAAGGTCAACAAATTACAGCTTCTCCCAGAAGTTCTCCACCAGAAACTGCTCAGAATCAGTCAAATCAGGATCATTTCAGCTGCTCCACTAGCTAGCTGCGTTGCATAGCACCCAAATACACTAGCTAGGTGTGTTGCAACGCACCTAAATGCACTACCAGGGTGCGTTGAGCGGGAAATGACAAATGGCAGTGTCATTCCGCGAGGTGGAGAGACAATGGAAGCTTCCAGAATCTTCCCCAATGACACTTGCCTCACTGAATTCGACCAAGGATGAGTAAGAGGCTCTCAGTCTCCAAGTGGAAGCAAGAACTGACAGAGAGAAGACACTAGTCAAATCATAAGCTGACTCATCTTCCTTGCATACATCTATATATGGATCCCTCATCCCAGAGATCCAGAGGCTGGAATTTTGTACATTGCAGAGAATTGTTGTTGGTTTTGAGATAGATATCAGAGTATTGAGTGATTTATGCTTTGTTGGAGGTGAAGAGGGGCTTCTTTGCTGGGAGGTTGATGCTGGATCAGGAATCATTGGTTGTAACTCCTCCTGGATCTTCTTGTTATATCAATAAAACTATTTGAGTTTCTCCTACATGCTTGTGTATCATTGATGTTTGTTACATTTGTATGTTTAGCTTAAATCTGATCCTAAGCTTTTTATGAATATAAACCCCTGTCTTTGTATAGTTTCCTTCTTCTGTGATCTTGCAGGTACTTGGTGAAGCTGGGCAAGTAAGGGAGCAGGTAGCCGGAAGCTGTCAAAGAGGAGAGAGATTGGATCAAAGGACTAGCGCAAGACACAGGTTGGTTCATCCTATTTCTCTTTGTTTATAGTTCATAAAGAAGAATACAAAAGTAGTTTTCTCTGTTTGTTTCTAAGGTCACTGTCACACCTTAGTGGGATAGGGTCGTTCTGAATAGACACTTTTCCCGTTAACACTCAACCCTTTGCACTCAGCAACATATACTTAGCTCTTGGCCCCTTCTATTCCATAGGCTCTCTCAGCCTCTCACAGCAGAATAGGCACACTTGGCCTACTCTCAGCCAGGGAAAATTTTAAGGATGGAAATTTATCTTAAATATTAGAAACCTTGGAGAATCTTACTAATCCATAATATGCAAACTATAAAATGCTTGGTGATATTTTAGTAAAAATATTCAAACTTCTAATGATTTTATATAGTCTCTATAAAATTTTGGTGATTTTTAAGGTAAAATAATTTTTTCTTATAAAATTTGGGTGAATCATTTTTAGGAAAAATTGGGAATTAACGATTTTTTTTAGAAGAAGCATGGAAAATTAGCCCATCTGCAAATATTAGCCCCTAAAATTTTCCATGCTTTCAGCATTGCTTACTCCCAGAGATCTCCACTCAACTCACTCAACTATGTTGCACCCCCCCCCCCAAATTGCTCAATTGCAATCTTGGGTTTTGATTCACTACCACACAGTGAGAGATGTTTTCTTTGTTGTCCTCACTCTGCCATCCATGTTACCCAAGTGCATACTCCCAGTGGCTCTCCAACCTATTGATGTGTCTATTTACTTGCCATTATAATGTCATTAAATAGAAGAATGGGCTTTGACCACTTCTCCATATTGAGAATTCAATCTCAATCAACTTGCACACTCAAGGAGTACCTCCATTGAATTTTACATGTACACGCAACATGGTACTCCAACTCTCTATAATTGATCCAAGTGGATATTGGTGGCCACCTGCCAAGTCAACCTGGACCCCCACCATTGTCTTTCTCAACATTTTCAGTTTCCTTAATTGTAGCACAACTTACTATTTTTAGCAGTTTTTCGGGTCCTGAACTTCCGGAGCCGTTTTGAGGCCCTAAACGACGTTTTTTGGGGAATCCGGGGGCAACATGGACTGGTGTTGCCCGTTCCAACAATGATAGTGCTCAGATAGATCTTTCTAATGAGCTATTGTACGCGTCAAACGGAGATCATATGCCAAAGTTACGACCCCGGGAAGTTGATGTACCAACTTAGCCCCAAACGGGGCCCACAGTTTGGCGTTTCATCTCCTAGGGTTAGGTTTTGGAATGTTAAGGGTTTTTCCATTGTTTCTCAACAATAAATAGGCCTTCGAGCCTCATTGTAACACAGTTCAGAGGCATGTAGCCATCACATCTCTTCTCAGAGATAAGCTACCATCGCCCTAGCTAGTTTATTTCCATTTCTGTTTGTAAGCATATTTCAGTATTTTCCATTAATGAAATGAAGTATTATTTCCGCTGCATCTTTGTGTATATGGTTATCTCTGTAATTTGTTGCATTCCCGTTTAAATCCGGATCAGTGGTATCAGAGCGGTCTGCTTTTTCTCTGTTTTTCTTTGCATGTCCCCAACAAGGTCGGGATATAAGGAGTTAGGGCTTGAACTGGTTGAACCTTTGCAAGACCAGCCTCGCAAATCCCGACGGCCTCCCATGGCGAACGAGAAGAAAGACGAGGGGGCAGGAGATCCCATCAAAATCTTGCTCGAAGAAGCGCTCAAGCGACAACGGAACGCGATGATGGACAGCTTTGCGCAGATCCTTCAGCGGCTACCCAGAAGCGGCGCATCGGCTTCCAACAGCTCCTCTGGAAACGCCACACCCTTTAAGGTACAAGTTAATTTTGAAATCCCCATATTCGAGGGTCAGATAGACGCCGATGCCGTAGATAAATGGTTAAATCTGCTAGAGGGTTATTTTTCTGTTCATGAATTTTCGAGTTGGGAAAAGATTGTTTTTGCTCTTCTCAAAGCAGCCCCCCACGTCAAGGACTGGTGGGAAACCTACTGCGAGCAGAAGGATGAAAGTACTGGCTCACTATTTTCAGCTGCACCCACCTGGGATTCGTTCCGGGATGCCATCAAGGAGCAGTACTACCCTGTCGGAAGCTATGAGGATGAATACATAAAGTGGACCACGCTGCGGCAGGGAAGGGACCAAGATGTGCCGGAGTTCACCAATCTTTTCCATACCCTTTGCACAAAGTTGGGTATCAAGGATTCGGAGCAGCATTTGATACTCAAATACCGTGGCTGCCTGCACAAGTACATCCAAGAAGAAATACAGTTCCTAAACATCCCCTCGCTCGGCACAGCATACCGGTATGCCGTCAAGGTCGAGCAGAAGTTTAAACAAAAGAAGCGAGACTTTGGATCTGCGAATCCAAAGCAGGGGAAAGGTGCCCCTAAACCACAGAACAAAGGACAAAGCCAAGGCAGGACAGCCCAAGACAACCAGCCGAAGCTGCAAGCAAAGAGCAATGCCGCGAAGCCGAGAAAGGACACTGGAAAATGGTGCGATTTCCATAAGAGCTCCACTCACAACACAAGTGAGTGTCGGGCCAAGCAGTCACTGGTGGCTGAGCTAAAGGTTTCAGAATCAGATGCATGTTCCGACTCTGAGTCAGAACCCGATAAGGGGTATGAAAAAGGGAAGCAGATCATTGATGCGGATCCCAGCGCCACTGTTGCTACCGCAAAGATCCAAAAAAATGAACCCGAAGATCCAGAGGAGGAGGAGCGTCTCTTCCACTCCCAGATGTGGGTAAAGGGCTCCCTGATACAGTTCATTGTTGATAGCGGGAGTCAAAAGAACCTCATTTCGGCAGAGGTCGTGAAGCGGTTGGGCTTGCCGACCACAGCACATCCACAACCATACACCATTGGGTGGCTTCACCAAGGGCGAGATCTTCGCGTGAGCTAGCAGTGTCGCCTTCCATACAACATCAAGCCCTTCACGGATGAGGTATTGTGTGACATTGCTCCCCTTGAAGTTTGTGATGTATTACTAGGACAACCATACTTGTGGAAGCAACATGCTATGTATGAATCAAGGCCCCGTGCTGTTATTATTACATTGGGAAATAAGTTGTTCAGGATACCAAGAGGTAGCACCACCTGCCGCCATCTCTTTGATTACTGCAAAACAATGCAGTAAGATCATTTCCAAAACCAGGAAATTTGTTTTCCTGATGATACGCCCTCAAGGGAAGAAGAAGACAGTGGCCGCGGCCTCCAAACGGGGTCCCTCTGCATGGCAGCTACAGATGGACAAGATTGTGGAGGAGTACGAAGACATCTTCACCTCCCCGGCAGGGGTTCCTCTACACTGTCAAGTCAAGCACTCCATCGATCTGACCCCAGGTGCGCCGCTACCCAATGGACCAATTTATCGGTGCTCCGTTCTGGAGAACAATGAAATCAAGAGGCAGATTCAGGAGCTCCTGCAGAAAGGTCACATCCGTCCGAGTTCTTCGCCCTGTGGGAGCCCGATAGTGTTGGTACAGAAGAAGGATGGGACGTGGAGACTCTGTATTGACTATCGGGCACTGAACAAGATCACTGTCCGTAATAGGTACCCGATCCCGCGGATTGATGACCTCCTAGACCAACTAAAGGGGGCGAAATATTTTAGCAAGATCGATCTGAAGTCAGGATATCACCAGGTACCAATTGAACCCTCAGATGTGTGGAAGACTGCCTTCAAATCCAAGGAGGGCCTCTTCGAATGGTTGGTCATGCCTTTCGGATTGACGAATGCTCCTGCAACCTTTATGAGGCTAATGGATGACATCTTGCGGCCATTCACCAACTCCTTTGTAGTAGTATACTTGGATGACATTCTGATCTTCAGCCAGAGTTGGGAAGAGCACCTCCAACACATCTGACAGGTTCTCCAAACACTGCGGCAACACAAGCTATGTGCCAATTTGGAGAAATGCACTTTTGGCATGACCGAGGTTCAGTATCTGGGATACATCATTGATGAACAGGGGGTGCATGTCGATCCAGCCAAGGTCCAAGTCATTCGGGATTGGCCCTCTCCAACCACTCTAACAGAGCTCCGCAGCTTTCTAGGTCTTGCCAACTTCTACCGCAGGTTTGTGTTGGGATTTTCTCATATTTCTTGGCCCTTGAGTCAAGTCACCAAGGGCGGGGCGAAAGCAAAATTCTTTTGGTCTGAATCTCAACAGAAGGCATTTAGGGAGTTGAAGGATCGCCTCTGCACGGCACCAGTGCTCGCATTACCAGATTTACAACAACCATTTGAGGTTGAGACAGATGCCTCTGACTATGCTATTGGGGCAGTCCTTACTCAACATGGACATCCAGTGGCATATCACAGTGAAACACTTTCAGACACAGTCTGGAAGTACCCCACTTATGATAAAGAGATGTATTCCATTGTACAGGCCTGCTAACAATGGAAGCATTACATTTTGGGGAAGGAAACGGTCATCCACACAGACCACCGACCTCTGCAGTTCATACAGACCCAAGGGAAATTGCAGAATGATCGCCATCAGAAGTGGTCTACATACCTGCAACAGTTTCACTTGAATATCAAGTATAAAAAGGGCAGCACCAATAATGTTGCAGATTGCCTCAGTCGACCACCGATCATGGCGCTAACCACCGTGCTCAAATCTTGAAGGCACGAGACTTCTGATTGGCCACTTCTCTACAAAAGCGACCCAGAATTCGTCCACACATACCAGACACTCTTGGAGGGTCAGAAGGTTGCAGATTTTCACCTCCAAGATGCCCTATTATGCCACCTCGGTCACCTTTGTGTTCCTTCAAGCGAGCGTGCCAAGATGATTTGGGAAGCACACTACAGTCGGGCTGCTGGGCATTTCGGGGTCGAGAAAACAGTGGCAGTACTGCAAAACTATTTCTATTGGCCGAATCTTCGACAGGATGTTGGGAAGTACATCCGATCATGTACTGCCTGTGCCATTGCCAAACCGACCATTAAGAAGCAAGGCCTCTATACCCCGTTGCCTACCCCTAGTCGACCTTGGGAATCCATCTCCATGGATTACATGTCAGGCCTTCCTTCCACTAAGCATGGAAATGACTGTGTTTTTGTGGTCGTCGACAGGTTCTCAAAGATGGCCATTATGATAGCCTGCAAGAAGAATATCACAGCAGAAGCCATTGCTAAACTCTTCTTTGAACGAGTGTGGGTGCACTTTGGGATCCCACAGTCTATCATCTCAGATCGGGACAGTCGGTTTCTCAGCACCTTTTGGTCCAGTCTCTGGTCAATGCTGGACACCAAACTCACGAAGTCCACAGCCTTCCATCCTCAAACTGATGGCCAGACAGAGGTTGTCAATAGGATGATTGTGCACATTCTGCGCATGTATAACTCAAAGCATCCACGCACATGGGACGAGAGCCTCCCCTACGTTCAGCACAGCTACAACCGAGCTCTTCACAGCTCCACTGGCCATAGCCCTTTTCAGGTGGGTTTGGGATTCCAGCCACTATGCCCCATTGATGTGGCCATGCCACTTGCAGCTACTCACATGAATTCAGCTCATGTCCAGTCCGAAACAGATAAGGCCACCAGCTTCATTGAGCGCATCCAACATATTCGCCAGCAGGTCCATGACATTCTTGAGAAATCAAATGCCAAGTACAAGCAGCGACATGATCAACATCGGGTGCCACACAAGTTTCAGGTGGGCGACAAAGTCTGGTTGTATTTGCAAAAGGAACGCCTTACTGGAGCCTATCGGAAATTGAGACCACTCCGATATGGTCCTTACACCATTACTAAGGCTATGGGAGACAATGCATTTGAGCTCAGCATTCCCCCATTCCTTGGCCTGCACCCAGTATTCAATGTGGACCGCCTTCGGCCATACTTTCCACCATTGCTAGACACATCCGACATTGCAGAATAGCTCAAACCCACAGAATTAAATCCAGATTGCATGGAACAAGCTGCAACTGATCGGATCATGGACACACAGATCAAGAACACTCGCCAACAGAATATCCAACTGTATCAAGTTGTCAAAGCGGGCCAACTCCTTCAGCAGGGCAAGTGGCTCACCAGGGAACAAGTTCAGCAGAAGTTTCCTCATCTCATGGAGGAGCTCAACGCAATGGGGACCATTGCTTCCTAAGGGGGGAGGAATGATCCAGGTGGATATTGGTGGCCACCTGCCAAGTCCACCTGGACCCCCACCATTGTCTTTCTCAGCATTTTCAGTTTCCTTAATTGTAGCACAACTTACTATTTTTAGCAGTTTTTCGGGTCCTGAACTTCCGGAGCCGTTTTGAGGCCCTAAATGACGTTTTTTGGGGAATCCGGGGGCAACATGAGTCCATTCCCTCGTGTTGCCCGTTCCAACAATGATAGTGCTCGGATAGATCTTTCTAATGAGCTATTGTACGCGTCAAACGGAGATCATATGCCAAAGTTACGACCCCGGGAAGTTGATGTACCAACTTACCCCAAACGGGGCCCACAGTTTGGCGTTTCATCTCCTAGGGTTAGGTTTTGGAATGTTAAGGGTTTTTCCATTGTTTCTCAACAATAAATAGGCCTTCGAGCCTCATTGTAACACAGTTCAGAGGCATGTAGCCATCACATCTCTTCTCAGAGATAAGCTACCATTGCCCTAGCTAGTTTATTTCCATTTCTGTTTGTAAGCATATTTCAGTATTTTCCATTAATGAAATGAAGTATTATTTCCGCTGCATCTTTGTGTATATGGTTATCTCTGTAATTTGTTGCGTTCCTGTTTAAATCCGGATCAATAATATACTTTGGCGTGGAATTATTGAGCTTGTTCTAATCTCCATTACTCCCAGGTTGATTCTCTCATTTATCTCATCATGACATGAGGAGCATTTAGGTATGGAAATTCTGCACCAAGCGATATTTTCAATTAAATTCTTCTCGATGTGCAAGAGAGCTCAAGCACGATTATTATGGATTCAACTTCTTCTCTAAAAATCGTGGTCCTCTTTGCCTCAATCTCTTGCCTTTGACAGACGCCATTGAATCCATTAATGCGTATATTCACCATGTTCATTGTTTCCTTGCAACCAATTGTTGATTCATCCATGCATAAGGAGCTAAATCCTTAAACAGTTGTTGACTCATCCAGTCACTAAATATATGTTCTTGACACTTTTTCTTGCTAATACCCAATTATGAAAAATAGCCAATTTGGCATAATCTCCAAATATGGATGACTTCTCTTCAAATTTATTGACCCATCCATGCCTTTAAACATATGTCCAGAAGTTATTGACTCATCCAAATCACAGCATAGAACATGAACCCAGAGGCCCGCATGCCCATAACCTCTTATAAAATGCAATTCTTCAAACTTTCGGGTTATAACCTCCAGGAATGGCCTACAATCTCCATTACCATACGCCCACAGTGTTATTTATTTTGTTATTAGCACATGGCCCTTGGTCACAAAAACATGTGAACTCACTACAAAACCAAGAGTTGGGCACACCTTTCGACTTTTGGTGGACTTTCAAATGTCGACAAAAAATTCCATCACCCGACTATGTTACTTACCATAAAATGTTGATGATTTATTTTTTTTCACCTATTAGCCCTTGCAGAGCTAGAGCCTAGATGCTTGCATGCATGTAGAATTTTATAAAATGAATTCCCTACTCCTTACACACTTTCAAGCTTCTGGCCTAGCCCACTTCTATGCACCGCTAGCAATGTCGCTCTTCTTCCTTTGCGCTCGATTATTGGATATTTTGGGCTTGACCCACTTTCCACCTATATTCCCCTGCTACGCTAGAGCTTGGATGCCTCGGTGCCTATAACTTCTTATAAAATGTAATTGCATATACCTTACAGGGTTGCGGGTTTCTAGGTATGGCCCACTTGGCCGTAGCACCTTTCCCCTAGTGTCTTTCCTTTTTCTTCACCATAGAAATGGGTGTTATGACCTTTGGCTAAGCCTTTAGGCACTAGGTCTCTTTGCTTGCTTGTGGGGGTTAAACTCCCTTTATAACTTTCTGTGCCCCTAGTTCTTTGTTGTCTATATAACCTTGTGTCAACACTTTAGTATAGAAATTCTAAGAAATTTGCTACTGCTAATGAAATTGAACTGAAATCAAGAGAAAAATATTTCTTCTACTATTCTGTGGAAAGGAAAACACACGATAAAAACACATGAAATAACATGAAACCATCAAAACAAAAGGAACACAATGATTTTACAAGGGAACCCAACTAGGAAAAACTCCTCCACTGCTTTTCATTAATTCATATGAGAAAGAGAATCAATTACAATGTCTTGCTTCAACTTTGAAGCAAACCCTACATTGTAAAATTATTCTCCTACTTCCTGACCTGATCTGGCCAACACTTAGCCAATTCAAGCCTCAGCCAACCTCCTATTTCCTTGTGCAATACTAGAGGAATTAAGCTCCTAAAAGATAGGTAAATTCCTCATTTCCTTGTGGAAATCCAAGGGGAATTGATCACCTGCTCAGTGCAAAAGCACTGTACACTCAATACAATTATAAATACAAATGTGCCTTTTCCATCCACTAAACTAGGAAATTCAAATTCCATGCATGAATGGGTCTATTTTTAGTTGATTTACTAGTTAACTGAGAGATCTGTGAGATAACAACAGTCATAACAACTTAACTGACATTCAACTGACTCAACTAATGACTATATCTCAGTTAACTAAGTTAAACTAACAATAACTCAACTATATTACTAGATCTTAGCAGCCAACTGATGAACAACTCTACTTCTATCCTACAAACTCAAATTTACTAACTTAAATAGTAGACAAGCCCATGTCACTCTAGCTAAATACAATCCAAGTCATCCTACCAATGTGGAAAATTGATTTTTTTCCATTTGAAGAAGACACAATTCAAATGAAGCCTTTTCTTGCTACAATTTCAACACTCCCTCTTAGCAACAGAATGGTTCTACATAACCCCAATCCAACTCATGTGGAATGTATTGTAGCACAAATAACACTACTTCTCAATGTTGTTGTTTCTACTGCAACAACTGCAATTGAGAAGCATCCAAAATATTGAATCTATTGTGTCTTTCAGTTGCAACTGTCTCATGAGCATCTGATTGCTACAAGTATTGTATTGTCTACTGGGAAAACTACACTGTTGTTGATTCTGAACTATGCCTCCTACACTACGATTAATATTGTTATGTGCTCCTCAGCATCTGATTGCAACTATTTTGCAACTTTCACTCAAAATGTGACTGCATCAACTGACATTGATCCTTTTGCTACTAAATATTGTGGCCCATGTAGCAAGGGTAATGATCCATGATAAGAGTATATTGCAACTGCTACTCCTCTCCTATTGACCCTGCCCAAATATTTGCAACTCTGGGACTAAGGCTCTTGATCCGAATCAGATCCATAAACGACTGTCATAAAACCATCACTGAATCGAGACAAACAAATCCGTGAAGAATCTAAAACAACAATCGAAAACACCCTAAACCAGTGGCCATGGCAGCCGGCGTGGAACAATGAGGACCTCAGTCAAAGCACGCTAACCGAGGCCCATGGAGATTGCGCAGGAGGTCAAAATAGCCCTTGGGAGCCCTGGATTGGGAAAAGGCGCTTATTTTCGATGGCAAACAGGGCTGAAATGGTAGAGCTTAAGCATTCGATCACGTTGGGAGCCAGAGGATCGTGGGTGGAAAAAGGTAAAGCTCCATCGTACGAAAGTGGGACCCACAACCTGGAAACCGGCAGTTTGATTGGGGCGCCCTTGAATGGTAAGCGGTTTTGGAGGAAAGCAGAGTGATCACACTCAGCGATCGACACGTGGCAGCGGAGGTGAGAGAAAAACTGCCATGATCGCGCGTTATCGGTCGAGCAAGTCAACCGCGCTCGACGTGCGAATGACGTTGGATCTGGAGGAGCCCAGATCGGATGGCTGAGATTGTGCCCGATAGACAGAGCAGAACTGACAGGGAATTAAGCCGAGTTCTAAAGAGATTTGGAGTCCGTTGACCGCCATGGTGGAGAAAGAAATGAATCGACAAACAGGTTAGCACTGTTCCAATGGGAATGCGTGGCTACTTCTCGAGCGTTCATGCTGATGCCGAACAAGGAATTCCAAGAATACAGGCGAATTGACGCAGGCGGGAGATGAACCGAACAGGCGTGGAGGTCGAGTGGCTAAAGCCATGAACAGAGACAGTGAACAGGGATTCGGAGGGAGAACGAAGAGTCCAAGCAACCAAGAGAGACAGTGAACAGTAACCCTGAGAGGAGGACTGAGCATAGAGAGCAGTAAAGCCAAGCAGAGGGGACAGAGGGCCGAGATGACCACGGACAGGATCGAGCACCAGAGAGCTTGAAGATTCAAGACTTCCCACAGAGGAATCTGTCTGGATTGAGCATCACAATTGGCTCTTTCCACTGTAGACCAAGGGTCACAGAGCTGGTAGGAAGAACAAAAGTCTGTGTACTCTGAGTGGCTTGGGGAATCCAAGAACCACCCTGCCAAGGGAAATCTGCTTCAGGAGAACTCATATTGAGTCCCTGTATTGTAATTTCTCTGCTCAAAGACATAATAAAACAAGGCCGCCACTGAAGCTGGACCGGAGACGTAGCCTTGGAGAGTAGGGTGAACTCCTTATTAAAAAGTGTTTGTGTCTTTGTGTTGCTTACTGTATTTCTCTGCTGTCTTTCCATTTATTTTCTATGTATTGGCAATCTGATCGATCCGTTGTTTCAATAACACAGAACACACACCAGCACATGGGTCTGTAATACCTTTTGTTTAATAAATCTTCAACTGAGGTCACTCATAGGGTGATTATCAAATCAAGTGGTATCAGAGCTCTAGGTTGTAAGGTTAGACAAGCTTGTGTTGGTTTAGCTGTGAATGATCACTAGATCAAAGCTCAAATTAGGAGAAGGAGAGTTGGTGGAAACTAATCCTGAAATTGGGAGAGTCTATTCTCGGAAGACAATGTCAAAAGAAGGTTCTATAGGACCAGACCCTCAATTCATAGAAAGGTCCCTAGCTATAAAGTCCATGGTAGAAGAAATGTATAGGGACTTTAGAAAGCATAAGGGTGAAGATTCATCAGGCTCTAAGCAAGATAAAGAAGAAGATGAATCTCATTCCCATGACCACTCCAAAGGAAAGGGGAAAGAAGAAAACTTCCCTACACCTCCTAGTAGCCCTGTGCATAATAAGAAGGCATCTTTAATTAAGTTAGATGTTAAATTTGATTTCCCTATATATGATGGGGAGTTAAATGATGAAAAGTTGGACAATTGGATTAGACAAATTGATGTGTATTGCAGAGTAAAAAATATAGACTCAGACAAGAGCAAGATTCAGCTGGCAAGCCTACGTCTAGGAGGCACTGCCTTGGTTTGGTGGGAAGGCAGAACCCAAGCTGATATGAGGAAGCATGGTAAGACCATCTCTATCTGGAGTGACTTTGTTACTGCAATCAAAAAGCAGTTCTATCCATTGGCCTACATGCAACAAGCCATGATGAGTTGGCAAACTCTTCGGCAGTTGAAAGGGCAAAGTGTACAAGGGTATACTCAAGAGTTCCGAAAGAGAGCATTGATGTTGGGTATTTCATTAGACTCACCAGAAACTCTTTTGAAGTACATTGGGGGTCTACACAGCTACATGAGGCATACCATCCTCATGTTTAATCCCACTAGTATAGATGAGGTATCTGTACAAGCTACTCATCTAGAAGCTAGAGGAAAGAATGGAAATCCAGAAGTTGGGGGACCATCCCAACCCACTGTAAGCAAGAGCAAGGAGAAAAGAAAGCAGAAGTGGAAAGCAAGGAAGGCTAACACTGCACAAAAAGGCAAAGCTTCATGCACTCACTGTAAAAAGGAGGGGCATGATGATGAGCACTGTTGGATTCTACATCCAGAGCTGAGACCTAAGAAGTCTGAGGGCAAGAAGAAGAAGACTATTGTTGTTATTCAGAAAGATTTGGGGTCAGACTCAGGAGATTAAACAATCATTGTAGCCACAGGTATAAAATGTTATCTGCTTTAGAGAATGCTGAAATCAAGAAGCAGGTGCAGGAGTTGCTCGAGAAAGGGTTCATCAAGACTAGCACATCACCATGTGGGTCACCAATCATTTTGGTGAGAGAGAAAGATGGCTTGTGGAGAATGTGCATTGATTACCGAGCACTAAATAAGATAACAATCAAAAATCGTTATCCCCTTCCTCGCATAGATGATCTTTTAGATCAATTGAAGGAAGCTGTTTATTTCACCAAGCTGGATTTGCACAGTGGATACCATCAAGTCAGAGTTGCAGAGCAAGATGCATGGAACACTGCTCTCAAAACAAAGCAGGGATTGTATGAATGGCTGGTTATTCCTTTTGGCTTGACCAATTCCCCTGCTACTTTCATGAGATTAATGAATTATGTACTCAGACCTTTTCTTGATGATTTTGTTATTGTGTATCTGGATGACATTCTGATTTTTAGTAAAACGTGGGAAGAACATTTAAAGCATGTTAAGCAGACATTAGATGTTTTGAAAAAGAGAAAAACTTTATGTTAAACTCTCCAAATGTGAATTTGGCAAAACCTCTCTAAATTATTTGGGTCATATAGTAGGGGGAGGTGAATTGAAAATAGATCCCTCTAAAGTGGCAGTCATTGTAAACTGGCCTAAACCCAAGTCTTCTACAGAAGTGAGAATCTTCTTAGGAGCAGCAAAGTATTGGAGGAAGTTCATTTCAAATTTTTCCTCAAATGCAGCTCCCTTACATGCTTTGACAGGATTGAACAAGGTGTTTCAGTGGGGAGGCAAACAGCAGAAAGCCTTCGACACCTTGAAAGAAAAAATTAGTACAGCACCTGTACTAGCACTGCCAGATCTACAAAGACCATTTGAGATCCAAACTGATGCCAGTGACTATGCCATGGGAGCAGTGTTGACACAACACGGTGAACCCATATGTTATCATTCTGAGACTTTTAATCCTGCAGTAGTTAACTATCCTACCTATGATAAAGAAATTTATGCATTAGTTCAGAGTGTGAAAAAGTGGAAACATTACTTAATGGGCAAAGAAAAAGTAATACATATTGATCATCAGCCACTTCAATATCTACACTCCCAAACTAAGTTGCAACAATCAAGACATTACAGATGGATGGGGTTTCTACAACAGTTTCATTTAGTCATCAGATATAAAAAGGGCATACATAACAAGGTTGCAGACATGTTTTCTAGACCCATTATAAATGCATCTACCATACTTAAGCATAATTCTGTGCTGCATAAAAGCTACATAGAGCAGTATGCTCTGGACATGGACTTTAAAGATGTATATGCAACTTTGAGTCAAGGCAAAAGAGTAGAAGAATTGGACTATCATGTGAAGGACCGACTCTTATACCGTTGTAGGAAACTCTGCATTCCACAAACTAAGAGAGCAAAGATAATTAGGGAAGCACACACTTCTCTGATATCAGGTCACTTTGGGGTAAGTAAAATAGTTGCACAGCTGCAAAGGTTCCGTTATTGGCGAATAATGAATGAGATAGTTTCTAGATATGTAAAGGGGTGTGCTATGTGTGCTAAAAGCAAGCCCAGTAACAGAAAACTAGGCTTGTACACTCCATTGCCAGTTCCTTCTCACCCTTGGGAAAGCATTTCCATGGATTTTGTTGGAGGACTACCCAAATCTAGGAAAGGTCATGATTATCTATATGTTGTTGTGGATAGGTTCAGCAAAATGTGTATTTTGATACCCTGTAGTAAACAGATTACAGCTGAACAAACTGCAAAATTATTCTTTGAACATGTATGGGTTCATTTTGGATTACCCACTTCTATTATATCTGATCGAGACACCCGATTTTTGGGGAAGTTTTGGTCCAGTCTGTGGGAACTAATGGACACCAAATTAAAGAAAAGCACAGCTTTTCATCCACAAACAGATGGCCAGATAGAAGTAGTTAACAGGACAGTGATCCAGTTACTGAGAGGATATTGCAGCAAACACCTAAAGCTTTGGGATGAACACTTGTGTTATGTGCATCATGCTTACAATAGAGCCAAACACTCTTCTACCCGGAGATCTCCTTTTGAGACCTGCTTTGGTTTCATACCAAGGTCTCCCTTGGATTTTGTCTTTGGTAAAGATACCATGGTTGATGGACACAGTGATGTGGACAAAGCAAATAGGTTCATTGAACAGATCCAGGAGATCCACCAGGTAGTACAGGAACAACTGGAAAAGAGCCAGGCCAAGTACAAGGCTAGGCATGATAAGCATCGGGTGGAGCATAGTTTTCAAGTTGGAGACCAAGTCTGGATGTATATCAGCAAGGACAGGATGCAAGGTGAAGGTAAGAAGCTAAAACCTATCAGGTATGGACCCTTCAGGATACTTGAGAAGATGGGTGAAAATGTTTTTCGCCTTGATCTGCCAGCTTACATGCACATCTACTCAGTCGTGAACGCAGATTGCTTGAGGTTGTTTGAACCTTCAATGATTGGGGACCCTGAAGAGGAGAGTCAATTACCTTCTGTTGATGACCTGCTACCTAAATATCTTAATGAGTTGAAGGAAGATACTGCTGGACAGGAAGGTAAGGACGATGCGTAGTGGACAAGTAGAATACCTCAGGATTGGACTTAAAGGTTCGAAACCGAGCAGTTCGAAGTGGATTGAGATTGGACAAGTGAGACAGCAGTTTCCTCACTTAGTTGATGCTTGAAGAAAACCAACTTTTGGTGGTCCAAAAGCTTTTCAGTTGGGAGGCCGTGATCTAAATCGGATCCATAAACGACTGTCATAGAACCATGACTAAATCGGGATGAACAAATCCATGAAGAATCTAAAACAGCAATCAAAAACACCCTGAACCAGTGGCCATGGCAGCCGGCATGGAACGATGAGGACCTTGGTCAAAGCACGCTGACCGAGACCCATGGAGACTGCGCAGCAGGTCAAAATAGCCCCTGGGAGCCCCGGATCGGGAAAAGGAGCTGATTTTCGATGGCAAATAGGGCTAAAATGGTAGAGCTTAAGCACTCAGTCACGTTGGGAGCCAGAGGACCGTGGGTGGAAAAAGGTAAAGCGCCATCGTACAAAGGTGGGACCCACAACCTGGAAACCGATGGTTTGATTGGGGCGCCCTTGAACAGTAAGCAGTTTTGGAGGAAAGCAGAGCGATCACACTCAGCAATCGACGCATGGCAACAGAGGTGAGAGAAAAACCGTCGTGATCGCACGTTATCGGTCGAGCAAGTCAACTGTGCTCGGCGTGCGAATGATGTTGGATCTGGAGGAGCCCAGATCAGACGGCTGAGATTGCGCCCGATAGACAGAGTGGAACTGACAGGGAATTAAGCCGAGTTCTGAAGAGATTTGGAGTCCGTTGACCGCCATGGTGGAGAAAGAAATGAATTGATGAACAGGCTAGCGTTGTTCCAATGGGGATGCCTGGCTACTTCTCGAGTGTTCATGATGATGCCGAACAGGGAATTCCAAGCATACAGGCGAAAGGCGAATCAACGCAGGTGGGAGAGGAGCCAAACAGGCGTGGAGGTTGAGTGGCTAAAGCCATGAACAGAGACAGTGAACAGGGATTTGGAGGGAGAACGAAGAGTCCAAGCGACCAAGAGAGACAGTGAACAGTAACCCTGAGAGGAGGACTAAGAACAGAGAGCAGTAAAGCTAAGCAGAGGGGACAGAGGGCCGAGCTGACCACAGGCAGCATCGTGCACCAGAGACCTTGAAGATTCAAGCCTTCTCACAGAGGAATCTGTCCGGACTGAGCATCACAGTTGGCTCTTTCCACTATAGACCGAGGGTCACAGAGCTAGTAGGAAGAACAAGAGTCTGTGTACTCCGAGTGGCTTGGGAATCCAAGAACCACCCTGCCAAGCAAAATCTACTTCAGGAGAACTCATATTGAGTCCTTGTATTGTAATTTCTCTGCTCAAAGACATAATAAAACAAGGCCACCACTGAAGCTGGACCGGAGACGTAGCCCTGGAGAATAGGGTGAACTCCTTATTAAAAAGTGTTTGTGTCTTTGTGTTGCTTACTGTATTTCTCTGTTGTCTTTCCATTTATTTTCTGTGTATTGGCAATCTGATCGATCTGTTGTTTCAATAACACAGAACACACACCAGCACATGGGTCTGTAATACCTTTTGTTTAATAAATCTTCAACTGAGGTCACTCATAGGGTGATTATCAGATCAGCTCTACATCTCCCCACCTCAATCCTATAGGTATATCTACATGCATGGAAAAATCTACCTCTAACTTACTGATATTTTTCACTCTAATGCCAATTTGTTTCACTTGTCCAGTAGCAAAATGCTTTAGAAAAAAATTTCCCTTACTGAACACAATATCATAATTTTTTCCCTCCAATACGTCTACAGAAATGAAATTTTTCTTCATCCCAGGTGCATACATTACATTTTTTTGGTGAAGATGGGAGCATGACTCCCTCTTAAAGGTGACAGTACCAATTCCTTTGGTACTATACCTCCCATCATCTCCAAATCCTATGTGCAATTTGAGATCCTTCTATTCTATGCTACTAAATAATTCCTTGTTTCCTACCATATGATATGAGGTGCCAGAATCTAGGTACCACTCACTCCCTCTTACTATTCTTTCCATGCAAGAAAAGAGGGTGAAATTTAACTCGAATTGAGATGCCAAAGCATCTCCTCCTGCTCCTGTTGTAGGCTCTTTGTTGGATTTCTTATGCACAAAAATTGGAGCTGACCTCAAATGCATACTCTAGCCTCAATCCATTGAAAGATATTTTTCCTACACTTAATAGAATTTGCACCAAAAAATTTGCAAATCGAAATTTCACTGAGATAATATTTGGAATAAGATTTATACGTAGTCTTCCGAGACTCTAATACCATGTAGAAATTTCAAGAATTTTTCTACTACTAATGAAATCGTATTGAAATCAAGAGACAAAAATTTCTTCTATTGTTTTCTGGAAAGGAAAACACATGATAGAAACACATGCAATAACGTGAAACCATCAAAACACAAGGAACCCAATTATTTTATAGGGGAACCCAACTCGGCAAAACCCCTCTACTTATTTTCATTAATTTAGATGAGAAAGAGAATCAATTACAATGTCTTGCTTCAACTCTGAAGCACACCCTGCACTGTAAAATTGTTCTCCTGCTTCCTAACCTGCCCTAGCCAACACTTAGCCAATTCAAGCCTCAGGCAACCTCATATTTCCTTGTGCAATCCTGGAGGAAATTAAGCTCTTGAAATATAGGTAAAATCACTATTTCCTTGCGCAAATCCAAGGGGAATTGATCACCTGATCAGTGCAAAAGCATTGTACACTCAACATTATACAATTGTAAATAAAAATGTACATTTTTCATCCACTCAACTAGGTAATTCGAATTCCATGCATGATTGGGTATATTTTTAGTTGATTTACTAGTTAACTAAGGGATCAGTGAGTTAACAATAGTCATAACTACTCAACTAACCTTCAACTAACTCAACTAATGACTAGATCTCAGGTAACTAATTTCAGCTAACAATAACTCAACTAGATTTCTAGACCTTAGCAATCAACTCATGCACAACTCTACTTCTAGCCTACAAACTCGAATTTACTGACTTAACTAGTAGACTAGGCCATGTCACTCTAGCTAAATACAATCCAAGTCATCCTACTGATGTGGAAAATCAAATTATCTCCATTTGACTAAGGTGTAAATCAAATGAATCCTTTTATTTCTACAATTTCAACATTTAGCCCTTATATTTCTATCGTTCTATGCATAACACATGAGCCCCGAACCTAGGTCACTTATTAATAAGTTATGGGCTTCTGGGTTTCCGGGCTTCTGAGCTTCCAAGAAATGTTCTCACTACCCTAGTGCATGACTATTTGGAACACTTAATAAGCCTCCATGATTCTGGGCTTTCGAACACTGCAACTATGGCCTTGGGAATCCTTCCTTTGACTGCAAATAACTTTTGATCGAGGAGGCCATTTCTAGACGTCCATGTATCGTTGGAAAGCTCTTTATGAGCACTTTCTAAATATGTCACTTCCACGAGTATTTGAGAAAATCTAATTATGAAAAAAATCATCCAAATATTGGGTTTCCTAACCATCGTAGTCATCATATTATGGCTTCTCCAACAAGTTAGCTATTATGATGGTTCTCTACAAGAGACTGCAGCAACCATGGGACTCCCCATAAGATTGACACACCATGCTATTTTGGTTGACATCAATGCCAGCACTCTTGCTACCACTAGCCAATTGTCCAACACATTTCCCCATGGTTGTTAACATCAATGCCAACACTCTCTCTGCCACTAGCCATCCAAGCAATTTGAAATGTCCAACAATGGTTTGATATTTGTATTGACATGTCTACTTATTTGTACTCCATATTTTTTATTTTAGAATCTAAAATGGTTTTGGTTAATTTTATTTTCAATAAAACATAGTCATTTTTTTGGAGTATAATAGATAGGAATTGAACACATGAGCTACCATGTCACGTAGTGTTCTCTACATTGAGTCCCATTTTCCTTTAATGTGATGTGTTTGTGAATATGTACCTATGAAAAAAGTCACGTGATTTGGATGTTTCTTTTTGGCAATATTGTTGTTAGAGTTATACTATGCACTTGTAATTGGTTTGGTGGGATTTGATTTTTCATGGTCTAGTATTGGGGTTTAGTATTTTTCTATGCATGGTGTTCTTTTTGTTTTAGAGGGGTTTTGACTTTGAACTCTTATTCTGTATGCTAAATTCAAAATAGAAAATTTAATATGTAATAAAGTGTGTTATGTTTTTTGAAGATTAGAATGCCTGGGAAATGAATCTTATATAGTAGTCTACTCAACATTGAGTCTTATTTCTTATTTATGTGATAGATTTGTCAATATGCACCTATGTAAACATTATTTTCATTTGATGTTGGAAATGGAAATTTTCCCTATAGTCATAAAATTCCTAGCTGTTCTTATTGTTTAAAATTCCATGGAAGCCTTTTTCCTATATCATGTCATTGTTCATTGAGAAATCTATTGGATTCTCTACCATGTGGAACTCTTATCTTGACTAAAATTTGAATTAACCAAGGTTATATGTAATACAAGTATGGATGATAAGTTGGTTTGTGTTACATTGAATAAAGTTATCTTGCTTTTAGTTTAGATTTATATTGGCTTGAGTGACTTAGCCCAAGTTTGTCCTCCTTTAGCATCGATCCAACCAATCCTATCTCTAATTAAAGCATAGATGGGAAGTTTGTTAGCTATGAATTGATTGTGATTAGGCTGTGAAAATGATAGCTAGATGATTTTTTCATATGCATGTATTATTCTAAATATAGCTTCTAATGTTGCCATGAACTCTATGATACACTTATGAAAATGTGCATATGGAAAGACTATTGTTATTTGATTTTGGAAGTGGCTATTGCATTTTATAATCATAGAATTTGTAGTTGGTAATTATTTTAAAGGATTGTGTAAGAAATATTTTATATGATGTCAATGCTAGTTTGATTTTTATTATATTTTATGCAAGAGCTTAACTCTGACACCATTTAATATTTTCCTTATCCAAGCTTGTTTCTAATTCAAGTATCAATAATAATTTTGGTTTTCAAGAATAGCCTTTTGGATAATAATTGTGTCCAAAGTTTTGAAACATCCAATGTTTTGAGTGCAAACTCCACCCATCATTAAAGGAAGAAGCTTCAAGGATAGAAAGTGTGGAGGAAGAATTAAATAGGTAGATCAAAAGGATAATGTTTGAAAAGGACCCATAGATTAAGGAATAATAAATATAATCCCAAATTATTTTTAGTGACAAAAGGATTAAAAATAAATTACTAAATAAGAAGGCATTAAAATAGAAGTTGGATAGATCCCCTTATGGGGGTGAGAAATGCGAAAGGGAAGAGTGTTGGGGGGCGATCCCACCACACCACCACCTCTAGGGGCATTTAAGATAGGGGGTTGTGTGGCCTTCCCTTGCATTCATTTGTATGAAATTGAATTTATTTTGATGGAGATGAACTTTTATATAATTGCGATGCATTCTTTTTCCAAGAGTTTGTATTAGAGGGTCCACAATGAGGTTTTCTTTCAATATCTAGCGTAGGTGGCTCTGTGGCCAAAGAATCTTAGATTTATGCTGAACATTCAATGGCAATTTTCTTCAATCCTTTCCCTTACTTCAAAATTAGGTTTGTCTTGGTCTAAAGATTTATGTGGCAATTTGGTTGTGGTGTATTGTTCCTTCAGAAACCATAGATGTGGTCCTTCTGAGATAGAGTATTCCTAGAGTGGATATAACCAAGAATTCAAAGTCGTTGTCGGTCTTCTGCATACTGGTGGAGTGGTAGGGAATTGTCTCCTTCATTCTATGGAGGTTGTGGATATTTCAGAGGTCTGCTTCAATCTTCTCCTTGGGCCTAGCCAAGCATCTCTGCTAGTGGTATTTTCAGTATTCTTTGTCTCAACTTTCCTTAATTTTGGAATTTAAATTGTAGGTTTTTCATGGTTAGATGTTTTGTTGTTATTCTATTATGGGGAAAATGAGGGGTGTTTGAATGTTCTTTCCTTAATCTTTGTTTATTAATTTTCCTCTTTCCTATTAATTCCATTTGTCGCTTTCCCTCTATATATAGACCTATTCTCTATTTCAATCACCTAGTTTATCCCTCTATTTTATCATCCCTTGTTAATCTTCATGCAAAAGCATTTCCCCCTTAGTTTCTTCCCATTATGAGCACTCAGTCTCAACGACACATGAGCAGCCGCTGAGGTGGGAGGGGTGGTTGTGAAGGTGAGGGTGGCCATGGATGTGAGGTAGGCTAAGTTCCTCATACTCAAACACGTGCTTTAGCATAGGCTCATGAAGCAATAGATATGTACTTTGTTGTTATTCCACTAGAGATCAAAGAAGAGATTCAGCATCTTGAAACTATGCCTATTGATGAAACATCTTGTTTTTTCATACGATGATATTATTGAAGATGTTTCCCACTAGGCTTTCAACCCTGGTCACACCAAGGGAAGATGGAAGCAATATCTCAACCCAATTACTCTCCATTGGCAACCCAAAAGTCCTCTTGTTAGAGTTTTAATGGAAAATAAAGATGAACAATACAACATATTTTCTACCCTAAATGATATCGAACAAGTTCAAAGATTTCAAAGTTTTTGTCTAGAAAGACTAGACACTTGGCTAGCTGACCTAGAGAGCTAATTACAGTGTGAGTCTAATCATTTAGCCCCTTTAGGTTCCAAAACTAAAGACCCTCCACTAGTGACCTCCTTAGACTCCTAAAGCTTCATGTTTTACAAAAAGATTTTCTTCTGTAGTTTTCTAGTTTATAGACTAGTTGACTTTCAGTTAATTTTTTATTCATGTGACTTTCTCTTAGAAGGTGGCAATATATCTATTTTCCCTAGTGGCATATTGTGACCACCTCAGATGGCAGATGTATGCTGATGTCTTGAATTTCTGAGGCAATACATTGTTCAACTTAAAAATAAAAGTTGGAAAGATATAAAATATAAAATAAAGAAATATGGTTTGATAAAAAGCTTTAGGATGAGAGAAAAATGACGAGGGATAAAGGGGTTAAAGGAGAGTTTAGAGAGAATTAAAAAGGAATATAATGCTCACGGGAGTCCAACAAAAAATATCTATAATCAATAAATTGTTAACAATAAAGATGTTGAAAAAGGGGGGTTAAAAGGAATAAATCCCAAGAAGTATTGAAGTAAAGATCATGACATTATTAAAAGGTAATTAAAACAAATCAATATATTTGATTGTTAAGAAACAATAAAATATTAAAAACATTATTAATACAAGTTGAAAATTTTAGATTATTAAAAATAAATAAATTATGAAAAGATGAATGAAACCAAAAAGGGTGATGGGGCTAAAAGCAAAACAAAAAAATTGAAAGGAGGCGGGAGAGGATAAGCAAACTAGCCAAGGAAAACCAGGAAGCAGGAAACTTAAAGGAGATCTCGAGATAGAGAGAATAAATAGAGGTTAGGAATATCAAAAGGAAGGGTTTAATGGTTAAGCTAATGAACTAGGGGTTTCCAAGGCTAACTTAGCTTATAATCATCTTCAAGATTAAAGTTGTTTTAATGCTTCTCAAATTCCATTTCTTCACAAATAAATGTATGAAGAGTTGTAGGGGGTTGAGGCTAAAATATTCATTTGATTATAAAAAAAAAGATGTTTAGTCTTGAAGTAATGCTCGGCAATGGTTGATTTGTTAATACAAATATGGTTTTATGTTAGCAATATGTTCCTTGAGATGGGCCTGAAATATGCACCCAGTTTGGCCAATGTAGGACTTACCACAAGAGTAAGGGATTTCATTAAACTCCTTATCCTAGCATGGGATCTTATTTTTCCTTGGAAAAATATATTAATTGCTTAATGGTTTTGAAATGTTTAAAAAAGGTTTTGATGATGTTCTGTTTGGATAAAATTTTAGAGATCAAGTCAATGGTTCATTGAATGAATAATATTATCTCTAATCCAAGCATGGATGATAAGATTTTTGGATATGTATTAAACAAGATTAGGTTTCAAAATGGTTGAATGCTTATTTGCAATTGCATATCTTAATATAAACAACTTTTTTCAAGGTTATATTGAAAATAATGATAAATTAGTGAATGTGTGCCTCTGAAGACATTGTTGTTAGTTTATTTTATTTGTGGTGATTGCATCTTGTAATCATAGAACCACTATTTGGTTATATTATGTAAAGGCTTATGAAAAAAATATTTTTATGTCATCTCATTGTTGGTTGAGATCTCTATTGGCTTTACCATGCCTTCTCAAGTCTATACTCCTTTAGTATTTAACTCATTTAAACTTGGTTGACATTTCTTATTTGATTGTCGAATTGTCTTTAGTGAGACTTTTTGGAAGATTTTCCAGTGGGTTTTTCCGGTCTAATTTCTCTTAAATCCGGCATGAATTTATTGAAATCACAAGCTTAATGGGTAACCCCTGCACAATTGAAGTTCCCTCGGGGTTTTTCAGGGTGCTGAATCCATATATACAGTCAAAAAACCAGTTTAAATAACACAAATAAAGATTTCACCTCAAATTTTTCCGTCAAATTTTGCCACCGAAAAGTCCAAGAAGTCGCATTAAAGACAACTCCTTTGATTGTCATAGGAAAACCCTATCCTCCTTCAATATTTAACCTTACAAAAAATTATTAAGATGATTTTCGGAAATAATCACATCAAAATTCATTTGTCGGTGCATTTCAAACCAACAAGTGTGGTTCATCGTCAGGACGAGATGAAGAATCAAATCATGGCAACAAGTTAAATAGAGAGATCAATCATTCAACAACTATAAAAAAATAGCTACTTTGACTGAGGAAACGGCTACAAAGGACTAGGCAACAGCTACATTTGACTAGACCAAGAGACAGGGAAAGGAATAATAATTAATTAATTAATTAATTAAATAGTTTGTTTGTTACATCAATTCATTATTATTTTTATTTGTAACAGATAAATCTGTTTATAATTAACTAAATTGTTTTAATGAACTTAAACTAAAACCTAAATATTTTAATATCCTCTTTAATAGCTTAAAAACTACCCAAAGATTTGTATTATTATAGAGCTATTAAAAACTAATGACTAGTTAGTTAATTAGTTAACATGATTATAATTTCATTTATTTATTTATTTTCACTATATACGTAACTACATAAGTAATAAAATAAGGGTAAATTCTATGAAGAATTATGTGATAAATTGTTTATAAATAATTAGTTAATTTAAATATTAAATTTATTTATTTTCATTAAAAGTATCATGGGATAAATAGGGAATAATCCTAAATGTTTATTAATTAACCCACTAATTAGTTAATAAGTTTATATTTAAATTTTATATACATCACAAATAATAATAATAAAAACTAGGTAAAGTGTAAAACTATTTTAGAACTAAAACTAAGAAATGAAGCCTAATAAAATGAAAAGAGGGAAGCTTTATTAAGCTTCAATTTGAAAATGAAATCTAAGCGAACTAATAAAAATAAAATATTAATAATATTAAATAAATAAAAAGGGAAATTAAACACACTAACAAAGGGAATAAAGGGGAAATTAAGCCTAATAAAATGAAAAGAGGGAAGATTTCCTCCTTGGAATAAAGGGGATGTGTTTAATTTCCCTTTTTATTTATTTAATATTATTAATATTTTATTCTTATTAGTTCGTTTAGATTTCATTTTCAAATTGAAGCTTAATAAAGCTTCCCTCTTTTCATTTTATTAGGCTTAATTTCCTAGTTTTAGTTCTAAAATAGTTTTACACTTTACCTAGTTTTTATTATTATTATTTGTGATGTATATAAAATTTAAATATAAACTTATTAACTAATTAGTGGGTTAATTAATAAACATTTAGGATATTCCCTATTTATCCCATGGTACCTTTAATGAAAATAAATAAATTTAATATTTAAATTAACTAATTAATTATAAACAATTTATCCCATAAATCTTCATAGAATTTACCCTTATTTTATTACTTATGTAGTTACATATATAGTGAAAATAAATAAATAAATGAACTTAAAATCATGTTAACTAATTAACTAACTAGTCACTAGTTTTATAATAGTCCTATAATAATACAAATCTTTGGGTAGTTTTAATGTATTAAAGAGGATATTAAAATATTTACGTTCTAGGTTTAAGTTCATTAAAACAATTTAGTTAATTATAAACAGATTTATCTGTTACAAATAAAAATAATAATGAATTGATTTAACAAACTAACTATTTAATTAATTAATTAATTAATTATTATTCCTTCCCTTGTCTCTTGGTCCAGTCAAATGTAGTTGTTGTCCAGTCCTTTGTAGTCGTTTCCTTGGTCAAAAGTAGTTGTTTTTATAGTCGTTGAATGATTGATCTCTCTATTTAACTTGTTGTCATGATCTGATTCTTCATCTCGTCCTAACGATGAACCACACTTGTTGGTTCGAAACGCGTCGACAAATGAATTTTGATGTGATTATTGCCAAAAACCATCTTAATAAACTTGATATGAATCACAGAAGCCTAAATTCAACTTACAAAAATTGTTTGTAACCCAAGGATAGATGAGAATCTTTTTGGATATGCATTGACTAGGATTACATTGTGAAAAAATGTTTTCACAACCTAATCCTAAACAATGCATAGCCAACAAGCTTCTCATATATGCTTGGGTTACAGAAAAAATTGGCTAGGTTAAAGGTTGAATAATTATTTCCAAATTTATATGTTGATCTAAGAGAGTTTCTGATGTTGTCTTGAAATTTCGTTTACATTTGTGAATTTGAAAACATTATTGTCATGTTATTTTGGAAGTGGTAATTATATATTATGGTCATATAAATCCTAGTTGTTCATGTTGTTCAAAGGCTTCTATAATGATTATTTTCATGTCATGTCATTGTTGGTTGAGATTTTATTGGCTTGATTTCCATAACTCAAGTATATATTTCTTCAGTGTTTAACCTAGTGAAACGTGTTTTAATCCAAACATAGATGAGAATATACATAATGATGTATTGAATAAGATTATGTTCTTTGGTTGAAATTTATATTCATTTTAATTTGATAGTCCAATTCTACCATCCTTTAGCATTTGACCAAATCAAACTCATTTGTGGTTCTTTTACTTTTTATTATCTAAGAAACTTTTTTATCAAGACGAAAAATTTGTATCAAAAACAATTAATTACTAACATGTCTTATCTAGTGACTTGGTTGGCAGTAGGTTCCATTATTCTTTAAGGTGATAAAGTTGTGAATATGAGTTTATAAAACACTATTTTCATTTTATTTTGGAAATTTTCATTGTATTGTATGGTCCTAAAATTCCTAGTTGTTCATGTTGTTTAGAGGCTTATGTGCGGTTTTCTTTTCTTTTCTTTTCTTTTCTTTGATGTCATGTGACTGTTTGTTGAGATTTCTACTAGTTTGGGTACTATGGCACAAGTTTTATCTTATTTAGCATTTTACCTGGTTATGATTATTTGTAACGTAAGTATTGAGGGGAGGTCAGTTGTTGATGCATTAAATAATATTATGTTCTATTGACTTAATTATGATATTTCAATGCACCTTCTTTCAGTATTTGATCTTGTCAAGCTTTTTCTCACTGAAGCTAGATAAAGAGCTTGTTAATTATGCATTGAATAAGAGTAGGTTGTGAAAACAATGGTTGAATGATTATTTGTAATTTCACATAATGGCTTCAGTAGAGTTTGGCAAGATGTATTGAAACATGTGATACATTTTGAATATGTGCCTCTTCAAACATTATTTTCATTTGAACTTGGAAGTGGTGATTGCATATTATGGTCATAAATTCCTATTTGTTCATGATGTTTAAAGGATTGTGCTAGTATTATTTTTCATTTTGTGTTATTTTCTATTTAATTTATTATTCATTTGATCACCATAGACTAAGTGTGCTCTCATTCCGTGCTTGACTCAACTAGGCTTGTTTCTAATCAAGTAGGGATTAAATTTTGGTTAGTGAAGCATTGAACAACCAAATTTGTTTCTATCTCAAAGATGGATGAAAAGCTTGTTGACTAAGCATTGAATACGAATAGGTTGTGAGAGAATAATAGTTGAATGATTATTTGCAGTTGCACATATTAGTCTGAATACAGTTTCTTTTTTTGTCTCAAAATTTATGATGCATTTGTGAATATGTACTAAAGAAAATTCTTTTGTTATTTTAGTTTTGGAAGTATTCCTTATTGTGAACTAAATGTCTTACAAATGATCAAAACTCAATGAATAAAATCCAATTCAAGAGGGAAACATACCTTTACAATGAATCCAATTCCAAGACAAGATATGACGCCCATATAAATGAGTCTTGTTTATTATACATAGGAGATAAATTGACATGATGTAACCTCCCTGTTATGCGAGATTTATGATTGCGGAAAAAAGTATCTCCCCTAGGTTTGGTGGCTAACCTAGAACAACAAAAATACAAAGGACCAAATGTTTTCCTTAAAGTAAGTAGATGAAGGGATGAAACCTACTTGGAATATGTCGTATGTTTTGCTCCTTCTTTGGCTTGAATGCTCCAATCCTAGCTCCAACTGCCAAAATTAGAACCTACACAACCAGACAACATAAGCCAAGAAACTATGAGATCTATGTAGCATCATCTATCTACTTTATTCAATAGATCAACATAGTATTGAAATATATGAAATAATAACATCACATCTAGGAAAACAAAGAACTCTTTGTATTGATATAAATGGAGTGAGTTATAACCATAAATAGGTGTTGATATTGTATAAGAGCTCCTCCAAGTTGTTGACTTTTCCTTCCTTTGTCCCAAAGTGCACCTCCAATCACCCTAAATGCATGAAAATATAATTCTCACAACAGCAGCATAAGGGTAGAATCACTCTCCAAAATCCAGCCCCTTGCATATGGAAGGCTATAAATATATAGAGGAGTGAGGTAAGTTGGGAGTTCTTATACTTTTACCAATCTTGGGATTAAGATCCACTCTTGATGGGAGGATGAGATCTAAGGATAAGGGATGGAAACGCCAAGGTAGGATGGGATAGGATTTGAAAGTTTTATCTAAGGTAAATGGTTACTACAGGTCCTAGAAGCTTTTGGAAATGGAGGCTTCGAAATTCTCTCTCTTTTTCCCAAATTTCTAGAACCAACACAGGTGCAAAGGGGAGAAACCTATAGGTGATCAACGCATGCCACAGTGGAGCAACCTATAGGTGAATGTAGTCTAGCAAGAGGCCAGGGAGCGTTGGTCCTGAAACTGGCTCAGATGATGTAGTTCAGGGCAGAAACTCTGGGGAATGAGAGAGTCATGCATATGGCTTTGTGAAATGATGATGTAAAGGGGGAATAGGATGTTGATTGATCCCATTAGGAGGTTGATTGATCAGATGAGACAAAATAGCCTATAACACTCCCAGTAAATTGACCTATTGATAACAAATAAATTAATAATGGATTTTTATTAGGGACTTAACATATTTCCCCCATTTTTATAAAACAAATTCCCTAGAGACTTGTAATTAAAGGTGTTTCTTCATGAACTGCTCATTTTTTTCCATGTAGCTTCTTTAAGAGGAATATTCTTCCACTTGACTAGATTCTCCATAATGGTTCTATTTCTAAGAGATAGATAACATTGGTTTGCAATATTTTCTAGTTCAAAAATCAAATTCCCTTCTTCATATGATTCTGGAAGTTATATTTGCATTGTCATAGATTGTTTGAAACCTTTTTTTAGGCAAGATACATGAAAAACCTTATGAATGTGAGAAGGCAGCAAAATAATCATATACCACTTGTCCAATATTGTGAATAATATTGTAGGGTCCATAAATTTTTTACCTAAATTCTTGTTCTTATTTTTCTTAAGTGAATATTGCTTATAAGGTTGTAGTCTCAAAAAATATCCAATCACCTTCCTCAAATTGTCTTTCACTTTGATGTTGATTTGCTTGCTACTTCATCCTATTTTGCACCATTTGAAGGTTCTCACTAATAATTACCAAAGTTTCTTTAGTATTATCCATATGTGTCTCTATTGTTTATACTTTGGATTTATCTTGCAAAAAATATGAGATACTAAGAGTTGAATACCCATAAAGGCACATAAGTTAGTATATGTGTGATAGGTAGTAATATACCACCATTCTACCAGAGGAAGCCACTTCATCCACTGAGATTGTTTGTCTAAACAATAACAACATAGATAACCCACTAAACATTTGTTAACTATTTTTGTTGTACCATCTATTTGTGGATGACAGGTGAAATTAGTAGCTAGTGTTGTTCCACTTATCTTCGATAATTCTTTCCAAATTTTTCCTATGAATTTTTTATCTCTATCACTTACTATTACTTTAGGGAAACCATGAACTCTATGAATTTTTTTCATGAACACTTTTGCCACTTGGCTTGATGTATATGTACTATGAACTCTACAATAATTTTGTGTCTATCAATAACCACAAAAATGGAATCATTAAGTGTATATTTTGGTAACCTTTTAATGAATTCCATTGAAATATCTTTTCCTATTTGATTAGGTATGTGTGATGGTTGAAGTAACCCTTGATATTTTATTGTCTCTCCTTTATTTCTTTGGAAAGCCTTATATTCTCTTACAAATTTTTGAATATCTTTCTTCATCCCTTCCCAAAAAAATAAAATTTTGCTCCTTTGATATGTTTTATGGAACCCTTCATGTCTTGCCACCAAAGTGTCATGGGACTCCCTTAATATTTTTTTCTTCAAATTTGATTGAGGGAATTAAATTATTCTACCCTTGTACCTAATGTTCAATAGAGTTCATCCCTTCCTTTATACACTGTATTTTTTGTTGGTACAATTTTCATTTTTCCATTCATAGTAAGCTTCTTCCAACGACACGGGAATACAAGATGTGATAGAATACTAGAAAGTGCATCTGCTACACATTTTCCTTCCCCTTTTTGTGGTTTATTTCAATATCAAACTCTTGCATTTTTTCTATCCATTTTATTGTTTTTCTAATGATAATATTTTCTCCAAAAATTAAATTATGCTATCACGATTTTTCTTGACTTTAAAGTGCCTCCCAATGAGATATTGTCACCATTTTTTTCATTACATGTAAAATTGCTTATATTTATTTTTCATAAGTATATTTCACCAAATATTTTCCATTTAATTTTATTTTTTCAAAAGTTAATGATCTCCCTTCTTATGTCAATGCTTCTCCAACTCCTTTTCCTTATGTATCACATTTAACTATCAATATTTTACCAAAATCAAGTGTTTCCAATACTAGTGTGGAAGGCATGGCATCCTTCAAGAAAAACATGCGAAATTAGCCTCAACATTCCACACAAATGAATTTCTTCAAGAGAGATGTGAGTGGGATTGCAATGCATGCATAATTCTTAAAAAAAATTATAACATCCTATAAGTCCCAAAAATCCTCTAAGACTCTTGATGTTCTTAGTGTTAGAGTCCTATAATAGGAATAAATGGTGTTGGCCTCTCACTATTCATTTTGTTTAATTTAGCCTATGAACCACTAGGTGTCACAACCTATTAAAGGTTTTCTTATCCAAGGAATCATTTAGTCCTTGAAGTCCTCTGTTCAAGATAAGTCTAGATGTTTGGGATATTTTTTTTCATATGAAGTCTCATTCAGATCATGTTTCAGGTGTTTTCTTGGGGATGAGATCTGCACTAGCTTTCTAATGAGCTATAGATCTCTTCAAATGGGTTCCAGCATCAAAAGTTATGGCAGAAAGAGGATCCTTCTTCAAAGGCTTGAAAACAAAGGAAAATGCCTAAGTGTTGATCCTAGTTCCCGCATATCAGAGGATTGGAAAGCAAGCAGTGGAGGTCAGAGTAAAATTCAGTGATTAGTGATCGCTGATATCACATATCATCGATCAAAGGTTCTAAAATCCTGCATCCCGCAGTTCAGAGGTGCATGGCCATATCAACGTATCAGTGGGTCTTGTATGTCAGAAATCAGTAATCAAGAAGGTCCAAGGCCCATCGCCTACTAGCAGTTGGGGGTTTTCAAGAAAAGCAGGGTGACCACGTTTCAAAAAATTTCGATATGTGAATTTCAATATGCAATGAAATTTCCGAGATTGCAACATAAGCAACCTGCTAGTGTTGAAGTGTCAAGAAAGGCTAGAAGTCAATTAAAAAATGATTTCTTGAAAAACCAATGAAGCTCAGGCCTTTTCTCTCTCCTCCCAAAGGGACGCGTGTCAGTCAGCGATTGGTTCAGATAAGTGCCATGTGTCATATGACATCAACAATGATGTGGCAGTACGGTGGACATGTGGCAAGTGGATTCGACATTTCCAAGGGTCATAGGAGGCTAAAAGAGTGACATGTGTCTCCACTGAAAAGAAGACACGTGGCAGTAATCTGGCATTAATGACATCACGAATCGGTGATCGGAGTTCAAAAATCAGCGAAGTGAAGTGTTGTGCACATTGTGAAATTGTCGATTGGAAATCACTGATAGAGAGGGCTCTGATTTGGGGGCTAGCACCACAGTTACAAGGAGTTCAAGGGACCAAGAGCTATCAGCACAAAACAGGAAGGCAGCAGTTTAAATATGTGTTTTTCTATTTAAATCATGAAGTCGAGCAGAAATGGTTAACAAAGGTTTTTATTTTAAAACATTGTCATGGGACCTCCCTCATTTCCTCGCCATGTGGACCACGCCATGTCATATATCGGAGATCACAAAATTCAAAAGGTGCAACCAAATGCAACATTGTGAAATCGTTGATCACCGAAGTTCTAAGATCCAAAAGGGCTCATACGCATATATGTTGTGGTCCCATGTATTACACATGAGAACCGTTATAATGAAACAATGTTACAAAGAATCGGCCCCATATCCCAAGATAAAGGGCTTAAACCTAAAAGACCGAACCTATATTCACTGCTCATACTTCGCCATGTTTTTATGGTTTTGGTTGATCGGAAATGAACTGATAAGCTTAAATGAGATCGATAACGCATCTGAATGATTTTTAGCAAGATTTTTGGCATCATAGTAGGCAGATCGATATTTTCAGAGTTAATGTTATTCCTATAATTGACTTGAATCTTGTTGTTTCTGTTAGAAATGATCAAACGCACCTTTTGATCACTTAGTGGATGAAATACAATGTATCTAGCCCTTGGCCGAAGTAGTATAAAAAGGCTAAATATACAATGTAATGGGGGGTTTGGAGAGTGGTTACGAGGAAGAGACACTATATGCAAACATTATAATAAAAGCTCGGAACATACTTTGTTATATGTTTCGGATATTCTTGTGGTGTGTTGTCTTAAGTCTGTGTTTTCCTTACGTAAATTTTATATCCATTTATGAAACTTTTGTCTTGAATTCATATTTGTATGCTCAAGATAACTGTGGATCTAATACATTATGGCATTCTTTATTTCTGTATCATGTTTCTTCTGAATATTTGGTTATAAGTTGTGTAAAAGAATTCATAACCTTATGCTCTGTTACATTCAACTGAATATTTATGTGTTTTCCCCATTCTTCACTATACTACAACCGACAATTGATTTGAGATATGTGCCTACCTTGCCTCTATTGTCTTGATGGGTCATGCATGCTCTGATGTGCTATAATCCTATACTTCAGTGGCCCTCACTCCCAAAAATTTCAATCAAACCTTATGTCTTCTACCCTTGAGCTTAATACCCAGTCTAAAATTCATATCCTATCACCCTTTTGATTGATAGTTGATCCAGCGAGAGAGCCCTCTCCAAGGTTAGAGGGACTGGACCTTAACCTACAAGTGGTTTGTGGTTACCTCTGGGATCCCTATCCTTAGCCTTAAGGGATTTACAAAGTGCTAACACTTAGGAATAGGCCATTTTGTAATAGCTTGGATATTTTGAGGGTTCACATTAACTCCTTCCTTGAAACAATATAACCCAAAGACTCTAGTTGTTATTCCCAAAAAGCATATTTAGATATTTTTACATACATTTAATTTTTCTCAAGAATATGTAGAAATTTATCCACATGTTTAATGTGGTTTTACCGTGATTCATATATCATCAAAGAAAACCAAAACAAATTTCTAATATCGGGTTGAAAATTTGTTCATAAGGCTTTGAAAAATAAAATAAGCATTATTCAACCAAAAAAGCATGACCAAGAACTCAAGGTGCCCTTCATGTGTTCCAAAAGCTACTTTGAAATGTCTTATTTTCTTAATTGGATCTAGTACTATCCGCATGTAAGATCAATCTTTGTAAAATAAGATACTACATGAAGCTCATCTAATGACTCGTTAGTATTTGGGATAGGAATTTATCCTTAATGGTGATTTTGTTTAGATCTTTATAATCAGGACACCTCCAAAAATTATATTTTTTTCTCACCATCACAATTGGAGCTAAAAATGAATTCATACTAGGTTGAATAATATCTAAATATAGCATGTCTTGTACCATTTTCTCAAACTTCTATTTTGCTAATGAGGAAATTTATAAGGCCTTTTATTGGGAGGTGTACTTCTAGGTATTAGCTCAATTTTATGTTCATGATATCTATATGGAGGTATACCTTTAGGAATTTTTTGGAATACCCTATATTTCTTTTGTTATTGGGCACTGAACCTAAGAATAGAGCACAAAAAACAAAAGTTTAATAGAAACAAACAAAAGATCCATTATGCTCCAAGATGATGAGTGGTGTCTAAAGACACTGTTATAGAACTTAAGAATAGTGCATTTTGATTAGAACATCCAAATTCATGGTAATGGATTCGATACATTTCATTTTTTCAATATAATATTTGACCCATAGGGACCTTTATTTATAATTTCCAAATCTAACCAATTTCCTTGAGTTGTGGAAGATTTGGTCCGTAAATGAGCATTGGTAGTTTCAACTGTATTCATGAAATTCACGATGTTTCGTCAACTAGTCAATTGTTCTAATCAATCCAATTCTCATTGACTAATGAAATGATCAAGTCATCCAAACCATTTAATTAATTATTCAAACACGATTAGATCCTTTAATCACTCAGTCCACTCTTTTGTTGGTTAACCATTCAATTGACCCATCAACCGTTTAGTCAATTACAGAGTTGATTGGTCCACTAGTCAACCACTCAACTAACTGTCTCTTGTTATTCAATCCTTTAACTATCTATCTTCAAAATATCCATAGATTTAAAGAACCAACATAACCTTCGGTTCCAACACCCCCCCATCAACACAACATTTTGGAATTTCATGAGGTGAAATTACATCAACATGACACTCCCCCCTCCATAATTACATATCCCTAAAGTCATAGCACATCATGTACCTTAATCAAAGGGATCACTAGAAAACAATACAAAGGAATAATTCAACATGTTAAAGCCAAAATACTTCCCATAAAAAGTTGCATTTCTCTTAATAATGATTTGTTGTTTGATTTCTCTTCAAAGTATCCCATCATGATGCAACCATGACTCTTTGCTTCCAATTTCTTTCTACCAACATTGGAAATATACACTTCAAAAATAGATTTGAAAACTCTGAGGTTTTCAGTTAAGGGCTTCTTACCACTCCATCTCTTAATTGGATTCATAAAGCTAATACCTCTATCCAAAACATTTTTTTTCATCCAGTGCCTAAATTCCTTTACTATTTCAAAGACATGACTCTTATCTTTTAATAAATAAACCTTGAGAAATCATCAATAAAGGTTAGAATATAATTCTCAGCTACTAATGAAGGATTATTAAGGCAACAAAGGTCACTATGAACAAGCTCCCATGGTTCATGCACACACTATGCTTTGTCAAATTTGAAAGGTGCCTAATGATGCATTCCTAGTACACACCCTCTTCAAAATCCAGTAGGTGGAAGGACCTTTGGTAAAAAAAAAACTATATTCTATGTTTCCATTATCTTTAGACTTTGAAAATCTATATGTCTAAATCATTCACGCCAAAATCTACCCCAATTTTCGGTTTGTGCAATGAGAGTAGAAAATTTAGAATCTATTCAAGACAAGTGAAATAAATTATGAATTCCATCTTTTGAGTCATGAAATTCTTCAATGAAAATCAATTCCTCTTTCCTCAAATCATTAACAAGGAACTAATCCAGCCAAAATTCAATCATTTTAGTGGCATGTGTGAGTTGGAAATTGTGCTTAGACTAGGCACATGATATATATTTGTGTTTATGCCATGTTGACAAGATACATAAATGTGACCAATAGTGTCTACAGTGAAATCATCTACGAGATAAATATTTTTATTAGCAACCTTGTCCAAGTAATAAAATAAGGAAGAATCATTTTCCATATAATGAATTTCATCCAAAATAAACTACCCATTCATTTTATGTGGTGTGAGCATGCAATGCTTGAGTTATAATTAAGAAGGTGAAGTTTCTATTCAATCAACTCATAATTTTCCTAGCCAACACATTTCATTTAGGTTTCCTAACCTTCTCCTCCATGTAATTACACTTCTTCCAATATTTTTTCTCTGCATGTCCCAACTTTCCACAATAATGATATGTATTATTCTTTCAATTCTTCCTAGTTGGCATCAACCCATCACTCTTCCCTTTAACTTTATGGTCAAGGCATTCTATCATGTTTCCTCTCTCCTAATTTGAATTTCCCATTCCTTTGAGCAAGTGAGCCTAATGCTTAATGCCAAGATTCCCTTCATTAGGTAACCCTTATTGGTCCTTGATCAACAAATCATAAAATGTGTCAAAGGTGTAGTCCTTATCATCTTTGTTACACAATCTCCAATTGGTATGAAATAAAGAAAATAATACATCATAAGGTGTTTTCAAATTCATCAAGACGAATTCAATGTGTTGTCCATCTTTCTTTGAAAATTTCTTTCTACATTTTCCCAAATTCAACTATAGCTCTTTAACATATTACCTAGATATTCCTCAATCCTTTCAAAAGAATGGGGGGTCAAGACAGTTAAACTCTTTCTCTAAATGCATAACCTAACTTTCATCAACTTTTACAAACAAGGTAGCTTCTTCTAGACCTCATGAGAGTAATTGATCCCACTCATATGAAAATGAATCTCCCAATAGATATAGGTTGTAATGACATTGACAGCCTCATCTCTCTTTCCATTAGTGAAAAACTTCATCTAATCTTTTAGATCTAGAATAGTGGTCTTCATATACTACCAGATCCCTTTTCTCTTTAGTAGGATTTCCATATCTGGTGCCAAAAAAACATAACTTTTCCCATCCAAAATGACAGGATCAATCTTGGAATCCATCTTCAAATTTCTAATAGATCTAGTTTATTCAAAAAATTAGGTTCTAGTTAACAAATCAATCAACCCATAGTCAATCACTACAATATCCCACTTAGTGTGACTAGAAAATAGCAAGGCTAGTTCAAAACCAATAGCTCTCATACCATTTTATGGAATGAACTCAAGAATAGATAATATAAAACAAAATCAAAAAGAAATGAGCAAAAGAGTAATTATGCTCCAAGATAATGGGTGGTGTCTACAAATATCATTACAGCAATTAAGCATAGCACATTATGATCATAACATCATATATGGATGGTAATGGATTCAATATATTTCATTTGTCTGATACAATATTCTACTCATAGGGTCCTTTGTTTATAGTTTTCAAATATAACCAACTTCCTTGAATTATGGAAGATTCGATCCACAAATGAGCGTTGTAATTCCACTTTTTTCTATGAAATCCACATTATTTTCTCATATATTCAATTGTTCTAGTTGATCTAATTACTTTTAGATAATAAATTTTTAGATTTGACCTAAATGTCTAGTTGATTCTTTCAACTTAGTCAACTCCTTCACTATTTGACCATATGACTAACATGTTGACCACTAAGTCAATTGCAGAGTTGATTACTCCACTAGCCAACCACTCAACTGACTGATCTTGCTATTCAATCCTTCAATTGAATACCTCCATAGGCTACAGAGGTTTGATGAACCAACATAACATTAGGTTCCAACATTTCCAAGGTGCATTTTAATTCTCTAGAATAATTTTTCATCTTCTTGCTTAACTTCCATAGAATAAATTTTAATCAAAACACCAATGCTACACCTTTTAAAAATATTTTCCATTATATGAGAGCAAATTACTTGAGAAGGTGTTGATTTTAACCCTTTGATTTAATATTGAATTCCTTCTAATTTAGTTGTGAGGAATAATTCATTATAGTTTGTAGAAATTGTGCCTAATGTTCTCAACCATTGAATCCCTAGAACAACTTCTACACCTCCAATGGAAACGACATACATAGGGATTTCCAAATTACACTACCCCATACTCAACTTAATCTTGTGGAATTTTCTCACATGAACAATACTTTAAACATTAGCAATCAAATTCTGAAATTGTATCACTAGATATACAAAAAAATTGAGGTTCTTTTCTAATATTTTATCAATGAATTTATGCATACTAACCAAGTCAATTAGCACTATGAATGTTATGCTTCTTAATGTAACCTATAATATTTAAGGTTTGAGGCATTCGAAAACAACCCAATGAATGAACAGATAGTTTGCACTTGTATGAATCAATGTTTTGCGCAATTTTGTCCTCTATTACTTTCTCTTTTATGTTGAAAAATTATTCCTCGTCTATTTCTTTAAATGCCTCCATTTCATCTTCATCATTATTTTCCAATGTGAACAATTTTGTCTCTGGGCATTTATGCCCTTTTGACCATTTTCTGTCACAATGAAAACATAGTCATGTTGCTCTTCTTTCCTCCATTTCCTTTTATGATGTTTGAGTAGGTTGAGGTAAGGTTGTCTTATGAACCCAAAAATAATCTCTAATTCTTTCATATGCTCCAATAGTATGTGCATAGAATTATTCCTTGATTGAATATGACAAGCAAATTGCATAGCTTCCATGTTATTTCTAAGTTTTAGGAAAATATCATGTTTAATCTCTTCTTTTCATCTACCTGTGTAAGGTTCATAAATTTTCATCACTAATGTTATCCACCCTTGTGGGAAATACTTAAAATTATGAATTATAATCTTCAATATCAACTAAATGTTGTATTCTTTTCAAATTGACTGAAGTATTCTAGTTCCTAAACTTTCCCATATCACACTTCTAAGTCTCTCATAAATAAACCCCATGTCATAGATTCATTTTAACTACCCATTGATACCACTGGTATGGTTTTATCTCAAAGCTCAAAGTTTCTATGTGAATCATGTTCCTATCATCCATAGTATTATGCAGTTCAAAATATTTCTCCATTATTAGAGTTAAATCCACCTAACAAATGCTTTACTGAAAATTTGTTCAACAAGGATATCACTTTTATTTTCATGAGTTCCTTTAGTCACATTATCAATTTTAGGAAGCCTTCCATCTAGGCCTTGTATGATCTTACATTCGAACTACTCCATCTTCTTCTCCATTTCTTCCTATTTTCCATCCATCTTTTTCTCCATTTGTTCCATGTGTTTTTCCATCTTCTATTCCATATCTCTTTTAATTAATTATTGCATCTATGCTAATTCGACCCTTTTTAACATAGTATAGCCTATTTCCTTAGCTTTAATAGCCAAATTGGATACCCAGTGTTGCAGGTATTTTATTTCTTCATGGGTCAAAATATGAAAACATTTCAAGGTTTAAATTATTGTGTCATCTCAATTCTAAAACTTCATTAAAAAAAATTATAGTGAAAATCGCAAGATGACTCTTTCAAAACTGATTTTAGGATTAGTCACAAACTTTGTATTCCATAGATTATGTCTAAAAGTATAGTTAATCATAACTTGAAATTTTGACCATTTGTACTGTGATATGTCTCCATAGTCTTCATAAAATCACATTATTTGAAACTTCCCAAATAAAACGTTATAGTGAAAATTCCAAGATGACTCATCTAAAATTGATTTCAAGATTAGTCACAAACCATATATTCCATAGGATATATCTACAAAATTATAATGAAATACAACTTGAAAAATCGATCACCTCTACCTTGATATTTTTCCTCAGTGTCCTAAATATTTCTCTCTCTTAAACTTCCCAAAAAAAGTTGTAGTGAAAATGCTAGAATGTCTAGATTGAAGAAGAAAAACCTTAGGGTCATAGTTCCTCATACCAAATGTTATGAACGAATTGTTTGAAAAATGATCAAAATTCAATGAATTCACTTCGAGCGTGAAACCTCCTTTTATAATGAATCCAATCCCAAGACAAGATATGATGCTTATACAAATGAATCTACTTTATAATAAATAAGAGATAAGACATGAATGTAACCTACCACTAAGTTGACCTAACCATAACAAATAAATTAATAATGAATTCTTATTAGGGTCTTACATAGGAGTTATAGGACCTTAAAAATGATTTCATATTATATTTATAGGTTCCTAATTATTTATTGTTGTTTAAAGTCTTGCATAAAAATTACTTGTACACAATGCCATTGTTGGTTGATATTTGTATTGGCTTAGTTGTCATGAGATAAATTTATCCTCTTTCAGTGTTTGGCCTAACCAATCCTATTTATAATCCAAGAATGGATAAGAGTATGGTTGTGATACATTGAAGAAGAATATGTTAATTTCATAACTACATCCCCCACCAGGCTAGTTATTACTACATACCCTACTCGAGCCATAAAAATGTGATGATGTACTATTATAATCAAGCCCCATGTGCAACATAGACTTATCATATATATGTTTCACAAATAAAATGGAACATCATCACGGTGGGGGGCACATGCCCTACACTTTGATGAATTTATCATATATATTATGTGAGACAACTTCACTATTAAACTCTCATAGTTTAAGTAGTTTTCCCTCAAACGATGAGGAGGCATATCAAATAGCATACCTCTCACATCATTGCCTTGATTGTATCTCATTTATCTCTCCCCAGCACAACATGCCTCCTCCCCATAATAACACTATGCCAAAGGGCACCCTGTGATCCCACCCTCTAATATAGTGTCATCAACTAATCAACACTAATGAGAATCATCAAAATTTATCATTGAGAGATGTTATCAACCCCCATCGATTGGATATTCCTGTGTTATAAATTACACTATCTAAATTCAATCTCCTCTAGGGTAACCCATGTATTATAATTCTGCCATGATGGGGGAGATGTAGGACAAGCTTGTCCACGAGGTACCTCTACAAGTTAAACAAAAAAATATGTATTAAAATCTATGTTTTCTCATAAAATAAAACTTTCAAATTAAAGATATGGCGTAATAAAACAAGAATTTCCACAAAATTCCTAACTTGGATCTCATTTATTTATAACATAGAGGAGTCCTCTCATGGGTAGGAGGAGGCATAACCCAAAGCTATCTAGTAAGAGGACCCTGAGATAATCTATGGATCCATCTATCATGTAATGAAAATCCCAATTTTGTAGAACTTCTAGAGGAATCCACATCAAATAATCAAGATGAAAAGATAGAGGTGAGTAATCAATCTATCATAAAAGAATTCAAAGCTAACATTTGATTTGCAAGCATCACAAGACTAGATATTTATAATAACAACAATTTATTTTGAGTGTAGTTAAAATAATAAACAAAGATACATAAAAATGTTTAATTAAGGCATACATTTGGTTGGTGTCACAAAACTTTCTTTACAATTCATGAATGAGCTTATTTCTAGGCTCATTCTCTCCATGCCACTAATTCTCTTAATATCCTCTCTCTTCCTTGTGCATGGGAATGCTTTCAAATATGGGATTTAGCCATATTAAGAATGTAATCTTACATTGGACAAAATCTCTCCTTTTGTGACAATTTCCTTGTATTTTTACCACTCACTTCATATTTTTGTTATTTCCTCTACCCTATTAGTCACTTTGGTCTCCACCTTTTTTTTCACTTGGTCTCCCACTTCATGCAAAAAGTGTTGGTAAATGAGTTATTCATTGGGTCTACGTGAAAATAGGCCATGGGTCCCTTATACAATAGTCAATGTTATATTCACTACCCTCTCCACCTAATAGCATTAAAGGTAATTTTTGGCATGCTTATCGTGGGAGGCAATTGTAAACATACCATTTTCCTTTATCTAGGAGGATTACCATTTTTTTTTGGCTCCCTTTGAGTGATTTCATTTAAAATTTCCTTTCACTATGATGACCAACCATATTTTTATTATTGTCAGGGTAGTCTATTGTTTCAAATGCTACAATTTATTATCACTACCATCTCTTTATTGATTTAACTGTCTTTCATGCAAATAATGGTGGCTAAGTGTCTTATTGTTGGGTCTATACCTAAGGTATACCCATAAATTCTATTTAAGCAACAATAAGTTAGATTCTCAACCAAGTATAACACACTTAGTTCATCCAACAAGCAACCTTAGGCATGCACCCAAATATGACCTTAAGACATCCCAATAGTACAAAATCTAGCCAATATTATAACACATAACCAATTAAAGGTATGCAAGGAAAAACATCATTAAATACACAAAAAAACATCCATGATACAAAACACATATGAATGGGAAACACCTAATCCAGGTGCCTAACACCTTATTATATAGATAGTAATGTTACATGATACAATCGAGGTGATATAGCCAATTCCTTACTAGAAAGTTCCTTCTCCGTAATGTTCATAGGAGATAGAAAGTACTATATAAATATGTAGAAGCATTGTAAAAGGTGTCTATGAAATTCTTTGTAATTTAAGCTTTGGTCTATTAGAGGTTTCCCCTTCAAAGAGGCCATTAAACATTGCTTCCATATCAATAATGGTAATATTTTAATTAATATTGTCCATTGTGTTTGATGTTCTATATTTTGTGTGATAAATATCAATAATATTTGTAACTTTCACTCTAAGTATTTATATTTGGCACATCATAAGTGGTATCAAAGCACCTTCCTCACACACACACACACACAAGTTATAGATGTATTATACTATCTATAAATGACATATAGTTCTATCATTTAGTAGGCAAACCTATGATTAGAGAAGTATATACATAGTATGTTAGGAAACCAGCTCACAAAAAGATAAAAAGATAGATCAACGCCTTAGAATTCAGCGTCTTCGAGGGGGCAACCTCCTTTACATTACACAAATGAACAATTCTTAGATGATACAAATGAAAAGATTTCCTTTCTATATATAGGAGTCTAAGGGGTCATAATATAATCAGAGCCGACATAACAATAATAATGTAGGGGCACAATAATAACAATATGGGGACTACATGGGCACAACAATATAATAAGGGGGTTGTATGAATAACAATAAGGGGTTACACTAGTAGTATAGGGACCTAACATGCCCCTCTCCTTCAAAAAGTGTTGTCCTCAACGCTTGAGTAGTTTTTGATGCTCCTATATAAAATTCTTGTCCTCCCATGTGGAATCTTCAGCTAGTAAGTTCTTCCACTTGATGAGATACTCTGAAATTGATCGATTTCGTAGCTGTCAGGTTCTTGTTTATGTGACTGCTCCAAGCTCCAATATGATTTTTCCTTCCTTGTCAAGTTCTGGCAATATTGTTTGAACTGGGATCTTTTGCAACTTTTGAATGAGTGGCCACACTTCTTCGTCCTTCTTCCATTCATACCTTATTTCGTTTATCCAATCTGGTTGGATAATAGAAATGGCGCACAATAATGCTTCCACATCCTCATCCTTTCTTGAGAGTGCATCTGCCACAACATTTTGCTTCCATTTTTTGTAGATGATTTCAAAGTCATAACCCAACATCTTTGTGACCCATTTTTGTTTCTCTTCAGAGGATAATTTTTTTTCTAAAAAGTATTTAATACTATCATGATCCGTTTTTACCTTGAAGTGTCTTCCCATTAGGTAGGATCGCCATTTCTTATGTGCGTGTAGTATTGCCAACATTTCCTTCTCATAAGTAGCTTTCTTGAGGTACATTTGTTTATATGTATGTAACCATAAAAATACCTAATCGCCTACATCAAAACTTCTTTCATTGCGATGTTGATCTACCTGTTGTTTTATTCGATTCTGCACCAAAGTGGCATTATCCTTTAAAAGTTGGAGAACTTGTTGTTGATGCTCGATGTGATCTTTCACTACTTGAATCTTTTTCTTCTTGATATGTCCTTCTATATTTAGAGTTTTAGGAGTGGTAATTTCTTCCAGTGCATTAAATATATGGTCGGATTCATTTCTTGATGCTCTATGTGATCTTTCACTTCTTGAACATTTTTCTTCTTGATATGTCCTTCTATATTGATAGTTTGAGGAGTGGTAATTCCAGCCATTGCATTACAAGATATGGTCGGATTCATTTCTTCTTTCTTGATGTGGTCTTTCACTTCTTGAGCCTTTTTCTTCTTGATATGTCCTTCTATCTTAAGAGTTTGAGGAGTAGTAATTATTTCTAATGCTTTACAAGATGTGGTCAAATTCATTTCTTCTTTATCTGGGGTTGGTTCCTAGTGTATATACTCTTCTTTTGACATTTATTGATCCTTTTCTTCCTCCTCTCCACAATCAATGTAAAATAATTTCTTCTCAACACACTTATGACATTTAATGTATTTTTTATCACAATTGTAACAAAGCCCTTTTTCTGTTTTTTTCTTCCAATTGTTATGGTGTAACCCTTGTAGGTTGTGGAAGGCTAGGAGAAACAACACTTCCATCTTTATAGTTGTGAGGGGTAGACTTCCTTGTTGCCATAATTTTTCTTTCCAGTTTGTAGCAAAGCCCATTTTCTCTTTTTTCTTCCAATTGTTTTGGTGTTGCTCTAAAGAAGGTGTTGCTCTTTGTATCCTCATAATGTGCTATAATTTCCTTCATGATAATTGACCATGTAACAAGTGGTTTATGAGAACAAAGCCCTTTATACCATAAAAATTGATCTTGTTATAAATATAAAGATGCAATACATACTTTTTGTAACAGTGGTACACCATGTAGATCAAAATATTTCTCCATCTGTAGTATCCAATTTACCGAATCCTTGCCATCAAACTTCCTCATCTCAATTTTTCTTGATTTTAGGAGCTTGATATTGAAACTATTGCAACTCTATAATTTCATATCTCTAAGTTCTAAAATTTCTTCCTACGGTAGCTCTCTGAGTTCGTTCTAACCCCGCATATCTGACCAGAATTTGATTATCCAAGAAAGAGTTATGCCAAATCTCCCACGATGACCTGATTATAGACTAGTTCAGTAGAGTGAACTTGTACGACGTGCCACGTCTCACTGTTTCGACCTTAGTACCTGAAACTGATATACAGAAAACTAAAGGAAGTCCTCTTTCTGAAACTTCTTACGAAATTTCAATCTGATGCTTAGAACAAAAGTTATGACGATTTTCCCAAGGTGACCTGTTTGGAATGTAATTCGGGGGTCTACAAAAACCCTAATTTCCTCAAATTTTATCTCTGAAAATATAGCAAGAAAAGGTCTGAAATTCGGAGCCGAGATTTAGAAAGATTTCTTCTCAAATGGGTTTTTGTTTTAACTTCTAAATTGTTGTAGAAAAATAGTTATAGTGCAAATTCCACAATGACCTATTTTAGATGAAATTTTGGAGCTTGCAAAAACCCTAACTTCCTCAGATCATATCTCCGAACATATAGCGAGAACAAATCTGAAATTCATATCTGAGGTTCATCACAATGTTGTCTCAAATGGGCTTTTTTTTATCTTCTGAAACGTCACAGAAAAAAAAAAAATAAATAAATAAATAAAAATAAAAATAAATAAATAAATACAAAAAAAAAATAAAAAAAAATAAAAATAATAAATAATAAATAATAAAAATTAAAAAAAAAATAATAATAAAAAAATTATAGCGAAAATTCCATGATGACCTGTTTGGAGCAGCGAAACCCTAGAATCAAAAGCTTTGATATCAAATGTTAGGAAACCACCTCACAAAAAGATAAAAAGATAGATCAACGCCTTAGAATTCAGCCTGTTCGAGGGGGAAACCTCCTTTACATTACACAAATGAACAATTCTTGGATGATACAAATGAAAAGACTTCCTTTCTATATATAGGAGTCTAAGGGGTCATAATATAATCAACGCCGACATAACAATAATAATGTAAGGGCACAATAATAACAATAATGGGCTTCTATGGGCACAATAATAACAATATGGGGCCTACATGGGCACAACAATATAATAAGGGGGTTGTATGAATAACAATAAGGGGTTACACTAGTAGTATAGGAACCTAACATAGTAAATATAATAGGTTTCACCTAGTTGGAAACCCTTGTAACCTTGTTGGTATCCCCTTGAGTAGTACTATATCAAACAACACATGTATATAAAATTCACTCCACATACCCTTGGGTGTATCAAAATTCATGTAGACATCTTGAAATTAACCTTAGATAAGTTGTTCAACCACCTAACTAATAGTGGCATATAGAATAATATGCAGGAATATTAATCTCTTATACCTAGGCAATCAAGTAGCATAGTTATGGCTATGGTTGGACCTCCCTAGTTAGTGCCCTAAGATATTAGGCAAAGTACCATTGTTGGAACCCATGAGTATATTAGAGAGCTATAACCTAGGGAACTCTCTTTTCCTTCGAACCTTTGAAACCCTAATCCTTGTCACCAAATAAAAAAACATATAAAAGAAAGAGTTGTGTTGAAATTTTGAATATTCAATCATTGGAAACCCTGCACCCAACTTAAAATTTCAAAATTCCTACATAATCTCCATTATTAATAATTTTAGTATTATATCAATCCAATGTTCGTTAGATAACAATATCACTCTACAAGAGTTAAAATAGGAAAAGAGGAAAAACACAAAAAATATGAAGTGGATTCACTAACATCATTATTGGATGCCTATCTTAATAGAATCCTTGGGTCACACTATTCATTACGGTGCCACTCTTCTATAAGCCTTTTTTTATGTGGACCAACTCACCCTATTATTGACCACCATCTTAATAGCTCTAGAAATTCACACTAGTCATATTTATACAACTCTTTACTAAGCATTTTTATAGGGACCTGCTAATTCTACTATCCCAATATATTTCTTCTTATTCTCCCCCTCTAGATGGAAACCTAAAACTAAGACCATGTATACTATATTTCTAACTTGGGATATTTATGTGATTCCTTACAAACAAAATTTACATATGCCTAAGCTATTACTACTCAAAAATTCACTGCAGTTAATGCATACATTTCTACCTTCAATGCCAAGCTCAATAAACTTGATGATTTATCTAACCAATTGTCTACATTTATTACTACCTTTATAGTGACACGCTCCCAGGAATGACCCTTACACCAAGAGGGATTCGAAACATCCCATACCATTGGGCTTCATTCTAACCACTTCATTCATGATATATGCCTTCCTAATGTGGATGTGACTAAATTTGATGACTTCAACCCTACTAGGATGGGTCACTCATTGGAACATTACTTTTCACTACATGGAATCACCAATGATTTAATTAAGCTCCATGTTGATGTATTGTATTTATATCCTGGGAGGTGGAAATGTTGTAATAACTCCCATAGAGGTTACATTCCTTAGACTCAGCTTTTCACCAATATTTAATAATGTTTTAACATTGATTCTCATCATCTAGGCTGCTTAACCAAGATTAAGTAGTCAAGTATAGTGGAAGAGCTCATTCTTAATTTTCGTCAACTTGCTTTCCACATTGATGGCATGTTTAGTAACTTCTTATAAAAATTCATTATTAATGGTCTAAAGTAAGACATATATTCCCTAGTCTTAATGGTTATCCCTACCACCTAACTTGAAGCCAGTCAATGATCTCAAGAATCCCAACAGATTATCAATGCTCAAATATAAAAAAACATTCTTTATTCCCTACCCCCATCCCACCAATCCCTCTCCTCCCTCTATTTATCTCAATATCAACAAGTTAACCTATTTTGAAATGGTAGAACATCAACTTAAAGGCTTTTTCTATAATTGTGATGAAAAATAGTTTCATATGCATAAATGTAGGAAGTATAAACCTTTTTTGGTGTTTTTAGAGGGATTGTCAAAAAATGATGATGTTCCTCTCATTCTAAACCCTCAATATCATCTCAATGAATACCTTCCTCTATTAACCAGATGTGGAGTCCCAAATCTCCCTACATGCCTTGGTAGGTATCTCCTCTCCACAAACCCTTAAATTAATTAGCTACATCAAGCATCATAAAGTCATTATCCTAATTGAAAATGGTAGTACCCATAACTTTGTTCACTTCCAAGTTTCCCACCATAAATATTACTATATCCATGTAGTGAACAACTTAAAAATCATTATTGTAAATGGAGGATCCATGAAGCAAGGTTCATTGTGAAAATTTGTGCCTTCAAATTACTAATTACTCTCTCAAAACTCACATGGTTTTCATTGAAATGGGTGAGGTTGTGACATTATTTTTTGGGTTTAATGGTTATGAACACTAGGCCCCGTCACCATGCACTTCAAGGAGTTATGCATCAGCTTCTAGCGGGTAGGGATTTATTAAACTTTCTAAGAAATGACAATTAGTTCTCCTAAGATCATCAGTTCTCAGTGTATGGAAAAGAAAAAGAAACATCCCTTAAAAAAGGACACTCTAACATCATAACTTAGTTTAATCCCATTCAATCCATTGAAACCCCTTCCCAACCCATTTATTCTAACCTACAGCTAGTCTTCTCCTATTGGGATAGGGTCCCAGGGTCAATGTTGGGTTAGTTTAATCAAGTTTTGAGTAGAATTTTGTAAAGAATGTAAAGTCTCCACAAAATGTGGATGCGGAGAGAACAACTAAGTAAGAGTCAAAGGGGCTTTAGCCCCTTGTTTGGGTAAGTAATAGGCTGGTTTGGACACTTACCCATGGTCTGCGGACCATGGTATTGTATTGAAAAAAGCTATATATAGTCGAGTCATAGCGAGTCTTAGAGGTAACTTTTGATGAAGATTGTTGTTTTGGGCAAGTGCTAAGGCAGGAAAGCTCTGTTTCTTGTGCTTAGGTGAAAGGGGAAGGCTCCTACATCTGAGTGCACAGGAGGCCTTGGTAAGTCTGCATCTGAGTGCGCAAGGTGGAAGAAGTCTGTAAATTGAACACTAAACTTAATAAAGACTGATTTTGGAGAAATACCTTGCCTTTGAGTATTATTCTTAATTCTATTCATGTTATGCTTTATCACTCAACGATATGTTTTATGTGGAATAATGTGTAATTGCTACGCGAACTTGTTGAATCCTTAATATATATGCATGAACTAAGTAATTATATGTTTCTACGAAGATAAGGGTTAATTCTGATATGATTTCTGATGAATTGGATAGATCTGTGTGAATGAAGATCTTGGGTTATTAATTAGTGTGCGAAAGTGGACAGTTCGCTTCTTTAGGGTCTATAAAGTCTGATCGCAGACATTCGCGAAGGTCTAGAAGCCATTTTCTTAGAGTTACAGTAGCGGACCATAGAAGGTGTTGACAGTGTTGGACCCGCCAACATGTTAGGGGATCTCCCCAGTAAGAAGTCCCAACTAGACCCCAGACCGTTTGGTGTAGGAGTCCCAACAGTGGATCGTACTATATCGCCTTGACCGTGGTTGCGCGCAGAGGCAAGTAAGATGTCCTTGTTGGTAGCAAGGGTGTGACATGCGCAGCAAGCCAAGGAAGGTGCATGAATGGTTCTAACACACAGAAAGTGAGGTGAGTGTGCCCCTTAGAAACCTATGGAAGCACGCGGCTTGGAAGGGAACACACAAGCGAAGATGCATCACAAACTAGAAAGAAAGTAAGCTAACAATCCAAAGTGATGGTTAAACCAACAGCACATCTCAGTAAGATTCATACATACTTATACAGAAAGAGTCCATACATGCATGTGTAAGCAAACAGATACATATATCATTAGAGTAACCAAGATAGCTTAAATAAAATAACAACATATGCATGAAACATGTTGGCTCTATTATATTAAGGAGTGAAAGTTCCAATCATACAGTACAACCATGACCAACCACTAGTCCCGATAGAGGAACGTTACAGTCATTCCTACCTGCTCCTCCAAAGATATGTACTAGCTCTGCACTATGGAGAATCCAAGGCTCGTTACAATACTCTCCAAGCTTTCTCTAAGATACTCCTATCGGAAGATTGGCTGACCAAAAGCCTCTACAATGAGTTATGAGTTATTATATATAGAAAAGGGTGGGGTGACCTTTGACATTCCCCTTTGTGATTGCTCACCTACACTCATGACTTTTCAACTACTCTATGACTGTTACATTCAACTATCGATACTTGAACTTTGACTTGACAAGATGTTACATACAATCTACACATGTACCCATGTGAGACAAAATAGGCTTGAGTAAGCCATGCAAGACATCACTAACACTCAGACGGTTGTGGTAATACCAACTCTTCAACATCTTTGCGATGATCGATGGTGGTGAACTGATGCCAAGCTTGGTCATTCGTGATGGTGTCTGTGTGCTTCAATGGTGACATCATGTTGAAAGTGAACTCTTGCCTCCATTGCATACAGGTACACTGATATTGATCCTCTATCTAACTCGTCTGATAACATGTGCATCATCATCTTGAGTGCAGCTGGACCAACAACATATTGATGCATAGTGTCTGTGTCGATCTCCAAGTGTGTGTTGGTGACCATGTGCATCAACTTGTTGAAATAGATGTTCAGCTCTAGTTGGACTTTCTTCTTCCCTTCGCCTTGGTGAGTGTGCCAAATGGGTGGGATCGCATGCGTGCGCATAATGACATTCGTGCTCCTGAATACCATTGCATGTGATCAACAACATTGATCACCCTGTCTACTCCATAACAACTATTGGATGGGTCCATAACATGTATGGGCGCAGTTTCATTAGTCTGTGCATGTTGCGCCTCCTGTTGTGCCTGTTCCCGCTGCAACTCCTTTTATTGTCTGTGCATCTCCTATTCTTCCTTGAGTTGCTGCTTCAGCACCTGTAACTCCTTCTCTATTTCTCTCTCTACCTTTGCGCGATCCTCTTGTCGCGTTGTCACCTCATAGCCTCAATCTCCAAAGCTGCTTTCATCACAAGTGGATCTACTTGAGCTTGCAACTTTGTTCCGCCTATGTGCTGTCAACAACATTCCTCTTGCATTTGTCGCATGTAGGTGTGCTACCTTCCACTGCTGCTGATGGTGCTGCTCGTTGTGATGTCGCTACCCTTTCATCTTGATATCCTTGTCCATGAACAACTTGATTTCTTCATAGATAGGAAATTTCATAGACACTTGATCGACTGCATCCCCAATTGTGCTCTGAACAGTGTCTTCGACTCTGCTCTCCTGGAAGCCATTGTACCTGTGTTGTTGAGAGGAAGACGAACACCTGTGATACCTGGAGACATAGCAATACTCATGACAAGCAATTTGTCAGTTGAAAACCAAAGAAAGCTGAAGGACTGACACTTAACATACATGTGTGATTGTCTGTGAAGATTGTGCAATTTTCACCGAGAGGATGAGAGACTTACTGCCAAAACCGCACAAGGCATAGTTTAGGCTGTCGGGAGGCTGACTGACTGCTAGAACTATGCAATGCACAGCCCACCCTAGCCTGTTGAGGAATAAAACTGCACAATGCACAATTTCAGTCACCAGTGATATGCAAACCAGCAAACTGCATTACGCAGTTTCTGGGGCCAACAAGGCACTGCCTCCCAGAATTAAGCAATGCAAGCTTGGAGGTCAGTGTTGGACTAGAATTGCATAATTTCTAGAGGGAAGGCAGAGCCTTCATTTCCATAAATGTGCAACGCTAGCCGGGCAAGGCAAGGTCTGGGCTAAGGCAACCCAGACCCGCCAACAGGCGACTGAAAACCTGAGAAGTCTGAATGCATGGTGATACTGAGTGTAAACAAGAGTGAATGTTCATGCATGCAAACAGTAAGTGCAGGATTCATAAAACGGGAAAGAATGCATGTGTGTGAAGCGAGTCGCCACAACGACGACCTTCAGTGCAAAAATAGTGCCATGCATGCGACAGCAATGAGATGCAAATGAAAATTGAAACGGTGCTTTTACAAGCTAACATACATCAAAAAGACAGCAAGGGCTCACTGAAATCAAGCAGACAACACTCACACAAAGTGAAACACAAAGAGTGACAGAAACCCAATGCAAGACATGAAAAGTAGACTTACACTGAAACAGCTAAGCTGAAAGTGCTGAAGACATCTGGATGCAATGTGGGATGTCAAAGTTGTAAGATTGATGTGAGGAATGAGCTACATGGTGTCCAGTTCATAATTTTTTATAAGATTGAGGTTATGATCGTATGCCACAAATCTAGGAAAAATTGACACTTGGCAAGAGATTTCTAAACGATTATTTGCATGTAACCTCTCGCTGCTAAGAATAGATCCCTAGATCTAGGGATGCCTTTTGCATGCTGCCTTTTGCAATTTTGGGAAGAGCAGCCCATGAATGCAAATCAATTTTGCTCGATCCCAGAGGGAACTGGTCAACCTAAAGGCACATACAACATCCTGCTTGACTAAGAGAGGGATTTGCGCAATTTCTAAGAGGAACTGGGTTGGCTGTCCCAGAGGGATTGCACAATTTCTAAGAGGAGCGGGTGACTGCTGCTTAGAATTGCACAATTTATGGGCTGAGTTGTAGTGCTGGGCCATATTGCACATTTTTTCTAAGGAAGCCTGTCTCAATGTTCTGCGCAATTTTGGAGCTCAGTAGTCTGTCCAGTAGATTTGTGAAATTTTTGGAGGGAAGGTTGATTCCCCTCCAGGATTGTGTAATTTTTTGAGGGAGCTACTCGGCCAACAACTAGCTTAAGTCTGGAATGGTAGCCTGTGAAGGGGGAGAAGCAAACTGACGTGCACAGCTAGAAAGCCACTGAAAATCAGTTGAAGCCTATGTACTTGACAGTGCAAGACATGCTACTAAGGATGGTTGGTATGGAGGCTCCAAAACGAAGCTAAGGAAAAAATTTGGAGGGTGGTTGTAGCCACTACAACACTTGGCGACACACTGGTAAAACTCCAACTCTCTGAATGGACCTTCTTAATGAAAAACAAGTCTAACACCTCTGGAAGTATTGTTAAGTTCTTTGTTCATCTTGGTTTCCACACTTGATTGATTGTAAGATGTAGCATCTACCAAGCTATTGGTCGGTCAACACACATTCCAAGCCAATCCAATACAATTGTTTCGATTGGGATGAGGGGTATATTAGTGCACAAACCGTATGGTCGTCAGAGTTTTAGTTTCATCTCTGGTGTTTCTCCTCTACCAGCAGGCTTGGACAGTACACTGGCGGAGTCATGCAAGAACACAAGCATTGCTCCACTGCCAGCGAACCTGGTCAGTACCCCGACAGAGTTACTTGCATCACCGCTCTGCACAAGAAGCCTTCTCTTCTTTCACCTTATTCATTTTTCATTTTTTTTTTTGAAATTTTTCACATTTTCATTTTTTCATTTTTCATTTTCGTAACTGTGCATAACACTTAGTCATTTCAAAGGCGGAAGAGGGATCCTACCTTATTGAGAGTAGAAGAGGTTATGCCTTCAAGAAGTAGTTTATATATACCTCTGACATGCTTGTTAAGGTTTTCCCCCTCACCTTACTCTACTTGACTGAGTTCTCAAGGATTAACCCAAAAACAACCGACTAGAGTAGGTGATGCTAGTTAGCGCACAAGCCACTTGTGTTTTCACCAAGGTTCACTTCAAAAAGTACATATTTTCCATTGATGTGTCATCGAATGAAGACAGCAAGTTATTCATGCAGAGGCGGGATGACAGATAACCAAGTATTGATAGTTGCACAGGTCCTCTTGTACTTTACCCATCTTGTTTCAAGATTCGCATATGGTTTCATGCGAAAATAACCTACGAATGTAAACAAGCAAGCAAACAAAAAAACAAAGCAAAAACAAGAGTAAATGTTTAATCAAAGAGATTAAGCAGATAAGCATGCAAACAAACAAACATGCAAGGTAAGAAGCCAACATATATGCAAGAAAACAAACCAAAAGCAAACACTACTCCTACTCCTAAGCTAACGGTGCATGGGCCTGATCACGTGAAGTGATATTTCCAATTCAGCCATCAGTGCATTGGTCGACCCATGTTGGTGAAGGCATGGTTCGTGAACAATATAGTTGCACAAACCAACAAGCATGAAAGATATAATGATGAAGACAAACACACTCCGGGTTTAAGTGCGTCCACAAAAAAAAAATGAGTGAAAGCCCATGAAATGAACTCTGTGGACTTTCCATGGGGTTGTGCTACACTACGTGCAGATGTTAAGCATACGCATTCTCTTGACTGTGACATGCAAGAAAACTTGAGAAAGGTAGACCACTTACATTGCACAAGTGTGCTTGCTATGTAAGATTCCTCCAACTCAAGAGCGATGGGGTCGTGTAGTTCGAGTGGAGGAAGCGAAATCTAGGTGTTTGGTTGATCTTCAATGCAAAGAAGAGAGTGATGAGGAGCCTTACGTGTTTCAACAATTTCCTGATCATAAGTGAAACCAACCTCAGGACAATGAGGGCCTGACATAACCATCAACTCGGGCTGAAGTGCCTTGACAACCTGCGAGGTTTTGGCTTCATCGATAGGTAGATCATCGGAGACCAGTGGCTTAGATGGATTAATAATGAGTGAATCAACATTGTGATCAAATGAAGAAGTACAGAGATCATGACAACCACGATCAAAAAAATCGAGATGTTCATCAGCATCCTCATGATTTTATGAATCATGTAGAGGGGCAGATGAGAAGAAAGTATGTTCACCCTCTGTGTTTTTAGAAAATACAGATGACAAATTGGACGGATTTTCAAAGGAAGATGTGTCCTCTCCACACTGTAATGACAGACTGACATCCGACGTGTCCTGTGAACGATCGGAAGTAGAAACATCCGGAAATGAGTTTTCACATGGGAAATCAATAGTGGTAGAATCACAAGGGATGTTAGGATAGAGCGGGTGAGGCATGGAGGGAAGTGAATCATCCTTCACCGGGGGTTCTTCTTTAGATTCCTGCACACACACACTCATCATGAATGATGGTGCAGGTTGGTTGCATAACACCAACTCCGTCAACAACTTGATCCTCATTCACAGCAGATGAGGTGTCCGGAATGGAAGAACATGAGATAGTACAATCCGGAGGATCAACCAAACGCGAGGACAGAGGTTGAGGGAACGAATCCATGTGACAACCAACAAGCTTGCAATCCAAATCTTCGCAGATATCAGAAGCAGGTGGGGTGGGAGGATGTGACAGTTCAACAGATGTGTGTGCATGTTCTCCCACATCACTCTGCAGTGGTGGAGCTGCTTGATGAGGTGAAGGCAGACAGTCACTTGTGACAGCAACTGTACCTGCCTGTGATTGCGCAACTCCATCACCGAAGTGTGCTGAGTGAGATTCAAATGATTTCAATAATTGTGGATTTTCGGATATGTAAAGTGTTGAAGTTTCTAAGTCTAGTAGTTAGAAACCCTCCATGTACTTTCTGATTTATTCCTTCCTACTTATTCTGATTAATTAACAAGTTATTTACCATGTAAATACTAAAAATAAACACAAGTACATGCTTAACACATTACGTATCATGAACTGAAGAAAACAAAAACAAGCACACAAATGACACCGTTATTTTTGGACTAATGTCCCCTAAAAAACCCAATGCAGGAAAATCGGTGCAGCTATCTGAGGGTTTGATTTATTAAGTAGTTTCATAATATAATATGAGTGCCAAATCCGACTCACCCAAAAGAGAAAAATCTCAGCAATAGTACCTCTCCTTCAGAGACAGATGCTCCGGCTAAAACCCCGGATAAACACTCCAACAGCTCCTCAGCTCCAATCCGCCCCATGAAAAACCCTAGCGTCAGCCTCTAGGGACTGTGTCAGCCTCTTCTGCCCTCTCCGTCAGCTTTCTCAACAGTTTCGGCAGTTCTCGACAGTTCCATTTGTTCCCGGAAGTTCCGGCTTTTTCCCTCTGTGTCAGCTTTCCCGACAGTTCCAACTGTTCCCAGCAATTTCGGCCTCTACCCTCTGCATCAGCTTTCTCGGTAGTTCCGGCTTTTGCCCTCTACATCAGCTTTCCTGACCGCTACGTTGATCCTCGCATCACTATCTCTGCCTCTTTACTTCTGTATTCACTGCCCCTCAGCTGCAACTCCAGATCACTCTCTCAACTTTCTCAGCAAACCCAGTCCCAGAAAGTTGAAATCTTGATCTCTTGGTATGTTCTCCAAGTGACCCTCAATCCTCCTCTTATACTTTTCTCGTTGACAAATCAACGGTCGAGATTAAGTCCCTAATCAATGGCTAATATTTGATGTGGCTTGATCCATGACTTTTGGACCATTCTAACATAGTTTTATATTAATTCACATTAATATTTTAATTTCCCTAAGTTTAGACTTAGGGACTCCATTTAAAATATTAATTATTTTAATATCTCCCAAACTGTTTAGAATCTACCCAAACCCTTTCTAGGTATTGGAGATCTCATGTGCCTTAGCCTCTCCACCAAATTTCGTGGCTAGAGCACATCCGATGCTACCCCAAATCAACATAACGAAGATACTCAAGTCTTCCATCAAGAAATTCCCAATCAAATTCATCTTCGGGAAATCGGTATGCAAGATTACAAAAGCGTGTGTGAAACTATTCAACGGATTCATCGGGTGCTTTTCGTAATTCCAGAATTTCTTTGTTGAGTGATTTACTGTTAAAGTGATTGAAAGCACAGTCTATCTCTGCGACCAGATGAGAAAGAGAATGAATAGATTTTCCAGGCAACGTGGCACACCAGTGCATTGGGTGCCCTCGAAGCGTGTAGACGAATAGCGCGCAGATCATGTATTCTTCAAATATTCCATGTCTTTCGCATGAGCCTACAACGCTAACCGTGTGCCTAACCAAGGCTACGTAGCCTCCATCATTGTATGTTTTATGTGGCAAGTTATCCCAAAGCTTTTCCGAGATTTTGAAGTCATTTCCGTTATCGTTCTATATTTTTGAGGTTGTTGGAGTATATACATTGTACAACATCAAACCACTTATGAAGCTGGAATCTAGCCCTACCAGCTTCAGAGAGGGACCTTTCTTTATGATTTAACTTGGTTTTTAAGTTGATTTAGGCTAGTTATGATTATGCTTGATTGTTTGTTTGAATTTGGTTGATTAGTTTGGTTGGTTGATATGATCAAATTATTTACTTTCCATTGGGCTGTGGAGTCAAATACGCTGAATATTGCATCAAATATTTAAAAGAATAATCACAAGGCAAGCTAGTTACATTTATTGGATCCTTAAAGTGAATTATGAAATGGAGAAGAAGTGATTTCAGTAATGGTTGAAAAGCATTTAAGAATTTTTCAATCAGACTTCAGAAGAAAAACATACAGATTGTAAAATAGTGCAAATATGGTGTTCAATTAACAAATCTTATTTTTCACATTTCTTGTTTTACAATTAGATTTTCAAATCATTATAACGTAGAGAATAACGTTGAAAACAACAATTACAAGAAGAAAAACATCACCAATAAATTGCAGCACAAGAATCCTGTGAAAGTCTTTATATTAATGACGCTCTAGTAGAGTGGAAAAAGTACAATGCTTAATAAGAAGTATTACAATGATCAGGAACTGACCCTCAATACTTTGAATGAATGAAGTATTTAAACAAAATTTCCAAAAAGATTACAATGAAAGCCGCATTGACATGGAAATCTATTATTAATTTAAAACTAATAGAATTGAGTAATGTGGCCAAAAGAGGCGAATTTGGTGAAGTGATCTGGAGGTCTGGCACTATTTTCGCAGAGAACAATTGCTAAGTTGCCACTATTTGGGTGTTGCACTGGATGTAGCTGATCTTTTCTTTAATCCTGGAATTCATACAGTTTATCACACTGCTCTTCATCTGGGACGGTGATTTTTGTTGCCTTGTGGTAGATCTCATCTACCTCGGTATATTTACAAAATTTAGGCCTTGCCATGAAAATATGCTTTATCTCACGCTGAATGAACATAATGTTGCTTATAGCTTCGAAGAAGGCTCTCCTTGTCATAGCACCTTTAATGTGGGAAGACTTGGCAGTGTCCTTTGCAATGTCTTTAAGTTTCTTGATGTAATATTCCTTGGTCATCAGTTTGTCATTGACTACAAATAAAGAAGGTAGACCCTTCTTTGTTAATGCTTCTATGCTGGTGAAAAACCTGTTAACTCCTATTTCCAAACTGTGACATTTTTCTATAAGCTGCACAATCAAATTCTTCTTTGTCAAAACTTTTTTCACTTCTAAGATTGTTTCTGCCCTGTCCTCTACTCCCAAATCATTTAGCTCATATCTATTTTTGGAATTGAGAAACTTGATTATGTTGTTGGTTGTGGCAGGCATATCTCCCAAATCATGTTAATAGTGGAAATGGCTTGACTGGCTTTCTCAATCAACTCTTTCTATTCAAATATAATTTGAATACATGGCCAGATTTCATCCATGGCTTCAATTATATTGTTCCATATAATTTATTTAACTTGGGCCAGTGTGTGGCCAATAGAGGACTCGGTTGTTGATTTCCTCCATGCTTCTATCGGGTTTTGAGCTCTCTATAGTTATGCTACATGGAAAGTTTAATTCTTTTCCTTCTGGTCTTGTAGAAGACTGACTTGAGCCTAAAATTTTTTAATTTCTTCTATTTGGAGAGACATATTCACCACTACTCTTGCCAACTGATCTGCAGCATTCCCTGTGTTTGTTGTACAAGATGTCGATGTAGGAACTATTGTAAGAGGTATAACTTCCAAAGGGACAATAAACATTCTGGAAGCTTGCTCCTTTTCTTTGATTACTTTCTCCATCTATTTTTCCATTTGTTTCAACTGTACATTATGTTCCATGATGAGCTTCATCATGTCTGCCTTCTGTGACTCTGTCTCTTCAATGTCTTTGGCCAGAGGATCTTCTGTGGCTGGTAATTTCAACTGCTTTCTCAATGCTGCTATGTCAATATTCTTCTTTCTTACGAGCTCTTCTGCAGCATTGATATTGGCAGGATCATATCCTACTTTGATTACCAAGTCCTCCAAAGCTTTGATCCTTGTGTCTTTAGCCAGTGAAGAGACTTTCTCCATATTCAATTGTGACTGAACATTAGCTAAAGTAACCTGCAATTTAGACAAAATCATAGCAGTGTTAGTGAGAGTAGATGAAATCATTTTCCCAGTCTGTTTGTGCATCTCCATTTGGTCAATGGGATGTATGTCTTTTACATCAAATTCAAATGAAGTCTTCTTGTAATCTGATGCTGCCTTGGGCTATGGGATCTGTGCTTGGAGGAAGGCCATTTGCATTTTTCCTTTCTTTGAATCAAAGGCTGACAGCAGTCTGCTTTGAGAACTGGAAGTTTGCTTCCAAAACTGATTATATGTGTTGATATTCAAGGCCTCATTTCTCACTTTAATCTCTTTGAATATATTGAATATGCTCTGTTCTTTCTCCCCTGTGGTAGATGTATTGGTTTGCATAACTTGCTGCTGATCCTGTGAAGTTGTCGAGGTGGTAGGAGAAAGTGTAGTCTGGTCACCTACCAGTGAGGAACAAGGTGTCTCTTTGGTGGTGATAATAACCTCTTGATCTGAATCCTTTCTTAGGCTCAGTTTGGAATTGAGCTTGGTCCTCTTCCTGTACATGATTTTGAAGTCTTCACTGGGAGTATCAATCACCGAATGTGACTCTTCTTCTTTGCTCCTTTTTCCTGTTTTCTCCTTTGTGACAAGAGTCTGCAATGTTGAAGTTGACACCAACTGCTCCTCTGCCTCTTGGAGAGTGTTTTCAGTCCATTCTAGCTAGTTCTTGTATTTCTCAATCTATGGTCTGGATGTATGAAAATAAGGAGTAGATTTATTCTCTACCCTTAACTTGGAGATGACCTCTAATGGATCATATGACCATGTGAAACTGAGGCTGAATTACATCTCTTTCAGAAATTTGTCTGCTTGTTCCCCTATTGCCCTGCTGTTGCAAATGAAAGGTCCTATTTGAGTTTTGATTTTGAATTGATATTTCTTCTTGGGAGATACAAAATGAATCTCATCAACATTGAGCATTTTCCTGATGTATTCTAAGGCAAAAATCCTCATTGGGAGGAATTTTGGTAGCTTGTAAGGAGCAAGTTCACACCCATATATTCTTAGCTCTGTGTAATTCTAGTAAAGATACCAATCTCCTGTCTAGAATTGTTGGCTTATTGGGGCCTAACCCAGGTTCAGAAAAGTTATTAGCCCAACAAATCCCACACTACCGGCCCTTTCGGCAACAGTCCGCGGAGCGCGGACTGAACTCTCACCCAAGGTAGTAGGGGAGGGTACTGGAACCAGGTTTCCATACCCTTGGGATGTCTTGATGTGGTCTAGAGGGTCGCGAACCGTTCTGCGCTCTTGCGCTACTCTGCACAAATATCTATCCTTCGCGTAGATCCGAGCCAGTCACTTCCCGAATCTTATTATTTATATGGATTTATTATAGATCAGAATTAATTCGCAAGGTCTTTAAGCAAACATTTAACAATAATACCCAGTGTGCATTATCATCATTCATAAAGACAGGCTTAAAATCATATAACAGACGTATAACCCAGAATATAACAAATCCACAATAATTCAGAATCAACACAATGTCTCAGAACCAACTTATCTTTATTAATATCTTCGTTTCAGTACAATCCACTTTTTGCCCTGCGCACACAGCTGCAGGGGTCTGCGCACACAGCTGCGGACTCTACCAGGCCTCCGCGCACACAGCTGCGGAGCCTCTATCTAACTACTAATCCTCCTGACTCGCACTTACAGACTTAGAGCGACTATTGCTTTTTCAAACCCATAATACCTTAGATCTTCCCCAAAAGCTACTTTCTATCCTTAGAGCCTCGCTCTATTTATACATTCCCATGGTCCGCGAACCATGGGCAGCCCGACTCACTTCCTATTATTTTATATTATCTTTGGGCGGACAACCCTTTGACTCGATCTATTACATTTCGTGCTCTGCGCACTTTGCGGAACTTTTTACAAGATTATTACCCTAACTTATGGGCTTTTAAGCCCCAAAACCCTTACATGGGGCCTCCGCTGCCCAACAGGCCCCCAACACAATCATCTTGACTAGTCCCGAGTCACTCATCGGTGTGGCGATACGCACTGCCAAGGCTTCGCAATCCACCATCCCTGTGAGTGACGCACTACGTTATGCTGCTCCTGCTTGTCTCCTACAACTCGTCTTCAAGCTCCTACTCCATTGCCCCTACTAATTCGCGCAAATGATGATGCTCATTATGCTCTGCTCGGTTAACACTGAACACCCCCTCATAGGATTTTAGCTCAAGAAGGGTTGCCGCATACGGGAACTCTTCATGCCAACGCAGCAAATCTCCAATTTTTATTCTACTATACGAAATGTCTGTTGCAGCTCGTGTTGCAATTTTGCAAGACAAATTTTGTTGTCCACGAGATCCCAATCTTCAAGTTGTATCAGAGACCAACTATTAATTGCAATTCCATCATTTGTCTCATTATTCACGATCTTTCCCTTCTCTTTTATGGGTCGTTGGCCAGCCCATGGGTTAGGCAGCGACATCCGAACCAGTACTCCTTCATGTCTAAGAATTTCTAGTACATCCCCTACCGTCGATGCTGAACTTTGTGTAGCGCCTGTGGTCGTCGACACCACACTATCTAGAAATTCTTGCATTTCCTTTGGCCATATTGCAACCCCGGGCTTACTCCTTTAGCGGCAATGATGAACCGTTCCATACCGGTGGAAAGGCACCATAGCTTTCTTCTATCAAAACCATAGATCATTCAGTGGATGTCCCCCTATGATTTATAAGTGGTTTGAAATTCAAATTCAATTATTCCCTCCTTTTCTGGTTCCGTAACGTTAAGCCTGCGGCAGATCGTTCCAGATCTGGCTCATACCTCATCGCTTAATTGCCCGTCACCCGCTCCTTTTCACCATAACTCAGACATCTTGTCATGAACAGTGACAGCAACGGTCACCTCTCTACTTGTCCACGCAATAGCGTAGCCCGTCTGCGCAACCGCTACCCTTGTGACATACCAATTCTACACACACCCTTATTGTCGCGCAGCTCCCCCACAGACTGCTTTATCGTCCCGTGCTCTCTTTCAACTACCTGGAGCGGTGAGACTTTCCTTTGGTCGGTTATTCAGGTGGTTGGCCCACCCGTGTAGAGCTTCAGGCGACTACCATTTACTCTGCTCGGGAAGGGTTCTCAATTAAGCTTGCCAAGCTGGACCACACCTCCATCTGTGACTTCTTTGACTACATAGGGTCCCAACCAATGCATTCGGAGCTTTCTAGGGAATTTCTTGAACTTGCTGTCATACAGTAATACTAGATCATTTTCTTTGAACGTGCGCAGCTTGATATGGCAATCATGCCAAGCTTTTTCTCGCTGCTGATGGAATCCTGCCAAAAACCGTTCCTCCTCAAGTTCTTCCAGTTGCGCGATCTTTTCTTCCAAAGCCTTGCAATCTGCCATGCCTATCGTCACTGCTATTCGCAAGCTAGGTACAATGTATTCCATTGGCATTATGGCTTCCATACCATAGACTAACCGGAACGGTGTCTGGCCCGTCAACTTCTTGCACGTGGTTCGGTATGCCCATAGCACAGCAGGTATGCGCAAGTCCCAATCGTTTCGCTGCACATTACATACCTTGGTCAACGTAGTCTCCAAAATCTTGTTGAACGCTTCGACAGTCCCATTCACTTGCAGATGGTATGGCATACTCTGTTGATGATATATCTGGAATTCCTCAGTGAGTGCGCTGATAGTCTCATTCAGGAAGTGTGTTCCACGGTCGCTCATTAGAATTTTTGGACATCCAAACCGTGTCAACACATTTTCGAACAAAAATTTCGCAGCTGTAGCAGTCGTGCAGTCCTTAACCAGCTGTGCTTCTGCCCATCGGGTCAAGTATTCTGTTGTGGTGATGATATAGCGCGCACCCATCTTTCCTTGAGGTGTGATAGGCCCCACAAAATCGATTGCCCATTTTTCGAACGGTTGCAGCGTCATCTATGGCTTGAGTGGCATTTCATCCCTCTGTGATGGTTTCCTAGTCCGTTGACATACGTCGCAGGCCCAACAGTACACTTTTGAGTCTTGATGTAGAGTTGGCCACCATAATCCAGTGCGAAGAATCTTTTGCGCTGTGGTACGTCCCACATAATGTCCTCCTGCAACCCCCAGATGTGCTTCAGCAAGGATCTATCCTCCCTCAAATTCAGGTACATATCTGCATAATATTTCGTCGTTGCCCATCTTGTAGAGGTGTCCTGCAATAACAGTAAAGTCTACTACTCATTTCACCAGTTCTTTCCTCTGTTGAATGGAATATCCCTGTGGCGCGGTTCCTGTGGTTAAGAAATGGATTATATCCTCAAAGTGGCCATCCGCGATGCACACTGCATAAAGTTGTGCATCAGGTAGTCCTTCCTCTCAGTTTGTGGGTTCTTCGTCATTCTCAATTCGGGACAAGTGATCTGGGCCTGTGTTTAGACATCCCGGCTTTATGATGACTTCGAAATCATACTCTTGAAATAATAACAACCATCTATAAATGTGCCCCCCCAACACAAGCTTATTCACTAAGTATTTTAACGCGGAATGATCAGTATACATCTTGAAGTGTCCTCCGAGTAGATAGTGGCAGTATTTCTAGAGCGCGTATACCATCGCCAACCCCTCATGCTCAATAGTGGAGTAGTTATTTTCTGCTTTGGACAATCGTCGACTTGCGAACACGATCGGGTGATCAATTCCTTCCGCTCCTTCCTGCATGAGTACAGTGCCCATCGCAATACATGACGCGTCGACATGCACGTGAAATTCGATGTCCCATTTTGGAAAGACCAAAATGGGAGCCGATGCCATATTCTCCTTGAGAGTCTCCAGAGTTTTTTTACATTCTTCATTCAAACAATAAGTAGCGTCCTTCTTCAACAACGGTTCCATTGGTGTTGTGATCTGTGCGTAGCTCTTAATGAACTTTTGATAGTAACCAGTGTGTTCCAGCGTGGCACGCAGTTGTTTGACACTGCGCGGCGCTTGCAAATTGAGTATGACAGCAATCTTCGTCAAGTCCACCATCAGACCTTGCTTGCAGACCACGTGGCCGAGAAAGTTCCCAAAAGGGACAAGGAAAGTACACTTCTTTAGATTTAGCGCAATCTGGTGTCGTCAGCAATTATCCAGCATTAACCGTAAGCTCGCGATATGTTTCTTGACTAGCCCAAATACAGTCCAATCATCAAGATATACCTCCAAAAACTTATGTATAAATTCCTTGAATGCAGCTACCACGACACGTGAGAATATTGCCGGTGCGTTCTTCAATCCAAAAGGCATCACAGTGTACTGAAAACAGCCCCATTCAATTGCGAAAGTTGTTTTACTCCTATCCTCCGGCACAATCTTAATCTAGTGGTACCCCGAGAAACCATCCGTGAAGGAGTAGGCTTCCTGTCCACCCACATTTTCTAGTACCTTGTCTATGAATGGCGTCAGGAATGGATCGTTAACACATGCATCTTTGAGCTTCCTTAGATCCACACAGATGTGAATTTCACCCTTCTGTTTTTTCTCCTGTACAACCATAGGACTTACCCAGTCGGATTCCTCCACTGGTTCAATTATTCCTGCTGCAAGCATTTTGTCCAACTCTTCGCGGACCTTTGCTTTGTATTTTGGATTCAACCGATAAGGTCACTGCTTAACTAGCTTCGCATCCGGCTTTAGGGTTATCTTCATCATTCCTAGGTCGCCGAGGATCCCTTTTAACTCCATGATTTTAGTCAGGAATAAATCTTGATATTCTCGAAGTAACTCGACAACCTTCTCCACCGTGGCATCATCCCAATAGTCCCCAAGCATTGCATACTTCGGCTCCTCCTCCGTACCAATGTTCACCTGTTTTGTTTTCAGCAGCGCGGTGATGTCGGGGTCCTCGATCACTGGTCCATGAACCTCACGACTCCCCTCTATTTCTGGAATATTGATGTTTTTGGGGTCGTCCTCATCATCTTCTACCTATACATTGTAACATTCTAGGGCCTGGCTCAACTAGTGTGACCAGTCTGGCTGCACTATTTCTTCCAGTTCCAATGGTACTTTGAAAATGGTGGCCTTCACAACTTGCAACACATCGTCAACAGTATCCATCCATTGGTCCTCAAATAAGAATGTTAATAAAAACCCTTTGCGCAAGATATCCCATTCGCCTGTACCATGTCAAAGCTCTGTTTCAGTGTACCAGTTCCTTGGGATGACATCCAGGGTATGATAAAATAAGTGTACCCACTCCAACTGGGGCTCTTCTCCATAGGCCTGGGTCCATCTGGTGAGGTGCATATGTGGGTCATCACGTCCATCGTATTTCTCAGTCATTTGTAGTTCCGGCTTCCCAAACCTTATCTGCATCATCCACCTACAGTCGCGCCAGTTTTCAAAGGTCCCTCCATGTGTTCCCCACCAACGCGCAAGCATTGCGCTTAATGCCCATTTTAATGCATCAAACCGTTGGTGCTCTAGTACCGTGCTCTCAAACTTGGTCAGGAATTCGTCCACCGTTGTCAGCCCATCATACATCGACAATTCTCGATCCTGAGCTTTTACACAATACAGCGACCTAGTCATCATGTTGCAGTTTAACGTTGTTACTCCATTCAACCGATTATGCCATCGCTCATCTTCTTCATCTGAATTTGAACTATAGGCCTCAGCACGTTCCCATGATATCCTTCCTTCTGCCATCAAATTTACCCAATCCAAGTCCTCATCAATCATCGTCGCGTACGGGTTCAGTGTAGCGCGCTCCTTCAGCCGGGTCTAGCGGAACGACTATGCGTAGGGACTTCTTCTCAAATATCATCTTCCGATTCTTTAAATTAATGACTCCATTCATATCTGTGGCCTAGTCTATCCCTAATAATGGGGGTAAGGGTTACTGTCATCCACAATTTATATTACCTCAAAGTCTGTTTGTGTGCTCGTGCCTTCTATATCCACTGTGACTCCTTGCAATCTCCCCATGGGAAAGATCTTTTGTTGGTTCACCATTCGTAATTGAATAGGAGACCACTATAATGTGGGCCTGCCCATGTGTTCCCATGTCTGCTTAGGTAGCACATTTGCATCCGAGCCTAAGTCCAAAATGATCTGATCCATCTCATAGTCGTCGATCTGCGCCGTTAATCGCATTTCCCGTCCAGTGCGCAAAGCATGTTTTCCCAATTTCCAGACCACGCGAGGTTCACCTGGCCCTGTGCATCTAGTTATCAGCTCTTGTAATCCTTTAACTACCTTATTTTCACGTAGCAACTTCATACATGTCTCTAAAAAGGTAGTTAGCATCAAGGGATCCCTTTCCAGCCCGGTTTGATCCTTACTACCTGAGGTAGAGACCTCCGCGAAGCTCTTCTTAGCTTCCATAAACGTCTTCTTCATGCATTCTGATTCGAACTCAGGCTGCTTTGTAGGGGTCTTGTGAACCCCTGGGGCTTCCTCGGTTAATTTCCCCTTATCTTCCCCTATAGTCATGCCACTTCTGAGCATCATGTTCACGTTGGGGTCTTCCTCGCGTGGTTCGGACCTCATCATTTGGACGTTCTGTGTCGCCATAGGTTGTGTTGCCCTTTTCTCATGTATCTGCGCTATCAATGTGGGGCAATCTATCATTTCATGATCGAACTGCTCATAGTAGGGGCACGATATTCTAGTCAAATTGGTACAATCACGCTTGTAGTGCCCTGGTCCTCCACAATTATAACAGATTAGCTGCCTGCGGACCCTTCCTGGCCCCATTCCTCCCTGTCCTCCTCCTTGCCCTTGCAGCCCACTGCGCGCTATCACTGCGGCTGGATCCTGACCTCACACCTTAGTCTGCATCCTATAGGCAGGTGTTCGATCCATCAACAATTCATAACTATGGCAATCTCATTCATTGTGGCCCACCGATCTGCAAAAATTGCAAAATAACTGTTGGGGGGTCTGGGTAAACTTCTGTAGTAGGTGACAGTTGTCCGTGTTGTGCTTTCCTCCCACCTAACAGATTGCACACCAGAGCGAGGGCGCCGCGCTTGGCCCCGCCTGTGCCTCTGGTCGCAACGGCATTGGTCCCCCCACTACCAAATAGTTCACAAATACTAGACAGTGATCCTTATTGTGGCCTTGGCTTCTACATTTTATGCACCACACTTATTTTCGTGCTTCTGACCGGGGTGCCTTCTCCTATTTCAAACTCTGCATTTCTAAGCATATATTTTGTAGTTGTGCATGGATCTGTTGAACTCCCAACCCAAGATCCTGTATCGGAGTCTCATGCAACCTCATCGCTATCTCTAATGCTTCAGCCTAGGTCAAGATCTTCTTCTGTGATAGCGTCGTCCACAGATGTGGCGCCAAAGACACCACAAACCACGCGCGGTGCTGCCCTCCCGTTAGTGTCATGTTAGCCTCTCAGATCGTACTTTTCAGTCTCTGATCCAGATCCCAAGTAGTTTCTCCTAACAGCATCACGATCTCCTTGAACCCGATGATCGACTACGTCTCTGATTTCGGCCGGCTAAACTCTTTGTTCAATGCATCCCGGATCTCCGCTATCTCAGCATTTGGATGATCACTAGAATGCTTGATATACCAAGTCAACGCGCGGTCCTGTAGCGCACTCACCAAGGTAGCCTTTTTAATATTATCGTCCATAACTTCGTGCACTTCCCACACTGCCCTTACTACAAACCAAAACTGTTATGGATCTTCACTTCCTACTCCTTTGAATGCAGGAAACTTGATTACGCTCACCATGCTAAACTTTTGGTTTGCGCGTGGGTGCGCTAGGGCCAACTACGAACTCGTACTACTTCTGATCCAATCGATCTTAAATCTCTTTCTTCGTAGGGTTTCAAAATTCTGACATCAGACATCCCTTAGGCAGATCCTAGTCCTAGCAATGGAACCATTTGTTGGCTTATTGGGGCCTAACCCAGGTTCAGAAAAGTTATTAGCCCAACAAATCCCGCACTACCAGCCATTTCAGCAACAGTCTACGGAGCACGGACTGAAGTCTCACCCGAGGTAGTAGGGGAGGGTACGGGAACTAGGTTTCCGTACCCTTGGGATGTCTTGATGTGGTTTAGAGGGTTGTGAACCGTTCTTCGCTCCTGCGCTACTCTGCACAGATATTTGTCCTTCGCGTAGATCTGAGCTAGTCACTTCCCGAATCTTATTATTTATATGGATTTATTATAGATCAGAATTAATTCGCAAGGTCTTTAAGCAAACATTTAACAACAATACCCAGTGCGCATTATCATCATTCATAAAGACAAGCTTAAAATCATATAACAGACGTATAACCCAGAATATAACAGATCCATAATAATTCAGAATCAACACAATGTCTCATAACCAACTTATCTTTATTAATATCTTCGTTTCAATACAATCCACTTTCTGCCCTGCGCACACAGCTACAAGGGTCCGTGCACACCGCTACGAACTCTACCAGGCCTCCGTGCACACAGCTGCGGAGCCTCTATCTAACTACTAATCCTCCTGACTTGCACTTACAGACTCAAAGCGACTATTGCTTTTTCAAAACCATAATACCTTAGATCTTCCCCAAAAGCTACTTTCTATCTTTAGAGCCTCGCTCTATTTATACATTCCCATGTTCCGCGAACCATGGGCAGGCCGACTCACTTCCTATTATTTTATATTATCTTTGGGCGAGCAACCCTTTGACTCGATCTATTACATTTCGCGCTCCGCGCACTTTGCGGAACTTTTTACAAGATTATTACCCTAACTTATGGGCTTTTAAGCCCCAAAACCCTTACGTGAGGCCTTCGCTACCCAACAAGACTTGGTCTTATAACTGCAAGATCTTCCTTATTTCTTCACTGATTCTTGGCCCTAGAGTGCTTCTTAGGAGACTGTGTGCTAGCTGTACAAACATTTCTATGAATTGTTTGTATGAATACTCCTTTTGCTCCTTCATTACCAGTGTAGCCCAGAAGATGACTGATTGTTGATTTCCCTCTTCATCCAAATTTTGTGAAGCAAGCATGAGTTTGTCTCCATGGAAATATAAAAACATGTATACTAACATAGAAGCATATTTGAATACTTCCTCAGTTTGGAATTTGAAAAATTGTTCATGGATGGAATCTGCAAGGAATTAACTAAAATTGAACAAGATGGAAGGCTTGGAATCTGTGGAGAAAATAGAAAGGAAGCCTATAATAGCCTCATGCACCCACTGATCTGAGTAATAACCAAGGAGGTAGGAGATGACAGTGATGATCTACCTGTCTCTCTCAAGGAAAATGGAGGATTTTTCTTGGGTAAAGGGGCATCTTTAGTCAAGAAAATATCAAGGGTTTTGGATCTTTTTACAAAGTCTAGTTTCTGGTATAATTCAGTGAGGGATTCATGAGACAAAGGAGTGGCATTCTCTACAACATGAGCTTTCATCATTTGATCTATTGATTGGGCAGTTATGGTAAATAGAATTTCTCCTGTTGGGGCAATAACAACTCTTTGGCTAGGTAGATAACAAGCATGACATTTTCTGACAAATTCAGGGGCACTGTGGGTGCGGGGAAAGATATAATGGGGTAAATTGGATTCCCACAGTCCAATATCATCAGACTTGTCTATGAACTTGTCTTCAAGCCAACAGTACATTTCAAATAGATCAAATTCAGACAGGGTTTCATGGATTTTGTAGTCCCTGTCCACTAGAGGTATATGGTGAAAATCGATGGGAGGGTGGATCAGAGGACTTACGGGTTCTTCCTGTACCTTGTCTTTTGGAGGCATGATTGGATAAGGGAAAGAGCACTAATGGAATCTTAATTATGCAGGTTTGTAGGGTACAGAGAGGGGCTTGGATTCAAGACAATAGGAAATAGAGGTGCTGGCTTGAACGGAAGTTAGCAGGTGTGATGCTCAACCAAGTGAAAAAGTTGCAGTTTGAATTGGCAAGTTGTTCATGCAAAAATGGCATTGGCAGAGTGCGAAATGGTAACCTATGAATGGGCGAAAAGAGTGGAATTTATAATTTTCTGGCGTTCCCGTTGATGGTCACGCAGGTGCATTATATTAACGGTTAAGTAACTAAATTACTTACGGATTAATTTTGGAGGGAGTGGATGTGATTGGCCGGAGCAATGGATAGATGATTTGGCAAAGGGGGATTGGAGGGAGCATAATGGATAGGGGAGTGGTATCGCATGGCGGAGAAACCATTTTCGAAGGGGGGGACGGTGGTTAATGGTTTCGGCCAAGGGGGGTGCGAAAACATGGGATGGTGACACATTGCGGTGGGCGCGGGTTTGAATACCACCCATTTCATACCACCCCCCCCCCCGACAGTAAGGTTCGAATGATGAGGGGGGGCGAAATGTAATGTAGGTCGTCGGATGTAAAAAGGTGGCTCGGATGATGTGAAATGTGGCGGCATATTATTGTGATGTGACGAAAGTATGGTGGGGTAGGGAAATGTATTTAGTGGGATCTGATTGGATGAGTGGTGAGGGAGGTGAACGAATGAAAATACGAGCGGAGGGGTGATTTTCGGGTAATGAAACTTTAGGAATAGTGGAATGATATACCAAACTTTAGAGTAAGACTTTAATCCCTTTGCGTTCCTTCTCCGCATGAAAATATATTTAAAATTCAACTTAGGATAAAAATTTCATGCTTATCCTGAAATCGTCATTGTGCTTCTACCCACCCTTTCTCATTTCAATTCTTTTTCTAAGCTAACATTTTTTCTTCACGCTTTGCAAGGTGCATTTAGACTAGGAGATCCAGATCACCTTTTGTTATGAAAATCTACCTTATCCTATCACTTATTTCGCCATTGATTCAGATTAAACTGTTGAATCAATTTTATTTCTACCTAGTGTAGAGCCTTGAACCTGTACCTCCTTACACACCCTCTCAGCCTTCTTTTCCCATTCATTTCCTCCTTTTCCCACTCATTTCATCCACCAAGTTGATTAAATCATTGTATTTTAGGACTTTTTACATGGTTTTCTAACTACGCTAATGACTGTTGTTTGGTTTAGAATTTTGGTTCAGAGTGCTGCGTTTCCGCAGCCAACACAGGTTTCCGCAGCTGATCCAGGTTTCTGTAGCCAGCACAGGATTCCGCAGCTGTTTTATTAAATGATATGTTACAGGTGTCCTCCGAGAAGATGAGCCACATGGGCAAGTTCCAGGAGTCAAGGACATGGGACGTGTCCCTCCAGATCACCCAGAACAGCCATAAAAGCCCGCGGTCAACGAGGAGGCAAATACCGGTCAACAGAAGTGTTCAGCGGTGGCACGGCTCTACGTTGCTCTGTTTTTGGGCACATGAAGCTAAGTGGCATCATCCTCAGCCACGGAGACAATCTAGAAGCACGAATCCAACAGCCATACTCTCCGGATTTAATGAACACGATGACAGTTACCTAGATCTGGGGACGCAGAGGATTCACATGTTTTTAAACAGCTGGTTGAATAGCATAGATCTCGTTAAAGTAGTTTGCTTTCTCCTTATAAATAAAGCGTCCTTGAACGCTGTAGAGTTAATCGTTTTTGTAATCGTTTTGTATGTAATTTTGAGCTCCCCACTGTTCTTTACATTTGATGTTCAATACATGAGAAGACTGTTTTGCATTTAAGCGTATAATTGCTCCTTGAACCGGCTAAAGTAGGCAAAGGGCCCCTGTTTGCTGAAGCCCTGTACAGTAACCTTTAATTTCCTGCATTTCTTTTTCTTGTTTCATGTATATTAGCTGTATAGATGTCTTTTAAATTGTTGCGTTTTTATTTCTTTTCAACGTGTATATTAGCTGTACATAAACTTTGATTTCTGTTGATTTACATTTCTGCACTTTTATGTTCATGACTGATCAGTGTGTTATGCAGGTTTCTTAGCCAAGCCCGGGACAGTTTTCCTTCTTTTCTTTTCATAACTAGTGGCATGCGTGATCATCTTGTCTATGTTGCTGACCTTCATTGTTTTGCAGTTTTGATTTTCCTTACTGTCATTTCTTTAACTTGCATATTTACTTTCTGCTCTTAGATATCAAGTTGTTCATCTATTGATGGTTCCTTTTCCATAATCAAATAAATTTATTGGGAGCCAAAATATCACTTAGTATAGCTTGATTTAGTTTGCTTTAGAACTCACATTACTTGACTTATTCATAACTGTTTCTTACATGATAAATTCAGCTGAAAGGCAAAAGGTTAAGAGAAAGTTAAAGTATTGTGACTAGTCTCTTTTATGTAGTTTCACTTAGATTTCACATTGCTTAACATTTCATGATATCTTTTCATAGAGAAGATTAAGTTGAAGAGTTGAAATAGTGTGAGATAGTTGTTCTTACTTTTAGTTGGATTTAATATAGATTTCATTTTCATTTTCATTCAGCAGCAGAGATACTGGGCCGATGTCATTAGTCCTTTATTTGATGTCTTTATTTTCCTTTAAGAGTTGATTTTATTGCAGTTGTTGTTCAAGCTTTCTTGTAGAATACTTTTTAAGTTTTGAGAAATCATTTAGAGATCACCACAATCATCCACATTTCACTTGCTTTATTATATTTCCATCACATCACAGTAGGAAAGATACATTCGAAAACAAACTTAAAAAAAAAAACTAAAAACGACAAAAGACTAAGAAAACGGTTACCTAAGTACATATAGTACACCTCACTTCATCAGCTTACGAGCCCCGGGTTGACATTTAAAAGTTGCAATTTAGACATCACTAAATTGACCAAACACCTAGCTACTGATTTACCAATATTAAATTGTTTGGTAAACCTTTATTCACTAACCTATTCAACGGAAATTTAAATGTGTTCAATCATGATTAGAATGTATGATTTGCACAGAACTTTAGTCATTGTGGCATTCAAAAACAATTTTCACACAACCTTATTTGATAATGAACTAAAAGAACTAACTAATTAGTAGTGGCATTTAGACTTGCCCCACTTTCTGTATTATTTTCTATTTTTTCTTTTGTGGGGTTCTTATTTCCTTTTCCTTATTTATTTTTTAACATACCCTCTTTTCATTTTATTTTTCATATATTTTAGAAATCATTTCAATATTGCATTTATGTACAATATGAAATTACAAATACAAAATACTCAATCACCTTGAGATCCTATAATTTATAGGACCCTAACAATGGCTCCAGCTGGGGATGGCACTTCTCCAAGTGAAGTTTCAAGAACATATGATCAGTAGCCTTGAGTACTCCATGTCTGCAATGTCTTCATCTGATTTCTTTGTTGCTTTAAAATACTTTTGGTAGCTCATCAATCCAGGCTTAGGGCCTTCACTACAGGCTTCAACCTTTGTTATTAAGTTACCCAATCAAAATCATAAAGACTATGATATTTACAATGATTTAAGAAAATATGTAGGCTAAGAAAAGTAGTGCTTCAACATCCTACCATTGACAGGACCTCTATGTATCTCTGCTCCATCTAGCTCTTTAAGGAAGAATGCATTATTTCCCCTGAAAGCATGAATAATATATGGCCCTTTCCAAATATTATCAAACTTTCCATGTTTTCCTTTGTCTTCTCTCCTTGAATCCCATCTCAAAACTTGGTCCCCAATGTTAAATTCATCAGCTTTTTTCCTTCTGTCAAAGATCTTTTTAATATTTTCCTGAATAACTTGGGTCTTGTTGTATACTTCCTCCCTAGATTGCTGTAACTAGATAATTTGATTGATCCTTCTCTGTACATCATTGGGTTCAGCGTGTATTTCTTGAATGATCTTCATGATTGGAACTCCTAAAGAGGATGGAAAAATTGCATCCATCCCAAAGACCAATTGGTATGTTGACATGCCAATTGATTTTTTAGTAGTAAGTCTATCGGCCCAAAGTGCATTGACCAGTTTGTTATGCCAAGATTTTTTGTTGTCTTCTAACAAATTTTTGATGATGTTCATCAAACTTTTATTTGAGGATTCAGCCAACCCATTACCCTTAGGGTAAAAAGTTGTTGAATGTCCCAAAGTAATGTGGTACTTATGGAAAAATTCAACTATCTTTTTAGATTTAAAGGCTGCAGCATTATCAGTGATGAGTTTTCTAGGAAAGCCAAATATGGAGAGGATATTAGTCTCAAGGAATTTAATAATGATAGCATCAGTAGCATCTCTAGAAGGGGTGGCCTCTATACATTTGGTAAAATAGTCAGTGGCTATGAGAATCCACTTATGTTGGGTAGAGGAAGAGGGATGAATTTCACCAATGAAGTCCAATCCCCATTGCTGGAAGGGGCGTTCAACAGAGATAGGCTTTAATGGCAAAGGCAATAATTTTCTCTTTCCCTCAAAAATTTAGCATTTATGGCATGAGGTGACTTGTTTGTGGACATCAGGGAAAAGAGTAGGCTAGTAGAAACCGGCTCTAAGGATTTTATTGGCAGTGGTTTTCCAATAAAGACGTCCACCGCAATCTCCTTCGTGGAATTCCTGCATAACTTTTTATGCATCATCCTTTAACAAACATTTAAGTAAAATACCCCCAACATCTCTCCAATACAAAACATTATCTATAATGCAAAATTTAACTGCTTTTAACTTGAGAAATCTTACCTTTGTTTTTTCAAACCAGGAGAAACATTTAAATTAAACAGGACATAAAGCAAGTCTGCATACCAGGGTGAGTTTAGAAATGCCTCATCAATTTGTGGAGTCGCCTATTCCTCTTGATTATCTAATGAATCAATCAATTTAATGTCTAATGCATGGAAATTTGACTCAGCCATCAATTTGGCTAGTCCCTGACCTTTGATTAACTTGGTGGGCTTGATTTCTAAGTCATATTCAAGAATGACAACAATCCATTTGCCTCGTTTTCCATCAAGTCCATTATGCGTCAAAATGTCCTTAACCACTGCATTACGTACATAAGCAATAATATGGGAATGTAAAATATATACTCTAAAATCTTTTATTTCTTTAACCAATGCAAAGGCCTGTTTTTCCATAATATTGTATTTCAAAGATGCATCTCTTAAAGCTTTACTAAAGAATGCAATAGGCTGCTCAAAACCTTCACTATTTTTCTACAATAAGACTGCTACAATAGTGTGTTCAGAAGCAAAAGAGAAGATTATGAAATCTTTTGTGAAATCTGGGTTGATCAACACTAGTGCTTTGGTCAATGCTTATTTAAATAAGTCAAAGGATTGTCTAGCCTCAATACTCCACTTGATTTCTGAATCCTTTTTAAGCATGTTTGTTATGTTTCTAAGAAGTTCTGCCAGGTTAGGAATGAATCTCCTTAGGAAAATTATTTTACCAATAAAATATTGAAGCTCTTTAATATTTCTTGGATGACTGATTTTTAATGTTGCTTTAATTCTACTAGGATCAATCCTAATTCCATCCTTGTAAATAATGTGACCAACAATTTTTCCTTCCTCAAGGCCAAACAGTGTCTTCTTAGGATTTAGTGAGATGCCAAACTTTCTACATTTTTCAAACACTCTTCTCATATGTGCTAAATGTTCCTCATCAGTTTTAGAATAGACAGTAATGTCATCTAGATAAATCGCAATAAAATGGCCAATTTCATTAGCAAAGGCAATATCCATTGCTCTTTGGAAAGTGGCTCCAGCATTCATTAACCGAAAGGGCATTTTCACATACATGAAAGTTTCCCATGGTGTAGTGAAGACAATTTTATCCTGATCATCAAGATGCATTAAGACTTAGTTATAACCTAAGAAACCATCTAATAAGGAAATTCTACTAGACCCTACTACCTTTTGCAATATATGATCCATTTTAGGTAAGGGGTAGTTGTCTTTAAGGGATACCTTATTAAGATTTTTGAAATCAATACACAATCTGATTTCTCCAGTTTTCTTTCTAGTAGGCACAATGTTAGACACCCATTTAGAGTATCTAAGAGGAAGTATAATTTTAGCATCATACATCCTTTTTACTTTTTTCTCAACCAAAGGCATTAGGACAGGATTTATCCTACAGAGTTTTTGCTTGAATGGTTTTTTATCTTCCTTTATTGGGATTTTGTGTTGTATGATACTAATGTCATAGGATTTTAGATCCTCATAACTCTAGGAAAAGACATCTATGAACACTTTGAAAAGAGCTATGTATCATTGTTTTGTGATAATAGGAAGTGATTTTGAGAGTTTTATCATTTTGGGATTCTGCTCACTACCTATATTGCATTCTTCTATGTTTTCCCCTGTGGATTCCATTTTTGGCTTTTTTGCTACATCATTAAAATCAAAAAGTTCTTCTAACGGAACTAGACCCCTAGGAAGAACATTATCCTTAAGCTAAAGTACTTCAAATTCTTCTTTTTTTGGATCTATTTCATGAAATTCTAATTTATGTAGGAAAAGGTTAGGTCAACAACTTCAGTAGGAAGCTCTAGCAGGTAACAGGTTTCATGTGTGATTTCCTAACTAAGGTGTGAATGCATGGTACATGCATTTGGTTATTTGGTTCATTTGTTTTCATTGGCATGGGTTTTGTCTAGTTTGATAGTGGTTTCAACCTTGCCTTGCCATTCCTAGATAACCATGGTGTGATGGGATTCAGTTGATGGTGATGGACCCGCCAACATGTCAGGGGATCTCCCCGGTAAGAAGTCCCAACTAGACCTCGGACCATTTGAAGTAGGATTCCCAGTAGTGGGTAGTACAGTATCGCCTTGACTACGGTTGCGTGCATAGGTAAGTAAGATGTCCTTGTTGGTAGCAAGGGTGTGACCTTACAACAAGTCAAGGAAGGTGCATGAAAGGCTTTAAGACACAAAAGAGGGGAAGAGTGCACCCCTTAGAAACCTGTGATAGCACACAGCTTGAAAGGGAACACACGAGAAGAAAGACACCACAAGGTGGAAAGTTGGATAACCGACAATCCACAGTGATGGGTTATACCAACAACATGCTTCGATAAGATTCATACAAACACATACAGAATAGTCCATACATACAAGCGTAAATAACAACTACATACATCATCAAGTAACCAGGATAGTTAAACTACAATTACAACGTATGCATGAAATGTGTTGGCTCTGTTATATTAAAAGAGTGAAAGATCCAACCATACATACAACCATGACTTCCACTAACCCTGATAGCAGAACATTACAATCACTGTCGCCTGCTCCTCCAAAGAGATGTACTAGCTCTACACAGTGGAGAAGCCAAGGCTCGTTACAATACACTCCAAGCTTTCTCTAAAATATCCCTATATGAAGCTTGGATCCCAAAATCATGTACAATGAGTTATGAGGTGCTATAAATATAAAAGGATGGGGTGACCCTTGACATTCCCCTTTGTGACTCTTCACCTACCCTCATGACTCTTCAACTACTACATGACTATTACATTCTACTACCGACACTTGGTCTTACACTTTTACAACATGTTTACATTACAATCTGCACATGTACCCATGTGAGACAAAAATGGGCTTGAGTGAGCCATGCAAGACATCACTAAGACTCAGACAGTTGTGGGAAGACTAACTCTTCGACATCCTTGCGATGATCAACGGTGGCGAACTAATGCCAAGCTTAGTGTCCACATACTCTACAGTGACATCCTTCTGAAAGCGAACTCTTGCTTGCATCTAGGTACACTGATTTGGCACCTCTATCCAACTCATCAGATAACATGTGCATCATAGTCTTGAGTGCAGCCGAACCAGCAACATACTGATGCATGGAGTCCGCGCTCATCTGCAAGTCTGCGTTGGTGGCTATGTGCATCAACTAATCAAAGTACATGTCCAACTCCATCTAGACTTGGTTCTTTAATGTCGCCTCAGTGAGTGTGCCAATGGATGGGATCGCATACGTGCGCATAGTGACATCCATGCTCCTGAATAGCCATGCATGTGAAGCCTGCAAACTAGTGATGAACTACGAGATTTCCCCATAGTTCTGGATCTAACTCTGGATGCATGCCTTCAACTCTACCACCTTTGGCTTCATCATCTTTGGAAATTGTAATGGAGCTCCCTTGTACCTCATTGTCCATATTTACATGTGATCGACAGTAGTATGCAGATCTAACACTATGCGTGCTCTCCTAGCACAGCATTGTTGCCACCTGTTGAGATGGATAATTGACTTATGCACGGTGACGAATATAAAGTACAACTTTTGCATGACTGTCCTGAGAAAAGATACTTCATCTAGTATCGCTCTCCTCAACTCTTATCTAGAGGATGTTGTAACCTTCTCTCCTCTCTGCTTGGCCGCTTGTAACTCCTTAGCCATGTGCTTGTTCTCAGCTATCAAGAATCTAACCCTCGAGCTGGTGGCTAATGCATATGCTTTGTTAGCATCAACCAATGTAGTTGGATGTCTATGCACATCGGATACGATCACTCGCTCTTCAAACTATGCAGCAGATACATGGACATCCAGAGTATGTACTCTGCGCGACTGCACAACTCTGTGTTGTGACTCGTTGAAAGATATGTTGTGCATATTCACCTCCGGATTGTCTTCAAGGATTTAAGTGTCTCCTTTATCACTTGGGACTTGCTCTATTTCCGGATCTGGTGAAGCTGGTGGGGTGACATCTTGGTTCTAAGGCATGAGGTCAATATCATGATCTGAGTCAGGATGAACCATGTCCGTGTCCATTTTCTCTAGCATATGTTCAATCTCTTGAGCAAAGTCCTGCTCTTGTGATTACTTACCTTGTCTGCTTTATGCCAATTGCTCGAATGATTCAATAACCTATATGGGCACAGTTTCATCAATATGTGCATGTTGTGCCTCATGTTGTTCCTATCCCTGTTGTGCTTCCTTCTCTCTTCTACACAACTCATGTTCTTCCCTGAGTTGTTGCTTCAACTCCTACAACTTCTTTTCTGCTTCCTCTAGCTTCTTTTTCTCCCTCTGCCTTTGTGCAATCCTTCTATCGTGTTTTCGCCTCTTAGCCTTAATCTCCAAAGCTGCTCTCAACAGAAGTGGATCTGCTTTGAACTTGCAGCTTTGCTCTGTCTCTGCGTTGTCAACAACCTTCCTCTTGCCTTTGTCACGCATAGGTCTGCTACCCTCTATTGTTGTTGATGTTGTTGCTCTCTGAGACGTTGTTGCCTTCTGCTTTGCTAACCACTCTATAGCTATCCTAACAAGTTCATTGAGCCTTGAGAATTGATAACAATATCTCCATGGGTCTTCCTTAGGCCAATGACATGCCCCGTTGATCCAAGGATGTTGCACTCTCACACAGTGGTCCTTCACTAAGAAATTCAGGTCATACAGATTGAAATTGATGGTACCAAAGGTGAATCTCTTGAATTCCTCTTTCTCGGCCTCAACATGCTTGAGTTTCCAGATCTCATACAACCCGATCCGCAAAGGAAGGGTGTGCCAAGGTGCCTTCTTCTTCCTATGTAGTCTAGCTGACAACCCTGTCGAGATGTGATATGACACTTCTTGCATGACGAAATTATCCATGGCAAACTTCGGTAAAACATGCGGAGCCTTCTCCACGTTGTACATCCATATGAAGGTGCCAAGGGATGAGGCATACCAATCTTCTATGTCGATCAATGCCTCCATCATTTCTTGCGACATGCAAGGTGGATCCTGCTCAAAGATCATCCTATACTGGGGTGAAAAAGTGGTCTGATAACTGTATGATAACTCCGCAGAAGCTGCATTTAGAGAACAACCTGAAATAAGTGTGCACAAAGGTTTCTGAAGGTTTCCATGCCCAACCCAAGCCTTGGAACTACTAACGGGCACATAGTGCATCAAGCATGTAAGCAGACATGTATAGCTTCGCTTTCTGACCCATGGGCAGATGTCGGACTTCTGTTACATGTTCCTTCAACCTGAGATCCAACATGTCAGACCAGTTGAAAGGTATTCCTTCGCTCGCTAGTTGATCCAACACAATCACCCAACTCTGCGGGAAGGTCTTTGTGCTCTCTTGGCCGTATAAGCGGCATGCGAAGATGACCAAGAGATGATATGAATTCTGAATATCCTTGTCTTGTAAATTTGGTTGGGTGTTGTTCTGAACTTGGCCAACTCTTTCACCCAACTCTTCAAGATGTCTCTTGAGTTTGCATTGTTGTTGGGTCTAGTGAAAGGTGTATCCATCATGATCACCGGCTGTAGCAAGTGACACATCTCCTGAAAGTCCTTCGCCCTGAAGGTAGCAAGTTTCGTTCCATTGATACTTCTCAACACCATTGTCTTTGGATCAGTATGCAAGACAATCCATTGGATCATGTCCGCACATGGAAATGTGGGATACCTGCATGCAATCTGGTACAAGCCAGATTTGTGTATGTTGACATAGACCCTGCAGTCTTCCAGATTCTCCTCAAATGCACCTGAAAAGGTATCATTGATGTCCTGCCATTTCATACTGATATCTTTTTCTACGAACAAATTAGTGTCTTCATAGATAGGTAAGACCATAGACACTTGCTCAACTACATCTCTAGTTGCACTCTCGATGGTGTACTTTGACCCTACTCTCTTGGAAGCCATTTTACCTGGACTGCTAAGAGACGGATGAACACCTGTGATACCTGGAGATAGAGCAACACTCATGGCAAGAAATCTGTCAATTGAAAACCAAAAGCAACTTGAGGACTGACATGCAACACACCTGGGTGATTGACTGGAAATATTGTGCAATTTTCACCAGGATGTTGGGATTGTTATGGCCTAAATCTACCTCAATCTGAGAAAGGCAGGTCTAGGGTAACATCAAACCACGCTTAACCTGGTAGCTAGCCCTACCAGGTCAGGAGAGGGCTCTCTCCTTGTCAATCTCAGGAAAATATAGCAAATGAGGCTTGAGATTACTGATATAAAGACTAATTTTAGGCTAGGTATATGCTCAGAGGAGTTTGATTGAGTTTTATGGTGATTTGTTGGATCAGATGTGAAAGGCAGTTTTGGGTCCGTGGAATGAGCTCAGTTTTGCATAGGTTTCTGTGGGGCGAGGTAGGCAAGTGCTTTAGTAGCTTGAATTAAGTGAAATGGAGAGTCTTAATACTAGTGATGAGTTGGAGAGGGCATGGAAGTGTCATGAGTCCTCTTCAAACAGTAGAAAACATGTAAAGCTAAACAAACCCTAAGGTAGAGCACTGCAACATCAATGATTTCCACATTTATACTTGATTCATTTAGTTAAGCTGAAAAGATAGAGATAATGGCACACTAAAACACATGATAACTTGAATCACAAAAGGAAAAACAATACTAAGTCACCTTTCCACAAGAATCCCACAAAATGCTGCAAACCCTGGTCTATTTCCTTGCCAAACTGCAGAGATGATGTACAATAATGCTCAAAGCATTCACAAGAGTCCAACCTTTACAAATGACTAAAAAAGTACTAGATATAGGCAACAAACCATCCATGCTAGCCTTTAGGGGTCGAATTCATGAGTTTAGGAGCTATTTCAACAAGATCTAAACTAAGAACTGAAAAATAGGCAATGGAACAACTTGCCTCTAAAACCTAGGAAATTGATTCATTCAACTTTAAACCACATACAACTGATGTATCTACCTTATCAAGTCAATTTCCATCATTTTTACATCAATTTACATCATGTCAGCTCATGGATTTGACCATAAGAGAGAAAAAGTCAAACTAGAAGAAAACTAGGCAAAAAACAAAGTTTTTGAGCAAAATTGGCACTTTTTCATCTTATGCATAGCGCCACTTTCTCTGTACGTAGCGATTTTTCCCAACTGATTTTGGAGGCCTTTCCCTTCACCAAATTTGCTCCAAGTGGACTTGTTGGAAATTTGTGTCTGTCTACTTTCTAGGACAAGTGGAATTTTTGAATTTGGAGTCCATTTGCCCCTCCAAAAATCAGTTCTCCGAACACTACTTCCTATGTGGCCAAAAAGTGGCAGAGATGGCATTTTTGAGGTGTTTTTGACCCTTTTGGAGGCCCAAAATTTGTCAAAACTTCCCAGTAATTTTTGGGTATGCATAACTTTTCATGAGGAATCCAAAAATGTAATTTTTTTCTCCAGAGGAGGTCCCTATCAAAAGCGAGCGCCGGGTGGCGCTATGCACCTGCCGGAAAAACCTGTTTTTTCCATAAAAAATTCAAAATTGCCAAAAAGTTTGCCAAATTTCTTGAAATTTGGCATGAGTGATCTGCATCAAGTACTATGTTGGGCCAATGAAGCTTCAGCCAAGATCTTGAGCTTATCTTTCTCTTTCTTGCTCCTCAAAGTTTTCCTCAACTTGGCTTTTAGGCTCCTTATCCTTGCTTTGCAAATCTTGTTTCGTGCCAAATAGTGATAAGCCATGTGCCGCAACATCTTTTTCTCCTTATTAGATTTCTCAAGCAGCTTCTCCAAGTGCATATTTTCCCTCTCTAGCCAAGATTCCCGGTCAGCATCAATCTCTTGCTCAAGCGGTGTCAATTTGACTTTCCTCCTCTTTGTTGCTTGCTTGTTTTCCCTTATGGTTTGCAGCTCCATGATTGTCTGCTTATCCTCCAACTGCTTGTTCCATTGCTCAAGGTAATTTATGATCCACTTAGCTCTTTCAAGGTTAAGAGATAAGTCATGGATGTCAGCTTCTTGTTCTTTGATGATCTCCTTGAGTTTTGAGCTTTGGGAGCCCAAATCAGTATCCTCATCCTGAATCAAAATGAAATCTCTCTCCTGACCTTCAAAAGGCCCTTCATCATGCAATGGTTGTTTTCCTTTATCCTGTACCTACTTTGCTGAAGAAGAAGGCAAAGCCCCTTTCACCCCAGGTGAAGATAGCATTTGCCTATGGTCTGATGAAGGAAACGAGACCCCTTCCACCCTAGGTGGAGATAGTACTCGTTTGGCAGCTGCAAATAATCTCCTTATGCCTTTTTCATAAGTGAAAAATATTGGCACACCTGTAGTTTGAGTTTCATGAACCTCTTGCTGATTTGAAGGCCCTCACCTGTAGTTTGAGTTTCATGAACCTCTTGCTGATTTGAAGGCCCTCCTGCCTTTGAAATACTGATGGGGTCACTTGAGGGCTTTTGAAAACCTCATGTGAAATGAAAGCATCCCATGAAACATTTAACAAGCTCAACTGGTGCAAAACAACAATCTTGATCAATGCAAAGTGATAAATGTTGGTGTACTGTTGATGAGGAGGTTTTCTTTGCACCAATGTGGTCATTTTCTCAATATTTCTGCATATGAAATAGGGAAGGTTCATCATCCTCACTCTAGTGAAATGCATCAATAATCTAACATGATAAGTGTACAAGAGAGAAAATCTCCCTTCACAACTGAAGTATTTGATAATGAGCTTCATGAGTGGAGCATAAGTGTCCTGCAGGTATCTGAAAGGAAAGACACTACTAATTTGCTTTTGATAACTAACCTTGATATAAGGCTCATAATGCTCTTTTCCCACAAGCTGTCTTTTGTTCCATTGTTCACCCACATTAGGAATACCTATTACTTCAGCTATAGCTTCAGGTGTCAAAGTGAAGGTAACACCTGCTAAATTGACCTAGCCATTGTGAAGATGAAGAACAAATAGTCTAGCAAATTCATGGTGATATTTCACCCTTTCCGCCATCTCACAAAACTGGTAGCAAGACTGATGTTTAAAGCATGTTACTGCAAGAGGGCAAGCTAGTAACTCTGTGAGTATAGCGGGCTCCTCCCGGATGTGTTTTCCTCCCTTATGTGGTTTTCTTGGTGCATGAATCTCTTGGGAGGAATCACTCACGGTTTCCTCATCCCTTTCATAAGTTGAATCTGTCTCCATATTTGCCACTGTATGTTATAAAATGATGAGTATGAAGAGATTTTATTTCAAGAATAGGTGACTGTTGTTTGATGAGTGGGACTGATGAGGAGAACATGTGAGTGGAATTTTGATGTTGGTTGTAGGGTTATTAGGAAGTGATAGGGTTTCAGAATGCAGATTAGGGTTTGGGGAATAGTGGGAATTAGGTGTTAGGGTTTTAGGGTTTTGGAGATAGGGGAGTAGGATGAGTGTAAGTAAGAGAGGGAAAGGGAAATGAAATTAGGGAAATTCAGTGGAGAGGAACGGGATATGTGAAAATCATGCAGGGGAGTAAAAACAACAATTTTAGGGCTTTGGGGATAGGGGGTAGGATGAGTGTAAGTAAGAGAGGGAAAGGGAAATGAAATTAGGGAAATTCAGTGGAGAGGAATGGGATATGTGAAAATCATGCAGGGGAGTAAAAACAGCGACTATGACAAATTACAAAACCCTAGACAGTTTTGCAATATAACTGTGCAGCAATTAGGGTTTGATTTTTCACCTATTAAAACACCATCAAGGAGGACCAAATCTCTTGCAATGGCAAAATGGGAGGTTTTACTTACTTGAGGAATGATATTTGCAAGATTTTGGAGCTTGAGAAGGTTGATTGAAAGAAATTTTGGCTTGGCAGACTGGTGCGTCGTGCCAACACCCAAGTGCGCCGCGCCTGGCAAGTGTGTCGCGCCAGTCCAACTCTGTGTGTAAATTCTGCGCCCAGTGCGCCGCGCCTATGCCCAAGTGCGTCATGCCAAGAAGATTTTCACAACTTTGCTGCAATTTCCCTTTCTTCACCTCAAATCGCAATTTTTTCCTTGTTCTCTCACTTTAGCACAAAAAATGAAGTCTTCAACACAAGGGGCACTTTATATACAAGTGAATTTAATTTTTTCATTTAGAAAACACACTTTCTAAAGTTTTCTTTGTCACTTTGTTCTTTAAAAACTCTGATTTGCAGTTTGGCTCTCTTTTTGACATTGTTGGACTAATGCTTGGATATTCTTGTCTCTTTTGCAAGAGCTGGAGTGCAGGAGTTTGGTAAGGTGACCCAAGACTGCATTTCTGAACTTATTACATATAGGAAAATTAAAATTACATGAAATTTTTATACATAGAATATAAAACTCTGTTTTTCCTCAAAACAGGGTTTTGAGGAAAAATCAATTACTGAGTATATCATTATTGAAATTTTGATGTTGAGACCTTATTAGACCTCCTCATGTGCCTGCTGACCATTATTGAGATTTTACAAGACTATGATGACAAACCCTAGACCTAGTGAGACCTAAAACCCTAAAAGTGGATTTTGCAAATGTATAGACAAAAGATGACTGTAAATGACCTGAACTTGTGAAAATAGGCCAGCAAGTAAAGGTCATGAGGGAAATATGATAATATGCCACTACCATCAGATGATCCATGACCTAAAGGAATGTCGTTGATCGGATGAGACACCTAAAAATGCATGCAACAAGAGAATTTGGATCACTGATGGAGGGATGAAGATACCGACACTAACATTGGCTCCAATGGGGATGGTAGCTCCTGGGAGATGCCAAGAACTGTAGATCTTTGGGAGAGCAGACTAGTGCCTTATCTATTGGGCAATATGGAGTCAATATCTTGGCAACAAAAGCTTCAAAACGCAAGACTCAAGACTCATAACTGAAATGAGTAAGAACTAAGACTAACTCAAAACTGAAACAAGACTCTCAAAAGCTGAAACTGGACACTCAGCTGAAACTATCTTGAAACTGACTGAAACAAAAAATGACTCAAGACTAAAACACAACTGACAAACTGGAAAATATGCTCAAAATGGAGCTTATTCAATACAACCTACTCTAGCTATTCCATTCATCACCTGATCAATTGAAATGAAACAACCAATGCAACCAAGCAAGTATTATGGCTGCTGTTTGAATTCTTCGCAAGTGCTGCTTATGAACAACAAGAGAGAACTACTGAAAGGCAACTCCCATGAAAACTTGTAAACAGATCCGTTGAATAATATGAATTTTCTATCTGACTCCAAAAACACTGCATAAGGATCTTGAAATTCATGCACACTGGGACTTAGCTCATCCAATGGATTACTTCTCTTCTCCTCATACCATGAATGCAAACTTTGATCTGAGCTTTGTGACGAGACTCCTGCTGAAAATGACAAAGAAACTGGCTGTCGGATCAAGTTTGTATCAATACTTTTGTCAAGCTCACAGATAGGAGAAGGACTTTGACTGCAGACATCATCCAACACATCAGCTATTGGATCGTGAAAAACTTGAAAAGACTGCTGCAACCCATTTTCTATTGGCTCCGATGAGATTACATGATTTTCTACAAGCTGCTCATCCTTTACTGAAAATGTACTATGCAAATTTTCCTTCAAAAACTAAAATGATTCAAAACAGAAAGGTACGGAATCATCTTGCATCATTTGATCATATGTTCCAGCTTCCAAGTCTTTATTTGCAACTTGAAAATCAAAGGCATTCGGGGGCTACAAATTTGGATATGAAAAGTCTTGAACAAGGTTTTCATTGCCCTCAAAAAGGTTCAGATCAAGACTTGTCGATAGTTGATTTCTGATTGCATGAATGTTGTCTCTGATGAACCGAAACGAAGGAAAACAAAAAGGCGAAGACCCTTCACTTACTTCAAAATTTGTTTCACTTTCCTCCTCACTTCCATAGCTAATATGTGATGGTTGAACACTACATTCGAGCTGTTGAAAGTGAACTTCCTCCTCCCACAAACTAGCTGTTGATTTATCTGCAAGACTAGCTTCTGTTTGGAGAACATAATCATCATCATACTGATCAAACTTAGGGAAATCATCAGTATAAAACACATCATGAAGCATACATGTCATATCAACAGATCTCTCTTCTTCAAGATGATCTATAAAACAATCATTATCAGGTCTATGACAACTGGGATAAGAAACAAAATGTTTTGGATCAACAACTTATTCTTCTTCAATCAGCGAGCCATGGGCTTGAACATTATACTCATCCTTTGTGGTGATCCTTTGCATCATCACTTCCACTGCACTTACCAAAATGTCGAGCTTTACCTCTAGAGATGTCGACTCCTCTGGATCTATGTTTTTCATCTCTTCTTCCTTCAACTTTACCCTTCTGATCAGAAAATGAGCCTCTACATCTACTGCACTGTTCTGCATCTCTTCAAGTGTTGCAAGATTCCTTTCTCTCAGCTGAAACTCCATTTTCGGATCAAAGGCTTCCGGGTAGTGCAAGAGAGCAGATCCAGGAGGAGGCCTTATATTAACCGGCATCGAAAAATATACTTTGTTAAATCTGGCAAAAAACTATTGTATTGTCTCCCCTAGCTGCCTTTTCAGCTAATTATACTCTTCTATAATCAAGAAAGGGTTCTGTCTAACCACCCACCTGTCAAGGAAAACTTTGATGAACTATTGTAAATCTGAGATGCTCGCATCAGGTAGGTTTTTAAACCAATTCTTGACTTTGCCTTGCAAAGAAAGAGCAAAAAGCCTAATACTAACATCTTCTTCATCAACTTCAAAAAGGTCGAGAAAAGACTCAAAATTCAATACATGTCTCTCACAGTGATGTTGTCGCATTCACCATCAAATCTTGGTAGATATAGGTCATGATTTTTAGGGAAAGCATGGGATATATGAGGTAAAATTAGAGGCTTGTATAGATCTAGAATCTTACAAGGTATAGGGGTATGTACAGAAGGTTTAGAATTAGTCTTTGTCTCCTGAGGCTCATCAGTTTGAAGACGATCATCACAAGATTCGGGAAAAGGGTCTTGATCAAGCTCAGAGGCATGCAATTCTTTGGTATTCACAATCTTCAAAGGGAAGGACTCAAATGCAGGCCGAGGATCTTTTCTCAATTACAATATACTTTATAAAGCCTTCTTGACATTCTCGGGAAAAGAGAAGAAATAATTTATAACAAAGAAAAAAATGTCTTGGATGAAATTCCAACTTGAATACCTGATTTTTCCATATTGTCCTTTCATGTTTTTGCTGGTCAGGTTCATCCTCCAGTGGAGTCCTTGGATCTGATCTCGAAACTGATTTGGAATCGCTAGGTGAATGATTTCAGCCTTGCTATGTCTGATCGTTGTTCACCATCAACAATCAGATCTGAACTTGATTACATTTTGCTGAGGAAACCAGATGTTCAGTTCATAAACTAAACCGGAGATTGACTGAAGCAGCGTTCATCTACTATGCACTTGCAGAGCAAGAGCAGTTCGAAGGCTACCTGGCTAACTTCAGGCTCCATCTGTAGTTTATAAAGAAAACAACAATAACAAACAAACAAACTTTTCTTCCCCAGTGGAGTCACCAATATGTTATGGCCTAAATCTACCTCAAGCTGAGAAAGGCAGGTCTAGGGTAACATCAAACCACGCTTAACCTGGTAGCTAGCCCTACCAGGTCGGGAGAGGGCTCTCTCCTTGTCAATCTCAGGAAAATATAGCAAATGAGGCTTGAGATGACTAATTTAAAGACTAATTTTAGGCTAGGTATATGCTCAGAGGAGTTTGATTGAGTTTTATGGTGATTTGCTGGATCAGATGTGAAAGGCAATTTTGGGTCCGGGGAATGAGCTCAGTTTTGCAGAGATTTTTGTGGGGCGAGGTAGGCAAGTGCTTTAGTACCTTGAATTAAGTGAAATGGAGAGTTTTAAGACTGGTGAGGAGTTGGAGATGGCATGGAAGTGTCACGAGTCCTCTTCAAACAGTAGAAAACATGTAAAGCTAAATAAACCCTAAGGTAGAGCACTGCAACATCAATGATTTCCACCTTTATACTTGATTCATTTAGTTAAGCTGAAAAGATAGAGATAATGGCACACTAAAACACATGATAACTTGAATCACAGAACGAAAAACAATACTAAGTCACCTTGCCACAAGAATCCCACAAAATGCTGCAAACCCTGGTCTATTTCCTTGCCAAACTGCAGAGATGATGTACAATAATGCTCAAAGCATTCACAAGAGTCTAACCTTTACAAATGACTGAAAAAGTACTAGATATAGGGAAAAAACCACCCATGCTAGCCTTTAGGGGTCAAATTCATGAGTTTAGGAGCTGTTTCAACAAGATCTAAACTAAGAACTGAAAAATAGGCAGTGGAACAGCTTGCCTCTAAAACCTAGGAAACTGATTCATTCAACTTTAAACCACCTACAACTGATGTATCTACCTTATCAAGTCAATTTTCATCATTTTTACATCAAAGTACATCAATTTACATCATGTCAACTCATGGATTTGACCATAAGAGAGAAAAAGTCAAACTAGAAGAAAACTAGGCGAAAAATAGAGTTTTTGAGCAAAATTGGCACTTTTTCATCCTGTGCGTAGCGCCACTTTTTCTGTGCATAGCGCTTTTTCCCAGCTGATTTTGGAGGCCTTACCCTTCACCAAATTTTCTCCAAGTGGGCTTGTTGGAAAGGTCTATCTATCTACTTTCTAGGAAAAGTGGAATTTTTGAATTTGGAGTCCATTTGCCCCTCCAAAAATTAGTTCTCCCAACACTGCTTCCTGTGTGGCAAAAAAATGGCAGAGATGGCATTTTTTAGGTGTTTTTGACCCTTTTGGAGGCCCAAAACTTGTCAAACCTTCCTAGTAATTTTTGGGTATGCATAATTTTTCCTGAGGAATCCAAAAATGTAAATTTTTCCTTCAGAGGAGGTCCCTATCAAAAGCGAGCACCGAGTGGCGCTACGCACCTGCTAGAAAAACTTGTTTTTTCCATGAAAAATTCAAAATTTCCAAAAAGTGTGCCACATTTCTTGAAATTTGGCATGAGTGATCTGCATCAAGTATTATGTTGGGCCAATGAAGCTTCAACCAATATCTTGAGCTTATCTTGCTCTTTCTTGCTCCTCAAAGTTTTCCTCAACTTGGCTTTTAGGCTCCTTATCCTTCTTTGCAAATCTTGTTTCGTGCCAAATAGTGATAAGCCATGTGCTGCAACATCTTTTTCTCCTTATTGGCTTTCTAAAGCAGCTTCTCCAAGTGCATATTTTCCCTCTCTAGCCAAGATTCCCGATCAGCATCAATCTCTTTCTCAAGCAGTGTCAATTTGACTTTCCTCCTCCTTGCTGCTTGCTTGTTTTCCCTTATGGTTTGCAACTTCATGATTGTCTGCTTATCCTCCAACTACTTGTTCCATTGCTTAAGGTAATTTATGATCCACTTAGCTATTTCAAGGTTAAGAGATAAGTCATGGATGTCAGCTTCTTGTTCTTTTTTATCTCCTTGAGTTTTGAGCTTTGGGAGCCCAAATCAATATCCTCATCCTGAATCAAAATGAAATCTCTCTCCTGACCTTCAGAAGGCCCTTCATCATGCAATGGTTGTTTCCCTTTATCCTATACCTACTTTTTTGAAGAAGAAGCCAAAGCCCCTTTCACCCCGGGTGAAGATAGCATTTCCTATGGTCTGATGAAGGAAACGAAACCCCTTCCACCCTAGGTGGAGATAGTACTCGTTTGGTAGCTGCAAATAATCTCATTATGCCTCTTTCATAAGTGACAAATTTTGGCACACCTGTAGTTTGAGTTTCATGAACCTCTTGCTGATTTGAAGGTCCTCCTACCTCTTGAAATACTGATAGGGTCACTTGAGGGCTTTTGAAAACCTCATGTGAAATGAAACCATCCCATGAAACATTTAACAAGCTCAACTAGTGCAAAACAACAATATTGATCAATGCAAAGTGATAAATGTTGTTGTACTGTTGATGAGGAGGTTTTCTTTGCACCAATGTGGTCATTTTCTCAATATTTCTGCATATGAAATAGGGGAGGTTCATCATCCTCACTCTAGTGAAATGCATCAATAATCTAACATGATAAGTGTATAAGCGAGAAAATCTCCCTTCACGGCTGAAGTATTTGATAATGAGCTTCATGAGTGGAGCATAACTGTCCTGTTGGTATCTGAAAGGAAAGACCCTACTAATTTGCTTTTGATAGCTAGCCTTGATATAAGGCTCATAATGCTCTTTGCCCACAAGTTGTCCTTTGTTCCACTGTTCACCCACATTAGAATTACTTGTTGCTTCAGCTATAGTTTTAGGCGTCAAAGTGAAGTTAACACCTACTAAATTGACCTGGCCATTGTGAAGATGAAGAACAAATAGTCTAGCAAGTTCATGGTGATATTTCACCCTTTCCACCATCTCACAAAATTGGTAGCAAGACTGATGTTTAAAGCATGTTACTACAGGAGGGCAAGCTAATAACTCTGTGAGTGCAGTGCGCTCCTCCCGGATGTGTTTTCCTCCCTTATGTGGTTTTCTTAGTGCATGAATCTCTTGGGAGGAATCACTCACAGTTTCCTCATCCCTTTCATAAGCTGAATCTGTCTCCATATTTGCCACTGTGTGGTGTAAAATGATGAGTATGAAGAGATTTTATTTCAAGAATAGGTGATTGTTGTTTGATGAGTGGGATTGATGAGGGGAACAGGTGAGTGGGATTTTGATGCTGGCTGTAGGGTTATTAGGAAGTGATAGGGTTTTAGAATGCAGATTAGGGTTTGGGGAATAGTGGGAATTAGGTGTTAGGGTTTTAGGGTTTTGGGGATAGGGGGTAGGATGAGTGTAAGTGAGAGAGGGAAAGGGAAATGAAATTAGGGAAATTCAGTGGAGAGGAATGGGATATGTGAAAATGATGCAAGGGAGTAAAAACAGCAACTATGACAAATTACAAAATCCTAGACAGTTTTGCAATATAACTGTACAACAATTAGGGTTTGATTTTTCACCTATTAAAACACCATCAAGGAGGACTAAATCTCTTGCAATGGCAAAATGGGAGGTTTTACTTACTTGAGGAATGATATTTGCAAGATTTTGGAGCTTGAGAAGGTCGATTGAAAGAAATTTTGGCTTGGCAGACTGGTGCGCCGCGCCAACACCCAGGTGCGCCGCGCCAGTTCAACTCTGTGTGTAAATTCTGCGTCCGATGTGTCGTGCCTATGCCCAGGTGCGCCGCGCCAAGAAGATTTTCACAACTTTGCTGCGATTTCCCTTTCTTCACCTCAAATCGCGATTTTTTCCTTGTTCTCTCACTTTAGCACAAAAAATGAAGTCTTCAACACAAGGGGCACTTTATATACAAGTGAATTTAATTTTTTCATTTAGAAAACCCACTTTCTAAAGTTTTCTTTTTCACTTTGTTCTTTAAAAACTCTGTTTTGCAGTTTGGCTCTCTTTTTGACATTTGATGGACTAATGCTTGGATTTTCTTGTCTCTTTTGCAGGAGCTAGAGTGCAGGAGTTTGGCAAGGTGACCTAGGGCTGCATTTCCGAACTTATTACATATAGGAAAATTAAAATTACATGAAATTTTTATACATTAAATATAAAACTCTGTTTTTCCTCAAAACAGGGTTTTGAGGAAAAATCAATTACTGAGTATATCATTATTGAAATTTTGATGATGAGACCTTATTAGACCTCCTCATGTGCCTGCTGACCATTATTGAGCTTTTATAAGACTATGATGACAAACCCTAGACCTAATGGGACCTAAAACCCTAAAAATGGCTTTTGCAAATGTACAGACAAAAGATGACTATAAATGACCTGAACTTGTGAAAATAGGCCAGAAGGTAAAGATCATGAGGGAAATATGATAATATGCCACTACCATCAGATGATCCATGACCTAATGGAATGCAAATGAGCAGATGAGACACCTAAAATTGCATGCAACAAGAGAATTTTGATCACTAATGGAGGGATGAAGATACCGACACTAACAGGGAGACTGACTACCAAAACTACGCAAAGCATAGTCTAGACTATCAGCAAGCTAACTGACTGTTGAAACTGTGCAATGCATAGTTTCAGTCAGTAATGACTACAACCCATAAAATTACATCTGTGCAATTCCGGGGGCCAGCAAGGCATTGCCTCTCAGAATTGCATAGAGCAAGCCTCGAGGTCAGTGTTGGGCCAGCTCTGCACAATTTCTGGGAGGAAGGCAGAGCCTTCACTCTCAGAAATGCGTAGTGCAAACCGGGAAAGGCAAGGTCCGGGCCAAGGCAGCCCAGACCCGTCGACGAACGACTAAAAGCATAAAAAGGCTAAATGCATCGCGAAACTGAGTGCAAACAAGAGTGAATGATCATGCATGCAAACAGTGAGTGAAAGATTCAAAAACCGAGAAAACAAGCAAATGTGTGAAGCAAATCACTGCAATGGCGACCGTCAAAGCAGAAATAGTGTCATACATGTGACAATAGTGAGATGCAAGGGAAAACTTGAAACAGTGCTTCTATAAGCTAACATGCATTAAAACGACAACAAGCGTTCAACAAAACCAAGCAAACAACACTCACACAAACCGAAATACAAAAAGCGACAGAAAAGTAGCAAAAGACATGAAAAGCGGACTTACACAGAAAAATCTGAGTTGAGTGTGCTGAATGCTCCTAGATGTGATGTGGGATGCCAGAGCTCCAAGATCGATGTGAAGAATGAGCTTTGAAGCATCGAATAAATAGTTTTGATAAGATCGAGGTTTATGACGCGCATGCCACAAATCTAGGAAAAGGTGACACTTGGCGGGAGGTTTCTAAAACGGCTTTTGCATGTAACCTCTAACTACTAAAAATGGATCCCTAAAATCTAGGGATTTTTTTTTCTTTTTTTGCTTTTTTTTCTTTTTTCGAGAAAAGCAGCCCATGCATGCAAATCAAGATTGCTTAGTCCTGGAGGGAACCGATCAACTTGGGAGCACATGCAACAACCTACAAGCCTTGGAGTGACTTTTGCGCAGTTTCTGGGCTGAGCAAGTTTGGTTGTCCCTTAGGCTCTGTGCAATTTCTGGACTGAAGCCCTGGTTGTCAGCCAAAATTGCGCAATTTTTTAGAGCAAGCCCAGTGATGGGCTGCTTTGCGCAATTTCCAGAGGGAAGGTTGCCTAGCTGTTTTGCGCATTTCTGGAGAGAAGTAGGCAGCCTAAATGGATTGCGCAATTTTGGAGAGGAAGGTTGGTTCCCCTCCAAATTTGCGCAATTTTTTAGGTGAGCATAACAACTAGAAAATGACCAAGCTCCGGAAAGCCAGCCTATGGGTGGGAGGTAAACAAGCTGACAACCATAGGCTAGTAAGCCATTGAAACTCAACTGAAGCATATGTACTTGTTAGTGCAAGACATGCTGCTAAGGATGGTTGGTAGGGAGGCTCGAAAAGGAAGCTAAGGCAGAATTTTGGAGGGTGGTTGTAGCCACTACAACAGATTCATTTCTTGGTTGAGTTTTGGATTGTCAAAAGGTTTTGGAAGCAGGTGAGGTGGTCTCAGGAAAAATCCCAAGGGTTGGGGGTGGAGGTAGTTTAATCTTTGGGAAGCCCTCGACAAGTGGGTGGAGACAAGAAAATTCCTCAAGGTAATGGTGGATAAATCCCGAGGCATCCAAGCTTGTTTTGGCTTTGTGATCTCTTGACTGGTTTTGGCGAGATCGCGGTAGTCTAAGGATGGAGGTGGTTTAATATCTGGGAAGCCCAAGTTGTTTATGTCTTGAGATCCCACATTCATGCTTGGAATATGGCATGGGGGTGATTGGCTGAAAGAAATATTTGGTTAAGCTCAATCTATGGTCGGGTGGTATGTAGAAGTCCCTAACTTGGATGGTTTTTTGCATATGTTAATAAGGGTTATTTTCCTATTCGAATTTATGAGCACTTGTACTTATTATTATGTGGATTCTATGGTTGTTCTATCATGGTTAGTAATCTGGTTATATGTTGGTTATAAGCATGGGTTTGTAATGTGCTCTAGCTATGACTTGTTTGGGATTTGATAAGTATATGAATGGTTGATGAATACATAGACTAACAAGTGTTATTGCAGCTAATATGAGAGGGCACTAGACCTTCTTGATGCTTATCAGATGGACCACAAACTCTTAATATTAGATATGCATTCATGACCTGTAACTCACATTTTCACCATATGTTTGACGAATATATTATCATGGTTGGGCCTAGTTAGATCAAGTTATTGTTCAAGTTTTGTATGAACAATATTTCCATTATGTCATTTACCATTCTGAGAAGTTATAGACAATTTTGGGCAGTGGTCTGGAGGCTAGCCTAGAAAGGTGGCTCAGATCTCAAGACCGCACCCTCGGAACTGAAGTTTTTTAGCTATAACCACAGGGAAGGAAGCTTTTGCATGTAGTTGGAGGCCTATAACCAACCCTTTCCTAGTCATGCATGTGATTGTGGGCCTAGGTCAGTGAAAAAGCAATCCAATGCAGGGTTTGGTCACCTAGGGTGGTTCTTTGTAACAGCCCTGATGAAAAGTTCATGAAATAAAAGTTAATAAAGGAAAAATAAGACCACGAGTAAGGGACACGTATTCCAAGCTGAATGTTGAGCAAAGATATTCTAGTGGGCATCAATGGATGTGTGTTTTTGGATAAGAAAAATGGCAAAGACAAAGGTAAAGGCATTTTTGGCACATTTGTTTATGAAAATAAAGGAAAATAGGAGAAAAGGAAGGTAAAAGGTCATAGGTTGCATGTGAGGATGAAATGAAGGAAAATAATGGAAAATGAAGAAATTAGAGGGCCTCATTAATAAAAAGGCTGTAGAAATTCTCATTATATATTAATCTGATTATGCAATGTACTAAAGCAAAATACTTAATCTGCTTCTACAATCAAACTTGCAGAAGCTTAATTGATTTGAGCAAGATCAAACAGAACACATATAATAGAGAAGAAGAATCAATCACACATGAAACACGGAAGAATGCTCTGGGGAAAGCCCCAGCTAAAAACCCCGCTATTTGTATTATCATACAAGTGGAAATATCTCAGCATTACACAAAGCTTTAGCTCTTACAGCTATCCAGCTCTCAGTACAATCCCTCTCTGCTACTCATAGACAGAATAGACAACACATATGCCTTTCCCTTTGTCCTCCAAGCCTCCTATTTCCTTGCGCTATTTTCCCTGAATGTTCTTGCTATAACCTTGTGTGACACTGGTCTCACACACTGCTCCAACACACTGTAAAACTACACAAATCTCAAGGAATGAATTCCTTCTGCATGCAAGAGATTTTATTATAGGAAAATTATAGCAACTAATAGTACACTGTCCCTGCCTTTAATCTCAACTGGTCCTTTGTCTGAACAGACATGCATGAGTTATTTATGAGAGAATATTGAGTTATCTAGAGTACACTAGTTTCATGCATGCATGCATTAACTGACTGAACTCACAATTAGTTCCACAAACTGTTTGGAACTAATCTAACTGGACTTAACTTAGTTAACTAAGCTAACTAATTACAACTCAAGTACAACTCATCCTTATCTCCTTAATTAAGGGATAATTTCCTCAATCAAAGGGATAACTGTTGCATGACTTCACAAAGACTTCATGTTTGAATTTCTCCAACTAATTAACTCAAGATGAATTAATTAATTATTTTTCAAATAGCTGGTGAGACTAAATTCAAACTTTCATTCTCAATTTTAATGCAAGGACAATTTAAAATTGGAATATCCTGAAATGCTGTCTTTAGCAATGTTATTTTTAGCATTTCTATTTTCAACACTCCCTCTCAATAAGAAAGGGATTATCTACCACCCCGATCCTGTCTCTATGGAACTTGAATTTACACTTTGACAATGCCTTAGTCAAAATGTCAACATCTTGCTCCTCGGTCGAAATATACTGCAACAACATGATCATCCTCGCCACACAATCTCTGAGATGATGATACCGAATGTCGATATGCTTGGACCTGTCATGAAATACTAGATTCTTATAGAGATTGATACAACTCTGATTATCACAATAGATCACAGTTGGATCCATCCTCTGATCAAACAAACCAACTAGAATTTTCCGCATCCAAATGGCCTCACATGTTGCCTAACTTGCAGCCATGTATTCAGCCTCTGCTGAGCTGAGTGCAACTGACCTTTGTTTCTTGCTGTACCAAGAAACTGCAGCTAACCCAAGGTTGAAAATTCCTCCTGATGTGCTCTTCTGATCTGATGGACTCCCTGCCCAATCTGCATCTGTGAAGCCCTGTAGCTTCACTCCCTTTGTCCGTCTGTGCCATAATCCATATTGAGATGTGCCTCTAAGATATCTCAAAACATGCTTAGCCGCCTTCCAAAACAGCTTGGTAAGCTGAACCATAGCTTGACTCGGTTCACTGCATAGCACAAATCTGGTCTTGTGTTCACTAAGTACATCAATGAACCCACAAGTTGCTGATACACAGTAGCTTCTACTACTTCTCCTGAAGTAGCATCCTCCTTCCACCAGTTACCTACTAGAGGAGTCTGCATGGGCTTGCACTTCTCCATGTGGAATCTCCTGAGTATCTCATTGGCATACTTGCCTTGAGACACAAACACTTCCCCATCCTTATGTCACACATCCATGCCTAGAAAGTAGTGCATGAGACCCATGTCTTTCATCTCGAACTCTCTTGCAAGGTCCTCCTTGCAAGACATGATCAATTGATCATCACCTATCAATATCAGATCATCAACATAAAGAACAATGATCAATTGCTTACCTTCTACCATGATGTGGTACAGGTTCACATCCGCTTCACTCTTTGTGAAGCCCAACCCAGTGAAGTAGTTGTCGATCCTAGTGTACCAAGCACAAGGTGCTTGCTTCAGCCTGTACAAAGCTCTCTTAAGTTGACACACATGCAACTCACGATCGAAGGTCTCAAAACCTTTCGGCTACTCTATGTACACCTCCTCCTCAATCTTGCCATTGAGGAATGCAGTCCTCACATCCATCTGATGGATCTTCCAACCCATCTGTGCTGATAGTTCCAACATCGATCTAATAGATGAGTTCCTTGCTACAGGAGAAAAAGTCTCACCATAGTCGATCCCCTCAACCTGTGAGAAACCACGGGAAACAAACCTTGCCTTATGTTTCTCCACACTACCATCAGCAGCTTGCTTTACCTTGTAAAGCCAACAGGAACTCACAACTGACTTGTTCTCTGGTCTTGGAACAACATCCCAAACACTGTTCTGAACTATGGAGTCATACTCCTCCACCATAGCATCAACCCAAATCGACTGCTACACTACTTCCTCAAATGAATATGGCTCGGTCTCAACACATTCCCCAATAAGGGCCATGTATCCAGTGTACCTATCAGGTGACTCCTCTTTCTGCGTTGAGAAGATGGTTCTCCCACATTCTCTCTCACATCCAACAACAATCTGTCAGCTTCTCTCGTGCGCTTCAACCCATCCCCAGAAGACTCTGCTTGAGTGGATGTCTCCACTCCTAAAACCTTTGCATGCGGTTGCTCCACATCAGTCTGAGGCTCCTCCTCCTTAGGAACCAAAATTTCCTCCACGGCCTGTAGTTGGAGCTCCCTCTCAAGGGAAACTCTCATGGCATTCTGCTCATCAAACTTGAGATCTCTACGAACCACTGTCCTCAGACTGGTAGGTAAATACACCCAATAGTTATTGGGTGTATCAGTGTACCCCACAAGTATCCCCAACTCTATTGTTGGCTCAAGTTTCTTCTGGGCATCATTGGTCACATGGAAATAAACCGATGAGCCAAAGATCCTGAAGTGACCCACATCTGGTCTCTTCCCGGAGAAAGCTTCTTCTGGTGTCTTCATCCCAAGAATGCGATGTGGGCTTCTATTCTACAAATAGACCGATGTGTTGCATGCCTCAGCCCACAAATGAAGTGGTAGGCCTTGGTCATGCAGCATCGCCCGAGCTTCCCCCATAATCATTCTGTTATTGCTCTTGACCACCCCATTCTATTGTGGGTTATGAGGTGCCGTCAACTCCCATTTAATTCCTTCCGCTACAGAGAAGTCCTTAAACTCTTGAGAGACATACTCTCCACCATTGTCACTTCTCAAGGCCCTGATCTTCTTCCCTTATTCTTTCTCAACCAAAGCTTTGAACTCACAAAACTTTGAGAAGGTTTGTTCCTTCTTCTGCATGAAATAGATCCAGCATTTACGAGAAAAATCATCAATGAAAATCACATGATACCTTTGTTTCGTAGTGGAGGCTATCGAGAATGGTCCACACACATCTTTATGAACTCACTCCAAGATTGCTTCAGCTCGACTGTCTCGATCATGAAAGGAAGACTTTGCATACTTTCCCAAGGTGCAACCTTTGCATGTGTCCACTTGCTCAAGTTTACCTTTGGGAAGTCTAGTAGAAATCTGCTACATTATCTTCAAGGCCCCATGATGCAAGTGGCCCAACCTTCTATGCCATAACTCGCCAATGTCTTGGATTTGCACCAATTCTGCTTTCGAACTCAATGCAACACAGTCATCTACCTCAAGCTTGCAGAGATTCTTTACTTGAATCCAATCCTCTTGGTCTGACCAGTGGCTATGTGTCTCAGGAATGCCTTTCCTTTACTGAAGACAACATCATAGCCTTTGTCTTCCAACATCACGACTGATACCAAGTTCTTCTTCAGTCCAGGCACATACTTTACATCAGTCAGGGTGAGAGGAGCTCCATGCTCCCTCTGAAAAACAACCGTACCTTCACCTGAAACACGATACTTTCCATCATCGCCCATCTCTATGTGCATCTTGAGGTCTTTCTCCTCCAAGGTACTGAATAAACTCTTATTGTCGGTCATGTGGAATGAGGCTCCACTGTCTAGGTACCAAACACAACCCACCATCGATGAAACCATACATGTGATGAGGGTAAAATCCAATTCGAACTGAGAGGCCAGTGCCTCACCTTCTGATCCTTTGGAGGATCCCTTCTTGGATTTCTTCAATGGACAATTAGTTGCATAATGGCCCACCTCATGACAATTAAATCATCTCACTTTAGATTTGTCAATCTTCTTCCCACCATGGGAAGAACTTGATTTGGAATGGGAAGACTTCCCCTTCCCTTTCCTCGCCTTACTTTCTAAGGCTAGATTTGCTTCTTCATCGTACTTAGATGAAGAACCATCTCTGGTGCTCCTCCTGATCTCCTCCTACATCAGATTCGACCACATTCGTTGCCAATCCGGCAGTTTCTCTCTTCCATTCACTAAGTCCTAGTAGCTATGCCAGCTCTTAGGAAGACCGAGGAGAGAAAGACTCACCATATCATCATCGGCTGTCGTTATTCCTACACTTCCAAGCTCATCTCTGCAGGTGGTGAGCCTGTTCAGATATGTAGAAATAGTGTCGCCCTTTTCACACTTGATTTTCTGAAGCTTGTCCTTGAGCGTCAGCTTCCTCTGGTCGCTACTATTCTAATATAGGTCCTTCAATGTCTTCCACATTGAAAATGCAGTCTCCTTCCCATGGAGACTCGAGACAATATGGTCTCGAACTCCCTCCAGAAGGATCCTCCTCGCCTTCGCCACACACTTCTTCCATTCCGCCAATTCTTGTATATTAGCTACAGCTGGCTTGGGGATTTCTTGATCAATGAAATCCTTCAAACCATTGTCTTCTAATTCCGCTTCCATGCGATCCCTCCATGCTATGTAATTTGAGTTGCCATCGAGTGCATACTCGAGTCTCAAGCCATTGAATGCCATTGGTGAACTTTGAGGTGTGATAAGAATTCGATTTTGTACCTGCAATCAAGAACTTCAAACTTCGAATTGTTCCCTTCTCAATATGTTGTTCACAGCTCTAATCACCTTTCCTCTGATACCATGTGGAAATTATCATTGTAGATTAATCTAATTATGCAATGTACTAAAGAAAAATACTTAATCTACTTCTACAATCAAACTTGTGGAAGCTTAATCGATTTAAGCAATATCATATAGAACACATATAACAAAGATGAAGAATCAATCACACATGAAACACAAAAGAATACTCTAGGGAAAGCCTCAGCTAAAAACCCCACTATCTGTATTATCATACGAGTGGAAATATCTCAGGATTACACAAAGCTTTAGCTCTCACAGCTATCCAGCTCTCAATACAATCCCTCTTTGCTGTTCATAAACAGAATAGACAACACATATGCCTTTCCCTCTGTCCTCCAGGCCTCCTATTTCCTTGCGTTGTTTTCCCTAAGTGTTCCTGTTGTAACCTTGTGTGACACTGGTCTCACACACTGCTCCAACACACTATAAAACTGCGCAAATCTCAAGGAATGAATTCCTTCTGCATGCAAGAGATTTTCTTACAGGAAAATTCTAGAAACTGATAGTACATTGTCCCTGCCTTTAATCTCAACTAGGCCTTTGTCTGAACTGACATGCATGAGTTATTTATGAGAGAATATTCAATTATCTGGAGTACACTAGTTTCATGCATGCATGCATTAACTAACTGAACTCACAATTAGTTCCACAAACTGTTTGGAACTAATCTAACTGGACTTAACTCAGTTAACTGAGCTAACTAATTATAATTCATCCTTATCTTCTTAATTAAGGGATAACTTCCTCAATCAAAGGGATAATTGTTGCATGACTTCACAAAGACTTCATGTTTGAATTTCTCCAATTAATTAACTCAAGATGATTTAATTAATTATTTTTCAAACAACTGGTGAGACTAAATTCGAATTTTAATTCTCAATTTTAATGCAAGGACAAATTAAAATTGGAATATCCTGAAATTCTATCTTTAGCAATGCTATTTTTAGCATTTCTATTTTTAGCATTTCTTGTTGCTATTTTCAACAAAGGCTTCTGAGGATCAGTTAGTGAGCTCTTAGTTAGTGTAAGCTCTTGGCTCAAACTTAGTCAGTGTAACCTTTTGTCAATTCAAGTCTTGAGCTCTCTCAATATTCTCTCTCTCTCTCACTCTTGGTCACTTGAGTTTTTTGGAGCACTCTAGCTTTGGATCAAGGAAAGAAAAGCAAGGAAAGGAAAGCAAGGATCAAGGAAGAAGAGAAGGATCAAGCAGTTTAAGCAAGAATACTTGCAGGTAAAATATTTCATGTGTGATTTCCTAGTTGGTTTGGACATGCATGGCTTTGCATGTTGGTGTATGGTTCTCTTGATGTCGGTGACATGGTTTTGTCGAGTTATGACAGTGGTGTTCAACCTAGCCTTGCCTTTTTCCAGATGTCATGGTGTTGGGATTTTTATTTTGGTTTTTGAGCTTTGGTTTGTTGGATGGATTTCGAAATCCGGGGCAAAGGTGGTCTCAAGGTTCATTCCCAAAGACCTAGGAATCCCTTCACCGGTTTTGGCAAGATACATGATAAAGCCTGAGGGAGAAGTCTCGGTTTATGGCCTAGTGATCTGGGTTGGGATTGCGGTAAAGCCTGAGAGATTGGTCTTGATTTAGGGCCTAGTGATCTAGGATTGGATTGCAGAAAAGCTTGAGAGACAAGGAGACGAAAAATTCCTCAAGGATAGTGATGGATTCCCGATGGCATTCGAAGTTCAGTTCGATTGTGATTGGAGCACTGATTTTGGTGTGATCACGGTTTGGTGAGGGTGGAGGTGGTTTAACCTCTAGATTCCTTTGGTTGTTCTATGAGATCCCACATTCATGCTTAGAATATGGCATGAGGGTGACTGGGTAAAAGAAAATTTTGGTTCAACCATGTTTGTGGTTGGGTGGTACATGGAAGTCTCGAACCTGGTCAGATTTGCCTATGATTAATAAAAGATAAGTTCTCTTACTTTTGCACTTGTTTATATGTGGATTTAATGGTTTTCATATCTCTGATATTTACACGGTTTTATGTTGGTTATAAGCATGGTTAAATGACTAGTTCATGTCATGGTTATTTCATGTATCTACTTGTAATGTTACATGGATGGATGCAAGACCTAATTGATGATATAGTAGTTCAATGGAGAAGGGGGTGATCCTTCTAGTTATGTTTCATGAATTCTTTCAGTCATTTATGCTTTATCTCGTATCCTAGATCTGTAAGTTGTATTGATGCCAAGTGTTTGACAGAATGCTAGTCCCGATTGAGGATGCTCAGGCCTATTCCTAAGGTTGATTTTTTATTTATCAGCCTTGTTATCATGTCTTTGATGGATTTTGAAGGTTGTAGCAAGTTCTTGGTAGAGGACGAGATTCTGAGCTAGAAAAGTGGCTCAAATCTCGGGGTCCCTAAGATAGGTTTACTGAAAAAATTCCACAGTCGTTGGCACACCGGCATGTGAGAGCGACTTTGGCTTCTGGTCATTGTCTTGCCTATATCATGAGAGAAAATTTGAGTTAAGAGGCTTAAAACATCAGTTGGACCCAGGGGTAGGATGTCTGAGTGTCTGACATGTCTCCTCGGGGTGTTGTTGCTGATGTGGATGGGTATGTTTGATGTGTTCCATCAATTCCATTTCCTTAAGGTGGCCAAGGATATTGAATCACTCATAGTGACCTCTCTCATCACATGTTTTCCTCGGCTGGTTGGTTGCTTGGGTGGACCTGGGAGGAGGGGGTGTTACAGAGTTGTATCAGAGTGTGGTTGCATTCTCCTTGGGTGAATGTGTTAGTCACGCATGCATGTTAGTTGCATGTGTATCTCTTACACTTGCATTCCATGTGTCTGTTGCATTACATAATGATTGGTCATGATGGTAGTGAGGTTATTATGAGGAACTTAATGTGATTTTGTGGGATGCATCATCAGGAGTATATGACTGGTTACATGATTATATGCAGCTTGATTACATCCTTGTATGTTAGGTTGCATTCTTGTATGTTTGATTACATGTATCAGTCTTGTAGGATGGTTACAAGAATTGATCGCTTATGCTCGACTACCTGCGTTCATGTGTATGTGTAGTTGATTAGGATTTTTTTATGCATGTTGATGGTTGCATATGGAAATGTGTACAATGGAGTAATGGTTGTTGTCATGCATGAGGTCAAGGTTTGTGAAGTTGATATGGTCATGCAGTGATGACTGGACTGTAGTTAGAAGGATGTGTATATGGTTTGGTATTCATGTGTTATATGTATATATGCAGTTGTCGTGCATGTATGGTATTGGTTATATTTATGCGTGAATAGTAGGTCAAACATGCCTTGTGAAGTCATGATATGCAATTTATGTCATCAAGGTGATACTGGTATGTTATTATACTAACGTGTTAGCTTAGATAGAGCAGGAGACATAGATCATCATAATGAGGTTGCGGCATTGGACCTTGCGATAAGAGCAGATCGTCATACAGGTATTGTGTGTTTGGCATGTAGGTATGTAAGTCAAGGATTGTTATATGCATTAGGTTTATATACATTATGGTTATGATGTTATGGTTACATTCATGATAGATGTTAGTTGATTAGTGTACTTATATGCACATGTGTCGGATAGTCATGAATGATAGTAACATATGGTTGTATGCATTTTTATTGTTGTTTTAGGTTAGAGAACTTAATGATTATGTTATATGTTGTTAATGAAGTATCTTAAAGGTTAACTTATGGTTTTTATATGTTAGTAACTTGATGATTACGGTTATTTCATTAAGATCTTGATGTTATATGTATCATGATAAATTGGATTGGCCTATGCATATGGTTATGGTTACGACATTCAGGTATAAGTTGACTTGTTGTGTTTCATTGTGCGGTACTAATCTATACCGATTGTACATATGTGATTGTTATGCATAAATGATAATTGTTTATGATTTAGGATGTGAAGATGTTAGTTAGTGATTGTTATGGATAGCATGATCTTATTTATGTTTAAGTTGATGTGTTGAAAAGTTATATCGTGTTGGCTAGCTTGATTGTGTAGACAAGATAGCCTCCCCTGAGATACAATAAGGTACGAGTTTGCTTATGTCATATATTTGGTGCTTGATTGTTTGATTATGTTGTTTAGTTAATTTATTTAACATGGTATGTTGCAAGTTGGTTGAATGTTTGATGAATTGCATAATATGAGTATGTGTTCAAATGATTTTGTTTTAAGATGATTGTACTAACATATATGTGTTGAGACAGTTGATATGTACTTGAATGTAGTTGACAGTTGTAGCATTATGTCTAACGACTATGAGTTGATTATGGGTATGACATGATTATTAGTCTTGGTAAAGGTTGATTTTGAATTGATACATATGATTGTCTTGATGTTTGGAACATATGGTTGACATATGTGAATAGTTGCAGGAAACATGCTTGGTATTAGCATGATGAGATAATAAGTGATTTGCCTATATAACTAATAATTGGGTGATGTGACAGCGCATAGTAAGCCTCGATTGCAGCAAAGTAAAAAGGTAAAAGAAAGGAATTGGGAAAGAATTTCTTTGGCTAGGTTTGGAAACCCTAATTCCAAACAAATGAGTGCTTTGCATACAGGGAGTCTTCTTAACCTTAATATTGTCTGAAATTATGTGGATATGTGCTAGATTCATGAACATGTACTTGAAAGATATATTAGCTAGTCTCTAGTTACATGTGGATTTGTCAAGGGAATTGGAGTCCTTTGAGAGATGGCATGGACGTGTTCAGCGACAAGGCAACATGCTTGGCACAATGAGATAAGGTAACTGATGTATTGTTATGTTATATATGCATTGACAGTTATGTTTTTATGACAACATGATGCAGGGGATTGCATGGCAAAGGAAATTGCCATGAAATCTTGAAGAAGGCTCGGCTTGAGCTTTCCTTGGGAACCATGGGGACTGAGCCATGGTGTTTGTTGTTAGTCTTGTGCTTTTGGTCTTTTGCGATTGTTGCACTTGATTTATGATTTTGTGTGTGTCTGGTGCATAGCTATGCCATTTTGTTGCAATGTTGTATTGCTTTTGGTTTTCATGGTCTTGTTGTTGTTGTTTCTGTTCTTACCTTTTATTGTTTTGAGTCCAAGGAATTGGTTGGGAAAGAGGAAAGTTAATGGAGCTCGAGGAGAGTTGTGTGGTACCCAACAAGTAATGTAAGCTTCAAATGAAGCTCTATGCATGAGTAAGTGCAGCAGAAGGTAAGACTATGATAGTTGGTTGGACTGGTTGGTCCATAGTGGTAAACAGAAGGTGGCAATACAGACATGTGAAAGGTAACTAGAAAAGGTAAAGTAAATGGATATGAGGTGTTAAATGTCTTGGCTATGTTGGGAACGATTGTTCTCAATGTTGTGCATGATGTGCACAAATAAGGAAGTTCTCTTAACCTAGACCTTATGATATCTAGTAATTATGTTATGATCATGATTATGTTGATGTTTATATATGTATACATGTATGTGTGTATGTTTGTCGTTGTCTGACAAGATGATGATTGTTTATGCTAATTATTATATATATATGCATGAATGTATGTATTTGTGTCACTGTTTGACAGGTTGTCAAGGATCATTCTTATGGAGGAAAGATTGCTTATACAGGTTAATGGCATGATGAGGTTCTTAGTCTTATGGCAATCAAGTGGTAAGAGTAGCCCTGAAAAATATACGAGGTTAGTATCATGTGGTTATGAACTAATATTATATGCTTGTATTATCCCTATGTTATGTTATGATAGGTAACACTGAGAGATACATCAACAAAACAAAGCAGTGTGATTTGTGGCATGTTGGGACAAGCATGGATAAGACACTGGAAGCAAGGTTTTTTGGTGAGGACAGTGTACCTTCGGATGTGAGGTACTATTGTTGTGCATATGTTGTATATGTTGTACATGTTGCATCTGTGATATTGTATGCATGCGGTATTGTGTATACATAGCATGTGTACATGTTGTTTATGCAATGTTATGTACAGGATGATACAGATAGTGGTGTGCGAATATTGCATATGCAGTGTTGGGTATAGATGGTGCTATGTACATGATGGATATGTGGTGTTGTGTGAATATGGTGTTGTGCACATGTTGGATATGTAGTGTTGTGTATAGATGATGCTATGTACATGTTGGATATGTAGTGATATGTACATATGGTGTTCTATGCATGTTGTACATATGGTGCTATGTACATATGGTGTTGTGTGCATGATTGTACAAGTGGTGTTGTGAGCATGTGGTGCCATGTACATGTTGTACATGTGGTGTTGTGTGCATGTGGTGTTGTGTACATGTCGTGCATGTGATGCTATGTACATGTGGTTTCGTGCACATGTCATGCATGTGATGTTATGTACATGTGGTATTATGTACATGTTGTACATGTGGTGCAGTGTACATGTGGCATTGTGTATACATTGTGTGGGGGTGTCGTGCACATGTGATGTTGTGCACACATTATGTAGGTGGTGCAGTGTACATGTGGTACATATGGTACTGCTGTAGATGCATGTATTGCATGGTGTTGTATGACGTGTGTAGTTGTATGTGTGTGAAGCGCACTATGTGTATGTGCACATAGTTGAGGAGAAGGCACTAGTGTTTGTCAGGTGTCGCAACGATCCGGAGTGCGTAAAAAATAAAGACAAAGGTAGAAGCTAAGGATTGATGAAAGGATAAGTATCAACATTTTATTTCATTTTTATTATGCATGTGATTTATGACTATGGCATATGATGATTATATGTGATCTGTGATTATGGTTTATGATGGTTACATGTGATTTATTATGTTGATCTATGATGGTTGTGTTTTGAGCTAACCAAACATGATATGTTTATACAAGATGTTTTTATCAAATAGTTAGTTTGACTTGTTGTGACAGGAAGTGAACAAGATTACAAGTGTACCTTATTGACAAACTACCAATGAGGTATGATTTGAGGTTATTTCGATTTATTTAATCTAATGGAAGTTATGTGTTTGGTACAGGAAGCACGGAAATGCTTGGTTGAGTGGTTGAAATCGACTGCAAAAATTGGCAGCAGCAACGAAAGAAATTGGAACATGTAGCAGTATGTTGGTAAAGCACTTCAGGAGCAGGGCCATTGTAGGACACTGGTACCCAATAGTGTCCATTGATTTCCATGAGCATGCTATGACCAGTGTGATGGTTTGAAGTAGGTATATGTCTTGTTTGTTGATCTTCCAATGCGAGAAAGCACTGTCAAGGGATGGATCGCACGGGATAGGGGATTCCGGGGAACTTGGAAGGTGAGTGACTGCACGGAAGGGGGTGAATGTATTTCCCAAGGGACTGTGTACCAAAGAAGGGAAGCTCACAAATATATTGGTTTTAGTCATTAGCATTGCCAGATGGAATCAGATACACATTGGGAGTGTGCCCCGGAACAATGAGTCGGTAATTGTTCGTTGAGGGGACAAGTGGTGCGGGATTATAGCGTTGGACATTGGATGCAACTTTGATTGTAGCAATGGATTTTGGACTTCCTGGGAAGGAGGTGAATCCTGGTATTACTTTGAGGGTGGAAGAGTCAGCCTCTGGACTCCCTTGTTGATTGATACAGACATTGTATCATTTTATTTATTGGTTTAGCAAATGTTCATATGTGTATATGTGGTTATTGCAAATACCGTAATGAGTTGTATTATAAAGCTCCAGTACGCGCTATGGTTGTTATCTAGTCATGTTATCATGATGTTTTACTTTTGAGCAGGTCATTCATTGTAAATACTAAAATGAGCTAAGTTATAAAACTCCATGGGTAGTATGTTTTCTTTTCACCGGTCTTGTTGAGGTCATGGTGTGGTTTAACACCAAGGATGGTGTTCCCTGAGGGGGAGGGTTCTGTAATAGCCCTGGTGAAAAGTTCATGTAATAAAAGTTAATAAAGGCAAAATAATACCACGAGTAAGGGACATGTATTCCAAGATGAATTTTGGGCAAAGATATTCTAGTGGGCATCACTGGATGTGTGTTTTTGGCTAATGAAATTGGCAAAGGCATTGAAAGGAAAAAAAAAAAACACATTTCTGGCACATTCATTTATGAAAAAAAGGAAAATAGGAGAAAATGAAGAAATTAGAGGCCTCATTAATAAAAAAGTTTCTAAGGGTTAGTTGGCAAGCTCTTAGTCAGTGTAAGCTCTTGGCTCAAGATTAGTCAGTGTAACCTTTTGTCAGTTCAAGTTTGGAGCTCTCTCAATATTCTCTCTGTCTCACTCTTGGTCACTTAGAGTCTATTGGAGCACTCTATCTTTGGGTTAAGGAAGGAAAAGCAAGGAAATGAAAGGAAAAGAAAGCAACGATCAAGGAAGAAGAGCAGGATCAAGCAGTTTTAGCAGGAATACTTGCAGGTAACATATTGCATGTGTTATTTCCTAACTTGTTTGGACATGCATGGCTTTGCATGTTGGTGTATGGTTCTCTTGTTGTCGGTGGCATGGTTTTGTCAGGTTATGGCAGTGGTGTTCAGCCTAGCCTTGCCTTTTTCCGGATGCCATGGTGTTGGGATGTTTATTTTAGTTTTTTAGCTTTGGTTTGCCGAATGGATTTCAAAATTCTAGGCGGAGGTGGTCTCAAGGTTCATTCCCAAAGGCCTAGGAATCCCTTGACCTGTTTTGGCAAGATACATGGTAAAGCCTGAGGGAGAAGTCTCGTTTTAGGGCCTAGTGATCCGGGTTTGGATTGCGGTAAAGCTTGAGAAACTGGTCTCGGTTTAGGGCCTAGTGATCTGGGATTGGATTGTGGTAAAGCCTGAGAGACAAGGAGATGGAAAATTCCTCAAGGATAGTGATGGATTCCAGATGGCATTCCAAGTTTGGTTTGGTTATGATTGGAGCACCAGTTTTGGTGTGATCACGGTTTCATGAGGATGGAGGTGGTTTAACCTCTAGATTCCCTTGGTTGTTCTTGGATTGGTTGTTTTATGAGATCCCACATTCATGCTTGGAATATGGTGCGGGGGTGATTGGCTGAAAGAAATATTTGGTTCAGCCATGTCTATGGTTGGGTGGTACTTGGAAGTCCCGAGCCTAGTTGGATTTGCCTATGATTAATAAAAGCTAAGTTCTCTTACTTTTGCACTTGTTTATATGTGGATTTAAAGGTTGTCATATATCTCATTTTTACATGGTTTTATGTTGGTTATAAGCATGGTTAAATGGTTGGTTCATGTCATGGTTATTTCATGTATTTACTTGTAATTTTTAAGTGGATGGATGCAAGACCTAATTGAGGATATAGTATTTCAATGGAGACGGAGGTGATCCTTCTTGACAATTTTCAACCATGGAATTAAAACCAAAGATTATGACTACAAAACAATCTTAAATTTTCAAAATATTTGAAGCATGACATTATGGAAAAAAAATTATGACTAAAAAAACTTTAAAAATGAACACCTGAATGAAAGAGTTATTATACCAAGAGAAATTTTTTTTAAATGCTAAATGTATAGCGATTTTGAAATCTTAGCCTAAGACAACCTGATACATTGCAAAAAAAAAATTAAAAATCGACTATCAAATTGACACGCATTGTAGGTGACCTCAACCCATTGTAATGAAAACTTAAAGACCAACCATGAAATTAACACATTGTAGGGCAGACTCGATTCATTATAACAAAAAAATTAAAATCAACTATCAAATTGCACATAATGGGATCGGGTTGCTAGACAAGAATTGACACACACCCTACAAAATATATATATATATAAGAAAACAAAATTCAAATATTGAGGGGAAAAAAAAAACAAAAAAAGAGGAAAAAAGAAGAAGAAGTAATAAAAGATAAAAAAACATGACAAGAAAAAATTAAAAAAAAAAACACAAAAAATCAAAAGAAAACAAAAAATTCAAATATTGAAAAAAAAAACTAATAACAAGTAATAAAACATTAAAAAAAAAAAAAACATGACAAAAAAATCAAATATAAAAAATATATAGTAATGAAGAAAAAACAAAAAACTATAAAATGTTAAAAGAAAATAAACCATACCATGTAAAATTAATAATAAAAAAAAAAAAGAGTAAAATAAAGTAAAAACCAAATAAAAAAATAAAAATTACAAAAATAAAATACAACATTAAAAAATAAAAAATAAAAAATAAAAAAAAAATCCCCGGCGACCCCAAGCCCCAACTGGCTAGGGGTGCAAGGGGACGATTTATGAAAATATATATATATATATATATATAACAAAAAACAAAAAACAAAAAACAAAACAAACTCACACATTTTTTAGGTTAAAAAATGTAGAAATTTCACCTGTAGAACAAACCGATATATGCAATGTCCTAAAGCATAATACTTGTTCTACTTCTACAAAACATTAAGTGGAAGCATAATCGAATTCATGAGCAACATCAAGTAGAAACATGCATAACTGATCAAGAGAAATAATCACACATAACACAAGATATATCGAGGAGAAAGCACCAGCATAAAACCCCAACCTATTATCAATCAAGTGGAAATCCTCTTCACAATACAAAAAGAATTAGCTCTCAAGCTATTCAGTTCTCAATAAACTATGAAGATATGAAGATATATCCATGAACCAACCAAGCCCTATTTATATAGGCTTTACCTATGGTCCTTGCGTAGTTTGCTTAGGAAATAATAGCAAAAGCATATGCTATTAATTCCAAACATACCAAATTAACCAATGGTCCAACTACGCAATCCTTGAGGACACTAGTTCCTCAACCATGCAAAAACTACTTACTAGAAATAGTCAAGCATCTGATAGTACACTATCCCACATCTGATCTCAACTGGGTCTCTGACAGAACTGACATGCAACAGTTATCCATAAGTGAATTCTCAGTTATCTAAAATAATAGTTGTCACATGCATGCAAGCATTAACAAACTATATTTTATTATTTTAACAACTTGTTAAAATAATCTAACTAGATTTGACTAGTTAGAACTAAGCCAACTGATTCTCTCATTATAGAACTCATACTTATTCCCTCAATCAGTGGAGGAAATTAAGGATAAATTCCTCAATCAGTGGGACAACTCATGTGCATGCTCACAAAGACTTCAAATTCGAATTTCCTTAACTAATTAACTCAATTGAATTAATTAATTAATATTTCCAACTGTTGTTAAGACCAAAATTAATTTTACTTCTATAGATAGACTAAGGACTGCTATAAATAGGAAGGGACCCAGAAATGCTATTTTTAGAACTTTCTGTTTTTAGCAGTTTCACCTCTCACCCAATGTGGCCAATGACCTCACTGGCCAAATTGCTATTTTTAGACATGCTATTTTTAGGACTTCTATTTATAACACATTCTAAATTTAAAATTTCTTGTTGCACATTTTTCAACACTCCCTCTCAACAAGAAAGGCTTCCTCTCGAACCTGATCCTGTAACTCTGGAATGACACATCTACCTGATCCACTTGCTCCAACAACACTTGGAACAAAAACACTCCCAACTGACCACTCCGTTGGGCTAGGAACATACTCCGATGCTGAAGCTCTACCTGCCGCTGACAAGTGCTCCCTCTCTGACATCTACGCTACTGCAACATCTCCATGCATCTTGCACCATTGCACACCTCTCTGTGCCACCTAGCACTGTGCAAAACACTTGTGCCTCTCGCATTGCTGCAGCTTGCTAGCTATGCACTGTCCTGGGATTCCCTGCATTGTCGCTCTCTCTGTCGCTCCATCCGCATTTGTCTCTACCCAATCAATCAATTCTTGCTACTCCACATCGGGGCTCTCGTAGCAAGGTTTCATCCAAGAGGTTGGGTACCTCAAGGATCCTGCCCCTCCTCCTTGGGACGATCACTCTATATTGCCCCGCCTCCTACCTGGAGGTATGGCTGCATGTGATCCCTTTGCCCACCTAGCTCGAAGTTTCCCCCTACTGGAGGTCTCTGCATGAGTAGATGTCTCTACTTGATTTCCTCTCAGTTTCCCCTATTGTGGCTACTCTACAACCTCCTGAACCTGTTGCATCAATCATGGCTCCTCCACAATCGTCTGAGACTTCTTCTGGCTCTGCATGTTGAGAGGTAATATACCCTCCCTCTCAACCACCAAGTCTTCATTAGTTGCCTTGTTGCTCAAGGCTTTGCATGCATCTTGAACCTCAAGAGCATACAGGTTCTTGACCCGTGAACCAATCTGCTTCACCTGTCTAGTGATGATGTGTCTAAAGAAAACCTTTCCCTTACTGAAGACTACATCATAGCCTCTATCTTCCAGCATCACGATCGACACCAAGTTTCTCTTCAGTCCTGGTACATACTTGACATCGGTCAAGGTAAGGAGAGATCCATGCTCCCTTTGAAAAATAATCGTGCCTACACCTGAGACACTATACTTCTCATCATTACCTATCGCTATGAGTATCTGGAGATCTTTCTCCTCCAAAGTACTGAACAAACTCTTGTCACCGGTCATGTGGAAAGAAGCTCCACTATCAAGAAACCAACCACTTCCCACCATGGATGAAACCATGCATGCGAAGAGTGTGAAATCCAACTCAAACTGTGAAGCAAGTGCCTCACCTTCATATCCTTCCCCGGATCCCTTCTTGGATTTCCTCCGTGGACAATTTGTAGCATAATGGCCCACCTCATGACAACACTTTCGATTTGTCAACCTTCTTCCCATCATTGGAAGAACTGGATTCGAAAAGAGAAACCTTCTCCTTCCCCTTCTTCGCCTTACTCGCTAAGGCACAGTTCTCCTCATCATGCATGGATGAAGAACTGTCTCTGGTGCTCCGTCTGATCTCCTCCTGCATCAAATCCGACCATAGTCGTTCCCAATCTAGCAGTTTCTCCCTTCCATTCACCGAGTCCTGGTAGCTATGCCAGCTCTTAGGAAGGCCAAGGAGTGCTAGACTCACCATATCCTCATCCAATGTCACGACCCCTACACTTGCAAGCTCATCCCTGCATGTGATGAGCTTAGTCAGATACATAGAGATAGTCTCATCCCTTTCACACTTGATCTTTCGAAGTTTGTCCTTCGGTGCCAGCTTCCTTTGATCACTGCTATTCTGATATAAATCCTTTAATGTTTTCCACATTACATGCAGAGTCTCCTTCCCATGGAGGCTCGAGACAATGTGATCTCGCACTCCCTCCAAGAGAATTCTCCTAGCTCTAGCCACACACTTCCTCCATTCCACCTGCTCAGTCTTGTCAATAGGCTTAGGAATTTCTTAATCAATGAAATCCTTAAGGCCATTATCTTCCAAAACTGCCTCCATGCAATCCTTCCAAGCTATATAGTTTGAGCTGCCATCAAGGGCATACTCAAGCCTCAAACCATAAAACGCCATCGATGAAATAGATGTGATAAGAACTTGAGATCTATATCTCGAATAATAAACTTCGAATTTCTCCTGCTAGTATATTGTTCTTGCTTGATCACCTGTGCTCTGATACCATGTAGAAATTTCACCTCTAGAACAAACCAATATATGCAATGTCCTAAAGCATAATACTTGTTCTACTTCTACAAAACATTAAGCGGAAGCATAATCGAATTCATGAGCAACAACAAGTAGAAACATGCATAATTGATCAAAATAAATAATCACACGTAACACAAGATATATCCAGGGTAAAACACCAGCATAAAACCCCAACCATGTATTATCAATCAAGTGGAAATCCTCTTCACAATACAAAAAGAATTAGCTCTCAAGCTATTCAGTTCTCAATGAACTATGAAGATATGAAGATATATCCATGAACCAACCAAGCCCTATTTATATAGGCTTTACCTATGGTCCTTGCGTAGTTTGCTTAGGAAATAATAGCAAAAGCATATGCTATTAATTCCAAACATACCAAATTAAGCAATGGTCCAATTACGCAATCCTTGAGGACACTAGTTCCCCATGCAAAAACTACTTACTAGAAATAGTCAAGCATCTGACAGTACACTATCCCACATCTGATCTCAACTGGGTCTCTCACAAAACTGACATGCAACAGTTATCCATGAGTGAATTCTCAGTTATCTAAAATAATAGTTGTCACATGCATGCAAGCATCAACAAACTATATTTTATTATTTTAACAACTTGTTAAAATAATCTAACTGGACTTGACTAGTTAGAACTAAGTCAATTGATTCTCTCATTATAGAACTCATACTTATTCCCTCAATCATTGGAGGAAATTAAGGATAAATTCCTCAATCAGTGGGACAACTCATGTGCATGCTCACAAAGACTTCAAATTCGAATTTCCTTAACTAATTAACTCAACTGAATTAATTAATTAATATTTCCAACTGCTGTTAAGACCAAAATTAATTTTACTTCCTATAGATAGACTAGGGACTGCTATAAATAGGAAGGGACCGAGAAATGCTATTTTTAAAACTTTCTATTTTCAGCAATTTCACCTCTCACCCAATGTGACCAATGACCTCACTGGCCAAACTGCTATTTTTAGACATGCTATTTTTAGGACTTCTATTTATAGCACATTCTAAATTTAACATTTCTTGTTGCACATTTTTCAACAAAAAATAAAAACATCATTTAAAAAAATGTTAAATAATTATGTTGAAGGTGGATTTTGGACTTCCTGGAAAGGAGGTGAAGCCTGGTATTACTTTGAGGGTGGAGGAGCGAGCCTTTGGACTCCCTTGTTGATTGATACAGACATTGTATCCTTTTATTTGTTGGTTTAGCAAATATTCATATGTGTATATGTGGTTATTGTAAATACCGTAATGAGTTGTATTATAAAGCTCCAGTACGCAGTATGGTTGTTATCTAGTCATGTTATCATGATGTTTTACTTTTGAGTAGGTCATTCATTGTAAATACTACAATGAGCTAAGTTATAAAACTCCATGGGTAGTATGTTTTATTTTCACCAGTCTTGTTGAGGTCATGGTGTGGTCTAATACCGAGGATGGTGTTCCTTGAGGGGGAGGGTTCTGTAACAGCCCTGGTGAAAAGTTCATGTAATAAAAGTTAATAAAGTCAAAATAAGACCACGAGTAAGGGACATGTATTCTAAGATGAATTTTGGGCAAAGATATTCTAGTGGGCATCACTGGATGTGTGTTTTTGGCTAAGGAAATTGGCAAAGGCATTAAAAAAAAAAAAAAGACATTTTTGGCACATTCATTTATTAAAAAAAAAAAGGAAAATAGGAGAAAATGAAGAAATTAGAGGCCTCATTTTTTTTTCTAAATAAGATTAATCTATTAACATAAAGGGAGTAAAATTACAGCGAGACCGAAGTCAAAAACATTGCCCTGAAGAGAGGCCAAGGTGTCAAGATAAACATGGAATGAGACTGCCCCATTTCAGGGAGCTCAGTCTTGAACCGTTTACTGAGTTTACAAAATTCAAAAAAGAGCTGAAATTCCATATAACCGTCTGAACAAAAACTTGCCCAATAGTATGGGCCGCCTGTCGAGCTATCATGACAATGATAAGCAAGCTAAACATCAAGAGGTTCTTCAACAATCCGGCACCAACCTGCATCAGGCATGTCCTCTTCGGGAGCAGCTGTTGAGTTGGATGGACCAGGGTCGGCCGGCGCCATTACCACATTCGGAGCGCTGCTAGCTGGAGCCGCAGGAACCTGCAAAGACGTGCTACCAATCCCCAGCTGGATGCTCGAAGCCAGAACAGAAACAGATCCCGGGCCCTCCTGATTAGAACTAGGCTCTCCCTCTTGGGCTTCCTCATGGAAGACCACCGAGATGTGCGCGGTGATCCTTGGACGGTTCAGAGCGCTGCAGAAGGTGAAGAGCGCAGAGCCATACGAGGGACGCCCTCTTCCACTTCGAGTGTGAGGATAGTGCCCAACAGAGAAATCGCTTGAAGGGGAGGGCGACTCGGTGGACGGGCTAGAAGGCACCCGCCTGAGCTGACCTCGTCGAGACCTCATTCGATGGTGACGGCGAGGCATTGAGACAACCGAAGCAGCAGTATGAGAGCGAGGTGGGGCAGCAACGATAACCAAGCCAGCGGAAATCGAGACAACAAAGACTAGGCCCATGGAAATCAGGACAACGACAGTTCGTAGGACTGGTGCCCAGGATAAAAAATAGAAGGAAGACGGAGGCAGCTCTACCATAGGACTAGAGCCAGGATTCAGAACCGCCTCCCCGTGGATGAGACCCACATAAGTAATGCAAAAATCTGAGCTCCGTCCAGACTTTGGATAGTTCTGCGAGTGAATCGACGGAATTTGCTTCCCCGCCAGCTCATAACTGAGCCTTAAGATATCAATCTCCTTCAGGCATCGAGATACATCCGTCATAACTGCAGCAATGAATGGAGCCGAGGTCTGAAACGAGCCGGAGTGTGCGAGCGCATAAACCAGGGTGCCGGACAGGGATGGAGTTTCAGAGCCGTTTGACAGCGAGCAGATGAACTCTGCGTTAACCAAATTCCAAGAGCCTTCATTTATGAATTGAGTTATCATGCTGTACTGGGTGGGCAGGTGTCGTGCCTCCTCGTGCCACCTCTGTCCCATCCAAATTGATAGCTGTTTAAACACCTGCATCTGGGATATCTGCATCCTGTTGGACCAGAATTTTGAATTATGTCTAGAGCTCTAGTAATCAGAGTATGTCCATTTTCCACCCCTAGGTTGGCTAGTAGATCAGCGACCTTGTTGCCTTCCCATTTAACATGGTTGCAGATGATGGCCCGATTGGTTTGAAGCAATTGTTCAATTGCATCCAATCTGTCTTCGAGTCTCCAGCTGTTGGCTATTTTCCGCGCATGAGCCCCATTGAGTAGTTGATTGACCATGTTGATGAGTAGTAGGGAGTCACCTTCGATTTCCAGAGGTTGGAAGCCATGTCGTTGAGATAGGAAGAGTCCTTGCCAGATTCCCTCCAGTTCAGCTGAGTTGTTGTTGTCCCAGCCGATGTTTCCATAATATAATAGGAGGGGCGAGCCCTCATGATCTCTGAATATACCTCCAAATCCAGCCTTCCCAGGGTTGCCCTTTTGTTACCGGGAATAGTGTCTATGCAGAGCTGCTAATCCCACTAAGGCTGGTAGCTACCTTAGAAACAAACAAATTAAAACTACTTTCGTTTTCCTTTATGAGAGATAGATGAGAGAAGAATAAAGGAGACCAACCTCTATCTTGCGCTTGGTTCCTTGTTCAATTCCTCTCCCTTCTGATAGATCTTTTACTACTCGCTTCCTTGTCCACCCAGCTTCACAGGGTACCTGTAGAATCAAAGCAGCATAATACTATCCAAGAACATAGATCTATTATCATAAACAATATAGGATCAGATGTACATTGACCACACAAATGCATAAAACATTAATCATACAAACATGTGGAGGAAAACTTGAATAGCTTTATTGATAATCAAGAAAGAGCCAAGAGAATTACAACCAATTGTTCTGACCCAGCATCATCCTCTCAACAAGAAGCCCTTCTTCACCTCATGAAAAGCTTATATCACCCAACACTATGATATTGCACCAAGAAACCAGCAGCACTTCCTTACAAGATACAAAATTCCAACCTCTTGGATCTCTGGGATGAGGGATCCATATATAGATGTGTGCAAGGGAGGTGAGTCAGCTTTTGAGATTTGATTAGTGTCTCCCCTCTAAAAGTTCTTGATTCCACTTGGAGATTGATAATCTCTTACTCATCCCTGGTCGAATTCAGAGAGGCAAGTGTCACAGGAGAAGTTTCTGGAAGATTCCATGCTTCTACACCTTGCGGATTGACTCTACCATTTGTCCCTTCTCGCCCATCGCACCCCATAGAAGGGCTTTTTGACATGCATCGCACCTACTGTGTGTATTTAGGTGGGATGCAATGCACTTTGCCTATGGAGCAGGTGAAATGGTCCAGTTTTGACCAGTTATGAGTAGTTTTTCATGGAGAACTTCTGGGAGATGTTGTAATCAGTTGACCCTGTTCTTTTAGGGGTTGGAACAACACCTTTAGGGACTTAGGAGCCCTTGGTTTATGGACATTTATGCTTGGGGTTGCAGTGCCCAAAAATGTCTATAACAGTTGCCCCCTAAAGCATGAGGTCGTTAATCTTTTTGATGTCGGGTGAAATGCTTTATCATGAGGATCCGAAGTTCTTTCAAGCTGGAAGGAGACCTGTAATAAGATATAATACAATACATTATCTTCATAATATTTTCATGATCTAGCTGAGGCGGGCATTCCCATGCTCAGCTTTATAAATTCATTTTTCATGTACATGAGACAGACAATCGTCTGAGTGTAGACTGATGATTCTGGTAGAGCCATCATCCCATAGATTGGATGATTATCTGTGCAGCAATGATGTACATTTGATGTCTTTATTTTCCTGAATATATATCGCAGCCCGGATGGATGAAACTAGATCCAGGGTCTTCAATCTCGTTCGATCTTCACTCAAAGTACAAGTCGATCCATGTGAGAGATGTTATGGAGTCAAACATGGAAAGACATCACCTGATTACCAGCCAATGATGTAAGCCGTTAACAAGCGCGAGAGGAATCACCGATAATGATGATGACCCTCAAGGTACTGCAGTACAATTTACGTGGTGTGAATAAAGGACTTGGCGTCGAACATCACGCAAAATCTTTCGGTCGAAGGCCATTGATGTAAACATGTCGCCGGAAGTGAGAAACTTGCCATTGAGGCATGCAAGCTTCAAAGTACTGAAAGGGTTGTTCCTAGATCGACTTCTTGGATAATGAGCTGATGTCGACAAGAAGCGATCCGTCATAGGAGGGCCTTAGTGAATCCCACATCAATGACACGGAACGGAGCAAATGATTTTAATGGAGGTGAAAACTATCTGGTGAAATAAGGTTCAGGGTGGCGGTCATGAAAGAATGGAGCGTAAATGTATTGCAGTGGGTGAGACACAGGTGAATTCTCTGAGCGACTTCTCTTGAACATATCGGCGACACTGACATGATGGATTGGTAGCATTACCCCAAATGTGGATGGTGTGATGGAACCATGGTGATGTGACCAGTGAATGGAACAACCCAACCCGACTTGGATGAAGAGTGAAAGTGTCATGTTCAAGAGCGACTTGCTACCAACAAAGTTTCTTCAAGTTTTCTTCCCAATTTTTCCCCAGTCATTGCTGACCAGTACCTCTTTATTTTTGTCAAGCTTGAGGAGGATAACATATGCTTGTTCTATAATTTGCCCTTCGGGCAAACCCATCGCTATGTTTTAACGAGCCTAGCGATAGTGAAACTCGTTCTTGTCTGTTATGGAAAAGTTTGTCGCTATTAGGTTTTAACGAGTTTAACGACAAAGATAACTCGGTCCTTTTCAATTTTAGAGAGTCTGAAAAGGGACGTAAAGGAAACTCCAAAAATCCTTTTTCGTCATCTAATCCCTTAAGTCCAAAAAAGTATAAAATAATACAGAAGGGATGAATTTTCGGTACTTTTAACGAGCCGAACAAAACAAGCGCTCGATCTTTTTGTGTAATAATCCCTCAAGTCCAAAAAGATTAAAATCTAAAGGAGGGATAGCACTTCCGGTCACTTTAACGAGCTGGAGAGGCCAATGGCTCGGCAATATTTTCATATTTTATGAGTCAGTTGAAAAGAGCTTAAAGGAGACTCGTCTTTGAGGAACGAGTGATAAATTCGGGTAGCCGCTGATTCCAGGTAAGGTTTGGAATTTTCCAATCACGCTAGTGTTATGAGGATGGCTAAGAGGATCACTCTTCGCAGCTGTTCCTCAAAAGGGGTAAACAATCAAATGGAGGTGAATGATCGGCCAATATAGAGTGGAGGTGATGATGAGAACATGACCAAGGCTTTAAAGGCTGAAGTACTACATTCACGATGCTTATTTACCAGAAATTAGTTCATTTTTTATTTTAAAATGAGCTTAAACACTGGAGGAAACACTTGCTCATTGCTTATGTTTATTTTTTAACAAGCTTGAAGTCCGCGTTAAAACTGCTCGATCCAGTCGTATAATAAGGATGTCTCATCTAAGATGCCATTTTTGTGGAGCTTACACCTTACAAAGCTTTGCTCCGGATCCTTTCTTTATGCAAGTTAGAAAACGACCAATCCTACGAGTTTAAAGGGTTAGAGGACCTATAAATTTAAAAAATAAATGGTCGCTCTTCGCTTGCATGCCAAAAGGTTTGCACGCCCCAGGTATAGTGAAATAGAGCTTCGAGGTTACCCCTCAATTTGCAGACAAAACATTTGTTTTATCAGGAAAGGCCTACCTCTTTCGGGTTACCAAAGATTGTTCTATCTGTGTTACAAACAAAACACTTCTTCGGCGATGTCTACCGAAATAGACAAAGGCGAGTGGCGCAGATGCCTCCACTCACATAACTTTGACGAGGGAATCTTATTCCAGTCTAATCCCATTTTCCAAAACGGACGGGTGTGTCAGACTAGTCATATATCCTTCGCGGAAACCTACCCTATACCCGAAGTTTTCCTGCCGAAGCAGACCAGGGTGCATGCCCCCTGGGTTTCAGTCATGTCCCCCGAATCACTCGCGCTCATCAGGTGGACAGACTGGGGATTGATGAGACATTCCTTGCGTGAAAAGACCATTCAAGGATGGTATATGACTATTTGCTATGCGTGAACCGAGGAATGAAAGTTGGTCTACGAGCTTGACCACTCTTCCTTCATGCGGAAAACACATTACTCTAAAGAGTGATGAGACAATGGCTCCCATTCAATAAATATAGTCTCGTCCAAGGAGTAGATTATAATCTAGGGGTCCTTGGACTACCATTACGTTCATGTGAACGGTTTTCCCTCTCAATGTTATGGGCACATTGGGAAGGATCCCTAACGGTCGACTGGTTCCTTTGTCAAAGCCTGTTAGATTTCTCATCTCAGGCAAAAGTGATGGTGAACCAAGCGCTTTCCAAGCAGTTGAGGAAAGGATACTCACAGAAGCCCCTTCATCTATGATGGTATCGGCCATAACCATTCTATATACTTGAGCAATGATTCAGAATGGTACACTAGCCGGTAAACGGGGTCTGCCTAGTAGATTCCAGTCAAAGGAAACAACTAGGTTGCTTGGAGGTGGGACCGAATAGATGGCCGGGTACGACTCTGACGAACTTCCTTCCTGCGGTAAAGGAACGGGTAAGTTTCCCCCATGTTCATTGGAGTCTGTGCTTACGAAAAGAATTTGGACAGTGTCATCCTTGTTCTCTTCGGTGACTGTATCATTTGAAGATGGAACCTCTGAAGGCAAGACCGGGTCAACTGCCGCCTCAACCTTTTGACTTTCGTCTAGTGTGGATTCAGATGGTTTATCTTCAATGATAGACGCTTCGGCCGACCACAAGGGCGTGTCAGCCGGATTTTCAACTAGTGACGGACTCGGCAAGAGTTTCTTATATCCAGGAGGAAGCCGTAACGGTGAAACCGGACGGTCGTCCAAAACTCTTTTAGCCTCATCTAAGAAGGGACAACGGTGGACAGCGTGATCGCCTTCACACAGTTTACAAGGAAATTTACATTTTCCTTTTTGTCTAGGGGCTTCACTTTCACTAGTTGACGGTGTATTTTCAAAATGATCATCAGACGTTGACGACACCAGATTGTGCAAACGAGGAGACCAGTCCCTTAAGATCCGAGGAATGCAAGGACAATCTCGATGATAGTGGTCTCCTTTGCAAATGACACATGGCGATTTAGGCCTGGTTGGTGCAGTGTGTGGATTTTCGCTAGACGATGCTTGGTTGCCCCTTTTCGCCTTTGGCTCCTTCTTCTTCTTCTCTTTCTTCTTCTTTTCCTTCTTCTTCTCAGGTACTTGATTTTTGGCTTTACCAGCTTCATCAAGCGAAGAGGAAGGAGGAGAGGAAGAATTGGACGAAGTAGAGGGTTGGGGGGTAATTCTGGAATCGTCTAGTTGCTGACTTGATTGTTCAGGAATCGCGGTGTTCTGAACGACAGAGGTTGAGAAGAGCCATACGGGCAAGCCAATTGTCAATCCTGGAAGCGACAATGTGGCCATATGGGGTGCACCAACATCTCCCCAAGAGGAGAAAGGACTAGGATTTCCTCCAAGGGGAACTCCTTGGTTGGTGGACTCCATTTTCCTCAACCTAAGACCAACGTAGGAAAGGTGATAATTATTCCGTTTAAAATAAATTTTAGACGCTTTGACACAACTTGTTTTTTCAATTTTTAAGAGTCGAGAAAAAACAAAAGATGACTCTAGTCGCCTTCGATTTTTTAATGAGCCTGAAGTGACAAGTGCTCAGATGGACCTTTTCCGTTAAGGAGTCTGAAAAGGAACGAAAGGGACTGCTCTGGAAATCTAGACAGAGGGATTACCAAACCAATCGCAAAACTGCAGAATACTTTTTACGGTACAGCAGTCAATCTTCCTGAATGTTGTATTCAGTGCATTGCGATTGATAGGGCGGCAGACACGGTTTCCTATGGATAAAGGATTAAGCCTATTGTGGTCTCCCAAAATATACTCGACGGTACGTGGGAGCACAAGTCCGTACTGGCACTTATCGTCTCAAAGTGGAGGAATCACCCAACCAACAGTGAAAACAACAGTTACCAGGCTTTACGACGCCGGAATACGTCTCTAGCCTAGACTTCTAGACGTTGTGCGTTAAGTTCCAAAGCATTTTTAGATTCATTAAATTTATTTTATAGTTGATCTTGCTTAAGAAATTTGCCTTTCAGGTTCACCGCATGATGTAGATGTACAATTCCTAAAATGCAATCTAAGATGATAAACAGTCGTTTAGTCTTCTTTTTGCAAATGAAAATCCTAGCTACTAAGGAAAGAGAGATGGCGTTCTTTCAACAAAGAGCAATGAGCACACATTATATGCACTATCCTAAATCAAACCAACAAACAGTCTAAATGAAAATGCACATGCATGTATTTGTTTTCAACCTTCTTAATATGTAAATGATAAAAAGAAAGCTAAGCGCAAATCTAAATTATTTTTCAAAGCGACAATTACTAACAAGTTTCTTTTCAAGACAAAATGAGGACAATGACAACACTTTGCGATTTGGAATCGAAAACTTGCTTTCGACACTAGAAAAAACTATTAATTCATATCAAATACAAGAGTAACAGGGTAATCGACTATCAAGAACAATTAGATTCTCTTCTATGACTGAAAATGACACTTGCGACACTTTCAAATCAAGAAACGACAGTACAATTACGCTACTTCTTTGTAAAGGAGAACTGAAAATGACTCAAAAAATACATAAAAACATTTACAGTTCTTTGCACAATGGAGGTGGAATAACAGTAAGGAAAGGGGTTTCAAACAGAGGTGTACTGACTACAGGCAGCAAAACTCCTGAATAGATCTGAAAAGAGTGAACACAGAAACCAAAATTTAGGAAAAAGGCCTTGTCTGATCAGCGCACCTATAACACAGTGAAACTGAAATGCAACGCACCTACTACACTCGGGAAGTGCGATGCATTTGAAGTTCACAGAACAGACAGTGCGTTGGACCAGGGACGAGACTATGATTGGGTTCCGAGTCACAGTTTGCAGTTCAGTTTAGGGATTTTGGCTGAGCAAGTGGTAATCTGTAAATCAATCACAAGGGTAGATCTAAGGAGGTTACTAGAGCCACCACGAGGGCAATTAGAAAGCTTGTAAATCAATCGTTTAATTCATAAACAAAACCCGGAGATTGACTGAAGCAGCATTGATCTACTTTGCACTTGCATAGCAAATGCAGTTCGAAGGCTAGCTGGCTTGACTTCAGGCTCCGTCTGTAAGTTTATAAAGTAAACAAATGTAGATGAACAAACAATCTACTCGCTCCCCAGTGGAGTCGCCATTTTGTTACCGGGAATAGTGTCTATGCAGAGCTGCTAATCCCACTAAGGCTAGTAGCTACCTTAGAAACAAACAAATTAAAACTACTTTCGTTTTCCTTTATGAGAGATAGATGAGAGAAGAATAAAGGAGACCAACCTCTGTCTTGCGCTTGGTTCCTTGTTCAGTTCCTCTCCCTTCTGATAGATCTTTTGCTACTTGCTTCCTTGTCCACCCAAGTTCACAGGGTACCTGTAGAATCAAAGCAGCATAATACTATCCAAGAACATAGATCTATTATCATAAACAACATAGGATCAGATGTACATTGACCACACAAATGCATAAAACATTGATCATACAAACATGTGGAGGAAAACTTGAATAGCTTTATTGATAATCAAGAAAGAGCCAAGAGAATTACAACCAATTGTTCTGACCCAGCATCATCCTCTCAACAAGAAGCCCTTCTTCACCTCATGAAAAGCTTGGATCACCCAACACTATGATATTGCACCAAGAAACCAGCAGCACTTCCTTACAAGATACAAAATTCCAGCCTCTTGGATCTCTGGGATGAGGGATCCATATATAGATGTGTGCAAGGGAGGTGAGTCAGCTTTTGAGATTTGATTAGTGTCTCCCCTCTGATAGTTCTTGATTCCACTTGGAGATTGATGATCTCTTACTCATCCCTGGTCGAATTCAGAGAGGCAAGTGTCACAGGAGAAGTTTCTGGAAGATTCCATGCTTCTCCACCTTGCAAATTGACTCTGCCATTTGTCCCTTCTCCCCCATCGCACCCCATAGAAGGGCTTTTTGACATGAATTGCACCTACAGTGTGTATTTAGGTGGGATGCAACGCACTTTGCCTATGGAGCAGGTGAAATGGTCCAGTTTTGACCAGTTCTGAGTAGTTTTTCATGGAGAACTTCTAGGAGATGCTGTAATCAATTGACCTTGTTCTTTTAGGGGTTAGAACAACACCTTTAGGGACTTAGGAGCCCTTGGTTTATGGACATTTATGCTTGGGGTTGTAGTGCCCAAAAATGTCTATAACAACTTTGAAGCCCCGTCAAAGTTGAGTTTGAAAGTGTGCTTTGGAGGGGGGGTCCATGGGTGCTTGCTTTTGCCGTTGCCTTCTGGATGTCTGAGATTGTGAGTACCTTGTGGGAGTTGAATGTTCCAGTTTTCCCATATGGCTTTCTCTTTTGCATGGGAGGGGAAATCATCCGGGTTCCAAGTTTGGAGCGCCAAGGTCTCTTTAAGATTGATGCAGAAGTTGCTCCAAATGATTTCTGATGGAGTGCTTTGATCTTTGAATATGCGTTTGTTCCGTTCTTTCCAGATTGTCCATAAAAGGAGGCCGGGAATCAAACTCCATAGGTGGTTAAGAAGCTTGCTTTTATATGGATGCTGAGGCCAATGACGAATGGAATTGATGATGTCTTCGGATTCTCTGCATCTTTTTTGGCATCAGAAGCTAGCTTTCTCCCACATTTGATTGGCAAGAGTGCAAGAGTCCAGGAGATGTTGTAGCGTTTCCTCCTGAGAATTACAATTGGGACACCTAGAGGGCCCATGATAGTTTTTTTTTCTGAGATTGTCCCATGTGAGTATTTTCCTGTGCCCAACAAGCCAGAGGAAGAGAGAAACTTTGGGCCAAGTACCCTGTGTCCATATTCTGTTCCAGATAGGATCCAGAGGCATTGTGTCTTTGCTCACAATGTTGTAAGCCTCTTTGGTAGTAAATGAACCTCTGGGGGTATATCCCCATCTTAATATATCCCTGCCTTCTGAAGATCTGATGCGTCGATTTAGTAGCTCCCTTTCCAAGACCTCCTTAGTCTGGTCATCTGCGTTCTTGATCAGCCTGTCAATCCGCTTCCATTGTCTGTATCCCTGTTCTGTCTCTGGATTCCACTGTTGTTGGACGGATACCTTTTGTTGCTCTTCCCATTCTTGGCTAGGAGGCTGACTTAGGAGGCCGCTAAGCTTTGGAAGTTGGTTCCAGGCATCCGTCCAGAATCTGGCAATGCTGCCATTTTTTATTTCCCAAAAACTGTGTTGTTGGATCAGCAGATAATGTTGTTTAGCAGCGTTCCATATTAGTGATCCTTTATTATTCGGAATGAATCTTATAAGCTCCTCCGATGGTCTATGGTTGGCATATTTCACTGTCCATATTGCTGCCCATGGCTTAGTGGGATCAAAGATCCATTGCCACCATATTTTTGCGCCCATGATTGCATTGCTATGACTAGGGTCTCGTAGACCTATTCCCCCTTGTTCTTTTGGCTTGCATGCAGTGGTCCATTTTACCAAGGCCCATTTGCGATTTGTGCCTGTTGCGCCCCAGAGAAAATTGCGATGTAGAGCTTTGATTTTTTTGAGGATGCATTTAGGCGCTGCCAGGATTGAGAAGAGGTAGAGAGGCATTGCCTGAAGCACAGCTTTGATGAGCACTAATCTACTGGCAATGTTCAAGGTTCGATGCGTCCATAAGGAGAGGCGAGATTCAAGTTTTTCAAGGAGCATACGCCAAGAAGCGTGCTTGATGGCAGAGTCTATGAGGGGGGCTCCAAGGTATTTGGAAGGAAGGGAGGCTATGGAGAAGCCCAGAATACGAGCAATGGCATGTTGAATGACAAGGGGAGTGTGATAGAAGAAAATTTGCGATTTGGCCGTGTTTACACTCATTCCTGAAGCTTCAAAGAAGTCATTCAGAAGGGATTTGAAAAGGGAGGCTTCCTGAACAGAGGGGTACCCAAAAAGCATGTTGTCATCAACGAACTGTTGATGCGTAATGGCTGGAGAATTGTGAATGGATAATCCTTTGAGGCTCTGGGAGATGAGGGCTTGCTTGATATGGCGTCCCAAACCTTCTGCCATTAGAACAAACAGAAAAGGGGAGAGGGGGTCCCCCTGTCTAATGCCTCTGGGAGGTTTGAAAGGATGAGAGGGTATGCCATTTATGAGTATAGAGAAAAATGTAGTTGAGATTAAACTCAGAATCTAGCGAATCCACATTGGAGAGAAACCAAAGGTTGTTAACATTTCTTGAATATAAGACCAACTCAACTTATCAAAGGCTTTGGAAAGATCAATCTTAATAATCATACCTGCCTGTTTGTAATGCTTGAGGGAGTGTATGATTTCATGTGTGAGGATGATGTCATCCAAAATTTGTCTTCCTTCTACGTATCCATCTTGTTCAGGCGATATGAGCAAGGGCAAAAGTGGCTTCAACCTGTTGGCAATGACTTTAGATATCACCTTGTAAATGACGTTGCAAAGCGCAATTGGTCGAAATTTGTCCGGAGTACTGATGTTCTCCTCTTTCAGGATGAGGGCGATGAAGGTTGAGTTTAGGGAGGGCAAAAGCCAATGAAGGGAACGCGACTCCTCCACCACTTGCCACACTTCTTCTTTTATTAGGTCCCAGAAGGTGTGGAAGAAAGTAGTGGTGAATCCATCTGGACCAGGGGCTTTGCCCTCCTTGAGCTGTTTCATGGCCAAATCCACCTCCTGAGGCATGACTGGTCACAGAAGGAGTTGGTTGTGTTCTTCTGTGACAATTTTCGGCACGTTTTGAGTGATTCTTTCTATGGCCGGCTGTCTATCAATCTGGGGTTCCTGATGGACTTCCTGGAAGTGATTGATGAACTCCTGTTCGATCTCTGCATGGTTTTCCACTCTTTCCCCTCCTGGCTTTTGAATAAAGGAGATGGTATTGTGCATTCTTCTCTGAATTGTTGTTCTATGGAAGTATTTAGTGTTCCTTTCTCCTTCTTTCATCCATCGAATCCTTGATTTTTTCTTCCAGAGGATTTCTTCCTACCGGCTTCTCTCCTCCAGTTGATTGTGAATGTGCTTCTCTTGCTCCAAAATCCCTTCCTTGTATCCCTCTGTAATAATTTGTTGCTGGAGATCTTTCATATCTTTGATAAGATCTTGTTGAGCCTGGAATATGTTGCCAAAAATCCCTTGATTCCATTGTTTGATTCGGGATTTCAGGAATTTGAGTTTCTATTGAAACTAGAACATTTTTTAACCTTCAGGTGCAGGGAAATTGTTCCAAGTGGATTTGATGAAGTCTTTGAAAGCACGGTGTGTGAGCCAAAACGCTTCGAATCGGAATGGACGCCTGATCGAGTTTCCTGGTCTTTGCCATTGGATAGCGATAGGCCAATGGTCAGAGCCTGCAAATGGAAGAATTGATGCCGTGATGTCGCCCCCCAGATGCACTGCATTGTCAGAGATGAGATATCTGTCTAGTTTGGATGCAATTTGATGTTTTCCCGCCCTGCGATTGCTCCATGTGTGCATTCCGTTGCAAAATTGCAGATCAATTAGCAGATTATTTTGGATGAATTCTTTAAAGTGGCTATTTTCCAGGTCCAGCTTAGCGCGTCCTCCCCGCTTTTCCTCCAACTTGGTGATCATATTGAAGTCGCCGCCAATGATCCACAGTGGATGGTTTCTATTGAGATTAAGCGCTTGTATTGTGTCTAGAAGAGCAATTTTGTTTCTTGTCTCCTATGGGAAGTAAACATTTGTAAGATGGCCATGAATGTTGGTGCCAATTATATGAAAAGTAGCCTGAATGATGTGATGGGAAGCATGAAAGTCTGAAAGCGTTATAGCTTGTGTGTTCCAAGCAATAGCCAGTCCTCCAGAGGCCCCCGAAGCATCCACCGCAACCGAGTGACAACCCGGCCATGCTCTAGAAAGAATGTTGCCCAGAGTGTTGCTATTGCATTTCGTTTCCTGCAAGAAGAGAATTTGGGGCTGCTCTTGTTTTATCATGTTTTTTATCATCCTAAGTTTCCCGGGGCTGTTGAGCCCTCTTATGTTCCATGAGGTGAGCTTCATGGTTCACTATTGGTGGTGGATTTGTAATACTTAGTCAACTTAGCATATCTGCCTGAGTCTACCAGGATTTTCCCTATTGCAATAGTTCTTTGAAGATCTGTCTTTCTTCCACGTTTTTTGGAGTCTTTAGGAAGGAAACTGCCATCCCACTGACTACCTGGTTGTATGCCCAGTTGATGTTGCTGGTAAGCCCTTGAGATGATGACTTCCAGTGTACTGAGCTGGTGCTCTTGAATCTTGTCGTAGTCTTTCTTTTTACAAGCTTGCTCAAGCTCGAAGATGTCAAGTCCTCGCAAATCTATGCTTTCCGGTTCTTCATCCATGTGTTGCGTCTGACTGCTTTCTGCAGAGGTAAGTGCTAGGGGCAGAAGTTGGTCGAGGAGTCCGTCAACATCCATCTCATTAAGTTTTCGATCAAGATCCTTGCGGGCTACCTCAGGAGTTCTAGGATTCTCTTTTCGGGGCAAGGGGTTAGGAGAGGAACCAGAAGGAGGGTGGGATGAGGATGGGATGATCAGCGGAAGGCTTGGCTGAGAGATCTGAGGACTGTCTTCAGAAGATTTGGCAAGAACCTCAAAGTTGTTGCTTGTGGAGGGAATGGAGGCTGCATCCTGCTGGGGCTTCTTCCCAGTGATAGGTCTTTTATGCAATCTCTTGCAATGGACAACTTTGGTGAAGCCATCCTGGGCCGATTTGTCTGAGGGGTCAGCGGCTTGGGGCTTGGCATTTAGAGGACAATCTCGGAACAGATGCCCGTGGGCATGACATTTACGACAACGAAAGGGAACATGTTCAAAATCCAAAGGCTGAATCCATTCATAGTCATCATGGAAGAGACTTACCGAATCCGGGAGGGCTTTATCCAGGTGCATGAAGACACAAATACGAGCATATGATGTGTATCTACGCAGCTTCGTTTCTTCAGCGATTTTTATAAACTCCCCCAGCCCCTTGCCTATGTCTCTGAGCGATTCTTCGTCCCAATATTCCGATGGGAGCGAGTACATCCTTATCCATACTGGTGCCCAGGTGAGATCCTCCTTGTCAGGGTTAAATCTCTCTACCCAGGACCTTAAGTACAAACCAGCTGAGTTGAAGAAGTAGGGACCTTCATCCATGACCCTGTTCCGATCTTCGATGCAGATGAATATTGCCGTGAAGAACCCTTTTGGTCCTAGCTGCAGGGTGACCTGTCCCTTGGGTTTCCATTTGGCAGAGATCCATCCTTGCAGAGCTTTTTCAGTCGGCCAGAATCCAATAAATTTTCCAATGAGCGCATGGTCCCTCATGAACTGGATGTGTTCATTGATTCTATGGCTGGGGAGTTCTATTTTGGGTCTTTCAGCTGCTACAGTTTGCATGTCGCTAAGGTGACTTTGGGCGGTGTCTGTTGCCCTTGCTTTTCTTCTTGTTATTCACTGCATTTGTCTGACTATTCCGTAGATGCTTTTGTCATCTCTTGCATAGGGGTATCTCTATTATTCGAGTCTTCATACTCTGGACCGATCGGCTTTGTCATGTTCTTCGATGGGGGCTCCTTTACGGATGACAGGGAAGGCTTTGAAGCCCCCCCTGAGGGTACACCATTGCCGAGCTGACTATGTCGGCAGTCTTCTGCTTCAGAGAGGAGGGCGGACGGAGGGTGGCGGCAGAGATATTCAGACTGCGCCGTTGCAGGGTCGATCAAAAACCCTAAGTTGCCCGTCTTCTTTGAATGAATGTTGAAACACACATTCAAATGAAATTAAATTAGAGGCCTCATTAATAAAAAGGTTTCTAAGGATTAGTTGGCAAGCTCTTAGTGAGTGTAAGCTCTTGGCTCAAGATTAGTTAGTGTAACCTTTTGTTAGTTCAAGTTTGGAGCTCTCTCAATATTCTCTCTGTCTCACTCTTGGTCACTTAGAGTTTCTTGGAGCACTCTAGCTTTGGGTTAAGGAAGGAAAAGCAAGGAAAGGAAAGGAAAAGAAAGAAACGATCAAGAAAGAAGAGCAGGATCAAGCAGTTTCAGCATGAATACTTGCAGGTAACATATTGCATGTGTTATTTCCTAACTTGTTTGGACATGCATGGCTTTTCATGTTGGTGTATGGTTCTCTTGTTGTCGGTGGCATGGTTTTGTCAGGTTATGGCAGTGGTGTTCAGCCTAGCCTTGCCTTTTTCTGGATGCCATGGTGTTGGGATGTTTATTTCAGTTTTTTAGCTTTGGTTTGCCAGATGGATTTCAAAATTTGGGGTGGAGGTGGTCTCAAGGTTCATTCCAAAGGCCTAGGAATCCCTTGACCTATTTTGGCAAGATACACGGTAAAGCTTGAGGGAGAAGTCTCGATTTAGGGCCTAGTGATCCGGGTTGGGATTGTAGTAAAGCCTGAGAGACTGGTCTCGGTTTAGGGCCTATTGATCTGGGATTGGATTCTGGTAGAGCCTGAGAGACAAGGAGACGGAAAATTCCTCAAGGATAGTGATGGATTACAGATGACATTCCAAGTTTGGTTCGGTTATGATTGGAGCACCAGTTTTGGTGTGATCACGGTTTGGTGAGGATGGAGGTGGTTTAACCTCTAGATTCTCTTGGTTGTTCTTGGATTGGTTGTTCTATGAGATCCCACATTCATGCTTGGAATATGGCGCGGGGCCGATTGGCTAAAAGAAATATTTGGTTCACCCATGTCTATGGTTGGGTGGTACTTGGAAGTCCCGAACCTAGTTGGATTTGCCTATGATTAATAAAAGCTAAGTTCTCTTACTTTTGCACTTGTTTATATGTGGATTTAATGGTTGTCATATATCTTATTTTTACATGGTTTTATGTTGGTTATAAGCATGGTTAAATGATTGGTCCATGTCATGGTTATTCTACTTGTAATTTTTAAGTGGATGGATGCAAGACCTAATTGAGGATATAGTATTTCAATGGAGACGGAGGTGATCCTTCTAGTTATGTTTCATGAATTCTTTCAGTCCTTTATGCTTTATCTTGTATTTTAGACCTGTAGGTTGCATTTTTTGATTTGGGGTAGAGGCTAAGGCACATGAGATATCCAATACCCAGAAATGGTTTGGGTAGATTCTAAACAGTTTGAGAGATATTAAAATAATTAATATTTTTAATGGAGTCCCTAAGTCTAAACTTAGAGAAAATAAAATATTAATGTGCATTAATATAAAATTGTGTTATAATGGTCCAAAATTCATGGATTAAGCCAGATATAATCTTAGCCATTGATTAGGGACTTAATCTCGGGCGTTGATTTGTCAATGAGAAAAGTATAAGAGGAGGCTTGAGGGTCACTTGGAGAACACATAGAGTTGATCAACATTTCGACTTTCTAGGGCAGGGTTTGCTGAGGAAGTCGAGAGAGTGATCAGAGTTGCAACTGAGGGGCAGTGAATATAGAAGCAGAGAAGCAGAGATAGTGCTGGGAGGATCAACAACAGCCTGGAAAGCTGACGCAGAGGGCAGAAGCCAAAACTGCCAGGAACAATTGGAACTACTGGGAACTGCCAAAACAGTCGGGAAAGCTGGCACAGAGGGCAAAAGCTGGAACTGTCAGGAACAGATGGAACTGCTGGAACTATCAGGAAAGCTGATGCAGAGGAAAAAAGATGGAACTTCTGGGAACAGCTGGAATTGTCGGGAACTGTTGGAACAGTCGAGAACATTCGGAACTACTGGAACTGTCGAGAATTACCAGAACTGCCGAGAAAGCTGGCGCAGAGGGTAGAAGAGGCTAACGCGGTCCCTAAAGGTTGATGCTGGGGTTTTTCGTGGGGCAGATTGGAGCTGAGGAGCTTCCAAAGTTTTTATCTAGGGTTTCAGCTGAAGCATCTATCTCCGAAGGAGAGGTACTACTGCCAAGATTATTCTCTGTTTGGTGAGCCAGTTTTTGCACTGAGATTGTATTCAGAAACTACTTAATAATAAAACCTTCAGATAGTTTCACTAGTTTTCCCGCATTGGACTTTTCCGGGGACATTGGTCCAAAAACAACGGTGTCACTTGTGTGATTGTTTTGTTTCCTTCAGTTGATGATCTATAATGTGTTGAGCATGTACTTCTATTTATTTCCAGTGTTTACATGGTAAATAACTTGTTAATTAAAAGAACAAGTAGGTAGGAATAAATTAGAAAGTACATGAAGGGTTTCTAACAGGTTAGACTTAGAAATTCCAACATGGTATCAGAGCGTGGATGCAGATCACAGGAGAACTGAGGACATCAGCCGAGCAGAGTAGCAGCAGCAGAAATCAGCTATCCCGAGTGACAGAGCTAATCCTTACAGAAGGCGATAGAGGAAGGAGTGACGTAAAGGGACTACGTCATCATTCTGGGCCAGAGAAAGACAACGCAGAGGCTAAGGGAGGTAGAATCAAGCTCGCATAGAGCCATGCAGAGGCTAAAAGGGCTGATGCAGTTGGCTGGGGGAGCTGATTTGCTAGTGCCGGGATTGCGCAGAGCCAAGTGGCTCAATCCTTCAGTTGATGGGGTATAGGAGGATGTGGGTAAGTTATAGAGTGAAGCTGGTGGGGTACTGTAGTTAGAACAATACCTAACAGGGCAAGACTAAGGAGAGGGAGTTGTTGCTGAGGCAGATTTCTAGCCAAGGAATCCAAATCAGTGGTGCAGTTGCACAGACAATCAGAGAGGGGCAACCTGACAGTTGGCAGAAGGATTTCCAGGAGGGAAATCAGGAGTCAGAGGGAGTCTAAAAGAGAACTTCCAGACATGAACTAGAGAGACTTGGAGGAGTCAAATAGAGAACTTCCAGATGGGAAGTAGAGAGACTCAGCAGGATTTGAACCAAGAACTTCCAAGCGAGAAGTGGAGAGACTCGGAGGAGTCGACAAAGAAGAGTATAGAGATGGCCATGAATGGGATAAGGGATCAGGATAGGCTGGATGGAGCATCCAACTTTGTGGTCTGGAAGGCCAGGATCTTGTCCATTCTAGATAAACATCGTATCAAGGCCTTCACCTTGAGGGATGACAATTGTGCCATGAGTACTCATGTGCCACTTGAGAAGAAGTGCGGAAACATCAAGTTGTAGTTAGGCGGACTACTGGCGATGAGGGGCAAGATCCTTGAGGTACCCAACCTCTTGGCTCATACCTTGCTACGGGAGCCCCGATGAGGAGTAGCGGTACTGGCAGATGTCAGTAGAGACGAATGAGGATGGAGCAGCAAAGGGAGTGACAGTGCAGGATTCCCAGTACAGCATGAGGCTAGCAGGATGCAACAGTGCAAGAGGCATGGGAGTGTTGCACCAGTGTAGGATGGCACAGAGAGGTGTGCAACTATGCGAGATGCAGGGAGTTGTTGCAGTAGCGCAGAGGTCAGAGAGGGAGCACTTGTCAGTGATAGAGGGAGCTTCAGCATCGGGAGTGTCTCTAGCCTAACAGAGATGTCAGAGTTGGGAGATCAATTTCTTACTTCCCAGTAACTGAGTTGTAGTGTAGTAGTTAGCAGTGGCAGTGCTATGGGTAGCATGATGAGAGGGGATGCAGTGCAGACGTAACAATGGCATTGGTAGTGCCATGGGCAGCAGCATGGATGTAGAGGGAGTTGTCGTACAGATGCAAAAGTGGCAGTGGCAGATCCATGGGTGGCAGTACGAGATACAACAATGCAGATGATGGGCAGCAGGCCTAGCATCAGGGACCGATGCCGAATGATCAGAGTAATACTCAGTGAGGAGTATTGCTAGAGCACAGTCCTCACTAAGAGGGAGTGTTGATTTGGCGTAGCATCGAATGTGCTCTAGCCACGAAATTTGGTGGAGAGGTTAAGGCATATGATATCTCCAATAACCATAAAGGGTTTGGGCTGATTCTAAATAGTTTGGGAGATATTAAAATAATTAATATTTTTAATGGAGTCCCTAAGTCTAAACTTAGGGAAAATAAAATATTAATGTGAATTAATATAAAACTGTGTTAGAATGGTCCAAAAGTCATGGATCAAGACAAATATAATCTTAGCCATTGATTAGGCACTTAATCTCGACTGTTGATTTCTTAACGAGAAAAGTATAAGAGGAGGCTTGAAGGTCACTTGGAGAACACACTAAGTTGATCAAGATTTCGACTTTCTGGGGCAAGGTTTGTTGAGGAAGTCGAGAGAGTGATCATAGTTGCAGCTGAGGGGCAATGAATATAGAAGCAGAGAGGTAGAGATAATGCTAGGAGGATCAATACAGCAGCCGAGAAAGCTGACGGAGAGGGCAGAAGCCGGAACTGTCGAGAACAACCGAACTGTTGGGAACTACCGGAACAGCGGGGAAAGCTGACGCAGAGGGCAGAAGTCGAAACTGTCGGGAATAGCCAGAACTACCGAGAATAGCCGGAACTACCAAGAACTGGCGGAATAGTCAGGAAAGCTAACGCAGAGGGCAGAAGCCAAAACAATTGGAACATCTGGGAAAGCTGACGCAGAGGGCAAAAGCTGGAACTGCCAGAACATTCAGGAAAGCTAACACAAAGGGCAAAAGCCGGAACTGCTGGGAGAAGCCGGAATTTCCGGGAACAGCCGGAACTGCGGGAACTGCCAGGAAAGCTGACACAGAGTGCAGAAGAGGCTGATGCAGTCCCTAGAGGCTGACACTGGGGTTTTTCATAGGGCATATTAGAGCTGAGGAGCTTCCAGAGTGTTTATCTGGGGTTTCAGCTGGAGCATTTATCTCCGAAGGAGAGGTACTACTGCCAAGATTATTCTCTGTTGGGTGAGCCAGTTTTGGCACCCATATTATATTCAGAAACTACATAATAATAAAACCCTCAGATAGCTACACCGATTTTCCCGCATTGGGTTTTTCCAGATACATTGGTCCAAAAACAACGGTGTCACTTGTGTGCTGGTTTTGTTTCCTTCAGTTGATAATCTGTAATGTGCTGAGCATGTACTTGTATTTATTTCCAGTATTTACATGGTAAATAACTTGTTAATTAACAAAACAAGTAGGTAGGAATAAATCAGAAAGTACATGAAGGGTTTCTAACGGGTTAGACTTAGAAATTCCAACAACATTGATGCCAAGTGTTTGATAGAATGTTAGTCCCAGTTGGGGATGCTCAGGCCTAGTCATGAGGTTGATTTTTGATTTATCAACCTTGTTATCATCTCTTTGATGGATTTTGAAGGTTGTAGCAAGTTCTGGGCAGAGGTCGAGATTTTGGGCTAGAAAAGTGGCTCAAATCTCGGGGTCACTGGCATAGGTATGCTAATAAAAGTCCACAGTTGCTGGCACATAGGCCTATGAGAGTGACTTTGGCTTCTGGTCGCTATCTTGTCTATAACATGAGAAACATAGTTACCGATCAAACGGAAACTATTACCTCAAAACGGGTACCTGAGCCCAAAAATCCAAAAAAAACATGAAAAACACCTTGAAATCGAAAAGTGTTGATGCCAGAATAATTAATTTTTTTTCGGAGTAAATTTTCAATATTTTTTAAAAAATAACAATAAAAACAATAAAAGTCATTTTGTTTGGTGCAAAAAACACCTTGAAATCAAAAAGCGTTGATGTCGAAATAACGGTTTTTTTTCAAAGTACATTTTCAACACTTTTTATTAATGGCATTAAAAACAAAATATCGTGACTCTGAAAAACTTTAAATTTCCAATGATTTTCAAGTATGAAATTAACGATAAAATATCACATCTTTGAAAACCCTTAAAATTCTAATGATTTTTAAGCATGACATTAAATTTAAAATATCACTTCTTTGAAAAACCTTAAAATTCTAACAATTTTCAAGCACGGTGCTAAAAAAAAATATTTATAATTGTTTTTAGCGATAACAGTAAAGACAAAATATCACGACTTAGAAAAACATTAAAAATCTTGACAATTTTTCAACCATCGAATTAAAACCAAAGATTATGACTACAAAACAATCTTAAATTTTCAAAATATTTGAAACATAACATTATGGAAAAAATTTATGACTAAAAAAACTTAAAAAATGAACACTTGAATGAAAGAGTTATTATACCAAGAGTAATTTTTTTTAAATGCTAAATGTATAGTGATTTTGAAAGATTAGTCTAAGACAACCTGATACATTGCAAAAAAAAAATAAAAAAAAATCGACTATCAAATTGACACACATTGTAGATGAGCTCAACCCATTGTAATGAAAACTTAAAGACCAACCATGAAATTAACACATTGTGGGGCAAACTCGATTCATTATAACGAAAAAATTAAAATCGACTATCAAATTGCACGTAATGGGATCGGGTTGCTAGACAAACATTGACACATACCCTACAAAATATATATATATATATATATATATATATATAAGAAAACAAAATTCAAAAAAAAAGAAGAAGAAGAAGAAGAAAGAAGAAGTAACAAAAGATTAAAAAAACATGACAAAAAAAACACAAAAAATCAAAAGAAAACAAAAATTCAAATATTGAAAAAAAAAAATAATAGTAATAATAATAACAAGTAATAAAACATTAAAAAAAAAACATGACAAAAAAATCAAATATAAAAAATATATAGTAATGAAGAAAAAAAACAAAAAACAAAAAACTATAAAATGTAAAAAAAAAAAATTAAACCATACCATGTAAAATTAATTAAAAAAAATAGTAGAATAAAATAAAAATCAAATAAAAAAATAAAAATTACAAAAATAAAATACAACATTAAAAAAATTAAAAACTTCAAACAAAAAAAAATTCCCCAGCGACCCCGAGGCCCAACTGGCCAGGGGTGGCAAGGGGACAATTCATGAGATATATATATATATATAAATGAAAATTGAAAAAAATTAAATAAATAATTAATTAAAAAAAAAAAAGAGGAAAAAAGAAGAAGAAGACATTTTTTAAGTTAAAAAATAATAACATCATTTAAAAAAATGTTAAATAATTATCAAAAGATAAAATTAAATTAAAAAAATAAAATTCAAAATAATTAAAAAAATAAATTTAAAATTAAAAATATATATATATATATATATATATATATATTAAAAAATATTTTTTTTTAAATTATATAAAAAAAAAAAAAAAAAAAAAAAAAATTAATTAATTAAAAAAATTGCCCACAGAGGTTTGATCTCGTGGCCAGCGGACGATCTGCTAAGTCGTCCGTGCCGCTGTGCAACTCATGAGTTCGAGTCTCGCCTTAACCGAGGGCCGTTCTTGCGGGCTAGGTGGTTTCTCCTAGAGGTTATAGTGGTAACCGATGGGATTCGACCCCGTGTAACGCGAGTACGATACCACCGTCGTTGCCAATTCCGCTAGTCAAAAAAAAAAAAAAATTAATTAATTAAAATTTTAAAAAGTTAAATTTAAAAATTAAAAATAAAAACAATTAAATAAATAAACAAAATTACAAAATTGGAACTCTTCCCCCTTCCCCACTCTCCTCCTCCTCGCCACCCTCGGCCCTCCCGCTCCCTCCTCTCCCCTCTCCCTTCTCGGCCTCCACCGCACCCCACTCCCTCACCCCCCACCTCTTGGCCGCTGGCAAGGGGCTCAAGCAGGGAGGGGAAGGGGGTGAGGGGGAGCAGAAGGGGGTGAAGGAGGGGGGCTAGGTGAGGGCTAGGGGGAGGAGGGGAGGAAGCGGGTGGGCCAAGGGTAGGTGAGGGAGGGGAGAGGAGAAGGGACATAAGGGAGAGGGGAGGGCAGAGGGTGAGAAGGCGAGGGGGTGAGGGAAGGGTGGAGAGGGGACGGGGGTGAAGGAGGGCAAAAGGGACGGGTCAGGAGGGAGGTGACGGAGGACGACAGGCAGAATGTTTTTTTATTTTTTTTTTTTTTTAATTGTTTTTATTTTTATTTTTATTTTAATTGTTTTTTAAAATTGTTTTTATTTCTTAATTACTTATTTTTTAATTATATATATATATATATATAATTTAATTTTTTAAAAATAATTCTTAAATTTTTATTTTTATTTTTATTTGTTATTTTGTTTATTTAAATTATTTAATTTAAATATTTTTTTTATTTTTTATTTAACCTATATATATTTTAATTTAATTTTTTTTGTTTTTTTGGGTAATATTTTAAGTTTAGTTTTTTTTTTTTTCTTTTTTTTTTAACTTAAAAAAAATAAATAATGTTTTTAGATATTTTTTTGTGTGGATCAATTTGTTTTTCTTCAAATTATATTTTTTTTTGAAAAAAAATCATTTTTTTCATTAATTTTTTATTCAATTTTTTTACTTCTACGAGTTAATTTTGGTTTTTTTTTAACGTTTTTATACATTTTTTGTTTTTCTTTTTTTTATATATTTTTTGTATTTTATTTTTTTTTGTCATGTTTTTTTTATTTTTATTTGTATGTTTTATTACTAACATGTTTTTTTTTTTTTATGTTTTTTTTTGTCATGTCTTTTTATTTTTATGTTTTTTATTTTTGTTATGTTTTTTAATTTTTTTTATATATTTTTATGTTTTATTTTTCCGAAGAAAAAGTGAACTTTTTATTAAGTAAATAAAAAGTTACATTGCAGATGCTGTGAGCATTTCAGTTTCTACTATTGACTGCTCATGCAATCAAAAAGAAAAACTCCTATCTGTCTTTGAGACCAACTGTTCTCAAAAAGGGCAGCTGTAACCATTATATATCAGCTGTTTTGAACTGTTCAGCCATGTGTGAAAACATCTCCTCCTTCCGGAGGCCAAAAAGAAATACCATCATGAAGTGGGTCTCCTTGGATAAAAGAGGAAAACAACCCTTACAATATAGATGAGTTTCATATAATCCAAAAAAACATAGTCTTAAACAAGATTAAATACAAGTATAAAGTCTGTGTAAGATGCTGTTACTGAAAGAAAAAGGATAGAAAAACAGGTCACTGTTGATATGCATGGGGCGGCTGATCTGAAGTATGAACCTGTCCCTGAAGGTCTTCAACTATTTTCCAGACTCCCAGATTCTGCTGCAGACCTTCCTTAGAAAGCCTATCCGCTGTATCGTTGTTGTCCCTATATATATGGCAAATGGAAAATATTTTTATGTTTTATTACTAACATGTTTTTATTATTTTTATTTTTGTCATGCTTTATGTTTTATTTTTATGTTTTATGTTTTTTTTTTACATTTTATAGGTTTTTTCTTTTTTCCTTTTTTATATATTTATTTGTATTCGATTTTTTTTTGTCATGTTTTTATTATTATTTTTTTTTATGTTTTATTACTAACATGAAAATCACCAACATTTAAAAAAATCATCCACACTTAATTCATTAGAAAATTTAAAGTGTAAAAACTAAGCCCTCTAAACAAAAAGGGTTGATGCTCATCAGCACTTTTGAAAATCAAGATGAAAATCACTAACAAAAAAAATGTTCACACTTGATACATAAAAAAATTTAAAGTGTCAAAAATAAGCCCTCTAAAAAAATGTGTTGATGCTACATCAACACTTTTCAAAATCAACATGAAAATCACTAACATTTAAAAAAATGTGTTGATGTTGCATCAACACTTTTCAAAATCAACATGAAAATCACTAACATCGAAAAAAAATGTTCATACTTGATACATAAGAAAATTTAAAGTGCCAAAAATATGCTAAAAAAAAAAAGTATTCTGGCATCACCACTTTTCAAAATCGGGTGATTTTTTGCTACCTCAAAAAAACGGGTACCAGTTCACTTTCTCGTTTGATTGGTAACTATGTTGAGAGCGAATTTGAGTTAAAAGGCTTAAAACATAGTGGGACCCAGGGGCAAGATGTCTAAGTGGATGACATGTCTCCTAGGGGTGTTGTTGCTAATGTGGATAGGTTTGTTTGATGTGTTCCATCGATTCCATTTCCTTGAGGTTACCAAGGATATTGAATCCCTCATAATGACCTCTCTCATCACATGTTTGCCTGGGCTAGTTGCTTGCTTTGGTGGACCTGGGAGGAAGGGGTGTTACATTCTTTAGCCCATGAGTGTCCTATAAGCCTTGAAGGATATCTGTGAGTTGTCAGTTGTCGACCCCACTTCCATAACTAAAGCTTGGAGGTCGTGTCATGTCATAGTGGCACTTCGCTTCACATTTACCCGGAGGGCTTACAACAAGAGGTAAATGTGGGATGGCATTCTTACAAATTGGTATCAGAGCTTCTAGGTTCAAACACTTGGACTAGATGGGCTAAATGTATATGGTTATGCACGCATAGTAGGTCAGACATGCATCGTAGTGGTCATTGTCCAATTTGTGTCATCATGATGTTGTTGGTGTGTTATGATGCTAATATCTTGGTTGAGCTAGAAAAAGAGATGAAAATTATTAAAGCGATGTTGCAGCACTAGACCTCGGGGTAAGAGCAGATCATCATACAGGTTTGTATGTTAGGCATGCAGGTATGTTGCTTAATGGTTGTTATAATAATTATGATTATGTACATGCATGTCAATCTATTGTTGGTGTGGTTACATTAATGATATATGTTAGTTAATCATTGCAATCATATGCACATGTGTTGGATAGTCATGAATGATAGTAACTTGTTGTTATATGCATTGTGGTCTACATGATGATTATGGTCATTACAGCTAAGATATTGATGTTATTATGCATCATGTTAATCTGGATTGGCCTTTGCAGATGGTTATGGTTATGATATCCAAGTACGAGTTGATATGCTTGTGATATTCTGTCATACTAATCTAGATTGACTTGTGCATATGTGATAGTCTCCCTTGAGATACATTGAAGTATGAGTTTGATTATGTTTCTATTTGGTTTATCTAGCATGGTATGTTGTAGGAAAAACTTGCCAGAGCTTAGGAAAAGAAAGCAGAAGTCAACGAAGTCATCCTTTAAATCCTTTTAGATTTGCAAAGACAGGGCCATATAAGGAGCTGATTTGAGACGAGTCTGATGTCAAAAGATGCAGAACCATTGCGATGTTGAACCTGTAATGGATACCATCGCAGGAAGGATTGTCCTTTGTATCAGATTGGCATGACGAAAGCATGGCAGAACCTCAATGCATCTTGCATAAGAACAAGCTCATGCTCCAAGACAGAGCAATAGAGAAAGTAAAGTGCATAGAGGCACTTTCGGGTTGAGGAAGCTACATGGAAGATAATGGATTAAATGCAAGTATAACAACTGGTTTCCAATTATGGCTAGATCTGTCAAGGAATTGGAGTCCCTTAAGAGCTGATAAATGTACATGTTTAATTACATGTCAACGTGTTGGGTACAACAAGGTAAGGTAACTGGTATATTGTTATGTTTATTTATGCATTAACAATTATGTGTTTATGGCAGTGTGATAGATGGGTTGCATGGAAAAAGAGACTGCTGTGAAATCTTGAAGAAGGCTCAGGTTGAGCTTTCCCTTGGAAGCATTGAGAACCCATGGGGATTAAGTCATGGTGTTTGTTGCTAGTTTTGTGCTTTCAGTGCTCTATGATTTGTTTGCACTTGATTTGTAGTTTTATTTATGTTTGGTGCATGGCCATGCCACTTTGTAGTGGTGTCGTGTTGTTATTAATGTCTTAAGGTTTTCTTCTTGCTTATTTCTTGTTCTTTCCTTTTATGTTTTAAAGGTCTTGGGAATTGGTTGGGGAAAGAGGGAAGTTAATGGAACATGGGGGAGCTGAATGAAACCCAACAGATAAGATAAGACCCGAATGATACCTGATGCATGTATAATGGCAGTTGAAGGCAAGAATATGACAACCAGTTGGATTGGTTGGGTCCATTGGGATAAATGGACAGTGGAAGGATAGTGATGAGAAAGGTAACATGAAAGGTAAAGAAAATGGATTTGATGCATCAGATGCCTTGTCTATGTCGGGAACTATTGTTCCCAAAGTTGTGCATGTTGTGCATGAATAAAGGGAGTTCTCTTAACCTTGACCTTATGATATCTGGTAATTGTGATGTGATTATGATTATGCTACTGTACATATATGTATATATGTATGTACATATGTCTTTGTCTGACAGGGTCATCAAGGATCATGATTGCTTTATGCTAATGTTTATATGTATATATGTATGTCATTGTCTGACATGATTGTCAAGGATCATGCTTGTGCAGGAATGATTGCTTCTGCAGGTGAATGGCATGAAGAGGTTTTTGGTTTATGATAAGTCAAGTGGGTAGAGTAGCCTTGACAGATCTATGAGGTTAGTATCGTGTGGATATGAATTGATATTATGTGCTTATACTATGCTTATTTTTATGCCATGGTAGGAAATACTGAGGGATACATCAGCGGAATGAAAGCAGTGTGATTTGTGACATGTTGGGACAAGCATGGATAGTGGAAAGACACTTGAAGCAAGGTTGCTTGGTAGAGATGGTGTGGTCGCTGGATGTGTAATACTACTATTGTGTACATGTGGTGTTGTGTGCATGTTGTACATGTGACGTTGTGCACATGAGGTGTTGTGTACATGTTGTACATGTAGTGTTGTGTGCATGTGGTGTTGTATACACGTTGTGTAAGTGGTGTTGTGTACATGTTGTGTAGGTGGTGCTACATACGTGTGGTGTTGTGTACATGTTGTCCAGGTGGTGCTACATATGTGTGGTGTTATGTACACGTTGTGCAGGTGGTGTTGTGTACATGTTGTGTAGGTGGTGTTGTGTACATGTCGTACATGTTGTGTAGGTGGTGTTGTGTACATGTCGTACATGTTGTGTTGTGTATATGTAGTAGTATGTTATGGGTACTGTGTAGTCGTTATGTTGCAACATGTGTATTCGTTGTATTGTACGATGTGTATGTATATGAATTGTGTTGTACACCGGGTGTAGGTGTATGTGTTGTGTTGTACCCTAGGTGTAGGTGTATGTGTGGTGTTGTACACCAGATGTAGGTGTATGTGTCGTGTTGTACATCGAATGTAGGTGTATGTGTTGTGTTGTACAATGTGTATGTGTATGTGTTGTACAATGTGATGGGATAGACATGTATGGGACTATCTGGGCCCTTGTTGTTTATATTAAGGGTTGAGGTAGTTTAGTCTCTAGATGTCCTTATTGTTGATATTGAAGGTTGAGGCGGTTTAATCTCTAGAAGCCCTTGTTGCTGATATTGAGGGTTGAGGTGGTTTAGTCTCTGATGCCCTTGTTACTGATATTGAGGGTTGAGGTGGTTTAGTCTCTAGATGCCCTTGTTGTTGATATTGAGGGTTGAGGCAGTTTAGTCTCTCGATGCCCTTGTTGTCGATATTGAAGGTTGAGGCGGTTTAGTCTTTGGATGCCCTTGTTGTTGATATTAAGGGTTGGGGCGATTTAGTCTCTAGATGCCCTTGTTGTTGATCTTAAAGGTTGAGGCAGTTTAGTCCCTATATGCCCTTGTTGCTGATATTGAGGGTTGAGGCAGTTTACTCTCGGGATGCCCTTGTTGTTGATATTGAGGGAGGAGGCGGTCTAGTCTCCTGATTCTCGTGTTGCTTGAAGAGAAGAGAAGGCATTGGGTGCTTTCTCGGTTTGGAAACTAACCTAGTGTGTGTACAAGATTGAATAGAAGAGAAGGCACTGGGCGCCTGTCGGGTTTGACAAACGATATAGTGTGTGTACGAGATTGAAGAGAAGAGAAGGCATTGGGTGCTTGTTAGGTTTGGCAACCGATTCAGTGTGTGTACAAAAAGGACAAAGAACAAAGTAAAAAGAAAAGAACCATTTGGAAGATAAGTATCAATTTTTAATTGCATGTGATCTATGATTGTGATTTATGGTGGTTGCAAGTGATCTATAATTCTAATTTATGATGGTTGAGTTTTGAGCTAACTCGATGTGATATGTTTATACATGATGATTTAATCAAAGAGTTAGTTTGACTTGTTTGATTTGAATTACAAATGTACCTTATTGACGAGCCACCAATGAGGTATGATTTGAATTTCTTTCAACTCCTTTTAGTCTAATGGAAATTATGTGCTTGGTATAGGAAGACATGGAAATGCCCAGTTTGGGTGGTTGAAACTAACTACAAGAGTTAGCAACAAAAACAAACAAAAAATTAGAATAGGCGACAATATGTTGGTAAAGCATTTAGGAGCAGGGGCACTATGGGACACTCGTACCTAATAGTGTCCATTGATTGCCATGAGCATGCTATGATTGGTATCATGGTTTTGAGGTAGGAATATGCCTTGGTTTTTGGACCTTCCAATGCGATGAAACCTTTCCAAGGGATGGATTGCCCGAGGGAATGTGTAGCAGAGAAGGGAAGGTCGGGGAATGAATTTGTTTTGGGCATTAGCATTGTCAAATGGAATTAGAAGCATATTAGGAGTGTGCCCTGGAACAATGAGTTAGTAACTATTCATCGAGGGAACAAGTAGCGCAAGCATCGTAGCATAGGACATTGGATGTGAGATTAACTTTGGCAATGGATTCTGGGCTTCCTTAGAAGGAGGTGAATCTTGGTATTACTTTAAGGGTGGAGGTGTGAGCCTCTGGATTCCCTTGTTGCAGATGCAGGCATTGTATCCTTTTATTTATTGGTTAGAGCACATGTGCATATGTATATATGTGTATTTTATTGTGAGTATTATATCGAGCTGGGTTTATAAAGCTCCACGGAGAGTATGTTTATTTGTTGGTTGAAGCAAATGTGCATAAGTATATGTGTTTGTTATTGTAAATACAGTAATGAGTTGTGTTATAAAGCTTTGTTAAAAGGTATGATTATCATGTTTTCAGTAGGATGTCATTGAAAATACTACAATGAGTTGAGTTTTAAATCTCCATAGGCAGTATGTTTTGGTTTCAGTGTTCTTTCTAGTTATAGGTGTCATAGAACACCGAGGATGGTGTTCCCCCAAGGGGGAGGGGTTTGTAATGACCCCGGGTTTAAAAGTTCGAGTAATAAAGGATAATAAAGGCAAAATAAGATCAAGGTCATGGGACACGTATTCCAAGATGAATGGTGGGAAAAACAACCTAGTGGGTGTCACTTTCGGGTTTATTAATGGCTAAGGAAATTGGCAAAGGCATTGGACAAGACATTGGAAAAGGCAAGAGGCATTAATTGACATTTATTTATGAAAATAAAGGAAAATAGGAGACAAGGAAGGTGAAGAGACACAGATTTGCATGCAAGGGAAATTAGAGTAAAATGAGGGAAAATGAAAAAAAATGAGGTCTCAATAATAAAAAGGCACCTGAGAATCAATTCACAACTTTTTGGCTCAACTTTTGCCCTGTTTTACAAAAGGTGTAGCAAAGAAAAGAGAGCGAGCAATTGGTCAATCAAGTAAAATAAGGAAAAGGAAAGCAAGGAAAAGGTTGGATCAATAGCTTCACTAGGAAGATCTGGTAGGCAACAAGTTGCATGTGTGATTTCCTAACTGAGGTGTGAATGCATGGTGCATTCATTTGGTCATTTGGTTCATTTGTTGTCATTGGCATAGTTTTTTCCTAGTTTGACAGTGGTTTCAACCTTGCCTGGATAGCCATGGTGTGATGGGATTCATTTCTTGGTTGAGCTTTGGATTGCTGGAAGGTTTTGGAACCAGGTGAGGTGGTCTCAGGAAAATTCCCAAGGGTTAGGGGTGGAGGTGGTTTAATCTTTGGGAAGCCCTCGATAGGTGGGTGGAGACAGGAAAATTCCTCAAGGTAATGGTGAAGAAATCCTTAGGCATCCAAGCTTGTTTTGGCCTTGTGATCTCTTGACCAATTTTGGTGAGATCGTGGTAGCCTAAGGGTGGAGGTGGTTTAATCTCTAGGAAGCCATGGTTGTTTATGTCTTGAGATACTAAATTCATGATTGGAATATGGCACAAGGGTGATTGGCTGAAAGAAAGATTTGGTTCAACTCAATCTGTGGTCGGGTGGTACGTGGAAGTCCCTGACTTTGTTGGATTTTGCATATGTTAATAAGAGTTATTTTCCTATTGTGATTTATGCACAGTTGTACTTATAATTATGTGGATTCTATGGTTGTTTTTTCATGGTTAATAATCAGGTTATATGCTAGTTATCAACATGGATTTGTAATGTGCTCTGGCTATGACTTAATCAGGATTTGATAAGTATATGAATGGCTGATGAATGCATGGTCTATCAAGTGTTATTGCAGCTAATATGAGAGGGTATTAGACCTTATTGATGATTATTATATGGACCACAAACTCTTAAGATCATATATGCATTCATGACCTGTAACTCACATGTTCACCATATGTTTGACGAAATGACTATCATGGTTAGTCCCGGTTAGGTCAATTTCTTATTCAAGTTTTATATGAATAACATTGTCATTATGTCATTTATCATTTTGAAAAGTTACAGGCAATGGTCTGGAGGCTAGCCTGGAAAGGTGGCTCAAATCTCGGGAGCGCACTGATCCAGATTTAAACAGGAACACAACAAATTACAGATATAACCATAAATACAAAGATGAAGTAGAAATAACACTTCATTTCATTAATATCAAATACTGAAATATGCTTACAAATAGAATGGAAATAAGGCTAGCTCAAGTGATGTTAGCTTATCTTTGAGAAGAGATGTGGCATCTACATGCCTCTAAACTATGTTACAATGAGGCTCAAGGACCTTTTTATTATTGAACAATAAGAGCAAACCATAAACAACCAAAACCCTAACCCGAGGAGATGTAACACCAAGATTTTATGGGCCCTGTTGGGGTTAGTTGGACAACCAACTTCCGGGGTCGCGACTTGGTCATATTACGTTAGTGGTAGATTGCGAAAAAAAACAAAAAAACAAAAACAAAAACAAAAACAAAAACAAACAAAAAAAACGTCGTTTAGGGCCTCAAAACAGCTTTGGAAGCTTAGGACCCAAAAAACTGATAAAAATAGTAAATTGTGCTACAATTAAGGAAACTGAAAGAAACAATGGTGGGGGTCCATGTGGAATTGGTGGGTGGCCACCAATATATACCTGGATCATTCCTCCCCCCTTAGGAAGCAATGGTCCCCATTGCGTTGAGTTCCTCCATGAGATGAGGAAATTTCTGTTGAACTTGGTCCCTGGTGAGCCACTTGCCCTGGTGAAGGAGTTGGCCTGCTTTGACAACTCAATACAGTTGGATCTTCTACTGGTGAGTGTGCTTGATCTGCGTGTCCATGATCTGATCAGTTGTGGCTTGTTCCATGTAATTTGGATTTAACTCTGTAGGTGTGAGTTGTTCTGCAATGTCTGATGTGTCTAGCAATGGTGGGAAGTATGGTCGAAGGCGGTCCACATTGAACACTGGGTGTAGGCCAAGGAATGGGGGAATGCTGAGCTCAAATGCATTGTCTCCCATAGCCTTGGTAATGGTGTAAGGACCATATCAGAGTGGTATGAGTTTCTGATAGGCTCCGATAAGGTGTTCCTTTTGCAAATGCAACCAAACTTTTTCACCCACCTGAAACTTGTGTGGCACCCGATGTTGATCATGTCGCTGCTTGTACTTAGCATTTGATTTCTCCAAAATGTCGTGGACCTACTGGTCGATATGTTGGATGTGCTCAATGAAGATGTTTATCTTATCGGTTTCAGACTGGACATGAACCAAATCTGCCTGAGTAGTTGCAAATGGCATGGCCACATCAATGGGACATAGTGGTTGGAATCCCAAGCCCACCTGAAAAGGGTTGTGGCTAGTCGAGTTGTGGAGAGCTCGATTATAACTGTGCTAGGCATGGGGGAGGCTCTAATCCCATGTGTGTGGATGCTTTGAGTTGTACATGCGCAGAATGTGTACGATCATCCTGTTGACGACCTCTGTCTGGCCATCATTTTGGGGATGGAAAGTTGTGGACTTAGTGAGCTTGGTGTCTAGCATTGACTAGAGACTGGACCAAAATGTACTGAGGAACTTGCTGTCCTGATATGAGATGATAAACTATGGGATCCCAAAGTGTACCCACACTCGTTCAAAGAAGAGTTTAGCAGTGGCTTCCACTGTGATATTCTTCTTGCAGGCAGCCATAATGGCCATCTTTGAGAATCTTTTGGCGACCATAAAAACATAGTTGTTACCATGCTTAGTAGAAGGAAGGCCCGACATGTAATCCATGGAGATGGATTCACAAGTTCGAGTAAGGGTAGGCAGCGGAGTATAGAGGCCATACTTCTTGATGGTCGATTTGGCAATGGCGCAGGCAATGGAGGATCTGATGTACTTCCCGACATCCTGTCGAAGATTCAGCCAATTGAAATAATTCTGCAGTACTGCCACCATTTTCTCGACCCCGAAATGCCCAACGGCCCGACTGTAGTGTGCTTCCCAAATCATCTTGGCACGCTCGCTTGAAGGAACACAAAGGTGTCCCAGGTGGCATAATAGAGCATCCTGGAGGTGAAAATCTGGAACATGTTGACCCTCCAAGAGGCTCTGTTATGTGTGGTCAAATTCTTGGTCGCTTTTGTAGAGAAGTGGCCAATCAGAAGTCTCGTGCCCACAAGAGTTGAGCATGGTGGTTAACGCCATGATTGGTGGTTGGCTGAGGCAATCTACAACATTATTGGTGCTTCCCTTCTTATACTTGATATTCAAATGGAACTGTTGCAGGTATGTGGACCACTTTTGATGGCGATCATTTGCAACTTCCCTTGCATCTGTATGAACTGCAGGGGCTGGTGGTCTGTGTGGATGACCGTTTCCTTCCCCAAAATGTAATGCTTCCATTGTTGGCAGGCCTGCACAATGGAATACATCTCTTTGTCATAAGTGGGATACTTTCGGACTATGTTTGAAAGTGTCTCACTGTGATATGCCACTGGATGCCCCTGTTGAGTAAGGACTGCCCCAATAGCATAGTCAGAGGCATCTGTCTCGATATCAAATGGTTGTTGCAAGTCTAGTAATGTGAGCACTAGTGCAGAGCAGAGGCGATGTTTCAACGCTGTGAATGCCCTCTATTGAGATTCAGACCAAAAGAATTTTGCTTTTGCTCCTCCTTTGGTGACTTGACTCAAGGGCCAGGTGATATGAGATAATCCCAAGACGAACCTGCGGTATAAATTAGCAAGACCCAGAAAGTTGCGGAGCTCTGTCAGAGTGGTTGGAGCTGACCAATCCCGAATGACTTGGATCTTGGCTGGATCCACATGCACCCCTCATTCATCAATAATGTATCCCAGATACTGAACCTGGGTCATGCCAAAAGTGCATTTCTCCAAATTGGCACATAGCTTGTGTTTCTGCAGTGTTTGGAGAACCTGTCCGATGTGGTGGAGGTGCTCTTCCCAACTCTGGTTGAAGATGAGGATGTCATCCAAGTATGCCACTACAAATGAGTTGGTGAATGGCTGCAAGATGTCATCCATTAGCCTCATGAAGGTTGCAAGAGCATTCGTCAACCCGAAAGGCATATCCAACCATTCAAAAAGGCCCTCCTTGGCTTCGAAGGCAATTTTCCACACATCGAAGGGTTCGATTGGTACCTAGTGATATCCTGATTTCAAGTCGATCTTGCTGAAATATTTTGCACCCTTCAGTTGGTCCAGAAGGTCATCAATCCGTGGGATCGGGTACCTATTTCAGACAGTGATCTTGTTCAGTGCCCGATAGTCAATACAGAGTCTCCAAGTCCCATCCTTCTTTTGTACCAACATGATCGGGCTCCCACAGGGCGATGAACTTGGACATATGTGACCTTTCTGCAACAGCTCTTAAATCTACCTCTTGATTTCGTCGTTCTCCAGAACACAGCACCGATAGATTGGTCCATTGGGCAGTGGCGCACCTGGGGTCAAATCAATGGAGTGTTTGACCTGACAGTGCATAGGCACCCATGCGGGGGAGGTGAAGATGTCCTCGTACTCCTCCACGACCTTGTCCATCTGTTGTTTTCATGTGGAGGGGCCCTGTTTGGAGGTCGTGGCCACCATCTTCTTCTTTCCCTGAGGGCGTATCATCAGGAAAACAAATTTCCCGGTTTTGGAAATGAGCTTATTGCATTGTTTTGTAGTAACCAAAGAGATGGCGGTAGGCGGTGCTACCTCCAGTATCCTGTACAACTTATTTCCCAAAGTAACAATAACAGCACGAGGCCTTGACTCATACACAACATGTCGCTTCCATAAGTATGGTTGGCCTAATAATACATCACAAACATCAAGGGGAGCAACGTCACATAATACCTCATCCGTGAAGGGCTTGATGTTGTATGGAAGGCAGCACTGCTGGCTCATGCGAAGATCTCGTCCTTGGTGAAGCCACCCGATGGTGTACGGTTGTGGATGTGTTGTGGTCGGTAAGCCCAACCGCTTCACGACCTCTACCGAAATGAGGTTCTTTTGGCTCTCGCTGTCGACAATGAACTGTAGTGGGGAACCCTTTACCCACATCTGGGAGTGGAAGAGGCGTTCCTCCTCCTCTGGATCTTCGGGTTCCTCCTTTTGGATCTTCATGGTGGCAACAGTGGCGTTGGGCTCCGTATCTATAATCTGCTTCCCTTTGTCATTCCCCTTGTCAGGTTCTAACTCAGAGTCAGAACATGCATCTAATTCTGAAGCCTTTAGCTCGGACACCAGTGACTGCTTGGCTCGACACTCACTTGTGTTGTGAGTGGAGCTCTTATGGAGCTCACACCATTTCCTGTGTCCTTCTTCGGCTTCACAGTGTTTTTCTTTGCTTGTGGCTTTCGCGGGTTGTCTTGGGCCACCCCACCTTGGTTTTGTCCTTTGTTTTGTTGTTTGGGGGCACCTTTCCCTTACTTCGAATTCACAAATCCAAAGTCTCACTTCTTTTGTTTAAACTTTTGCTTGATCTTGCCAACATATCAGTATGACGTGCCAAGCAAGGAGATGTCCAGGAATTTCATCTCATCATGGATGTACTTGTGCAGGAAGTCGTGGTACTTGAGAACCAAATGCTTCTTAGAATCCTTGATACCCAACTTCATGCGAAGGGTATGAAAAACATTGGTAAACTCCGGCACATCTTGGTCCCTTCCCTGTCGCAGCATTGTCCACTTTATGTATTTATCCTCATAGCTCCCGATAGGGTAGTACTGCTCCTTGATGGCATCCCAGAACGAGTTCCAAGTGGGTGCGGCTGAAAATAGTGAGTTCGTACTTTCATCCTTTTGCTCACAGTAGGTTTCCCACCAGTCCTTGACGTGGGGGGCTGCTTTGAGAAGTGCAAAAGTGATCTTTTCCCGACTGGAAAAATCATGAACGGAAAAATATCCTTCTAGCAGATTTAGCCATTTATTTACAGGGTCTGCATCTATCTAACCCACAAATATGGGAATGTCAAATTTAACTTGTACCTTACAGGGTGTGGCACTTCCAGAGTAGCTGTCGAAAGTAGATGTGTTGCCCTTGGGTAGCCGCTGAAGGATTTGGGCAAAGTTGTCCATCATCGCGTTCCTTTGTCGCTCGAGGGCTTCTTTGAGCAAGATTTTGATAGGATCTCCTGCCCCCTCGTCTTTCTTTTCATTTGCCATGGGAGGCCGTCGGGATTTGTGATGCTGGTCTTGCAAAGGTTCTATTAGTTCGAGCCCTAACTCCTTATATCTCGACCTCGTTGGGAACATGCAAAGAAAAATAGAGAAAGAGCAGACCGCTCTGATACCACTGATCTAGATTTAAACAGGGACGTAACAAATTACAAATATAACCATAAATACAAATATGGAGTAGAAATAACACTTCATTTCATTAATATCAAATACTGACATATACTTACAAACAAAATGGAAATAAGTCTAGCTCGAACAATGGTAGCTTATTTCTGAGACGAGATGTGGCGGCTACATGCCTCTGAACTATGTTATAATGAGGCTCAAGGGCCTTTTTATTATTGAACAATAAGAGCAAACCCTAAACAACCAAAACCCTAATCCAAGGAGATGTAACGCCAAGAGTTTATGAGCCCCGTTGGGGTTAGTTGGACAAACAAATTCCTGAGGTCACGACTTGGTCATATTAGCTCTGTTTGACGAGCATGATACCCCATTAGAAAGATCTCTCCAATGACTACGACAAAAAAGGCGATTTTATTAAAAAATCATTGGCGGCAGATTTCGAAAAAAGCGTCGTTTAGGGCCTCAAAACGGCTCCAGAAGTTAAGGACCCGAAAAACTGCTAAAAATAGTAAACTGTGCTACAATTAAGGAAACTGAAAAACTGAAAGAAACAATGGTGGGGGCCCATGTGGAATTGGCAGGTGGCCAACAATATCCACCTAGATCACGCACCCTCTGAACTAAAGTTTTTGGGCTATAACCGCAGGGAAGGAGGCTTGTGCATGTAGTTGGAGGCCTATAGCCGCACCCTTTCCTTGGCATGCATGCGATTGTGGGCCTAGGTTAGTGAAAAAATAATCCAAATCACGATTTGGTCACCTGGTGTCACGACGCCGGAGACGACGGTAGTCTTTCAACTGCTCTTGGCGAGGTGCAACACCACCGAACACTTTCTTTTCACCAATACTTATGTTCATGGACTACGCCTAACCATATGTCCTATTTAGTTTGTTTTTCGCAACCAAGTAATTATTATGTTTCCTTTATACCAATGAACACCCCTACACATTCATTAATATCAACAATTATACAAGAGAACACAATTGCACAGTATAAAGGGAGAGGCAACTCCCTGAACAATGAGTCTGCCCGAATAATATATTATACAACTTTTCAAAGTTTACAATGCTTTACAAGTATACTTGGAAACACCAAGTTTCATACTTAGCCAATTTTACATCATCATCACACCTTCGTGTGATAACCAAGATCCTTTGCCCAAGTCGGGCGCGCGCGCCCTCACACGAGCTGCCTTCCACACTTCACAACCGAACCTTGTTCTTCTTGCATGATGGGCGGGTGACCTCACCCGAGTCACCCGTGCACGCCTTCGCACAACCGGCGGGCGACCTCACCCAAGAACGCCTTGAACGATGGGCGAGCGCGTCCTCACACGAGTCGCCACCCACGCCCTCAACGGATAACCAAACGACGGGCGCTCCTCGCCCACACCTTCCACCCGATACAACTTTCTGCGATATCCTTTGTGGCCTCGCCCAAGGTTGGGCGCATAGAGCTGCGCCACTCTTTGTTGCAGCTACACTTCCAACTTCGCACCTATTCCTTGTATCCCTTGTGGACTGTGCTTGAATGTTTGATCAATTGATGATGCTCCAAATGATCCCTCCACGCACATAATATATACGCTCCATAAGTGGTCGTGCCATTGATCGTCGACCTGCATTTTCTTATCCAACCGACTCGTCGTTTAGCTAATTCATCCGGTCGGCCTATCTAACCAACGCCCGAACTTGCAAACTTCCATCGTCGGCTTTGTCAAGGGTGAACGCCCTCGTCCATCCTTATAAACTCATGACTCGCCCCTTACTTGTATGCACGCATGCTCCCAAGTGTTTTCTCTGCCATTTCATCCAACTTGTGTGCTCATCCAAGTCGCACTTTGTATCGGAGGGTGAGTCAAGGACCGCAGGTCCTTACATCCTCCTCCACCTGAAATCGTTGTCGTCCTCGACAACATACCATCCTGGTAGCCATCCACCAAGATCAAGATTTCCATATCCGAACAGTCTTATCCATGATATCAACTCCTCCACATACTGCAAACATCCCTGCAACATATGTAGAACTACCATCTCCATCATGTTTCGTCCTCATCCTGTAGTCTTTCATCAGATGCCAACACACTTCTATCATGTGCCAACATTGCCTCGTCCTGATGCCAACATACCTCTGCACACTGGTACCCCTCATGACTCGAACTAGCTGGGTAGCTAATCCAACCATACGCCCAAACCACAAGAATGCACATCCTTATGCCACCACCAGTCTTTCCCTGACTTCTGCTACATCTCGGACTCATCAAGAATTTGTCCAATTCCCCATGCTCAGGTCCATGGAAACTCCATCCCATCTGCAACATGTTCAGCCCATGGCCTTGTTGCACAAGAGTGTACAACCTCTCCACTGGCTCATACATCTCCATGTCACAACAGCATCTGCACAACATCCTTTGCTTTGGCATTCCTCATAGAATGTCCATGTATGACATCTCTACACATGCTCCTATATAATGTCCCTGCATAACTGTCATGCTCATGTCTCCAACCTAATGTCCATGACTCTAGCTGTCCATGATGTCCAACCCATGTAGACTCCATCCCAACATCTAGCCATCTACATCCAAGTCTGCAATCTGTCATAAAGAAGCCTCCTTCCAAGGCCCCTTGTTAAGTTGGTGTAGCCCCTCCCAAACAAGGTCCCTACACCAACCCATCTCCAAGGTTGTCTATAGAGAAAGGAGGGCCAAGAAGTTTCCTCCCTGACTCTCATCCACCCATGTATCATATTGATGTTGTGTCCTCAAGTATCTGTGCACAGCCTCAATCTCCTCACATGTACATCCAAGCTTCCCAAGCTTGTCCTTTGTCAACTGAAAGTCATATATGCCCATAGCATACCTACAAAAGTCCGCTATACCAGCCGGATCTCTACCTGCATAATCTTCTCCAACCACTACTTCTGAAGTAGTACTCGAACTCCCTTCTTTCGCAACTCCATTGTGAAGATCATCAGTAGAAGATGTCTCTGTCAAGTGCTCCAAGGTTCGTGAGATTGCCCTCTCACTTACTTCATTCTTCCTCACTCTTGCAACAAAGTCAATCAATTTCCCTTCCTTCGTTGTTTGAGTCATACTCCCAAGTCCTCTTTTCTCCACATCCTCATGCTTCACATTCGGATCTTTGGGATACAAGGTCATAGAATTCATCCTCGGTCTATACCCCAAGCAACTCCTTCTATTCATTGGAACCTTCATAGTTCTTCCTTCAGCGGTGATCAAGAGAATGTCCCAATCCACCATTGGTATGGCTTGTGCAAGCCTCATGAAATCTTGCCCCAGCACCATAGAATGATCATCCATGTCCACGATCCTCAAGTCCAACTTTCCAAACCACGATCCCACTCTCACCTGAGTGTTCTCCATCACACCAATAACAGCTTTCATGGTAGAGTTGACTGCTTTGAAAGCACTCCATTCCCTCTCCATCTTTGCTTTCTTCCCAAAAGACTTTGCTGCTTTCCTGCTTAAGAAGCTATGAGTAGCTCTCGTATCCACCAAAGCTGCAAATCTCTTGCCCTTCACGGTCACCTGCACAAAACTCAGCTTCAAGGCATCACCTCCTTCTGTCGGCTTTATCTTGTGTCTCACATTAGCAACCTTCTTCAAAAACTCGGCCTCAGAAGTGTCCATTGGCTTGTGCTCCAATTTGACATTCCTCCTAAGGTACTTCACTTCCTTGCTTGGCTCTTCTAAGCAACTCGATCCTGGCTCAGCTTGACTTCCTTCAAGCTTGTCCTCCATCGCATTCTGCTTAAGTGCACCAACCAAGTGCCCATTGACTACTTCCATAGAACTAAGCTTCTGAACATCCTCTGGATTATTATGGTAGTGAGTTCCCAGCCTATCAATGTAGTTGAGCTCATCCTTCTCAATTACAACAACCTTCTTACCAAGAAGTTTCTTCTTCATTTCTTCCTCAAGCTGCTTGATTTCAGTCTCCACCATGGCACTTTTCTTCCTCAACTGGGCTCTCTCATCCAAGAGCTCTTGAAGATCAAGTCCATTCTGTCGGATCTCCTTGTCAAGTTCCTTGAGTTCACCATCCATCGTACTTCTGTATTGGGACTTGAGTTCTTCAAGTTCCTTCCTTAGTTCCGAACAACTTTCCCTAATCTTCATATTCTCAGCCTTCATCGAAACCCAATCAGAACTCCATCCACTCATCTATTCCAACACTTTGTACCAGAGTACTTCACTTGCATTATGGCTAGATTTACCTTCAATAGGTTAATCTACCATCTTTGCCCTTTCAGCCTTCTCCATATTCATCAGCTTCACCAAGTTCCCTGCAAAACATGAACCAGCTCTTGTTCCACTTGTATGTGAAACCAGCTTCCTTCACCTGCAAGTACCTGTTTCCACTGTCATCAACTTCTAAGTGTATATGCACTTGCTTCACCCAGCTTCCTGCAAGACTCCTCCAAGTCTTCAGACTAGCTCTGAGACCAACTGTCACGACGCTGGAGATGACGGTAGTCTTTCAACTGCTCTTGGCGAGGTGCAGCACCACCGAACACTTTCTTTTCACCAATACTTATGTTCATGGACTACGCCTAACCAAATGTCCTACTTAGTTTGTGTTTCGCAACCAAGTAATTATTATGTTTCCTTTATACCAGTGAACACCCATACACATTCATTATCATCAACAATTATCCAAGAGAACATAATTGCACAGTATAAAGGGAGGGGCAACTCCCTGAACAATGACTCTGCCCGAATAATATATTATACAACTTTTCAAAGTTTACAATGCTTTACAAGTATACTTGGAAACACCAAGTTTCATACTTAGCCAATTTTACATCATCATCACACCTTCGTGTGATAACCAAGATCCTTTGCCCAAGTCGAGTGGGCGCGCCCTCACACGAGCTGCCTTCCGCACTTCACAACCGAACCTTGTTCTTCTTGCATGACAAGCGGGTGACCTCACCTGAGTCACTCGTGCACGCCTTCGCACAACCGGTGGGCGACCTCACCCAAGAATGCCTTGAACGATGGGCGGGCGTGTCCTCACACAAGTTGCCACTCGCGCCCAACAACCGGCGCCTTCACCTGAGTTCTATCACACCATTTACTCCTACACGAAGGATGGACGCCTTCACCCGCGCCCTCAACCAATAACCAAACGACGGGCGCTCCTCGCCCACGCCTTCCACCCGATACAACTTTCTACGATATCCTGTGCGGCCTCGCCCAAGGTTGGGCGCATAGAGCTGTGCCACTCTTTGTTGCGGCTACACTTCCAACTTCGCACCTATTCCTTGTATCCCTTGTGAACTGCGCTTGAATGTTTGATCGATTGATGATGCTCCAAATGATCCCTCCACGCGCATAATATATATGCTCCATAAGTGGTCGTGCCATTGATGGCCGACCTGCATTTTCTTATCCAGCCGACTCGTCATTTAGCTAATTCATCCGGTCGGCCTATCCAACCAATGCCCGAACTTGCAAACTTCCATCATCGGCTTTGTCAAGGGTGAACGCCCTCGTCCATCCTTATAAACTCATGACTCGCCCCTTACTTGTACGCACGCATGCTCCCAAGTGTTCGCTCTGCCATTTCATCCAACTCGTGCGCTCATCCAAGTCGCACTTTATATCGGCGGGTGAGTCAAGGACCGCAGGTCCTTACGCTTGGGGTGGTTCTTTGGCCCCTGAGTGTCCTGTAAGCCTTGAGGGATGTCTGTGAGTTGTCAGTTGTCGGTCCCACTTCCATAATTGAAGCTTGGAGATTAGGTCATGTCATAGTGGCACTTCGCTTCACATTTAACCAAAGGGCTTACAACGGATAAATGTGGGGGGGAGTGTTACATCTACATCACCTGTATAGCACATAATTTCTCAATAATCCATGAACTTTGGCATCACCGAAGGTTGCAATAACATGGGAGGGGGCTTGGACTGAATTGGAGTAAAATACACCCTTGTAAGAAACCATATTGGAAGGTGTCCAGATGCACATTAGGAGCGCGCTTTGACGCTCCCTTGCTATGGACAAGGGTGCATCTGGGAGGCTCCATTCGCTCCCACAACAAGGCATGGGTGTGTCCGGGGACTTTTCTGCTCAGTCCTGTGCCTAAGACTACAAGGTTTGTGCCACCTTTTAAGGCCCAAAGCACAGGTCACTGCCCAGAACTCCATGACACTTTCAAAACTAAAAGATAACAACATAATAATGATACAAATGCAATTAATTGAACAAGGACTTGACTGGACCCCTACTAGCCATGACAAACATTTCGTCAAACATGTCACAAATATGTAATCTATAGGTTTAAACAACAAATCTAAGCATAGGGGTCTCATACTTATCTGAGAATCGCTAAGAAGCATTGCTCCCTTATATCATTAGCTGCATTATCATCTATTAGGTCATAGATACATTGTTCATTCATTTACAAATCAAAACATGAGGAGAGCCATACATCATCACTGTCATAATACATGCTTATAACCAACATAATAACAACAGAAATATCAAGGATACATCAGCCATAGAATCCACATATAAACCAATACATTTACACATAAGATACCAAGGAAATAACCTCTTATTAATGAATGCAAAAGCCAACCCGGTATGGGACTACCATGTTCCACCCGACCATAGATTGGTTGAGCCAAATCTCTCTTCAACCAATCATCCTCGTGCCATATTCCAAGCATGAATGTGGGACTCAAACCAAAAGAACCAACCAGGGCATCCCGAGGATAAACCACCTCACCCTCATTAATAGAAACCAAGCTTTACCGCAATCCACACTGGATCACTAGGCCAAAACAATAAACATGTAATAACAGGCTTTACCATGATCTCCACCAGATCACTAGGCCAAAACAAGCATGGATGCCACCGGATTTCTCCACCTACACCGTGAGGAATTTTCCTGTCTCCTAGTCTCTAGGCTTTACCGCAATCCACATCGGATCACTAGGCCCTAACTGAGACTCCACTCTCCAGGATTTACCGTTTATCCCATCTCGGGATTACTAGGTTCGATGGAGAGCACCCGCCTCTAGGATTTATCGTATATCTCGCCATTCACCGATCGAGGATTCCTAAGCCCACCGAGGCAACACAAAATCCGGCTTTACCACAACCCACAGTTCGGTTCAGGGGTTACTAGGCCATGTGTTCTTTTATTCAGAGATCCACCTCACTCAGCTTCGAATCCATCTGACAATCCAGCTCAACCAAAACATGAGAACCCCATCACAACATGGCTATCCAGAAATGACAAGGCTAGGCTGAAAAACACTGCAACAACTCGCAAAACCCATGCCAATGACAGAAAGAGAACCAAGAACACACATGCAACACCATGCATGCCAAATATAGCAATGAAACCAAATATGCAAATTGATACTTACAAAGAATCCTGTTGTAGTTGCTTGATCTTGCTCTTTGCCTCCTTTGCCTTTCTTGATCCAATGTTGAAATGCTCCAAGAAAACTCTTGGTGTCAAAGAGTGCGAGAGAGAGAGAATAGGGAGAGAGCTCCAAAACTGAACTAACAAAAGGTAACACTGACCAAGCCTGCCCACTGATCCTCAGAAGCATTTTTATTAATGAGGCCTCTATTTTCTTCATTTTCCATTATTTTCCTTCATTTTCCTCCTCACATGCAACCTATGACCTTTCACCTTCATTTTCTCGTAATTTCCGTTATTTCATAAATAAAATGTCAATTAATGTCTCTTGCCTTTCCAAATCCTTTGCCGTTGCCTTTGCCAAATTCCTTTAGCCATAATAACCGAAATGAACACCAACTAGGATGTTTTGCCCACCATTCAACTTGGAATACATGTCCCATGACCATGGTCTTATATATTTTGCTTTTATTAACTTTTTACATGGATTTTTGACCAAGGTAGTTGTTATCACTCCAAAATTTCTCTATAGTTGTTGGGAAATAAATAATAGAGGTATCCACAAACCTACTTTGGAGATTAAGATCTAGCCTTCCTAATGCTCAGAAAGGGCTCTCTCTTTATGATTTAACTTTGTTTGGTTAATTTTTTAGGCTAGTTATGATTGTACTTGGGTTTTGATTTAGATTTAGTGGTGGAATCACTAGCTTAGATGGATAGAGGGATGTCTTTTACCATTGGGCTATGGGGTCAAGTGTCAAGCAAACAGGACTAGATCAAGTTCTAAAAATATTGTCTACAACACAAGGTAGCTGAGTAATTTCAGATCTTAAGGCTGGATGGTGAAGTTGATTTCAATCGGATCCAAGGAGCAATTAAGGGTTCCTTAAACCGAATAGTGAAGGAAGTGAAAGAGGTCAACCGGGATGGGAGAGCAATTAAGGATTCTCAGATCCGGATATCAGAAGAAAACATTAAAATGATTAACTGTTCAAGACAGAGTGTACTTAAACAAATTCTGTAATATAATTCTAGTTAATTCATTCACTTTAGATAACATGTAAGTTTGTGAAACACTTAAGAAAATAACAATTTGACAAAAGAAAGTACTTCACTGAAATGGCCCAACACATGAATCCTGTAATGCAATTTCTTTATTATTCAGTCCAGTCTGCTGACTTGAAAAATGGTACAAATAACCCTCAGGTTTCAGATCAATAGAACTATAGTAATGTTAAGAAATCCACCCTCTATACTTCGAATTATGAAGTATTTATACAAAAATAGTTTACAAAATATCCCAAACTATCTTGGGAATTAATCTAGGAGAAAGAAATATCTTCATGCAAGAAGATAGAGATAGATATTCAACTACTGCAATCTGTCCCTGTTTATTAGGCTCCGTTGTTTTATTCTTTGATCTTTTGTTGTTTATTCTCCTTTGATGTTGGTCTTCTATGGTGGCTGTTCTTTTTTACTTTACCCTTTTAACTGATACACTTTCACCTGATACTCTTTCATTTGGCTGATCTATCACTTTTCTTTCACTGTGTTGTTTTCACTTTTACTGTGAATTTTTATAGTAAGTCATTTAACTTCTCCCAAATATTTGCATCTGGTAATTTGATATTTACCATTTTCCTATAAATTTCTTCTGCTTCTGTGTACTTAGCAAAGGTGGGTCTGTTCACAAAAAGGTGTTTTACCTCATGCTAGAAGTAAAATAGGTTCTCAAATGTTTGGTACAAAACCTTTCCTTTAGGCATTCCCTTCATAGAGGAATTATTGGCTTGATCTCTTGCCACCTCTCTGATTCTCCTGTTGTAGTCTTCCTATGGCATCAATTTGTCATTTATCACCAAGGGATTTGGAAAACCTTTCTGCCTTAGAGCATCAAACTTAACCATGAACCTGTCTATAGCCAGCTGCATGGTTTGGCATTTGTCTTTAAGGTTCATCATTAAATTCCTCTTGGTGAGCACCTTTTTCACCTCTAGTATGGTTCCAGTCCTGTTAGGTATGTCTAGCTCCTGCAACTCATATTTGTTTTTAGAGTTAAGGAAATGGATTATTCTAGTGGCTTCTTCTGGCATGTCTCCCAGTTCGGCCTTAACTCTCTAAATTGCTTCTGTAGCCTCTTTGACTAAATCATTTTGTTCAAAGATAACTTGAATGGATGGCCAAATATCATTGAGAGTGTCAATGATATTGGCCCATAATTGTTCTTTAGCTTGGCCAAGTGGCTCCTTTAATGTCAATTCTTTTTCCAAGCTCTTCATTCTTTCAGCCAACCTGGTTGACTTTTGAACTTCACCCTTGTGCATAATCTGTGCAAGCTTATTCTCGTTCTCTAAACTTGTTATCTTTTCTTTAAGTTTATTTATCTCTGTGGTCTGAATGGACATGTCCTCCATTGCTTTGACCAATTTGCTTGCCTCATCACTTGACTGAGCTGTTGTTGTTGGCAAACTTGTTGTTGATGTAGATGTTGTTACAGCCGGAAGTCTTGTAGCCAGTGGAGCTGTAGGAGCCAATGAGGCTGCCAAGGTTGATGGAACTGTTGTAGTGACTGTTGGAATGGCAGTGGCAGTGGTTGTCTCAAGGCTGGCCTATTTTAACTGTATCAAACTGTCCAATTCCTTCTCCATTTCCTTTAACTGATCATTTAATTGGAGGATGAGGTCCATCATCTCCTCTTGTTGGGTCTGGCTTTCAAGGACCTCCTTTGTCTATGGATGCTCTAAATGAGGCAGTTTCAGTTGCTTCTTCAAAGCAACAATATCCTCATTCTTTTTCTTTATCAGTTTCTCTGCAGCTTTGACATCACTGGGATTATACCCAAGCTCAATCACCAAGTCTTCTAGTGACTTGATTCTGTTGTCCTTGGCCTGTGAGGAGGCCTTTTCCAGCTTGTACTGTGTTGTGATATTATCTAGTGAGCCTTGGAGTTTGTGCACAGTCATAGCTTTATTTGTCATGGTGGAATAGATCATCTCACCTGCCTGTTTGTGAAACTCAATTTGGTCAATAGGGTGAACATCCCTAGCCAAAACTTCAAATTCAGTTTTCTTGTAGTCAGCTGATGATTTGGGCTATTGGACTGTAGGCTGCATGAATTTCATTTGCATCTTCCTAGTCTTAATGTCAAAGGCTGACATTAACCTATTTTGATTGGCAGGTGTTTGCTTGAAGTACTGGGCATAAGTCTCAGCCTTCAATGCCTCATTCCTCAACTTAATTTCCTTGTACTTCTCTTTAATATCTTTCTCTTTATCCACAGGCTTGCTGGATGAAGAGACTTCAATGCTGAGCTGTTTCTCAATAAGTTGGGTGTTTGAGGTAGAAGGCTGGTGTGTTTCTTCTGAAGTTGTTGGGCCTTTATTCCTTCCAACCATTGTTTCAGTGTTAGTGATTTCCACTGTGTCAATGGTGTCTTCTTGTTCAGTTACAGGATTAAGCTTGGGCCTCTTCCTGTAACTGATCTCAAATTGGTCATTTATGGTTTCCATGGCTGAACTAGAACCTTCTTCCCTGGTTCTTTTTGCATTTCTGTCTTCATTGGCTGGAGTCTGCAAAATAGGAGGAATATTCATCTGTTCTTCTAGGGCTGGAACCTGCAGAAAGGAACTAGTATCAATATGTTTTTCCACATCTATTAATGTATTCTCCACATCTACTATAGTATTGTCCATATCTATCAAAGTGTTTTCCAACCATTCTGACTGGTTGGCAAATCTTTCAATGTCTGGCCTGGGATGATGTATGAAAGGACCCAATTTGACTTTGAGCCTTAGTTTATTTATGACTCCATGAGGGTCATATTTCCACATAAAACTATTCTTGAAATTCATCTGCTGTAAAATTTTATTAGCGTCTAGTCCAACTTCCCTATTATTACAAATAAAGGGGCCCAATTGGTTTTTCATTTTGAACTGGCTCTTCTTCTTAGCTGATAGGAAATTGACTTCATCAGAGTTTATAATCCGCTTAAAGTATTCTAATGCAAATATCCTCATGGGGAGGTATTTGGGCAATTTGTAGGGAGCTAGTTGGCATCCATATATCCTTATCTCTGTGTGGTCCTGGTATAAATACCAGTCTCCCACTTTACTGTTTTTTGCCAACTGTAAAACTCTTTTAATCTCCTGACTGATCCTAGGCTGATAGCTACTAGTTAGCATGTTCATTACCAGATGTACAAATGCATCAATGAAGTCTTCATAGGAAAAAACAATGGAGTATTTTTGGAACAATGGTGTCCAATAGATGACAGATCTTGGATTGCCTTTGGTGTCTAACTTCTGAATGTTGACTGGAAATTTGTCTGACTGAAAATACAAGAACATATGAAATAACACTGATGAATATTTGAAGACTCTCTCATTTGGTAGTCTGATGAACTGTTCATGGATTCTGTCTGCTATGAACTGAGCATAGTTGTAAATTGTAGCAGGAGGCTTGCCTGGGCAAAAAAATAGAAAGAAAAGCAAGGACAACCTCATCCACATGTTCATCTGTGGTGTACCCTAGAATGCAAGAGATCATGGTTATAATTTGTCTGCCTCTCTCAGAAAAAATGGTGGCAGCATATGGAGGACTATCTGTTGGAGTATGAGACTCCTCTATGATGAAGGTTTGAAAAATCTAAGCCTTCTTGGGAAGGTCTAGCTTGATGTAGAGTTCAAGTAAGCCTTCAATGGAGAGTGGGGTCCAATTCTAGCTTGATGTAGAGTTCAAGTAAGCCTTCAATGGAGAGTGGGGTCCAATTGGGGCCTGGCTAGATTTGCAACATTTGATTAATTGATCTTGCAGCAATGGTGAAAAAAACTTTCTGGTCAGGGGTGACTATGGCTCTTTGACTGGGAATATAGCAAGCTTGGCAGAAGTGGATGATTTCTGGGAATGGGTGTACTTTTGGGAACAAGTACTTGGGCAAATTGGACTCCCATAGGTGAATGTCAGCATTATGGTTTTAAAACTTATCTTTACTCCAACAGTAGAGTTTTAGTAGGTAGGCAGGGGAAGTATTGTCTTTAATTTGAAAGTCTTTATCGGCTAATGCAAGGTGATCAATATCCAGGTGAGGGGTTTGCAGAGGTCTTACATCCAGAGAGGTTTGGGAAGCCATAATTAGGTTTATTGAATTGAATTATGCTTTCTGTGGCTTTAGGAGTGAGGTTTAGAAGCTCTGGAATAGTGGGAGGGTAATTACAGTCTGTAAAAAAGGGTTTGGGATGTACAGTAAGTTTATCTTCAATTTAGGAAGGTTTTTTAATTAATTTAATCAATTAACCTTTGAGAATTACTGTTTATAATTCAAATTTATAGGGCTGTTCTGGTTCTTTCAAGAATACCTAGAATTTGACGGTTTTTGGTGCTTAGATGGGGTTCTGTGGTAACTGCAGAGGGCAAAAGGTGGCTAAATTGGTCACTCAGAGGTTCAGGGTGTCACAATTGGTTTTCAACAATTTGCAGTGAAAAACGAGCGAAAAGAGCAATTTGGGGCTTTTTCGGCCTTTTAACCGATAACGGTTACATTTTGGCGCGGAATTTGGCAAATGAATAGTGGGTAGTTTTGCCTTTAGGCGGGGAGGTGGTTTTGTGCGACATCACACCACTTTTGGATGGTGGGCGGTATTTTTCGCGAGCACACGATATAACATGGTGCCACCACGTAGCAGAACAGTGCCCGGCCAAAACCGCGAATCTCGCGTGCTCTCGGGCCGTTAACAATCGGACGATGAATCCGCGTGATATGGCTGTGCGCCGTTGGATCTGGGGGTGGGAGATCGGAGGGATATCGTGCAGTTGAGTTGCACGAATAGAGTCGGGATAGTGGTTGGCGGGCCCTGAGGTTTAATTACAAAGAATTGTAATTAATTAACGAAAAATGTCGGGATTTTTAATATAAGCCAATGGTTAATAAAGGTGGGACCATAGGTTATATGGCAGGGTTTTTTAACTGCACCAAGGGTTGGTGGGTTAAAAAGGGTGTCGGGGAATTTATAACGTGGGGGATTTACAAAGCGGGACTTTAGGAAAAACTTAGGACAAAGGGTTTTTGTGGGTTTTTAAGGGAAAATGGAAATTAATAAGGGGGAAGGTGATATTTGTAATGGGGAATGGGTTTCACACTAGGGAAAAGGGTTTTTGGGAAGGGAGAATGATTTTTGAAGGGTAATATCTAGGGATATGTGTCGAACCAAGGGGTAAAAGGTTAAAATGAGGGAAAGGGTATTTACCGGCAATGAATGGATAATGAGGGGAAATTAACAAATAAGTATGTGGGGGTGTAGTGAAATGAGGGAAAATTAGTAAACAAACTTTGGTGAATATCCTTTCTTTTTCACAATTCCTCTTGCACATGAAACATAGGATTAAGCATGATGAATGTGCTTTTGACTCAGCAACCTTGTGCACTTGCAACATTTCTTCTACTTACCTTTTATCTACCCTAGCATTTTCTCTTCATTTTAATGGATGCATTTGAGCTTGCTGACTCTTTATTTCTTTTTCTTTTGATAAGCAAACTATCTAATTCTAACCTTATAACTTCCAATGGCTCAGATTAAATTGATGAGCTCATTATTATTCTCTACCTAACTCTTGATCTGCCAAGATTAAACAATTTGGTTAGATGTTTATTCTCTATCTATCAACATGAAATTTAAAGCATGAATGGGTCAAGATTAAACTTTTTGACCATCATGGATTGTGGCATTTTTGACAAGCTGCACACAATGTTATTTTGCAAAGTAAAAGAAGTGACATTTGAATTTTCACACTTCTATGATCTATTTTTAATCTCTTTTTTGGGGTTCATACTTTTCACCTTTTTTATCTTTATCTTTTCCTTTTGTCCTTTGACTATTCTTTTAGGACATACCCTCTTTAAATTTTTTAATTTTGATATGGGAAAACATTTTGCAGAAAGCAAAAGTATGTACAATATTACAAGACTAACCATAGCCAATTCAAAATTATGAATCCTATTATTATAGGACCCTAACAATTGTTACAATCGAAGGTTGCAATAACATGGGCGGAGGATTGAACTGAATTGTAATAAAATACACCCTTGTAAGAAACCATAATGGAAGTGGGTTGGCCCAAAAACCCACAACTCCACCTCCTAAACGCAACGCTAGACCCACAGCTCCCCCTGGCAAACACAACATTAAAGAAATAGTGAAATGTTAAGGTGGTTTAGGTAAATTTGGCTCGGTCAAGTTATTGGTGGTTTTCGAGCTCCAGGTTTATGAGAAACCATGGTTTTGCCCATGGCATTCATCTCTAATGTAGTCTATTTAAAGGTGGAAAGGCTCCAAGTAAATTTGTTCTCGTGGCCACTAGGATCCCAACAATGATGTCTTTAGACACCGCCACTTCTCTTTGTGTTTTATGATCCTAACAACTAGTATCTAAGCATATGGAAGGGGTTGTGGCTATGGGGGATATGGAAATGATGTCGATGATGAAACTTAGAGGCCTGAGAGGCAGCATGCACATTAGAGTGGTATTGGACGAGGCTATGAGGTTAAGAGAGAAGGGGTTAGTCGAGGAAATTAACGCACTCCTGCAGATCAGGGATTCACAAAGGAACATGAAAGACTAATTCATGTAGAGGAAGAGAATATTGAAACCCCTGAGAAACATGAAGAACAAAAACCCAATGAAGAGTCTACTTAAGAAATCCTTGCACTAGCTTTTGAAGAGAAGAAAAGCTAGGAAGATGACGCATAATGATAACAAGGATGCAGATATAAGGAGAGATGGATCAAGTAGTAAGAAAATTTAGGTCAAGGCATGATAAAAAAAGTTGGAGATGCAATGAGCGAGTGGTCATATGGACGAGAAAGTGGAGACGAAGTCAATGGTTTGAGGATAGTGAAGGAGCCAACATGTGATGACAACTGTAGTGGTGTGATAACACCAATGATGAGAGAACACCCTAAGGATTTTTGGTCCAAGTTATGAAATCCTACCATAGGTAGGTGTATTTCCCCAAGAAGTTGTAAGATTTGTTGTTCATGCGTACATGTCGGATAAGAGCACATGTTTTTGTAAGACCATAAGACTTTGATTAGGCATACATGTAGTGCAGTGACACATGGAGTTATCAAGTTATGGAATGGACCACTTGGATAGGTACTAGGGTGGTAGGTATATTAGTATCCTAGCTTGAGGGGGAGAATGTGAGATCTCAAGTGAGAAGGTTAATGAATGATTGGGACTAGGTTAATCTCTTCGAGTCAAATTTAAAGGGGGAATTATTAGAGTGGTTTAGATAAATTTGACTCGGTGAAGTTAATGACAATTTACGAGCTTCGCGTTTATGAGAAACCATGGTTTTGTACATGATATTCATCTCTAATGTAACATATTCAAAGGCAAAAAGACTCCATGTAAATTTGTCCCAACAGTGAGTAAGATCCCAACATTTCTTGTATAGTGTAATCTTCCTATAAAATCCTTGCAAATATTGTAATGAAAACTAACATGTCACTATGTTATTATTTCATAAATAAGGCATAATAGGTATCATGTCACTATTTCCACTCCCAAACAAGGCATAAGAGGTATTTTGTCACTATTTCCCCCATAGATAAGGCATAGCTCAGTGCATAGAAACCCAGGTTTTGATCCAAAAATATTTAAAAGCTATCATTGATCAGAACCATTTACCCGCACGTGGAGATCGATCTGCATCAAGGACTTTGACAAAAATATGAAAACTTGCCAAAACTACATAGCCTCTGGCGGGTCTGCGCATCTCAGCGGCCACATTTTCTTTCAGTGGACCATCCCGAAATTGTGTTTGTATATGCAGCTTCTTGGTTCATCATAGACGGACGCATCGATCCATGCACAGATCTCAAACGTGCTCGGTCATGCATAGGTTGAACTCGAAGAAACGGGGAGCAAATGGAAGGAAGGCTCTTGACGTTGCCGTTCTGATAAACCCCGGTATGAAGAGTACCCCTGCCACTGTTTCGGTTTGTGACGTAGAAAACCCAGTGCTCTAAGCCCATTGAGATGGGTTTAGGATTGCGTCGACCCATCCTTTATCCACGACACGCTCAGAACTTGTTGACTGTTCAAGCAAGCAACTGGAATAGTCAATAGTTGACTAGGTCAACCAGGTCGACTCTAATGCTTCTGTCTCTCGTTAAAAATCATAATTGGTAGAATGCTTCGAAACCATCATCAATGTAACATTTGCAGATTTAGACTGATGGTGATGGTATGCTCTGGCAAAATTTGAGTTCTATTATTATCCCAATTTCGACATCCATGGATTCCATGTATTTTATTTTCTGGTTACATGGTTATTTAAGCAGCTTCCAGCGTACATCATGCAACAAATATTCTTCAATGTATCCTCATATTTTTTTATTCTTCATTGTCTCCAATCACTTTTTCTTTAATCTTTTGTGCAGGGCTTGTGCACCACCATAACAAGTTAACAATGGGCATCGTTTGCATCCTGGAAGGCTTTAATCTTACTCTTCTTTTGCAGGTATCTTGTTTTTACTTAGCATCTATATGATAAATCTTCAAATCTCTTCTATATGATCTATATGTTATTTTCTGTAGAGGGAATAGCACTATATAGGCTATATGAGTCCGATGTTACTTCAAATGAATATACTTTTATGCCGGTTTATATTTCTTATATAAGTACATCATGTTTTTTCGTCTTTTAAAAAAAAAAAATTCTCTTATCCTAAATCTTGTAACGTGATGGTCTCTTTTATCTGCTGGCACCTTTTTTTAATCTCACTATATTCGATCTTTCTTCTTATACCAAAACCCTTCAGTTCAATCTTTCTTCTTATACCTCAATCCTTCTCTCAACCTCACTATGTTCAATCTATCTTTCACACGTTTTCAATCTTTCTTCTTATACTTCAATCTCGACATGCTCAATCTTTGTTCTTGAACCTTCTCAATTTCACTATGTTCAATCCTTTTTCTTACATGTTCCCATTTCCATTTGGAATCAAATGTTATAATCTAAGAAATAAAATGTATACATACAAGAAAAGGTTAGATAAGGGCAAGTATATTCTATACATTAATTTAAAAAATATATAATTATGAGAAAGTTAGCAAAACAAATTTATATTAATTAAACTTAATTCAATATAAATTTATGTTAATTAAACTTAATTTAATTGTAAATCTAAACAAATATAACTTCGATATATCAAATTCCAAAATATTACTAAAATGTACTTATTTTTACTATTCATATTTTTTTTTCAAAAATATTTAATAATAGTTAAAATGGTTGTACCCATTCCAAGTAAGCAAGAGGTTACCCATGGAGACGAGGACTTGGGTTAGGGCCTATTGCGGATGATAGAGACATAATTTGCCTCATAGAAACACATGAGCATGAAGGGTGCAAGACATCTTTGTTTGAAGGATACTAGAAGATGACAGTGTGGAACAAGGCATCAGGGAATGGCAAAGGGCACAGGGGTATCATGGTTTTAGTGAGGGAGAAAGAAGTTCGTCTCATTCAGTTAGAAAACGAAGACTTAAATAAGCAATTGATTTGGTTTAAAATATCAGAACATGGAAACCACATTAGAATTGCAACATGCTATTTTGCGCCACAAGTCTCAAAAATCTACAAAGGTAGAGGGCTTGATCACAAAGATCCATTTGCAGCCTTAAAGGCGGATATTGCAACACATTCTTAGCTAGGTGAAGTCCTTATAGTGGGTGATTTCAATGCTAGGACTGCAAGTGAGCAGGCTAACATTCTTTGTTGTAAAGAAGATTGCAACCCTATTTGGCTTACAGAGGAGAGTAATCATCAGCGAGAAAGAATTTCAGAGGACAAGGGCTACAATCTCTTTGATGAACAATTGCTTACTCTATGTGGGGCCTTTGATTTAGTCATTTGTAATGGCTTGACTAGATGGACAAAGTCTAGTAATTTCACTTGCAATACTTATAATGGAGCAAGTGTAGTAGATTATATAATTTGCTCGCATGGTTTGTGTGAGAAAATGGAGGAAGTTTTGATTGGAGATCAACTATGGGACTTAAAATAAGATCACAAGCCAATTTATTTAAGTTTCTCTTGGACTAGAATAAATAATTAAAGTAAAAAATTCAGCATGTCCAACAAAATCTCCCACAGGGCAGAATTCTTTTGACTCCAGAAAATTGTAATACCTTCAAAATGACGCTAGAGAGGCTCTTTGAGAAGGAGAAAATCACAATTCACGACCTTCATAGTTATGAATTAACACATTTAATTCAATGCGCACTTGCAGAGTGCAAAATAACAAAAATTAAGAAGTTCGAAACAAATTGTTTTTTGGTTAATGCTTGGTTTGACGAGGAATGCAAAAAGGCAAGGAAAATGTGGAATGAGTCAAACAAGGATAACATAAAGCTCAAAGCTTACAAACATTTATTAAGCAAGAAAAATGTTGATTTCATGGTTCCAAGGAGGGAAGAACAAATCTTCCTCGGGAAAAATATCCCAAATTATTTTGGAAGGAGCTCCAACTGAGAAAGATACAAATTGGAAATAATATTACAACTTTTAAATGGTCAAGCAGGTTTTAGACCTAAACACAGTTGATCATGGTATAACTTTAAGGCACATCATTGAAAAAGTTTGGGAGAAAAATGAAGAAGTCTTTTGTTGCTTTGTTGATTTCAGAAAAGCGTTTGACACGGTTCTTGGGGATAAGCTTTGGCACGGAATGGAGGAACTTAGGGTTCCTAAACATTTGAGAGCAGTTGTGCATAGGCTGCATGAAGAGGTGAAAGTCAAAATTAAAACTTTAGTAGACATTTCTGAAAGTTTTAGAAGTGATATCGGGGTCAAGCAAGGCTGGCCACTGTCTCCTACCCTTTTTGGTTTATATATCGACAAGCTTGAGGAGTGGTTAAATTCACAAGGAGGTGATGGTATCTATTTGGGCAAGTTTGTTATAAGGCTTCTTTTGCATGCAAATGACCTTATTCTGATTGCTAAATTGGCTCTTGGTTTGCAAGAGCACTTACGATCCCTTGAGCATTTTTGTAGAAGTGTGGGGGTGCAAGTCAATATCAACAAAACAAAAGTAGTGGTTTTCTCTTAAAAAAGAAAACATAACCAGCATAAGTTCTATTTTGAAGACAACATTTTGGAAGATTCAATTGCGGATTACAAATACCTTGGAATTGACTTCAACAAAAATCTAAGTTGGGATGGTTGTAGAAAGAAAAGAACTTTGGGGGGTTGGAAATCATTTTATGCTTTTCAAAATAGGTGTAGAGAGGCAGAGTTATGGGACTGGAAAACCACTCAAACTCTTTTTGGGCTTCTAGTGATTCCAGTGATTCTCTATGGTTGTGAACTATGGGCCAGCACTACATCCAACATGCAATGCAGACAAATTGAGAAAATTCAGAAAAGTGCAGTTCTTTATGCTATCTTGTTAAGTGAAACAAGGACTGCTCCTATTGAAGCAATTGTTATGGTGCGAGTCATAAGGTATTTAAAAAAAATTGAGCAAATGGAAGATAGTAGATGGCCTAAGATTGTATTTAATGACAGATTGTGCCAAAAAAAAAAAAAAACCAACTTGGATGCAACAAAATAACAAATGGTTTAGTAAATGGGGTATTTGCTTGAACACATGTCCCATAAACAACAAAGAATAAAAGCTTTTGTTATGGATAAGTTCCACAAGCGTACTTGGGATAAGGAGCTAGGAAGAAAGAAAACATACTATATTGAAGTGTTTAATCCCACTCATAATCAACAACCAAAAACATACATAGAGACCAATATCTCTTGGGGAGCCAAAATTCTTATTGCTCAGTTAATGACTAATTCTCATCAACTCCATTGTGAAACAGGGTGCTGGAAAAAGCCAAAAGAAGTGTGGGAGGAAAGAGTATGCTTTTTTTGTTTTTTCAGAAAAGTGGAAACAAAAAAACATTTTATTTTAGAATGTGAGGCCTTCAAAAACAACAAGGAAAGTTATGTAGATATGCTCACAACTAGCTCTTGGGATAATCTATTTAGTGAGAGGTTTGTCGAGAAGCTGGGAGCATTTATTGTGAAGCTTCACAAAAAAATGACTGAATACATCAAGGAAATGAAGAAACAATGTGTCCCATAAGCTATCTTTAGCCTCGTAAATGTTTAAAATAATTTATTCCTCAATATTGAAACGTTTATCTTAATACTTTTAAACATAAAATTGTAAGTTTAAAAAAACCTAAACAACCTCATCAAGATTTGAATGTGATGACGCTCTTAAACCTTGACATTATTTCACCTCGATAATATTGAAACGTTTTTCTTAATACTTTTAAACATAAAATTTTAAGTTTAAAAGAACCTAAACAACCTTATCGAGATTTGAATGTGGATGACCCTCTTCACCTCGAGATTTGAACGTTGAAGGTGGTCTTAAACCTTCACATTAATTCACCTCGAGATTTGAACGTTGAAGGTGGTCTTAAACCTTCACATTAATTCACCTCGCGTTTCTCTCTTGAGCGTACGCTTTTCTAATATTGGAAGTCGCATTCAAAATTATAATCGAAGAAGGCGGCGTTAGAAAGAAGCTTTGGGTCTCCATTACGCGTTGAGAATGAATTCAGCGGTTAGCAGTGCCCGATTGGCGACGGTGTGGAGCATGTTGGTAATGGCAGCAATACAGGGCTTGGGGGCTTATGAAAACGGTGTCGCCAAGGTTTCAAAATTTTTAGTGGTTCTATGTGCCCATCCAATTTCAAATTTAAAGTGAAGCCCTGAGTCAAAGTGGATTAGCGGAGCAGCTTTACAAAGTTTGCTTGCAGTTTTCAATGCTCAATTGAGTTTAAATAGGCTGGCCTACAGTATTTCTGCCGAGAACAAAACGCTAGGATTAGTTTTGGGGTCGTGGGCATAAATGGATTCTCCTGTGGGCGATTTTATAAGAACCCAAATACCGGATTGGGACGATGATGTGATTGCAACTGCAAGATTCAAGGCATTCAGCGGGCAGAGATCCGATTGGGAAGCGAGGTTTCAATTTTGGAGAGGCCTCATCATGAAGGTAGCTGGGCATTTGGGTCACATTATAATCGATACAGAAGAGGTCTTCTTCTCTGCTCTCTTACTTGTCGGGTAGTGCCGCCGTTGTTTTCTTTAAATTCTGTATTGAATGTTGCCTACAGTCTACATCTAATTAACATAAGTGCTCTTTAAAAAAAAATCGTGATTGGATTGAAAAATTTATGGTTTAATCGAATTAGTGTTGATTGTATAGCAGGGTTAGTAATGCCGCGATAACTCCGCTAGTAACTATGGTTTGATTTTAATATTTAAGCTGGCAAAACACGCTGGGGTATTCAAAATGTGTAGATTATAGAGCTAAAAACTTTTAAAAATCTTATTCGAACAAATCCCTGCTAGATTTTAGGTAAACTTACCGGAATATATAACCGGAAAAAGACCAAAACAGATAAAAGCTTCGAATAACTTCGAATAGTTAGACTACATCTCATGGCTCTGAAGCCATGAACACAATTCCATGCTTTTACGGATCTACTTTTGGGAGGTCTGTAATGCGGCGGTTTATGGATTTTTTTTATCATCACGGTCAGACGACATAGCAGACCCATGACCTAAGGCATTCTCCAAAACGCCTTTCTCGAAAACATCGAAAAAAGCCATTCGAGGTGCCGGTGAATGGCCAAAGCCCATTAATATGCTTCTGTGCCCTAAATAGAGGGCTTGGCCTACCTCTGTAGCTGTTGGTTCATGGTAGGTTGAGCTCACCATGTAGTGAATGGGTTCAATTTGGACCAAGCTACGAGGTTAATTTCCTTAGTTTGAAAGGCTGTCGAAAGTGTAGTGTCAATAATAGTCCTTCCCTTCTTAAAACAAATAATTAAAGGTTTTGTGATCCATGCTTGAATTATTGAGAAACTTTCGACAATAATCTCATATGAGAAGTGTTGTCGATGTGTTTCGAACCAACCAATGTAGTTCATCATCAATAATTCACAAATAATTAAAGTCAATGTTTTTCATATTATAACCTAGTGCACTTCCACCTTCTTGCCAGTATAAAGTTATAAACCTCCTCAGGAGTCTTTCTCCCCAAGACATTGTGCAGGCTCCTGTTTTGCAAATAAACAACAATGTTACACGCCTCGGCCCATAAGAAGAAAGGTAAAATTTGATCATGCAACATAGCTCTAGCTGCACCCACAATGGTCCTGTACTTCCTCTTTTCCACTCCATTCTGTTGAGGGTTGTAAGGCACAATGAGCTCCCTCTTAATGCTAGCACTCTCACACAAATCCCTCATCTCCGCAGAAGTGTACTCGCCCCCATTGTCTGATCTCAACACCCTGATTTGCCTTCCTATCTAGATCTCCAGAAGAGTTTTAAACTTTTGGAATCTCTGGAAGACCTCATCCTTGGTCTTCAGAAAGTAAATCCAAGCCCTCCTGGGGTGGTCATTAATGAAAGTCACATAGTACTCATATCCACTCAATGAAACATGGGACATAGGACCACATACGTCAAAATGAATGAAGTCAAGGATACCTGCAGCGCTGCTGTCACTGCTCTGGAAAGGTGTCTTGGTGTACTTTCCCAAAGCACACCCCTTGCACACATCATGATGCTCTATGTTGAAGTCAGGAAACCCTGTAATCATCTCCCTCAACATCTTGAAAGCTCCATGGTGCAAGTGGGTCATCCTCTTGTGCCACAACTCACATAACTCATAGCTACTGGTCTGCACTACCATAGCTCTAAGAGGCTAAAACATAAGTCTGTATAGTCTTCCACTATGAGCTCCAATCACATGATTAGACTCAATATTAGATCACCTAGGATATATCAACACTTGTACCTTTCGGAATAGTACCTCAAAATCCTTGTCCTCCAAGCTAGACATTGATATCAAACTCTTCTTCAACCGTGGAACATAAGGAACATCTGTCACCTTCAGAGGAGGTGATGACTCCCTCTGAAATGAAACTGCCCCCATACTTGCCGCCTTGACTTTGGACTCTGGAGTTGGCGCCAAGCATAACCTCCAAGTCAATGTCATCTTCCAAAAGGCTTGTGAAGTGCTCTCTAACTCCTATCATATGGTAGGATGCTCCACTGTCTATGAACCAAGCATGGGAATATGTGACATGAGTGGCTAAACTCACCACCAAAGCACACTCTGAATCAAGCATAGCAGCAAAATCATCCACATCTACTGAAGTTGCAACTCCTTGTATCTTCTTACCCTTCTTGTTGGGACACTGAACAACATAGTGACACATCTTCCCACAAGTAAAGCATTTCACTTTGCCCATGTCTTTTTCCTCTTAGTTTTAAAACTCCGACTCAGGTTTAGAACCGATCGATGGTCGGCTTTGACTCCGACTTTGATTGAGTATCGACTCGACCGGTTTGATTTCAATGACTCGGTCGTTGTAAAAAATATATTAAATATTTATTTTTTATGAAAAAACATAATTTTAAAGATTTTCATGCATGTTTCCAAACTCAAAGCATTAGAATATAGAGAGAAGACAACATATGATCAAAGTAAGCTCATGAATATATCCATTATATCAAAATGGCACCTAGTGCATTTTCCAATACATATACTCATGAATATATCCATTATATCAAAATGGCACCTAGTGCACTGTCCAATACATATATGATATAGAGATCAAAATAAAAACACATAACCAAGGAGGCTCTAAATGGCCTCTACAACAAAAGCAAACTTTAAAACATCACTAGTTAGTAGTCACTAGTACTACTGGCTACTGTTAGAGAACCCACATCATCTGGCTCAGACTTTGAATCAGAGTCAGACAGGGAAACCCATGGCTCCTCCTCATCACCATCTCCAACTGCAACTGTAGAAGTAGTAGCACTAGTAGGCACAACAACTACATGTTGAGATAGATGAGATATGGGCCTCCGTCGTGGTTGAGTAGAGGAAGTGCATTGCCTGCAACTGGAGGACTTGGGGCTGGGCCTGGTACAAATGGATCTGCATTCAACTGAACATTATGTTCAACAACAACTTCAACTAATGTCTCTGTCTGTAAATCCAAATCAACACCAAAATCCTTGTCAGAATTAAACTCTGCTGGATGACTCTCCACTACCCAATCTGATGCTGGATCAATATCTTCCAGCACAATGGGCTCTATATTAGGTCTTTTGTTCAGCAATTGGTTGCGTTTTAGTCGGAGGTTGTATTGGACATAGACTAGATCATTTAACCGTTTTTGTTCCAAACAGTTTCTCTTCTTCGTGTGAATCCTCTCAAAGACAGACCAATTGCGCTCACACCCAGTAGCACTGCAAGTTTGACTCAAAATATGGATTGCAAACTTATGCAATTGAGGATAGTGGCTGCCAAATGCCTCCCACCATTGTGCAACAAAAAAACATAGTTGTGTAATGAGTTAGCTCAACAAATTATATCCAACTTTCAAATTATAAACAATTTAACAAAATAAGAAGCTCCTCAATGCTACTCCAACAAACCAACTCCTCAATGCTGCTCCAATGGCTGCCCAAGAAGCTCCTCACTGCTGCTCCAATGATTGCCCAAGATTCCTCGCTGCTGCTCCAAAAACAAACTCCACAACTATTCACAAACTCCTCACAAATTTTCACACAAATGCAATGAGATAGTTGTGAGGAAATGTGAGGGGGTTGGGTAGCTTTTATAGGCTTGGGAGAGGTAAATGGACTTCAAAAACACCTAAAACCCAATTACAATCAACTTAGGGGGTCCGTTTTCCCCCCCAAAATGGTTCGTTGGGTGTGCTTGGGCGAACTAGCCAGTTTAGTTCCAATGGTTGCTCAAGAAGCTCCTCACTGCTGCTCCAAAAACAAACTCCACAACTCTTCACAAACTCCTCACAAATTCTCACACAATTGCAATGAGGAAATGTGAGGGGGTTGGGTAGCTTTTATAGGCTTGGGAGAGGTAAATGCACTTCAAAAACACCTAAAACCCAAACTGACCGAGTCGGCGACCGGCTTGGCCGGTTCAGTAACAAACTGGCCACTGGGCTGTTTTTTCTACTGGACCGGACCGGCCGAGGGTCTGGCTCAGTCTGCTCGGTCGATTTGGAATTGACTCGACCGTTTTTAAAAACACTGCTTCTCCTTAGCCTTCTGCTTCCCCTTCTCTTGCTTTGCTCCATTAGAAGACCCCTCCTTGATCTTCTTGCCCTTTGTTGCAAGAGCAACATTCTCTTATTCACCTCCCCCACCACTCTTGCTGCCACCTCTCACACTCTTGATCTCCTCCTGGATGAAATTGTCCCACATCTTCCTCCAACCAGGAAAGTGTTCTTTGGCCACCAAGTCGTGGATAAAGCCATCCCCCTTCTCAGTGAAACCATCTAACGCAATCCTAACTCACTGCTCCTCTGGAACAACCTCTCCAACGACAACTAACTCATCCTTCACTTGTGAGACTCTCGTGAGGAAATAAGTGACTGCCGGTCTTGGTCATCTTGGTGTTGCATAGTTTTTGTCTCAACACCATCTTCTTGTTCTCATTAGAACTTTGGTGCAAAGAGACCAAGGACTCCCACATCTGATAAGCATATCTCATTCCCGAAACATGAGGGAATAAATGGTCCTTGATGGCATCTAGAAGGATCCTCCTTGCCTTGACATTTTTCTTGTTGAACTCCACCAACTGAGCTGGATTACTGGGTTCTTGCACAACTGCTTCAACAACATCCCACACTTCCACCTCCTCTAGTAAAAGCATAATCCTCTCCTTCTATGGGCCAAAGTTTTTAGCCCCCATCAATTTGTCTTCTACTCTCAACCTTGTAGCCATGACCCCACAACCAACAAAATGAAGCAAATGTAGAAGCTATAACCTTTCTCCATCCAAACTACTGAAGTCTTTGGGTTTTTGACGAAGTTTCAAAGGTATGGTTCACTGTTTGAAGACTTTAGATGCTTGCTGCCCTCTTTATCAGCTCACTGAAAATGAAGATTTAAGCCTCAACTTGGCTCAACTCAGCTTTGATACCATGTAGAAAATTTATGATCTGCACCCTTAACCCAGTTTACAAGTTTGCATGTGTTTGTTTAGGCCCAACCTACATGTTTTGTCACGCTGATATAAATATCAGTATGCATTTATTGTAAACATTCAAAGAGTACTTCTACTATTTTTCACTTTCTTATCAGCTGAAAATTAACACATAATTTTCGCAAACATTCACTCATGTGAGACACTTATTTTTGGTCAAGTTGACCCTGGAAAAACCCCACAGCCTCTTGGGGAAAACTGGTCTTCAACGGAGGATTTCATTGCTCAGGAAATTACAAAACAAGTATAAAAATTCACTGTACTTATCTCCCTTTTTCTGCTGTAGCATTAAATGCAAATTCTAGAAATTTGTGCCCACTGAAACTTTTAGATTTTCACAAAAATACATGCCCAAAATTTCTGCATTAAATTCTTTGCCCAACTCCTCAAGAAATATGCCCAGAATCTGCCTCGAAAATTGTGATTGTTTTGCCTGAAGGGTGATTGTTTTGCCTCAATTTTTGTGTCAGGTAGTCGCTGAAATCCTCCTTGAAATTCGTGATGACTGTGGTTGGCGTCTTGAAATTCGTGCCTCAAATTTCTGGCAAGAACTGAGCTCCTTTCTCCTCAAAATTCGTGCTCAGACTCTCCTCGAAAATCGTGCCCAACTCCTTGAATTTCGTGTTGCTATCCATTGAAATTCGTGTAGCCTGTCTCCTCATTTTTGTGCCTCCTCCTTGAAAATCATGTTGTAGGTGTTGCTCCCTCCTAGAAATTCGAGCCCCCCTTTTCTTGCTGCGATTTCTCCTCCTTCATGAAGCTTCTCCTCTTATCTCTTCTCCTCATGCTCTCTCTCTCAAGTGTGAAGTGAAGAATGAGATCCCTTTGCCCTCTTTTGTCTCCTTGGAAAAGATTGAATCCCTAAACCTAGGATTGAATGGTTGAGATTCAATCTTCAAATCTCAAGATGTGTGGTTGAGATCATTTTTCCCAAATGATCCCCCTCAAACATTGGCCCAATTACTTAAAAGTCTCCTAGTACATTTTTCAAGTTGTGTACCTTCTTCTGTTTTTCTCATAAAGTGATTTTTCAACTCACTTTAATATTAGAAAATTACACTTGGTAATTTACATATAAAGTCACTTTAGAAAGTACAAGTGACTTTAATATTAGAAAAAATACATGGTACAACACTTCTAAGTACCTCTTCCACCCATGACATTAATATAACTCATAAATGACACCAAGACAAAATTAATTAATGTGCTCACTAGGCTAAAAGGGATAAAAATCTAGTAACACCTCTCCATGATGTCATTTTCAACACATTATAGGGGAGTACCCCACTTCGAACAAATGCAGTCGGGGCTATGTGCAAGTCTTGAATGATTTTGGTAGAATGGATATCCTGCGGCTTGAAATCTAAGTTGAACATGACTTCATCGCTCATGGGCAATTGACCTTTCGTTGGCAAGCGAAGCTGTGAAATTATACCATTGGTAATTCTTTCTATGTGACGATGAACATCAGTTGAATGAAATCAAGGAAGAAAAAATTTAATAATTGTTTTTAAAGGGTGATTGTTCAAAATCATCTAATGATGATTAAAACACCCTTAGAAGTGTTATGAAGATTTCAAATTGGATTCTAGATGTGAAATCTAAAGTGACGCATATTTCTGATTTCACATCTGTGAACTAACATATCAAAAGAGTTGGATATTTATCCTAACTCTGTGCACCTATTTGGATGTTTTCTTCTTTGACATTTTGCAACGTAGTGTCCACTCTAAATTTGTTAGTATGACGTAAAATTTATGGAAACTTAAATTTGTATAGTTAAAAGATAAACTTCAAATGCTTATACTTGGAGCTTCGACGGTTAATAATTCATGTATGAGTGCACAACTAAAGGGATATCTAAATTGGTAGTTTCTTGAATGGTTTCATTTTCTTTGCCTTAGAACCAATTTTTCCCCAAACTTCATGTTAAAATATTAGTATGGTTTCTTTTCGTTTCACTGTTCATTTGTACTTAATTTTTCCATAAATAGAGTTGGGTTCTAGGTAGTTTTGTATGAAAGAGACATAACACTGTCTATGAGAGACTAAGTAGCATATATTGGGCAGACCAAAACCACATGAAATTATTTTTCCTTAGAAGAATCTCAGAACCTTTGAATTTTTGCATTGATTTGTTTGACAATTTTTCGCCATGCTATCTAGCATATAGAAATTGTTGAAATTTTTAGTTCATGGCGGGCAGATTCTGCTCTCAGGAAAAATTAAGCTATAAAACAGACTCCAAACATCAATCAATACTTAAAATTGTGAGTGTGTGATGAGCCTAGGTATTGCAACAAGAATGCTGCAACTCCCAGGGCTACCAGCTTTACTTATCAACCCGGGGTTCGTACAAACTTGGAGGTGACAGTGCTATATGCACAAGTAAAAGTGAAGGTCCTACTTGTTGTCACTGCTCATCTGGCAAGAGATCCCAGGGGTTCCAAGCCAGACTTCTATAGGGTCAGAAGGAGCTTAATTCTTTGATGGAAGAAGAACAAATCTATTCTAAGAGAGAGCTACTCTATTGCAGTAATGAAGAAAACAACTTGTAATGCTAAACCACACCATAACCTAACTAACCATCTAAACAGCGGTGCTAAATAGAATTGCTAAATCAACACTAACCTAATGCTACTATCTAAGTTGCAGAGGTAAAGAGCATTAAACTATACTAAGGTGTAAGCAAAGGAACTAAACTAAATCTGTTTTCAAGCGGAAGAGCAGTCGGAGATCGAAATTGGTGAAAGGAGGACGTAAGGAAGCAACAATGCATAAGAACTGTTGGATCGATCAACGAATGGAAGATGAGCGGTGGAGATCTTATTGCGGGGAATTGAGTTAATAGATGGGCGAATAGGATTAACGAACAGGATGAGCAGCGAAGATCTTATCATGGGTGGTTTAGTGAATAGATGAACGAACAAGATTAATCGGAAGATGAGCGGTAGAGATAAAAATGTGCGGAATGATGGAGCAAGTTTTTGAAGGCGGTAAGCAGTTTATCGCGCGCCCTCAAAGCTGTAAGCTGTATTATGAAATTTTACGCGATTAGTCTAACTGAGTGACATGTAGCACGAGAAAACCACTTTTCTCGCGTGCTCTCGGGTGGATAATAGCTGTGCAAGAATCCATGCGAGATTGCGTGATAATCGTTGGATTAGGCGGCGCTGATCAACGGTGGAGATTGGCCAAGCTAGTTGGCGAGCGGGTGATGTGATAGTCGTCGGATCAGGCGAGGCAGATCGACGATGGGGGTTTAAAGCGCATAAAGTAGGTGGAAGACTTCATGCGAGGTGGCTGTTGGACAAACTAATGAATCGGACGGTGATTGGTCAGGTTTGTTGTGGATCGGACGGTAAGGAGATTACGCATGAAGAACGTGCTGAAGGAGGTTTTAAATGAAAAGGATAGAAAAACCAGTGAGGGTGAGGGTGGACCGAGAGTGATGGAAAACGATGACAGTGAAACGAAACAAGTAATTGCGTCAAACAACAAACTCCAAAGCTCATGCGAGAACTAGAAACTTGTGTTTTTGGGGTTGCTGAAGGGTCTCTTCTTCAAGTCATGGTCCCAAAGGGAGGAGATGAGGCCGAGACACCTGCGCACAACCTCATGGTGTTCTTTTTCTCCTAGCTAACTTGGTAATTGAAAGAAGGCACAAATGGAAGTAAATTGAAGCACAACCGATCTACTCTACACTTTTGTAATGGGAATGCAGCTACTTAAGCAAATGAACAGTTAAACCATAAATCTACGCTATACTGCTGTAATGAAAATGCAACTACTTAAGCAAATGAACAGAAAACCAGGAAGCTACTTAAGCAAATGAACAAAAACAGAAATCTGTGCTAGCATACATGTACAGTAAAGAGGAGCTTTGGCTGCTTGGGTTGGGCCCTAACCCAAGAGCTTCAGCGCTCTGAGTTAACTCAGTGCTGGCTCAAAACAAAACTCTTCTTCATTATGAAAACCGTGGATTACATCAAAAACTGTCATAAGTCTTGCAACCCAGAAATAAAGTAGAGTTTTACAATAAAAATCCGAATCCTACTGAGGTCCTAAGCCTCTCTACTTATACATCTGAAGTCTCCAACGACTTCCTTCCCATTAGGGAGGCTCGGCTCCCCACTCAAGATAAACTGGTTTTTGTCACTTTCACTTGCTCAGCTGTCTTCTAGTCCCATGATTTGGCTGTTTACACTCCGAGCTGATGGAGGAATATTCGAATGGAGTGGTAGTAAATGAGGAGGATTTACCTCCTATAATTCCTCTCCCTTGTCCCATTTGAGTTTTTCCCAAGGTCTTTGCCACAACTTCTTGCTTTTACCCTTTATTCCTGTATTTTCTTTGCTTTTATCCTTTATTCCTGCATTAAATGCACATTAGACCACAGAGGAAAGTATCCAACTCTAACTCATCTCGTAAACAAATTTTGATCAAAAGTATGCATAAGTTGTGAGAATAGTTGGTTTGACTAAGCTAAGAGGTGAATTAAGGCCAATTAAGGCCCATATAATTACCCAATGATGAGGCTCATCAGTATGTCAATTTACAAACACATCGTTATGAAAAAGTACAAAGTTCAAAAAAGTACACACAGGTGTGTGTTGCAATTCTGCATTTGCTTGTACCAACTATAAAGAGGAAATATGCTACAAATAGCCCAAAACTGGAATCAATCCACCACACATCCTGCCTTGCTTTTATAGATAAGCAAGGTAGTTTTGAATGAAATAGACATGGCACTGTCTATGAGGAGATTAAGTAGCATATATTGGGCAGCCAAAACCACATGAAATTATTATTCCTTAGAAGAATTTTGGAACCTTTGAATTTTTGCGTTGATTTGTTTGACAAATTTTCACCATGCTGTCTAGCATATAGAAATTGTTGAAAATTTTAGTTCATGGCGGGCAGATTCTGCACTCAGAAAAAAATTAAACTAACAGCTACAAAACATACTCGAAACATCAATCAGTACTGAAAATTGTGAGTATGTCAATCTACAAACACATCGTTCTGAAAAAGTTAAAACAACAAGTACACACAATTCTGTATCGCAATTCTGCATCTGCTTGGACTAACTATAAAGAAGAAATATGCTACAAATAGCTCAAACCTGGAATCAATCCACCACACATCCTGACTTGCTTTTATAGATAAGCAAGGTAGTTTTGTATGAAAGAGACATGGCATCGTCTATGAGAGATTAAGTAGCATATATTGGGCAGCCATAACCACATGAAATTATTATTCCTTGGAAGAATCTTGGAACCTTTGATTTTTTGCATTGATTTGTTTGACAAATTTTCACCATGCTGTCTAATGTTCAACAGAGAGAGAGAGTACAATAATATAAAGTCAAAGTCAAAATTGACTTCCCAAATCACTGTCCAAAACAACCCTGTCAAATCTGCGATTCTGCCCTCTATCAACAGCAGTCAAAGTCTGGTCAACTCTTCCAAAACTGCTCGGTCAAAGGAGAGAGGAACTCGGCCTCTCTTGCTGGTCAAAGTCACCTCAAAACAGTCCCAAAACGATCAGTCAAACTTGGTCAAAGTCTGCACTTCTTGCTGCAGTCAAACCTGCGGTCAGCGCTGAGGTCAACGCTGGTCAACTAGCCCAGATTTCCTTGATCTTTGTGCCCTCCAATGCAGCCTAAAGAAACAAAATTCCCACCAAAAACGCTGTCAATGGAGGTCAAATACATCAAAGTTAACGACTTGCAATAAGTCTAAAATTTGGCCAATCTGAAACAGCCACCTGTCCCTTTGCACGTGTGAGAGATTCCTTCCAATTCTGAGCTGTATGAACCAATAGAATGAGGAGAGAGAAGATATGTTGTGAGTTTATGAGGTTCCAAATGAGGTTGGAGGTCACTCTTATTTATGAGCCAATGTGGGTCAGAAGACATGTCTCTTGGGCTTCATGAGCCTACATGATGTTGTGGTTGACCTTGACAATTTGCACATGTGTGGGCTTCAGTTCAAAAACACATTTCTCCTTGTTCGATTTTAGTGAACCTTAGGTCAAATTTGGTCCTTTGGAAAAGAGAAATTCAATGCAATAATTATCTCCATCAAATGAACTGTCCAAAGTGGAATTTGGCCCTAGTTGCCAACTTTAACACTCCCTCTCAACTAGGGAGAATTCCACTTGCCAATATCTGACCATCGATCGTCATGCCATCCTATCCTCATGTATAATCTCTGCATCTGGTCTTAGTTCTGCTGAACACTGATATAGATAATAAGAAGAATCGATTGAGAGTGAGTCACAAGACCTTACCACTCTCCACTGACAAAAGTCAGTGCACATAACTAGGGGTAGAACCCTAATTGAATTTGATCCTGAATGATCAAGTTGTTGAACATCATGCATCCTAGACATAGGGAGTATTGCAGTACACGATACGTCCATCTATATATGGTCCCTATCCTCTTTTCCCAACTCATTGACCAGATGAGAGGTACTTCCCAAGAGTCCCAAACTGCAAGGGTAAGATGTATGCTGGGGCATCTGTAGGAGAAGGTGAACCACTCATCCTGCTCATATGCCATAGGAGAAGGTGAACCACTCATCCTATGCATATATCATCAGCCATAGGGGAAGGTGAACCACTCACCCTATGCTCTCATATATCATCATGGGGTATCACAGGGGAAGGTGAACCACTCACCCTATGGTCACACATAGCTCCAAGAAGTACCCCAGGCCCCCAGGAGCTCCCAGAGATCAATGCCCAGCTTCAAACGGGACCTTCGTGGGAGGGTCCTTCCACGAATCCCAACCTCTCTCTGAAGGCAATGAACTTGACCTTACCAAGAGGCTTCGTGAGGATGTCAACAACTTGTTCATCCGTCCTGATGTGTTGGAGCCTTATTACTCCTTGTTGTACCATTTCCCAGATAAAGTGGTACCTGATATCAATATGCTTGGAGCGGTCATGGAACACAGGATTCTCTGAAAAGCAAATCTCACTCTAATTGTCACAATAGATAATGGTGGTACCCAACACGTGCTCAAATAGCTCACTAAAGAGCTTCCTCAAGCATAAAGCTTTCAATAGGCCATACTGGCTGCAATATATTCGGCCTCAGTGATCTTAGAGCAACCAATTTTTGCTTCTTGCTCATCCAAGAAATTGAAGTAGATCCCAAAGAGAAGCAACATCCTGACATGCTCTTTCTATCCACCACACTGCCAGCCCAATCAGCGTCAAAATATCCATGTAGCCTCAAATTCCCGACAGTGTATCTCAGTCCATAGTTGATAGTGCCACAAAGATATCTTAAGAGATTCTTTGTAGCAACCCAATGTATGTGATGAGGCTCAACCATATAATGACTCAAAGTATTTACAGTGAAGCATATGTCCGGTTGGGAGTTTACCAAGAACATCAGGGCACCCACAAGTTTTCTATATTTAGAAGGGTTTGCCAGTTCGGGCCCAACAACACTTCCACGACTTCTTGAAGTTTAGTTCCACCTGAGTAGTCACAAACTTGCATTTCACCATCCCACATATTTCTAATAGCTTCACAATGTATTTTCCTTAAGAAAGGAAAATCTAGCTTGGCTTTTGCCAGACCTCCAGGCCTAGGAAGTGATGCATCAGTCCTAGGTCCTTCATTTCGAATTCGAAAGCCAACTCCCTCTTGCATTGATAAATGAGAGGGTCCGCACCGGTCAAAAAGAGATCATCAACATAAAGGACCAAAATAAGAGGCATGCCCTTTTCAACCTTGAAGTATAGGTTTGGATCAACATAGCTCCTTGTAAATCCCAACTTCATAAGATAGCTATCAATTCTTTCGTACCAAGCCCTAGGGGCTTGCTTCAACCCATAGAGGGCTTTCTTCAGCTGACAAACATGTGTCTTTCTATCTTGGACTTCGAACCCCTGAGGTTGTTCCTAGTGGACTTCCTGCTTAAGTGAGCCATGCAAGAAAGTCGTCTTGATGTCCATTTTATGTAGGCTCTATCTTTGTTTTGCAGCGAGAGCAATAATAGATCGGATAGTGGTATATCGAGCAACTGGTGCAAATATTTCATCATAGTCCACTCCTTCCTTTTGAGAGAAGCCATGAGCTACGAACCTGGCCTTATATTTTTCAACACTTCCATTAGCTCCATGTTTAATTTTGTAGATCCATTTAGAAGTGACCATAAACTTGTCCTTGGGTCTAGGCACCACGTCCCAGACATCATTCTTCATGATCGATTCATATTCCTCATTCATCATATCTTTCCATACTTGGTGTTTTATAGATTCTTTTAACGTGCAAGGCTCAACTTGAATAATGGTACTCATGGCAGCCAAGTACCATTGATACCTGTTAGGCTTCTTACTTTCGTGAAATGTCTCTCTTGGCGTGGTATGCTTTTCAGCTTTTTGAAGTGTATCCTTGAGCCATAGAGGTCTTTTTTGTAACGACCCATCTCAACTTACAGGCAACATAGGAATATTAGCATGTATATGAGGCATGCATATGATAGCTACATATGCATGCACTGCGCTAGTATGCATATTAACTTATTATGAAAATTCTCAGGTAAAAGAAAAATGAATTAATTATTGAAAGTATTGTAGTAGTATTCATACCAATTTAATTACATGAAGTGTCTATGTATGGAAAATGAATTAAATAGTAAAAGAATTAATTAATACCTTATTTTATAATATATTAATTTAATTTCACTAATAACATTTTAATTAAATAATAAATAAATAAATATTACCAGGGCACAAGGTTAATTAACTTATCTTTTGGCAAGTCATATTAAGTTACTTTAAAAAGATCCTCTTCTTGAAGTTGTTTGAAATGATAAAGATCAAAATTCCATTTAATATATATATTTAAATAAAAATATGATTTAATGTACGTGTAATTTAAAATAAAGATGACCGATTGAAGTAATGAGAATTTAAAGGATAAGGACAAGATTGATTGGAGGAAAAAAGGGTGGGATTTCTTCGGAGGGAAGGATCCTTTCCTATATAAAATCTAAAAGGAGAAGTGAAGGGGGAGAGTACTTCTGGATGGAAATTTGGGAAGGAAGAAAATGGAGAATCTGGGAGAGAAATTTTGTGAAATAACGAATGAGCTTTGGGGCTCCGGATTTTAGATATAGATCTATGAGAATTGAGCCCTGTTCTTGGAGGTTTTGGGCATGGGGCCAAAAGGCTTTGCTTTCGAAGCCTTTTGGGTTTGGGATCCGGAAAGACTGATCCCAGACAGGCAGGGAGGAATTTGGTTGGTTTGGTATCAGGAGAACAACATCATCCAGGGACCGACACCAACTCAGAAAAACCAGGTATGTACATATGTCTAATTTGATTTGTTTAGTCATAAAACTGAAAAGTATATTTTGTATATTCTGCTAGAAATGATATTTTAGGAAATTATAATTACAATATGTTAGAAATGAATTTAGATAGAAATGAATTTAAATAGACCGGCATATACTGTTAGAGATATTTGTAAATTAAAATATCAAGCCTTACATTTTCTTTGAGGTAAAGGGATCACTAGGAGGTGGATCAATAGGATCCATCAGACCATCAACATCAGGCACAAGCTTATCCATCGGAGGTTCTTCTTGTGATTTAGTAGCATCATCATTGTCCTTCCTTGAGATGGGGGAGATCTTTGGCTTTCCCGAGGGCAGTGTCTTCATCAAAGGTAACATCCCGACTTACTTCCACATCTCTTTGATTAGGTACATAGATTCTATATGCCTTTGAATTTTCATTGTAGCCGACGGATATACCTTTCTTCTTAGAAGCTTCCAACTTATTCCTTTTCTCTTTAGGCACATGAAAGTATATTGGACAACCAAAGATTTTAAAATGAGAAACGTCGAGTTTCTTACCAGTCAAGACTTCTTCGGGTGTCTTGAAATCCAAAGCTTGATGTGGGCTCCTATTTTGAACATATACGGTAGTGTTGGCAACTTCTTCCCATAAGAATTTCGGTAGACTTTGATCATAGATCATGGCACGGGTGGCTTCCATGATTGTTCGATTCTTCCTTTCAACAACACCATTTTGCTCAAGAGTGTATGGAATAGTCGTCTCCCTCTTAATGCCAGGCTCTTTGCAAAAGTCATTGAATTCATTTGGTTCATATTCGCTTCCATTATTGGTCCTCAATGTCTTGATCTTCTTCCTTGTTTGATTTTCCACCAATGCTTTGAAAGAACGAAACCATTTGAACACTTCCTCCTTCTTCTGCAAGAAATAGATCAATGTTTTGTGTGAGAATTTATTCACAAAGATTGCATAATATATGTATCCTCCCAATGAGGTTATCGGCAAGGCACCAGACAGGTCAAAATGGACCAATTGAAGAATATCAATTGTTATGCTTTCACTAGAAGGGAATGGTCCCTTTAGATGTTTCCTGGTTGCACAACCTTGACAAACTCCTTTATGGTCCATATGAAAGTCGGACATCCCTGGGACTATCTTCTTTACCCTAGGTAAGGCTTTGTAATGTAAGTGTGCAAATCTTTGGTGCCATAACTCACATTGAAGAGAAGTATCACTTGCCATAGCTCCTAAAGGACTTCCACCAACTTGATAGAGACCATTAACCCTAAATCCAAGAGTAAATGCATCTTTAGGGTTTCTATGCCAAATATGTACCTTTCCATCAAGGAATGCTACCTTGAAGCCTTTGTCTTCCATTGCAGAAATAGACACCGGGTTTTTCTTCAAATCGGGCACATATAATACTTCTTGTAGATATATGGTTTGACCATGATTCAAGTGAAGAGTGACGATTCCTATCCCTTTCATGGGGTAGGGGGCATTATCTCCAAGTATAATCTTTACATTTAGTCTTCTTTTCAACCAAATTTGAGAGGGCCTCTTTGTATCCAGTGAAGTGCCTTGAGGCTCCACTATCAATCAACCAATGGAGGAGAGGCAGTAGATAGAGTAGAAAAAGATCATTTTGAGAGGTCGACCATTTCCATTTCGAGCAGCGGGAGCATTCCTCTTTCCTTTGTTGTTGAACCTATTTGACCTTTGATTGCCATTGCTTTTGTAATTGTTGTTGTCATCATCCCTTGGGGGATTCTTCTTGTGAGGGTACTCTCTAGCATAGTGGCCGAACCTGTTACAATTATAGCATCTTCCTTTGAATCCCTTCCTAGATCCTTGACTCTGTTTCCTTGGACCAACCTTTGCATGTGCAGAGAAAGCGGTAGGTTCATTTCCATTGTTGGATTTATCTTTTTCCATCATTCTTGTCTCCTCTTGAGTGCATCTAGCCAATAACTCATCGAAACTAGGTATCATGTCATTGTTGAGAATGGTGGTGACAAATACATCCCATGGTCTTGAAAGACCTCCAAGAGCAATGGGAGTGAGTTTCCTGTCAGTAATAACTTCTCCAATAGAGAAAAAGTCACTCTTGATTTGAGTTATTCTCATGAAGTAGGATTAGATAGACTCCCCTTTATCCATCTTCATATACTTTAACTTGTTTTTGAGAAAGAGGAATGGATTTGCATTGTTCACTTTGTACATCCCAATCAACTTATCATATATTTTCTTAGAAGTTCCCAAATCAGAAATATAAGCAACCAAATGCTTTTGAATGGAGTCAATCAAAATTTTCTTTGCTTTGACCTTACTTTTCTAGACTTCGTTTTCGCAGCAACAGGTGCATTTGAAGGAGGCTCTACCACTTTTCCTTGCACATAGTCCAATACTTCATACTCCTCCAAAGTCATTTTCCATGCATGATAGTCAGATTTGTCATTGAGCTTGACCTCAGTCTTAAAGTAAGATGTTGACCATTACGTGTCAACGATCCATAGCAGTACACCCCATTTTTTTGCAAAAGGGATAGCGCCTGATCGATGTGTCCATGCCGTTCAGCTATCATCATGTTATAATGTAAACCCATTCTGCATGTGTATGATGTAAATAATCTCAACAGAACCGTGTCATGTATGTATCAACCTAGGTAAACCTACCTTTCTAATGACGATCTCCAATCTGGGAGGTTTTTTATCCCACTGATCCATTCTTGGATGGTCGGTAGAGTTTTCCCCTCTAGTCTTACCACAAATATGGAAGGGATTTTGTCGCTAAGATCTTAGGTGAGTCCTAGTGTTTTAGATCGAGTTTATGTAAAAGTGATTTGAGAAAAATCCTAACTATTTGGTTAGGTTATTTTATTACAAATTGCTTGGTCTGTTGGATTATATTTGTGTCGCAGAAATGGGTGGTTTGGGGTCTATTACAAATGGGTTTTCACCCTTCTAATGTAAAAAATATGAAAATCATGATGTAAAGTGTCTTGAGGGTTGGAAAAATAATTTATCCCCTCATAGGTTAATTAATTAAATTTTTTGGCAAAAAATAATTAAAATCCTAAACCAAAAATTTAATTAATTCTAGGTTCTAGGTAAATTTAAATTCTCTGAAGGCAAAATTCATCGGTCTTAAAAAAATAAATTTTAAAAGGTCCCACAACTAAGGTAAATTAATTATTTTGCTAAATTTTAAACCTTTGATCCCTGGGGATTAAGTCAAAGTCAATTTTTTTGAGGAATTAACTCAAAAATTCTATTTTTGAGTTAATTAAAATGCATTTAATTAAAAATTTCGAATTTCCCCAAATATTTAAATATTTCGACGGATGAGATTAAAATAAATTTTAATCTTTATCAACAATCGAGATTGTTTTGACGAGGATCACTTGAACTAGCTGTTGGAAAATTTATTTTTAAATATGAAGTCATTTGTCAGTTGATCCATTTGATCTTTTGATCTTGTGCTTAGCAAGAAGCTTTGGTGTAATCCTTTTTATTGGATAATAAAGAAAGACTCTGGGTTAAATTCTGTTGGTGTTACTCTTTATGGGAATACTGTAAGATGTATTGTTTTCATGCATAAATTTTTCTAAAGCCATTGATGATAGCTTCTGAAGAGTGATTTGAGTACATGTATCTTGCTCAGTCGCTGGGGTTTGAATAATAATTTAAATTTTGAACGTAATAACAGGTATCTCTATTTGTTTGAATTTTATTATTATTTTCTCACTCTATTTTTGATGGCTGGATTGAGTTTTGCAGGGAAATCTTGATTTTAGATCCTTGGGCGTTAGGGGAAGTTTTCAGTTGGACTAGCCAACTCCTGATCTTTGTTTTTTGAAGAATCCAGTTAAATTAGCTTCGGGCTTATCATAAGATTTTGTTGGTGATACACAAAGGGTTTCGAGTTAGCACCTCCTTTTAAAATTTAAAAATCTATTTTTTTGGTAGAAAATTTGATAGATTTGGCTATTAAGAGCCTTAGATTATTAGATTTGGGAGCGGAGTTGGACTCATAGTCCTCAGATCTAATAGATCTGTAAATTATTTGTATAGATCTGTTATTTACTTGTGTAGATCTGAAATTTTATAACATAATTTTGAATTTTAACACTTGGGTTTTTGAGATTTTCTCTATTTTTTTACATATTGGTTATTGAGTTTTTATCTTTTCACTTGTGCAAGAATAGATCTGAGAAATCAGCTAAGGAAATCTTCATATCTAAGCCTGATTTAGATCTTTGGGGGCAAGATGTGGGCTCAAAGATTGTTTGCAGGAATAGATTTGAGAAATCATTCAAGGAAATTTTCGTATCTGAGATTTTTTCAAGGAGATCTGGGGGTTTTGAGATAGATCTAGGCCCTGGAGGGCAAGAACTTGTCCCAAATATTTTTGCAGGGCCAACCATTAAAGTTTTTGCAACAAATTTGAAGATCTGAAGCCAAACTAAGCCTAGATCTGCTTTCTCCTAGCCCAACCCTAGCCCTATTGGCCTTAGTGCTAGCCCTAGATTCCCTTTGCTCCATTTCTGATCTAAATATTTAATTTTTTGAAGCTGATCATTGGTGATTTTTTGGAGAAAAATTGGTAAAAATTTGTGTTTCTCAGGTAAAGGAATTTTTTTGACAACTTGGGCAAGTGATCTTCAAGGCCTAGGGCCTAAGGGTTTGATCTCTAAACCCTCTTTTTCCTCACTGTTTGCTACAACAATCATATACCTTTCTAATGGTGGTGAAATTTCATGTGGGTTAGTCTAAAATCAGTTCCTAAGTTGTGTAATACATTAAGCAATTAATTTATTGAGTTGGGAATCCATCATTAAGCCTATTTCATATTTTAGTTGCTGACTGTAATAAGTATATTAGATCTGATATAATTTTGGAAATCAAATCATAACAAGATGAAATTTTTTTGATAATTCATTTTGGCAAGTTTGGAAAATTTTCGGTAAAGTTTTAGTATAAAGATAACATTGATAACTTACTGTTTTCATTGTCATATTGTTGCTGTCATAACATTTGTTTGTTGCTGTTTTAAACAAGTCACTACTGTCCTAAAAAACAATTCTCTGAAAGTTAGGAGTTTTAATGTCGTTGTGGAAGTAACTGTCATAAGAATCTAGAAAGGTGATCTTCTTGATTGCAGCAAGCATTTCCCTGCTGTCATAAAGCCTTTTTTGCTGCTCTTTTTTTATCACTGAAACATATTGGCTACCATAGATTAAATTCTGAAATTTCAAGTGATTTGAATTCATAACACAATTCATAATTTGTTTGGCATTTTAATTTTACTCTTGTCATTAGAGAATCTGCTGCTGTCCTAAATCTAATCTTTGAAAATAAGTGTTTTTGGATGACTTTTTGCATAAGTTCAGGTCAACAAATTTTTGGTACAATTATTGGCAATCAATGTTTTAAAACTCCGACTTGGCCGAGGGTCGACTCCGACTCCGACTCCGACTCGGTATCGACTTGGCCGGCTTGATTTCAATGACTCGGTCGTTGTAAAAATACATTAAATATTTATTTTTTATAAAAACACATAATTTTAAAGATTTTCATTCATGTTTCCAAACACACAGCATTAGAATATAGATAGAAGACAACATATGATCAAAGTAGGCTCATGAATATATCCATTATATTAAAATGGCACCCAATGCACTGTCCAATACATACACGATGATGATATAGAGATCAAAACAAAAACACATAACCAAGGAGGCTAGAAATGGCCTCTACAACAAAAGTCTGTGACCAATACTACTGGCTACTGCTAGAGTTGCCAAAACGGGAGCGAAAATGGGAGCGGGAGCGACATTTTCGGAAGCTCCCGGTTTGGGAGTGAAACCCAGAGGAGTTCGACAACCAATGTCACTAACATCAAGGTACATAGAGGGATTGGTGCTCTTGATTACATACGAGTTCCATACCCTAATACATGACAAAATTCAATGGAAATGTTGCAATCCCCCAATCCTGAAATCCTGAAAAACCGATAAGTCTGCTGAATTTTGAATGAAATCTAAAATTCTACTTTCTCCATATGAAATCCAATGAGGCCGGAACCACTCTCAAACATCCTGAGTCATTTCATGGTAATGTTAAAAATTTAAGTAAAAGGATGAAAATGAAAATTAAAGAGTGTCACTTTTACTTTAAGAATTTAACATTACCATGAATAGCATAACCTTAGTAGGGCAATATGATCAAATACTAGGGTTTGGGAGAGGGGGGAATGGACCCCAAAGACCAGCAAACTAATTCATAAAACACATTGGAGTCTAAACCAATCAGCGAACACTTCAAAATTTCATTTAAAAAATGACAAATCGCTGTTTTGATGGGGTTACGGGCCGCTGGTTATGACTCGGCCGAGTCAATACGGAAACGGCCGAGTTGGCCGAGTCATTTAATGACTCGGCTGAGTCAGCCATGACTTGGCCAAACGAACCGTTTCCTCCACCGAGTCACATTTCTGGGCATTGAAACAGATCAACTCGGCCGTTTCCGTTTCGAATCGGCCGAATTTTAAAACATTGTTGGCAATAAAATCCAAGTTTAAACTCCTATTTTTTGAGTTTCTGAATCACATACACACAAGCTCATTGCTTAAAGGAAATTCATTTCACACACTTGGAACAGATAAGTCTAATATTTTAAATTGCCCAAAAAGGTTTTCTTGTTTGGCGAATGGTAAATATTTTGAAATCAATTGAGCTAAGTATCATTGAAAAGGATTGCATCTAATAGAAAACTTGGGCTATTTGAATATCTCTTAAGTAGTTTTGGAATTTTCAAGTAATTGTCATTGAAGCATAAATTGGATAAATGCTCTAGTTCTCTTTCTTGACATGAATATCATTATTGGCTTGTGGTTATTATAAGTTTTTTGGCGTATTAGTGATCTTTCTTTAAGAGCATATATCTTGTGTATCTTATTGGCACTTGAGATATTTGGCACTTTGTCTTGTATAAGATTGTCTCTTCACTTCATTAAGTACTCTTGTCATAAAGTTAATCAATACTAAGTACTTAAGTCTTAAACGATCTTACCTCAAGACTATTCACTCATCCCTTTGCTAATCACATTTTGCATCCCTTTTCATCATAATAACATTTTCTTTAGTAGCGGTTGTCCATCATGTACTTGATCCTAAATTTCTTAGCAAGATAGTTGACTCCACAAGCCACTGGTATCAATTGTATAAATCGAATCATTTGAGTCTTGCTAGATCTAACCAAGTATTTGGTCACTCAACTGTGTCTCCCAGACTGGTTGGTTCTCAACTAGTCCTCCCTCATTCCATTTCCATAGGTCCACCCCTCTTAGTCTGCTATAGGAAGACAATTTAAACAGAAAGATTGGGGATTAGGGTGACAACCCCCGATCTGAGCCATTGTCGCGGTGCCTGGACATTCTGTGCGACAACATAAGATATAGAGAATAGGGAGATTTGTCCAATAGTCTTTGTCCAACAGATATCTTAGTGATTGCTTTTCCTTTCTCTTGCTTGGGTTTTGTCCTCACTTAGGCTATGATACCATGTTAATTTTGAGATAACAATGGTATGTTCTATTCTTGCAACAATTACTTCAATGTCCTTTTATTAGCCCAATGATAATTTCCACTTAATTTCCAATAACAATCACATAAACCATTAATCACATTGACAACAACTGTAAATAGAACATAAACAATAAAATGTAGAAGACAAGCCAAGACAAGAGAACACAAGAATTTGGCAAGAGCCAGGGAAAAACCCCCAAGATGGGGAAACCCTTGATCAATTCTTCTTATTATAAATATCAAATGTTTAGCAGAGAGAGAGAGAGTATAATAATACAAAGTCAAAGTCAAAATTGACTTGCCAAATCACTGTCCAAAACAATCCTGTCAAATCTGTGATTCTGCCCTCAGTCAACAACAATTAAAGTATAGTCAACTGTTCCAAAACAACTCGGTCAAAAGAGAGTGGAACTTGGCCTCTCTTACTGGTCAAAGTCACCTCAAAACAGTGCCAAAATGGTCGTTCTAACTTGGTCAGAGTCCGCACATCTTGCTATGGTCAAACTTGTGGTCAATGCTAATCAACTAGCCCATATTTCCTCGAACTTTGTGCCCTCCAATGCGGCTTGTTACCCACCATTTTGTGGGTGATAGCCCTAGGAGATTTTTTTTCTTTCTCTAAGATGGTCCTCAGTCGACAGCGCCTTGCAGCCACCAGTTAGCTCATTATGCCATTTCTCCATCACTTGAGCCAGCCATGTGGTCCCTCACCCATTTGCTATGATTGTATGTTTGAAGGTGGGCCTCTTGAACCTAAAGGTATGCCTTTTCATTTGGTAATTGAGTATTGTAGTTTGCTTATCATAGAAACTTCTGGGCACGGATTAATGGGGGGATTCGGTGGAAAGAATGGGCTAGATCTGTGCTCTTGTCCCCTAGACCCCTTTTGGATATTAACCTTGGATTCTAGTCTCGTGGGATCTCTTTTACTGACAATTTGGATTTAGGGATGGTATTTCACGGGAAACCCTGATTTTGGTTGCGTGCTTCTTCTCCCTTATCCACATATATTACCCCTTTTCCACTCATTACTTCCCCATTCATCATTTCTCCCACCTGGGTCCACATCCCTCCACTGGGTCCACATAGGGCTAGCTCACCCCTTTGCCTTGCCCACACCTTCGGTCAGGCCTGGAATGATGCCTCAGAGGTTGATGCAGCTAAAAAGAAAGATAAAAGCATATTTGGCCACATTCAATAAGAAAATGTACCACAAAATGCAAAAGATGGCCTGGACAAACACATTTAGCACGTGGGCAAAAGCCAATACATGAGCTCTACCCCATCATTATGGCCATCACCCTAGTTCCTATAGGTTCTATGAACCTCCTTCATCATATAGGAACCCACGATTGTCCCAACCTCTGGTGGGTAATGAACTGCCCTACCTTAAAAGGGGGTATTCACTGATATATCTTATGCATCATGCTCTTACCCCTTAAGCCTTGAGCAGTTAATCAAAGAAAATCATAAAAAAGGCACCTCATGTACCACAATTGCTCCCTCCTATACATTATAAATCCAAGTGTGGGCTTCCCTTTTGTTAGCACCCTTGCACCCCAGCATGTGGCCCAGGGCTACCCCTTCTCATCCCCTACTTCAATCACCTATCTATCACATACCACCACCTTTTAAAGGATCTACTTTGAGCATATTATCCCTTTTAGCAGTAGAAACCACCTAATAGGATACTTGGTTAACCCCATTTGGAGTTTGGGACACATTGGCACATTTCGAAGCCCATTATGGAAGGGCAGGCCATTATGAAGTCCCCACCTATGGTCCATGGTTGGTAAGCTCATTTACTTGATTTCTCTAATGACTTGTTGTATTGGAAGGCTAGGGGACACATTGGATCTTATGCAAGATTGCAGAGGGTTTCCATCTTGGGTTTGGTCTCCCTATACGAGGTCCTAATCCTCCAGAGCGCTATATTGGCACATGTAGGGTGTGTGTTGAGAGCCATGGGCCTCCACAACAGTAGACAACACTCCATGGATCCCCGAGAATGTTCAGAGATGCTTGGGATTCACTTATTGGACGAGGAAGATGCACCTGATTCACCTTTGCCCAGCCAGCCCCATAGATGTACCATATACTCGGCAACTGACCCAAGACTTGTAGAATGATGTGGCATCAACTACACCATCATCAGAGCCCTTGTAGATGATCTATAGACATTTTCGACTCATTTGGTGATCTGAAATTGGATCCTTAAACTCTCTTAAAGCTACTCGAACTCTATAAAAGCTCATACCGAAGTTTAAAGTCTTATGGATGTCGAAGCCTATCAGAAATAACCTCTGAAAACGACAATTTGCAGCGAACACAGAGCAACGAGGACCTTCGGTCAAAGCGCATTGACTGGTGGCCCACGGGGACTGTGCATGGCGCAAAAATGGCAGTTAGGAGGCTTAGACCAGAAAACGGAGGCTGCTTTTGACTGCGCGCGTTGGGCAAAACCCCTCGAGAAGGAAAGGCCTCGAGCGCTCGGTCGCATGGGAAGCCGGGAAACTGTGGGGAAAGCGCTAAGGCGAAAGGTGGGTCCCACGCTCCAAAACCGACGGTATATCGGGGGCATCCTTGGGCGGTAAGCGGATTTGGCTGAAAACGAGCGATTCCATTCATTGCACGACGCGTGTCCGGCGGATGAGAGAGAAAACCACCGCTCATCGTATGCTAACGGTCGAGCAAGGCAACCGCGCAAAATGAGCGAATATCGTAGGATCTGGGGGCTCCAGATCTGACGGCTGAGATTGCGCCCGATGGAGAAAACCGGATTTGACAGGCGATTAAGCCGCGACACATAAGAGTTTGAAATCCGATCTGACCGCTGAGTTGGCTGATGCATCATTCCACAGTGTAACTGAATTACCGAACTGTCGAGGAAGAGCTGGTGCAGTTCGTGAGAGGACAAGTGGCCACTTCCCTGTGGACAATGGCGATGACGCAGAGGCAGGGAACTCCAAGCGAACAACAACAGGCGAACCGAAGGGGCGGAAGAGGAAGCGAACATTCAAAGACAGATTGGCTTTAAAGCCAGGAACATACAGAGAGTAGAACAGGAGAAAGAGAGAGCGGCCTAGGAAGCAGTAAGCAGACCTGGAAGCAGGGAAGCCAGAGTAAGAGCTCACTGTAATAGGCAGAAAAAAAAATCAAACAGCGAGAAGACGCTGAATGCGCAGAGAGTCTGGGAAGTCACTCGGAGGTCGAGTGGAAAAACCAGAGAGCTCAATTGACAGCAGCATATTGTTGTTGGAGTTGCTTGGAGGTCGAGCGACTCACCGAGGCATGCAATGGTCGAGAGAAAGAGCTTAGAGAGCCAGAGCAAATAGCTAGAGCGAGCGCAAGAAGCGAGAGCTGAGAGCCCAAACCAGAGCCAGAGTCAGAGCCACAACCAAAGCAAGAGCCAGAGCCAGAGCCAAGAGCTAGAGCTAGAAGGCCGAAGAGCTCCAAGAGCCAGGGGATAAGGTGGTGTTCTGAGCCCAATGTTCCTGTGTAAAACATTGGAGTTGAGCGTGGAGCTTGTAAAAGAACTATTGCTATAATCCCAAAGAGCCTAATCGAGTTGATTAGAGCTCAAGGAGACGTAGCCCAAGATATCAGGGTGAACTCCATATTATAGTGTTGCCTTTTGTGGTTGTTTTTATTGTTGCTTTAACTACTGTTATATGCATTTATATATCAGTTTAAGTACCTTCCCATATCAGCACAAACAACAGATTTTAAAGTAAATAATCAGCTGAAAACAAATACAAGCATACACCCATATTTTCAAGCATTTCTTATTTCCGCATTGGTTAATCAAATAGACTTGGGAAAATTTAAAGCTTTGGAAGTGGGAGAGGTTCTTGTAAGTTAGACAAGAAGCCTAAGAGCCCCATTTTCAGATCAGGTGGTATCAGAGCTTAAGATTGATTAACCCCACCTTCAAAGAAGGTTGTATCAGAATGCTTGATTGACAGGGCAAAGGTTGCTTGTCTGAAAGGTGTTTTGACAGTCAAGGATTGATTGCCTCATCGATTGTATGCTTGGTTGCAGACTGACTATTGTTTGAGTTTGCAGAGGTGAAGGGAAAGCTATTGATAGCTCAGTGCAGGAAGGACAAGAAGGAAGAAGAGCTGAAGGCATTCTTCTATCCCAAAGGACCTCAGGGCAATCCTTGAAGCACAAAAAGTTGTTGCAAAAGGTTACTGGATAAGCTCTTTAATAATCTTGTTTGAAGTTCTTTTATGCATTTTGAAAATGACAACTTCTACAAGTGAGTTCTCAAATTCTTCTTGCTCTCGAAGTTCCTTTAATGGAGACATGAAGCAAGACTTGTCCACCATGATGGATATGGTGAGAGAAATGTATGAGGATGGAAGGAAGAGCAGCATACTTAGAGAACAGTTGAATTCCGTGGAGGAAGAGAAGCAGATGCTTTCTGACAAATTGCAGGAAATGGAGAGGCAACTTCATATTGCAAATATGAACCTGAAAAGGATGCATGAGTTGGAGTCACAACTCTTTGTTGCAAAAGAAGCCTTGGCCAAGTATCAGCTTGAAGAGGTAAGCCATTCCTGTTTGTCTTCAAATTCTTCTAAGAATGCTTATATTGGTTCTTTTGAAAAACATACCAGAGGCATAGGTTCCAAGCTAATGTCCAAGATGGGCTATGAAGGAAAAGGATTGGGCAAACATGCACAAGGTATTGTTGAGTCAAGAATGGTTGAGGAAAGGCCTAAGTATTTAGGTCTTGGCTATGGATAGTCTTATGGAGAGAATTCCAAAGCTGCCATGAAGGCCATTGAAACAATTCCAAAAAGGAGTTTCATTGCAGGTCCTCTACTTCAGGAGTGTGAGGATTGTGTTCAGGAGGAATGCAATAAATCGAAACATCATTCACATGATGCAGGTGTTTAGAAGCACACCCTTGAACCAGAGAGTTGTGGAAATTCTGACAGCCTTGAAGAAAGTGATAGTGTTCCAAAGGGAGCTACTTGTTCATTTGCTTCACCTCCTCATGTAGGCAATAAAGGTGAAAGAGGCAGGTATAAATCTGGTTCTAAACACATTCCTTTTGATTTTGTAAAGCATGGAAAAAGAATTGCATGTTTCTTTTGTGGTTTGGTTAACCATTATGTTTCTAGATGTTGGAAGAGGATGGCCACATACATGAAACTTTTGAAGGAAAAGAAGCAAGCAGCCAAAGGTCCATAGGACAAGGCAAAACATGCTGTCAAAAGGATGCACGTGTGTTGCACTTACTACCATAAGCAAGGGCATCTTGCTGAAAGGTGTTGGATTTTGAATCCAGCACTGCTTCCACCAAAGCTGAAGGAGAAAGTGGAAAAAGAGAATGGCAGGAATGGAAATAAAGATTCCATGATTGATGTGGTTCAGGATGACTCACATATTGATGCTGATGTGCAAACAAAGGAGGGACCTTTGAAATGGATTGGTAAGAAATGGTTAGAATTCTTATCCAATTAAGGCTGCATGTCTAGTGATGCATCTGTTTGCATTTCTTTGTGGAATAAATGCAAGTTGCAGGATCTTACCAAGTGGTAAATAGAAAGAAGTTGAGTAGGAAACTCACTTTATTGCTGCAACAATATGTTCATTTCAGCTTCGAAAGTACAGTGTACTTAAGCGAAAGTTGATAGATGGAATGCATGCCTGAGCATGAGATGCATGTGATGCTGGCTTGGGAGAAGTTAACTTGGTTCCTAAAATGGAGATAAGGATGAAGTGTTTCATCTTTTGGAAAAGAGTCCTAAAGGTCTTTTTCCTACATGCTTGACTTGAAGGGTCATTTGTTGTAAAGGCATGTTTTATTGGCTTGTCATTTGTATGCAGATGTAAGACATGGAAGGGTTCACAAGATGTGAAATCTGTTTCTTTGTTGAAGCAGGAGTTAGCCCATGCAATTGTTGTCGGTATGCCTGTTTTTGTTAACAATTGTTGTTGGTAGCTTTTCAAACAGTGACAAATGAAAGTTTTGTGGAGCAGATGTACTTCACATTTGTTTGAGCCACCTTGGATCAAGGACCAAGGCAAAGAAGCTCAAACTACCTTCTGTAAACTTCACAGCAGAAGTTCTGCATGAAGTCAAGGAGGAAAACCGTTCTTCTTGAGACGACCAACCCATCCAAGAAGGGAAGTGGTTAGAGATTTTGGCTTAGAGGCACTATGCAGAGGCAAGTGTAGGGAGGCTGAAAGAAGAGGGTGTTGTTACTCTCATTTACTACTCAGATCAGTGTATCAATGTTTTGATGGACCAAAAGTTCTTTTAGTGGGAAGGCGTGATTGAAATTGGATCCTTAAACTCTCTTAAAGCTACCCAAAATCTGTAAAAGCTCATACTGAAGTTTAAAGTCTTATGGATGTCGGAGCCTATTAGAAATAACCTCTGAACAACGACAATTTGCAGCCAACACAGAGCAACGAGGACCTTCGGTCAAAGCGCATTGACCGGTGGCCCATGGGGACTGTGCATGGCGCAAAAATGGTAGTTAGGAGGCTCAGACCAGAAAACGGAGGCTGTTTCTGATGCACGATTAGCGCAAAAACCCCTCAAGAAGGAAAAGCCCCGAACGCTCGGTCGCATGGGAAGCCGGGAAACCGTGGGGAAAGCGCTAAGGCGAAAGGCGGGTCCCACGCTCCAAAACCGATGGTATATCGGGGGCATCCTTGGGTGGTAAGCGGATTTGGCTGAAAACGAGCGATTCCATTCAACGCACGACGCGTGTCCAGCGGATGAGAGAGAAAACCGTTGCTCATCGCATGTTAACGGTTGAGCAAGTCAACCGCGCGAAATGAGCGAATATCGTAGGATCTGGGGGCTCCAGATCCTACGGCTGAGATTGTGCCCGATGGAGAAAACCGGATTTGACAGGGGATTAAGCCGTGACACATAAGATTTTGAAGTCCGATCTGACCGCTGAGTTGGCGGATGAGTCATTCCACAGTGTAATTGAATTACCGAACCGTCGAGGAAGAGCTGGCGCAGTTCGTGAGAGGACAAGTGGCCACTTCCCTGTGGACGATGGCGATGACGCAGAGGCAGGGAACTCCAAGCGAACAGCAGCAAGCGAACCAAAGGGGCAGAAGAGGAAGCGAACAATCAAAGATAAATTGGCTTTAAAGCCAGGAATAGACAGAGAGTAGAATAGGAGAAAGAGAGAGCGGCCTAGGAAGCAGTAAGTAGACCTGGAAGTAGGGAAGCCAGAGTAAGAGCTCATTGTAATAGGCAGGAAAAAAAAGCAAACAGCGAAAAGACGCTGAATGCGCAGAGACTCTGGAAAGTCACTCGAAGGTCGAGTGGAAAAACCAGAGAGCTCAATTGATAGCAGCATATTGTTGTTGGAGTTGCTTGGAGGTCGAGCGACTCACCGAGGCATGCAAGGGTCGAGAGAAAGAGCTTAGAGAGTCAGAGCAAATAGCCAGAGCAAATAGCCAAAGCGAGAGCTGAGAGCCAGAGCCACAGAGCCAGAGCCAGAGCCAAGAGCCAGAGATAGAAGGCCGAAGAGTTCCAAGAGCCAGGGGATAAGGTGGTGTTCTGAGCCCAATGTTCCTGTGTAAAACATTGGAGTTGAGCGTGGAGCTTGTAAAAGAACTATTGCCATAATCCCAGAGAGCCTAATCGAGTTGATTAAAGCTCAATGAGACGTAGCCCAAGATATCAGGGTGTACTCCATATTATACTGTTGCCTTTTATGTGTTTGTTTTTATTGTTGCTTTAACCATTGTTATATGCATTTATATATATAAGTTTAAGTACCTTCCCATATCAGCACAAACAACAGATTTTAAAGTAAATAATTAGCTGAAAACAAATACAAACATACACCCATATTTTCAAACATTTCTTATTTCCGCATTGGTTAATCAAATAGACTTGGGAAAATTTAAAGCTTTGGAAGTGGGAGAGGTTCTTGTAAGTTAGACAAGAAGCTTAAGAGCCCTATTTTATTGTGCTCCCACACCCACTGGGAGCACCACAAGTTTATTGTTTGGAGAACAAGGGGCCAAACCCTTGTCCATCACTTTTGAGGGTCCTATTCTTTATTATGGCACCTATGGACCTCATTAGGTGACTTGGAGGGCCCTACGACATGTATTATTCATCATTTGACCTCTTAAGAGGCTTATTACTTCATTTGTGAGTTAGTTTGATTGGCTTGGCACCAAAAGTTAGATCATTAGAACGTTATTTTATTTTTGGGGCTTATGTAGGCTTGGAGGATGAATTGGAGCTTTATGGATGAATTTTGATGTGTGGATTTGGTTTATCTTGTCTTGGAGCTTCTCTATTGTCAAATTGTGGATGGTTGGATATACTATATTACATGTAAGTACATGATTTTAATGTTATTCTTGTTTACTTTGTCATATACACTGTACTGGGATTTTTGCTATTTTTAGGGCTAATTGCTGCACGCATTTACTGCTTAAATTGTGGAATTTTGTCTCTATATAGCATCTCCCAATGTATGGGCCATGTAATGTGAATGTAAACTCTTAGGGGTAATTTTATCAACGAATTTATCTTGATAAGCCATCACCTTTTGCACATCGAAGTAGAGAAGCTTCAAGATTGCTTCTCTTTGACCTAGAAGGCTAGCAAAGTAGTCTTGAGGCCTCCTTGAGTAAGAACCAAAAGTCCTCACTCCTATTTATCATAGACTCCATTCTCCCAAGACTAAGGCATTGATATACGAAAAGGTGGTCACCTAAAATCAACTTCTTTTCACCTTTTCCTAGGTCTAGCCAAGTTGGATCACCTAGGGCATCATTTTCCCAACAAACTATCCCTCCAAAAAGTTCGATTTCCAAGTCTCTCCTGCATTGGTGTTTCCTCAAGACCTCCTCCAAATTTGAGGCCATTTTGACGGTGGAGCTGTGAGAAAAGCCAAGCCCTAGCTTCGAGACCAAACTTTGCCCTAGCATCCCCAAGGCTAGTACCTCATAGGATCAATTCAACACTTGTAAGTGATTATTCTTTCTTTGATCCATTTTCCCAACCTTGTCCAGGCTAGGAACATCATTGGTTGCTAAAATATTTCCTCCTAACCTAGACTGGGTCCACTTGGTCTCGTGTGGTCCCGTTCCTTTGAAAAGACAATTCTTCAAGAACCATCTAGATACCAATTTCAATAAGGATTTTAGGGATTGGGAAATTCCTTCATGACTCATATTCCCTAAACTTAACCCTCAAATCCTCTCATTCTTCTCCTAGAAGACATTGTACCTTGCTTAGAGAGCAAGCAAGCTCTATCCTTCAACCTCTTCTGGAAAGGGAATCATTTGGGTCACTTCACATCCACTCATTGATTTATCCTTCATTAGTGACTCCATAATATACCGGGTCTCCTCCCATCGGTGAAATTTCGTAAATAGTAGGGAGTCTTAGCTAAGGTGATAGTGGGCGAAGTCTCCATTTGTTGCCTTTGGCCTAGCATTTTCCCTTTAGGTCGCTTGCTAGTTTGAGCGGTAACACGGCCTAAAGAAACAGAAAAATTCCACCCAAAAACACAGTCAATGGAGGTCAAATACACCCAAGTCAATTCTGGTCAATGCCCTGCAATAAGTCTGAAATTCGGCCAATCTGAAACAACCACCTGTCCCTTCGCACGTGTGAGAGATTCCTTGCAATTATGAGTTGTACGAACCAATAGAATGAGGAGAAAGAAGATATGTTGTGAGTTTATGAGGTGCCAAATGAGGTTGGAGGTCACTCTTATTTATATGAGTCAATGTGGGTGAAAAGACATGTCTCTTGGGCTTCACGAGCCTACATGATGGTGTGGCCGACCTTGACAATTTGCACATGTGTGGGCTTCATGAGCCTACATGATGGTGTGGCCGACCTTGACAATTTGCACATGTATGGGCTTCACTTCAAAAATATATTTTTCCTTGTCTGATTTCAGTGAACCTTAGGTTAATTTTGGTCCTCTTGAAAAAATGAATTCAATGCAATAATTATCTCCATCATATGAGTTGTCCAAAGTGGAATTTGGCCCTGGTTGCCAACTTTAACAGTATGTTAATCTACAAACGCATCGTTCTGAAAAGGTACAAACAAGTACACACAGGTCTGTATTGCAATTATGCATCTGCTTGTACTAACTATACAGAAGAAATATGCTAAAAATAGTTCAAAACTGGAATCAATCCACCACACATCCTGCCTTGCTTTTATAGATAAGCAAGGTAGTTTTGTATGAAACAAACATGGCACTGTATATGAGAGATTAAGTAGCATATATTGGGCAGCCAAAACCATATGAAATTATTATTCCTTAGAAGAATCTTGGAACCTTTGAATTTTTGCATTGATTTGTTTGACAATTTTTCACCATGCTGTGTAGCATATAGAAATTGTTGAAAATTTCAGTTCATGGCGGGCAGATTCTGCACTCTGAAAAAAATTAAGCTAACAGCTACAAAACAGACTCCAAACATCAATCAATGCGGAAAATTGTGAGTATGTCAATCTACAAACACATCGTTCTGAAAAAGTACAAACAACAAGTACACAGGTCTGTATCACAATTCTGCATCTACTTGTACTAACTATAAAGAAGAAATATGCTACAAATAGCTCAAAACTGGAATCAATCCACCACATATCCTGCCTTGCTTTTATAGATAAGCAAGGTAGTTTTGTATGAAAGAGACATGGCACTGTGTATGAGAGATTAAGTAGCATATATTGGGCAGCCAAAACCACATGAAATTATTATTCCTTAGAAGAATCTTGGAACCTTTGAATTTTTGCATTGATTTGTTTGACAATTTTTCACCATGTTGTCTAGCATATAGAAATTGTTGAAATTTTCAGTTCATGGCGGGCAAATTCTGCTGTCAGAAGAAAATTAAGCTAACTACTACAAAACAGACTCCAAACATCAATCAATACTGGAAATTGTGAGTATGTCAATCTACAAACACATCGTTTTGAAAAAGTACAAACAACAAGTACACACAGGTCTGTATCGCAATTCCGCATCTGCTTGTACTAACTATAAAGAAGAAATATGCTACAAATAGCTCAAAACTGGAATCAATCCACCACACATCCTGCCTTGCTTTTATAGATAAGCAAAGGGCTAGGGTTTATAAACTTATAGTCAAAGCTGATCTCAAAACTGGAACCAATCCATCACCTACCTTGCTTTTATAGACCAAAAATACCATGTACTGAAGTCTGACTTTACCCTTCTGATCGCAATCTTTGATATGATGGTACTTGATCTCGATGTGTTTGGAGCGGTCATGAAACACTAGATTTCAGAGAGCTTGATGAAACTCTGATTATCATAGTTTATGACTGTCAGTGCCAAGCTTTGATCGAACAACTTAACAAGTAGCTTCCTCAACCAAATAGCCTCAAAAGCTGCCAAGTTGGCAGCCATGTACTCGACCTCAATTAAGCTTAGTGCCACTGATCTCTGTGTCCTGCTGTGAATCTAGAAACAACTGGTGACCCAACATTGAAAGCACAACTTGAAGTGCTCTTCCTGTCTGTTGAACCCCCTGCCCAATCTGCATCTGTGAATCCTTGAAGACTCACTCCATCAACTTGCCTGTACAACAACCCATAATCTGCTGTGCCACCAAGATACCTTAACATGTGCTTGGTAGCAACCTAATGTGCGTGCTTTGGTCGACCCAACCTTGAACTGGCTCAACTGGTTAACTGCGCAACAAGTGTTGGTCGTGTGTTCACAAGATACATCAACGACCCTATGAGCTGCCTGTATAGAGTGGCATCCACTTGCTGACCTTTGGTAGCATCTACCTTCCTCTAGTTTGTGACTAGAGGTGTGGTCATGGGCCTGCAATCTTGCGTGTGGGACCTCTTGAGAATATCCTGCGTGTATCTGTCTTGTCCCAAGAATATTTGTCCATCACCCTGCCATTCCTCCAGCCCAAGGAAGTAGTGCATCAACCCTAATCTGCAAGATCTCTCTTGCAGTCAGGGATGAGCTCCTCGTCCCCTGCCAATATCAAGTCATCAATGTACAACACAAGAATGAGAGGCTAGCCCTTGTTGCCACACAATCTAGCAGAGATCTTAGGAGGGGTACCTAAGGGACAACTACTAGATCAAATGACAAGAATGGGACAAAGACCCACTGTCCCCTTAGTCAGTGTCCTTTCCTCTTTAAGGACTTTCACTGATGGGAAGAGTCCCGGTATGAAGGAAATCACCAATAATGATAGGATCAATTATAAGGTATGATGTGATTTCCAATGCCCATTCATAAGAGAGGCTCAATTATGGCTTAATGAAGAAAGGCTCTCCAAGAAAGACCTAAGAGGGAGGTTAAGATCTAGGGTTAAGGATATTCAATGATAATGGTTATGCCTAGGATCAAAGCTTCCAAGGTGAGGCAAGACCTCTCTAGGGGCTTTGCAATATGATTCTTCTTCAATACGACTTTTGCTTTACTAGAGAGACCTAGAATGAAATCCAAGCAAGACCTAGGTTTTTTTGAGTAATTGTGGGAGGAGTCCCTCCAATGTGATCACTAGGTCAAGCTAGGATAGGGAAAGGCTCAAAATGATTTAAGTCTTCTTGAGCTCTATGTGCAAATGACCATTTAGAAGGCCACCACCCATAGACGTTCAATATGAGCTTCCAAAGATGTAGCTAGGGCTTGAATTTTCTAACAAATTGACCGTGGCAATTGCTCCAAACTTGGAGGGCCACTAGAGGAGTCACCAATGTAGAAGCCTATCCAAATGGACTTGCAAGATCACCCATCTAATGCAATTCGCAGGTAGCCCTAGCTAGCTGGCTAATGTAGGGGCCAAAATTTTGAAAAAGGGAGGAAAAAAGGAGGGTGAACACCAAATTTTCTTGGACTAGTGCCTTACCCTCGGGCTATGGAGTCTATGTGATTCGAAATTCGGCTAAATTGTTCCTCATGGAGGCTAAAAAGTGATTTCCTAGCACCTACTTTTCAACAATTACCCACCCAAGATCTATGGACTTTTATGGAAGAAAATCATATTTCAATCCACTAGGAACATTCATCTACTTGTTATTCAATGAGTAACATGCACAAATTTGCAATCTAACAATTTTTACAATGATATTCAATAATTAAGGCACACAAAGAACTAGTTAGTTGCAAAATTTCCACACATTAGACATTATTACGTGAAAAATCTTCAACAAAATCACTTACAAGATAACAAGAGATATATCCAATCCAAGATCAAGAAAGCAGCTCCAAGAGACAATGAATTTAGCTCCCAAAAATATTGAAATGCATCAAAAGATCTCCAATAGACATCCAAAGAAAAAGTGCGAAATTCTCAGGAGAGAGATATCCAAGTGCGATGATGATGCTCTCAGAAATGAGAGTCACTTTTATTTATATGATCCTCTAAGTCGTTTGAATTAGCCTAAGATGCCCCTAAAAATATTTTAATGTGCAAAATAACATAACTTTGTGCTTGCCCCGAAAGATGATGCTTGCCCTCCCATGTCTCAAGGATGAGACAAACCTGCTTTGGGCCTTGGATCAGCGGCCAAACTCTGTTACAATGCTAAGTTGACTGGGGGCATTGTTGGTCCAAGTGCATCATCTCACATATAATGTGGGGCAATGAACAAGCTGTTGAAGGTGCTGAGGCTGCCCATGGCATGAGATAATGCTCTGCCACATGATGGAAACCATGGTTCTCAACGCTTCCCCTACAAGTGTCAATATGACCCTCTGGTGGGCTTGGGCCCCAGTTAAGTTGCCCAGCCCATGATGAAACCACCTGCCAATCTTGTATAAGATCCAATGCGTCTCCTCACCTTCAGATACAATAATTCATTAGTGTAATTGAGTGAATAAGCTTGTTAATCAAGGGCAGACATGAGACTTCATAATGGGTTTCCCTTCCAAATTTGGGGCTTTGATCATGTAATGGTGTTGCCTCCCTAAGTAGGAGTAGTTAATGAACAATCCTATTAGGTGTTTCAAGCCCCTAAAGGGAAGGACATGTCCAAGGTACATCCTTCAAGTGGTAGGTGTCATGTGGATAATGATGAGGTGGATGTTCTACAGGAAAATGTAACTAGGTTTGGTCTTCATTAAATGTATTTGAGTCATCTTGTAATGTACTTGTGAAAAGAATAAAGAAAATAATTTTTATTATTATTATTGTGACTTATTAAAGCATGAGTTTCATGCTTGGGTCACCATGTTTTAGGTCAAAGTCCCCATTGAGGACTTCTAGGATTTATTTTGAGTCAATAGAGTCATTGTACTTTTAAAGAGACCCTTCTTGGGCTTTTGAATCATGTAAAAAGGTTAAGTATTGAGTCAAATATGAATTTTGTTGTCTCCACACCAAGTTGGCCTTAAGATGATCAAGTCGACCTCAAAGGAGGCTATTCGACCTCACCAAAGGACTATAAATGAAGGCATTCAAATTCCATTTGAAGCACTCACTCTCACAAGCAAGTTCGATCTCTCTTGAACCCGGAAGAAGTGTGAAATAGAGGAAGAAGGAGAAGGAAGTGTGAGTTTGGTCTAGGAGAAGGAGAAAGGGAAAATCAAATCTTTGGTGCAACTATCTCTCTCTCTCGTGCCTTAGTTTAGAAGATCGAAGTTCTCTTATTGATGCCGTGATGAGCCTCATCATTGGGTAACTATATGGACCTTAATACACCTCCAAGCTTATTAAAATCAACTCTTCTCATAATTCCTTACATATTTTAATCATATTTTTCTTAATGAGAATGAGTAAAAGTAAGATGTTATGTTTAGTGGTCTAATGTGCATTGATTGCAGGTTTTTGAGAATAAATCATGGCAATTTTGGCTAATTAAGGGCATAAACTCGAATGAGACGAGGAGAGATTGTAGGAGATAGATCCTCCTCATTTAATCCTCATTCATTCAAATATTCCTCCATCAAATCACACTAGCTCGGAGTTGCAAGCAGCCAAGTCATGAAGATCAAAAGGTAGCTGAGCCAGTGACAGTTAAGAGCCAATTCATCTTGAGTTTGGGAGCCAAGCCTCCCTAGATTTAAGGAAGTCGTTGGAGACTTCAGTTGTATAAATAAGAAGGCCTAGAGCCTCATTAGGATTCAGATTTTTTATGTAAGAGCACTAAGAATTTTCGAGTTCAAGACTTGTGGAAGACATTGTTATGTAATTTTTCTGATATGATAATGAAAATGAGCATTTCCTTGATCCAACACTGAGTTGACTCAGAGGGTTGAAGCTCTTGGGTTAGGGCCCAACCCTAGTAGCAAAGGCTCCTCTTCTTGTACTTGTATGCTTAGTTGATTTCATAGATTAATGGTTGAATTGGTTTTAACATTATTTCATTGCAAGTAGTTGTGAATTTGGATTAGTTTGCTTCCATTTGTGCCTTACTTTAGTAGTAGCTTAGAAAGATAAAGGAATACCAAAAAGCTGTTAGCAGGTGGATTTGGCCTCACTCCTCCCTTCAGGGACCATGGTTTGAGGAAAGAACTCCTATGCAGCCCCAAAAAGACAGAATTCTGATTTCTCATGGAATTTAGGGTTTTCTGCTACTTAGGCCAACATCTTTTCAGTTTTCAAGAATAGGATTCAATTGTCATCTTTGATATCTTCAGCCTTGTATTAGATCTCATAGTGTTTCACATTATTCTACAAGTATTTCCATGCATGAGCTAGGCAACTAGATAATAAAATTCTGTTTTCTTTAGTTGATTGAAAATCTTTCTTATTTGACATGATTCATGGATAAATGCCAGTGATTGATGCAGTGCAGGAGTTCCAACAGTGCAGGGAGATCTCATGACCAACAACCCCATCCTAACCTCATCCATCCATGATCATCACTTTTTCCACTAAGTCCCTCAAACAATTCATCCTTCCATAAGAACAACTTTCCAGGTTTGTTGAGCAAATCCAACCATCTTACAAACTCTGTTTTGAGCTCTGAAGAAGTCTTAGTCACTCCCTTGCCTTATTTCTCCCACCATTCACCTTCCCTAAGCCCTACACCACCTTCCAAATCACTCCTATTGCTCTTGGCCGGATCCTGTAGGAATACAGGGGATCCTGTAGGAGCATTAGGACATCCTGTAGGAAGCATTAGGACATCCTGTAGGACGACGGAAGCATTAGGACATCCTGTAGGACGACCTGTAGTGGCCTGTTTTGAGGCCGAATTGTGGAAAAAGCATCCAGGAAGACAGGAGAAGACCCCTACTTGCCTCCCAAGCCATCTGACCTTTCACCACCATCTCTAACCCACCTGCCACATCACCAAGAGGATTTAGCATTCATATTTTTCACACAAAAAGGAAAAAAAGGAAAAAAGAGTTATTATGTTCATTTACATGCACAACAGTAGAGTGTTTGGTTATTTCAGATTGCATGCCTAGGACAGTAGGATTACACACATGTTAACTTAGCATTCTTTTGAAGCAAAGCCTCTTAGCAATTAGTTAGATGAGTGGTGTGTTTAAGCATTTGATTTCAGTCTTTCCTTACTACAGTAGACAAGATTTCAGTTAGTGCAAATTTCCCCTTTCCTCATTGGTAATCAAACTTCTTCTGAATCAATAGAAGGCTGGTTTGAGAAACCATGGTGGTCTATCGCCAGCTTAGTAGTGACAAAGAGTGGACCCATCGCATCTGCGTGTGTATACAAGACTGTCACCTCCAAGTTTGTACGAACCACAGGTTGATAAAGTAAAGTTGGTAGCCCTAGGAGTTGCAATATTCTCGCTGCAATACTGGTGCTCATCATGCCGTATGATGCTGTAACTAGTTGCCTTGTTGATGCCATAGCCAATTGTCATGTGATGCTGTCACCTCAAGAAGCTGTATTGGGCCAAGATCAAAGTCTTTCAGTGAAGATTGAAGTCTCTAAGGCAAGATCGAAGTTGCTGGGTCAAAGAAAGTGTTGCTGCTGCTGTTGCTGTTGCTAAGTCAAGAAGGATCATCTGCAAGTAAGGAAGAAGGTTGACTTGGTGTGGAGGAAAGTTTGTGTCAAGGTCAAGAGTCTTGGAATATCTCCAGAAAACTATTGAAGAAAGAATTCCTCACTGGGTTTTCCCCTAGGGAGGGGTTTTTCCCTTTTGGTGAGCCTACATCGGTGGCCATTGTTTTATGTGCTATTACTTTGGTAATTGCTTGATGAATTAAAAGAAAGAAGATATAAAGAAATGTAATAACAAAACATGAACATTACAAGTAATTATCAAGAATAAGAAATTTTTTTTGCCTTTCTGATTTTCTAACATGGAATCAGAGCTTTGGTGAAGAAAGAAGAGAAAGGCAGTCTTAAGCACTTGATCAAGGAACCATTCAAAAGGGTTATTTTAGGGAAGAAGTCCACTATATTCAAGGAATATGTCTAACACAATCAAGGGAGAGAACAAACTTGAAGGAGCCTCAAACTACAGGTCGTGGAAGAAGAGGATTGACCTCATCCTTGAAAAGAACAAGGTACTTTATTTGGTCAAAGGAAAAGTAAAGAAGCCTACAAATGACTCTAGTGATGCTGACAAAGTAAAATTCAGATAATTAGAATTGGTGGCCATGACTCTAATGATAGAAGGAATAAAGGACAATCTTTTTCCATTTATAGCCAACAACAATCATGCTCAGGAAATGTATGAAGCCCTGTCAAATTTATTCACTATTAAGAACATTGGTCAAGTGGCAAGCTTGAAGAATGAACTAAGGACCACAAAGATGACTAAAGAAGATATAATGGCTTCCTCCTTTGTGAAGATATCAAGAATCAAAGATGATCTTCTGGCCATTAATGAAATTGTTCCAAACAAGGAACTCGAGATCACCGCTCTATTAGGATTGCCACCTACTTGGGGTGCATTTGCTGTAGGTCTTAACAGTTGGAAGAAAGCTCCCACTTTTGAAGAACTATGGACTGCCTGCAGTCAAGAAGAATTAAGGATCTCATTAGTTGCCAATCCTGAAGGAGTATCAAATGCCTACATTGCTCAACACAAAGGAAAGAAATCGAAAGGACCAAGGAAGAAAGTAGACATGTCCAAGGTAGAATGTTGTCAATGTCATAAGAAGGGTCACTACAGGAGTGACTGTCCCGACAAGCCAAAGAATAAGAGAGAGAGAGATCATGCAAACATTGCTGAAGAAGGAGACCCAAAGAAAACAAGGGACTTACATTATTAAGTCCTTTGCTTTTAGTATTAGATATTCTATTTTGTATTTTTGATGTTTAGAATTTATAGGTTTTAACATGTTTTTGGAAAATACTTTTTCTTTTAAGTTTATAGGTATCCGTTAAGCTTTGGAGGGAGCCCCCAACAACTCCCAAAGATAAGTATCTCATTTCCTTTTAGTTTGTGGTTTCATGTACTCATTTAGTTTTGATTATATTAAATACTAATCACCATTCTCCCTTTATTGTCTTTATTAGGAAGACATCTGCTATATCCTCAAGGATTATGGAAGAAAGCCACCCAAGGAAAGGTTTGTCAAGAAACAAAGGTATGCCTTAAACTACAAAACATTGATTTCATTATAATAAATGTTTATTCATTATTCATTACTAACATTGTTATGTCTAGCTATATTGAATCATATTGATTCTTGTTTTGGGTGATTCATCACTTGATAAATCTACCCCACTCATATTCTTAACTGATTTTGTAGAACTCTAGACAAGTTCTTTGGAAAACCTAACCTAAGGGTATGCTAATGTGAATGACTGAAACCCTAAAATTGCTTAGAGTTATTAAGAACTATTTGAAGTTTGAGCATACAATAATTAGAGTGATGACATGCTTGCTACACTTGCTATTCTAGATGTATTGCCATGGTATCGTGACAACTGAAATTATGTCAATTACTTGTTGACAGAGTATGATGCTGCTAAGCTTATTTGAGTTTGTGTGTTGTGAAAAGATATGTGGTGCCAGTATTGCTTAGAGCGTTGAACAAAGTTGTAGCCATTATACCTCTTATTGGGTTTGACAGTAGAGATCGTATTATCTAATACTAGAGTCAGATCTTGTATGCTAAGAAAAAAGGAGAGCACATATGAATGCCATACTTTTGTTTGATCAGAGGACATGCTAGGGTTATGTTATGATGAGAGTGTCATTGGGTACTTTGGGTTTTCGCAGGTGAAGTAATAATGCTGCTAGGGTTTTGGTACCTTCACATAATGCATGCTAAGCAGAGTTATTGATTTAGAGTTTGGGCTGCTACCAGAGGTAGTGGACTTGTGCTAACATTTGAGCATATCATTGATATGCATAATTCTAGGGTTTAACTTGATGCTAGTATAAAGGATGCAAACAAAGCTTGCATTGCAGAGAACTTTGATGCAATGATGAAGGGAATGCTAGTATAATAATGTTGAGCTAATGTTTGACAAAATCTATTGAGCAGTATTATTGGCCTATGTGAGGAGCTGATGAATACTAGACAAGATGATGCTAGGTTTTATGAAGCTAGGGTTTGATAGACAAAGCAAATTTGAATGAACAAAGATTGTACTGCAGTTTGTTTTTGAGCACATGTGGATCTAGTCTGAAAATTGTGAAACATGGTCTGCTTGCTAAACAGGGTGGCAAGATGGTGCAAGGCAGGAGAGTGGAGTCTCCTTCAGGTTGGAGCCTGAGAACACTTCAGGGCAATAGGGTGGCGCTAGGGCAAGTTGGAGCCTCTGCAAGGTGTTAGAGCATCCTTTCAGTCGAAGCTGATAAAACTAGGGCATTGGAGCATCCTTCTAGTAGAAGCTAGTAAATCAGGGAGTTGGAGCTTCCTTCAGGTTGGAGCTTGTAAATCGAGGCGTTGGAACGTCCTAACAGTTGGAGTTGGTAAACCTAGGCATTGGAGCGTCCTTTCAGTTGGAGCTAATAAATTAGGGGGTTGGAGCCTTCTTCAATTGATGCTATAAATCTTGGAAGTTGGAGTTTCCTAATCGATGTAAATTTTTGAAGACCTATGTTAAGGAGCATTCAATGGTTTTTCTCCTGGAAGGGTTTCCACCTAAAAATCTCTTGTGTACTGCCTTGATGTTGTGCATTGTTCAATGGTGTTGTTTACTGTGATGTGCTGTTGATTTAATGCCAATGTGAATTTAATGCTCTAAGGATTAAAAATTAACTAATTGGAAGGAAACACTGATTCACTCCCTCTCAGTGTTTCCAACAATTGGTATCAGAGCCAAGTTCTCGAGTTCAATTACACTCGGCTCGCGCAGGAAGGAAGATTGTTGGACATTGGATAAACGAACACTCCCCACATGTTTTGCGACATGTGCTTAACCACCTCTCATGGATCTGTTAACTCTGGCGATGCACCCGTTTACTAACACTTGCAGGTTTTGGTCTAATGACAATCGTGATTCCAGTAGTACCTACTCCCCTACTTAATTACTTGCCATCATCTCCTAGCTCAATGTGAAATTGCATGTCCTTCTCTTTCAATTGGTTGAAATATTCCTTGTTCCCAGTCATGTGGAAGGATGCTCCATAATCAATGTACCATACGCTACTGCCTACAAAGCTTGCCATGCAAGCTATCAATGAGAAGTTTTTCTTGACCTGAGAAGAAAACACATCTACCTCAACTGATGCAACCACATGGTCCTTAGTGGACCCCTTCTTCTGTTTAGGACACTTAGTGGCATAATGCTTGAACTGGTGGCAATGGAAGCATTTGATCTTGCTCAAATATTTCTTCTTCTTCTCACCCTTCTCACTGGACTCTGCCTTTCCTTGGCCCTTCTTGCCCTTGGCTTTGCTACCTTTTCCTACCAATGCAAAGTTGTTAAGTTATGGTATGTTCTATGCTTATAACAGTTTACTTCTTTTTCTTATTATATTCCACAGATTAGCAATCACATGTACATAAAGTAAAGTGCAGATAGAACATTAAACGATCGACAGAAAACAAGCCAAGACAAGAGACACAAGATGTGGCAGCTAGCCAAGGACAAACCCCACAATGTGTGGGGAAACCTTTTGATCAAATCTTCTTTTATCTTCAATAATTCAGCAGAGAGAAATAGTACAATAAATCTGATTTATATCAGCAATAGCAAACCCTAGATCAGCAGCATCAGCATTAGCGGCTTCATCATCAAAACTAGGGTAGTCGATATCTCACAAACTGATCGTCGGATCGGCTTGATTCCACCACCAAAAGTTGCAACCTTCAGAGGAGGTTCAGATGAACCTATAGTGCAGTTCAGAAGAGGAGGTTTGATGGTCCACGCTGGTCAAACTTTGGATCTGCAGTTGTAGCTTCAGTTTCAGCAACTTCCTTCAAACTAGGGCAGTCGATATCTTGCAAACTGGCTGTTGGATCGACTTGATTACACCACCAAAAGTTGCAGCCTTTAGAGGAGCTTTAGATGAATCTACAATGCAGTTCAGAAGAGGAGGTTTGATGGTCCACGCTGGTCAAACTTTGGATCTGCAGTTGCAGCTTCAGTTTCAACAGCTTCCTTCCACATGTGTGAGAGAGAGACTCTTTTCTGCGTAGTAGAGAAGACCCTCTTTTCTGCGCAGGAGAGAGAGAGAGATGTGATGAGATGAGTGAGTGCAAATGAGGAAAAGTCCTCTTGTATTTATACACAACTGATGATGTTTGAATAGATGCGACTATTGGGCTTCTGAGCCTACATGAGTTGTAGGTCGGCTTGATAATAATTCCATAATTAAAATAAATTCATATCTCCATAAATACTTATCGGAATCGGATGATCTTTAGATCAATCCTACACCTCTCGACGAGAGGAATCTAATAAAAATATTATCAGCCATGAATAAGATGACCCACATGAAGTTTGGCCCTAGTTGCCAATTTTAACACTCCCTCTCAACTAGGGAGAACTTCATCTGCAATCTGTCTGTCGGTCGCTACTATTCATCCATCAAATGCACTGCCCTGTACAGCCTGACCCTTGCCCTGCTCTGCTCTATTCTGCTTGTTCTGCTTTGTCTTGTTCTGCCCTGTATCGATCTGTACTGCTCTGCTCTGATCTGCTTTGCTCTGCTTTGTTCTGTTTTGCTCTGCTTTTGTCCGAATTATGAAGAAGAAGAAATGATTGAGGATGTATCATACTGACTCAAAGTCAGTCTCAGAGTATGTACCACTGGTCCCAGACCAGTCTCAACCAACCCGAAGTCAGCGTCATAGTGAGTACAACTCCTACCACTGGTCCCAGACCAGTATCATCCTCCACTGACTCAAAGTCAGTCTCAGAGTGCGTACCACTGGTCCTAGACCAGTCTCAACCGACCTGAAGTCAGCGTCATAGTAGGTACCACTCTTACCACTGGGCCCAAACCAGTATCGCAGTCTCAGAGAGTGTACCACTGGTCCCATACTAGTCTCAACCGACCCGAAGTCAATGCCATAGTATGTACCACTCTCACTGGTCCCAGACCAGTACTGCACTGACCAGAGGTCAGTCTCAGAGTATGTACCATTGGTCCCAGACCAGTCTCATCCGGACCGAAGTCAGCGTCATAGTGGGTACAACTCCTACCACTGGTCCCAGACCAGTATCATTGATCCCAGATCAATGGAGGTCATCCTAGCGTAGGGAGTACGGTAGATACAACAATGCGTCCATCGGTACTACCATGGTCCCTAACTTCATTTCCCTGCTCATTGATCAGATGAGAAGTACTTCCCATGAGTCCCAGACTGCATGGGTAGGATGCCTCGACAGGAGAACTTAATCAATCCCGTCCTCATAGGAGAACACATCAGTCCTGCTACAATCGCCATGGAGAACACATCAATCCTGCTACAATCGCCATGGAGAACACATCAATCCTGCTACAATCGCCATGGAGAACACATCAATCCAGGCCTCACAGGAGAACACATCAATCTTGCTACAATCGCCATGGAGAACACATCAATCTAGGCCTCACAGGAGAACTAATCATTTTGCTACACAGGAGAGCGAATCATCTTGTACCACAGGAGAGCGAATCATCTTGTTCCACAAGAGAGCGAATCATCTTGTCCATAGTTTTTAAAACCGGAACCGGTGACCGGACCGGTCCACCTAATGAACCGGTTTACCGACCGGAACCGGTCTAACCGGGACTGGTTTGGTCTAAACGAACCGGTTTTAGAAAAATACATTAAATAATTATTTTTTAATGAAAAAAACTATTTTTAAGATTTAAAACCATGATTCCAAGCCAATAGAGACAAAATATGCAAAGATTGCTCATTGATATACCATGTAAAGCCTTAAAGGTGAATATATCAAAATGGCACCGAGTGCAATACATATCATCGACAAAATACATAAGCAATGAGGCTCTAAATGGCCACTAGAGTGCAAAAATAAAGCCTACAAACTATGGGGCCAGTGGCCTACTACAAGACTTCAGTCTAGACTCTACATATATGATAATAGTAATACTATAATAGTGATCAACATTATCACTTGAAGTTGAAACTTCTCATGAGTCTCAGTCATCATGATCAAACTCAGTTGGTTGAGTCTCGACTCCCAAACTGTGTAGCCACAAACTTCTCTATTGGTTCAGTGACTTGAGTCTCAAACTTCTGAAGGTATTCTGCCCTAATATGCCCTATTATTTCATTTGGTGCTCCACATGGCTTTACATGGCCTCCTATCCCAGCCAAGTGTTGCTTGAACCTGTTAATACCCCCTCCTTGAATGGATTTTTGGCAATATTTGCAGATCATTTTGCCATCAATCATAGCACAATGAGCCCATGCAGTATCTTCGGCTTTTGGAGGCATGATGACTCCCTGGATGGTAGATCATAGAAGTGAGAAGTTTATAACACAAAAAAAAAAATTCATGGACAGCAGACTCAAATGAGGAATTATCAAGTGCAAATCCTTACCTGGAAATGCAAACTAGCTCCCTTAGCCTCCTCTTGAAGATGGCAACTCCACTGACAGCTACACACTATCTCCAAAATAGCTCCAACTCCAACTCCAAGATGACTACTTCAGCAAAAACTCCACACTCTCCAAGCTCACAAACAAACTCACAAACACTCACAAACACTCCAAATCAGTTGTGTGAGACAAATGAGAGTGAGAGGGGTCTCTTATAGCAAGTGTGAGGGTGCTTTTGGAGGGAAAATACCTTTCCCTCACCCCCAAAACCCCTAAACCACAAAACCACAGTGCTTTTTGTCATAATTCGGTGGGCTATCCATAAACCAGCCGGTTTAGGACGGAACCGGCCGGTTTGCTACAAACCGGCCGGTTCCGCCCTAAACCGGCCGGTTTTGACCGGTTAGGGCCAGATTTCGGTCACATGAGGCATCTAACCCGGTTTTTAGGCCGGTTCGGACCGGCCAGGCCTCTAACCGGCCGGTTAGACCGGTTACCGGTTTTTGTGGCCGGTTTTTAAAACTATGATCTTGTCCCACAAGAGAGCAAATCATCTTGTTCTAGTGCGCACCACCAGGGGAGGGTGAGTCACCCTGTGGTTGTATGTTGCTCCAAGAAGAACCGCAAGCCCTCAGAGCTCCCAGAACTCAATGTATGCAACATGCAGGACCCTTGTACAAGGGTTTCTTGACGACTCCAAGTCGTTTGGGAAAATCACAGATTAGATCTTTCCTCGGGGCTTTGACAAGGTGTATCGACCTGTATATCATCCTAATGTGATGGAACCTCCTTACTCATCGACTTACCATATCCCAGATAATGTCTATCTGCTAGAGCAATCGACGAATATAGGATTCCTCAATAATCGAATCCCACCTCTGGTTGTTACAGAGAATAACAGTGGTATGTGTTCAAACAGCGCACTGAAGAGCTTCCCCAACCAGGCAGCTTCATACGAGATCATACTCTTAGATATGTATCTGGTCTCGGCGGTGCTTATGGCAACCGACTTCGGCTTCCTGCTCATCCATTAAATCGAAGCAGAATCCAAAGAGAAACAACACTAAAAAGTGCTCTAGTGATCCTCCACACTACCTTCCTAATCAACATTCGAATAATCATGCAGTTTCATATTTCCGGCAGTGTATCTCAATCCATGAGAGATTGTGTCCTGAAGACATCTCAAAAGATTCTTGGCACCAATCTAGTGAGGCTCAACCAAATATGAGCTCACAATGCTAATTGCAAAACATATGTTCGGATGGAGGTTCACCAAGAACATCAACGCGAATGAGTTTTTGAAACTCAGATGCATTTCTCTATCTGGTCCGACATCACTACCATATAACTTCTGAAAGTTAAGATCCTCGAGGTAGTCACAGGCTTGCAGTCCACCATACCAAATATTTTCAGAATCTTCACCACATATTTTCCTTGAGATAGGAAAATTTCCCTTGGTTTCTGCCACACTTCAAGTCCTTGGTTCTTCATTTCAAATTTAGAAGCCAACTCCCTCTTACATTTGTGAATGAGAGGGTATGCACCTGTTAGAAAGAGGTCATCCACATACAACACTAGTATGAGAGGCTTGTCATCTTCAACCTTAAAGTAAAGGTTAGGATCGACTTCACTCCTAGTGAATCCCAGCTTCATCAAGTAGCTATCGATCCTCTCATACCATGCTCAAGGTGCTTGCTTCAACCCATAGAGAGCCTTCTTCAACCTGCATACATGAGATTTTCTATCATAAATCTCAAATCCTTCGTGTTGCTCCACATAGACCTCTTCTTTGATTGAACCGTGCAAGAACGCGGTCTTGACATCCATTTGATGTAGGTTCCACCCTTGTGAAGCCACAAGGGCTATGATCAAGTGGATGGTCGTATATCTGGCAACAGGTGCAAATATCATATCATAGTCTATACCTTCCTTCTGGGAGAAAACACGAGCAACAAAACGAGCCTTATACTATTCCGTACTTCCATATGTTGCAGCTTTATCTTGTAAAGCCATTTTGAAGTAACAATTGTCTTGCACTGGGGTCTGGGAACTACTTCCCAGACATCATTCTCCATAATGGTCATAGCATCCTTCCATACTTGATGCTTGACGGCATCTAAGAATGATGAAGGCTCATTTTGTATGATTGTGCTCATACTGGTCAGGTATCCCTGATACCTGTTGGGTTTCTTACTTTCACGGAAGGTTCCTCGGGGTGCAACATGTTTTTCAGCATCATCAAGTATCCCCCTAAGCCATGAAGGCCTCTTCCTGGAAGAGGAAGGCTCAGGTGGATAAATAGGATCCATTGGTTCTTCCACATCAGGTATTGTGACATCATCTACCCATAGAGATAGCTTCCGCAATCGTACGGTGCCACACCATTATGCTCTGGAGTATGTGGTGTAGTAGTCTTCCTCTTAATGCCAACCTCATGTATGCTTGAGTGAACCAACTGTAATATATTGAAGGTCTTGCTTAGGCTTGAGGGGAATGGTCCCCTTTTGAGCTTTCCTTCGGCACATCCCGAACATACACCTTCTTTTTCTACTCGGAATTCGGGCATCCCTGTTACCATATGTCTTACATCGGGTAGATCTTTGTAATGAAGGTGGGCAAACCTCCAATGCCAAAGTTCGGACTGAAGAGATGTGTCATAAGACATGACACCTACCTGACTTTCATCGACCTGATATAATGAATCAACACGAAACCCAAGAGTAAAGGCATCTTTAACATTATTTTTCGATACACGTACCTTGCCATCGCTGAAGGTTACCTTGTAGCCTTTGTCTTCCATTGCCAAGATGGACACCGGGTTCTTTCGGAGGTTAGGTGCATTTAATACATCCTGGAATTTCTAGCCTTCTTGAATGGTTGTCCTCTTCCTTGATTTCGAGCATTCCTTTTACCTTTGCTATTGAATTTACCATCCCTTCGATTACCATGAGAGGAATTTTGATCATCGTCACGGTGAGAGTCCTTTCTATCTGGGCATTCCCTTGCATAGTGACCTGCTTTATTGCAAATGTAACATCGTCCTTTTCTTCCACCCTTAGGTCCAGCCTTTCTTTTCGATTTCGACTTAGAATTATTTCTTTTCTTAGCATGAGAAGAAAAGGCAGCAGGAGGACCTTTAGGCAAGGGCATTTCTTGCTCTTCTACCCTTGTTTCTTCTAGAATGCATCTAGCCATTAATTCCTTGAAACCAGGAATTACATGATTGTTCAGAAGAGTAGTCCTGAACACGTACCATTCGGATGGTAATCCTCCAAGAGTCGTGAGTGCCATTTCCCTATCAGTAATAGTCTCCCCAATAGATAGGAGATCGTTCTTGATCTCGGTGATTCTTAAGAAGTATGCTTGCATACTCTCATCTTTACCCTTCTTTATTTCCCTCAGCTTATTTCTAAGAAACAAAACTTGATTTGCATCATTAACTTTAAATAAACTCACCAGTCTATCATAGATTTCCTTGGAGGTGTTCAGGTCAGAGATGTAGGCCACCAAGTGCTTGTCGATGGAGACTCGGATGATCTTCTTTGTTTTGACTTCTTCGGTTTTCCATTTGTACCTGGCAGCAACAGATGCATTTGATGGAGGCTCAACAATATTGCCTCTCACATGGTCCAACACTCCTTGTTCTTCTAGGATAGCCTTGCCTATCTTCTCTTCGGTGATTGCTCTTGTTCTTGCTTGGGCTTTGTCTTCATCTCAGCTCTGATACCATGTTAAGTTATGGTATGTTCTATGATTATAACAATTTACTTATTTTTCTTATTATATTCCACAGATTAGCAATCACATGTACATAAAGTAAAGTGCAGATAGAACATTAAACGATCGACAGAAAACAAGCCAAGATAGGAGACACAAGATGTGGCGGCTAGCCAGGGACAAACCCCACAATGTGTGGGGAAACCCTTTGATCAAATCTTCTTTTATCTTCAATAATTTAGCAGAGAGAAATAGTACAATAAATCTGATTTATATCAGTGGTAGCAAACCCTAGATAACAACATCAACATTAGTAGCTTCATCATCAAAAGTAGGGCAGTCGTCGGATTGGCTTGATTCCACCACCAAAAGTTGCAGCCTTCAGAGGAGGTTCAGATGAACCTACAACACAGTTCAGAAGAGGAGGTTTGATGGTCCATGTTGGTCAAACTTTGGATCTGCAGTTGCAGCTTCAGTTTCAGTAGCTTCCTTCAAACTAGGGCAGTTGATATCTCGCAAATCGATCGTCGGATCGACTTGATTCCACCACCAAAAGTTGCAGCCTTCAGAGGAGGTTCAGATGAACCTACAATGCAGTTCAGAAGAGGAGGTTTGATGGTCCACGCTGGTCAAACTTTGGATCTGTAGTTGCATCTTCCTTCCACGTGTGAGAGAGAGACTCTTTTCTGCGTTGTAGAGAAGGCCCTCTTTTTTGCGCAGGAGAGAGAGAGAGATGTGATGAGATGAGTGAGTGCAAATGAGGAAAAGTCCTCTTTTATTTATACACAACTGATGATGTTTGAATAGATCCAACTGTTGGGCTTTTGAGCCTACATGAGTTGTAGGTCGGCTTGATAATAATTCCATAATCAAAATAAATTCATATCTCCATAAATACTTATCGGAATCGGATGATCTTTAGATCAATCCTACACCTCTCGACGAGAGGAATCTAATAAAAATATTATTAGCCATGAATAAGATGACCCACATGAAGTTTGGCCCTAGTTGCCAATTTTAACAAAAGTTCTTCTTGTCCTCTGTCTTTGTTGAACCTCTAGCTCTTGTCCCCCTCCGAATTTCTTATTGGACGTAGTCTCCCCACAACCTTTCCCAGTTGAGAAGATTTTCTCTGCTACTCACTGCATCCTGGAAATTCTTCCAAGACCTATGAAGTTCCAGTAGTGCGAGAATCTCAAGGTCTTTTTCTGCTATAGTCTCACCCACTCCAGTTAGCTCATCCCGAACATGAATGAACTTGGAAAGGTACGTAATGATGGTCTCTCCTTTGCTCATTTGAATATTTCTTAGCTTGTCCTTCAGGGCAAGTTTGTTGGCATGACTGGATCCTCGATACAAATCCAAGATGACTGTCCACATCGCGTTTGTTGTTGTCTTCCCATAGAGATGAGGGATAATGTGGTCTTTTACCCCCCTCAAGAATGATCCTCCTAGCCTTGGTGTCATTCTTGTTATGTTGGACCAACTGTTGGGGATTTGCAGTCATAGTTTGTGGGATCTTCGCAAAATCTAGCACCCCTTTATCTTCTAATACTACTAAAATCTGCTCCCTCCATCAATACAAGTTAGAGGCTCCCTCTAAACAGTGATTTGCTCTTAGTCCTTGGAACGACATATTGCTATCCCAAAATATTGCTCTTCCAACTCTAGCGCAAGCTTACTGATTGATCTGCGCTCTTCACTTACTGAGCAATCCTTATGCTTGGTTTTTACACAGTACATGGCTTTGATACCATGTTAATTTTATTGAAACTCTACAACTAAGATGAATTTATTGAAAAATCAAGGCAACTAAAAATTGAAACCAAGTTTAACTTTCACTAAGATACAAAGTTTCTTAACATTCAACATGCAACAGAAAATAGTTGAGATAAAAACACATGCACACACACAATTTTGATCCCAGTGTTTTACCTAGGAAACCCAAATGGGAAAACCTGCTTTCTTTGTTGTGGTCTTCTTATTGATTATTCTTTGAGCAAATAAATCTTTTACAATTCAATTTGCTGCTACTGTAGCTAGCAAATAATGCATCTTAGAAAGCTCTCGACTTTCTTCTCACTAATCTCAGCTCCACCAATTTTTCTTAACCTGTGATTGCTCTCGGCCTGGTCACACAATTGTTTCCTGCTGAAACTAGTCTTGGCTTGCTCCTCGAATTCCTTATGTTAGCTCCTTAACCATTGTGCTATACCATCAACAATGAGTCATCAATCTTTGTGCCTTCGCCCTTCTCTTGCCTTATTAGACTCTCGATGCATATGCAAGGAGGTCAAGTTCGAATGGCTTTTCACACAAGTGCAATGAGTTCCTTTTGCCTGTTAACTGGAGCAAGTCTCAGTTACACTTGGACTAGCTCTAATTTAACTAGCTTGAGTTGCTCCTTGATTTCCTCTAGTTTTAACCAAATTAATTGAGGACTTAACTCGTCCTCTCTTCACTTGTCTCTGAAGTCTTAACTCGTCCTAACTGAACTTGTCTCTGCAGTCTTAACTCGTCCTAACTGGACTTGTCTCTGCCACCTCATCTTGTAGTCTAACTGAAGAAGACTCCAACGAACTAAAGCTCCAACACTACGCATGCAATCTATTGATGACCATTCCAATGAAATTGAAATCAACTCATCACAACAAAAGTCTAACTTATGAATTTGCATTCATGTTAGAGAAAGTCTATTTGGAGTCTTTACTAGCCAAGGCACAAGCCAGAAGACCTTCCTTCACTACATTTTTCAACACTTGCTCATGAATCATGGTCTTAACAACCCTTATGATGGATTGATTCTTCTATTTTGGAACCCCATTTTGCAGTGTTGTACAAAATAGTTGGCTCCCTCTTGATCCTTGTCTTCTTGCAGAAACCCTTGAATTCCTTGGGGGTATACTCACACCTATTGTTTGATCTCAAGACTTTGATCATCTTCCTTGTCTAGCTTTTAACTTCTGAAACATGATAAAGACCTCATCCTTGATCTTTAGGAAGTAGATCCAAGTTTTGCTAGAGAAGCCATCAATGAAGAAAACATAGTACATGCATCTTGAAATTGGTGCTCCTGACATAGGTTCACAAATAACTAAATGCACTAGGTCTAGAATCTCCTTGTACCTATGCTTTTTGCTTGGCAAGGTAGGCTTGATGTGCTTGCCAAGCGTGCACCCTCTTCATACTCCATGTTGTTCAAGACTAAACTCTAGAAAACCTTTGACTACCTCCCTCAGAATAGGCAATGTCTTGTGATGCAGGTGCCCTATTCTATTGTGCCATAACTCATAGAAGTTGTTGTTGTCATGAACTAGGGCTTGAACAAGTTCACTCTACAATTGGTAAAGATTACCCCTATTACTTGAGTTGTATTTGGGTTACATTCATTTGGCCTAAAGAGGACTTTCTGGTTTATGAACTCAACTTCGTAGCCCTCATCCTCCATAATTGGAACTAAAAGGGAGTTCGTTCTAAGACCTAGAGCAAACAAGATGTTATGAATAAAATAATCCATAAAACATTAATTAAATAAATAATAAAAATATCAAAATAATAATAATAAATAAATAAATAAATTATTCAACAACAATTACTAGTTAGGAAGGGTTAAAGGGTCAAATGCCATGACCATTCACCTTTGTGGCCAGTCAATGCCTATATAGGCAACCGTCATGAAGGCAATGTAAACATCATTCATTCATTCTCAATAATAAATTATATACACTTATTCACATACAAGTATTCTGCATACTAGAGTTTTTCTTTTACAATAGTATTAGAGCACTCGATCCTCTCACCTGGTTGCACAAACCGCTCATTCTACTGCACTATTCATACTACTGCTTTGCTATCCCGCTCTTCCTTCAACACCACCATTCTTTCTCATATCCACACAACTGTCATTTCTATGTACAACTTTGTTTCGTTGGTCAAATTGCTGCAGCACAAATTGCCCACACCAATTCTAGTCCTCTGTCGTCGCTCATCTTTGCTATCTTCACGTCATTGTTCCAATCGCCTGTTCCTCCGCTAACTAAACACTATCCCTAGTCGTAGGTCAATTCCACCACAACTGGTGTTTTTGTTCCCCCACAACCCAACTCAATCCGCGGTCCTGCAACAGGGCAACAATGGTATCTACGTCGTGTTCCTTTGTTCCTCGCTGCGTTGTGTTCCCTTGTCCCTCGCTACCACACATCATCCACCAACAACCTGTATTCTAGCCGATCGATGCCTCGTTTCCATTGTTGTCACGATTCGTCCCATAACCATATCCTTAATTGTCGATATTCACCTTTGTTTTATAAATAGTATAGTTGACTTATAAATAAATTCCTCTAATATGGTTAAGTTATAATTTATATTTATAGCTATAATTAATATAATGATATAATATAATAAATCTCTCTCTCTCTCTCTCTCTATATATATATATATATATATATATATATATATATATATATATATATATTTATAATTAATTATTGAAAAAAAGAGAAGTAAAAAAAGGTGGGCTTTTCCAAGAAAAAAACAGATCTAGGATAGGGAATAATGATGAAGCTGGCATAAATAAATATTGAGAAGAACTCAATAGTGTACGTCATTGTCTCAACAACATTCAAAGGAAGAAAATAGAGTTAGGAGAAGGACAAAAGAAGATAATTGAAACTCATAAGCAATTAGTGATAGATATTAGTAAAATAAACAATATTGAAAAAATGTTACAAGGAATGCAGAGCCAAGAAAACAGAGATTTTGATTATTGTTGGCAAGCCTTCTTAAAATTGAGAGAGGAAGACAAACATGAAGCAACTCTTAGGCTTAAGGAACAAGAAGAAAAAAATGGACTAGTTAGTAGGAAGGGTGAATTCATTTTTTTTAAATCCCTTAAACGCTCAAGAGCTAATACAAAGTCTTAAATCTCAAAATAGTGAAGACCCCCCAAATCATGAGATTCCGCAAATACACTTCTTAGGGAGCCAATACTAGACAAAAATTCCAGGGAAGGACTGTCAACGAATTAAAAAGGAACTACCTAAGTACGATGGTAAAGACCATAAGGGAGTTGTTTCTTGGCTCAATAAAATGGAAGACATCTTTGAATCAAACCCACCATTAGGTGAACATGAGAAAATCATGAAAACATTTGATTGGTTCCTATGGTGGTCTGACACATGTGATGGCTGTTCTTTTTATTGGAAAATTTTCATGGATGTCGCTCTAAAAAGATTCTATGATGAAGAAGAAGATGGCGTCTACAACAAATTTGTACACCTCAAACAAAAGGGGACTGTAAGCGACTATACCCACAAATGGGAAGTATTGGCTACACGGAAACAAGGATTCACAAAAGAACAATTACTTAAAATGTATATTTGTGGACTGAAGGACTATATTTGTGCTAAATTGAAATTATGCAAGCCCAACATTATTCAAGAGGCTAGACCCACAACAAGGCTTATTGAACAAAAAACAAGTCCAAGAGGCCATCGTCACCAAGGAAGATGAAAACCAATAACAATACTCAGGTAAGAAAGAGATAAAGAAATGTAGATATTGTGGAGACAAATGGTCGTCAAGACACAGATGCCTGAATAAGTCATTATTTGAGGATTCAAACACTTCAAGTAACGAGTCAGAGAAAAGGATAAAGAAGAAAAACAACTATCGTAAGTGTGGGAAAGACTAGACACCAAGACATAAATGTGAAGACATATCCTTACACTACTATAAAATAGTAGGTGGAAGGCAAGTAGAAGTACAAAATCTTGATGAAGATATCACTATAACACACAATGCAGATTCAGATGCTAAGGAAACATCACAAAAAACATCGTTAGCTAGGATCTCATGTGTCCAACAAAATTACGATGAAGAAGGCAAATTTTCAAAAGACCAAAAACAATGATCAGCTGCAAAATACATTCCACCACACCTTCGAAAGAAGAGAACCTTGTCTCCAAGAAGAAAGAACACTAAGCTTACAACACCACCGAAAAACATGATGTGAGGGGATTACGACCTAAAACCTTGAAGTTTAAGGTGATCATAAGAGACAAAAATGTCAATATACTTGTAGTTTCTCGCTGTACACATAATTGTATAAACATTGATCTTGCTAAACAACTTAATCTTTGTTTGTGCCCAATCAAGGACCTGACCATGACTGTTGCTACTTGGCAAAAGTTTGAGGAAATACGAGAATGTCATAAGGTTTCAATCCAAATACAAGAACTTCAACTACAGACAGAACTCTATGTCCTATCGCTCAAAGAAATGGATATAGTGCTAGATGCAGAATGGATATAGTGCTAGATGCAGAATGGTTAACGAAGTTAGGAAGCTATACTACAAACCTTGAAGAACAATTCATGGGGTTTGATTGGCAAGACCAACACTATAAATTATATGGGGTTTGCTAGCCTCAAAGATGATGCAAATACATGTAAGAACTTCACCAACACATGAATCACAAACAAAGTCAAACTCATAAAATTAAATAGAATGTCAACCCAGAACGTGTTCAACTAGCGAAAACCCTACTTATTATGCTTTGAGGACAAAGCATCTCTGAGAGGGTGGCAATGTTATGAATAAAATAATCCATAAAATATTAATTAAATGAAAATAATAAAATAATTAACTAATTAATTAATTATTTAACAACAATTATTAGTTATGAAGGGTTAACGGGTCAAATGACATGACCATTCACCTTCGTGGCCAGTCAATGCCTATACAAGCAACTTTCATGAAGGCAATGTAAACATCATTCATTCTTTCTCAATAATAAAAATTACTTTTACACACTTATTCACATACAAGTATTCTGCATACGGGAATTTTTCTCTTACACATGACGTCGTCAAAATATAAGGAGTTACTTGACTCAAGCTAGAAAGGAATAGTACCAAATCCTACACTAGATACTTGGCATAATCGCCAAGCTCAACTTGTATTCTCGAGCCTTGTTTTGTTAGACTAGAAAATCACTATTAGGCTGATGTCATTTGATGAGATGCGCCATTTTCCACGTAACACACATATCTAGGAATGGTGTTTGTAGAAAGGCAAGATGCCATCGAGAAATCCTTCTTGAACTTGGCAGTAGACTTGTTCATCTAAGTCTCTGCTGAGGTTGATACTTGCTTCCCTTTCGCCTTCTTCTTATTTGGAGACCATGATGCATAATGATTGTGTTTATGACAAACAAAGCACTTGATTCTACTCAAGTCCTTCCTTTTTGGCTGTGATGTTGACTCCTCACTCTCTCTTTCCCTTGTTAGGACCTTCACCTCTACTTTATTTGACTGACCAAATAGGGCTAGGATTTCATCACCACCCTTTGTGGTGCTTCCTTTGCTGCATTTATTACATATATTCGTTGGTGTGCCTAACATTTGAAGTTTACTTTAAATGTTTGATAACATGAACGTTCATTCTTCTAAAGAAGAAATTGTGAAAATGAAGATCTTTTTCTTTTCTTCACCTCTAGTGTTTATGGTTTAATCAATTACATTGTTGATTTTAATAATTCATACATTGCATTTTTGTTACTCATTTTAACTTCTAGATAAATACTATCCATTCAGTACCAAGTGCCTATGTACAACATTTTTTCTTATAGATTTTAAGCAATAAACACAAAAAGTTAATGCCTTTTATTTTAGGAAAGAGGACAAAGCCATGTGCCTATACAAGTAGTTAGGTTGGAGGAACATTTCTTTAAAAAATTCATTTTTGAAGGCATCTGTTCGATATGTAGTATTGAAACATCTCTATGTTTGGAATATATATTACTATATTAGTATCTAACGAAGTAGAAACTTAAAACAGTGTGCGGTGGGATGCATACCTTTGCTTTTGTGGGTTAAAGAGGTTGATTCATTCTGTTTTGATTTACATTTGCTTCTGAATAAAAAATTCTAAAAATACTGTTTCCATGTGGGAGGATACATATCAACTACCAACTATTGCTTCTCTTTGATTTGAGCAGGTTAAAAATAAATGGTTTGTTAGAGGAGGCTTGACACCTCTTTGTCTCAATCATGTTTTGGTGAGTTATCTTGCACCGTTTTCTAAGAAACCCGTCTTTTTTTTGTATTTGGTTTGCTCATGCTGTATTTGTAAGACACTCTTGCATTTTATGAGGAGCAAGTTGATGTGTCATTTATTTATTTGCACTCTGGTAGCTTTACTAAACTAAATAGTGTAACAGGTCTTGTAATAGCGGCAAACGGTTGTGAGAGATACTTGAAAACAATTAAAAGGTTACCTTCCAGATTTACAAATTACATTTCCTTAGTTGAGTTAATACAAGGCCTCAATTTAATAATTTTAAAAATGTAAAAAAAATGGTGCAAATTTGCACCAAAATTTAGATAGACCACACGTTTGTTTAGAGGAAAATATTTATGAAATGTTTTTCCTAAGATCTAAAGGATAAGCATCCTGGTGGTTCATTGGATATATCTAATATTCTTAAATTAGATTTTGAAGTGTCCAACCTTACTGTAGTTCCAAACTAGAGAGGCATTATGATGGCAAATAAAGACGTGTGCAGATTAGGATAAACAAGAACCTAATGAAGTAATCTTGTTTGCAATTTTGGGCCATTTCATTTCAATGATGATGAGGAAGATGGTGATGATGGTTAACATCCGCTGAGACCAAATTTGGTCCATCGGGCCTTAAGAAAGTTAAGGGATTGCTTCATTTGCTTAAGGCTTTTAGTTCTGTGCTTGAAAAGATTTAAAGACATATTCAGAAATCAACAGTTTTGATGAGTTAAAGGTTACAAAGCTCAGTATTGTAACGAATATTTGAAAATTGTATGTCTCACTCATCTAAGGGGTGAGTTATAGCCTTCTGGAGTTATAATAGGATTACTTTAAACTTCTTCATTCCATTTTAACAGTATATATGTCAAATTCTCTTTAAAAGGTCTTTATATCATGTGCACAAATATATAAATTATTTCAATTTATGTTCATAATCTTAGATGTTTCTGAAAATGGGTAGTGACTTGAGTTTGTTATTGACAAATGAATCAATAATGCTACCAAATTCCAAAGGCATTCTGGGCAGTTTGACTTCTGTTGTATTATGCAACAAGCTCACGAAGCAGAGGAAAGGATAGATCAATGTTAAAATTGGCAACTAGGGACAAACTCCATGTGGGTCATCTTATTTACGGCAGTTGATATTTTTTTTGGATTCCTCTCGTCGAGAGGTGTAGGATTGATCTAACGATCATCCGATTCCGACATGTATTCATGGAGATATGAATTTATTTGTATTTCTTGACAATTTGTCAAGGTCGGCCAGCAAGTTAAGTTGTGTTGCACACCCCCAACTAACCTCAACGTTGCATATAAAAGGAGGAGACATTGTGTCTCATTTCACTCACTCTCATCCTCTCATCTCTTCCTTGTCTCTTGGGTATACACAAGGAAGGAGGACGCAGATCTCTTGGGCAGCTTTGAAGAAGGACGCAGATCTCTAGGGCATCATTGTGAGGACGCAGATTAGGGCAGCGAGGACGCAGGAGGGTACAACCATCTGTTTGGGGTGATTTAGGGCTGCTTTGACCAGCATCTTACCCTCTTTGACTGTGGCTTTACATGGGCAACTTCTCCTAGGCTAGACGAAGTGCTGTGTTGACTTTTGGAGGGCTGATTTAGGACAGCGTTGACTGGTTAGGTCTGGCTGCAGGTTGCTGTAGCTTTCATTGCTGCAAATACTTGCTGTTGGAGGCCGAGTTCTCCTAGCATATCTTAAGGTCATTGGTGAGCTGTTTGACCAGCTTTGACCTTGTTGATTTGATTTATGCTGTTGCTGTTATAAATCGCAGATTTGTGATATTGTACTATCTCTCTCTGTGTGCTTAATTATTGAAAAATATAGAAGAATTGATCAAATGGTTTCCCTGCATTGGGGTTTGTCCCTGGCTAGCCGCCACATCTTGTGTCTCTTGTCTTGGCTTGTCTTCTGTCGATTTTAAATATGTTCTATCAACATTTTACTTATATGTTAATGTGATTGCTATACTGAGAATTGACATTGGGCTAATAAAAAGAATTGAAGTAAATTGCTCTAAGCAGAGAACATACCATAATTTAACATGGTATCAGAGCCGAGGTGAAGACAAAGCCCAAGCAAGAGCAAGAGCTATCACCGAAGACCGTTGGAAAAAGTCAAAAGGCTTCATGGGTTCCTCATCACACTTCCCCACCGAAGACAAGCTTCGTGAGAAGTCTGACTATCATGGATGGAAGATGTCCCTTGATCTGACATTGGAAGAGCAGGAAGTGTTGGATTATGTGAGAGGTAGAATTACGGAGCCTCCATCAAATGCACCGACTACTACAAGGAACAAGTACACTAAGGGTGAAGTCAAAGCAAAGAAGATCATCCGGGACACTATTGACAAGCGTTTGGTGGCCTACGTTTTCGAGTTGAACACCTCCAAGGAGATCTATGATACACTGGTAAGCTTGTTTAAAGTTAGTGATGCAAATCAAGTTTTGTTCCTCAAAAATAAGCTGAAGGATATTAAGAAGGGTGAGGACGAGGATATTCAATCGTATTTTTTAAGGATCACTGAGATCAAGAATGATCTCCTATCGATTGGAGAAGTCATTGCTGACAGGGAAAAGTATCACTACTTTTGGAGGGCTCCCATCCGAATGGTATGTATTTAGAACCACTTTTCTCAACAACGATTGAATTCTGAGATTTGAGGAATTGATGGCAAGATGCATTCAAGAAGAGACAAGGATGGTGGAGCAAGAAATGCCTTCAAGCAAAGGCAACCCCACTTCTTTCTCCTCTCAAGCTAAAAGGAGAAATAATTTTGGGTCTAAATTCAAAGGAAAGGCCAGATCAAAGGGTGGAAGAAAAGGAAGTTGCTTCGCTTGCAATAAATTTGGCCACTATGCAAGGGAGTGTCCAAATAGGAAGGACACATCTCATGACGATGATTAAAATCACTCTCGGGGCAACTCCAACCACAATCAAAGGAATGGCAGGTTCAATGGCAAAGGAAAGAGGAATGCCGAAAATCAAGGAAGTGGTCAACCCTCCAGGAAAGCAAGGAACTCCAGTTATGAATCAAATGTTGTTCACAATAAGCAAGATGAATATTAATTGATATCGGCCCTCTCCACTACCTCTCCTTCGGACTCGTTGGGCAATTGGCTTATTGATAGTGGTGCCTCAAGGCACTTCATTGGTTACAAGGAAGCTCTCTCTAATTTGATAGAGAAGGAGACAAACTTGGAGATTATTCTTGGAGACAATTCCACCTATCCTGTAAAGGGTGTAGGGAATGTTACTCTTCAATTAAATTAGGGTAACACAATTCATTTGCAAGAAGTCCTATATGTACATGATCTCAAGAAGAACCTAGTGTCCATTTCGACAATGGAAGACAAAGGCTACAAGGTGGCCTTCATTGATGGCAAGGTACGTGTGTGGAAAAAGAATTTTAAAGATGCTTTCACTCTTGGGTTTCGAGTTGACTCTTTATATCAAGTTGGAGGAAGTCTGTTGGGAGTCATGTCTTGCGATACATCTCTCCAGTTTGAACTATGGCACCGGAGGTTTGCCCACCTTCATTATAAGGCTCTAACCGATGTGAGACAAATGGTGACAGGGATGCTCGAGTTCAAAATAGAGCATGAAAGTGTATGTCCGGGATGTGCTGTAGGAAAGCTCTAAAGGGGATCATTCCCCTCAAGCCATAGCAAGACCTCCGACATTTTGCAGTTGGTTCACTCCGACATATCTGGTATGATGCCCATGAACTCTTTGGGAGATATTTATATTATCTCATTTTTACAGATGACTATTCTCGCAAGACTTGGATATACTTCTTGGAAAAGAAGGATGAAGTGTTCTCTTGGTTTCGTCACTTCAAAGCCTTGATCGAGAATCAAACCGAGAAGAGGATCAAGATCTTAAGGACTGATAATGGGACCGAGTATGAATCCAATGAGTTCCATGACTTTTGCAAAGAGGTTGGCATTATGAGGGAGACCACAACACCATACGCTCCTGAGTAGAATGGTGTGGCGGAAAGGAAGAATTGTACGATTGTGGAAGCTGTTCGTGTCATGCTCCATGATCAAAGGCTTCCGAAGTTTCTATGGGACGAAGCTGCGAATACCGCCGTATATGTTCAAAACCGATGTCCTCATCAAGCATTGGATTCCAAGACTCCCGAAGAGATGTTCACTAGTAAGAAACCTGATGTCTCTCATTTTAGAATTTTTGGAAGCCCTGTATGTTTTCATGTGCTGAAATAGAAAAGGAGCAAACTGGGTGCATTTGGAAAGAAGGGAATCTTCGTGGGCTATAGTGAAAATTATAAGGGCTATAGAATCTATGTGGCTGGTCAAAGGGAAGTTGAGATTAGTCATGATGTCACCTTTGACGAAGATATGGCTCTTAGCAAGGTTGACAATCTTCCTATTCTAAGGAAAACTAAAAAACGCTGACACCGTGAAGCCGGATGAAAAGGAAGATGAGACGATGCTCGATGTGGAAGAACCTATGGATCATATTGATCCCCCTTCGCAAGAGCCTTGCTCTTCTAGGAAGAGGCCCTCATGGTTTAGGGGGACACTTGATGATGTCGAAGGACATATTGCACCTAGAGGGACTTTCCGTGAAAGTAAGAAGCCGACCAGGTATCAGGGATACTTGACCATTATGAGCACCATCATTCAAAATGAGCCTTCATTGTTCGAAGAAGCCGTGAAGCATCAAGTATGGAAGGATGCTATGAATGAGGAATACGAGTCCATCATGAAGAATGATGTCTGGGATGTGGTCCCCAGACCCCAGGACAAAACAGTTGTCACCTCGAAATGGCTTTACAAAATAAAGCATGGAGCTGATGGGAGTGCTAAAAAATATAAGGCTCGCTTTGTTGCTCGAGGCTTCTCTCAAAAGGAAGGTGTATATTATGACAAGATATTTGCACTTGTTGCTCGTTACACCACCATCCGCTCGATCATAGCCCTTGCTGCTTCACAAGGATGGAACCTACATCAGATGGATGTCAAGATCGCGTTCTTGCATGGTTCGATTAAAGAGGAAGTCTATGTGGAACAACTCGAGGGGTTTGAGATTCATAATCGGGAATCTCACGTATGCAGGTTGAAGAAAGCCCTCTATGGGCTGAAGCAAGCACCCCAAGCTTGGTATGAGAGGATCGATAGCTACTTGATGAAGTTGGGATTCACTAGGAGTGAAGCTGATCCAAACCTTTACTTTAAGGTTGAGGATGATAAGCCTCTCATACTGGTGCTGTATGTTGACGACCTCTTTCTGATAGGTGCAAACCCTTTCATTCAAAAATGTAAGAGGGAGTTGGCTTCCGAATTTGAGATGAAGGACCTAGGACTGATGCACTATTTCCTAGGGCTGGAAGTCTGGCAAGCCAGGGGAAATTTTCCTATCTCAAGGAAAATACGTGGTGAAGATATTGGAGAGACTTGGTATGGTGGACTGCAAGCCCGTGACTACCTCGATGGAGCTTAACTTCAAGAAGTTATGCAGTAGTGCTATCTAACCTGTTTTGGGAAATGCTTCCGATTATCGTCAACTCATAGGAGCATTGACGTTCTTGGTGAAATCCCGTCTGGATATATGTTTTGCAGTCAACACATTGAGCCAATATATGGTTGAGCCTCATCACTCACATTGGATTGGTGCCAAGAATCTTCTGAGATATCTTCGAGGCACAATCACTGTCGGAGATGTGAGGCTACATGGATATTCTAATGCTGATTGGGCAGACAGTGTGGTGGACTGAAAGAGCACTTTTGGGTGTTGTTTCTCTTTGGGTTCTGCCTCGATCTCCTGGATGAGCAGGAAGCAGAAGTCGGTGGCTTTGAGCACCGCTGAGGCAGAGTACATTGCTGCGAGTATGGCCTCCTGTGAGGCTGTCTGGTTGAGGAAGCTCTTCAGTGAGCTGTTTGGACATATGCTGGATACTATTGTGATCCTATGCAACAACTAGAGTGGGATTCGTTTATCAGAGAATCCCGTATTTCATGATCGCTCCAAACATATCGATACCAGGTACCACTTCCGGGATATGGTACAACGAGGAGCAATAAGGCTCCATCATATTGGGACAGATGAGCAGGTCGCCGACATTCTAACGAAGCCCCTGGGAAAGGTCAAATTCTTGACTTTCCAAGAACAACTAGGAGTCGTTGAGAGACCCTCTTATGAGGGTCTTGTATGATGCATACATTGAGCTTCGAGGCGCTTGGGGTACTTCTTGGAGCGACAAGCGACCATAGGGTGACTCACCCTCCTCTAGTGGTGCGCTGTGTACAAGGTGAATGGTTTAGCCTTCCCCTGTGATACCCCGTGGCGACATGTAGGCAGGATGAATGGTTCATCCTTCTCCTGCCAAGACATCCTACCCATGTAGTCTCGGACTCATGGGAAGTACCTCTCATCTAGCCAATGAGTAGTACCGATGGACGCATCGTGTATCTACTATACTCCCTATGCTAGGATGACATTGATCTGGGATCAATTGGAACTGACTTCGGGTCAGTAAGAGTGATATAACTCACTCTCTTTTGGAACTGACTTCGGGTCAATAAGAGTGGTATGAGACACTCTCTTTATTTGGAAATGATTTCGGATCAGTAAGAGTGATATAACTCACTCTCTTTTGGAACTGACTTCGGGTCAGTAAGGGTGCTATTAGACACTCTCTTTTATCTGGGACTGACTTCAGGTCAGTAGAGGATGGTATGATACATTCTCGATCATTTCTTCTTCTTCATAGTTCAACAGAGCAGAGCAGAGTCGACCAGTGTAGGGCAGTGCATTTGATGGCAGAGATAGTACTGACAGACAGATGGATTAACAGATGGAGTTCTCCCTAGTTGAGAGGGAGTGTTAAAATTGGCAACTAGGGACAAACTCCATGTGGGTCATCTTATTAATGGCAGCTGATATTTTTACTTGGATTCCTCTTGTCGAGAGGTGTAGGATTGATTTAACGATCATTTGATTCTGACATGTATTCATGGAGATATGAATTTATTTGTATTTCTTGACAGTTTGTCAAGGTCGGCCAACAAGTTAAGTTGCGTTGCACACCCCCAACTAACCTCAACGTTGCATGTAAAAGGAGGAGACATTGTGTCTCATTTTACTCACTCATCCTCTCATCTCTTCCTTGTCTCTTGGGTATACACAAGGAAGGAGGATGCAGATCTCTTGGGCAGCTTTGAAGAAGGACGCAGATCTCTAGGGCATCATTGTGAGGACACAGATTAGGGCAGTGAGGACGCAGGAGGGTACAACCATCTGTTTGGGGTGATTTAGGGCTGCTTTGACCAACGTCTTACCCTCTTTGACTGCAGCTTTACATGGGCAGCTTCAACTAGGCTAGACGAAGTGTTGCCTTGACTTTGGAGGGTTGATTTAGGACAACGTTGACTGGTTAGGGCTGGCCACAAGTTGCTGTAGCTTTCATTGCTGATTTGTCCCTCCTACTTGGACTGTTTTGGGTTGCACATACTTGCTGTTGGAGGCTGAGTTCTCCTAGGATATCTTAAGGTCATTGGTGAGCTGTTTGACCAGCTTTGACCTTGCTGATTTGATTTATGCTGCTGCTGTTATAAATCACAGATTTGTGATATTGTACTATCTCTCTCTCTTTGCTGAATTATTGAAGAATATAGAAGAATTGATCAAAGGGTTTCCCCGCATTGGGGTTTGTCCCTAGCTAGCTGCCACATCTTGTGTCTCTTGTCTTGGCTTGTCTTCTGTCGATTTTATTTATGTTCTATCAACATTTTACTTATATGTTAATGTGATTGCTATACTGAGAATTGACATTGGGTTAATAAGAAGAATTGAAGTAAATTTCTCTAAGCATAGAACATACCATAATTTAACAATCAACGACTTGAGAAGTATCCTCTTCGAGAGGGAAACCTCCTTTACATCACATAAATGAACAATTCTTGGATTATACAAATGATAAGACCTCCTTGGTATATATAGGAGTCTAAGGGGTCACAATATAATCAGAGCCTACATAACAATAATAATGTAAGGGCACAACAATAACAATAGTGGGCTTCTATGGGGCACAACAATAACAATATGGGGGCTACACGGGCACAACAATAACAATAAGGGGCTACACTAAACACTAACAATAACAATAAGGGGGCTACACTAACAATAACAATAAGGGGGCTACAATAGTATTATAAGGACCTAACATGCCCCTCTCTCTCAAAAAAGTGTTGTCCTCAACGCTTGAGTAGTTTTGGATGCTTCTTTATAAAATTCTCATCCTCCCATGTGGAAACTTCAGCGGGTAAGTTCTTCCACTTAATGATATACTCTAAAATTAATCGATTCCGTAGCTGTCGGATTCTTGTTTCCATCACTGCTCTAGGTTCAAATATGATTTTTCCTTCTTCGTCAAGCGATATTGTTTGAACTAGGAGCTTGTTGCTGATAACCTTATTGAAGCATGAAACATGGAAAACTGAGTGTACTCAGGAATATGCATGCAACTCCAATTTGTATGCCATAGTACCAATCTTTTGCAACACCTTGTAAGAACCATAGTACTTGGGTGATAATTTATTATCCTTCTTAGCTTGCTTGAGGGACATTTGTTTGTATGGTTGTTGCCGTAAAAATACACTGTCGCCTACATCAAAACAATGACACCTGGTATCCCGTACAAGTTCGCTTTGATACCAAATGTTATGCAACAAGCTCACGAAACAGAAGAAAAGATAGTTCAACGACTTGAGAAATAGCCTCTTCGAGGAGGCAACTTCCTTTACATCACATAAATGAACAATTATTGGATGATACAAATGATAAGACCTCCTTGGTATATATAGGAGTCTAAGGGGTTACAATATAATCAAGAGCCTATATAACAATAGTAATGTAAGGGCAAAACAATAACAATAGTGGACTTCTATGGGGCACGACAATAACAATATGGGGGCTACATGGGCACAACAATAACAATAAAGGGCTACACTAACAATAACAATAAGGGGGCTACACTAGCATTATAGGGACCTAACATGTTGAATATAGACTTTGACTATAGGTTTGAATGCAGTTTCTCTCTCCTTTGATTGAGCAATTTTGGGGCTATTTTGACTTGACTTTGACCAACAAAGGAGGCTGAATAGTTTGACCTTTGACCGAGCCCTTTTGGAGGAGTTTGACCGTTGACTTGTGGACTGGTTAGGGTATCTTTGACTACTGTTGACTTTGACCAAATTTGATAGTTTAATCAAATTTGACTTTTGGGTTCTTCTCTTGGATTTTGAATATTGGTTTATTATAAAGTCAAAGCTATTGACCTTTGACTTTTGGTTGATGAATTGGATCATTGTAATCTCTCTGTTGAACATTTTATGGCAATCTAATACGAAGAAGAATTTTTAAGGGTTTTCCCCCTTGTGGGGTTTTCCCTGGTCTTTGACCAAATTTCATGTCTCTTGTTGCTTCAGCCTGCGGCCAGCCCTTCAGCCTCGGATCAACAAAGGGTATGGCTCCCTAGCCCTTCTGGAGAGGCAGTGTTTCCGGCACCATTTCCAGGACATCTCGTCCAAAATGAGCATCATGAACACTTTGATTCGCCCCACAGTACTTTACGGCTCAGAGATTTGGGGTCCCTCTCTCCTAGAGTCAGATTGGGCTTCAGTGGAGCGGGTCCAAACCCTCCTTTTGCGCCGCTTCATTAGGTGCAAGCAGACAGTTCCTCAGCACATCATTCTAGCAGAGTTCGGGGCTCAACCTTTCCACCTAGAGGTGATATTCAGGTTAGTGTCGCTCCTGCACAGGCTCCGAGGCTTGGCAGATGTGAGGAAGGGTCGAGATAGATACCCATATTTAGCATATTGCTCTTGGAGAACATTGCTCGTATAAAGACAGGCCGATCCAAATGTTGGTACACCGGTGTGACAGAGCTTCTGGAGGCTTCAGGAATCCAGATTGACCATCTCCCTCCTTTTCAGTACTCTCTGAATGCTCCAGGCCACCTCCTTCCCAATCAGCAAGAGTTGAATAAAATCATTAAGGAGGATATTTACAGATGATACATTTAGGCTACATGGACCAATCATCCCAATCGGTTGCGTCCAAAAATGGCATTCTACGCGAAGCATTCCCTGGAGATCAGGGATGGGCTCATCATCAGACCCCAATACACGTTCCAGCATTGGATGCATGCCTTAGAATCCCCCTCGGGTAGCTCAGAGTTGGGTCTCATAGACTCCGGGTGGAGACAGATCACCACATCGATAGTGCAGATAGGATTTGCCAGCTTTGCCACTTACATGAGATAGAGACAGAGACACACTTCATCTTCAGATGCCCTGCTTACTACGAGATTCGAGGTCGTTTTCATTGTCTCTTCAGGTATTCTTAGACTTTGACCAGCTTCCTCAGATATGTTGATCCGAGATGCCTTGCACTTTATCTCTAGGAGGCCTTCAGATTTCGGGCCCGTTTTCTTTAGCCCCCCACCAGATCGGACACCACGCAGAAGATCATGGACTTCTTTAGGGCGCTACCATCAGCGCGGGGCACCAAAAGAACCATTGACCGACCCATAGACACTAAGACCAGATCAGTGCGGTCCCGGGGGGGCCGACCCACCAGACTGCACCAACGCTTCAGGATTGGATCCACCCTTGGGAGGCACCCTAGAACCTCCAGGCGACAACAGCGACAGCCCAGTATGCCCACAGGACAACAGACTTTGACAAGCTTCTCTCAGTTTTCTTCTCTCAACCTCGGATGTTAGGAGTAGGAATTGGAGAGGAGACTCCTTTTTTCTCCTTCTCCTTCTCTACTTCATCGCAATGCTTTGTTTCAAAGCCGAGAGCTTCTAGCTTCTACATTTACATTTACTTAGATTATAGATGTATTTTCTGCTCTAAAAAGAAATGTTAAAGGGGACTGTTTGGTCCACCGGCTTGGCATGATGTAATCATTGTAACCGATAGTCCCGTTGACCTATTATGGTCATTTGTTGGACGTTAATAAAATTATCTTATCTTTATCTACTATACAGTGCGTTTATTGTTTTATCTACAATTGCTATTTATCATTGGAAGACTAAATTTGATTGCTAATTGAATAAAATATTGGGCTAAAGTGATTGTAATACCATAGAACAATGGAAAATTAACAGAATGTCCCTTGTTTTCCCAAGGGCAACATCCTCGTCGAATGTCACATCTTTGCTAAACTCTATAGTCCTTTGACCAGGCACATATATTTGATACGCTTTAGATTTTTCACAATAACCAACAAACATACCTTTCTTTCCAGTGGCATCCAGCTTGTTCCTCTTGTTCTTCGACACATGAAAGTACACAAGGTAGCCAAAGATCCTTAGATGTCCAACATTGGGCTTCACACTTGTGAACACTTCTTCGGGAGTTTTGTCACCCAATGCTTGACGAATAATCTTATTTTGAACATAGACCGTTGTATTAGTGGCTTCTCCCCAAAGGAACTTTGACAATTTTTGATCATGCAACATAGTTCGGGGAGCTTCCATGATGGTCCTGTTCTTTCTTTCAACCACACCATTATGCTCGAGATTATAAGTTACAATGGTTTCCTTCTTGATTCTAGCCTTCTTGCGAAAATCAATGAACTCATTAGAAGTGTATTCCCCAGCATTGTCAGACCTGAAGACTTTGATCATTTTCCTTGTTTGGTTCTTTATTAGAGCCTTGAAATCGTTGAACATATCAAATGTTTTGTCCTTATGCTTCAAGTAGAATATCCATGTCTTTCGAGGGAAGTCATCTACAAACATTATATAATATAGATAGCCACTAAGAGATTTTACCGTCATGGGTCCTCATAGATCAGAGTTTATGAGTTGAAGAATTCCTCTTGTCTTGCTCTTATTAGAAGGGAATGCTCCCCTCAACTTCTTTCCACTTGCACATCTTGGACAAACCCTATCATGACTAGCTTGAACCTTAGGCATTCCAGAAACCATCCTTCTTACTTTAGGTAAGGTTACATAGTGAAGATGGGAAAACCTTTCGTGCCATAGCCCACTTTGGTGATTGCTATCATGCAGCAATGCTCACAACGGTCTTCCATTGACTCTATGGAGTCCTTCAATTCTAGATCCCAAGGTGAATGTATCCCTCATGCAAGATTCCATAGGCCAAGCGAGGACCTTTCTTCTTATGAAAGCAACTCTCATCCCTTTGTCTTCCAAGGCAGATATAGAGACAATGTTCTTCTTTAATGCCAAAACATACATAACATCATGAAGAAGTATGGTTTCCCTGTTGGAGGATGTAACGAGTTTAGGTCTTCATAATTATCATTTGGCTCATGTAATGATGTAATCTCTATATTGTTCAAAGAAGAAAGTAAAATTGTAAAATAAAATTATTTATAAATCATGGGTTTCATGCTTGGTTCAATGGTCAATCGGTCAAAGCATCCATTGTATGCTTATAGGGTTTGTCATGAGTCAAAGGTCATTGTTACATTGTAAAAGACCCTTATGGGCACATGTATCAAAGAAGAAAAAATATTTTGTAGTTAAGAAGTATCTAGATGCTCCAAAAAGATCAAGTCGGCCTTGGGTTGGCTTGAAAATCCACATGAAAAGGCTATATAAAGGAATGTTTTTGACCTCTTTGGTAGACAAGTAAGTTCACATATTTGAGCTTTTGATCTGCGGTTTGGAGGAGGAGCGAAGGTATTAAAAAATAAATAAAAAAGATGATCTTTAAGGCATGTGAAGGTGGAATGTGTTGAGAAATATAGGTGCAGCTAGATTAGGTGATTTCTCTTACCTTGATAACTGCTTGTGATGTATTTTAACTTAACTTGATTAACTTCTTCTTTCACTTGATTATTATTATGTTCTTATCATCAAACAACTACCAGACTTTGAAGATCAAATAGACAAGAGGACACAAAATGTAGGCTGCAAGTTAGGGCCAAAACCTCTACTCTTGAGAGGAAAATCCACAAGAATTCTTCTCTTCTTATAGAATGTTTAGATGACGAATTCCTAGACCTAAGACCCTTCTCAAAGACCCCTCCAGGACCAAGTCAAATTTATTCTTCATGATGAACTTTTCTTTCCAACTACTTTGACCTAGCAACATCCAACAATTTCAACCTAGCAACCTCTAGCAACTTTGACCTAGCAACCTCCAACAACTTTGAACCCTAACAACTTTCGACAATTTTGATCTAGCAACAACTTTGACTTCCCCAACAACTTCTTCTGCAACTTTGACTTCGCTAGCAGCTTCTTCTGTAACATTGACTTTCCCAACAACTTCTGCAATTTCGGTCTAGCATCTACTTTAGAAACCCTAACATGAGAGAGAGAGAGAGGTCCAAAACTTCGATCTTGCTTCTCTTTCTTCTTTTCCTTGATTTTCGTCCTTTTCCAGTTTCTTTCTTGAGGAGATCGAACTTGCTTTCTTGTTTGTCGAATGTCTCTACAAATGAAGTCGAGGTTCCCTTATATATAGGCTTCTTAGGAGGTCGAATTGCTGTCCATGAGGCCGACTTGATCCTTCATACAACTACCTCTTCCAAATCATGTTTCTTTCAGGATCTTCCATCCAATCTCATGAGTACAGGTTGTAGGTGACTTTCTACAACCCTCTTTTGGTAGCCTTGTAACAACCCAACCAGATGCTTTCAAAAATCAAAATGGACAATAAATCAAAGTTACCTCTTTATGATGGCCTTTTTTCATGACATCAACTTCTTGCAACATCAACATCCTTCACATGTATGAATCCATCTCCAAGACATTCATTACGAAGATTCTTCTTTTGTAGTATACATATTAGGGTCTTCATACCTTCTTCTTCCATGGAGATGTCATAGCTAATTCTTGTAGTTATCGAATGTTGATCACTTATCTTATAGACGCATCTTCCCATGAACTCTTCTTTCATCTTTTTTCATATATTGCTTTCCTCAGGATCTTCTTTACATGGTTCTTTCAACATAGGAACTATGGTTGTCAACCACCTCATATTCCATATGAGGTCATATTATGTTGATTTCATCTTATCAATATGTAGAAGAGTTCAAGGCACTTTGCCTACATTCCTTCATGCATCATTCTAATGGAAGAGATCCTTCTTCTTTGATCATTCTCATGAGATTGAGCATTCAACCATGCTATTTGCAACTATATGATGACATGGATTTATCTATCAAATACATACATACTTTTTCCTTCTTTGGTCATCTTGGCTTCTTTCTAGCAGCTTCCTTTTCTTGCTTGAAGTTGGGATGGGGTCCCCTAGGGTCAATTTTGGGGCAAAAGCCCAAGTTTTGTTGTATAAAAATGTAAATTCTCCGCAAATTGTGGTCGCGGAGCACGTAATTAGTTAGAGAATCATAAAGGGTTTTACCCTTCTTTATGTAAGTTGAGTCTACTTTTTGAGGATCTACCCATGGTCCGCGGACCATGGGATTGTATAAATAGGTGTGTCTTAGGATGTCTAAGGCAAGAAATGAAGTTTTGTCTATGGGAGAAGTCTAGAGAGTTAGCAGAGAAGAGTAGGAAGAAAGGCTCTGCAGTTGTGTGCACAGAGGCCTAGAGTAGAGTCCACAGCTGAGTGCGCAGATCCTGCAGCTGAGTGCGCAGGGAAGTTTGAGTCTGTAAGTTGAACTGAATATTAATAAAGAAGATTGTTGCAGAAATACCTGTGTTTATCTCTTTACTTCTGTTTATATGAATGCGCTTTATGTTGTGATGGGTTTATGAAATAATGATGTATTGATGCGCGACTTTACACGATTTATATTGTTATATGAATGCAATTGATGTTAACTGTTTACGCGAAGATTATCTTGTTGTATGTTAAAGTTATCGAACACTTAGGCCGATCTGAGTAATTATTGGGTTAAGAGTAATCTTGATGCGCGTAAGTAGCTGATTAGTCTGTTCAAGGTCCGTGAAAGACAATCGTAGACCTTCGCGGAGGTCTAGAGGCTGATTAAAGGGAGTTATATCGATAAGCCATAAAGGCTTATCGATCTACGCGAAGGCAGATTTAGGGCATAAAACGACATCACACTGATCTCTGGGTGCGGAAACTTGGTTCTAGCATCCCCCCATACTGCTTCAGGTGAGACTTCAGTCCGTGCTCCATGGATTGATGCTGAAAGGGCCAGTAGTGTAGGGATTTGTTTGGCGCAACTAACTCTGAACCTGGGTCAGGACCCACTAAGCCAACACTTGAAGATGAAAGTACTTCAACCAACTCAACATGCTACACCTCTTCGTCATCATACCTTACTAGTGGATCCCACACAAGGTGGAATGTGGACCATCTGCGAGGCACTTGCTTCTTCGAAGTGTTGAAGAGTCTAGGGCATTCAAGTTAATATGATTCTTCTTGTCGATGATAACTATTTGTGAAATATTTTTATCATTTCTTATTAGCACATTCTTTGCTTGTTATTATTATTAGAGTGTGTCTTCTCATTTCATCAAATAGTTACCAAAACAAAAGAGACAAGAACACAAGATGTTGGCTTTCTGCTAGGGCCAAAACCTCTCACACTTTGAGAGGAAAACAACTCTACCAATTTGTTATATATATCTTTTGAAGTGCTTAATTTTGATACATATGGGATGAGGGAGTCCTTGATGGATTCTATGAGAATCCTCTGGGCCCTCACTTCCCCTTTCATGTATCTAGCAAGTGCTTGAGCATCTTCTTTAGGAGGTTGGGTTATTGACCACTTGATGTGTTCCATGACTTCATTCTCAATAAGGTTTAGATTTGTTCTTTTCTTCCATGCAAGAAAATTTGAAGCCCCAACTAATTTGTTTCTCCTTGCAAAAAGACATTTTGATAGATTTAGATGAAGTCATAAATATACTTGAGTAGATGCTGCTTTCTCCTTTAACTTGATAGTGATATAGATAATAGAAGACTACTTCTTGATAGATTCTTTCTACAAGAGTAATCCTTGATCCCTTTGGGAGAGAGATCACTTTGATGGATTTCTTCAAAGATTAAAGCTTTGCTTTAATTAGAGAGAGCTTGCTTCACGAACCCTTTTGAAGATGATGACAATGTTCTTTGCTCTAGCCTTCTTTAGTCTTGAAAAAGCTTCTACTCCTTAGATGATGGTTGAGTAATGATATCGGAAATGCTTCTAGGGTTTTTAGTCTTTCTTTCTGCTTCCTCCTTGGTGATGATTCCAAGAATTTTGCTGAAGTAGATTTCTTCGATCTAGGGTTTTGGTATGATGTAGGTCTTGAACTTTCGCTTTGGTATTCTTTGACTCGCTTTGATCCCTTTCTTGAAACTTGACCCTTGTGTCTCTTTGATTAGATGCCCTCTTCTTGACTTTGTCACCTTAGCTCTGATACCATGTTGAGAAATCTAGGGCATCAATAGTTAGGCGATTTCTCTACTATGGTAATTTCTTGTGAGTGTCTTTTTACTTCTTGATTATGATCTTCTCTTTTTGTGTTCTTTTCATCAAGACAATTAACAATTCATGAACAATAAAGAGACAAGAGACACAGTATATAGGTTGTCTATTAGGGCCAAAAGTTAAAACCTCTCACTCTTTGAGAGGAAAACCCAAACAAATTCTTCTTATAGAACCTTCAATTGACGAATACCAAGACCATGACAAAGACCCTTGACACTAGAGCCCTTCCAAGACCAAGTCACAAGCCTCCTCTTCACCCTTAGATCAATGTTGCTCTTCTTCCTCTTCTCGGCTTCCTTCAGAATTTCAGCCTCTTCTTGTAGGTCTGCAACCTTTTGCTTCACAACAGAAACCCTAGATTAGCTTTTGATCCTTGAATAGTCTCCTTTTAGAGGGAGACTCTTTTCACTTCTACTCGGATTCCTTTAGCGAAGTCTTTACCCAATCTAGATCACCCTTATATGATTGCAACCTTCGGCCTCCTTCAGATCTGTAATCTTCGCACGTGTGAGGGTAGACTAGCCCAAAAACTAGTCCCACAATGATGTCACTATCTTCGCTATCCCTTCTTCTTCCTTCGTTGATGTTAAGGCTCCTTCTAGGATGATTTTCGCACTTGGTTATCTCAGACTTGCTTGACCAATTGTTGTCCTCCAAATGAGGCCGAGCACTGCTATATATAGTGGTTTGTCCATGACTATTAGGCCGACATGATCACTGGAATAGGCTGACATCATCTTTCTAGAATTATCCCTTTCATTGTAGGCCGACTTGAGTGAGGACTAGTGACAAGGTCTTGGAGGGTGAATTACAAAAACAAAATTGACTTTTTTTTTTTTTGACAAGATCGGCTGCTATATATTGATTGAAAAAGGGAATAAGGCATGAAGCCATACATAGATTGCTTCGAGAGCATTACAAATCCAAGGAGAAAACCTGAGGTTCCTGTCCTTGAATTGATTTCTATAACTTCTAGCTAAAAAACATCTATTGCTACTATAAATTCGGACATACTGGTGGCACCAAAACTTGCATTTGCAGCACATAGTTAATCAATGTCAATACCACTGATCTTTCTCGCTGTGGAATCCTCTGGGTTCTGGTATGCTTCCATTGGCTTTGCACTTGAGGATGTTGATTTATCTTTCTGCTTTGCTTCCATGATTTCCTTTAAGATTGCCAGCGATTCCTCAGCGTGAATGCATCTATTGCTGAGTCCGTTGAACTGCTCATGAAGAGTATGAACTCGGTGGAGAAATAGGTTCATTTCTGTGCGGTATTTGCTGTGTAAAATTCTGAACTGCTCATCAAATTTGGCTTCCAGGCTCCGGATCTGTTCAGCGTGCCTGGCTTCCATGTTCCGAACTTGATCTTCCAATATCCTTTGTTGAGCTCTGACCTCTTCAAATTCGGCCTGAAGATCGCGGCAATGAAAGCATTGCTCAGGACGTTCCATCACTACTTGGGCTTGGATTCTCTGAGGGCCGATTTCACTGTGGTGGGCTGCTAACTCCTCTTTGCTGCGGGAGAAGAATAAGAAGGGCCGGATGATGATGCGCAGGGTTGAAGGAGGAGTTCTGAAGGTTAGGGAGAATAAACAAAAGGGGGTCGTGCTAACAGCTCTCACTTTCTGAGTGAGAGAAGGGAAATAAAAGAGAGGCTGGATGATAGCGCGTAAACTTGAAGGGGAAATACTGGAGATTAGAGAGAATGAACCAGAGAGGGGCGTACTAAAGGGGCAAGTTTGAAAGATGGAGGACGGCCAGCAGAGGTGAAGTAAATAAAACAGAGATTGATGAAGGAATGGAGCAGTAGTTCTCGCCTTCCCACTGAAACTATTCCTGAAAAGCACCACGATAAAGATTAGAGAAGAGATAATCAAAGCAAGGAATGGCGATACCAGAGATTGATTTCGTCTTCGACTCTGGACAAGTGCGCCTTCTTCATTCCAGCGAAGCTGCTCTTGCTCATAGCAATGTATGACAAGTCTTTGCTTTCCTCTGCCCATATTTATGGAACGGAACCAACCATGGCCTGAATGCATTGCAGAAGTCGGATCCTCTGTATTATTAAGATATTTCCCTAAATCTCTAAGTCGATTTGCTGGAGCAGTGCAATCGTTCTTCCGTCCTTCGCTGAGGTGATTGTTTTTTCTCGGGATGTCAGTTATTCTTTGAATCAAGGCCTGAATGAGACTGTTTATGCGCTTCATACTCTCTGTCAAGTGTCCTGGGACTGTTGTAACCATGCCCGTCACACGCTTGCTGGATCTGCGTGCCTGGGCAATGTCAGGGTCGGCCTGCTTCATGGCAGAGGCTGGAAAAAATCTTTGTGATTGTGCCTCAATGCACCTTCCGGATGTCCAACTGCGTTATTCGCATGTTTATCCGCTTCCCCATTGAGCGTGCGAAGGATATGGCAGAATCTGATTTTTTCAAAGTGTTTGGTGAGGAGATTGATGCGTTGGATATGTTGCTGAAGATTACTGTTTGGAGATATCCGGCGATGGTTCATGAGGCCAATGACTATGGAGGAGTCTCCTAAAACAAGAGCTTTTCTAATCCCCATGCTTTTTAATTGCAACAACCCTTGATACAGTGCTAGAGCCTCTGCATTATTATTTGTTTTTTCCCCCAAACTCCATTCGTAGTTGCAGATTTCTTCTCCTAATTCATCAATGATAACACCTCCTGCGCCTGCTGGTCCTGGGTTGGACTTTGAGGCGCCATCAAAGTATAAAATTGGGCAGTTGTTACTCTGGATCCACCTCTTGTAATCCTGGGTTGGTAGTCTAATTTCCCAATCCCTGGTCTGGTGTTGATGCTGTCTGTCAGTTCTCTGAATACTCTGTTGATGACCTGAACGACCTAGAATATGCTTGATCATGAGCCTCTCCTCAACTGAATAGTTTGTTGCTTTAATTGTTCCTGAGTATTTGGCTGCCATCGTCTCCTGCGCCAAGAGGTGAGCATTGTTGCATGTCTTCCAAACATTGCCCTCTTTGTTTTGAAAGATTTTCTTGTTTCTTGTGAGCCAGATTTTCCAAAGAAGGTTGTGAGGTATGATATCCCAAGTTCTTTTGACTATCTTGCTCCTTTTATCTTTCCAAGGGCAATTCCTTCTCCAATCTTGGATTGTCTCTGCAATGTTTTGCTGAGGTTGCCATGTTATATTGCCCAAGTTGGACATGATGGTCCAGCATTTCTTCGCGAAGATGCAATCAAGGAATAGATGGTGGATGGTTTCCTCCTCAGAGCAACAATTAGGGCAGATTGAAGGTCCATGTATCCCTCTCTTTCTTAGGTTTTCCGAAGTGAGGATTCTACCCTTTAATAGCAACCAGATGAAGAATTTGACCTTGGGGATGGCCTCAGATTTCCATATTGTTCTCCATTGATTCCAGGCGGGTGTCTGGTAAGTGTTGTTGCAAATGAATTGATAGCCAGATTTGATGGTATAGCTTGAGCCCGTGGGGTCCCATCTAAACCCATCTGCTGCTCCTTTTTTAATGGGGGCTCTGTTCTGAAGATTTTTATGGAGGGCTTGATAGCTTGATTCCAAGTGTGGGGGAATAACTGGAAAGTCCCAGCTAGTCCAAGCTCCAGTATCAGCATCCCATTTTGAAATTTGGTCCAGCCTCTGAATGCCTTTGCTGTTAAGATAGAGGATGAAGGGAATGGCTTCTTCAACAGTATTTAGAGGTTGGAAACCCATAATTTTATCAGTGGCATAATTTATACTGCTCCCTTCCCCCGGAATCTTTGAGGTGTTTTGAATGAGAGTGGGGATTGCTTTCTTACAGAGGTGCCAGATTTTGGTAGAATCTCTATTGGGAATATCAGTTTCAAGGAGTCTTTGTTTATTGTCAGAGAGATATTTGCATTCAATGACCTGTTTCCACCAGGCTTTTGGTTCATTAATTAGCCTCCAAGCCATTTTAATCCCAAATGCGAGATTTAGAATTTTAGGAGCTCTGATTCCCAACCCACCTCTATCTGGAGATTGTATTACGCTTTTCCAATTGACCAAATTGAATCTATTTTTTTCTTTTTTCCCTCCTTGCCATAAAAAATTGCGGAGGGCGGTTTCCAGCTTATAGTGAAAAGAAGCAGGAGCTTGATAAAGAGTGAATCGGTATAAAGGTAAGGAGGAGATACCTGATTTGAGCAAAATTAATCTGCCAGCTGGGTTAAGCCATTGAGTTCCCCATTGCTGAACCTTCCTTTTGACTTTGTCTATTATTTCATTCCAGGTGGTGGCTTTTAGAGAGCCCATGGTGACCGGCATCCCAAGGTAGGTAAAGTGGTCCCAGGTTGCTTTGAAGGCAACTCCAAAGATGTTAGCAATACTGTGGGCTGTTTGATTGGAGATGTTCCATCCATAGATGCAACTTTTTTGGAAGTTGACTTCTCCTCCTGAGCACGCCATAAATTGATCGAGGAGGATTTTGAAGCGCCTTGCTATAGTAGTGGATGCCCCACCAATAAGCAGAGTGTCGTCAGCAAATTGAGAGTGATTGATATTTTTCACTCCGTTTCCAAACTTGATACCAGAGATGAGGCCAACTCTTCTGTTGTGTTCAAGGGTGCTGCTAAAGGATTCAGCCATCAAGATGAAAAGATAGGGGGAAAGAGGGCAACCTTGCCTTAGCCCTCTTGAGGATTGAAAAGCATCGCAAGGGCGGCCGTTTATGAGAGGCGAGATCCAGGGGCCAGAGATACAAGCGGCAATGGTGCTGATGAAGGCAGAATTAAATCCCATTTTCCTCAAGACAGCGAACAAGAAGGAGTGTCTTACTCGATCGAATGCGTTGGCTAAATCTAGCTTAAGAACGAAGCCTTTCTCCTGCCTAGATGTGCTGGAGTGGATAGCTTCTTGAACCAAGGTGATGGTATCATGAATTTGCCTGTTGGACATGAAGCCTCCTTGATTTTCAGATATAAGGGAAGGGAGAAGTGGCTGGAGCCTGGCTGCTATAATTTTTGCAAAGATCTTGTAAGAAGTGTTACACAAAGAAATAGGTCTAAATCTGGAGAAAGAAGTGGGGCGGTTTTCCTTAGGAATGAGGGCGAGAAAAGTTGAATTTGTGAAGCCCCCCATTTTCTTTTTCCTTTGGATTCCTTTCATCATTTTAACAAGATCTTTTTTTATCAAATGCCAATGGTCCCTGTAAAAATTTATTGGGAAACCGTCTGGACCTGGGGACTTGTCTGGTTGTAAAGTCCAGATGGCTTTTCTGATCTCCTCCTCTGTAATTTCACTGTTTAACCTGTCATTCTCCTCAACAGAGATTTTTTCCGGAAGATGCTTAAGGAAGGCCGAATAGTCAGCGTCTCCTTGATTTTCTGTGAGGAGACAATTGTAATGGAGGAAGGCAGCTCTTTTTATAGATTCTTGGTCATTATGCTGGCTGCCTTGACTATCAGTAATAGTGGTAACATTGTTCCTTGTTTTTTTTGCTGTGGCCTGCTTATGAAAGTATGCCGTATTTTTATCACCTTCCTTTAACCATAATTCTCTTGACTTGATCCTCCATTTGATCTCTTCCGCTCTCTTTATTTGAATTAGCTGTCCCTGAACCTCCCATTCCTTACTTTTCAGCTGATGAGTGAATCCATGGTCCTCTATTTGTTTGTGGATCTCTTCCAAATCCTGCTGTAGTTTTTTCCTTATTTTTTCTGGCTCTTGATAGCTGGCTTTTGCCCAATCCTTGAGTGCCTTCCTTATGTTTCGAAGTTTTGTTTCCCAAATATGATTTGGGGAACCTTCAACGTGTTGCTTCCAAGTTTCTTCTATGATAGCCACGGCCTCAGCGCTGTCTCTCCACAAGGGATTGTACCTGAACGGAATTGGTCCCAAATGAGCGTGGGAGTCCAGCGTTAAGAGAATGGGGAAGTGATCTGAGGCTGTGGCACTGAGAATTTTGGTGTGGCCTGCGGCAAAGGAGGAGAGAAGGGAAACATTGACCAGTATTCTGTCCAACCTTTCCATAATGTTGCCTGGCCCCAATCTTCTGTTGTTCCAAGTATATTTCCTATTTTTTGGAATGATATCCATCAGTTCATGTTCAGCCATTATCATTTCCAGCTGTCTTCTGGAGGGGTCGGGGGTGAAGGTGCCCCCCCTTTTCTCATTCGCATGAAGAATTAAATTGAAGTCTCCAGCAAGAATAACATTTGGGTTCTGCTCCTTGTCTATTTCTTCCTTCAAATCCTTCCAACATTGTTCCTTTTCCCGGTAATGGTTGGGGATATAGACATTATAAATGATTAAGTCACAGCTCTCTTCCTTGTTGATAAGGTTGGTCCTAACCCAGTTTTGATTGAGGACAAAGGATTTGCAGTCCCAGTACTGCTTATTCCACATGGTTGTGATTCCTCCAGAGGCTCCTCTGGAGTTGCTACTGGCCCCTGAGAAATTTTTTTGGGCTTCTATAATTATTTGCATTTCGCTCTGACTTTGCTTGGTTTCCTGTATCAGAACAATTTCAGGTCTTTCTGTTTGAAGAAGGTCTCGTAGGGCAGCTGATTTGGAGGGGTGCCCCATACCCCTGCTGTTCCAAGATAAAAGCTTCATCATGAGGCGTTCGAGCGAGGAGGTGCTCGCCTCTCATGTTCTTTACCTGCTGTATCTTTCTCTTGTGAACCTGTAATGAAAGATTCCATAGGAGTTTGGATCCCTAGGGCTATGTCCTTTTGCGTGCTTTCTTCCCGATGCTGCTTGGCTGACTTTCTGCCTGGTCCAGGTTTCTTGTGGATATCACCGGAGGAGCCAAAGTCTTTGGAGGAACTTCTGGTGGTTCTGAGGGGGGGAGGATCAATGACGGGCTGAGAGGGGGTCGAAGAAATCAAGGGGGGCTCAATCAGATTCGAAGATGGCTGATCAGTCTGAGGATCATCAGAGGATAAAATAAGGAAGGGGTTGGAAGAGGAGGGGAAGGAAGAGTCAAGGGAAGGTCCAGGAGGGTTAAAAGATGGAGAGGTGGGGCGAGGAGAGGAGGGTCCCGGTTGTTCAGGAGGTGGATCTTGTTTTGCCTGAGGTGCTGCTTTCTTTTTTTTCACAGTTTCCCACTGATCTCCTTGATCTTCAGAGTCGAGATTAGTATTTTTAGAGCATCTATTGGCAAAATGGCCGTATTCATGACATACCTTACATTTAAATGGAATTTGCTCGTAGTCCAGCTGCTGTATGTAGCTCCAGTCATCCACCTTCAGCTTGATGGCTTCTGGTAGGCCTTTCCCAAGGTCCACTTCTACGCAAATCCTTGCACAAGCTTGCATGTTATCTTTAGGCTCGCTTCTGTCGATGTACTTGCCGACTGCATTCCCTATTGCTTTTACCGAGTCATCTCCCCAGCAGTGCAGGGGGAGATGGGGAAGACGGACCCAAACCGGAACCGCATTCGGAATATCGAGTTCAGGGTCGAAATCAGGGGTCCATTTGTTCAGATATAACCCTCGAGAGTCCATAAAATAGGGCCCGTTTCTAAATATCAGATCCTTATCTGCTTTGGTTTCAAAATGGAAGGTATAATAGCCTTTGCCGCAAAATCGAATCGAAATCTTTCCTTGAGTTTTATCAGACCAGTTCCTTTCCACCCATCTCTGGACTGTCTTTGGTGAGGGCCATAAGCCTGTGAACTGCCCAATGAGCCCTTTTTCTGCTAGAGATAAAGCTGCCATTCGTGGAAGAGAAGGAGGTAACTGAACTTCTTGGAGTGTATCAAGTTTCTTAACAAATTTGGATGTTGCTGGCTTCGGACGGACAGGGGGCAGAGATTTTAGCAAATCAGAGAAAGCTTTCTCTGCATCCCCAGATGATGGATCAGAATGGGCCATGGCGGAGGCCAGGCCCCAAAACAGGCCTCGCGGCCCAGGCCAAGGCGAAGCTGCTGCTGCTGCGATTCTCCAAACCCTCGCTCCAGCTCCGCGCGCGCTTTCCTCCGTCTCTGAAATAATAGGACCCAAAAGCAAAATTGACTTTTACAATGTGTAACATGCCTTCAATACATGACAATGACTCTTTAGACTTTTATGACTGGATGAAAAAATCCCCCAAGGCTCACAATGGGAGTCTTAACTAAAAATAAAATCTTTCTCATGAAACCCATGAGTCAAGCATTGCAATAATGTTATTTTTCTTCTTTACATCTTTTACTTAAAATCATAATTACATGTCATTATGAAGACTGAACCTAGTTACACTTTTCAACAGAGCTTGCTTTGTATGATGTAGCAATTTTATTCCCCCTTTAAGATGAGTTTGTTTATCGCTCATTAGGGTTGGGACATTTGAAGGTTCTTTCTTTTGAAATAGTGGAGCCATATGTGCTCAGGAACCAGGTGATGGCCATACGAGTGAGGCTAAGTTGCACGAAACTTTGAAACGTTTTGGAGTTTCTGAAACATGTATGTTTAAAAACGTCACCTCCCAAAAATGGAAACTTTGGGCGAAACATTGGCCGAAACGTCATCTATATATATATATATATATTATAAATAAGTGAATAACACATTATCTTGGAAGAAAAAAGGGAATAAGAACCATAGATAAAAATTTAGAAGGAAAACCAAGTTATATTAATTCTCATAGATGATTACGTGATCATCGAGTTTTGGCCAAGTTTTAGCCGAGTTTCGAGTTTCATGTATGGACATGGCCCGAAACGTCTGGTTCCTAGAAGTTTCGTGCAACATAGGAGTTGGCAGAGCTCATGCTAGGCTTTTGCCCACATGCTAATCTTTATGTCCTTGACCATCCTTTTCCTTTTGACTTTTCTTTCCTTTATTTCATTGTGGCCATGATTCACTCATTCTGTTTCTTTTGTCAACCTCCCAAGGAAAGTTTTTGTGCCCTACCCAGGTATGTGGGCATATGAGTGCCAATTCCCAAAGAACCAATGACAAGTTGTACCCGAAGAATGGAGGTGAAATATGGGCTTATAATGTGAGATGGAAAGTGTTAAGTATGACATATGGGAAGATGGAACTACGTTATCTTAATTAGGGCTTCCCAAGTAGTGCCCCTCCTATATCCCAAAGGGCCTTAAGAGAGGTCCCACTGATTACAATCAAAGATTAACTCCCTAAGTAAGGTGAGAGAACAAGATCATGGTCAAAGTTTGTCAATCTTTCGGATCACCGCATAATCTATACTAAAGGCCAAGAACAAACAAGTATAACCACCTAATTGCAAAATGATCAAAGTACCTTTAGAGTGGCAACCCACCTTTGTCCATGTGCTCATGTTAGATCGGTGAGAAGCAAATGGCTGATACAGGAGGCGGAGATATATGGCATATCATCAACTAATGGTGGTTGGCAGGGGGCTGTTTGATTATCTGGCTAACTGACTGGCTGTCAAATGTAGGAGAAAAAAATCCTCTAATGGGGTTACCCATTTTGGTGGGTAACACTGCCAATGGAACATTGGCAAAAAACACATCCAAATAAAGAAGGTTGAACAAAAGAAAACCATAAACAAAAGCTTTAGCTTGATGCAAGTGCAACCTCTAGATTTGGTGGCCACACCTCATCTCTTCTTCGTACTTTTGGAACCTCTAAATCTAGAAGAACAATAGTAGATCTCTTGAATGTGGTGGGAGGGATGATGTGGATGCATAAGTGGTCTGATTTCTTTGTGCTTGCGATATACCATTCAATGTGCTTTGTTCTACCTATTGGCCTGATTTGGTTAAGGCCATCAATGAAGCTCCAAAAGGATACAAGAGCCCCAACTATGAGAAAGCTAGAACTTTGTTATTAGACAAAGAAAAAGCAAAGATTCATAGAGATTTGACACGGTTTACAAATGAGTGTGTGGATTGTGGGGTATCCATCATAGTAGATGGTTGGACAAATGTTAGAAACTATCATTTCATAAATGTTCTTGGTGTTTTTGCTAGCGGTGCAATGTTTCTTGCAAGTAATGACTCCACCTTCATCACTACATCTTCTCAAAACATTGCAGACCTTTTATTGAGAACAATTAATGATGTTGGTCCTAATAATGTGGTTCAAGTGATCACTAATAATGCAACAAATTGTAAGGGAGTAGGAAAAATCAATTAGTGGAATCATATACACCTCTTTTGGTTTGGGTGCCTTGTGCACACATTGAACCTTTTGATGCATGATATTGTGAAGCATAAAGAATGTGGATGGATTAATCAACTATACAAGAAAGGAATCAACTCATTAAATATGTCACATGGCATACAAGGGTCAACTACTTTTATGGCACTTACTCTAAGTTGCAACTACTTAAGCTTTAGGCGCCTAGTGAAGGTGAGACAAGCTTTATGGTGACGTGTGATTCATGGGATGAGGTGATTGTTGATTTATGTAGCTTAGGATGTACTCCCACACCCTAGGGTTCTAGGTTTGGGAGAAGTTTGACCCACGTGGGCTCTTTGGGCAAGTGTACCCAAGCAGTGGGTTTTGCACTCAAAGTTGTGGGCGCGAAACGAAGTGAAGAAATAATTGTTTAATCATCAAAATCAAGCAGGGCACCCTTTAAGGGTTGAGGGAAACCTAAGGGTGTGATGATGTGGTGAATTCAAATGGAAGAGTCTTATTTTCTTAAGATAGTTGGGGTTTGTTTAGAAAGTTCAAATTGACCTTAGGCTTAAGGGGAAACCTCTTAAGGGCTAGCTGTTACCCTCATGAAAACTATAAAAAGAAAGGAGATCTAACTCATTTGATCCATCACAAGAGTTATCATCTAAGGAAAGAATGAGATCCTAAGGAGGACGTTTGCCTCAGTGATGGCTGAGTTGGAGAACAAGGGTTAGGAGGCTTGTTCTGATCCGAAAAAGGCTAAGGTTATGTTTGTAGGGCATCCGAGTTCATCTATGGAGAAAGGACTATGTCCTTGCATGGTTCGGGGTTAGAAGATCTGTGGTTTCTCTTTGTGATTTTGGTTGTAGGTATATTGTTCAGTAAGGGAAGGCTGAGACTCTTGCGACAAGGTTTTTTGAGGGCCATGAGGCTTGTCTTGAAGGGATGAGAGACCTGACTTGTGTTGAAGAAAATAACTAGTGTCGGTCTTCATAATTATATTTGAAATGTATTTGTCAAAAGAAAGAAAAATAAATTTTATTATTAAATAAATTGGCTTATTAAAGCATGGGTTTCATGCTTGGGTCAATTGTTTTTAGGTCAAAGTCTCCATTGAAGACTTCTAGGGTTCATGTTAAGTGTCCTTGCCCATGTCACAATGTAAAGAACCCTTCTTGGGAATTATTTGTCAAGAAATAAAATTATTTTAATGTAAATTAGGTCAATTAGGCCTCCTCCACCAAGTCGGCCTCATTAGAAGAATTCGATCACCTAAGATGACTATATAGAAGCAACAACTTGACCCATTTGGAGGACATCTCACACAAGTTTGAATTGCAGTAGTTGGGAAGTAGAAAAAGTGTGAAGTTCAAGAAGGAAGCTGGAATCAAAGTTTTTGGGTCTCTCTCTCTCTCATGTGTAACAAAATTCTGAAGCTGCATCAAGGTCGATGCTGTGAAGCTGTTGCATCAAGGTTGAAGTTGTGAAGTTGCTGCGTCAAGGTCAAAGTTGTGAAGTTGCTAGGCTAAAGCTATTGAAATTGCCAGATCGAGACTGCAGTTTTGAAGTTGGGTCGAAGTTCTGTCGCTGGGAAGTCAAAATTTTTGGATTGTTGCTGGGTTGAAGCTGCTGAATAAGAAGAGACTACTAAATCATCATGGAAGGCTGACTTGGTGGAGGAGGAAGGTTTGTTGGTCTAGGGTCTTGGTTTATCTCATTCGAATTACTGAAGGAAGAGTTCTTGATTGGGTTTTCCCTATATAGGGGTTTTGCCTTGGCTGTGTGCCTATATCTGGTGTCCTTGATCTTCGTGTTTTGGTTTTGGTAATTGCTTGATGAACTAAGATAAAGAACATAAGAAAAACAATAATAACTCAAAGAAATCACAAGTAATTATCAACAAGAGAAAATCTTTCTGCCTTTTCGATTTTCCAACATGGTATCAGAGCTAAGGTGAAGAAGAAGAAAAAGGCAGCCTGAAGATCTATTGAAGAGAGAAAGGAGATTGAAGGAAGATCATTAAAGGGATCATATAAGGGGATAAGCCTACTATCTACAAGAACTATGTCTAACTCAATGAAGGGAGAAAACATACTAGAAGGGGCCTCCAACTATAGGGCATGGAAAAAGAGGATAGATCTCATCCTCAAGAAGAATAAAGTTTTGGATTTAGTTACAGGAAAAGTCAAGAAACGTACATATGATTCAAGTGAAGCAGAGAAAACAAAGTTAAGAGAAACCGAAATATTGGCCATAAACCTAATAGTGGATGGAGTAAAGGACAACCTCATTCCATATATATCCAACATAGATTTTACTCAAGAAATGTATGAGGCTCTAGCCAAATTATTCACAATCAAGAACATTGTCTTGCAAGCCTCAAGAATGAATTAAGAACTATTAAGATAACGGAGGACGATACTGTGGCATCCTTCTTTATAAGGATATCTAGAATCAGAGATGAACTTCAAGCTAAGTTGCACGGTACAGGGAAATGAGTACGAGTTTCCGAAACGGGAACGGGTATGAAACGTGGCCCCCCCAAATTTTGGAAACGGGGAAACACAATCAATATATATATATATATATATATATATATATATATATATATATATATATATTAGGACATTTAAGAAATATGTGCAATCATAAAGCATACATGATACATTCTAATTTATTACATTATGATTAAATTGTCAATTGTCAATGAATAAACTATAAGTCTCTAAATTTACATCACATTTAATCATGAATGATCACATAATGAAAATAGCAATATCCAAAATTAGCCATGAGAAATTTCTAATTTCTTGTCTCGTGCTTGATTGGGAGTCTCTTCCTACATAGTCGAACGACCTTAGTGCTCTTGATTAAATACAAGCTCCATACCCTAGTACATGACAAAATCCAATGGAAACATTGCAATCCCCCCAATCCTGGAATCCTGATAAACAGATAAGTCTGTTGGATTTTGAGTGAGATTTAAAATTCTACTTTCTCCATATGAAATCCAATGAGGGCGAAACCACTCTCAAGCATCCTGAGCCATTTCATGGTAATGTTAAAAATTTAAGTAAAAGGATGAAAATGAAAGATAAAGGAGAATGTCACTTTTACTTTAAGAATTTAACATGACCATGAACTACATATCAACACTAGGGCCATAGGCTTCAACATTAGGCTGCCCCACTCAAAAAAGTTGTCTTTTTTATAACTTGAGAGAGGCATCTAGAAGCATCTAGAAGATATTTTAGTCGCCCAATAAAAAATTAGAAGCGACAAAATTAAAAAAAAAAGAAAAAGAAAATGTAAAGTGTTAATTGGAAACTTTGCTGTATGACCTGGAAAATCGTTTCCGACTGTACTGGCCCATTTCCCTAGTGTGAAATGGGTCAGTACGGTCAGAAACGAGTTTCCAAGCCATACAGTAGTATGAGTTTCCTCGTTTTTGTTTCGTTTTCGGCCGGAAATGGATCCCTGGGCAACGTTTCCTGCAACTTAGACTTCAAGCAATAGATGAAATTGTACCAGAAAAAGTGCTCGTGATTACTACCCTTCTAGGACTACCAACATCATGGAGTGCCTTTACATCGGGAATCAACAGTTGGAATGATACTCGAACATTTGAATAAATATGGAATGCATGTAGTCAAGAAGCTAGAATATCGTTAGTAAGCAACAAGAAGTAGGATGATTAGGAGAATGTCTCAAATGCCTATTTTGCTCATCACAAGAAAAAGGGAACTTTCAAGAAGTACAAAGGACCAAAGAAGAAAGTAGACCTATCAAAGATTGAATGTTACAGTTGTTACAAGATGGGTTACAACAAAAGTCATTGTCCAGAGAGTCCAAGGAATAAGAAGAGAGATAGGGATCAAGCAAATATTGTCGTGAAGCCCAACCAAAGAAGAACAAGATGGAAGAATCCGAAGTCAAAGACTTATTTGCTAGGGACTCTATCCCTTACATATCCTTCTATTCTAAGTTTTGAATTGTTTTCCTTTATTTTTTGATTTCTTGAACTTGTAGGTCTAACATGTCTTGTTAGAACATCTTTTATTTTTAGTTGTAGGTTTCCCTCAAGATTGGATTAAGAGGGAGCCTCCATCAATTTACCAAAAGATAAGTATTTTGTTCTTTGTTTCATCTTTTCATGTTTGGTTTCCTACTCACATCAAGACTTGTTTGAATTATATGCTAATAACCTTTTATATTTTCCATGTTAGGAAAGCTTGCTAGATACTCGAGGGTTATGGAGGAGACTTCAAAGGATAAAATTGAAGCATGGAAGAAGTTCTACCCTTCAAGAATTGATGTCATACAAGGTTTGTTAAGGAACAACTCGAGGTATGTCTTAAACTATAAGCTTTGTTATAAAGTTCTCTTCATGCAAAAGGTATGGTCATTCTTTCTTTTAAAATTTGCTTTACATTACTAACATCGTTATGTCTAGGGTTTTGAATCACAAAGATTCTTGTTAGGGTGATTAATCATTAGATTGAATCTACCCTCATTACTTTATCATTCTTGTGGAACCCTAGAAAGGTTCACCGTAAAATCCTAACCTAAGGGTATGTCGATGCTAATATGGAAACCCTAGTCTACTTAGGGTTATTGATGAAATCTAGAATTCCTATTCTTTTGATGTTTTGGTATTGTTATGATAAAATCCCTAGTCCTTTAGGGTTTTCTATCTAAAGTTATGTATTGAATCCCTAGATCTTTAGGGTTTGATGAATTAGGGTTTATGAGCAAAACCCTTATAATATCTATAGTAAGATCCTAGGAATGAAGCCCTAGGTGTATGTTCATCTGTTTGATCGAAACCCTAGCCTAGTCAAAATTGTTGTATGTCTAACTTTAATGTATTGATATTTGTGTCTTGGGTTTACCTAGTAGATATTGTTGTGATATGCTTGTGCATGATTATGAAATCCTAGATATGTATATATGCTAACCTAATTGTTGATGCTCATAGTTTGTAAATTCTAGGGTTTGTAACAAAGCCCTAGTAGAAGTTTGATATTCTAGGATATGATGATATTGTTTCCAATATGATGATTAAATCTAGGGTTTGCAACAAACCCTAGTAGAGTCTAAAATGTATAGTAGAATTGTTATTTGATTGAATTGCTGATATCTAAGGATTTGTGTCTCTAAGATGGAATCTAGGGTTTGTAATGGATCATAGTAGAATCTGTCATATATCTCTGAAAATAATATTGAGGCCCTAGATAGAATGAGTCTGATTTCTTGACTAAGTTGCTTTAAGTCTTGATGATGTGATATAGGGTTTATGACAATAACCCTAGCAAGAATTTGAAGTCCAGTAGATAGAATGAGACTGATTTCTTGACTAAGTTGCTTTAAGTCTTGATGATGTGATATAGGGTTTATGACAACAACCATAGCAGGAATTTGAAGTCCAGATGTGTCTTACGTTGATTATGAACCTAACTAGGTTTAGCTAATTGATATCTGAAGTCTAATAGTTTCATTATTGTATTGACATGATTCTGATATGGTTAACTTCATTCTTTTATATTTGGTTGTACTCGCTGTTTAAGTTTTGCAGGTACATAATCTTCAAGATGTTGAAGATATTTGTAATTGAAAAATAATGATGAGCATGATGAAGAAAACTATAAGGATGAGGATGATCAAGATGACCTTGATGAAGTTGTGAAAGGATGAAGCTTCTTCGATGTTATAGAAAAATAAAATCGCTGATCTTTCTAAGTTGAGAAGTAACATGATTAGAAAAAAAGAGTATGTCTCCCTAGTTAAGAGAGAGGGAATATTATGAGAGTAAGGATAGATACCTTGAAGAAGAAATCGGAGAATGAATGAATGCACCACAAAGTTTTGAGGATGTCTTGGTGCTGATGAAGAAATGAAAGAAGAAAAGCTTCCGACTAGTTGCATATGAATAACTTGATATAAGTGGCATGAGGATGATTGAAGACTCCGAAGGTTTGTGTTTACTTGTATGTATATTTGAAAGATTATTACTAATTGGGGTTTGTGCTTGTCTCTCCATAAATAGGTTGAACACTCTGGTAGCATGCTTGGACAAATGGATATATCTAGTTTATTAGGGAGAGATGAAGCATCTAATGGCGGATGCTTGGGATGACATCTGGCCGACCTATGTGTGTTTGATGTCTAGATCCCGAAGAGGGAGGGTGGTGTTGGTCTTGGAGCTCTGACCTTGGATACACACCTAGATCCCTGGGTTGATGGTTAGTGAGTAAGCCTGATAATACCTAGATTGGCTGAAAGCTTTAGTCCATCTTAGTTCTACCTGGATAGATTACCCTGGTCAGGAATCTAGTCCGTAGCACTGAGTGTGCTAAACTCTTCGTAGTTCATTTTGGAGATCTTCCATGTACCTCTATAGATATAGGTAATTATGAATACCTCCCTAGTTAAGAGGGAGTGTTGAAGAATGTAACTAGTGTCGGTCTTCATAATTATATTTGAAATGTATTTGTCAAAAGAAAGAAAAAGAAATTTTATTATTAAATAAATTGGCTTATTAAAGCATGGGTTTCATGCTTGGGTCAATTGTTTTTAGGTCAAAGTCTCCATTGAAGACTTCTAGGGTTTATGTTAAGTGTCCTTGTCCATGTCACAATGTAAAGAACCCTTCTTGGGAATTATTTGTCAAGAAAGAAAATTATTTTAATGTAAATTAGGTCAATTAGGCCTCCTCCACCAAGTCGGCCTCAAGGAAGGACAAGTCGGCCTCATTAGAAGAATTCGATCACCTAAGATGACTATATATAAGCAACAACTCGACTTATTTGGAGGACATCTCACACAAGTTCGAATTGCAGTGGCTGGGAAGCAGAGAAAGTGTGAAGTTCAAGAAGGAAGCTGGAATCAAAGTTTTTGGGTCTCCCTCTCCCTCTCTCTGTCTCGTGCAATGGAATTTTGAAGCTGTATCAAGGTTGAAGCTGCTGCATCAAGGTCGAAGCTGTGAAGCTACTGCATCAAGGTTGATGTTTGTGAATGCTTTTTACTTCTTAGATTAGGATCTTCTTATCTTTTGTTATTATTTGTGTTCTTCTTCATCAAACAACTACGAATGCATGAACATAGATAGATAAGAGACATAGAATGTAGGCTATCAACCAAGGCCAAAACCTCTCACTTTTTGAGAGGAAAACTAGCACAAATTCTTCTTATAGAGATTCCAATTAATGAATATCAAGACCAAGACCCTTGACCTTTGTGCCACTCCAAGACCAAGACACAAGTCCTCTTCCACTTCGATCTTCTCTAGCTTCAAAAATTTCGGCCTTGCTTCTAGGCTTCTACTACTGCCTCTTTGAATTCATAACTTCTTTGTCTTGGTCTCTCTTTTGCTGGTAGCACCGAAATTATTTGCTGTAGAAATATCGAGATCACTTGCTGTAGTAGCATTGAGGTATTTCCACTATAATAGCACCGAGACTGTGATAGGCTCCACTGTAATTGCACCGAGATTTGTAGTTATAGTAGTCACTGTAATAGCATCCAAACTATTCACTGTAATAGCATCTGAACTGTTCACTGTTATTATCTCTATAATATATTCGAGCTCCTTCAGCAAAATACTTGTCTCCACAATTGCTATCCAATCTTATCTCTGTACCTAGCTCGAGTTCCTGTACCTTTATCGAAGCTTCTTCATCGAACTTCTCTCTACAATTAGCTACCAAATTTCAGAGGTGATCCAAATTTCTTGACTGTGGAATAGGCCGAGATGCCTATTTATAGTACTCTGTCCATGTATATTAGCCGACATGACCATATGAAGAGTTGTGTCTTGAATTTAGGTGAGGCGACATGAGTTCTATATTTCATCTTGAAGCCGACTTGAAGAAGGATAACTTGTGCTTGTCTTGGAGGGCTAATTGACACTCCTGTTCACTTATATACATTTGTAACATGCCTAATAAGGGTTCTTCATACATGACATTGACTCTCTTTGAATTTTATGACTAGATGACAAATCCTAAAGGCTTACAAATAAGATCTCAATAGTGGAGATCTATTACTTGCTCCTTCTTGGATTTCTTCTTTTCAGTTTCCTCCACTTCCTCGATAATGTGGGCTTCTTCTCTTCTTCTTTTGTTATTGCCCTTCTTGTTCTTAGGACAATCTCTTTTGTAGTTTCCATATTCTTGACATCCATAGCATTGAATTTTAGCCATGTTCTTTTTCTTTTTTTGAGGACCAAAGTTTCCAAATTGTCCCTATTCTTCTTCACATTGTAGTATAAGCTTGATTTTGCTCACCTGCTCCCACATCAGATTTGGCCTTTAGTCTAGATTCTTCAATTTTGCATGGTGACCGTAGATCCTGGAATGGAGTAGCTTCTTTCTTCCCATAGATACTTGAAGTGAAGCTACCCCACTCCTCCGGTCGTGCATTTAATACAATTGTAATCATTTCACTATCGGACATGACTTCTCCCAGATCTTGTAGTTGATCCCGGATCTCAATTATCCTCATAAAGTATGAGGCTATTCCATCTTCCCTATACATCTTCAGCTTGTAGAGTTCTTGCCTTAATGAGATGACTTCTCCAATAGTGCTTACGAAATACAACTCTACCAGTTTTATAGATTTCTTTTGAAGTTTCGAGTTTAGATACATATGGGATGAGGGGATCCCTAATGGATTCTATGAGAATCCTTTGAGCCCTAACTTCCCCTTTCATATACTTGGCAAGAGCTTGAGCATCTTTCTCTCTTGGTTTTGTGATAGATCCTTTTACATGATCCATGACCTCATTTTCAATGGGATTTAGATTTGTACTTTTCTTCCATGCAAGATAGTTTGAAGCCCCAACCAATTTGTTGCTTTCCTTGCAAAAAGACATTTTGACAGATTCAGATAAGGTCATATACTTACTTGATAGGATGCTCCTTTCTCCTTGCTGCTTCTTTGATGTTGATGATGATATAGAGGATAGAAAACTTCTCCTTGATGAAGGTAGTTTTCTTCAAGAATGATCCTTGATCCCACAAGGAGTGAGATGACATCGCCTTTTGATCTAGCTTCTCTAGGAAGGACCTTGATGTATAAGTTCTTCAACTTTAGTAGGGTCTTTGTGGTCTCTTGAGATGTCTTGAGGGTTCCACCAACTTCTTTGTACGCATCTTCTTTGGTTACGATGCTTCCTTTGTAGATCTTGAATTCATGATGATCTTTGCTTTGATGCCTTCCTTGAACTTGATCCTTGTGTGTCTCTTGATTAGATGTCCTTTCTTGACTTTGTTACCTTAGCTCTGATACAATGTTGAGAAATTTAGGGCATCAAGTATTTGGTGATTTTTGTTGTTAGATAACTGTTTGTGAATGCTTTTTAGTTCTTAGATTAGGATCTTCTTATCTTGTGTTATTATTTGTGTTCTTCTTCATCAAACAACTACCAATGCATGAACATAGATAGACAAGAGACACAGAATGTAGGCTATCAACTAGGGCCAAAACCTCTCTCTTTGAGATGAAAACCCACACAAATTCTTCTTATAGAGATTCCAATTGACGAATACCAAGACCAAGACCCTTGACCTTTGTGCCACTCCAAGACCAAGACACAAGTCCTCTTCCACTTCTATCTTCTTTAGCTTCAAAACTTTCGGCCTTCCTTCTAGACTTATACTACTGCCTCTTTGAATTCAAACCTTCTTTGTCTCAACCTCTCTTCTGCTAGTAGCACCGAAATGATTTGTTGTAGCAATACCGAGATCACTTGTTGTAGTAGCACTGAGATATCTCCATTGAAATAGCACCGAGACTGTGATAGGCTCCACTGTAATTGCACCGAGATCTGTGATTCTGTAGTTACTGTAGTCATTGTAATAACATCCAAACTATTCACTGTAATAACATCTCATTGTAATTGCATCCGAACTGTTCACTGTTATTATCTCTGTAATATATTCGAGCTCCTTCAACGAAATACTTGTCTCTGCAGTTGCTATTCGATATTATCTCTGTAACTAGCCTAGGTTCTTGTACCCTTATCCGAGCAGTGGATATTGCACCCAAAATTGTGGTTGTGAAACCAAGTGAAGAAATAATTGTTTAATCATCAAAATCAAGTTGGGCACCTAAGGGTTTGATGATGTGGTGAATTCAAATGGAAGAGACCTCTTTTCTTAAGATAGATGGGGTTTGTCTAGAAAGTTCAAGTCAACCTTGGGCTTAAAGAGACACCTCTTGAGGGCTAGCCATTATCCTCATGAAAACTATAAGAAGAAGGGAGATCTAACTCATTTGATCCATCAGAAGCGTGATCATCTAAGGAAGAACGAGATCATAAGGAGGACGTCCTTCTCAGTGATGGCCGAGTTGGAGAACAAGGGTTAGAAGGTTTGTTTTGATATCAAAAAGGCCGAGTTTATCTTTGTAGGGCAACTGAGTTCATCTATGGAGGAAGGGTTGTGTCCTTGCATGGTTCTAGGCTAAAAGATCTGTGGTTTCTCTTTGTGATTTTGGCCGCAGGTATACTGTTCAACAAAGGAAGGTCGAGATTCCCGCAACAAGGTTTTTGGAGGGTTGTGAGGCTTCTCTTGAAGGGCCGAGAGGCCTCACTTCTTGGCGGAACAAGGCCACATGATTTGGAGGAAGAACATAGTGAGTTAAGGGCTAGAAAGTGGAGGAAAGCTTTTGTTGACTAAGGTAACCCTAGACAGAGGCTGAAATTCTCAATCAAAGTTCAACCCTATGACCGTGGCCTTGTTAAGTGTGTAACAAGTAAGTGGTTGTGTCTTTCATGTGATGGTTGCTAGGTGATGGAGGGCTGTCAGTAAGGGTTATTGACAACAGGTTATAATGCCCTAGTTCAAGGTTGTTCTATGCAAGATCAGTCCCAAGTTTTGTCCCTTGTGGCCTAGTTTTCTGAGCACAAGTGTGAGGGCTGAGACCTTAAGATGATGACCTAATGCTTCTATGTATAGGGCAAGATTCCTCAAGTGATGTGCGCAGATGTTGCAATTGGAAGAGAGGCTGCAATGTACTCTGGTACAGCTGGACGTGTGGACAAAGATGTGTCTAGGGCATATATCAAAGGGGTTGTCTTGAAGTGAAGAAGAAAGCAACATTTACTGATATGTTCAATAGTGTTTTGAACATAAGTTGTTGAAGCCCTAAGTACAATGACAGAGGATACCATTGTCACTGTTGTGTGGGCTATCTAAAGTGCCCTAGGATCATCATTTTGGAGCAGCTAGGACATTGTCAAGAGGGTAGCATAAAGACCTCATGTACAATGTTAATTGAAGGGGTTGATGGACTATTAGGAGGCAATGTATTGATGCCCTAGTTTAGTCATCTAAGTGGCTGTTAGAGGACTGATAAGAGTGCAAATTGTCAAGGTCTAGTTTAGTGGTTTGGGGTTTGCAAATCAGTGAAAAGAGGGTTGTGGTCAGAAGCCCTATTTCAAGAGATGCATGGAGGCATATTGTTGATATGTGGTCTGATTGTTGAGCCCTAAGTTTTGTCATTTTTGGATTAGCAGAGAGGCAAGAAGAGGGTAGTTGTGAAGACCCTAAGAGTAGACACCTTGGAGGAGCAAGAGGGCTGCCAGTGGGAAGATCAGTGAGCCTATATTCAATCATCTTGGAGCAGCCATGAGGGTTGATAGTGGCACTTGAGGAGTTGGAGATGCAAGCTTTATGAAGTGGCAGAAGTTGCAGTGATCAATAGAAGGGGAGGCAAAGTACCCACCTGATGTGTTGAAAGTATGTGGACTGGAAGGATTGTGGAGCGCTACATCAACATGTAAGTCAAGTGTACTTTGTTCAGGGAAAGATTGGTGGTCATAGTTGTTGACACCAAGCCCTAATTGTATCTTGTATCAGGGCTATATGTAAGCGCCATGATCCCTAGCACAGGAGCCCTAAGATTTTTGTATTAAAATTTGTCATATAACATTTTGTGGGTTAATTTTTTTTTTTGTGTACTTGTTGATTGACTGCTATATGTTATTCTGCTATGCAAAGTGCTTGTGTTGTGGCATTTGAGTGTGTTTGTGATCGTGATCTTAGACTCAAACCTGATTCTTGAGTGCTATGGAAAAATCAACAATGAGAATTGATAGAGATGGTGCTAATGTAGTGACGAACTCTGTTCTTGACAATTACTTTTGATCTCAAGTTAAATATGTTTGCAATTCACCGAGCCAATTTATTACATGAGATCAATCTTGCAGATTCAGATTGGCCAATAATTGGGGTGGTGTATGAGAACATGGATAGCATGTTGGGGTAGATTAAATACATTTTAAGCTTGGAGATATCACCTTGTACAATTATATTCGTGCAGAGGTGAAAAAATGATGGGAAATGCTAAACATTTCATTGCATGCCTTAGCATATGTTCTTACGCCAAAATATTATCATGTATCATGGCTTTCAACACTAGTACCTAATGGGGTGACGAAGAGGAAACCACACCAAGTTCCAGAGGTTTTGGATGGTTATATGAAAGAATTAGATAAATTAGTCCTTGACGAGGAGAGTGGCATCATACATAAACAATTGAGCCACTATCTCCTTTCCACTGGTGCATTTGTGAGCAATCATGCAATGAGAGATCGAGGGAATATGTCTTCTCTTGACTGATGGAACATGTATGGAGGTGCTACTTTGGTAATATGAGTGCTCTCATAGATGGGGAACACTTCTTTTGGAGAGAGGTTTTGGAGCATCTATAGCTTTATCCACAGTGTTAAAAGAAACATGTTAAATGTAAATTGTGTAGAGAGCTTGGTTTATGCTTATTACAACTTGCGATTGTTGTCCCATTATTGTGAGGAGGTAATGAAAAAATAAGGACTTTAAGTTTTGGAACAAAAATCCAGAGGCGACCAATTTGGAGGATGGTGTGTTGTATTTAGAGCAATTGGAGGATGCTCTTATCCAACATGTTGATGATCGTGTTGAGATGACACCCCCATCCAGTGCCATGCTCCCCATGTTCCAGTCTTCAATAACAACAACATGGGCTTCATCTCTAGTTCCACAGCCACCATCTTCTTCACTGCTACCACGTGGAGACTCAGATAATGGTCGTGGTGGTGTAAGGAGAGATTAGTAGATAGATTCGTAGTTCACTATTTTTTTGTCATAGTCTATGGATGATAGATTAGGGTCTTAGACTTTAGTATTGTGAATTTGATCTTTTTAGTCTTCCTAGTTCTGTGTGCAATTGGTGGTGGCCAAGTGGCCTATTTTGTAAACATTATTATTTGGTCATGACTCATGTTGACAATTGCTAACTTGCTAGATAAGTTATTTGAATGTTTTATTAATGTCTACTTTCTATTATATGCTTAAAATTTTGATACTTTCTATTATCTGTGTCATGTTTACCTCCAATTAATGTCTACCTTCTATTATCTGTGTCATGTTTTATGTTTAAAAATTTGATGTCTGTTTGTAATTTCTAGAATCTAAATGGTTGATGCTCGAATAATTGCTCATTGATGTAATATGGATGCCATATTTATCTTGATTTGGGTACATATATGCATGTTTTCATATGTTCTACAACTAATTTGGTTTTTCAGATGTTTTTGTTGTTGTTGAATATATATATATATATAATAGACACTTCGCTTCTAAATTTTTTTGGAAAATCACGCTTCCTATGCCTCATTGCCAAAAAAACGTCCCCACATTGTACAACATTGGGCTGCACCATTGGGACTGGGGAGGAGATCATTGGGGGGTACCCTGCTCAGAAACCATCTAGAACTAATCCCTTTGACATTGTGGGTGTGAGTGAATTGATGTGATATTCGACACCTCCATAATGGTCTCAAGGATATTGGTTGGTTGCTCAAAGGGGTGGGGTGGGGGGTGAGGGGAGACTCGAGGCCTCACTATTCTACTATCTGAAATACTCTAGAACTCAGCTCTATGCTTGTTGCTTTGATTAGCTAGATCAACTTAAAAGTATGTTGTGATCATCTGAATTGCCCCTGAGTGAGGTGGGTTGTGTAGGATTTGAGATCTGGGTCTGAATATCTCTTTGATGAAGAGGGATAGGCATCTTTGGTTAGGATATTGGAAGAAGGTAGAGAGGGATCCTCCTGAATCTCTATAGAGGCAGTGATAGTGTCCTATGATCTTCTAGTATGGGGGCACCTAAAAATGAAGTATTGCTTTGTCTTTGGCTCTTGAAGGTGACATACTTCACAGATCCTATCAGATTTTGGTATATGGTGGTTAGTCTTTGCTCTAAGACGATGAGAACCAACCTAAAGCTGGCCCAAAGGGATCCTGAGTGAGTGCATTCAATGTTTGTGCATGTATGGGGGTAGATGATGATTCCATCTTGTAACTTCAAGAAATGCTCAAGGTAGAAAGACATCTTTAGGCCCAGTCCTGTCGAGGGTGAAATTCCAAGTGACTTGAATGTATAGTTTGTAGATATCCTCTTTGATGGATTGATTTAGTACTTGTTTAGGCTACACGAGATGGTTTGGTGTAGAGAGGGAGAATCTGAAGGGGGAGACGCTCTAGGGAACTATCTGGAAGGGTGCACCCTGCTCAGGGACCATCTGGAACTAATCCCTTTGACGCTCTGGGTGTTGGTGAACTGATGTGCCATTCAACACCTCTACAATGGTCTCGAGGATATTGGTTGGCTTCCCAGGGGGGGCGGGTTGAGGGAAGACTCGAGGTCACTATTCTACTATCCGAAATACTTTAGAACTCAGCTAGACACTAATTGCTTCGGTCAACCAGATCAACCTGAAAGTATGATGTGATTGTTGAATTGCGCCTGAGTGAGGTGGGTTATGTAGGACCTGAGTTCTGTGTTTGAGTATGTTCCTGATGAAGAGGTCTAGGCATCTTTGGTTAGGATATTCGAAGAAGGTAGAGAGGGATCCTCTTGAATCTCTATAGAGGCAGTCGTAGCGTCCTGTGATCTCGTAGTATATGGGGCACCTAAAAATGAGGTGTTGCTTTGTCTCTGGCTCTTGAAGGTGACACCCCTGGCTGATCGCATTAGATCTTGGTATATGGTGGTCAGTCTCTGCTCAAAGTTGATGAGAACCAACCTGAATCTGGCCCAAAGGGATCCTGAGTGCCTGCAGCCAATGTTTGCGCATGTATGGGAGTGGACGATGATGCCATCTTGTAACTCTTGGAAATGCTCAAGATAGAAAGACATCTTCGGGCCCGGCCCATCAGGGGGAAGTCCAAGTGATCTGAATGTACAATCTATAGATATCGTCTTTGATGGACTGATTTAATATTTGTTTGAGTGGCATGAGATGCCTCTGTGCAGCAAGGGAGTATCTGAAGGGGGGAAGATGCTCTGGGGAGATGGTCAGTGTCTAGATTCTGGAGAAGTCAAGAAACTTCTGAGAACCAATTGTAGTGTACAACCTGAGTTATGTATTTAAAATAAATATTATTTATATATAATGCTTAACTATGGTACTTAGAATATTAATATAATTATTAAAGAGTGCATCACATAAAGACATAGCCTTAAATGGAAGGTCAGCTTGAGGCCTATAATAGCAAGGTCACTCATCATTGTATATCATATCATTGATCATATCCTATTCATTATTTTATGTATATTATTTGTCATTAGTAGATTTCTGTCTTTTGTCCTTCTTATGTTGGATATGTCTAATAGCAAATGAACTTTGTTCATTTGCATGAAATGCAAGTATGGATCTAATGGTTGGACAGTTGGTGTGACACCATCATGATATTTCTTGTTTTCCTTTTTGAACTTTTAAAAAGATGCTTGGGTGGTGCACTTGGCTGGTGAAGACTCCATCAATTGTTTTGTTATTTAAGTCCATTTTTTGGGCTGTTTCTCTAGTTCATTAATTGTGTTAGTAATAACAACCAGTGTGTCATCAACTGTGACGGCATGTGTGTCTGTTTTATGTTTGCCTTTTCCCTTCCATTTCAAATAATATTATTACAGCATTAACATTAAGAACATGTTTGGTGATTGGTATTAGTTAAGTTTTTGTGCTTTCTTTTAATATTTTATTTTCATTTCATCTGTCAGCTTGACATGTACAGATGTGGAGATCTTTTAAACAACATTGACCCGCCACATCCATCGACATCTCGTTTTCAGTGGGTGTTGAAACAAATATCAAGTTTGATGGGAATATCAACACCTCCTATTCTGGATATGGTTGAAGGGAAACTTATTGTGGTATCACTGGTGCAGGTATCTCTCTGGACCTTTTTTCCTGAAATTTCTTGGCTTATTTGTGTTTTCAATCAAAATTGTTAACTTTTAGATTCTATCCTGCTTTTCTTACTGACATGTGAAATCCCACATTTATTAGTGATTACATTGCTTTTGTATTGTGCAGATCTTGTTATTATGATGATTGTCTGTAGAAGCTAAGATCTTAATATGAAACTATTAAAGTTTTGTAATGCAGAAATGTCTTCACAATTCATTCATAGGATGGAACTCTAGTTTCTTGTTTAACCAAGAAAATTATGGGTAACGCTACAACCAATCTAGCATGGCCACATTTGAATAACTCTTGATCTTATTCTACTGTAAACAAAATCTCAGCATGGAGGACACTGGATCTAGCTCTGTAGGGTTTGGCATGAATAACTATGGCATACTATCTAATTAAGTGACTGGAAACCTGTATTCCTATCTAGATTAATTAGCATATAATACAATTCTCTTGGGTTTTACACGTCTTTGGGGATTGGATGTAATTCACAATTGTAATTGAAGTCATAATATTCAAGGAAGATGCTAGTTCTATATAACAATTCTTATCGAAATGATAATCTGTCTCCTTGGGAGATAGTTTAAATAATCAAGACCATAGACATTTAATTTAGGAAATGACCACCATTTTCTAAGATGCTGGTTAACATTGGTGGGATAGCAAATATTCCTTACATTCTTATGGACATAGAAAAGCTGTATATTGCACAAAATTTTGAAGACAGGTGGGACATAGCTTTCAGGTTGTCACACAATTTGGGTTTGAGTTTGGGTTCATCAACAATTAGGTTCAATTTGAATTTGTTTTTTTTGATAAGGTTCAGATGAGGTTTGCCATTCAGTTTGGCTATATACATTTTTCAATATTTATACGTGTGTGTATTTGTGTATCTTCTTTAAAGTAAAATATAGCATAAAAATAATAAATAGACTTACTGAATGGTTGGAGGAAGCGCCAATTGTCAATTTGTTATCACTGACCATTCTGGTCCTTGATTCCCCTTGTGTTTTGACTCTTGAGCCATGTGCTTTCTTACCAACACAAATTGACTTTCATGGCTTGTCTAGACCTAATTTCATGATCTTGCTTGAGCATTCTTTCATTACCTCTGATCATCAGATCACCTTAAATCTAGTTTGCTGCTTTCTTGCTTGCCAAACTAATGTGTATGGCTTAGACCAAGAGGTACGATGGAACAAAAGGAAATATTGATTTCCCCATGGATGCTTTGGGTACAATTGGGTTAGAGAGGGTCAAATGACCTTTTTCCCTGGTAACGATGCCAAAAAATGTTACGCCCCAAATTGTATGTTAGAATGATGAAAGCTCTAACCCACACCATACAATCCAAGTGAAACCTAGGAAAGTCACCATTGTCACCTTAACAACCTACCTTTGCACTTTTGGCTAGCTCTCCTCCAGCCCAAGGGGGCCTTCCCTATATAATCACTAAGGCTAAGCAATAAGAAACAAGGTGATATCACAAATAACCCCAACAATTGAGTTGATTTTGTGAGAGAGGAAAGAATGGTGATGAAGGGATATGAAGATTAGTGCCAATATTCAATAGGGCTATGGAGTCAAGAGGTGAGGTTAAGAAGAGCACCCTCCTTTTGTTAGTTACTTGTTAGAATGGATTAATATAAGGGACTAGTATCTAAAGGATGAACCCCTTAGCTAATCAAGTGTTGACACCTAATCCTTTGGGATTGGGAAAATATTTTGTAAATATGTAAATACAAAATGAGAATACAAAGAGATCTTGGAATGTGAATCCCAAGAGTCTGTCCTCTATGTGTATATATTAATGTTATTCATAATGGAGAAATCAATTCATGGTGTTACCAAAATACCTGACCTGACATGGTATTAGAGAACAAGTCTCAATTTCACATTTCTCTGCGCTGTAACCATTGTTTACTGCCATTTTTTCAGCTGTCACCTAGAGCTGACCCTGCAAACAAAAAGAAACTGTTGAGAGAGAGAGAGAGAGAAAGAGAGAGAGAGAGAGCACACATTTTCGCTCTGTGCTTTGTGACTGTTGCACATCTCTGCGTCCCATTACAAACTATGTGTGTTCCTTTGCTTGAGCCGTTTTGAAGACTCTCTTATACCACAGTTTATGCGGGCGTTTTGGCATATCAGAGACATTGAAATTTGATATTTTTGCATTTAGTAATATGCTAGTTCGCGTGTTTGATTATATGTTGGTTCATGCTGGTTATGAACTCTCATATAGTAAGGCGTTCATTGTGGAAGCTCCAACGTTGTTTGTACGTTGTATTGGTTTCCCAAAGCTCCAACGTTGATTCATTTATATGCATTGATTCATTTATGTGTTGAATCACAATGGTTATGCGTTGAAGGCCAGACTTCATTTATGCATTAAAGGTCGGTCTATTGAAATTTAACCCATAATTTTATGCTCTGTACATTGTATTGGTGTCTGTGTTGACTACTCTCCAGCAATGTTTATATGATAGAACTTCCAATGTTTCTTTGAAGTTTATAAAATCCCGATTTTGTAATGTCCCCAATTAAATTAATTTGGCTAAGATGAATTTTTATTTTTGCAATTGGGCATTGGGAAATATTTTGGCATGTAAACTTTAGAAAAGTGGGTGGAGGGAGACCCCACTTAATTTTTGGAGAGATGGAGACCACCCACATTAAAGAAAAAGGAAAGATTAAATTGGTAGTGGGATGTGGGGCCAACCAAAAAGGGGAATTCAAACCCCTTAGGAAAATCGAATAGCTAAGGGAAGGAGGTTGAAATATTGGATGGAGGGACCCACATGAGGACGCAGGAAGAAATTATAAATAGAAGAAGCATAGAAGCTATTGGGGTCTTTTGTTCATTCATCTATTTCCTTTGTTGCTGAAGTTGTTTAGCTGGGTCATGAGTGCTACTTAGCATAGAGTTCTCCAAGGGGAGAACTCACCCTTCTTTCGGTGGACTTCGAGTGCCACCCTAGGGAGGTCAAATCGTACCACTTTGAAGAGGAGCTGGAGGGATTCAGAGCCAAACATTCAGGCACTCACTTAGCTAGTGCGTATTCCAAGAGGACGCAGGAGAGGATACGCTTGGGTCATTTCGGTGGTCTTCCGGGTAGCAATTATGTCGGGAGAAATAAGGAGAACGTTGGGGCAGTATAACTCAACATTTTGGGAGTGATTGGAGGGATTTTTTTGGGAGTTTGCAGGCAGGCCGTATTTTCCAGCTGTTGGAGGAGGACGTGGTATTTGGGGCCGAATTTCGGGGGTCAGAACCAGACCAAACCCTTTCTGGGTTTTTGTGGGTTTGTTGAGAGGAGTCCGAGGTTAAATTTGCAGATTTTTCCGGGCAGTATTCAGGCCAAAAATCCTCCTTTTGTCCAACAATGCGTTTTATTATTCAACTGGTAATTGCACCATTTTGTGGGTTTTGCGGGTGGTTGGTTTGGGGCAGATTCCTTTCTGGGTTTGGTTGAGTATTTTTGGGAGAAGCTACAACTGCATTTTCAGGCGATTCCGGGCACCACAAAGGGTCATTCTCAGCATTTTCAGTGCAACAACAGTTGTCAATTTTTGGGTCTGCGTAGAAGGATATTGGGCCGAAGTTTCCTAACTCTTGGGGATAATCTCGTCCACCTGGGTTGCTCCAGCTTGCTTATGCAAGCCTAGGTTCACTTGTTCCTTGCTACATGTACTCCTTACAACTCATAATTTAATAAATGGCTCAACTTATTTGCCGAGTTTCTTGGTGTTTTTGATGGTGCATGCTTAATTGTGATTTTATTTTCTATAGCCTAGTTCATGTGTCTGTTATTAGCTATAAATTTCAATTTGGAACATTACAGTGGTATCAGAGCATGATCTTGGCCCAGCTGTGGGAAACCAGTAAGGTCATGGAAGATTTGGGTATGAGTTCACAGTGACTAGTGAAACCAGAGACAAACCCATGGCTCAAGGGAAATCCAGTATGCAGAAATTTTGGGGTGGAATTTTTTGGGACAATGAGAGGTTTACCGAGTTGAGGAGGTTGACAGACGAGACCCATCTTCATCCATTCATTAGAGACAGTAGAGGTACACAGACTGTGGGGGTGCAACCAGCTACATCATGTGGGGTAAGTCGACAGTCTCAGGACACCAGATCTCCTCAAAAGGAGCAGACAGTCCAGGGACAGTTAGAGGGTGAGACTAGGAGGCGATTTTGCTGGTGGAGATCTGACTTTAGATATTCGGAGCTTGAGGAGGAGGAGGTTGAGCATGATGCTGAGGGCCCATAGGATGGTGAGGAGCACATCGATATACCCGGTGGGGCGCAGAAGTCACCATTGTTAGAGACCTCTTTGATAGCCCTAGTTGACACCTTGGTGGAGAGGAGAGAGCCTACATCCATAGAGCCATTTGTTGAGGAGGTGCCACCCATGGATGAGATGCCAACTGTTGCTGAGGTATTTGGAGTTGTGACCAATTTTACAGGTGATAGATGCCCAAGATAGTTCCATCAGTTTCAGACCGACCTTGTAGCATTAAAAAGGAAGGCCGCATTAGTGCGAGAGGCTATTTTGTAGCATAGCGAGGAGCTGGAGGGCATGAGAGCGGTTTTGTTGAAGGAAATATAACTCGGTTCGGTCTTCATAAATGTATTTTTGATATTTGTACTTATTGAAGAAAAGAAATATTATTTTTATAATATATGTCAATGAGTTTCTTGCTCATTGAAATAGGTCAAGCACTAGTTAAAGTGCTATAGGTGAGTCAAATAGTCAAAAGTAAAGGTTGAAGACCTTAAGGGCATGTTACACCATGTATGAATATGTATCAAGGTCATAAGAAGACCTCCAAGCAAAGTCATAAGCCTTCTCCAAGCAATGGCACCATCAAAAGAAGCAACTCGAATTATGTCAAGCAAGTCGGCCTCTAGTCGGCCTAAAAGAAGGAGACAGAGACCTATATAAGGAGCCATTTGACCTCCTCAAAGAAAAACAAAATCATCTTTGAAATCAGTGAGAAAGAGGATGAGTAAAGGGTACGGAAAGATAAGGGAAGAGGTCTCCAAGTATAGCGAAGAAGAAGGAAGAAACACCAAAGATTTAAGGTTTGTTCTAGGGCTAAAAGACAGTCACACGTGCGAAGAAGGAGAGGGTCTCTCTGTTGTCATAGAAGCCCTCTATCACAGTCACACAAACTGCATTGTTTGGGTTAAGATTATAGGCCTAAAGAGCCTCCCACTCAAGCGAGGAAGCAAGAAAGGATAGCGAAGTAAATAGGGTTGATTTGAAGCTTATAATAGTGACATGTGTGAGAAAAGGAGGGAAATCTGCGGTCATTACAATAGCACTATCACAGTCACATATCTCATTGTTTGGGCTATCAAAGTAGGCCTACAAGGCCTCCTACTAAAGCGTAGAAGAAAGACACTCAAGCAAAGAAGAGAAGGGCATACAACACCTAGTGAACCTCCCACACCATGTTACTTGGGAGCGGGAGCGGGAGCGAAAACGGGAGCGGGAGCGACCATTTTCAGAAGCTCCCGGTTTGGGAGCGAATCCCGGAGCGATTTTTTAAAAATATATATATTTTTTATATTTTTTAATTTTTGATACATATATGTCAACAAAAACATGTAGAATGATGAATTAGATATAAAAAACATAAAAAAGCATAGATTGAACCATATGACAACAATCATCTAGAAGTTATAATCTTCATCAACCACGTCCGCAAGTTAGTAACATAGTAACATACAACATATTGAGTCTCATGATTCATCAATCTTAAAGTTTCAAGCTTTCAAAATTCAATATATAACATTTATCATCATTGATCACCAAAGTTGTACGTGTAAGCTAAGTGTAACCATTACAACAAATAATATCTAACATGAAATGAAATGTTATAAAATGAAATGAAATGAAACAACTTTCAACTTTCATGAAGCATCATATTCATAATTCATTACTAATGAGTTATAATTGCCAACTTCAAACTTAAATTGTCATATATTGTTTAAAAAAATATCATAATAAATATGAAAGAGTCAATAGTTATAAAAGCTACTAGAAACTAGAAAAGAGAAGTAAATCTATTATCTATTTCTTATGCTTGGGCCTCTTGCCACCACGAGAAATGTCTAATTTTTTAGTCTTGTTGCAAAATCAGGATCTTTGTCATTAATATCACCCTCCAAGCATTAATATCCAGAGGTATCTTTGTCATTACCTTTGTATCTGTATAGGGATCTTTGTCATTAATATCACCCTCTAAGCATTAACATAAGATAGAAAAAGCATAGCATGTCAAGTCAAGATTTTGTTTGAGTGATGTGTACATTTTTAGAAGGGTCATGATAGAGGAGTTCGACAACCAATGTCACTAACATCAAGGTACATAGAGGGATTGGTACTCTTGATTAAATACGAGTTCCATACCCTAATACATGACAAAATTCAATGGAAACATTGCAATCCCCCAATCCTGAAATCCTGAAAAACTGATAAGTCTGCTGGATTTTGAATGAAATCTAAAATTCTACTTTCTCCATATGAAATCCAATGAGGACGAAACCACTCTCAAACATCCTGAGTCATTTCATGGTAATGTTAAAAATTTAAGTAAAAGGATGAAAATGAAAATTAAAGAAAATGTCACTTTTACTTTAAGAATTTAACATTACTATGAATAGCATATCAATACTAGGGCCTAGACTTGATCATTAAGCTGCTCCACTCAAAAACTATTTGTTTCTTTCAAAAAAAATTGCATTTCGAGCATTACTACAAAAAAAAAAAATGCAAAAAAGGCAAAACGCTCCCGAAAACGCTCCCGAAAGGCAGGGAGCGAATTTTTTTTTAGGGAGCGCGCTCCTGACCCGCTCCCGAGTCGCTCCCGCCTAGAGCGCGGATTGGGAGTGGGGAGCGGGGGGGGGGGGCGCTCCCCCGCAACTATGCTCCCACACGTGCGAGAAACTAGGGCATACACTCATATCTCAAGAAGGATCTCGGTTGGTCAAAGAAGAAGTCTACTTGAGCAAGGGATAGAAGAGGAACACCTCATTTAGAAGGCTCACTCAAGGAAGGTCTATCTCTAGACAAGAAACAAAGAAGGAAGACTAAGTGCTGAGGAGCAAAGTGTCGGAAGGAGGAAGCCTATGTGTCGGAGAACAAAGTGAAGAAAAGAGGAAAGGACTTGACTTGTGCTTGGAGGATCTTCTTATCAGGTCTAGGGTTTGGCATTGATCAAGAAAGAAGCTTCAATAATAGAAAAACTTATTGAAGGGTTTTCCTCTCAAGAGAAGAGAGGTTTTGGCCCTGGCAGAGAGCCAACATCTTGTGTTCTTGTTCTTATGTTTTGGTAGCAGTTTGATGAAGTACACACACATGCATTAATAATAATAAGAAGAAGATTAAGCTAACAAGAAAAAGTAAAAAGACTCCACAAATTGTTATCAAGTAACGAAGAATCACACTACACATATTTGCCCTAGATTCTTCAACATGGTATCAGAGCTAAGGTGACACATCAAGGAAAGGGCAACTCAAGAACACTTATCAAGGAAGGACATCTACAAGGTTGAAGCATCAAGCCTAGAAGTCTCAATCACTTCAAGGACAAGAAGGTCTACAATCCATCATTCATCAAGGAAGTCTACATAGCAAGAAGAAGAGCCTTACATAAAGGCACCTACAAAGAAGATCAGATTGAAGTAGGACTTACATCAAGCTACAAGTCATTAAACAAATTTCATCATGAAGCAAGTCCACTTGGAGAAGGCAACTTGAGGAACATCAAGATCCAAGGAAGGCAAGCCATCAAGTCTTCAAGGAGGAAGCAAATCCATTACATCTCAAAATCTATCAAGTAATTATATGTCCCCTTCTGAATATACATCAATGTCTTTTTGCAAGGAAAGCAACAAATTGGTAGGTGCCAATAACTTTCTTGCATGGAAGAAGAGGACTAATCTACTTCTCAAGAAGAATGAACTTCTAGAACATATCAAAGGGAATATCACTATCCTTGCGAAGGAACAAACTCAAGCCTTAGCTAAGTACAATAAGGATGAAACAAGAGTACAAAGGATTCTAATAGAATCAATCAAAGAGTCTCTCATTCCTTATGTCTCCAAATTTGAAACATCAAAAGAAATTTATGATAAGCTAGTAGAGCTATTCTCGGTATCCACAACCGAAGAAGTAATATCTCTAAGGAATGAACTGTACAAGATGAAGATAACAAAGGAAGGAATATCTCCCTACTTCATGAAAATCTCTGAAATGAGAGATCAACTTCAAGAGCTTGGGTAAGTCATGTTTGACAGAGAGATGACAACTGTAGTACTCAATGCTCTACTTGAGGATTGGGGCAGGTTCACATCAAGCATATATGCCAACAAGGAAGCAACAACACTTAGTGAAATGTGGTCTCTATGTAGCACAGAGGAAACCAGACTTAAAGCAAAGGAAGATGTGGGATCAAAGGAGCAAGCATTTGCTACCATGGCCAAAAGAAAGGGTAAATTTGGCAAATTTGGTCCACGAAGAGCAAACAACAAAGACATGTCAAAAATCCAATGTTTTGGATGCCAAGAATATGGACACTACAACAACAAGAGGAAAAGGGAAGAAGCTCATGTGACTCAAGAAATGAAAGAAGAAAACAAGAAGCAAAAGAAGGAAGATCCTCCGGATCTCTACTATGACTAAGTAAAACTATTTACTTCAAGTCTTCTTTCAAGTTTTTGAGTAATATAGGAGCCTATAGGAATAGAATAAAATTGCATGGCTAGAAACATCCTCTAGAATCTAGAAGCATGATGTACATAGAGTTCAAAATACTCATGTAGAAGAAGCATTTATAAATAAGAACAAAATGCATGGTTAGAATCATCTTCTAGAATATAGGAGCTTGGTAGATATAGCTCAAGATATTCATGTAGAAGGAGCATACCTAGTATAGGACCTCATCCACAATGAAATAAAATTGATCATGATTAAGAAATCTTAGAAGACCTCCATCATCAAAAGAAAAGAAACATTTGCAAGAATGCATTTTTCTAGGGCCTGTTACAACATAGGGTTTATGACAACAAATGACGTTAATACTTTTCAAGGGTCTTTAAGATCCAATGATGGAATCTTCAAAAGAAGGTTCATGAACCAAAGAAGATATGTCTCATTGGGAATCTCATTCATGGGTTCAAGAAAAAGATGATATGCATGCAAGCTAAGATGAAGCAAGAAGGGCCACACCAAGGACAACCAAATGAAGCTAAGATGATCAAAGGAGAATCAATATGAGGTATGTATGCATCAAAGTTTAGACATGTTACCTTTTGTGTATTATTGAGTCATGGGAATAGTTTTATAGCATGATCAAGTATGAAAGAATCTCTTTCACCAAGGACATGCTCGAAGGCATGTACTACAATGCAATGAAGGTCAACAAAATAATATGCTCACATAAGGAGTATAAGATTGCTGACTACGAAGCAAGAAGAAATGTTGACTGGTCCAGTAAGCAAGCAATAAAGAAACGCTTTCACAAGAATCATAAGATGGTTGACCTATCTATCTAAGAAGAAGCAAATGAAGAAAGAGATCAAGCATGTGAAGAACACCATGATCACCAATAATCACTATCTGACAAGATACTTTGAAGATATCTCCTGAAAGAAGGCAGGACAACTCTGACAAAGGAAGGAAGGACCCTTGACACCTATGAAGGCCTTGGAGATATGAAATATGCAGACAACTGATTCTACTCTACAAAGATGTTGTGATGAAGAAGCCATCCAACAAAAGAAAAAGCAATGCTGAAGCAACATTAGGATGAAGTCATGATGGGCTACTAGGTTGAAGCATGTAAACAAGCAAATACAATGAAGCATCCATGAGAAGAGTATTCCGAAGCATGGACAGATGACAAAGGAGTACCCAGATGACAAGAAAAACTTGATGTACGGTAAGAAAGACACTTTCCACGAAGGAAGCAATGACATGAAAAACCAGGAATGAAAGTGATCGATGGATGGTGCCCTACTTAGAAGAAGTTCGAACAAAGACTTAATGACATCAAAGAAAGGAAGGAAATCAAGCAGCTGAAGGACCCATGAAGAAGAAGTTGCGATAAATAAAGAGTCCCTAGTTAAGAGGGAGCTCTGACAAGTCCCTGATCAAGAGGGAGTTTTGGATCACCCCTAATTACAAAGGAGTGACAATTGTGTTTTTCCATTTCATGGGTCATGCACTAGACCAAGACTAATAGCCATAAGTCTAGATGGAGGCCATGAATGGAAATGTAGACACAAGATAGACACAACATTCTTGTCTTCACTTGGGAAGAAATAATGGGAGGATTGGGTAATCATTTGGCATCCGATACTCTTTGAGGATGTGTAGGGAATCCAAGACGAGTAGGCAAGAGGACCGATATATTTTTAGGGTTGGGAACCTAAGACAAGAATAGTCCTAGAAGGTCATACTCAGAGAACACCCGGGTGGGTATGTACCTTGAGAGACAATGATGAAGGTGTCTATAAATCATTGATTTTGCCAGCATTGTAGCTCATGATCTCATGAAGAGATGGAGCTGTTAGTCAAGGCCTTGCACTATGACAATGCTGATGGATATGATGCTATAACAAATGGATTCCAAATCCAGTTTCTTTGATGTGAATTCGTCAAGATTGATAATATCCAAACACCTTGTAATGTTGTATGAATACCTCCCTAGTTAAGAGGGAGTGTTGAAGGAAATGTAACTAGGTTCGGTCTTCATAAATGTATTTTTGATATTTGTACTTATTCAAGAAAAGAAATATTATTTTTATAATATATGTCAATGAGTTTCTTGCTCATTGAAATAGGTCAAGCACTAGTTAAAGTGCTATAGGTGAGTCAAATAGTCAAAAGTAAAGGTTGAAGACCTTAAGGGTATGTTACACCATGTATGAATATGTATCAAGGCCATAAGAAGATCTCCAAGCAAAGTCATAAGCCTCCTCCAAGCAATGGCACCATCAAAAGAAGCAATCAGAATTATGTCAAGCGAGTCGGCCTCAAGTCTTCATGTCGGCCTCTAGTTGGCCTAAAAGAAGGAGACATACTCCTATATAAGGAGCCATTCGACCTCCTCAAAGAAAAACAAGATCATCTTTGAAATGAGCGAGAAAGAGGATGAGTAAAGGGTATGAAAAGGCAAGGGAAGAGGTCTCCAAGTATAGCGAAGAAGAAGAAGGAAGAAACACCGAAGCTTTAAGGTTTGTTCTAGGGCTAAAAGACAATCACACGCGCGAAGGAGGGGGTCTCTTTGCTGTTATAGAAGCCCTCTGTGATAGTCACATAAACTACATTGTTTGGGTTAAGATCATAGGCCTAAAGAGCCTCCCACTCAAGCAAGGAAGCAAGAAAGGATAACAGAGTAAATAGGGCTGATCTGAAGCTTATAACAGTCACGTGTGAGAAAAGGAGGGCAATCTGTGGTCATTACAACAACACTATCACAGTCACATATCTCTCATTGTTCAAAGTAGGCCTACAAGACCTCCTACTAAAGCGTAAAAGAAAGACACTCAAGCAAAGAAGAGAAGGGCATACAACACCTAGTGAAACTCCCACACGTGCGAGAAACTAGGGCATCCACTCATATCTCAAGAAGGATCTTGGTTGGTCAAAGAAGAAGTCTACTTGAGCAAGGGATAGAAGAGGAACACCTCATCTAGAAGGCTCACTCAAGGAAGGTCTATCTCTTGACAAGAAATAGAGAAGGAAGACTAAGTGCTGAGGAGCAAAGCGCCGGAAGGAGGAATCCTATGTGCCGAAGAACAAAGTGCAAGAAAGAGGAAAGGACTTGACTTTTGCTTGGATGATCTTCTTATTAGGTCTAGGGTTTGGCATTGATCAAGAAAGAAGCTTTAATAAGAGAAAAACTTACCGAAGGGTTTTCTTCTAAAGAGGAGAGGTTTTGGCCCTGGCAGAGAGCCAATATCTTGTGTCCTTGTTCTTATGTTTTGGTAGCAGTTTGATGAAGTACACACATATGCATTAATAATAATAAGAAGAAGATTAAGCTAACAAGAAAAAGTAAATACTCCACAAATTGTTGTCAAGTAATGGAGAATCACACTACAGATATTTGCCCTAGATCCTTCAACAGGTTTGTGTCGAGTCCACGGCCAAATTGACTCACATTGGGGAGCATTCGGATTCCCTATTGGTGCAGCTAGAATGCACATTGGACCGTGAAAGGAGCCCTCTTTGGGCATACATAGACGGGGCTAGCAACACTGTTAGGCTACTTTTGCCCATTGGACAAAGAGAGACAAAGCTACCTAGTTAGATTTCATGTGTTGACTGGGATAACGAGATGAGACGACCTGAGTTGCACAGGGTGCAACACCCACATGCTGGGATTGTTCTTTGTGTAGGAGTTCGTGCATTCAATCCTCTCTTGGGGTTGGATGGCGAGATATTTTGAGTTGGTACCCAGTGGAGTGGGCTATGGAGATGGTAGTGGACCTGGGTGTAGCTCAGCAAGAGTTTCTAGGCACTGGGGATGTCGGAAGCCCAGATTGGCATTGGGATCCAGGAGGGACCACCTATCATTTCTCAGGTATACCGGTTGACTACGACCTGGATGGTATAGTTGACCTAGTAGTTGAGCATGCACATTCACTAGGGGAGGTTGGGTCAGCACCAGTGGCAACCAGTTTTTGGGCAGACTCCTTGGGTTGTCTTGGTATGACAATTGTACATGATGTCTCAGGATGATCAACATACTCTGGCAGGAGTTTGTCGGAGGAGGTGGTATTGGCAGGCCACTAGACAGTGCCTTGTATGGAGACGGGGATTATGCGCATTTGTGTGGGGCACATAGGACACAGAGGAGCAGAGCAGTGGTGGCATCGCTACTGACACCTAAGGAGATTCACTTCTTAGGTCTGTTAGGGAGGATTTGGAGAGAGATCCATTCACCGGGGGGTATGATGATGCGACGATGGAGGTGATAATACCGGTTAGGTGTGGGTCGACACGTAGGGACACAACTTTAGGCCATCATATCTAGGGATGTGTGGGAGCATCTAGCGTTGAGCAGTGGTCTACGGGTGGCCATGGAGATGCATGGTGGTGTGCCGTAGTGTGTTGGATTGTGTTGTGGAGTGGGAGTGCCTCACATCGCATTGAGTACATGCGGGGAGTGACCGATGCTGTGACACAGTCGAGACACAAGATGGTACAGGATGGTATATACATAGTTGGGGGTATCTAGTGGTGTACATGGACAAGTTCCGACATATAGTGGCATGTCGAGGAGTGTGGTGTTGCTTGGTGGTATGCAATGACGCATGGTGCGACGCAACGGGCTCTTGGAGCGTTGCCTCCAAGGACGCCTATGGATAGGGGCATTAGGTGTACCATTGGATGCAATGCACATATGATCGATGAGGACATTGCTGAGCATTTGAAGACACCATGTTTAATGGAGACAGGCTTCGAGGGGGTTATCAGGAGATCTGGGGTGGGGAGAGGGTTGTCCACAGGATTACTCTTGAGTATTCCAGTAGATTCTTGATCATACCCTTTGGGACACACCCACCCATCATCCTCCAGTGTTGCTTATAGTCGCAAAGTGTTTGGTTGTTGCCCTGTGACACTATCCATTCGGGTAGCAGGGCATGGGAGGCTCACCCTAGGCAGTTGGATGAGACACCGCGTGTCATGAGTCAGGAGGAGACTATCCGATTGAGAGACTAGGTAGATGGACGAGTTGACAGATACAGGCTTAGGGATGGCATGGTTGATTGTCGAGGTAGCATATGTTCCACCCCTAGACTCACACTTTGGGAGGCGACCGAGAGGGAGTTGCATGTTTCTTTTTCAGCTAGACAACTCGAGGCATTAGGCGAGCATGAGGTGCGAGGGATCGTAGTCCTTGTTGGCAGGATGGTGCCTAGGCTTCCGTCAGTACCCGAGCACATCATCAAGAGCTGGGATAGCAGATGTTGCTGTGTGATTTGGTAGGCGCAGAGTAGTAGGTTATTCGCAGCACAGGTTCCTAATTCTTGGTGCCTACCTATTGGATACGTACAGGAGTCAGAGTTGGGGCACAATAGGCATATCACAACAATAGGCAGAGAGGATTGGTGGTTGTGGACCTCAATATGGTTATGGGATCCAGGGATGCAGTGGATTGGTGGGATACTCCACTCCTGGTTGAGCATAGTCAGGATAACAGGCGAACTGATTCATTCACAAGCAGACACATGGGGGACCACCGAAGTCCTCACCATAGGGCGAGGTAGGTTGTTGCTCAGGATTGTGGCCATCCATGGAGTGATAGGAACTGGCACTGTTGAGTCGCATTGGCAGGTTGGGCCCAGCCTTGATCATCGCATAGATTATGGCCGAGAGTTATGGGAGAGGAGGCTCTGATACGAGCATGCTAGGCAGTCAGTGATGACCAAGGTGTCGCGGGGTAAACATGACAGTTTCTTGCTATGATGGGCATGGGACCTTAACATCACAGTACTTTGCAGTTTAGCTATCTGTAGGGGTGAGCTGGTTTCTACAGGGGAAGGTCATCTAGATCTTCCATTTGGTTTTAGTGACTCATTGATGGTGTGGGGAATTTCACCAGTGTGGCAGGGTGATCGACAGGAGGAGATCAGGGGAAACTCAGGGATATGAGGGGTCAATCCCACCAGGATTGGATTACATCTTCAGGAGTCCACCCCTGAAGTGCACGAGAGGGACTATTCGATAGAGCAGTTTCATGAGGAGATGATCAACATCGTATATTACCATGATGCTCTACTTAGTGGCGACATGAAGAGGGCGTCGAGAGCCTATGATGAGCTGGACAACGAATGGAGAGGGGAATGCTTCACATTGGCCATGATGGCTTGAGATCTTGGTAGGACAGGGCAGAGATAAGAGATGACTCAGTGGTAAATTTGGAACCCCGGTATCGTGTGCAGAGACTGTTGGGGTCAGCTAATCGAGAAGGTGCTTGTTCAGGCATTGCTTGAGGACAAGCAATTTTTGGTGGGGAGGACTATAATGTCCGTAATTAAATTAATTTGGCCAAAGATGAATTTCTATTTTTGCAATTGTGTGTTGGGAAATATTTTGGCATGTAAACTTTAGAAAAAGTGGGTGGAGGGAGTCCCCACTTAATTTTTAGAGAGATGGAGGCCACCCACATTAAAGAAAATGGAAAGATTAAATTGGTAGTGGGATGTGGGGCCACCTAAAAATGGGAATTGAAACGCCTTAAGAAAATTGAATAGCTAAGGGAAGGAGGTCGAAATATTGGATGGAGGGACCCACATGAGGAGGCAAGAAGAAATTATAAATATAAGAAGCATAGAAGTTATTGGGGTCTTTTGTTCATTCATCTATTACCTTTGTTGCTCAAGCTGTTTAGCTGGGTCATGAGTGTTGCTTAGCACAGGGGAGAACTCACCCTTCTTTTGGTGGACTTCAAGTGCCACGCTAGCGAGGTCAAATCGTACCACTTTGGAGAGGAGCTGGAGGGATTCAGAGCCAAACATTCAGCCACTCACTCAGCTAGTGCGTATTCCAAGAGGACGCAGGAGAGGATACGCTTGGGTCATTTCGGTGGTCTTCCGGGTAGCAATTATGCCGGGAGAAATAAGGAGAACGTTGGGGTAGTATAACTCAACATTTTGGGAGTGATTGGAGGGATTTTTTTGGGAGTTTGCAGGCAGGCCGTATTTCCCAGCTGTTGGAGGAGGACGTGGTATTTGGGGCCAAATTTCGGGGGTCAGAACCAGACCAAACCCTTTTTGGGTTTTTGTGGGTTTGTTGAGAGGAGTCTGAGGTTAAATTTGCAGATTTTTCCGGGCAATGTTAAGGCCATAAATCCTCTTTTTGTCTAGCAATGTGTTTTATTATTCTGTTAGTAATTGCATCATTTTGTGGGTTTTGCGGGTGAGTAGTTTGGGGTAGATTCCTTTCTAGGTTTGGTTGAGTATTTTTGGCAGAAGCTACAGTTGCATTTTTAGGCGATTCCGGGCAACACAGAGGGTCATTCTCAACATTTTCAGTGTAGCAGCAGTTGCCAATTTCTGGGTCTACGCAGAAGGATATTGGGCCGAAGTTTCGTAACTCTTGGGGGCTATCTCTTCCACCTAGGTTGCTCCAACTTGCTTATGCAAGGCCAGGTTCACTTGTTCCTTGCTACATGTACTCCTTACAACTCATAATTTAATAAAATGGCTCAGCTTATTTGCCCAGTTTCTTGGTGTTTTTGATGGTGCATGATTAATTGTGATTTTATTTGCTATAGCCTAATTCATGTGTCTGTTATTAGCTGTAAATTTCAATTTGGAACATTACAGATTTTTTTGGCTGATTTTTTAATTTTAAAAAAATCACCAAAAAATTGAAATTTTTTCGAAAAAATCGCGATCCAACTCGAAAAAATCATGGGGGCGCAAAACAATGACTTAAAGTGAAATTTGGGTTTTTTTTGGTTTTTTGTTTTTTGTTTGTTTATTTGTTTTTTGTTCAGATAGAGGGCAAGAGTGAGAGCTAAGGAGGAGAAGAACTCATCTACAAGGGAAAGAGAGGAGAAAAGTGAATCAAATTTAGCATCCCAAGCAAAAAAATTCAAGTTTGGACCAAGTTTCTTCAGCAAAGCATGGTTTTCAGGTATGGGCATCAAATTTGGCAATTTTTTTTGTTTTTCCTTGGGTTTCTATCACCCATTTATTTTCCATGATTTTGTTTGGATTTGATTGTTTTTTTGTTTTTTTCTTTATCTTTCTGATTTTTGTTGTATTTAATGGAGAGGATTTATTTGGTCAAAAATACAAAAACTCGATTGTTAGATTAATTTGTTTAATTTCGTTTTGTGCCTTAGTTTTTTTCTATAATTTTTGCTTGGGTTTGAATGTGTATTTTTTGCCATTATTGTTGCATTGAGTTGAAGGTTTTTTTTGTCAAAAATTGAAAATGATCTATGTAAATTTTAATTCTATTTTTTTAACTTGTAATTCTTCTTTTGCCCTAGGTTCAAACTTTGAACTTCATCTTACATTAAAATTTGAGAGTTCAACAAAGTTACAAACATGCCAAGGAAATTGGACTCTCTGTGGGAATTTGGTGAACCTGATGAAGGGTTTGATAGATCAAATGTTACTTGCAAGTTATGTCGGCATGATATCACAGGGGGCTATACAGATTGAAATTTCACCTTGCACAAGTTCCTGGACATGAGGTAGAGCCTTGCTCAAATACAAATCCAGAAATCATCAGAAGAGCCCTCAAATCATTGGAAGAAATAAAGACAACCAAATTGTCCAAGTCAGCTTTGAAGAGTCAAATAAAAGGGAGTAGAGTGTTAGGATTGGGACGTGATTGTGAGAGTGGTATTGGTTCTACTTCACCATCAACATCTACACCCAACCTTGTAGCTACTTCATCATTTTTTGTTCCTAGAACCGCACCTGGTGCACAACCATCAATCTCGCCAGTTATTAAAAAGAGGAAGAAGGAAGAAGCTGACAAGTTGTTGGGCAAGTTTTTTCTTTGGAGTGATATTCCTTTCAGCGTTGCCAAGAACAATCCATTTTTCCAGCCTACGGTTCATGCTATTTCTATTTTTGGCCCAACGTACAAAGTCGCGTCGTATGATGACTTTAGAGGGTGCATTCTTCAAAATGAAAGGTTGACTGCATTAAAAGATTGGGCATCATGGGCACACACAAGTTGCATTGTGTTGTCAGTGGTTGGACTGATTAAAAGGGTAGAAGCCTTATTCACTTCTTGGTTAATTTTCCCAAGGGGACAATGTTTATGAAATCTGTTGATGCATCTGCACATATCAAAGATGCATGGTTATTATGTGATTTGTTGGATGTATTCATTTAGGAGGTGGGTCCACAATATGTTGTCCAAGTCAGAACGAACAATGTTGCAAATTATGTTGCTGCTGGCAAGACGCTTATGGAGAGGCATGCTAGCTTATTTTGGACACTTTGTGCGACACACTACATTAATTTGATGTTGGAGGACATAGGAAAAATTCTTTTTGTCAAGGATATTGTTGAGTCATCAAAAATCTTTACAAAATTTATATATAATCATGCATATGTGCTTCATTTGATAAGAACATTCACCAACAACAAGGAGTTGGTGCGCCCTGCCATTACACAGTTTGCCACCAATTTCATATCTCTTCAATCCCTTTTGAATTCTATGTGGGATGTGAAGAAAATGTTTCTTTTAGAAGAGTGGCGTGCTTTGGCATTTAACCACAAACTAGAGGGAGAGGCCATATGCAGGTTAGTTTCATACCAGGATTCAGGAAAGCTTCTGGGAAGGAGTGCAGGAGGTGTGTAGAATTATTGAGCCTTTGGTAAAGGTTCTTCGCTTAGTTGATGGAGACATATTGGCAGTGTCAATATCAGTAATCTGAGAAATTCCTTGCTCATGTGGGGTTCCTTACATTGGTGAAACTGGTAGATCCATCAAACCAAAGAATCCAAGAACATGCAACAGACATTAGACACTGTCGCTCTCGTTCCTCAGCTTTAGCCGAACATGCAGTAAAATCTAAAAACCACGTGTGCATTGAGGATACCCATGTCATCGCCAAGATTAACCATTTCCATCATAGGAAGCTAAGAGAAGCCATTGAGAAACATGCGATCAATCTCAATAGAGATGATGGTTGGAAACTGAGCAGAAGCTGGATCCCCGCCCTTTCCTCTTGACTATTTTAATTTTTTGCCTCTTAGTTTTTTATTTATTATTTATTATTATTATTATTATTCTATATAGAATTAATTATTTTACATTCTCTCTTCGTGGATAAAATTTATTAACAATTTAATTAGTTTATAACCTTGATCTTGAATAAAAATATTTAATAAATAAATATTATACCCTTAATGTATTATTATATTATATTATAATCCTTTCTCATTTTAATATTTTTAATATTTTTTTAATAAAATAATTAATTTATTATTATTATTTCATCTGTATTCTATGTATAATTAATTATTTTACATTCTCTCTTCGTAAATAGAATTTAATTGATAAATCTAGTTAGTTTATAACCTTGACCTTGAATAAAAATATTTAATAAATAAATATCATACCCTTATGTATTATTATAATATATTAATCCTTTCTCATGTTTAATTTTTAAATAAAAATTTTAATAATATAATTAATTTCTTAACAACCTTCCCAACGGCTAGCTCCTAATGACTAGTTTACAATGGCTAATTTCGGGCATGGATGCTTCTCTGCGATTTAAACATTTGCGAAGATTGATCTTTTCACCTTTGTCCTGACGCTGAACCACATTAGTTGGTTCGAAACGCCGACCAAATCTCAAGAATATGATTAATCTGAAAGTCAATTCTATTATTATTTATAATTTATTAATTTATGACCCTTGTACAGGTTGGAGTCCCAGTGACTTAATGACATAGTCTACATCTACTACAATCTTCGATTGTGGTTGATGCGACTTGAGAGGACACCTGATGTGGAGGCCATCTCATTGGATGGGATTGACACCACTATTGCATGGAGGGTTGAGGCCGAGAGGCCTATCATGGAGTCGGCCCATGATTGGTTAGAGCAGGAGGTAGTGGAGGGGGTAGAGGAGGAGGAGCAACAGGAGGAGAAGGTGACACCACCTACCCCTATCACCAGTGGAGGACGTGGTATACCTCCTATAGTTCCTAGTTTTTCAGCTTCTAGAGCACAATAGAGTCCACTGCCAGCCCCACTGCCATTTACATCTAGAGGGAAAGCTGTTGCATTTTCTCGCAAAAGGGGCAGTGGAAATCAATAGTATTATTTATTTGGTTCATTTCATTGTATATGAGATTATGGCTCATGATATGAGATACATTATTATATTTTTTGTTGATATTTTTAGGCTTAGTTGGGACTCAGGACTTAGTATTCAGGACATCATTCACTGTTATGTGTGATGTAGCACTAGAAATGATATTGCACATCTTATATGTTAGTTCCTTTTTCATGTTTATGTGTCAATGCATTTATTTTATCTTGTGTATGCTTTAGATATTAAAAAAATTGATTTTTTTGTTTTTTGTTTTTTGTATTTGCCGATTTTTATAGACTTTTTCCCGATTTTTTCCGATTTCAGACCCTCGCCGATTTAATCCCGATCGCGATGTTCACAACATTGGTTTATATGATAGAGCGGTTGGTTATATATCTGTTGTTTTTATAATATGTGCACTGTTTTATAATAGAGCTGTTGGTTTATGTAATATGTGAGAATTGGCTTATCATATACAAGTTAATTTATATGAGACTATTTATGAGTTGAAGTATATATACCGGTAGTGTTGGTGTGTATCAAAGTGGTTGTTCGAGATAGTGAGCCTGAAGCCTAATTCCAACCTTGATTTTGGGTTATTTCTATTGATTTTTAATGTCTTTTAGAGACGAAGTTTGTTGAAAATTGACAGCGGTTGACCACTACGTGTCAACGACCCATAGTAGTACATCCCCTTTTTTCGCAAAAGGGATAGCGCTTGATCAACGTGTCTGTGCCGTTCGACTATCATCATCAGCCTGATCATGTTATATTGTAAACCCTTTCTGCATGTGTAAATTGTAAATAATCTCAGTAGATCCGTGTCGTGTATGTAATTGCTTAGGTAAACCTAATTTTTTGATGACAATCTACATTCCGGAAGGTTTTTTGTCTCACTGATCCATGATCGGCAGAGTTTTCCTTCAGCCTTACCTCAAAGCCAGAATGGATTTTGTCACCAGAATGTTAGGGGAGTCATAGTGTGCTAGATTCAGTCTATGTAAAAGTGATTTGGGAATAATCCTAACTATTTGGTTAGGTTATTTTATTACAAATTGCTTGATCTGCTAGATTATATTTGTGTCGCAGAAATGTGTAGTCTGTGAGGGTCTTGGTCAAATGGGTTTTCCCCCTTGAGATGTAAAAAATGTAAAAAATCATGATGTAAAATGTCTTGAGGGTTAGAAAATAATTTATCCCCTCATAGGTCTTAGGTAAATTTAACTTTTCTAGTGGTAAAATTCGTGGATCCTTTAAGAAATTAAATCTTAACTGGTCCAGAGACCAAGGTTAATTGATTGTTTTGCTAAATTTTATGTCTTAGGTCCCTGGGGTTAAGTCAAAGTCAAAGTTTTGAGGAAATAAATGCAAAATTTTAATTTTTGAATATATTAAAATGCATTTAATTGAAAAATTCGAAATTTCCTCAATATTTAAAATTTCGACGGATGAGATTAAAAGAGATTTTGATCCTCATGAACGGTTGAGATCGCTTTGACAAGGATCACTCGAACTAGCCGTTGGGAAATTTATCTTTAAATAGGAGGTCAGTTGTCAGTTGAGATCATCCGATCTTTTGATCGTGTACTAAGCGAAAAAGCTCTCTTGTAATTTTTTTTATGAGCAATAAAGAAAGACTTTGGGGTTAATTTCTGCTGGTGTTACTCTTCATGGAAATGCTGTAAGATGTATTATTTTCGTGCATATATTTCTTTTTGGCCATTGATATAGCTTTCTGAAGAGCGATTTAAGTACAAGTATCTTGCTCAAGTCGCTGGGGTTTGAATGGTAATTTAAGTTTTGAATATAATAGCAGGTTTTTCTATTAGATCTGAATTTTATTATTGTTCTCTCGCTCTATGTTGACGGCTAAATCGAGTTTTGCAGGAAAATCCTTGATTATTAGATCATCGGGCGTTCGGGGAAGTTCTCGGTTGAACTAGCCAACTCCCGATCCGTGTTTTCTGAAGAGCCCAGCTTAAATTTGATCCCGGGCTTATCATAAGATATTTTTATGGGTGATGCATGAAGGGTTTCAAGCTTAGTACCTCCTCTAAAATTCAATTTTTTTTTTAATTTTTCTGTGCTAAATCGTTAGATTTGGCTGTTGAGAGCCACAGATCATCAGATCTGGGAGCGGAGTCAGACTCATACTTCCTAGATCTGATAGATCTGCCACTTTTGTACATAGATTTGTAATTATTATTTTTTTATTTTTTTGACTTAGGATTTCTGGGGTTTCATTTATTTTTGCATATTCGGGTTCTGGCTGTTTATGTTTTCAGGTACAGGTTGCAGATCTGAAGCTGAAGGTTGTTCAGAGTCCAGATCTAGGCCCCGGAGGGTAAGATCTGGATCTCTGGAGGTCCATCAGCATCATTTTTTCAGGGAATTAATTTAGTTTTCAGATTTGGAATTTCAGTGAGGGTTTCAAGGTCAAATCTGAAGCAAGCTGATTCAAAATTTTAAATCAAGATTTCTGGGGGAGATCTGGTAAATTTTAAGGGGTATTTCAACGACTTGTTTGCTGATTGGTTTCTGGGATTTGTTGCCTGGTGGGGTTTGCTATGCATTTTTTTTTTAGGAGCCCTTGCTGCCATCTATCAAATCTGCGTCTGCATCTGTGGCTCCCATCACCAAACCCTCGCTGTCTCAGTAATTATCAGTATTCTCCCGCTGGCTGAGCCTACATATCTCACCATCTTTTTGTCATTGCTGCAGCTCACCATACGCTGCCCATCGCTCAACCTTCACGCTACTCTTCATTTCCTCGTCCCGCTCATCCCTATACGCTGTTCCCCTCACACTCATCAACCCGCAGTCCCTTGCATCTGTCTGCCACACCCGTCACTTGGCTGTCTTCTCCTTGACCTGCGTTTTCTTCTGCGTGCATAGTCCCATTCTCCCTACGTATTCCTTGATTCTCTCTTCCTCCACGCAGCGGTCCCCTCCACCTGCGTGCTGCCCATATGCTAACTGCTCTTCCTTGCGGTTTTCTCACGCAACAGGCTACTCCACATCCGCAGCTGCTCCCTCATCTGCTCGTCATTGCAGTTCTGCCCTCACTGCATACCTTCTTGCGTGTTGGCCAAGCCCTCATCCCCGTCCAGCTCCACGCAGTCACTTTCTGCTCCACCCTCTACCCTCAGCGATCTCTATGTTGCTCCATTTGCTGTGTCCATTCCGTTGCTGCACCCTCACACAACTCCATTCATCGCATACCTTCGTTCTATTCCGCAGCATATCCCTCCGCCTCCTCACGCAACCTTGTGTGATACCCTTTGCTCACATGCTGCTCCCAAACGCTGCATAGCTTCCATCGAATTCGCAATCCTTTTCTCCACAACATATTACCCTGCTCGCTGCCCGTTGTTTCTCCCTTGCTGTCCTCATGCTGCTCCAAACCTGCAACAAACCCTCGGTTGTTCTCCATTCCGTTGCAACTTCCTTCCCAAACCGTCAAACCTACATAGAGATGACACTTTCGATTTTCATTTGCGTTTATGATACCTGGGGTTAGTCATTTAATTCAATTTCCTTTTATTTTTCATTCAATTTTTTTTTATTTAGTTGGTAAGGTTGGCTGATGTGCATTCAATTTGTTTAACTTGATATATATTTTTTTCGATTTAGTTTAGTGCTTTTTCAATTTGTTTTTTTGTTATTTATTTGGATTCATTTTAATTTAAAAAAAATTTTAAATCTAAAAAATATAAAATTTCAAAGTCTAAAAAATCTAAAATATTTAAAAGAAATCATAAGAAAATCCTAAAAGTTAAAAAATTTCTAAACATTAAAAAAAAAAAAAAAACTTTAAAAAATCCTTAAAAAAAATTTAAAATTTTCAGAATATAAAAATGAAAAAACTTTTAAAATTCTAAACATTTAAAAAATTTAAAAAATTCCAAAAATTTAAATTTGTGATTAAGGATTTACATTAAGAGGTTTTCGCTTAAACGTTAATTTTTTTTTAATGTGGCCCATTAAATATTTTGATTTTTTTTAACCCTTTGATTAAATTAAGTTCCTAAGGAATCATTAATTTTTTTTTAACCTAAAGTTCCTTAGTGTCATTTGGTCATTAAGTGCGAATTTTTATGATTTTCCTATGGTCAAGGTGCGATAAACATTTTTAATCATGATTGGCTTTTGAAGAAAATTTATTAAATCTAGATCTGGGCAGTCAGCGAAAATAATTTTAAATCTGGAACCTTTTGCATGTGACAGTGTTGGGCGTTTTCGTGGATTATTTATGTTTGTCGCTTTTTGTCACATATTGAAAATCGTTTTGGATAGCTTGTTTTATTGATGGTTAATTCAGATATCGAAGGCACTAGTCTAAAATTACTTCTATCTTATGGTCGTGTCTTGTTTGCTTTGGCGTTTAATCTATCAATTTGATTTAATCATTTTAATTCATCAAGTTATCCATCATTAAAATCTCCTAGACTCTGTTTTTCACAGGCTATCCTCATCTATTCACTTAGGGACTACCCCCCTTAACTTGTCTAGGAGAGACTCTAAATGGAGTGAGTAAGGATTTAAGAGTGACAGCCCTTACTCTGAGCGTTGTCGCGCTGCATAGACATTCTATGCGACAACAACTGCGAAGGGATGAATTTCCTTGAATACAATATCATTTTTGGCTATTCTAGAGTGACTTTTTAAAAATAGAAAGTCATGTCTATCATTTCAAGCATGACGTTCCAAAAATAGTAAATCACCTTGCTTCAATAGGTAATCAAGTATCGATGATGGAAATTCATGTAACTTATCCTTAATCAATCTTAATTACTCAATTTCTACTTAATCATCATTATTATCATTAATATTTTTATCCTTATGAGTAACTATAATATTATTATCAAAATAGAAATTCATGTCACCTTTCCTACTTGGCAGTCAATCATGCCACTATGCATCTCTCTCTCTCTCCTTGATGGCACTCGTACCCCTCTTTCTCTCTCTCAATGGATTTGTTGCACTCCTCTTACACACTCTTATGCACATTAAAGACTCATCATAACACTCGTCTTACACACATTAAAGACTGTTAATTTTAGGTATGTTCTATGCTGATAGCAAATTTACTTCAATTTTCCATATTAGCTAAATATCAATTCCAGATTAGCAATCACATTTAGCATGATAGTAAAATGCAGATAGAACATAAACATAAATCATAGAAGACAAGCTAAGACAAGAGGACACAAGATGTGGCGCTAGCCAGGGACAAACCCCAATGTGGGGAAACTCTTGATCAATTCTTCTTATATGTTCTTCAATAGTTCAGCAGAGAGAGAGATAGTACATATACATCAGAAGTCAACCTTTTGACTTATCTAAATAAGAGTAGAGATCTTCTCTAAGAAGATAGCATATGAGGTAGCTGATCTGAGCTGAGTTGAAGGCATATTGCTTCCACTGATCCAAGGTGACTCCATCACCATGCTGCACCTCACTGTGCTGCACCCAATCATCATGCTGGACCTCATTACCATGTTGCACACATCATACTGCTGCACCTTATCATCATGCTGCACCTCCCTGTACTGCATCATCATGTTGTACCTTATCATCTTGCTGCACCTACCAGTGCTGCCTCATACTGTACCTCACTGTGCCCATCATGCTGCATCTCATTGTAGCATTTATTATCACTGTGTTGCACTTTGTTACCAAGTGTTGCACACAACATGCTACACTACACTTCATCATGATGCCCATCATTATGCAGCAACATTCAACATCATGCTGCACCTTATAGCAACGCTGTCACATCTTATCATGTATTGCATTAGTTCACTGTTTAGGAGATTCTCTATTTGCTGCATTGGATGGCATTCTAACAGCAGATTGGGCAACCTTCATCATGGACTAGTTAGGCCATCAAGACAGTCCAACCAACCGTCACACATAGGCAGCAACATCAAACTGATCATGCTGCTCCAACCTTGTTTGCATATGACTATTTGTGACTGCCTGGTTAGGGCATATTGCTGTAGGCTTAGACTTCTCCAACAGACCCCAAACAGCCCTTGAAAGACTGCGACATGCTTTAGGTGAACTCCTCCCTTGCTACGTTGCTGCCTGAGGGCATATGCCAATTGTTTACTACCCTACGCAAGCCCAACTGTGGTGCTATGGCCTGCGGCCTAGCACAACAGCAATTGTGGCTTTTGGTCATGTCCAAAACAAGAACGTTTAGCCCTTAACACTTTGTCCATCTAACAATAGCTCGGATATCCTTCAATGAGCCCTAAAACAGTCCCCAAACTGCCTCGCTGTCTTTGCCTGAGGCAGTCTTTGCCTCTTTGCTGTGTCTACAACAGAAAATTCTGCTCCCTTGACCGAGTTCTCTTTCACCTACAACGAGCTCTTGTTGATTGCTACACCACTGCCCTTCTTGTTAGGGCTTCTTCATGGGGTAGTGTTAGGGCAAGGGCTATCCTTCGTGACAACGTAGAGTATTAGGAACCCTTCCATAACAATGTATAGGATTAGGGCATTCCATCCATGATTGCGTTTTAGGGCATCATCTCCATGACTGCGTTTTCTCTTAGGATCTCTCCTCCCACCAAAACCCAAGACAAGTGGAGAGGAAGGGATCACAAGAAGTGTGTGTCCAAATGACCTTCAAGGCACCTCTATTTGTACTAAAACGTTGAGCACAAGTGGGGGCAATTTGGTTGTTGGCCGACCTTGATGAATTGTCCCATAACAGAAATAAATTCATATTTCCATGAATACTTGTCGGAATCGGATTATCTTTAGATCAATCCTACACCTCTCGACGAGAGGAATCCAAGAAAAATACTAGTTGCCATAAATAAGATGACCCACATGGAGTTTGGCCCTAGTTTCCAATTTTAACAAAGATTTGTCATAAAAGATTCCTCTTACACACTCTTCAATGCATATGTTACAGTCTCTCCTTCAAGGCATGCATACTCCTTTATGACATGAGTTACAAGGGCAAGCATACTTCCTTAATGGCATGAGTTACAAAGGCATGCATTCCTCCCTAAATGGTGTATATGACTCTCCCTCAAGGCATGCGAGTTTCTCCTCCTTCATGACTCGAACTCCTTGTTGCTCCTATATACATGTGTGTCTCTCATCTTCACTATTACTTGCTTGTGCTGTGTGAAAGGAGACTTCGAACTTGTGAAAGAGAGAGTTGGAGAGACTAGAGAAGGATTGAGAGAGTGAGAGAGAGACTTGGAGAGTAAGAGCAAAACTTGGTGAGCCAAAGTGATTCAATGTTTGCATCAACTGCTGCTATCAGAGACCTTCTTCAGATTTGGGTGAAATTCTTCATTATCTCATTATATTTTGTTTCTCTGCTGAACAATTGATTTTTAATAGAAGAAGAATCTGGTTGGGTTTTCCCCTTGTGGATTTTCCCCTGGCCATTAGACCTAAATTCTTCATGTCTCATTGTGTTCTTTGCTGTTTTCTATCTTACATATGGTTTATATGGTGTATGTTCTATCTACAATTGCTTAACTGATATTGCATCTTGAAGGAGTTTCATTTTTAGTAATTGTTACAACATAAAACATTAAGTTTCAACATGGTATCAGAGGTTTGGTGAAGACAATTCTCGCTTCTCATTTTTCTGCTGATATATCTTTTGCTGCGACAACTCATTTTCTGTTGAAATTCCTCTTGCTGCCTCCTCTATTTGTAGCTCATTTTCTGCTGAAATATCACTTGTTGTCTCTTCTATTTGCAGTTCATTTTTTGCTAAAATATCTCTAGCTCTCCCTTCTATTTGCAATTCATTTTCTACTGAAATATCACTTGTTGTACCTTCTATTTGATGCTCGTTTTTTTACTGAAATATCTTTTGTTATCTCTTGTATTTGCTGTTAATTTTCTGCTGAAATATCACTTGCTGCCCCTTCCTATTTGCTGTTGACTTATTACCCGCTACTTCTTCTACTCGCTGCTGAAATTTGTTTGAGCAGATTAAGATATCTTCCTCTTACTTTAAGAATGAAGAGACGTTGGTTGATGCTTTGAATTTCTTCCCTTGGAGGGGTAGATTAGATATTACTCTTGACGAGCATGATGTATTAGAGTAATTTGAAGGAGAGGTAGAAAAACCAACATAAAAATCTAATGCTGCCATCAAGGCTAGATAAAAGAAAAGAGAAGTCAAGTCTAAAAAGATTATCATGGATTCTCTTGAAGACCATCTCATCACCTATGTCTCCAACTTGAAGAAATCCAAAGAAATGTAAGATAAGTTGATGGGAATGTATCAAGTGAATAACTTGAGTCAAATTCTCTCTTTGAAGAATCAACTCAAGGATATTAAGATGAACAAAGGAGAGTGTTGAGAAATCCTTAGGGCAACTTATTAGGGTTTCTTTAATTTGATTTCTCTCTAACATGACAATTTCTTGTGATTTATTATTATTTTTTCTTTTATTATTAAGTTCTTATCAATGAGACAATTGCCACAATTATGAAGATCACAAAGACAAGAACACAAGATGTAGGCACTCAACCAGGGCAAAACCCAAAAATTCTTCTACTCTTCTTTAGAATCAAATCAAATGAGACATCCTAGACCCTTTGACCAAGACATAGACTTCCTCCAATCCACCAAGTCAACCTCCCATGTAGACAAGTCAAACTTTAGTCAAATTCTCACAAGTCAACATAAATCATCCTTCTAAAATATGAGTTAAACAAAATCCTGGCCCTCTCTACAACATCTGAAATTTCGACCTGCAATAGATCGAACTTGTAGAAAAATAGAGAAATTCGTCTTCCTTTTATTGACAAGTGTTTCTCATTCCTTCGCTTTAGCTCTTCCTTCTTTTCAAGGTTCTTCGGATACCTTTTCAACTCTTGGAACTTCAGATCGAATCACTTGGATGAATCCTCTCCCAATAGGTCAATTGCATGGCTATTTATAGTGGTTTGAAGCTCCTCTATGAGGCCGAGATGAAGAGTGGGTAGACCGACTTGATGGAGGAGGATAGTCTTACAATTTTGACTTATTTACAAATTTATTTCTTGATATACAAAGCCCAAGAAGGGTCTATTACATAATGACAAAGGCTATTACTTATGACACAAACCCTAAGAGTAGTAAATGGGTGCTTTGACTTAGAAACAAAATAAATAAAGCATGAAACTCATGCTTATATATAATTTTTCTTTTTCTCTCTTTTGATAAATACATTACATCATGAATTAAAATACAATTATGCTAGCTACATTTCTCAACACTCCATCTTAACTAGGGAGGTATTCATAATTGTTCAATTGGTACAAGGTTGACCTCAATTTGAAGTGTTCCAAGAAGAGTACAACAACACACGCAATGCTAGGGATATCCTAACTGCCAAGGTATCCAATTTACAGGGATTAAGCTGTCATCAAGGCAATTGCCACTATAGGTACCATCTGGCTACAACCCTGGTATCAATCTAACAAGATATTGATACTATCTGGGCCTCCATGTCATGACACCAACCCTTACAAGGATCCAGGTATCATCAACACTAAACCAGAGCTCCACAAGATCAAGATACCCTCCCCCGCTGGGATCTAGACATCATCAAACAACTGAGATCTCAATACTAACCAGGCTAAGATGTCCTCCCAAGTACCATCATACGGGTAGTCTTATGGTACTCATCTCTCCCTCTCAACCAAATTAGAGTTATCCATCAAGCCAATCATGCTTCACAAACTTCTCAGGGAGAGATCAACACATCAACTATGTGTTCAACCACTAGAGCAACTAGTAGCTTCACAACCCCAATTGGTATCAAACTTGCAATGTATATGTTCTTGTATGCTAGCACAAAACTTTGGGGTCTTCAACTCTTCTGATGTTGCTTAGTTCATCATAGTATCCAAACACATCTCGACAAAAGCTTCCTTCTTCAACTTCTCCAGTACCACCAACATCACCTTCAACACTTAACAAAACATCCAATTCTTGTTCACAACTTCATCAATCATGAATAACCATCTATAGTGCTTTAGCCTTTCTTTGACCTTTTTCCTTTTTAAGGTCTTTATTATAGTTGTCATAATATGCCTTCCATCTTAACTGGGGAGATATACACTTTCTTTATCGAAGCTTCTTTTCTACGAAGGGACAAAATTCATCAACTCAACTACACTGGCTCTTTCTTTTGGATCATCATATCATTGAAGAAATTCAACCTTCTGGAACATCATTCCTTCTATCTTCACATGGAAACAAGGTCATCTAGCAATGTAAACTTCAATGCCATCAAGATTCTTACAACTCCCTCTTTCCATCATCATCAAGTATGAGGTAGGTAAGCATCTTCAACATCTTGAAGATTATGTAACTGCAAATTTTCAACAAGTACAAAAAGGCACAAATATACATGAAGTCAACTTTATGAATACAATGGGAGCATTTAGGGTTATCAAAAATTTGAATAAGAAATCAATCTTTAGATATCGAAAACCTAAACCTAGTTAGGTTTATAGTCAACAAGGGTTACACATTTCATGCCCTAGATTTTCACAACAATTTTTGCTAGGGTTTTGTCACAAACCCTAGATTTCATTATCAAAACTAAACTTTAGATATCAACTATTGATCATAGTGAAAGCATTTTACATCTAGGGTTCTTAGAATCTTATATCAATCTCTACCAGAGGTTTGTCATAAACCCTAGATATAATCATCAAAACTTTAATATTAGATATACAACAACTAGACCAAGTTAGGGTTTCAACTATACAAAATCATGTACATCTAGGGTTTCATTCCTAGAATCTTATAGTCATAAACCCTAGTTTATCAAACCCTAAAAAATTAGGGTTTTCATAGTGAACCCTAAAGGTTAGGGTTTTACCAAATTAAACAAAAGATAGATAGTACGGTAAGGGTTGATTTAATCTAAAGATCAATAACCCTAACAAATAAGAATCTTTTATGGTTCTATAGCAAAAAAATTTAAACATGAGAGAATTTCAAAATGATTGTACCTTCTTATTTGTTACAAATCTTACAATTTTACATACCTTGAGTTGCTTTTATTACAAACTTTGTAGGGTTTCCTATTAAAGGACTCCTTTTGAATTTAGATACAATCTTTATTCTTTAGAATATACCTGCAAGCTTTCCTTAGAAAAGATAATATTCGAGCAACAATAATAAAGCTCAAGAAATTAGAATACTGAAGGATATAAAGAATACTTATCTTTTGTGAGAAGGTCAAAGCTTCTTCTTGAAGAGCTTCCTTTTCCATAAGATCAACATTTCTTTTATATACCTACAACATTTACTTGACAAGTACCACCAAAAGTATACAAGCACAAGAGTATAATCTAGGGTTTCCATTAAATTTTAGAAGATGAATTCTTGAGATTTTTGAGTACAAAAATCTAGACATCACTCAATTCCATTCTAGCAAAGGATTGCCATACATCTTGGACTACTTACAAGCTCTAGACATTATGAGATAGGGTTTTTAAGAGGGAACAAGCGAATTAGGGTTAGGTTTTCATATGTACTATCTAGGGCTTACAATTCCTAGATAATATCAATCTTCAACACAATGAGAACTTGCAAACCCTAGAATCACACAAGCAACTAAACCTTAAAACATTCCATGCTAATCTCTTAACAAATGAACATGCTATACATACCTCAAGATTACATACCTTTGTCTTCCATGATTGAAATATTGATGTTCCATTGAGCTTATTGCTCTTTCTTGCAAACAAAAGACATATTGTTAGATGACTAAAACATAAAGAGTAATATCAATACTTGAGTTAGATGAGGACTTCAAGCCAGTCCCAAAATGCTAGATGCCTTCTCTTGGCTATAGTAGAAGCTTTCAAGGTGCTAAGTCAAGTCTTTTCAAGATGATAGACTACTCTTCTTGAGTTCGGGTTAATGTTCAGTATATGCTCAATGTCTTGAATAATAGACTCACACAATATTCTTCTCTTGCTACCTTTGACAATAGGTCTGTTCTTTTGAGATTGTTCACAAAATTATTTTGTAAAGTAGCTCTATTGCTTCTTCAAAGAATGCGATTATGATTCCTTTTTAAAAAATGGCACAATTCTGCTACTAGCTTCGGAAAATGAGTAGTATTATAGGGCTGTAATTTTGTATCGTTTAGATAGGGTTTCATTAACCATTGAAGTAGATTTTTCAAATAGGCCCAACAAAGATTCTCCTAATAACGAAATCACTGGTTTCTGAGATGATTTTAAGACCCTTAAAATTGAGCACAAATCTTCATTCTCCTTTATAAGATTTTCAATTCTTTGCTTGCTTCTTGAAGATGATAGGACTTCATGATGAGAGTTTCTTAGTTCCTCTAAATCGTTAATCCTTCAAGCCCAAGTTTGCGGTGTAGTATAGGACTCTTACAGTGTCTTACGAATTTCAAGAGAAAAATGTTATGATTGCCTGAAGGGAGATTTTATGCTTCTTCAAGCCCTCGATTTTCTAGAACAGGACTTCGTTATTGATTACAGAGTTTTGGTCATACAAAAGTAGCCCATAAATGTCCTTTTCCAGATCCGTTCTCCTTCAAGCTAGCTTGACCTTGCTTAGACTTGAAACTTTTTACTTTTCCCTATTAATTAGTGATCTTCTAGCTGCCTTACGTTACTGTCCTTAGCTCTGAAACCATGTTGAGAAATCCTTAGGGAAACTTATTAGGGTTTCTTTAATTTGATTTCTCTTTAACATGACAATTTCTTGTGATTTCTTATTATTTCTTCTTTTATTATTAAGTTCTTATCATCAAAACAATTGCCACAATTATGAAGATAACAAAGACAAGAACACAAGATGTAGGCACTCAGCCATGGAAAAATCCAAAAATTCTTCTACTCTTCTTTAAAATAAAATCAAATGAGACATCCTAGACCCTTTGACCAAGACATAGACTTCCTCCATCCACCAAGTGAGCCTCCCATATAGACGAGTCAAACTTTAGTCAAATTCTCTCAAGTCAACATAAATCATCCTTCCAAAATTTGAGTTAAACAAAATCTTGACCCTCTCTGCAACATCTAAAATTTCGGCCTGCAATAGATCGAACTTGCAGTAACCCCAGCTCACATGTGTGGTAGAAAAATAGAGAAATTCGTCTTCCTTTTTCTTGACGAGTGTCTCTCATTTCTTCGCTTTAGCTCTTTCTTATTTTCAAGGTTTGTCACATAGCTTTTCAGCTCTTGAAACTTTAGATTGAATCACTTGGATGAATCCTCTCCCCGTAGGTCGAATGAATGGCTATTTATAGTGTTTCGAAGCTTCTCTATGAGGTCGACATGAAGAGTGGGCAAGGCGACTTGATGGAGGAGGATAGTCTTACAATTTTGACACATTTACAAATTTATTTCTTGATATACAAAGCCCAAGAAGGGTCTATTGCATAATGACAAAGTCTATGACTTATGACACAACCCTAAGAGCACTAAATGGGTACTTTGACCTAGAAACAAAATAAATAAAGCATGAAACCCATGCTTATATATAATTTTTTTTCTTTCTTTTGATGAAAACATTACATCATGATTCAAAATACAATCATGAAGACTAATATTAGTTACATTTCTCAACAGAGAGACCATTCAAGCATACTTCATGAGGAATTGTATTTGATAAGGACCTTGTGTTGATTACATTTGGAGGTCTTTCTCCATCTTGGGAAATTTTTATTACCACCAGCAACGACTATGACAGGTTTCCTACATTTGATGAGCTCTTGGGAAAGTGTAGTCAAGAAGAGGCCTAGATGATTTCCAAAGGAAGAATTTCGAAGTATTGCCTTTGCTGTCCAAGGCAAGAAGCAGAAAGGAAGAAAATACCATCACTGTTCGAGAAAGCCTACTCCCAGATCCAACAATTCCTTCAAATGGAACAACGACTTATCAAAATTCGAATTCAACAATTGCCATAAGCATGATCACTATGCCCATGACTGTCCAGAAAGCATAAGAGGATTGAGATCCAACTACAACAATTGTACCAACAAATTTGATTATAGAAAAAGAAGGGAAGCTCTTTCTACTTGTAAAGAAATCTACCATTCTTCAAGGAACCCATGGTATGACAACAATGCAACTAAAACACATTTAGAATATTTTCTTGTTTTTGGTCTTTCTAGTTCCTCTCATGCAGATTCTTGTGACCGCTGGTTGGTTGATAGTGGCGCCTCAAGGCACTTTACTGGTTATAAAGAAGTGCTCTCAAATTTGATTGAGAGGGAGACAAATTTGGAAATTATTTTTGGAGACAACTCTACATATCCTATAAAGGGATTTGGTTCCGTTTCTTTCCATTTGGATCAAGGTAAAACTATTTTACTTCAAGAAGTTTTGTATGTTCCTGGTTTGAAAAGAATCTTGTATCCATATCTACTTTAGAAGATAAGGGAAGGAAAGTTGCTTTCATAAATGGTAAAGTTCTCAATTGGCTGATGAGATCTAGCATAAGAGATGCCTTCACTCTGGGATCAAGATGTGAAGACATGTACAAAGTCAATGGAAGACCAATTCAGGCGCTAATCCATGACAACAATCATCAATGTGAACTTTGGCACCAAAGATTCGTTCATCTGCACTATAAAGCATTACCTCATGTGAGAAAGATGGTCTTCGGAATGCCGAATATTAGAGCAGATCATGATGGAGTTTGCCAAGGATGTGCTAGTGGAAAGCAAGTCAAAGGACCATTTCCTTTGAGCAAAAGTAGAACCAGTCAGGTACTTCATCTTGTACATTCTGATTTATGTGGACCTATGCCTGTAACTTCTCTTTTGGTTACTTGTATTATATAAAATTTGTTGATGATTTTTCTCGCAGGACATGGATTTTTTTTTGAAAAATAAAAGTCAAGCATTTAGCATGTTTAAAGACTACAACGCTCTAGTAGAAAAACAAACTGGGAAGTAGATCAAAATATCCAGATCTGATGATGGAGGAGAGTTCACTTCCAATGATTTTGCAAAGAAGCTGGAATCAGGAAAGAGACCACCGTACCATATAACCTAGAACAAAATGGTGTGGCCGAAAGAAATAATAGAACTATCATCGAAACAATCAAAGTTATGTTGCATGATCAGAAATTACCAAAGTTCCTATGGGGAGAAGCTGCTAACACAACTGTCTATGTCCAGAATAGATCCCCTCACCATGCCTTAAACAACAAGACTTTTGAAGAAGTCTTCACTGGTGAAAAGCCAGAGTTGGGGCACTTGAGGATCTATGGCTATCCTCTCTACTTCCATGTGCCAAAAGAAAAGAGTAATGCGCTCGAAGCTTCAGGTAAGAAATATATGTTTGTTAGTTATTGTGAGAATTTTAAAGGTTACATAATATATGTACTTGGTCAAAGAAATATAGAATTTAGCAGGGATGTAACATTTGATGAAGATGCAGCTCTTGGAAAGACAAGAGACACTCCTCTTCCTCCTACTAATGTTGATAGACAAGATGGTGTATTTGAAATACAAGAAGATCCTAAGGCTAAAACTGATCTTGCTAATGAAGCTAAGGAGCCCATGGACCCCATGGATCCTCCTGCTAGAAAAAGACCATTATGGCTTCATGACACTCTTCAAGATGTTGATAAACATGTTGATCCTAGAGGATCCTTCAGAGAAGGCAAGAAACCATGCTTGTTCCAGGGATATGGTGTAGCCATGAGCAACAATATTCAAGCTGAACCATGCACTTCTAAAGAAGTTGTGAAAGATCAAGTATGGAAAGATGCAATGGTTGAAGAATATGGGTCCATCATTCATAGTGATAGTGATGTATGGGAAGTAGTTCCAAGACCCCAAGGTAAGTCTGCCGTGTCTTCTAATGGCTATATAAAATTAAGCATGGTGTTGATGGCTATATTGAAAAATATAAAGCTAAATTTGTGGCTAGAGGTTTCTCTCAGAAAGAGGGAATAGACTATGATGAGTTTTTTGCCCCTGTTGCTCAATACACCACCCTTCTGATCTATTTTGGTTCTAACTACTAGCGGGGATGGACTCTTCACCAAATGGATGTGAAGACTGTTTTTCTGCATGGCTTGCTCAAGGAAGAAGAAGAAGTATTTGTGGAGCAACCACAAGGTTTTGAAGTGCATGACCAGAAAGCTCATGTATGTAGTTTGAAGAAAGCCCTCTATGGTTTGAAGCAAGCTCCAAGAGCTTGGTATGCTTGCATTGATAGTTTCTTGATAAAGCTTGGTTTTACTAGAAGCAATGCTAATCCAAATCAATCCAAGGTATGCCTTTGATTTTGATATTATATGTTGATGATTTATTTTTGACCGATGGTGAACCTCTTATCTGTTGAAGAAAATGTAACTAGGTTCGGTCTTCATAATGACATGATCTTTGTAAACGATGTAATAAAAGGAAATAAATTATTTCTGTATGCCTTGCTACATGGGTTTCATGAGCAAGAAGTGTCACTTAGTGAAAGACTTCTTCTTGATGTCTTTAGGATTTATTTACATGTCAAAAGAGTCATGTCATATGCATAGAAACTCTTCATGAGTTTATGTAAATGTATTCAAGTCCACAAAGTTGTGAAAAAGCCCTTCAAAGACCAAGCATAATCCTCCAAGAAGTCTGCAAGCGAAAACAAGAATGAATTCTTCATGTCGACTTCAATATTGAATTTAAATGTATAAATGAAAGTCATGTCGGCTCACTTGATTAGTCATGACGGTTCATAGGTTCATGTCGGCTTATTATATGTGTACGAACCACTATAAATACCTCGTTGAGGTATCCACAAATTACAAGCAAGGAACTCCCATTCTCCTCTCTGAAATTTTGGGTAAATATTGGGTGAAGGAGCCACAGTCAAGGGAGATCAGAACCTCGCTATTCTCTCTGAAATTTTGTGAGTATGGGCTATAGGTATACGCGGTCAAGGAGAGACAAACCTCACATATCCGCAAACAAGAAGGAGATTCGTATTAGGGCTTGACTGCACCTCGGTTGGGCATTAGGTGCAGTCATAGCCAGATCTCGGGTGCATGAACTACTTCAGATGAAGACACAACATTAACTAAGGTTTGGACTCGGTCCCAATCTCGGCATACCTGTAGTTGCAGTCTAGATGGATCTCAAATCTCATACTTAGTAGATCTTAGATGGATGAAGGAGAAAGGACAACGGATAAGGTCAAAGCATTGGCATGAAGTCTGTGCTATTAATCTCGACATATATATATATATATATATATATATATATATAAGTGTTTTTGTGCCCTTACTGTCCTCACTGTCTCGGTCTAATGAAGATCACAGTAATCCTGAAGTTGCTATCTCAGTCTCAACATCGATGTAATTATGTTGAAGAATATTTCGGTGATGACTTTGTCTACTGCAGTCTAAGCATAATAAAGAGCGGTGATAATCAATTTTAGAGCTGCAGTCTCAATATGCTAAAAGGAGCAGTAAGCAACGATAATGAAGGGAGCTGTGACAATGATGAAAAGGGTGAACAGTGTCGACAAGGATCATGATCTCACACATTGTCCCAAGCTACAGTAAGGTGTCATCACAAATCATGATCTGGTTATTGAAAATCATATTCTTGATGAAGGGTGCAGAGATCACCTCGGTGGCAACTTCAAGGAACAGTTATGGAGAAAATGTTAGAAGCATTAATAAAGATCTCAGTGAGAGATTCAGTGACACAACACTCATGATGATCTCAGTAGTGTTCGAGGAAGAGGATTGATGTCTTGGTTTTGGAGAGGCAGATTGTGTCAAGGCTCCTGGTCTTGGTATTCGTCAATGGAATCTCTATAAGAAGAATTTTGCGTGGGTTTTCGTCTCAAAGAGGGAGAGGTTTTGGCCCTAGCAGAAAGCCAATTATTTGTGTTCTTGTCTCTTTTGTTTTTGGTAGCAGTTTGATGAAGTAAACACACATACTAATAATGAATGGAACATCAGGCTAAGTTAAATTGCATAAATACTTCACAAATTGTTATCATGTTAAAGAAGAATCACCTTAATATGAATGCCATAGATTCTTCAACATGGTATCAGAGGGATTGGTTTAAGAGTAAAAAATAAGGGCAGAAAAGAGACATTCAAGAATCAAGACATCAAAGCAGTTGAAGATCTACATGGAAAAATCAAACCCTAGTCATGATCAAACCCTAGATCAGTATGCAGCAGCAAGGGTTTCATATATCAACAATTTTCAGATCTCAACAACAGTTTTGACAAGATCATCCACAACTCAGTTTGGATCCTTCTTTAGATATCAGATCTGAGAATGTATATGAACAATACTCAAATCAGAAGCTATTCTATGGATCATGGCAAGCAACTTCAATTTAATATGTATCAACAGTTTGTTGGAGGGAAATCTAAGGATCTCAGCCAATATATCTACTTCAACTACTGCCAACATGATCAAGGTGAAGACTACATCTTCACAATCAAGTATGTACCTTTTTCATAATCAAATTTTGTTTTATCACTTCATGAGTGCAAGAAGACCTACATATTGGATAGGTCATCAAGGGTCTTGCATGAATAAGAAGGATTATCATTAGAGAAGTCAGTACATCAAGGTTTCCTCTGAAGCTATAAGGACTTGTAAGGTTCTATAAGGCAAGAAAGGAAACATAAGTAGAATACATGAAATATTAGAGGATATAATATCTGAGATGCAATAAAGAAGAGTGAAGAGATATCTTCATGAGATCTCAGTAACGAGATCTGAGAAAAATAATGAGAAAATAAATCATCGACATTGATACCGATAAGCAAGGTAACAAGTAATCATGGATAAGGAGGTTACCTCGATCAATAGTTTGTGGTCTCTATGAGAAAGATAAAAGACACAGATATGTGCAAAGGAAGGATGACAAGATAAGTATTATGGAAAGGTTGCCTAAAGGATAGAGGAAGCTAGAGAAAGGATCAGGGAAAGAGGCAGCGATTGGTCTCTGTAATGAATGAGATGGTGTCCCTCTCAAAAGGATCCTATCAGAAGTCCCTGCAGATATGAGCATAGTAAGAAGATGCATCATGGCATCATGGAAGCAAGAGCTCGTATGGAATCATGAAGAAGATAGCTCTTGGGAATCTCGTTGTACATTGCAGAAAAGGAAGAAGTCATTCAGGTCAAAGGAATTATTTGCCAGATGGGGACATACTAGATTCTGAAGGATCTCTGATAGAGATCTCAACGGAGGATCTCCTAGTCTGGGAAGGCAGCAAATGTCTCGTCAGAAATTCCAACTCCTGGAACTCATGAGTTGGTGGTTCAATGACATGAAGAATGGAGCAGACCAAGGGATTGAAGATCTTTTCAATCAAGGAAGCTGCAGGAAAATACTAGAAGGAAAATAAGGTATGTATGATTGTATTTGTATTTGCATTTGATATTGTAATGTCATGACATGTGGCTGCAGATAAAATAGATCAAGCATGACCAAAAGGGAATAGATCTCCTCCTCTGAAAGGATGCAGAAAGACATAAGTCAGACTAGATGAAATCAACATAATATGTCCTCATAATATTGTATGAGGTAGTTAGTGACCATTGAAGAACTATTAGAGTTCTTGGGAATGAAAGACATGAGGATGAAAGAGATCGTGAGACATGCAACCATGACGAAGGCAATCAACATCTAGAGGATCAGGAAGAATTGACCAATAAACCTCCCGGAATGATGTGAAGACTTTGATGGAAGTCTGAAAAGATGAAGACCCTTGACAACAAATATCATCAGGAGATGTGTCAACATGAATGCAGGATGATTGATGCTTACAAGAAGATGTCATTGGAAGAAGGCCATCACCAAAAGGTAATATGTGATTTTTTTTTTGGTGTCTGACCTCTTGGTAAAGTTTGGGTATGTGTGCAGGATCAAGGAAAGGAGAGTTGTGAAGGATGTCACAACTACGTACCTTGCGATCCAGAGCATCACTGTTGAAGAAAAGTGAAGAGAGATGAGATTATGAAGGAAGCCCCAGATGTAAAGCCAAGGAGGATAGTTTCTGGGAAACGAAGGAATGACATGACGAAGGAAAGTGATGGACGGCTGAGCCCTACATATGAAGGAATTGATGACATCGAAGTCTTGAATCGTTAGTCAACTAGAAGACCCTATAAAGCACTGATGATAGAGTCCCTGGGTAAGAGGGAGCTCTGGGAAGTTCCTATGAGCAAAGGAACTCGAGCAAGTTTCTAAGTAAAGAGAAACTTGGAACTCGTCCTTGATTAAGAGGGAGAGTTAGACACGACATTCTTGTCTTTAGTTTGGAAGAAAGAATGGAGGATTGTGTAATCATCTGGCATCCGACACTCTTTGAGGATGTGGTAGGGCATCCAAGATAAGAGTGGGCAAGAGGACCAATATTCTTGAGGGATGGGAACCCAAGATGAGAATAGTCCTAGTAGGGCATACTTGGAGAACACCCGGGTGGGTATGACCCTAAGAGAGACAATGATGATGTGTGTCTATCAGTCATTGGTCTCGCCAACATTGTGCTTTGATCTAAGTGAGAGATGGAGTTGTTAGTAAAGGCTTTGCTAAATGGAAACAATGTTGGTTGAAATGATGCTATAACAGATGGATTGCAAATCCGATTCTTCTTATGGGAAATTCTTTAGATTGAGAATGACCAAGTACCATTATGAATACCTCCCTAGTTAAGAGGGAGTGCTGAAGGAAATGTAACTAGGTTCGGTCTTCATAATGACATAATCTTTGTAAACGATGTAATAAAAGGAAATCAATTATTTCTGTATGCCTTTGCTACATGGGTTTCATGAGCAAGAAGTGTCACTTAGTGAAAGACTTCTTCTTGATGTCTTTAGGATTTATTTACATGTCAAAAGAGTCATGTCATATGCATAGAAACTCTTCATGAGTTTATGTAAATGTATTCAAGTCCACAAAGTTGTGAAAAAGCCCTCCAAAGACCAAGCATAATCCTCCAAGAAGTCTGCAAGCGAAAACAAGAATGAATTCTTCACCTCGACTTCAATATTGAATTTAAATGTATAAATGAAAGTCACGTAGGCTCGGTTGATTAGTCATGATGGTTTATAGGTTCATGTCGACTTATTATATGTGCACAAACAACTATAAATACCCTGTTGAGGTATCCGCAAATTACAAGCAAGGAACTCACATTCTCCTCTCTGTAATTTGGGGTAAATATTAGGTGAAGGAGCCGCAGTCAAGGAAGATCAGAACCTCGCTATTCTCTCTGAAATTTCGTATGAGTATGGGCTACAGGCATATGCAGTCAAGGAGAGATAGACCTCACATATCCGCAAACAAGAAGGAGATTCGTATTAGGGCTTGACTGCACCTCAGTTGGGCATTAGGTGTAGTCATAGCCAGATCTCGGGTGCATGAACTACTTTGGATGAAGACGCATCATTCACTAAGGTCTGGACTCGGCCCCAATCTTGGCATACCTGTAGTTGCAGTCTAGATGGATCTCAGATCTCATACTTAGTAGATCTCGGATGGATGAAGGAGAAAGGACAACGGATAAGGCCAAAGCATTGGCATGAATTCTATACTATTAATCTTGACATATATATAAGTGGTTATGTTCCCTTATTGTCCTCGCTGTCTCAGTGTAATGAAGATCACAGTGATCTTGAAGTTGCTATCTTAGTCTCAGCGTCGATGTAATTATGTTGAAGAATATTTCGGTGATGACTGTGTCTACTGCAGTCTAAGCGTAATAAAGGGCGGTGATAATCAATTTTAATGCTGTAGTCTCAATATGCTAAAAGGAGCAGTAAGCAACAATAATGAAGGGAGCTGTGACAATGATGATAAGGGTGAACAGTCTCGAAAAGGGTCATGATCTCACAAATTGTCCCAAGCTACAGTAAGGTGCCATCACAAATCATGATCTGGTTATTGAAAATCATATTGTTGATGAAGGGTGCAGAGATCACCTCGGTGGCAACTTCAAGGAACAATGATGGAGAAAATGTTAGAAGCAGTAATAAAGATCTTAGTGAGAGCTTCAATGACACAATACTCATGATGATCTCAGTAGTGTTCGAGGAAGAGGATTGATGTCTTGGTTTTGGAGAGGCAGATTGTGTCAAGGCTCCTGGTCTTGGTATTCGTCAATGGAATCTCTATAAGAAGAATTTTGCGTGGGTTTTCCTCTCAAAGAGGGAGAGGTTTTGGCCCTAGCAGAAAGCCAATTATTTGTGTTCTTGTCTCTTTTGTTTTTGGTAGCAGTTTGATGAAGTAAACACACATACTAATAATGAATGGAACATCAGGCTAAGTTAAATTGCATAAATACTTCACAAATTGTTATCATGTTAAAGAAGAATCACCTTAATATGAATGCCCTAGATTCTTCAACATTATCCTCTAGTGTAAGAGGGAGTTAACTTTTGAATTTGAAATGAAAGATCTTCATTTGATGCACTACTTTCTGGGTCTAGATGTATGGCAGAGACTTGGTGAGATTTTCCTTTCTCAAGGAAAATATGTTGTCGAACTACTAGAAAGATTTGACATGACAAAATATAAGTCCATGAATACTCCAATGGAGATGAATTTCAAGAAGCTATGTGGTGAAGCTGCAGGTCTTGATTTGGCTAATCTTTTTGAGTATCGACAACTGATTGGGCACTGATTTTCTTAGTGAACACTAGACCAGGCATATGTTTTGCAGTCAATACTCTAAGCCAATATATGATTAAGCCATCACATGCACACTGGGTTGCTGCAAAGCATGTGTTGAGATATCTGCATGGGACCATCAATCTTGGATTGAAATATACTGCCGTAGACGTCAGACTACATGGGTACTCTGATGTTGATTGGGCTGGTAACTCTATTGACAGAAAGAGCACATCTGGATGATGCTTCAGCTTAGGATCTGCCATGATATCTTGGATGAGCAGAAAACAAAAGTATGTAGCCCTTAGCACGACTGAAGCTGAATACATTGTTGCTAGCATGGCTAGCTGTGAGGAAGTATGGCTAAGGAAGTTCTTTGGAGAGTTGTTTGAGCATGTATTGGATACAACAATAATTTACTGTGACAATAAAAGTGGGATTCGACTTGCTGAAAATCCCGTGTTCCATGACAAGTGTAAGCATGTTGAGATCAAGTATCACTATTTCCAGGATATGGTGCAGAGAGAAGTAGTGAGACTCCATCATATTGCAATTGATGATAAAATAGTTGACATGCTTACCAAGCCTTTGCCGAAATGGAAGTTCTTGGTTTTCAAAGAGCAACTTGGAATGGTAGATGTGACCCTTTCTGGAGGGGGCAATCATGGATGACAAAGATGAGACTTGGTTGTGCGTGATCCTTGTCAAGTGGTAATCCCCCCAAGCAGAGACTTGGTTGTGTGTGATCCTTGACAAGTGGTAATCCCCCCAAGCAAAGATGAGACTTGGTTGTGCGTGATCCTTGTCAAGTGGTAACCCCCCCAAGTAGAGAGACTTGGTTGTGTGTGATCCTTTACAAGTGTTAATCCCCCCCAGGCAAAGATCAGACTTGGTTGTGCGAGATCCTTGTCATGTATTGGCAAGTGGTAACCCCCCCATGTGAATATAGGGTGATGGATGAATATCCCCTATGATGATTCTTCTTCATTAGATTGTAACATCATTGTTCCAAAGCAGAGATCCTTGTTTCAAAAAGAAATTCCTCCCTAGATGAGAGGGAGTGTTGAAAATTGGTAGCTAAGGGATGAATTTCCTTGAATACAATCTCATTTCTAACTATTCTAGAGTGACTTTCTAAAAATAGAAAGTCATGTCTATCATTTCAAGCATGAGTTTCCAAAAATAGTAAATCACTTCAATTGGTAATCAAGTATAGATGATCGAAAATCACTTAACTTATCCTTAATCAATCTTAATTGCTCAATTGTTACTTAATCATCAATATTATCATGAATATTAATATTATTATTATTATTATCCTTATGATACTATAATATTATTATCAAAATGGAGATTCATGTCACCTTTCCTGCTTGGCAGTCAATCATGCCATTTCACATCTCTCTCTCTCCTTGATGGCACTTGTACCCCTCTCTCTCTTCATGGATTTGTTGCACTCCTCTTACACTCTCTTACACACATTAAAGACTCAACATAGCATTACGCTTACATGCATTAAAGACTCCTCATAAAAGATTCCTTTTACGCACTCTTCTATGCATATGTTACACTCTCTCTTTCAAGGCATGCATACTCCTTTATGGCATGAGTTACAAAGGAAAGTGTACCTCCTTAATGGCATGAGTTTCAAAAACATGCATTCCCCCCTAAATGGCATATGTAACTCTCCCTCAAGGCATGCGAGTTACTCCTCTTTCATGACTCAAACTCCTTGCTCCTCCTACATATGTGTGTCTCTCATCTTCACTCTTACTCACTTGTGCATTGTGAAAGGAGACTTCGAACTTGTGAAAGAGAGAGTTGGAGAGACTAGAGAAGGATTGAGAGAGTGAGAGAGAGGCTTGGAGAGTAAGAGCAGAACTTGGTGAGCCAAAGTGATTTAGTGTTTGCATCAACTGTTGCTATCAGAGACGTTCTTCATATTTGAGCGAACTTCTTCATTCTCTCATTATATTCTGTTTCTCTGTTTCTCTGCTGAACAATTGTTTTCCAATAGAAGATGAATCTAGTTGGGTTCTCCCCTGGTCATTAGACCTAAATTCTCTTTCTCATTGTGTTCTTCACTGTCTTGTATCTTGCATATGGTTTATATGGTGTATGTTCCATCTACAATTGCTTAACTGATATTGCAGCTTGAAGGATTTCATTTTTAAGTAATTGTCACAACATAGAACATCAAGTTTCAACAAAGTTGTATGGCAATTTGCTATTTGTAGAGATGTATATTAAATTTTTATTGGAGATTAAAATTTTGACTTTTCAGGGACCCATTCAAAATTTTATTTAATAATGCATTCACTCATCACCATAGCTTGAATAGTTCTGTTGGGAATCACGATTGCCATTAGACCAAAACCCGCAGGTGTTAGTCAACGATTGCATCACCAGAGATAAAGATCCACAAGAGGCGGTTAGTCCATGTCACGAAACACACTGGGAGTGTTGGTTTATCCATTGTCCAACAATCTCCCCTCCAACGCGAGCCGGGTGTGTATCAAACTCGTGACCTATGCTTTGATACCACTTGTTGGGAATCACGATTGTCGTTAGACCAAAACCCACAGGTGTTGGTCAATGATCGCATCGCCAAAGATAAATATCCACGAGAGGCGGTTAGTCCATGTCACGAAACACATGGGGAGTGTTGGTTTATCCATTGTCCAACAAGTTCTCATTGGCAAAGAGAACTACCATGAATGGTGTAGAAAGATAAAGCATACCCTCATTTTCAATGAACTATGGAAAGGAGTACGTGAGGGAGAAGATGGGAATCCATTTGGAAAGCCCACATTATGCATAGAGCTTGCCATATGGGAGAACAAGAACAACAAAACCTATCCCTTGATTGTTGCATCAATAAATGAAGAGGTGAGTTGTCACATTGCACCATTTAACAATGCCTTTAGTGCTTTAAAGAAGTTGAAAGACTTATATGACTCACACTCAGAGCTTGAAGTAGTCCAACTAATGATCAAACTCTTCAATCTTGAATTGAAAGATGATGATCCTATTGCCCTAGCCTCTAAAAGCATAGCTATTATGCATGATGTAGAAGCCACTGGTGTTAAAATGGATTTTCCTCTCACAACTTTCGTCAAGGCACTATATCCCACATATTCCCACTATCTTGAATCATTACAAGCTAGTGGCAAACTTAAAGAGATTAATTTTGACTCTCTTGTGGAGAAGTTTGCAGAAAGAGAGAAATCTTTTGGGAAGAGGAAGACAACTACTCAGTTCTTTGAAGAAGTTGTGTGCCTTGCACAAAAGAGAAGAATTAGACACAAGATTCTTCTAGAGGAAGAGGTAGCAGGAGAGGACGTGGAAAGAAGAATACCAGAGGCATGGGGGGAAAACATTACCAAGGAGGTGTTGATTTGAGGTAGCATCGGATGTGCTCTTGCCATGAAAATTGGTGGAGAGGCTAAAGCACATGAGATCTCCAAGACCCAAAAATGGTTTGGATAGATTGTACCTGGTTTGGGAGATATTAAAATAATTAATATTTTTAATGGAGTTCCTAAGTCTAAACTTAGGAAAAATAAAATATTAATATAAGGTTCCAAAAGTCATGGATCAAGCCAAATCTAATCTTAGCCGTTGATTAGAGATTTAATCTTAGCCGTTGAAGGACCAACAAGAAAAGTATAAGAGGAGGCTTGAAGGTTAGTTGGAAGATACACCAGAGTGATCAGTGATTTGATTTACTAGAGCGGGGTTGCTAAGTAAAGTCAAATCAGTGATCAACAACGAGGGGCAGTGAGTACGAGGCAAAGAGGTAGAGACAGTACTAGGAGACCAGCACAAAAGCAGGAAGAGCGAGAACAACAGCCAGTCCAGGCTACGCAGAGCCCAGTAGAGGCAGTGCAGAGCCTGGAGAGACTGCGTCATCCACGTAGAGGGCAGAGGGAGTGACGTAGAGGCTCCCAGAGGCTGCGCAGTGCCTCAGAGGGCTGACAGAGAGGGTCCTGGGGCTGACGCAGGTCAGCAGAAGGTTGACGCAGAGGCCAAAAGGGCCAGCGCTGAGCTTCAATTGTGCCATAGAGGGTTTCGTGGGACATGTTTTCTGAATACCTGTTTTTGGATATAGAGGTATTGTTGCCGTGTATTTTTCTTTGTCGGGTGAGCCGGTTAAGCACCCAGATGTACTTAGATAGACTGCATAATAATATAACCCTCTGAATAGATGCACCGGTTTTCCCGCATTGGGTTTTTCCAGGGACATTTGTCCAAAAATAATGCTTGTTTTCTTACAGTTGATGATCTGTAGGTGTTATGACTGTATTGTGTTTATTTCAGTATTTAATGCATTAAATAACTTGTTTGATTTTTAAACAAGTAGAAGAAATAAACCAACAGAATACAAATTAATTTTCTAACAAATAGACTTAGAAAATTCAACATGAGGAAGACCTGATCTTCATTATATACGTTGCAACATTAATGGACATGATGCACCCATATGCAAGCTCTCTTGGGATAGAATCAAGCAAGAAAGAAATGAAGCGAAAGGTAAAACCCCAGATCCAGGGAAGGTAAAGCACCTAAATCTGCTTATTATATTGTGGCACATTGCAATATTGGAGTAACTGAAGACTTGTTTAATACTTCATTTGCTTCGTGGGAAGATGCATGGTTGCTTGACATCGGTGCCACCTGCCACATGACCTCTCGAAAAGATTTCTTTGAAGATTTCAGTGACAATGTAGATGGAGCATTTTACTTTGCAAAAAAGTTAAAACTCAAGCCTTTTGGACTTGACATCATCAGGCTCAAATTGCCTAGATTCCTTGACTTTCTTCTGCATGATGTTCTCTACCTTCCAAAATTGCGGAGAAACTCGCTATCCTTGGTTCACATCCACCAGGAAGGACACTCCATTCACATGTTTTATGGCAAAGTTGAAGTGAGAAAAGCATTAGACAATTCACTTGCCATGACGGGAATAGAATAAGAAAGACTCTTGAAGCTGCAAGGAACCTATGCTCATGCACATAACTTTGCATGCAATTCTTAGTATAATGAAGGTACATTGCCATCCAGTGCCTTATGGCATGCTAGATTTGTACATCTAAACCAATCATGCATGACTCGTACTCGTATAAGACTCAACGAGGCATCGACTTGTCTACTCGTATAAGACTCGGGAACGACCCTTATAAGACTCGTATAAGACTCGTCAAAATACAAAAAAAACTTAAAATGTGGTAAATTTTAAGCACAAAATAGAAACTAATGACAATTCCAATCCTTATAAGTTATAAAAACCACAATATATGCAATTATTCATAACATCATCTCATATCTATAAAAGTACAACATAATATATTCGAGTTTTGTAAGCAAAACATTTAGATACTGAATAAGAAAAGGACTCATGATTCCATAATTAAAAGAAAAAATGTCAGCAAGTTCAAAATTCAAATATGATAAATGATTGTCTCATAACAATCTAGTGTCTCATCACTCATGGATGACTATGCCTACAATAAGCCCTCGCGGAGCTAGTGCTAACATCAGAAAGCTGAAGCAACTGTGAGGCAGGTGTATTTGGAGTATCCATTTGAGATGGAAAACTAGAGAGGTCCTCAGTCTCTTTGTCAAGCCAACTCAAATCAAGGGCCTGCTCCTCCACAACCCAATCAGACTCTAAATCAATAGTATCCAATAAAATTGGATATGTATCCTTTGGTTGCACTTGTTTTGTCAGCATTTGAAGGTTGTAGTAGATGAAAACCAACTTCTCCAACCTGTTTCTCTTTTTGTTGTGGATGTGCTCAAACATTGACCAAATGCGCTCACAAGAAGAAGCACTGCAGGGTTGACTCAGAACTCTGATGGCGAATTCTTGTAATTGTGGTGCCCCAGTGCCACAATCTATCCACCAATGAGCTGTAAAAAAATAAAGCAAAGATTATTAGTTTGCAATGCCAAACATATAAAAGAGAACTAGCAAAATTACAAGCTAAGTTCTAACAATTTGCACTTACGAGGCATTTTCTTGTCCTTAAGACATTGGCTTGAGCTGAATCCAAACATGCCAGATGCTTCCTTGTACATATCTCGTTGTAAGTTGATTTTGTCTTGAATATCTACATCCGGGAACATCTTCTCAATGCATATCATGACACCTCTCATCACCTCTAGATCCCTTTGAATGCTAGACCCCTCATTATAGAATAAGCTCGGATTGGGATATGCTCCTACTGCATGCAATGGTGAATGTAGTTGCCTGTCCCACCTGGAATCAATAATTTGCCATATAGGGATATATTTAGATTCATTTCCCTTATAAAAAGTCTTGATGGCCTCTTTGGCCCTGTCCATGCCCTCATAAATATATCCCATTGCAGGTTTCTCTCCATCCATCAATCTCAAGACTTTCACAAGGGGCTCAGTGAAGCTGACAATCTCAGTCACTTTGTCCCACAAACTATCAGCAAAGACAGATGTTTTCACAGACATTGCTTCCGGTTTTGTGCTATCTTTCCAGAATACCCATTGCTGGCTACAAAACATTCTTCTCAAAGCTTGGTACTCATACAAAAGGCTTTGGAGGGAAAGAAAGTTTGTAGCAAACCGTGTGACAGCTGGGCGACTAAGCTCACCCTGTGTGAATTCCCTCATAAGGTTCAACACCCAAGCATGATTATAAATATACTTGGTAATATGCTTGCATTCTTGCACAATGTCTTGCACCCACTCCAACTTCCCAATGTCCTCTAGCATCAAGTCTATGCAATGGGCAGTGCATGGAGTCCAAAAAATGGTGGGATATTTGGCACAAAGCAACCTTCCAGCGGCCACATAATTTGCTGCATTGTCCTTGATTACTTGGACAACATTTGCAACCCCAACTTCCTCCACCACATCAGCCAACAATGAAAAAATCAAATGTGCATCTTTTACATTTGCAGATGCATCAATGGATTTTAGGAACATGGTTCCTTTAGGGCAAGCTACAACAAAATTTCTTATTGTTCCACCCCTCTGATCTGTCCGCCCATCAGACATAAGTGTACAACTTGTAATTTTCCATGAGCTTGTAATGCTTTCCAATTGTTCCTTGACACACTCAAGCTCCTCATCTAACTCTTTCCCCCTAAGTGCATTATAAGTTGGGGCTTTGTATCTAGGGCCAGCACATGCAATGGCATCCACCATGGGCTGATAAAAATAAGACTTTGCATAGTTGAATGAAAGACTGTTATGGTACCAAAACCTCCTCACTGCCATATCTGCCTCCTTCCTCTTCTTATCATTGAAACTGTCCAAGGTTGGTTGAGATCCTGGAGTTGTACGAGGACTGAAGAAAGAAGATGTTATACTCTTGTTTGGCATAGAAGTTGAAGAGGAGTTACCAATACTTGGACTTTGAAACTGTGTTTCACTCTGAGGTGAAGATCTAACTATCCCAACAATCTCATTCTTCATTCTTTTCCTCTTAGAACTTGCTTCTTTAATGGCTTCCAAAGCAGCTACCATTTCAGTAGTGACTTCATCAGGGCAACTTTGACAAGCACCCACACCATGCCCAAGAATTCTGGCTAGGTGGTATTTCAGCGTGTTTATGCATGCATACATTGTGGTATTGCAATAATTGCACTTGATATTGTGGTCATTACCGGGAATGAGTCGTTGACCATGTGCCCATGCCGAATCACGAGATTGTCTGAAACCCTTTGGTGACATGGTAACAAAATCTGGAAGAAAAAAAAATAAATTTAAATTTTTTTTTGGTTTCGATTTTTTTTTTTTTTAATTTTCAATTTTTTTTGGTTGTGGTTGAGAAACTCAGCTACACAAGGCGACTGTGTGGCTGAGAAAATCAACCATAGGTGGTTGATTTTCTCAGCCACACGGTGGCCTTGTGTGGCTGAGTTTCTCACCCACCATCATTCCCAATAAAAAAAAAAATTGCAAAGATAAAAAAATAAAAAAATAAATACATGGAAGACATTCTAACTAGGTTCATGAAGCCTACTTGAAGCTTAGTTTGATCTGGTGAAGCCTCCTTTAGCCTTCTCCAATAGCTCCTTCACGCTCCTTTAGCTTCACTCTCACTCACACAAATTAGCCAAACACTCAAATGACAAGTGAATGAGAAATAGAAGGGAGAGAGGTGCTTATAAAGTTTTTTTTTCCCTCCAATTTCCCTTTTCCTCCACCTCATCTCCAAAAAAGAAAAAAAAATTAAAAAAAATCGAATTTTTGGACAGTTTAAACGTTTTGCTGCCCGAAGGGTCTTATAGGGGTCCGATAGGGGTCTTGTATTAAACCCGCGGGTCTTATAAGGGTAAGAGGGTCTAGTACTAAACCCGAGGGGTAAGGGTAAAGACCGAGGGTTTGATGAAGTTTACCCGTCCGCCCTTATGACCCGTTCTTACCCGCGGGTTTTATAGGGGTGGTGCTTCACTGATCTAAACTATGATAGTTTTCGTTTATTAATGAGAAATGGTGTTATTGGTTTGCCAAACATTCCTAGGAAATTGAAGCAATGTGATGCTTTTATCTTAGGAAAACATAGCAACTAACCATTTCATGGTTCTCTTTCCAGAGAACATAGAAAGCTTGAATTGATTCATTCTGACTTGTGTGGCCCTATGCCTGTTCCTTCTGCATTTGGAAATAAATATATGATGACTTTTATTAGTGACTACATTAGAATGTGTTGGGTATATCTGTTGAAGAATAAATCTGAAGCACCTGAAGCTTTTGAAACTTTCAAACACTTTCATGCATGGATTGAAAACAATACACAATCTCATGTTGACTCTGTTCGTAGTGACAATGGAAAAGAATATACTTCAAATGAATTTGAAAACTATCTTTGCCAACATGGGATTTGTTGTTGCCACTTTGCACACACACCTAAGTTAGTGAGAAAAGGCCTTAACCCCACAAGGTGTGGTTGGTGGAAAAATCAAGAGATGAGGTTGTCACCTATTCCCAACTCTCTGTTTAGGTTCTCTTATAGGTAAGCTAAGGTGGGTGGTCCCTAAATGAAAAGCTAAAAACGATGTGAGGTTTCTAGGAGATGTCAAGGTTAATTTGGATTACTTGAAATTATGAGAAAATATGATGAACAATATGAAATGAAATATACTTCAATAACCATCAACACATAAATAAAAGATGAGCATATAAGACCAGTGCCTTCAATATTGCTTTAAAATAAATAATACTTGCTCTAAAATGAAATGTTTCAAAGTGAAACACAAGTAACCTTGTCAATCAAGAAGATGTTAGCAAGATTTAAAATTGCTTCCAAAGAAATGCTTTCAAAATATAATCATTCACAATACTAGAGCATGTAAGGAGGCAAATAAAATAACTTGCAACATGAAACAAGCTAAAACTTCACTTTCCAAAATGAACAATATGGTACTTACCCAAGTGTGTTAAAATTGGCAACTAGTGCCAAACTCCATGTGGGTCATCTTATTTATGGCAATTGATATTTTTCTTGGATTCCTCTCGTCGAGAGGTGTAGGATTGATCTAATGATCATCCAATTCCGACATGTATTCATGAAGATATGAATTTATTTGTATTTCTTGACAATTAGTCAAGGTCGGCCAACATGTAAAATAGTGTTGCACACCCCCAGCTAAACCTCAACGTGGGATATAAATAGAGGAGACCTTGAGGCATTAGAGCACTCATCTCATCCTCTCATCTCTTCCTTGTCTCTTGGGTATACGAAGGAAGGAGGACGCAAATCTCTAGGGCAACATTGGAGGAGGACGCAAATCTCTAGGGCAGCATTGGAGGAGGACGTAGTTAGGGCAGAGGAGGACGCAGTTAGGGAAGCAAGGATGCAGGAAGGTGCAGCAAGTGGTTTAGGCTTGCGTTGACCAGCATATTGCCTCCTTTGACTACGGCTTTGTATGGGCAGCCTCTCCTAGGCTAGACGAAGTGCTGGACAAGTCTGCGTTGACTGTTTGAGGGCACATTTATGACAACGTTGACTGGTTAGGGCTGGCTGCAGTTTGCTGTAGCATTCATTGCTGATTTGACCATCTTACTTTCACTGTTTTGGGCTGCCATTAATGCTGTTGGAGACCGAGTTCTCCTAGGTTGTCTTGGAGACATTTTGGGAGCTGATTGATCACCTTTGCTACTGCTGTTCAAAGGTTTCATAACTTCTGTTGTAAATCACAGATTTTTGATATTGTACTCTCTCTCTCTCTGCTGAATTATTGCTGAATTATTAATTATTATTATTATTGTTTACATTATTTGTATTATTTTATATATACTTTATTTATAACATTGCCTTCCTTTTCAAAAAAGCTTTGTCCTCAAAGCTTATTGCTGACAAGGCGAGTCATCTGTTTCTTTGTCTTGTAAACTATTTGCATCTTTCAGTATTCTTCCAGTTGTCATCTTCATTGGCACAAGATGATAAGATTCTCTAAGTGATAAACAAAATTTTCGCATAGAGAAGGGATCTGACTATCCTAAATCAATCTTTTGTGGAATCTTGCGGTTACTGGAAACTTGAGATAGATTTTTATCACAACACTGAATTATGGTGACATCGACATTCTTGGGAACATAAATCACTTGTTTTTGATTGAGATATCTGCTTTTATAATTTGGATGGCAGTAAGGAATTCTTGTGATTTGATCTCTCCTTAATTTGTTTGTGGTGATTTCGTGGTTTATTGAAGGAATTTGATTTCTTTCAGGTACAAAGGTCGCTTGATTAATTGTGAAATCTTCACTTGAAATTTCCATTGCTTGAATTGCAACTTTTGAGTACATCTTCACTTCAATTGGTTTATCCTCTTCTTGAGTTAGTATACGTTCCTCTTTCTTCAACTTGGAATGGAGACTTTGACACTTCTTTTGTTATAAGTTCTTCTAATTTGTTTTTCAATGATTTCTTATCATCCTTAAGTTTCTTAATTTGAGTGAGTCGACTTTGATTATGGTTTATGAGACGTAAGAGTTCCTCATTTTCTAAGTCAACTTTATTTTGGTATTCAAGTTTCTCATCTTTTAAACACTTCAATTGTTTTAATAACCTTTGGTTAAGGTTCTTTGTTAGGATATTCCGACACATAGGAAATAGTTAAGTATAACTTGGTCTAGTATAGAGTTAGGTAAAGTGTGTTTCTTTACTATGTACATTTTGTAACTTACAATCCGACGGTCACGATATGTAGTGATCCGACGGTTCATTCTCTCCTCGGTATTGCCGACACTTGATCCGTGGCTTAACACCCGATTGGTCCATGATCTCTATCTAAAGAGCATGGAGGGTCATTTGTAGGTTAACCGTCCATGAGAGAAGCTTATGTAAATTTTCATTCTTTTATTAATAAATTGCCTGAAGTGGCCGCGTTGGCTTAGGCCGTGGACTGTTTCCCTCTTTGAGGGTTTTAACCACGTCAAAAGTATTGGTGTATTGATCTGTGATCTATTTGTGAGCGGTGTCCTTTGGTGTTCTGTCTGAGGAACTTACCCTATAAATTCCTACATGGTATCAGAGCTATTTGAGGGCTGCATCCGTTGGTGATCCAAATCTGAAGCCGGTAGAACTGCATCCGACTGTCGTTTCCTAGATCTACTGTTTTTGACTGCTTTTGGGCCGAGAGGACTGCTCTGTTGTGTTGGGAGCATCTATTCCAGTGAGGAACCCCTTTCGTTTCACGCGAAAAGGTTTCCAGTAGCCCTAGCTGCGTCATTTTTAAGATCTGGAGGTATGTAGTGTTTATTTGCAATTTACAGTTATTTTTTCTCTGTTTATTTCGGTTTCGGTTTATTTAGCTTTTTTATTACCGGATCTATACCTTTCATTTCTGCGTATGCTCTTTGCCCCGCGACTCTGTGCGATCTGGACAAATCAGAAACAGAAAGGAAGGATTTTTCTCATGCATATGCTCTTTTCCACTGCGCCTTAGTGTGATCTCGGAAAATCAGAAACATTGAGGAAAATATTTAGTTTCCGGCTAAAGCTAACTTCGAGCCGCAAGGTTCGTTTTTTTTTTGTATGTCCGTGTTGGGTTTTGTGTTTTTGTTTTGTAAGGAAAAAGAGCTTTCTCAAAGCAAGCACGCAACCCAAAGCTTCAACCCCCTCCCTCCCCCCTCTCTCTCTTTCTCTCTCTCGAACTTTTTGTATAGCTCACTTGGTCCAAAGCTAATTTATGAGAATAGAGGTCTTGAGTTCAAGTCTCCTTTTTGTAGGGGCGGATTTTTCATTTCCGCACATTCCCGCACTTCGTCGACATCTTCATCAAATTTTCTTCAAAAAGCCATAACTTCTTCATCCGGAAGCCGTTTTCAGAACCGTTTTTTTTGAAACAGCCTAATTTTTCGAGATCTTTCCATTGGAACACTTAGTTTCAGCATCTATAGCTTCAGTTTCTGTTAAAAATGGAAAGTCCATGCCAAGTTATTCTTGACAGCACCAACTACTTTCAATGGTGGTCCTACATTGTGGATTTACTTAGGAGTAAAGGTCTCTATAGAATAGCCTCAGGCCAAGAAACCAAACCGAAAGATGAAGATAAGGCAGCTAAATGGGAAAATAGGCAAGATCAAGCACGTGGGTTGATAGAGATGTCTATTTCTCCAGATCTTAGATTCCATATTGCAGAACTTGATACTCTTGAAGAAGCAATGAAACAGATCACTAAAGTTTTTGGAATTAAAAATGAACTTAAAGCCCATCAACTTGAAAATGAGTTGCTTACATTAGACCCCAATAATTTTTCTTGCATTGAAGATTTTTTGTCCAAGTTCAAAACCCTTAGACTTCTCTTGGAAGGTGTTAAGGTTAAGAAAGAATATAGTAGCCTTATCTACTCCATTCTTACTAAGTTGGGACCAACCTATTCTGTGTTTGTTTCCACCTTCCATTCTACAAGAGAAGCCTTCATTTCTCAAGGACAAGCCTACAAGTCCCCTTCCTTTGATTCCTTTTGTGATTCTTTAATAAGAGAACAAGAAAAACTCTTACACCTTGGTCTTCTTCATCTTGGAAACTCTTCTAAGAAAGCATTATCCGCCCAACAGCAACCAAATTCAAAGAATCCTAAGAAGTTGTATCCTAAAAGGAATGGTCCTAAACCAAACAAGGGTCCTAAGCAATTTTAGCCTCAAAATGAAAAATCATTTCAACAAAATGATAAGACAACTAAAAACAAAGGGAAGAAGACTGATAGACATTGCAACTTTTGTAATCGAGATGGCCACCTAGAATCCAAATGCTTTAAGAAGATGGAAGCCTTGGAAGCAGCAATGAAGAAGCATAATATCCATTTGGAGCACTCTTCAACTTCAACTTCATCTTCAGGAATGACACTTTCTGCGTGGTTGTCAAGCATCTCGGTCTGGCTATGCACTAAATGTATCTTCTTCTTCTCATTCTCATGAGTGGCTCATTGATTCTGGAGCTTCTTATCACATGGCCAAAAACAAAGCCATGTTTTCTTCTTTAAATGATTGTAACACCAAAAATATATATGTTGGTGATGATAGATCTCTTAGTGTTGTAGGGAATGGAACTGTTCATATAGACAATGGTCAATTTAATGATGTATTATGTGTTCCAACCTTATCCTGCAATCTTCTATCTGTATATCAGATAACTCATTCAGGTGAAGGTAAAATCGTTGAATTTTCACCTCAGGATGTTGTAATTAAGGACCTAAGAGATCCTAGACAGATTTTAGCTACTGGCATTGCTGATGATTCTGCAAGGTTGTATAAGTTTCACAACTTTGGGTCATCAAATCTTCCCTCAGTATTTGTTGCGCATAACGATGAAGTGAGCAAACTTTGGCATGAGCGATTTGGTCACTTAAACTATCGCTCTCTTCAGAATCTATGTAAAGAAAATATGGTGATAGGTCTTCCAATGGTATCTTGCAGAGATGGTGTTTGTTCCAGATGTGTACTTGGAAAACATCATCGGGACAGTTTTGAAAAACGTGCCTCTTGGCACGCCTCAGCCCCTTTACAACTTGTGCATAGTGATTTATGTGGTCCACTTCCAGTTGTTTCATTCTCTGGCTACAAGTATTTCTTAACTTTCATTGATGATTTCTCCAGACGCACTTGGGTATACTTCTTAAAACTCAAGAGTGAAGTATTTAACATATTCTTGGCCTTTAAGGCCTTTGTTGAAAAACAATCTAGACATCAAATTCTTAAGCTAAGATTTGATAATGGCGGAGAATATGTTAACAACAAATTCATCAACTTTTGCACTGAGAATGGAATTCAAATGCAACATACTGTTTCGTATACTCCACAACAAAATGGTGTAGCTGAAAGGAAGAATCGCACCTTAAAGGAAATGGCTAATTGTATGCTTCAATCTAAAGGACTTAGTCTTAATTATTGGGCAGAAGCAATTAACTGTGCAAATTACATAATAAATCGCACTCCTACTAAGGTTTTAAAGAATATCACTCCAGAAGAAGCATGGAGCTCAATTAAACCAGATGTAAGTCACTTTCGTGTTTTTGGAAGTGAAGCATGGGCCCATATTCCAGATGAGAAACATAAAGCTTTAGAACCTAAGAGTGAAAAATGTATTTTTGTTGGATATTCTGAAGATGTCAAAGGATATAGACTTATTCCACTTAAGTCCAAGAATGTTATCATTAGAAGAGATGTAAAGTTTGCTGAAAATATATCGGTCTACGAGCCTAGTTCGGCGGATGTGCCACCTCTTCCTATCTCTTCTACTTTTGAAAATATTTCTTTTTCAGACGATGAAAGCGAGGATGAAAATCCTCCCCCACCTTCTCAGGATCCTCCTTTAGCTCCTCAGCCTCCAAAATGGGTCCGTGCTACTCGGGATGCAGCAGGTGATCTTGCCGGTGATCCTACAGATCAGCGACGTACACGTTCTCAGTTTGATAGAGCCTCTTCTTTACTGGCTCAAGCTTCAGTGAATTATGATCCTAAGACCTTTGCAGAAGCTTCAGGCCATCCAGATTGGGAAGCAGCTATGAATGAAGAATATCATTAATTATTGGCAAATGATACATGAGATCTTGTTCCTCTACCAAAGGGACGAAAACTTGTTAGATGCAAATGGGTTTACAGAACCAAGTATGGACCAGATGGGAAACTTGATAAGCATAAAGCTCATCTTGTTGCTAAGGGTTTTTCACAAGTTGAAGGCATTGACTACACTGAAACCTTCTCCCCTGTTGCCAAAATGAACTCTATCCGCCTTGTTCTTTCCCTTGCTGCCTCTTTCAAATGGGAAGTCCATCAGATGGATGTTAAATCTGCCTTCTTGCATGGGGACTTGCATGAAGAAATCTATATGGAACAACCTATTGGCTTTATACAAACAGACTCCAGCCTTGTATGTCGGCTTAAGAAATCCCTTTATGGTCTCAAGCAAGCTCCTCGAGCTTGGTATGCCAAAATGGATAACTTTCTTTTAGAAAATGGCTTTTCTAGGTGTCATTCTGACAATACTGTCTACACCAAGAAAGTGGGCAAGTCTCTTATCATTCTTGTTCTTTATGTTGATGATCTTATCCTGACTGGTAGTGATCCCAACCTTATAAACCATGTGAAAACTAGCCTTAAAAGGAAATTTGAAATGACAGACTTAGGACACTTACATTATTTTCTTGGTCTTCAAGTCTTGCAATCCAAGGAAGGTATTTCCCTTTCCCAGTCCAAGTATGCCTGTGATATTCTACGCCATTTTCACATGGAAGACTGTAAGCCAGCCCCTTTTCCCTTTCAGTCTGGAGTCAAACTTTTAGTCACTTGTACTTCTCCTGAAGTTGATGCTACCTTATATCGTCAACTTGTAGGAAAACTTTTGTATCTAACCCATACTCGTCCTGACCTTTCCTTTGCTGTTGGCCTTGTTGCTCGGTTTATGCAAAACCCACGTGAAAGTAAAGCAGCTAAAAGAATACTTCGTTATGTTCGAGGTACAGTTCAGTTTGGGATTCATTACAGTGCCGAAGCATCTCCTCTATTGGTTGGTTTCACTGATTCCGATTGGGCTGGTGACCCTGATGATCGGAAGTCTACTGCAGGTTATGTGTTCACTCTTGGTTCAGGACCTATTACATGGGCTTGCAAGAAACAAGGTGCCATTTCTTTTTCTTCAGCAGAAGCAGAGTATCGTGGTGCCGTAGAAGCCAGTAAGGAAGCCTTGTGGCTTCGTCAGATCCTGTCAGAGTTTGGCTTTCAGCAACAGCATCCTACTACACTTTGGTGTGATAATCAAAGTGCCATTCAGCTATGCAAAGATCCAGTCCAACATTAGCGCAGCAAACACATTGAACTGCACATGCACTTCATCAGAAAGCTCATTCACGACCATGTTCTTGAAGTGCAATATTGTTCAACAGATGATCAAGTTGCAGACATCTTTACAAAGGCTCTCACAGAGGCAAAGTTTACTAAATTTCGATTTATGGTTGGAGTTCAGGAAGTTGTCACTAAGGGGGGATAGGCTCTAGTGCCTCCGTCTTTCTCCTATTGTGTCATATTTGTAAATCCTTCAATCCTATCCCAAGTTGTTCTTAAGGGGGGATGTTAGGATATTCCGACACATAGGAAATAGTTAAGTATAACTTGGTCTAGTATAGACTTAGGTAAAGTGTGTTTCTTTACTATGTACATTTTGTAACTTACAATCCGACGGTCACGATATGTAGTGATCCGACGGTTCATTCTCTCCTCGGTATTACCGACACTTGATCCGTGGCTTAACACCCGATTGGTCCATGATCTCTATTTAAAGAGCATGCTGGGTCATTTGTAGGTTAACCGTCCATGAGAGAAGCTTATGTAAATTTTCATTCTTTTATTAATAAATTGCCTGAAGTGGCCGCGCTGGCTCAGGCCATGGACTGTTTCCCTTTTTGAGGGTTTTAACCACGTCAAAAGTATTGGTGTATTGATCTGTGATCTGTTTGTGAGCGGTGTCCTTTGGTGTTCTGTCTGAGGAACTTACCCTGTAAATTCCTACATTCTTTAAGCATAAATTTTCATCTTATTTTTTTGATAGACTTTCGTTGAGTTTCTTTAAGAAATTTCATTTTCTTGTTCTAACTTGTGCTTCTTAGCTTTACATTTTTTGACTTGTGCAAGTAGTTTTTGATTATGTTCCTTCAAACATGAATTTTCCTTGTTTTTGTTAGATATGACTTCTTCAAGCTCTTTCTGCTTCTTTGATACTGTTTCTGGATTCTCTTGAGACATTAGTTTCGAAATATCCTTAAGGTTTTTCGATGAAGGCATTATCAGTTTCGATTTCATTTACATATCTTGGAATGTGACCATCTTCTTCTTGTAAGGGAACATCAAGATTTTTTTTATGTGTTTAACATGAACGTACCTAATTCCTTAAACCAAGGTTGATCGAGAATTATGTTAACCTCTTTGTTAAGCATAGTTACGCCACAAAATTGAGATATGTCCTCATAATGATCAACTGTCACTTGTAAATCATTAATTTAATGCTCTTTTTCGCCAAAAATACCTTTTGCTTTGCCTATATTTGGCTCTAGAACTAATAGTTGATTTGCCAAATTAATATTGATGTAATTATTCTCAATGCTTGTACTAATAGTGATACTATTCTCTTTCTCTTTGATACACCCATTTAATGTAAATAATCTATTATCTACGATTGGAATACCTTTATAGGAGAATCTCCCTTCCTTCATTTTTGAATAAGACTCCATTTTCTTTTATATTAGAAAAGGAACTTTAATTTTTTTTTTTGTCTTCATTCAAATGTTATTTAGATTTTACCCCTTTTGTTGGTAAATAACTACCTTAAAGCTTTGAATACCTTTTCTGAAAATACCTTGCCAACCTTTTGACCTTTGTAGATGACAATACAATACTTTTTATTAATAATACTTTTTTTAATAATAATTTAATTTTAATAAGCTTCTTTGCTTAATAAATTACTCCCCTCATTATAAGATATGGTTTACAATAATATATTAGTAATCTTAGATAACAACTTCTCTTATGAGTTGTGACTTTTGAAATATGGTTGTGGTTGTACTAAGAATACTGTAAGGTTACGATTTCAATAAATGTATGACTCATTTAATTTTCTTGTACGAGTGTAGAAAAAGAATTAAGAATGGTCGGCTGGATGATTTAGTGTAATCCTTTTGTAACAAACCTTTTTTTAAAAAATTTAATATTATGAGAATACCCTGTGGATTTGTACGAACATGTCCAAATGGTTTTGTATGGACACGATGATGAAAACTTGACTAAATTGAGAGGGAGGGAGGGAGGGAGGGGAGGTGAATCAGTTTAGTACATTCATAGACATTAATTTGGTTTTCTTTAAACTCATTAACTGAAACATTAAATGAGTAGATTGACATATAATGACCAACAGATTTAATATGCAAACAAGAAGTATTAATTAAACCAAAAACATCACATCAACACATAATAGCTACACATAAGGACACCATATATAAGTGGAAACCCATAAAGGGAGAAAACCACGATTTTGTTATTGTTGTGATGCAAAGGAAAACTCCTACTCCTTATTACATTTGATTTTTAGTAGCCTCCAACCTATAGGGGGCTACTACCTCAATTTTTTTGCAAGCTACAACATGCAAGGAAGCTCCAACTCCCATATGTTTTCTACAAGCTACAACCCACAAGAGGCTCCTACCTCAACCAACTACAACTGGATATTTATCAAGCCACCACTTGAAAGGAGACTACAATCTCCTTATACAAACAAGAAACAACAATGTGTTGATTTACATGGTCATAAATTCTACATACCTCCATCTTCATTTCTGCCTCTTCTTCCCTTCAAATTTGCATCACATAAGTTTCATATGTGCCAAGTAACTAATGCATAACACCTCAATTAGCTCTCACACATTCTTCCCCTCTTCCTTCTCCTTGCCTTCCAAAATCACATCTTTTATAAAGATATTTTGTCGGCTGTTTGTATTCCTCATAAGAATATGAGGTGAGCAAGCTTGACTCTTTGCCTTCCACTCAGTTGTTTCCAAACTCTTCATATATTGAATATTATAACATAAATAAGTGCTCCACCACATATTATTTCAGCCATCTATAATGATTAGGTACACCAATATCAACATAATGCCAAAAGTAACATTATAAGATTACAACTCATGCACATAGTGCAAGCACTCTCTAATGCAAACAATATGCACACAACATATGAAAGCAATGCAAGCACATGTATGCAACATTCACTCTCCAAAGTCATCAATATGATCAAAGCCATCTTTTCTTCATGCCATTGCCTCAATAACCTTGAGCCTTGTCTTGTATTTGCTGTAGATTTTTTTCCTTTGCTTTCATGGAGTCTTGCCTTTGCTGTCATGGAGTCTTGCCTTTGCTGTTATGGAGTCTTGCCTTGCATCACAACAATTTAGCTCAACAACAAATTAGTGTCACCACAAATTCTTCATTAAACAATCTCTACAACATTATCCAAGCATATCACAACTCCTTTATGCTTTTACTTACATCAACTCATCATGACTTATCAAAGCCATCAACACAAGCATCAAGCCATCAACACACCATATGCAAGCATAACTCAAAATGTTTCCTTGCTGCGTGCACCAACTGTGCCATGATAATTTTTTTGTCATGATACTAAGCATATGCAAACATGCCAACATATCACCATGCTCTCCTTGGCTTTGCTGCCACTTTGCTGCTCCTTGCCTTGCTCCTTTTCATGCATACCTTGATACTCCTTCATACCATGCTCCTGCTCTTGCATACCTTGCTACTCCTTTTCTTTTGCTGGCTTTTTTCCATCAATGACAATAATGCCATCACATGATTGTGTGTTTGTACGAAATGCACTTAGTCATTTGATATGCGATTATGCCTCAGAATATGTGGTTCAGCATGGACAATAGAATTTGGTGTGGCAGCTTTAACGGTGTTAAGTGGAAACGAAGGTGCAACGTTCGTTGCAGCGACGATGTTGAGAGATTATGCAGCTACAATGACTATGCCTCTTACAAAGTCCAGAGGAAGAGACAACTTCAGAGGAGTCGACCGGCTCGACGACTTAACGTCTTAATCACGATTGTATCTAGTCGTGCCACTGCTGGGAGTGGTGCTGTCAGAACTGTAGACGATTAATTATGCAGCTGCGTTCAAAACCAAGGATGGAATTGACAGTGGTTGTGGCGTTGGTGGTTGTTGTCTGTGACGATGGTAAATGCGGTTAGCGGCGACAATGCTATGGCCTGTCGTGCGGAATAGTGGCAATGGTGGAAGAGAGTAAACCGGGGATCTGGTAGTGACCAAGGCTGCTTTCGCACTTTTTTTTATTTGAATTGATGTTATTTATTTTTTATAATTTTTTTTTAATATATATTTATATTTTTTAGCCTCTTTTATTTTCATATATATATATTGATTTTTTTTTTTTAAATTCTTTTCTTTCTTCTTATCATCTTTTCTTTTCTTTTTTTTAAGCTTGGATTTTTTTTCTTAAATTTATATTTATTATTATTATCTTTTAATATTTATGACTGTTAAAATGGCAACTAGGGCCAAACTCCATGTGGGTCATCTTATTTATGGTAGCTGATATTTTTCTTGGATCCCTCTCATCGAGAGGTGTAGGATTGATCTAAAGATCATCCAATTCCGATAAGCATTCATGGAGTTATGAATTTATTTGTGTTATAAGACAATTCGTTAAGGTCGGCCAGCAAACAAATAAATCCCTCATGTGCTCAACGTTTTAGTATAAAAGGAGATGAATTTATAGTCATTTAGACACACACTTCACTCTTGATTTCTCTCCACTTGTTTTGGGTTTTAGTGGCAAGAGAAATCTAAGAGGATGAAGCCCTAATCGTAGGTCAAGAAGGATGCCCTAGCCGCTGTTATAATGATGCCCTAGCCATACGCTGTCCAAAGAAAGGTCTAAAACGCAGACATGAAGATGATAATGATGCCCTAGCTATATGTTGTCCAGAGGAAGCCTAAAACACAGTCATGAAGGAGATCTGGCCACAATAAAGAGGCTCCTATACATAGCCAAAAGGAGCTCCTATACGCTGCCCAAACCTGCCCTTATACGCTGCCTAAAGGATGCCCTAACCGCAGCAAAGAAGGGAGATCTACCACTGTTTAGGAGAGCTTCTATATGCAACAAGATCCGTTGTCATGTGGAGGCCTTAAAGAGCCCTAGCCGCAAGTTTAGTAGACTTAGCCGCAACAAAGAGAAATGCCCTAACCGCAGCAAGGAGAGACAGCGTAAGGACAACGTGGGCATTCCTAAAGGGGAGGCCGAGTTGCTGAGGTACAACAGACTGTTCTAGGGCATGTTTAAGGGTTGTTTCTAATGCATTGAAGGGCTGGAGGTTAAACTGTAGATGTTTAAGGACTATTTTGTGTGGGATAAACCCTTGTGAAGGCTACCGTAAACCTACAGGATTGCTGTGTGGTAGGCCGCAGGGTATACCACCATAACCAAGGGTAGCATAGGCAAATTTGAGGGCTATTTTGTGCCCTACACCTTCAATGAAGTAGAGAACACCTACACAAGGAGGACCGCAGATTTCAGGGTTGTTTTGTTGACTATTGAAGGACTGTTACAACAGTGTTTGGTGCCCTAACCAATCATCATGGTCACATCAACTAAAATATGAAGAACAACAATATGAAAGAAGCAACAAGACACATAGTGCTGCGCTAGCAATTGGGAAAGCAGCAAGACTTAGTGCTGCAATAACAATTGGGACAACAGTATGGTATGCAAGGTGCAACAAGGACATGGTGGAAAAACAAGGTGCAACAATGGCACATGATGTAGTATAGTGATGGGTACTGTCATGATTGATAAAGCATGATAAGATAGAGCATTGTGATGATGATGCTGCAGCACAGTGAGGTGCAGCATGATGACAAGATGTAGCTGGATGATAGGTGAAGGAGTCACCTTGGAGAATGATCTATGCTCTTATCTAGATAAGTCAAAGTGTTGACTTTTGTTGTAAATGTACTATCTCTCTCTCTCTGTTGAACTATTGAAGATCATATAAGAAGAATTGACGAAGGGTTTCCCCACATTGGGGTTTGTCCCTGGCTAGCGCCACATCTTGTGTCCTCTCTTGTCTTTTGCGATTTATGTTTATGTTCTATCTACAGTTTACTTTAATGCTAATGTGATTGCTAATCTGGAAAAGATATTGAGCTAACTGTGAAAATTAAAATAAATTGCTCTAAGCATAGAACATACCTAAACTTAACAATGACCATGGGCTTGATAGCGAAAAATGGAGAACCTCCAAAAGCTTGTAGTGAAGCGTTTTAATGACAACAAAGTTGATGACTTTTAATGGCCAAAGACCTGGATCGAAGAACGTGGCTCCGATACCAATGTAACGAACAAAGTTCGTCTACTCAGAGGAATGCTCTGATACCAATGTAACAAACAAAGTTCGTATACTCAGCAAAATATTCAGAATGTCTGGTATATAAGAATGTCCATTGTAGGAATTCCGAATGATAATATATTATAGAAGAATATTTAAATACAAGTTAGATGATGATACAAATGAGGGTGAGGGCCTACTTATATACCTAGGCAGATACCTCTTCACCAACGATCATGTCCTTAGGGACATACCTCTTCATTAACTAATTACTAGTTAATTAATTATTATTTATTATTTTATTGTTTACATTATTTGTATTATTTTATACATATTTTATTCATAACAATATAAAATAAAGAATGCAAAGCCTTAAGTTGAATTGTAGAAAACTTATCTAAACAAAATAAAAATGTGATGAGTGAGGTTGTGTAAATTTTAAGCATGCAATTAAAATGGAAACCAAGAAAATGCAAAAGTTAATCCACCCACATGTTTCTCTCCCTAAATGGAGAGAAGGGATGCCATGGGTAAAACCCAAGCTCCCACAAAAAAAAAAATAGATCTTTTATTAGTTTTTTATGATGAGTAGAAAGCCCCTTAATGGGATGCCCTAAATATAGAAGGAAAAATTACAAAATAGGAGTCTATAGGAACCAAGATCTCCTTCCAAGAAGTGGCAACCACAATGGCCAATGAACAACCCTTGAAATCTGAAAATTACAAGTGTCCAAAGGCCCACAACCAAGCTATTTTGCTGCTGTCCAAGATTGCCCACGACCTCCCTAAAGTTGATGCTCAAATGATCTTGAGGTCCTACAACAAATGGTTAGAGTTTCAAACTTTAGCTTCCTCAATCTTGTCAACACAAAGGGTGAGCATAGTCCATAAATAAATTTGAATTTTCTGCAAAACCCACACTCAAACTTAGTGTAAAACGAAGAGGAATGTTAGCAAATATTATCTACATATATTCTACAAAATTTAGACTAAGGAATAGGAGAAAAATTCTTGCCTAATCTCCAACATGCTCTTTAATAGCAAAGTAAAATCATTATTAGCACAAGAAATTGAGACAAATCATTTTAAATGAAATTGGATTTTGAAACACAAGCTAAAAGCCAAGGATCCCTGCAACACGAAATATTAAGATGAGGCATTGGGAGGTGAAAAATGCGAGTTCTTCAATGAACTTGCTCAAGAGTGGGATGATTCTTCCAAGAATTTCTCCTCACGCTTGAAGCTTGATCCAAGATATGTCTCTACACAACTTCAAATACACATTAGATCCACATGTGTTAAAAGAAATACAATGATAAAAAGATCTTGGAGATTTATTGGAACATGAACTAAAACTTTCTCTATCTAGAGCAAACTCTCAAAACCAAATGCCAATGTGGGATAACTACACATTAACAAACCTCTAAAAGCATAATGGAAACTAATGAACACAATAGCATAAGTAGAAAATGAAACACAATGATCAAGATATTACCATGCTAAAGAAGAACAACGCCTCTTATATGAACCCTAAAGTCTTTTATTGCTATAGAACATGAGTGTACATGAGAGCAAAACTTTCCCAAGCACAATAACTCGTTTTTCAATGGATACATAGTGAGAGCCCATGGCTCTATTATATAGAAGTTTGGGAGCTAATCCCAAGACAAATGGTGACAATCCCAAAGAAATGGGTGACAATCCTTGTTGTAGCTATTTCTCGAAGGCAATTCTTGGCTGCGAAACTGTGCCGAGAAACCAACTCGACCAAACTTTAGGTTCAAGCTAGCTCTCGAACTAGAGGGGGCTCTCTCAAGTGTTACGAGACTTTTTTTAATGCTGTTCACTGTCACTGGACAACAACTTATGAAGCAGAATGACTAGATCTCTGCCCAAAAATAAAGTCCTCTCTTGCTGAGGTTTTATCAAAGTGCCAACATCCAGTTTTGACAGAATAACATAGCTTCAAAGAGTTTGGTAGAGGAATATAAGAGAAATTAGATAATTGAGTATCCATACTGAATACTCAATCAATCAGATTTAGTAGATGCATATATAAGACTTTTTATAGCCAAACACATATACATTCAAGAGATGAAAGAAGACAACAATTAAATGGTGCAGAGGAACTGTTTTAAAAAGACTATTCAATTAGCTAGTCTCCATAATGATGATAACTTTGAAGTGGGCTGTCAAGTTGGTTGATACTCAAACCTAGCCTTACTGTAGCTCCTATGTTACCTTGAACATATGCAGAAATCCACAAATAATAGCTCAAGTCAAGAGGTTTGACTTATCCAAAAGAACAACCAACCAAAAATCCAAAATAACAACCAATAGCCAAATCTGGTCAAAGTCAATGCCTGGTCAAATTCACCGGTAGCAAAAACAATAGTCAATGGTCAACAATCGATAGTCCTCCAATTGATCTTGGTCAATAGTGAAAGAGTGCAACCAGATCAACTGGTCAAAGTGCCCCAAAAACACTCCAAAAATTCTCCTTTCCTATCAAAGTCAAAGTCAAAGGCAGCTCTAAAAATCCTAGTTGCAGATCTGAAGTTAACACAGTCAAAGTGCTCGAATTGCCTCAGTTTTTGTGCCCAAAAGTCAATAAAAAATGGTCAAAACACCCCTAGTCAACGTTGTCAACACCCTGAAATAGATCTAAAATTCGACCAATTTGAAAGTAACACTTTTCCTTCACACGTGTGAAAGATTCCCTGCAATTCCTGGGCTGTACGAACCAATCAAATGAGGAGAGAGAAGAAATGTGTTGAGATGAGATGCCAAATGAAGATGAGGTCACTTGTATTTATATGTGATGGAGGAGGGCTAATTTGTCCTTAGGCTGACCTTGACAATTTTGACATTATGGGCTTTACTTCAAAAATATAGTTTCCCATATCCGAATCAAGTGCTTCAAAGGTCAAAATTGGTCCTCTCAGAACGAGGAATCTAGTCCCATGATTGGAATTTGTCATTGAGCTACCAAATTAAGATCTCATCTCCTCTCGTCTCTTAAAAGAAGAATAATCCACGACTGACGGTAGGGGAGATTTATTAGATCCCCCAAACCCTACTAGTCTTCAGTTCAAGTTCCTTCATCTTGACCGAAGAATGATGTCTCGATCTAAAGAAGAAGAGTCATCATAAGGGAAATGAATTTGCCACCCTATATCCAATGACAATAGGCAGGATACTCCTTACCATGAAAGGTAAGGATCACAACTATCCTATTGTTCATTGATCTTCACACCTTGACCCTCAAGAATCAAGTGGTAGAACACTTGCATACTTTTACTTGAGGAGGATACCTCTACCTACCAGTGGTAACGATCACACAAACCCAAGTCTCTCCTCATCCATTGGCCAGATGGGTGGCAATCCCAACAAGCCCAACTTGTGGGTAGGATGCAAACTGGGATATACTTTCAAGTCCCAGACTTGATGGCAGGGGGGATACCTCTACTTGCCATAAGTGACACGAATCACACACTCCCTACAGTGACAATAGGTAGGTGCTACTTACCATGGAAGGTTTGGATCACAATCTATTTTATTGTGCAGAGTTCCCTCAATCCCAGGAGTTCTCCGACTACATTCCCACCCTGGGAGCTCAAACAGGGGGGAAAGAGCATAGCTCAATGTCCTCGATCAACAGTGACCCTTTCCCAAGAGGGTCACATCCACCAGTCCAAGTTGCTCTTTGAAGACCAAGAACTTCCCTTCTGGCAAAGGCTTGGTGAGAATATATGTTATTTGTTAATTAGTTGAAATGTGATGGAGTCTCATTGCTCCTCTTAGCACCATAACCCAGATATAGTGATATCTAATCTCAATATGCTTGGACCTGTCGTGGAACACAGGATTCTCTGAAAATCGGATCCCACTCTTATTGTCGCAGTATATCATAGTCGTATCCAGTACCTGCTCAAACAACTCTCCAAAGAGCTTTCTCAACCATACTTCCTCGCAACCAGCCATGCTAGTACCAATATCCACAACCTCAGTTGTGTTAAGAGCAACAAACTTCTTCTTCCTCCTCATCCAAGATATCATGGCAGACCCCAAGCTAAAAACAAAACCCTAATGTGCTCTCCCTGTCAACAATATTTCCGACCCAATTAACAGCAGCGTATTCATGAAGTATATCTCGATCCATCATCTAGGCATATAATGGGCATTCTCTCTCCCTTATCATCTATGGTGGATTCGTGGTGTCTTAGTGATACGTTGCATCAAACCTTTATTACATTGCCAGTTATATATGGTCCTCCTTGGAAGCTTGTACACTTTCAACACTTTCTAGAATAAAGGAAATATTATTTCTTTGATTTTTATTTTAAGAGTTGGAGCTAGAGACTCTATAAGAGCAGCTCTCTTACTTCCTTTGTAATATAGGACTTGGGAGACTTCTCTGCCTTGAAGCTTAATGATAAATCCCTTGGATGTGCTTGGAGAACCAACAATTTTTTATGGGTGAGGATGTTTGTATATCTTTTTATTGGTTTTCCCTTTACCGTTCAAATAGCTAGAGATATATTTCAGGAGTTAGAAGTTAGTGTACTTCTCCCATCTTCCATGTGTTGTTGTCATTAGAACTTTTCTCATGGGTACATTTATTTCTCTAGTCATGGATTGAAGTTTCTCTGTCTCATACATGGTGCTTGGTAGATCTAATATCCTCAAGTATTGGGTGTTTTCTACACACGTAACATTCTCAGGACAGTTTTGCAACATTAGGCAGCAAGGAAAATAGCACTTTTGTTTTGAACTTTTCATCCAAATTGTATCTTTACCATCTTTAGAACAACTTCTAGTTTGAGCCTTGTTATGACCTTAATTGCTACTCAAACTCTTGGTGAAGGAAAGGTCTTAACCTTTGTATAAGAGCCTAGAAGCAACTACTAGGCAAGCCATTATACAGAAACTATAGTGCAACTATGAGGCAATGTTCTTCATAATGCCGTTGAGGAGGTCATTAGTCCTTGCTGTATAGTACTGTATTCCATCATGCTCTGATGTGATTTTATCTGTAGTGTCGGAGTACATTACAGAAACATGTTTACCACCCCAAAGCATAACAAACATACAGCATTTTAAAGAGGTAAAAAAGGAACACAAAAAAAATTTGATAACATAATATTGAGACGAAACAAAATTTGAAATAATGTAATAAATGAGTTTAACAGTAATATTAAAAACTGATGTTTGGGATTGACATTATCATATGATATGTAATAAAAGTCAAAAAGCTATATATATATAGACTTGCCTTGTTGCAGTTGACCTTTCTGACATGAAGAACTAATAAATTGTATTAGTATGTGACCGACAAAATCCAAAATGTACTGACTTTTTTGAAATTTCAGGATAATTTTGTGGCTGTATATTATAACAGCCAAATATTTGTTATGAACACTAAAATGAAGCCATATAGATGTTTATGTAAATTTCAAGTACATTTCTTTCAATCAACACATTTTCACAAGTTCTGCTTTTCTTTGGGGAAACAATTCAAATGCCCACATGCAGTGTTGCACGGGTTCTTCTACCCTCTGCAACTGTTTCTTCTGCACCTCTGTCCTCATGACCTATTCGTTTAGAAAGGAATACTGCTGTATTCATTCACCTGTGTTGCATCTGTAGACACTTCGATCTAACCCCTTGTAACACTGCATATGTCAACTGTGTTTTCTTGTTCTATGCTTTCATGAACCCTCGAGAAATCCCATTCAAGATAATTTACTTCATAAAACGTTATTGCAAGCATGGGGGATATGGTGGTTCAAATGCTTAATTATAGGCATTTGTTTTGGAGTTCTTGCAGGAACGAGCTGCTCAAATCGTGAATTCTTTAGCACAAAACAACTGGTCTTCTTATTGTGTCATCACCAGGGGAAGATTTGAAAGCCTTTGTGGAGGGTTTGAAGAAGCTGATGTGGTTATGAGCTATTTTATAAACTGCAGAAGAGCTCAATACCTTCGAATTGAAAAAGATGAGCATATTGAGGTATACACACTTGCTTCTTACTATAATATTGACAAACTGTGATTGGATCAAAATGCAAATAAAATTAAAGATAGTGAGAAAATCTCATCATGACAATTTTTTTAGCTGCCTTTGTTCATGTTACATTGAGTACCTTACTTTGGTTTTGCATCGCAGGGTGTAAAAATATCTTTGCTGCCAGTTCCCGTAACAAATGTTTCACAGCTGGATTACAATATGCTGTATCTGCATTGGACATTGGATAGTCTTCAAAAACAGCTTGAGGTCATTGATAGGCGCTGTGAGAAGTAATAGCCACATCTTTGGCCTTTGTCATCATTAATAGTGGTAAAAAAATGGAAGTTCCAATATTCACTTTGCTCCTAAGGGCTAGGAACACTGCACAATTCTTTGAGACTGCTGTTAGGAACCAGAGTCAGATTAAATTAATTATTAGACAACTACAGGGAGCTCGAGTTCATATAGATATATATATATAGTTGTTTTACCTGCTATTTCACAATGTTAGATACTAATGAGTCTGATCAATCCACTTAGTTTGTCAATGCTATTCCCAAAAGCAGAAGATCTTATTTGTAATTGGAATGTCTGAAACAAACTATTTAATTTACAGTCACTGAAAGCATATATACGATGGCTTTAAACTTTAAAGATAGAATGGGGTGCCTAGAGTGCAATTATTGTAAAGATAAACTGATTTTCATCTTATGGATGGCAAATATCGCATAGGTCAAAAAGTCTGGCATTAATAGCAAATAAGGTTGGAGACAAGCAAACTGCTCTCAGACATGTGCGGTACCTGAAGATAGGATTAGATGGCAAAGAAAAATGCACAGGATTAATGTATAAAGTAGAAGTCGTCCTTGGGATGATTTCCGATGCTGAATCAACAAAGAAGGTAAAAGCCATAAACTGGATAATTCTTTAAATTTTCTTATGTAGATTTTTTATTTGATAAGAGAGAGGCATTCAATTGATTTGTCAACTTACTGTATCAACGTTGAGTTTTGGAAATGATATTGTCTAGAGAGCTTGCTAAAGCTTTGGTTATGATCATATTTCTCAGGTTAGTGAAGCTATTCAGTTGGGGGCACGATTAATAAAGGAAAATGGAATTGGTGTTGAAGAAGTCCATGCGTGTTTACAGGATCTTGATGAGACTATAGCTTCACAAAAACTGATAGAAGATTCCTTGGGTAAGTTTACTGCCATAGCCATTCACTTTGTGGTTAATTTAGCTACTATTATTGAATGCAATTTACTAGTTGCACACTGCCATAGTTGGGATCATATAACATGAACTAATGATGTTTTAAGTCAAGTTTGTATCAAAAGTTCATGTACATGATAATGATTCTGTCTCATGTAAGCTGTTTTTGTTTGAGTGACATATCTATTTTGTGTACTTTTCCATTGCTTTTGATCAAAGTTGCATGCTGCATAATCACATTTGGATATTGCCAGCCTCTGAATTTGGAGTTGTCTCAGACTTAGCTGCAAAACTTGTTATTGACTTGGAGAAACTAATAAGAGGAAAATTTTCAAGATTTAATTTAAAACATATAAATTTATGCACAATAATGGAAATACAAACATTTAGGAGCATATATGCAAGATTGTCATTTTCTATTGCTTGTAACTGCCCAAACAAGCAAAATCATGTCAAGATACATAAAATAAAAGTTTCGAGATTTACGAGTTATCAGAATTATGTATACACTATTGCAGATTCACAGTAACACAGATAGTAGAAAAATTGTCAATTTTCCAAATGTCAGTTTCAGATATAATGTCTGATGCAGTTATTTTACCTTTCACTGAGTAAATGGTTCTTTTTTTGGTTTTCTTGCAGTAAATAAAATATGAGAACTACAAACAGAAAATTCTCTGGCATGTAGCAAATAACAGTGGAAATTTTTTCTAAAAGTAACCCAGAAAAATCAAACATGATAGCAACAAAAAATAACACTCCAACCTCTCATCATTTAATTTCTGAGAGTAATCATGGGCTTCCTAACCAGTGAAAATGGCCTTCAGAATTTACAAGGAAATTACAACAAAATGTGAGATAAATTCTTCTAGCAAAATTAGCAATCCTCTCGGCCTCCTCAAGCTCCTGTGCATTCACAAAAAATATCACTGGCTGTCTCACTCGTGTGCGTATTTGCTAATTTATTCAATGACAGAAAATTCTCTTGCTGTCTTTTTCCTTCTTCCTCAGCCCCTGTGAATCTCGCACAAAAGCATGCAATATTACTCTTGCGAATTATTCATAAAATCTCTTTTTGAATCTCTCACTTGTATCATGTCTTCATCCTCTCCCTTACGCTGCTTTTATAATTCTCTATTGACCATATCCTTAATCTCCAAAGTGATTGAAGGCTAGTATTAAATCCTAGATTTCTTTGATCAACAATGGAAATTAGATCTAAGTCACTTAAATAATTAATCATTTATCCTTACAAAAAATATTAGCCCAAAGTTTACATTAATCAAATAATTAATCTATTTACTTTTCCTAAGTTAAAACTTAGGAAGGAGACTATATTAGTTTCTCCTCTTGAGCAACCACTTAAAGAGGACTTCACTTCCACATGTTAAGACACCAAGCCTATGTGGAAGACCTTCCTAAGTTTCAAAATTCAACACTCCCTCCTACCAAAGAAGGGATTCCCCACCACCCCTAGCTTGTCCCTGTAGAACACAAACTTCCCCTTCACTAGGGGCTTGGTGAGAATATCTGCTACCTTCTGCCATGTGGAAATGTACTGCAATCTCACAACAGCTCTCTGGATCATGTCTCTGATGAAGTGTTAGTTTATGTAGCTCAGACAGGTGTTCTAGTCTTAGATGGTGTCTATGAGGCTAAGGAACACAGTGGATTAATTTTCATGCTTGAAATAAGTAAAATTTGACTTGAGCATGAAACGCATGCTTGAAAAATAAATAACTCTTAGCATGACAAAGAGCATGATAGTAAATATAATGAATTTATTAATCATGAAGATCGACCATAGTTACATCTTTGAATGGGTTCCACATAAAGCACTAGGCAAGATGACACCCGAGGATGCATTTACAGGGAAGAGGTCATATATTAGTCATTTCAGAGGTTTGGCAGGCTAACGTATTGTCACATTCTAGGAGATAGACGTTCGAAGCTAGATCAGGCTGCAGAGAGGGGATATTTCGTGGGGTGTAGCGAGACCTCTAAGGCATATCAAATTTTTATTGTAGGGGCCAGGAGGATTATAGTTAGGAGAGATGTCAAATTTCTAGAGGACAAGGCATATAGGAGGTCTTGTTGACCACTAAAGTTGCACGTAATTTTTTTTTGAAGACTCCATGCCCAAGGATATGTCAGAAGCATTCATGCACTTTCAAAGTTCCAGATTTCATCAGGGCTTCTAAGCTCCTTTCCTTCTCTCTTTCTTCATTCAGTCCTTAGATTTCGTAACCCTACGGGGATATTGTAAAATGTCACTAGCATGATGAATAAGGCCATGTAATAGGCCCAGGGTGTTGGTACTCAATCAACAAGTGAGTACACCTTGGAGTGTTTTTTTACTTGGTTAATTATTCCTGCGTTTTAGTGGCGAATAATTTTCTAGGTTTTTTCACTCATTGCATACCCCAACTCTGGGGTGACGACTTGAAGGTTGAGCCCCTAATGCATCTTAGCGTCTAGAGTCAATGTATATTACCATGCTAGGTCATGTATTTAATTAATTAGCATGCTAGGTCAGGGAATAATTAAAAATTTCTCGCAAAACGAGATTTTTAAATTAATTTCTATGTAATGATGTGAATAAGTGGCCTTGGGAAATGTGTAGGGCATGCGACTACTCGAAATTCATCCTCAAAACCTCAACATTATCCTGGGGCCCACTTTGAGTGTCAAATAACGACTTATAACCTCTCAAAAGCCACATTTTTGTAATGTTAGTGGTAAAACTGAGAAAAAATTAAAAAAAAACTGAATAATCCGAAAAATTTATAAATTTTTCCAAAGTCAAAATAAGTCAAATTTTGACATGGAAATTATGTGGAGAAGCAAAAGATGATGTGGCGGCCATGTGCGGTCCACCACACAAGGTACAACAAGTCAAAGTCAAAATGCCAATTAACCAAGTCAAATGGTCCAACATTGAAGTTCATGAAGCAACGAAATGTTTGAGTTTCAAAAGTTAATATAATTTAAATAATGGTGGAATTAAAGTGCAAGGCATGTTATATAAAGCTTAAGCCTTAATAAAGTGAGGACCCCACCTCACTATAGTCTACGCATAAATCAACCAACAAAGGATAAATACACACATGCTTAATGAATGGTCAACACAGCCAACACGGTTTCCACGCAACAACAAAGGAATATCAACCCATAAGTTTGATGAGATTTTTTTGAGAAAATTGGGGGGTCTTGTCTCTACTCCTCTACCAATGCTTCACACTTGTACGTAGCAGATTGCTACAACCCCTGTTAGCAGCTTCTACGAGGTTCTTCAGAACAATCTTACATGTCGTCTGCTGGCAAATTGTTGGCTCTTTTTCAGAGGTGTCACTCCTTTGTTTGATGGTTGAGGATTCGTTGGGAGTTTGTCTCCCTTAATACCTACTAATGTGCACACATGGCAGCTCAACCAACTCGTACTACTTGACTCTGTGATATGTTGTCGCTTGAGGGAGTACGCATGGGCATGGAATTTTTCAGATGCTTGGTTCTCACACTTGGCTGGGCTCTCACCACTTGGAATTAGACTTGGTCTTGGGATCTTCACCATCATTCCACTTGTCACTTGATTTTCTCTTGGGATTATCTCCCATTTTCCTATTGATATGAGCCTTCGGCTCTCATTATGTAATCTTGATACGAGCTATTGGGCTTGTTACCCACCACTTCGTGGGTGATATCCCTAGGAGAAATTTTTCTCCATGATGAGCCTCAACCGACAGCCAACAACCCCTTGATGCCTCCTACTAGCTCATTGTGCCATTTCTCTACCACCTGAGCCAACCATGTGGTCCCTCACCCACCTGTATTGATCGTATGTTTGAAGGTGGGCCTCCCGAATCTAAAGGTATGTCTTGTCATTTGGTAATTGAGTATTGGGTTTACTTATCATGGATACTTCTGGGTATGGATTGATGGGGGGATTTGGCGGAAAGAGTGGGCTTAGTTTGTGCTCTGTCCCCTTGATCTCTTTTGGTTGTTACCCTTGGATCTTAGTCCCGTGGGATCTCCTTCATTGATTATTTGGTTCTAGGGTGGTACTACTTGGGAAACCCCGATTTTGGATGTGTTGTCCCGCTCCTTTATCCAAACATATCACTCCCTTTCCACCCACTATCCCCCTCGTTCATCTTTTCTCCCCCTGGGTCCACATTCCCATTCTGGATCCACATAGGGCTAGCCTCCCTGTCCCCTTGCCCCACCTTACGTCAGGCCTAGAATGATGCTTCGAAAGTTGAATTAATTAAAAGAAAAAGTGAAAAGCACAAATGGCCACATTTAACAGGAAATTGTACCACAAAATGCAAAAGATGGCTAGGACAAAAATAATTAGCACGTGGGCAAAAGCCATTACATGAGCTCTACCCCAATCATTGGCCATCTCCTTGGTTCCAAAGGCCCTTGATGAGCCTCTATCATTCAGGAACCCCTAGAGGGCAATGAACCACCCTACCTCAAAAGGGGTAATCACTGCTATATTATACACATCATGCTCTTGTCCTTTGAGCCCCGAGCAGTTAATTAAAAAAAATTCATAAAAGACAAAAAGCATATAAAGAAGGGTGGAAAAATCAAGGCTGGGGCACCTCATGTACCACGACTACTCCCTCTTATACATTATATACCCAGGTGTGGGCTTCCCCTTATCTAGCTACCTCGATGCCCCATTATGTGGCCCAGGGTTGACTCTCTCATTCCCTATTCCATCTCGTCTATTTCTCACTTTGCACCCCATTTGAAGGGTGTACCTTGGACATACTATCCCCTCTAAGGGCTGAAACCACCTAATAAGGTACTTGGCTAACCCCCTTTGGAGTTTGGAGACATTAGCACATGCCAAAGCCCACTACGGAAGGGCATGCCATTATGAAGTGCCCACTTTGTTATCCATGGTTTGTAAGCTCCTTTACCTGATTATTCTAATGACTGATTGTACTGGAAGCCTAGGGGACACATTGGATCTTATGCAAGATTGTAGGTGGTTTCCATTTGGGTTTGGCTTCCCTATATGGGATCTTGACCCCCAAAGGTCCACATTGGCACATGTAGGGTGTGCATAGAGAGCCATGGGTCTTCACAATAGCATACAACATTCCATAGATCTTCATGGATGTTCAGAGATTGCTAGCGATCCACTTTTGGGACGATGGTGACATGATTGGTACACTATGCCCAACAGGCCCCCACAAGAGCCCCACACTCTTGGCAGGTGTCCCAACACTTGTACGATGTCATGGAAACATTCATTCCACCACCTGGACCATTGCAGAGGATCTACAGACATCTCCGATTCATATGGAGACCCATGGGGTCATTGATGTGCCCTCAGACCCACTGAGAGCACCACAGGTCTACTACTTGGAGAACAAGGGGCCACCCCCTTGTCCATCATATTCCGAGGAATTTATTCCTCAATATGGCACTTCAGGATGTTATTGAGCATTTAGAGGGCCCTATGACATGCATACATTATTCTTGTGAGTCTTGTTTTTACATTATGAGCTAGTATGGTGGGCTTGTCACCATTAGGGGTTATTATTTGCACATTATTTTATCATTAGGGGCCCATATGCTAATTCAAACTCCTTAGGAGGCTATATATTGATGTTAGATACATTCATTTGTATCATCACTTGACTTGGGATCTCTCTAGTCATAGAGAATTTTCACACTTTTTCCTTGGTGGATATTTTTGGAGATGGATGAATTTTGATGTATGGATTTGGGCTATTTCTCTTGTCTTGGAGCTTTATTGAGCAAATGAAATGCTAGTTGGATATACTCTATAACGTTGTAAGTAAATTTTGATGTTATTACTCTTGTTGCTCCATACTGCTAAAATTAGGGCTAGTTACTGCATTATCGAAATGTGGAATTGAGCAAGTTTTGGCTAATTTAAAGTATGGGCCAATGTTATATGAATGAAATGTCCTAGAGATTTATTTATCTTGAGAAGCTTGCATCATTTGCTTTGAAGTATAGATGCTTGAAGGTCACTTTTTTTTTCTCTCTCAGCTTTGGACGAAGTTGACTTTCTGGGCCTCCTTGATCAAGAAACCAAGTTCTTACTCATCATTATCCTTGACTCCATATCCCCAAGTGAACTAGGCATTGATCTCTCAAAAAGGGTGATCATTTCAACCCTCTTTTAACCATTTTCCCCTTTTTCCTCAAGTCTAGCCCCATTAGGTCACCTAGGGCATCAATTTTCCGAGAATTGACCCAAGGAAAAAATTCGATTTGCTATAGGCTATTGTGATGGTGGGTCCCCTCCCTCTCCTCCAAATTTGAGGCAATTCTAACTGTGGAATCTCCAGGAATCTCAAGCCCTAGCTCTAGAATCGAATTGTGCCTAGGCATCGCCAAGGCTAGACCTCAATAGGATCAATTCAACCTTTTGAAGAAGGTATTCTTGTTTGGTTCTTTCCCCTCACCTTGTCTAGGATAGGAACACCATTGGTTGCTACATCCTATCCCCGAACCTGGGCTGGGTCCACTTGGTCCCGTGTGGTCCCACTTCTCATTAAAGACTATTCGTCAAGGACCATTTGGGAATCCAAGTTTCCCAAGGATTATAGGGATTGAGAAACTTGTTCATAAGCCTATCCTTTCTGCCTCAACCCTCCAATCGTCACCCCTTATCCCTGGTGGATCAAGTCCCTTCCTGAAAGAGCAATCAAGCTCCATTCTTCACTCCATCCTTGGGAAAGGGTTTTCATGGTCACTTCTCACCTATCCATTGACATATACTTTACAAGTGAATCCCTACAGTACCTGGACTCCTTCCATCAGTGAAAGTCCGTAAAAAACAGGGAGACTTTGCTGTGGTGACAGTGGGCTAAGCCTCCACAGTTGCTCTTAACCTAGCAGTTGCCCTCTTAGGAACCCCTTTAGATCTCCTGCTAGTTTGAGTGGTAACAGGGCTTAAGGAGACTATGCTGGATTGTATACTTGTTTCCAATTAATACAAAAGACTTTGGGGTTACTTTTGAGGTGTTATTCTCATCGTGTATGGTAATATATTGATATTCTTGCTTTCTTCTTTCTACTCATTTCATTATGCTGTTATTTCCATTATGCTTTTCAAGTTGTGTTGATGGATAGCTATCTTACATTAGCATAAGGTTTTTTTTACTTGCTCTAGATAGAGAATGTTTTAGTAGATGTCCAATCTATCTCTAAATTTTTTTCATCATTACATGTGATTAAGCCCATATGGATCTAATTTGTCTATGTGAAGTTGTGTAGGAAGTCTTCCTTTGGATCAAACTTCAAGCATGAAGGGGAAGTTCTCAGAGGAACCACCCCATTCTTGACATACTCGAAGGAGAAATCACATTTGTTAATTCTCAAAGCTTCATCTTTCAATTTATCTTGCAGGGACTTGTGGCCTTAGCTCATATTTCAAGCATATTTCTTTCAGTATAATTCTTTACTTCAAATTGTTGTGCTTGTAAATGTTTATTTGCTACTTAAGAGCTTGAATGATAGCTAAGCAAAGAATAGAGTTCTCTCATATTCTTTAGCTTAGCCTTTGTAGACTATATTGTACATATACTTTTGCAATTTTCTTGATTAGTTTCATAGCTAATATTTGGTTTATCTTGCAAACCTCTCTAACTTGTTCTTGTTGCAACTTGCGGGATTTATTGTTTGAAATTTTTAACAAGTTGTTTGTAGGACCTTGGGCTCTCATTTCAAAGCTAGTGTTCAAGGAGGTTGTGAGCATTTGAGGCTCCATTTTGGCAAAGCCGAATTCTCTTTGAGGGCAACACTTTCTATCTAGGTTGTGGGCTTAAGGAGGCCTAGCCTTTTTCGCTTTGTGCAAATTTCTCTGCTCTTCAAATCTGATTTTTATATGTAAAGCGAGGCTCCAAATTTTCAGATTTCAAGGCCTTTCTTGTTGGAAATAATACTGAGAGGGGGGGTGAATCAATATTATCTAATCAATAATACTTTTTCATTCCATACTCAGATTTATATACGCTACTTCAGTTAAGTATACCCGCGTATATACGCGACTGTGTCTATTGCAACTAGCGTATAACCATTAAACTCATGATTCAGTTATGTGATCTTCAATGGATGCATCAGAACATTATTAGCCATATTAACAGTCAACAGTAGCAGTAAAACAGATAGATCAACACACATAAGCAACACACATGAACACCATGATATAAGGTGGAAACCCAATGTGGGTGAAAACCACCTGCTGCAATTCGTTTCTATCTTCCTTTATTAAGAAACTTCTTTTACAATGTACTGGTGCAGTCCTTTACCAGCACGCAGGCTACAACCTGCAGAAGGCTACAACCTTCTCTCGTTCTCCAGACTCTCCTGGAAGGGAGCTCCAACCCCCTTTGCTCTTGTACTAGCTAAGATACTAGTACGTAGGCGCCGGCCTACAATCTTCTCTCCTCCGGGTACCATGTTTCATACATTTTCAGACTGGATACTCCTGAAGCACAACACTATAATCTGAAGGCCACGTTTCATCAAATTTTCATACTGGACCCATAACTATCATTGAAGCTCAAAACAATCACTACTAGCATCATCAATTTCTGAATCACTGAAACACTGAAACCCTGTCAACAACACAGTCACCAGAACACAGAGCAGACATAGAACTCTGCAATAACAATCAGAACCAACTGTATCATCAAAATCATGCATCAGAGTGCATACGCTACTTGGAAGTGCTGAACCTGCATGTGTATGCAACTTCATCAAGGTGAACCAGCGTATATGTCATTAATTACTTATTCATAACTTCGCTGCACTTCCTGACTTCAGACATAACCAGATCATTACATATACAAGGATAATATATGTGTTAGCACCCAGATCTAGTCCATCAGATCACATAAATATGAGTCATTATGATCTTGATCCATATTAGTTCTCATCCATCAATACACAATCATCCAACCAAGATATGCAGAATACTGACACCAATAAACTGTCATCAGAACTCATCAACAGTCAGAACCACCTGTAACTTCAGACATCATAGCTCAAATGGTATACGCTACTACAATGAACCAAACCTGCGTACATACGTGCTTACACCAAAGCCAACCCGCGTACAGATCTATAAATATTCAAACATGACTTGCAGCAATTTCAAACTTAAGATATACCCAGTTCAGATCATTACATGCGTCAGTATATAGATCTAGTATAAACATAATCAATCATAGAGACAGTTTATTTCAAACCATTTGATCTCGATCTATCCTTAGATCTTGTTCTCCATCAACTGGTGAGATCCCTCCTTGGCTCAGATTAAGCAATGCATCATCAACCCATAACCTGCATACTGGATCTCATACTTCTTCAGATATTCAAGACTTTTTCAATACATTTGCCTAATGATCTTCTTCTCCTTTTATAGTCTTAGGCCTTGCTCAATACCACGGTCCAAAACCATAATAAATCAATACCATGGGCCCAATACTTGGGATCAACACTTCTGACGAGACACCATGGTCCAAAACCATAGGTTCAAATACCGAGGACTAACTACCACGGACCAAAAGTAAGTTCTCCAACATATACGTGCTTTTCCTTGCATGAAAGTGCGTGTATACGCATACGCGCCTTTGTAACGTATAACCCGCTTGTATACGCGGCTTGGTCACAATGAACCTGTGTATATGTATTTTCTATTCATACTTGTAGTCTGATCATCAATTCCTTGCTGCTAACCTTCTGCTCATCAGTTCCTTGCTGCTAACCTTCTGCACTATGATTTGTCATCTGTGTGATTTGCCATCAAGGACAACACTTGTCTCATAATGCCAACAATCTCTCCCTTTGGACTTGATGGCAAAGCTAACTTGTCACACTTAGAACTTGATCTTCTTATTCCTTTGAGCTGTCCTGCATCCCATGCAGTTAGCCACATCTTTAGATTCATCTAGTTATATGTAAGTGAGATGTTCTTCTATGAGAGGGTTGCCATCAAGTACAACACATGCATCATAATGCCAACATTTCTTTGGCCTCATTTGTATAAAATGACTTGTCAAGGAAAAGTTCTTTGCCTAAGGTTTTCATTATAAAGATTTCCCTTGAGCTTGGTTGAGGCTAAGTCGCAGGAAACGTTGGAGAAGGGTCCGTTTCCGGCCGGAAACGAAACGGAAACGAGGAAACTCGTACCGTATGGCTTGGAAACGCGTTTCCGGCTGTACTGGCTCGTTTCTCGAGGAGGAAATGTGGCCAGTACGGTCGGAAACGTGTTTCCAGGTCGTATGACGGAGTTTTCTCTTCTAACTTGACTTTTTCTTGTATTTTTTTTTAATTTTTTCGCTTCTAATTTTTTATTGGGTGACTAAAATATCTTTTGGATGCCTCTCAAGTTATAAAAAAGAGGATTTTTTTGAGTGGGGCAGCCTAATGTTCAAGCCTGTGGCCCTTGTGTTGATATGTAGTTCATGGTAATGTTAAATTCTTAAAGTAAAAGCGACATCCGCCCTCATTGGATTTCATATGGAGACGTAGAATTTTAGATCTCACTCAAAATCCAGCAGACTTATCTGTTTTTTAGGATTTCAAGATTGGGGGGATTGCAATGTTTCCATTGGATTTTGTTATGTACTAGGGTATGGAACTTGTATTTAATCAAGAGAACCAAGCCCTCTATGCAAGGGAGACTCCCAATAATTAAGAGCATGTAGGATACTAGGGTATGGAACTTGTATTTAATCAAGAACACTAAGGTCGTTCAACTATGTAGGAGGAGACTCCCAATCAAGCACGAGACAAGAAATTAGAAATTTCTCGTGGCTGATTTTGGATATTGCTATTTTCATTATGTGATTATTCATGAGTAAATGTGATGTAAATTTAGAGACTTATAGTTTATGCATTGACAATTGACAATTTAATCATAATGTAATAAATTAGAATGTATCATATATGCTTTATGATTGCACATATTTCTTAAATGTCTTAATATATATATATATATATAGTGTTTCCCTGTTTCCAAATTTTGGGGGGGGGGGGGTCACGTTTCGTACCCGTGCCTGTTTCGGAAACTCGTACCCGTTTCCCCGTTTCGTGCAACTTAGGGTTGAGGCCTTTAAGAGCTCTCATCTCCTTGTAACTAAACTAATAAAAGAGTGATTTCTTTTTGTGGGAGCTTGGGAATCTTTCCCATGGTATCCCTTCTCTCCATTTAGAGGGAGAAACTTTATTTGTGGATTGACTAGTTTTTTAGTTAGTTGCTCTAATCTCACTTGCTAATTTCATTTCATGCATGATTAACATAGCACTCATAATCTTCTTATTCTAGCACATGGTTTATTTTAGTTTATATTTTGCCATTTCCATTTGCTTGTGCAGTCCATTTACAGTGTATGCAAGTTTTGATTTGAGCAAACAAGTATTCTATTCTGGAAAATTTAAACTATCCTAATTTTCTCTACAAGTTCATGAGAATATTGCTTCAATACTTTAATCAATCCATGTTCATATGGCATTTTGGTCGTTGATGGTTATTCCTTGAAATATCTCTTGTGGCATTTTATTTGGGGCAAATTTACTTTATTGCGAGAGACATATTTTGGAACTTCTGGTTTTACATCAAGCTAATTATCTCACATTTCATTTCCATTGAAAACAATTGGTGACATTTACTTGAATATTTTCTCTCATTACACCTTTGGAAACACTAATGTTCACATGCATCTCATTTAGGCACCCTTAGTGTTAATTTACATATTTAATTAATTTACCTCCAAGCATAAGCTTGGTTGAAAGACTTTTTAGGGCCCTCTCTCGCCCAACTTGAGGAACATACCCTCATTTTTGGTTAGCATGGTGACCTTGTAATCGTCAAAGCCATAGTCTTTGCTGCGCAAGAGGCATCGGGTGGTTGGATATTCCCGGGGAGGTATCATTAATACAACTTCAGCTGTCTTTTCTTCGATGTTCCTCAACAACTCACACTAGAGACTTGTTTCAAAACAATTGAGAGAAATGTTACATCTAGATAGACATGTAACTTAAAATTTACCAAGATAGTTGCATTCCATATTAGATAGATCACACATCATTCTAATTTACTCACCTTAAAGCACACTCTAAATGTACTTGCAAATTTACTGGTTTCATATATTTGTCATGATGGATAACCTCATTATTTTCTGATGTAATAATCTCTTGTTATTGAGTACTTCTTTTAGCAAGTGCAACATCTATTTACATTTTGCAAATAATATTTTTTGGATCTTTTGAATCTCATTTGCAAGCATTGTCTATCTTTTAAATAATACTCCTTATTTTGCACGTAGTGTGGATTTTTCATTTTGCAATATTTATTTTATTTTCTAAGTTGATATCTTATGTACTTGATGTTTAACTCATGATTATGGGATGATATTCTCTTTTTACTTGAGCATTTATTTAAAAGTACAATATTTCCATCTTGCAAGTGATATTTCATTTATTGCTCTAACTTTTATTCCTTTTGCAGGATTGTTTGTCATCTTGGAAATTTCTATTTGAGCAAGTACATATTATTTATTTGAGGAATTATTTGTTTAAGCACCGGTCTATGATTGTATTTTTGAATGAATCATTGAATGTTGCTCATATATATTTCATTACTTGTTCATATTGTGGAATCAAATTGATTGTGATAAGCTCTTCATTCATTTTAGTCTCCTAGAAGCTCAAATTTCCTTTAATCAACCTTTTTTAGGGACCATCCCCCTTAGCTTTATCTAGGAGAGAGCTTTAACAGAGAGAGTTGGGAATAGGTGACAACCCCATCTCTTAGTTTGCCACCAAGTCACACCTTGTGGGGTTGAGGATTTTTCCCACATAAACCTAGGTGTGCAAGCGAGGCAACAAGAAGTCCAAAGATTTTCTTGTAGCTGATGATCAGAGTGAGCACCCAACAAAAGCTCCTAAAGTTAAGCAGCAGGATTCGGGACAACAGAGCATGAGTATAGTGACCAATACGAGCACTAGCTGAGGTACAAGTGCTCTTGATACTTCACAGAGTATGGAGCAACAGATCAAGGAGATGCATCAGGGGGACATAGAGGTGGATATACCATCTTGTATAGTTGGTAAGATGAATCGTGAGGTTCAATAGACACTCAGGGATGCTCAGGAGTTTGTGGGAGCTCCTAAGATGGGCAACAAGCAACAAAGACAACCAGAGAGGTAAATTGGCTACATGGTGGTGGTCAGTTAGTTGGTATATAGTGAGCCTTATAGCTATCAAGAGGCCGCACAACAAGTGTGGGGAGATGCGATGGTTGAGGAGTACAACTCAATCATGCAAAATGGAGGTAGTACCTAGACCGATTGATAGAGTGGTGATTGGATCACACTGGATCTATAAGATCAAACATGGTGCAGATGGCAGCATTGAGAAATACAAGGCAAGGTTCGTGGCCAAGGGTTCTCTTAGAAGGAGGGAATAAACTATGAGGAGACATTCACTCTTGTGGCCAAGTATACTTTTATCAGGGTCGTGATCTCATTAGCAACACTGATGGGATGGCAGATCCATCAGATGGATGTCAAGATGACATTCCTAAATGGTGAGCTGGGGGAGGAAGTGTACTTTGAGCAACCAAAGGGCTTTGTAGCACACAACAGAGAAACCCACTATGCAGGCTAAAGAGAGATTTGTACGGGCTAAAGCAGGCTCTTGGGGAGTGGTATGAGCTTATTAACAGATACTTGCAGGGCATGGGCTTCATGAAGAGTGAGAGGGACGTGGACCTCCATTACTTGGTGCTTGGGGGTGAGGTTCTCATTCTTGTTTTGTATGTGGACGATTTGTTTTTGATAGGTTCACTGGGGCTCATAGAGGAGTGCAAGAGGGATCTTGCAGTAGAGTTCGAGATGAAGGATTTGGGGTTAATGTACTACTCTCTAGGCATGGGCGTGTGGCCGATAGATGGGTAGATTTTCTTTGGACAGGGGAAATACTGCATCATAAGGAGATTCAAGATGGGGGATTGCATAGCCATGTCTACACCCATGATCACGAATTGGAGAAAGGGAGATACATATGGGGAGAAGGATGTAGACCCCACCTTATATAGGTAGTTGATTGAATCTGTCATGTGTGTAGTCAACACCAAGCTAGACATCTCCTATGCAATAAACTCTCTCAATTAGTTCATGGTAAAACCGAAGAGAGTGCATTGGACAACAACTAAGCATGTGTTGAGATATTTGTTCGACACTATTGAGTATGGCATTTGATATACTCAAGGTGATGGCATTTGAGCCAGGATGGCCAGCGCAAAGGAAGGGCTGCCTTCCACGCAGAAAGCTGGGGAACTGCCGAAACAGCCGGGAAAGTTGATGCAATAGGCAGTAGTGCTGATGCAGAACCTTAGAGATCTCCACGTAGGCCCACGTAGTTACTGCGAAGGGGCAGTGCAGTTGTAGCTGGGGCCATCCAAATTCGTTGCTGGATCAGCGGAATTCTGTCTGGTGAAGTGAAGTAAAACTCACTCAGGTTCTTCGCCATTGTATTTCTCTGTCACTGGTTTGCCAGGAGGGCAACCAACATTTGTATTCAAAACTTCTGCTTAATAATAGCAAACCCTCAGAGCTGCTACACTGGACTTCCCGCATTGGGTTTTTCCGGGGACGTTTAGTCCAAAAATAAGTGTGTCCTTTGCATGGTTGTCTCATTTATTTTTCAGTGCTTGATATGTATATTGGTGTAGGCTGCAATGTATTTGCATTAATATTTTCTGAATATTTCTGAAAATAACTTGTTAAATGAAGAATACAAGTAGGTGATGTAAATCAATTTTCTACAATAGGATTTCTGGTTTGTTAGATTCATAATTTTTCACATGGTATCAGAGCAATTGTAGATCAAGGAGGACTAAAGCCATCGATGAAAGGACAGAGGAAGATCTTTGCTGAAGACAATTGTCCCGAGAGACAACACAGTTTCTGCTCGAGAGAGCAGAGGAGGGGTGACACAGTCACCAAGGGAGGCTCACGCAGAGCCTGATTGAGTGATGCTGTTGCTGTAGAGGGCAACACAGTGGTTACAGGTCCAACGCAAAGACTGTTGAGTCTCGTTTTTCTGGTTGCCGGGGCTAGAGGTTCAGCACAGACTTCATCTGGAGTTGCTGGTGGGGTGCTAATTCTGTTGGTGCAGAATAGTACCTAGTGGCGCAGAAGCAAAGTAGAGGGAATAAGTTCCTCAAAAGATTTCTTGCTTAGAAATCTAGATCTAGTGCTGAGCGACAACAAAGAGAGATCAGAGAAGGGTGCTTCGACAATAGCTGGCAAAAGGATTTCTGTGAATGAAATCGAAATTCAGAGGGAGCTTGTTCCTTAGAGGATTTCTAGCGCCAAAGAAATCCAAATTCGAGTTTTTTTGGGGCAGCAACGAAAGAGGGAGAAGAGAACAAATTTGACATTCATTTGAGCAAAGATGGCAGTTAACGGACTAAGGGATCAGGACAGGTTGGATGGAGCATCCAACTTCGTCATCTGGAAGGCCAGGGTCCTGACAGTTTTAGCTAAAAATGCATCAAGGATTATGCTTTGAAGACAGTCGCTGTTTCGGTTGATGCTGATCCTCTCAAGAAGTATGAGGAGGCTCAAGCTAAACCAAAGTGCATGATCTTGGACGGGGTCAAGGATCATGTGATCCCACATATTGCTGAGAAGGACACAGCAAGGGAAATGTGGGAGGCCTTGACCACATTGTACGAGGGAACTTTCGTTCAGCAGAAGATGTTGCTTGAGAGTTAGCTGAGACAGTTTCAGATGCAGAAGGGAGAAGAAATCAATCCCTTCCTTCTCAGGTTGCAAGGGATCCGTGACTAGCTAACTTCCGTAGGGGCTACACCAGATCCTGAATTTATGGTCAGGACTGCCCTGAATGCAGTCACTGAAGACTGGGAAACCTTTGTCCAAAGCATCTTGGGCAGGGCTTCTCTTCCCAGTTGGGAGGAGATGTGGGTAGCTCTTCGACAAGAAGAGATTAGACGATTGACCAAGGTGGAAAGCAACAATAAAGGGATCCGAGTCAAGAAGGAGGAAGAGGAGGATGCAATTCTTGCATCAACAGGACAACAAGGGTTGCAGAAGAGAGAAAAATGACATATCCAAAGTCAGATGCTTCAGATGTGGAGAAATGGGTCATTTTGCCACACAGTGCCCTCGGAAGAAGGGCAAGGAAGAGAAGTCTGACTCAAAGGCTACTCCAGCGCATGCTGACAAAGAGGGCGATGATATTGATTACATCATGAGTGCTCATGCACCTCTAGAGAAGAGGTGGGGCGATATTGAGCTATAGGCGGGAGGACTATAGGGGGCAAGATCCTTGAGGTGCCCAAACTCTTGGATCACATACGGCTACAGGAGCCCTTAATGACAGTAGCAGAATGATGGGAGTCAGTAGCAGAATGACGAGATGATGGAGCGACAGTGGTAGAGCTAGATTGCCAAAGTCTGAAGCAGCACAATAGAGTGTTGAGCAGTGCGGGAGGCACAAAGCAGATACAACAACGGCACAGTAGCATCAAAGGTTCAGCACAAATTAGCAGCAGAGGTAGCTTCAACATCATGGGGTATCCAAACTGACCAACATGTTAGCATTTGGGTGGCCTTTTAGTTGCTTACTTCTCAGCAACCAAGTTGCAGTGCATTATTTTGCAGTGGCAGTGGCAGTGCTATGGGCAACATGATGCATCATATTGAGAGGGAGTTGCAGTACAGATGTAGAAGTGTCATGGGGCAACAATACAGATTGCAGCAACACAGTGGATGAGGGGTAGCAGGTCGAGCATCAGCAACGCAGAGGACCGATGTCAATGCAGAGGACCGATGTCGTGGATTAGTGTGATACATCTATCGGGAAGTATTGCTAGAGCACATTTCTCACTAAGAGGGAGTGTTGATTTTTGGGTAGCATCAGATGTGCTCTAGCTTCGAAATTTTGTGGAGGGGCTAGAACACATGAGATCTCCATGACCTAGAAATTGTTTGGTGAAAAGTCCACCCGGATTGTATTTTATGAAAATAATTATATTTTTAATGGGGTTCCTAAGTCTAAACATAGGAAAAATATTAATTGGTATTAATGAAAATATGAGTGAGAAGCTTCTAAGAGACAAGGATCAAGTCTAATTTAATCTTAGCCGTTGATTAGAGACTTAATCTCGACCGATGATATCTCAACAGGAAAAGTATAAATGGAGGCTTGGGGTCTGTTGGAGAAGACACATAGAGAGATTAAGGAAATCAATTTTTTGAGGTGAGAAGTTCTTAGGACAGAAATCGATTGGGGAGATCTTGCAGCTGAGGGGTAGTGATAGTTCGGGAATACAGAAAAATAGGTGGAGATAAACTTATGGAGGCAGTGCAGTAGCTGGGAGAGCTAACGTTGGGCCAGTCTGGGCCCACCACAACCTTGACATAGAGCCAGGAGGGCCAGCGCAGAGGAAGAACTGCCTTCCACGCAGAAAATCGGGGAGCTGCCAGATCAGCTGGGAATGCTGACGCAGTGGGCAGTAGAGCTGACGCAGAGCCTCAGAGAGCTCCACGCACGCACTCACAGTTACTGCGAAGGGGCAACACAGTTGTAGCCGGGGCCAACCAGATTTGTTGTCGGATCAACCAGATTCTACTGGGTGAAGTGAAGTAAAACTCACTCAGGTTCGCCGTCATTGTATTTCTCTATCAATGGTTTGCTGGGAGGGCAACCAACATTTGTATTCAGAACTTCTGCTTAATAATAGAAAACTCTCAGAGCTGCTACACTGGTTTTCCCGCATTGGGTTTTTTCGGGGACGTTTAGTCCAAAAATAAGTGTGTCCTTTGCATGGTTGTCTCATTTATTTTTTAGTACTTGATTTGTATATGGGTGTAGGCTGCAGTGTATTTGCATTAATATTTTCCGAATATTTTTGAAAATAACTTGTTAAATGAAGAATACAAGCAGGTGATGTAAATCAATTTTCTGTAGTAGGATTTCTGGTTTGTTAGATTCAGAAATTTTCACATGATTATGATAGGAAACAACTATAAATATGGCTATTCGGATTCCAGTGCAGATCAAAAATTTAGTGATGTAATTCAGTGAAGATCTGAAGCTAGCAAGAAATGCGAAGGTCATCAAGTGAGCCTAATAATCGCCGAGTAAGAAGGAAAGGAGCAACGAAGTCTCTAGTGCTGTTTTGGGACTGTTTTTGGGCCAATTTACCTACACACGTGCGAGATTGTAGACCTATGTATTGCAGAAAGAAGGTCGAGTTATAACAGTCATAGTGAGGGAGGATTTCGGGTGAAAGACAAAGCTGAAGTGGCAAGAAAAAGTCTCCTAGAGCGAAGAAGATATAAGGTCAAAGTTGGTCAAGCTCATGTGCTAAGGGTTTTTGAACTAGAACCAAAGAGTGCAGTACTGAACCAAGGGACCAAAATTCTAAAGAGTAGCCGTAAGCAGAGATTTGATCATTGCAGGAAGAATCTCATCAAGGAGGATTTGTGTCTTGGTCTTGGAGTGGCAAATAGGTTAAGGGTCTTGGTCTTGGTATTCGTTAATTGAAGTCTCTATAAGAAGAATTTGTGCGGGTTTTCCTCTCAAGTGGGAGAGGTTTTGGTTCTGGCTGATAGCCTACATTCTGTGTCTCTTGTCTCTTTATGTTTATGCATTGGTAGCTGTTTGATGAAGAAGAACACTATAATAACATAAGTAAAAGAAGATCCTAATCTAAGAAGTAAAAAGCATTCACAAGCAATTATCTAAGAAGAGAAATCACCTAATACTTGATGCCCTAGATTTCTCAACATGGGATCAGAGCTAAGGTGACTAAGTCAAGGAAGGGCATCTTATCAAGGGACACTCAAGGATCAAATCTCAAGGAAGGCATCAAAGCAAATATCATTTTGAAGTTGAAGTATCTTGAAGACTATTCATTCAAAGGAAGCTAGATCAAAAGGCGTTGTCATCAAGACTCTAAGGCGATCTCTCTCTCGTTGAAACAAGATTCCTACCATTGAAGACATCATCAAGAAGTCATCATTGATCTTCATCAACAAGACTTCACCATCAAAAGGGATCTCCCTCTTTGTGAGATCAAGGATCATTATTGAAGAAAACTATCTTCATTAAGGAGAATTTTTCTATTCTCTATATCATCATCAACATTAAGGAAGCAGCAAGGAGAAGGAGCATCCTATCAAGTAAGTAAATTTATTTCCACATATGAATGTGTCAAAATGTCTTTTTGCAAGGAAAGCAACAAATTGGTTGGGGCTTCAAACTATCTTGCATGGAAGAAAGGAACAAATTTGAATCTCATTGAAAATGAGGTTATGGAAAATGTCAAAGGTTCTATCACTAAACCAAGAAAGGAAGATGTTCAAACTCTTGCCAAGTATATAAAAGGGGAAGTTAGGGCTCAAAGTATTTTCATAGAATCCATCAAGGATCCCCTCATCCCATATGTATCCAAACTTGAAACTTCAAATGCAATCTATGACAAACTGGTAGAGTTGTATTCCGTAAGTATTGCTGGAGAAGTCATCTCATTAAGGAAAGAACTCTACAAGTTGAAGATGTCAAGGGAAGATGGAATAGCCTCATACTTTATGAGGATATCTGAAATCCGGGATCAACTACAAGATTGGAGAGAAGTCATGTCTGATAGAGAAATGACTACAATTGTATTAAATGCACTACCATAGGAGTGGGGTAACTTTACTTCAAGTATTTATGGGAAGAAATAAGCTACTATGGTCACTGTGCAAGAGTAAAGAATCTAGACTAAAGGTCAAATTTGATGTGGGAGCAGGTGAGCAAAATCAAACGTATGCTGCAATGACAAAAATAAAAGGAAAATTTGGAAAGTTTGTCCTCAGAAAAATAAGAAGAACATGGCTAAAATACAATGCTATGGGTGTCAAGAATATGGGCACTATAGGATAGATTATTCTAAGCTCAAGAAGGACAATAACAAAAGAGGAAAAGAAGAAGCCCACATCACCGAGGAAGTAGAGGAAGTTGAAAAGAAGAAATCCAAGGAGGAAGTAATAGATCTCCACTATTGAGATAGTCTTCCTCAACTAAGTTCTTTTCAAGTTCCTTAGTCTTCTGTTGTAAGATATGGCTATCATAATTCACGAAATGGGATGCATCAAGACATCATAAAAGCATTGAAAGCAAGAGCTCGGGACATCATCATAGAGAAGCATGAAAGATGAAAGGATATAGCTCTTGGGAATCTCATTGGAAACATAAGTGGCAAGGTCATCTAGTTCAAGGTTCATCATACATCTGTCAAAAGGAAACATCTGCTGATGGGGATACTTTGGATCCTCAAGATTCTCTGATGGAATCTTCATTGAAAGGTTCACCGATCATGAGGGGAAGCAAGTGTTTCATCAAGAATTACAAACTTGTGGAACTCATGGGATGATGGTATGATTATATAAAAGTGAAGCATATGAAGGGATTGGAGCTCTTTCAATCAAGGAAGCTACTGCAGGAAGTTTGGATGGCCCAAAGGAAAAATTAGGTGTGTGTGCTTACATTGATATTGTGGAAGTCATGTCATATGGTTGTAGATATCATGAACCAATGCTCTATCTTAACAGCATGATCAAAAGAAAGGATCTCTTCCCTCAAAGGGATGCAAGAATGCATGGATCACACGTTCACTAGATGAAATCAACATAATATGTTCTCATTTGAAGTATGAGGTGGTTGACTACAATTGAGGAACTCTGATTGGAAGCTCTTGGGAATGAAATGTGTGAAGAAAGGAAGGAAGAGATCGGGGAATATGCAACCATGGCAAAGGCAATCAACATTCGAAAGACCAAGGAGATTTAACTAGGATATCTCCATGGAAGATATGAAGACTCTGATGGAGTTTGAAAAATAAAGAGACCCTTGACAACATATATCTTTTGGACATGTGTCGATTTGTATGAAGGATGGTAATGCAAACTAGACGATGTCATGATGAAAGACCATCACAAAGGTAATGTTGATTTTAATGTTCATTCCTTTATTTTTGAACAAATATCTGGATGGGTTTATGTAGGGCTACTGAGGGAAGATCTATGGATGTCTTCCACCATTGATGCACATGTAGTAGGACGAAAGATCTTTAAGTAAACATGGCATGAAGAAAGCAGCATGGCATGGAGGAAGGCTAGATCTGCACTGATGGATCACTTTCTGATGATGACATGGCTGACTCATGGATGAAAGTGATGGATGGTTGATGCCCTATGTAGAAGTCCCAAACATGAAGACTCCTAGATAACGAAAAGAAGTTCATGACATTGCGAGGAGTTCCTCAAGCAATTCGTTGTTCCATCATCTCCACTTGAGGAGCTGTTGTAGGTCCCTAATTAAGAGGCAGTTTGGAAACAAGTTTCTTACTTGGAAGAAACTTGGAAATTCCTAAGCCAAGAGGGAGCTTGGAAACAAGTTTCTTACTTGGAAGAAACTTAGAAATTCTTAAGCCAAGAGGGAGCTTAGGTACATTCCTTCTGTAGGAATGAGTACATTCCTTTATTGGAATAGATATGTCCTCCCTAATTAAGAGGGAGAGATAGACACATCATTCTTGTCTTCACTTGGGAAGACATAATGGAGGATTGGGTAAACATTTGACATCTGATACTCTTTGAGGATGAGTTAGGACATCAAAGATAAGAGTAGTCGTAGAGCACCGATATTCTTTGAGGACTGGGAATTCAAGATAAGAATAGCCCTAGTGGAACACACTCTGAGAACTCGGGTGTAGTATGTTTTGAGAGAGACAATGTTGAGGGTGTCTATACATCATTGGTCTCGTCAACATTGTGCTATGATCTTATGGAGAGATAGAGCTGTTAGTCAAGGCCTTGCTATGTGACAATGCTAGTTGATATGATGCTAAACAGATGGGTTACCAATTTGATTCTTCTTATGAGAATACTTCAGATTAAGAATGGCCAAATACCATTATGAATACCTCCCTAGTTAAGAGGGAGTGTTGAAAAGTGTAACTAGGTTCGGTCTTCATTGTGAAAATTTCTAAATAGAAATCCTATTGCAGTGATTAATATTATTTCTTCTACTTATTATCTCAGAAATAAGTTATTCACAGTGTTCTTACAACAAATATCAAAATATATTCTACTGCAGCCTTCACAATTAAAATATTGTAGAATGTAAATGAAAGGAAAATACTGACACAAATACATTTACAATGACAGTTATTTTTGGACAATCGTCCCCGAAAAAAACCAATGTGGGAAAACCGGTGCAACAGATGAGGGTTTCTTTATTATTCTTCAACAAATTCTCATGTACAAATTACAACCAACAAAACAGGAGTGAGAAATTTTACAGACGCTTCTTGACAAATTTTTGATCCAAGTGAAGTACTCCTCCCTAGAATCCTTCTACGTCCCTCTGCGTCAAACTTATCACACTGACCCAGCGTCTAGCTACCCACGCAGGCTCTGCGTCAATTTGCCTTTGCGCTACCTCTTTCTGCGTCACCCTGTTCCTGCTCTGTGTCTTGTTGCCTTACACTCTCGAAGGATGCTAATGCCCTCTCTTATTTTCTCACTTGCAACTCTCCCTTTGATTCTATTTTCTCTTGCTGAACTTCGACCAGTGAGAAAATCTATCGTACTCGGGTAACTGAGTATTTGCCTTTGGTGTGTTCTCCAAGTGCCCATTAAGCTTCCTCTTATAATCCTCTCGTTGATCAATCAACGACCCAGATTAGATTCTAATCAATGGCTAGGATCATATTGACTTGATCTCTGCCTTCTTCTAGAAGTTTCACCCACAGTTTAGATTAATACCCATTAATTATTTTAATTTCCTAAGTTTAGACTCAGGGTCCCGTTAAAAATAATTAAGTATTTTAATGAAACTGTCTCCGGGTGGAATTTCCCAAAACGATTTATGGGTATTCAAGAGTGAATGTGTCAAAGCCTCCTTGCAAATTTTGAGGCCTAGAGCACATCCGATGCTACCCCAAATCAACACTCCCTCTTAACGAGGAATGTGCTTTAGCAATATACACTATTGCATACTGCTCTGACTCTGAAGCATCATCCTCTGCGCTGTTGATGTATGACATGTTGTCCAACAACTATTGTGCTACTGCTGCAATTGTACTGCTGCCGACAGTCAACACTGCATCCATACTACAACTCCCTCTCAATTTCTATATCTGTGTTGTTGCTCGCACTGCCTCTGCCAACTCTCCCTGCACTACAAACTACTGTTGCTACTGAAACAAATTTTCTAGACGACCCGAGACGACCCAAGTAGGGCTTCCTGCGAAATTCATTAGAGGGATCATTTTCCAAATCCACTTGGATAGACTTCTACGCTGGTGCCTCCTCTAATGATTCACTAGGTTTCATGCAATTCCCACAGTTCATTTTCAAGGAATCACAAGCTCTAGCTCTAACTTTGAGGCTTATCTTGAACGTCTCTGTGTGCTGGCTTTCGTGAGGGTTTTGGCACAAGTATTCGGTGGAATAAATCATTCAAACTCTTTCTTTCTTCCCCCTTTCTTGACCTAGATTCTTGGTTGAAGATTACACCCTAAACCCTAGATCTTGTTTGGGTTCCTTCGGTTTTTTGTGGTCCCACATCTCTATCATCCTTATCTCCCAAGGCCACTTAGAAACCTTGTTTATAAAAGGAGCTTAGGTCTAGGGCATCCCTTATCATGAAATATCTCTAATCCTTAGGTGTAAGACCACCTTTGAGCTTTTCGTGGAGAGCCCCACACATTGCTTCTAAAGCAAGCAAAGCCTATCATTTGAGCCTCTCTAGCGAATGGGCTCTTGAAATCACTATCCATCTCATCATTAACTTATCATTCATAGTGATTTCCCTCATACTGATACTCCCCCCATCTGTGAAAGTTTGTAAAGAGCAGGTGACATCGACTGAGATGATAGTGGGTCCTTGTCCCATGTTTGCCACTTGATCTAGTAGTAGTCCCTTAGGAACCCCTCCTAGGACGCCTGTTAAATTGAGCGGTAACGGTACCCATGTCATTTGGCCTTGAGACCCCTATGACCCCATCCATTTCATCATCTTTCATATGCCAATATCAATTGAAGGATGTAGCAAGGACTTATTGTTCCCCTTAGGGGTTGGGAACACCTAATAAGGTCGTTTATTAACCACTCCTAACTAGGGAGGTAACACTACTTTGAGATCGAAGCCCCAATTTTGGATGGGAAGCCCCATATGAAGTCTCAATGTGGCCTTGATTGAAAAGCTTGGCTCACTTAGATGCACTAATGGATTATTGCACCTAATGGTGAGGATGTAGCATTGGACATTATATGTGATTGGTAGGTGGTTTCATCATGGGCTGGGCAACTTAATTGGGGCCCAAGTCTACTAGAGGATCATATTGACACCCCCATGTGAAACATTGAGAGCCATGGACTCCCATCATGTGCAAAGCATCTGATGTTGCAAACTAACCATAGGGCCTACAACTTAAAAATTAACACACACAACATAATTCTAAAATCCACACAATATGTATCCACATAAATATTCAGAAATAATTAATAATAAATAAAATATTTACAAGAGAATTCATGGCCTACTCATTGGCCTCTCATTCCTCACTGTACTTCACTTACACCTTACATGCCTCATGGGCTCACCTAGATTTATACAAGTGGATCTGAACCCAAAGTAGGTTCTAGATCCTAAACTAACTCCCAAAATATCTCTCATGATCCATAAAAACTCTCACCTAATCCCTTATCTCTAGATAAGATCTAACTAACCCTCAAATCTCTCAACTCTTCCAAAATACTCTCGAACCTTCTCCTATTTACAATAATTCTCATTCTCTCCTAAAACTATAGGAAAATACAATAAATAATTAAATCCTAACTTAGGAAACTAACTCTCTTGGTAAACATTCAACCCTAGGTTAGATGCTCCTGCATCAGACTCCCCAGGTAAAAGAAAATCATGGTCTCCTGACCATATGTCTTCATAAATTGATAAAATTCCTCCTGGATCCCAAACTTTAGTATGTTGTTGATCATCCATTCTTTGTTGTTCTGCTTCAATGATTGTGACTTTTAGTTCATCGGGTTTCCAAACTTTATGCTACAATTCTCCTCCTCCTTTGTTGATGTATACTTGAGCAGTCAAATGTATTATGTTGTTGTATTTTTTCCTCTTTTTGCAATATCTTGGTTTATGTTCTTTTCCATTAGTTTCTTTAATCCTTCAATCTCATCATCCAATCTAGTTTCCAACTGAAATTTACTGTTATTATCTCAGAGCATTAATTCATATTCATCATCATTTTCTATACTTGCATCCTCAACATTAAATTGCAAACTACATTTTATCTCAGGGTCCACATTTTCAATGCTTAAATATTTCTCTTCTTTATCTGCAACTTGATTAGATTCAGGTTCTATCAACATCTTTTCTAGCAATTGTAGTTCTTCTTCACATTTCATCAGCATTTTATGGTCTCTTTCAGAAATCATTTCAGAAGACGTTTCTTCATCCCTACTTGAAACAAAATTAATGTCATGTCCATCATATACAACACATCATGTATCCACACACTAATTGTTAGATTTAAAACCAACATAATTTTTATCTTCCATCGAAGATTCAGTCATCATATGCGGATATTCTAAACAATTTGTGGTGCCATATGTGAGAATTGAACCCATGTTCATATCAACATATTTCATTTTAGCATCATCATTGTCCTCACCAAGCATCGATCCTTGTTCTGGTTCACAAATACATACATTCATCTAAGTTATCTGGAGTTTTTTTGCTTCCCTTAACAAAACTTTCAACTTGTGCTTCTGTCTTTTTGCAATCAACTGCTTGATTGGCCATCTAGTTGTCCTCTTCATTATCCATCCATGTTTCTGATTTTCTAGCAGTTCCATCAGCACATTAAGTTGTGCCTTCAACTCAACAATCTACTTCTCAAATTCTTCATCACTTATGCCAAATGCTATGGCATTGCTATGACTATTTATAGTCATCTTCATCTCCTTTATCATGTTCACCGTCACGTACACTCTTCATTTAATTAAAGAGAGATTTCAACCCATATGCAAATTAAACTACCTTGAAAATTTGTTGATGGTATATCTATATTATTCATGATTTTTTTATAAACCATGTGCATATACTATTTCATACATTACCATCATTACAATCTGTGAATAAATAAAGCTATGCATTCTCAAACCCACACATGGTTTTATGAAACCATATATCACCCACTCAAAACCATGTGCAACAACTCACCATTTATCATTCAACATTTATTCTAACCATATGATTTTCTCATTCCTTAACCACTTATCCTCTATCTTCATAAAAACCACCATGCTTTACAACATCAATTTACCTTTACCATTTACTTTCACCTTTAATACAACACCTTTACTTTTACTATTTACTTTCACTTTTAATACAACACCTTTACCTCTACTATTTACTTTCACCACTCATTCCTTCTTAAATATAAGTTTCACGTGAGTTATTTTTAAGAGTGGAAAGAAATAATATGACAAATTACATTATAAAGTTACATTTTTGAAAACTCAAAGACAAATTCCTTCACACATAGTCTCCTTGAAGTTGGGCACATTCTCCAATGATCGTTGGCCGTAAAAAGTATGATTGCATTCAAATAAAAAATTTATCCATCCATTCATAACCTGGGCCTCAAGCCTTATGCAAAATCTAATTTTTAGCTCAAAACAATTGTAGCATCAATTCTTTCAAGAGTTTGATAGGCTCACTCCTATGCGTAGACTTTACAGTTGGAAGCAGTAGAAGTTGTCCAAGATCTCCATGATTGAATAACACTGTATAAAAACCTAACAGTATAGGGATTTATCATTGTTGCGGGAGATGGTCATTGGTTTCCGAAGATTGGGGTGGAGTGAGAGGTTATGTGTAAAGGATGTGTGCTTGGCAAGCATGCCAAGGCAACCTTTCCTCACAATGAGACAAGGTCCAAGGGAGTGTTGGACTTTGTGCATTTAGATGTATGTGGAGTAGAGCAAGAGTCCTCTTAGGGTAGTGGAGGACAGGATTCCTGAGGAGGCTTTTTTAGGAGTGAGACAGAAGGTGAGCTAACTTCATATATTTTGTAGCCTAGTTTTTGTCCATATTCCTTTAGAGAAGAGGACTAAATTGGATCACTCTTCTAACAGAGGGATCTTTGTGGGATATAGTGGGATCTCAAAGGCCTACAACGTCTACATTCCAAAACTGAGGGTAGTCATTATCAATTGGGATGTTAGATTCAAGGAGGGTAGGACATTTAGGAGATCTCATGACACATAATCAATGGTGGTAGAGGAGAGGGAGTGAGAAGCATCGAACGTTGAGAGGATCTAACAACAACAACAGGGACACAACCTTTAGTTCAGGAGGAGCGAGATGTTCCTTATAGCTCTACTAGGAGAAGGCCGAGATGGGCAGAGCAAGCATTAAGAGATGCAGAGGAACATGTGGAGACTCTTAACATGATGTTTAGAGTCTAGACAGAGTAGATTACCAACCAGATTTTCCAGCTATATGGCCTTGATGAACAACATTAATGATTTTGAGCCCTCTACTTTTGAGGAGGTAGAAAATCAGCAAGTCTGGAGGGATGTCATCATGAGGAACGATGTGTGGGACATGTTGAAGAGTGTAACTAGGTTTAGTCTTCATAACGACATGTGTAATTGTGATTTTATGTAATTGATGAAAAGAAGAAAAATAAAATTATTATTGTGATGCTTGTCTTGTGGGTTTCATGAGCAAGGAATTTTATTTTAGTGATGGCTCCCATTGTGAGCCTTCAGGATTAAGTCATCTAGTCATAAAAGTCAAATTGAGTCTATGTCATGTAAGAAGGACCCTTCTTGGGCATGGGAAATTTTATATGAGTCATTTAATAGGTATGAAAAGCCCTACAAGACAAGAACAAGACCTCTCCTTGATGTCGGCCACAAGATAGAATTAATTATCTCCTCCAACAGACATGTCGACTCACCCTCTTCATGTCGGCTAATTTCGAGGGGAAACCACTATATATAGGCAGCTCGGCCTCAGTTCAGATCACCGAAAATTTCAGAGAAGTACAAGTTTGCAGTTTGAAGTGCGAAAGGGTAAAAAGAAGAGCCTCCCAACTAGCGAAGTAACAAAAGAGAAGAGCAAAGTTCTTAAGGGTGTTTTTGGGACTGTTTTAAGGACAAAAAACTTCTATATGTGAAGTCTGTTGCAACTATAAAGGAGAAGTCTGTTGCAGCAGTGAAGGAGAAGTTTGTTGTAGTGGAAGCCGAGGAGAAGTGCAGTCCTCCTAAGAAGCTGAAGTGGAAGAAGGGCTAGTCAAGAAGGCCGAAGGTCTAAAGCAAAAGGAAGCCAAGGTTGAAGAAGAAGCCAAGCAGGAAGGAGTTGAAGTTTGATTATCATTGACTAAGGATCTTGTGTCTTGGTCTTGGAGTGGCAAATAGGTCAAGGGTCTTGGTCTTGGTATTCATCAATTGGAATCTCTATAAGAAGAAGAATTTGTTTGGGTTTTCCTCTCAAAGAGTGACATGTTTTGGCTTTGGCTGATAGCCTATATTATGTGTCTCTTGTCTCTTTATGGTTTATGCATTGGTAGTTTTTTGATGAAGAAGAACACTAATAACCTAAGTAAAAGAAGATCCTAATCTAAAGAAGCAAAAAACACTCACAAGCAGTTACTAATAGAAGAGAATCACTTAATTGTTATGCCCTAGATTTCCTAATTGCTAATGCCGAGGTCAGAGGGAAAGTCTAAGGTCACTTCTCAATGGATCTATAAGATCAATTATGCAACATCAAGAAGTACAAGGTGAGGTTCATGGTGAGAGGGTTCTCCCTAAAGGAGGGAGTGGACAACGATGAGACATTTTCACCCGCTACTAGATATGCATCAATGAGGGTGGTCATATCTATTGCCTCATAGATGGGATGGAGGATACGTTAGATGGATGTGAAGATTTCCTTCCTCAATTGTTGATTGAGGAGGAGGTGTATGTTGAGCATCCTCAGGAATTTGAGGCGCATGGGAGGTAGTCCCATTTATGCACAGCTTGAAGAAGGTCCTTTATGGATTGAAGCAAGCTCTGTGCGCATGCTAGTCCAGGATCAATGGGTAACTTCTTGGTTGGGGCTTCAACAAGAGTGACGCAGACTCCAACTTGTCTATGTACTAGTTGAGGACGAGCGTCTTGTTTTGGTGTTGTATGTGGATGATCTATTCTTGACATGATTAGAAAGGCTCATCGGGATGTGCAAGGAAGACCTTGCTTCTGAGCTCTCAATGAAGGACATTGGGCTTATGCACTACTTTTTGGGGTTGGATGTGTGGTGACAACCAAGAGAGATCTTCCTTAGGTAGGGCAAGTATGTGGTTAAGATCTTGAGAGATTCAAGGAGGAGGATTGCAGGCCTATGTCTACAACTATGATTACCATCTTCAAGAAGATTGATGCTTCTGAGAGTGACTTAGTGGATCCCACTTTGTATCGACAACTTATTCGGTCCTTGATGTATTTGGTCAACACTAGGCCAAATATTTGCTTTGTAGTAAACACACTCATCCAGTTTATGGTGGAGCCAAGGTAAGTTCATTGGATGGCAGCGAACCATGTGTTGAGGTACGTTCGTGGTACAATAGACTTTGGATTGAGGTATGTCAGAGTTGGTGGAGTTCAGTTGCATGGGTACATAGATTTTGATTAGGCAGGGAGTGCAATGGATAGAAAATCCACTTCTGGATGTTTCAACATGGGGTAAGCAATGATCTCATGGTTCAATAGGAAGCAACACTCAGTGGCACTTAGCTCAGTTGAAGCAGAGTACATGGCAATGAGTCTAGTGAGTTGTGAGGCTATTTCGCTTTGCAATATGCTCATATGTTTAACTGATCTTGGAATGGGAACAAATGTAATACTTTGTGGTAACCAAAGCTGCATCAAGCTTGCGAAGAATCCAATGTTTCATGATAAGTCTAAGCACATAGAGATTTCCCTCCCGAAATGCGTGTGTTGGGAGATTTGCCTTGTGCAAAACCATGCAATTTTCAGAGAGAAGAAAATTGATTCGGAGGTTGTTGCAAACAGGGCTCTTAGTCTATTAGCTAAGACTATTAACTCCCATCTAGAAAATAACGGAAAATCTTCGATGTTGCAACTTGAGGAGAGAGATTAGATTAGCATGGTGGGAATCAGTCTCCAGGGATCGACTTCCTTGAGAGTCATGAAGCTAATAATGAGAAATTGGATATTGCAAATGACAAAAGAAGAGTTTAGTTGTTGGCAGGGAGCAAGGAAATTTTTTCTCTTGTTTTTGTTGGACCTTCAAAATGAAATCCTGTGGTGGCAGGCGCCCAGGGGCGGGGAGGGGGGGTGTTGAAGTTTCTAAGTCTAACAGTTAGAAACCCTCCATGTACTTTCTAATTTATTCCTTCCTACTTGTTTTGATTAATTAACAAGTTATTTACCATGTAAATACTGAAAATAAACCCAAGTACATGCTCAACACCTTACAGATCATCAACTGAAGAAAACAAAAACAAGCACACAAATGACACCGTTAGTTTTGGACTAATGTCCCTGGAAAAACCCAATGCGAGAAAACCGGTGCAACTATCTGAGGGTTTGATTTATTAAGTAGTTTCAGAATACAATCTGGGTGCCAAATCCAGCTCACCCAACAGAGAAAAATCTCGGCAGTAGTACCTCCCCTTCAGAGACAGATGCTCCGGTTGAAATGTCGGATAAACACTCCGGCAATTCCTCAGCGCTAATCTGCCCCCACAAAAAACCCCAACGTCAGCCTCTTTTGCCCTCTGTGTCAGCTTTCCCGGCAGTTCCGGCTGTTCCCGACAGTTCTGGCTGTTCCCGGCAGTTCTGGCTTCTTCCCTCTGCGTCAGCTTTCCTGACAGTTCCGGCTTCTGCCCTCTGCGTCAACGTTCCCGGCAGTTCCTGGCAATTCCTGCTTCTGCCCTCTGGGTCAGCTTTCCCGGTTGTTCCGGCAGTTCCCGGCATTTCCGGCTGTTCCCGGCAGTTCCAGCTTCTGCCCTCTGCATCAGCTTTCCCGGCTGTTGCGCTGATCCTCCTGGCACTATCTCTGCCTCTCTGCTTCTGTATTCACTGCCCCTCAGCTGCAACTCCAGATCACTCTCTCAACTTTCTCAGCAAACCCAACCCCAGAAAGTCGAAATCTTGACCTCTTGGTATGTTCTCCAAGGGACTCCATTAAAAATATTAATTATTTTAACATCTTCCAAACTGTTTAGAATCTGCCCAAACCCTTTCTGGGTATTGGAGTTCTCATGTGCCTTAGCCTCTCCACCAAATTTCGTGTCTAGAGCACATCTGATGCTACCCCAAATCAACAGGGGGGTCATTTTTGATCCTAGTGGAAAAAAGGAGGATGTGTATGAATGGATTCTTGGTCACCTAACCAACAATATGGCAGAAGGCTACGCCTTGTTTCAAGGCTTAAAGATTGCTCAAAATAAAGGAATTGCACAGATCACTGTAATTGGGGATCCATAGAATATTATAAGGGTTTTGGTCGTGGATCATAGACCCAATGATGTGCGATTGGCTGCTGTTCTATCCTGAATTTGCAGATTGATGACTAAATTTCAGAGAATTTCACCATTTCATGTTCTAAGAAGATTTAATAAGGAGGCCGATAGCTTGGCCAACCATGCATGCAAAAGGGGGGTGGGTTTTTTATGTTTGAAGTCTCACCTCAACATTGAATCTCTCCCATGAAAAATCCCATGGCAAGGTGAACTCAACTCATGGATCAGATCAGGGTAAAAGTCAGGACTGATGTTGTTAATTGACGAGTGCATGTACTTCAAATGTTTTTTGTTCTTAGGCACATTTTGGAAAATTCTTGCATATAGATATAGAATTTTGGTATCGGTTGAAATAAGGACTGAGGCTATTTGGTTTCAGTACTCATGGAGAAGCTTACAACTCCCATTCTTCATCCTCAGTCCAGCTTCTTTGTAATCTCGCACTCTCTTTTATTAATACAAATATACTGTTTCGGTTAAAAAAGCAATGCCTAGTACGGGTTGTGAGCACATTTGTAATAATAATACAAATAAGGGCAAACATGTTAGAATTAAATTTTATATGACTTTCTAATATTCTTGATACACACTACAAAGTTTAGATGACCTTCTAACATTTCTTATGATTTTCAAGGATCATTAATTATTATGTCACCTTCTGATAGGTTGGAATGCCAATGCCTTAGTGTGGTTCATCTTCACTACAATATTTGGTTGTGGGTCAAGCAATTTGGGACATCAACTTATGTGGATGCTATTGTCTTGGATTACATTCACAACACGTTCTAGTGTTTGATGGTTGCTGAAGGTCCTATTATGGAGGCGGCACTTGAGTGGTTAGAAGAAATTGAGAACAAGCAAGGGGTAGGGGAGGATGTCCTGGTGCCATTAGATTACATTGGGAGTGAGAAGAGTGAGGTGCAAACCTCAGTGTCACTACCTACATTGACTAAGACAACCACGAGTAGGGACGTCCACCTCCTGCCACATAAACTTATTCTTCTAGAGAACAGTCCATTACCTATAAAAGAGGCAGAGGGGATTTATAGGAGATTGGTAGATGTATGACTCGTGAGATACTTTATTAAATTTTCAATGTAATTTTTATTTTATTTATTCAATTGAGTCTTGACATGACAACTATCAACACCTAACGTGTGATGTGTCATTTTCCATCTTGTACATCTTATATCTCAATATTCTTTTCATACTACGTGGCAATGTGATTATTTATTGTTAATTTATATATAAGGAAAATAAAAAATGACTAATTTGTATTATTTATGTTGTCATTTTCTTGCCATTTGCCACCAATTTTATCAAATGTCTGGAGTTCATGATCCCCGCTGATTTTTTGCTGGACGACCTTTTTTTGCAATGTTGGTCATTATGAGTTGGTCATAGAGCCCGCCAAAGCCACATCTTGTTAAGGTTTTTAGATGGATTACTCCATTGAGTGAATGACGAATGATGCAAATTGTGACTGGTCAAATCATTTTGCTTTGGTTTGAAAATAAATTGTTTAAGAAGAATTGGGTAATTTCTTTGTAATGGTATACGTATATCAAAATGACAATGGATTTTTGAAAGTGACAAATGGTGCTTTTGGATTGGTCTAAGATTATGGTATCAGACAAGTGAGTCAATTTTACACTCTGAATGTTCTACTAGATGATATTGATAACAAGATGACAATAAGCAAATTGGTGACATTTAAATCAATCCATGAGTGAAACACACAAAATCATTATAAATTGGCTGTAAGGAAGTGAGAGGTCAGCTACTTGTTCCTTGCCAGATGGTCTTCAGAGAATAGTGGGAAGATACACGATGCATTCCTTGAAATAATGACAAGTTCTCAAAAAAATATATACATGCACCTTGTATTAAAACTATTTTTTTTTTGCAACTATGATTGTCTGATATGACTTGAAACAGGCCAGGGCATCATCCTAACATGATTTGGTTTCCTTGAAAAATTCATCAAGTCCTTTTCAACTTTATTACTTCAGCATCACAAGAAGTGGATGCTGAGTGACCTTTGTTTAGCACCTACAAGATAGACTCGTATTCCCAAAGATTTGTCCAACTGGTGAAGGCTATCTACTTTCATCAGTTTTTCAGGAATTACAAATCTTATAGGCCATCTAACTATATCGATGGCTTTTGATGTAGCATAAATCCTATTTTGTACTTTTATTATGCGGAGTCCAGACATACTACCTGCTTAACTCGTATTGACTCTTGAGCATTTACAAATACTGCTCGATGATTGGTATTGAAACCCATATTTTATATCCATCTACTTTTGTTGCACAGAGTTTAGTTATTTTTCCTGTCATATGCGATCTTCCTTAACTAGTCCAATTTCTATTCTTGCTTGCATTAAATATTTCTAGGATTTTCAATAATGACAAGTTTGTTTTATGCAGAGGCAAAGTCATTTTCATCAGTTGACATAGAAGATGAAGATATTGAGGAGGAATTTGCTAGACTTGAGATAGAACTAGAGGATAAACATCCATCAGTTCAGATACCTAACTTACAGGAAACTTTACCTGTTTCTGATGCTGTGAAACAAACTCAATCCCAAGAAGCGGCAGAATCTCTGTGCCAGAATTTATCAAAGCTGGAGCTTGAACCTGCGTAGGACTTCATCCTGAGGGTGGTAATTGGATAGGATCCTGTGAGAGCTTCTGAATATATGATTTTGATGACTTGGAGATTTGGTATTCCTTAAAGGAAGGCACTCTTCTCACCTTCTTCAGGTTCAATTATTAGTTGTAGTGCGCGGTCATTAGTTTTGGCAGATATTATCGTAATCATAATTTAAAGAGATAAATGGTCTCCTCTTTGACATTTCATTTTGTACAATGCAAGTTGGTAATGGGTAGTAAATTTTTTTTTTTTATGTTGTTTCTGGATATCATTGTAAAATATTGAGAGATCACTGTTGTTAAAGAGGGTCTTTCAGATCTGGTCAAATTCACAAATTCTTGATTGGTACAGTTATATGATTTTCCTTATTTTCGTACAGTCCTTTTCCATCCTTCTCAAAACACCGCAAGATCAGAAGACACAGACAAAATAATCTGGCTGTAGTCTAAACATGCTACGCATTGGCTTTTCTCTGGCCACTCAAAATAATGGGAAGAGAAACTGGTATATTTGAACCGAAATCTGGCAAGACTAATTTTGGATTGATGAAATTGCAGATATCAGATGCTTACAGTGCATACTCGAGTTTTGATAGGGGTATCTGAGGGTGCTGCATCCATTTAAACATTAGAAACATCAATTTCATCCATCTAAAATTGCAATTTTGGCAAAGATTCCCGACCAATGATGGAAAATCAGAGAAAAGTCAAAATCAAAATTTTTATTCAGCATGTTGAATGTTGTTTGTATAACCTAACCATCTGATTGCAATATATATATTGGGCAATCAGACATTTATTTTGGAGGATTGCTCTGACTGAGGTTGTAAAACACCTTTCTTTAGCTCCTATGTACTTAATTTCTTCTTGTTTGGAATATTTGTTGGAAAATCAATAGAGATAGCAGTTATATGATTTTCCTTATTTTGACATTAACTTGTGATGTTTTTCCTTATTAGTATTAGATCTTCTTAATTAGCTTTTCTTATCATCAAGATTAATGGCAAGCAACAGTGGAAGAGAACACAAGATATAGGCACGTGCTAGGGCAAAACCCCACTCCTTGGGGAAAACTCAGTCAAAATTCTTCATTAGATTCAAGATGAGATGACCAAGATCCTAGACGAGAGACTCCCTCCATCAAGTGATCTTTGATTTTCGTTTCACTGTGATTGCTACCTGACATTGTATTTGCACTGAGACATCATCCTTATCATTGTCATGACACTGAGATCTCCTCACTGTGATTCCATCGAAACCTCATCATTATCATGACGCTGAGATCTCCTCACTGTGATTCCATCGAAACCTCATCATTATCATGACGCTGAAATCTTATCCCTGTGGAGACCTCGAAACTTTCGCTGTTATGGCACTGAAATGTTCTCTTGAGAAGGCACCGAAACCTTCTCCCCAAGATTTCACTGAGACCTTGACTGTGAGACAACACCGAGATCTTGATCATTGTAGTGACACTTGAACGTCCTTTTCTGAGATTCTGTAATGACACCGAGACCTCTTCTCTGTAATCTGAATTCTTGTGATTGCATTGAGAACATGCTTGTGTTATCATCGAAATATTGCCTCTAAAATGCGAGCATCTGCCCTCTGTTCTAGCACAAAATCTCCTACTCTGAAATCCGAACTTTTCTATGGTAATCGAACTTCTTTGATAACCAAACTTCTATGATTTTTCGCGCTTCTATATTGTGTGTAATGTGAAAACCTTAGCCTGGTATATATAGTAGTTTGTTCATCCTGAAAGAGCCGACATGATCATGTGAATAGGTGTGTCACTCTATAGAGCCGACATGAAGACAATTTATTTTTAAGGCTGACTTGAAGACTTTGTTGAGTGGGCCTAATGGTTAAGAGCACGTGTTTCCTCGTCAGAGGTCACAGGTTCAAAACCAGAGGGGGTTAGAGTATGTATGCCTTCGTAGACTTAGCAGTGAAATCGCTGCGCGAAGGTGGGTCCCTTGTCCCACAAACAAGGGGGTCTCATACACCAATTTGGTGTTTGGCTTGGCCGTGACCTTAAAATTGGATAATAATAATATTATAAGTGAAAAAGAAGACTTGATGGAGGAGTCTTTGACCAAACAATGATATTGACTTTGACTTAAATAAATAATCCTAAAGCCTAAAATGGAGGCTTGACCTATAATTGACTCAAGCATGAAACCCATGCTTTAAAAGTCAAATAAAATAATAATTTTTTTTTTGTTTATCACTTTCTTTTGACAAATATATATATTACATTTGAATTCAAGTTCAATAATGAAGACCGAACCTAGTTACATTTTCCAACACTCCCTCTTAACTAGGGAGGTTTTCATATTTACATATAATCAAAGAGGTACATGGAAGATTTCAACACATCATCCATGAAGACGTTTAGGCACCACAATTCCATGGACTAGATTCCTGACCAGGGCAATCTATCCATTGGTCTCTCAACAATTTAGGCACCGAAATGCCATGGACTAGATTCCTGACCAGGGAAATCTATTCGTTGGTCTCTCAACAATTTAGGCACTACAATGCCACAAACTAGATTCCTGACTAGGGCAATCTATCAGGGGGGGGGGAATAAGATGGACTCAAGCTTTCAACCTCTCTAGGTACGATCAGGCTTACTTGCTAACCATCAACCCAAAAATCCAGGTGTGTGTTAGAGCTCAATGACCAACGCCACCCTTCCAACTTCGGGACCTAGATATCAACACAAAGTGCCGATCATAAGTCCTCCCAGGGAATGCTTCACTCACAAAGGCTCAACACCCCTTGATCCAACATATCAGGGATAACCACTCTCTCCAAATCAAGCTGATTGGTATCCAACATGCTATCAAAACCTTCAAGAGATTTGCTTGTACAAACACAACCCCAATCAATAATATACTTTCAAACCTTCGGGGTCTTTTAGACAACTTGATGTTGCTTCTCAACTTTTCATAGTAGGACTATCAACCGAATCTCTGACAAAAGATTCCTTAATCATAGACTTTCCTTTCCTACTTCATATGCAGCAACATATTCTTCAATCAGATCTTGCTTTCCTTCTTTAAGCGGCACCTCAAAATGCATTCTCCAATTTCTTTCTCTCTCATGGCTTTCACTAAAACTTATAGCTGTTAGTCTTGGTCTAGTGCATGACACATGAAGTAGAGAATCATATTTGTCACTCCCTCTTAAGCAGAGAGGATCTAATCGTTCCTATACAAGGAATATTCTCAACCATCCTCTTATCCTAGGGAGATTTCATCTAGGCTCCCTCTTAACATAGGGAGATTTCATCTAGACTCCCTCTTAACTTGGGGAGTTCTATTCCTTCTTTACGACATCGAAGAATCTTTCATGGCTTCCATACTTCTTATCAGAGTCATTCATATATCATGCTTATCACATCAACTTTTGGTTACAATCATCTTCACCAACTTGAAGATGATGTTCCTGTACAATTTAGATAGCAAGTACAACCAAATTATAGAAGCATGAAGTTAACCATATCAAAAACTTTATAATAGCGAAAGCATTAGCATAATCAACAAGAGACTATATTTCAACTTCCTTCTAACCCTCAATCACATTTATAGCTCATCATGATTTCAAATTCATTATTCTAGGGTTCCAATATTCTTTCAACGACAGGTTCCTTCATATAGAAAACTCTAGAAACAAATTAAATCAGTGAATGTAACAAATTTTTAGAATTCTTGTCGTAGACTCCTCACTAAGATTTCATACATGAGCTTCAACAATAAAAATCAATCACAACTTAACCGAGCATTTACTAGAGTTTGATGTAAGCCCTAGATTTCCATCTTCAAATTCTCAAAAATAACTGTATAAATTCATAGATTCTCGATTGTCATACATACCAGAGAATTTAATTACTACTAGGGTTTAGCTGCAAAACCCTAGATTTACCAAACATCATTATCCTAGAACATATATCTAGGAATTCATCAACATATCATAAGCACATATGTTAGGCAATGTTTGACATATACCATCCTAGACCAAGCTAGGGTTTCAACCAATGGACACATACCTAGGGTTTTATTCCTAGGATACATAACAAGGGTTTTGCTTATAGACCCAACCAAACCCTAAATATCTAGGGTTTCATAACATAGAAAAAAAATCCCTACAATATAGGGTTTTCATGAAATCCCAAAACCTCAAACAGGACATCATTAATACATTAAACACAATAGCAATTTCTTTAGATTTCATCAATAACCCTAAGAAGGTTAGGGTTTGATTCATTGTCTACATACCCTTAGGTTAGGGTTTTTCTAGGGAACCTATCTAAGGTTCTATAAGAACAGTTAAGGATGCAAAGATGGTAGATTTATTAGATGATTTATCACCCAGAACAAGAATCATTATGATTCAAAATAGCTAGACATAACAATGTTAGTAAAAGAATATCAAATGAATAAGCCTTTAATATGAAGAGATCAATGATTTATAGTTTAATGCATGCCTTTGTCCCTTGACAAACCTTGTAGGAATTCTTTGAAGTGTAAGCCATTATCTTCTATAATGCATGCTTTCAAGCAAAACATGTGATGCCAAGAACATAATTTAATTTTCTCTCAAGTTAGATCTCCAATATAACCATGGAGGATGGAATCTTACGAAAATTTATTTCTTCTTATAATCAAGGACTTTTGCTTGGAGTCCTAGACTACTTATTAGGATTAAAGTTCTTGTATGCCATCTAGGGATTACATTCTTTTATCCTAGACTAACTGTAAACTAGGACCATCTAAGATTACAAATTGAAAAGCGTACCTTGTATTTACATACCTTTTATTAGATAACTCATTAGACTTTGTGCATAAGGAATACTTGCTTGATTTTTGTGGCATCCTTACTTAGCTCGGAGTCTGATTCCACAGTGACATTTGTGGTAATATTTTTATCAAACTTCAATCATAGCTTGGCTTCTACTAGAGACATAACCTGACTTCAATTAGTTTTGAAGTGGCATCATTAATTCGATCCTTTATTAGCAGAGACATATTTCAGGCTTTTGATTCTATAGTCCCAATATAAAAATAATTGTTCTTCATTTTCTATGGTGGTATGCAATCAACAATATAGTTTGGTTCCCTTTCAGTTCTGATGCAACCTGAGCTACCAAACTAATTCCCACTCCTTGGGGAAAACCTGGTCAAAATTCTTCCTTCATTAGATTCAAGATGAGATGACCAAGACCCTAGACTAGAGGCTCCCTCCATCAAGTCATCTTTGATTTTCCTTTCACTGTGATTGCATTGAATACCTGACATTGTATTTGCATCGAGACATCATCCTTATCACTGCCATGACACTGAGATCTCCTCACTGTGATTCCACCGAAACCTCATCATTGTCATGACGCCAAAATCTTATCTCTGTGGAGACACACAAACTTTTGCTGTTATGGCACTGAAATGTTCTCTTGAGAAGGCATCGAAACCTTCTCCCTGAGATTTCACCGAGACCTTGACTGTGAGACAACACCGAGATCTTGATCATTGTAGTGACACTTGAACGTCCTTTTCTGAGATTCTGTAATGATACCGAGACCACTTCTCTGTAATACGAATTCCTGTGATTGCATTGAGAACATGCTTGTGTTATCACTGAAATATTGCCTCTGAAATGCGAGCATCTGTCCTTTGTTCTGGCATCGAATCTCCTACTTTGAAATCCGAACTTTTCTGTGGTAATCGAACTTCTGTGATAACCGAACTTCTGTGATTTTTCGAGTTTCTATATTGTGTGTAATGCGAAAACCTCAACTTGGTATATATCGTAGTTCCTCTGTCCTAAAAGAGCCGACATGATCATGTGAATAGGAATGTCACTGTATAGAGCCGGCATGAAGACAATTTATTTTTAAAGCCGACTTCAAGACTTTGTTGAAGAAGGTGACTTGATGGAGGAGGCGTTGACTAAAAAATCATATTGATAAATAATCCTAAAGCCTACAATGGAGGCTTGACCTATAATTGACCCAAACATGAAATTTTTTTTTTTTTTTTTTTCACTTTCTTTTGACAAATAGTCAAAATATATATATTACATTTGACTTCAAGTACAATTATGAAGAACCTAGTTACATTTTCCAACTATATTAAGCATGGAAACTTCAATTTTTCTTCTTTTCTCCATAAAAAGATGGATAATCGTGATGATATTAAGGGCTTCCAAGATTCTCAAAGGCCACTAACAAGGGTTATATCAGCAAAACAATTGGAGGTAAATTGAAGCAGAACTAACTATGATTAAAGAGCCTATTTCAAGCTAGCTATATATGTTGGACTACTAATATTCCCGCTCAAATAATAAAGCATGGTAGAGTTTAATAACAATCACATTAGTGTTACGTGAGAGATAGGTAAAAACAACTATCAAACTTACCATGAAAGTATATAGATCTCAATGTATATATATGACTTCTATTGATAATTCCTTTTGGCTTCTCTTCTTCAAATTGCGTGCATTCTCGAATTTCAAACATAGTAGCAACGTAAAGTCATTCAAAGATAAAGCTCTTAAATTTTGGGACGAGTCTAGTTTTTGATGAGATAGAGAAGGTGCTAGTATCAAGGGAAGAGACCAAAACGAAAATATATATATATATAAGAGATGAGGCAAGAATATTGTAATATTTATAAATATGTGATTACAATAATTTTATTGAGAGGTGTCTTCTAGTCAATATGGAAGAGATGTTGTAATGTCTTGTTTTATTATATTATGTAAATATTTTGACTTGGTCAAATTGTATAAAAATATTAAAAGAAAACAAATTAAAAAATAAAATTAATAATGATAATTATTAGTAAAACATTTTGATTGGATGAAATTACATAAAAGTAAAAACAAAACAAAACAAATTATTAATAATAATTAAACTAGTGTAGATCTATCTTACTTCTGGATTCAACAAGTGCTAAGAGGGAACAAATCCCTTGAGGTGCAAATATCTTTTAGAGTCTAAAGAGATTCGATCATCATCGAATACAATTTTCGGAATAATCACATTGTTGTTGTGGAGTCGACGTTTTGAACCATCTATTGTGGTTGATCTTTCTCGACCCTTGATAGATCTGGGGTTTAAAATAAATCTAGACTAGTAATAATCAAAATTTCAACTCTTCACACTCACCCTATATGACATATAAATATATGATTAGGAATATTTATTAGGAAAGATTATGATAGACCTTTATTCTTCATCATATATACATTACACATCTTCAATGATTATTTCCCGATGAAGTGTGTTTATTATAACGTTATTTCAGCCATAATGCGTGAATTATGTGGAAAGATTGATTCATGTGCTTGCCACCATAAGAGCCATAAGCCCCACCTTTCGAGAGAGCAACATTAGTAATGTGTTTCACACAAACTCAAAATATGCCAAAATTGGTGGGAGGACGGTATAGATTTTGAAATACGCGAACTTTCGTGACGTTAGACAACAATCTTCATACGACCCACCATCACTTAGTCCACCTAACAAGCGACCATTCTTCAGATAACTGTCGCCGCTCAACGTGTCAACCATTCGCTATTCTTCATACATCCCACTGCCATCATTCGTGTAACAAGTATCTCGACACCCTACTACTATATAGTCCATGCCGCTGCCCGAGCTGCTTGTACTAACTCATTTTATGGGTTTCTCCCTCTGTTTTCAACCTGGCGAGTGATTGGGCTTCGTGGATGACTCCTGGGACACGAGCCACATTTTTGTTCTTTTATGTGCTGGGTGATACTCGTTTACCCAAATTCCCCCCCACGTAACTATGTCTAGTGATGCTCATTGTCGAATTAGGGGTCATCACTTAAGTGCTAGCCGCATGTCTGCCAAACATTCAACCACTAATCAAACTAGTCGTCCATTTTGGAGAGCATCGCCAATGCTCATATGCCTCGGTATGATGCAACATTCCAGAATTTTTCAGTTCGACATTTTGTATATATAATCTAATTTCGAAGGATATAGTGTTAGGATATTTCGACACAAAGGAAATAGTTAAGTATAACTTGGTCTAATGTAGAGTTAAGCAAAGTGTGTTTCTTTACTATGTAATCTTGTAACATACAATTCGATATTATAAGAATTATTATATTAATTAATATATTAATAGTATATTAATTTTATAATTAATTATTATTATAATATTTAATTATTATTATTATATAATAATAACTAATTAATTATTATATAATAATTGATTATTATATTATCATATTTATATTACATTAATTAATGTATGTGTTATTATATTAATTTATTTTAAATGTTAATTATTAATAATATTTAATTTGAAATAGAAAATAATAATACAATGAAAAAATAAAAAAAATAAAAATAAATAAATAAATAATAATAATGAAATTAAGGATTCTAGCGGACAGTCGATTCTTCCTTGAAAATTTCTTCCTCCTTAGTATTTATTCTGCCCGATTGCTCTTCTTTTATCATCATTCTTCAACCCTGATGATGGATCCCACTTGGGATTCGAAACGTTGGTACAAAAATGTTTATACTGTGGATTCTCCGATCAATTCAAAAAAAAAAAAAAAAATACAATTCGATGGTCAGGATATGTTCTAGACATTAAGTGATCCGACGGTTCATTCTCTCCTCGGTATCACTGACACTTGATCCATGGCTTAACACCTGATTGGTCCATGATCTCTATTTAAAGAGCATGGAGGGTCATTTGTAGGGTGACTGTTCATGAGAGAAGCTTATGTAAATTTTCTTTCTTTTATTAATAAATTGCTTGAAGTGGCTGCATTGGCTCGTGACGTGGACTGTTTCCCTCTTTGAGGGTTTTAACCACGTCGAGAATACTAGTGTATTGATCTGTGATCTGTTTGTGAGCTGTGTCATTTGGTGTTCTATCTGAGGTACTTACTTTGTAAATTCTTACATGGTATCAGAGCTATTTGAGGGCTGCATCCGTTGGTGATCCAAATCGGACGCCGGTACAACTGCATCTGATTGTCCTTTCCTAGATCTACTGTTTCTAACCGCTTTCGGGCCGAGAAGACTGCTCTATTGTGTTAGGAGCATCTGTTCTAGTGAGGAACCCCTTTCGTTCACGTGAAAAGGTTTTTGGTAGCCCTAGCTACGTCATTTTTAAGATATGGAGGTATATAATGTTTATTTGTAGTTTTAGTTATTTCTCTCTCTTTATTTTGGTTGATTTATCTGTCTTTTTATTTATTACCAGATATATACCTTTCATTTCCGCGTATACTCTTTGCCCCGTGATTTTGTGCGATCTGGGAAAATCAGAAACAAAAAGAAAAGATTGCTCTTATGTGTATGCACTTTTCCGCCGCGCTTTAGTGTGATCTTGGAAAATCAGAAACATAGAGGAAAATATTTAATTTCCGGCGAAAGCTAACTTCAAGCCATAAGGTTTGTTTTTTTTGTATGCCCGTGTTGGTTTGCGTGGTTTTTTGTTTTGTAGGCAACAAGGGTTTTTCAAGTAAGCATGCACCCCAAAGCTTTATTCACGAAAAAAAGAAAACCCTTCCATTTTTTCAAAAATCACTAACCTTTTAAACTAGCTCACTAGTTACTTTATGAGAATAAACGTCTTGAGTTCAAGTCTTTCTTTTTGTTGAGTTATTTTTTTCAAAAAACACATGTAACTTATGTTTTAAAGTTACTTTATGTAAAAGTGTTCTCACCCATTATAAAAAGTGAGTCACTTATAATTCTAAAGTCTCTTTCTCTTGTATTAAAGTTACAATTTAGTGGGTAACTTATAAAGTACCATTGTAAATGTGACTTTCACTTATTTATAAAAGTGGATCACACGATTTTTTTTTTTTTTTTTAAAGTGAGTTAATTAGATTAAGTTTGGAAAAAGGGGAGATTTTTTTAAACATATAACATTATCATTCACTTCCGTACATTCATGCACTTTGTCAACATCTTCAACAACTTTTCTTCAAAAAGCCATAACTTCTTCATCTGGAAGCTATTTTCAGAGCCCCTTTTTTTGAATCGCCTAATTTTTCGAGATCTTTCCATTGGAACACTTAGTTTCAGCATCTACAGCTTCAGTTTATGTTAAAATGGAAAGTCCATGCCAAGTTATTTTTGACAACACCAACTACTTCCAATGGTGGTCCTACATTGTGGATTTACTGAGAAGTAAAGGTCTTTACAGAATAGTCTCAAGCCAAGAAACTAAACCTAAAGATGAATATAAGACAGCCAAATGGGAAAATAGGCAAGATCAAACACATGGGTTGATAGAGATGTCTATTTCTCTAGACCTTAGATTCCATATCGCAGAACTTGATACCCCTAATGAAGCAATGAAGCAACTCACTAAAGTTTTTGGAATTAAAAATGAAATTAGAGCCTATCAACTCAAAAATGAGTTGCTTACGTTGGACCCCAATAATTTTTCTTTCATTGAAGATTTTTTGTCCAAGTTCAATACCCTTAGACCTCTTGGAAGGTGTTAAGGTTAAGAAAGAAGATGGTAGCCTTATCTATTCCATTCTTACTAAGTTGGTACGAGCCTACTCTGTGTTTGTTTCCACCTTCCATTCTATTAGAGAAGCCTTTATTTCTTAAGGACAAGAGTACAAGTCCCCGTCTTTTGATGCCTTTTGTGATTCTTTAATAAGAGAACAGGAAAAACTTTTACATTTTGGTCTTCTTAATCTTGGAAACTCTTCTAAGAAATCCTTAGCCACCTAACAACAACCAAATTCAAAGAATCCTAAGAAGCAGTATCCTAAAAAGAATGGTTCTAAACCAAACAAGGGTCTTAAGCAATTACAATTTCAAAATGAAAAATCAATTCAACGATAAGGCAAATAAAAACAAAGGGTAGAAGACTGATAAACATTGCAACTTTTGTAATCGAGATGACCACTTAGAATCCAAATTCTTTAAGAAGATGGAAGCCTTGGAAGCAACAATGAAGAAGCATAACATCCATTTGGAGCACTCTTCAACTTCAACTTCATCTTCAAGAATAACACTTTCTGCATGTGGTTGTCAAGCAACTCGGTTTGGTTATGCACTAAATGTATCTTATTCTTCTCATTCTCATGAGTGGTTCCTTGATTCTGGAGCTTCTTATCACATGGCAAAAATCAAAGCCATGTTTTCTTCTTTAAATGATTATAACACCAAAAATATATAAGTTGGTGATGATAGATCTCTTAGTGTTGTAGGGACTGGAACTGTTCATCTAGACAATGGCCAATTTAATGATTTATTATGTGTTCCAACCTTATCATGTAACCTTCTATCTGTATATCAGATAACTCATTCAGGTGAAGGTAAAACTGTTGAATTTTCACCTCACGATGTTGTAATTAAGGACCTAAGAGATCCTAAATAGATTTTAGCCACTGACATTGCTGATGATTATACAAGGTTGTATACGTTTAACAACTTTGGGTCATCAACTCTTCCTTCGGTATTTTTGGCTCATAATGATGAATTGAGCAAACTTTGGCATGAGCGATTTGGTCACTTCAACTATCGTTTCCTTCAAAATCTATGTAAAGAAAATATGGTGACAGGTCTTCCTATGGTATCTTGCAGAGTTGGTGTTTGTTTCGGATGTGTACTCGAAAAACATCATCGGGATAGTTTTGAAAAATGTGCCTCTTGGCACGCCTCATCCCCTTTACAGCTTGCGCATAGTGATGTATGTGGTCCACTTCTAGTTGTTTCATTCTCTGGCTACAAGTATTAAATAGATGATGGACTTCGTAACTTACTTGAATCAATTGAAGTGGACACTTAAGGCAGATTTCCTCACATCAATCTGAGAAATGCGCGGACTAACGCGACCCTTTCACTTCTCCAATGCGCCTTACAATCTCACTCTACCGCGATGATCTTGGAAAAGAATAGTCCTCAGACTGGCGGCCGAGCAGGCTTCAATATTAATTCAAAATAAGATTACACACCATAGATAGCCTCAAGTAGAGAGCTCTGATTACAACACACACACTCACACTCAAACACTCGATGCCTGAACTCTCTAAGAGTTCGTTCTTAAATAGACTAAAAACAGAATCTAACTTACCTAAGACATGACATAAGATAGAAATAATTGAGGGTCCTGTCGGTATCTTTTTCCACCGACGGTGTCTACTCAATCTTTCTTTTGTACAAAGAGTTCTGTCACAACATGTGACCAACAGTGTCACATTGCTGACACAAGATTCTTTACCAAGAACCTTTCGGACTCCTATCACTATCATAATCTAATTCAAAATCCGAATCAGGTGGAGTCTTTTCTCTTTCCCATGAATATGTCAGTTTTGACAATATGTCTTGTGGCTTTTCCCATGAAGACGTAAGCCACGATAGATATTCTTTCTCCCAAGTGGGGTCATTTTGTACCTGAGCATCTTGATATACATCAACGAATACTGTTTCCTTTTCTTCTCCTACTTTTGCTTTTCCTTTTGGATCATGGATTGCTATTGAAGATCTAGCAATTCTTGAATCTGCTTTCTCATTTCTTTTTCTTCAGCAGGAGTGCACGGTATCAATTTACCGGTTACCCCATTATCATGCAATGTCTTAATTTCTTGTTGTGGACTTTCTGTAGTCCAAAATGCTTCAGGATTGTTTGAACAACATTTTAACAATTCCTCATACAGACTGATTTGTTCAGAAGACCAATTGGGATCTCTATTGGCTTTTTGGGTAGGCTGTGATTTAGCCTCATATATCATTAACACTTCTTTCCAATCATGAGACTCATTTTTTGTTTTCCTGGAACCTACCTTCTTTTGGCTCTGCTCTCTTCTAGCTTCTGAGTTTGCCATTGTTAACCTTGGAACTGCTACTGCTTTCTTTTTAACATTGCAAATGATTTTGTCTTCACTTATTGTAACGGGCAGTACTGAATTAATAAATGGCATGCCTAAAAATAGACTTGCAGAAGCATCATAATGCTGAATAGCAGAGATTTTAATAGTAACCCCCCCAAGTCTCAAAGAAATGTTATCAACATAATGGGTAAGGTTAACAGATCCACCAATAGTTTCAGAAACAATAATATGCTGCAAAGGTTTCCATAATCCTTTGAATAGAGATGGTCGTGCAAGATTATTGGAACCACCAGTATCAATAAAAGCATCAACACTAATCCATTCACCACGAACTTGGACCTCAACTGGAATGTACAAAAGGTTATTGGATTTGACCATCTTTTTCAAAAAAGCATTTTCTTCTAGAGCAGTATTATTTACAGGGAGTGATGATGATGATGAAGATGCAACTGTTTTAGGATATGGACAGAAAGAACTCACGAATGGCTGTGAAGGCAAGGAATTTAAACTGGGAAATGAGTCCTTTAAGTCTGCTATAGTAACAGTTTCAATAGAAGAACTATCTGAGTATTCTTCTGTAACGTCTTCAGTCTCTGTTTCATCACTGTAATGATTCTCATCATCTTGTTCAAATTCACTTGGTTCACTTTCAAAACCAGAGTAACAAATATTCATCTTTTGGCTGACATCTTTAAGAGATTCAGTGTCAGATAATGAAGCATCAGTCAAAATATATACATCAGATACTTCATCATTGGACTCGACCACTGACCAATCATCTGCAAATTCATCAGTCTCAAAACAGGCTTTCAGTTTACCAGAGGAACTTTTGGGACATTTGCGAGCAAAATGTCCTTCTTGCTTACAAATAAAGCAAGCATTATCTCTTTTTGGTTGTTTCCTCTTCTTAACATATCTATATTTTCTGAATGGTCTTCTAGGATTAGCAACCTTTTTTGGTCTGTACTTACCATATTTCTTTGTTCTTCGTTTTCTAAAGGGAGTCCAGGGTAATACAGAACAACAAACATTCAGATTTGGAGAAACATTATGAACCTGTTTTTTCCAGCACAAATACTTAACTTTTTCTTGACATCTGAATAGGAGATCTATCCAATAGATTTGTTCAATCTTTTTACCTTGAACTTCAATATCTTTCATAATCATGTCTCCTAAATTTCCTGGTAATTTTGATAAGAAAGCAACTTTCTGAGTAGGGTCATTATTTAAGCCCGCTTTAAACACTTTAGCCATGTATTCAGACCCAAACTGATCTAGATCTTTGAGATCTTTTAATTCCATTCTAGTTAGATAAGTAATTATTTGCTTTCTTTCATCAGTAGGTTCGGGAACAAACTGAGTAAGCAACAAAACTTCTAAAGTAGCTAGACCCAATGTTGCAACATTCTGTCTTTCTTCATTTGAACCAGCCATCCACCAATCTCATACAATACCTGCCATACGTTTTTCTGCTAGCAAGAAGATTGAGAAATTATCCAATTTGATATAAAGCACCAATCCATATTCTGATTAATTCAGCTGGATTTTTTGATTTATCTAAATCTAGAACATATCCCGATGAATTAGTAGCAAACAAATCTTCCTCAACTCTTGGATATTTTGGTTCTTTATACATATTAGATTTTTGCAGAGAGGGCATTATGAATGATGGAAATAGAGTAGCAGCATTTTCAAAAGTAGCCAATTCACTTTTATTTCTGTGAACTATGGTGGATTTTGGCTTATCTACTCTGAAACCAATTTGGCTACTGCTAGACTCAGCTACTTCTTCTTGGGAATCACTAGTTTCCCATTTTTGAGGAATCTCCATAGTTTTAGTAAACTTTGGAGGCTGTGACTCTTTTTTCTTTCTCTCTCTTCTTCTTCTTTCTTTTTCTTCTCTGCGTTGTTGATCAGCTGTTTGCTCATCATGTAGAAGTTTAAGATTTGCCAGAATTAATTCACTTTGACATCCCAAATCATCTAAAACTTCTTCTGCATGGGCACACCATGTAGTTAAATAATTGCCGATCTGATATGTCTGATCAAGATCATTTGTGTTTTGTGCATTATGTTCAATCAATGGAGCACAATCGGCACGAGTAGCTGGTTGCCAAGAAGATGAAGAGGTGGTATAGAACTTTGTACAGATCTCCTCACTGTGATTCCACCGAAACCTCATCATTGTCATGACGCCAAAATCTTATCTCTGTGGAGACACAGAAACTTTTGCTGTTATGGCACTGAAATGTTCTCTTGAGAAGGCATCGAAACCTTCTCCCTGAGATTTCACTGAGACCTTGACTGTGAGACAACACCGAGATCTTGATCATTGTAGTGACACTTGAACGTCCTTTTCTGAGATTCTGTAATGATACCGAGACCACTTCTCTGTAATACGAATTCCTGTGATTGCATTGAGAACATGCTTGTGTTATCACTAAAATATTGCCTCTGAAATGCGAGCATCTGTCCTTTGTTCTGGCATCGAATCTCCTACTTTGAAATCCGAACTTTTCTGTGGTAATCGAACTTCTGTGATAACCGAACTTCTGTGATTTTTCGAGTTTCTATATTGTGTGTAATGCGAAAACCTCAACTTGGTATATATAGTAGTTCCTCTGTCCTAAAAGAGCCGACATGATCATGTGAATAGGAATGTCACTGTATAGAGCCGGCATGAAGACAATTTATTTTTAAGGCCGACTTCAAGACTTTGTTGAAGAAGGTGACTTGATGGAGGAGGCGTTGACCAAAAAATCATATTGATAAATAATCCTAAAGCCTACAATGGAGGCTTGACCTATAATTGACCCAAACATGAAAATAATTTTTTTTTTCACTTTCTTTTGACAAATAGTCAAAATATATATATTACATTTGACTTCAAGTACAATTATGAAGAACCTAGTTACATTTTCCAACTATATTAAGCATGGAAACTTCAATTTTTCTTCTTTTCTCCATAAAAAGATGGATAATCGTGATGATATTAAGGGCTTCCAAGATTCTCAAAGGCCACTAACAAGGGTTATATCAGCAAAACAATTGGATGTAAATTGAAGCAGAACTAACTATGATTAAAGAGCCTATTTCAAGCTAGCTATATATGTTGGACTACTAATATTCCCGCTCAAATAATAAAGCATGGTAGAGTTTAATAACAATCACATTAGTGTTACGTGAGAGATAGGTAAAAACAACTATCAAACTTACCATGAAAGTATATAGATCTCAATGTATATATATGACTTCTATTGATAATTCCTTTTGGCTTCTCTTCTTCAAATTGCGTGCATTCTCGAATTTCAAACATAGTAGCAACGTAAAGTCATTCAAAGATAAAGCTCTTAAATTTTGGGACGAGTCTAGTTTTTGATGAGATAGAGAAGGTGCTAGTATCAAGGGAAGAGACCAAAACGAACATATATATATAAGAGATGAGGCAAGAATATTGTAATATTTATAAATATGTGATTACAATAATTTTATTGAGAGGTGTCTTCTAGTCAATATGGAAGAGATGTTGTAATGTCTTGTTTTATTATATTATGTAAACATTTTGACTTGGTCAAATTGTATAAAAATATTAAAAGAAAACAAATTAAAAAATAAAATTAATAATTATAATTATTAGTAAAACATTTTGATTGGATGAAATTACATAAAAGTAAAAACAAAACAAAACAAATTATTAATAATAATTAAACTAGTGTAGATCTATCTTACTTCTGGATTCAACAAGTGCTAAGAGGGAACAAATCCCTTGAGGTGCAAATATCTTTTAGAGTCTAAAGAGATTTGATCATCATCGAATACAATTTTCGGAATAATCACATTGTTGTTGTGGAGTCGACGTTTTGAACCATCTATTGTGGTTGATCTTTCTCGACCCTTGATAGATCTGGGGTTTAAAATAAATCTAGACTAGTAATAATCAAAATTTCAACTCTTCACACTCACGCTGTATGACATATAAATATATGATTAGGAATATTTATTAGGAAAGATTATGATAGACCTTTATTCTTCATCATATATACATTACACATCTTCAATGATTATTTCCCGATGAAGTGTGTTTATTATAACGTTATTTCAGCCATAATGCGTGAATTATGTGGAAAGATTGATTCATGTGCTTGCCACCATAAGAGCCATAAGCCCCACCTTTCGAGAGAGCAACATTAGTAATGTGTTTCACACAAACTCAAAATATGCCAAAATTGGTGGGAGGACGATATAGATTTTGAAATACGCGAACTTTCGTGACGTTAGACAACAATCTTCATACGACCCACCATCACTTAGTCCACCTAACAAGCGACCATTCTTCAGATAACTGTCGCCGCTCAACGTGTCAACCATTCGCTATTCTTCATACATCCCACTGCCATCATTCGTGTAACAAGTATCTCGACACCCTACTACTATATAGTCCATGCCGCTGCCCGAGCTGCTTGTACTAACTCATTTTATGGGTTTCTCCCTCTGTTTTCAACCTGGCGAGTGATTGGGCTTCGTGGATGACTCCTGGGACACGAGCCACATTTTTGTTCTTTTATGTGCTGGGTGATACTCGTTTACCCAAATTCCCCCCACGTAACTATCTCTAGTGATGCTCATTGTCGAATTAGGGGTCATCACTTAAGTGCTAGCCGCATGTCTGCCAAACATTCAACCACTAATCAAACTAGTCGTCCATTTTGAAGAGCATCGCCAATGCTCATATGCCTCGGTATGATGCAACATTCCAGAATTTTTCAGTTCGACATTTTATATATATAATCTAATTTCGAAGGATATAGTGTTAGGATATTCCGACACAAAGGAAATAGTTAAGTATAACTTGGTCTAATGTAGAGTTAAGCAAAGTGTGTTTCTTTACTATGTAATCTTGTAACATACAATTCGATGGTCAGGATATGTTCTAGACATTAAGTGATCTGACGGTTTATTCTCTCCTCGGTATCACTGACACTTGATCCCTGGCTTAACACCTGATTGGTCCATGATCTCTATTTAAAGAGCATGGAGGGTCATTTGTAGGGTGACTGTTCATGAGAGAAGCTTATGTAAATTTTCTTTCTTTTATTAATAAATTGCTTGAAGTGGCTGCATTGGCTCATGATGTGGACTGTTTCCCTCTTTGAGGGTTTTAACCACGTCGAGAATACTAGTGTATTGATCTGTGATCTGTATGTGAGCTGTGTCCTTTGGTGTTCTATCTGAGGTACTTACTTTGTAAATTCTTACATGGTATCAGAGCTATTTGAGGGCTGCATCCGTTGGTGATCCAAATCGGACGCCGGTACAACTGCATCTGATTGTCCTTTCCTAGATCTACTGTTTCTAACCGCTTTCGGGCCGAGAAGACTGCTCTATTGTGTTAGGAGCATCTGTTCCAGTGAGGAACCCCTTTCGTTCACGTGAAAAGGTTTTTGGTAGCCCTAGCTACGTCATTTTTAAGATATGGAGGTATATAATGTTTATTTGTAGTTTTAGTTATTTCTCTCTCTTTATTTTGGTTGATTTATCTGTCTTTTTATTTATTACCAGATATATACCTTTCATTTCCGCGTATACTCTTTGCCCCGCGACTTTGTGCGATCTGGGAAAATCAGAAACAAAAAGAAAAGATTTTTCTCATGTGTATGCACTTTTCCGCCGCGCTTTAGTGTGATCTCGGAAAATCAGAAACATAGAGGAAAATATTTAATTTCCGGCGAAAGCTAACTTCAAGCCATAAGGTTTGTTTTTTTTTATGCCCGTGTTGGTTTGCGTGGGTTTTTTGTTTTGTAGGCAACAAGGGTTTTTCAAGTAATCATGCACCCCAAAGCTTTATTCACGAAAAAAAGAAAACCCTTCCCTTTTTTCAAAAATCACTATCCTTTTAAACTAGCTCACTAGTTACTTTATGAGAATAAACGTCTTGAGTTCAAGTCTTTCTTTTTGTTGAGTTATTTTTTTCAAAAAACACATGTAACTTATGTTTTAAAGTTACTTTATGTAAAAGTGTTCTCACCCATTATAAAAAGTGAGTCACTTATAATTCTAAAGTCTCTTTCTCTTGTATTTAAGTTACAATTTAGTGGGTAACTTATAAAGTATCATTGTAAATGTGACTTTCACTTATTTATAAAAGTGGATCACATGATTTTTTTTTTTTTTTTAAAGTGAGTTAATTAGATTAAGTTTGGAAAAAGGGGAGATTTTTTTAAACATATAACATTATCATTCACTTCCGTACATTCATGCACTTTGTCAACATCTTCAACAACTTTTCTTCAAAAAGCCATAACTTCTTCATCTGGAAGCTATTTTCAGAGCCCCTTTTTTTGAATCGCCTAATTTTTCGAGATCTTTCCATTGGAACACTTAGTTTCAGCATCTACAGCGTCAATTTATGTTAAAATGGAAAGTCCATGCCAAGTTATTTTTGACAACACCAATTACTTCCAATGGTGGTCCTACATTGTGGATTTACTGAGAAGTAAAGGTCTTTACAGAATAGTCTCAAGCCAAGAAACTAAACCTAAAGATGAATATAAGACAGCTAAATGGGAAAATAGGCAAGATTAAACACATGGGTTGATAGAGATGTCTATTTCTCTAGACCTTAGATTCCATATCGCAGAACTTGATACCCCTAATGAAGCAATGAAGCAACTCACTAAAGTTTTTGGAATTAAAAATGAAATTAGAGCCTATCAACTCAAAAATGAGTTGCTTACGTTGGACCCCAATAATTTTTCTTTCATTGAAGATTTTTTGTCTAAGTTCAATACCCTTAGACTTCTCTTGGAAGGTGTTAAGGTTAAGAAAGAAGATGGTAGCCTTATCTATTCCATTCTTACTAAGTTGGTACGAGCCTACTCTGTGTTTGTTTCCACCTTCCATTCTATTAGAGAAGCCTTTATTTCTCAAGGACAAGAGTACAAGTCCCCGTCTTTTGATGCCTTTTGTGATTCTTTAATAAGAGAACAGGAAAAACTTTTACATTTTGGTCTTCTTAATCTTGGAAACTCTTCTAAGAAATCCTTAGCCACCTAACAACAACCAAATTCAAAGAATCCTAAGAAGCAGTATCCTAAAAAGAATGGTTCTAAACCAAACAAGGGTCTTAAGCAATTACAATTTCAAAATGAAAAATCAATTCAACGATAAGGCAAATAAAAACAAAGGGTAGAAGATTGATAGACATTGCAATTTTTGTAATCGAGATGACGTCTTAGAATCCAAATTCTTTAAGAAGATGGAAGCCTTGGAAGCAACAATGAAGAAGCATAACATCCATTTGGAGCACTCTTCAACTTCAACTTCATCTTCAAGAATAACACTTTCTGCATGTGGTTGTCAAGCAACTCGGTCTGGTTATGCACTAAATGTATCTTATTCTTCTCATTCTCATGAGTGGTTCCTTGATTCTGGAGCTTCTTATCACATGGCAAAAATCAAAGCCATGTTTTCTTCTTTAAATGATTATAACACCAAAAATATATAAGTTGGTGATGATAGATCTCTTAGTGTTGTAGGGACTGGAACTGTTCATCTAGACAATGGCCAATTTAATGATTTATTATGTGTTCCAACCTTATCATGTAACCTTCTATCTGTATATCAGATAACTCATTCAGGTGAAGGTAAAACTGTTGAATTTTCACCTCACGATGTTGTAATTAAGGACCTAAGAGATCCTAAATAGATTTTAGCCACTGACATTGCTGATGATTATACAAGGTTGTATACGTTTAACAACTTTGGGTCATCAACTCTTCCTTCGGTATTTTTGGCTCATAATGATGAATTGAACAAACTTTGGCATGAGCGATTTGGTCACTTCAACTATCGTTTCCTTCAAAATCTATGTAAAGAAAATATGGTGACAGGTCTTCCTATGGTATCTTGCAGAGTTGGTGTTTGTTTCGGATGTGTACTCGAAAAACATCATCGGGATAGTTTTGAAAAATGTGCCTCTTGGCACGCCTCATCCCCTTTACAGCTTGCGCATAGTGATGTATGTGGTCCACTTCTAGTTGTTTCATTCTCTGGCTACAAGTATTAAATAGATGATGGACTTCGTAACTTACTTGAATCAATTGAAGTGGACGCTTAAGGCAGATTTCCTCACATCAATCTGAGAAATGCGCGGACTAACGCGACCCTTTCACTTCTCCAATGCGCCTTACAATCTCACTCTACCGCGATGATCTTGGAAAAGAACAGTCCTCAGACTGGCGGCCGAGCAGGCTTCAATATTAATTCAAAATAAGATTACACACCATAGATAGCCTCAAGTAGAGAGCTCTGATTACAACACACACACTCACACTCAAACACTCGATGCCTGAACTCTCTAAGAGTTCGTTCTTAAATAGACTAAAAACAGAATCTAACTTACCTAAGACATGACATAAGATAGAAATAATTGAGGGTCCTGTTGATATCTTTTTCCACCGACGGTGTCTACTCAATCTTTCTTTTGTACAAAGAGTTCTGTCACAACATGTGACCAACAATGTCACATTGCTGACACAAGATTCTTTACCAAGAACCTTTCGGACTCCTATCACTATCATAATCTAATTCAAAATCCGAATCAGGTGGAGTCTTTTCTCTTTCCCATGAATATGTCAGTTTTGACAATATGTCTTGTGGCTTTTCCCATGAAGACGTAAGCCACGATAGATATTCTTTCTCCCAAGTGGGGTCATTTTGTACCTGAGCATCTTGATATACATCAACGAATACTGTTTCCTTTTCTTCTCCCACTTTTGCTTTTCCTTTTGGATCATGGATTGCTATTGAAGATTCTTCTTTTTGTGGAGCATGTGAACTCTGTCCCGTGTCATAAGAAAATTTTATCGAATCTGCAGTTTTCCGTAGACTCTTTGATGGAAAGAGATAATCATCTTTATTCCATCTGTTCACATATGCAAATGGATCAATTTCAATTCCTAGAAAAGAATCTTTCTTACTTTTTCTGAAATCTGGTAAGGACTGCACTGCCAGCTCAACCCCATCTAACAAATCCCATTTGAAGATTTGAAACATGCTGACAGATTGTTCAATTGCTGTCTGAACCCATAATTTACACTGATGACTGACATGTCCTTGATCTTGCCATCCAACTTCAAATATCATTGATGAGCATACCCTGTTTGATAATAGCAGATTTATAAGACATACAGAATCTTCTGTCCAATTTCCTGAAGAAACACTAATTGTTATTAATGCCTTTTGATTTATAACCATTCTTATCACTCCGTGTTTTCCTTGCATTGGTTCCAGTGTTTTGATCATTGAGATTTTTTCTGGTAATTTTAATGAATGGAATTCTTGAAGCCACATAGAAATCTTTTTTATTTGGTCTGGGTTTTCTGCCAATGTGGATTCTAGCACACTATCCGTACCATACATTTGTGCAAATGGATTAGGCTCTATTGGATTGCGGAATTCCATACTGTGATAATCCCAAGGCTCTGTAAATGTTCTGAGATATTGAAGAGTCCTTAAAACACACTGAGATGCTCTTAGTTGAACTTTCTTTTGACATCTGCCATTCTTTATCTCCCAATCAGCAAAAGGCTGGAACAGTTCATACTGTGGGAAGGAGTCTGTAGATACAAATTTTCATCAGGCTGCTGTAGAAAAGCTACATCCAATTCTTCAAATAAATTAGGGATCCTTAAAGATTTTAAAAATTTTTGGACTCCTCTGTTCATATTAATTTCTTCAAGGTCCAACATTTTTGCACATACATATACAGCCACTGAAAAATCTATTCCTCCGATTATTTGATAATAATTCAAAATTCTGAGGACTTGTATCATAGCATCTGTAAAATGATTGTCCCAAGTGTTATCCAGCAATTTGAAATAAACCTTCACCTTTAAATTTGGCAGAGGATAAACCTTTACCAATTCTTCATCCAGATTAAGAAAAATACCAACATTTTTGTGTTGCCAAGCCTGGCATCGTTGAATCCATTGATTTCTCCTTAATCTCAAACCCACTACCTTCTTTATCTGTTCAGCAATATCAGATAAGAGAAATTCTAAAATTTTGAAACGCTGTACAAAAGTTTCAAAATTATCATCAGAAGCAGATTTTCCTGAAATATCAAACATACTCTATTTATGTACATGAACCTTATTCATTTCTCTTGTTAATGCATTTGCCAAAAAGTTAGAATTTCCTGGGATCCATTCGACATCAAATTCATACATTTGAAACCACATCTGCCATGCTAGCAATCTTCCACGAGCTAACTGTTTTGAAATCTTTGCATTCAAGAAGTATTTAAAATTCATGGAATCAGTTCGAATTAAAATTTTTGCAGGAGCTAAATAAATTTCGAACTTCTGAATTCCATTGAAAATAGCAAGGGTTTCTTTCTCTGCAGGAAAATAACCTTTTTGATGTTTCTGGAATTCTCCCGAGGCATATGCACAAAGAACTTCTTCAATCTCTTTTCCTTCTCCTTTTCTTTCAAGCAGTGTAGCTGCCCAAAAATTATCTGAAGCATCTGTTTGTAGAATTAGAAATCCATTACCTGGCGGTTTTAATGCTGGTAGATTCTGGCATTCTTTCTTCAGCAACTGAACCGCTTTGGTAGCTTCATCTGACCATCCACCATTAATGTGTTGACGAATTGGAGAAGTTTTTTCAGAGAGATTTGGGATATATTTATGTACATAATTTAAAATCCCTATAAATCTCTGAATCATGTGTTTATCTGTCAATTGATCAGGAAATTCAGACAATTTTGTTAAAACATGCGGCTGCATCTGAATTTTCCCATTACTGATATGAATTCCAAGAAAATCAATATTTTCTTGAAAGAGCAGCATTTTCTTTTCAGACAACACCAGACCATGTGCTTTGGCCTCTTCAAGAAATATATACAAGTGTTTTAAATGAGATTCTAAGTCGGAGCTATGTACAAGAATATCATCAATATATACAATAATGAAATCATATTTACTGAAGATATGATCCATTCTTCTCTGAAAGAAGGCAGGAGCATTCTTCAATCCGAAAGGAACAACTTTCCACTGGAAGAAACCTGTAGGACATGTGAAAGCAGTTTTGTGGCGATCTTCTTCTGCAATATGAATCTGATAATAGCCTGATTTCATATCAAATTTGCTAAAAATTTTACTTCCTTGAATTTTCTGCATAATGGTTTCTTGTCTAGGCATAGGATAACTAAAGCTTTTTGTTATTGCATTTAATGGCTTGTAGTTAATAACCATCCTATCTTTGCCACGAACAATTTCTGAATGATTTCTGACAAGAAATGCAGAACAGGAATAATGAGATTCACTTCTTTCAATCAACTGAAGATCTAACAATTCTTGAATCTGCTTACTCATTTCTTTTTCTTCAGCAGGAGTGCACGGTATCAATTTACCGGTTACCCCATTATCATGCAGTGTCTTAATTTCTTGTTGTGGACTTTCTGTAGTCCAAAATGCTTGAGGATTGTTTGAGCAACATTTTAACAATTCCTCATACAGACTGATTTGTTCAGAAGACCAATTGGGATCTCTATTGGCTTTTTGGGTAGGCTGTGATTTAGCCTCATATATCATTAACACTTCTTTCCAATCATGAGACTCATTTTTTGTTTTCCTGGAACCTACCTTCTTTTGGCTCTGCTCTCTTCTAGCTTCTGAGTTTGCCATTGTTAACCTTGGAACTGCTACTGCTTTCTTTTTAACATTGCAAATGATTTTGTCTTCACTTATTGTAACGGGCAGTACTGAATTAATAAATGGCATGCCTAAAAATAGACTTGCAGAAGCATCATAATGCTGAATAGCAGAGATTTTAATAGTAACCCCCCCAAGTCTCAAAGAAATGTTATCAACATAATGGGTAAGGTTAACAGATCCACCAATAGTTTCGGAAACAATAATATGCTGCAAAGGTTTCCATAATCCTTTGAATAGAGATGGTCGTGCAAGATTATTGGAACCACCAGTATCAATAAAAGCATCAACACTAATCCATTCACCACGAACTTGGACCTCAACTGGAATGTACAAAAGGTTATTGGATTTGACCATCTTTTTCAAAAAAGCATTTTCTTCATCTAGAGCAGTATTATTTACAGGGAGTGATGATGATGATGAAGACGCAACTGTTTTAGGATATGGACAGAAAGAACTCACCAATGGCTGTGGAGGCAAGGAATTTAAACTGGGAAATGAGTCCTTTAAGTCTGCTATAGTAACAGTTTCAATAGAAGAACTATCTGAGTATTCTTCTGTAAAGTCTTCAGTCTCTGTTTCATCACTGTAATGATTCTCATCATCTTGTTCAAATTCACTTGGTTCACTTTCAAAACCAGAGTAACAAATATTCATCTTTTGGCTGACATCTTTAAGAGATTCAGTGTCAGATAATGAAGCATCAGTCAAAATATATACATCAGATACTTCATCATTGGACTCGACCACTGACCAATCATCTGCAAATTCATCAATCTCAAAACAGGGTTTCAGTTTACCAGAGGAACTTTTGGGACATTTGCGAGCAAAATGTCCTTCTTGCTTACAAATAAAGCAAGCATTATCTCTTTTTGGTTGTTTCCTCTTCTTAACATATCTATATTTTCTGAATGGTCTTCTAGGATTAGCAACCTTTTTTGGTCTGTACTTACCATATTTCTTTGTTCTTCGTTTTCTAAAGGGAGTCCAGGGTAATATAGAACGACAAACATTCAGATTTGGAGAAACATTATGAACCTGTTTTTTCCAGCACAAATACTTAACTTTTTCTTGACATCTGAATAGGAGATCTATCCAATAGATTTGTTCAATCTTTTTACCTTGAACTTCAATATCTTTTATAATCATGTCTCCTAAATTTCCTGGTAATTTTGATAAGAAAACAACTTTCTGAGTAGGGTCATTATTTAAGCCCGCTTTAAACACTTTAGCCATGTATTCAGACCCAAACTGATCTAGATCTTTGAGATCTTTTAATTCCATTCTAGTTAGATCAGTAATTATTTGCTTTCTTTCATCAGTAGGTTCGGGAACAAACTGAGTAAGCAACAAAACTTCTAAAGTAGCTAGACCCAATGCTGCAACATTCTGTCTTTCTTCATTTGAACCAGCCATCCACCAATCCCATACAATACCTGCCATACGTTTTTCTGCTAGCAAGAAGATTGAGAAATTATCCAATTTGGACACTACTTGCATTTGATATAAAGCACCAATCCATATTCTGATTGATTCAGCTGGATTTTTGATTTATCTAAATCTAGAACATATCCCGATGAATTAGTAGCAAACAAATCTTCCTCAACTCTTGGATATTTTGGTTCTTTATACATATTAGATTTTTGCAGAGAGGGCATTATGAATGATGGAAATAGAGTAGCAGCATTTTCAAAAGTAGCCAATTCACTTTTATTTCTGTGAACTATGGTGGATTTTGGCTTATCTACTCTGAAACCAATTTGGCTACTGCTAGACTCAGCTACTTCTTCTTGGGAATCACTAGTTTCCCATTTCTGAGGAATCTCCATAGTTTTAGTAAACTTTGGAGGCTGTGACTCTTTTTTCTTTCTCTCTCTTCTTCTTCTTTCTTTTTCTTCTCTGCGTTGTTGATCAGTTGTTTGCTCATCATGTAGAAGTTTAAGATTTGCCAGAATTAATTCACTTTGACATCCCAAATCATCTAAAACTTCTTCTGCATGGGCACACCATGTAGTTAAATAATTGCCGATCTGATATGTCTGATCAAGATCATTTGTGTTTTGTGCATTATGTTCAATCAATGGAGCACAATCGGCACGAGTAGTTGGTTGCCGAGAAGATGAAGAGGTGGTACAGAACTTTGTACGAGGAGGCCATTTGCCACCTTTGACATATCTACGATTGGCATATTGCCATTCTTCAACAGGAGGAAAATGTCCTATACGATGCATTTTATTTACAGTGGGTAAAAAAGGTTTAGACTCTGGTATATACAATTCAGTAGACGATAACACAGGTTCTAACTGACTGACTTCTTGAATAGTAGACAAATTATTACTGCTAGAAGGCACATCAGTTGGAGCAATAGGGAACACATATCTTTTCTGCCTGCTAATTGGACGAGGTACCTGTGGCCGGGGAGGAATCAATTTTACTTGGCCATTATCAATAGCAACTCGTTTTACTTTTATTTCAGGCTTTTTTTCATCAGCTATGGATTTATATTGGAAATACCAATTTCCGGGTAACTCAGTAGGGTCATACAATACACCTTCAGCTTGGGCATTTGATAAACCAATAGTTACACAATCTTTCAATACAGGCTGTTTTAGTTTTGGATGTGCAGTATTGGTAAGCTGGAATGAAGCTTGCCCTATTACAGAGAGATATTCACTTTCTTCTGCCACAGTTAACCCTTGAACCCCAGTTAATAATTTCCAACAATCTTTTAAATGGACATCATTTAAGCTGATGGCATAGTTAGGATAGATTGTCCCATATTGACAACCTGTTGACAGGTTTCCCATAATAGTTCCAATCCTAGCATGATCATAATTCTTATGACGGGTGTCGAATAATTCAGCAATGCAAGGGGTGTTTATTCCATGGCGGAACAACGGTGCAAGGCCTATCCTTATACCTCCAAAATGAAGATAAAAGTATTTTCCCTCTTTAGCATGCTGACGAAATTTTTTGATTTCATCATCAGAGAACAAGTTTAAAGCCAGAATTTGGGTAGACAGACCAGAGATCTTTATAGTTATCTCTACTTCTTTCAGAAAAGTCTTTCTTTTAAGAACAAAGGTCATGGGAAGCTTATAAACATCAGTAGCATGCAAAGCAGGAGGAGTCCATTTTGATGGATCTTCTACGATCTCATGGTTTTCATTTTCATTATGTTCGGACTCAACAGATCGGGATGAAACTTCAGTAATAACTTTTCTATCAATAGCAGAGAATGAGCGTAAGAGATTTTCCATTTATAATCTAAACCAGAGATTGACTAAAGAAAGCGTTTATCTACTCAGCACAATGTATAACAGAGATGCCTTTCGAAGGCTGCCTGGCTTTCTCTAGGCTCTGTCTATAGATTACAGACTCAGGACTAGAACAGGGCTCTGATACCAATTAAATAGATGATGGACTTCGTAACTTACTTGAATCAATTGAAGTGGACGCTTAAGGCACTTACTTGAATCAATTGAAGTGGACGCTTAAGGCAGATTTCCTCACATCAATCTGAGAAATGCGCGGACTAACGCGACCCTTTCGCTTCTCCAACGCGCCTTACAATCTCACTCTACCGCGATGATCTTGGAAAAGAACAGTCCTCAGACTGGCGGCCCAGCAGGCTTCAATATTAATTCAAAATAAGATTACACACCATAGATAGCCTCAAGTAGAGAGCTCTGATTACAACACACACACTCACACTCAAACACTCGATGCCTGAACTCTCTAAGAGTTCGTTCTTAAATAGACTAAAAACAGAATCTAACTTACCTATGACATAAGATAGAAATAATTGAGGGTCCTGTCGGTATCTTTTTCCACCGACGGTGTCTACTCAATCTTTCTTTTGTACAAAGAGTTCTGTCACAACATGTGACCAACAGTGTCACATTGCTGACACAAGATTCTTTACCAAGAACCTTTCGGACTCCTATCACTATCATAATCTAATTCAAAATCCGAATCAGGTGGATTCTTTTCTCTTTCCCATGAATATGTCAGTTTTGACAATATGTCTTGTGGCTTTTCCCATGAAGACGTAAGCCACGATAGATATTCTTTCTCCCAAGTGGGGTCATTTTGTACCTGAGCATCTTGATATACATCAATGAATACTGTTTCCTTTTCTTCTCCTACTTTTGCTTTTCCTTTTGGATCATGGATTTCTATTGAAGATTCTTCTTTTTGTGGAGCATGTGAACTCTGTCCCGTGTCATAAGAAAATTTTATCGAATCTGCAGTTTTCCGTAGACTCTTTGATGGAAAGAGATAATCATCTTTATTCCATCTGTTCACATATGCAAATGGATCAATTTCTATTCCTAGAAAAGAATCTTTCTTACTTTTTTTGAAATCTGGTAAGGACTGCACTGCCAGCTCAACCCCATCTAACAAATCCCATTTGAAGATTTGAAACATGCTGACAGATTGTTCAATTGCTGTCTGAACCCATAATTTACACTGATGACTGACATGTCCTTGATCTTGCCATCCAACTTCAAATATCATTGATGAGCATACCCTGTTTGATAATAGCAGATTTATAAGACATACAGAATCTTTTGTCCAATTTCTTGAAGAAACACTAATTGTTATTAATGCCTTTTGATTTATAACCATTCTTATCACTCCGTGTTTTCCTTGCATTGGTTCCAGTGTTTTGATCATTGAGATTTTTTCTGGTAATTTTAATGAATGGAATTCTTGAAGCCACATAGAAATCTTTTTTATTTGGTCTGGGTTTTCTGCCAATGTGGATTCTAGCACACTATCCGTACCATACATTTGTGCAAATGGATTAGGCTCTATTGGATTGCGGAATTCCATACTCTGATAATCCCAAGGCTCTGTAAATGTTCTGAGATATTGAAGAGTCCTTAAAACACACTGAGATGCTCTTAGTTGAACTTTCTTTTGACATCTGCCATTCTTTATCTCCCAATCAGCAAAAGGCTGGAACAGTTCATACTGTGGGAAGGAGTCTGTAGATACAAAGTTTTCATCAGGCTGCTGTAGAAAAGCTACATCCAATTCTTCAAATAAATCAGGGATCCTTAAAGATTTTAAAAAATTTTGAACTCCTCTGTTCATATTAATTTCTTCAAGGTCCAACATTTTTGCACATACATATACAGCCACTGAAAAATCTATTCCTCCGATTATTTGATAATAATTCAAAATTCCGAGGACTTGTATCATAGCATCTGTAAAATGATTGTCCCAAGTGTTATCCAGCAATTTGAAATAAACCTTCACCTTTAAATTTGGCAGAGGATAAACCTTTACCAATTCTTCATCCAGATTAAGAAAAATACCAACATTTTTGTGTTGCCAAGCCTGACATCGTTGAATCCATTGATTTCTCCTTAATCTCAAACCCACTACCTTCTTTATTTGTTCAGCAATATCAGATAAGAGAAATTCTAAAATTTTGAAACGCTGTACAAAAGTTTCAAAATTATCATCAGAAGCAGATTTTCCTGAAATATCAAACATACTCTGTTTATGTACATGAACCTTATTCATTTCTCTTGTTAATGCATCTGCCAAAAAGTTAGAATTTCCTGGGATCCATTCGACATCAAATTCATACATTTGAAACCACATCTGCCATGCTAGCAATCTTCCACGAGCTAACTGTTTTGAAATCTTTGCATTCAAGAAGTATTTAAAATTCATGGAATCAGTGCGAATTAAAAATTTTGCAGGAGCTAAATAAATTTCGAACTTCTGAATTCCATTGAAAATAGCAAGGGTTTCTTTCTCTGCAGGAAAATAACCTTTTTGATGTTTCTGGAATTCTCCCGAGGCATATGCACAAAGAACTTCTTCAATCTCTTTTCCTTCTCCTTTTCTTTCAAGCAGTGTAGAATTAGAAATCCATTACCTGGCGGTTTTAATGCTGGTAGATTCTGGCATTCTTTCTTCAGCAACTGAACCGCTTTGGTAGCTTCATCTGACCATCCACCATTAATGTGTTGACGAATTGGAGAAGTTTTTTCAGAGAGATTTGGGATATATTTATGTACATAATTTAAAATCCCTATAAATCTCTGAATCATGTGTTTATCTGTCAATTGATCAGGAAATTCAAACAATTTTGTTAAAACATGCGGCTGCATCTGAATTTTCCCATTACTGATATGAATTCCAAGAAAATCAATATTTTCTTGAAAGAGAAGCATTTTCTTTTCAGACAACACCAGATCATGTGCTTTGGCCTCTTCAAGAAGTATATGCAAGTGTTTTAAATGAGATTCTAAGTCGGAGCTATGTACAAGAATATCATCAATATATACAATAATGAAATCATATTTACTGAAGATATGATCCATTCTTCTCTGAAAGAAGGCAGGAGCATTCTTCAATCCAAAAGGAACAACTTTCCACTGGAAGAAACCTGCAGGACATGTGAAAGCAGTTTTGTGGCGATCTTCTTCTGCAATCTGAATCTGATAATAGCCTGATTTCATATCAAATTTGCTAAAAATTTTACTTCCTTGAATTTTCTGCATAATGGTTCCTTGTCTAGGCATAGGATAACTAAAGCTTTTTGTTATTTCATTTAATGGCTTGTAGTTAATAACCATCTTATCTTTGCCACGAACAATTTCTGAATGATTTCTGACAAGAAATGCAGAACAAGAATAATGAGATTCACTTCTTTCAATCAACTGAAGATCTAGCAATTCTTGAATCTGCTTTCTCATTTCTTTTTCTTCAGCAGGAGTGCACGGTATCAATTTACCGGTTACCCCATTATCATGCAGTGTCTTAATTTCTTGTTGTGGACTTTCTGTAGTCCAAAATGCTTGAGGATTGTTTGAGCAACATTTTAACAATTCCTCATACAGACTGATTTGTTCAGAAGACCAATTGGGATCTCTATTGGCTTTTTGGGTAGGCTATGATTTAGCCTCATATATCATTAACACTTCTTTCCAATCATGAGACTCATTTTTTGTTTTCCTGGAACCTACCTTATTTTGGCTCTGCTCTCTTCTAGCTTCTGAGTTTGCCATTGTTAACCTTGGAACTGCTACTGCTTTCTTTTTAACATTGCAAATGATTTTGTCTTCACTTATTGTAACGGGCAGTACTGAATTAATAAATGGCATGCCTAAAAATAGACTTGCAGAAGCATCATAATGCTGAATAGCAGAGATTTTAATAGTAACCCCCCCAAGTCTCAAAGAAATGTTATCAACATAATGGGTAAGGTTAACAGATCCACCAATAGTTTCGGAAACAATAATATGCTGCAAAGGTTTCCATAATCCTTTGAATAGAGATGGTCGTGCAAGATTATTGGAACCACCAGTATCAATAAAAGCATCAACACTAATCCATTCACCACGAACTTGGACCTCAACTGGAATGTACAAAAGGTTATTGGATTTGACCGTCTTTTTCAAAAAAGCATTTTCTTCTAGAGCAGTGTTATTTACAGGGAGTGATGATGATGATGAAGACGCAACTGTTTTAGGATATGGATAGAAAGAACTCACGAATGGCTGTGGAGGCAAGGAATTTAAACTGGGAAATGAGTCCTTTAAGTCTGCTATAGTAACAGTTTCAATAGAAGAACTATCTGAGTATTCTTCTGTAAAGTCTTCAGTCTCTGTTTCATCACTGTAATGATTCTCATCATCTTGTTCAAATTCACTTGGTTCACTTTCAAAACCAGAGTAACAAATATTCATCTTTTGGCTGACATCTTTAAGAGATTCAGTGTCAGATAATGAAGCATCAGTCAAAATATATACATCAGATACTTCATCATTGGACTTGACCACTAACCAATCATCTGCAAATTCATCAATCTCAAAACAGGCTTTCAGTTTACCAGAGGAACTTTTGGGACATTTGTGAGCAAAATGTCCTTCTTGCTTACAAATAAAGCAAGCATTATCTCTTTTTGGTTGTTTCCTCTTCTTAACATATCTATATTTTCTGAATGGTCTTCTAGGATTAGCAACCTTTTTTGGTCTGTACTTACCATATTTCTTTGTTCTTCGTTTTCTAAAGGGAGTCCAGGGTAATACAGAACGAAAAACATTCAGATTTGGAGAAACATTATGAACCTGTTTTTGCCAGCACAAATACTTAACTTTTTCTTGACATCTGAATAGGAGATCTATCCAATAGATTTGTTCAATCTTTTTACCTTGAACTTCAATATCTTTCATAATCATGTCTCCTAAATTTCCTGGTAATTTTGATAAGAAAGCAACTTTCTGAGTAGGGCCATTATTTAAGCTTGCTTTAAACACTTTAGCCATGTATTCAGACCCAAACTGATCTAGATCTTTGAGATCTTTTAATTCCATTCTAGTTAGATCAATAATTATTTGCTTTCTTTCATCAGTAGGTTTGGGAAAAAACTGAGTAAGCAACAAAACTTCTAAAGTAGCTAGACCCAATGCTGCAACATTCTGTCTTTCTTCATTTGAACCAGCCATCCACCAATCCCATACAATACCTGCCATACGTTTTTCTGCTAGCAAGAAGATTGAGAAATTATCCAATTTGGACACTACTTGCATTTGATATAAAGCACCAATCCATATTCTGATTGATTCAGCTGGATTTTTTGATTTATCTAAATCTAGAACATATCCCGATGAATTAGTAGCAAACAAATCTTCCTCAACTCTTGGATATTTTGGTTCTTTATACATATTAGCTTTTTGCAGAGAGGGCATTATGAATGATGGAAATAGAGTAGTAGCATTTTCAAAAGTAGCCAATTCACTTTTATTTCTGTGAACTGTGGTGGATTTTGGCTTATCTACTCTGAAACCAATTTGGTTACTGCTAGACTCAGCTACTTCTTCATGGGAATCACTAGTTTCCCATTTCTGAGGAATCTCCATAGTTTTAGTAAACTTTGGAGGCTGTGACTCTTTTTTCTTTCTCTCTCTTCTTCTTCTTTCTTTTTCTTCTCTGCGTTGTTGATCAGTTGTTTGCTCATCATGTAGAAGTTTAAGATTTGCCAGAATTAATTCACTTTGACATCCCAAATCATCTAAAACTTCTTCTGCATGGGCACACCATGTAGTTAAATAATTGCCGATCTGATATGTCTGATCAAGATCATTTGTGTTTTGTGCATTATGTTCAATCAATGGAGCACAATCGGCACGAGTAGCTGGTTGCCGAGAAGATGAAGAGGTGGTACAGAACTTTGTACGAGGAGGCCATTTGCCACCTTTGACATATCTACGATTGGCATATTGCCATTCTTCAACAGGAGGAAAATGTCCTATACGATGCATTTTATTTATAGTGGGTAAAAAAGGTTTAGACTCTGGTATATACAATTCAATAGACGATAACACAGGTTCTAACTGACTGACTTCTTGAATAGTAGACAAATTATTACTGCTAGAAGGCACATCAGTTGGAGCAATAGGGAACACATATCTTTTCTGCCTGCTAATTGGACGAGGTACCTGTGGCCAGGGAGGAATCAATTTGAATTGGCCATTATCAATAGCAACTCGTTTTACTTTTAGTTCAAGCTTCTTTTCATCAGCTATGGATTTATATTGGAAATACCAATTTCCGGGTAACTCAGTAGGGTCATACAATACACCTTCAACTTGGGCATTTGATAAACCAACAGTTACACAATCTTTCAATACAGGCTGTTTTAGTTTTGGATGTGCAGTATTGGTAAGCTGGAATGAAGCTTGCCCTATCACAGAGAGATATTCACTTTCTTCTGCCATAGTTAACCCTTGAACCCCAGTTAATAATTTCCAACAATCTTTTAAATGGACATCATTTAAGCTGATGGCATAGTCAGGATAGATTGTCCCATATTGACAACCTGTTGACAGGTTTCCCATAATAGTTCCAATCCTAGCATGATCATAATTCTTATGACGGGTGTCGAATAATTCAGCAATGCAAGGGGTGTTTATTCCATGGCGGAACAACGGTGCAAGGCCTATCCTTATACCTCCAAAATGAAGATAAAAGTATTTTCCCTCTTTAGCATACTGACGAAATTTTTTGATTTCATCATCAGAGAACAAGTTTAAAGCCAGAATTTGGGTAGACGGACCAGAGATCTTTATAGTTATCTCTACTTCTTTCAGAAAAGTCTTTCTTTTAAGAACAAAGGTCATGGGAAGCTTATAAACATCAGTGGCATGCAAAGCAGGAGGAGTCCATTTTGATGGATCTTCTATGATCTCATGGTTTTCATTTTCATTATGTTCGGACTCAACAGATCGGGATGAAACTTCAGTAATAACTTTTCTATCAATAACAGAGAATTAGCGTAAGAGATTTGCCATTTATAATCTAAACCAGAGATTGACTAAAGAAAGCGTTTATCTACTCAGCACAATGTATAACAGAGATGCCTTTCGAATGCTGCCTGGCTTTCTCTAGGCTCTGTCTACACCTGGGTATACTTCTTAAAACTCAAGAGTGAAGTATTTAACATGTTGTTGGCCCTTAAGGCCTTTGGTTAGAAATAATCTGGACATCAAATTCTTAAGCTAAGATCTGATAATGACGGAGAATATGTCAACAACAAATTCATCAACTTTTGCACTGAGCATGGAATTCAAATGCAACATACCGTTCCATATATTTCACAACAAAATGGTGTAGCTGAAAGGAAGAATTGCACCTTAAAGGAAATGGCTAATTGTATGCTTCAATTTAAAGGACTTAGTCTTAATTTTTGGGCAGAAGCAATTAACTGTGCAAATTACATAGTAAATCACATTCCTACTAAGGTTTTAAAGAATATCACTCCAGAAAAAGCATGGAGCTCAACTAAACCAGATGTAGGTCACTTTCGTGTTTTTGGAAGTGAAGCATGGGCCCATATTCCAGATGAGAAATATAAAGATTTAGAACCTAAGAGTGAAAAATGTATTTTTGTTGGATATTTTGAAGATGTCAAAGGATATACACTTATTCCATTTAAGTCCAAAAATGTTATCATTAGAAGAGATGTAAAGTTTTATGAAAATATATCGGCTTACGAGCCTAGTTCGGCGGATGTGCCACCTCTCTCTATCCCTTCTACTTCTGAAAATATTTCTTCTTCAGATGATGACAACATGGATGAAAATCCTCCCCCACCTTCTCAGGATCCTCCTTCAGCTCAGCTTCCAAAATGGATCCGTGCTACTTGGGATGCAACAGGTGCTCTTGCAGGTGATCCTACAGATCAACGACGTACACATTCTCAGTTCGATAGAGCCTCTTATTTACTGGCTCAAGCTTCAACGAATTATGATCCTGACACCTTTGTAGAAGCTTTAGGCCATCCAGATTGGGACGCAGCTATGAATGAAGAATATCGTTCATTATTGGCAAATGATACATGGGATCTTGTTCCTCTTCCAAAGGGATGAAAACTTGTTAGATGCAAATGGGTTTTCAGAACCAAGTTTGGACCAGATGGAAAAGTTGATAAACATAAAGCTCGTCTTGTTGCTAAGTGTTTTTCACAAGTTGAAGGCATTGACCATACTGAAACCTTCTCCTCTGTTGCCAAAATGAACTCTATCCGTCTTGTTCTTTCCCTTGCTGCCTCTTTCAAATTGGAAGTCCATCAGATGGATGTTAAATCTGCCTTCTTGCATGGGGACTTGCATGAAGAAATCTATATGGAACAACCTCTTGGATTTATAAAAATAGAATCCAACCTTGTATGTTCGCTCAAGAAATCCCTTTATGGTCTTAAGCAAGCCCCTTAGGCTTGGTATGCCAAAATGGATAACTTTCTTTTAGATACTGGATTTTCTAGGTATCATTCTAACAATACTGTCTACACCAAGAAAGTGGGTAAGTCTCTCATCATTATTGTTCTTTATGTTGATGATCTTATCCTTACTGGTAGTGATCCCAACCTTATAAATCATGTGAAGTCCAGCCTTAAAAAACAATTTGAAATGACAGACTTAGGACATTTGCATTATTTTCTTGGTCTTCAAGTCTTACAATCCAAGGAAGGTATTTCCCTTTCCTAGTCCAAGTATGCCCGTGATCTTCTACGCCACTTTCACATGGAAGACTATAAGCCAGCCCCTTCTCCCTTTCAGTCTGGAGCCAAACTTTCAGTGACTTGTACTTCCCCTAAATTTGATGCTACCTTATACCATCAGCTTGAAGGAAAACTTTTGTATATGACCCATACTCGTCTTGAGATTTCCTTTGCTGTTGGCCTTATTGCTTGGTTTATGCAAAACCACATGAAAGTCATTGGAAAGAAGCTAAAAGAATACTTCGTTATGTTCGAGGTACAATTCAGTTTGGGATTCATTACAGTGCAGAAGCATCTCCTCTATTGGTTGGTTTCACTTATTCCGATTGGGTTGGTGACCCTGATGATCGGAAATCTACTGCAGGTTATGTCTTCACTCTTGGTTTTGGACCTATTACATGGGCTTGCAAGAAACAAAGTGCCATTTCTCTTTCTTCAGCAGAAGCAGAGTATCATGGCACGATAGAAGATAGTAAGGAAGCCCTGTGGCTTCGTCAGATCCTGTCAGAGTTTTCCTTTCAATAGCAGGATCCGACTACACTTTGGTGTGATAGTAAAAGTGCCATTCAACTATGCAAAGATCCAGTCCAACATCAGCGCAACAAACACATTGAACTACACATGCACTTCATCAGAAAGCTCATTCATGACCATGTTCTTGAAGTGAAATATTGTTCAACAGATGATCAAGTTGCAGACATCTTTATAAAGGCTCTCATAGAGGCGAAGTTTACTAAACTTCGATTTATGGTTGGAGTTCAGGAAGTTGTCACTAAGGGGGGATAGGTTCTAATGCCTTCTTCCTTCTCCGATTGTGTCATATTTTTACATCCTTTAATCCTATCCCAAGTTGTTCTTAAGGGGGGATGTTAGGATATTTCGACACATAGGAAATAGTTAAGTATAACTTGGTCTAGTGTAGAGTTAGGTAAAGTGTGTTTCTTTACTATGTAATCCTGTAACTTACAATTCGACGGTCACGACATGTTCTAGACATTAAGTGATCCGATGGTACATTCTCTCCTCGATATTACCGACACTTGATCCGTGGCTTAACACCCGATTGGTCCATGATATCTATTTAAAGAGCATGGAGGGTCATTTGTAGGGTGACCGTTCATGAGAGAAGCTTATGTAAATTTTATTTCTTTTATTAATAAATTGTTTGAAGTGGTTGCGTTGGCTTAGGCCGTGGACTGTTTTCCTCTTTGAGGGTTTTAATCACATCAAGAACACTGGTGTATTGATATGTGATCTGTTTGTGAGTGGTGTCCTTTGGTGTTCTATCTGAGGAACTTACCCTATATATTCCTACATATAATTTATATCCAATGTGGACATGAAACATAGTGTTTTGTTTTGTGTGTGTGTGTGTGTGTGTGTTTTTTTATTATCTCTAAATCTGGAGAACTAGTAGACCTGTTGCCTATGACCAAGGAAATTTGGGATCAAGATCGAGTCAATGGAATGCCACGATAATTTAGTGCAACTTTCCATAAGTTTCCTTCTATAAGTAAATCGAATTTCAAACATGGACAAAGAGCTCCTATATTAATTGGCAAATGCCTTCTAGTACAAGACGTCCACCGTTCAACCTAACTGAATAGGGTGAAGATAATTAAATTGATAAAGAGAAACAACTAAAAAGACATTCAAACTCTCTTGAAAACATAAAATGATAAAATTAATTTCATGCATTGAATTCAATAATTAATTAAATGAATTAACAATGGAATTCAATGATAAAATGGATGAAGTGATCAAGATGGGAAAGAATGAAAGTTAGAAAAAAGTGAGATGAGAATGAAGTCATGTTCCAAATGTTTTTTCTTTGAAAACATATCAAACTGGCTTTTAAATTATGTCGTAACTTCTTATGTCACTATGTGATTTTATTTTGACAGTTCATTACTGTGTGTTTTATTGTTTAATTTATGTTTTACTAATTAAAATAAATGTTTGATAAATAAGGGATTTTCACATAAATTGAACATCTAAATGCAATTGGCCAAACAAATAAATGAAATATTAGTATGATAATGTGTTTCATGGTTAAAATTTTCAAAAAGGGAAATATTGTTGGACATTGAATAAACCAGTACTCCCGATGTGTTTTTCTATATGAACTAGCCACTGCGTGCGGATCCTTATCTTTGGCGATACAATCATTGACCAACGCCTGCAAGTTTTAGTCTAACGACAATCGTGATTTCCAACAAGTGGTATTAGAGCATAGGTCATGAGTTTGATACACATTGGGCTCACGCTGGAGGGGGGGGGAATTGTTGGGCATTGGGTAAAACAACACTCCCTGTGTGTTTTGCAACATGGACTAACCGCCTCTCGTGGATCTTTATTTCTAGCGATGTGATCTTTGACTAACACCTACAGGTTTTGGTCTAACGACAATCATGATTCCCAACAAATATTATATGGCTCCATTCAAGGTGACTATTTGGGGTTTTATGTGAACACACACACACACACACACACGAGTTACTAAAAAAATGTCATCAACAAAAGGTTCTCCATGCTCTTGAAATAGAGATCAAGGACTAATTAGGTATTTTAGAGAAGATAAATGCCAACTCACTTATGTCTAGAACCTGATTGTGACCATTAGATTGGATGTTACAAATTCACACTAAAGAAACATATGTTATTAAAGACACATTAGATAATGTTGATTTAGACTGACTATCCTCCCATAAGAATAACTTAGTATATGGTTGAAATAATTACAAAGGTGATCTATTAGAACAAATAAAGGAAATATTAGAGGTTATCTGACCTTAATTATAGCTTTAGAAACTTCTAAGATAAAGAAAACTTTGGGAAAAAATGTTTTCTAGGAGACTTTTGAATATATTTGTAATTTGAGCAATTCTAGGGTAACTGAGGACTTTGAGAATATGATCCTAAAGAAATTTTTGGATGAAAAACATGTGTATATCAATGTGTTTGTTTCACTAATGTTGAATTTGATCTTTGGCAATTTAAATGAAACTCAAATTATCCCACGAAAGTGTGGTCAAATGCCCCTGTTGGAATCCAAACTTTGAAAGGATTTGTTGAAGCCAAAGGGATTCTTAACTTGCACTAATTGTTGCTTAATGCTTTGTTTCTGCCGAAGTAACTACATGGGCATATTGCTTCTTACAAGCCTAAGTAACAAGTCTGGAACCAAGATTGAAAACATTACTTATAGTAGAGATCCAATCATTAGGGTTTCTAGTCTAATCAAAGTCAATGAAACCCACCAACAAAGAAGTCCTCCCTAAATTGTAATGTATCTTGAACTAAACTATACCATGATATACCAAAATATTCTTTTTGCTTCTTTCGAATGACTCTCATGGGATGCTTTCATATATTATAAAATAAGATCGATAACAAAAAAAACATCAAGATGGTAGGGGTCAAATACAAAATGATAACAATTAATTAATGGTAGAAAGTGGCATCTACTTCAGTAGTAGTGTAGGTGGTAGAAAGTTTAACTTCATATTGGAAGGGAGATGGGATTGATTTACAATCTTCATGTAAACATGATGAATAAGGTCAGGTGCATACTTAGACTAGGAAAGGGAAATTCCTTCCTTGGTCTGCAAGACTTGGAGACTAATAAAATAATGCAAAAATTTCTCAGTTTATCATTTCAAATTTCTCCTTTTGGCTAGATGCCAGAAGGGCTAAAATTATGGTGTCACTACTAGTTAGCATAATATCATTGACATAAAGAACCAAGTATTAGATTGCTACATGCTTTCTTGTTATAGACATTAAAGTAAGAATGACGTAGAAAAACTAGTGTTAAGGATAAAGCGATCCATGTAAGCATACAAACCCCATTGATTTTGCTTGAAGCTATAAAGAGATTTCTTAAGACAATAAATAAGCTTGGAGTCATTTGAATATTGCCAAGACATTGCTCCATGTAAATTTCTTTTTGTAAATCTCCATGCAAGAAGGCATACTTAACCTTCATTTGATGAACCTTCCATTTATATGAAGTGGCAAGGGCAAGGTGGATGGAATTCATTTTGGCTATAGGTACAAAGGTGTCATTATAGTCAATCACTTTTATCTGAGAAAATCCTTTCACAAATAATTGAGCCTTGTCTTTCAATAATTTCATATGATGCATACTTAGTTCTATACACCAATTTACATCTGATAAAGTTTCTTCCTTTTGAAAGAGGTACACAATCTCAAGTATTCTTCATCATGAATGAACACTATTATTCATTTGGTTTTGCATCCCATTTTGGATGGCTAGAAAGTTTTGTGAATGTTTCAGGATCATGATTCTTTGAAACTTGAGTTAAAAGTTAGGGGTTGGAACTATCAATGTGTATGATGTTGATTTGAAGGACCACTAGAAAAATCACCAACCACTTCTCGTGCTGTATGAACCCATCCAGGGAGTTGTGGTGTTGGTGTAGGTTCATATTCTACAGTGTCCACTAAAAGAAGATGAACACGTGGAGTTAGGATTTCATCTTCTCTTCCATCCCTTGAAGAGGAAACCAAGATATGACCACAAGCAAAAAATGTTGGGAATAGAAGATGACACAATTACCAAAGATGGTGCAAATGTTGAATCAAACTTAATCTGTTTTAATAATAGTTTTATCGGAATGAAGTTTCAGAGGTTTATAACCTTTTACATCTTAATAATATCCAACAAAAACACAATTTTCACTTTTAAGTTATAATGCTTTCCTTTTCTCATTAGGAATGTGAGCCCGTCCTTCACTTACAAAAGAACATGAAAGTGGCCTATATTTGATTTAATTCAAATCCATCCTTCTTTTAGTGTTATTTTTTTAAAAGCCTTGGTGAAATTGTGATTAACTATGTAATAGCCACAACTTCTACACAAAAATAAGCACTTAATTTCTTAGAGTGGATCATACAATTTTCCATTATTTTAATGTATGAATCTCTATCAACGCCAACATTTTTTGTAGTGTATTTGGAAGAATATGTTGCATAAATGCCCCATGCAGTGCAATAAATTGTTAATTTGTTGTTAACATGTTCATCTCCATTATATGTTTTTAACCTTTGAAGTAGGTGTCCAAATCCTTTTTTTACATGAGCATTGTAGGCTAACTGCATGTTAAAGGCTTCACTCTTAAGTTTCAATACATAAACACAAGTGCGTTTGGAGAAGTCATCAATGAAATTTAAGAAATACTTGACCTCAAAGAAAGAAGTATAAGGAACTGGACCACATACATCATCATGAAAAAGCAGTCAAGGAGTTAAGGTATGCGATGAGGCACATTTGTCAAATTTGTCCTAATAGTGTGTGCTAAGAATATGGCTAGAACAAACACGATCTCTACAAGAAATGAGAAGAATACCATTCACTATATTTTGATTACATAGTTGCTACAATGAATGATAGTCTAGATGATCAAAATTCCCGTAGCAAATTTTCCTCAAGCCATCACTATGACCAATAACGTATGCACAAAAATGATAGAAAAAAGGTTGGAAATTATTCTTGGCTAGATAATGGTCACATAAGAGGGCGGAGTGATAAAAAGTGTCTAATCTCATGGTCATGATTAAAGAGCGACATATATTAGGTTTGACAACTAAGGGCATGCATTTAATGGAGGGAAAATAATCTAGGATAATATAAGTTCCCCTGCATCTCCAAAATTCATTATTCTAATGACTTGCAACTGAATAGTGTCAAATAAGAGCAAGATGAGTACAATCAAAGTTGTGTGTAAGTGGATGATTGAGAGTAGTGTGTAAGTGGATGATTGAGAGTAATGTGTAAGTGGTTGATTGAGTTCAACTAACAAATGGTGACTCTCATCAAGATGAGATTTCACACTATGTCTAAAGTGACCAAGGAAGAAAACATGCAAGTAGTGGAAATCCCATAGTAGGTATTAATTATATAATCCATTTTTCGAAAGGTTATCATTCTGAAGTTTGTGAAATTTATTGAAGAATGAAACTAGTGTCAATCTTCATAATTTTACTTGAGTCAAGATGTAATGTATTTATCAAAAGAAAGAAAAAAAATATATTATTAAATAAATTGACTTATTAAAGCATGGTTTCATGCTTGGGTCAATTATTTTTAGGTCAAAGTCTCCATTGCAGGCTTCTATGGTTTATGTTAAGTGTTTTTGTCCATATAATATTGTAAAAGACCCTTCTTGGGATTTATTTGTCAAGAAATAATTTTATTCTCATGTAAATTAGGTCTTTTAGGCCTCCTCCGACAAGGCGGCCTCAAACTGGACAAGTCAACCTAAACTGGGTAGCAAAATCACTATATAAAGGCAGCAACTTGATTTCATTTGGTGATTCAGACTTATGCAGGAACACAACAAAATATAGAAATACACATATACACAAAGATGCAACAGAAATAAAACTTCATTTCATTAATATCAAAGAATTGAAATATGCTTACATACAAAAATGGAAATCAACTAGCTCGGGCAATGGTAGCTTATCTCTGAGAAGAGATGTGGTGGCCACATGCCTCTTAAATGTGTTAAAATGAGGCTTGAAGGCCTATTTATTATTGAGAAATAATGGAAAACCCTGAACATCCAAAAAAGTAACCCTAGGAGATGAAGCGCCAAAACTATGGGCCCTGTTTGGGTAAATTGGTACATCAACTTCCCGGGGTCGTAACTTTGGCATATGATTTTCGTTTGACGCGCACAATACCTCGTTAGAAATATATATTTGAGGACTACAACTTTTGACCGCAAACATTAGTTAACGACTTGTATTTTTTGTTAAAAAAAAAACATCGTTTAGGGCCTCAAAACGGCTCTGGAAGTTCAGGACCCAAAAAATTGCCAAAAATAGTAAGTTGTGCTACAATTAAGGAAACTGAAAAATTAAAAGAAATAGTGGTGGGTGTCCAAGTGGAATGGGTGGGTGGCCATCGATATCCACCTGGATCAGTCCTTCCCTCTTAGGAAGCAATAGTCCACATTATGTTGAGTGCCTCCATGAGATGGGAAACTTCTGCTGAACTTGGTCCTTGGTGAGCCACTTGCCTTGGTGCAATAGTTGGCCAATTTTGACAACCCGATATAGTTGGTTGTTGGTGAGTATTCTTGATCTGTGTGTCCATTATCTGATCCATTGTGGTCTATTCCATGCAGTTTGGGTTTAACTCTGTTGGTGTGAGTTGTTCTACAATGTTTGATGTGTCCATTAATGGTGGAAAGTACGATCGAAGGCGCTTTGTATTGAACACTGGGTGCAGGCCAAGGAATGGTGGAATGTTGAGCTTGAAATAATTTTCCCCTACAACCTTAATGATGGCATAAGGCCCATATTGGCGCCGACGAAGCAGGTTGTGGGATCCAACGATGCACTCCTTCTACAAATGTAAGCAAACTTTTTCGCCCACCTAGAACTTGTGTGGCACCCAATGCTGATAATGACGCTGCTTGTACTTAGCATTGACTCTGTCCAATATGTCGTGGACTTGCTGGCGGATGTGCTTAATGCGTTCAATGAAATAGTTAACCCTGTTAGCTTCAGACTGGACATGAGCCGAATCTGCTAGAGTAGATGCAAATGGTAAGGCCACATTAATGGGACATAGTGGTTGGAATCCTAATCCCACCTGAAAAGGGTTGTGTCCAGTTGAGCTATGGAGAGCTCTGTTGTAAATGTGATGGACATAGGGTAGGCTTTCATCCCATGTGCATGGATGCTTCGAGTTGTACATGTGCAGAATGTGGACGATCATCTTGTTGACAACCTCTGTTTGACCATCAGTTTGGGGGTAGAAAGTCGTGAACTTAGTGAGATTGGTATCCAACATCGACTACAGACTTGACCAAAATGTACGTAGGAACTTGTTGTACTGATCTAAGATAGTGGACTATGGGATCCCAAAGTGTACCCACAGCCATTCAAAGAAGAGCTTAGCAGTGGCTTCTACTATGATACTTTTCTTGTAGGTTGCTAGAATGTCCATCTTAGACAATCTGTCGACGACCAAAAAAACATAATCATTGCCATGCTTACTAGAAGGAAGACCCAACATGTAATCCATGGAGATGGATTCCCAAGGTCGAGTAGGAAGAGGAGTATATAGGCCTTGCTTCTTGATGGTCGATTTGGCAATGGCACAGGCAGTGGAGGATCTGATGTACTTCCCAACATTCTGTCAAAGGTTGAGCCAATAAAAATACTTCTGCAACATTGCCACTATTTTCTCTACCTTGAAATTTCCAATGACTCGACTATAGTGCGCCTCCCAAATCATCTTGGCACGCTTGCTTGAAGGAACATAGAGGTGTCCCAGGTGGCATAACAATGCATCCTAGAGGTGAAAATTTGGAACTTTCTTGCCTTCCAGGAGTGTCTGGTATGTGTTGTCGAATTCTGGATCGCTCTTGTAAAGATGCAACCACCTCGTAGTATTGTGCCCACAAGAGTCGAGCACAATGGTCAATGCCATGAATGACAATTGGTTGAGGAAGTATGCAACATTGTTGGTGCTTCTCTTCTCGTACTTAATGTTCAAATGTAATTGTTGCAGGATGTGGACCATTTATGATGGCGATCATTATGCAACTTCCCTTGTGTCTGTATGAATCGCAGGGGTCAGTGGTCTGTGTGGATGACCGTTTCCTTCCTCCAAAATGTAATGCTTCCATTTTTGGTGGGCGTGCACAATGAAATACATCTCTTTGTCATAGGTGGAATACTTTCAGAGTGTGTCTGAAAGTGTCTCACTGTGATATGCCATTGGATGCCCCTGCTGAGTAAGAAATGCACCAATAACATAGTTAGAGGCATATGTTCCGATCTCAAATGGTTGTTACAGGTATGGTAATGTGAGCACTGGTGCAGAGCATAGGTGATGCTTCAACTAGGCAAATGCCTTCTGTTGGGATTTAGACAAAAAGAACTTTGCTTTCGCTCCTCCTTTGGTGACTTGACTCAAGGGCCAAGTGATATGAGAGAACCCCAACACAAACCCACGGTAGAAGTTGGACAGGCCCTTAAAGTTGCGGAGCTCTGTTAGAGTGGTTGGGACTGGCCAATCCCAAATGAATTGTATCTTGGATGGGTCCACATGCAAACCCCAATCATTAATGATGTACCCTAGATATTGAACCTGGGTAGTGCATTTCTCCAAATTGACACACAAATTGTGTTGCTGTAGGGTTTGGAGGACCTGTCGAATATGGTGGAGGTGCTCTTCCAAATTTGGCTAAAGATCAGAATTTCATCCAAATACACCACCACGAATAAGTTGGTGAAGGGTCACAAGATGTTCTCCATCATCCTCGTGAAGGTTGCGGGGGAATTTTTCAACCTGAAAGGCATGACCAACCATTCGAAAAGGCCCTCCTTGGATTTGAAGGTAGTCTTCCACACATCGGAGGGTTCAATCGATACTTGGTGATAACCAAACTTCAAGACAATCTTGCTGAAATATTTGGCCCCCTTAAGTTGGTCCAAAAGGTCATCAATCCATCGGATTGTATACCTGTTCCGGACATTGATCTTGTTCAGCACCCGATAGTCAATACAAAGTCTCCAAGTCCCATCCTTCTTTTGTACCAACATGATTAGGCTCCCACAGGGTGATGAACTTGACCTAATGTGCCCTTTCTGCAATAGCTCCTGAATATGCCTCTTGATTTCATCGTTCTCCAGAACATAGCATCGATAGATTGGTCCATTGGGTAGCGACGTGCTTGGGGTCAAATCAATGAAGTGCTTGACCTAACAGTGTAGAGGTACCCCTGTGGGTGAGGTGAAGATGTCCCTGTACTCCTCCACAACCTTGTCCATATGTTGCTGCTGTGTGAAGGTTCGTGGCCATAATCTTCTTCTTACCCTGAGGGTGAATCCTAAGGAAAACAAATTTCCTGGTTTGGGAAATGATCTTACTGCATTGCTTCACAATGATTAAAGAAATGGTGGTAGGCAGTGCTACTTAGGGTATCCTGTACAATTTATCACCCAAAGTAATAATAATAGTGTGATGCCTAGACTCATACATAGCATGTTGCTTCCACAAGTATGACTCGCCCAATAATACATCACAAAATTCAAGAGGAGAAGCATCACATAGTACCTCATCTGTGAAGGGATTGATGTTGTAGGGAAGGCAACAATGTTGGCCGACGCAAAGATCTTGCCATTGGTGAAGCCACTCGATGGTGTACGACTGTGGGTGTGGTGTGGTTGATAGGCCCAATTGCTTCATGACCTCTGCTGAAATGAGGTTCTTTTAGCTCCCCATGTCGATAATGAACTGACACGGGGAACCCCTCACCCACATCTGTGAGTGGAAGAGCCACTCCCCCTCCTCTGGATCTCTGGGCTCATCCTTCTAGATCTTGGTGGTGGAAATGGTTTCACTAGGCTTCGCATCAATAATCTGCTTCCCTTTGTCATTCCCCTTATCAGTTTTTGACTTAGAGTCAAAACATGCATCTGATTTGGGAGCCTTCAGCTCGGCCACTAGTGGCTGCTTGGTTCAACACTCACTTGTGTTGTGAGTGGGGCTCTTATGGAATTCACACCATTTCCCTATGTCCTTTGTCTTCGTGGTGTTTTTCTTCGATTGCGGCTTCGACGGGTTGTCTTGGGTCACCTCGCCTTGGATTTGTCCTTTGTTCTGCGGCTTGGGGGTGCCTTTCCCTTAGTTCATATTCACAGATCCAAAGTCTTGCTTCTTCTGCTTAAATTTATGCTTGATATTGACAACGTTTCGATAGGCGGCGCCAAGCGAGGAGATGTCTAGGAACTCCATCTTGTCTTGGATGTACTTATGTAGACAGTCGCAGTACTTGAGTACCAAATTCCACTCAAAATCCTTGATACTCAACTTCATGCAAAGTGTATGGAAAACATTTGTGAACTCTGTCACATCTTGGTCCCTTCCTTGCTGCAGTGTGGTCCACTTTATGTATTTGTCTTCATAACTCCCGATAGGGTAAGATTGTTCCTTGATGGCGTCTCATAAATAATTCCAAGTGGGTGCGGCTTAGAACATTGAAGGTTCCCTCTTGTCATTTTTTTCAGAGTAGGTTTCTGACTAGTCCTTGATGTGTTGGGCGGCTTTGGTAAGTGCAAAAGTAATATTTTCCCGTTTGGAAAAGTCATCAAATGAAAAATATCCTTCCAACAAATTTAACTATCTATTTACGACATATGCATATATCTAGCCTTCAAATATGGGAATATCAAAGATAACTTGTACCTTAAAAGGAGTGATGCCTCCATAGTGGTTGCTAGATGAAGTTGCGTCGCCTGTGGGTAGCCGTTGAAGGATCTGGGCAAAGTTATCCATCATCGTGTCACTCTGTTGCTTGAGGGCTTCCTCGAGCAATATTTTGAAAGGATCTCCTCCCCCCTCATCTTTCTTTTCTTCTGCCATGGGAGGCTGTCGGGGTTTGCGAGGCTAGTCTTGCAAAGGTTCAATCAGTTGGAGCCATAACTCATTATACCCTGACCTCGTTGGGTACATGCAAAGAAAAATAGAGAAAGAGCAGACCGCTCTGATACTACTGATCCATACTCTTGCGGGAACACAAAAAATAGAGAAATACACATATACATGGAGATGTAGTAGAAATAAAACTTCATTTCTTTAATATCAAATAACTGAAATATGCTTACATACAAAAATGTAAATAAACTAGCTTGAGTGATGGTAGCTTATATTTGAGAAGAGATGTGGTGGCTACATGCCTCTCAACTATGTTACAATGAGGCTCAGAGGGCTATTTATTATTGAGAAACAATGGAAAACCCTAAACATCCAAAAACCTAACCCTACAAGATAAAGCGCCAAAACTATGGGCCTCGTTTGGGTAAATTGGTACATCAACTTCTTGAGGTGGCAACGTTGGCATACGATCTCTGTTTGATGTTCACAACACCTCATTAGAAATATCTATTATAGGACTACAACTTTTGATGGAAAACATGAATTTTTTTCCCGTTTTCCAAAAAACATCGTTTAGGGCCTCAAAATGGCTCCAGAAGTTCAGGACCTGAAAAACTGCCAAAAATAGTAAATTGTGCTACAATTAAGAAAACTAAAAAACTGAAAGAAATAGTGGTGGGGGTCCAAGTGGAATAGGCAAGTGGCCACCAATATCCACCTAGATCATTTGGAGCATCCAACTCACTAAGTTCGATATGCAGTTTCTGGGTAAAAGAAAGTGTGAATTTCTATGGAAGAAGAGGAAAAGGATAGCGAAGGAGAAGGAGGTCTCTCACAAGCATAATAAAATGAAATTATCTTTCTTTTACCATATGTTTGAAGTTGTGAAGCCGCTGGAGGGGCCAGAAATCTACAATACATGGGAGGCCAAAATTCTGTAGCAGTTGCAGTGGCTGGGGCCAAAATTTCTGGGTTGATGCTGGGTTGTAGCTATTGGACAAGAAGAGACTATTGAAGGTTGTTGTATCTTATTGGAAGATTGACTTGGTGGAGGAGGAAGTTCTTTCGGTATAGGGTTTTGGTTTATCTCATTTGATTTACTGAAGGAAGAGTTCTTGATTGGGTTTTCCCCTATATAGGGGTTTTAGCCCTGGCTTAGTGCCTACATTTGGTGTCATTGATCTTTGTGTTTTGGTTTTGTTAATTTCTTGATGAACAAAGTTAATAAGGAACATAATAAAGATAATAAGAATTCAAAGAGATCACAAGTAATTATCAAGATAAAAAAAATCTTTCTGATTTTCTAATATGGTATTAGAGCTAAGGTGAAGAAGGATGAAAAAGGCAGGTTAAAGTATCTATTGAGGAAAAAGGAGATCGAGAAAAAATGTCATTAAAAGGGATCACATAATGAGATAAATCTACTATCTACAAGAACTATATCAAACTCAATGAAGGGAGAAAAAAAAATTAGAAGGAGCCTCCAACTACAGGGCTTGGAAAAAGAGAATAAACCTCATTCTCGAAAAGAACAAAGTTTTGGATCTTGTTCAAGGAAAAATAAATAAGCCTAAAAATGAATCAAGTGAAGCAAATAAAGAAAAGTAAAGAGAAATTGAAATCCTGGCTATGAACCTCATAGTGGATGGATTTAAGGGAAACCTAATTCCATGCATATCCAACATAAATTCCGCTCAAGGAATGTATGAGGCTCTCTCCAAATTGTTCACAATCAAGAACAATGATCAAATAACAAGTCTCAAGAATGAACTAAGAACTTTTAAGATGACAAATGATGATACCATTTCATCATATTTTATAAGCATATCTATAATCAGAGATGAAATCCAAGCAATAGATGAAGTTATCCCAGAAAAGGAGCTCGTAATTACTGCCCTTCTAGGACTACCAAAATCTTGGAGTGCCTTTACATAGGGACTTAACAATTGGAAGGATACTTGAACATTTAAATAAATGTGGAATGCATGTAGTCAATAAGAAGCCAAAATATTGTTTAGTAAACAACAAGGATGAAGAAATAAAACTCAAATGCCTATTCTTCTCATCACAAGAAGAAGGGAGGCTTCAAGAAGTTCAAAGGTACAAAAAAGAAAGTTGACCTATCTACGACCAACTGTTACAATTGTCACAAGATGGGTCACTAAAAAAGTCATTGTCTAGAGAGTCCAAGGAATAAGAAGAGAGAAAGAGAATATGCGAATGTTGTTGATGAAGGTCCACCAAAGAAGAACAAGACTAAAGAATCTGAGATCAAAGATATATTTTCCAAGGGCTCTTAGGGAATACTATCCCTCACTTATCCTTCTATTTTAAAGTTTTCCTTTAGGTTTTATTTTTATAGGTCTAACATGTCATGTTAGAACATCTTTCTTTTGAATTTTTGATGAGTTATAGGTATCCCTCGAGATTGGATTAAGAGGGAGCCTTCACCATTTTACCAAAGGATAAGTATCTTATTCATTGTCTCCTCTTTTATATTTGGTTTCTCTCTCATATCAAAATATGTTTGTATTGTAAACTAATGATATTTTCTTTATATTTTTCTCTGGTTAGGAAAGCTTATTGAATGCTCAAAGGATATGAAGAATATTTCAAAGGATAGACTTGAAGCATGGAAGAAGTACTAGTGCAAAATAAGCTCTTCAAGCATTGATGTACTACAAGGTTTGTTAAGGAACAACTCAACGTATGTCTTAGAATATAAACTTTTATAAAGTTCTCTTCATGTAAAAGGTATGTTCATTCTCTTTTAAAATTCACTCTACATTACTAACATTGCTATGTCAAGGGTTTTGAATCACAAAGATTCTTGTTAGGGTGTTTAATAGTTATATTGGATCTACCCTCATTATATTATCTTTCTTGTGGAACCGTAAAAAGGTTCACTGCAAAACCCTAACCTAAGGGTATGCTAATATTGATTATGAAACTCTAGTCTACTTAGGGTTGTTGATGAAATCTAGAATTTCTATTCTTTTAAGTTTTGGTATTGTTATAATAGAAACCCTAGTTCCTTAGGGTTTTTTGTTAATGTCTAAGTTATGTACTGTAATCCTAGACCTTTAGGGTTTGGTAAATGAGGGCTTATGAGAAAAACCCATATGATGTCTATAGTAAGTTCCTAGAAATGAAACCCTAGGTGTATATTCATCTATCTAATCAAAACTCTAGTCTGGTCAAAATTGTTGTATATCTAACTTTGATATATTTATATTTGTATATTGGGTTCACTTAGTAGATGTTCTTGTGAGATGCTAGTACAAAATCCTAGATATATTCAAGTATGGGAACTTAATTGTTGACACATGTTTTGATTTGTAAAATCTAGGGTTTGCAACAAACCCTAGTAGAGTCTATCCTGTAAAAATAATATGATTGGATTGTTATTGAATCACTGATAACTAAGGCTTTGTGTCTCGAAGATGGAATCTAGGGTTTACATTAAGTCATGATATAATCTATCATATATCTCTAAACTAATATTGAGGGCCTAGATATAATGAGACTAATATCTTGACTAAGTTGTTGATATAGTCTAGGGTTTGTGACAAAACCCTAGCAAGAAGTTGAGTATATATCTCTTGTTGATTATGAACTTAACTAGATTTTGATATTTGGTGTCTAAAGGTTTGAATGCTTCCATTGTATTGACATGATTTTGATATAGTTAAATGTTTTGATTTGTATTTGGTTGTACTTGGTTCTGAACATTTCTAGGTACATAATCTTCAAAATGAGGAAAATGTCTGTATAAGCATGATGAAGGAAGTTATAATGATTAAGATGACCTTGATGCCATAAGAAGGAATGGAGCCATGAAAGATTCTCTAATGTTATGGAAGAAGGAAGTGGTTAAAATCCTTAAGTTAAGAGGGAGCATAGTTTGAAGAAAAGAGTATGTCTCCCCAATTGAGAGGGAGAGAATATTATGATGGATACCTTGTAGAAGAAATCGGGGAATGAATAGATTTGCAATATATTTGGTGTTTCTAAAGAATTTAAAGGAAAAGAAAGCTTTCGAAAAATTGCATATGTATAATTTGATGATAAAAGTAGCATCTGAATGAATGAGGACCTTGAAGGTTTGTGTTTACTTGTATATTTGAAAGTTGATTACTGATTAGGGTTTGTATTTGTATGGGTAAATCTCTCCACAAGAAGGTTGAAACACTTTGGAAGCATGCTTGGACAAATGGATATATCTAGTTTAGTTTATTAGGGAGAGATGAAGCATCTAGTGGTAGATGCTTGGGAGGACATATGGCCAACCTGTGTGTTGATATCTAGATCCTAAAGAGGGAGGGTGAGGTTGGTCATGGAGCTCCGACCTTGGATACACACCTAGATCCCTTGGTTGATGTTTAGCAAGTAAGCCTGATGGTACCTAGATTGGCTAAAAGCTTGAGTCCATCTTAGTCCCACCCAGATAGATTATCCTGATCAGGTATCCAGTCTGCAACATTGAGTGTGATAAAACTCTTCGTAGTTCATTTTGGAGATATTCCATGTACCCCTATATATTTGTAATTATGAATAGTGTTGAAGAATGTAAATAGTGTCAGTCTTCATAATTGTACTCGAGTCATGATGTAATGTATTTATCAAAAGAAAGAAAAATAAATTTTATTATTAAATAAATTGACTTATTAAAGCATGGGTTTCATGCTTGGGTCAATTATTTTTAGGTCAAAGCCTCCATTTCAAGCTTCTAGGGTTTATGTCAAGTGTCCTTGTCCATATCATATTGTAAAAGACCCTTCTTGGGATTTATTTGTCAAGAAAGAAATTTATTTTCATGCAAATTAGGTCTTTTAGGCCTCCTCCACCAAGTCGGCCTCAAACTGGACAAGACGACCGAAACTGGGTAGTAGAGTCACTATATAAAGGCAACAACTTGAATTCATTTGGAGCACCAACTCACCAAGTTCAATCTGTAGTTTCTGGGCAAAGAAAAAGTGCGAGTTTCTAAGGAAGAAGAGGAAAAGGATAGCAAAGGAGAAGGAGGTCTCTCACAAGCATAAGAATTCAAAATTCTCTCTCTTTTCCCACGCATGTGAAGTTGTTGGAGGGGAAAAAAATCTGCAGTAGCTGGGAGGTTGAAATTCTACAGCAGTTGCAGTAGCTGCGGCCAAAGTTTTTGGGTTGATGCTGGGTTGTAGCTATTGGACAAGAAGAAACTATTTAAGGTTGTTGTATCTTATTGGAAGGTTGACTTGGTGGAAGAGGAAGGTTTGTTGGTCTAGAGTCTTGGTCTATCTCATTTGAATTACTGAAGGAAGAGTTCTTGATTGGGTTTTCCTCTATATAGGGGTTTTAGCCCTGATTGAGTGCCTACATCTAGTTTCATTGATATTTGTGTTTGGTTTTGGTAATTGCTTGATGAACAAAGTTAATAAGGAACATAAGAAATATAATAAGAATTCAAAGAGATCATAAGTAATTATCAACATAAATAAAATATTTATGCCTTTCCGATTTTCTGACAAAATTTACTATATGAAATGGGGTACAATTTCTAGATCTTTATTTTAACTATTATGTCGAGGTTATTGTCAAAGTCAATGGAGAATATAAAGTTATCCCCAAGGAATGTCTCAGGATGATTTACAAGTCTGGCATCATGACCCTGTTGGTTGTTCCACATTTTGGCCATACCCCATCATCAATTGATACACTCACTTCTTATTGACCAAGTTGTATTGAGGATTCTTTTGGTTGGATTTTGCTTACCCTATAGACATGGAAACAATGCATATGGTCTTAGCTTTTCCAAGGATAGTTAGGATCCCATAAACACTATCTTATCCCATAATGCCCATGTAGAGGATGTCTACTAGAGATATGGAACCCACTAAGGAATGTGAGGTGTAGTGTTTTTAGTGATCAAAGATTCAAGTGTTTTATTTTCCATATAATTGCTTGCTTGCAAGTTGATTTGCAAATACATGAAGCATGAGTACCCAATGGGGGTTCTGTTAGTGTTAGATAGGTTCATGCAAGGGATCAAGATGTGTTGGTATAGGTACCTTATGATTGAATCTATACAAGATTGCTTTTATGCACAAGAGCATTAAGTGAATTTTATTATTGCAGGGTCCTACTTTTATTGACAACGATAGTTTGGAAGCCTCCACTAGGAAACAAGTATGACACATCAATTAAAAATTCATTTCCTACAACTAAGTCTATTTTCTGGTAACATCACATATACATATCTAGGTTTATTAGGAAACTAATAAGGTGTTTTAGAAGTGGTATACATAGATGATCCAAGGGTCCATTGAGTCATTTTAAATTTCATGTATCCTAGTCAAGAGGTACATTCATTCTATTCATTTTGAGATTGAAATGTATAATATATTCATACTCGCATGCACATATCTTCAAACAACCTTAAGGAACTTACCCTTTCGTATCATATAGGATGATATAAGAAAAATGTTGCGTAGTAGCTAGAGGAGTTGTGTTCCAATCAAAGGGAGGATGTGGAAGTGTTGAAAGAATTAGAGGCTCAAACTAAGAAGAGCCACAAGCTCAAAAAAAACTCGAGTAACAAATGATCTCTACTATTGTATAAAAGTCTCAAGAGCAGGATGAGCTATAATATTTTGCATTCATAGATGTCCAGGCTAAAGAAGCAAAGGTGATTCAATTAGGCAATGAATTAAGGCCTAGCTTGGGGTCTTCTATAAAGGAAGTGGTTGCCAATTTTTTCCAAGATTTGAAGGTGCTACTACAATCATTTTAGGAGCTAGATTTTGAATTCTAGGGTTTTTTACAACAAATCTTGACAAAGATCCCATCAATCACTTTAGTTTTGCATAAGTAGAAGTTGTTTCCTCAAGAATGTGATAGGTATTAGTGTCGGGGGCTTGTCACCAAAGGAAAGCACATGGAAGAAATGTGCAAGGGAATTTGCTGGAAGGGTTCGCCTACATGCATTCATGGTGCATGCACATGGTTTTGCACCTAGTGGTAGCTATTTTATACTATAGCATGAATTGTATTGAAATGTGCAAGAGAATGTGCTGGAAGGGTTGGCCTACATGAAGTCATGGTGCATGCACACAGTTTTTCTCCCAGTGGTAGCTATTTTATACTACACCATGAATTGTATTATAATGTATAGGTCACCCATTCAAGTAAAGGAATCCCTAAATTATAGTAAGAAATTGAGTTGGTTATGGGGTTGTTATCCTTTTGAATGGAGCATCATCTATGTTCTTTAACCCCACTCGTGGACTTAGTCAAGGTGATCCTATTTCCTCATTTCTTTTTATTCTGGTAGTGAAAGGTCTAAAAAGATATGATTATTACGGTTATTATTGAGACCCTATAAAATGATGGATAAGAAAACATTTCAAGAGTCTTATGATGAGTGTCCTATGATAAGAGCTTTTGGTGGGCCTTTTGGCAGCCTTAGAATTAAAGTTGTGTGCTATGTAAGAATAACCTTTGGCCAAATATAAGTGATATCATATTATTTTTAATTTTTATAATTCTCATAAATATAAAAAAGTAAAATTTTATTTATTTAGTAAATATTAAATATACCAATGTCTATAAAATATTTATTATTCAAATAAATAAATATACCAATGTTTATTATTTATAAGAAAATAAGATGCAACATCGAAATTGATGTGTTCAACATTATGAAAGGAATATTTTTAGATATTCGAATATGAAAGGAATAATAATGAATATATTATTATTGCAATAAATAATATAATATTAAAAACGATATATTAATAAAATAATATATTATATAATTAAATATATATATAGATTTATCATGGTTTTAGTAAGTAAAGCTAAAAATCAAATTTCTTGTGGTACAAATTTCTTTCAAAATGTAAAATTTGAGAAAACAATATTTTTAAATGGGCATGATATATATATATATATATATTTTTTTTTTTTTGTTATTGTCTTTTTGAATGTATAAATTGGCTCAATGCTTTGGAATATTTTTTGGACAATTAAATTGTGTACATTATACAACTTAAACTTACAATTACAACAAATCTTTACTAAATTATAAACAATTGATCTAAAAATTTACCTGAAAAATAAGATTTCACTTTTATTCACTTGACACATCTCCCTAATTTTAAATTGCAATAAGTTATTGATAATATTCATTAATCATAAATAATTTTATGAGGGTTATTATTTCAAATATGTAAAATTAAAATATCATTAACATATTTTTTTATAATACATGAGGCAACTAATAATAATGGTTTTGAAACTTTTATCCCGTTCTTTATCTTTCGGGCAATTTCTAAAGATTTTGCATTTTCTCAAGAGTTCACTAGTGGTATTGTTAATGGAAATTCTCTTTTAAAGTAAGTTGGAATGATTTTTTTTAATGGAAAGTCATAATTTCATTAAAATTTGGAGTACAAAAGTGGAGGAGTTTTGACCTATTTTTATACCGTATTTGTAATCAATTAAATTTTGTGAAAAGTGAATGGATGAGATCAAAATTATGTGAAAAAAAGTCGATGGATCAGAAAAACAACTTTACCTCGCCAGCGAGAAAAATGGACTCAAAACGCGGAATTTCTCGACCTCTTGACTCTGTTGCTGTGATGATTTTCAGAGTTTTCATGTCTTACACTCAGGAGTTTGAATTTGTGTCGAGACTACTGTGGTATCGGGAATGTACTATCACTTGTTTTAGCAAATGGTACAAGTTCAGATTCTGTAGTATACCATATCTTGCTTTAGCAAATGGTAAATGATCAGATTCTTTGACGCTGGTGATGTTCCTTAATCTGCCAGCATTTAAGCAAAGTAAAAGACCATATTCCTACAGTCGTAAATGATTTCAAGGATTTATAAAGCTGCATACAACTCAGAAACTACGTTGGAGATTTTGAGAATATTTTAAAATTTTAAAATGAAATTATTGAAACTACGTTGGAGATTTTGAGAATATTTTAAAATTTTAAAATGAAATTATTGAGCTTTCAAATATTCTTAAAATCTATTCTACCATCCAAATAAAAATGACCAGTAATACTACTTTCCAGCTGTTGTTCAGAAGTACGATCATGGATTCGGAAATGAGAATCGCATTATATTGTCTACACAAGAGTTTGAGAGGGAGGTCGAAGAGCATATCGTGAAGGTGGCGACGGATTCGAATGTTTTATTAACAGATTGTGGATCCTACGTCCTTTTTTTTTTGTCATGCACATCGGTTAAAAGCTCATTTTTATATTCTTTCATCATTGCCATATTTACGCTTTATTAAAGTTGTGTCCCACCGTGCCCAGATTCGAATCATTGTGTGGAGGCTATAAAATAACTATATCAATATTTCAATGCATTTATCAATGCAGAAGTTTTTAGAGGCAGTCGAATCGGTGATGGCTGTCTAAATGAAATATTATGTTTCAGGAGATCTTTCTTAATTTATTTTTGCTTGTGACAAGAGTTTATAGTAATAGTGTCATTCGAATTTATAAGGGTACTCGATGGAATCCACCCAATAATTCATATAATAATAATAATAATAATTTGTCTAAACCTTATTTTGTTTAAAAAATTAGAAATGATTTTATATAATTATTTTATGTATAGTAAAGTAGTGAGATGTTTCACAGTTAAGTATGTGAATATGGCTGAATATGTGTGGATATGTTTTCAGGTTTCCATTTATATTTGACATATTTTTTCAAGTTTATTTAAAAGATTAATATATATTTGTCTTTTTATATATTAAGGATAGAGGAGATAGAGGGTACACATTTATCATATATATATATATATTAAAGATAGAGGATATAGAGGGTACACATTTATCTTAAATTTTTATATATAGAGGATAAAAGAAATGGAGAGTCCAATGTTTGTTATTAATTTAGAATTCTAAACTTAAGTTCAATGCGTTATGTTTTTATTAAAAATAGTAAATTCATATGATGTTTTTTAATGTTTTTGTTTTTGTTTTTTTTGTTTTAAAGTCCTAAAGTTAACCGGTGGAGTTTAATTTTTTTATACTTAACCGGTGGAGTTTAATTTTTTTATACTTAAAAAAAATAAAATAAAATGTAATATTAATATATTTTATAAATAATGAAAAATTAGAAAACTGTTACTTATTATAAAGAAAATAGTGTTTTGATTTATCATTTTTTCAAACTTTTCCAATTTTAAGACCAAAACCTTAATTAATATAATATATATAATTTGATCTTCAACATAATTTTTCAATGTGTATTTTGTTGATTCATAAAAGCTAGTGAAGGCATTTTCTTTTCTTTTTGAATCTAATATTCATGGGTTTTTATTATTTTTTCTATATGAAAAAAAATATTTATTTGAAAAATGAATAAGGGGAGGTGGTAGGTTTATCGGCAAGCTTCTTTGTTATGTTATAGGTTATCAATTTATGTTAAATGCATGAATACATATCTCATTCTTATTTAATGAGGGGATTTGTGCAAAATATCACTAAAAGATATATTTGTCATTTCTTTGATACAAACATGGTAATCTATCCAACCAAGGGAGAATTTTTCTTCCCAGGGATAATAGAAGGAAGAACTAATACCTCCACTTGGTAATCTATCCAACCAAGGGAGAATTTTTCTTCCCAGGGATAATAGAACGAAGTCACTCATAACTATAGATATAGAGAAGCAGATAGAAGTGGATACCTCCACTTTGGTACTTCACTCATAACTATAGATATAGAGAAGTAGATAGAAGTGGATTCACTAAGATATTTATAAAATATTTTCCATATATGTATTTGATTTTGGATATTGGATATATTTTGGTTTTTTCCCCAAAATTTTGAGCTCTCTCCAAGAATTCTCTTTTTACATTATTAAATTTATCTTAGATTTCCAATCCATCATGAATGAAATCTAAAAAAATATCTTGATTTGGCTTATAAGTCAACCTAATTTTTCAGGAATGTTATCTTGATCCCACACTCTTTCTTTTGTCTATCTATCTTTGTTGCTTTGTCAATAGTGGCAAAGAGTGAAGGCAAGTACTACATAAGTAGTTATTGTTAGACCAAATTGATTTTTGTCCATCACAATCATAGTTATTGTTAGACCATTTTGATTTTTGTTCATCATATTTGGTAGTGATTACAAGTTCTTAATTTTCTTCACTTATGAGTCTACCTCTTCTTCTCACCAACCATTTTTTATTTGGCTACTTTATGAATAGATATTAGGAATGAAATTTTCCCTAAAGTAACCATTTTTTGCATAACCATTCTACAAGGTACTTTGAGGTTGTATCATTCTTCCATTGGCTTTCGCCTCATTCTTGTTATCATACCTTCAATTTTTTCTTTTCCATTTTAGATTTAGCATTATCCTTCCATGTTTTTATCCTCATTTATGCTTTATCATTTTTATAAGATTATGATATTTTCTTTCCTTCTTTCTTCTTTTCCCTTATAATGCTTGAAATTTTGTAGCAACCCTCTCTACTTGTTCCATTTTCTCTATCATTTTGTCATGATAATGTTTGTATCTTGGTTCACACCTCATAATATGTGAGAAAATGCATTTTTAGTTTTTTGAGTTCATTATTATCATGTGAATAAGTGAAAGAATTTTTATCCTCAAACATATGTTTCTCAACAATGCCCAATGGATCATGTATCTAGAGGGGAATGTGATGGGCTCCATTTTTCTCCTCTTTAATTAATTTCCATGAAGAATGAACCAAGTGATTCAAATCTATAAAAAATATTATGAAGGACAATGTTTCTTTTGGTGTTATGTGATTTATGTACTGAAATCATGTAAAGAAATTTGATAATAGATATCTACAACTACAAGATTGTTATGCTAATGGGATAGAGATGTATGAGGAGGTTTTGATTCCCCATAAATCATGATATAAGTAGACCACTCATATATATACCAGTGTCTATTTTTTTGCAACATTTATATAGCTTCTTCAAACAATCTTAGGCATGCCTTAAAATATGTGTTAAAAAAGGTGATCACATACATGGCCATGGTTGTGCATGTACTTATGTTGGATTTTTGTTTTATAATATATATGAAGAATAGGCTTATCAAGTGTTGAGGAACAACCATGCTTATAAATGAATTAGAGGCACACACTATGTCTAATACATAGGACATTTAAAATTCTCAAGGAGAGGTGGATTAGTTAAACTTTACCTATTTGATAGTTCCCCCCAATGAAAAGAACAAAATGTTTGCTGAACAGATAATAGTTCCTTTTTCTATGATGACATGGATAAATTGTACCCATGCTACTTTCATATGTACACATAATTTTTCTTTGTACAACATGTTGACCAACTAAGAAAGAAACATGTAGGTGGATTTGAAATTGATAGTGGCAAATGCTTAGGTATTTATAGGTTTAAATGTTCTACTATCTTCATACGAACCCACTAAATGCATAGGTATTTCTAGGTTTAAATGTATTGTTATCTTCATAGAAACTCACTATGATGTCATAGGAATAAAGTGTGAGTGATTTCCATATATATTCATTTTTCAAATACGCCTTAACATTTGCAAACTCATAGTGTGTGTCTAGATAAATAAGAAAGAAGAAAGAAATGCCTTTTCCATATCTATTGTGTATTTCCTTTTTGTTCATATCAATATAATCAAATAACTACTTGATAATTTATGCACATGGCACCACTAATGGTTTAGCAATGGTGATGTGAACATAGGACACATTCAAATTTATTACCCTATAAATATCTTATTGCTATATTTCATGTCGATTAGAGTTAGCAATCAATCCTACCCCATTCTTTATGAGAAAGAGAAATTCCCCATAATGATAGTGATTACTAATTCTAATTTGATATGAAGTGTGTCCATATATTAGACGCTTGAAATCCTTCGATATTAATTCCATGGTTGTTACTCTTTGGTTATGTGTTCTTATTTAGTTGGATTTATTGAATTTTCATATTGTTCTATGTTGTATCAATTACTTTAGCCCAATTCCAAACTTCAATTAGAAATATTTCCAATTACAATTAGTCTTTCCATTCATCAACAATAATTAAAGATAGAACAATGTATGCAATGACAAAGAAGACAATCAGCACATCCAGAAGAGACACAGGATTTGGTCAAAGACTAGTGAAAAACTCCACAAGGGGGAAAACCCTTTGTAATTCTTGTTCTATTAGATTGTCATAAAATCTTCAGCAGAGAGTACAATGAGCCCAATACAATATGATTAGCAATACAACCCAAAAGCTTAAGAAACCAGTTTACAGTGGCATAATATATCAGAGACAACTTGATTCAGACTTCAGACAGCTTCAGAAAAATTCGGATGATGGTCAACTATGGTCAAATCCCTGGACGCTCCCTTAAGGTTAGCGTGCATGCATCTATAGCTTCCTGGATGTTGTCTTGACCATAGCATGCATGCGTCTAGGGACAAAATTTCCCAGTTTTGTGCTAGCGTCAGGAACAAAAACCCTAATTTTGTGCGAGCTCCAGATCTGAGACTTCAGACCTTCGTACGATATTTTACTCCACCAATGTGCTGAACCAAGTCAGGTAGAAGAGAAGAAGATGCTTGATTTTGTGATGTCCAAAAGAGCTTCTAAGTCACTTGTATTTATAGGATTCTAGGGTTTTCTAATGGTTCCCATTTGATGTTGAGGCCGACTTGTCCAAATGTGTATGTGAGTGAAGCCGACCTAATCCAATATCCATGAGTGGGTGCATAAAATCAAAAGCCAACTTCTGTCTATTCGAACAAGGTGATCTTTAGGTTGATTTTGGTCCTCTCAAAAATAGGAACTCAATGCCATCATCATCTCCATCAAATGAGTAGTCCAAAGTGGAATTTTACTGTAGTTGCATAATTTTAACACTCCCTCTCAACTAGGGAGAATTCCACCTATAAAACCTATCCACCGATCAATGTATCATCTTGTCACCATGTGTACCAATATTCTCAACTCTATCTACTGAAACATTCTTAAATATAAAGAAGAAGAATCATGGGGAGAAAAAGCTACCACCCTCTACAACGGGCTACAACCCAGAATATTTGTCAGCGGGCTACTACCTGGAAATATGTCATCAGGATACTACACAAAAATATGTCATTAGGCTATTACCCAGAAATATCATCGGGCTACTACTTGGAAATATCATCGGGCTACTACACGAAAATATGTCATCGGGCTACTACATGGAAATATGTCATCGGACTACTACCCAGAAATATCATCGGGCTACTACCCAAAAATGTCATCGAAATACTACCCATAAATGTCACAGGGGAGCTACAACTCAACCCATATTGAGCAATATTTGATGTAGGGGAGCTACTACTCAACCCATCCTATCACCTACTGATCTTCCTAGCAATGACCCTTAAGAGTCACGTGGTAGAACACCTGCATCATAATCCTAGGTTGGGCGAGATACACGACTTACCAGAGGTAAGGATCTCATGCCCCCAAGCCTACTCACCATTGGCCAGGCAGGGAGGGATAATACCAACAAGCCCAACTTTGGGTATGATGCCAATTGGGGTATACTCTGCAAATACCAAGATAGGGTGAGATACTACTCCAACCTTATGGGTAATAGATAGGGGTGATACCCTATTATCCAGAGTTCCCTCTATCTCAATTCCTCACCCTGGGAGATTAGATAGGGGGGAAGAGTATGGATCAATTCCCTCGATTAGTGGTGCCCCTTATTAGGAGGGTTCACATCCATTAGTCCAAGATGCTCTCTGAATACTAAGAACTTCCCTTTCGACAAAGCCTTGGTGAGAATATCTGTAATCTACTCATATGTTGATATGTGATAGAGATGAACAACTCATCTCTGTACCATATCATGAATGAAGTGGTATTGGATTTCTATGTGCTTAGACTTGTCATGAAACACGAGATTATGTCCCAGGAAAATCCCACTCTTGTTGTCTCAATATATCACTATAGTGTCTAGGATCTTCTCAAATAGCTCTCCAAAAAGCTTCCTTAACCAAACTGCTTTGAAACTAGCTATGTTAGCAACAGTATACTTTGCCTCGACGATACTCATTGCTACGAACTTCTAATTCCTACTCATCCAAGATATCATGGTAGATCCAATACTAAAACAACATCCATATGTACTCTTCCTCTCGGTAACATTTCCCATCCAGTAAACATCGGTGTATCCATGAAGTCGAATATCTCTGGCAGAGTATCTCAAACCAAGTGTAATCGTCCCCTGCAAATATCTCAAAATGTGTTTGGCAGCAGTCCAATGTGCATGGAGAGGCTCGATCATGAATTGAATCAATATGCTCACTGCATAACATATGTCCAAATGAGTGTTCACAAAGAACATCAAATCCCCAATCAATTGTCTATACTTGGATGGCTTTGCCAAATTGGGTCCTACAACTTCTCCACATAATTTATTGAAGTTTATTTCCATCGGTATGTGTAGAGACTTACATTCAGTCATTCCAAATATTTTCAGCAACTTCACAACATGTTTTCCTTGTGAAAGGAAAATCTCACTGGGCCTTTGCCACATCTCAAGGCCTAGAAAGTAGTGCATGAGTCCAAGGTCCTTCATTTCGAATTCATAGGCTAGCTCCCTCTTACACTCGATCATTAGAGGCTCACTACCCATCAGGAATAGATCATTAACATATAAAACGAATATCAATGGCATACCTTAGATTACCTTGAAGTAGAGGTTGGGATCGACAATGCTTCTTGTGAATCCTAACTTCACCAAATAACTATCTCTGTAGGCATGCCATGCTCTTGGGGCTTGCTTCAAACCATACAATGATTTATTCAATATACAAACATGTGTCCTTCGATCATCTACTTCAAATCCATGTGGTTTCTCAACACATACTCCTTCTTGTAGCATGCCATGGAGAAAGGTAGCCTCTACATCCATCTGATGAAGGGTCCATCCTTGACTTGCAGTAAGCGAAACTATCGAATGAATGGTTGTATATTGAGCCACAGGTGAAAATATATCATCATAATCCTCTCTCTTTTTCTGTGAGAATCCTCGGGCCACGAACCTCGACTTGTATTTATCAATGTTTCCATCAATTCCATGTTTGATCTTGAATATCCACTTCGAAGTTACCACATATTTCTCCTTCGGTCTCAACACAACTCCCATACATCATTATTCATAATAGATTCATATTATTTGGGCGTAACATCTCTTCAAATTTGTTCTTTTACAACTTCTTCGAATGTGGAAGGTTTGGCTTGAATCATAGTGCTCATTGCTGCAACATATCCTTGGTACTTGCATGGCTTCTTCTGATCCTTGGATAGGGACATGAATATCAAAATATAATAGAGTGTCATGGATCCAAATTGTCTCTTCCTAGTAGGAGGATTAATAGGAGGAGAATCTAAGGGATCCATGGGCTCCATGGGATCATCAACAATATCAGTGTTGGATTCAGACACATACAAACCATCCAAGATATCCATATCACCATTCTTCTCGGAAGGAGGAAGTGAAGGAAGGTCTCTTTCTTTTCCAAGAGCGACATATTTATTGAATGTGACATCCTTGCTAATTTCAACCTTCGTTTGACCAGGAATATATATTCCAAATTCTTTAGAATTTTCATAATACTTAACAAACGCACCTTTTCTTCATGTAGCTTCCAATTAGTTTCTTTTGTCCTTCAACACATGGAAATATACAAGACATCCAAATATACAAAGATGACTAATGTTAGGCTTCACACCTATAAATACTTCTTCAGGAGTCTTGTTTTCCAAAGCTTGATGAATTACCCTATTTTTAACATATATGTCAACATGTGAAGCTTCGGCCCAAAGAAATTTAGGAAAATTTTGATCATGGAGCATTGCTTGAGTGGCTTCTACTATAGACCTATTCTTCCTTTCAGCTAGACCATTTTGCTCAGATGTATATGGCAATTTTTTTTCCTTCTTGATACCTTCTTTCTTGCAAAAATAAATGAATTCATTTGACATATACTTTCCACCATTATCGGACCTGAATATTTTGACCTTCTTCCTTTTTTGATTTTCAACCAATGCTTTGAACTCCTTAAATGTTTCAAAGGCTTCATCCTTATGCTTAAAAAATTATATCCATGTCTTCCTTGAAAAATCATCGATGAATGTGATATAGTAGAGATATCCACTAGTAGAGTGCACGAGCATCAGATCACATATGTCAGAATGCATGAGATGGGGGATATCAGTGGTCTTGCTTTCACTCGAGGGGAATGGTCTCCTTGTCATCTTTCCACTAACACATCATGGACATACTCCACGATGTTGAGCTTGAACCCTTGGAATCCCCGAGACCAAGTTCTTCGATTTTGGAAGCACATCATAATGAAGATGAGCTAACCTTTAATGCCATAATTCACTTAGATGCTTTGTATTATGAGCTAATTCCAATAGTGTCCTTCCAGTGACCCTATATAGTCCTTCATATATTGTTCCCAAAGTGAATGCATTTTTCATAAGTGATCCAATGAGCCAAGTAAGAACTTTTCCCTTGAGGAAGGAAACCCTCATCCCTTTGTCTTCCAAAGTGGATATTGTTATCAAATTCTTCTTCAACCCAAACACATAAATTACATCATGCAATGCAATAGATTCCTCCATATTTAAATGAAATTTGATTGATCCAAAACCTTTGATGGGATGAGTGGAGTTGACTCCAAGAATGATTTTCAAATTCGACTCCCTCTCTACCAAGTTAGAGAGATCTTCCTTGTAACCAAAGAAGTGATGAGTGTTCCCACTATAAACCAACCAACTATCCCACGAATCTAGAAGAGATGAACTAGTAAGAGCAGGAATAAGAATAGATTCAGATTGATTCACAACATTAGTTTAATACCTAGAGAATTTTGACTTATTTTGTGGAAGATGATCTTCTTCATGGTCACTTGGAGCATCTCTTCTTCCTCTATAATTTCTTCCATTGCGTTCATTCCTTCTATCATCTCTCTTTCTTTGATCATTGAATCTGTTGTTGCTTCTAGTATTATAACATGGTCCATTTTTCTTCTCGGGGTAATCGCGAGCATAGTGCCCTTTCTTATGACAATTGTAGCATTCAACATTCACATATGCCGGCTTCCTTATCATACATGTCTTAGACCTTCTCAAGTTTCCAACATATGCAAGGAGATTATCTTGTAAACCATTAACTATAATTTGTTTTGCTTTTAACTCACCTTTCTTGTGCTTGTTCTGGGAAGCAACAAATGCATTGTCTGGAGGCTCAGGCACATTTCCTTGAATGTAGTCCAAAACATCATTGTTATCAGTAATGATCTCCAACCTAACTTTCCATGCAACACAATTAGGATCTCCAACCTAACTTTCCATGCAGCAAAATTAGATGAGTCACCCAACTTCTCATCACTCTTGAAGTAGGAAGTCATCTAGACTTTGACTAGATCGGCTCTTCAACTTTCCAAAGATGAGCGCTTAAAGGTTTGTCTTCTTTTGGGCTTGTCCTTCACCTTATCTATGATACCATGTTAGTTTTCAGATTGTTCTATGTTGTATCAATTATTTTAGCCCAATTACAAACTTCAATTAGTAATATTTCCAATTACAATTAGTCTTTCCATTCATCAACAATAATTGAAGATAGAACAATGTATGCAATGACAAAGAAGACAATCAACACATCCATAAGAGACATAGGATTTGGTCAAAGACCAAGGAAAAAACCCTTTCTAATTCTTGTTCTATTAGATTGTCATAAAATGTTCAACAAAGAGTACAATGAGCCTAATACAATATGATCAACAATACAACCCAACAACTTCAGAAACCAGTTTACAGGGGCAGAGTATATCAGAGACAACTTGATTCAGAATTCAGGCAGCTTCATAAAACTTCGGATGATGGTCAACTATGGTCAAACCCCTGAATGTTCCCTTTAGGTTAGAGTGCATGCATATGTAGCTTCCTGGACACTGTCTTGACCGTAGCATGCGTGTGTTTAGAGATGAAATTTCCCTGTTTTGTGCCAACATCCAGGAAAAAAAACCCTAATTTTGTGCGAGCTTTGGATATGAGACTTCAGACCTACATAATACATTTTGTTCGCCAATGTGCTGAACCAAATCAGATAGAAGAGAAGAAGATGCTTGATGCTGTGATGTCCAAATTAGCTTCTAGGTCACTTGTATTTATAGGCTTCTAGGGGGTGTCCAATGATGTCCATTTCATGATGAAGCTAACCGGTTCAAATGTGTATGTGAGTGAAGCCGACCTAATCCAATATCCATGAGTGGGTGCATAAAATCAAAAACCAACTTCTACTTATCCGAACAAGGTGATACTTAGGTCGATTTTGGTCCTCTCGAAAAGAGGAAATCAATGCCATCATAATCTCCATCAAGTGAGTAGTCCAAAGTGGAATTTTACCACAGTTGTATTATTTTAACGGAGTTTTCTTTCACTTCTCTTTTTCTTACCTTGTCCTTTTTGTGCCATGAAAATGTGTCTACATTTTCTCCCTTTGAAACAACATAGCATGCTAAAAATGGTTAGTCAATTTCTTAAAATAGTTCCAATTTTTATTTATTTATTATTATTATTTTTATTATATATCTTTATGATTAAGGTTTAAATTATCCTCTTGGAATAAAATGCAACCTAACTTGATTTAAACAAAATCTTATTTGAATCTTCCATGGGGTATAAGTCCTTTTGAAATTGAATTCTTGTTTGAAATGAAACTATTCTTAGAGCATTGAAGGATTAATTAACATTAGTAAGCACATTGACTCTAGATTTGAGTTAAATTACAACCATTGAATACTAAATAAATTCACATTTTAAAGGGTTCACGAAGAAACTCTATGTTCCGTTCAAAGTATAATCATTCGTTCATCTCAAAGTGAAATGAAATTATTTTTAATAGAAACTCCTTATATAACAACATTCAAAGTAAATACACCTCTTAAAATGTCATTGGCATTTGTGTTAGATATGGACACCATTAGAAGGCTTGACATACTATGAATGGGTCGTTATGCATTTTCTCTCAAAAAAAATGAAAGCAAGTACCCTACGATCTTGTTGAATCTTCTTGAGCTCAAGAGCTTCGAACAAGTCTTTGAACCAACATGTGGGAAGTTTGTAAAGGGAATTCAGATTTACACTAAGAGACATGAGCCATGAGTAGGTTTTGTGCACTAGAAATGGGTGTCAAGGAAATGATATTTGGGGGAAAATAATGGTTGTAATCATAAATTGAATCTTGTTGAGCTCAAATTGTGTGAACAACACCTAGAAACCATGAGATATTCCTTTTATAAGGAGTCTTTGGAGTTTAAGTTTAGTATGGGTGCTCTTACAAGCTCTTGGGTATCATGAATAGTTCTAAGGTCCTTAATCATAGTTGAGGGTTGGAAAAAAAGTCCTTTAGCCCTAAAATATTCCTATTGGGCTAAAACAACATGGATGAGTCCTTGAACCACCACATAGGACCTTTGTAGAGTGTCAGATACCTCCAAGTAGGATATGGTCACATGAATAAGTTAGTCGTGAACCAAAAATGGGTCTCTAGTTCCAATCAAGGCCAATGAAGGATAACAAGAGCCTTTATCCCTAAATGAAGTTTCTTAGGTTCAACCTCACGATATATCTCACATTGCTAATAATTTATAAAAATCATAAAAATTAACTAAATTGTAAATTTGTTTTAAGTTATTATTATCATTATTATACAACTTGAGTGGGCCTAATGGTTAAGAGTATGTGTTTCCTCCTAAGAGATCACAGGTTCAAAACCAGAGGGGGGTAGAGTATGTATGCCCTCGTAGACTTAGCAGTGAAATCGTTGTGCGAAGGTGGGTCCCTTGTCCCACAAACAAGGGGATATCATACACTAATTTAGTGTCTGGCTTGGTCGTGACCTTAAAATTGGATAATAATAATAATAATTATTTATAAAAAGAAATATTATATGTGTTAAACATATATACATTTAATAAAACATATAACAAGACTCTTAACTATGGACATCCACTCCCACTTTACCATAAATATTCTTAACTTGTAGATAGACCTTGTTACAATAAGATGAGCTGATATCATTCCTTATCAATACCACATGCCCAGAAAACCATAACTCATTTCATATAACACTTATTTATATGACAATTATTTTAGTTTACATTTTAATTAAAAGAGAAAAAGGGAAAAATTACTTTTGAGATAAATCTCAACCTTTGACTTGTGACTACAACTTAAAATATTCTATGCGGGTTAAATCCCTACCATCCATCTGATAATTATTGATAATTAAATTAAAATTTTGGAAGGCATATTGCAAAATAGACATTCCTAGCTGCATAATTATCTCTTTTCTAAAATTATGTAAAAGGTTGGGTCCATATAATTATGTAAATAGTCATGCCTATTTTGAAATAGGGCTTCCATACTTTTAATTTAATTATCAATAATTACTAGCACAACCATATAAATTTAATGGCTAGCAAGTGTAGATAGGCATCAATCCATAATAAGAATCAAAACAGTTAATGATATCTCTCTCATTGTTAAACTAAAAAAATAAAAAAATCATAAAAGCTAACTAAATTATAACTTTATTATTATTACTATTATTATTATTAGTATGAAGAAGTATAAAAAAATTAATAATTAATATATAAGTTATACATACATACATACATACATGGAACATGATTCTTAACCATGGAGATTTACCCCCACTTTACCATGGAGATTATAATATGTAAATAGGCTTTGTTACAATACCATGGGTTTTCAATATCACATATCCAAAAAAACCACAACTCACTTCATATGAAACTTGTTCATATGACATTTTTTTATTAATCAATTTAATTAAAAAGTGAAAAGGGCATAACTACTTTGGAGATAAATTTCAACCTTTGAGCTGTGTATACTATGATGAACATTCTAGAATATTTCATGGAGGTTAATCCTTACCATCCACCTAATAAGTATTGATAATTGAATAAAAATTTTGGAGGCCCTATTCTAAAATTGACATGACTATGGTGTAATTAGATGGATGATAAAGATTTAACCTCCATGGGAAATTCTAGAATATTTTTATAAATGACAAGTAAATTTTATTTATGTATTGTTGGGAATAATCTATAGTAGGGATACAGATTATATAAATATAACAATAGTGTGTTAGATCCTTACAAAATGGTATTTATAATACTAAAATCATACTCTAAATCTATGTTACAAGATTTAGATTCTAATTTATTCACGTAAAAACAAAGACAATAAACATAACTAGTAAAAAATGGAAATAATGTAACAATTACCATTAGGAAGGACAAATAATACACTTAAGTAGTAGGCTTGTTGAATATGTGTGGCTTCAAAGTCTCTTTAGAAGGTTATGTGAATTTTTTGTATGTGTAGATCCCCTCCTTCATTGAGGAGCCATAATTGGAAAGAAAAAAGCACTATTAAGAGGAAGGGGTGTTGAAGATCTCTAGTGTGATTTTGGTACCATGTACCTACTATTAATGAATGGATGGGTGGATGGAGAGACCTAAAGCCTTTATTTATAAGGAAAATAACAGTAACATAGCCTTATCATGATCTCTAAAATGGTGGTTAAAGACGACCAATGATTAATAAGAATAACACTTAGGGTATTTAAATATCCTTATATAAATACTTTCCCTTTCTAGAAAATTCAAGTTGGAAAAAATCAAAATTGTGAATTTTATAGAGTTATGTAGTTTTTTGGGGGTACTTTTTACATTGGTAGCACACTTGTGAGGGGTAATCTCTACATTGCCCCTATTAGGTCAAAACTAGGATTTTTTCCAACAACTTTCAAAGGTATAATGTAGATGAAAAACTAGGTGAAATGAATGTAAATATTATGATAATGGTGCATTTTAGGGAAATGTTAGAAGTGAACAATGTTTAGGTCTCAAAATATTTCCCCCTGACGTGTAAGGTTAGGAGAAAATTGTGTGACTGAAATACATCATGTTTCCTTTTTCCAAACTTAGAAAATGGAAGGAGATGAATGTCCAAGGGAGGTGGATCACCCATGGAAGGGCCCTAGAGAACCACCATCAACAAAAAAGTCAAAAGGCGATATGTGAACAAGATGTCAATAGGGATGATGTAGGGATACCCATACCCATTATGTTATGCAACCAACTCACAAAATAGAAGAAAAGATAGATAAACGACTTCAAAATCAACTTCTTCAAGGGGGTAACCTCCTTTACATTACACAAGTGAACAATTATTGGATGATACAAATGACAAGACCTCCTTTCTATATATAGGAGTCTAAGGGGTCACAATATAATCAGAGCCGACATAACAATAATAATGTAAGGGCAAAACAATAACAAAAGTGGGCTTTTATGGGGCATAATAATAACAATATGGGGACAACATGGGCACAACGATAACAATAAGGGCTACAACGAAAATAATAATAAGGAAATACACTAGTATTATAGGGACCTAACATGTCCCTCTCCTTCAAAAAAGTGTTGTCCTCAATGCTTGAGTAGTTCTGGATGCTTTTTTATAAAATTCTCATCCTCCCATGTAGAATCTTCAACGGGTAAGTTCTTCCACTTGATGAGATACTCAGAAATTGATCGATTTCGTAGCTATCGAGTTCTTGTTTCAGTGACTGCTTTAGGTTCCAATATGATTTTTCCTTCCTCATCAAGTTCTGGAAATATTTTTTGAACTGGGAGCTTGTCACCTATAACCTTCTTTAAGCATGAAACATGGAAAACTGGGTGCACTCGGGAAGATGCAAGAAGTTCCAATTTATATGCCATAGTACCAATATTTTGCAATACCTTGTATGGACCATAATACTTTGGTGATAATTTATTATCCTTTTGAGCTTTCTTGAGGAAAATTTGTTTTTATGGTTGTAGTCATAGAAATACCCAGTCACCTACATCAAAACTTCTTTCGCTGTGATGTTGATCTGCATATTGTTTCATTGTATTATGCGCCAAAGTGAGGTTATCCTTTAAGAGTTGGAGAATTTTTTTTTGATGCTTGATGTGATCTTCCATTGCTTGAATCTTAGAATTTTCTTTTAAATATGATGTGATGGACAATGGGTGATATCCATAAAGTGCCATAAAAGGGGTCATTTTTGCTGCAGTATGGAAGGATGTGTTATACCACCATTCAGCAGAGGCAACCATTTGACCCATTGTGTCTATTTATCAGATACAAAGCATTGAAGATATCCTTCCAAACATTTGTTCACTATCTTAGTTTTCCCATAAGATTGAGGATGATAAGATGAGCTATGAGCTAACTGAGTACCGAGACAAGAAAATAATTCTGTCTAAAATTTTCTAGTGAAAATAAGATCTCTGTCGCTTACAATAATCTTTGGGTTTCTATGTAGCTTTTGAATTGTTTCCATAAATGCAGTAGCAAATGTACTGGCTTTAAATGGATGAGATAATGCACAAAAGTGTGCATACTTGGTAAGTCTGTCAACTACCACCATGATGACACTCTTTCCTTCGGACTTAAACCTGTGATAAAATCCATTGAAACCTCCTCCCAACATTGACTTGGAATGGATAAAGGTTTTAATAGACCTGGGGTCTTAATTGTCTCAAATTTATTTTGTTGGAAAACCAAAAATTCCGCCACAAACTTTTGAATATCATATTTAATGCCATCCCAGAAAAATTCCTTCTGAACCTTGTGGTAAGTTTTTAAAAATCCTGAATGCCCTCCTAAGGGATATGTGTTCAATTCCAAAATAATCTTTTGTTTGAGTTGAAGGTATAAGTGATGTTTGTACCATAATGAATCATTTTTCCAGCTAAATGTATAAGATGTACTGGGATCTTGATGCAACTTTTGAATGAGTTCCCACACTTCTTTGTCATTCTTCCATTCATTCCTTGCTTCGTTTATCCAATCTGGTTGGATAATAGAAATGACACAAAGCAATGCTTCCACATCCTCATCCTTTCTTGAAAGTGCATCTGCAACAAAATTTTGCTTCCCTTTTTTGTAGATGATTTCAAAGTCATAACCCAACATTTTTGTGACCCATTTTTGCTGCTCTTCTGAAGATAATCTTTGTTCTAAAAATTATTTAAGACTATCATGACCCATTTTTACCTTGAGGTGTCTTACCATTAGGTAAGTTTGCCATTTCTTAAGTGCATGTAGTATTTCCAACATTTCCTTCTCATAAATAGCTTTGTGTAAATACTTTCCTTTGATTGGACGACTTTCAAAAGCAATGGGTCTTTCTTCTTGCATTAAAACAACACAAATTCCATTTCTTAAGGAATCACATTCCACAATAAAGGTTTTTGTGAAGTTTGGCGTAGCTAAGACCGGTGCTTGGTACATTGCATCTTTAAGTTGTTCAAAGGCTTTTGTTGCTTCTGGAGTCCAAGAAAATGCATCTTTCTTTAGTAATGTTGTTAGTGGTACTGCTATTCGCCCATAATTCTTAACAAACTTGCGATAATACCCTGTCAACCCGAGAAATCATCGTAGATGCTTTATGGATGTGGGGATTTTCCATTCCTTAATGTCTTTAATTTTTCTAGGGTCTACCTTAACACCTACATGAGATACAATATTACCCAAATATTCCACCTCTTGTACTCCAAAGAAACATTTGGAGGTTTTTGCATATAATTGTTTAGACTCCTCCAATAGTTTGAGCACTCTATCAACATGTTGAACATGATCCTTCCAAGACTTGCAGTAGATTAGTATATCATCAAAAAATACTAACACAAATTTTCTAAGGAAGGGTTTAAAATGGAATTCATCAAACCTTGAAATGTAGAAGGTGCATTGGTAAGGCCAAAAGGTATGGCCAAAAATTCATAATGACCCTCATAAGTTCTAAATGCTATTTTCATAATGTCTTCAGTCTTCATTCTGATTTGATGATATCCTGAATGAAGGTCCAACTTGGTGAAGTAAATTGCTCCATGCAATTCATCCAATAATTCATCAATGACAGTAATGGGAAATTTATCTTTAATAGTGAGCTTGTTGAGCTCCCTATAATCTAGACACATCCGCCATGATCCATCCTTCTTGTGCACCAATACTACTGGAGAAGAGAAAGAACTTTGACTAGGTTGAATTATACCATCCTCTAGCGTTTCTGCAACCATACATTCAAATTCACTCTTTTGGGCATAGGGATATCTGTAAGGCCTAATGTTTGGAGGAACAATTCCTGGAATCAAATGAATATCATAATCATGACCATGAATAGGTGGGAGGCCTTTGGGAGTCTCAAATACCTTGGAATGATTATCCAAGAATTTTTGGAGATCTAGAGAAATAGAAGATTTCAATGTGGGAACCTCTAGCGAACATAATTGTGCAATTACGCCACATTGTTCTTTCTTTAGAATCTTTGTTATTATGTTAGAGTTTATTATCTTTCCCTGTTTCCCTCAGATACCCCTTGATTCAACTTCCTTTCCTCATGAATTTTTTTTCAAGAAAAGTTCTTGAAAATGAAAAGCTATCATACCCAAATATTGTAGTCATTGGACTCCTAGTACAACATCAACACCAGCCATTGGAATGGAAAGAATTGGACTGTTCAACACATATTCTCCCATGGATAGCTTGATATTATGGCACTTTCCAGAGAAATTTATGGTTCCTCCATTTGCAACTATCACTTGACACTGTGGTGCTTGATATAGGAAGCAATTCAATTCCTTCGCTATCTTACAATGAATAAAATTATGGGTACTGCCCGAATCAATAAACACTATTACCTTTTTCTTCTTGATATGTCCTTCTATCTTGATAGTTTGAGGAGTGGTAATTCCGGCCAATGCATTACAAGATATCATCAGATTCATTTCTTCTTTCTCTAGGGTTTATTCCTATTGTGTATCCTCTTCTTTTGATGCTTCTTGTTCATTTTATTCTTCCTCTTCACAATCTATGTAAAATAATTTCTTCTCAGCACACTTATGACCTTTAGTGTATTTGCTATCACAACTGTAACAAATACCTTTTTCTCTTTTTTCTTCCAATTGTTGTGGTTTCAACCTTTTAGGTTATGGAAGGCTAAGGGCAACAACTGTTAGGTCCCTATAATATTAGTGATCCCCCCATTACTATTGTCGTTGTATCCCTTATTGTTATTATTGTGCCCCATAGAATCCCTCTATTGTTATTTTTGTGCCTTTATATTATTATTGTTAGGTCGGCTTGGTTATATTGTGACCCTGTAGACTCATATATAGAGAAAGGAGGTTTTGTCATTTGAATCATCTAAGAATTGTTCATTTGTGTAATGTAAAGGAGGTTTACCCCTCGAAGAGGCTTATTTTTAAGGCGTTGATCTATCTTTTCTATCTTTTTGTGACCTGGTTTCATAACATTTGGTATCAGAGCTTTGGATTCTAGGGTTTCTCTACTCCAAATAGGTCATCGTGGAATTTTCGCTGTCACTTTTTTTCTACGACGTTTCAGAAGAGAAAAAAAACCCATTTGAGACAAAATCACGCTAAACCCCAGGTCTGAATTTTAGAGCTTATTTCGCTATATTTTCGGAGATATGGTCTGAGGAAGTTAGGGTTTTTGCAAGCTCCAGAATTTAAGCTAAAATAGGTCATCGTGGGATTTTGTCTATAACTCTTTCGCTAAGAAGTTTCGGAAGCTAAAACAAAAAGCCATTTGACAAGAAATCGGTCTAAACCTCGACTCCGAATTTCAGATCCTGTCTCACTATATTTGCGGAGATATAGTCTGAGGAAGTTAGGGTTTTTGCAGACCCCCGAATTACATTCCAAATAGGTCACTGTGGGGAAATCGTCATAAATTTTGTTTTGAGCATCAGACTAAAATTTCATAAGAAGTTTAAGAAAGAGGACGGCCTATAGTTTTCTGTATATCAGTTGCAGGTACTAAGGTAAAAACAATGACATGTGGCACTTCATATAAGTGCACTCTTTTAAAAAGGTATATAATCAGGTTATCTTGGGAGATTGTGCAAACTCTTTCTTGGAGAATCCAATTTCGACCAGACTGGTGGTATTGGAGATAGGATGCAGAGGGCTACTGCAAATCACGATTTTAGAACTGGAAGATCCAAAATTACAGAGGTACATCAGATTCAATATCGAGCTCCTACAAGTGAAAAAAGGTGTGTATTTTTTAAATTTTTGCATAAACTTGGTTTGAAAAATTAGTTTGAAGGAATTCAAAGGGCATAGTGAAGCATTATTATCGGTAATTGATGCCTCAAAGGAAGAAAATGGAAACACCTAGTAAGCAACCTAAAAGCTCTAGCATGACTCATGAAAATGAGGAAGAAATGCAACATGATATATCAATATTACAAAACCAAGTGCAACAAATTTCACTCGCACAAAAGGTAACAGAAAATAAGATGGATGGTTTAAAGAAAGACGTAGAAGTTAAGATGGATGGTTTAAAGAAAGACATGGAAGTTAACATGGATGGTTTAAAGAAAGGTGTAGAAGCTAAGATGAATGACTTGGAAGCTAAGATGGATGGCGTGGAAACTAACATGGACGACGTGGAAGCTAAGATGAATGGCATGGATGCTAAGGTGAATAGCCTGGACGATAAGATGGAAGAATTGAAGATAAATTTGAATAAGTTGCTACAAGAAATGGTCACTAATGGTGAAAGGGTAGTAAAGGAAATGCATGATGAGAACAAAATGAATGTTAATCATGATTTAATAGACTCTAATGTTGGATTGACGACCCACCATGTTCCAAAAATCTATATGAGGAAGTTTGATGGAAAGGATCCCGGAACATGGATACTACAAATGGAGCAATTTTTTGATCTCCATAATGTGCAAAACACACAAAAGGTACGTATTGCAACTTTATATTTAGAACCAAATCAATTTGTATGGTATCGATGGCTTTGCTCTTGTAAACAAATTGTCAGTTGGGAAATTTTTACAGAAGAAATGATAACACATTATGAGGATACAAAAAGCAACACCTTTTTTAGCCAATTGATAAATCTCAAACAAAAGGGTTCAATGATGGAGCACATTGAGGACTTCCAAAAATTGAACATAAGGGTAAAAGATATTCCAGAGGAGCATAGGATTGATGTGTTCATAGGGACTTTAAAGGATAATATCCAACATGAGGTTCACCTTTGGGAACCTGATTCATTGGAGAAGGCATTCAGGTTAACAAGAAAAATGGAAAGAAAAATTATGGAAACTAGGAAGCCTACCACTCACAACTATAAAGATGGAAGTGTTGCTGCCCCTAGCCTTCCACAACCTACAAGGTTGACACCCCAACAATTGGAAGAAAAAAGAGCAAAAGGGCTTTGTTACAGTTGTGATAGCGAATACACTAATGGTCATAAGTGTGCTGAGAAGAAATTATTCTACATAGATTGTGAAGAAGAGGAAGAAAAGGAACAAGAAATGTCAAAATAAGAGGATATACTCCAGGAACAAACCCTAGATAAAGAAGAAATGAATCTGACCATATCTTTTAATGCATTCGCTAGAATTACCACTCCTCAAACTATCAAGAAGAAAAAGGTAATAGTGTTGATTGATTCGGGAAGTACCCATAATTTTATTCATTGTAAGATAGAAAAGGAATTGAATTGCTTACTATATCTAGCACCAGAGTGTCAAGTGATGGTTGCAAGTGGAGGAACCATAAATTGCTCTGGAAAGTGCCTTAATATCAAGTTATCCATGGGATAATATGTATTGAATAGCCCAATGATTTCCATTCCAATGGGTGGTGCTGATGTTGTACTAGGAGTCCAATGGCTACAATCCTTAGGTACAATAGCTTTTAATTTTCAAGAAATTTTCATGAAATTTTCTGTAGAAGGAAAGGAAGTTGAATTAAGGGAATTGCAGGGAAGCCGAGAAAGATAATCAGCTCTAACAATATGACAAAGCTTCTAAAGAAGGAACAACTAGGTGTAATTGCACAATTATGTTCGCTAGAGGTTCCCATATTGAAATCATCTATTTCTCCAAATCTCTAAAACGTCTTGGACAATCATTTCAAGGTATTTGAGACTCCCAAAGGTCTCCCACCTATTCGTGATCATGATCATGCTATTCATTTGATTCTAGGATGTGTTTCTCCAAACATCAGGCCGTATAGATATCCCTATGCCCAAAAGAGTGAAATTGAATGTATGGTTGCAGAAATGCTAGAGGCTGGTATAATTCAACCTAGTGAAAGTTCTTTCTCTGCTCCAGTAGTATTAGTTCACAAGAAGGATGGATCATGGCGCATGTGTCCAGATTATAGGGATCTCAATAAGATCACTATTAAAGATAAACTTCCGATTCCTGTCATTGATGAATTATTGAATTAATTGCATGGATCAATTTACTTCACTAAGTTGGATCTTCGTTTAGGATATCATCAAATCAGAATGAATACTGAAGACATTCTAAAAAAAACATTTAGAACTCATGAGGGTCATCCTTACTAATGCACCTTCTACATTTCAAGGTTTGATGAATTCCATTTTCAAACCCTTCCTTAGAAAATTTGTGTTAGTATTTTTTGATGATATACTAATCTACAACAAGTCTTGGAAGGATCATGTCCAACATGTTGACATGGTGCTCAAACTATTGGAGGAGAAACAATTATATGCAAAAAATTCCAAATGTTTCTTTGGAGTACAAGAGGTGGAATATTTGGGTCGTATTGTATCTAATGAAGGTGTTAAGGTAGACCCTAGCAAAATTAAAACCATTAAGGAATGGAAAATCCCCACATCCATAAAGCATCTACGAGGATTTCTCGGGTTGACAAGGTATTATTGCAAGTTTGTTAAGAATTATGGGAGAATAACAGCACCTATAACAACATTATTGAAGAAAGATGCATTTTCATGGACTCCAGAAGCAACGAAGGCCTTTGAACATCTTAAAGAGGCAATGTGCCAAGCACCAGTCTTAGCTACATTGGACTTAACAAAAACCTTTATTGTGGAATGTGATGCCTTAGGAAATGGAATCGGTGCTGTTTTAATGCAAGAAGAAAGACCCATTACTTTCAAAAATCATCCAATCAAAGGAAAGTATTTACACAAAGCTATTTATGAGAAGGAAATGTTGGCAATATTACATGCACTTAAGAAATGGCGACCCTACCTAATGAGAAGACACTTCAAGATAAAAACAGATCATGATAGTCTTAAATACCTTTTAGAACAAAGATTATCTTCAGAAGAGCAGCAAAAATGGGTCACAAAGATGTTGGGTTATGACTTTGAAATCATCTACAAAAAAAGGGAAGCAAAATGTTGTGGCAGATGCACTCTTGAGAAAGGATGAGGACGTGGAAGCATTTCTTTGCACCATTTCTATTATCCAACCAGATTGGATAAACGAAGCAAGGGATGAATGGAAGAATGACGAGGAAGTGTGAGCACTCATTCAAAAGATACAAAAAGATCCTAGTACATCTAATACATTTATCTGGAAAAATGATTCGTTATGGTACAAGGATCGGGTAGACCTATGTAATAATTCCCAACTCAAACAAAAGATTCTTAGGGAATTGCAAACCTCTCCCTTAGGAGGGCACTTAGGATTTCTAAAAACATACCACAAGGTTAAGAAGGATTTTTTTTGGGATGGCCTTAAATTAGATATTCAAAAGTTTGTGGTGGAATGTTTGGTTTTCCAAAAAAATAATGTTGAAACAATTAAGACTCTAGGACTATTACAACCTTTATCCATTCCAAGCCAACAATGGGAGGAGGTTTCAATGGATTTTATCACAGGTTTACCCAAGTCCGAAGGAAAGAGTGTTATCATGGTGGTAGTGGACAAACTTACCAAGTATGCACACTTTTGTGCATTATCTCATCCATTTAAAGCGAGTACTGTATCTATTGCATTTATGGAAACAATTCAAAAGCTACATGGAAACCCAAAGATTATTGTAAGTGACAGAGATCCCATTTTTAGTGGAAATTTTTGGACAAAATTATTTTCTTGTCTTGGTACTCAGTTAGCTCATAGCTCATTTTATCATCCTAAATCTGATGGGAAAATTTAGATAGTAAACAAATGCTTGGAAGGATATCTTCTTTGCTTTGTATCTGATAAATAGACACAATTGGTCAAATGGTTTCCTCTGGCTGAATGGTGGTATAACACTTCCTTCCATACTGCAACAAAAATGACCCCATTTATGGCACTTTATGGATATCATCCACCATCCATCACATCATATTTAAGAGAAAATTCTAAGGTTCAAGCAGTGGAAGATCACATCGATCATCAACAACAAGTTCTCCAACTCTTAAAGGATAACCTCACCTTGGCACATAATAAAATGAAATAGTAGGCAGATCAACATCACAGCAAAAGAAGTTTTGATGTAGGTGATTGGGTATTCCTACGGCTACAACCATATAAAAAATTTTCCTCAAGCAAGCTAAGAAGGGTAACAAATTATAACCAAAGTATTATGGTCCGTACAAGGTGTTGCAAAAGATAGGTACTATGACATACAAATTGGAGCTTCCTGCAGCTTCTCGAGTGCACCCAATTTTCCATGTTTCATGCTTAAAGAAGGTTATAGGTGACAAGCTTCTAGTTCAGACAATATTGCTAGAACTTTGTGAGGAAGGAAAAATCATATTGGAACCTGAAGTAGTCAAAGAAACAAGAACTTGACAGCTACGAAATAGATCAATTTCAAAGTATCTCATCAAGTGAAAGAAATTACCCGTTGAAGATTCCACTTGGGAGGATGAGAATTTTATACAGAAGCATCCAAAACTACTCAAGCGTTGAGGACAACACTTTTTTTAAGGAGAGGGGCATGTTAGGTCCCTATAATATTAGTGATACCCCCATTACTATTGTTGTTGTATCCCTTATTGTTATTATTGTGCCCCTATTGTCCCCATATTGTTATTATTGTGCCCCATAGAATCCCTCTATTGTTATTTTGTGCCTTTATATTATTATTGTTAGGTTGGCTTGGTTATATTGTGACCCCGTAGACTCCTATATATAGAAAGGAGGTTTTGTCATTTGAATCATCTAAGAATTGTTCATTTGTGTAATGTAAAGGAGGTTGCCCCCTCGAAGAGGCTCATTTCTAAGGCATTGATCTATCTTTTCTATCTTTTTGTGAGCTGGTTTCATAACAACAACACTTCCATCTTTATAGTTGTGATTGGTAGGCTTCCTTTTGCCACAATTTTGCTTTCAATTTTTCTTTACCAACCTGAATGCCTTCTCCAATGAATCAAGTTCCCAAAGGAAAACCTCATGTTGGATGATATCCTTTAAATTCCCTATGAACAAATAAATCCTATGCTCCTTCGGAATATCTTTTAGTCTTATATTCAATTTTTGGAAGTTCTCAATGTTCTCCACCATTGAACCCTTTTGTTTGAGATTTATTAATTGGATAAAACAGGTGTTTCTTTTTGTATCCTCATAATGTGCTATTTTTCTTCTGTAAAAATTTCCCAAGTGACAATTTGTTTATGAGAGCAAATCCATTGATACCATACAAACTAATTGGGTTCCAAATATAAAGTTGCAATACGTACCTTTTGTGTGTTTTTCACATTATGGAGATCGAAATATTGCTCCATCTATAGTATCCATGTTACAAGATCCTTTCCATTAAACTTACTCATATTGATATTTGTAACATGGTGGGTATTTAATCCAATGTTAGAGTTTATGAAATCATGACTAACATTTCTTTTGTTCTAATTATGAGTTTCCTCTACTACCTTTTCACCATTAGGAAGCATTTCTTGTAGCAACTTTGCCAAACCTCCTTTCAAACCTTCCATGTATTTCTTCAAATATTCAATGTTTACTTCTAAAATATCCATCTTAGCTTCCATTCCATCCATATTATCTTCCACACCATTCATCTTAGCTTCCACGTCTTTCTTTAAACCATCCATTTTAGATTCTATTACTTTTTGTGAGAGTGAAATTTGTTGCAATTGGTCTCTTAATTTTGATATATCATGTTGTATTCCTTTCTCTTCTTCATGAGTCATGCTAGAAATTTAATGTTTATTACTATTTGTTTCCATTTTCTTTATTTGGGGCATAAATTAATGATAATTATGCTTCACTATGCCCTTTGAATTCCTTCAAACTAATTTTTCAAACCAAACTTATGCAAAATTTTAAAAAGACTACACACCTTTTTTCACTTTGTAGGAGCGCGATATTGAATCTTTTGTATCTCTGTAGTTTTGGATCTACAAGGTCTAAAATTCCGTCTTGAGGTATCCCTTTGAGTCCTCTTTCCAACCCCACAAGTTTGATCAATATTGGATTCTCAAAGAAAGAATTATTCATAATCTCCCACGACGACCTGATTATAGACTAGTTTCGTAGGGCGAACTTGTACGAAGTGCCACATCTCACTTTTTCTACCTTCGGACTGGAAATGATACAAAAAAAACTAAATTCCATCTTGTTTTTGTACCTTTTTATGAAATTTCAATCTGATGCTCAAAGAGAAAGTTATAAAATTTTTACGCAGGTCACCTATTTGAGATATAATTCGGGAGCCTAACAAACCCCTAAATTCCTTGGATCATATCTCCAAAATAATAGTGAGACAAGATCTGAAATTCATACTCGATGTTCATCAAGATTGTTTTTCAAATGGGTTTTAATTTCAACTTCTAAAACTTCGTAGAAAACAATTTATAGAAAAAATTTCATGATGACCTGTTTGAAGCAACGAAACCTAGAATCCAAAGCTGCGATACCAAATGTTATGCAACTAGCTCACAAATTAGAAGAAAAGATAGATAAACAACTTCAAAATAAGCCTATTTGAGGGGGAAACCTCATTTTTACATTACACAAATGAACAATTCTTGGATGATACAAATGAAAAGACCTCCTTTCTATATATAGGAGTCTAAGGGGTCACAATATAATCACGGCCGACATAACAATAATAATGTTAGGGAACAAAAATAACAATAGTGGGCTTCTATGGGGCACAATAATAACAATATGGGGACAACATGGACACAACGATAATAATAATGGCTACAATGACAATAATAATAAGGGAATACAGTAGTATTATAGGGACCTGACACATTATCGTATCTCATAACAATGATTTAATGGTGTGCAATGGAAGAAATGGTCGAAGTGAGTGAGACAAAAGATGTTTTCAATACTGCATAACATGAGACTAGTTAAGAGGTGTTAGAGTATAATATAATGCCATAAGAAGTCATTAAGAGATGTTAGAGTACAATATAATGCCATAAGAAGTCATACATACATATGTTTTGAACAATAGTGGAAGCTCTAACATAGAAGAATAATGATTATAATTGATTTAAATACATAAGAATTGATGCCCCCTTTGAGTGGGAATGGGGGAAGAAACATCCAAATAAACATATTGTACTGGAAAGGGGCTTTGAATATATGAAATGGGCTAGTATAAGGTGTTGAACCTCTCTTTTGACATGATTTTGACATTATTTTACCTACCTTTTCGCTCCATGACTGCCTATATTCATGTCCAATCTCTATAACACCATTGTCCATGCGCACAAATACATCAAATTTGTTGTCCTAAGCATGATAAGGTATAATGTCAATTAATTTGTATATTTCCTTTAATTTCAATATCTTAAGAATATTTAAATGAGATATTACTAACGATGGTTATTGGTGAAGTTTAGTTCTGCTAGCCAAGTTGAATATCAGATCTTATGTTAGAGAGTGGAGTATTTCTAGTTATCATGGAACAATTCAGAAACATGGGTTTTATAAATCAGAGGAGAAATATGGTTTCATGTTGTTGCATTCATGCCCTGGTCATTGTAAAGAAGCAGGAGTCAAACTATGGTTGAAATCTGTAACAATTACAAACATTCTACACTATTTCAGATAGGTATATTTGTGGTGTTGGCATTATGATACAAATTTGGCACTATGACACAGGTGTTGTCCTTGATGGCAATGCACACAGATGACAGATCACAGTTTAGGCTCACTGAATGAAGAAAGAGAGGTATACGCAGGTTCCCCATTGAGCAAGCTGCGTGCACATGTGGGTTCGTAGACCAAAAGGCGCTTATAGCGTACACAGGCACTTTCACGGAAGGAAATGTGTGTACATGTTGGAAAACTTAGTTTTGGTCTGTGGTATTTGGTCCATGATATTTTGATCCATGGTATTGGTCCAAGGTATCTTGTCCGAAGTATTGACCCAAGGTATTTGGTCCAAGGTATTGATTCTAAGTGGTTTTGGATCATGGTATTGAGTAAGGCCTAAGACTATAAAAGGAGAAGAAGATCACTAGGCAAAGGCACTCATGAATTGAATATCTACTGAAGAGCAAGATCTAGAATACAGGTTATTGGGTTATGGTGCACAGCTGGATCTGAATCAAGGATGAACCTGAGTGCTTGATGAAGGATAAGTTCTATTGATGGGTCAAGATATTAAGGCTTGAAGAGAAGTATCTTTGTGTGGTTTTGATCTTTTATTTGAATAACTGGCGCATGTTGTAATTTGTAAATATGATGATCTGGTATAACTGATGTCTGGAATTGTTGTAAAGTTTAAATCATCATTTACAGATCTGTACGCAGGTTCACTTTAGCATAGGCATGCATACATGCCAGTTCTGCATATCAAAACAACATATATGCAGGTTCGCCTTGATAAAACGGCGTATGTACGCAGGTTCGACACATTGAAGTAGTGTATACCTAATAAAATATGCTTTATCTACTTCTGCTTGCTGTTGTAGAGTTCTGGGTTCTAGCTTGGGTTCTGGTTACTGTTACTGTCTTCTGGTTACATCGTTCTGAGAAGTGATTGATTGATTCAGTTTTGGTTGGTGCAAAGGAGATTGATTGATGCATATATATTTGATGTTTGATTGATGTTATTGATGGATCCAGTCTGAAAATTTATGAAACGTGGTCCCTGGAAGAAAAGAGAAGGTTGCAGGCTTCTGTAGGCCGACACCTACGTACTAGTAAACACATCAGCTAGTACAAGAGCTAGGGGGTTGTAGCTCCCTTCCAGGAGAAGCTGGAGAACGAGAGAAGGTTGTAGCCTTCTGCAGGTAGAAGCCTACGTACTGGTATAAGACTACACCAGTACAAAAATTGTAAAAAGAAGTTTCTTATTAAAAGAAGATAGAGACGATTGCAGCAGGTGGTTTTCACCCATATTGGGTTTCCACCTTATATCTTGTGTTCATGTGTGTGATTGTCTGTTCTGTTTTTACTGCACCTGGTTACTGTTTATATGGTTCTGATGCACAAATTAAAGATCAACATATGATGAATTAACTAAGTTATAAGTTTGAAGGGTATATGCTAGTTTCCTTAAAAACGGTTGTGTATAAATGCAAGTTTGATTAACTGAAGTAGTGTATATAAATTTGAAATGAAATATTATTGACTTGCTAATACTGATTCACCCCCCCTTCTCAGTATTATTTCCAACAATTGGTATCAGAGCAGGTCCTTCAGAAGAAGCTTGATCGCTTGAAGGAAGATCTATCATCATGAGTAACTATGAAAGAGAGGGATCCATTAGACCACCAATATTTGATGGGAGAAACTTCATTTATTGGAAGGTAAGAACCACAACCTATCATCAATCTCTTGGAACAGATGTTTGGGAAATCGTGGAAGGAGGATATACATTTCCATCAGCAATTCCTACAAATACGGTAGGTAAAAATCAATATGAAACCAATGCCAACGCTGTCAATACATTATTGGGGAGTCTGTCACAATCAGAATTTGTCAAAGTTATGCAGCTCAAAACTGCCAAAGAAATATGGGACAAGATCGTTCTAAGCTATGAAGGAGACAATAAGGTAAAACGTGCAAAACTACAATATCTAAGAATTCAATATGAAACTCTCAAAATGCACAATGATGAAAGTATATCGAATTACTTCTTACGTATAGATGAGATTGTTAATTGCATGAAGAACTTGGGTGAAGAGATAAAAGAAGCTACTTTAGTTGAAAAGGTTTTAAGATCCTTGTCTACTAAGTTTGAATCAAAAGTTTCTTCCATAGAAGAAAAGCAGGATCTTCAGAGTATCACTATGACACAGCTACATAGAATCTTAACTGCTTTCGAAATGAGAAAAGGAGGTCCATCAGACATGAGAGAAGCTGCATTCAAAGCTTCAGGAAGAGAAGAACTCAATGAATCAGGACATATTTCAGAAGAACATGAAGAAGCAAACTTTGTCAAGAACCTTCAACGGGGTTTTGGAAGATTCAGAGGTAAACTACCTTTCAAACGTTTTTCTTGTGGAAGAGTTAGTCACTATGCTGCCAAATATCCTTATAAAGATAAGCTTGATAAAGGTAAGGAATCAGCAAAATGGAATAGAAACAAAGTGTAAGTAAGAATAGCTATTATACGCATGAAGATAACAATGGTTTATCAAATAGTGATGAAGATAATAATGACTATAGACTTCTAATGGCTTTTGAAGATGATGATTTCTTGGATGCTTTAGATGAAGATAATCTTTATGAAGAAATATCTAAACTCAAAATATGTTTAGAAGAAAAGAATATGATTATAGATACTCTGACATTCCAACTTGCTGAAAGAGAAAAACACAATGAAAAACTAGAATGTGAAATTGTGGGTCTAAGGAAAGATATTGAGAAAACAAAAGCTCTCAATCTTAGATTTGCTAAAGGATCAGAAACTTTAGATGAAATTATCAAAGTGCAGTGTTCTCCTATGATAAAGACAGGTCTTGGATATACTGAAGAAGCATCTCAAGCACAGAAGTTGTCAACCTCCACTAAAAACTATCTTGATGAAAAAAAGAGCAGTGAATAGTTTGACAATCGTTAGCAAAGGAATAAAGCAGTTCGCCAAGTAAATCGGGTTCAATCTACTTCAAGTATGAACATAAGTTACAACCAACCTCATTAAATCATACTAAATTTGCTTCAAGAATGAATGTCAATGGAAACTACAATCACCAGGTTAGTAGATTCGATAATCGTAGGAACTTCTTTAATGGCCAATGTTTTTCATGTCATAACTTTGGACACAAAGCTGCTCAATGTGTTGCCTACAAGACCATCATGACTAGAGAAGCACAAAATCAAAGGAATGTGACAGGGATCATGAAAAGGACCTACAATAACTTTTTGCTTCTTGAAAATGAAATAGAATGCTCTATCTATAACAACTTCGGTCATGAAGATTCTGAATGCAAGAGTAAATTTTGGGAAACATATCAGAAGGAGAAAACTTCATTGAGTCCCAAAATATGGTGAAAGAAAGAACCACAAACAGAAAGATATGGTATATCCTTGTATGCAAAAGGACAAGAAAATCAGTGGTACATCGATAGTGGATGCTTGAAACAAATGATAGGTGATAAAGAAAAACTTCAGTCATACAATGCCTTAGAAAAGGAAAAGAAGGTCTCATTTGGAAATGACACTCCTTCTATCATAAAAGGTAAAGGTTCTGTTCTCTTAAAAGAAAAGTTTAAAGCTGGGAATGTTATGTATGTTGATGGTCTAAAGCATAACCTATTGAGTGTTAGTCAAATGTGTGATCAAGGAAATGAAGTAGTATTTCGATCAAATGGATGTGTTGTTCGTGAGCTTGATATAGGAGAAACCGTGATCAAAGGCATAAGAACTCCAAACAACTTATACATAATCAAGGGAGGACAACAACAATGCTATCTAAGAAAAAATGATGAACACTGGCTATGGCACAGAAGATTGGGGCATCTAAGCTTCCCACAAATAAGGAAAGCAATCAAATTCCAGGCTGTTCATGATATTATTGATATCAGCATTCCAGAAATTACAATATGCAAATCATGTCAATTTGATAAGCAAGCCAGAGCACATTTCCCTGAGAAGGAAGGATAAGCTAGTAAGCCTATTAAACTTATTCATACTGATTTATGTGGTCCAGCAAGGAAAAAGTCACCTCGTGGAGAAGAATACTTTATATTGTTCATTGACGCTTTTTCTAGAATGTGTTGGATAGGACTTCTAAAGCATAAAGATGAAGCATTTGAAAAGTTCAAAGCCTTCAAAGCTTTGGTTGAAAATGAATCAGATCACAAAATCAAATGCCTCAGATTTGATCGAGGGGGGGAATTTACCTCAGATGAATTCTTCGACTTTTGTGAAGAACATGGAATAAAAAGAGAATTCTCCACCTCAAGGACTCCTCATCAAAATGGAGTGGTAGAAAGGATGAATAGAACTGTTCAACAAATGGCTCATGCCATGCTAGATGAGTCTGGAACTCCTGCAAACTTTTGGGGTGAAGCTGCATTTGATGCCGTCACTATCCTCAACAAAGCAAACGTTTAGGTAAACAACACTCAAAATCCACATGAACTTTGGTATGGTAAGACTCCTACTGTAAAATATTTCAAAGTTTTTGGAAGCAAATGTTACATCAAAAGGACTGATGAAAAACTTAGCAAGTTTGAACCTAGAGAAAATGAAGGCATTCTCCTTGGTTACTCTTCCTAAAGAAAAGGATATAAGTGTTATAATAAAAGACTTGGGAAAATTATTGAAAGTATTGATGTTGTGGTTGATCAAGTAGGAAAAAATCCAAAGTAGGTAAAAACTGAAGAGTGTGAAGAAGATGAGGAGTATCCTTCCACATCAAATCAGAGTAATCCTGGAGAAGAAGAAACCAATGAAGCACCAGAAGAATAGATAACGACATAAGAAAAGACTCCATCTAGGTATGTTCAGAAAAGTCATCCAGAGACTCAAATTTTGGGACAGAAAGAGGCAGGTGTGCAGACAAGAAGAACTATTACAAAAGATTCAAGCTATCTAGCATTGCTTTCCTCCATCGGACCTCAAAATGTAAATGAAGCATGCAAAGATTGTAATATCCCTCCCCTTAATAATAAATAATAAATAATAAAAATAATAAATAATAAATAATAAAAATAATAAATAATAAATAATAAAAATAATAAATAATACATAATAATAATATATATATATATATATATAAATCATAAATGACAAATAATAAATGATATTAAAAATATATACAAGAAAAGAAATAAAAATAATAAAAATAAAAATAGTAATAGAAATAAAACAAGAAAACAGTAAAAAATCAGTAAAGCTATCAAAAAGAAGAAAATAAAACAAGAAAGCTAAAAAAATAAAAAAGTCGCATGTAGGCACATGGAGTGTGTGCATGTGGTTCCCCTTCCAATTTTTGTTCTATTTAATATATGGTGAGGAAGATGAGAGGCATTCCTGCATTCCATCATTCCGAGATTCTATATTTCATTCTCTTGGGAGAATGGTGTTCTAAGACAGAGAAGTCACTAGCAGTAGTACGTTGATTGAGGCTAGGGGGTGTCCAGTTGTAGCAAGTCCTTGCACAATTGAGCCTATGGTTGGGTGGAGAGTCGTCCCCAAAACGTTGTTGCCATTTGGCAGATGTCAATCACAGGTAATATAAGTAAGTGCTGATTTGTTTGAATCTAATATTGATTAAGAAATTAACAACATATTTATTTTGGATTGTTACATATGGTATCAGAGCAAGGCTCAACCCTTAAGGCCTGTGGGCATCTAAAAAAAATTATTTTATTGGGATTTTAACTTGACTTGTTTTGAAGGTAATACATGATGCTTACATTCAGGAGGCTGCATATTATTTACATTTTTTAACCCAATGTGCACTGGATGATATGAAAATCATTCTTGGTTTAAGGCTTCTCGCTATTCATTGTGATTATTCTGATCTCTTTATAGCACTTTTTCCTCTCTTTCTATAGCTCCTCCACATATATTTACCGGTTTGCTGATATGGGAATGTTGTTTTATAAAGTTAAATGTATTTTTCTATTAATTGTAAGGGAATTTTCGCTTCGCCATACAGTACATGTTTTCTTTTAAATATGGCTCAATTAGTGAAATTAGACACAAATCTCTGGAATTGGTCCAGCTTTAACTTGAGTTGTAACTCACGTATGGAATCTTACTTCTTTTAGTGCTGCTGGATTGGAAGATTCTTCTTAAAACCTTTTGAGCCCCACTCCCCTGCCTCTTATTAAATCTCTATTCAATTGGAAGAATAATGATATTTTCATTGAAATTGATAGATCTTTTAATGCAAGAAGGCCATATTTTGGTTAGGGATCACCGAGAATAATCAAATTTCATTTCCGTATTATATTCTTCATGTGGAGATCAGTTAAACTGATACTTATAAGGCAGAAGGAAGATAATATGATACTTATAAGGCAATCATGTGATTTGAGAATGTTGTGTTTTTAAGGAAAAGTTTTTTTTTGGTACTTGCAAGGGAATCCTCTGGTATCAGAATGCTATTTTTTTTAATAGGTAAAAGCTTTTTTTGATATGTGGGAGCTTGAAACTCAACTTTCATATTAACACATTAACCTGCTTTTTAGTAATATGAAATTGATCTTTGTACCTCTGCATTGAGAGATATGTGCTTTTAGTATTTTAATTTTTAATTTTTGTGGGCTTTGATGCATTTGAAGGTACATAGGATGTTTTAGTTTTTCCCTGTAGCTCCAAAATCAACCATGGGGTCTGAAATCTAAGCACTGTATGCATGAGGCATATTTGTCATTAGGATTGCTCATTCCCCAATTAACTGGACAGGAATGCGGTTTCCCTGGTCTGCAAGTCGTGGTTTCGAATTGAGGCGAGTAGCAGGCAATGGGTTTTCATCGGAAATTTTCTATTTTGGTCCTATGAAGTTTCGATATCTCTGATTTCCTTATCCGGACTTTTTAAGCGTGTATTTAGAAAAGCTTTTGCATTATTTCAGTGGTTTATTTATTATTATTTATTTTTATTATCTAAATTGATTTTTAATTGTGGCCGGGATCTTGGGTGTCAAGATGATTATATGATTCCATGCAAACACAGTCGAGCACCAAAGCAAATAGAGGACTGAAATTAAACTGCCATCATGATTCTGTAACTTTTCATTCAATTCAATTCGCCATCATTTAGATTAGACTCACATTATGTTCTTTGTAGTATGGGATCTACATTCAATGATCAGGGCTTCTTGTTGAGTGTTCGAAGCAACCATTATTCATTTGCTTCATGAATCTGGAAATTTTCTGTCATGGATGCCTAAATTTCCACTTTAATAGGACACCCACTTGAATTTTATGAATGTTTTGGCATAGAGCAAGAGCTTCATGCAGGGATTCCCACGGTCTGAGATATTTAATGCTGTAGACCCACGAAAGAATATGGAGCCCTGACAGATGAAAATGTATGAAGTGGGTATGTGTATTTGAGCTGAAAGAAATTCAATTAGAAACCCATTAGAGATTTATTTGCTTTTCCACTTCGATCTTTTCATGTCATGATCTGTATAAAACTCAGAAACCTCGAATAGTTTGGAGCTAAGAGGATTCGATTAGACACAGAAGAAGATATTTTCTGTGTCATATTCAATGATCAGAGCTTTACTCTTCCGATTATTAGATGCATTTAGAGTGGAACTTATTAAATGCATGATCACAGGAGAACAGGAATCCAAGATGTTTTCTCAGCCACGTTGGTGGTAATTTACCTAGTTTTTGTATTAATGGTGCTGAAATGGAAGGCTAGTGTAACCTTGGCTAGAAGAACAGAGGCATACCCATGAAGTGTCTAACAAAAAGGACATGCAGGGTGCATTGGTGGAAAAGTTGCCTCTCATATTATCCAAAATATCTAGTGAAATACTGAAAATGCCAAATATAAGTAAAGAACATGGCTCTGAAGCATAATGATGAGGATGAATGGCACAAAAAATGTCAAAGAAACAAGATAATATCTCCAGTCTCAGCTAATCATATCATATATTTTATAATGAGTGCATTTATTTCATATATATACTAATTTATCTGTGATTTCCCATGGTACTGTTTCGCTCCTAAGGAAATCGGTTCTTTGTGGTGCAGCTAGGGCATGTTTCTCAAAGAAACATGGGTTTCTTGTTTCAATTTAGGAATTGGATCGTAGACATAGTCCAATTTGGAATTTTTGTAAATTGTGTGGAAAAAGCGGAAGCAAAGATTTCTGGAATTCTGTTGGCATATCATCATGGCACTGGGTACAGTTAATGCCCGACCATGTAGAACTACAATTTTATGACTTATCTAGGAAATTATTATGGCTAAAATGTATTGTAATTTAAGGGTTTGATATGGTGTTGCGTTCGTGGGTGTGCTTGCAGGTAGGCCATCTTATTAATGAAATGACTTTATTTTTGGGGGAGGGATAACCTTCCTAGTCATCCGATCCAGTTTTGGGTCGGGTGGCAATGTCTCTTCTTTATGGTGTGGAATATTTCTTTGGTTGTTTAAAGCACCTTAGAGTAATCATTTAACGGCCATAAGAATCTCAAGATACATTCAATAAATTTGGTTAATGATTTATTTTGTTAAAAGCAGTCCATTTAATTTTTCTAACATAAGTTATGATTGCTTAAACAGATACTCAAAATATTTCACTCTACAACACAGAATTTCAATTTATCCTAGCATATAAGGTCATGAATCTGTAGACTTAATATTGGTGTGACATATAATTTCAAAAGTCTTGGTGAATAAATTTTCTTTCAGAATTCAAGTACCTTCCAATGGTTGGTTACATTATTCCAGTGGTGTTTTATTTCTCATACCAGGTCTCTATATCAACTTTTTTTTTTTTTTTTTTTTTCCAGTTCATCAACCTTCTTTTTCATCACATTTTTATAGCTGATCTAGCTTTGGTAGACTGATATATTTGTTACACTAGCTACAACCAACGTATTTCTTTAGAATTATTACAAAAGTCTGATATTAAATTATGGAAGTGAGACCTGAAATTCCAGGGGTATCACCATTTGTTTTGAAGGATCAACTGTAAGTTTTTGGCTGGTATAAGTTAAAGTTTGGTGCACTCATTAGTTCCTCATTGGTTTTCTCATGCATCATTATAGACAACAGATTGATATTTGCATTAGTATTGGAATGAGCCTCCTTTCTTATTTCTTCTTTGGTTTGGATACCGACCCTTTCCTTTGTGGTTCTCTGCTCTCATTAGAATCTCATTGCATGGTAAAACCACTAATAGAAATCTCATTTTCTTGATTTGCATCCTCTTACCATTTTCTAAACGCTATTTCATAAAATGAAAAGTGCTATAATCAACTACAACAGTTAAAGGTGTGACAGTGCTTCATTAATCTAAAAAGTTTATTAATCCAAGGTGTTGTTCACATAGCTCTCTCCATTACAACCATATAACAAGCAAAATTCTAAATGAGTCACATGATTAAAGCTATATAGTTTTGTTATGACTCATCGATTCATTGGAAAAGTATATAATCTTCTAATCTTGGATGGTGATAATCTACCCATAATTGACGATGTATAATTCTCTGAAAGATAGGTATATTTTCTATCTATCAGCTTATTTTCACATGAATTTTTCCTTGAAAATCTTGTGATACCATGCTATGATGTTAAACATATCTTGAATAATGGTCATTTTTGAACAATGTAAACAGCTGAACTTCACATCCTAAACATTCATTCTTGTGATACACCAATTGACATGATTCAATCCACATTGAATTGCATTTTCTTTAAATTTTAGCACTATTGACATGGTATATTGGCATGTTTTTTGTGGAGGAACAATCTTTAATGCTGGTGTAACTACTCACCACCGGTTCATTTTACAACATAGTTACATAGCACTTGAAGTATTTGCATAATTGATGTTGAAATTTTTCACCAATTAAAGTGCTCTAAAACAGTGAAATCTGTTCCAATTCACAATGAATAAACTCTGATATCTTATTATCTTTAGATGATCGTTATTCACTTGCATCTGTTCATTATTTTATGGTTCAATCTGATCTAAAAAAACAGAGGTAATCTTCCTTGAATGCTGATCATATTATTCACTAACTATTTTGGTTGGATTGTTGTTCTCATTGTCCTTTAGTGATAGCAGTTGCTTGGCATTTCTCTGGTCTATTATTGCGAGAACACAACTCTCTCAATATGATCTTCTAATGATGATAGCAAATTCTTGATGATCAAAGAGCGCTTACTTAGCTAAGACAGACTGAATCATATTTTATTGTTTGAACGTTGATTTTAGTTTAGTTTAATTAATTGTTATGATATTGAGTATAATGAGGTTTCGTGGTTCAAGGTTAATTTCATATAGTGGATAAAGTTGTCTAAGGAGAAATGGAAGGAGAAACTTGCAATTTTTTTAATGATGATAACTAATGATAGCTCATGTGATTATGGCGAACTTGGATCAGATGCTTAAGGTGGTAGAGAAGAAGTATCACAACAAGGGTAAGGAATCAGTAAGAAGAGGCAACATATTTTAGAACCTAATGGAAAAGTTTGGTATAATCATAACTTGTTACTCTAAAGGTATCACTATAAGGTCTATCTAAGGATGATGCACATAAAGAAGAAAATATTGGCAATCAACTAATGAAGTTGAAAAATCATGAAGGTCATTTTAAGGAACCTGGGAGGTATGATAAAATAGAATGATTGGAGAAGATCAGTTGTGTGCATAACAACATCTATAATAATGGGAAAGCCACATTATAAAGTTTTCCATAGGTGACGAACTATATGAATAAATTATGGATAACAAGATGAAGGATCAAGCAATGTTATTATGTTAATGTCTTAAATCAGGAAATGATAAGCGGATTACATTGGTAGCTAACTTAATGAATTTATTTTTCAGGTATTACCCAAGTTGGAAAAGAGTAACAACATTTCCAAAAGTATATTAGTGCTAATATTTAAGAGGAGGAAAAGAAACCACAATGACTGGAGGTGAGAAATTAAAGTCAATTTAATAAAATAGAATGAAGTAAAGAAGATCCATTTTGTAAGCTAGTAGACATGGAATATTGGGAAATTAAGACTAAGAGAAAAATATATAAGAATATCTCGTCAGAGGAAATGAAGGATGTTCTATCAAGAAGAAAGTTCTTTAAGGATATTGATGAGTGGACCAAGAAACATGATTGGTAATGGTCATAATGATGATCTACATATTTAAATGTGAAGACATGAAGTTGAGAATTTCCATGATGACCAAGTGATGATAAACGAGAAAGATGTTTAAAATAATAGTGAAGTATAGGAAGGAATGTTGCTAGAAATTTTATAAGGATTCCTTGAGAAGGATTGTGTACATAGTGACAAATGAAGTGAAAGTCAATTAATAGAGGTTGTACTTGACTAATTTTCACTCATTGTTTCATGAGTAGGACTTCCCATAACATTAAAAGAGGTTGTTTCCACATAACACCTCATATTTTTCATGGACAATGATGGTAGTAGTATTTCCAACTGATCTAAAATAATGATACTATTTAATAAGAAAGAGTCTTTTGTCCAACTTGAGAAAGGGTGAAATTATGATAAAGCAATCAAGTGGTATTGAGATAGGAACTTGACGAGATAAGAAAATATTTTTGGTGGTTGAAAATCATAATTAAGTGATGAAGGTATAAGTCAACATGGATAAAAAAAACCCTCATGCAAGTAAATTAAGCATGATATAAAATCATGATGACCTAGTGATTGCATATAGTGATATTGGAATCGGTAAGCCAAAGGGTAAATGGATGTAAAACCAAGGGACTTTAATTTTGAGATAGATGATTTAAATAATGATGGTATAACTAGTAATATCTTAAACAATGAATTTCACCAGAATTTCCTTGGGGAAGGAATAATATATGACGAGAGATTAAGATTCATGATGATGAGGCCCATGTGAAATTTAAATGGGGTAAATGATCAACTTCCTAGTTGAAAGAAGTGGAAATGATTATTGAAAAGTATTTGACAACTTGATGAAAAAATATTGACAATGGTTCATGATATGATATACATGTGGTTCTTATAGTGATAATGTATCCTTATGATGATAGTGAGATGCATAGGTATTATGACGTTATGACAAGGTATATTGACATATTCATTTACTACGTGATGATAGGTATTTAATGTTCAATACTCATGATGGATATGATATGCATAATGTGGCATAGGAATTATGATGCTATAATATGAGGTTTATTGACATGTGGTTCACTTATTATGTGAAGTCATGATATGAATTTGATGCAATTACGTTGATGATCTAACATATGATGGTATTTCATGAGGTGAAGCATGTGATAGTTGTGTACAAATTTATGACATGCATGAGCATGCAGTTTGTTATTATTCATATTGTTGCGATTAACAATGATGAATATTCTCATGATGACATGCAAGACTGGCATGTGGATTATTTTCTATGATAATATGATGGTATAGCTAACGTATTTGTTTCATGTTGAGGTGTGATGATTCACAGGACTCCACAATGGGCCATGAGGGCCAGATTATTTGATGATCTCGTGCGAGCCCATATGCACAAGGGAGAATAAGTAACACCATATGGGCTGGGGAAAAAACTCAATCAACACTACATATGCTAGTGGTTCCTTTGTCTTGTGTGTAGCTATCGATGGATAGCTCTTGAAGGGATATAGGACCATCTTGAGGAGGCCAAGTGCCTGATATTCTAGGCTAGGTGCTTGTTATTGGATTGGGATGCCGGAGTCTGGTGGGGGTGTAAGGACTTCAATGCCTATGGTTGTGCACCTTAGTAGTTGTGGAGGGAGTGGGCCAGCCTTGCGAGATGCTTGGAGTCATTGAGTACCATACCGGATGCCTGCCTTGGGGCAGATGAGGTCTGAGTCTGTCGCGAGTCTTGGGGCCAGCCTTGGACTAGGATACAGACTGGGTTAGGCTTATGCCTGGTGCCGAAATGAGAGGAATTCCTACATTCCATCATTCTGAGATTATATCTTTCATTCTCTTGGGAGAATGGTGTTTTAAGACAGAGGAGTCACTAGTAGTAGTACATTGATTGAGGCTCGGGGGTGGCCAGTTGTAGCAAGTCCTTGCACAATTGAGCCTACGATTGGGTGGAGAGTCATCCCCAAAACCTTGTTGCCATTTGGTAGACGTTAATCACAGGTAATATAGGTAAGTGCTGATTTGTTTGAATCTGATATTGATTAGGAAATTACCTACATATTTATTTTGGACTGTTACAAAGATGAATGTTGGGTCAAGGCCATGAATGAAGAAGTTGAGCAAATTGAAAAGAATAATACTTGGGAATTAGTTCCTAGACCTCATGATAAGAATATCATAGGAACGAAATGGATATTTGAAAACAAGCTGAATGAAAATGGTGAAGTTATCAGAAACAAGGTCAGACTTGTTTGTAAAGGATATGCTCAACAAGAAGGTATAGATTTTGAAGAAACTTTTGCACCTATTGCTAGACTTGAAGCCATAAGAGTGTTCCTTGCTCTTTCTAGCTTTCAAAAATTCAAAGTATATCAAATGGATGTAAAATCTGCATTTCTTAATGGAGACTTAGAAGAAGAAGTATATATTGAGCAACCAGATGGATTCATCCTTGGAAATGATCCAAAACTTGTATGCCGACTCAGAAAGGCTCTCTATGGTCTAAAACAAGCTCCAAGGGCCTGGTATTACCGTCTTGACAAATACCTCCATCAATAAGGTTTTTCAAAAGGATCAACTGATAGCAATCTATATATAAAGATTGATAATGCTAAATTGTTAATACTTGTAGTGTATGTTGATGATATCATTTTTGGTAGAAATGAAGAAGCCATGAGTCAAAACTTTGCTTTGGTAATGAAGCAAGAATTTGAAATGTCCTTGCTTGGTGAGCTCACATATTTTCTCGGCCTACAAGTTCAACAAAATAAAGATGGTATTTTTTTATCACATACCAAGTATCTCAAGTAGATCTGGAAAAAATATGGCATGGAAGATTCTAAACCAGTATGTACCCCCATGGTAATAGGATGTAGTCTCAACTCAAATGATGAATCAGCAGTAGTACATCAACCAACCTACAGAGCCATGATTGGCAGTTTGCTTTATCTAAAAGGTACCTGACCAGACATCATGCATGTAATGGGAATAGTTGGAAGATTCCAAGCAAATCCAAAGGAATCACACCTTCAGGCAGTCAAAAGGATCTTCAAATATCTTCAAGGAACTCAAAATTTTGACTTATGGTATCCTAGGTATACGGATCTTACACTTCATGCATATACAGATGCAGATTGGGAAGGAAGCGTGGATGATAGAAAAAGCACTAGTGGTGGTGCATTCTATATGGGTTCTAGATTAGTGTCTTGGTTCGGCAAGAAACAAAGTTCAATTGCATTATCTATAGCTAAAGCAGAATATGTGGCTGCTGCATCTTGCTGCACACAACTCCTTTGGATGATGCAAACATTGCAAGTCATTCAAATCACATGTACTCCACCCATCTCCATTCTATGTGATAATACAAGTGCAATCAAGTATTTCAAGGAATCCAGTCATGCATTCCAAGACCAAGCACATACCCATCAAATATCATTTTCTACATGAACAAGTGCTTGAACAAAAGGTCAAATTGGAGTATGTTCCCTCCAAAGAACAGGTTGCTGATATATTCACCAAACCACTACCTAGAGAGACATTTGAATATCTCAGACAGAAGCTGGGAGTAGTTGATGCATCATCTTGCTGTTAAAACTTATCTATTTCAGAGAAAAGTGGTTGTACACGAGTTTCATGAAGCGTATCCGCATACATACGCCAGTCACTGTGGATACAGTCGCGTATATGTTGGTTTGAAGGAAAACGATGGATGAAAGGTGTCTGATATGGGTTTGACAGTGATCATATGGCACAAGTTCAGGGGGAGCATATACTTATAGTAATGCATTGTTGGCATTATCTTAGAAGGTCTTGGTACAAATTCACAGTTTTTTTTGATTTAGGTGGAAAAGGTTTATGGGGAGATCATGGTTGCTGGTCTGGATAGTGATTGACAGATGCTGCTGATGATAGTTGCTAATAACTATCATAGTCTTGTTTTAGATATTTGGTCTCTATGTCATGTATATATTTTATTTTCAAGGTCATGAAATGACCTATTTTGTTTCCCCACTATGCATGGGATGGATGATGTAATGTTCTTTTTCTAACACGTATAAACATTTGGTATATACCCACTTGGTTGGGTGGATGAGTCAAACTTGGCATATCCCCCCTTGAGGGAGATGGATGTATGTATGAGTCATTAGTGATAGGAAGGTCATTTATGATGTATGTATAGAGTCATCTTTTTGCAGACCTTGCTTATATTCAGGGGGAGCATGGATAGCACACTTCAGCATATCAGAGAATTCAACATGTACTCAGGGGGAGCATAACCCTTTGCCCTTGATGACAAAGGGGGAGAGTGACTTGGGGTTGCCATCAAGTCCAAAGGGGGAGATTGTTGGCATTATGATACAAATTTGGCACTATGACACAGGTGTTGTCCTTGATGGTAACACACACAGATGACAGATCATAATTCAGGCTCACAGAATGAAGAAAGAGAGGTATATGTAGGTTCCCCATTGACCAAGCCGCGTGTACACACAGGTTCGCAAACCAAAAGGCGCGTATAGCGTACACACACACTTTCACGGAAGGAAAGGCACGTACCTGTTGGAATAATTAGTTTTGGTCCGTGGTATTTGGTCCATTGTATTTTGATCCATGGTATTGGTCCAAGATATCTTGTCCGAAGTGTTGACCCCAGGTATTTGGTCCAAGGTATTGATTCTAAGTGGTTTTGGACCATGGTATTAAGTAAGGCCTAAGACTATAAAAGGAGGAGAAGATCATTAGGCACAACCACTCATGAATTGAATATCTAATGAAGAGGAGATCTAGAATACAGGTTATTAGGTTATGGTGCACAACTGGATCTGAATCAAGGATGAACCTGAGCGCTTGATGAAGGATAAGTTCTATTGCTGGGTCAAGATCTTAAGGCTTGAAGAGAAGTATCTTTGTGTGGTTTTGATATTTTATTTGAATAACTGGTGCATGTTGTAATATGTAAATATGACGATCTAGGTATAATTGATGTTTGGAATTGTTGTAAAGTTTAAATCATCATTTACAGATCTGTACATAGGTTCACTTTAGCAGAGGCGCGTATACATGCTAGTTCTGCATATCAAAACAACGTATACACAGGTTCACCTTGAGAAAATGACATATGTACGCAGGTTCGACACATTGAAGTAGTGTATACCTAATAAAATATGCTTTAGCTACTTCTATTTGTTGTTGCAGTGTTCTGGGTTCTAGCTTGGGTTCTGGTTACTGTTATTGTATTCTGGTTACAACATTCTGAGAAGTGATTGATTGATTCAGTTTTGGTTGGTGCAAAGGAGATTGATTGATGCAGATATATTTGATGTTTGATTGATGTTATTGATGGATCCAGTCTGAAAATTTATGAAACGTGGTCCCTGGAAGAAAAGAGAAGGTTGTAGCCTTCTGTAGGCCAACACCTACGTACTAGTAAACACATCAGTTAGTACAAGAGCTAGGGGGTTGTAGCTCCCTTCCAAGAGAAGCTGGAGAATGAGAGAAGGTTGTAGCCTTCTGCAAGTAGAAGCCTGTGTACTGGTATAAGATTGCACCAGTACAAAAATTGTAAAAAGAAGTTTCTTATTAAAATAAGATAGAGACGATTGCAGCAGGTGGTTTTCACCCACATTGGGTTTCCACTTTATATCTTTTGTTCATGTGTGTGATTGTCTGTTCTGTTTTTACTGCACCTGGTTACTATTTATATGGTTTTTATGCACATATTAAAGATCAACATATGATGAATTAACTAAGTTATAAGTTTGAAGGGTATACGCTAGTTTCCTTAAAAATAATTGCGTATACATGCAAGTTTGATTAACTGAAGTAGCATATATAAGTCTAAAATGAAATATTATTGACTTGCTAATACTAATTCAACCCCCGCCCACCCCCCTCTCAGTATTATTTCCAACATGTGGCTCAATTTCCATATAAATGGAGACAAATATAAAGATTCTAGAGCATGGTGACTCATGAGCTATTCTCTAAGATTATTCTCTTTGGGAGTAATGGTTGGTTATTTACCAACTACTTTTCCAATTTTTTAGTAGAATTCTAATACCAAACAGGTAGTCAAATTTCATCTTGAATTGCATCAGTTAGATGTAAATCTTGAGATTTGGGGACATGGGTTTTTCATAATATCCTCAATTAAGTCCATGATGAATCATTTTCCAAAATTCAATGTGGATTGAGAGATATGAAGGTTTTTCTAAAGGTGATATTTCGAGATTTTTGATACTTACCGATTTTATAAAAATGTCTCTGTGAAATCAAATGACCAACTAGCTAAATATGGGATTGGTTAGGATGGGAAAGAATACATCCAAATATTGTCCACTTGATCTTTGTTATCTTCTCATGAGTGTGATGGCTCAACAAATTGTATATTTTTAATTCTGTTAGGTTTAATTTTGTAATTGTGGATAGCAAATATGTTCTTGTTTATAGAATAGACTATATATTTTTATGAAGGATGGGAGCATGTGGAGCAAGTAGAAAGAAATGTAATTCTTCTCTTTGGAATAAATATAATATTTCTGAAAGTATTTTCAGGTTATTGATACAAGTTTATCACTGAGAAAGTTACAGTAGCCTGCTCCCAAATAAGGCAAGGCCCCCTTCTAGGAAGCAATGCTACATGTTTAGGTATTAGATTTACATTTCAGTTGCAATTAGTTTTCCTCATGTTTCTGCATTTCCTTTCTGAGAAAGTTTATGATTTCTACATTTTAGTCTTCATCTCAACTTATGAAAATTGATGGAAACGTAGTACATGTATGGTAAATGATCTCAAGGATCCTATTACATTACCACACTAGAGTCAAATGAGCCCCATCTACTATTCAAATCTTGAGAGAAGTAATTGTGATCTCTTTAAATTATTATGCCAGTGTGATTTCAAACTTTCTCCATATCTTTTCCAAACCTAGCTCTAGTCCTGCACATATTGTGCCCATGCCTCATAAGTTTATGAGCCTCGGGGTTGAAAATTTACTGTTGGAATTAATATGGAAATATTTTTCCCAACTTAAGGGAAGCTAAAATTGAGGGCTCTAAGAAGTATGGAACTAAGCCAATCAAATCCAAGGAACTATAAAGGTTGAATCACTAGAATATCTATAAATATTAATGGTATAAGAATGAGCTAGAGTTGAGCACATGAGATGAAAACAATCTCAAATTGGTCTAAGGAAACCCATTGATGGAGATAAGAGCACTAGGGTACATAAGAGTAAACCCTAGAATCAAGATGTTGATGTTGATAGGGGGAAGTCTATTGGTGCCTAGGATGGAAAGAAGTCCTAATCCATAACTTCCAAAGTAAAATAATATAGATATATATTTTATATCAAGTACTAAGGGTAAAGCATGTGGGGGGATAACTAAAGGGCTATCCCCTCCTAAGGATTGATACAAATTAGACATGTCTAGGAAATTGGTGTAATCAATTAAAAAATTGGATCATGAGGTGTTTGAATATCAATGGAGTGATAATAAGATAGGTTTAAGAACATGAGAAACAACCAAGTCGAAAACAAATGAGGACTCTCCCTATTTAGTCTGAGGATATCACAATGAAGTAAGATGAGGCAAAGGTACACTATCCTTTAAGCTAGACCCTTGAAATATATCTAGTGAAGTTTATAAAGGAAGGCTCATTGGAAACAAGGCACTAAGGGATCCTTGAGACTAGCATGAGGTAGATAGTAGAGTGTGACTAATAGAGACTAGAACTAAAGGATGACAAGAAGGAAAAGAGAGAAGGACTTGAAGCTATATTGAGACTAGCATGAGGTAGATAGTAGAGTGTGAATAATATAGACTAGAACTAAAGGGTGATGAGAAGGAAAAGAGAGAAGTACTTGAAGCTATAGAAAGGGTGCATCATCCATGGAAGAAATCCTATAGAAAGGGTGCAAGTAATTTCATATTATTGGAGTGACAATAATATACTCTAACTTGTGATAAGCCTATCTCTGTAGTGATCCTTGATTGAAAGTTTAGGTGAGAGGGTGAGCTTATTAGCAAGGAGCTCTATAAAATTTAAACTTTTGTAATTTCCACATCTTAATACGATTCTACGTTTTCCTCATTTTACGTATGTGTATTTGCATGCAGTTGGTTAAATATATGTTTTGTGTAGATTTAATTTATTTATGCTACTAAAATTTGTATTCGAAGATAAGATTTGTGTATTGTGATCGTTGTTTGTAGATGACAAGATCTAGAGACTGGGACAAAGAATGTTGGAGAAATTATCTACTATTTGAATATGATCAACATTTAGAAAAGAGTATGGATTCAACCTTCTTCATTTTATTATGAAAATGTATGTGGATAATTCAATAGGGAAATTTGGTGGATAAATACTATTTATCTTATATAAGTGCAAAAACTATTGGAAGAACTATTTCATAACACAAGGAAATTCCAAGAAACAAATTGGTGACTTTGCTGGGGAGTGAATCTAAAAACATTTAAATCTTTAATATTTTTATTTAACTCTTTGATTGGTTGGTTCTAATTAATTTTCGATCTTTACTTTTTTGGGCATTGTTTAAGGTCTCTATAGATGTTGAATCTAGTAATTTTTCTTAAAAGCTAAAGATATGGGCCAATTTCCTTAATCAACACTTCTGCAATATGTAGATTTTGTGTTGACAACCACTTCAATGCTCCGTGCTAGTGTTTTTGGACCATTGCAATGCTCTATATCCTCACAGAAAGAGTATTGGTGCATCTATTTTGGGTTTCTTTATAGTTTTTTCTTAGATCTTCTAAGTTTTTCTATAAGTTTTAGGCCTAGAGCCTAGTTAGTGTTTTTATTGGATAAATTTGAATCTTTACATAGTCATCACACCTCAAATATACCTTTACCTATGGAATTTGTGATCCTTTTAAATGGTTCTGTCTTAGTCTTGGGTTTGATTCCCTACAAGGACATTGGGGCTGGCTAGAGCTTTGTTTCCATTATCTTACACTCTATTTTTTTTCTTCCTATTGTGTAGTATTCAAGTCTTCTTTAACATTTGATTACTCTTTAGATGCATTCTTAGTGGTAGGTGAGGCTTTTGGATTTGGATGTATTTTCTTTTGTTTCTTTTGGAATACATGGTTCTTATTTTTGCATTAGATCCAATTCACTACATTTTAATGGATTTTAGTTTTGCATTATATCTAATTCGCTACATTTCGATGCTCAAAGAGTTAAAAGAGAGGGTGACAAGGGTCATGTTTGCATATAACTAAAGTAAAATATCATATTCCTTACTTTAGTATAGTTTTCATTGAAACAAAAATTATGGATTGATTATAGTTTGCATATGCCCTTTGTAAATTGTCAACTACATGCATTGTAAAACTTTCACTGCATTATTGTGACATTAATAAAAACTATTAAAAGGAATGCTTAATTAAAAAGAATTAGAAAATTTATTTTGATAACAATACCCACATTAACATAAAATTATAGGGCGTCAGACTAGGTTGGAGAGGATACTCTCCAAGGACATATAACATGAAACTATAATCTAGACTAGCAAGTGAAAATCCATTTTTATCTAAGCACTTGATAGGAAAGCCCCTCTGACACAAGGGTAAAGCATGATGTCACCTTGGGATCCATGGAGTGATATCCCTACTTCATTAAGTTCTAGTGGGTTGGTCTATTTGCATTTGGGGTTTCCTATGGAAGCTTTGGGTTTATCCCCCCTACCAACACATGTGGATTTAACCCACAACTACTCCACCTAGTCACTTGAGTGCAGGTAGAAATGCTATTAGCATTTATTCTAGAGAACTTGTTGGTGTCAAATTGCAACAACCTGTAAAATATAGGCCAAGGGAAATCATCTAGTAGATCATATCCAAGTGCAGCCATGTGGCCGTCCTGGGACAATGATGACAATTTGGGCATGAGTACATTCCCCATGGCCTGCACTACACCCAAATCATATATGTCAGGAACTGACGGGTGTGCATGGGCATGGGTATAGTGGGAAATAGCAGGAAAAAATGGTGGGCGGAGGGGTGTCGACAAAAGGTGCATGTGACCTAGACCCAATGACGAAGGTGCCCACAGATTGAAAAACTCACGTTGCTACGCGCCACTAAATTTCACATGTGATAACATGAGGGGGTCATGTGGAGGAGGCCACGTGTTGACACCACATGCCTCCCACACACCTCTAAGGTTTTCAAATAATGCCACCTACCTACTATGAAATTCTTCCACATGTCCCCTCATGTCAGCCTCCCATGGCCCACCACCACTTCATGTTTCCTGTCACTACCACTCTGCCTCCTTTTCGTCCTCCACGTGGATCTCCCATACTCCTTGCCTCCACATCCACCCCCATTCACCACATCATCCCCACATCAACAACCACATTGACACTTTGGTCTCCTTTCACCTCCCTAGTTTTTGAGTCCCACCATGATAACACATCACCCTGACATCAAGGAGGCCTTAATGGAAGTGTTGCCTCATAAATCTAACGACGAAGGAGATATCACATCTAAAGGTTGTGGTGAGCCTTGAACTTGTAAGTTACATGATGGTTAGGTGTGCCAAGGGCTGCGAAGTTGAACACGTGTCATCCCCTCATCATTTCTACACCACCTTGAAACTTTCCATAGCCGAGAACTTGACAATACAGGAGTGCGCCATGTGTCCTCCAAGGCCAATTAATTTTTCCACATGTCGTCCACACCTAAGAACACCTATACACGTGGCACAATGACTATAAAAACATGTTAAAGGAGAAGGGGTGACTCATTTGAGAGGTTAATTGCGCATGACTTGAATTTCTAAAGTTGCGAAGTCTAGTAGAGTTTGAGCATAAGCTCTATAAATCTAGGCTATGAATCAGGTATGCTAGTAATTCCTTTCTTCAAAGACTTCACACTGTTGTTCTCAGGAAAATCACATTGTCTCCAAACTTCTGTTCTCATGAATAAAGAAAAGCTTAAGCCATTCCAAGAAACCTCACCCCGAGGAGAGTTCCTGTAATTCATAAAAGGCCAACATTTCTAGTGTGGAGTTAGTATGTGGTAGCTCTCATACCTTTTAAATCACATTAATTAGGCATAAATCCTAAAGTTTACTCCCACCAATAGTGGTGTCACCATTGGAAACATTTCTATAATTGTTGGTCAACATCCGCTCCCACAGTACCAGGACAAGTGGCACTCCATTTCTTATCTCTCAAAGCTCCAAGATTGACCTATTTGATGCCTCCTTTTCTCTCACTAAATATTATGCAAACACAAAGGATGAAGTTGAGGAAACAAATTGCTTCAGTATTAATGTCGGAACCAAGGTCCCTCTTGCATCGTCTCTCAAAGTGAAGAAATTCCTCCATGTCTTAGTTGAATGAATGAATATATTAGACATGCCTGCAAAATTTGAAGGAGTATGGTCATTGTCTCTAGAGCTAAGACATAATTTGAATAAAATGGAAGCAAAGATATGTTAGGAAAAAGAATACATCGGGAGATTCGAGATCCATTCATTCTTGAAAGAAAAGGGTGATATTGACAAAATCTCTTTCAAAAGGGCCACAAAGGTAACTTGGGAGAAAATCATTAATCTAGTACTCAAGCACTGGGAGAAGTTAAAGCTAGTGCAAGGGAAGATTGAGATGATTAATACAACTCATAAATAATTAGAGATGCTCAAAGGACATGCTGGGGAAACCTCACGCAAAGTAAGAGTAATAACAAATTTCCTGAATCATATGACTAAAGAAGAAGTTATAAAGGAAGCACACCTAGAGAAGCACACTTCCACCACTTCAACCACTTCCACTTTACAACTAGAGAATCACACCTAGAAAGGAAGCATATGATGATAGTGAAAATAGAAGAGAAATCCTACGACATGGCTGAAGAGGTGGAGAGGTTTAAAGGAAAATGTGAAGAATTGTATAAGAGTTTTCCACCATTCTTTAACGATTAGGGAAATTTTCTTCCCAAGGAGCTGATCATGAATGGCCTACATATTTTCAATAATAATCAAAGTAATGTTGAGGATAGATATCACACCTCGAAAGAAGAGGACCTTGGAAGTCTATATAAGAAGCACTTTGAACTCTTATTCTCACTAAAAAAAATTCAAAGACTAGGGGAAAATCGACTATGAACCTATCTTAGCCATGGAGATGGAAATAACAGAGGTGTGGCTGGATGAAATACCAAAAAAAGAGGAGTGGACCAGTATGTGGTAAATATATAGATCAATCATATATGCAAGTCAACGTCGGAATTGAAGGCAACTTCTATGTGAGCGGTCACAAACAACAACACCTTCCGTTGCACCACCGAAAACATGTTTACTAGGGAACCCAATGTGCTATAGAACCTGAACCAGTTAGCACCCAAGAGAGAGAAGGAAGGCAATGCCCAACCAAGAGAGAGAGAATTTCTACCAAAGCTAAATCTAGAGGGGCCTACTCTAGAGTCAACAAATTTTTCAAGAAACTTATAGAAGAGGTTAGTTACAATACAACTGGAAATTTTGTAACAAATTTTGAATGGTTTTCCAAATACCACTAGTGATTTAGAGTAGGTCCAAGCTCTTTGAGAGCCTATATATAGGCCTCATTTTGAAATGTAAAAGTGGGAGAAATCTAGGTTGTAGGGGAGACTCTGCCAAATTTTTTGGTGAATTGTTGGGAGGTCTTAAAGGAATTTTCGGGAAGAATTCTGCAGTAAATATTGGTTCATCCATTTTTCCCATCATGTATGTTCCATAACACCTTATGTTTTGAAGTTTACTACTAATGAAATGGATGTTTATGCAGTTTTCATGGAGTTTTGAGTTGTGAACTTGATCTGTTATGCAAATTGGTAGAATTTTATGAAGATTTTAGGATGAAACAATTTCTGGCATCAATATGATAGTTTGTTTTAGTTTTTCAATATATATCAAGTTAATTTGAAGATTATCTTGAATTTCTTGATATTTCTTGCAAGGGTTTTGAAAGAAAATGATATTTTTGAAAATTATGTGTTTCTAATTGCTAAAATCTTAATTTCTTAGTCATCCACAAGGCCTTATTTGATTTAAAGGAATTCTTTACTACTCCTTTAAATTGTGTAAGGTATGATTCCCCATATTTCATCCATATCTTTTAAAGTTTTTATGTCAAACCCAATGATCATGAATGCCCCTACTCAAAATCAGTGGAAATGTAGTTCTGCAAAAGAATTAATGTATGGTGTTTTTGCCCAACCTTGGTTCCCAAACAGCTCTTTGATTAACATCAACCTTAAACAAAAATTTAAATAGAATTTAGATTTTTTCTTACATGTGTCACGTTGTTATGAAGAACACTCAATGAAGGTCGAATGTGAACAATGAGTAATTTTCTAGGATACTTTCAATTTTAATTTTGTTGTATTATTCATTCACATTTGGTTGTTGACATGATTATGATTGCATGAAATTAAATATAGTGGTTGTGATAGAATTCATCATGTAGTTTCCTTTTCTTGTGACAATTAAAGAGGAAAATAAAATGCATGCATCTTGAGGGTGAGATAGAATTCAGCTATACCAACTAATTCAATTTACAATTACATAGTCATTTACAAAACTGATTTAAAAAGACAAATTAATATACAATTTTATCTGTCTGCTTTAAAATCATCTTACTTTCACTATCACTCAGTTAAGGAACGTAAGCAAATACAACATAGATAAGGGTCCTCAAATGCAAAGAATATGTCCATAATTGTAAGATGATTATTAACATGTTGTAGTGGCTACAACTTCCCTCCAAAACTTTGCCTTAGCTTTGTTTTGGAGCCTCCCTACCAACCTTTCACAGCAGCATGTCTTGCTTCGTCAAGTACACAAGCTTTAGTGATTTTCTTGCAAAAAGACAACCTATCTATCAAATCTTGATGCATTCCCCTCACAGGTTATTTCTCCGGACTTGGTCCAGCTGCAGGCTGAGCAACTCCCTTAAGAAATTGCACAATTCTAGAGGGAAAATGAGCCTTCCTTCTAGAAATTGTGCAATTATGTCTGGTAACCTGTTGGGCTCTAGAATTGCGCAATTCTTCCAGTCAATCTTCATCCAGAAAATTATGAAATTCCTCCCAGCAGGGCTACTCAGCCCAAGAATTGCATAATCTTGGGTAGCAATCAGTTGTTTTGTCTAGAAATTGCACAAATCTCCTGGATAGCCAACCCAGCTCCCTTCCAGAAATGTGTAGTTTTTCCTAGCAATTGAGAAGGCTCTTGCATGTGCAGTTGGTTTGAATAGTTCCACTTGGGACCAGGGAAACTTGACTTGCATGCATGGTATTATTTTTCCTAGAATATCAAAAGGAAACATGCAAAAGGCATCCCTTGATTCAGGGAGATATTTTTAGCAGCTAGAGGTTACATGCAAAGATCGTCTTAGAATATTTCCTCCAAGTGTCATTCTTTCCTAGATTTGTGGCATGCATGACATGAGCTTCAAACTTATTTATTCAACACTTCAGAGCTCATTTATTCACATTGATCTTGGTGCTCTGACATCCCTCAACACATCCAGGAATTTTCGACACATCCAGCTCAACTATTCACGGGTAAGTGGTCTCAACTTGTCTTTTGTAGCATTTCTGTCACTTTTTGTTTATTCATTTGTTTGCGTGTTGTTTGCTTGATTTCTTTGAGTGCTTGCTATCATTTACATGCATACTATCTTGTACTAGCACCGTTTCAATTTTCGTTAGTATCTCACTGTTGTCACATGCATGAAACTGTTTTGCACAAATGGTCACCAATTCAGCGACTCACTTCACCCACATGCATGATGTTCCTTTTTTTGAATCTTTCATTCCCTATTTGCATGCACTATCATTCACTTCTACTTACACTTAGGATCGCCATGCATTCACTTTCACATTTTCTTTCAGTTTCCCGTCGGTGGGTCCGGCCAGCCTTGGCCCGGACTCTGCCTCACCAAGACAAAATTGCGCAATCCTGAGAGGGAAGGCTCTGTCTTCCCCTCAGGAAATGTGAATTTCTTCCCAATAACTATCCCCCAGGCCTGATTTATGTAATTATGAGGGACAGTGACTGCTGGCCGAGAAAAATTCACAATGTAGTCACTGAGCCTGCAGCCATTGCCAGGTAAAATTGCGCATTGCGCTCTGTCTTCCCCTCAGGAAATGCATATTTCTTCCCAGTAACTGTCCCCTAGGCCTGATTTATGTAATTATGAGGGACAATGACTACTGGTCGAGAAAATTTCACAATGTAGTCACTGAGCCTGCAGCCATTGCCAGCTAAAATTGCGCATTGCGCAATTCCAACAGCTAGTAGTAAGCCTGGATTGCGCATTATACAATTCCAGCAGCTATTCATGCTTCCCAGATAGCCTAGACTTCTTTTGCACAAGTCTGGCAACCAGTCTCCTAGCCTCCCAGAAGAAATTGCAATCCTTGCCAGTCATTCCCCAAGTATGTGTTATGTCGTTCCTCCAATTTGCTTTGGTTTTTCACTGACAAATTTCTTGCCATGCACGTCGCTTTGTCTCCATATCTAGCAGGTTTTCGTCTACCTCTTAAAAGTTTAGGATCAATGGCCTCTAGGGGAGCAGGAACAAAGGAAACTAACGGAAGTGCTATTGGAGCAACAATTGAGAGAGTGTCAGCAAGTCTAATGATCTATGAAGATACCAAGCTAATTCTAGACAAATACATCAATATGAAATGGCAAGAGGCCAATGATACATTTGCAGGCACATTTGGGGAAGACCTCGAAGACCACCAGGTATACGTGAACATCCACAAGGTCAGCTTGTACCAAATTGCATGTAGATACCCTGCGTTCCCATGAAGGACATGATACACTGGATCGTCTCACACACTGATCCCAAGACGATGACCTTGAGCAGTGTCAGCAGACAAAGATTGCAACCTTCAGAGCACATGATTATGATGAGATGTATCAGATGTCAGAGCCCGTGACTATCATGTAGACTCCCTTCAACTTACCCAACAACAATGCCAACTCCAGAGACATTCTGAAGAACTAGGTAAAGGAGCCAGCTAGATTCAGGATGACACCCAACTAGATCTACAAGACGAAGATACTGCGGAAGGCGTATCAATACTTGGTCATTTTTTCATGTCGACTGTATGGCCAAGAAAATACGGAAACTGTCAGGTCCCTATAATACTAGTGATTACCCCATTGCTCTTGTAGTTGTATCCCTTATTAATATTGTTGTGCCCCTATTGTCCCCATATTGTTATTATTGTGCCCCATAGAATCCCTCTATTGTTATTTTTGTGGCTTTATATTATTGTTAGGTCGGCTGGGTTATATTGTGACTCCTTAAACTCCTATATATAGAAAGGAGGTTTTGTCATTTGTATCATCCAAGAATTGTTCATTTATCTAATGTAAAGGAGGTTGCCCCCTCGAAGAGGCTGAATTCTAAGGCGTTGATCTATCTTTTCTATCTTTTTGTGAGTTGGTTTCATAACATTTGGTATCAGAGCTTTGGATTCTAGGGTTTTGCTGCTCCAAATAGGTCATCGTGGAATTTTTGCTATAACTTTTTTCTGCGACGTTTCAGAAGCTAAAAAAAAAACCCATTTGAGAAGAAATCGTACTGAACCTAGGGTCCGAATTTTAGAGATTTTTGCACTATATTTGCGGAGATATGATCTGAGGAAATTGGTATTTTTGCAGATTCCTGAATTACATTCCAAACAGGTGACCTGGGGAAAATCATCATAACTTTCTCCCTGGGATTGAAATTTCGTAAGAAGGTATAGAAAGAGGATGGACTGTAGTTTCTTGTATATATTTTTTAGAGCCAAAGGTCGAAACAGTGACTCGTGGCACGTCGTACAAGTTTGCTCTACTGAACTAGTCTATAATCAGGTCACTGTGGGAGATTTGGCATAACTCTTCCCTGGAGAATCCAATTTGGATCAGATTGGTGGCATTGGAAAGAGGACGTAGAGGGCTATTGCAGATCGTAATTTTAGAACTGGATGATGCAAAATTACAGAGATACATCAGATTCAATATCCAGCTCCTACAAAGTGAGAAAATGTGTGTAGTTTTTTTAAATTTTTGCATAAGCTTGGTTTGAAAAATTAGTTTGAAGGAATTCAAAGGGCATAGTAAAGCATTATTATTGGTAATCGATGCCTTGAGGAAAGAAAATGCAAACACCTAGTAAGCAACCTGAAAGCTCTAGCATGACTCATGAAGAAGAAGAAGAAATGCAACATGATATATCAAAATTACGAGACCAAGTGCAACAAGTGTCACTTGCACAAAAAGTAACAGAATCTAAGATGGATGGTTTAAAGAAAGATGTAGAATTTAAGATGGATGGTTTAAAGAAAGGTGTAGAATTTAAGATGGATTTTTTAAAGAAAGGCGTAGAAGATAAGATGAATGACGTAGAAGATAAGATGGACGATTTGAAGACAGGCATGGATGATTTGAAGACATGCATGGAAGATTTGAAGACAGATTTGACAAAGTTTCTACAAGAAATGCTTACTAATGGTGAAAGGGTAGTAAAGGAAACTCATGATGAGAACAAAAGAAATGTTAATCATGATTTTATAGACTCTAATTTTGGATTGAAGACCCACCATATTCCAAAAATCGATATGAGGAAGTTTGATGGCAAGGATCCTGCAACATGGATATTACAGATCGAGCAATTTTTCAATCTCAATAATGTGCAAAACACACAAAAGGTACGCATTTGCAACTTTATATTTGGAACCAAATCAGTTTGTATGGTATCAATGGCTTTGATCTCGTAAACAAATTATCACTTGGGCAATTTTTACGGAAGAATTGATAGCACATTATGAGGATACAAAAAGCAACACTTTTTTTAGCCAATTGATAAGTCTCAAACAAAAGGGATCAATAATGGAGCACATTGAGGAGTTCCAAAAATTGAACATAAGGGTAAAAATTATTCCAGAGGAGCATAGGATTGATGTGTTCATAGGGAATTTAAAGGATAATATCCAACATGATGTTCACCTTTGCGAACCTGATTCATTAGAGAAGGCATTCAGATTAGCAAGAAAAATGGAAAGAAAAATTATTGCAACCAGGAAGCACACCACTCACAACTATAAAGATGGAAGTGTTATTTCCCCTAGTCTTCCACAACCTATAAGGTTGACACCACAACAATTGGAAGAAAAAAGAGCAAAAGGGATTTGTTACAGTTGTGATAGCAAATACACTAAAGGTCATAAGTTTGCTGAGAAGAAATTACTCTACATAGATTGTGAAGAGGAAGAAGAAAAGGAGCAAGAAAGGTCAAAAGAAGAGGATATACTCCAGGAACAAAGCCTAGATAAAGAAGAAATGAATCTGACCATATCTTGTAATGAATTGGATGGAATTACCACTCCTCAAACCATCAAGATAGAAGGACAAATCAAGAAGAAAAATGTAATAGTGTTGATTGATTCAGGGAGTACCCACAATTTTATTCATTGTAAGATAGCAAGAGAATTGAATTGCTTCCTATATCTAGCACCAGAGTGTCAAGTGATGGTTGCAAATGGAGACGCAATAAATCACTCTAGAAAGTGCCATAATATCAAGCTATCCATGGGAGAATATGTATTGACTAGCCCGATGCTTTCCATTCCAATGGGAGGTGTTGATGTTGTACTAGGAGTCCAATTGCTACAATCCTTGGGTACAATAGCTTTTAATTTTCAAGAATGTTTCATGAAATTTCTTGCGGAAGGAAAGGAATTTGAATTAAGGGGTATTGCAGGGAAATCGGGAAAGATAATCAGATCTAACGATATGACAAAGCTTCTAAAAAAGGAACAAAGAGGTGTAATTTCACAATTATGTTCGCTAGATGTTTCCACATCGGAATCATCTATTCCTAGATCTCCAAAAAGTCTTGGACAATCATTCCAAGGTATTTGAGACTCCCAAAGGTCTCCCAGCTATTCGTGATCATGATCATTCTATTCATCTGATTCCAGGAAGTGTTCCTCCAAACATCAGTCCGTACAGATATCCCTATGCCCAAAAGAGTGGAATTGAATGTATGGTTGTAGAAATGCTAGAGGCTGGTTTAATTCAACCTAGTCAAAGTTCTTTCTCTGTTCCAATAGTATTGGTGCAAAAGAAGGATGGATCATGGTGCATGTGTCCAGATTATAGGGAGCTCAACAATCTCACTATTAAAGATAAGTTTCCCATTCTGGTCATTGATGAATTACTGGATGAATTGCATGGATCAATTTACTTCACCAAGTTGGATCTTCGTTCAGGATATCATCAAATCAGAATGAAGACTGAAGACATTCTAAAAACAACATTTAGAACTTATGAGGGTCATTATGAATTTTTGTTCATGCCTTTTGGCCTTACCGATGAACCTTCTACATTTCAAGGTTTGATGAATTCCATTTTCAAACCCACCCTTAGAAAATTTGTGTTAGTATTTTTTGATGATATACTAATCTACAGCAAGTCTTGGAAGGATCACGTTGAACATCTTGGCAGGGTGCTACAACCATTGGAGGAGAAACAATTATATGCAAAAAGATCCAAATGTTTCTTTGGAGTACAAGAGGTCGAATATCTGGGTCATATTGTATCTCATGAAGGAGTTAAGGTATACCCTAGCAAAATTAAAGCCATTAAGGAATGGAAAATACCCACATCCATAAATCATCTGCGAGGATTTCTCGGGTTGACACGGTATTATCACAAGTTTGTTAAGAATTATGTGAGAATAGCAGCACCTCTAACAACATTATTGAAGAAAGATGCATTTTCATGGACTCCAGAAGCAACAAAGGCCTTTGAACATCTTAAAGAGGCAATGTGCCAAGCACCGATCTTAGCTACACCGGACTTCACAAAAACCTTTATTGTGGAATGTGATGCTTCAAGAAATGGAATCGTTGCTGTTTTAATGCAAGATGAAAGACCCATTGCTTTTGAAAGTCATCCAATCAAGGGAAAGTTTTTACACAAAGCTATTTATGAGAAGGAAATGTTGGCAATAGTACATGCACTTAAGAAATTGTGACCTTACCTAATGGGAAGACACTTCAAGGTAAAAACGGATCATGATAGCCTTAAATAATTTTTAGAACAAAGATTATCCTCTGAAGATAAACAAAAGTGGGTCACAAAGATGTTGGGTTATGACTTTGAAATCATCTACAAAAAAGGGAAGCAAAATGTGGTGGCAGATGCACTCTCAAGAAAGGATGAGGATGTGGAAGCATTGTTGTGCGCCATTTCTATTATCCAACCAGATTGGATAAACGAAGCAAGGGAGGAATGGAAGAATGATGAAGAAGTGTGGGCACTTATTCGAAAGTTACAACACGATTCCAGTACATTTGATACATTTAGCTAGCAAAATGATTCGTTACGGTACAAAGATCGCTTATGCCTCTATAAGAATTCCCAACTCAAACAAAAGATTCTTATGGAATTGCACACTTCTCCCTTAGGAGGGTACTTAGGATTTTTAAAAACTTACCACAGGGTTAAGAAGGAATTTTTTTGGGATGGCCTTAAATCAGATAATCAAAAGTTTGTGGCGGAATGTTTGGTTTGCCAACAAAATAAAGTTGAAAAAATTAAGACCCCAAGTCTATTACAACCTTTATCCATTCCAAGCCAACGTTGGGAGGAGGTTTCAATGGATTTTATCACAGGTTTACCCAAGTCTGAGGGAAAGAGTGTCATAATGGTGGTAGTTGACAAACTTACCAAGTATGCACACTTTTGTGCATTATCACATGCATTTAAAGCCAGTACAGTTTCTACTGCATTTATGGAAACAATTCAAAACCTACATGGAAACCCAAAAATTATTGTAAGTGACAAAGATCCCTTTTCACTGGAAATTTTTGGACAGAATTATTTTCTTGTCTTGGTACTCAGTTAGCTCATAGTGTTGTGGGGAAAAATGCCTATGCAGGACGATCCTATCCACCTAAGGTGTGACAGTGCCTTAGCAACAAACAGAGACAGCTATTCTGGTTTCTTCCTTTATGAAATGGGAAAGAAGAGAGATCAATGGACTTACCGGTGTCTTTCGTTTGTCCCTCGATCTAGATCCTCTTCTCCTTTGGATGTTCACAGCTACTTGCCTCCTCACAAAACCACAAGAGAACAGCTACTTGCCTTCCTGCAAGATCACAAGAGAACAACTACTTGCAACAAGAGAACAACTATTTGAGACAAGAGAAGAACATAACACAAAGGCAGATATTCATATTCATAAACGATTCAGGATTAGAAGTAAATCAAATACACTAATGCAATCATACATCAGAGATACATCAGTATATAGGAGAAAACCAAGATAGCTTTATTGATAAATAACAAGGTTCAGGAAGAGATACAACCCAGAGGGCTCCAATCCAGCATCTCCTTCCCAGCAGAATGGAATTCCTATCTTCACCTCCCTTCAAAGCATTAAGCACCCAATGATTCCAATCTCAAACCAACAACAATTCTTTGCAATAACAAAATTCCAGCCTCCTCTTCCCATGGAGGAGAGATCTATATATAGATCTTTTGGAGAGAGGATGAGTCAGCTTGAGGCTGGTATGAAACTGACTAGCATCCTCTCCCTCTCTCAGTTCTTGAGTCCACTCAGAGGTTCTTGCTTCCACTTGGAGATTTGGAACCTCTTACTCATCACCAGTCGAATTCCTTGATGCAAGTGTCATTTTGGAAGCTTCCTGGGCATTGACACATTGAGAAATGAGCCTACCACTTGTCCAGTTACGCTCAGCGCAGGTAGCCTTTGTTGCAGTTGACATTCAACACAGGTAGACAGTGGAGCAGTTGACATTCAGCGCAGATGCTCAGTGGAGCAGTTGACATGATCCAGAATTGGCTTGTTTTTGAGTGTTTTCAGGTGGAGAACTTCTGTGAATTGCTGTGGTTTGTTGGCTTTGTTTCTCTAGGGGTAGGAACAACATGTTTAGGGACTTTGGATCCCTTAGATTATGGACATTTCATGCTCGAGGCTGTAAGGCACAAAAATGTCTATAACAGTTGCCCCCTAAAGTATGAGGCCGTTTATCGGGTGAAATGCTTTATCCAGGAGGGTCCGAAGTTCATCCATTTGCTGGGAGGAGACCTGTAATAAGATACAATACAATACATTATGATTCATACTGCTTTCATGATCTAGCTGAGGCGGGCATTCCCATGCTCAGCTTTATAAATTCATTTTGGTACATAGAACAGACGATCGTCTGATGGTAGACTGATAATTTTTGGTGAAATTATCATCCTTTGAGTAGGATGATCATCTGCTGCAATGATGTACATATCAAATGTCTTTATTTTTCCTGAATATATATCGCAGCCCGGATGGATGAAACTAGATCCGGGGTCTTCAAACTCGTTCGATCTTCACTCTAAGTACAAGTCGATCCATGTGAGAATTGCGCTGAAGTCGAACATGGAAAGACATCGCTTGATTACCGGTCCATGATGTAAACGATTAACAAGCGCGAGAGGAATCACCGATAATGATAATGACCCTCAAGGTACTGCAGTACAATTCACGTGGTGTGAATAAAGGACTTGGCGTCGAACACCACGCAAAATCTTCTGGTCGAAGGTCATTGATGTATACCTGTCACCGGAAGTGAGAAACTTGCCATTGAGGCATGCAAGCTTCAAAGTACTGAAGGGGTTGTTCCTAGATCAACTTCTTGGATAATGAGCTGATGTCGACAAGAAGCGATCCGTCAAAGGAGGGCCTTAATGAATCCCACATCAGTGACACGGAACGGAGCTAATGATTTTAATGGAGGTGAAAGCGATCTGTGACATATGATTCAGGGTGGCGGTCATGAATGGATGAAGGATAATGTATGGCAGTGGATGGGACCCGGTTGACTCTTTCTGAACGACTTCTCTTGAACATGTGGCGAAACTGATGCGATGGATCGGTAGCATTACCCCAATTATGGATGGTATGGCGAGACCATGGTGATGTGACCGGTGAATGAAACAACCCAACCCGATTGTGGTACGGAGGAAAAGTGTCATGTTCAAGAGCGACTTGCTACCATCAAAGTTCTCTTTAGTTTTCTCCCAATTTTCCCCAGTCATTGCTGACCAGTACCTCTTTATTTTTGTCAAGCTTGAGGAGGATAACATATGCTTGTTCTATAACCTGCCCTTCGGGCAAGCCCATCGCTATGTTTTAACGAGCCTAGCGATAGTGAAATTCGTTCTCGTCTAAAGACAAGTTTGTCGCTATTTAGTGATTTTAACGAGTCTAACGACAAAGACAACTCGGTCCCTTTTCATTTTTAGAGAGTTTGAAAAGGTACGTAAAGTTAACTCCAAAATTCCTTTTTCGTCATCTAATCCCTTAAGTCCCAAAAAGTATAAAACAATACAGAAGGGATGAGTTTTCGATAGTTTTAACGAGCCGAACAAAACAAGCGCTCGATCTTTTTGTGCAATAATCCCTCAGGTCCAAAAAGATTAAAATCTAGAGGAGGGATAGCTCTTCCGGTCGCTTTAATGAGCTGGAAGGCCAAAACTCGGCAATCTTTTCATATTTTACGAGTCAGTTGAAAAGAGCTTAAAGAAGACTCGTCTTTTGAGGAACGAGTGATAAACAGGGTTAGCAGCTGATTCTAGGTACAGGTTGGAATTCTCCAATCACGGCAGTGTCACAAGGATGGCTAGGTGAAATCACTCTTCGCAGCTGTTCCTCAAAATGGGTAAACAATCAGATGGAGGTGAACGATCAGCCATATGAAAAGTGGAGGTGATGGTGCAAACACGACCAAGGCTTTTATGGCAGATAAGGTTACATACACAATGGTTATTTACCGGGATGGGTTCATTTTTTAACGAGCTTGAATGCGCCAAAACACTGCTCGAGCTTATGTTTATTTTTTAACGAGCATGAATTCCGCGTTAAAATTGCTCGGATCTTGCGTTTATTTTTTAACGAGCATGAACTTTATGCTAAAACTGCTCGTTAAGTTTGCATGCCCCCAGCATAATAACGCAAATCGAGGTGCATGCCCCCCAAGCTTCATTGCATTCAACTCGGTGGTTGGAATGAAGGTTTACCTTTGAGACTCGGAAAGGGGATTTGTTTCATTTTTTAATGAGGTTGACACAGTAAAAGAACTATCCTCATGACTCCTTGTTTCATTTTTTAACGAGGTTGACACGAGATAAGAACCGTCCTCGGAGCCCACTGTATTTACAGTATTTCTATTAGGGCGATGATCCAAGCTGACAAAATGTTTAGGAATCTTCCGAATCCATTAGATATAGAAGATTTCATATTGTAGGTTTCCACTGTGGCCACTTCTGCCAGATTAATTGCAGGCGGTAGGGCAAAAGTACCCATTAAGGCAGGGTCTTTTAGGAGACCTACTCCAATATTTTGAAGCGAATGATTGCTTCCATGGATCATTGGAATGCTTCCCGTAACTTGTGAACTGTTGGGGAGGAAAGATTGTTGGTTGACGACTGTAATTCCTCCTTGAAAGGGAAATGCAATCTTCTTGAAGTAGGTCGACACAATTGCGGCCATGGCATATATCCAGGGCCTTCCCAGTAGGATGTTGTAATCGAGGTTTCCATCAATTACTTCAACATCAATTCCTACTGTTTTTCCCCCTAGTTCAACTTGCAAGTTACTTAAAATCCCGTATGGAGTGTATGAACGTCCATCAAATGCTTTTAACGTCGTTGACGATCTCGACAAGGGTGGTGAGCCTAAATTCTTCCAGCAACTCATCGACATAATACACGTAGATGCCCCCTCATCAATAATTGTTCGATGAACAGTTTTGTTGAGGGCTTTCACTTGAATAAGGAAATCTAGTTGAGCTGGTAACTGAGGGTCATATCCTTTATGATCAAAGGCCACAAGATTGGAATCCATTGGGCCAATCCCACCTATTGCTGATAATAAAGCTTGCTCTTGGGAGGGGCAATTTTGCGGTACCTCAAGTGTCGACATAGCAGACGGCGATTGGGCCAGGTCCTCTATTATATTATAATTCTGTGCTACTTTGGCACGAGGATTAAATGTCTATTTGTGTACTACTCCCTTTGGCGACTTTATCATTGGTTCAGGAATGATGGGTGGCACAACTTTGGTTAAAGTTGTCGTCGAACTACTAGGTTGTTCATTAGCCTTGTTATTCGACAGCTGTGGATTCCCGTAATCTTTATTCCTTGTCAAAGCATCATTCTGCTGCCTTTAGGTAGACAACATAAGCACTTGGGATCGGGAAGCATTTTGATTAGCAACCAGTTTGGTTCCTGGGCTTGGAAACGGATCAGTCAATACTGTTGGGGTTTTTGAACTCTTAAAGAGTTTCTTAACTTCAGCTATATGTGGACAATCTTTCGTCCAATGATCCTCATCGCATATATGACACCCCGCAGGGGGTTTCCTTTTTTTCCCTTTCTTTTCCTTCTTGCCCCCTGGTTGCTTTAGTTGTTTGCCCTTGTCGGTCGACATGGCATTTGCTTCCGAGGCAAGAGGTTCCTCATTTGCATTTTGACTAGAAATCTTACAGGCCTTTTTAGATGTAGCCTTTGTCGATTTCGTATCTGTTTTGCCAATCACGCCATCACCGACATGAGAGTCATTGTTTGATTTAGGAGGAGGAGGAATTGAGAATTCCGGTCTAGGGGTGTCAGGTATCTTGTCGTAGAGCGTGCCAGACTGAGTATAGACCAAGTCTAGATATTGCGCACGAGCGATAACTTGCTCTTCCGTTACGACTCCCCCCTTCGCCACATCTTCCGTTATGGCAGGAAGTAACGACTTTATAAACCATTCAGCTAATAGCTGATTGGGAACGTAAGTCTTTACCATCCTGCGATGATGACGCCACTCATGTATATGATCGGATATATGAGTTGCTGTCGTCTGCTTGAAGTTGGTTAATATTTTTGTCCCCATTTCATACCTTATCGGTAATTGAAAATGGGTTAAGAAAGTCGTGGCTAGGGAACTGAAATTGTCGAAAGAGGCTCTAGGTAATTCAATATACCATTTAGCCGCTGGACCTGTCAATGTCCTCTGAAAAAGGCGAAGCCTTATCGAATCATCGTTCAGGGTGTTTGATGAACACCACAGATGAAATGTCATCACGTGATTCGATGGATCTTCGCCTGGATTTCCATTAAATTTAGGAATGTCCGATGGAAGTTTGTGAGGAATCGCTGGCCACCAAGGGGCGTAAGCAATTGGATCGTTCGTTAATCGGTGTAAATCCGGTAATTCTAAAGTTGCCACGAATGGTAACTGTTGATTCAGGTTAGGTGAGGCGTACCCAGGATACGATGGAATCGCCTGAACAGTTGGTCTTTGCATACCAGCATAATGTAATTGATGTTGGTATGACTGATACGGTTGGTGGACTTGACCACTGTAAAGCGGTTGGTTTTGACCGTTTTGAATATACGGTTGTCCACTGTTTGCAAAGATCTGCTGCTCAGAACCTTGGTACACTTGCTGGAATTGTGGTTGTTGGTATTGCACCAGCCATGGTTGTGAAGCCATGCTCTGTTGTGCTATACTAACCGACGGACCAAGATGTGGGGTAATTGTACCTGTTTGGACCTGTGTCGCTCCACCAGTTGGCGATTGTGGTTGTGTCACAGGGTCAAGGGGCTGTTGCATTACAACTTGAGAAATCTACGGTTGACATACAACAGGCACCGATTGAACTTGTGACACTGTTACAATGGCTGGTGTTGTCGGGATGTTCGACACAGGTACACATTGTTGCATAGAATACACAACTCTTGGTTGTTGGGGTAGCATAGGTACCCAACCACTTGTCGTAACTCCAGTATAACCTGAATACTGTTGAGAACTGCCGTATGGATATCCTCCCGGAGGGGGTAATGAAAGGGCATACTGCCCCCCATACGGTAGCAATCCGGAACTCAAGGGGATTGTTTGCCCTTGGGGACTAGATGGACCAAATTGACCTCCATAGGGATCAGATTGTCGAGTCTCAACATAAGAATTACCAGGTATTATCCCGGAGGAACAAACTGGAACAGACCACACTGTCGAAATAGTCCCTGGATGGACTCCTTCTAGTGGTTGAGAGCTAGTTGGGACAGATGGTACACCGGCAAACATCGTCGGAGTGACGGCAGGGAGTTCTGCTGTCGCTGTGTCATTTGCCACAGTCCTAGATGTCGACGGTTGTTCAGACATTTTGAGTCTATCCAATAGATTGCCTAACGATTCTACAGGAACTTCCACTGGTGATGGACTAACTTCTGATGTAGAAGGAAAAAGAGTGACCCCTACTCCAAAATGGGTTGGAGTAGTTGCTTGCGGATCCTCTACAATTTCCTCTATCGCAATCAAACTAGGTGGAAGAGGAAGACCGTCCGATCCGTAAAAAATTTCTGGTGCCGAAGAAGGGGTTGTTTCGACAGCGACAGTTGTTTGAGGAACAAGACCCTCTGGACCGATTACAGATGGAACTGGTTCAGTAACGCAAGTACTTGTTCTCAGACTAGAATCAGTGCTACTGTCCCTCTGTGGCTGTTGAACTTTTTCAATAGAGGTATGGTTTCCAGAAATGTTTGGAGTAACCAGAATCTCAGATGTTGTCGGAACACTTGTTCTAACTTTGATAGGAGATTTCGAACCGGTTAAACGAGTTCGCTTTGTCCGTACTGTTTTCGATTCCGGAGACAAAGACGGTTGACTCGCAAGCCTCCGCGAACGACGGGGTTTCAATTGACTTTCTTCCACGATTGCGGATTACTCGATCAACTAAAATACAAAAGTGGAAAATGTGTTTCCGAACTGAATGAATTTTATTAGACGCTTTAGACACAACTTGCTTTTTCACTTTTAAAGAGTCGAGAAAAAGCTAAAGATGACTCTAGTCTCCTTCGATGTTTTAATGAGCCCGAAGTGACAAATGCTCGGATGGACTTTTTCTGTTATAGAGTCTGAAAAAGGCCAAAAGGAACTGCTCTGGAGTTCTAGGCAGAGGGTGTGCCAAACTTTTCGCAAAACCGCAGAATACTTTTTAGGGTACGGGCGGTCGATCTTCGTGAATGCTGTGTTCACTACATTGCGATCAGTAGGGTGGCCGACACAGCTTCCTAAGGATAAAGGATATATGCCTATAGGGGTCTCCCAATATATACGCGACGGTACGTGGGAGCACAATCCGTACTAGCGCTATCGTCCCTTAGGAGGAATCACCCACCTTCCATGAGATCGACAGTCACTAGGCTTAATGACTTCGGAACACGTCTCTAGCCTAGACCTCTATGTTGTGCGTTATGTTGCAAAGCGTTGTTAGGTTCATTCAGTTTATTTTAAGTTGATCTTTTTAGAAGTTTGCCTTTCTGGATCACCACGAGATGTATGGTACAATTCCTAAATGCAGTCTAAGATGATAAGCAAGCTTTATTATCTTTTCAACTTTGAAAATCCTAGCTACTAAGGGAAAAGAAAGACACCATCTTTTCTCAAAGAGCAATCAGCACACTCTAATGCACTCTTCCTAAATCAAGCATGCAAACTTATCAAAATGCAAATTCACAATGCAGGTGTTTGTTTTCTGCTTTCTTAGTATAGATGCCTACAAAGAAAGCTTTTTGTACAACTTTGAACTTGCTTTTAAATGACAGATACAAACAAGTTTACTTTTTCCCAAAATCAGCAAGGGTAGAAGAGATTACAATCACTTTGCGACTTTCGAAATGAATACTTGTTTCGACACTTAAAAGAGACAAACTCAAACCAATAAGCAAAAGCGAATGTATAATCAACTGCAAACAGCCAATGAACTCTCTCCTAAGATCACAGTCAATCAGATCTGAATCAAGGGCTACAGGATGATTATTTCACTTATGCAAAGGAAAACTGTAAATGATGTAAAAACACATAAAAACACTCACAGTCTTTTTGTACAAAAGGAGGTGGAATTCAAGAAAAGAAAAGGAGTTATCAAACTGGTACCTATGCTGGTTAAAGGCTGCAAAAAACAGAGATCAAAACAGGGCAACAGACAGCAGAGAACCCCAGCTGCACAAGGCTAAACTGGTTCAGCGCAAGTCCAACACTGTGGAGTTGACATTCAGCGCAGGTAGCCTTCACGGGACCTGTGTTGAAATGTAGACTGCCTTCACAGTGTCTGCGCTGAAGGAGAAACTCTCATTTCCCCTAGGTTCTGGGTCACAAATTGCTCAAAAATCAACAGTTTCAGGCCAAATCAGAAACACAAGCAAGGTATAATCAGAGGGATGCTTTGAGAGGGTAGTAAGATCTATCACAAAGGATCATCAAGTCATTTGTGAGTCCATTGTTCAGATCATAGACAAAATCCAGTGAAGGATCAAGGCAGCAACTGTCTACTTTGCAGAAGCAGTTCAATTGTTGCTGTTGAGTCTATGAGGTAAACAATGATGTAAACACAAATAAAATGACTAAAACAGATGTCCCCAGCGGAGTTGCCAATTTGTTGTGGGGAAAAATGCCTATGTAGGACGACCCTATCCACCTAAGGTGTGACAGTGCCTTAGCAACAAACAGAGACAGCTATTCTGGTTTCTTCCTTTATGAAATGGGAAAGAAGAGAGATCAATGGACTTACCAGTGTCTTCCGTTTGTCCCTCGATCTAGATCCTCTTCTCCTTTGGATGTTCACAGCTACTTGCCTCCTCGCAAAACCACAAGAGAACAGCTACTTGCCTTCATGCAAGATCACAAGAGAACAGCTACTTGCGACAAGAGAACAGCTACTTGAGACAAGAGAAGAACATAACACAAAGGCAGATATTCATATTCATAAACGATTCAGGATTAGAAGTAAATCAAATACACTAATGCAATCATACATCAAAGATACATCAGTATATAGGAGAAAACCAAGATAGCTTTATTGATAAATAACAAGGTTCAGGAAGAGATACAACCCAGAGGGCTCCAATCCAGCATCTCCTTCCCAGCAGAATGGAATTCCTATCTTCACCTCCCTTCAAAGCATTAAGCACCCAATGATTCCAGTCTCAAACCAACAACAATTCTTTGCAATAACAAAATTCCAGTCTCCTCTTCCCATGGAGGAGAGATCTATATATAGATCTTTTGGAGAGAAGATGAGTCAGCTTGAGGCTGGTATGAAACTGACTAGTGTCCTCTCCCTCTCTCAGTTCTTGAGTCCACTTGGAGGTTCTTGCTTCCACTTGGAGATTTGGAACCTCTTACTCATCACCAGTCGAATTCCTTGATGCAAGTGTCATTTTGGAAGCTTCCTAGGCATTGACACATTGAGAAATGAGCCTGCCACTTGTCCAGTTACGCTCAGCGCAGGTAGCCTTTGTTTCAGTTGACATTCAACGCAGGTAGACAGTGGAGCAGTTGACATTCAGCGCAGATGCTCAGTGGAGCAGTTGACATGATCCAGAATTGGCTTGTTTTTGAGTGTTTTCAGGTGGAGAACTTCTGTGAATTGCTGTGGTTTGTTGGCCTTGTTTCTCTAGGGGTAGGAACAACATGTTTAGGGACTTTGGATCCCTTAGATTATGGACATTTCATGCTCGAGGCTATAAGGCACAAAAATGTCTATAACACATAGCTCATCTTATCATCTTCAATCTGATGGGCAAACTGAGATAGTAAACAAATGTTTGGAAGGATATATTTGTTGCTTTGTATCTGATAAATAGACACAATGGGTCAAATGGTTGCCTCTGGCTGAATGGTGGTATAACACTTCCTTCCATACAGCAACAAAAATTACCCCATTTATAGCACTTTATGGATATTAGCCACTATCCATCACATCATATTTAAGAGAAAATTCTAAGGTTAAAGCAATGGAACATCACGTCGAACATCAACAACAAGTCCTCCAACTCTTAAAGGATAAGCTCGTGTTGGCACAGAATAGAATGAAGCAACAGGCAGATCAACATCGCAGCGAAAGAAGTTTCGATGTAGGTGATTGGGTATTCCTACGTCTACAACCATATAAAAAAATGTCCCTCAAGCAAGCTAAGAAGGATAATAAATTATCACCAAAGTATTATGGTCCATACAAGGTGTTGCAAAAGATTGGTACTATGGCATACAAATTGGAGCTTCCTGCAGCTTCTCGATTGCACCCAGTTTTCCATGTTTCATGTTTGAAGAAGGTTATAGGCGACAAGCTCCAAGTTCAAACAATATTGCCAAAACTTGATGAGGAAGGAAAAATTATATTGGAACCGGAAGCAGTCATAGAAACAAGAACTTGACAACTACGAAATCAATCAATTTCGGAGTATCTCATCAAGTGGAAGAACTTATCCACTGAAGATTCCACATGGGAGGATGAGAATTTTATACAGAAGCATACAAAACTACTCAAGCATTGAGGAAAACATTTTTTTGAAGGAGAGGGGCATGTTAGGTCCCTATAATACTAGTGATTACCCCATTACTGTTGTAGTTGTATCCCTTATTAATATTGTTGTGCCCCTATTGTCCCCATATTGTTATTACTGTGCCCCATAGAATCCCTCTATTATTATTTTTGTGGCTTTATATTATTGTTAGGTCGGCTGGGTTATATTGTGACTCCTTAGACTCCTATATATAGAAAGGAGGTTTTGTCATTTGTATCATCCAATAATTTTTCATTTATGTAATGTAAAGGAGGTTGCCCCTCGAAGAGGCTGAATTCTAAGGTGTTGATCTATCTTTTCTATCTTTTTGTGAGCTGGTTTCGTAATAGAAACCTTCCCATAGAGTTGGGTGATCACGCTAGACCAACTGGCTAGAGAGGGAAAACCATGCAATTGGTCCGACATGTTGGCTCATTAGCTGAAGGAATAGGTAACGAGGGCTTGACATTCACCCAAAGGTATGGAAGAAAAGATATACATGTCCACCTACATCTTGGATGCAGTTTGTGCTCGAAAAGAGTTTTTAGGCTTGAAGTGGCATGGTCATCGATGGAGACTGATGTGAACACTTATTGTAAGATGTTGTCCGAATGTAGCTTCAGAGGAGTTATCACATGACTTTTAGATCATTTTGTCACCCTAGTTTACAAGATGATATTTGAACAGGATCCACCCTGCATGTCGAAGGCAACAATGGAGGCAATGATAGACATAGCTAATTGGTGTGCCTCACCATCTAGCACCTTCATATGGAGGTACAATGCAAAGAAACCTTTGCATGTTTTACTGAAGTTTGCCTTGGACATACTCATCATGCAGGAAGTAGCATATCACATCTCGGTAAGATTGAAAGCTAGGCTGCACCAGAAGAAGAAGGCACCTTGGCCTGCTCTTTTGCTGTGCATTGCGTTATATGAGATCCGAAGTTTCAATCACACAGATGTTGAAGCAGAGAAGATGAAGAAGTATCCATTCGACCTCCAAAGTTACAATCCGTATGACCCGCATTGTCTTGTGAAAGATCACTGCACGAGAGTACAGTTCAACTGGATCCACGAGGCATGTCATTGGGTGGAGGAGGACCCATGGAGATATTGTTACAACTCCTCAAGACTCAATGAACTGGTAGGCTTCACTGTGGAATGGTTAGCGAAGCAACATGAAGTAGTATCCCGGAGAGCACCAGAAGCAACAAAAATAGTAGAGGTGAACATACCAGTGTGCGACAAGGGAAAGAGGAAAATTTTCGATCACATGGAGGAAGAGAAAAACTGCAAGTTTCGAGAAGACCCACTTGTGGAGAAAGAAACTATGGCCATAGAGGAAAAGAGGAAACAACGTGACAAGTGAAATGCATAAAGGTAGAGAGAGAAACAAAGAATGGATGAAACAAAGAAGGAGTTGCACGAGTTGAAGGAGCAACTCCGAAAGGAACAGGAGTTGCACAAATAGGAGAGGGAAGCACAACAGCAACAGGTAAAGTAGGGGGTGAAACATATGTAGATGGATGAAACAATGCATGTATAGGTAGTGGACAAATCAGAATAGCTGGCATCAGGAAAACATGGTGAACCATCACAGGAGAAATACTTTTCTCAGGAGATAGAGCGAGCACTTGAACAGATGGATACAAACATGGATCCTCAAGAGTTAGGATGGAAATTGACCTCATGCCTGACCACCAAGAGGTTGACCCACCAACTTCACCGCATCCAAAAGATGAGCAAGTCCCAAGTGATGAAGGAGACACTGAGATATTTGGAGATTAGCTGGAAGGAGAGATGCACAACATCTCATTCGATGAGTCTCAACATAGAGTTGTACAATCTTGTAGAATGTCAACTCTGGAAGATCATACATCTCCTACACAATACAAGGAATGAGTGATCATGTATGACGTGCATAAACCTCCAGTAGCCTTGGCCGATGACACTAGAGCATATGCCGAAGCCACTAGCTCAAATGTTCGCTTTCTGATAATGAGAATGAGTAAATAGCTAAGGAGCTACAAATGGCCAAGAAAGGAGGAGAGTTGATGACAACATCCACCTGAGTAGAATTGAAAAAGGAAATACTAGATGAAGTATTGTCCCTTAACACAGTCATGTGGGTGTTGTATTCCAATTTTGTTACCATGCATAAGGTAGTTGTCCATCTCAACGGATGGCAGCATCGATGTGCTAAGAGAGAACATATCTTGTTGAGCATGCATGCTGCTATTGATTACATGCAGACGTGGATGATGAGATACAAGGGATCCCTACTTCACTTGCCTAAGATGATGAAGCCCAGAGTGGTTGAGCTAAAGGCATGCATCCGGAGTTAAATCCAGAACTATGAAGAGCTCCCACAGCTCATCACTTGTCTACATGATTCCCATGCACGTGTATTAAAGAGTATGGATGTTGTGGTGCGCGCACATGCAATCCCATCTATTGGGATTCTCACCCAGGTGAAGAAAAAGGCACAAGTTTGACTAGAGCTTGAGTCGTACTTTGACGAGTTGATGCGCATAGCCACTAGCCAAGACTTGTCGATCAGTGCAGATACCATGCACAAGTATGTTGCTGGGGCGGCCGCGTTGAAGACAATTATGTGCATGATTTTCGATGAGTTGGATAGAGGAGCCCGAGTAGTGTACCCGGATGCTATGGAGGCAAGAGTCAGGTTCCAAAAATATGTCACCTTAGAGTACACAAACACCATCAAGGACTATTGATCTTGGCATTAGTACGCTACTGTTGATCATCGCGAGGATGTTGAAGAGTTGGACTTCCCACAATTGTTTGAGTCATAGTGATGTCTTGCATGGCTTGCCCAAGCCATTTTGTCTCACATGGGTACATGTGCATTTTAATGTAACATCTTGTCAGTAAGTTCAGGTGTCGATAGTTGGATGTAATAGCCATAGAGTAGATGAAGAGTCATGAGGGTAGATGAACTGTCACAAATGGGAATGTCAAGGGTCACCCCACCGTTTTCTATAAATAGTCCCTCATAAGTCATTGTACATGACTTTGGTCAGCCAAGCTTCCGATAAGACTATCTTAGAGAGAGCTTGGACAATATTGTAATGAGCCTTGGCTTCTCCACTGCACAGAGCTAGCACATCTCTTTGGAGGAGCAGGCGGTTGTGGATGTAACATTCCACTATCGGAACTAGTGGTTGGACATGGATGTAATGTATGACTTGAACTTACAATTATTAATATAACAAGATCCATCATGCTTCATGCATATGTTGTATTGTATTTTAGTTATCTGTTTACTATAAATGATATATGTATTTGTTTTCTTACACATGCATGTATAGCTCTTTTTGTGTATGTATGTATGAATATTTATGAAATGTTCTATTGGTTTAACCATCAATTTACGTTTCTAGATAACTTTCCTTCCATTTTGTGATGCATCCTTGCTCGTGTGTTCCCTTCTTAACTCCGTGCTATCACAGGTTTCCAAGGGGCGCACTCATCTCAACCCCCGTGTGTTAGAACCTCTCACACACCTTCCTTGGCTCTCTGCATATGTCACATGCTTGATACCAATAGATTTATCTTAATTGCCTCTGTGTGAAATTGCGGTCAAGGCATTACCTTATGACTCACTGCTAGGACTCCTACACCAAACAGTGTGAAGTCTAAATGGGACTTCATACTGGGGAGATCCCCTGACATGTTGGCGGGTCCAACACTGTCAAAATAGCAATATTTGATTATGAATATTTCCATTAAATTAGTAGTAGGTTGAACCACATATATATGTTCCCAGGCTCTATAGTACAATACAACATAGTGTGACTCTAGGGAGCCAACATCTCTTGGCATCATTTTTGGGGACAATTTGACCTTGTTCCCTAGGAAGATGACATCTATTTTAGACCTCTGTGGTGGATAGAGTTTGAAATGACTAATTGTGCCTTCCACTTGGCGACTCCACTTTCAAAACTTTCTTATCACATCTTTCATACATACTCATCCATCTATCTATCCTACTCACCACTCGGTGAAAATGACCAGATTCTTCAAATGTTTCCGTTGTACATTTTCCACTGACCATATGCTATATTAACTACTCCTCTAACATTTTAACATTTTTTCCGTACTATGCATCACTCCAGTATGGCTTCATCAAGAAGAAATACTTGGATTTATCTTGATTATGATATCTTACCTCCCATTTCCAACCCTGAGCATCTGATGTACACTTTGAAAAAGAGATGTAAAACTTTATTCGCTAAGCCCTGAGGAACCAAAGTAATTGGGACTCTACTTTTTCCATTGAAAACAATTATCGATCAATTGTCATGCCCTGAGGCCAGCCATATGAATGCCATTCTTCCAAAGGCAACGTGTGGGAATATTGAGTCACTTAGTCCTACACAAAAAACCCAAAAGGTGACTTCACAAACAACTAAGAAAATCAGAATCCTGATCCCATCCGCCGCTATGAACGTGATTCTACAACACATTATCACCATTCAAGTTCAATCTCGTAATCAGTAAAATAAAAAAAATCAATCATTGGCATAGGTGGAAGCTTGATATGCCCCAATTTATTTTCCTCGGGTGCTACATGATATGCCTGAAAATTACCTAAAATTGTTGCCTTGATTTAGTGGTGAAAAGAAGGGGACCACTGAAGAACATATTAGCACGTTTTACGATTTCACTAATAATTTCATGGTCGAAGATGAAAAAATATTCATGATACTATTTGTATAGACCCTTGAAGGAGACATACATAAGTGATTCCTGAATCTTCCTCCTAACTCGTTTCATTCTTAGGATGTTTGGAAATAACATTTCAAGCCCAATGGGGTGAGAAGAAGGATTTTCAATATTATCTCATGGCGTTTTTTACAGTAAGTAAAAGGTCATCCGAAAATGTAGAGGAGTTCACAAATAGATTTAATAAGATTTACAACAAAATCCCAAACGAAATCAAACCTACTCCTATTGCTTCCATGGTGAACTATGCAGCTTCTTTTGAGTCAGATTTCTTTTTCATTCTTTGGGAAGGGTGACCTTGAAACTTATTTGACATGCAATCTGATGCAAATAAGATATAAGGAAATCTAATTGCAGTAGGGAACCTAAGAAGGGTAGATAAAATAGATGAAAATCACAACTCAAAAAGTGAGAGGGGAGGAAACCGAGACAAATGTAAGAAGAAAATCAAAGAAGAACCTAACCATCCTACTTATCAAAAGAAGCCATCTAAACAAAAGATTGAAGAAATGAATCAACTGATTAAGAACTTATCAAATAAAATTTCCAAGCTTGAAGTTGAAGGGTTGAGTAGGAACTCTAACCAACCAACCCATAACCCACCTTCCTTCAATAAATCTTTCCATCCACAACAATTGAATAGGGATAGAAGACTTGAGGAACAACCTATACAACCCCTCATAAGAAGAGATATCAACTTGTAAATTGATGAATACCCTGATGAGTATGTGTTCTAGACATTTTTGGGCACTGCAACCCCAATCATACATGTCCATAAACCAAGGGATCCTAAGTCCCTAAAAGTGTTGCTTCACACCCTAAAGGAACAAGGTCAGCTGATTATATCATCTCCCAAAAGTTCTCCACAGAAAACTGCTCAAAACTGGTCAAAGCTGGACCATACAGACTGCCCAGTGCAGAGGGTGCAATGCATCTCACCTGTCCAGTGTAAAGGGTGCAATGCATTCTGGGAAGCCCTTCTGTAGGGTGCGATGGGTGAGAGTAGACAAATGGCAGAAACAGTTTGCAAGGTGGATCATCATGGAATCTTCCAGAAACTTCTCTTGTAAAAAAAATGGCGACTCCACTGGGGAGCGAATAGATTGTTTGCTTGTCTATATTTGTTTGTTTTATAAACTTACAGACGGAGCCTGAAGTCAAGCCAGCTAGCCTTCAAACTGCATTTTCTATGCAAGTGAAAAGTAGATCAATGCTGCTTCAGTTTATCTCTGGGTTTTGTTTATAAACTGAACAATCGATTTGCAAACCTTCTAATTACCCTAGTGGTGGCTCTAGTAACCTCATTAGATCAACCCCTGTGATTTATATTTACTAAACATCATTAGCTCGGCCTAAATCCCTGAACTACGCTGCAAACTGTGACCCGGAACCAAGTTGAAGTCTCGTCCCTGGACCATCGCACCTTCTCCTCTTGGGAATTTGGATGCATCGCACCTCCCGTGTGCAGTAGGTGTGCTGCATCACACCTTCCCTATGTTGCAAGTGCACTGATCAGACAAGACCTCTTCTGCTCTCAGATTTTGGTTTTTGTGTTCACTCTCTTCAGCTTTATTCAGGAGTTTTGCTGTCTGTGATCAGTATACCACTGTAGAAACTCCCTTCCTTTCCATCATTCCACCTCCATTGTGCAAAGAACTATGAATGTTTTTATGTATTGTGCGCCATTTACAGTTCTCTTTTACAAAAAGTAGCATAATCAAACTGTCGTCTTTTGATTTGAAAGTGTCGCAAGTGTTGTTTTCGGTCAAAGAAAAGAATTCTATTGTTCTTGATGGCCGATTATAAAGTTACTCTTGTATTTGATTTGAATTAGTAGTTTTTCAAGTGTCGAAAGCAGTTTTCGATTCAAAATAGAAAAGTGTTGTCATTATCTTCCTTTCGTTTTTGAAGAGAAATTTGTTAGTACTGTGGCTTTGAAAAGATAATTCAGATTTGTACTTAGCATTCTTCTTGTCATTCACACATTAATAAAGCTAGAAACAAATACATGCATGTGCATTTGAATTTAGACTACTTGTTGGCTTGATTTAGGATAGTGCATATAGTGTGTGCTCTCTGCTCTATGTTGAAAGAATATCATTTCTCTTTCTTTAGTAGCTAGGATTTTCATTGCAAAAAGAATATTAAATGATTGTTTATCATCTTAGGTTGCATTTTAGGAATTGTATATCTACATCACGCGGTAAACCTGAAAGGCAAATTTCTTAAGAAAGATCAACTGTAAAATAAATTTAATGAACCTAAAAATGCTTTGGAACCTAATGCACAACATTTAGAAGTCTAGGCTAGAGACGTATTCCAGCGTCGTAAAGCCTGGTAACTGTCGCTTTCACTGTTGGTTGGGTGATTCCTCCTCTTTGAGACGACAAGTGCCAGTACGGACTTGTGCTCCCATGTACCATCGAGTATATATTGGGAGACCACAATAGGCTATATCCTTTATCCATAGGAAGCCGTGTCTGCCACCCTATCGATCACAATGCACTGAACACAACATTCAGGAAGATTGATTGCCGTACCGTAAAAAGTATTCTGCAGTTTTGCGATTGGTTTGGTAATCCCTCTGTCTAGATTTCCAGAGAAGTCTCTTTCATTCCTTTTCAGACTCCTTAAAGGAAAAGGTCCATCTGAGCACTTGTCACTTCAGGCTCATTAAAAATCGAAGGCGACTAGAGTCATCTTTTGTTTTTTCTCGACTCTTAAAAATTGAAAAAACAAGTTGTGTCAAAGTGTCTAAAATTTATTTTAATCAGAATACTATCACCATTCCCACGTTGGTCTTAGGTTGAGAAAAATGGAGTCCAACAACCAAGGGTTTCCCCTTGGAGGAAATCCTAGTCCTTTCTCCTCTTGGGGAGATGTTGGTGCACCTCATATGGCCACATTGTCACTTCTAGGATTGACGATTGGCTTGCCAATATGGCTCTTCTCGACCTCTGTCATTCAGAACACCGTGATTCTTGAACAATCAAGTCAACAACTGGATGATGCTAAAGTTACCCCCCAACCTTCTACTTCGTCCGATTCTCCCTCTCCTCCTTCCGCTTCGCTTGATAAAGCTGGTAAAGCCAAAAGTCAAGTAACTAAGAAGGAGAAGAAAAGGAAGGAGAACAAAGAGAAGAAGAAGAAGGAGCCAAAGGCGAAAAGGGGTGATCGGGTGTCGTCTAGTGAAAATTCGCACACTGCACCGTCCAAGCCTAAATCTCCACGTGTCATTTGCAAAGGAGACCACTATCATCGAGATTGTCCTTGCATCCCTCAGATCTTAAGGGACTGGTCTCCTCGTTTGCACAATCCAGTGTCATCAACCTCTGAAGATCATGTTGAAAGTACACCATCAACTAGTGAAAGCGAAGCATTTGGACAGAAAAGGAAATGTAAATTTCCTTGTAAACTGTGTGAAGGCGATCACGTCGTCCACCATTGTCCCTTCCTAGACGAAGCTAAAAGAGTCTTGGATAACCGTCTCGCTTCACTGCTATGGCTTCCTCCTGGATACAAGAAACTCTTGCCGAGTCCATCGCTAGTTGAAAATCCGACCGACACGCCATTGTGGTCGGTCAAAGCATCTGTCATTGAAGATAAACCTGCTGAATCCATACCAAATGAAAGTCAAAAGGTTGAGGCGGCAGTCGACCCGGTCTTGTCTTCGGAAGGTCCATCTTCAGATGACACCATCACCGAAGATAATGAGAACGACACCGTTCAAATTCTTTTCATAAACACAGACTCCGATGAACATGGTGGCAATATACCCATTCCTTTACCGTAGGAAGGAAGTTTGTCAGAGTCATATTTGGCCGTCTATTTGGTCTCACCTCCAAGCAACCTAGTTGTTTCCTTCGATTGGAATCTACTAGGCAGACCCCGTGTACTGGCTAATGTACCATTCCGAATCATTGTACAAGCTTACAAAATGATCATGGTCGGTACCATCATAGATGAAGGGGCTTCTGTGAGTATCCTTTCCTCAACTGCTTGGGAAGCGCTTGGTTCGCCATCGCTTCTGCCTAAGATGAGAAATATGACAGGCTTCGATAAAGGAACCAGTCGACTGTTAGGTATCCTTCCCAATGTACCCATACATTGAGAAGGAAAACTGTTTACATGAACGTAATGGTAGTCTAAGAACCTCTAGATTATAATCTACTCCTTGGGCGTGACTATATTTATAGCATGGGAGCCATTGTCTCTTCACTCTTTAGAGTAATGTGTTTTCCGCATGAAGGCCGAGTGGTCAAGCTCATAGACCAGCTTTTGTTCCCCAGCTCACACATAGCTAATAGTCAAATGCCATCCCTAAATGGTCATTTCACACAAGGAATGTCTCATCAATCTTCGGTCCGTCCACCTAAAGAGCGCGAGTGATTCGGGGGGACATGACTGAAACCCAGGGGCATGCACCCTGGTCTGTTTCGGCAGGAAAACCTTGGGCATAGGGTAGGTTTCCGCAGAGGATATATGACTAGTCTGACACACCTGTCCATTTAGGAAAATGGGATTATACTGGAATAATATTACTTCGTCAAAGTTATGTGAGTGGAGGTGACCGCGCCACTCACCTTTGTGTATTTCGGTAGACATCGCTAAGGAAGTGTTTTGTCTGCAACCCAGATGGAATAATCTTATGGTAACCTGGAAACTCTACTTCGCTATGCCTAGGGGCATGCAAACCTTTTTGCCTGAAAGTAAAGAGCGACCATTTATTTTCTTAGTTTGTAGTTTCTCAACCCTTTAAACTCATAGGATTAGTCGTTCCTAGCTTCCATAATGAAAGGATCCGGAGCAAAGTTTCGAATGGTGCAAGCTCCCTAAATATTGAACCTATAAATGATACATCCTTATTATACGACTGGCACGAGCAGTTTTTATGCGAAGTTCAAGCTCGTTAAAAATTAAACCTTAGCAATGAGAAAACGTTCCCCCAGAGTTTAAGCTCATTAAAAGATGAACCAATTTCCGGTAAATAACCATTGTGAATGCATTACCATCAGCTTTTTGAGCCCTGGTCGTGTTCTTACCATCACCTCCACTCTGTTTTAGCTGATCATTCACCTCCATTTGATTGTTTACCCCTTTTGAGGAACAACTGCGAAGAGTGATCCTGTTAGCCATCCTTGTGACACTGCCATGATTGGAAAATTCCAAACCTTACCTGGAATCAGCTGCTACCTGAAATTATCACTCGTTCCTCAAAAGACGAGTCTCCTTTAAGCTCTTTTCATCTGACTTGTAAAATATGAAAATATTGTCGAGAAATTGGCCTCTCCAGCTTGTTAAAGCTACTGGAAGTGCTATCCCTCTTCTAGATTTTAATCTTTTTGGACTTGAGGGATTATTACACAAAAATATTCAGCACTTGTTTTGTTTGGCTCGTTAAAATTACCGAAAATTCATCCCTTTCGTATTATTTTATACTTTTTCAGACTTAAGGGATTATATGACGAAAAAGGACTATTAGAGTTTCCTTTACGTCCCTTTCAGACTCTCTAAAATTGAAAAGGACCGAGTTATCTTTGTCGTTAAACTCGTTAAAACCAAATAGCGACAAACTTGTCCATACAGAAAAGAACGAGTTTCACTGTTGCTAAGCTCGTTAAAACATAGCGACGGGTTTGCCCGAAGGGAAAATTATAGAACAAGCATATGTTATCCTCCTCAAGCTTGATAAAAATAAAGAGGTACTGGTTAGCAATGACTGGGGAAAAATTGGGAAGAAAACTTGAAGAAACTTTATCGTAGCAAGTCGCTCTTGAACATGACACTTTCACTCCACATTCGAGTCGGGTTGGGTTATTCCATTCACTGGTCATATCACCATTGGTCCATCGCACCATCCATATTTGGGGTTAATGCTGCCAATCCATGTCAGTGTCATTGGTATGTTCAAGAGAAGTCGCTCAGAGAATTCACCTTTGTCTCATCCGCTACAATACATTCACGCTCCATTCTTTCATGACTGCCACCCTGAACCCTGTATCATCAGATCATTTTCACCTCCAAAATAATTTACTCCGTTCCGTGTCGTAGATGTGGGATTCCTTAAGGCCCTCCTACGACGGGTCTCTTCTTGTCGACATCAGCTCATTAACCAAGAAGTTGACTTAGGAACAACCCTTTCAGTACTTTGAAGCTTGCATGCCTCAATGGCAAGTTTCTCACTTCCGGCGACAGGTTTACATCAATGGCCTTCAACCGAAAGATTTTGCGTGGTGTTCGATGCCAAGTCCCTTTTCACACCACGCAAATTGTACTGTAGTACCTTGAGGGTCATCATCATTATCGGTGATTCCTCTCGCGCTTGTTAACAGCTTACATCATTGGCTGGTAATCAGGCGATGTCTTTCCATGTTCAACTCTAGAACATCTTTCACATGGATCGACTTGTACTCCGAGTGAAGATTGGACGAGTTTGAAGACCCCGGATCTAGTTTCATCCATTCAGGCTGCGATATATTCAGGAAAATAAAGACATCAAATGTACATCATTGCTGCACATATGATCATTCGAATCAAAGGATGATGGCTCTATCAGAATCATCAGTCTGCCACATAGACGGTTATCTGTCTTATGTACATGAAAATGAATTTATAAAGCTGAGCATGGGAATGCCCGCCTCAGCTAGATCACGAAAAATATTATGAATATAATGTATTGTATTGTACCTTATTACAAGTCACCTTCCAGCTCGAAAAAACTTCAGATCCTCATGATAAAGCATTTCACCCGACATCAAAAGATTAACAACCTCATGCTTTATGGGGCAACTCTTATAGACATTTTTTGGCACTACAACCCCAATCATACATGTCCATAAACCAAGGGCTCCTAAGTCCCTAAAAGTGTTGCTTCACACCCTAAAGGAACAAGGTCAATTGATTATATCATCTTCCAGAAGTTCTCCATAGAAAACTGCTCATAACTGGTCAAAGCTGGACCATACAGACTGCCCAGTGCAGAGGGTGCAATGCATCTCACCTGCCCAGTGTAAAGGGTGCAATTCATATTGGAAAGCCCTTCTGTAGGGTGCAATGGGCGAGAGTAGACAAATGGCAAAGACAGTTTGCAAGGTGGATCGTCATGGAATCTTCCAGAAACTTCTCCTGTGACACTGGCCTCTCTGAATTCGCCCAGGGATGAGTAAGAGATCATCAATCTCCAAGTGGAATCAAGAACTATCAGAGAGATGACACTAATCAAAATCCCAGAAGTTGACTCACCCCCCTACAATCATCTATATATGGATCCCTCATCCCAGAGATCCAGGGGCTGGAATTTTGTATCTTGTAAGGAAGCGCTGTTGGTTTCTTGGTGGAATATCATAGTGTTGGGTGATCTAAGCTTTTCATGAGGTGAAGAAGGGATTTCATGCTGGGAGGATGATGCTGGGTCAGAACAATTGGTTGTAATCCTCTTTGCTATTCTTGATATTAATAAAGCTATGCAAGTTTTCCTCCACATTCTTGTATGTTTGATGATATATGCATTTATGTGGTCAATATATATCTGGTCCTATATTGTTTATGATTGTAGATCTCTATTCTTCTATAGTATTATGCTACTTTGATTCCACAGGTGCTCTTTGAAGCTGGGAAGACGAAGACAAAGTGGCAAGGATCTGTCAGAAGAGAGAGGAACCAAGCAAGGAACTAAGCACAAGACCGAGGTTGGTGTCCTTTGTTCCCCTCTTATCTACTTCTCATAAAGGAAAGTGAAAGTAGTTTTAGTTTGTTTGTTTCTAAGATAGCTACCAGTCTTAGTGGGACTAGCAGCTCCGAATGGACACTAGATTTCCCGATAACAGTATGCATAAGTGAAAGACATAAATTTAGTAGGAGATCAAGGTCCCACATTCTATGTTACTGAGAATGAATACATACACTCACTTGTGACACTTGAAAATAATATGCCATATGATTGTGAAAGTTATGAAAACTACGAAATCCCACCCTCTCAATATAAAAAAATAACAGACTCTGTTATGGCAGAAATCAGAAGGACTTACGACTTCTAACCTAGAGAGGAAGACCCGCTGTTGTAAATTGATAAAATAAACCAAACAAGCCTGTAGTTTCATCACTCAACTCTGAACCCTACACAAACCAACATCCTCCCACCTCTTGAACCCCTAATGAGAGAACAAGAGGTTGTAGTGAAGAAGATGAATAATAATCAAGACCAAAACCATACCTCCACATGAGAAACAAAATTTCCTAAAGATCCTATACCTCCACCACCACAGAGCCAACCAACTATGGAGGAAGAGCGAAAATTAACCCCTCTTTTCAAGCTTGATCAAGAAATGAGCAAAATCAAAAGCCTTGTTCCTTTGTGGGAATTAGCACAAAATCCAACTTGCTAACCTCTAATACAGAAAATCATGATCCCACCAAAACCAATCACTCACAATGGCACTGAACATCCAAGAAGACCATCCGTATGTGGATTGTGGGCCTTACATAGTACAAAAACACAATGATCGTACTCATTTATACATTACCCTTAACATTCACAGTAAGTTATTGCATGACTATATGTTGGATTTAGGGGCATCCCACAACCTCATGTCCAAATTGGTTATGGTAGAGTCGAGGCCGGACATTACAAAACCTTACCATGAACTTTACTCAGTTGATTCCAAGAGAGTAAACTGTCTCGGTCTCATCAAAGACTTGGTAGTTTCCCTTACCCAAATTATAAATAAGAGTGTGGTCATGGATATAGTGGTGGTTGATATCCCAACCTCGTATGGCATGCTACTTTCCAAATCATGGGCTGCGAAATTGGGGGGAACCCTTTAAATGCACTTATCATATGCTACCATACCAGTTTTTGGGGGACATGAATACAAAATCTATAAAGAGGATGAGCTGTTATACATCACTAGTGATGAAAAGAAGTACAAGAAGATACCTGTCTATGCCACATAAAAATCAATGGGATGTTACAACGTATTAATTAGTCGTGAATTTACCATTGAAACAAAGATGATCCTTATTACACAACATTTTATCACTGTCCATGTAATCCTTGTTCCTCGATCCTGGAAGGCCTCTACAATGAACTCTATATGCTTTCCCATCATGAAGAGCATGCCTTTACATCCATCTTCATGTGCAGAACATTCCCCTCTTGCATCATTTCCCAAGAATCTTCCTTCAATCCCAGTTTTCAAGACCGATGCTAGTGCTTATTTCCTTCCACGCACCGATTTGCAGAGTTTGAAACCAAACGTAGCGTCGAACGATGCAAGTGAGCCCTTCATCACTCACACCGACCCTCTTTTGGCAATTTTTTAAAAATGGAGTCGAAGCTTCTAGGTCTAGAAGCTTCGTGAATGGAAGTCTGGTAAATGGTTGGGCTGGATAGAGATGAGAGAGTCTGTTTGGGCTCCTTTCCCCTATTAATATGGAACAAACCAAAGAGATAAGCCCTCTCCCATCATAAGAGGAACCATCTCCCCTCCATCAAAGCTATATAAAATCCTCCTTTTCCAAGTTGAACTAGTCTTTTTGGGAGATTTAATAACCAGCAAGATATCTATAGCTTTAGCCTTCTAATTTATGTTTGTGAAGGGAAAATAGTGTGTTTGGTTTGGTTTGGAACTAAAGGGAAGAAGTCTTAAACTTCCATTGTTGAGGCTAATCATGAGATGCTAGTAGTGGTGTTGGAACCTGGATACATCGGAGGAGACCTGCAACGTCAAAGCTTTGGTTGTATTTCCTTCTGAGTTTTATATCAATACAACTAATGGTTTACTTCCTACATTAAGTGTCATATTACATTTGATGGCTTAAGATTCCTTGACATTTTAAGTAGATTTAATGCGATTGTATGCTTTCACATTTGTTGTTGTCTGTTGTGTGTTTGTTTCAGGTACTTGAATGGAAAGAACGAAAGGAATTTGGAGCAAAGGAGCGAGATCAGCATCAAGCGGATTAGTGTTCTAAGAGGTAGGACCTCTTATTCGATTCTAGTCTAAAGAAGTTTTCATTAGGTTGTTGTGTTTTTGGCTAGACCCACTCTTGGGCTAGAGGGATCACCTCTGTCAGCAGAGGGGATTTACCTACTCCACAAATTGGCTTCTCCACTAGGGAGCTATCCCTCTCTTTTGATTGTTTTTCATTTCATGGTTTGTGTGAACTTCTGTTGTATCACCCTTTCCCTTTGGTTTTATATGCTTTGCCTGGTTTACTGCTTTGGTTTTGAAATTTAGAGTGACAAGATTGGTTTCGATCTTTGAAATTTTTTATTTTTTCCTTGAAATCCTCGATCAATATGTTTTATTTTCTGACAGTCGCGACGACTAAAGAAAATTTTTCTTAAACAGTCGCGCCGTGCCCCCTTGTGGTGCTTTTTGTCAGTTAGGAAATCCTGCTAATCCTGTAGGTGAAGATCAGGGTTTCTCCAAAATCATAACCAGTGTGTCTTGCCCTCGTAATTTATGCCTCTTAGCCTATTTGCCTTTGTTCTCCTTGGCTAGAAAGCTTCATTATCTTGTTTTGTGTGCTTGTTTGGTTTGATATTTCCTTGATTTTTTAAGTCTTTGGATGGTTTGTGGCCCTAGGGCATCTAGGTCATTGTCCATTCAACTGTTTGTGTGGGTCCCTATACTACTAGTGTAACCCCTTATTGTTATTAGTAAAACTACCTTATTATATTGTTGTGCCCATGTAGTCCCCATATTGTTATTATTGTGCCCCATAGAAGCCCACTATTGTTATTATTATGCCCTTACATTATTATTATTATTATGTCAGCTCTGATTATATTATGACCCCTTAGACTCCTATATATAGAAAGGAGGTCTTGTCCTTTGCATCATCCAAGAATTGTTCATTTGTGTAATGTAAAGGAGGCATCCCCCTCGAAGAGGCTTATTTTTAAGGAATTTATCTATCTTTTCTATCTTTTTGTGAGCTGGTTTCATAACACCTACAACGTCAAGTCTTTGGTTGTATTTCCTTCTGAGTTTTATATCAATATGACTAATGGTTTATTTCCTACATTCAGTGTCATATTACAGTTGATGGATTAAGATTCCTTGACATTTTAAGTAGATTTAATGTGATTGTATGCTTTCACGTTTATTGTTGTCTCTTGTGTGTTTGTTTCAGGTATTTGAATGGAAAGAACGAAAGGAAGCTGGAGCAAAGGAGTGAGATCGACATAAAGTGGATTAGCGTTCTAAGAGGTAGGAGCCCTTATTCAATTCTAGTTTAAGGAAGTTTTCATTAGGTTGTTCTGTTTGCGGCTAGACCCACTCTTGGGCTAGAGGGATCACCTCTATCAGCAGAGGGGATTTACCTACTCCACAAATTAGTGACTCCATTGGGGAGCCATCCCTCTCTTTTGATTGTTTTTCATTTTGTGGTTTGTGTGAAATTTTGTTGTATCACCCTTTCCCTTTGGTTTTCTATGCTTTTCTTGGTTTACTGCTTTGGTTTTGAAATTTAGAGTGACAGGTCTGGTTTCAATCTTTGAAAATTTTTATTTTTTCCTTGAAATCCTCAATCAATGCATTTTATTTTCTGAAGTCGTGCCGACCAGCGTGAATTGCTATTAAACAGTCACACCATCCCCCCTTGTGGTGCTTGTTGTTAGTTAGACAATCACGCCGATTCCTGTAGGTGAAGATTAGGGTTTCTCCTAAATCATAACCAGTGTGTCTTGCCCTCATAATTTCTGCCTCTTAGCCTGTTTTCCTTTGTTCTCCCTGGATAGAAAGATTCATTAGCTTGTTTTGTGTGTTTGTTTGGTTTGAGATTTCCTTGATTTTTTGAGTCTTTGGATGGTTTGTGGCCGTAGGGAATCTAGGTCATTGTCCATTCAGCTGTTTGTGTGCTCAGCAAGTCAAGTGGTTGGTTAACTGCTCCATGAATTTTTGTTTTAGTCCTCTTATTGCTTTGGTTTCAATTGAAAAAGTTTGAAAAGATTTGTTTGCTCTTCTCTTGGTTGAACGTCTCTTTTCGAGCATAGATTACAATTGCTCATCTTATTTCTATTAAGTATTTGCATGATTGGTTTGGAAAGAGTTCCCTTTTTCGTGATTTGCATATGATTGATGTTGATTGTTTAACATTTTTTCATTGAAGTGTTTATGTGAAAGATTCATTTTATCATTCCATTGAAAAATACATAATTCTAGTTTGCTAAATCAATATGTTGCATTAAGTAGGATCATTGAAAGCTAGAATTGCATCATCACTTGCATTCGAAATGAAATGAACTACTTTTTCCATTGAAAGGACTAGTTGAAGTGCATTTGATAGGAAGATAGGAAGTGGAAAGAATTTTCATTATTTTGTTTTAAAAGTCGAAGTAGTGAAGAGTCATCTTGCTTTCAGTTGCTTGTTTGTTGCATTGATTATTTTCTCTACTCTCATTAGTGTAAACATTCATTGAATTGAAAGGGTTTTGTCTCATTTAGCTACATATAGGAGTTTTTCGAGTCAGATCGATAGGGCCTGAAAACTGAGACATAATTTTAAGATAAAATTTAAAATGTATTCAATTAACCTAAGGTGCATTTGAAACTTAATGCTCACATTTTAGAGGTCTAGGCTAGAGACGTGTTCCGACATCTTTAAACCTAGCAACTGTTGTTCGCTTCGGCACTAGATAGTGGTAATACGGACTTGTGCTCCTCGACTGTCACATATATAAAGGGAGACCCCACTAGGTTTGCAATCCTTTATCCACAGGAAGCCGAGTCTGCCGCCTTGTAAATGTGATACACCGAACACAACATTCGGGGAGATTGCCTGCCCATACTTCTCGATTCGCCGGGAGGTATTCTGTATTTCATGGTTACCTGATAATCCTTTTGCCTAGATTATCCTAAGTAGTTGTTTTGGTATTTTTGAATTTTTAAATTTAAAAGATCATCGAGCACTTGTCCTTTCAAGCTCATTCAAACTGAAAGTGATAAAGTCATCTTTTCCTTTTTCTTGATTCTTAAAACATGAAAAGGCACCAGTCTATTTCAGCGTCTTGAAAAATTATTTCCCACAATCACATCACATTCCTGATAGACTTATTCTGGACCACATCGTGAGTATACCCTTAATATATTTTGAAGAAGCCCTAAAATTAATCTCTTTTCGCTTGTTGTTTGAGACAAAGTCATCATGGTAGAACCATTAGGTTTGCCTAATTACTCTTTCACTCCTCCATCTGAAACATCATTTTTAGACCCTCTTCCCAAACTCTCACAGTCACTCTAGGATTAAGGTGTTGAAATTAGAATTGTTCTAAGTATTCAACCTTTTTCATCTCGTCCTCCTCCATTAGATATTAGGTCACCTTACAAATCTAGCCTAGAATCTTCAGATAATCCTATCCAGACTCCCGAGAGTTGACCGACTCCTGAAGGTAACCAAGGACTGGTCGTTTTCCTTCTGAATCCTTAGTTCGATCCTGTTGTGATATCACCGCAACATCCATACAGTTTGTACGATCAATAAGGTATTCCTTTGGAATTATCCCTTCGAACATCTTTGGTTGTTTGTCATCGTTTGTTTCCACCCATGGAATCAGAAGGCAAGATTCCAATCTCCTCTTTGGGTCACTCAGAGGTTTCTACTACACACACTCCTCACATTGTTGATGAACATGGATATCAATTCCCTCCTGAAGGTTTCCATTACACGAGAAGCATCCGACCAGCGTTTACCCTGAGTATAGTGGGCCTTCATTGCCGCATGGTTATACCTCTCTAGATCAATTGGTGTCGGGCACTCCTAGTGCTTCATTGTTATATCACAACCCTATCTGGTCTTCTGGTGCTATGCCTACCCCAGGTCCGTTCGTTCAGAACCCGACCTCTCAACCGATTTTGCATACTGTAGTCACTTTAGTTCCGTTGCAACTCACCATTCTAAATCCACTCATTTTGTCATTTCAACCGATTCTTCTAGTTCAACCGATAGTCTCGAGTAAAGTCTCTATAAGTTCTTTGACCCCTCCAATAAGTGGATAGGCTACACTAACGCCTGGGGGGCAAGATCCAAATATATCCATGATGTATAGTGCAACCAATGTTAGTGGCTCACAAACTCACATGGTTGGATTAAATCAGTCCTCTTATGGTGCTATTCCAAACCCTGCTAGTCCTTCTGGATTGAGTAATGTCCAATACCAGCAGCTGAACCCTGCTGGTTCATTTGGGTCAAGTAACGTCCAATACCAGCAGCCATATGTGGCTCAATTTCCATTCCAGCCTCCTTATGTTCCATATGGTTCATAAGCGATGGTAAATCCACCTTACATCCCTCAAATTGGACCTTATGTTTAGCCTAGTCCATCCACCATGCCTGGTGGATATGGCCAGATCCAATTCAGGAACTTTCAGTACCCTTAAGGTATTGCTCCAGGAATTATCCAAGTACCTTTGTTGCAGCAAGGGAAACCCTTGTAGCAACAAGGGAAACCTTTATAGAAACAAGGGCTATCCTTGCAGCAGCAAGGGAAGATAGTGCAACAACAAGGACAACTGCAACAACCGCAGGGGAAACCCTTTCAACAGTCGCAACAAACTTTGCAGCCATAGACGCAGTTTTTTCACCAATATTCTCCACCTATTTCCACGCAAGGTCAACCTCTGCATCTGCAGGGACAACCTTTACAGCAGCAAAGCCAGCCCTTGCAACTCCAAGGTCAGACCAGGCAGTAGCAACCCTTGTACTCATATCAACAGGGCCAGCCTTTGCAAGGTCAAGGTCAAGTCCTGCAGCAGTAGGCTCAAAATCCTTATGTCCAAGGGCAATAGGTGTAAAATACTTATTTCTAAGGGCAACAGGTTCAAAACCCTTATGTCCAAGGGCAGTAGGTGAAAAATCTGTATGTCCAAGGTCAACAAGCTCAACAACATTTTAACTCGTATGTTGCTTATCAACATCCTATAGCCAGACAATATCAAGGTTACCCAGGTCAGAATCCTCCCTACGGGCAAGGTAACCTACATTGGGGGAAAAATCAGATGCCATATAGAAAAAATCCTCCACCATGGGGACAAAATCCTTACCAACAAGGATGGGTTCTGTAGTCCAGGCCTACTCAGAGGCCCCAAATTCCTTTTAATATGCAATTTCCATTCTTGGCCACATTGGAGTTGCCAAATGTTTCTAGACTCACGAATGATCCCATTCTTCATTCGCCATACTGGCCTCCAGTTCCGTCCAAGATTCCAATCGATTTTCTAAAGTTTGAGGGAAAAACAAAGGAGGATCCATAAGGCCACGTGATGACATATCACCTTTGGTGCTCCTCCAATTTGTATGTTGATGATTCCATTCATCTCCAACTTTTTCAACGAACCCTTACAGGTGCTACAACCAAGTGGTACATCGAATTACCTCGAGGTAACTACAATGACTTCAACACTCTTGTTATGGATTTCCTCACACATTTTCAGCTATCGGTTCTCTATGAAACTGGAACCCATTTTCTTACGTCTTTTAAGCAAGACACTACAATCCATATCTCTGATCACATCCATGAATGGAGGCATCGGCATTGCCTGATCAAGTTTGAAATTGTTGATCAATTGTTGACAGAATGGTTTACTAAGTCATTCATCAGCAAAATTGCTGAGGAAATAGCTATCCGTGGTTGTGTCACTGAGGAGCAAGCCATCGCTCATGCCCAATATTTAGACCTCGTCTACTCGCAATCTGCCATGTTATATGATATGTTACCTGATGCTCCAAGACCATCATCCGATCTAATAGCATCGAAGTCTCCAACTACCCCACCTGTTGATGGAGTGATTGGTTCCATGTCTCAGACCCCCGCGAAATCTTCTTCCAAGCAGAAGGTGGTCTCAAACAATGGTTCCAATGATCCCTCTCGAAATTCACCTGGTCTTGGTAAAACCTCTGAGGTTCATGTTGTCCAGTCTACTGCAGCGGACAAATCCTCTAAAGGTAAAAAGAAGGGCAAAGGCAAGGTCAAATTTGATGCCCCAAAATAGGGCCCTCCTAAGTCGTCTACTGGTGATGCTTCTCAAAGAAAGCCCAAGTACCCATGCCTCATCTGCAAGGAGGATCACTATAATAAAGATTGTCCTCGATGGTCTGAAATTAGTCACTTTCTCAAAGGGACCACAACTATCCTGAAAGAGACTTTTTTTTCCTGGCAGACCCAAATGGTATACCAACCTCAGTCTTCTGCTTCCTCATGTTCCCAAGTGTTTATGATGAGTACGCTTATAAATGTGGCTACCAGATCAAAAGATTATCAAACACCTACTCTGACAACAGGGAAAGAGAAAGAAGGTACCCCTTCCTCCTCTATCCCATCTACATTTGGTCCTCTCCATATAGAGTGACCTAATCCTGATTCCACTATTCAACCACCTTCTCAGGGTGTGCTGCAAAAGTCCTCATATAATCCAAACGCTCGAGCCGCTCAGCATTATAACATTGTTGAGGATTTGGCTCAAGAACCATCAACTATGTTTGCTCTTGAGGTCCTTCAAAGCTATCCTTCTCAGCAGAAAACATTGTTGTCGACTATTGGAGGTATTGATCCATTTGATTCCAATCTCATTTGTTTTGATCTAGAAAACCATGTTCTGCGCTTAACTCATTAGATTTCCTTCCTCATTCAGGTCATCATTAATGAGAAGACAATTCACAGGACCGTCATTAATGAAGGTGCTTCCACCTGCATCATGTCTGTCTCTTGTTGGAAGGAAATTGGTTCTCCTACCTTGAACCAATCACCTAACACTTTGGAAGCCTTTTATGGGCATGATTCTCGACCATTCAGTGTCCTTCCTAATCTTGTCATTACCTTAGAAGGCAAGATAGTACATGTGAAAGTAGAAATTGTGGATGAAAACCTTAATTATAATCTTCTACTCGGATGGAGTTTGACCCATGCTATGCATGCTGTGGCCTCTTCTCTATTCTGCGTGATCCATTTTCCCCATCAAGGGAAAATTGTCATGGTTGACCAATTGCCTTTCTTTCCTCTTCTTCCTTGGATGGAAATGTTCCTTATGTGAAGTATACCAATGCTCCTTATGAGAGTGTGGGGGCTGGACTTTTTAACGATCTTGCCTTGATGGGTATTTTCCCTCTCCAACCTCCGCATGTTTCCTCAGTCAACATGATCTCAGTTAAGTTTGATCCTTGGGTAATTCCCTCTCCTAATCTTGTTGATACATGGGGTGATGTCATGTTGTTAAGCCCTATTGAGATCAATTATGTGGAGATTGTTTTGGCTTCAGCTTCCGTACCTACCAATCATACTGCTTCGAGTATGTCTCTTGACACATATTCTCAATCCCCATGTCTTGGTTCTTCAGATTATCTCGATCACTTAACCGAGAATTTTCCTTCTAATGAAAGTATCATGGAAATTATGTCTCTGAAGGAAAAACCATGGAATGATACTCATCATCGTTCCTCGTTCTTGCCTGTCCTGATGGTCATGTCTACCTGTCTTGAGAAGTTCTATTCTCGTTTCCCAACCCAACCACTTCAAATGTCTATTGTGACTCATGAAGTTTGGTCGGAAGGAAACATGGGTAATATTACCCAAACGATACCCATTGACATTTTTGTTAAACCGGGTATCGTTGAAAATGTTCATATTTGGGTGACTTCTTCTCTTGATGAGATCAAGCTCTATACTCATCTTTTTCAAGAGTTTCGAGATGTTTTTGCATGGTCCTATGAAGAAATTCCTGACATTGACCCAAGTATAGTCGTGCATGAGATCCCGACTTATCCTAACATGAAGTGCATTCGACAATGACTTCATCCAGTGCACCCTAGAAAAGTAGTCGCCATTAAAGGGGAAGTTGAAAAATTTCTTAAAGTTGGATTTATTTATCCTATCCCTTTGAAATATTGGGTGTCCAATATCATACCAGTAACTAAGAAGCAGGGCACAATTTGGAGCTGTGTTGATTACCATGACCTTAATTGTCCCTGTCCAAATGATAATTACCCCACTTCTTTTATAGACCAGATCATCGATGAATGTGTTGGGAGTGATATTTTCTCCTTTATGGATGGTTTTTCTGGTTATAACTAGATAAACATTGCATTGACCGATCAAGATAAGACCACCTTTATGTGTCTGCGGGGAACTTTTTCATATAAAAATCTCCCTTTTGGCCTTAAGAATGTTGGGGCAACTTTTCAAAGATCGATGTCATATTCTTTCCATGACATTAAAAACATCGTTCAAACTTATTTGGATGATCTTCATGCTCATTGTGCCATGACCATCTCGATCATCTTCGACAATTTTTTCTTCGCTGTAGACACTATAACATTCGGATGAATCTGCATAAGTGTGTCTTTTGCATTGAATCAGGATGACTCCTCAGTTTTATTGTTTCGAAATATGGGATTCGTCTTGATCCTCTCAAAGTTGAGGCTATTTTTAATCTACCCCCTCCCTCTTCATTACATCAATTACAGAGTCTGCAAGGGAGAGAGAATTTCCTTCGTCGTTTTGTGCCTAACTATGTTGAGCTAGATTCAGGGTTCACCCGATTGCTTAAGCAAGGGACTCCATTCATTTGGGAGAGGCTGACCAAAAATCTTTCGATGACTTAAAATATTTCCTCATTAATGCTCCTTTGTTGCACCCTGCGAACTATCATCACGATTATAGCTGCAACCTCTAGCACCATTGCTATGGTGATGGTGCAAGGCAACAACGAAGGTCTTGAACATGTTATTTACTACCTCAGCTGCAATCTCCTCGATGTTGATACATGTTATGATCATGTTGAGAATTTGGCTTTGGCTGTCATTCAGGCTGTTCAATGCTTTCGACATTATATTCTCCTTCGCACTACAACCTTGTTTTCCAAATGTAATCCCATGACTTACATTCTGACTCATCAGTTACTTGGGGGCAAGTATTCCAAGTGGATTGTCATCCTCCAGGAATTTGATTTGGTGTTCATTACTGCCGAATCTAAGAAATAACTTGTCTTCGCTGAGTTGATTTGCTCTCTTCCCTTTGCTTCTCTTCCTACTAGTGCAGATGAGAAGCTCCCAAATGAGACTCTTTTTCTGATTAGCACTCTCGACCCTTGGTACGGTGATATCATCGTGTATCTCCAAACTTCTACCTTCCAGTCTGCATTGACCAAGGATGATCACCGATGCATTCGGCATCAATTCCAACCTTACCACATCATTGGGAATACTTTATACCGCGTTGGTGTTGATTCAATTCTTGACCAATGTTTAACTCTCAAGGAGGCTGAAAGAGTCTTGAATGATTGTCATTTTGGTGCATGTACATCTGTCTGGCTATGGCTTTGCTTAAAAGATACTTCGTGATAGCTACTTCTAGCCTTCCGTCTTCAAGGTTTACATCCTTGCTGTATGCAAATGCAATGAGAGCCAGATTTATTAGCAAAAAATGTGGGCCCCACTCACTCTCCTTCACCTCGTTATTACCGTTGGTCCCTTTGCCAAATGGGGCATTGACTATGTGATGTGTAACCCTCGTTTGGCCAGGGGGCATGGTTATATTATCGTTGTTGTGGATTACTTCACCAAATGGCCGAAGCAATGCCTACATATTCAGTTGACGGTAAAAAGACGGTGCAATTTCTATTCAATCACATTATTTCTAGGTTTGGACTGCCTCAAGCCATTGTCACCAACCATGGTTCCCATTTTCACAATTACATGATGGAAGAGCTGACTTCTACATTGGGCTTGCATCATGATGGCTCAACCCCATATTACCCTCAGGCCAACGACCAAGTTGAAGTTGTAAACAAAGTTTTAGTTACAATGCTTCAACACACCATTGGGATGCAGAAATCCAATTGGCATCTCATGCTTTTTTCAGATATGTGGGATTACCGAACCTCGACCAAGATGCAACTGGATTCACACCTTTCCATATTGTGTATGGTTTGGAAGAAACTCTACCATTTGAGTGTGAAATTCCCTCACTCAAATTGGCTGTTGAATTACTCCTTAAAACCTCACCTCAAGAAGAGTGTCTCTTGTATTTGGAATGACTGGATGAAACCCATCGTCTCTCTGCTTTAGTCATTGAAGCATAGAAAAAGCAGGTTATATCCCATTTTGATCAGTTGGTTTCTCCTCGTGCTTTTTCTGAGGGCAATTTGGTCCTGCTGTATGACTAAGCTAATGATAAGATGGGGGTATGTAAATTCAAACTTATGTGGCATGGGCCCTATATTGTCAAATGCGTGTTACAGAAAGGGGCCTATGAGCTGATTGATTATGAGGGAAACCCTTTGGACACACCCCACAATGGGTTGTATCTCAAAAAGCACTATACCTGAGTCATCTCGCATGATTACTTTTGTACATAAGTGTGTTATTCATTTTTGTGCAAGTTTGGTTTGGTGTGTTTTTTCAAGCAGCTTTCCTGCTTATTATGTCTTCACTTGCTTTGTAGATGTCTGTGACTCCTTACGTCGGTTTCACTGATGGTGCTTTCCATAGTACCCAGAATATATCTTCCGCGGCATGGGATATCTATGCTCCTAATGGTGAGTTAATTGCTCTTCAAGGTATTTGTTTGGGTCAAACAACTAATAACATTGCTAAATATAGTGCGGTTATCGGACTCTTGTCAAAAGCCATCGCTCTTGACATTCGAGAAATGGTTGTTAACCTCGATTCATAACTTGTTGTTCTTCAGCTCAATGGACAATATTCTGTCAGAAACCCTCACATATTGAGAATGTATTTGCGTATTCGTCTATTGGAAAGAAATTTTGATTACATCACATATCATCATATTCCTAGGCATATGAATACATTAACATATGCATTCGCTAATTATTTGTTAGAAAGACATTTACGCAACATGTGAAAAACAAAACATTGTATCATAGTAAACATGAAATATAGCATATATATATATGTCGATAATGTTTGAGTGTCATACATCAAAACCCAAAAAATAATATGTGTGTTCAGTACATCTGTGGCTTGCAGGCCTCAAAACTGTAAATGCTAAAACTATGGACTACTCGACATGTTGCTCATAATAGCATGTCATTGCTTGTACTACTCAAGTTAGTAAACGACAGATCTGATCTGACACTCCCACTGTGTGCCGCTGATACTGGCATGGGATGTCACCCACTCGGGCGTACTCTAGGTTGCCTCTGGTCAAGTTGTTAAGGTTCTGCGCAATGTCCTCCTCAATATCAACTCCTTCCTAATAAGCAGTGATCTCAAATTGTCGAGCAATGCGTTTAGTGATTAGGGACATCCCGCCTAGTTGCTCTGGTCCTACATCTGTAATTACAAAATTAAAATGTCATAAATACATATATTTCAAAAATGATAAAAATTTAAAAATTAAAATTGTTTTTCTTACTTCCATCATCAAAATCTTCTCCCTCTGGGAGCGGCTTGTCAAGATTGTCATGGAAGTCAGTACCACTATATGGCCAATCCTTTGCCACGATCAGTTGACGCCTTAGCCACGCAAAGAAGGAGGGCTTGTATGACATGTGCTGGAACCCACCGATTATGGGCATTAGTTCACTCCATCAGACCATCTGTCGGTCTCGTGGCAATGGGGGGTTTACCTTTGCGAGTTGATAGTGAAATAGTGGGATCCGCTCCAAAAGGAACATCACTAGAATGGAACCATATATAAACTATTTCAGGTTCCCTGCCTTGGCTTTGTATAACTGGCGCTTCATGTTCACCTTCATGGCTTCCGCCCAATTGAAGACAGTGGATGTTGTGCAGTCTATGGCATGCTGGAATTTGGAATTGTTGGAATCATGAAATGCCTGAGTCCCAACAAATATGTTTATGGTCAAGAGCATAGCTTTAAATACAAGGTTGTTAAAATTCATGATACCAACCTTGCCGCTTTTTTATTTCAGTGCTTCTAGACAATTTTCTACAAGCAACATGTTCACACTTGCTCCAATGGGCCTGGACCCATACAGATTGATTGGTTCCCCTCTTTGGGATAGTCTGGTGATGAAGTATATATCTGAAGTCTCTAGCTCTAGCACTTGGTCCTGGATCACAAAGACTTCCTGTCCAGTGTCCCAAAGACTAATCAAGTATTGTAACAACTTAGGTTGAACCCAAAGGCCCGGTGTGAGGAAGAATTTGAGGAGTTCGTAGTTCCTCAAAGCATATAGATAGTTTGGATCTACCAATTCCTATGCATCAATTGCCTCATTCTCACGTTATTTCCAATCAATCATATTTTCACTGTATTTTACCTGCAAGCACGATGTATTCAAGTCAACATTAGTCTTGGACCAAGAAATTTTGGATTTGCAACAAATATTTTGGGAAAAATTGAAATTTTTTCTTCTATCTGCACCAATGTGACTGTTTTAAAAATAGCAACACCAAAGACGTAGGTCCTTGTGCTATTAACCCTCGATTAGCGCAATATCGAGCCTTGGATTTCGCGTCGACCGAGGGCAGATTTTTTTTGCCAAAATCTCCTCAAAATATCTAAAAAATGGTTAAAAACAGGAAAAACAGGTATGAAAATGAAGCTTAGGGTCTCAACTCTTACTTGCAATTGGTGATTCATTGATCGGCCTCCTGCATCTACCGCAATCCACTCTTAAAGTTTTAGGACACAAATGGGTAAAAATTGCTCCAAGCAAGGTAAAAAAGGTAAATGGTAAAAAATGATTTACTTTTCCCCTTTTTATTCACTTTTCATGACATTTTAGGGTTTTAAAAGCATTTTTTTGCCTATTTTTACATTAGAAATCAGATAATGCATTTGCTTCTTGTGAAGTGACAGGTGATGGATTGCTGATCATGGTGGTGAGTCATGTTTGAGCTCTTTTCTCGACTCATAAAAACTCACATGAAAAGATCGAGTATTTTTCCCTTTTTGACTCGTTAAGGAAATAAAATGGGGGGTCTGCTTTCAAATCTTTTTCAACACTTAAAGGATGTGAAACATCATGTACCCAGTATACATTTACCCCTTTTTCAGGTTGGGATAAACTATTTACGAAGAAGGTACTCCTTGACTGACATGGTCAAGCAGTTCTCTCAAGTATTGTTTTCTACTTTTTTCGGGCTCGAGAGACACAAATGTACGACAAGGGACCTTTTGGAGTTTTCTTTTCCGTGTCTTTTTCAAAATCTCTCAATATGAAAAAGATACCGAGTTACACCTTTGTCAGACTCGTTAAAAATTAAACGACATCAGATTCGTCACCATGATGGACATGAGCTTCTCCTTCCTAGGGCTCATTAATCTTACTAGGTCAGATTCATCCGAAGGATGGAATTACAGTGCAAGCACATGCTATCCCCTTCAAGCTTGTGATAAAAAATAATTGGGGTACCTGCCATAAATGATGGGGGAAAATGGAAAATTATATCAGTTGTGTCGGAAACTCACTCTGGAACATTACACTTTCTGCTTCGTGTCGGGTTGGGATATCCACACTTAATCATTTACTTTCCTGGGTTGGGCCGTTCATTTTTTCCTTTCCATTTGATCTCTACCACGTCATCATGACCTCCAATCCTATGGATCCAAAAGTTGCCAAACTTCGGAGTCATGTCACCGATATGTTCAAGAGTTATCCTTCTGCAGGTACACTCATTCCCAATTCTCTGTATCATTCATAATCATTACATCCCTTTGTATCACATCAATGATGTGGGATACATCATGTCCCTCCTTCGATAAGGTCACTTGCTGCGACTTCAACTCATTATCCAAGAAGTTGGCCGAGAGACTCCCTTATAGTACCTTAGATCTTGCATGCCCTGATGGAAAGTTCTTCGCACTCGACGACAAGTTCACATCATTGGATTTCGATTGGGTGATTTCATGGGTGTTCAACTTCAATTCCTTATTCACATTCCATGGATTGTGCTGCTGGTACCTTGAGAGCCATTGTCATTATTGGTGGTTTCTCTTGTGCTTGTTAACGGTTCACATCATTGACCGATAATCAAGCAAATTTCTAGCATGTTCGACTTCGACACATCTATTCACATGTTAGAATTTTTACTTTGATCAAGTCGTGTTGGAGCGCAAGACCCTGGGCTCAGATTACTAAATTCCAGGTTGCAAGGTGATATTACATAATCATGCTGATATACATGTCTTGTTCAGATGGATGGTTGCGACCATACCATGAGTTTTTATATGTGATCCTTCTCATTATTGGATGGCTGCGACCATACCTTGGGTTCAATGTGATCCTCCTTACTAGATGGTTGTGCCCATACCTTGGATCCATTTACATGATCTTTCTCTAGATGGCTGCATCCATAAGACAATTCATGTATCATTTATTAGAGTTTTAAGTGATGTATACGTATCTATTCTTGCTTGTAGGTCTTCTGACGTCCGTCTCTAGTTCCACGCATCTACTTGTAAAGCATTTCACCTCTCACTCTAGTTCGGCCTTCACGCTTTAGGGGACATCTGTTACACAACATTTTGTCATTGTCCTTGTACTCCCCGTTCCTTGATCCTGGAGGATCTTTATAGTGAACTCTATATGCTTTCCCATCATGAAGAGCATGCCTTTACATCCCTCTTCATGTGCAGAACATTCCCCTCTTCCATCATTTCCCAAGAATCTTCCTTCAATCCTAGTTTTCAAGACCATCGCCAGTGCTCAGCTCTTTCCACGCACCGATTTGTAGAGTTTGAAACTAGACTTAGTGCTGAACAGTGCAAGTGAGCCCTTCATCACTCGCACCAAACCTCTTTTGGCAAGTTATAAAATATGGAGTCGAAGCCTCTAGGTCTAGAAGCTTCGTGAACGGAAGTATGGTAAATGGTTGGGCTGGTTAGAGCTGAGAGAGTCTGTTTGGGCTCCTTTCCCCTATCAATATGGAACAAACCAAAGAGATAAGCCCTCTCCCATCATAAGAGGAACCATCTCCCCTCCATAAAATCTATATAAACTCCTCCTTTTCCAAGTTGAGCTAGTCTTTTGGGAGCTTGAATACCCAACAAGATATCTATAGCTTTAGCCTTCTAGTTTATGTTTGTGAAGGGAGAATAGTGTGTTTGGTTTGGTTTGGAACTAAAGGGAATAAGTCTTAAACTTCCATTGTTGAGGCTAACCATGATATGCTAGCAGTGGTGTTGGAACCCGGATACGTTGGAGGAGACCTGCAACATCAAGACTTTGGTTGTATTTCCTTCTGAGTTTTATATAAATACAACTAATGTTTTATTTCCTACATTGAGTGTCATATTACATTTGATGGCTTAAGATTCCTTGACATTTTAAGTAGATTTAATGCGATTGTATGCTTTCACATTTGTTGTTGTCTGTTGTGTGTTTGTTTCAGGTATTTGAATGGAAAGAACGAAAGGAACTTGGAGCAAAGAAGCAAGATCAACATCAAGTAGATTAGTGTTCTAAGAGGTAGGCCCTCTTTTTCGATTCTAGTATAAGGAATTTTTCATTAGGTTGTTCTATTTGCAGCTAGATCCACTCTTGAGCTAGAGGGATCACCTTTGTTCATAGAGGAGATTTATCTACTCCATAATCCCTGTTGAACAAGAATTGATATATAGAATCGACTTTGTGCAAAGGCTGTTCTTTGATGGAGCATGTTCTAGAGAAGGTATGGGATCATTAGTAATTTTAATACCATCCATATCGTAGAAATTATAAATTTCCTACAAACTAGACTTTGATTCCACCAACAATATTGATGAGTATGAACCATTAATTCTAGGACTAGAGACAACATATAAATTGTTATAGCTCCAAATATCACCCTTTGTATTTGTGATGCTTGGTTTATGGCCTAGGGCAATCGCTCTTTCTAGACTTGGTCCAAATATTTTAAAAACAGTGTTTTACTCCCTGTACGCTACGTTTCCCTGTGTTAAAAGTGTGTACACGTGGGTCAGTCTATACCCAACCCCTGTATATGTGTTAAAACACTTAAAAAAATTAAATTTCCTTAACTATGGGTGGAGATCACAAGTTTTACGTGTTGATTACCTATTAGTGCCCATGGCTCAACTGTTCCCAACTGTTTCCCAACTAAAAAAATAATTTGGGATAAGTATAAAAAGACTTCAATGGGAAGGCCTTAAGGAGGAGAGAAATGATAGAATTACTATACTAATATTATCCCCTGATCAAGTTTGAAGAATCCCTGTGCTTCAAGCACTTCCCCAAGTTCAGGAAACCCTTGTTTCCTTGACTTTTGATGTTCTCTCATATGCTTGGAGATATCATGGTATTGGTTATGGAAGGAGGTTGTTGAAGAGTGGGACTGGACGGACTTGGAGGACGGTTCCGCTTGGAGCCGGAAATTATAGTTTTCTAAAATAAAAAGAAACGTTGTCTTGTTCCTGATATCGACTTTGTTTATGCATCTGATGTTATTGTTATGGTTAATATATGAATGAATATTTCAATGTATAACTAACCATCTACTTATATGATATAAAGTTGACTTCACTACAATGCTTTATCTATATGCTGCTGTGTATTCGAATTGGTTGATTTGCAGGTTCGAAGAACATTAGGAGTTGCAAAGGGTTTGAACCCTTGCTAGAACTACCCAAACGAAGGACATTCGGGTATGTTCATCCTCACATAGTTAGTTTGTTTAAGCATGTTGCCTGAGTTGAATGCTTGTTTCTTGCTGTAGATTACTCCTGCTCTGCTAGGGTTCTGACCCAAAGCCCTAGGGGACTTATTCCCTCAACAAAATTGGCGACTCCACTGGGGATAACAATCTTGTTATTCCTAGTTTGGGTTATTTAGTGCCAATTAGGGCTCAATTCTTAGTTTGCTTGCTGTCACTATATTGCCTGCTCCTGTAGGAACTCAGACTTCAAGTCTGATCATTTTCATCAAGCCTCATTTTTTATTTTTCTTGTAAAACTTCATATATGCATCTTTGTCTATTTATAGAAGCTTACACACTCTTGTTTCTGTGAACTAAAACCACGTATACACAAGTTTCTTTTGGCAGAAGCGTGTGTACACGCAGCTATGTAGAGACACAGTCACGTATACAATTTTTTGCATGATTTTTTCAAATCTTTCTTTCTAGAAAGATTTGTTTCTTGGTCTGTGTGGTTTCTGAGTGGTCAGTTTTTGTTTTTAGAATTTAATTTTTCAGTGAGCTTACGATTACAAATTCTCTCTTGCTTTGAAAAGTTTTTGGCCTCGGTTTGCTTTAAAATGAGTTTTATTTTTGTGTTTGAACACACAAGGCTTCTTATAGAGGTTCTTGTTTGTTTTGGTCTTTTGGAACAGAATACTGTTTACAATCTTTGTGTCAAACTTCATTTTTATGGTTTGCTTGCTTTGCTTCCTATCATTTTGTGGCCATTCACTTTTTCTTGCTTTTCGAAAGTTTCTTGTTGATGAATTTGAAAGTGTGTCTTTCCTGATTTCTTGATCAGTTTCTCAAAGCTCTTTTTGCTGCTTTTGGATCGTTTAGTGCAAGTTGAAACACCTATTTTGTTCAAGTTTTCATTCATGTTGAATCGATAACTTGCAAATTTTCCTTGTGATTTGCTTTCGATATTTGAGTCTTTGGTGGCATTTTAAGTGCTTTTGAAAAGTTATTTTTATCGTTTTTTGGAAAAGAATAATCCTTCAAAAACATTGTTTTTGCTTTCTTTGTCGAATTTAAATTTGGTTTCTTTTGGTTTTTGAGAGTGATTTGGGATCTTTTTGATTAGTCCTTCTTGTTTGGGAAAGATTTTGTGTTCAAAATTCATATTCCTTTCAAACACTTAAGTTGGCTTATAAACAAATTGCTTTCTAGAGTAATCTAGAATTTTTGCATTATCATGTACACTTTGCATTAGGTTAGTTTTGCATTATTAAAGCATCAATAGTTTTTTAGTTTTTGTGAATGCGAAGTCTATTACAAGAAAAGAAAATGAAAAAAGTTTTTGCTTTATAGAAGTTTCTTAGAACCCAAATAGAAGTTGCTTTTCATCAAAGAACAAACAAGTGCATTGCATATAAGTTAGTTTTTCATTAATTTCTTTTGCGTCATAAGAACACCATTAGTTTCAATTCCATATTTTCCTTTGAATTAAAAAGAACAACCACTTAAAATCAAGTGCTTAATAAAATAAACTAGAACTTTTAATATTGTCAATCAGTATACACCAACAAGTTTTAGGTTTATTTAGGGCCTTGGATTAGGTGAGAGGAGAGTAAACTCTCCAAGGCCACTCTAAATTGTGAAACATAGAAGTCTGAATAAAGAGTGAAATCCAATAGTGTTAGGGAGACCGGGAAAGCTCCGTGACTGGGAGTTAAGCATGAAGGTTTGTGAAGATAAGGACGAGAGATACCCCCTCTCTTACTTGTCGGATCTTACCTCATGACTGTTCCGCCCAGCTTCTGATATGAGTTGGTGTCTTTAGCTGCCAATCCTAGGGATCTACACAGGTGGCTGCAGAGGGAATCCCATGGCACCTAAGGTTGACATTGCATCACGTTCAATGGTACTTCTGGAGGGCACCCTTGTGAAGCTTGGGGGCTTGCATCGGCAAAGGCTGTTGTCTGGAGGTCAGCATAACTACCTCTGATACCTTCGCTAGTAGACCTGGGGCGTAATTACCCTAGTCTATTTTCGGAAGGCCCTTTTTATTCACTTTCTTATATTTTGGTGTCCAGTCCTAATCACCCCGAGCGGAAATAATTGGATGTTGTTTGACTACTGAATTCTTTAGGGACATTTTTTACTGTGTGTTCTGTGTTCCTAGTCAGCCTAGCTTTCAATTTTCTTAAGTCTTTAAGTAGATCTTATTAAAATAATTCAAAGTAGCTGACCGATCATTAGACGGTCCTGTAGACTTTGCGGGCTTTCACCTGTGAGTCTAGAGCCTTCTCCTAGAAGGCGTAGGAGCGATTCTGCTAGTGGTTTTCAACCAGTGGCAGCTAGCGCATCGGAGATTGATCCTCTGCTTGGGGGCATTAGTGTACAAGGTAGACTTGGTACTACCATAGAGTTAGAGAGGAACACACCAGTTTTTTCTCGAGTACTCTTCTAGTTGGAAGATAATATTGAGGTAGAAGAGCTCTCAGAGTCAATTGCGGCTCTGAATTCTTCTCTCCCTATATATCATCCAGACGTATTGTTATATGTCGGAACTCCGACACACAAGCCTTCAAGCTTAGGTCCACACACATACATCCCTTCGATGACCACTGTTGGAAGCATGGCATACACCACGAGTGCTACGAGTATGCAGACTCCTATATCAGTACAAGGGGGAGGAACTATTTCCATTCCTTCTACATCTTTATTTGGGTCTACTGTCAGCACATCCTTGTTTGGGTCTACTTCCATTCTGTCGACGAGTTGAAGTTCCAAGTTCATACATCCAGTTTTGGATTCTTCCCTTTTGGAATGCCCTCTCAAGGTATTCCTTCAATTCCATTAAGTGTACCATTAACTGCCTCCACGTCCATAATGAGTGGATCGACTTCTTTTTAGGGTTTTCCCTTTGAAAGTGGTCATATACCACATTCCAATCTAACGGTAGGGTCTATGCATTTTCCTTTCATAGGTCGAGGTACTAATCCTTTTCAGAGTTGGACAAACCGTGTAGTTAGTGTGATAGGAATTGGGAATTAGTTTTTAGCCAACAAGGGAATGTGCCGTATTCCTCAGTGAATTCATTTCGAGGTTTTCCACCCTTAGTTAATGCTTGGAACCCTTACCAGGGGTTGTCAGCTCCTTACAATAATTCATTAGGGGAAAACTTTGTCGGTTACGGAGGTTTTTCGGCTGGAGTTGGTCAAACTCCTAGTTTTGGTGGACCACAAGTTTCACCTTTTGGTTCAGTAGGTTCTACCAGTTACTTCGGGTAACCTAGTTCCTTTCAAAATCCACGTCATTCTTTTCAGACTTTCAGGAACCCCGCCCAATCTGGGTGGAATCCCCAAGGTCCTCCGAGACTTCATTTTCTGGCCACGCTTAATTTTCCAGACTTGAATAAGTTAACAGATGATCCAATCAAATACAATCCAGCTTGGCCTCTAGTCCCAACCAAACTTCCATCAGATATTCCAAAATTCGAAGGGAAGAGTGGTGAAGACCTGAGCGACCATGTAACCATGTTCCATTTATGTTGCTCATCTAACTCCCTAATCAATGATTCGATTAGGTTGAGACTATTTCAGCACACCTTAACTGGGAATGTGGCTAAGTGGTATATAGAGTTTCCAGGGGGCACCTTTATGTCTTTCACTAATGTAGCTAACATTTTCTTAAACCATTTTCAGTAGCCTGTCCGTTACAAAGCTGAAACTCTACTTCTGGTCAATTTTCATCAGGACACGGTTACCCACATTTCGGATCATATCCAGGAATGGAGATGGAGAAAGAGGCTCATTAAAGCCAAAATTCCACCTGAATTCTATCTCGAATGGTTTTTAAAATCATTACAACCTGAGATCTCCAAGGATGTTTCTATGTTTGGAGTTTATTCCAAAGAGCAGGCTATCTTTCGCACCCAATAGTTAGAACTGATATATTCTCAGTCTAGGACTCTTCAGAAGATCTTGCCTGATGCTCCTAGATCCACGGTTGATATAGCCAAACCGAAGCCAAGCCCGCATGCTGATGGTATTTTTGGATCGATTGATGTGAATGCAGTGAACCTTCTGAGCCAATTGCAATAGTTGTCTATACAAACTGCTTCTTCCAATCAGGCTGCACCGTCTACTCCTACACCTTCTCAACCTTCTTCCGTAAACGTCGTTCAGGCTTCTAACCCCAAAGGAAATCAAAATTCCGATGGGAAGAAGAAGGGACAAGGTAAAAAGAAGAATCAGGATGGGAAGAGTAATGCGAACAAACCCGACAATAATGCTGGTGAAGGTGGAAAAGAGTCTAAGAAGAAAGTTAAGTTTCCATGCAAGTTATGCAGTGGAGACCATTTGACTCATCTCTGCCCAAAAATTCAAGATGCTCAGCGCTTGTTAGTGCAGCAAGGGTCTTCTAGTTCCCAAGCTATCTTAACTAACCCTTTCCCCCAAGGGTAGCAGTTGCTTGCTGGCGCGAATTCAAACCCTAGTACCTTTTCAAGGGGCAACCAGGAGGGGGACAATTCCTCAAATGTTTTCATGATGGGTTCTCACATCAATGTGGCTACACAGTCACGTGATTATGGTGAAGCTGAAACATCCAAGGATAAATCTATTCCCGGAACTATGGATCCACTTCATATTGAGCGACCCTTTGTCAAGTCTATACCTCAGATATCGAAAGGTTCCACCAAACGCGTGACTATCAACCCTAATGCTAGGGCAGCCCAGAACTACTCCATTGTAGAAGATCTGGCTCAAAGTCCATGTGCTATGTTTGCTTTAGAGGTACTCCAATCGTGTCTAGCTCAACGAAGTGCTTTGCTTTCAACAATCAGGGCAGTTGATCCAAACAATTCTTTAGTGCTCACTTTTGACATGTTTAATGTCAAAAAGAGACTTCCTCATCATATGGCTTTTCAAATAAAGTCTACTTACCAGAAAACTAATATTTTTCGAACAGTTATAGATGAGGGAGCTTCCACATGCGTAATGTCTATGTCATGTTGGAAGGCCATTGGATTGCCTTCGGTTGTTCCTTCACCCACTCTCTTGACAGCATTTGACGAGCATTCTCATAGGCTACATGGGATTATCTCGGGCTTTCCTATATGTGTTGGAGGAAAGGTCGTTAATATTGAAGTAGAAATTGTTGATGCCAACCTAGATTACAATCTCCTCTTAGGACAGAATTGGATTTATGAAATGGATGCCTTCGTTTCGACTCTGTTTCAAGTCCTTTGTTTTCCTCATGAGGGGAAATTGTTAAGGTTGATCAATTGGATTATTCTCTAGTTGACCCTTGAGCAACTTTGGATTCTACTGTTCTGCTGGTGGATAACCCCTGTCAACCTATCGAGAATCTAGGAGTTGGGATGTATTCTTCATTGATGGGTACATTTGATCTTCCCACTCCTATAGCTAGAATCAATGCCATTTCGTCCTCCAAAGAGTCTTCACGGGAAGAGTTCTTATGGACTCGTTATTTTTCAGACCCTTGGACCTTGCCTTCACCTACAACCACATTAGATGAAGGACAAGTCAGTGGAATGGCATTCCCTATGTCTATAGTAGAGCTTAGATATCAGTCTATTGTTAACTCCGCAGACGACCATCCTACTCCTTTTTCAGATGAAGAGTTATATGGTGATGTGGCCCCAGCTTGGACCCTTGACTCTACTTCTGCTATGGATTAATTAGATACAGTTTTACCATCTGAGGAAGAAATCTTAGAAGCAATGATGGGTGTAGATCGACCTTGGGAAGATTTACACCATCGTTCATATTTTCTTCCCCCATTGTAGGAAGTCGAATCCAGGTTATCCAATCTTCTTACTAGCGATGTTTGTAGGGTTTCAAACCCTTTGGCTCCAGCACACATCCGTGCCGTAGATAACATGTTGGTCATTTCAAAAACTGTACCAATAAACATCTCTAGGAACCCTAATGTGATAGAAAATGTCTTCAGCAGAGCCGAGTGTTCCCTTGAAGAGATTCAAATTTACGCTGACCTCTTTAAAGAGTTTCAGGATGTATTTTATTGGTATTATGAAGAAATGCCTAGTATTGATCTATCCATTGTTCAACATGAGATCAAGACGTATGAAAACGCTAAGATGATTTGTTAGAAGCTTTGACTCGTCAATCTTAGGAAAGCAACAACTATTAAAGCTGAAGTACAAAAGATGCTCAAGGCGGGTTTCATATACCCCATTCCTCTAACGGATTGGGTTTCTAATCTAGTCCCGGTTAATAAAAAACAAGGAACGATTCGAGTGTGCATTGACTTTAGGGATTTGAACAAAGCTTGTCTGAAAGATAATTACCCCACACCGTTTATTGATCAGATAATTGATAAATGTGTGGGTAATGAGATTTTTTCCTTCATGGATGGATTCTCTGGTTATAATCAGATATCTATCCATCTAGAAGACCAACATAAGACAACTTTCATATGTCCCTGGGGTACCTTTGCATACAAAAAGATGCCTTTTGGTCTTAAAAATGTTGGAGCCACATTTTAGCGGGCCATGTCATACGCTTTCCATGACATCAAGCATGTCATCGAAGCATACTTGGTTGATTTAGCTGCTCGTTCTCGAAAGAGAATCGATCATCTTAGTCACCTTTAGTTGGTTTTTGAGAGATGTCGATTTTAGAAGATTCGGTTGAATCCAAATATGTACGTTTTCACGGTTACATCTGGTCAGTTGTTAGGGTTCATTGTTTCAACTGAAGGGATTCAAGTTGACCCCTTCAAGATAGAGGCAATAGTTTAGTTGCCTCTCCCTATCTTCCATCCGACAACTTCAAAGTCTTCAGGGGAAGGCAAATTTCTTGAGACAGTTTATAGCAAATTATGTTGAGATAACTAAAGGATTTATGTGTTTGCTCAGGAAAGGAGTTCCATTTTTATGGGACGAATTTGCACAATGATATTTTGATGCCTTGAAGTAGGTATTAATCTCTGCCTCGCTTTTAAGTCCACTGGATTATGGTAGAGTTTTCCTTTTATATCTTGTAGCAACAAAATCAACCATAGGTATGGTTCTGGTTTAGGAAGGTGATGCTCTCACGGAGCATGTGATTTACTACTTGAGTTGAGGCTTGGTAGGCCCTAAACTATGCTATTCTCCAGTTGAGAAATTAGCCTTGGCAGTTGTCCATGCTGTCCAGCGGCTTTGCCATTATATTCTGCTATGCAAAACATTTGTCTTAGCGGTGGTCAATCCTTTCCAATTTGTCCTCAGTAGGCGAGTGATTGGGGGCAAATACAATCGATGGATTGTTATTTTACAAGAATTCGATCTCGAGTTCTTGTTGGCCAAGTCTAAGAAATCATTGGTTTTCGCGAATTAATTTCTGAGCTGCCTTGTGGAGAAGATACTATTTATGAGGAAAGTTTCCCTGACGAACATCTATTCCTCATCTCTTCACAAGATCCCTGGTATGGAGATATCATAATCTATCTCCAAACTTCAAAGTTCCCTCCCGCTTCCTCCAAGGATGAACATCGAAAATTATGTCACCTAGATAAGAACTATGTCACCATTGGTGATACATTATATCGCCGAGGGGTTGATTCAATCCTTAGACGTTATTTAACCTAAGAGGAAGTAGAGTCTGTGCTTAATGATTGCCACAATGGAGCTTGTGGTGGTCATCTTTTAGGGCTTGCTACAACCCAGAAAATCTTGCGTGCCAACTACTTTTGGCCTTCGCTTTTCAAAGATTGTATTGAAGCGGTCAAACATTGCCACCCTTGTCAAATTTATACTCGGAAGATGCACACGTATCTAGCTCCTCTTTTCCCTGTTATCACTGTCGATCATTTTACAAAGTGGGGTATTGACTTTACTACTTGTAATTTGCCTTCAATAGCAAATCACAAGTACATTATAGTGGCTGTAGACTACTTTATGAAGTGGGTTGAGGCCATTCCCACTTATAAAAATGATAGTGAAATAGCGGCATTGTTCCTCTTCAATCAGATTATTTCTCGTTTCGGTATCCCAAGAGAGATTGTCACTGATCATGGCAGTCATTTCCAGAACCAACTGATCTCCGAATTGGCTCTTAAATTGGGCTTCCGGCAGGAGCATTCATCTCTGTATTATCCTCAGGCCAATGGGCAAGTCAAAGCCATGAATAAGTCCCTCAAGACTATCCTACAAAGGACAATTGACAAAAATCACTCCAATTGGCATCTCATGTTGTATCCGGCTCTCTAGGCGTATTGAACCTCGGTAAAGACTGCCATCATTTTTACACCTTTTCAGTTAGTTTACGGGTTGGAATCTATTTTTCCTGTTGAGTGAGAAATTCCATCCCTTAAACTGGCTGTTGAGCTCCTTCCCGAGACCTCTAGTCTCGAAGAGCACCTCCTTCATTTGGAACATCTCGATGAGCAGCATCGAGATGTCGCCATAATCAATGAGGCTTATAAGAAAAGGGTTAAAAGTCAGTATGATAAAGCTGTCCATCCTTGAGTCTTTTCTGAAGCCGACCTTGTCTTGGTCTACGACCAAGATAAAGACGCCTTGGGGGCAGGTGAATTCAAGTCTATGTGGTATGGTCCCTTCATAGTGAAACGAGTTTTAGGAAAAGGGGCTTATGAATTAGTCGATTTTGAAGGGAACAAGTTGGCAGAGCCCCGAAATGGGCTTTACCTCAAGAAGTACTTTGCTTAAGTTACGGCCGAGCAAATGGATTCTTTGTATATTTTGTATTTTTGTACATATTCTATCAGGAGTTTTTTGTGTTATCGACACTTTTTTGATCTACTTTGGTAGGTGATGATGGATGACTTGGTCTATTTCGGATTCGCCGATGGTGCTAGTCGGCACACTCAGAATCTTGCTTCCGCAGCTTGGGTGATTTATTATCCATTTGGTTAGTTGATGCTGTCAAGGGAGTATGTATTGGTCCTGCGTCAAATAATATTGACGAATATAATGCCGTCATTAATTTACTGTTTGAAGCTATTTCTTATGGAATTGATTTGTTGGTAGTGTATCTTGCCTCATAGCTGGTAGTGTCACAATTGAATAACATTTATTAGGTTCGGGATCCTTATTTATATCGCCAATTTTTTAGAGTGAGGGTGTTGCAAAGATCATTTGTTTTTATTACTTATTTGCACATTCTAAGATCTGACAATTCATTAGTGGATTATATCTCTAATCAAGCATTAGATTGGTATATAATTCATTCATCAAGATAAAAACAAACATCAAAAATCTGGAACTGTATATATATATATATATATATATATATATATATATATATATATATATATATATATATATATATATATATATCATAAAATTTCCCCTGTGTACATAAAGTGTTTCAAAAATAGTATACAAAATCGGGACTAAATGCCCATAATCATGTCTAGTATATCTAATGACCCGGCTCAGGATGAGCGGCTAAGTAGGTGACTACTGCTTTGGCCACACACCGAAAAAGGCGAACCCAGTGACATGGCACTCCTACCATGCAACGCTGCATATCCTCAGGTAGATCTTCTATGGCCTCCATCGGTACCCGGTGAGTCAATCTCACCAAGTTTCATTGGACTGCATATAGGACCCTCTCTGTCTCTGTAGCCGCCTCTTTGGCACCTCTTCCGCGATGCCTGTGCCACAAAAATCCGTCTGGTCATACCGGACCCACATCTGGAACATGATCATTATGTCAATATTTTAATCCCATCAAAAATATCTTTAAGTTCATTTTCATATTTAAAAAACATAAAAAAATCTTAAAAATTGATAAAACTTAAAAAATGGTTACCTATCTCTCCCCATGCGGCATTTGGTGGCAGCACCAAGTCTGGATCTCCTCTGAAATCCATGCCAGCATAGGGATAGTCATCCACAACAATGATTTGTTGTTCCCACCAGGAGAAGAACTCATCATTGAAAGCAGTCCTCAACACGTCTCCGCCTCCAAGGCATTTCATCAGGTCAGCCCACCTGCCCATCTGAGGATCTCGGGGGCTACTGATAGAAACTGATACTCTAGGATGTAGCCCTGGAACCTTCTCGAAGAAGAAGGAGCACAAAATGGTCCTGTATCCAAAATTTTTGGTTTGTCCTTTCTGAATGGAGGACAACTGGCTCTTCATGTTGGTAAGAAGAGGTGTACACCAATAAAAAACTGTAGTGAGACACTCCACGGTCAAGCTCATGGATAGTCGTGACACTTGGTGCAATGAGATTGATCCATTTATCCTGGCTATGGTGAACAGTGAGATCCTCAGGGACAAACTCTCTACATGTTTTATTGGAATTTGGCTTCCAATTTTCTCAGGATGCCCCAGACAATATATATGCACGTAGTCTTCCACTGAAAGACTACCTCATGTTTGGCCAGTCGAATGTACAACTTCTCCTCTCGGGAGAGACTAGTGATAAAGTAAATATCTTCTACATTTATCCTCAAAGGCATTTGATCAATCATAAAAGCATCATCTTCGATACTCCAATAGTGGATTAACATTTCAAGCAAGCAGGTGTTGGCCTTCATATTTGGCATTTTGAAAAATTTCAATAAACTGCATCCCCTCAATGCATCTAAGGCCTGCTAATCATTCATAACTTCATTATCAATGGTAGTATGCTCCCTCTCTCTCCAGGTGATTGTCATCCTGAAAGAAAATTGATTTCCAACTATTAGTTTTTTGTGTTTAAATTTCAAACCACGTATATGTGGGTCCCATTCATACACAGTCACATGTAGGGCCTATGTGTACGTGGGTTTATAATATCCAACCTGCGTATATGCTGTGTTGAAATTTTTAACATAAATTCCTACGGTAAAATATCAATAAAAATTTCTAAAAATAATCATAAAGTAATGCAAGCTAGAATTGGGGGTTACCTAATGATTTTTATACAATTTGAATGGTCCAATTCTTTGGGGGGCAAGTTTGCTCTTTTTTCTCCACAGATTTTGCTCTCAACACAAATGGTACAAATCGTGAGTTAAAAAGTCATTTTATAAGCTTTGGAAATGTCAAATTTTTTCAAAACTTGATTTTTTTTGTCTCATAAATCTTTTAAATTGTGAGCTTGGATTGTCGGGAATAGGTTGTTTTTTCATGACATTTTAGATGCTTTTTAGGAAATTTCACATTGGTTCCATGACAGCTGACTCGTCATGGCAGGTATCGTTTACTCACTGGAATATAGGTTAGGGAAACCATTTTTCCGTTGCATTTTGCATACTAGCCTCCATTTATCGATACACTTGCAATAGGGTCGATCCCATTGTGTTATGGTTAGTAATCCATGTTCACTCGCCGATTTTTAAATCATGAAACGATGGTAGAGCCATCCTTTACATGGGCATTGTAGTTAGCACCTCACTGACATTGGTTTCCCATGCTGTTTCATTGAGTAGGCTCGGGAGTCCTCTCTAGTCTCTCCATGACTTGCGTGTTGAAGACTCATTCCTCTTTGCTTCTTCGCTTCATTCTAGCCTTATACCCTAGAGGCTCCTTTATGTTGAGTTGTACTACTGCATTGCATTTTGACCGTTTGCACCTTTTGGCCTTGAGCCAGCTTCACTTGGACTCATGTTTAAGCCACTTTTTGACCATGTCTTCTGCAAAAATCAAACTTGCAATCCATTAGCTTATGCAACTTGAAACACCCTCAGACCCATGGAAGGAACATCCCTTTGAGTGCCCTTGACTAGCTTCACCTCCCTACATTGAGCATAGGAAAGTTCCCATCCCAGGAACTAGATCATATGTTTCACTGACACTCGTTCTTTCCACTATACTATATCATTCTTTTATTCTTTTTCCAGCTTAAAGAAAAAGACAAAAAAATTACATATTCCAAAAAAAGCGAGAATAGTACAACATTTCCATATTTTGTTGGTAGCTAGAGTCAGTTGTGTCACCCTTGAACAGAGCACTCAAAAGAAAGTGTCTCCTCCATTTGGGTGGGATTTAGTTTGACTTAGGTACACCTTAACCTTGTTATTGAGTCAGTTCTCCTCCAATTGGTTATCTCTTCCAATCATATGGAGAGTTCGTTCGTGCCTCCTGCATGACAAACTTATACAGAGTTATCATATGCTGCCACATAGTCATCATTGAGTCATGCTCTTGTTCATGGGAAGTAAGCCTGAGTCAGCCTCTCTGCGGTGTCTCTTGACCTATTTTTCAGTTGGCCATCCCTGGTTGTTAGTGTCTTGTCTATCATCACATCAATTATATTGGTCCTTTACTCGTGCCAGTTTGAGAAGGTCTCCATTGACTTCTTGCTGGAGGGTCTTATCCTTATCGATGATGACATATTTCTCTGAGGATAGGCCTAGAGCTACACCCTAGCCCTATTTTCATTATTGATAGGTCACCTTGTGCTCAACATCGATCGGTATCATGGGTATTTGACTGAGTGGTTTCCCTTGTGTTTGACATTAGCTTTCATTATCACACATTGGGATTTGTGTAGTGCCTCGGTTTCCATTTGACCCTATTGGTGGATTCCTCGCCTCTGTGTCAGATTTCATTTTTGGTTGGTTCAAAGTGTTTCTATTATGTGCTAGATACATATTGTGTACACCGTAAATGTGCTTCGGTCGGGTTACTACATCTTTTTTCATCCGATTCTTTCCACATTATTTGCCTATGGGTTACACTCGTGCTAGATTGATGAAGGATGCCTTAATGCCTTCCTTCTGGTGGATCTTTCCCTATTGAATACGACTCATTGCTCTGGGGCAAAGGTCTAGAGTCCATTTGGAAGTACCTTGGGGTTTGAAGTCGTCAGTGGCAGATCCTTTACTATCGACAGTGGGAAACCATCATTGTCTCCTGATTGATAAATTCTTCCAAGTGTTTGACTTCAGCTCATCTATTCGCACTTGTTAGATTGTACTAGGTACCTTGACTCTCATTATCATTATTGGTGAGTAGTCTCGCATTTGTTAATGGTATACATCAATGACCGATAATCAAACGATTTCTCACATGGTCAACTTCAGATCATTTATTCCCATTGAGTAGAAATGTACCACAATGGGCAGTGAAGACCTCAGGTTGCATCAAAATTATTTGGTTCACTTTTCAGTTGTTCCTATTGCTGCTAGTTGACACCATTCCATATTATATGTTGCAGTCCTTCATAGCGACATCCTATATGTTGGCATCCAAGTTGCGATGTAGTATCATCTTATTCCATCATGTTCATTTGGTACTATTGGGTTCAGTTTTTGACATCAGTGATCAACTTCATCTTTCAGCTTCATTGATCATCTTCTTATATGTGATATTTAGACATGTACTTGTTCGATCATGATCAAATGATCCATTATGTACTTTTAGTTTCTTATACTTGTATACATAGTGGATCTTCTTGTACTTGATATGCGGACATGCTTTACTTTCTCTAAGAATGGGTATGCCTGCCTCAGACAGTTGTTTTTTTCTGATCTTCTTTTGCTAGCTTGGCAGGCTGAAATCTGGTGAAGTCTTTCTAAGTTTTTGACAGGTTTCCTTTCCATATAATTAATACATTTTGGCCATCATGTACCCCTTCTAACCTAATATATTAGGGGGCATCTGTTATAGCTCCAAATATCACCCTTTGTATTTGTGATGCTTGGTTTATGGCCTAGGGCAACCCCTCCTTCCAGACTTGGTACAAATATTTTAAAAACAATGTTTTACTCCCTGTACACTACTTTGCCCTGTGTTAAAATCATGTACACGTGGGTCAGTCTATACCCAACCCACGTATATGTGTTAAAACACTTAAAAAAAATTAAATTTCCCTAACTATGGGTGGAGATCACGGGTTTTACAGGTTGATTACCTATTAGTGCCCGTGGCCCAACTGTTCCCAACTGTTTCCCAACTAAAAAACTAATTTGGGAGAAGTATGAAAAGACTTCAATGAGAAGGCCTTAAGGAGGAGAGAAATGATAGAATTACTACACTGAGATTATCCCTTGATCAAGTCTGAAGAATTCCTGTGCTTCAAGCACTTCCCCAAGTTCAGGAAACCCTTGTTTCCTTGAGTTTTGATGTTCTCTCATATGCTTGGAGATATCATGGTTCTAGTTATGGAAGGAGGCTGTTGAAGACTGGGACTGGACGGACCTAGAGGATGATTCTGCTTGGAGTCGGAAGAGGATGACTTAGGTGAACTCTTTCCATGTTTTTATTATAGTTTTCTACAATAAAAAGAAATGCTGTCTTGTTCCTAATATCAACTTTGTTTATGCATCTGATGTTATTGTTATGGTTTATATATGAATGACTATTTCAATGTATAACTAACCATCTACTTATATGATGTAAAGTTGATTTCACTACAATGCTTTATATATATGTTGCTATGTGTATTCGAATTGGCTGTTTTGCAGGTTCGAAGATCATCAGGAGTTGCAGAGGGTTTGAACCCAGGCTAGAACTACCTAAACGAAGGACATCCGAGTATGTTCATCCTTGCATAGTTAGTTTGTTTAAGCATGTTGCCTGAGTTGAATGCTTGTTTCTTGCTGTAGATTACTCCTTCTCTGCTAGGGTTCTGACCCAAAGCCCTAGGGGACTTATTCCCTCAACATAAATGGGGGTGAAAAAAATTGCAACATTTGGAGATTTAGAATTAGTAGTCTTGCAAGTAAGGAATGTATACAACACCAAACACCCTTGAATGAGATAATACCAGATGTTGTATGGGATATTGTTGAGAATTATTTTGATTATTTTAACATTACAACTGTGTGCAGTGAAGATAATCAACTTACAAATGCCTTAGTAGTTGTACAAAGCAGCTGCAAACTTCCCCCCGAACCGAAGTTGAGATACAAGGTAGAAATTTGATATAGACCATTTGTTTCAGACAAGGTCAAGCATTGGCTAGTATTTGAAGATGACCAATAGCTAAGAAGGTTCTTGGAGTTGGTGGATGATTTTTCAACAATCAACATCGACTCAAATGAAAAACTACCGAACGTTGATTAGGACAAAGAGTGTGACTAAGATAACAACAAAAAGTTCCTAAATTACATTGGAGGTCACGAAGTGATACAACTCAAGAATAAAATCATCCCTAAGGGGTTGGTCCCTCTCGACAAATTTATGATCAAAATGACATACCTACTAAGCTGATTTTTATACTAGTGGACGAGAATGTGGAGGAACATAGCCTTGGTACCAAAGAAAACCTGTAAAAGGTAAAACTTGCTTAGTCTTGGAAAACCACCTACAAAATGAGGTACATTGAGTTATTTCAACAATTTGATTTTTTACATGGAGTTATGAATATTTGAAGAATTATGATACTTCTGTTATTCAACATAAGAAACCATTGAAATAAAATATTAATCCTTTTGTGTAGAAAATAAAAGATCCAATCCCATCCTAATACCAACGATAGGAAAGGAGGTCAGAAATCTCATGGATGGGAAGATCATTGTCTAGTTGAGGTACTCTCATTCAGTGGCAAATTTTGTACCAGTCCAAAAAAAGAATGGATAAATTCGACTCTGTGTGGACTTCAGAAACCTGAATTGATGTTCACTAAAGGACAACTATCACCTCCCTAAGATGAACCACTTGCTACAAAAAATGATAGGATCATCTAGGATATTAATGATGGATGGATTCTCGGGTTACAATCAGATAACAATGAAACCAAATGAAAAATACATGACTACATTCACAACACTGTGGGGTACTTTCATGTATGATAAAATTCCTTTTGGGTTGATGAATGCAGATGCTACCTTTCAAAGGGATATGGGCATTGCATTCGTTGGAGAGAGAGACTATTTCATAGTTATCTATCTAGAAAACATGATTGTTTTCTCGAAATCAGATAATGATTATCTGGAGCATATGTAACAAACCTTCCTTAATGCAAAATATTTGTTATCCCATTGAATCCTAAGAAGCCATTCTACGCGTTTCAAGAAGGGAAGCTATTGGGACATATTGTTTCAAAATAAGGTATCAGGATTGACTCAAAGTGGGTAGAGGTTGTTTTGAAGATCAATCTCCCATGAAATAAGAACGAAGTTCAATCCTATTTGGGTAAGATCGATTTCCTACATAGATTTATTGCAAATTCTCCAAAACTATTAAAGCACATAACATGCATGCTCAAGAAAAATAGTGAAGTTAGGTGGACTTTGGAAGCATGAGAATCATTAGAGAAAATAAAGAAGGCTATCATGGAAGCCACAGTCTTAGGAAGTCTTGATTTTTCTAAAGAATTTCATATTTTCCCCTTTGCATCTGAACATACTATAGCCACAGTTTTGTTTCAAAAGAACAAAGGAGGGTACAAGCAACATATAACATTTTTCACACGTCCTATGGGATGCTGAGTTGAAATGCATTATCTTGGAGAAATAGGCATATCTTATGGTAAATGATTTCAATGCATTCCCAAAATACGTGCTATATGTTGAAAATGGCAATAAGAAATGCTAAAAAGAGAAATGATATAAGTAGCTTTGCTATAAACAGCATCTCAGGTACTAGTGTTGGACATAGCAACAAAGAATGAAAAATGGAAGTGCTAAAAATAGCTTTGCTATAAATAGCATTTCGAGATAGATTCCAATTTTAGTTAGTCCCTAAACTAAAATTGAGAAGTAAAATTCGAATTTGATCTTAGCAGCTATTTGTAAAATAATTAATTAATTCATCTTGAATCAATTAGTTGTAGGAAATCAAACATGAAGTCTATGTGAGGACATGCAACAATTTCTCCATTGATTGAGGAAGTTATCCCTTGATTAAAGGAGATTAGGATGAGTTTTACTTTGAGTTGTAATTAGTTAGCTCAGTTAACTTAGTTAAGTCCAGTTAGATTAGTTCAAATAGTTTGTTGAACTAATTGTAAGTTCAGTTAGTTAATGCATGCATGCATGTAATTGTTGCACTTCAGATAATTGAATATTCTATCATAAATAACTCATGCATGTCAATTCAATCAGAGACCCAGTTGAGATCAGAGGATGGGACAATGTACTATCAGTTGGATGATTTTTTTCCTATATAGGAAACTCATCCATGCAGAAGGAATTATCTCCTTCAGGATTGCATAGTTATTTCAGAGGTCAGTGTTTTGTGTGAGGTGAGAATCACATAGGTTGTAGTTGGAGGAACCATGAGAAATTGCGCAAGGAAATAGGAGGCTTGGAGGACTGAAGGAAGGCATATGTGTTGTCTATTCTGTCTATGAGTAGCAGTGAAGGATTGTACCAAGATCTGGATAGCTTGTGAGCTAAAGCTTTGTGCAATCCAGAGATATTTCCACTTGTATGATAATACAGAGATCGGGGTTTTTAGCTAAGGCCTTCCCCAGAGTATTCTTCTATGTTCACGTGTGATTGAATATTCTTCTTTGTTATATGTGTTCTAAATGATCTTGCTCAATATCGATTAAGCTTCGCAAGTTTGTTTGTATAAGTAGATCAAGTATTATGCTTTAGTATATTGCATTATCAGGTGATCTACAGTGAGAATTTCTACATGGTATCAGAGCTAGCTGATCTATAGAGAAATTTCTACATGGTATCGGAGCCAAGTTTATTGGAGCAAAGGCGATCAAAGTGGAGAACAATATACAAAGAAGGGAGAAGTTCAAAGTTTGAAATTCATGATTATAGAAATCGAATTCTTATCACATCTCAAATTTCACCAATGGCATTCAACGGTTTGAGACTTGAGTATGCCCTGGATGGCAGCTCAAATTATATAGCCTGGAAGGATCACATGGAAGCAGTATTAGAGGATAATGGTCTAAATGATTTCATTTATCAAGAATTCCCCAAGCTGGCAGCGGCTAATGCTACAGAATTGGTAGAATGGAAGAAATGTGTGGCTAGAGCAAGGAGAATCCTTTTGGAGGGAGTTTGAGACCAAATATTCTCAAGTCTCCATGGGAAGGAGACACTGTTCTCAATGTAAAAAACATTGAAAGATCTATATCAGAACAACAACGATTAGAGGAAGCTAGCATTGAAAGACAAGCTTTGGAAAATCAAGTGTGAAAAGGGCGACACGATCTCTACATATCTGAACAAGCTCACCACCTATAGGGATGGGCTTGGAAGTGTAGTGATCACGACAATCGATGATGACATGGTGAGTCCCGCTCTCCTTGGTCTTCCTAAAAGCTGGCATAGCTACCAAGACTCAGTAAATGGAAGAGAGAAATTGCCAGATTGGGAATGACTTTGGTTAGATCTGATGTAGGAGGAGATAAGGAGAAGCACCAGAGATGGTTCTTCATCCAAGGAGGATGAAGAAAATTGTGCCTTAGTGAGTAAGGAAAAGAAAGGGAAGGAGAAGGATTCTCATACCAAATCGAGTTCTTCCTATGGTGGGAAGAAGTTTGACAAATTGAAAGTGCGATGCTTTCATTGTCATGAGGTGGGCCATTTTGCTACAAATTGTCCACTGAAGAAATCCAAGAAGGGATCCAAGGAAGGATTAGATGGTGAGGCACTGGCTTCACAGTTTGAGTTGGATTTCACCCTCTTCGCATGCATGGTTTCATCCATGGTGGGATGTGGTTGGTTTCTTAACTGTGGAGCTTCATTCCACATGACCAACGATAAGAGTTTGTTCAGTACCTTGGAGGATAAAGATCTCTAGATACTCATAGCGATGGGTAATGATGAAAAGTATAGTGTCTCAGGAGTAGGCACAGTTGTTTTCAGAGGGAGCATGGAGCTCGCATTACCTTGATAGATGTGAAGTATGTACTAGGATTGAAGAAAAACTTGGTATCGATCGCAATGCTGAAAGACAAAGGCTATGATGTAGTCTTCAGTAAGGGAAAGGTTTTCCTTAGACATGTCACCATGAGACAGGTGAAGCAGATCGGTTCACGAGTCAAGAACCTGTATGCTCTTGAGGTTCAAGATGCATGCAAAGCCTTGAGGAGCAAGGCAACTGATGGAGACTTGGTGGTTGAGAGGGAGAGTACATTACCTCTCAACATGCAGTGCCAGAAGAAGTCTCAGACAATTGTGGAGGAGCCACAATTGGTGAAGCAACTTCAGGAGGTTGTGGAGAAGCCACAACTGGAGAAGCTAAGAGGAGACTGAGTGGAGGAATCCACTCATGTAGAGACCTCCAATAGAGGAAATTTTGAGCCAAGTAGGCAGAGGGATCACATGCATCCATACCTCTAGGTCGGAGGTGGGGCAATGTGGAGTGACAGTCCCAAGAAGGCTAGAATAGGGGCAGGATCATTGAAGTACCCAACCTCTTTGATTAGACCTTGCTACGGGAGCCCCAATGAGGAGTAGCAGGACTGGCTGAGTGGGTAGAGACAGATGCAGATGGAGCGGTAGAGAGAGCTACAGTGCATAAATCCCAAGATAGTGCAGAGCTAGTAGGCTACAACAATGCGAGAGACATAGGGGTGTTGCACCAGTGCAGGATGGCACAGAGAGGTGTGCAACGGTGCAAGATGCATGGAGTGTTGCAGCAGCTCAGAGGTCCCAAAGGGAGCACTTGTCAGTGGCAGGGGGAGCTTCAACATCAGAGGGTGTTTCTAGCCCAACACGAAGGTCAGTTGGGAGGTTTTTTTTGTTTCTAGAGTTTTTGGAGCAACAACACTTGGGAGAAGTGTTACATGAAAAACATTCCAAAGGTTCAGGATCGAGTTCGAGTTGAATGCCTTTCTTGTTGAGAGGAAATGTTGAAAATGGCAACAAGAAATGCTAAAAATAAAAATGCTATAAATAACATCTCAGGTACCAGTGTTGGACATAGAAACAAGGAATGAAAAATGGAAGTGCTAAAAATAGCTTTGCTATAAATAGCATTTCGGGATAGATTCCAATTTTAGTTAGTCCCTGAACTAAAATTGAGAAGTAAAATTCGAATTTGATCTTAGCAGCTGTTTGTAAAATAATTAATTAATTCATCTTGAGTTAATTAGTTGTAGAAAAGCAAACATGAAGTCTATGTGAAGACATGCAACAGTTTCTCCATTGATTGAGGAAGTTATCCCTTGATTAATGGAGATCAGGATGAGTTGTACTTTGAGTTGTAGTTATTTAGCTCAGTTAACTGAGTTAAGTCCAGTTAGATTAGTTCAAATAGTTTGTTGAACTAATTGTAAGTTCAGTTAGTTAATGCATGCATGCATGTAACTGCTGCACTTCAAATAACTGAATATTATCTCATAAATAACTCATGCATGTCAGTTCAGTCAGAGACCCTGTTGAGATTAGAGGATGGCACAATGTACTATTAGTTGGAGGATTTTTTTCCTATATAGGAAACTCATCTATGAAGAAGGAATTATCTCCTTCAGGATTGCACAGTTGTTTCAGAGGTCAGTGTTGTGTGTGAGGTGAGAATCACATAGGTTACAGCTGGAGGACCTAGGAGAAACTGCGCAAGGAAATAGGAGGCTTGGAGGATTGAAGGAAGGCATATGTGTTGTCTATTCTGTCTATGAGTAGCAGTGAGGGATCGTACTGAGAGAAGGATAGCTTGTGAGCTAAAGCTTTGTGTAATCCAGAGATATTTCCACTTGTATGATAATACAGAGATCGGGGTTTTTAGCTGAGGCTCTCCCCAGAGTATTCTTTTGTGTTCATGTGTGATTGAATCTTCTTCTCTGATATATGTGTTCTAATTGATCTTGCTCAATATCGATTAAGATCCTGCAAGCTTTTTTGTAGAAGTAGATCAAGTATTTTTCTTTAGTATATTGCATTATCAGGTGATATATAGAGAGAATTTCTACATGGTATCAGAGTTAGCTGATCTATAGAGAAATTTCTACACTACACTCTAGGGTGATAATGTACATACCATCTACAACAGTGAAAGAAATACTTATTCATCCTAATAGTGATGGCCGAAAAGGAAAATGGACAACAAAGCTACAAGAGTATGATGTGGATATCGATCCTACAAAGTTGGTCAAGGGCCAAGGGCTAGCCAAATTGCTAAATGAGTCAAATCATGCTACATTGGAAATGTGTGGCAATGAAGATATTTGCAATATCTATGGAGAGGAGAATCCACAAGAACCTCCTTCTTTAGACAAAGAGAATCTACAAGAACCTTGTCATCTTGGAGGAGCAAATCCAAAAGAACCTCTCTTTTTAGTAGGAAAGAATCCACAAGAACCCTTCCCATCGGATAGAAGGAATCCATAAGAACCCTTTCTTAAGGTGATCTCAAAGTTCCCAAGTTCTCCATGGTACTGAGACATCATCTTCTTCCTGCCAAATTTGGAATGTTTTCCTGAGCCACCTAAGGCCAAATACAAGTATTTAAAACTGAAAGAAATCAAATACTGCATTTTGGTTGAAGGATTGTTCTGGAAAGATCCTGCTAGTGTCCTATTCACTTGTATCACTGAAGAAAAAGAATTAGAGATCACATCAAAATTTTATTGAGGCATATGTGGGGGAAATCATGCATGGAAGGTCACAAATCACAAAATATTGAGAGAAGGATAATATTGGACCTCCCTATTCAAGGATACCAATGCTGTTGTCTGAACCTATCCAAAATGTTAGTGTTTATAGGGAAGAAAAAGCTTCAACCTATGCCATTGAATCCAATCAAGGTGTAAGCCCCTTTCCAGTAACAGGGATTGGATTTCATCAAAGAGATACATCAGAACTCAAGTCGGCAACATAAATACATTCTCACAACCACTGATTATTTTACCAAGTGGGTGGAAGCCATTCCAACCTACAAAGCTGATGATAATGTTATCATAGCTTTCTTGGAGGAAAATATTAATTCAATATTTGGATTCCCTAGGAAGATTGTCACCGACAATACTCAAACCTTCAAATCCTTCAAAGTGATGAATTTTTGTCAAGACTACACCATATAATTGTTTCACTCCACAACATACTATCCCCAAAGAAATAGGTTAGTAGAATCAACAAATAAGTATATGGCGAATATTATCAAATGGATGGTAGATACAAACAAGAAGAACTGGGCTGAAAATATCAAATATGCTGTGTGGGAAGACATGATCAACACCAAAGAGCTATCGACACTTCCATGTACCATCTGGTGTATGGAACATATGTAGTATTTCTTATGAACCTTAGGGTGCTAGTGATGAAGTTTTTGCAAGAGGAAACATTAAATATCAGTATGATGTAGAGAATGATCTATTAGATGATAGAAGTTCAACAACAGAGAGAAGAAGCCTTGACCAAAGCCAAAACTTGCCAACAAAGGGTAAAGGTTGCATTTTATAGAAAGGTGAAGGAACATGACTTACAAATTGAGGACCTCGTGTTGAAATGGGATTCCATCAAAGCTAAAAAAGGAAAACATGGCAAGTTTGATAATTCGTTGATTGGTCAGTTTTGAGTACAATAAGTCCTTGATAACAACACTTATCAGTTGGAGACACTGGATGGAGATTTTCACAGGAGCCCTGTCAAGGGCAGATTCTTGAAGGAGTTATTCACCTAAAAAAAGAGATAAAAAAAACCTTCTTTTACACCTTGATTGTTAAGAATAGTGTTTGAAAATGATTTTCAATAATGCACGAGAAGAAAGAGGTAATGCTATTGAGTGGCATACTCCATAGCCCAATGTCAAGAAGGCATTAGAACTACAAAGTTTCAATAGATGACAGGGGCCTGTTGTCCCCCATGGAGTTGATGTTGGTGCCAAATTACAACACCCTATAAAAGCTAGGCCAAGGGCGATCATCTAGTAGATCAGATTGAAGTGAAATCACTTAGTCATTCCTGGATATCGGTGACCATTTAGGCACGAGTAAATTGCCCACGAGTCACACTTCACCCCAATCTTGGATGTCATACACTATTAGGTGTGCTCGGTCACAGACATGTGGGTCGTAGCAAGAAAAAGTAGTGGGCAAAGGGGCACCAATCTTGGATGTCATACACTATTAGGTGTGCTCGGTCACAGACATGTGGGTCGTAGCAAGAAAAACTAGTGGGCAAAGGGGCACCGACAGAAGGTGCATGTTGCCTAGGCCCAACGTGGAGGTGCCCAAAAAATGGATGACTCATGTTCCTGCCTGCTTCCAAGTTGCATGCATGATAACACATGGGGGTAATGTGAAGGATGGCATGTGTTGGAACGATAGGCCTCCCACATACATCTAAGGTTTTTGAATTTTGTTGCCCACTCGCTGCCCATTCCCTGCCCACCCACTGTGAAATGTTGCCATGTGTCCCCTCATGTCAGCCTAGTATGTCCCACCACCACTTTGTGTTACCCTTCATTAATTCTTTTCCTCCCTTTTCGACATCCACATGGATCTCCTGTACTCCTCACCTCCACGTCCACCCCATCCACCACATCATCTCCAAATTAGTGGCCACATCGACATTTCGCTCTCCTATCATCTCCCACGTGTCATGGTACCTACCATGATAACACGCCACCATGATGCCTAGTAGGCCTCATTGAAAGTGCTACCTTGAAAATCTAATGGAAGAGGATATAACACATCTAACATCTATAGTGAGCATCACACCTATAGGTTGCATGATGATTAGCTAGGCCAAGGGTGTGTTAGGGTCCTATAAATTTTATAGGATGAGTTGTTGTTGTACCTGATTATTTAGGTTTGAGAGATGTAATTAATGACTCATTTTTGAAATTATTTCCATGAAAAGGTTTATTATGACATTTGGATCCTAAATATATTGGCTAGTCATTAGCTGTGATGTAATCTCAAGGTACAAGTACTAAAAGAGACACCTAATCACCTATACTATCCCATCATCAAAGGTTTGCCCCCCCTTTTCACTTCACTCATCCCATCCACTCATTCCATCTCCCCTCATCATTGTCCATAAATCACTCCTCTAAATACTTTTCCCACTCATTTCCTTTCCCTATTTCACTCCATATCCTTCATTTCCCAAAGCAAAGGTTGAGCATCACATCACAACAAAGAAAGGAAGGAGATTTCCACGAATTCAGGCTTTCATCATTGCTGACTGTGCAAAGTCTAACTGTGAAAATATTCCCCCTCATCTTGACCTCACCTCGACAATATGTTCTCTGGTTTTTTGAACACCTCACCATCCATAGGTTAGCCCCTTCAAAACCCATGTCTTGGTTTTTGTTAGATCACCCTCCAAGTATGAAAACCATAAAAAATCCCTAAGGTGACTGCGCAAAGATAGATTATTTCTAAATTTAAATTTTCACACACATTTTCGGTTTGATTCTACCTGTGCTTGATCAAATCAACTTAAATACCTCCTAGGTACCTACTATGACCATTGTTTCCCATAGATTTCTTGTCTAAACCTAAAGTAGTCAATTTCCCTTATCTTTACCTAAACCCTGTTTGCATAGTCAACTTAGTCCAAACATTTTCATCTATTGATCAAGAAATCATTCTCACATTCCCTGCAACATCATCCCATCACCTTGTTTTAAGACAACTTACACCAAATCTTCCCTTGATTTCACTTGGTCGCCTTCATCTTTGTTCATTTTGTTAGGTTTATAACTCCTAGTAGATTGATTAGTATTGCTCACATCTATTATCGTCAAGCATAAAATAATGTTTAAATTAACCAACTAAGATGTCTACACTAGAAATCAACTGAAAGAGATCAAGCAAGAAAACACCCAAGAGAAGAGGAGAAACCTTGACACTTTGGCTCAAGTAGACACTAGTTAATTTTGCAGCCACATTTGCAAATTTTGTCTTTTGTGAAATTTTGCATGAAGTATGATAAGGTGTGGTAGTTTTAATTTTGAACTGATGTTATAAGGAGGTTAGGAAAGAAAAACTACTAGTTGTAGCAATCATTTGACAACTAAAGGGAGATTAGGGACATTTTGACCATGACTACCTGTTGATTGCGCAAAGTCTAAAGGGGTGCTTTGACAAAGATTATCAATTTGAGAAAGTGTTTTAGGGATACATCAGCATGTTACATACTCCTATACATCCATTCATCTACAACAATGATCAATAGGCTCTTGAAAAAAACAAAATTTGGCACCTAAATGCACTTTGAATGCACAAAATATCATAGTTTTTCTTGTTTTAGACATATTTTTGAAAATTATTTTATGATCCACTAGAGATGAACCTTGGGAGGTGGGAGGAGGTTTTTCTTCTAAGATGCTAAAGTACAATAACCTACTTCATATTTTACCCAGGCATTACAAAGTGAGATATCCATTCACATTTTCACAGCCTATGTTTATGACTGTGCAATGTCCTATTTTAGTTAACGTTTTTCAGAGAAGATTATGAAGAATGGGAGCAGGATTTATGGAAATTGAGGGAGGTTTATTTAAAAAACATATTCATCTAAAATAACCTCAAATTTTTATAAATTTCATACAGTTTTAAAGTTATGAGGGTAACGTGGAGACCCACGTTTACCATTTTATAGGAAAAAATGACATGACAGTCAGCCCAATCATTGTCAAGATTTCAAAATTTTTAAAGATATGATCAGATTTGAAGTAGTTGAGTGATGGAGACATGTAATGGGATTAAGTATAAGGATGGATTAGCATTAATTAACATCTATCTAGTTTTTTCAAATCAATTTTGGTTTAGTAAATGCAGTCCCTGTTTTTCTGCATTTAGTTTCTAGGTGCATTGAACTTGTTCTTTTGACTTTTTAAAGAGGAATTAAGTCAAGACTTTCGTGATGCATACTTTTATTGTGAGAATGATTTCAGAAAAATCACATAGAGAATCATTTGTCGATGCCAAGATTACTGGGGATATTAAGGTTATGCTTAATCTGGGCAAATGCCGAAATAACCGAGGAATCCCTGCAACGCTTTAGAAACGCTAGATTTGACTTCAACTTCGAGACCTGCATGCGTGCCCTTTCGAAATGATGAACCTTTTTTGCAGTGGCTTCTCCGTGCAGGGAAATTATTAAAGAGTTTAGACTTCTGTGATCCATACTTTGATTGTGAGAATGATTTCAGCAAAATCACATAGAGAATCATTTGACAAATGATTCTCTATGTGATTTTGCTGAAATCATTCTCACAATCAAAGTATGGATCACATAAGTCTAAACTCTTTAATGAATTAAGTCACTTAGTAATGAATTCGAATCCCTATTTTGTGTAAAGATGAGAAAAAAACGTGGTTAGTTATTATATGGTTATATTGCTGAAGATATTGTGTAAACATTCACCTATTAATACTTCAAAATTTGAAGCATTAAGGGTTGGAACCTGTGGAGAAGAAAGACTCATTGATGTAAAGAAGCTCACAGAGCCTCATTTAGTCAAACTTCAGTAATACAGTTGCAAAAATTATAGGATTCTCATGTCACTTATGTTGGTGAAGTGAATTTATCTTTGTATCTTTGTATCTATGTTTTCATTGTTTTTCATATGTTATTCATCAATTTATGGATTATTTTAAGAAGTAAACGAACAAAAATTGTTGAAAAATACACTCTACTTCCAGCTTAATAATAATCTTAATGTTTTCTACTTGATGATTAACCATATAATTCTTAGTTTCTATGGTATGATCTGATCCCCTCACCTTTTACTCCAAATCATCTCAACTTTAAGAATCCAACAAAGTTTCCTATCTTGCTCTGTAAGGTTCCTTGTAGAACCTGACTTAATTGAACTCAGCCTGACTTCATTACCCAATGGCTTATCTTCCTTGTTTCAACCCAACTCAATTCTAAAATACAAAACCTAAACCTAATAGCTAGCCTAATATTATTTAGAAGAGCTAAATCATACAAAGAGAACCCTCTCTAGAGTTGGAAGGGCTAGATTCCCAACTCCCAAAGCGGTTTTATTATTACCTCTGTGATTTTTCCTAGCCTTAGAAATTACAAGGTGTTAACAGAGTGGCGACCATACTGGGGAATGAACATTTCATGTTCCTCAGGAAAGAGTATCAAGTTCCAGATCTGATTACTGATGGTGGACAGTGATCAGACACAAGAAGGCTGAATTTTTTCACCTGGCGACTCCATGTTTCAAGTATCCAGAGCTTCAAAGTTTTCAGGGTGACTCCACTGTTAAAGAATCCAGATTTGCAGAAAACTCATGGTGACTCTACTGCATATTGATCATATTTCTTGCTAAGCAACATGACAGGGTATGTGGCAAACCCTATATATGGTGAAGTTTTAAAAGAATTCATGGATACATTAGCAGATTTTCAAATTGATGAAGTTTTTTCAACGACCGTGTTTCATTGTTTGAAAATGAGCAAATTTTCTCTTGAAGGTAAATTTTTTTTTCTTGAGTTAATTGTTGAAATATTTGAGAAGGGTATTGAACTTTTGGATTTTCAGATTCAGTCATATAGTTTCCAAGATCCTAAACAGTTCTTAGAAAATCTTCCTTCTCCAAAACAAGAGGAGATTGTATTGCCTTTTGATTTGTAAATTGATGAGAGTTTTGTTTTCGAGCACAAGACTGAAACTATAGAGTTGGAATCAGGGTTTAACCTTGAGGATACAACGGAAAAATCATTCATGCTCAACTGGTCATTGAAGGCCTAAAAGGTAAACTAATTAATCATGCCTTTATTGATCTTGTGGAAAACTACATGGAGGTTCTTTTCAACTTAAGTGTTCAACCATTTTTTCACTATAAGGACTAGATCCATCAACAATTTCCATTACACATTACAAATTTGATTTTGTGGACCAATAGTCAAGTTGTCCTTTTTATTTTGCTAACAAGTAGTCAAGAAGTCCACTTATTTCAGCAACTACTTAACTGGCTTCATTGGAATTTTTGTATTATTTGATTCAACATGATTTTCAACAGTGTAGGATAGGTAGATGTGTGAAAATAAGCTCAGTACTCTAAGTATCTTTTTCAAGCATTATTCTTAGTTTCAGTTTCAGATAGTAGTACAACTTTCAGTTCAGTGTGTGTTTCAGATTTCAGTTTGTAGAATGGTTTTGATTTTAGTTTGAGATTTTTTTAGTCACAGAGATTTTATGGAAGAACAGGTTGCAGATTTGGGATCAACCCAATGGATTAGGCTACTAGTCTACAATGTTCTTGGCACCTCACAAGGAGGATTCCATCCCCATTGGAGCCACTGTTAGGGTCCTATAAATTTTATAGGATGAGTTGTTGTTGTACCTAATTATTTAGGTTTGAGAGATGTAAATAATGATTCATTTATGAAATTATTTCCATGAAAAGGTTGATTATGACATCTGGATCCTAAATATATTGGCCAGTCATCATTAGTCATGTCATATCAAGGTACAAGTACTGAAAGAGACACCTAATCACCTGTACTATGCCCTCATCAAAGATTTCCCTCCCCTTTCACTTCACTCATCCCATCCACTCATTCCATCTCCCATCACCATTATCCATAAATCACTCTAAATACATTTCCCCCTCATTTCCTTTCCCTATTTCACTCCATATATTTCATTTCCCAAAGAAAAGGTCAAGCAACACATCACAACAAAGAAAGGATAGCGATTCCCATGAATCCAGGCCTTCATCGTTGATGATTGTGCAAAGCCTGAATGTGAAAAGATTACCCCTCATCTTGACGTCACCTCGAAAATATTTTCTCTGGTTTTTTGAACACCTCACCATCCACAAGTTAGCCCCTTCAAAACCCATGTCTTGGTTTTTGTTAGATTGCCCTCCATGTATGAAAACCATCAAAAATCCCTAAGGTGACTGCACAAAGACAAAGTATTTATAAATTTGAATTTTCAAGCCCATTTCTGGTTTGATTCTACCTATGCTTGATCAAATCAACTTAAATGCCTCCTAGGTACCTGCTATGACCATTGTTTCCCATAGATTTCTTGTTTAAACCTAAGAAAAGTCGATTTCCCTTACCTTTACCTAAACCTTGTTTGCATAGTCAGCTTTGTCCAAATATTTTCATCTATTGACCAAGAAATCATTCTCACATTCCCTACAACATCATCCCATCACCTTGTTTTAAGACAACTCACACCAAATCTGCCCCTGATTTCACTTGGTTGCCTTCATCTTTGTTCATTTTGTTAGGTTTACAACTCCTAGTAGATTGATCAGTATTGCTCACATATATCATCCTAAAGCATATTTTTTTTTTTTAAATTCACCAAATAAGATGTCTACACTAAAAAGCAATAGAAAGTGATCAAGCAAGCAAATGCCAAAGAGAAGAGGAGCAACCTTGACACTTTGGCTCAAGTAGCCACTAGTTAATTTTGTAGCCACATCTGCAAATTTGATCTTTTGTGAATTTTTGCATGAATTATGATAAGGTGTGGTAGTTTTATTTTTTAACTGATGTTATAAGGAGGTTAGGAAAGAAAAACCACCAGCTTTAGCAATCATTTGACAACTAAAGGGAGGTTAGGGACATTTTGACCATGATTGCCTTTTGGCTGCGCAAAGTCTAAAGGCGTGTTTTGACAAAGAGTATTAGTTTGAGAAAGTGTTTCATGGCTACATCAACATGTTGTGTACTCAAATTCATCCATTCATCTACATCAATGATGAATAGGCTCCTTAAAAAAACAAAACTTGGCACCTAACTGCAGTTTGAATGTGCAAAATATCAAAGCTTTTCCTGTTTGAGCCATCTTTTCGAAAATTTGTTTATGATCAACCTGAGATGAATATTGGGAAACTAGAGGAGGTTTTATTTATAAGATTATAAAGTAAAATAGCCTACTTCAGAGTTTACACATGTATTATAGAGTGATAGAGCCATTCAAATATCCACAACCTATGTCTATGACTCTGCAATGTCCTGTTTTAGTCATCGTTTTGCAAAGAAGATTATGAAGAACGAGAGTAGAATGTATCGAAATAGAGGGAGGTTTATTTCAAATCCATCGTCATATAAAATAACCTCCTTCACTATTTACACAGTTCATACATTTTGAAAGTTATGAGGGTAACCTGGAGACCCATTTTTACAGTTTTACAGGAAAAAATGACATGACAATCAACCTAGTCATTGTCAAGATTTTGAATTTTTGAAAGATATGATTAGTTATGAAGTAGTTGAGAAATGAGGACATGTAATAGGATGAAGTATAAGGATGTATTAGCATTATTTAACATCTATCTAATTGTTTCAAGTCAGTTTTGGTTTAGTAAACAAAAGTCCCTATTTTTCTGCATTTAGTTTCTAGGTGCATTGAACCTGTTATTTTGACTTTTTAAAGAGGAATTTGGTCACTTAGTGATGAATTTGAATACCTATTTTTTGTAAAGATGAGAAACAAATGTGGTTAGTTATTATATGGTTCTATTTCTCAAGATATTGTGTAAACATTTACCTATTAATACTTCAAACTTTAAAGCATTAAGGGTTGGAATCTGTGGAAAAGAAAGACTCATTGATGTAAAGCAGCTCACAGAGCCTCATTTGGTCAAAATTTAGTAATACAATTGTAGAAATTATGTTGGTGAAGTGCACTTATCTTTGTATCTATGTTTTCATTGTTTTTCATATGTTATTCATCGATTTCTGGATTATTTTAAGAAGTAAATGAACAAAACTTGTTGCAAAATACACTCTTCTTTCGGATTAATAATAATCTTAATGTTTTATACTTGATGATTAATTCCATAATTCTTAGTTTCTCTGGTATGATCTGATCCCCTCACATTTTCCTCCAAATCATTTAAACTTTAAGAATCTAGCAAAGGTGCCTATTGTGCCCTATAAGGTTTCCTGTAGAACAAGACTTGATTGAACTCTGCCTATCTCCATTGCAAAATAGCTTATCTTCCTTGTTTCAAACCAAATCAATTATAAAATACAAAACCTGAACCTAATAGATATCCTATTATTATTCAGAAGAACATAGCTAAATCAGGCAGAGAGATCCATCTCTAGAGTTGGAAGGGCTAGATTCCTAACTCCCAAAGCAGTTTTGTGGTTACCTTTGTGATTTTTCCTAGCCTTAGAAATTACAGTGCTAACAGGGTGCAGAGCTAAACATGTTTCATCCCCTCATCATTTACGCACCACCTTGATACATTCCATAGTTGAGATCTTGACGGTGCAAGAGCGCATAAACACACCTTCAAGTATGTTGACTCGAAAACACCTAAACTTTCTCAAGTCCCTCAAACTCATTAGGCGAGGCCTTATCACAGAAACACAAAACTCCATCTTGATAATGAAAATCACATTCTATCGCATGTGATACCCCTAATAAGGGTTTGTATCCTCATGCACGTAGTTCCTATTTAGGAATGACCTTTATTTCCTTTAGGGTTGGTCCACTTCTATGGCTGGTTGGTCCTGGATAACCCGAATAGGCTATTCAAAAGTAGAATAATGAGCTCACTACACATACCTAAAGAGAATAAGGCTCTAATAGGGGCTCTGAAGACATAAATAAAAGTAAATTATATATGGGTTGGGTCTGCTCCACGTGTCCTCTAAGGCCAATTAATTGTTTCAAGTGTCTCCCACACCAAGTTCACCTCACACTTTGTTGATGACAACATGACATCATCGATTTTTCTTGCCCAAAAATACCTATACATGTGGAAATCCAACTATAAAAACATGTTAAAGGAGAAGGGGTGACTCATTTGAGACTATAATTACGAAGGTCCTGAATTTCTAAAGTTGTGAAGTCCAGTAGAATTTGAGTGTAAGCTCTGTAAATCTAGGCTATGACTATGGTACACTGGTAATTCCTTTCTCCAAAGTGTTCATATTGTTTTTATCAGGGAAATCTCATCATCTCCAAACTTTTGTCCTTCCAAATAAAGAAAATCTCATGCCATTCCAAGAAATCTCACCTCGAGGAAAGTGTTAAAGAGTGCAACTAGGGGCTAATTCCTCTTCCTAGAACCTTGTTATGAATAATATATATATATATATATAGATAATAAAAATAACTATAAATAATAAAATCATAAATATGAATAGTTAACTAATTATTAGTGTTTAAGAGTCATATCTCCAAGGACATGACCATTTGTGAATGGGTACCTGCCTAGGTATATAATTGGGACCGTCAGTTGTAATGAAATCATATCATATCTTCTTGTACGCATTGTTGATGTTCTATCTACAATTAGTGTCAATGATGATAATACATTGAAGTAATTATTGCAAGCATAGAACATACCATAAAAGTTTACATGGTATCCGAGCTTTGGTGGAGAAAGGCATCACTCGAGTGTTAAATTTTTGGGGTTGTTACAATATTTTTGTACAATGTATTTAATTTTTACTCCTATAGAAAGAATGAAAAGAATTATTTAAATTGTTGTGGGAAATAATTCATGGTAAATATGTATAATTACCGAAATATAAAAAATGCAAAGAATTCCATAAATTATGGTGGGCAGTAATTACTAGTAAATATGTCTAATTACCAAAAGATATAGAATGCAAATAATTCCATAAATTATTGTGGGAAGTAACTACTATGTCTAACTATGAAATATAAAGTATGTGTCTTCTAATAGTAATTTTTGTTTGAACGATCTTGAAGACTATATCTCTCAATATGGTATAAGGAATAACTGATAGTTTACGATTCAAACATATGTATTTTGAAGTCAGTTTTCTCAAATAATATTGGTTACCATCTTTCATAAACATTAAGTGGCATTGGAAATAATTAAGAGGTGATAAGAGTGAATAGATTTCAACTTGACATATCACTTGGTTCCTAGCTTGATAAACGTTACCATGCATAACATATTATAATGTAAGAACTAAGTTTAAAGATCGATGACTTCTCGAATCATTGGAATGAGAGTTATTCATCATCAATATAATCTTGTCTGAAGTATCCTTTGTATTACAACATGCAAAGAGAGTCTGATTGTATGAAAGAAAATTGTGCAGAATAGGCATTGGGGCACCTTCATGAATTAGACAAGCTTAGGCTTATGGTATCCCTAAGTGAGGTAAAGTAAGGTTAGTTAAATATTTTCTTTAACATGATTTTGATTTGGTATCTTGGATGTACCAGAAACAAAGGATTTATAAAATCATTGTTGTTAGAATCCCTAAACCTTGATGCATCCCTGCTATTTATTCTCTCAGATCGTATCGTTTCTCACCTTGTCCTAAGGATGAACCACATTAGTTGGTTCGAAATGTTGACCCAATCCTTATTATGTGATTAATCCAAAAGACTTGTCTCTACATTATGGATCACAAAAGTCTTAGATCTAACAAAATCATTGTTGTTAGAATGACTAGCTGTAAGAAGGTGTATTTTGAAGCTCTTTAGTGAGATGTGTGCCATCATATGGCTATATGCTACTACGAGGAGCACTGAGGCTTCCATGGATGAATGGTTAGGTTGATGATATCCTCACAAAGCCTTAGGGAAGGAAAAATTATTAGCCTTCCAAGAGTAGCATTCCTTATATGGAGGGATCTTGATCGAGTTGGACATTGAGCTCTGGGATATCTTAGGGGCCTAGGGTACTTCTTGGGGCTTTATGAGCACATGGGGAGTGGTTCACCTTCCCCTATGGAGTACATACCCCAGCATGTGAACAAAAGGTGAGTGTTTCACCTTCCCCTATGTAGTACATGGAACAATATGTGAACATAGGGTGAGTGATTCACCTGCCCTTGTGAATACCTCGGTATACATCCTATCCTTAAAGTCTAGTACTCTTGGGAAATACCTCTCATTTAGCTAATGAGTTGGGAAAACTGGTTAGGATTAATTGTTGCTATCGACATATGCAACAAGTACTAGTATATTACCTATGACTAGGATGCATGATGTTCAACAATTTGATCACTAAGTATCAAGCATGGTAGGGGTTCTATCCCTGGACATGAGGACTTGCCTTTGTCATTTTGGTGATGATGGCAAGTACTTGTGACCCACCCTCTTTCAATCATTTCTTAGTGGACTATGATATCAATCTTCAATAGAGACGAGACACATTACAGAGATGAAACATGATGGACATGATGGCATAACAATGGATGAATGTTGACAGGTGGAATTCCTCCCTAGTTGAGAAGGAGTGTTAAAGAGTGAAACTAGGGGCTAATTTCCCTTCCTCAAAGCCTATTATGAATTATATATATATATATATATATATATATATGATAAGAATCATAAATAATGAATAATTGACTAATAGTTAGTGTGGAAGAGTCATATCTCCAAGGACATGACCATTTGTGAATGGGTACCTACCTAGGTATATAATTGGGACCCCCAGTGGTAATAGAATCATATCATATCTTCTTGTACATATTGTTGATGTTCTATCTACAATTACTATCAATGATTATAAGGCATTAAGTAATTGTTCCAAGCATAGAATATACAATAAAATTTAACAAAAAGATCATGTAATTCATAAAAGGCCAATGTTTCGAGTGTGGAGTCAGGTTGAGGTAGCTACCATACCTTTTAAATCACATCAATTAGACATAAAAATTGAATTTTACTCCCACTAGTTGTGGTGTCACCATTGGAAACATTGCCAGATTTGTTGGTCGACATCCTCTCCCACGGTACCAAGACACATGGTGATCCATTCCTTATCTCTCAAGGCTCTGAGATTGACCTATCCAATGGCCTCCTTTTCTCACACTGTAGATTATGTAGACATAAAGGATGAAGTTGAGGCAACACATTGATTCAATACTAATGTCAGAACCAAGGGCCTTCCTGTGTCATCTCTCGAAATGAAGAAATTCCTCCATGGATTAATTGAACGAAGGAATATACTAACCATCCCTACAAATTTGAAGGAGTTTGATTATCACCTCTAGAACTGAGACAAAATTTGAAGAAGATAAAATAAAATCTCTGTTGAGCAAAAGAATGCATCAGGAGATTGGAGATCCATTCATGCTTGCAAGTAAAAGGTGATGCTGACAAAATCTATTTCTCAAGGGCCAAGGAGGTAACCTAAGAGAAAATCATTAAGCTAGAATGCAAGCACTTGGAGCAGTTAAAGTTGGTGCAGGAGAAGATCAATATGATTAATATAACTCATTTAGAAGTAGAGATTCTCAAAGAACATTCTAGGGAAACCTCATGTAAAGTCCGAGTAATAGAAATTTCTTGAATCATATAACTAAAGAAGAAGTTAGGAAGAATTCAACCGCTTCCACTTGACAACTAGAGGAGATCACCTAGAGGAAGCATATGATGCCAATGCAAATAGAAGAGAAAGCCAACAACATGGTTGAAGAGGTGGACAGGTTTAAAAGAAAATGTGAAGAATTGTATAAGAAGAGTTTGCCACTATTCTTTAACAATCAGGGAAATTTTCTTCCAAAGGAGCTTGTCATGGATGGCCTACATTTTGTTAGGGATAATGAAAGTAACATTGAGGATATAGATCACACCTTGCAGGAAGAGGACCTTGAAAGTATACATAAAGAGAACTTTGAACTCCTGTTCCTGATAAAACAAGTTTTAAAGAGTTAGGGAAATCAACTATGAACCTATCATGGACATGGAGATGGTAATAACAAGGTGTGGCTATGAGACATACCAATAAAAGAGGATTAGAGTAGTATGTGGAAAATATATACACCAGTTGTATATGAATGGTAAGTGTTGGAACCAAAGGAGACTTCTATGCATGAAGGCACAAACAACAACACCTTCAACAACACTACCAGAAGCATATTTACTAGGGCACCCAACACGTTATCGCACCCAGCCCAGTCAACATTTAAGAGAGAGAAGGAAGGCCATGCCCAACCAAGAGAGAGAGAATTACCACCAAAGATAAATATGGAGGGGCCCACTCTATAGTCAACGGATTTTTCAAGAAACTTCTAGAAGAGGTTAGTTACAATGCAACTGGAAACTTTGTAACAATTTTTTGTTAGAAAATTATATATTACAGAGCAATGGAACACATAAAATATTGCAGAAATATAAACATAGAAAACACATAAAACAAAAGAGACATAGATATATGTGGTTCACCCAGTTTGGGCTACATCCACGGAGAAACAACCAGTCCTTCCTTATTATATTATCTAGCAAACTGAAGAGATACAACCTACAATAGATCTGCTGTAACACCCTCTTCACTCTCAATCTCCTCTCTCTTCCTCACTTGGAATACAGACGTGCATAGATGCAATACAATTCCCTCATATATAGTGAGGGGTTGCCTTATAGGGCAAAAAAACCTAAATTAAACATAACTTCTATCGTTAGATCATCTGCCTAATGACTGGCCCAGATTGACTAGAAATTACTAGACTTTTACAGAGCAATTTTACATCTATTTTTAGCTTTGGGGGCACTGCCCCCGAACCCCCGCCGGGGGATCGCTGGCCCCCGGACCCCCCAGCTAGGGGGGATTAGCCCCCCCCCGAACCCCTGTGGGGGGGACAAGTCCCCCCCCCCCCACACCCCCTCGCGTGGAGGGGTGTACAATCTTCTTGGGGTATACATCCGGCTAAAACCTTTGAATACAGAAGGTAATCAGGATCCACACCCAACAATCTCCCACTTGGAGACTGATTATAGAAACCCCATCGTTGCTTCATTTTCTAGACAATAACTCCACTTTGGACCTAGTTGTTTCTCATCTTCTTCATCATACTTGAAGACCAATTGAAACTAAGCAGATTCTGAGTTTCTCCCTGGTTACAACTTTTGTTAACATATCTGCAGGATTTTGGCTAGTGTGTATCTTTTCCAGCTTCAACTATCCATCTTCCAATGTTGACCGTATGAAATGGTACTTGAGTTGTATATCTTTAGTCTTGGAATGAAATGTAGAGTTCTTTGCAAGATGTATGGCACTCTGGCTGTCACTGTATAACCTACCCAACTCCTGCTTCTTGCCTAATTCATCCAGAAACCTTTGTAACCAAATCATTTCTTTACTAGCCTCTGTAGCAGCAACATAATCTGTTTCTGTTGTTGAAAGTGCAATAACACTTTGGATTTTTGAAACCCAACTGACAGCTGTTCCACCTACAGTAAACACATACCCTGTTGTGCTCCTCCTGTTATCTCTATCACCTACCATATCTGCATCAACATATCCCTGTAGAGAAATGTTTGAACCACTAAAGCATAATGCTTCATTTGTGGTAGCTCTCAAATACCTGAGAATCCACTTCACTACCATCCAATGTTCTTTTCCTGGATTGTTCATGTACCTGCTTACAACTCCCACTGCATGTGTAATATCAGGCCTTATGCAAACCTGGGGTATACATCTGATTGAAACCTTTGAATACAAAAGATAATCAGGCTCCACACCCAACATTTTTGAGTGGTTTTCCAAATGCAACTAGTGGTTTTCCAAATGCAACTAGTGGTTTAGAGTATGGACAAGCTCTTTGAGTGTCTATGTCTAGGCCTCATTTTGAAATGTAAAAGGGGGATAAATTTTGGTTGTATGGGTAACTCTGCCAAATTTTTTGTTGAATTGTTGGGAGGTTTTGAAGTAATTTTGGGGAATAATTCTGAAGTAACTCTTGGGTTGTCTGTTTTTCTCATTATGTATGTTCCATACAACCTTATGTTTTGAAGTTTACTACTAATAAAATGCATGTTTGTGTAGTTTTCATGGAATTTTGAGTTGTGAACCTGATCTATTATGAAAATTGTGTAGAATTGTATGAAGTTTTTAGGTTGAAATAAATTTTAGAATACATATGATGGTTTGTTTCAATTTTGCAAGATATATCAAGTTAGTTTGAAGAGTATTTTGACTTTCTTGATATTTCTTGCAAGGGTTTTGAAAGAAAATGGTAAATTTCAAAATTATGTGTTTCTAATGGATGAATTATTTATTGCTCAGTCATCCACCAAGTCTTATTTGATTTAAAGGAATTATTAATTTCCACTTTAAATTGGGTAAAGTTTGATTCCCCATATGTCATCCATATTTTGCTTCTTTTAAAGTTTTTATGGCAAAACCAAAATCAGTGGAAATGCATCTCAATGAAGAATTAATGTATGGTGTTTTTCCCCCAATCTTGATTCCAAAAAATCTCTCATTAATAGTGACCTTAAGCACAAATTTAAATAGAATTGAAAGGGCTTTTCTTGCATGTGTCATGTTGTTATGAAGAACACTTAACGAAGGTCAAATGTGAACAATGAGAAATTTTCTGGGCTACATATGATTTTAATTTTATTGTATTATTCTTTCACATCTTGCTGTTGACAAGATTGTGACTACAAGAAATTGGATTTAGTGGCTATTATAGAATTCATCATGTAATTTCCTTTTCTTGTGATAATTAAAGGGGAAAATGAAATGCATGCATCTTGAGTGTGAGATACAATTTTTCTTTACCAACTGATTCAAGTTTGAATTACACAATCATTTATAAAATTGACTTACAAAGACAAATTACTATATATTTTTATCTTCTTGTTTTAAAATGATCTTACTTTGACTATCACTCAGTTAAGGAACGCAAGCCAACATAACATAGTCAAGGGTCCTCGGATATAAATAATGCATCCATAATTGCAAGGTGATCATTAGGAATATTTGATGCTAAATATTTCCATTAACCTAACAAAATGTTGAACCAAACTTAGTTGTTCCCAGCCTCTGCATTACAACACAATGTAGTGTGACTATGGGGAGCCAAAATGTAGGTTTTAACCTCGTAAAAAAATTACATGCAAAAAAATTCTTAAAAATACAAAATATACAGGAAAGAAACACAAAACAAATACACTAAGATTTTCCCCTGGATCCCAAAACCGGGACTACTAGATTGATTTTTCATTATATTCCTTTCAATGTTACAACACATACATATACATGCCCAAGCATTCATAAACCCCAATCCATTAACCCTGTATTAGAACATAGTCGTAGTTCCCTTGACCAAATCTACAAAATACCATGGGAAAAAAACCATCATACTGGAAACCATGTGCAAAACTCATGCAAAAAACCATAGGAAGGTCAGCCACCTAATATAGGGTCCAAATATTTTTTTTTTTCGGGGGGATACCGCCCCCTTCAAACCCCCCTACAGGGGGGTTTACACCCCCCCGTGAACTCTATTGGCTAGTTGTGGAAAGAATATAACACACACCCAACATTCTCCCACTTGTTGTTTTGTTTCCACATAGGAGGTCATAGGAGAGCATAGTCATTTGTTCACCCCTGCAATGCCCATTATTTCTCTACACCAAGAAAACTTCTCAGTGCTCACAAAATTTGTCAATGCATCTGCAACATTCTTCAAAGTGTCCACCTTTACCAACACAACATTTTTTTCCTCAACCATTTCCCTCACAAAGTGATATTGAGAGTCAATGTGCTTTGTCTTTGAATGACAAGCAAGATTCTTTGCCAAGAAAATTGCACTTTGGTTATCATAGTCTATCCTTATAGCTCATTGTACGAACCCATACTTGAACACAATATTTGCAACCAATATCCTTCCTTGCTTGCATGAGTAGATTCCATGTATTCTGCCTCTGTAGCTCAAAGTGCCACTACAAACTATCTCTTGCTCATCCAAATGATTGCTCCTCCAAAAGGTTAAACACATACCTGTTATCACTCAGGTTGTCCCCAGGTTGGAGTAAGGGATACGGCCGAGGTAACCACATACCAAATTTGGACTGCAGGTTCTAGCCCACCTGCAATCAGAGAGGGCTCTCTCTTTCAGATTTAGCTATGTTTGAAAGGATTCTAGGCTAGGTATTGAGTTCAGAGGGTTTTTGTTTTGCTTTGGTGGGAAAATTGATGTCTCAAGTAGAGAGGCATAGCACAGTCTGAGTGTTTCAAACCATTGGGAGTGGAGTCGAGGAGGAGGACTGCTGGTGCATTTCCTTGATCACAATAAGGGAAAATGGAGCAAGATAGCTGTGCATGAAACAATGTTTCAGGTTTAAATGATGGAAAGAATGCTAAGTAATGAGAGGCAGTTAAGAATCTCTCAATCAGCTTAACAGATGTAGGTAACAGAGCTCTACCTAGGGGCATTTAAGAATCCCTAGATAATTGGCATACACAGGTGAATAGGGGTAAATATGAGCCAGGAGGAATTCATATTCATAACCAATTCATTCGGAGGAAAACATAAGGAAATAGCAGAAATTGAGCATAGAGTGTATTTAAACAAATTCTAAGCTATTCTTTCTTTCTGCTATTTAGATAGTGGTAAATAATAAAACAGAGGTAAGATGCACTTATTGTTTCAGGCTGCAGCACAAGAATTCCATCTTCATTTCTTCAAAACATTCATTAACAACAGGCAGTTTGCTCTCCAAGCTTTCAGCAATCTTTGGTTATAGAAAACCTCAGGTATACAATGCGAGTCTCTAGTGAAAATTCTCAATAGACCAACGCTTGAAACAATGTAGAGAGTGGTATATATAGGGGAAAAGCTCTCTACAACTGCTTTTTTTTTTTTTTTTTTTACATCTTGACATAAAACAAGTCATAAAAAATGATTAATTTGACCTAATTCTATGAGAAATAAATGCATGAAAATATCTCGGGCTGCGTTGAGGGCGGCCGTATCAAAACTGAGTAAATGATGTAGTCCTCGGTGGCTTGGTGCAGTGTTTTCTGCAATAAATGTGTATGGGTTTCTGCTTCTTTGCTGTCTGTCTGCATTTAAAGCTTTAACTGTGATTTGAGGTCAAGAATTGCCTTACGCCTCTTAATTTGAATTTCTGGGGGGCTCATCAATGTTCAGGTGCTTCGAGCCCCTAAAAAATCTTCGGCTGATACTCTTTGGCTCTTCTTCTTCTATGATACTCTCTGACAATAATTGGGATGCTGTTCTGATGTGCTATGCGTTAAATCAACATTTAATGGCCGCTGTTCGGCTCTGTCTTCCTTAAAATTGTCTTCGGCTCCTTCCTGAATGCTTCGCGAAGAAAAACGGGTCATTCGGCGCCTTACGGGCTTGCTGGGGGCTGCATAATGAAAAGATTCCCTAAATATTCCCCACTCTGGCCTATTTTATCCAGCAATGAGCGATTTACGCTAATCGCTCATCAAAAACTGCCTCAAAAACTGATTCCGGGGCTCCGGAGTGCGATTTTCGCCCTTTGCGCTAAAACTGATGATGACGTCAGCATGACGGGATGTTGTACGGCGGGTGACGTCAGCGATGACGTGGCGGGATGACGTTAGCATGATGATGTCATCACGTATGGAGGTGACGTGGCAGCACGAGAGGTGACGTAGTGGCAGGGCACGTGGCAGGGTGACTCGGCGGTACAGTGGCAGGGGGGTGACGCAAGCGGGTGACGTGTCATGGTGACTGGGCAGGGGGGTGACGCAGGCAGGTGACGTCATTGCGCAGGAGTGGTAAATGGTTTTGGGCGCACCGCCTTAGCGTCTTGGCAGTTTTGGAGGGAGGGGCTCTGCCACAGCCCAGAAGGCGACGCGTGGCGAGAGTACGGCGGCAATACCGCCCATCTTCTGGACGCTAACCTTTAGGCACGTTGGGAGACAGGAAGGCCCGCCAGCCATTGATCTAGGCGCAGGACGATCGGACGGTTGGCGGGAAGGACGGGGCGACGGCGGGTTAGTGGGCGGGGATATTTGCGGGAATATTCCGATTTGCATATAACGCGGCGAGGGTTTTTTAGACTTAGGAAAAATGGGTTTTAGGGTTTAATGAGCACGGGAATAGCGATTTGTGCATAAAACATTAGGATAAGGGCGGAAATGTGGGTTTTTTGAGGGTTTTTAGGGCAAGGGAGAGGTTGTTAGCATGACCAGGTGTCATCTAACTCCTGCTATGACACGGATGGGCTAAAAATAGCCCCAGATGGACTATTTTTTCCCTGGACTTAGAAGAAATATGGCTATATTGCCATGGAGGGGATATTTACATAGGGGAGTTTTATGTACATATTTTTAGTAGGGGAAGGGGAAAAGCTGATGGGGAGTTATATACTAGAGTTAGTAGTTAATATGGAGATGATAAGAAAGCGCTAAGGTGGGGGACCTTAGGCTAATTTTGGGGAAAAGTGACTCATAGATGAGAAATCCTTGAGTGAAGCAGATCTTCACCAAGACAAATGATATGGAAAATGATGAGCTAAGAGGAACCAAGCAGATCTTGACCTCTTTGGGGAAATTAGTAAGTGACTTGGGGAATTAGAAGAAGGGGGAGTTAGTGATGTCCACCTCGAGCTCCTTCAGATGTAAAACTGTCTACATTGTGATCTGAAGAGATAAAACACTTTGTAACACAAAATTGATCATAAGTCATCATTCTGCAACCTCACAGCTACCTACCCAGCCTACTCACCTAACATTTTTTCTTCTTTTTGGTTTGGGTGCACTTAGACTTGCAGACCCAGATTTACAATTTTTCTTTTGAATGCTTCCTATCTAGATCTACACTTATTTCTGCCAGGGGCCCAGATTAAGCATTTGGGTCCCTTTGATTCTCTACCTATCTACAGATCTGCCAAGATTAAACTGTTTGGTCAGATGCATTCTCTACATTCTAAAATAGAAAATTGAAACCTAGGGAGACCAAGATTGAACTGTTTGGACCTCCCTTAAATGAAAACTCTCCAAAAATGGAATGATTCATCAAAATTGGAATACAGCAGTGCCTTTGAACTAGCACACTTCATGGCATCCTGTGGAAATATGGAATACTGCAGCCTGCAAAGTATGACATATTTGGCATGTAAAAATGTCAATCATGAAAAATGAAACCTTGTTGCAACAGGAGGCTAATAGTGGCTCCACTTGGGGATGGATTTTCCTTGTGAAAAGTCAAGAACATCAGGTCAGACTGCCTTAATCTTATGTTTTTTGCTGTAGACTGGAAACATTTGTTATGGCTGTTAAGAATGTAAAAGTTTGAACTATGAACAACCTCCTCCTCAACTGAGTTATTGTGAACTGTGCAGCATTGCCTGCTTTCTTCTGCGTGCTTGATAATTATGCACAATGACTGCAAATAGTTCTTTTCTACCATGAATTACTTGTAATGTGACAGTTTTTTCTCATGATACTTTGCTGAATACTGGTGTAGAAACAGAGCTTTAAAAACTGTGTCTTTCACAAATTTACTGCTTTTCCTTAAACAATCGGCCTGCTTATACAAAATGAAAACAAAAGTGCTGGTATATACAAATAAGACTGTACAAAGGTATATACAAAGCTGCATAGTATCCCTTAAAATGGATCATGGTAATGTTTCAGCATACGGCCATTGACGGGGCCTTCTTCAACAGAACTATCCTCTACAGATCTGAGAAAATATGTGTTATTTCCTTGAACAACAGAAATAACGAATGGACCTTTCCATAAGAAATCAAACTTAGCATGTTTGCCCTTGTCTTCCCTTCTTGAGTCCCATCTCAGAACTTTGTCACCAACATTGAAATCCTCAGCCTTAGCTCTCTTATCAAACATCTTTTTAAGCTTTTCTTGCAAAATTTGAGCTCTGTCATAAACTTGTTCTCTGGTTTGTTGAAGATGAATGGTCTGATTGATTCTTCTTTGAATGTCATTTGGTTCAGCCTGAATTTCTTGTAACAATTTGATAGTAGGAATCCCCAAAGATGAAGGAAATCTAGCCTCCATGCCATATACTAACTCATAAGGGCTCATCCCAATGGATATTTTGCTCGAGAGTCTATCTGCCCATAGGGCATTTACCAGCTTTTTGTGCCAGTTCCTCTTGTTTTCTTCTAGTACTTTCTTTATGATGTTGATGAGGCTTTTGTTAGATGATTCGGCCAAGCCATTACCCTGAGGGTAATAAGCCGTAGAGTGGCCTAAAGTAATATGAAATCTGTGGCAAAAATTGATCATCTTTCTGGACTTAAAGGTAGCGGCATTGTCAGTGATGATTTTCTCAGGACAGCCAAATCTAGACAGGATATTGCCCTCAAGGAATTGGATAATGATGGTGTCATTGGCTTGTCTGCAGGGAATGGCTTCAACCCACTTAGTGAAATAATCAGTGGCTGTTAGGATCCATTTGTGCTGGCCTGAGGAAGAGGGATGGATTTCCCCAATGAAGTCAAGACCCCATTGTTGAAAAGGTTGTTCGGTTGAGATGGGTTTCAGGGGCAGGGATAACAGCTTTCTCTTGCCCTCAAAGATTTGCCATTTGTGACATGACATGGCAAACTTCTTTATATCTGCAAAAAGAGAGGGCCAATAGAAACTGACCCTTAGAATTTTATCAGCAGTGGACTTCCAATATAGATGTCCTCCACAATCACCTGCATGGAATTCTTTCATGACATTGTTAGTTTCATTCATGGTTAAACAATTAAGCAATATACCTTCATGATTTCTCCAAAATAATGCACCATCTATAACACAAAACTTTAAAGTCTTCATTTTCAAAAATCTTTTCTTGGTTCTGGACAATCCTGGGGGAGCACACAGGTTTAACAATACAAATCAAATATCAGTGTACCAAGGGCATTGGAGAAATATCTCACTGATCTGTGGAGTCGCCAGCTCTGGTTCATTGTCCAGCTGGTTTATGTCTAGGGCTTGAAAGTTTGTTTCAGACATCAGTTTAGCTAAACCTTGTCACTTTATCAGCTTGGTTGGTTTTATTTCTATATCATACTCAAGGATTCTTTCAATCCACTTGCCTCTTTTGCCTTCTAATCCCTCTTGGGTCAATATGTCTTTTACTGCAGCATGTGGGACATAGGCAATCACATGTGAACATAAAATGTACACTCTGAAATCCTTGATGGCCTTAACCAGTGCGTAGGCCTGCTTTTCCATGATTGGGTATTTCAAAGGGGCATCTCTTAAGGCTCGGCTGAAAAAAGCAATTGGCTTTTCAACTCCCTGTTCATCCTTTTGCAAAAGGATAGCAGCTATTGTGTGATCAGATGCAAATGAAAATATGATAAAATCTTTGTCAAACTGCGGACTGGTGAGTACAGGGGTTTGTGTCAATGCCGATTTGATACTTTCGAATGCTTGTTTGGTTTCCAGGGACCATCTTACCTTGGCATCTTTTTTTAACATGTTGCTTAACAGTCTTATTAATTCAGCTAGATTTGGGATAAATCTTCTTAGGAAGTTGATTTTCCCAAGGAACGCTTGTAGCTCTTTTATGTTTCTTGGATATGGGATTTGGAGGATGGCTTGGATTCTTTCAGGGTCAATTCTGATCCCATCTTTTGATATAATGTGGCCAAGTAACTTGCCTTCTTCGAGGCCAAATAGGGATTTCTTGGGATTCAAGGAAATGCCATACTTCCTACATGTCATAAAAATTTGCCTAAGATGCTTGAGGTGTTCTTCATCAGATTTGGAAAATGGGGTCAAGTCATCTAGATACACAACTAGGAAGTCATGTATTTCTTTGGCAAATGCAATGTCCATTTCTCGTTGAAAAGTTGCACCAGCGTTTTTAAGACCAAATAGCATCTTCACATACTTAAATGTTCCCCAGGGTGTGGTAAAAGCAGTCTTGTCTTGGTCGTTCGGGTGAACAAGTATTTGGTTGAAACCTGAAAAACCATCTAGCAAAGAGATTCTGGATGACCCCACTACTCTCTGCAAGATGTGGTCCATTTTAGGCAAAGGGTAATGGTCTTTTAGGGAGACTTGGTTTAAATTTCTGAGATCTACACAAAGTCTGATTTCACCTGTCTTTTTTCTTGTAGGAACAAGATTGGATACCCATTCAGAAAATCTGATGGGTGCTATGATGCCTGCTTCAAACATCCTCTTTACTTCCTTCTCAATTGGTGGAAGAAGCATAGGGTTAATTCTTCTAAGTTTCTGTTTGAAGGGTTTCTGGTTTGGTTTTAAGGGGATTGTGTGTTGGATCACCGAGGTGTCATAGGATTTCAAATCCTCATAGCTCCAAGCAAATACATCCTGGAATTCTTTGAATAGGTCAATGTATTTGGGCTTTTGATCAGGTGGTAAATTTTTGGATAGTTTGATCATTTTTGGATTTTCTGCCGTCCCAATGTTGTGTTCCTCTATGTCAGTGTTTATGGGTTGCAATTTTGGCTTTCTAGGAACGTCATTGGCGTCAAACATGTCTTCTAGTGGGGTTAGACCAACAGGCAGAAAGTTATCCTTTAACTCAATGATCTCTGCCTCTTCTTTGGCAATGTCTTCCAAGTGCATTTGTTTCAGCTGTTCTATGTTTTCTTTGTGAAAAACAGTCGGGTTCAGGATTTGCTTGGCTGTTGCAGCTGTTACTGTTTGCTGATTCTCATTTGTTTGCTGTTCCGAATCTGTCATAGCATCCAAGTCAATGTTGATATTTGAAAATTCATGATCAAGGGTAAGGAAATTATTAATCTGGACATCATTTTCGAACACCTGCCAATCTATGATGTTATTTGGGACAACGGGCCTATGTTTTATTTCAGCTGTGAAGTGATGGTTTGGGTCCAAAGGAAGCTTGCATGTACTAGCAAAGGTGGCTAGGCTGTGTGCATGAATGTTGTGATTTCTGGAAATCTTGTCAAGCTTAAATTCAGTGAATGCATTGAGTATATTAGTGGCAGCAGTCCTATAGGCTCTCATTCTGTTGTCATTGGTAACAAAATTACCTTTCATTTGTTGTATGATTAAATTAGAGTCTCCTAAAATAGACACTTTAGCAGCTCCTAGTGCTTTGAGTAGTTTAAGGCCTAGCAACAGAGCTTCATACTCTGCCATGTTATTTGTGCATTTAAAATTCAGTCTGTAGGCATGACCTTCTGCATGGTTGTTTTACGTATTGTGAATCCAGACACCCGCCCCTGCTCCTAACTTGTTAACAGAGCCATCAAATTTTAAATACCATGTGATTTCTTGCTTGTGGTTGATGCCTAAAGTGTCAATCAACTTAGGATTGGGCAGTTTTGAAATTTCTATTTGGGGAGGTTCTTCTTGCATGCTGGTTGCAATAACTGTTATGACAGTCTTATCAGTATGTGCAACCAATTCTTCATTGATTTGTGCTTGTTGTTCTTGGGCCAAGGGCTCATTCTTGGTTGGAGAATTTGTGTTGTCATTAAACAAAATAAAGGAAGGGAAAATTTTCAGGCTTGCTCTCACTACTTACCACATATTTCATGAGCGTTTCTCTATATAGTCTCTTTGGTTGCCCAAAGACTGAAATGGTGGCATAGGAAAGGTCTAATTGAAGGGATCCTTGAAGCTTTGCTCCCCATGATCTTGATAGGAGCATACTGTACTTTGGTGGAATGTCAGTGACCACTACATCCATGAGGATTGTCTTATTTGGATATTGAACTAAGGAGACACACAAGTCTTTGATGAGGCCTAGACATTTCACTTGACTTGAGTCAAATGAGTACAAGTCTTTGTAAGGTCTTGTAACGTCAAGGTTCAGTTTTTCCATAACTGCTTTAGGCATTAGATTGTGCGATGCCCCTGAGTCAAACATAGCATTGTGCAAAACTTTGTCATGTATATGCAAACTGACGTAGAAGGGTGGAATAGGTCCATATGTTGACTTTCCATTAACTTCTGGACCAAACAACAGTTCATGGGAATCATCCAAAACATTTACATCGTCCTTGTTTTCTGGAATTTAAAGTGACCTTTGAATTTGTTGCCTATATATATCGTGTTTGGCAAGTTCTGAGAGGGGGATGGATATTTTCAACTTAGATATTTTTGCCTCTAAATTAAATGGTTTTTCCAATGGAGTCTTGGTGTTGATAAAGGCAGTTTTTTCCTTTTCATTTAAATTATCTGCGATTTTCTCTTGTTTATCAACGTTATGAGGACTGATAGCTTGCGGTTTTTTAGTTTCAGGAAAGTTTTTTGGAACACTGTTCAAGCTTTCTTCCGAGGAAGAAGGTGGAAAAGGCTGATCTTTGGAAGGCTGTATTTCTGTTATGTCTTCTACAGTCACTTGATGCGGGTTTGGAACATTTGTATCAGCGGGTTCTGTTATGACAGCCTTGCCTTTGGTCTTGTTGGGCTGTTTGCCATCCTTTGTTTTACTAGGTTCCGAAATGTCAATGGTCCTAGTTCTCAGCTTATATTGTTTGTGTACTTCATACACAGCAGTATCATATCCTTGTTTAAAATCAAAAGACTCACCAGATTTAGTTTGAAACTGATTGTAATCGAGTTCATTTTGGTCTTCTTGGGACAGGACAGTTTGGTGCTCACCCTTTAGATCCATCAGGTTCATGTGAGTGTCCTCTATGGGTTCACTAGAAGTAGATCCTTCAACATAGTTATCTTGAAAAGGGGGTCTTGTGTCATGGTCTTGGGTAGACCTACCAACATTTGTGTTCTGCATTTTCCTAAAATTTGGATTCCTTATGGTATTGGACTGTTGTCCTTCTCATGATGCTTTTCTCTCAGCATTTTCTACTCTTTCTCCTAGCCTTTGTAGGCCATTGATAATAGCATCAGGCTTTTGATCATAGGCTGAGGGTTCTTCCTTAAAGGTGGTTCTTCTTTCCATTCTAGCTCTATTTCTCTTGGCAATTAAGTTAGCCTCAACACTGACAGCAACATTTTACATGTCTGCAAGGGTCTGAGGAGCTCTTTCTTTTAGCTGATATGCCATATCAGGGTCAAAACCATCCGGAAATTTGTACAAGGCCAGATCAGGGTGAGGCCTTAGGTTCTGTGGTATTGCGTTGTAAACATTATTGAATCTTGCACAGTACTCCAAAACAGTCTCTTGAGGACCTCATTTAATCGTATCATATTCAGCTAGTATGTGCAAGGGGTCTTTCTTTTCTCCCATATGTTGGTAAAGGATTGGTAAAGCTCATCTGGGGTGGTTATTGAATTCACAGCAAGTGATCTGAACCAAGTTCTTACATCACCTGTCAGACTCTGAAAAAAATTTCTCATTCTCACGCTATCATCATCTATTTCGTAGTTTTCAAAATATTCTTACATCTTCTTGGTATGCTGAATGGCGGTAAAAGGGCCAGTACTATCAAAATATGTACTTTTAGATTGGTACTCTTGAGGTAAAGCCCCAGCATTAGCAGGTAATTGCAGGGGTGCATATCTATTAGCCTTATTGGCAGGGATAAGTGGGACAACGGGGATTAATGGAACAACTGGAGTAACGGGAATCACAGGAGCGACTGGAACGCTGGAAACAACAGTAGTGGTAGTATGTGTAGTGAATGAAGGTGTAGAAGGAGTACTTCGAGATGTAGATGATGAACTAGGGGAAACAGGGGCCGAACGAAATAAAACCTTGACAGGAGTCGGAATACAGCTAGGGTAAGCTGTTTCAGGACTCAAATTAGCAAAATTTTCCTGTCTTTCTTGCTTCCTAAGGATCTTCGGGATTATGTTAGGGTTTTCAAAAACAGCTGGAGGGTTTGGATCGGGATTTGACCTTGTATATCGTGGATTCTTCTTGGGAGCCAGCTTCCGAATTGTTTTTTGGGTATTTTTATAGGAATATTTTTGTAATTAACAAGGGACAGATCAGATTTTGGAATGGCTGTGTATATCTTAAAACTAGCATGAAGATTGACTGAAGCAGCTTTTATTTACTTCTGCTAATGTAAAACAGAAACAGTTTCAAAGGCTTCCTGGCTGACATTCAGGCTTCATCTGTAGTTTAAGAAATATACAGAAATTTAGAAAATTGACCTTTTTAGGGGATCTTTCCAACCTTCTTCGTGAAATTAACTGAGGAGGGTCCCCAACAGATTAACTGAGGAGGTCCCCAGTGGAGTCGCCATTATGTTATCACTCAGGTTGTCCCTAGGTTGGAGTAAGGGATACGGCCGAGGTAACCACAAACCAACTTTGGACTGTAGGTTCTAGCCCACCTGCAATCAGAGAGGGCTCTCTCTTTCAGATTTAGCTATGTTTGAAAGGATTCTAGGCTAGGTATTGAGTTCAGAGGGTTTTTGTTTTGCTTTGGTGGGAAAATTGATGTCTCAGGTAGAGAGGCATAGCACAGTCTGAGTGTTTCAAACCATTGGGCGTGGAGTCGAGGAGGAGGACTGCTGGTGCATTTCCTTGATCACAATAAGGGAAAATGGAGCAAGATAGCTGCGCATGAAACAATGTTTCAGGTTTAAATGATGGAAATAATGCTAAGTAATGAGAGGTAGTTAAGAATCTCTCAATCAGCTTAATAGATGTAGATAACAGAGCTCTACCTAGGGGCATTTAAGAATCCCTAGATAATTGGCATACACAGGTGAATAGGGTAAATATGAGCCAGGAGGAATTCATATTCATAACCAATTCATTCAGAGGAAAACATAAGGAAATAGCAGAAATTGAGCATAGAGTGTATTTAAACAAATTCTAAGCTATTCTTTCTTTCTGCTATTTAGATAGTGGTAAACAATAAAACAGAGGTAAGATGCACTTATTGTTTCAGGCTGCAGCACAAGAATTCCATCTTCATTTCTTCAAAACATTCATTAACAACAGGTAGTTTTCTCTCCAAGCTTTCAACATTCTTTGGTTATAGGAAACCTCAGTTATACAATGCGAGTCTCTAGTGAAAATTCTCAATAGACCAACGCTTGAAACAATGTAGAGAGCGGTATATATAGGGGAAAAACTCTCTACACTTGCTTTTTTTTTTTACATCTTGACCTAAAACAAGTCATAAAAAATGATTAATTTGACCTAATTCTATCAAAAATAAATGCATAAAAATATCTCGGGCTGCGCTGAGGGCGGCCGTATCAAAACTGAGTAAATGATGTAGTCCTCAGTGGCTTGGTGCAGTGTTTTTTACAATAAATGTGTATGGGTTTCTGCTTCTTTGATGTCTGTCTGCATTTAAAGCTTTAACTGTGATTTGAGGGCAAGGATGGCCTTACGCCTCTTAATTTGACTTTCTGGGGGGCTCATCAATGTTCAGGTGCTTCGAGCCCCTAAAAAATCTTCGGCTGATACTCTCTGGCTCTTCTTCTTCTCTGATACTCTCTGACAATAATTGGGATGCTATTCTGATGTGCTATGCGTTAAATCAGCATTTAATGGCCGCTGTTCGGCTTTGTCTTCCTTAAAACTGTCTTCGGCTCCTTCCTGAATGCTTCGTGAAGAAAAACGGGTCATTCGGCGCCTTTCAGGCTTGCTAGGGGCTGCATAATGAAAAGATTCCCTAAAGATTCCCCACTTCGGCCTATTTTATCCAGCAAATCGCTCATCAAAAACTCCCTCAGAAACTGATTTCGGGGCTCCAGAGTGCGATTTTCGCCCTTTGTGCTAAAATTGATGATGACGTCAGCATGATGGGACATTGTACAGCGGGTGACGTCAGCGATGACATGGCGGGATGACGTCAGCATGATGATGTCATCACGTACGGAGGTGACGTGGCAGCACGGGAGGTGACGCAGTGGCAGGGCACGTGGCAGGGTGACTCGACGATACAGTGGCAGGGGGGTGACGCAAGCGGGTGACGTGTCATGGTGACTGGGCAGGGGGGTGACGCAGGCAGGTGACGTCATTGCGCAGGAGTGATAAATGGTTTTGGGCGCACCGCCTTAGCGTCTTGGCGGTTTTGGAGGGAGGGGCTCCGCCACAGCCCAGAAGTCAACGCGTGGCGGGAGTACGGCGGCAATACCGCCCATCTCCCGGACGCTAACCTTTGGGCACGTTGGGAGACGGGAAGGCCCGCCAACCATTGATCTGGGCGCAGGACGATCGGACGGTTGGCGGGAAGGATGGGGCGACGATGGGTTAGTGGGCGGGGATATTCGCGGGAATATTCTGATTTGCATATAACGCGGCGAGGGTTTTTTAGACTTAGGAAAAATGGGTTTTAGGGTTTAATGAGCACGGGTATAGTGATTTGTGCATAAAACATTAGGATAAGGGCGGAAATGTGGGTTTTTTGAGGGTTTTTAGGGCAAGGGAGAGGTTGTTAGCATGACCAGGTGTCATCTAACTCCTGCTATGACACGGATGGGCTAAAAAAAGCCCTAGATGGACTATTTTTTCCTTGGACTTAGAAGAAATATGGCTATATTGCCAGGGAGGGGATATTTACATAGGGGAGTTTTATATACATATTTTTAGTAGGGGAAGGGGAAAAGCTGATGGGGAGTTATATACTAGAGTCAGTAGTTAATATGGAGATGATAAGAAAGCGCTAAGGTGGGGGACCTTAGGCTAATTTTGGGGAAAAGTGACTCATAGATGAGAAATCCTTGAGTGAAGCAGATCTTCACCAAGACAAATGATATGGAAAATGATGAGCTAAGAGGAACCAAGCAGATCTTGACCTCTTTGGGGAAATTAGTAAGTGACTTGGGGAATTAGAAGAAGGGGGAGTTAGTGATGTCCACCTCGAGCTCCTTCAGATGTAAAACTGTCTGCACTGTGATCTGAAGAGATAAAACACTTTGTAACACAAAATTGATCATAAGTCATCATTCTGCAACCTCACAGCTACCTACCCAGCCTACTCACCTAACATTTTTTCTTCTTTTTGGTTTGGGTGCACTTAGACTTGCAGACCCAGATTTACAATTTTTCTTTTGAATGCTTCCTATCTAGATCTACACTTATTTCTGCCAGGGGCCTAGATTAAGCAGTTGGGTCCCTTTGATTCTCTACCTATCTACAGATCTACCAAGATTAAACTGTTTGGTCAGATGCATTCTCTACATTCTAAAACAGAAAATTGAAACCTAGGGAGACCAAGATTCAACTGTTTGGACCTCCCTTAAATGAAAACTCTCCAAAAATGGAATGACTCATCAAAATTGGAATACAACAGTGCCTTTGAACTAGCACACTTCATGGCATCCTGTGGAAATATGGAATACTGCAGCCTGCAAAGTATGACATATTTGGCATGTAAAAATGTCAATCATGAAAAATGAAACTCTGTTGCAACAGGAGGCTAACAATACCCACTTGTCGATCTTCTTTGATCTAGATCTATACCCTAGTTTGCATCAACAAAGCCAAAGGTGTTCAAAACTCTGTCCAATGCTCATCTTCCTTGGTAGAACAAACCATAATAACTAGTGCCATGCAAATACTTGAAAACCCACTTCATTGTTGTCCAATGCTCCTTCCCTGGTTTTGACATAAACCTGCCTAATACTCACATTGCATGTGCAATGTCTCATCTTGTACAAACCATTGTATACACCAGGTTACCAAATGCACTTGCATGTAGACCACGAGACATGTCCTCTTCCTCTTCTTGTGTCTTGGGACACTATTTAGCAGATAACTTTACACCTACAGGAATAGGAACCTTCACCTGTTCACTGTCATGCATATTAAACCTATGCAATATTGTCTTGAGATACTTTGGTTTAACTAGAGATTCCTCTTTTCTCGATATTGTTTAATTTCCATGCCCAATATATAGTTTTCAACACCAATATCATTCATATCAAATTTGGAGGACAATTGGGTCTTCAAATCCTGAATAATTTCTTTGTTATTTCCAATCAACAACATATCATCCACATACAAGACCAAATAAATAACACGGTTACAAATTAATTTAAAATACACACAATGATCTACTTTACTTCTGGTGAAGCCAATTTCCTGTATATTTGTATCAAATTTCTGACACCACATCCTTGGTGTCTGTTTTAACCCATATAGAGATTTTTGTTAACCTACATACCAACATTTTCTTACCCTTCACCACAAAGCCTTCAGGTTGCTTCATGTAGATCTCTTCTTCTAGATCCCCATGAGAAATGTTGTCTTTACATCTATCTGTTCTACCTCAAAATCAAAAGAAACAACAATAGATAAAATTAATCTAATAGAAGATACCTTGGCAATAGGAGAAAAAAGTATCACCAAAATTAATTCCTGGCACCTCAGAATAACCTTCTTCTACAAACTGAGATTTGTATTTCTCCACATTTCCTTCTCCATTCATCTTCTTCTTAAAAACCCATTTTCTTTCAATGGGCAACTCCACCAGATCCCAAGCCTCATTTTTTTCCAAAGATGACATTTCATCAACCATGGCCTCTTTCTAGAGTTTACCATCATCTGAATCCACTTCCTCCCTGAAAGTTCTAGGATCATCATCAGTAATAGATAAATAAAATTTTGAACACAAATCATATGGAATATATATTTTTGGCTTCCTTCTTTCTCAAACTAATCTTCTCATAGCTGGAGCTTTTGGCTCTTCATCTTCTGATTCCTCTTTTGTTGTAGAGTTTGATTCTTCCTCCTTCAGCCCAAACTCTATATTCTCAGGTTCCTTTGGTAGGAATTCATGTTTAATAACATCTTTAACCTCTCTAAACACCACATCATGGTTATACACAACCTTCCTTGTTTTTGGGTTCCAAAGGTTATAATATTTTAAACCATCCTTATACCCAATAAAGATGAACTTTTCGGATTTACTATCCAAATTTGTTCTTTTCTCCTTTGGAACATGTACATATGCATCACAACTAGTGGGCTCCAGTATTGCAGAAATAATGCTACAACTCCTGGGACTCCCTACTTTACTTTTATCAACCTGGTAGTTCGTAACAAACTTGGAAGCGACGGTACTGTATGCACAAGTACTAAATCTTACTGCAGGCTGTCACTTGATCAGCTGGCACAATTTCTCTAGGAGCTCAAGCCAACTTCAACGAGTTCTCAGAAGAAGCTTTTAATCATGATGGAAGAAAGCTAATCTCAAAATGGCTATTCTACTTGCAGAAAGAAGATGAAAGCTAAAAGGAAACACAAACCCTAGCAAACCCTAGTTTTACCCATAACCCTACCTTTGCAAGAAAAAGAGAGGAAAATACTAAAATGGATGCCATGGACTACTATCAATATGAAATGCATTACTTAAGCTATTTCTGAAGGAAAATCTGGAAAATCATCTTTTTGTATTTTTGAGTAACTTTGCAGATTTATTATGCATGTGCTTTAACTATTTTTGACTGTGCAGAGGTTGACTAGCGAAAGGAAATGGAGTGGGAACTTGCAGGAGTTTGGGAAGGTGAGAAGAGGGCCTAAGGGGTCCCTAGCAACCTTCTAGAGAATTTCACAGTGATGAGATCTCGAAAAATTGCTCACGTGCACTTCTACAGGAAGTCTGCAGGGGTTCTACAGGAAGTTCTACAGGAACGGGCGAAAGAGGACTTTAGGATTGATGGAGAAAAGATGGTGGGGAAGTGGAAATGGAGGATGGATGAGGATGTGAAGGGGTCTAGGACTTGGTGAATGAGGCTAAGGAGTGATTAAGGTGGTTGGATTTGTTCAAGGACGGAGAGAGCAATGTTGCACAAAAATGTAGAAATTAGGGAAAATTGGGAAAGTGTGGAAAATGAAGGGAAAGAATCTTGGATTAGGGGCTAGAACAGGTTAGATGATGGAGGAAGGGTAGGTAGGAATGTATTATAGGTGCTCTGCACACTATTTTCCAAAACTGGTCGAACAAAGACTAGAAAAACTAGAGATCTATCTATTTTGACCTAATTTGACCTAAAAACTAGAAACATGATGAACAAAAGTTTATAGACAGGAAATCATGCAAGATAGCTATGGAAACTAAGAAAGAATAGATCTAAACATGCAAGTATGACTGGTATCAACTTTTCCAACTCAGAATCTAACACTAGCAATTGCATTGGAAGGCACAAACAATGTTTTTGTGGCGGCAAGTATGCCTTGGTCTAAGCTCATGGTCCCAAGGAGGGAGAGATGAGATCATAGACTTCTTGATGGCCTTTTTGTAGTTCTTTTCTGTTACCAAACTGTCAAATCAACCTGAAGCATGTTCAAAACTATCTTAATCCTAAAAAACAACCTAAGTAACAAAGCAAGATTTTAACCTAAATAACATAAATTATTCTATGAATGCAACAAAGACACATAAAAGTACACAAACGAGGTACTGGCACTTGGGTTGGGCCCAAAACCAAGAGATATAGCCTCCTAAGAAAGATCAGAGCTGCTGCAAAGCTGGATTCATCTTTATTGATAAAAAATTAGTTACATCCCAAAAACTGTCTACAAGAAAAAGCTCGAAAATGTGTTGATACAGGGTTGCACTAGAGTGCGAAAATAGACTAAAAAAATGACTAAAATATAACTAAAATCTAACTAACAAAATTGAGGCCCTAAGCCTTCTTATTTATACAAATTTAGGACCCCAAAAGTCCTCCTAAACTTTAGGAACTCGGCTGCCAAAACTTGCAGTTAACAACAACTTTACTAGCCCTGCTCAGCTGCCCTTGTGATCATTGATGTGGTGGCCCTTGAGATCCAAGCTACTAGTGGATAATTCAAGGTAAGGACTCATAAATGAAGGGGACACCTTCCTACAAATCCTCTCCCTTATTCTTCCACGAATTTGGCTGTCAAGTGCTCATTAAACCTTTGATTTTGTCTCAAAATTGACCAAAAATCTGCATAAAGCACACATTAGACTTTTTGGCATAATGACTAACCCAATTCACTCCATTAGCATAAATATAATAAAAAAAATGAAATAAACTAATGAGAATGGTGGATTAAATCGAATTAGGAGGCTAAATAAGCCCATATAATTGCCCATTTCTGGGGCTCATCAACAACCAAATAGCCTCATATGTGAAAGAGAGGGTTTCTTACCAGTCCATACCTCATGTGTAGAATTTTCCTCTAATGTTGATGAAGGTGATCTATTAACAAGGTAACATGCAATCTCCACTGCCTTTGCCTAGAATTCCTGTCCTAACCCGACACCACCAAGCATGCTTTTTGCCTTTTCCATCAACATCCTATTCATTCTTTCTTCAGCTCCATTTTCCTGAGGTGTTTATGGAGTAGTCTTTTGCCACGCTATACCACACTTCTTACATAAATCTTCAATTCCTTTTGTATAACTCTTTGCCGTTATCTGTCCTCAACACCTTTATCTTCTTCTCTGTCTATTTTTCCACCAGAGCCTTAAATTCTTTAAACTTGTCAAAGAATTCAAATTTCTTCTTAAGGAAATATATCCATGTATTCCTTGAGAAGTCATCTATAAATGATACATAGTACACAAACTTACCCAGTTATGGAACCGACACAGGTCCAAACACATCACTATGCACAAGCTCTAATATCCCTTTCGCCCTCTTAACACTAGAGGGGAAACTCACTCGATTCTGCTTCCCATATACACAATGTAAACAAAAATTGAAATCCAGAGAGCAATTAGACATACCTTCTACAATACCATTACCATGAAGTATTCAAAGGAGCTTATCTCCAATATGTCCAAGCCTTTGATTCCATAGCATGGTATTTTCTCTAGATACCACTATATTTTCTGCTCCAATTTTAGGAACCATAGAATTGTTGCATCCATCAATAATAGTACTACCCAAAATCTTGTACAAATTTCCAATATGAACTCCCCGCATCAATAACCATTCTCCCTGAACCATATTGATGGTATTTTTTTCGAGCACTATTTTTACACCTACATCACCCATATTTCTTACAAAAATCATATTTCTGGCCAATGCAGGAATATTAAGAACACCAGGAGGTGTTCTAATCCTTCCACCTTGCAACTTCAGCTTGAATTTTTTGCATCTGACGATTCTAGCCTTCTTGTCATCCCCTAAGAAGACATCACCACCATCATATTTCTCATACTCGCAGAACCACTCCCTATGGGGAGTGAAGTGAAAGGATGAATTTGAGTCAATAAACCATGCCACATGATCTACATGTGTATCTAAAGAAGAAGCCAAGTACGTATCCCCACCTTCATCTAAGGTGGTTTTTGCCTCTACAGAAGGAGCATCATCAAATTCCTTTTCTTTCTCAAGAGCTTTAGATCTATAGTCCTTTTTGAAGTTCCCTTCCTTTCCACATTTTCATCATACCTTTATAGGTTTTCCTAGAGATTTAGATCTCCCTCTAGATTTATATCTCCCTATAGATTTATGCCTTTGTTTCTATTTTTGGATTGTCCTCATACAGACAAGGCATCTTCATTTTGACCCTTCATATTTTTCCTTCTCATCTCCTCCGATAGTAGGGATGAGACTATTTCATGAAACTTAAAGGTAATTGTATTGCTACCTATTACAACAACCAGACTATCCCACGAATCTGGTAGAGAACCCAACAAACTAATGCACTTATCTTCATATGAAATTTTAATATCAACTGATAACAACTGACTTACCATAATATTAAAGGTGTTCATATGCTCTATCATTGAGTCTCCATACTTCATCCTCAAGTTATACAACTTTTTTTGTAGGAACAATTTGTTCACTAGAGACTTAGATTTGTACAAAGTCCCTAACTTGTCCCATAAAGCCTTCATCATAGCTTCCCCTTATACATTAAACAATATTGAATCTAAGATACACAACTATATTGTTTTGTTTTCATTTCGATCCAACTTCATCCAATCTTTATCTGACATTTTCATTGGTTTAGTACTCAGATCTACCACGATGCATTGATCTTTATCGACCAATAGATCCTCCATATTGAGTTTCCATAACTCAAAACTATGACCATTAAATTTCTTTATCTTTATCTTTCCACTGCCTGCCATCTTCTTTCATTGCAAGAATCGATCCCGTAGATCTCCCACTGAACAGGGTCTACCACAAGCTCGAGAAAAACCTCTCAGTAACAAAGGCGTCCCCTTGAATCCGAAACAACTCTAATACCAAATGTAGGTTTTAACCTTGCACATAAATTACCTGCATATGAATTATTAAAAATAGAAAATATACAATGGAAGGAAACACAAAACAACTACATATATATTTTCCACTGGATCCCAAAACCAGGACTACTGTTATGAAACCAGCTCAAGAAAAGATAGAAAAGATAGATCAACGCCTTAGAATTCAGCCTCTTTGAGGGGGCAACCTCCTTTACATTACATAAATGAACAATTCCTGGATGATACAAATGACAAAACCTCCTTTCTATATATAGGAGTCTAAGGAGTCACAATATAATCCAGCCGACCTAACAATAATAATATAAAGCCACAAAAATAACAATAGAGGGATTCTATGGGGCACAGAAATAACAACATGGGGGTAATAGGGGCACAAAAATATAAATAAGGGGTATAACTACAATAGTAATGGGGTAATCACTAGTATTATAGGGACCCAACATGCCCCTCTCCTTCAAAAAAGTGTTGTCCTCAACGCTTGAGTAGTTCTAGATACTTCTGCATAAAATTCTCATCCTCCCATGTGGAATCTTCAGTGGATAAGTTCTTCCGCTTGATAAGATACTCTGAAATTGATCGATTTCGTAGCTGTCGAGTTCTTGTTTCTATGACTGCTTCTGGTTCCAATATAATTTTTCCTTCCTCATCAAGTTCTGGCAATATTGTTTGCACTGGGAGCTTGTCGCCTATAACCTTCTTTAAACATGAAACATGGAAAACTGGGTGCAATCGAGAAGCTGCAGGAAGCTCCAATTTGTATGCCATAGTACCAATCTTTTGCAACACCTTGTATGGACCATAATACTTTGGTGATAATTTATTATCCTTCTTAGCTTGCTTTAGGGACATTTGCTTATATGGTTGTAGTCGTAGGAATACCAAATCACCTACATCAAAACTTCTTTCACTGTGATGTTGATCTGCCTGTTGTTTCATTCTATTTTGTGCCAACACGAGGTTATCCTTTAAGAGTTGGAGGACTTGTTGTTGATGTTCGATGTGATGTTCCACTGCCTGAACCTTAGAATTTTCTCTTAAATATGATGTGATGGATGGTGGTTGATACCCATAAAGTGCCATAAATGGGGTCATTTTTGTTGCTGTATGGAAGGAAGTGTTATACCACCATTCAGCCAGAGGCAACCATTTGACCCATTGTGTCTGTTTATTAGATACAAAGCAACGAAGATATCCTTCCAAACATTTGTTTACTATCTCAGTTTGCCCATCAGATTGAGGATGATAAGATGAGCTATGAGCTAACTGAGTACCAAGACAAGAAAATAATTCTGTCCAAAAATTTCCAGTGAAAATGGGATCTCTGTCACTTACAATAATCTTTGGGTTTCCATGTAGCTTTTGAATTGTTTCCATAAATGCAGTAGAAACTGTACTGGCTTTAAATGGATGTGATAATGCACAAAAATGTGCATACTTGGTAAGTCTGTCAACTACCACCATGATGACACTCTTTCCCTCAGACTTGGGTAAACCTGTGATAAAATCCATTGAAACCTCCTCCCAATGTTGGCTTGGAATGGATAAAGGTTGTAATAGACCTGGTGTCTTAATTGTTTCAACTTTATTTTGTTGGAAAAACAAACATTCTGCCATAAACTTTTGAATATCTGATTTAAGGCCATCCCAAAAAATTCCTTCTTAACCCTGTGGTAAGTTTTTAAAAATCCCGAGTGCCCTCCTAAGGGAGAAGTGTGCAATTCCATAAGAATCTTTTGTTTTAGCTGGGAATTCTTACATAGGTATAAGCGATCTTTGTACCATAATGAATCATTTTGCCAGCTAAATGTATCAGACGTACTGGAATCTTGTTGTAGCTTTCGAATAAGTGCCCACACTTCTTCATCATTCTTCCATTCCTCCCTTGCTTCGTTTATCCAATCTGGTTGGATAATAGAAATGGCGCACAACAATGCTTCCACATCCTCATCCTTTCTTGAGAGTGCATCTGCCACCACATTTTGCTTCCCTTTTTTGTAGATGATTTCAAAGTCATAACCCAACATCTTTGTGACCCACTTTTGTTGCTCTTCAGAGGATAATCTTTGTTCTAAAAAGTATTTAAGGCTATCATGATCCATTTTTACCTTGAAGTGTCTTCCCATTAGGTAGGGTTGCCATTTCTTAAGTGCATGGAGTATTGCCAACATTTCCTTCTCATAAATAGCTTTGCTTAAAAACTTTCCCTTGATTCAACGACTTTCAAAAGCAATGGGTCTTTCATCTTGCATTAGAACAGCACCAATTCCATTTCCTGAAGCATCACATTCCACAATAAAGGTTTTTGTGAAGTCCGGTGTAGCTAAGACCGATGCTTGGCACATTGCCTCTTTAAGATGTTCAAAGGCCTTTGTTGCTTCCGGAGTCCATGAAAATGCATCTTTCTTCAATAATGTTGTTAGAGGTGCTGCTATTCTCCCATAATTCTTAACAAACTTGCGATAATACCCTGTCAACCAAAGAAATCCTCGCATATGCTTTATGGATGTGGGGATTTTCCATTCCTTAATGGCTTTAATTTTGCTAGGGTCCACCTTAACTCCTTCATGAGATACAATATGACCCAAATATTCCACCTCCTGGACTCCAAAGAAACATTTGGATCTTTTTTCATATAATTGTTTCTCCTCCAATAGTTGTAGCACCCTGTCAACATGTTCAACATGATCCTTCCAAGACTTGCTGTAGATTAGTATATCATCAAAAAATACTAACACAAATTTTCTAAGGAATGGTTTGAAAATTGAATTCATCAAACCTTGAAATGTTGAAGGTGCATTAGTAAGGCCAAAAGGCATGACCAAAAATTCATAATGACCCTCATGAGTTCTAAATGCCGTTTTCGGAATGTCTTCAATCTTCATTCTAATTTGATGATATCCCGAACGAAGATCCAACTTGGTGAAGTAAATTGATCCATGCAATTCATCCAGTAATTCATCAATGACAGGAATGGGGAACTTATCTTTAATAGTGAACTTGTTGAGCTCCCTATAATCCGGACACATGCACCATTATCCATCCTTCTTGTGCACCAATACTACTGGAGTAGAGAAAGAACTTTGACTTGGTTGAATTATACCAGCCTCTAGCATTTCTGCAACCATACGTTCAATTTCACTTTTTTGGACATAGGGATATCTGTACGGCCTGGTGTTTGGAGGAACACTTCCTAGAATCAGATGAATAGCATGATCATGATCATGCATAGGTGGGAGACCTTTAGGAGTCTCAAATACCTTGGAATGATTGTCCAGGACTTTTTGGAGATCTGGAGAAATAGATGATTCCGATGTGGAAACATCTAGCGAACATAATTGTGCAATTACACCTCTTTGCTCCTTTTTTAGAAGCTTTGTCATACCATTAGAGCTGATTATCTTTCCTGGTTTCCATACAATACCCCTTAATTCAACTTCCTTTCCTTCTGTAGAAAATTTGATGAAAAGTTCTTGAAAATTAAAAGCTATTGTACCCAAGGATTGTAGCCATTGGACTCCTAGTACAACATCAGCACCTCCCATTGGAATGGAAAGCATTGGGCTAGTCAATACATATTCTCCCATGGATAGCTTGATATTATGGCACCTTCGAGAGCAATTTATTGTTCCTCCATTTGCAATCATCACTTGACACTCTGGTGATGGATATAGGAAGCAATTCAATTCTTTTGCTACCCTACAATGAATAAAATTGTGGGTGCTTCCTGAATCAATCAACACTATTACCTTTTTCTTCTTGATTTGTCCTTCTATCTTGATGGTTTGAGGAGTGGTAATTCCCGCCAATGCATTACAAGATATGGTCGGATTTATTTGTTCTTCATCTAGGCTTTGTTCCTGGAGTATATCTTCTTCTTTTGACCTTTCTTGCTCCTTTTCTTCTTCCTCTTCACAATCTATGTAGAATAATTTCTTCTCAGCACACTTATGACCTTTAGTGTATTTGCTATCACAACTGTAAGAAAGCCCTTTTGCTCTTTTTTCTTCCAATTGTTGTGGTGTCAACCTTATAGGTTGTGGAAGACTAGGGGCAACAACACTTCCGTTTTTATAGTTGTGAGTGGTATGCTTCCTGGTTGCCATAATTTTGCTTTCCATTTTTCTTGCTAACCTGAATGCCTTCTCTAATGAATCAGGTTCCCAAAGGCGAACATCATGTTGGATATTATCCTTTAAAGACCCTATGAACACATCAATCCTATGCTCCTCTGGAATATCTTTTACCGTTATGTTCAATTTTTGGAACTCCTCAATGTGCTCCATTACTGAACCCTTTTGTTTGAGACTTATCAATTGGCTAAAAAACGTGTTGCTTTTTGTATCTTCATAATGTGCTATTAATTCTTCCATAAAAATTTCCCAAGTGATAAATTTTTTATGAGATCAAAGCCATTGATACCATACAAACTGATTTGGTTCCAAATATACAGTTGCCATACGTACCTTTTGTGTGTTTTGCACATTATTGAGATCGAAGAACTGCTCCATCTGTAATATCCATGTGGCGGGATCCTTGCCATCAAAATTCCTCATATCGATTTTTGGAATATGGTGGGTCTTTGATCCAACATTAGCATCTATGGAATCATGATTAACATTACTTTTTTTCACATCATGAGTTTCCTTTACAACCTTTTCACCATTAGTAAGTATTTCTTGTAGAAAATTTGTCAAATCTGTCTTCAAATCTGCCATGTTTGTCTTCAAATCTGTCCTCAAATCTGTCTTCAAATCATCCATCTTAGCTTCCATGCCCTTTATCTTAGATTCCACGCCATTTATCTGAGATTCCATGCCACTTATCTTAGCTTCTGTTAGCTTTTGTGAGCGTGACATTTGTTGCACTTGTTCTTGTAATTTTGATATATCATGTAGCATTTCTTCCTCTTATTCATGAGTCATGCTCGAGCTTTTAGTTTCCTTACTAGGTGTTTGCATTTTCTTTCCTCGGGGCATCAGTTACCGATAATAATGCTTTACTATGCCCTTTGAATTCCGTTAAACCAAGCTTACAAAAAAAAAAAAAAAAAAAAAACTACACACCTTTTTTCACTTTATAGAAGCCTGATATTGAATTTGATGTATCTCCGTAATTTCGGATCATCCAGTTCTAAAATTGCAATCTATAGTAGCCTTCTACGTCCTCTTTCCAATGCCACAAGTCTGACCCAAATTGGATTCTCCACGGAAGAGTTATGTGAAATCTCCCACAGTGACTTGCTTTTAGACTAGTTCAGTAGAGCGAACTTGTACGACGTGCCACGAGTCACTGTTTCAACCTTTGAATCTGAAACACACATACAAGAAACTAAAGTCCGTCCTCTTTCTGTAACTTCTTATGAAATTTCAATCCAATTCCTAGAGAGAAAGTTATGATGATTTTCCTTAGGTCACCTATTTTGAATGTAATTCAGGAGTCTGCAAAAATACCAACTTCCTCAGATCATATCTCCGCAAATATCGGACGAAAAGCTCTAAAATTTGGACCCAAGGTTCAGCACGATTTCTTCTCAAATGGGTTTTGTTTGCAACTTCTGAAACATCACAGAAAAAAAGTTATAGCGAAAATGCCACGATGACCTGTTTGGAGCAGTGAAACCCTAGAATCCAAAGCTCTGATACCAAATGTTATGAAACTAGCTCAAGAAAAGATAGAAAAGATAGATCAACACCTTAGAATTCAGCCTCTTCGAGGGGGCAACCTCCTTTACATTACATAAATGAACAATTCTTGGATGATACAAATGACAAAACCTCCTTTCTATATATAGGAGTCTAAGGAGTCACAATATAATCCAGCCGACCTAACAATAATAATATAAAGCCACAAAAATAACAATAGAGGGATTCTATGGGGCACAGAAATAACAACATGGGGGTAATAGGGGCACAATAATATAAATAAGGGGTATAACTACAATAGTAATGGGGTAATCACTAGTATTATAGGGACCCAACAACTACCAGGTTCATTTTTCATTATATTCCATTTAATGTTACAACACATATATACATGTTGAAGCATTCATAAACCCCAATCCATTAACCGTAGATTAGATCATAACCATAGTTCCCTTGATTTAATATACAAAATACCATGGACAAAAAACCATCATGCCCAAAGCCATGTGCAAAATCCATGCACAAAACCATAGGTAGGTTTTCCTACCTAATATAGGGTCCAATTTGTTTTTGACGGGCTGCTGGCCCAGACCCTGTAGAGGGGGGCTACTTCCCCCCTCAAACCCCCCTGATAGGGGGGGCTGCCACCCCCCTATGACCTCCCTGGGCAAGTCGTGGAAATAATATAACAGACACCCAACAAAAAATAACCTTCAAATGTGATAGTGGATGGGTTATGGCTATAAATACATGGGGATAGAAATTAGTTAAACTTACTCAAATCCATCGAAGTGTACCTTTCAGTAATAAAGGGTATTTGCGATAGATATTGAGTCATTAAGTAGGAGACCATTGTATCTATCTCTTATACCTTTGTGGTTGAATTGGACCCTCATTAACCAAGCTCTAATTGGTGGAATTAGAGGTCAAGCAGGAATATTGTATGAAATCATCCCAAATTATCCTTGATCATCAGATGCAATAGGAAAACCAAATTCATGGTCCTATGTTGATTCTATGGTTGGTTTCAAGTCCTCAAGAAATATAGTACATATAACTACATAGATGATACAATTAAATATTTCTTCTAGTTCTACGCAAAGTCCTTATGCACCCACTCAAACCTATGAGGTGAATTTAGTGCAATCCATGCCCTCAAATAATCCTTGGGAATTTGGAGGTAAAAAGAAGAAAAATAAATAAACAAAATATTTGAATAATGAAGAAAGGGAACCTCAAACCGAAGACAACATTGGAGGTAGCATGAAAATTGATTTTTCTTTTTGACTTTCATTGTAAAACTTGTGGGGGATGTCATCCTACTCATGGGTTACCATGAATGGACTAGATTGATAGGTATTTTTCCTAGTAGAACGTTAATCATCAAGATTTTGTTTTTATTGATCCGTTTATGTCCCAATAACTTATAGGTGTGAGCGATTTGACTCTTTAGTAAGGGGGAGGCGGAGGTAACCTTTAATATTATACCTCATTATCAACATAGACTATTTTCATGTTAGATCAATTGATCCATGTTTCCATTAAAGAACATAATTGCAATATTGTGGTCCTTCACAATAGGAGTTAGTGATCCCTTCACACGTCAACCTACCTTTAAAGATAGAAAATCCATTGTATAAAGTGGTGCTTTGTAATCCTAAGGGAATACTTCAAAAATTGATGCATAATCCAAATGCAAGGGTTGCTCACAATTACAATATTTTTGAAGACATAATCCATGCACCAAGTTCCTTGCTAATTATTAAAGTATTTCATATCTACCCCTCAAATTGTAAAGAAATTTTGAATGTTATTATTTAGATATATCCGTTTCACTCCAATATCATCACTTTTGACCCAACTTCAAGTCCATTTCATAGCTCCCATTAGACCACCTTTCAAATTATCGTGCATTTCTTGGGAGGAAAATCCATAAGATAATAGTGGATGAAGGAACAACAACTTGTATAATGACATTGAAGTTATGGAATTCTCTTGGCTCACCGCCCTTGAAACAATCCAAAACTGCATTAAAATCCTTTGATGGGCATACCTTTGGAAACTCCTAGGTATATTTCCTACTTTGACTATTGGGTTAGACAGTAAAAAGGTTTCAATTGATGATGAATTCATTGATGCCACATAAGATTATAAAATATTACTCAGGCAAAGGTGTTTGTATGTTATGAAAACTTCCATTTCATCAATATTTAGGGTCTTACATTTTCCTTTACAAGGAAATATTATCACTATAGACTAGTTGTAGTACTGCAAGCCTAACTTGTGCATTAATGATAGGAATATTTTTTCATTCATAAGATATTATTGTAGTAACATCAAAAGTGTTGACATAGGGATATTAAATATTCTTCCTTAATAGTACATTTCCCCTTCATCTACTCGACCCATCTTCATTCATTGCTGCCATAAACATAATCTCTTTTATCACCATTAGATCCCTTGGATTTACTGATCCTTAGATGGTGAAAATGAAAGAAAAATCTCATGGGGGAATAGTACCACCTACTATGAAAGTGATTACATATTCAAAAGTACTACCAACATTTTTTGACACTTGTCAAAAATTCCACCCTGATATCGAATATGATTAAGCTACTCTACCCACATAGGTTATCACTCCATGAATTTCACATGACTCCATCAAAATTAAGTTAACTTCGTATAAAACTATGTTGGAGGTTATGGATTCAATAATCCATGGGAGAATGTGCCTCATTATTCCTATACTCTCCAAAAATTGGAACCAATGGATCTTGGAAAACTAAATCTAAAACAAGCCATGTGCCATTTCCTAGGTCATCCGATGAAGTGCCACCCTTGGACGAATTCAAGTCTTGGATTTTTAGTACCAAAATTTCCACAAAAATGTCCTATTGTATCCACCCATTAAATAGTGTCTCATACCTTTATTATGTATTGATTTCCATCATCATGGAGCTATGTTAGCTCATGAGACCACTCATTGTTTATGTCCTTGGGTAGTTCCTGATAAGGATATGATTATAGGATTTCACTAGAATAATAAACCTTTAGAAACATGGTCATTTAAATGGATGTGGCATGGCCCCATAATGGTGTGCCACATGTTTTCAACAATGACCTATGAGTGGGCAATACATTATGTAACCTATTTGATTGCATCATGCCTTGTATATATCTATATAATGCATAATATATTTCCTTTCTACATATGTTTTTAGATTGAGTTTGCTACTTATCTTGTTTGGTTCTTGGTTTACAGATGTCCATACCCACTTTTATCTACATAGGATCCACTGATGACACTAGTCATAGTACTTGGAACATTGCTTTTGTCACTTTGGTGATGTTTTTCCTTGCTAATGAAGTCGTGATTTTTTTGGTACCTTCCTTATTTCAATACTGAGAACAATGTGGATTACAATGTGATCGCTGAACTCATAGTCAAGGTTATTTATATTTATCATCTATTATTTGGCAATTAATATGGACTCTCAACTCATGGTATCTCAGTTGAACCATGTCTACTATGTTTGGGATCCCGTGTTGCTTCATCACTATTACTGGTACATCTTCTTGAGTGATTATTTGATTACATCATTTTTCATCATTTCCTTATAAAGTATAATGAATTGACTCAATCATTGGCTAACTATGTATTATAATGGCATTTGTCACATTAAAAAGATAAGTAAACATGCATGCATGTATATAATTGCATGGGAATTTTCGACCAATCATTGCTCAAACCATAAGTAGCTACCAACATCCATGTATATATAGGAAAATAAAATTTAAATACATCATTAAACCCTATATATATATATATATATATTACATGCCTTCACTATGGGTCAAATATTTTTTATTGGATTTTACAATATGGAGTGGTGTTTTTGTGTGACATCCACTGGATTTAAGCTATAACCTCAAAACTGGAATAATACGGAGATGATTTACACCCATGTTTCTTATGCATTATTGGCCTTCCTTGTATCATTTAATTATATCTCAAGTATGGACTCGTCAAGTTGTGGCATTAGTACCTTACTCTTTTTGTTGGTTGTAACTTGCATGGTAATGAGTAACCCTCACCCTAGAGGAGTACCTGATTTCCATTTTGGTGCCCATGTTGCATCAATTTATAGGATCAATAAACCACTTTTTAGATCATCATGTCATGAAGTTGAATCACATCCAACTATTTTCCTCTAATTTTTGGATGCACTTTGAAAAATGGGGGGTTCCCCCTCACTCTTATGTTTCTTTATGGTTGGATATGGATATTACCCTAAAAGTATTGTTACATACTACTATGCTACTATTTTCCTCAACCATGCTTATTTCCGTTGCAGTAGTTTTGCCTCTTATATTTGCAATATGTAACCGCCCTACTCCACATTTACCCACTTTTACAAGCTCACTAGGGTAAACATGAGACGAGTGTGACTATGATATGAATTGATCTCAAAGTTCCAATTATGGAAGTGGGGCCTACATTTTGACAACAAACTAAGATCACTTAGAGACTACATACCACTCAAGAGGTTGTGAACCACCCTAGGTGATCAATCTCTGATATGGAACCTTTTCCACTAATCTATCTCCGTAAACGCTCCCTTGACACTTCATCCATGTGGTTGGAAGGCTATAACCACACTCACAGACTTGCTTCCATGTGTTTATGACCCAAAAAATCTAGTTATTTTCTAGTGGTTCAGAGATCTGAGCCACTTTTTAGGCTAGCCTCCAGATCACTGCTCAAAACTACTTGTAACTTTCCAGAATCATGATTAAGATGATAACAATGCCAACCATTCAAAACTTAAACAAGAACTTGACCCAAACATGCCTAATCCATGATAGAAATTTTTTCAAACATATGATAAACATATGAGCTACAGGTTATGAATACATATTTGATCATAGACATCTGATATTCATATGAGAATCACCAAGAAGGCTCTAAGTCCTCTCTAGTTAGTTGCAACAACACTTGTTAACCCATGCATTAATCAACCATTCAGTAACTTATCAATCATGACAAGAACCATAGATAAAATACATCATATAACTATGATATAAGCAACATATAAGCAACGTATAAGAAACATATAACCAACATATAACCAACATAGAAAACATCACAAATAAACCATAATATAACCATCATAATCAATGCAAATTCTTATAGATCACAATAGGAAGATATATCATATGAACATATGAAAATGCCAACCAAGTTAGGGACTTGCATGTACCAGTTGACCATAGACTTGGCTAAACCAAATCTCTCTTTCAACCAATCACCCTTGCACCATGTCCCAAGCATGAGTGTGGGATCATAAGGGTTAAACCAAAACAAAACCAGCTAGGGATTTCAGTGGCCAAACCACCTCAACCATAGTGATCGCACCTATACAATCCATAAATAACTAAATTAAACCATATTGATCTCTACCCAAGTTGTCCAAGGATCGAGGAACTAGTAACTAAACCCATAGCTAAATCAAGGCTCCATAGCATTTTTTCCAGCCCACGACTCCAAGGACTAATAAATCAACTGTCAAGGCTCCAAAGCATTTGTCCCGACCTACAAGCTCTAGGAATTAGTATCTAAACCCAAGATATTTCAGGGTTTTAGAGTGTTTGTTCTAACCCAAAACCATATGGAACCTGAGAGCCAACCAAAATATCCAAATGGGGAATCCACTACACCATAGCTATCCAAGAAATGGAAAGGCAAGGCTAAAACTAGTGTCAATCTAGGAAAATATCCATGCTAATGGCAACACATAACCATATAACCACATGCAAATACCATGTGTCCAAAAAAGAACAAGGAGATCATACATGAAACCTATTACTTGCAAAGAAATCCAACTATAGCTGCTAATCCAACTGCCTACTTGCACTTTCTTTCTCTCCTTTGATTTCCCTTTGCTTCCTTGCCTATCCTCTTCCAAATCCAAGAGAATGCTAGAGTTCTCCAAGAATACTCTAAGTGTGCAAGAATGTATGAGAGAGAATGAACAAGAGTTCAATCCAAAAGCTATCAGAAGTTAACATTGATTCCCATAACTGTCAAAATCTATAAACTGTTTCTATGATGCCATTTTATCATTGATTTCCACTTTTCTTCATTTTCCTTCATTTTTCATCTAATTTATCTTGCATGCAAATTTGTGTCTCTTTACCTTCCTTTTCTCCTATATTCCTTTATTTTCATAATTAAATGCAAATTATTGCCTCTTTGTGTTTGCTAATTCCTTTGCTAGTTTCCATAGCCATAAATAAACCACAAGTGATGCCCACTATAGTGTTTTACCCACCATTTAGCTTAGAATATGTGTCCCATGACCTTGGTCTTATTCTATTTACATGGAAAATCAACCAAGAGTTGTTACAAAACCCTCCTCCTTGGGGGAATACCATCCTCGGTGTTCAATGACACTTATAACCAACAAAACATGTCTCCCATGGAGCTTTATAACACAACTTGATGCAATATTTACAACATACTGGACCTTTGTAACACATCTCATTGCAGTATTTACAATACACATATGCATATATAAAAATAAACCAAAATACATATACCAACACATCTTCTCAAACAAAAATAAGGAAGGATACAAATCCCAAATCTAAAAAGCTATCTCCCATGTAGCTTCGTTGGGCCCAAAGTGCTTCCACTACACTTTAATGTAATCAATTGCTCGATTCCGGAGAATGAATTGTTTTTTTTGAAAAATCACTAAGGTTCTGGTAGTAACTCTCCCTCTGGTTCCACCTGCAATATAGACCAATCAATCAAATGATCAACATCTTGGACATATCTCTTAAGCAATGACACATGAACAAAATCATGGACTTTTATTGTTGGCAGCAGTGCAAGTTTGTAGGCTACTGGTCGAATCCTCTCAAGGATATCAAAAGGCCCACATTACCAAAGTGCTAACTTGGCACATGATCCAATCCTCAATGAGTTCTTCTTGGGATTGATGCACAAGTACAAATGCTCCCCAACCTGAAATTCCTTGAATTCTCTATTCTGATTTGCATAACCCTTATGCTTGTCTTGTGCTTTCTTTAAATTCCTCTTATAACATGCATCTCCTTCTCCATATTAGCCAACATATCCAGTCCAATCAGTACCCTATTCACTGGATCACTCTAGTTGATGGGAGTATTACAACTCCATCCATAGAGAGACTCAAATGGAATCATCCTTAAGGACTACTGATACCCCTTATTTTATGTGAAATTTACCAGTGGAAGATACTCTTGTCACTACCTCTATTTATGCTTGACATACATCCTCAACATATCCTCAAGAATCATGTTAGCCCTCTCTGTTTGTCCATCTATATGTGGATGATAAGATGAAATAAAAGCTAACTCTTTCCGCAAGCCTCCAAATAAATCCTTCAAAGACCCGGAAGTGAACTTGGCATCTCTATCTAATATGATATTCTATGGGAACACCATGTAACATCATTAACTCCCTAGTGAAGATTTTAGCTACCTCACTAGCTGAATATGTAGACTTCACTTCAATGAAGTGAGCTACCTTGTTCAGATTCTCGACCACAACCATGATATAATCATGTTGTCTAGATGTATTTGGAAACCCTGTAATGAAGTCCATGGAAATGACCTACCATTTCCAATTTTGAATCATAATAGGCTGCAATAGACTAGCTGGGTGTTTACACTCAACTCTTACTAGCTGACAGTCCAAACATCTAGCAACAAAATCAACCACCTCTTTCTTCAAGTTTGGACAATAATAGAACTTCTTCATAACTATCAAAATATTCTAATATCTCGGGTGGCCTGAATATGTATTGACATGAAACTCCTGCAAGATAATATTCTTCAACTCACTGTTATCCGATACAGAAATCTTGTTCCTGAATTTGACCAAGACATCTACTGTGAGGTGATACTCCGCATCCCTATCACCTTCACCCTAATGCTACAACCTCCACTTCCACCATTGGTACCTATTCATCATGTTGTGATGCATGCATGATCTACTCTTGCAAATTTGTCCCATAGGAGCTCATAGCCGAAATGTGATTTGCTTGCACTCTCCTACTGAGAACATATGCAACCATTTTCTCCTTTCCCTTAATGCACCTTATCTCAACGTAAAACTTAGTGATGGTAGACAACCATATAGATTTTCTAACATTCAGATTAGGTTGGTCAAACAATTACCTAAAACCACTATGATCTCTCATCAAAACAAACCTCTTTCCAAGGAGATAATGTATCCACATCTTCAATTCATGAATAATAGTTTCCAACTCAAGATCATGAGTCACATAGTTCTATTCATGCTCATTCAAATTCCTTGGCTCATAGCATAGCACCTATCCCTCTTGCATCAAGACTCCACCAAGTCCTTCCTTGAAAGCATTTGAGCATACCACAAACTCCTTATAAGGATTTGCAATCTTCAAGACTGGAGAATTTGTAAGAAAAGTCTTCAACTACTCAAAACTAGCTGTACATTCCTCAGTCCATTCAAACTTATTTCCTTTTATCTACAAGGATGTAATAGGATAGCCAATCCTTGAGAAGTTCCCGATGAACCTCCTGTGATAACTTGCTAGTCCCATGAATGATATGACCTCATCCACATTCATAGGAGTAGGCCACTCCATGATAACTTTAATATTTTTCGGATCCACTACTATCCCTTCCTTGGAAAAAAAATGTCCCAAGTAATGAACTTTAGTTTGAAATAAACTGCACTTGCTGAGCTTGGCATACAACTGATTCTTTCTCAACAATATCAACATTGTTTTCAAGTGTTCTACATGTTCTTCCTCATTCTTAGAATATATCAATGTGTCATCAATAAACACTATCACAAATTTATCCGGGTAGGGACGCAACACATTGTTCATCAAACACATGAAAGTAGTTGGAGCAATAGTAAGAACAAAAGGAAAAACCAAAAACTCATAATGACCATACCTGGTATTGAATTCAGTCTTGTAGATGTCCTCTTATTTGATGATATCCTAATCTCAAATCAATGTTCAAGAACACGGTTTCTCCCTTCAACTGATCAAAAAAGTCATCAATCCTTGGTAATGGATACCTGTGTTGGGTTGTGTTATATTCTTTCCGCAACTAGCCTACGTAGTTAATTGGGGGGTTAGAGGGGGGAGAAGCGCTCCCTTTGTTGCATCGATTGCGCAACGAGGGGGGGGGGGGGGGGGGGGTCACAAGGGGTTTGAGGGTGGTGGGGCAGCGCCTCAGGAAATTTTTTTTTGGACCCTATATTAGGTTGGGCGGACCTACCTATGGTTTTGTGCATGGTTTTCGCACATGGTTTTGGATGCGATGGTTTTCGGTCCATGGTTTTGGACGCAATGGTTTTTGGTCCATGGTTTTAGATGCTTTGGCATGTATAGATATGTATTGTAACCTTGAAAGGAATATAATGAAAAATCAATCTAGTAGTCTCGGTTTTGAGATCCAGGGGAAAATCTTTGTGTATATGTGTTTTATTTGTTATGCTCTTGCATTGTTTATTTCCTGTGTTTTAGAATTCATATGCAGGTAATTTCTGTACGGGGTCAAAACCTACATTTGGCATCAGAGCTATTTTGGCTTCAAGGGGATGCGTTTATTGCTGAGGGGTTTCGCTTGGGCCTATGGTAGACCCTATTTAGTGGGAGATTTGCGGGATCGATTCTGGTGGTGAAAGAAGATGGCAAGTAGTGGAAAGATAGAGATCAAGAAATTTAATGGTCGGGGTTTTGAGTTATGGAAACTCAAGATGGAGGATCTGTTGGTGGATAAAGATCAGTGGATCGTGGTAGATCAAGGTACTAAACCAACGGGAGTGTCTGATGAAGAATGGAAGAAGCTGGTTCAGAAGGTTAAGAGCACAATACGATTATGTGTCTCAGATTCAGTATTGCTGAATGTATCAGGGGAAGCTACGACGAAGTCTTTGTGGGACAAGTTAGGGACTTTGTACCAATCTAAGTCTCTGGTGAACAAACTGTTCCTATGGAAAAAGCTGTATAACCTGAGGATGAAAGATGGATACTCGGTGATAGAACATCTGAACACATTTCAGCAGCTGCTTCCCCATCAATTATAGTTCTAAAGCTAGTCAATTACCGAGTTGTGATTGCATAAGTAGCAAAGCAAGCTAGAGTGAAGGCAGCAGAGTACTGTAGTAAGTCAGTTATTATCTGTTGATATTAAAATTTCAGATGAATATAAGTGCATAAGTTTGTTGCGTTCTCTACCAGATTCATGGGATAGTCTCGTTATTGCAATAGGTAGCAATGCAACTGCCTTATAGTTTGATGAAATAGTCTCATCCTTGTTGACGGAGGAAATGAGATGGAAAAATATGGAGAGCTAGAATGGTGACGCCTTGTCTGTACAAGGATGGTCCCATAACAAAAAAAAAATCAAGTCATTGAGTGGGAGATATAAATCTAGAGAGGGATCTAAATCTCCAGGAAAACCTATAAAGGTGGTGTGCTGGAAATGGATCTGATGATGCTCCTTCTACAGAGGCGAAAACCACCTCAGATGAAGGTGGAGATGTGTACTTGGCTTCTTCAAGTACACATGTAGATCATGAGGCATGGTTGATTGACTTAGGTGCATCCTTTCACTTCACTCCCCATAGAGAGTGGTTCTACGAGTATGAGAAATACGATGCTGGCGATGTCTTCTTAGGGGATGATAGGAAGGCTAGAATCATTGGTCGCGGAAAAGTAAAGTTGAAGTTGCAGGGTGGAAGGGTTAGAACTCTTTCGGGTGTTTTGCATATTCTTGCATTGGCCAGAAATCTGATTTCTATAAGCAAGGTGGATGATGCAGGTGTAAAAATAGTGTTTGAGAAGGATACCTGCAAGATGGTTCGGGGAGCACTAGTCTTGATGCGGGGAGTTCGGATTGGAACTCTGTAAAAGATGCAAGGTAGAATTGTTGTTGATGGGTGCTGTTGTACCTCTAAGATAATAATGGTAAGCTATTATGCCAGAGAATCTAAGATAAATGTTTTGGGGGTTTTTGTTTCGATTTGGGAGACCAATGAATAAAAAAAATATAGAACTGATATACCTAACCCTTTGAATAATATTAATATCTCAGTAAAGGGCTGCTATAAAATTTCACACAGTGATAAAGCTTGAATAGTGGTGAGCAGAAAACAAAAAATAATATGATTATCACAATTCTCAGATATATAATTGCATAATCATAAATATGAAAACCTTTGACTAATGTTTAGAAGGTTCAATAGAATATGGTTATGCTTACAATGAGATGCTGATGATTTATTGATTTAGAGGGAATTAATTAAACAGACAATCCATTAATCCATTCTCTTTAATGATTATCACTTCAGAAAGCTTATAGGAATAGATTGAGACACAATTATTCCTACTTAGTTATCTCTGTAAAGTCATAAGAATATGAAGAAAAACATAATGAGTAATACAGGAAAAACTTACATGAAACACAAACTGTGCAAAACAAAATTCAGAATCCTTTGCTTCGTATTGAGGTTCCAGAAAAGTCAAGTACATCAAATATCTAGAAATGCTTCATCAAGGGTGCAACCTATGATAACTCGTGAAGAGAGTTATTTATACAACAATAGGACAAAAAATATCCTAAACAACTTTTACAAAAATAGATTATTTACACAATAAAAAATGAAACTGTCTAATGTTCTGGCACTGCTTTAGTGTTGTGTTGTTTGATGACATATCACTGAAAAAGTTGAAAAGAGGTTGAAGCTAGCTGACTATTCCTTCAAAAGCTAAATGTTGTTGAATTATCCTTAATTAAGTAAATCTGTTAATTCTTCCTAGCATTTATTATCTAGGATAGAAATGCTTGTTATCCCTTGTAGATTTCATCTATCTCAGTGTATTTATTAAAAGAGGGCTTTACCCGAAATATATGCTTGATTTCATCCGGGATGAAGAAGGAATCCCTGAGTGTTTTTATTATGAGAGCTGTATCGCTGATCCTCTATTTTAATAGTCAATGCCCTGCATAGTTGTCAACTTCTCTATTCCTTTTGTAATGGCCTTCTTCACTTAATATAGACTTTTTAATAGTTTTCTTGTTGAGTCTTAGAATAAACAGACTCTGCGACTGATATATAGAGTTGTCTATCCAATGCTCAAGTCTTTGGCTGATTACCTACAAAACACAACAATAGTTAAGAAAACACAGGTTCAGGAGGAAGGCGATTGATGTCTTTGTTTACACAGGGACGCCTAAGGAAGGAGTTGTGGTATCATCCTGAACGTAATTAGAGGTCAAATGGAATCACAGAGGTTCATGGTAGCATTGAAGGGTTTTAATGGTTTAAACTATGAAATGGGTGAAAGGCATAAAAACAAGAGTTTTCGGGGTTTTTAAAGTGTAATGGGAAAGTTTTTAATATGGCGCGAATGTTTGAATAATCAGCGGTTTATCGGTTGGCGAGGAGGCAGTTTTAAAGGGTCATCACACTGCTTATGAGGCGAAGGTGGTTTTGAAGAGGGCTCATCCAATATACTTGTTACACTAAAAAATGTCACCATGACTATTTACAGTTAGTATGGCTCTATCAACAGTCATGCTATCCTCTTAGGCAAGTCTTATACCTCTGCTCTCCATGTCAAACTCCAAAAAAGAGAGAAAGTCTTTATAAATGTATTTATCTCCGGGTATGCAGGTTCTCTCAACCTTACCTGCGGGGACGCACCCAATGTTCACAAAAGCTGCGTCTTTGGACGCTCTGTATGTAAAGGGGCAGGTGCGTCCCCCTGTAAAGGTTAAAATGTGCAAGTTTCATCTTTAAAAAGTTACTTGTGGTCATTTCTAGAGCATTCTAGAAGGTTGTTCGACGTGTATTGAGCGCCTCCAGATGGTTCATGCACCCCTACCAAAGAGGAACTTATCCCATCAATAAGGGAGCTATCCCATCCAAAGATGGGATTATCCCATTGATGGTGGACCTGATTAACCTCCTCTTGAGCACTATAAATACAGGCATTGGGTCAGAAGGAGGAGAGGTTGAAAGCTATACATTTCTAAGGGTAAATGCTGCAGGAATTAGGACTCCCATTTAGAAGCTTGTGAGGAGAGATTGCCATCTTTGCTTGTTCTATTTGGAAGTGGGTGAGCTTTGTCAAAGTAAAGGAGAACTCTTGATGGACCCTGGGAGGGACTTGCACAACACCAAGGCTCAGGTTGTATTTGTTCCTTTTGTTACCTATTAATGCAAATGAGTCCATTCTTCTCAATAACTTGTTATTTATGAGTTGTTTCATGTACTCCTTGGTCTATGTGTTAAATATGTTTTATTCTATGAGATTATCAAGTGCTATTTAATCGTTTGATTGTTAGTGTATGCAGGTTTCAAAGTGAAGGAGGAGCTCATCCGGATCGGCAGAGCTGGACTGCTACAACAGCATTGGATTACAGGTAGGATCTAAACACTTGATTTCCCATATAGTAAATGCATGTTTAGAGAAGGATTGCTCTTGTTTGTCTTGTTTGTCACTAGAGAGTCTTAGGCTCCTAGGGAGGTTGATTTGTGTCCGCACTATCGACTCTTTCCGCCTGACAAATTGGCGACTCCGCTGGGGACTACATTGATGTGAAAGTCTTTTCCTTTGTATGAACTTTGCTCTGAGAAAATTGGTTTATTTTTCTGGTTTTTGGCTCTGTGACTTTGTCTTTGGGTGGGTTAGCTTAGGGTTAGATTTATTTTGGTTTTTCTTGAATTTTCCAGTAGGACGCACCCTCTGAGTATTGCACAGTGCGTCCCTGGACGCACTGTCGCTGTGTGCACAGAGCGGGCCCGCACCTGACTTAACGGGTCACCTGCGTCCCCTGCTAAAATTTGAAAAAATTCCATTTTTTGCATTTTTTCTCTTAGATTTTGCTTTTTCTTAGTTTTTACTGCCCAGATCCATTAGTCTCTTGTCAAAGATCTTCACCTGAACTTGTTTCGATAGCATTGAGTGTTTTAGTGGATTTCATAGAAGTTTAAGCCCTAGGGTTTGATTTTTGAGTAGGTCTTGTAGTGACTTTGGCGGTAGAAGTTGTCAAGCCTTAGATATCTCTGGTTTTGTCAGCATTCTTAGAAGTCGGACCTGTCATAAAGTCTACCTGTGAGAGCACCTTACCATTGAGTTGTTTCTTTGGGCAAATTTCGAAGTGCTTGTTGATTAAGTCTTGAATTCCATTTTACAAAAAGAACAAAAAGATTTGAGTTTTGTTTTGACTAGTCTTTTGATTCTGCATTAGCTGGTCCTTGATTTGATTTTGGTCAAGTAAAACAACCTAGAATCATCTTTGTGAGCTTTTGCCTTGTTAGGTTTGCTTAGAGTAATTTCCTTTTTTAATTTGCTTGTGAGTCAAGTTTTCATAGATTTTATAGCTTTTGAGATTGATTTTCGTTAAAATAGATTTATATGCTTTATTAAAAAGAGAAAATACAAAAACATCTCCTTTGGAAAGTTTTGTTTCAAGTAGCTTTGAAAAGTTTTGAAAGAAAAAGAGTTTTTCGTGCACGTAAAGAGTGGTCATGTTTGTATGCTTGAAAAGATAAAGAGAATTGTTTCTTTGATTGTCTTTATTAAGAAAGTTGTTTTCTATAAAATTTGCATCTCTCAACTCTCTTAGTTAAGAATTTCATTGAAAAAGGAAAGTAGCGTAAATCATCTTAGGTGCATCTTTGTAGTGGTTTGAGTCGAGTCTACACACCATTGGTTTCACTTCCGCTACCTTTTGTCTTTAAGAAAAACCATAAAATTAACGCTTAAAGTAAAATCGACGTAGTAACTTTTATTTTCTAGGGCTCTGAAACACCAATTTAGATCAGGCTAGTGTCTTGGAGTAGGTGAGTAATTAACTCTCCAAGACAACAAAACCAAACAAGTAGCTTATCTTGTGATAGAATAAATCCAATTGTCTCATTTGTACTCTGGGAAAGCTCCTCTTAAAGGAGAAGCACGAGCTCGTGTCCGAACCAGTGAGGGGATCAATCCCCCCTCGTTGGGAACGACGCCAGACACGCACGTATTACAAACGGTAAACCTCGGATTAACCATTGTCGAGGAGCCAGGGGTCACTTGTCGGTAAACCTTGGATTATTGTCAAGGAGCCGGCAAGGGGATTGAGCTTGATACTCTGCCCTTGCGTGCTGTCGGAGTTTAGACTGTTCCCCCAGGTGCATTTGTTGCGGTTGGTAACCTTAGTGACCATTATCTTTAGGATTCTACCGAGGTGACGGTGGAGGGAACATCCCACTGTACCTGGAGCAGACGTCGGCTAGACTCACTTGGATTTTCTGGGGGGTTCGCTTCACTCGAGACGGTTAAAGTGGAGGAACTTGGTCTAGTCTATTCATTAAGCAGGTTGCCGGGGTAACTGTTCCACCCGCCACTTCTGTACTGAATCCAGCGATGTTGGGCTTCATCACCAACTAGCGCTTTCGGTCTGGAAGGCTACTGTTTGTGCTTGGTTTGACGCTCTAGATTCTTTAGGCGTGTGATTCAAATTTGTTTGGTTCTTTAGAGACTTTAGGTGGTTTGATTTGAAATTTTATTTTTTTTTCGTGTGTAGTAGTTAAAAGTTTTTAGCTGTGGCGGAATTACCGAGACAGTCCCGTAGACTTCGGGGCAAGTCACCTGAGATTGTTACCGGAACTGATTTGTTGAGGAAACTCCGTAGATCACGGGGTGGATCTCCTGAAGACGTCCCGGGTCAGTACGAAGGGTTGAAGGTCCTTGTAACTCCTCCTAGTGGCAGTAAAGTAGGTTCACCTGAAGAAGGAGAATCTTCCTTGGTAGTCCATCCAGATTACCAAAGTCTAGAGACAGGTTATAATCCTGAAGCTGTTACAGTTTCTGAGCTTGTTGGTAGTTTTTCGTCTGCTAGTGATACAGGTGAAGAACCTGAAATATCTGAACCTGTTACTCCAACTTCTAGTGTTCCAGATTCACCGAGAATAGAACGAATTATCACCGAAAATCTTCCTACTGGTTTGATTGCTATCGAAGAACTTGCTCCAGAGGAAGAAATAGGCGTTTCTCACCTTGAAGATCAACTTACTATTGAGCTCAGGGAGCGTGAATCTATCTTTTACAGTCCTCCTAGAAGTACTACTTGGTACCTTTCGTTAACTAATTATTTAGACAACTCAGGGATAGGTTTTTCTCCACCTCGTACTCCTTTTCCACCTGGAGGTATTCATACTCCTGTAAATATGTCTGGTCAGTCGTCCGTGTTTACTCAAAGTCCTAAATCTTTCTTACATGGCGGTCCTTCTGTTCCCACTGGGTATCAAGCACTTTCTGGTACCTTTGCGGGGGCATCTCCTCAACCCGTTGATCATGGGTTATTAACTGGAAACAGTGGTAATATACCATTGGGTGTAGGAGACATTTACATGATGTCAGGTTCAGTTCCCGTTTCCCAACCTCGAGTCAAGGTTATCAACCACCTCAAGGTCAGTCATATGGTCAAGGTGTGGGAACTGCACCTTTCAATTATCAATCCTATCCTCAATCCGGTTATGGACCTTAGTATTCTCAACCTGTTACGGGTCAATACCCTGGAATGTTAGTGTGGGATCCATCACAGGGTCAACAGGTGTTGCAGCCAAGTATACAGTTGGTACCTCAAGCTGGACAACCCGTAGTTTCTGGTTCACCCCAGCAACCGCAACCTGCCCAGTCAAATGTTCAAACTTCTGTAACTTCGGTAGTTACTCAGCCGCCAATTGCACCTAGTACTCCATCTCAAACGGCTGCTGCAACTACCGCTGCATCTACCGCACTTACTTCTGGAGTATCGACAGCTCCGGTTTCTACTGTCTCTGCAACCACTCCTCAGGCATCTTTACCATTGTCTGGACCTACGATTCAAACCACGGTCCAGATGCCTATGGGTCAGCCTGGTATAAGTACGGTTGTCACTTCTCAACCTCAATTTGTTCAACAACCGTAACAGGGACAGTACCAACAAAGGCAAGCTGTCCAACAGCCAGTTTACCAGTATCAACCGTATCCTGGGTACACTTATCAACAACCTCAACAACCCCAGTACGGTCCGGTTAATCCTGGTTTTCTAGGAGGATATAATATCCCTAATGCGATTCCTGTTCCTAGTTATTCTGGATATCCTCCTCCTGGGCTGGTGTCATGACCAGAGTTTTAGAGATCCTAATCGGCAATTACCGTTTATCGCAACTTTGGATTTACCAGACTTGACGCGCCTAACGAATGATCCAATTCAATATCTTCAGTTCTGGCCGCCAATGCCAAATAAGTTGCCCAGTGATATACCCAAGTTCGAAGGTAAGCCTGGAGAGGATCCGTCCAATCATGTGATGACTTACCACCTCTGGTGTGCTTCAAATTCTATCTCGGATGATTCGATCCGCTTACGTCTTTTCCAGCGTACACTCATTGGTCTCGCGGCCAAGTGGTACATTGAGTTACCACGGGCCTCTTTTTACAATTTTAGCCAGTTAGCTACCTCGTTCTTAACTCACTTTCAGTTGTCGGTCAGATACGATAACGGCACGGAGTTATTAACTTCACTAAAACAATCGACGTCCACGTATATTTCTGATCACATTCATGAGTGGAGACGTCGAAGAAGGTTAGTGAAAATTTTTATTCCGGACCAAATCTTAGCTGAATGGTTTGTTAAATCATTGTTACCGAAGATTACTGAAGATGTAGCTAAGGCTGGAGTAGTTACTGAGGAGCAAGTCATTGCTCAGGCGCAGTACCTTGACTTAGTTTATACTCAGTCGGGTACGTTACACGAGAAGATTCCGGATCTTCCAAAATCGAATCAAATCGCTGCTGCTCCTTCGGGATCTCATGCCGCTGATGGTATGATTGGTACGGTGAACACAAAGAGCAAGAAGAAGTCTTCCAAGAGTTCTACTACTCCTATAATCACCTTGCCTGATTCCCCGACAGGAGAGTCTTCTCCTGAACTTTCCGCCGATATTCACGCTGTAGAGTCATCTACGGCCAAATCAAAAAACGGTGGAAAGAAGAAAGGAAAGAAGAAGGCTAAAGCAGACAAGGCTCCGAAGGAGAAAACAGAAAAGTCGGAAACCAATGACGAAAAGCGCAAACCTCGATATCCTTGTCTTATTTGTGAAGAGGATCATTTTACAAGAGATTGCCCTCATCGGGCCGAGGTTGTGAAAATAGTCAAAGGTTCTCCCCCTCCTGCTGTGTTGAAAGATCCATTTCCAAAGCAGGAGAGTAAGATGATAGGTTCTTCCTCGATTGCCAGTGAAGAACCCATTTTGATGATGTCTCATGTGAGGATTGCGACTCGATCGCAAGATTATGGTAGTAAGAATCCTGTTGATGGTAAGGAAGCAGAATCTTCTCACTCTAACCCATCAACCTCAGCTCCTGGTTCCGATCCACTACAGATCGAGAAACCTAACCCGGACTTAGTAATCAAACCGCCCGCCAAGGGTGTACTTCGAAGGTCTGCTTTCAATCCACATGCGAGAGCAGCCCAGAATTACAAAATTGTTGAGGACTTAGCTGTTTCACCCTCAGCAATGTCGGCATTAGAAGTGCTGCAATCATGCCCAGCACAACGAAAATTACTTTTGTCGGCTATCGGAGCTGTTGATGTTCAGGACCCGAACCTGATAATCTTCGATCTAGAAAATAGTACACCGCGTCTACCCCATCAAATGGCTTTCCAAATTCCAGTGATAGTCAAAAACAGGCCTATTCATCGGACTGTGATTGATGAGGGAGCTTCTACGTGTATTATGTCGATTCAATGTTGGAGATCGCTTGGTTCTCCTTCGTTGAACCAATCCCCGACCATCCTTAAGGCCTTTGATGGCCGTGGGTTCCGTCCGTTTGGTATTCTACAGGAATTACCTATAGGGGTAGAAGGTAAAACCGTTAGTCTGGATGTGGAAGTGGTTGATGCCCCTCTAGACTACAACCTTCTTTTGGGTCGAAGTTGGTCATATGCTATGACGGCGGTCGTTTCATCGGTCTTCAGAGTAATTAAGTTTCCATATAACGGTAAGATCGTGACTATTGATCAGCTGACATACTTTTCATTCGACCCAGCCTCTTCAGAGAGTATCCAGCATGTCGGTAAGACGACAATCCCTTATAGGGACGTTGGCGTAGGTTTAGTTAAAGATTCCGGTTTACTGGGAACTTTTCCTTTCCCTCCAATCAACGCAGACCCTTCATTTGCATCAATTCATATGATTACATCAGAAAACATTATTTATGATGATCCTTGGATCGTCCCATCTGAATCTGAGATAGACTCATTCGGTGATGCTATGCCTTTGAGTCCATATGAAATTGCTTATGAAGCTGTCATGTCTTTTACCGACTCGCGTTCAACCCAAATCGACCAAATGAATGTGGTCAGTGAAGAATCACTTTTCACATCAACCTTAGAACGGATAGCGTTTCCCGAAGTCGTGTCATCTGACGAACAACTTCGCGAAATCCTAAGTGTAGACGATCTACCATGGGAAGATCTCCATCACAGATCTTCGTTTTTACCTAAGATGATGTTTTGAAAATGATTTTTCATCTATCTTTACCGCTGAATATGTCAAAGACGCTCAGAATCCAACGAAACATCCTGATTCAGAGTTGAATTTAGGGAATATTTCTCGCACTATTCCCATTGATATTTCAGTGAAGCCCGGAATTGAGGAGAACATTCATATAGGTGCCACATGTACAGAAGATGAAATCCAAACTTACAAGGCCCTATTCCAAGAATTCCGCGACGTGTTTGCCTGGTCTTACGAGGAAATGCCGGGAATCGATCCTGCCATTGTTGTTCATGAAATAAAGACCTACCCGGACGCTAAACCCGTCCGGCAACGGTTGCGTCAGATTCACCCTCGGAAAGCGGCTGCGATTAAAGCAGAAGTCGAAAAGCTGTTGAAAGCAGGTTTCATTTATCCGATCCCGTTAACGGATTGGGTATCGAATATTGTTCCGGTCAACAAGAAACAAGGAACAATAAGAATCTGTATCGACTATAGGGATATAAATCGAGCTTGTCCAAAAGACAACTATCCTACGCCTTATATCGATCAAATTATTGATGATTGTGCCGGAAGTGAAATGTTTTCCTTTATGGATGGTTTTTCGGGCTATAATCAAATCAATATTCTACCTGCCGACCAACCAAAAACGACATTCATTTGTCCATGGGGGACATTTGCTTATTGCAAATTACCTTTTGGGCTTAAGAATGCCGAGGCCACTTTTCAACGGGCGATGTCTTACGCATTTCATGACATCAAGCACATTGTGCAAACGAATCTCGATGATTTGCCTGCTCATTCTTTACATCGAGATGATCACCTTGTCCACTTACGAGCAATCTTTATGAGGTGTAGGCATTATCGAATTCGGTTGAATCCCCACAAGTGTGTTTTCTGTATAGAAACAGGTCGATTGCTGGGATTTGTTGTTTCAAAAGCCGGCATTCGCGTCGATCCCTCGAAGGTCGAAGCTATCATCAAATTGCCTCCTCCTTCGAGTTTGCGCCAACTCCAAAGTTTGCAAGGGAAAGCGAACTTTTTACGCCGATTCATCCCAAACTACGCCGAGGTCACTAAAGGTTTTACACGGTTGTTGAAACAGAACGCTCAATTCTTTTGGGACGAGATTGCCCAACAATCTTTTGATGCACTTAAACACGCGTTGACCCATGCACCGTTGTTGCATCCTCCCAACTACAACCAGGACTACTTCTTATACCTCGCAGCTTCGCATTCCACCATTGGAATGGTGTTAGTTCAAGAAGATGAATTCGGAGCGGAACATGTGATATATTATCTCAGTAGGACCTTAAATCCCACTGAGCTAAAATATTCGCATGTGGAGAAATTGGCCCTGGCAGCCGTTCAAGCTGTCCAGCGTTTTCGTCACTACATTCTTCTCCGTAAAACTACAGTTATTTCGGATTGCAACCCTATGATTTACATTTTGACAAAACAATTGCTAGGGGGCAAGTACTCTAAATGGATCGTTATCCTGCAAGAGTTCGACTTGGAATTCCAGAAGTCCAAGTCTAAGAAATCTTTGGTTTTTGCGGAATTGATGTGTGATTTCCCTCGTGCTGACACAGAGACTGTGGCAGAGGAGTCCATTGCGGACGAATCTTTGTTTCTTATCAGTACTTTAGATCCGTGGTACGGGGATATAATCATCTATCTCCAAACCCAAACCTTTCGGCCTGAAGCTTCAAAGGCGGAACGTCGAAAAATTCGGTTTCAATCCCAGCAATACAAAATTATTGGAGATACACTTTATCGCCGGGGGGCAGACTTAGTTTTTCGACGTTGTTTAACTCACGAAGAGGCTGAGAGGGTTTTGAATGATTGTCACTCTGGAGCATGTGGCGGTCATATGTCTGGGTATGCCACAGCTCAGAAGGTGTTGCGCGCTGGCTATTTCTGGCCGTCTATGTTTAAAGATTGTATCATTGCAGTCCGGAAGTGCCACAACTGTCAAGTGTTTGATCGCAAGATGCGCGCACCACCTGCTCCTCTCCACCCTATAATTGCCGTTGGTCCATTCGCCAAATGGGGTATCGACTTTATTACTTGTAACCCTCACTCGGCCGGGGGGCATGCGTATATCATCCTCGCGGTTGATTATTTCACTAAATGGGCCGAGGCGATGCCTACATTCGACGCAAGCGGCAAAACAGCTGCAGTTTTCGTATTCAATCATATTATAACTAGGTTTGGTGTCCCACAAGCAATCATTACTGACCATGGGAGCCATTTTCGAAACATCATGATGACTGAGCTTACAAGCCAGCTTGGTTTGCGCCACGATAGCTCTACTCCTTATTATCCGCAAGCCAACGGTTTGGTTGAGTCTATCAACAAAGTTCTGGTTATCATGATCCGACGAACCATTGGTATTCATCGGTCGAATTGGCACAACATGTTATTTTCAGCGCTATGGGCATACCGAACCTCAGTGAAAACTTCAACAGGGTTCACTCCTTTCCAGCTAGTTTATGGCTTGGAAGCTGTGTTACCCATTGAATGCGAAATCCCATCACTTCAAATGGCTGTCGAATTACTTCCAGCTACTTCCGAAGAGGAGAAACGTTTATTGTACTTAGCTAAATTAGATGAGACTCGACGTGACGCTGCATTGGCAATCGAGACTCACGCGAAGCGAATGAAAGCTCAGTATGATAGAAATGTGACCCCTCGAAGTTTTTCGGAGGGAGACCTAGTGCTATTATATGATCAAGCTAACGATAAGCTAGGTGCTGGAAAATTCGTTCCTATGTGGCATGGACCCTACATTGTAAAGCGAAAGCTAGCAAAAGGGGCTTATGAGCTGGTAGATTTTGATGGGGACTCTTTGGGTAAACCCAGAAATGGACTTTACCTAAAGAGGTATTATGCTTAAATGGTGGGTATGGAGAATTTTTAGTTAGGTTAGGTTTTCTTTCTAGCTAGTATGTTTGTTAGTTTAGTCAGTGTGCTTAGCTTAGAGAGTGTGTTTTTCGTCGTTATTCTGGCTTATCTTGGTTTTACTCTTGATATTGCAGATGTCGACGCCTCTCCAAACATACATTGGATTTGCTGATGGTGCTTGTCGTAGTACACGGAATATCTCTTCCGCAGCTTGGGTTATCTATTCACCCTCTGACGAGTTAGTTTCTATGCATGGGGTAAGCCTCGGTCAAACAACGAACAACATTGCAGAATACAGTGCAGTGGTTGAATTATTATCTGAATCTATTTCATTTGGAATTCGACGTTTGATAGTGAGGTTAGATTCTGAACTTGTTGTATTACAGCTTAATAGAGTTTATGCCATTAGAAATCCTGTGTTATTAAGGTTGTTTTTGAGAGTGCGTCTCTTGGAACGTGAATTTGATTACATTGAATATCAGCATATTCCAAGGTCTTTAAATACATTAGCAGATGCAATTGCTTCTCGAATGTTGGACAGACATTTACAATAATCATGCAAGTAAATTTAAAAACATTTCATCACATATGTTAAACAAGATAAGCCGGTAATAGTGATATATATATAGATAGGAGTGTGTCAAAAAATATACATCGTCTTCGATCATAGGTTGAAAAACACCTTATGATCGGCAAAAATGATAAAGTACAAAAAGTCAAAAATGTCACATGTGTCTACAAAGTGACTAGCCAATCACTGGTGGTGCTCCCTATACGACACCACTGCACGGGCTACCTTACACAAAAATCTCCTAAACGGTCCAGGGACTGCGACTACATAGCGCTGAAGTCTGATAGGAATATCATCTATGGTAGTCTCAGGTATATCCACCGTCAGACGCTCTAGATCCTGCTCCAACTCAGCTAGTGACTCTGCAGCCGCGTCCTGTGGGGCCGGTACCGGTGCAACTGGATGTCTCCTCTCAAAAGGCCGGAGGTTGGCTGGGCGCTGTGGACCAACATCTGCATTTTAAAAATTTTTACTGTCAGTTTTGAGACGATATATATAAAAAACAAAAAAATACATAATTTGAAAACTTGTGAAAAATAAAGTACCTCTGTCATCCCATTGTTCTCCCTGTGGAAGAACCATGTCCGGATCACCTCGAAAATCTACTCCGGCATACGGAAAGTCCTGGATCGAAAAAACCTGGTCCTCTAACCAGTGAAAATAACTATCAGAGAATCGAACAACTGCCGCGCCCTCGTCAGGATGCCGGCCATCACCGTAACCCATCGTATCAGCTTTGGCTCCCGAGGACCCAAGATATCAACAGTGAGTTGCTGAGGGATCAGCATCGGAACTCTCTCTAAGGCAAAGCTCACAACTAGAGGCCCATATCCAAAGGTCTTCAGTCGTCCGTCCTTTGCCCTAGTCAGTTGGCTCTTCATATTAGCCGACACAGCATCACACCAGTTGAAAATGGTGCCTTGGTAACAGTCAATCGCCATCCGCATTTGGGACCCAGAGGCAATATGTAAAGCGGCCGCGCCGCAAATTCTGGTAACTGTGAAAGCTATAACTTTGAGTTCACGCAGAGAGATGTGTTTGATTTCCACGCCTTTCGCATGGTGTGCATTGGGTGTGCACCAATCTGCCCGGAGACTAGCAAGGGATTGGCCACCCGGCCTAGTCCCGGCTAGATTGAGTTGCTCGCCTCTATTTGGCAAGCCAGTGAGAAAGTATACATCAGAGGGCTCTATCTCGAGCTGGTGCCCTCCTATGTAAAAGCATTGCTCTTGAACGTTCCATCTCTCAACCAGCCATTCTAAGAATCTCACCTGAGCCCTCATGCCAGGTATGGCCCAGTATTTATATAGCCCGCATGCTTTTAGGGCATCAATGGAAGGTTGATGTTCAATTGCGGCTAAATCAACGTCTTCGTGCTCTCTTTCTCTCCAATCCAACATGGTGAGTGCCCTACACACCAAGAAACAAAGATTAGAATTCATTTGGGAAATTTAAATGGTTGCTTGTGGAGTTTGGGGTTTCAAATTCCGCCTTTCGCGGGGACGCACCCCGCGTTTAGAACACAGGGCGTCGGGACGCAGCTGGCCTGAAGGTGGGATGCGTCCCCCGACCTTTTTCCTGTACAGGAAAAAGTCGGGGGACGCAGGTCACCCGAAGGGCACCTGCGTCCCCGCAGAGCGCACTTTGAAACCAAAAACCCCCCAAAAATCAAAACTAAAACCTAAAACACAATTTTAATCGGAAGAAATATAAGAGGAGGATGTTGTAAAATACCTGGAAGAGATGACGTTCGATTCTGACGGTCGGATTTTCCGCAGCGACCACGGGAAGTTTCTTGCCAAAAGCCCTTTTTTCAACCTCAACAGTAAAATGGTAAAAATGACATGGTAAAAAGTCTTTTTATAGGTTTTTTGGATGAATTTGTTCATTTTTCACCATGGAAGGATGTTTTTCGATGTATTTTTGCCTATCTTAAACAGGTATGAGTAATGTGTCGTTTTTGTGCAGGACAAAGGGATTTAGAGGGAAAATTGTCATTTTTCACAAACCAAAATATCAGAGTCATCTTTTAAGCCCTTTTCTGACTCCTAAAAAATGAAAAGATTGCCGAGCATTTCTTTTACACTCGTTAAAACGGAATTAAAAGACGGTCCCCTTATAGCTCTTTTCTGACCGTAAAATCAGGAAAAGATTGCCGGGTTTTTGTCGTTTCAAACTCGATACGGAAATAAAACGACGTGTCCTTGATCGCTTTTTACTTTTCAGGTCAGTGGCACTAATTATGAAAGTACTCCTTGGTCGCAAGATCAAGCGGTTCCCCCAGGTATTATTTTATACTTTTTCGGGCTTGAGGGACACAAATCTACGAAAAAGTTCAACTTGGAGTCTTCTTAAGTTTTTCAGACTCTCTAAAATTGAAAAACGCCGAGTTTCTCCTATACTGGGCTCGTTAAAATTTCACAGTAAAGGACCTGTTCAATTACAAACAGGAACGAACCACTCCTTCCTAGGGTTCGAATCAAAACTAGGTTGGACTCATCCGAAGGATGAGCTTATAATCAAGCATATGTTATCCTCCTCAAGCTTGTAAAAATAAAGAGGTACTTGCCAGAAATGGTGGGGGAAAAGAGAGAAGAATGAGCCTATTTGTTACCTTTTGTCTCAGAAGAAACTTTATTACCACTCTTGAACACGACACTTTTCATTCACCTGGGTTGGGAAATCCTTTACCTCACAGTTGATCAAACCACTTTGAAAGTCTTCAGCCGGGTTCCGGGGATTAACTTTGAGTCGTTTATCACCAAGCCATCTGTTGTGTCGTTATGTGTTCAAGAGGTCTGCAAACAAAACTTTCATCTGCAAAATACTTATCATCCATTTGACCATCCCTGAGTCAGTCCTTACAGCAACATTTCTTCAACTTGAACAATGATTTCGTGTTGCGGGCTTGCCTGCAACGAGTCGCTTTCTATCGACATCAGCACATTATCTAGAGAGATGACTTAGAAATCGTCAGTACCTTGAAGTCTGCATGCATCAATGGCAGGTTTCTCGCCTTTGACGTCAGTTTACATCATTGACTTTTGATCGAAGGATTCCGTGAAATGTTCGACATCAACTCATTCATTCACATCTCATGGATTGTACTGGGTACTTTGAGAACCATTGACATTACTGGTGGTCTCTCTCACGCTTGTTAACAGTTTACATCATCGACTGGTAATCAAGTGGTTTCTACCATGTTCGACATCAACTCATTTATTCGCATGGCTAGAATCGTACCAATTCAGGAAGTAGAAATGAAGACCCTGGATCTAGTTTCCACCATCCAGGCTGCGAGGAGTTTTGTATTCATTATCTAAGTAGACTAATCATAAACAGATGGCTGCGCCCATACTGTGTCTACAAAAGTCTATGATTATGATGTACTGCAAGATCATTCCTGTATCAGAGTAGTTAGTCTGTTAGTTAAAGTTTTAATCTGAGTATGGGAATGCCTACCTCAGTGATGATATAATCTTATACATGTATTTTGTGTTGAAAATTGCAGGTTCTGACCAGGCTCTCCACGAGATAATCCTTGAAATGATAAAGCGCTTCACCCTTCCTAGATAATACAAAACCCTAATCTATTACAGGCTTCGCACTTTAGGGGGCAATCTGTTACACTAAAAAATGTCACCATGACTATTTACAGTTAGTATGGCTCTATCAACAGTCATGCTATCCTCTTAGGCAAGTCTTATACCTCTGCTCTCCATGTCAAACTCCAAAAAAGAGAGAAAGTCTTTATAAATGTATTTATCTCTGGGTACGCAGGTTCTCTCAACCTTACCTGCGGGGACGCACCCAATGTTCACAAAAGCTGCGTCTTTGGACGCTCTGTATGTAAAGGGGCAGGTGCGTCCCCCTGTAAAGGTTAAAATGCGCAAGTTTCATCTTTAAAAAGTTACTTGTGGTCATTTCTAGAGCATTCTAGAAGGTTGTTCGACGTGTATTGAGCGCCTCCAGATGGTTCATGCACCCCTACCAAAGAGAAACTTATCCCATCAATAAGGGAGCTATCCCATCCAAAGAGGGGATTATCCCATTGATGGTGGACCTGATTAACCTCCTCTTGAGCACTATAAATACAGGCATTGGGTCAGAAGGAGGAGAGGTTGAAAGCTATACATTTCTAAGGGTAAATGTTGCAGGAATTAGGACTCCCATTTAGAAGCTTGTGAGGAGAGATTGCCATCTTTGCTTGTTCTATTTGGAAGTGGGTGAGCTTTGTCAAAGTAAAGGAGAACTCTTGATGGACCCTGGGAGGGACTTGCACAACACCAAGGCTCAGGTTGTATTTGTTCCTTTTGTTACCTATTAATGCAAATGAGTCCATTCTTCTCAATAACTTGTTATTTATGAGTTGTTTCATGTACTCCTTGGTCTATGTGTTAAACATGTTTTATTCTATGAGATTATCAAGTGCTATTTAATCGTTTGATTGTTAGTGTATGCAGGTTTCAAAGTGAAGGAGGAGCTCATCCGGATCGGCGGAGCTAGACTGCTACAACAGCGTTGGATTACAGGTAGGATCTAAACACTTGATTTCCCATATAGTAAATGCATGTTTAGAGAAGGATTGCTCTTGTTTGTCTTGTTTGTCACTAGAGAGTCTTAGGCTCCTAGGGAGGTTGATTTGTGTCCGCACTATCGACTCTTTCCGACTGTTGATAGTATGGCTCTATCAACAGTCATGCTATCCTCGTAGGCAAGTCTTATACCTCTACTCTCCATGTCAAACTCCAAAAAAGAGAGAAAGTCTTTATAAATGTATTTATCTCTGGGTACGCAGGTTCTCTCAACCTTACCTGCGGGGACGCACCCAATGTTCACAAAAGCTGCGTCTTTGGACGCTCTGTATGTAAAGGGGCAGGTGCGTCCCCCTGTAAAGGTTAAAATGCGCAAGTTTCATCTTTAAAAAGTTACTTGTGGTCATTTCTAGAGCATTCTAGAAGGTTGTTCGACGTGTATTGAGCGCCTCCAGATGGTTCATGCACCCCTACCAAAGAGGAACTTATCCCATCAATAAGGGAGCTATCCCATCCAAAGAGGGGATTATCCCATTGATGGTGGACCTGATTAACCTCCTCTTGAGCACTATAAATACAGGCATTGGGTCAGAAGGAGGAGAGGTTGAAAGCTATACATTTCTAAGGGTAAATGCTGCAGGAATTAGGACTCCCATTTAGAAGCTTGTGAGGAGAGATTGCCATCTTTGCTTGTTCTATTTGGAAGTGGGTGAGCTTTGTCAAAGTAAAGGAGAACTCTTGATGGACCCTGGGAGGGACTTGCACAACACCAAGGCTCATGTTGTATTTGTTCCTTTTGTTACCTATTAATGCAAATGAGTCCATTCTTCTCAATAACTTGTTATTTATGAGTTGTTTCATGTACTCCTTGGTCTATGTGTTAAATATGTTTTATTCTATGAGATTATCAAGTGCTATTTAATCGTTTGATTGTTAGTGTATGCAGGTTTCAAAGTGAAGGAGGAGCTCATCCGGATCGGCGGAGCTGGACTGCTACAACAGCGTTGGATTACAGGTAGGATCTAAACACTTGATTTCCCATATAGTAAATGCATGTTTAGAGAAGGATTGCTCTTGTTTGTCTTGTTTGTCGCTAGAGAGTCTTAGGCTCCTAGGGAGGTTGATTTGTGTCCGCACTATCGACTCTTTCATAGTTTAATGGTTTAAACTATGAAATGGGTGAAAGGCATAAAAACAAGAGTTTTCGGGGTTTTTAAAGTGTAATGGGAAAGTTTTTAATATGGCGCGAATGTTTGAATAATCAGCGGTTTATCGGGTTGGCGAGGAGGCAATTTTAAAGGGTCATCACACTGCTTATGAGGCGAAGGTGGTTTTGAAGAGGGCTCATCCAATATACTTTAGAGCATGACATGTAGCCTCAGGGGGTTGGGGAAAACTGCTTTATCGGATGGGTATTGATAGGGCATCGGGCGCAGTTGATATGGATGTGGAGCGTTGGATTAGACAGGAGTTGATCTAATGGTAGTCAGGCAAGGGAAGTGAGTGGGCAATAAAGCATGGGCTTAGGGAGGGGTCCAGTGCTTTAAGCATTGGTGGTAAGGGATTATTGAAGGTTAATGATGGGTTTAACATTAATCGGAAGAGCTTAATGAAGTGACGTGGAGCGGAGGTAAATGGGTATTTATTGTAATAGTGGGGAATGAATGGTTATAAAGGATATGATAGGCGGGTGTGGGTTTGGGTGCTTTAGTGAATAAAGGGATATAATATCACAAATCAAATTTTCTTATGCCTGATGGTTCATTCCCTTAAGAGCGATGCAATGCGATAAGATCTATGGTCAAGAATCTGCAGTCATCCAACAGTTGACAGCGTTATCGCACATCGCACATCACACTTTGCTTCCACCCAATGGTTCATTGCGTTATGAATTATGTGATGCGATAATATACTTTAGGAAATAATCATTTCAACATTTCAAAACCTTTAACTTCTACCTACCTTTCTATTCCCAACATTTTGCTTATTCTTTTAGAGTGCATTTGAACTAGCAACTCAATATTTGTTTTTATAAACAATCTAGCTCTATTTCTAACCTTATATCATCCAAGGGATCCGATTAAGCTTATGAGCTCCTTTTATTTTCTCTACCTAACTATTATCTGCCAAGATTACACTGTTTGGTTAGATTTTATTCTCTGATCTATAAACATAAAATTCAAAGCACATAATAACCGAGATTAAAGAGTTTGATTACCATGGATTGTGGCATGAATAACAAGTTGCACACAATCATTATTATTCATAAAAGTAAATAGTAGTGACATTTAGACTTGCACACTTTCATGGTTTATTTTTGTTTTCTTTTCTGTCTAACCTAGCATTTTATTTTGCCTTTATTTGTTAGGGCATCTACCCTAACATTTTCTTTTATATGGACATATTTATTCAAAAATTTTCCTAATTTTTTTTTACTCAATATTATTTTTGTCCATATCCTATCTTAACATTTTGTATATACATTTTCTTTTTTTGTCTAATTTATTCTAACTTATCAAAACCAAAAAATGCTACAACATTGGCTCCAACTGGGGACTGCTTTCTCTTGTAGAATGCAGAAAACCTGCAAATCCATGTTCTTTCTCCTCGGGCTTTGGAGTCTTTGCTGTAAAAAATCTCACTGATAGCTAAAAAATAAAAGAAACTAGAATATTTAGAGTGAAATGTATCCCAGCTTCTTAGTACTGAATGAAATGTTTGAGAAACCTTCCATTTACAGTATAAGTGGAATATTGTCCCTCAAGATTTTGCAGCACAAAGGTGTTGTTACCCTTTACTTCAACAATTGCTAATGGACCAAACCATAGGTTGTCAAACTTACCATTCTTTCCCTTTTCCTCCCTCTTGGAGTCCCATATTAGAATTAGGTCACCTTCTTTGAAGTCCCTTTCCCTGGCTCTTCTGTCAAACAAGCTTTTCATATTATTTTGATACTTCTTCAATTTGTATTGAACTTCATCTTTGTTTTCATTTAATTCAATAATCTGATTTATCCTTCTTGAAAAATCATCAGGTTCATCTGTTGAGTCCTGCAAGAATCTTCAAAATGGGAAAGCCAAATTGGTGGGAAAAATTGCATCTTTCCCATAGGCTAACTGAAAATGAGATTTACCAGTAGATCTTTTTGGAGTTACTCTGTTTGCCCATACTACATAAACTAAATGAGAGTCCCAACTCTTTTCATGATCTTCTAGGGTCTTTTTGATTACCTTTACCAAACTTTTATTTGAGGATTTTGTGAGGTCATTACCTTGAGGGTCGTATGGAGTTGAATGATGTAACAAAATCTGATATTTCTAGCAAAACTCAATCATTTTAACATTACAGAATGTTGCTGCATTATCTGTGACAATTTGAGTTGGGCAACCAAACCTAGATAAGATGTTTTCTTCAATGAACTTAATTACTATTGAATTAGTAGCATTTCTTACTGGAATTGCTTCTACCCATTTAGTGAAGTAGCCTGTTGCTGTGAGAATCCATCTGTGCTGATTACTTGAAGTGGGATGGATTTCTATAATAAAATCTAATCCCCATTGAAGGAAAGGTGCTGAGATTATTGATGGTACTAGTGGAAGAACTGCTATTTTAAGCTTACCAACAAACATTTGACAAGGAACAAAACTTTTGACCTTTTCCCCTACTTGCAAGAACAATGTTGGCCAATAAAATCATCCCCTTAATATCGTGTATGCTGTTGCTCTCCAAGCATAATTTCCTCCACAAAATCCTGCATGAAACTGATCAATGATTCCTTCAGTTTCTGATTCTGTTAAACATAATAACAAAATATTTAGTTTATCTTTCCAATACAAATTTGCATTTAGGATGCAGTACTTGAATTCTTTCAATTTAAGACTTTCACACTAGGCTTCGGAAAATGATGCTGGGCAGTCAAAATGGAGGAGAAAATTTACAATGTCTTTATACCAATCTGACAATAGAAATTTGTCATCAATATGTAAAGGGCTGATTTGATATGAAGGTAAAGGTTCTTGTGGATTCTTTTCTTCAGGTTGAAGAGAAGGTTCTTGTGGATTCTCCCCTTGTAGAATTAGGAAAGGTTCTTGTGGATTCTTTCCTTGTGCAAGGACAGAAGGTTCTTGTGGATTCTTCTCTTGTACTAGGACAGAAGGTTCTTGTGGATTCTTCCCCTGTACTTCTAAAATAGAATTGATTCCAAGCACTTTGCAATTGGATTCTACTAGAAGCTTGGCTAATCCCTAGCCTTTTACTAGCTTTGTAGTTTTGATAGTTAGATCAAACTCAAGTATTTGAGTGATCCACCTACCTCTTTTCCCATCAGTGTCAGGTTGAGTTAAAACAATTTTTACAGCACCATTAGGAACATAAGCAGTAATAGGTGAATGTAGGACATACATCTTGAAAGATTTCAAGGCTTGAATGAGGGCATAGGCTTGCTTCTCGATTATGTAATACTTAAGCTCGACATCTCTCATAACCTTACTGAAAAAGGATATGGGCTGGTCATGGGAATCTTTATTCTTTTGTAATAGGACAACAGTAAGGGTTGTTTCTGAGGCAAAAGAAAAGATACTGAATGGTTTAGTATAATCAGGGCTGGCCAAGGTGGGAGCTTCAGATATGGCTTTCTTGATCTGATCAAATGCATTCCTGGAAGAGTCAGTCCATTTAACTTCATGATCCATTTGGAGCATGTTGGTTATATATTTTACAATCTCTACATAATTCAGGATGAATATCCTTGAAAAATTAATCTTACCCTAAAAAGCTTGAATTTCTTTCTTGTTTCTAGGTAAGGTCAATGCTTCAATGGCAGAAACACGCTTAGGATCAATTATCACTCCTTCCTTTGAGATTATATGGCCTAATAGTTTTACTTCGTTAATAGCAAACAAAGACTTTTTAGGGTTCAATGATATCCTGAATTTACTACACCTGTCAAAAACCTTGTTCAAGTGCTTTAGATGTTTCTGATCAGATTTAGAAAAAACAGTAATGTCATCAAGATAGATAACTACAAATTTTTATACCTGACCCATGAAAGCTACATCCATAGCTCTCTGAAATGTTGCTTCACCATTGGATAAGCCAAATGGCATTCTAGTGTACATAAATGTACCCCAGGGTGTAGTGAAGGCTGTCTTTTCCCTGTCTGCTGGATCAACATTCACCTGATTATAACTTGAAAAACCATCAAGAATATAAGGTATTTGTGCTCCTGAAACCATTTGAAGAAACTGATCCATCTTGGGAAAAGGGTAATTATCCTTTAATGATGCTTTGTTCAAATTTCTAAAGTCCACACAAAGCTTGATTTCTCTATTCTTTTTCCTAACTGGAACTAAATTTGCAACCCAATTAGAATATCTAAGAGGGAGAATGATCTGGGCATCTAGCATTTCTTAATATCCCTTTCAACAATTAGTAGAAGGGCTAGATTAATCCTCCTAAGTTTTTGTTGATAAGGAATTACTTCTGGCTTCAAAGGGATCTTATGCTGTATTAATGAAGTATCATAAGTTCTTAGATCAACACAGGTCCAAGCAAAAACATCCTTATAATTTTGAAGTAACTTAAGGTATTGCGTTTTAATCTCAGGGTCTGGAGATGCACAAATTTTGATGCTTTTGACATCATCATTTGTTCTAATGTTAATTTCATCTATATCCTCTTCTGAATAAATGGATTGAGGATTTCAGAGAACATCATTTTGATCAAACAATTTTTCTAAAGGTATCAAGCCTTTTGGAATAAAATTGTTAGACAATTGAATAATATTATAATCAACAATTTTTGAACTGAAATCTGAAGTATCATTTTCACTTGTATTTTCATTTATTTTGGATCTATATTCATCAATTTGTAGAAGAGAAAATTGATCTACAAGTTGTAGAAAATATTTCAAGTGTTCATCATATTCAAATATCTGCCAGTGTTTCAAATTGTCTGGGATAGATGGTCTATACTTGACTTGTATTTGGTAGAGTACATTAGTCTGATCATGAATTTTAAATGAACTAGCAGAAACAGCTAAGGCATCTGCATGAATATTATGATATCTTGGAATATAAGTCAAATTAAAGGCATCAAAGAAGTTTTCAACTAAATCCCGTACTTCATTTCAGTAAGACCTAAGTCTAGGATGTTTAGTCTCGAAATACTTCTCACTCGTTTGACAATAAGCTCTGAATCAGTAAAAACACTTAAGTTTCAAACCTTTAAGCTTTTGGCTAATTGAAATCCTAAAAGGAAAGCTTCATATTTAGCCACAATGTTTGTAACTTTGAATTAGAGCTTACATGATTGGGTAATGTTTTCTTTTTCTAGTGATATTAGAACTACTCTAGCTCCTGATCCATCTTTTGTACAGAAGCCATCAAAGAATGGTTTCCATATATCAATTTTATTTGGTACTGGACTTTCAATTACATCTCCAATTTTAACTTGAGTTTCATGCACTTGGTTTGAAGAGAGTTGAAAGCAACCAAAATCTTGGTCAATTGCATAAATGGGATGGTTCCTTGGCTGGTCCATTTTACAAACAGTGTGCACAGATCTCACCTCCCTATATAATCTTAGTTGTTCTCCCCCATAAACTGGAATAGTAGCATAAGACATATCCATTTGAAGAGTTCTGCCTAATTTGGCATAGCAAGACCTTGAAAGGAGCATTTCAAATTTGGGAGGGATATCTATGACAACTATATCAAGTACTACACTTTTCACTGGAATTTGGGTAAGGGTGACTACTAAATCCTCAATCAATCCTAAGCAATGCACCATTTTAGAATCAAAGGTGTACAAGTCATGATAAGATCTAGTTATGTCAAGTTTCAAATGATCCATGATAGTTTTCGGCATGAGGTTATGTGATGCTTTAGAATCAACCATACAATTATACAACATGGAATCATTTGTCTTAAGAGTTACATAGAAAGGAGGCACTATTTCATCTATCATATCTATGCTTGGGCCAAAAAAAACTGTTGGTTTTTCATCTTGCAAATTAATGATATCACCTTCAGCATCAACCGAGGTACTTTGTATCCATTTGGAGAACTTATTTTTACACCCAGGGTTTTTAGAAAGTTCTGAAAGAGGAATTCGAATTTTAAGTCTTTCTAACTCTTTTTCAACATTAAAAGTAGTCAATGCATTTTTTTCATTTTGAGGAATATTAATTGGCTGTTCTAATGGTCGAATAAAATTTGTTTGAGTTTGAGTAGCTTTGGCACGAGGTTCAATTACTAGATTTTCCTTAGGAGGTATTCCATGAGTAGGCCTAGGCCTAAGGTCATATCTTTTGTTCAAATCTACAATTAAAAATTCAAAGAAGGCATGGTATTTAGAAACCTGTGAAGATTCTTGATCTTCTTGAACCTGATTTTGTTGTGTAAGAGGAATAATAACTATTTGATTAGAGGAAGTATCCAAATTATTTATATCTTCAGTGATGGTCATAGTATTATCATCAGGTTGCTGATCATCTATCAACAAAGGAGTAGGAACTTGCTGATCATTACTAGGTCTCTAAAGAATTCGTAATGGTGGATTTCTTTGATACTGACCTTGATTTTGATTTTGGGGTTTGGAAATTGTTTGTTGAGTTTTCTTAGGTTGAGTCTCCATCTTGGAAATTCTATTAGATATATTTCCAAGAAGAGAAGTTAATTCATCTATTTTATAATCTTCAGTTTTAGTCATAGAGGAACTAGAAGCCTCTGGTGTTGATTTGAGTTTTCTTTGGGCCTTTTCCTCTTTAGCTTTCAAAGTTGTTGAAGCAAACCTATTTGCTTCTACCTCAACAACATTTGTTTTCATATCTTCAAGAGTTCTTGAAGTTCTCTCTCTTAGCATAACAACAAAATCATCATCAAAGGCTTTAGAAAATCTAGACTTTGCTATTGCTACAGGGGTTTACAATCAGGGGGAATTTTATGATAAATATTATAGAATCTTTTGATAAAGTCTGATACAGGTTCACCAAAATTTATTTTAAGTTCATCAAACTCAGTAAGAAAGTAAAGAGGATCCTTTTGCACACCCCACTAGTTTTTAAAAATAGTTGTAAGCTCTTCCCAATTTCTAATGGTATTTGCAAGTAACTGCCTAAACCGAATTCTTACATTTCCTTCAAGTGATTGTACAAACAACCTCATGTAAACATTTTCTTGTTCAATATTCATGTTATCTACAAAGTCTAAAAAGGCTTGAAGATGTTCTTCAGCAGAAGGATCAGTCTCTCCATTATACCTGGGAAGGTATTTCAAGTATCCAACTGGGAATGCATCGAGATTAGTGTTGAGAATGCAACAAGATTATGGAGCTTAGTGGAAAGGAGTCACCTTCACTAAGTGGGCCCGCAGGCAAATTATGGTGCAAAGTCTATTTTTAGACATATGGATCATGGTCTATGAGTTTCAGAATGTTGTTTATGGATGATTGGTCATGTTGGGAAAAATATATGGACTTCTATTTCTGGTTCATAGCAGGAGTGATCAAAGTCTATTTTTAGACTGCTAGGCTAAAAATAGAAACAGTCAAATATTATTAGCCCTTAGTAATATTTGGACTATAAACTTTATATTATTCTCTTGGAGCACTTCAGTTTGAGCTATGGATGTGGCACATGCAGGGGATAGAAGGAAATACGCTTTTCCTATGTGTTAGTTGAGCTATTGCATGGAGGACTTCAGTTAGAACTCATGCATGTGAGTTCTGTGGAGTTGGATGTGGAGTTGATGGAGTTGTGTTCAGTTGAACTAGTTGTATTCAGTCTAACTGGAGTGTGAATTGATTGTTAATTAATTCACTAATTATTAACTCATAATGTAACTGAAGAATACATCAGTTAACTCAGTGCATGGGCAGTTCAACAGAGACAGGTGTTAGAGGTAAGTGAAAGGGTGAGTTGTGACTATCAGTTGTGCATGAGGATTTGCACAAGCATAGATTGAGTATGCCAATGAGTATTCCACAGTATTGGCCAATGCCTAGTAGAATAGCCTGTGCTCACGTGATTTCCACTGTGAGTGATTCTCAACAGGTATTGTGTAGTGGAGGCAGGCAAAGCAGCGGAGGAGATTTGAACCTGTGACTTGTTCGGATCTGAGCTAGTTTTGTGTGCAACAGGTGGAGATAGTGCTGGATACTTGTGAGGAGTATTGTACTATGTATTGTTATAGGTTCTCAATCATTAATATACAGATAGTGTGGGGTTTTCAGCTGTAAGCTTTCCCTGGGATACATACTGTGTTAATGTGTGCATGCTATTGATGTTTCATTGTTTTTAATGCTGCTAAATTGATGATCAACATAGAGGAGGTTATGTATTATGCATGTATTCTGCAATAGTGTATAATCGGGATAATCTCTGTGAATAAGTGTCATATTATTCAAAATTTCTACATGGTATCAGAGCTAGCTGATTTGTAGAAGGATTTCTACATGGTATTGGAGCTGTTGATCATCAGATCTATTATTCAGGAAGTGTTTACATTTTATTTCTCCAGGCAGAGTCTGTAATCGGGCCAGGTAGCCTCTGGATTCATCCTTCCTTTGGAAGGTGAAATATCTGGTAAAAACCCATACAGTCAATCTCTGTACGAGAAATACTTTTTTCTCACGAATTCTAGATCAGAGGTGGTTGATTTTGGAGCTGGTGGAATTCGAATTTGCAGCAGTGTTTTCTTGGTATCAATGTGGCAATGTCTTTCAACGGATTGTGATTGGAGTATGCTCTTGAGGGCAGATCGAACTATATTGCATGGAAGGACAGGATGGAGGCAGTGTTGGATGATAATGGGCTGAAGGAGTTCATAGAGGCTGATGTCCCAAAGCCTACTAATGCTACGCAAGTTGATGCTTGGCAAAAGAAGACAGAAAAGTGTCAAAGGATTTTGTTGGAGGGCGTGAAGGATCACATTGTGTCTAGCCTGCATGGTAAGACTTCTCCATACTTGATGTGGAAAGATTTGACAGGTCTATTCCAAATCAAGAGTGATCAGAGGAAGCTGGCGCTCAAGGATAAACTCAGAAACATCAAATGTGAGAAGGGAGATAGTATGCCCAAGTATCTCACAAAGTTCACCCAATGCAGGGATGAACTGGGAAGTGTGGGGGTGACTGTTGATGATGAGGACTTGGTGAGCTTGGCTTTCCTTGGTCTTCCGAAGAGTTGGCATTCCTATCAGGACTCTGTCAATGGTCAGGAGAAATTGCCAGGATGGGAGAAACTTTGGTCAGATCTTGTGCAGGAGGAGATCAGGCGGAATACCAGGGACAGATCTTCCTCAAAGGCAACTGATGAAGAAAATTGCGCTTTGGCTGCCAAAGCAAAGAAGGGGAAGAGCAAGAAAGCTTCTCAGTCCAGTGCAAAAGGAAAGAAGTAGGACATGTCCAAGGTGAAGTGCTTTCACTGTCACCAGCACGGACATTATGCCATTAATTGTCCGCAGAAGAAGAAGAACAAGCAAGTTGTTGGATCTGCAGCAGGAAAGGCTCTAGCCTGGCAGTTTGAACTTGATTTTTCATTAATCGCATGCTTGGTTTCAAGTGTGATGGGATCGGTATGGTTCTTGGACAATGGTGCATCTTTTCACATGACAGGAGATTGAGATTTGTTTTCTGATCTGGAGGAGAAAGATCTTGGAGTGCACATCGAGATGGGTGATGATGGTAGATACAGTGCGACCAGTATCAGTACCATTTCCTTTGAGAGGGAGTCGGGTAAACCCTTCGTATTGAAGGAAGTGATGCATGTTCCAGGATTGAAGAAGAATCTTATCTCTGTGGCGATGTTAGAAGACAAGGGGTATGATGTTGTTTTCAACGAGGGAAAGGCTTTCCTACGCAGTAAGACAACTGGAGAAACCCGAAAGATAGGGGTTCAAGTGAGGAACCTTTATCAGTTGCATGTAGATGGCTGTGCAGCAATGGCATGCAAGGCAGAAGGATTGGTGAGCCGAGATGATGGCGAGCTGTGGCACAGGAGATTGGGTCTCCTTCACCATGGTGCCTTGAAGATACTACAACAGATCACTATAGGGCTTCCTAAAGGCACACTTGCGCAGTCATATCAGTGCAAGGGGTGTACTTTGGGAAAGTTTGTGAAAGCCACCTTTCACGAGAAGGATAGTCACGCCATGAAGATCCTTGAGAGAATTCAGACAGACGTGTGTGGACCTTTCTCAATAGCTTCGACAGCAAAACACAAGTATTATGTGATTTTTGTTGATGATTTCTCTAGAAAGTGCTGGATCTTCTTCATGCAGAAGAAGAGCGAGACATACTCAAAGTTCTGTGAGTTCAAACCATTGGTCGAGAAGGAGTCGGGGAAGAAGGTGAAGGCTCTTAGGAGCGATGATGGTGGTGAATACATCTCTGACAAGTTCAAGGATTTCTGTAAAGCAGAAGGGATTCGAAGAGAGCTGATAGCTCCCCATAACCCACAACAGAACGGGGTTGCTAAGCGGAAGAACAGAACGATCGTGGGTGCTACACGGGTGATGTTGCATGATTAGGGCCTACCCCTTCACTTGTGGGCGGAAGCATGCAATACAGCAGTTTATGTGTAGAACCGTTGTCCTCACAAGATACTTGGAATGAGTACACCCGAGGAGGCTTATTCTGGTAAGAAGCCTGATCTTTCTCATTTGAGGATTTTTGGTGCTAACATTTACATGCATGTGAAGAAGGATGCCAAGAAGAAGCTGGAGCCAACCGCAGAGGTTGGGATATTTGTGGGGTACACTAATACGCCCCATAACTATCGTGTGTATTTGCCAAATAGTGGCAAGACTATTGTGCGACAGGATATAAAATTTCAGGAGGAGAAAGCCATGAAGTGTTCGCTTGAGAGGGAGCTACACTTGCATGTAGATGAGGAGCTATTAGTTCCTAAAGATGAGATTCAGGACATGGATCAGCCACAGGACGAGGTTCATGGAGTGGAAGAGACCACTCATGTAGCGCCAACCATCAGAGGGAGAAAGCGCTTGACAGAAGCTGAGCGATTGGCTCAAGATGCAAAAAAAGTTGTAGGACCACCTACATCTCAACGCAGGCAGAGACAGTCACCTGATTGGTACACTAGATACATGGCTCTTGTGAGCAAATGTGTTGTGACTGAGCCATCCTCTTTCGAGGAAGCTGTGGAGGATCCCACATGGGTAGATGCCATGGTGGAAGAGTATGATTCGATTGTCAGAAACAGTGCATGGGAGATTGTTCCTAGACTGGAAGGGAAATCAGTGGTGGGTTCGAGATGGATCTACAAATTTAAGCAGGCAGCTGACGAGAGTGTGGAGAAGTACAAGGCAAGATTTGTTTCCCGAGGCTTTTCACAGATAGAGGGGATCGATTATGAGGAGACCTTTGCACCTGTCGCAAGGTATTCTTCCATACGGACGATTCTCACTCTCTCAGCGTAGATGGGATGGCACATTCATCAGATGGATGTGAAGACTGCATTCCTCAACGGAGTCATTGAGGAGGAGGTGTACATAGAGCAGCCCGAAGGTTTCGAGATCTTCAGCAGCAAGTCGCATGTGTGCAGGCTCAAGAGAGTGTTGTATGGGTTGAAACAAACACCACGTGCTTGGTACACACGGATAGACAGTTATTTCACTGGACTTGGATTCTCCAAGAGTGAGGCGGATCCTAACCTATACCAGATTGTGGTGGAGGGTAAGTTGCTTATCATTGTACTTTATGTAGATGATTTGATTCTAATGGGTGATGAGCTATTGATACTTTCATGCAAGGATGATCTTGCTAAGGAGTTTGAGATGAAGGACTTGGGCCTCCTTCATTATTTCCTAGGATTGGAAATTTGGTAGCGCAGTGATGGACTATTTGTTTCTTAGGGTAAGTATGCTTGGGAGATACTGGAGAAGTTCAACATGCATGGCTGCAAGCCTGTTGATACTCCTCTTCCTGGAGGTTGGAGGAAGGAGGATGCCACTTCAGTAGAAGAAGTGGATGCCACTTTTTATCGAAAGTTGGTGGGGTCGCTTATGTATCTGGTCAATACATGACCCGATATATGCTATGCTGTTAACCAGCTTTCACAAGCTATGGTTAAGCCAACCAAGCTCTTTTGGAAGGCAGGAAAGCATGTATTGCGTTATCTCATAGGCACAACGGGATATGGTTTGTGGTACAGACAGGAGGATGAGGTGAAGCTATGTGGCTTCACGGATGCAGATTGGGTGGGGAGCCCAACGGACAGAAAGAGCACATCAGGATGGGTCTTTAGTATCGGGTCGACAACAGTTTCTTGGTACAGCAGGAAGCAGAGATCCATGGCACTCAGTTCAGCAGAGGCCGAGTATATGGCAGCAAGTTTGGATGCATGCGAGGCTATATGGATGAGGAAGATCCTGGTCGGTTTGTTCGGTTCTCACTTGGAGCCTACTGTGATTTACTGTGATAACCAGAGTTACATTAAACTCTCGGCTAATCATGTATTTCATGATATATCTAAGCACATTGACATCGGGTACCATCATATCAGAGATTGTGTGCAATGGAGAATCATGTTACTTTCATACATTCCAACGGAGGATCAGGATGCTGATATCTTGACGAAGGCGCTCACCAGGAGCAAATTCGAATACCACCAAGGCAGGATAGGGGTTGCTAATAATCCATATCTTGTTGAGAGGGAGTGTTGAGAATGCAACAAGATGATGGAGCTTAGTGGAAAGGAGTCTCCTTCACTAAGTGGGCCCGCAGGCAAATTATGGCGCAAAGTCTATTTTTAGACTATGTCTATTTTTAGACATATGGATCATGGTCTATGAGTTGCAGAATACTGTTTATGGATGATTGGTCATGTTGGGAAAAATAGATGGACTTCTATTTCTGGTTCACAGCAGGAGTGATCAAAGTCTATTTTTAGAATGCCAGGCTAAAAATAGAAATAGTCAAATATTATTAGCCCTTAGTAATATTTGGACTATAAACTTTATCTTATTCTCTTGGAGCACTTTAGTTCGAGCTACAGATGTGGCACATGCAGGTGATAGAAGGAAATACACTTTTCCTATGTGTTAGTTGAGCTATTGCATGGAGGACTTCAGTTAGAACTCATGCATGTGAGTTCTGTGGAGTTGGATGTGGAGTTGATAGAGTTGTGTTCAGTTGAACTAGTTGTATTCAGTCTATCTGGAGAATACACTAGTGATGAGTTGTGTGAATTGATTGTTAATTAATTCACTAATTATTAACTCATAATGTAATTGAAGAATACATCAGTTAACTCAGTGCATGTACAGTTCAATAGAGACAAGTGTTAGAGGTAAGTGAAAGGGTGAGTTATGACTATCAGTTATGCATGAGGATTTGCACAAGCACAGATTGAGTATGCCAATGAGTATTGTGCAGTATTGGCCAATGCCCAGTAGAATAGCCTTTGCTCACGTGATTTCCAGTGTGAGTGATTCTCAGCAGGTATTGTGCAATGGAGGCAGGCAAAGCAAGGGAGGAGATTTGAACCTGTGACTTGTTCGGATCTGAGCTAGTTTTGTGTGTAACAGGTGGAGATAGTGCTGGATGCTTGTGAGGAGTATTGTACTATGTATTGTTACATGTTCTCAATCATTAATATACAGATAGTGTGGGGTTTTTAGCTGTAAGCTTTCCCCAGGATACATACTGTGTTAATGTGTGCATGCTATTGATGTTTCATTGTTTTTAATGCTGCTAAATTGATGATCAACGTAGAGGAGGTTATGCATTATGCATGTATTCCGCAATAGTGTATAATCGAGATAATATCTGTGAATAAGTGTCATATTATTCAAAATTTCTACAATTAGGAGGTAAGACTAAAGCTGCATATCTAGCCTGTACAATAGGTTGGAAAGCCATAGTGGGAGGTGGTGTATGAGGTGTTTGTGTGGATGTAGAAGTTGAAGAATATGAAGAAGAAGTTGAAGAAGGTGATTTAGGGGTTGAAGAACTAGTTGGAGGTGAAGAAGGAGGGGACCTCCTGAGTGATTTCAAAGGAGTCCTAAGAACTAACTTTTGGACCTGTGGATGAATACCTTCCTTTGTTTTAAAGAGTGGATTTGAATACACAGAGAAGGTCTCTTCGGGTTGTTTAGAAGTAGAAACTTTAGGTTGTCCAAAAGTGGGAGGAAATGAATAAGTGGTAGGGATATGAAATTTGTTGGTTTATATTCTAGTAAATTAACACCCAAGTCAAATTCAGTTTTAGGAGATCCTGGTGGTAGTGAGGGTTCTAGATGAGTTTCAAATAAATGAATGAGGAATGCTGATTTAAAATCAACTCCTCTCCTCAAGAATTCAACAACCCTAGGTGATAGGTGAGAGTAATCTAGACTGGATGGAATGTTACTATAAGGATCAAATGATGGTAAATCTTTAGAATGTAATATTGAAGAAGAATAAGAAGAAAAGGGTTGATGTCCCCTTTTAGAACTGGCTTTTCTTAGAATGTTTTCAAGATCTAACAAAGGATCAACTAGGTTACCCTCTGAATGAGATCTGGTGTGCTTAAAAGGTGTTAGTTTGAGAGAGTGGAGTTTCTAGGTGAAGGATTTTAACCTTTCTAGACCTTTAATAACCTTAAAGGAATAGAATACATATCGTTTCCCCAGGAAAACTTAATGGAATTCAAGTCCCCGGCAATGACCCCAGTTCGATGTTGTACCTCTGAGATAATAATGGTCAGCTATTATGCCAGAGCATCTAAGATAAATGTTTTGGGGGTTTTTGTTTTGATTTGGGAGACCAATGAATAAAACAAATATAGAATTGATATACCTAACCCTTTGAATAATATCAATATCTCAGTAAAGGGCTGCTATAAAATTTCACACAGTGATAAAGCTTGAATAGTGGTGAGTAGAAAACAAAAATAATATGATTATCACAATTCTTAGATAGATAATTGCATAATCATAAGTATGAAAACCTCTGACCGATGTTCAGAAGGTTCAAGAGAATATGCTTATGCTTACAATGAGATGCTGATGATTTATTGATTCAGAGGGAATTAATTAAATAGACAGTCCATTAATCCATTCTCTTTAATGATTATCACTTCAGAAAGCTTATAGGAATAGATTGAGACACAATTATTCCTACCTAGTTATCTCTGTAAAGTCATAAGAATATGAAGAAAAACATAATGAGTAATACAGGAAAAAATTACATGAAACACAAACTGTGAAAAACAAAATTCAGAATCCTTTGCTTTGTATTGAGGTTCTAAAAAAGTCAAGTACATCAAATATCTAGAAATGCTTCATCAAGGGTGCAACCTATGATAACTCGTGAAGAGAGTTATTTATACAACAGTAGGACAAAAAATATCCTAAACTGCTTTTACAAAAATATATTATTTACACAATAAAAAATAAAATTGTCTAATGATCTAGTACTGCTTTAGTGTTGTGCTGTTTGATGACATATCACTGAAAAATTTGAAAGGAGGTTCAAGCTAGCTGATTGTTCCTTCAAAAGCTGAATTCTGTTGAATTATCCTTAATTAAGTAAATCTGTTAATTCTTCCTAGAATTTCTTATCTAGGATAGAAATTCTTTTTAACCCTTGTAGATTTCATCCATCTCGGTGTATTTATTAAAAGAGGGATTTACCCGAAATATATGCTTGATTTCATCCGGGATGAAGAAAGAATCCCTGAGTGTTTTTATTATGAGAGCTATATCACTGATCCTATGTTTTTAATAGTCAAGGCCTTGCATAGTTGTCTTCTTCTCTATTCCTTGTGTAATGGTCTTCTTCTCTAAATATATACTTTTTAACAATTTTCTTGTTGAGTCTTAGAATAAACAGACTCTGCGACTAATATTAGGGTTTTCTATCCAATGCTCAAGCCTTTGGCTGATTACCTGCAAAACACAACAATAGTTAAGAAAACACAGGTTCGGGAGGAAGGTGATTGATGGCTTTGTTTACACAGGGACACCTAAGGAAGGAGTTGTGGTAGCGTCCTGAACATAATTGGAGGTCAAATGGCATCGTAGAGGTTCAAGGTAGCGCTGAAGGGTTTTAATGGTTTAAACTATGAAACGAGTGAAAGGCATGAAAACAAGAGTTTTTGGGGTTTTTAAAGTGTAACGGGAAAGTTTTTAATATGGTGCAAATGTTTGAATAATCGATGCTTTATCGGGTTGGCGAGGAGGCGATTTTAAAGGGTCATCACACCACTTATGAGGCGAAGGTGGTTTTGAAGAGGGCTCACCTGATATACTTTAGAGCGTGACACGTAGCCTTAGGGGGGTTGGGGAAAACCACTTTATCAGACGAGTATTGTTCGGGCATCGGGCGCGACCGATATGGATGTGGAGTGTTGGATTAGACGAGAGTTGATCTAATGACAGTCGGGCAAGGGAAGTGAGCGGGTGATAAAGCATGGGCTTAGGGAGGGGCCCAGTGCTTTAAGCATTGGCGGTAAGGGATTATTGAAGGTTAATGACAAGTTTGACATTAATCGGGAAAATATTAATGAAGTGACGTGGAGCGGAGGTAAATGGGTATTTATCATAATAGCGGGGAATGAATGGTTATAAAGGATATGATAGGCGGGTGTGGGTCTAGGTGATTTAGTGAATAAAGGGATAGAATATCGCAAATCACATTTTCTTATGCTTGATGGTTCATTCCCTTAAGAGCGATGCGATGCGATAAGATCTACGATCAAGAATCCGTAGTCATCCAACGGTTGACAGCGTTATCGCACATTGCACATCGCACTTTGCTTCCGCCCAATGGTTCATTGCGTTATGAATTATGCGATGCGATAATATACTTTAGGAAATAATCATTTCAACATTTCAAAACCTTTAACTTCTACCTACCCTTCTATTCCTAACATTTTTCTTATTCTTTTAGAGTGCAATTGAAGTAGCAACTCAATATTTCTTTTTATAAACAATCTAACTCTATTTCTAACTTTATATTATCCAAGGGCTTAGATTAAGCTTATGAGCTCCTTTTATTTTTTCTACCTAGCTATGATCTGCCAACATTAAATTGTTTGGTCAGATTTTATTCTCTGATCTATAAACATAAAATTCAAAGCATGGAATAACCAAGATTAAATAGTGTGATTACCATGGATTGTGGCATGAATAACAAGTTTCACACAATCATTATTATGCATAAAAGTAAATAGTAGTGGAATTTAGACTTGCACACTTTCATGGTTTATTTTTGTTTTCTTTTCTATCTAACCTAGCATTTTATTTTGCCTTTATTTTTTAGGGCATCTACCCTAACATTTTCTTTGATATGGACATATTTATTCAAAAAATTTCCTAACATTTTTTACTCAATATTATTTTTTTCCATATCCTATCTTAACATTTTGTATATACATTTTCTTTTTTTGTCTAATTTATTCTAACTTATCAAAACCAAAAAATGCTACAACAGGTGCAACAGTTATGTGGTTCCTGAAAGTGGAGCAGAAAATATAGTGGTCTTTGGAGAGAAGACCATGTTGTGGCATCAAAGGCTTGGACATATTGGAGAGCAAGGCCTTCGAATACTTCATGCTAAAGGTATGGTAGAAGGTATGAGTAATATCTCTCTGGATTTTGATTTCTGTGAAAATTGTGTATATGGGAAGCAGAATCGGGTGAGTTTCCCCTCTGGTGGTAAGAGGGTGAAACAGATATTAGAACTTGTGCACAGTGATGTGTTTGGACCTGTGAAGGTTCCATAACTGGGTAAGTATGTGTACTCTGTATCATTTATGGATGACTTCTCAAGGAATATATGGATATATTTCTTTAAGAAGAAATCTGAAGTCTTTGACAGGTTTAAAGAATTTAAGGCTCTGATGGAAAACTAGACAGAGAAGAAGATAAAGGTGTCGAGGACAGATAACAATGGAGAGTTTTGTAGTAAGGAATTTGAAGAATTCTGTAAGAAGTGTGGTATAACATGATAGAATACTACTCCATACACACCTAAGTAAAATGGAGTTGTAGAAAGCATGAACAAGACGTTGATGGAAAGGGCAAGAAGCATGCTTAGTGGTGTCGGGTTAGGACAAGAATTCTAGGTAGAGGTGGTGGAGACCGCATGTTACCTGCTCAACAGATCACCTTCATCAACGTTGGAGGATAAAACTCCACAAGAGGTATGGACTGGTAAGAAACCCTCTCTTTCACATCTGAGGGTATTTGGATGTGATGCATATGTACATGTTCCAAAGGAGAAAAGAACCAAGTTAGATGGTAAATATGAAAAGTGCATCTTTATTGGGTATAAGGATGGTTTAAAGGGTTATAAGCTTTGGAACCCAGTAACAAGGAAGGTTGTGTACAACCGAGATGTCGTGTTCAGAGAGGTGAAAGATGTTATTAAACATGAATTCAAATCAAAGTAATTTGAGAAGATAGATTTTGAGCTTAAGGAGGAAGAATCAGACTCTGCAACAGAGGAGGAATCAGAAAATGAAGAGCCACAAACTTCGGGTGTGAGAAGATCAGTTTGAGAAAGAAGACAGCCGGAAAGGTATAGTCCATATGCTTTCTTTCAAATTTTGCTTTATCTGTTACTGATGATGATCCCAAAACTGTGAAGGAATTAGTATATTCAAACGATGGCAAACTATGGAAAGAGGCCATGGTTGATGACATGGCATATTTGCACAAAAATGATGCTTGGGATCTGGTGGAGTTTCCGGCTGGAAGGAAACCCATTGGTAGAAAATGGGTGTTCAAGAAGAAGACAAATGCAGAAGGAAAGGTGGAGAAATACAAAGCTCAGTTGGTAGCGAAAGGTTATTCCCAGGTGTCAGGAATTGATTTTGGGTATATTTTTTCTCCTGTTGCCAAGGTAGCTTCTATTAGACTACTTTTATCTGTTGCTGTTGCTTTTGAATTTGAGGTAGAACAGATGGATGTGAAGACAACATGTCTTCACGGGGATCTGGTAGAGGAGATCTACATGAAGAAACCTGAAGGTTTTGTGGTGAAGGGTAAGAAAGAATTGGTATGCAAGTTAAATAAGTCTCTGTATGGGTTAAAACAATCACCAAGGATGTGGTATCAGAAATTTGATACATTTATATGGAGAATTGCCTTCACCAGAAGCAAAGCAGATCACTGTGTGTATTTTAAATTAATTGGTGACTGTGTTATTTATTTGGTATTGTATGTGAATGATATGTTGCTGGTTGGAAATGACAAAGAAATTATCCAGGATTTGAAGACCCAATTGTCCTCCAAATTCAAAATGAAAGATATTGATGTTGCAAACTATATTTTGGGCATGGAAATTAAAAGAGATCGGGCAAAGAGGAAGCTCTAGTTAAACTAGAGGAAGTATGTCAAGACAATACTGCAGAGGTTTAATATGTAGGATAGTAATCTGGTGAAGGTTCCTATTCTTATAGGTGTAAAGTTATCTGCCAAACAGTGTCCCAAGAGATAAGAAGAGGAAGAGGACATATCCTGTGTTCCATATGCAAGTGCAGTCTGTAGCTTGATGTATGAAATGGCTTGTACTAGACTAGACATTTCACATGCAGTGGGAGTATTGAGCAGGTTTATGTCAAAACTAGGAAAGAAGCATTGGACAACAGTGAAGTGGGTTTTTAGGTATTTGCATGGCACTAGTGATTATGGTTTGTGCTACCAAGGAAGACCATGGTTGGACAAAGTTTTGGATATCTATGGTTTTGTTGATGCAAACTGGGCTAGAGATCTAGATCAGAGAAGATCTACAAGTGGGCATGTGTTTAACTTATTTGGAGGTGCGGTCAGTTGGATGCGTAAGAAAGAATCTGTAGCAGCACTATCAACTATAGAGGCAAAATACATGGCAGACACTCATGCAAGAAAGGAAGCAATTTGGTTGCAGAGATTGTGTTCAAGTATGGGGTTAGTGGAGGGAGCTATAAGGATAGACTATGATAGCCAAAGTGAAATTTTCTTAGCAAAGAACCATGCTTACCATTCAAAGACAAAGCACATTGATGTTCAGTATCACTTTGTGAGGGATATGATAGAAGACAAAAAGGTGTTGCTGGTAAAGGTGGACACTTTGAAGAATGCTGCAGATGCATTGACAAAATCTCTAAGCTTTGAGAAGTTCTCTTGGTGTATAGAAAAATGGGTGTTGTAGGGCTGGATAAATGACTAAGCTCTCTCGTGGAAGGAAAAATACAACTCGGAGAATGTTGGGTTGTGTTATATTCTTTCCACAACTAGCCTACGTAGTTAACCAGGGGGTTAGAGGGGGGGTGGAGCCCCCGCTTCATTGTGTAGTGGGGGGGTCACAGGGGGTTTGAGGGGGGAGGGTAGCCCCCCTCTACGGGTTCCAGGACAGCACCTCGGGAATTTTTTTTTTGGACCCTATATTAGGTTGGTTTTGTGCATGGTTTTCACACATGGTTTTGGATGCAATGGTTTTTGGTCCATGGTTTTGGACGCGATGGTTTTTGGTCCATGGTATTGGATGCTTCGGCATGTATAAATATATATTGTAACATTGAAAGGAATATAATGAAAAATCAAGCTGGTAGTCTCGGTTTTGGGATCCAGGGGAAAATCTCTGTGTATATGTGTTTTATGTGTTATGCTCTTGTATTTTTTATTTTCTATGTTTTAGAATTTGTATGCAGGTAATTTATGTACAGGGTTAAAACCTACAACCTGTTCTTGCTCACCACCTTGTTGAACTACCTGTAATCAATGCAAAATCCAAGAGTATCATCCTTTTTCCTTACAAACAACATTGGTTCACCCCAAGGAATAAAATTGGCCTTATGTATCCCTTATCAAGCATTTCCTTAAACTACAAATTTAGTTCCATCAATTTCGGAGTGCTAATCTTGAAGGTGCCTTTAATGTTGGTGCTGCTCCTAGAATTAGTAAGAACAAAAGGAACAACCACAAACTCATAATGTCCATACCTAGTATTAAATGAAGTCTTGTAGATGTCCTCTTCTCTAATGTGCACCCGATGATATCCTAATCTCAAATCAATGTTCAAGAACATGATTTCTCCCTTCAATTGATCCAACAAGTCATCAATTCTCAGTAATGGATACCTGTTCTTGATCATCACCTTGTTCAAATGCCTATAATCAATGAAAAATCCAAGAGTAGCATCCTTCTTCCTTACAAAAAACATTGGTGCATCCCAAGGGATACACTTGGCCTTATGTATCCCTTATCAAGCATTTCTTTAAACTGCAAATTCAGTTCCATCAATTTTAGAGTGCTAATCCTGAAGGTGCATTTAATGTTGGTGCTACTCCTAGCATCAACTCAATAGAGAAATCCACTTCCCTATGATGTGGTAACTCTGGAATCTCTGTAGAAAACACACACTTAAACTATTGCAAAACATGATACTTCATCAAAACTTCCTCATCCTCAACACATTTCCCTTTTTCACTAAAGATGTGAACTAAAAATAACAAGCATCCATTCCTACAACTACTCTTTGCTTTTATATTTGTGGCCATTCTCACTGATGTAGGCTTATTATTTCCCCGCAATATTCTCCTTTCTCCATCATCTTCTAGGAACTCAATAACCTTGTCATAGCAATCCACTTTAGTCTTGTGAATGAAAAAACAATCCATGCCCAAAAGCATACTATATGAACCCAAAAGAAGCACATTTATAAGTGTTGATGTATGCATCCCATTCACCTCAAATTCACAATATCTCACCCAATGATGAACTTTTCTCTTGATCCTTATAGCCATCTACACCAACCAAGATTCTACATGCACTTCTTTACTCAAGAAACACTTATCCACCAGGTCAAGACTGATATAACTATAGTTAGATCTAGGATCAATTAAATAGAACCAACTTGATCATGAAGCTTACCTACCATCTTTATAATAGACGTCTGGTGATCTTCCTGCCTACTATCCACTACTGCATAAATACAAGGAATACTTTGCACAACATCTCCAATTATCTATGTCTCCTGAGCACTGTAAATATGAGGTATTCCATCCTAATGTTGTGGACATTATCTCCTGCGATGCTCTCCACCACAAGTACAACACCTCAAAGACTATCTACCATCACCCTTGTCCTCCTTCTTAAGCCAAGACACATGTCATCTGTTAACTGCATTGAGATTCTTGTGTGATGCTACATTCTCCTTGTCACCTGTATCCTAAAGTCTTCCTCGCTTCCTAACCCACTTTCCTTTATTCTTCTCATTCCTCTTCCAATCTACTTAGACTCATATTTGAGATTTGAATGCTCATAAAAGTGATTCAACTTTCTGATGGCTTCCTCCAAGACCAAGGCTCATTAAACTCAATCCTATCTCTGAATGCTATTGGAACCCACTAATAAACCTTGAATCTTTTCTTTCTCACCCTTGAGGTAAGAAACATACCTCAATAGTTCCACAAATCTTCTAGTGTAATCATCGGTCATAGAACCCATATTCAGCTCATAGAACTCGTTATCCTTGTCATCATAGTATCTTTCAGACAAGTATTTCTTCTTGAATAGTCTCTTGAACTCATCCCAGATCAACTCCTCTTATCAAATGCATCTGAAAATATTCACATCTTCCCACTAGATGTTTGCTTTTCCTTTAAGACTGAAGGTAGCTTTTTTGCCTTTCATATTCTTTGAGTAAGAATGTAGTCTGAAAAAATTCTTCATCCCAAGCAACCATGATTCTACAGCCTCTGATCTCTTCATTTCTCAGTGTAATGTAGGAGGCTTGGGTTTCTTTAACTCTGCAAAATACTGCTTCTCGCTCCTCCTATAAGGATGATGGCAGTGATGGCGATGATGTATATCAGAGAGGAAACAAGAATAGAATCCATAGGCACTATTGCTCCTATTAGGTGTATCCAAATATCTGCCACCTCTGACTATGCCCTCCTATCCAACATGTATCTTGATTGAGACCTTCTACCATGTCAGGCGGAAAGAGTCGATAGTGCGGACACAACCAACCTCCCTAGAAGCTTAAGGCTTTCTAGTGACAAACAAGACAATTAAGATCAATCCTTCCCTAAATATGCATTTATCATATAAGAAATCAAGTGTTTAGATCCTACCTGTAACCCAACGCTGTTGTAGTAGTCCAGCCTCGTCGATCTGGATGAGCTCCTCCTTCTCTTCGAAACCTGCATTCACTAACAATCAAATGATTAAATAGCACCTGAATATCTCATAAAACAAAACATATTTAACATACAGACCAAGGAGTATATGAAACAACTCATAAATAACAAATTGTTGAGAAGAATGGACTTATTTGTATTAATAGGAAACAAAAGAAACCATTACAACCTGAGCCTTGGTGTTGTGCAGGTTCCTCCCAGGGTCCAGCAAGAGTTTTCCTTTACTTTGATAAGCTCACCCACTTCCAAATGAAACAAGAAAGGATGGGAATCTCTCCTTACAAGCTTCTACAAGGAAGTCCTAATTCCAGTAGCATCTACCCTTAGGAGTGTTCAGATTTCAACCTCTCCTCCTTCTGGCCCAATGCCTGTATTTATAGTGCTCTAGAGGAAGTTATTCAGGTCCACCATCAATGGGATAAGCCCCTCTTTGGATGGGATAGCTCCCCTCTTGATGGGATAAGTTCCTCTTTGGTAGGGATATATGAACCATCTGGAGGCGCTTCATACACGTCAAACAAGCTTCTAGAATGCTCTAGAAATGACCACAGTAACTTTTTTGGAGTGAAACTTGCGCCTTTTGACCTTTACAGGAGTACGCACCCATTGCTTTACAGACAGAGCGTACAAGTACGCAGGTATTGTGAACTTGGGGTGCGTACACGCAGGTAAGGCTAAGAGAAACTGCGTACCCAGAGATATATAGATTTTTAATGACTTTCTCTCTTCTTTGGAGTTTGACATGGAGAGCAGAGGTATGAGGCTTGCCAAGGAGGATAGCATGACAGTTGATGGAGCCATACTAACTGCAAATAGTCATGGTGACATTTTTTAGTGTAACAGATTGCCCCCTAAAGTGCGAAGCCTATAGTAGATTAGGGTTTTATATCATCTAGGAAGGGTGAAGTACTTTATCATTTCAAGGATTATCTCGTGGAGAGCCCGGTCAGAACCTGCAAATATTCAACACAAAATACATATATAAGATCATATCATCGCTGAGGTAGGCATTCCCATACTCAGATTGAAAACTTTAACTAACAATCTAACTACTGCTCTGATACAGGAATGATTTTGCAGTACATCATAATCATAGACTTTTGTAGACACAGTATGGACGCAGCCATCTGTTTATGATTAGTCTACTATATAATGAATACAAAACTCCTCGCAGCCTGGATGGTGGAAACTAGATCCAGGGTCTTCATTTCTACTTCCCGAATTGGTACGATTCTATCCATGCGAATAAATGAGTTGATGTCGAACATGGTAGAAACCACTTGATTACCAGTCAATGATGTAAACTGTTAACAAGCGTGAGAGAGACCACCAGTGATGTCAATGGTTCTCAAAGTACCCAGTACAATCCATGAGATGTGAATGAATGGGTTGATGTCGAACACGTCACGGAATCCTTCGATCGAAAGTCAATGATGTAAACTGTCGTCAAAGGCGAGAAACCTGCCATTGATGCATGCAGACTTCAAGGTACTGACGATTTCTAAGTCATCTTTCTAGATAATGTGCTGATGTCGATAGAAAGCGACCCGTTGCAGGCAAGCCCACAACACGAAATCATAGTTCAAGTTGAAGAAATGTTGCTGTAAGGACTGACTCAGGGATGGTCAAAATGGATGACAAGTATTTTGCATATGAATGGTTTATTTGCAGAGACCTCTTGAACACATAACGACACGACAGATGGCTTGGTGACGATTGACCCAAAGTTAATACCCAGAAACGGTTGAAGACTTTCAAAGCGGTTTAATCAACTTTAAGGCAAAGGATTTCCCAACCCAGGTGAATGAAAAGTGTCGTGTTCAAGAGTGGTAATAAGGTTTTTCTGTGACAAAGGATAACAAATAGGCTCATTCTTCTCTCTTTTCCCCCACCATTTCTGGCAAGTACCTCTTTATTTTTTACAAGCTTGAGGAGGATAACATATGCTTGATTATAAGCTCATCCTTCGGATGAGTCCAACTTAGTTTTGATTCGAACCCTAAGAAGGAGTGGTCCGTTCCTGTTTGTAATCGAACAGGTCCTTTACTGTGAAATTTTAACGAGTCCAGTATAGGAGAAACTCGGCGTTTTTCAATTTTAGAGAGTCTGAAAAAACTAAAGAAGACTCCAAGTTGAACTTTTTCGTAAATTTGTGTCTCCCAAGCCCGAAAAAGTATAAAATAATACTGAGAGAACCGCTTGATCTTGCGACCAAGGAGTACTTTCATGATTAGTGTCTTTGACCTGAAAAGTAAAAAGCGATCAAGGACACGTCGTTTTATTTCCAGTATCGAGTTTGAAACGACAAAAACCCGGCAATCTTTTCCTGTTTTTACGGTCAGAAAAGGGCTATAAGGGGACCGTCTTTTAATTCCATTTTAACGAGTGTAAAAGAAACACTCGGCAATCTTTTCATGTTTTAGGAGTCAGAAAAGGGCTTAAAAGATGACTCTGATGTTTTGGTTCGTGAAAAATGATAATTTACCCTAAAGTCCTTTTGTCCTGCACAAAAACAACACATTACTCATACCTGTTTAAGATAGGCAAAAATACATTGAAAAATATCCTTTCATGGTGAAAAATAAACAAACTTAGCATTCATTTATCCAAAAAACCTATAAAAAGACTTTTTACCATGTCATTTTTACCATTTTACTGTTGAGGGAGAGAAAAGGGCTTTTGACAAGAAACTTCCCGTGGACTTTGCGGAGAATCCGACCGTCGGAATCGAGCGCCGTCTCTTTCAGGTATTTCACAACATCCTCCTCTTTGTTTTCATCCATTTAGAATTTCATTTTAAGCCCTAGTTTGATTTTTTGGGGGCTTTGGGGTTTCAAGATGCGCTTTTCGGGGTACGCAGGTGCCCCATGGGTGACCTGCGTACCCCGACATTTTCTCCATTGGGAAAATGGTCGGGGTACGCAGCCCACCTTCAGAACAGCTGCGTACCCACGCTCTGTTTTCTGAACGCGGGGTGCGTACTCCGCGCAAAGTGATTTTCAAAACCCCAAACTCAAAACCTAACCATCAATTTTTGATTTAATGAATTCTAATGAATGTTTTCTGGTGTGTAGATTGCCCACCATGCTTGATTGGCGCGAAAGAGAACACGAAGATGTCGATTTGGCCGCAATAGATCATCCACCTTCCATTGATGCTTTGAAGGCATGCGGTCTCTACAAATACTGGGCCATACCTGGCATGAGGGCCCAGGTGCGATTCTTAGAATGGCTGGTTGAAAGGTGGAACGTTCAGGATCAATGCTTTTACATCGGAGGGCACCAGCTCGAGATAGAGCCCTCAGACATATATTTTCTCACTGGTTTGCCTAATAGGGGCGAGCAACTGACTCTGTCCGGGACTAGGCCGGGTGGCCAATCCCTTGCTAGTCTCCGGCTAGAGTGGTGCAATAATCAGCACCAGGAGAAAGGGATAGAAATCAAATACATATCCCTGCCTGAACTTATGGTAATTGCCTTTACAGTTACCAGACTCTGCGGCGCAGCCGCTTTGCATATTGCCACCGGGTCCCAAATGCGGATGGCGATTGATTGCTACCGAGGCACCATTTTCAACTGGTGCGACGCTGTGTTGGCCAATATGAAGGGCCAACTGACTAGGGCAAAGAATGGGCAATTAAAGACCTTTGGGTATGGGCCTCTAGTTGTGAGCTTTGCCCTAGAGAGGGTTCCGATGCTGATCCCACAGCATCTCACTGTTGCAGTTGGGCCTCCTCGGGAGCCAAAGTTGATGCGATGGGTTGCGGTGATGGCCCGGCATCCTGATGAGGGAGCGGGAGTTGTCCGATTTCCTGCGGGTTATTTTCACTGGTTGGAGGACCAGGTCTTTGCGATCCAGGATTTTCCTTATGCCGGAGTGGATTTTCGCGGTGATCCGGACATGGTTCTTCCACAGGGAGAACAATGGGACGACAGAGGTACTTCATTTTTCACAAGTTTTTTAAATTATCTATATTTTTTGTTTTTTATATCGTCTCAAAACTGACAGTGACAATTTTCAAAATGCAGATGTAGGTCCACAGCGTCCGGCCAATCTCCGGCCATTCGAGAGAAGAGTACCAGTTGCACCAGCACCGGCCCCACAGGATGCGGCCGCAGAGACCTTAGCCGAGCTGGAACAGGACCTAGAGCGTCTCACGGCAGACATACCAGAGACGACTATAGACGATATTCCTATCCGACTTCAGCGCTATGTGGTCGCAGTCCCAGGACCTTTCAGGAGGTTCCTGTGTAGGGTAGCGCGGGCAGTGGTCTCGTATAGAGAGCACCACCAGTGATTGGCTAGTCACTTTTTGTAGACACATGTGACATTTTGGTTTTTTGTACTTATCATTTTTGCCGATCATAAGGTGTTTTTCAACCTATGATCGAAGACGATGTATATTTTGACACACTCCTATCTATATATATCATTATTACCGGCTTATCTTGTTAAACATGTGTGATGAAATGTTTTTAAATTTACATTTATGATTATCGCAAATGTCTGTCTAACATTCGAGAAGCAATTGCATCTGCTAATGTATTTAATGACCTTGGAATATGTTGATATTCAATGTAATCAAATTCACGTTCCAAGAAACGCACCCTCAAAAACAATCTTAATAACACTGGATTTCTAATGGCATATACTCTATTAAGCTGTAATACAACGAGTTCAGAATCTAACCTCACTATCAAACTCCGAATCCCAAATGAAATAGATTCAGATAATAACTCAATCACTGCACTGTATTCTGCAATGTTGTTTGTTGTTTGACCGAGGCTCACCCCATGCATAGAAACTAACTCGTCAGAGGGCGAATAGATAACCCAAGCTGCGGAAGAGATATTCCGTGTACTACGACAAGCACCATCAGCAAATCCAATGTACGTTTGGAGAGGCGTCGACATCTGCAATATCAAGAGTAAAACCAAGATAAGCCAGAATAACGACGAAAACACACTTTCTAAGCTAAGCACACTGTCTAAACTAACAAACACACCAGCTAGAAAGAAAAATTAACCTAACTAAAATCTCCACACCCATCATTTAAGCATAATACCTCTTTAGGTAAAGTCCATTTCTGGGTTTACCCAAAGAGTCCCCATCAAAGTCAACCAGCTCATAGGCCCCTTTTGCTAGCTTTCGCTTGACAATGTAGGGCCCATGCCACATAGGAACGAATTTTCCAGCACCTAATTTATCGTTAGCTTGATCATATAATAGCACTAGGTCTCCTTCCGAAAAATTACGAGGGGTCACATTTCGATCATACTGAGCTTTCATCCGTTTTGCGTGAGTCTCGATTGCCAAAGCAGCGTCACGTCGAGTCTCATCTAATTTAGCTAAGTATAATAAACGTTTCTCCTCTTCGGAAGTAGCTGGAAGTAATTCGATAGCCATTTGAAGTGATGGGATTTCGCATTCAATGGGCAGCACAGCTTCCAAACCATAAACTAGTTGGAAAGGAGTGAACCCTGTTGATGTTTTCACTGAGGTTCGGTACGCCCAAAGCGCTGAAAATAACATGTTGTGCCAATTCGACCGATGAATACCAATGATTCGTCGGATCATGATAACTAGAACTTTGTTGATGGACTCAACCAAACCGTTTGCTTGGGGATAATAAGGAGTAGAACTATCATGACGTAAACCAAGCTGGCCTGTAAGTTCTGTCATCATAATGTTTCGAAAATGGCGCCCATGGTCAGTGATTATCGCTTGTGGGACACCAAACCTAGCAATAATGTGATTGAATACGAAAATCGCAGCTGTCTTGCCGTCTGCCTCGAATGTAGGCATCGCCTCGGCCCACTTAGTAAAATAATCAACCGCAAGGATGATATACGCATGCCCCCCGGCCGAGTGAGGGTTACATGTAATAAAGTCGATACCCCATTTGGCAAAAGGACCAACGGCAATTATAGGGTGGAGAGGAGCAGGTGGTGCGCGCATCTTGCGATCAAACACTTGACAGTTGTGGCATTTTCGGACCGCAATGATACAATCTTTAAACATGGACGGCCAGAAGTAGCCAGCACGCAACACCTTCTGAGCTGTGGCATACCCAGACATATGACCGCCACACGCTCCAGAATGACAGTCATTCATAACCCTTTCTGCCTCTTCGTGAGTTAAGCAACGACGAAAAACCAAGTCCGCCCCACGACGATAAAGAGTATCTCCAATAATTTTGTACTGTTGGGACTGAAATCGAATTTTCCGACGTTCCGACTTGGAAGCTTCGGGCCGAAAGGATTGGGTTTGGAGATAGATGATTATATCCCCATACCACGGATCTAAAGTGCTGATGAGAAACAAAGATTCGTCCGCAATGGGTTCCTCTGCCACAGTTTCCGTGTCAGCACGCGGGAAATCACACATCAATTCCGCAAAAACTAAAGATTTCTTAGACTTAGATTTTTCAAACTCCAAGTCGAACTCTTGCAGGATAACAATCCATTTAGAGTACTTGCCCCCTAGCAATTGTTTAGTCAAAATATAGATCATAGGGTTGCAATCCGAAATGACTGTAGTTTTACGGAGAAGAATGTAATGACGAAAACGTTGGACAGCCTGAACGGCTGCCAGGGCCAATTTCTCCACATGCGAATATTTTAGCTCAGTGGGATTTAACGTCCTACTAAGATAATATATCACATGTTCCGTTCCGACTTCGTCTTCCTGAACTAACACCATTCCAATGGTGGAATGAGAAGCGGCGAGGTACAAAAAGTAATCCTGGTTGTAGTTGGGAGGATGCAGCAACGGTGCATGGGTCAACGCGTGCTTAAGTGCATCAAAAGATTTCTGAGCTATCTCATCCCAAGAGAATTGAGCATTTTGTTTCAACAACCGGGTAAAACCCTTAGTGACCTCGGCGTAGTTAGGAATGAATCGGCGTAAAAAGTTTGCTTTCCCTTGCAAACTTTGGAGTTGGCGAAGACTCGAAGGAGGAGGCAATTTGATGATAGCTTCTACCTTCGAGGGATCGACGCGAATGCCGGCTTTTGAAACTACAAATCCCAGCAATCGTCCCACTTCTATACAGAAGACACATTTGTGTGGGTTCAAACGTATACGATAATGCCTACACCTCATGAAGATTGCTCGTAAATGGACAAGGTGATCAGCTCGATGTAAAGAATGAGCAGGCAAATCATCGAGATACGGTTGCACAATGTGTTTGATGTCATGAAACGCATAAGACATTGCCCTTTGAAAAGTGGCTCCGGCATTCTTAAGTCCAAAAGGTAGTTTGCAATAAGCAAATGTCCCCCATGGACAAATGAAAGCCGTTTTTGGTTGATCGGCAGGTAGAATATTGATTTGATTGTAACCGGAAAAACCGTCCATAAAGGAAAATATTTCACTGCCGGCACAATCATCAATTATTTGATCGATATAGGGCGTGGGATAGTTGTCTTTTGGACAAGCACGATTAATATCCCTATAGTCGATGCATATTCTTATTGTTCCTTGTTTCTTGTTAACCGGAACAATATTCGATACCCAATCCGTTAACGGGATCGGATAAATGAAACCTGCTTTCAACAGCTTCTCAACTTCTGCTTTAATTGCAGCCGCTTTCCGAGGGTGTATCTGACGCAGACGTTGCCGAACGGGTTTAGCGTCCGGGTAAGTCTTGATCTCATGAACAACAATGGAGGGATCAATTCCTGGCATTTCCTCATAGGACCAGGCAAACACGTCACGGAATTCTTGAAATAGGGCCTTGTATGTTTGAATTTCGTCATCTGTACACGAGGCGCCTATATGAATGTTCTCAACAATTCCAGCTTTGACTGAAATGTCAATGGCAATAGTTTGGGAAATGTTTCCCAAATTCAACTCTGAATCAGGATGTTTCATGGGATTCTGAGCGTCCTTGACATATTCAGCCGTAAAGATTGATGAAAAATCATTTTCAAAGCCATCATCCTCAGGTAAAAACGAAGATCTATGATGGAGATCTTCCCATGGTAGATCGTCTACACTTAGGATTTCGCGAAGTTGCTCGTCAGATGACACAACTTCGGGAAACGCTATCCGTTCTGAGGTTGATGTGAAAAGTGATTCCTCACGACCACATTCATTTGGTCGATTTGGGTTGAACGTGGGTCGGTAAAAGACTGCACGGCTTCATAAGCAATTTCATATGGACTCAAAGGCATAGCATCACCGAATGAGTCTATCTCAGATTCAGATGGGACAATCCAAGGATCATCGTAAATAATAGTATCTGACGTAATCATATGAATGAATGCGAATGAAGGGTCTGCGTTGATTGGAGGAAAAGGAAAAGTTCCCAGTAAACCGGAATCTTTAACTAATCCTACGCCAACATCCTTATAAGGGATAGTCGTTTTACCAACATGCTGGATACTCTCTGAAGAGGCTGGGTCGGATGAAAAGAAAGCCAGCTGGTCTATTGTCACGATCTTGCCATTATGTGGAAACTTTATAACTCTGAAGACCGATGAGACGACCGCTGTCATAGCGTAAGACCAACTTCGACCCAAGAGAAGGTTGTAGTCTAGAGGGGCATCAACCACCTCCACATCCAGACTAACGGTTTTTCCTTCAACCCCTATAGGCAAATCCTGTAAAATGCCAAACGGATGGAACCCACGGCCATCAAAGGCCTTAAGAATTGTCGGGGATTGGTTCAGTGAAGGAGAACCAAGCGATCTCCAACACTGAATCGACATAATACACGTGGAAGCTCCCTCATCAATTACAGTCCGATGAATAGGCCTGTTTTTGACTATCACTGGAATCTGGAAAGCCATCTGATGAGGGAGACGCGGTGTACTATTTTCTAGATCAAAGATTATCAGGTTCGGGTCCTGAACATCAACAGCTCCTATAGCCGACAAAAGTAATTTTCGTTGTGCTGGGCATGATTGCAGCACTTCTAAAGCCGACATTGCTGAGGGTGAAACAGCTAAATCCTCAACAATGTTGTAATTCTGGGCCGCTCTCGCATGTGGATTGAAAGCAGACCTTCGAAGTACACCCTTGGCGGGCGGTTTGATTACTAAGTCAGGGTTAGGTTTCTCGATCTGTAGTGGATCGGAACCGGGAGCTGAGGTTGATGGATTTGATTGAGAAGATTCTGCTTCTTTCGATCCATCAACAGGACTTTTACTACCATAATCGTGTGATCGAGTCGCAATCCGTACATGAGACATCATCAATATGGGTTCTTCACTGGCACTCGAGGAAGAACCTATCATCTTACTCTCCTGCTTTGGAAATGGATCTTTCAAAACAGCAGGAGTTGGGGAACCCTTGACGATTTTCACAACCTCGGCCCGATGAGGGCAATCTCTTGTAAAATGATCCTCTTCACAAATAAGACAAGGATATCGAGGTTTGCGCTTTTCGTCATTGGTTTCCGACTTTTCTTTTTTCTCCTTTGGAGCCTTGTCTGCTTTATCCTTCTTCTTGCCTTTCTTTTTCCCACCGTTTTTTGATTTAGCCGTAGATGACTCTACAGCGTGAATATCAGCGGAAATTTCAGGAGAAGATTCTCCTGTCGGGGAGTCTGGTAAGGTTATAATGGGCGAAGAATTCTTTGAAGATTTCTTCTTGCTTTTAGTATTTACCGTACCAATCATGCCATCAGCAGCATGAGACCCCGAAGGAGCAGCAGCAATTTGATTTGACTTTGGAAGATCTGGGATCTTTTCGTGTAACGTACCTGACTGAGTATAAACTAAGTCAAGGTACTGCGCTTGAGCAATTACTTGCTCTTCAGTAACTACTCCGGCCTTAGCTACGTCTTCAGTAATCTTCGGTAATAATGATTTAACAAACCATTCAGCTAAGATTTGGTCCGGGATAAAAACTTTCACTAATCGCCTTCGACGTCTCCATTCATGAATATGATCGGAAATATAAGTGGACGTCGACTGTTTTAATGAAGTTAATAACTCGGTGCCATTATCATACCTGACCGGCAACTGAAAATGTGTTAAGAACGAGGTAGCTAACTGACTAAAATTATAAAAAGAGGCCCGTGGTAACTCAATGTACCACTTGGCCGCGAGACCAATGAGCGTACGCTGAAAAAGACGTAAACGGATCGAATCATCCGAGATAGAATTTGAAGCACACCAGAGGTGGTAAGTCATCACGTGATTTGATGGATCCTCTCCAGACTTACCTTCGAACTTGGGTATGTCACTGGGCAACTTATTTGGCATTGGCGGCCAGAACGGAAGATAATTTATTGGATCGTTCGTTAGGCGCGTCAAGTCTGGTAAATCCAAAGTTGCGATAAACGGCAATTGCCGATTAGGATCCCTAAAACTCTGGGTCACAAGACCAGTCCCAGGAGGAGGATATCCAGGATAACTTGGAACAGGAATCGCATTCGGGATATTGTATCCTCCCGGAAAACCAGGATTAACCGGACCGTACTGGGGTTGCTGTGGTTGTTGATAAGTGTACCCAGGATACGGTTGATACTGGTAAACCGGTTGTTGGACAGCAGGCCCGTATTGGTACTGTCCCTGGTACGGTTGATAAACAAATTGTGGTTGACTAGTGACAACCGTACTTAAACCAGGCTGCCCCACAGGCATCTGAACCGTAGTTTGAATCGTGGATCCAGACAATGGTAAAGATGTCTGCGGAGTAGTGGCAGAGACAGTAGAAACCGGAGCTGTCGATACTCCAGAAGTAAGTGCGGTGGAAGAAACAGATGTTGCGGTAGTTGCAGCAGTCGTTTGAGATGGAGTACTAGGTGCAATTGGCGACTGAGTAACTACCGAAGGTACAGAAGTTTGAACATTAGACTGGACTGGTTGCTGGGATGGACCAGCAACTAAGGGTTGTCCAGCTTGAGATGACAACTGTACACTTGGCTGCAATACCTGTTGAACTTGCGATGGATCCCACACTATGTTCATTCCGGGGTATTGACCCATGACAGGTTGAGGATATTGAGATCCATAACCGGATTGAGGGTAGGATTGATAACTGAAAGGCACAGTTCCCGTACCTTGAACATATGATTGACCTTGAGGTGGTTGATAACCTTGACTCGAGTATTGACCTGGAGGTTGATACCCTTGAGGTAAATACTGATACTGGGGTTGACCTTGACCTTGAGGTTGATACCCTTGAGGTAAATATTGATACTGAGGTTGACCCTGGGGTACATATTGAGGCTGGGGTTGACCTTGAGGAATGTATTGTACTATGGGTACATACTGTCCTTGAGGTTGCCCCCCAGACGCAACTTGTGTACCTTGAGGTTGCCCCCCAGGCGTTAATTGAGGCTGCCCCCCAGGCGGTAATTGGCCACCTTGAGGTTGAGAACCGGGAACTGAACCTGACATCATATAAATGTCTCCTACACCCAACGGTCTATTACCATTGTTTCCAGCTAATAACCCATGTTCAATGGGTTGAGGAGATGCTCCCGCAAAAGTACCAGAAAGTGACTGATACCCAGAGGGAACAGAAGGACCGCCATACAAGAAAGATTCAGGAGATTGAGTGAACACGGACGACTGACCAGACATATTTACAGGAGTATAAATACCTCCAGGTGGAAAAGGAGTACGAGGTGGAGAAAAACTTATCCCTGAGTTGTCTAAATAATTGGTTAACGAAAGGTACCAAGTAGTACTTCTAGGAGGACTGTAAAAGATGGATTCACGCTCCCTTAGATCAATAGTAGGTTGATCTTCAAGGGTAGAAACGCCAAATTCTTCCTCTGGAGCAAGTTCTTCAATAGCTATCAAACCAGCAGGAAGATTTTCGGTGATAACTCTTTCTACCCTAGGTGAATCAGGTGCACTAGAAGTTGGAGTAACAGGTTCAGATACTTCAGGTTCTTCGCCTATATCACTAGTAGATGAAAAACTACCAGCAAGCTCGGAAACTGCAACTGCTTCGGGATTATAACCTGTTTCTAGACCTTGGTAATCTGGATGGACTACCAACGACGATTCTCCTTCTTCAGGTGAACCTACTTTACTGCCACTAGGAGGAGTTACAAGGACTTTCAAACCTTCGTAATGACTCGGGACGTCTTCAGGAGGTTCGCCCCGCAATCTACGGGACTTCCTCAACAAATCGGCCACGGTAACAATCTCAGGAGACTTGCCCCGAAGTCTACGGGACTGTCTCGGTAATTCCGCCACAGTTAAAACTTTTAACTACTGCACACGCAAACAAAGTAAAATCTCAAAGCAAACCACCTAAAGTCTCTAAAGAACCAAACAAATTTGAATCATACGCCTAAAGAATCTAGGGCGTCAAACCATACACAAACAGTAGCCTTCCGGACCGAAAACACTAGTTGGTGATGAAGCCCAACATCGCCGAATTCAGTACAGAAGTGGAGGGTGGAACAGTTACCCCGGCAACCTGCTTAATGAATAGACCGGCACAAGTTCCTCCACTTTAACCGTCTCGAGTGAAGTGAACCCCCCGGAAAATCCAAGTGAGTCTAGCCGACGTCTGCTCCAGGTACAGTGGGATCTTCCCTCCACCGTCACCTCGGGTAGAATCCTAAAGATAATGGTCACTAAGGTTACCAACAGCAACAAATACACCTGGGGGAACAGTCTACACTCCGACAGCACGCAAGGGCAGAGTATCAAGCTCAATCCCCTTGCCGGCTCCTTGACAATAATCCAAGGTTTACCGACAAGTGACCCCTGGCTCCTCGACAATGGTTAATCCGAGGTTTACCGTTTGTAATACGTGCGTGTCTGGCGTCGTTCCCAACGAGGGAGGATTGATCCCCTCACTGGTTCGGACACGAGCTCGTGCTTCTCCTTTAAGAGGAGCTTTCCCAGAGTATAAATGCAACAGTTGGATTTATCCTACCACAAGATAAGCTACTTGTTTGGTTTTGCTGTCTTGGAGAGTTAATTACTCTCCTACTCCAAGACACTAGCCTGATCTATATTGGTGTTTCAGAGCCCTAGTAAATAAAAGTTACTACGTTGATTTTACTTTAAGCGTTAATTTTTATGGCTTTTCTTTAAGACAAAAGGTAGTGGAGATGAAACTGATGGTGTGTAGACTCGACTCAAATCCACTAAAAAGATGCACTTAGGATGACTTGTACTAATTTTCTTTTTCAATGAATTCCCTAGCTAAGAGAGTTGGAGAATGCAAAATTGATAAAAGCAACTTTCTTAACAGACAATCAAAGAAACAATCTCTTTATCTTTTCCAAGCATACAACACATGACCACTAATTACTTCACGAAAATTCCTTTTTCTTTCAAAGACTCAAATGCTACCAAAGCAAACTTTCCTTCAAAAGATATTTTTGTATTTTTTCCTAATTAACAAAGCATGTAAAACTTACTTTAACAAAAATCAAAGTTAAAAAAGCTATGGCAATCAAATCAACTCAATTTCACTCAAAAGCAAATCTAGAGAAATGCACCTAAAAACTAAATCAAACGAGGCAAAAGCCTACTAAAGATGATTCCTGGATGTTTTACTCAGTCAAAATACAACTAAGGACTAGTTAATGCAGAACCAAAAACCAGTCAAAAACAAAAATCAAAATCTTTTGTTCTTTTTCTCAAGAATAAAATTCAAAGTTCAATCAACAAACTTTTTCGAGATTCGCAAAGAGAAGACACAAAGGTAGGTCTCTCACAAGGATGAATTCTATAACAGGCCCGACTTCTAAGAGAGTTGAACAAAACCAGGGAGATTCAAAGTTTGACAACCTCTAACGCCAAAGTCACTACAGGACCAGTTTAAAAATCAAACCCTAAGGCAAAATCTCTATGAATTTCACTAAAACTCTCGACACTGACGAAACAAGCTTAGGTGAAGATTTATGGCAGAAAACCAGTGGATCTGGGCAGAAAAAACAAATTAAAAACAAAATCTAAAAGGCAAAAAGAAGAAAATTGAAATTTTCTTAATTTTGACAGGGTACGCAGGCGACCTGTTTGCACAGGTGCGGGTACGCTCTGTGCACAAAGCTACAGTGCGTACAGGTACACACTGTGCTCAACTCAGAGGCTGCGTACTTCTAGCAAAACAAAGAAAAACTAAAATCTAATTTAACCCTAAGCTAGCCCACCCAAAAACACAGTCAGACAGCCAAAAACCAGAAAACAAACGACTTTTCTCAGATCAAAGTTTCATACAAAGGAAAAATCATTCACATCAATGGAGTTCCCCAGTATGGTCGCCATTTTGTCAGGCGGAAAGAGTTGATAGTGCGGACACAACCAACCTCCCTAGAAGCTTAAGGCTTTCTAGTGACAAACAAGACAATTAAGAGCAATCCTTCACTAAATATGCATTTATCATATAAGAAATCAAGTGTTTAGATCCTACCTGTAACCCAACGCTGTTGTAGTAGTCCAGCCTCGTCGATCCGGATGAGCTCCTCCTTCTCTTCGAAACCTGCATTCACTAACAATCAAACGATTAAATAGCACTTGAATATCTCATAAAACAAAACATATTTAACATACAGACCAAGGAGTATATGAAACAACTCATAAATAACAAATTGTTGAGAAGAATGGACTTATTTGTATTAATAGGAAACAAAAGAAACCATTACAACTTGAGCCTTGGTGTTGTGCAGGTTCCTCCCAGGGTCCAGCAAGAGTTTTCCTTTACTTTGATAAGCTCACCCACTTCCAAATGAAACAAGAAAGGATGGGAATCTCTCCTCACAAGATTCTACAAGGAAGTCCTAATTCCAGCAGCATCTACCCTTAGGAATGTTCAGCTTTCAACCTCTCCTCCTTCTGGCCCAATGCCTGTATTTATAGTGCTCTAGAGGAAGTTATTTAGGTCCACCATCAATGGGATAAGCCCCTCTTTGGATGGGATAGCTCCCCTCTTGATGGGATAAGTTCCTCTTTGGTAGGGATACATGAACCATCTGGAGGCGCTTCATACACGTCAAACAAGCTTCTAGAATGCTCTAGAAATTACCACAAGTAACTTTTTTGGAGTGAAACTTGCGCCTTTTGACCTTTACAGGAGTACGCACCCATTGCTTTACAGACAGAGCGTACAAGTACGTAGGTATTGTGAACTTGGGGTGCGTACACGCAGGTAAGGCTAAGAGAAACTGCGTACCCAGAGATATATAGATTTTTAATGACTTTCTCTCTTCTTTGGAGTTTGACATGGAGAGCAGAGGTATGAGGCTTGCCAAGGAGGATAGCATGACAGTTGATGGAGCCATACTAACTGCAAATAGTCATGGTGACATTTTTTAGTGTAACATACCATATGCCTGATTAGTCTTTTCCTTGTTTCCATGATTGATCCTCAGTTGTCATTATTTCTTCAAATATAAAAGACTTTAAAGGATCATTGCATTAACTTCCACTTGCTTTTCCTGAGCTCTAGCAAGCCTTTCATATGCCTCAATCAACTTGTTATTTTCTGCCTTGTAAATTTTGATTTCTTCCCTCAAGCTTCTCAGTGTATCAGATAGATCAGGAGAATACTCTCCTCGTTATTTCTCAGCAGACCTATCCCATTCCATTGAATTATCATCAAGCCTTTAAGGGGAGTCATGTGAACTATAGTGCGTCATTCTTCTCTTCATCATTGATCTTCTATATCCTACAAACATACCATGTTAGATGAACTAATATAAAACATAATCAAACCATACCTCAGTGTATCTTAGGGGAGGATATCTCATCTGCACAAATCAGTCTAGATTAGCATGATATATATATATATATATATATATATATATATATATCATCAACATATAAAATCATGCATAAATAAGGTGATAAATACATAAGCTCACCAAATCATATGTTGATACCATGACCATAAAATAAATAGCTAACATGCATACATGATAAACTCATAAAAAAATAACATGCATGCATAAAAATCACATCTACCTTAAGGTTCAATGCTGCAACCTCACTCTGATACCACCCTTTAACCACGCCACCCCACATTTACCCACTTCTATAATCTCGCTAAGGTAAACATGAGATGAGTGTCACTATGATATGACCCAACTAAGTTCTAGTTATGGAATTCGGGCCTGCAATTTGACAACAAATTAACATCCCTCAGAGACTACATACCACTCTGGAGGCTACAAACCACCCTAGGTAATCAATATTTGAGTTTAAACCTTTTTCACTGACCTAGCTCCATAATCACACCCCTAAAACTGCGTCCATAATATTGGAAGGCTATAACCGCACTCATAGGCTTGCTTCCTTATGGTTATGACCCAAAAACTCCAATTTTGTGCCAGCGGTTTTGAGATCCAAGCCGCTTTTCAGGCTAGCCTTCATAGATTAGAGAAATTTTGAGGTCTAAAATGGGCCTAAAAAAATGTACAACCAAAATCAACTTTATAAAAAAAATAGGATTCAAGATTATGATGTCAACCATGGGGGATGATTCACCATTTTTGGAGTTAAAAAGTAAAGTAAAAATATTTAAAAAATAAAATAAAATAAAAATAAATAAAAAATAAAAATAAATTTTCAACTTATCTCCCTACGATTTTACTGAAATTTTGAGTGAGGGCACTCGTTGAATGAAAAATTTAATTCTTCATTCAAAGAGTACCCATGTTGCATACTTTTTATGGACCATGTTACATGAAAAATGAGATATACATGGAAAACATGATTTCAATCACATTTTTCATGTATTTCTCATCTTTTGTGTAGCAAAGTCCATCGAAAGTATGCAACATGCATATTCCTTGGATGAGGAATTAAATTCTACATCCAGTGAATGCTCCCACTCAAAATTTGAGTAAAATAATAGTGAGATAAGTTGAAAATATGAGTTAAAAAAGTAGTTTTTTCTTTCTTCCCTCTAATATTATTTTATTATTTCCACTATAATTTTATAATATTCCTTAGGAGGCCCATTTTAGACCTCAAAATTTCTCTAATTCCACTGCCCTGAACTACCCCTAACTTTCCAAAATCATGATTAAGATGATAACAATGCCAACCATTCAAAACTCGAACAAGAACTTGAACCAGACATGCATAATCCATGATATACATTTCGTCAAACATATGATAAACATATGAGCTATAGGTTGTGAATATGTGTCTGATGATAGATTTTTGATCTTCATTTGAGAATCACTAAGAAGGCTCTAAGTCCTTCCTAGTTAGCTGCAACAACACTTGTTAGCCCATGCATTCATCAACCATTGAATAACTTATCAATCATGACAAGAAACATATATAGAATGCATCATATACTTAGCATATAACAAGAATATAACCAACATAGAAACCATGGAAAATCATCCATAATATAACCATCATAATAAATACAAATTCTCATAGACCATAATAGAAAGATATCTCATATTAAGATATAAAAATGCCAACCAAGTCATGGACTTCTATTTACCACTCGACCATAGATTGAGTTGAATCAAATCTCTTTTTCAAACAATCACCCCCATACCATATTCCAATCATGAATGTAGGATCATAAAGGTTAAACCAAAATGAATCCAATGGGGGCTTTCAGACGCCAAACCACCTCAACCCTCAACCACAGTGATATCACATATATGGTCTAGAAATCACTAAAATCAACAGATCAGTCTCTACCCAAGCTATTCAGGGCTCCAAAAACTAGTAACTACCCCCACAATTAAATTAGGTCTCTAGAATTTTTGTTCTAACCCCTAGTTCCAGGGTTAATAGCTCAACCCACAAGGCTCCAAAGAATTTTTCCCAACCTACAAGCTCTAGGAACTAGTAAATCAACGCAAGTTGTTTCAGGGCTCCAGAGCATTTGTTCCAACCCAGAACCATAGGGAACTCGAGAACCAACTAGAAAATCCAAATGAGGACCCTACTACACCATGGATATGTAGGAAATGGAAAGTCAAATATTAAACCATTGTTAATATAGAAAAATCTCCATCCCAATGAAAACACATAACCATAGAACCACATGCATATACCATGCATCCAAAAACCAACAAGGAAATTATACATGAAACCTGTTACCTGCTAAGTAATCCAACTGTCTCCTTGTGCTTCCTTTCTCTCCTTTTCTTTCCCTATTCTTCCTTTCTTGTCCTCTTCAAAATCCAAGAGAATTGTAGAGTACTCCAAGAATACTCCAAGTGTGCAAGAGTGTGAACAAGAGCTCTACCCAAAAATTGTCAAAAGCTAACACTGATTCCTAGAATTGTCAAAAGCTAGCAACTATTTCTCTGATGCCTTTTTATCATTGATTTCCCATTTTCTTTGGTTTCCTTCATTTTTCATCTAATTTCCCTTGCATGCAAATTTGTTTCTCTCCACCTTCCTTTTCTCCTATTTTCTGTTATTTTCATAATTAAATGTCAATTATTGCCTCTTTGCATTTTCCAATGCCTTTTCCAATTTCCATATCCATAAATAAACCACAAGTGATTCCCACTATAGTGTTTTTCCTACCATTCAACTTGGAATATGTGTCCCATGACCTTGGTCTTATTTTATTTACATGGAAAATCAACCAGGGGTTGTTACACATTAGTATTTCTTCCATCTTGCAAAGCATCATTACCCCTTAAAGAGACCACTCTAATGAGGGGTCATACCTTTCTAGAATACTTTTTCTTTTATCTCTTTTCTTAGGTAAGTTTCATCATCCTTGGAACTAGATACATAGTTTTATTCCACTCATTTTTGTAACACGAGCTTTCATTTTGTGGATCATTTGATGCTCATTAAATAAAATGAAAATCTTGAGCTTCCTTTTGTTGATCTTTTCATGCTTGTTAAACTAACAAAAATGTGGATTTAATTTTTAATCTTTCCTCATTATCCAATAAGGCTGGTGAGAAAAATATTTTCTTTTTCTCATGCTCATTAAACTATGGAAAGGATACAAACATACTTTTATCTCTTTTCTTGGCTTGTAAAGCCCTAAAATATATCTATATATATATATATATATATATATATATATAATATATATATATATATATTATATATATATATATATATATATATATGTTTGAGTACACTTTAAAAACATTTTAGGATATTTGAAGTTAAATGAAAAATATAATATTATTCTTATGTTCCTTCTCTTTCACCCTCATAAATTCATGAAGGAGATAAAGAATGAAAAATGGCGGGGGGAAATTGTTCATTTATGTTACATTATAGTCGAATCATCACTTTCCCTTGAATATGTCACTTATTTATGCCATTTCCTTACAATTGGGTATTCACCTAACCTGTGAGCCAAAATACAAACATGAGTCAAATAAATCCTTTCCAAGAGTCAATATCTCACTTGATTGGTTACCCTTCTAGTCATTCTAGGTTGTTATTTTTCCTCCCATGCCATCACTATGTTATGAATGATGTTATTTAGTCCAAGCTACCATGTACACATTGTGTCATGTGAAAATATGTTCAAGGGATGTATCAAATAAATTTGGCTATATATAGTCTCATTGACCCTCCGTGTTAGCCATCCCAATGTTAGTTGTACATGAAAATTCCATTTTCTATATCACTCCTTGTGATGAACCCATATTTTGTAAATATAAATGATATTTGAGTGATGCTAGCATGGGGGATCATGACTGGATGGGATATTTTTTAAATATCAAAATACAAATAAATTTGTTTGGCTGGCTTAAGGGAGAGGTATGAAAGATCCACAGTCTAGGGTGAGTTGTGAGGGATAGGAAGGCATGGCAAGATGCCCCACTACTAGAAAATTAGAACTAGAAATTATGGGAAGATGTTGAACCATCAAGCCAAATTATAGATCTTGATTGCATGATGTGGAGGATATCAACAAAAAAAGTTTCGAGTGAGAGTGATAACTTGGGGCGAAGGAATATGTGATAATTAGAGTGTAAGGAGTGCAAGAAAGAGCTAAAGACCTCTTCTATTTAGAGTGGATCAGGTTATGATTCTAAAAATTGATGCATGGGAATAGTTGGATTGTGGTGTCCAAGATGGAGAAAATATTAGTGGGAGGATTAGAGAGGGAATTGGTTGATGAGTGCTTACTAAAAGAGGGGTTTCTAAACCATTGGGTGCTTTCCTAGGAGGTTGATAAACCAACCAATTCTTCACCCAATACGATGATAAACCACTTAGGTTCTCACTATAAGTTTGATAAACCACTAGGTATTGTAGAAAAACTAGAGGTGATTTCTGAAAGGGGGTTCATAAACCATCGGGGGCCTTCCTAAGAGGCTAATAAACCACCGAATGCTTGCCTAGTAAGCTGATAAACCACCTAGATGGTGTTCTACTATACTTGTAGTTTTTGACTTGAAAATATAGCTGATAAACCACCTTTCTAATAAATCCCATGCTCCTATAAAGTTGAGTAGTACCATAGCTGAATCTAATCTTGAATCCCTAGGAAAAATATCACTTCCATGGACCATGGATCTAAATTATGGGTGGAAAACTACAAGAAATATTTGGCTATAGTTTGCCTACAATTGGGTGGAGAGTTGTAGTCCCTCCCTCAATTGCCAATTCTTTTAGAGATAAGATAAGTTGTTTACTCATGTTCCTTGTATCGTTTACAACACCTAACTTGTATACATTGGTATTACATGGAAAGGAATGTGTTAACACTAATTTCAATCAACTGGGTATCTCTACTGGTATTTTCAATGTGATATGTTTCATGAATAAGCTTGTATGCTTTGAATGTGAGGGATTTGCATGTATCTTCAAGAATAATGGCATAATATTGGATAATTGCATTATTATAGATGAATATTTAGAAGTTTATCTGCATTGTTATGAATGGGTTCAATATCATGAAATAATCATCATAGCCATTAGAAAATATCTATGATGAAGCTCTGAAGGAGTTGTTGCTGATTAATTAGCTTTAGAAGGTTTTTTATGAAGTGTTAATGGAATCTCTAGTATTTGTGAATCATGGGACATTTCCTTTCTTGTGAATTGTTGATAGATATCAAGATTTATATAGTTATAGATATGTAAAGGTATGAATAATTAAAAGTGGTTTGGTATAAGTTTACAAGGAAGTACAATCATGGATTGATTGGGTGTAGTTTCTAGTAACCAAAGTAGTATTAGAGTTTACACCCCTATGAGCATACTATTTCAAATAGGCAATATTGTAACTACTACGTCTTGCTGCACAATATGTGGATGTATTTATGTTTGAAGGGGTCTTGGACCGAATTAATTTCTTAGAGGAAGATGAGTTAACTCCCCAAGTCTATTGGAGCAAACCCATAAGAGCTTCCTGGTGCACTAGGGCATAGTTCACCTTGAGAACAGGATAAATGTGGGCTAGGTCGAACCAGTTCCAGGGAAAATTTTAAGGATGTAAATTTAGTTTAAAGTTTAGAATCCTTGGTGAGTCTCACTAGTACATAATATCCAGTTTGTAAAATGCTTGGCAATGTTTTTGTAAAATTATTCAAATTTATAACAATTTTATATAGTCTCTATATAAAATTTTGGTGATTTTTAAGGTAAAAAAAAATTATACTATAAAATTAAGGCGAATATTTTTTAGAAAAACTAGAAATTAATGAATCTTTTTTTTGGAAAAAGCATAGAAAATTAGCCCCTAAAAATTTCCCTAACTAGTTCATAAGCTTGAGTGTTCATAGAGTATAGCAAATGTGATTCCACCAAAGTGTTAGATCTTGATTAGACTAGATGTTGGCTTGTTGGGGCCTGACCTAGGTTTAGAGTTAATTAGCCAAACAAAACCCTGTACTACTGGCCCTTTTAGCAATAGTCTGCAGAGTGCGGACTGAGTTCTCACCCGAAGTAGTATGGGGGGGGTGCTGGAACTAGGTTTTTGCACCCTTGAGATGTCCAAGGGGTTGATTTGGTCCAATTGAGAGTTTCTTTGCGTACTTCCCTGGCCTTTGTGCCCTGATATATTCACCTTTGTGCAACCCTAACCAGGGGTTGAGGGGCTTTTGCGCTACTGAAGCAATGATCTGTATTAATTCCCTAAATCACAACTGCGATCTTACTTATCTTCTTACACCAATTAGTTATCTTCACATAACCGGAAGCCTTATGCTATATTTACTTATTCAGCACATTCATATGAGTTTTTTCAATAAATAAATAGTAAACTTGCTATTCACACCCAATAATACATAAGACAGGAAAAGATACATAGAAATATGGTAACAATTTTCTTTTATTAATGTTTCCAATGGTTATAGACTCGACCTTCCCTGTGCACTTAGCTGCAGGGGTCCGCACACTTAGCTGCAGACTACTAGGCCACTGCGCACTCAACTGCAGAGCCTTCTCCTACTCTACGACCCAAAGACATGACTTACACTTCAACCCATTGCTTCTTTTTCTTCTATTTATGGTTGTCTCTCTTACACTTAGAGCCTCGCTCTATTTATACAATCCCATGGTCCGCGAACCATAGGTAGATATTTCAAACTAACATTACATTACAAAAACAAGGGCAGACAACCCTGTGACTCTATTATGACTTCATGCTCCGCGCCCACAAATCGCGAAGTCTTTATAATGGACTTAGTCAAAAATTGGGCTTTAAGCCCCAAAACATGCCTTAGGGGGATTTCACGCCCAACAGGCCCCCAATACAAACATCGTGACTCACCCTCGAGTCACTATGTTAGTGCAGAGATCCTTGTGTGGAGACCCTCTAGTTTTGATCAAAAGGCTGCAAGGTTGGCAGCGCACTGAGCGGCTGCTTACTGAATCTCCTGTACACGTTGTTCTGAGGTTGCGGTGTCAGAACTGCTTCCCTGCATCTGTTCCCGCATCCCCTGCATTTGTGTGAGCTTGCCTTCAATTGTTTCTATAATGACGAAGGCCTCATCAATGCAAGGTTGAACGCGTGCTTTTAAAACTGCTTCTCTGTGCCATGCTACATCCACTTGCTCTTTCAGCGCTTTGGCCTGTTGCATTCGCGTGAGCCTCTGAGTGAGGGCCACCATCTGCCTAGTCCCTTTGATGCCGTCGTACTACTGCTGGAGCTCACACGCCTCTGTCTCTAAGCACTAGATGTTAGGGTCCTCTTGCATATTAGTGAGGACCTTGAATTACTCTTCTAACATTTTGGTGGAGTCCCTTACTGCATTGCTAATCTCTTCCATCCCTGATGTAATAGCATTGGTGTGTTGTTCTCAGACTTCTAGAGGGGTGGATGGCTACGCCTTCAACCGCAACTCTGCTATTTGAAGGTTCAGCTCTAGCTGAACCTTGGCCATTTCTACTCATGCCTCTCGCACCCTTGCTGCTAGGCTTTGGATGCGTGCTGCTGCTGGTGCTTCTATTGGGATGGCTAGGTTAGGGACCATCTGGCAGGTTTCTTCCAATACTTGTACATCTGCCTGTTTTGCAACATGACCTCTTTGTGCTGCAAGCTCAATTGATCCATGTTGATCTTCTGCTCGCTCAACACCTGAAACGTGCGACTCTTCCTAGCCTGCAGTTCTGCAGTGATCCCATCTTGCATAATATAGAGCGTCTCTCACTGGAGTGCAACCATGTTGATTTTGATGCCTTGTAGTGCACCAACTGTAGGCCTGTCGGCCTCATTTGTTGTAACTAGTGCCCCTTCTGGAAGCACTATGGCATTGGTTGTCCAAGCGTGTAGCATTTGATCGGCTGCAGTTGTCCCTACTGTGAGGCTAGTCAAAAGAGTAACAGCCTGAGGAGTGTGCACCTGCAACTCTTGAATTTGCGCTCAGAGGTCCGCCAACACAACCTGATGCTCCTCCGCAAAGTTCTAGAGGGCCTCAGTGGTGACGTCGTGCACCATATCGCCTATGTCATGCATATCCACCTCCATAAGAGTGATCAGGTCGATAGATAGTTTTGATGCTTTGACCTTCTTGCGCGGCCCTGTCCGCTTGCTTGGGCACTAGCACTTCAATAGTGTTGACGCTCTTTGTGGGTTTACACTGCCATCTTCTTCCTCTATTTCCATCTCTTTCTCTTGTCCATGCGAAGGTGACTTCTGGCCCTTGCGTGCCTTCTCGGCTGCCTCCTGTGTTGCTACTGCTTGCATAGCGTCTCATGCCTCCTGTGCTTTTTCTGCCACTTCTTCTTGCCTTCTCTTTTCTACCAACTGCGCCATGCATAGTTTGGCCTCCTCTCTCTTCTTCTACGCAGTAGACTTCTCCACTACAGCCATGTCTGGGGTGCGCTAATCTGGCAGCCATGTCTCTAGTACATCAAAAATAACATCATCGGTGGCTATGAAGGGTAGCTCACTCCATTTCATGGCTAGGTCCTTGCGCGCTCTAAGATATATGCTGTGGAAGTCCGCTTTAAATTCTGAAAAAATTTGCAGGCTATTGTAGATAGTGGGTGATAACCACGTCTTGTGGTTAATGCCCATTCTGATGTTCATCTCCATGAACACCCAGAATATATTACTGTTGCGGATTCGGTTTGCGTCCTTAGTGGCCCATAGCAAAGCGTACTTCGTGGCCTTCGACAGATCCCTTGCAATTGTGGGGAACTAGCTGTCCCATGGCAATTCCCCCACCACTAGCACTATGGATAGTAGAAGCCATGCATAGTAGAACATTTTTCCTTATTCCTATGCCTCGTGGTAATCCTCCAGGAACTCTTTGCATAAGAACTTGGACCAGTTAAACTGGACCCATTTCGCGCACTCCTCAGCAAGTGCCATCACCGACACGGGTACATTGTCTACGCAACACTTCCTCTTGACCTTACCCGCCAGTATCTGAGTCGCTACCCTGACTACTTTGTTATTGATACTGGAGATTGCATAGCCCCTCTTCTTATTTTCCAGCTTGTATTTCTTTTTCATGGCCTTCATGATGGCCAAATCACTGCTCTTCCCTTCCGAAATATCTGCGGGGTTCTCTCCTTTACATGGGAGCCGCATAATGCGATGGATTAAGTGGTCTGTGATGGGGATGGGCTCCTCCAACCAGAAAAACCCACCATGCACCAGGTAGGGCAGCTGCTTGATGATGAACATCATTACTAGGGTGCAGTGGAAATGCGACACCTAGAGCAGGTTTAATAACCTTGCCTTTTCCACTCTGCGTAACCACTTTCACAGCTCCAATTCTAGAACCCCCGCTGTTATAGACATTTTTGTGCCTTACAACATGAAGCATGAAATGTCCATAATCTAAGGGATCCAAAGTCCCTAAACATGTTGTTCCTACCCCTAGAGGAACAAGGTCAGCAAACCACAGCACTAAATATCAGTTCTCCACCTGAAAACACTCAAAAACAAGCAAATTCTGGATCATGTCAACTGCTCCACTGAGCATCTGCGCTGAATGTCAAGTGCCACACTCTGTACCTGCGCTGAATGTCAACTGCAAAGAAGGCCACCTCCGCTGAGCGTACTTGGACAAGTGGCACAGTCATTCCTCAAGGTGTCAGCGCCCAGGAAGCTTCCAAAATGACACTTGGTTCAAGGAATTCACCTGGTGATGAGTAAGAGGATCTAGATCTCCAAGTGGAAGCAAGAACCTCCAAGTGGACTCAAGAACTGAAGAATAACTGAAGTGAGAGAGGACACTAGTCGGCTCTCAAGCTGACTCATCCTTTCTCCAAAAATCCTATATATAGATCTCTCTCATGAGGTCTAGGGAGGCTGGAATTTTGTGAATGTAAGGAAGTGCTGTTGGTTTGAGTTTAGAGCTATTGGGTGATTTGCTTTGAAGGAGGTGAAGAGGAGATTTCTTTCTACTGGGAAGGTGATGCTGGATTGGGCCTCTTATGGTTGTATCACTTCCTGAACTTTACTTCTTCCATTAATAAAGCATTTGAGGTTCTTCTATATGCATGTGTCTCAATGATGTATTGTCATACTTGTGTATTTGATTTACTCTAATCCTTGAATCAGTTATGAATGTATGCTTCTTGTAGTTTCACTCTCTTACCATTTTGCAGGGTCTTGGTGTAGCTGGGCCAGTGAAAGAGCAAGGAGCTGGGAGCAAGCAGCAAGGAGAGAAGATTGGATCAATCATTAGCGAAAGACATCGGTTAGTGGATCCCTTTCTCCCCTGTTTTACTTTCATAAAGAAGAAATATTAGATAGCTTTGCTTCGGTTGTTGCTGAGGTACTATCACCCTTAGAGTGGGATAAGGTCATTCCATATTAGATACTTTTCCCTACAAAAAGTTGGTGACTCCGCTGGGGATCGTATCTTGTTGGTTGTTTGTGTTTTTGCTATTCATTTCCTAAACACAGGGAGTACCGAATCGAACTGCATTTGGATCTTTCAAATGCAAAGTAGAGGGCAGCTACTCTAGCTCAGTTTCTGGGCATGTTTATGATTTGAAGAGCTGATCCACAAGGACTCTGAATAGCTCTTAGTGATAGCTTTTCATCCTCCTTATTACCCTTTAGTGTGTACTTGATTGATAGCTTTTGATTTGGCCAAAAACTGTGAATTTTTGAGCAATCTGTGACCCGGAAACCAAGAGAAACGAGAGTTTCTCTCTTCATTGCAGGCACTGTGAAGGCAGTCTGCATTTCATCGCAGGTCCCGAAGGGGCTACCTGCGCTGAATGTCAAACTGACAGTGTACTACCTACGCTGAACCAGTCTTGCCTTGTGCTACTGGGGTTCCCTGCTGTTCATTGCCCTGTTTTCATCCTTGTTTTTGCAGCCTGTTGTCAGTCAATGTACCTATCTGAAACCATCTTTCCTTGTCACTATTCCGCCTCGGTTGTATAAACAAACTGTTTTTGTTCTTTGTGTATTTCTTACATCATTTGCAGTTTCCCATAACGAAAAGTGAACTAGTCTTGCTGTGGCCTCTTAGATCTAGACCTGTGATAAGTGTCGTATTGATCTTAAGAGTTAGTTTGTTTGCTGTTCATAGCTGATTGAGCTTTTGCTTTCGTCATATGGTTTGAATTTATGTATTTCTAGTGTTGAAACAAATAAATCTTAAGGTGTCTTTTGATTTTGGACAAAGCTTGTTTGCTTTCACTCGAAATTGAATTCAAAATTATACAACAGCTTTCTTTTTGTAATACATCAACATTAAGAAAGAGAAAAGAAATACCTGCATTTTGCATTTGCATTTTTGATAAGTTTGCATGTTGATTTAGGAGAAAGTGCATTAGAATGTGCTGATTGCTCTTTGAGAAAAGATAGTCGCTCTCTTTTCCCTTAGTAGCTAGGATTTTCAAAGTTGAAAGATTATAAAGCTTGCTTATCATCTTAGACTGCATTTAGGAATTTGTACCAATACATCTCGTGGTGATCCTGAAAGATAAACTTTAAAAAAGATCAACTTAAAATATATTAAATGAACATAACAACGCTTTGCAACATAACGCTCATAGTAGAGGTCTAGGTAGAGACGTGTTCCGGCGTCGTTAAACGTAGAGACTGTCGATCTCTACGAAGGTAGGTGATTCCTCCTGAGAGACGATAGCACTAATATGGACTTGTGCTCCCACGTACCGTCGCGTATATATTGGGAGACCCCTATAGGAACAAAGCCTTTATCCATAGGAAGCCGTGTCGACCGCCCTACTGATCGCAATGCAGTGAACACAGCATTCACGAAGATCGACCACCCGTACTGTAAAACATATTCTGTGGTTTTGCGAAAAGTTTGGCACACCCTCTGCCTAGAACTCCAGAGTAGTTTCTTTTGGCCTTTTTCAAACTCTATAACTGAAAAAGTCCATCCGAGCATTTGTCACTTCAGGCTCGTTAAAATATCGAAGGAGACTAGAGTCATCTTTAGCTTTTTCTCGACTCTTTAAAAGTGAAAAAGCAAGTTGTGTCTAAGCGTCGTTAAAATTTATTTTAAACGGGATAATCATCACCATTCCCTCGTTGATCTTCGAAGTTAGTCTTTTGGCATCGTAAGTTCTTGTAGAATCGCTAAGAAATCTTTTGGATAGACTAGATATGTCTGAACAACCGTCGACATCTAGGACTGTGTCGTCTGACACAACAGCAGCAGAGCCTCCTGCTGCTACTCCAACGATGTTCGCTGGTATACCATCTGTCCCGGCAAATTGTCAACAACAAGCCGGAGTCCAAACAGGGATGACGACATGGTTAGTTCCTATTTCTTCATCCGGATTATCATCTGGTATTTCTTATGTTGAAACTCAACAAATTGATCCAATGTGTCTTCAAAGGCCAATTTACCCTTTAAGTACTGGATTTCCACCATATGGAGGGCAGTATGCTCTTTCATTGTTCCCTCCCAGAGAACAACCATATGGGAGTTTACAACAAAGTTCAGGTCAAACTGGAATTACATCCAGCGGTTGGGTACCAATACTGCCTCAACAACCAGGGGTTGTATATTCAATGCAACCAGTACACCCTGTGTCGAATATTCCCACCATACCTGCTATAGTGAATGTGTCGCAAGTACAAGCTCCACCTGTTGTATGTCAACCCCAAGTTTCTCAGGTTGCAATACAACAACCTCTTGTCTCAACGACTCAATCACAATCTCAGGGTAGTGCCTCCTTATCTGGAGTGACTCAGGCTCAAAAAAGTACTATGACTCCTCATCCTGGTCAACCGTCCAGTATTGGTCAACAGCAAATGGTCCAACAACCAGAGCTGGTTCAATTTCAACAACCGCCGTTCCAGCAATCATATCAAGGATCTGAGCAACGAGTCTTTGTAAGTAGTGGGCAACCATACTATAATGGTTATGCCCATCAACCTTGTCAAATTTGCCAGCATTATGTTGGTTTTCAAAGACCCATTGCTCAGGCGATCCCATCTTATCCTGGGTATGCTTTGCCTAACCTGAATCAACAGTTCCCCTTTGTAGCAACTCTAGAATTACCAGATCTAAACCGGCTGACGAATGATCCAATTGCTTATGCCCCTTGGTGGCCAGCGATTCCACATAAACTTCCGTTAGATATTCCTAAATTTAATGGAAATCCAGGTGAAGACCCGTCGAATCATGTGATGACATTCCATCTATGGTGTTCATCGAACACCTTGAATGATGATTCGATAAGACTTCGCCTCTTTCAGAGGACGTTAACGGGTCCAGCGGCAAAATGGTACATTGAATTGCCTAGAGCTTCGTTCGACAACTTCAGTACCTTAGCCACAACCTTTTTAACCCATTTTCAATTACCGATAAGGTATGAAACGGGAACAGAACTCCTTACCAACTTCAAACAGACGACTGCCACCCACATATCTGATCATATACATGAGTGGCGACGTCGTCGTAGGATGGTAAAAACGTACGTTCCCGATCAGCTATTAGCTGAATGGTTTATCAAGTCATTACTTCCTGCCATCACGGAAGATGTGGCAAAGGGGGGAGTCGTAGCGGAAGAGCAGGTTATCGCTCGTGCACAATATCTGGACTTGGTCTATACTCAGTCCGGCACGCTCTATGACAAAATACCTGACGCCCCTGGACCGGAATTCTCAATTCCTCTTCCTCCTAAATCAAACAACGACTCTCACGCCGGCGATGGCGTGATTGGCAAGCACAAAATTTATAGTCAAAATGCAAATGAAGAACTTCTTGCCTCAGAAGTAAATGCCATGTCGACCGACAAGGGCAAACAACTAAAGCAACCAGGGGGCAAGAAGAAAAAGAAAGGGAGAAAAAGGAAACCCCCAGCAGGGTGTCATATATGCGATGAGGATCATTGGACGAAAGATTGTCCACATATAGCTGAAGTTAAGAAACTCTTTAAGAGTTCAAAAACCCCAGCAGTATTGACTGATCCGTTTCCTAATCCAAGTCAAAATCTGGTTGCTAATCAAAATGCTTCCCGATCCCAAGTGCTTATGTTGTCTATCTCAAAGCAACAGAATGATGCTTTGACAAGGAATAAAGATTACGGGAATCCAAAGCTGTCGAACAACAAGGTTAATGAACGACCTAGTAGTTCAACAACAACTTTGACCAAAGTTGTGCCACCCATCGTTCCTGAGCCAGTGATAAAGTCGCCAAAGGGAGTAGTACACAAATCGACATTTAATCCTCGTGCCAAAGGAGCACAGAATTATAATATAGTAGAGGACCTGGCCCAATCGCCGTCCACTATGTCGACACTTGAGGTACCACAAAATTGCCCCTCCCAAGAGCAAGCTTTATTATCAGCAATAGGTGGGATTGGCCCAATAGATTCCAATCTTGTGGCCTTTGATCATGAAGGATATGACCCTCAATTACCAGCTCAACTAGCTTTCCTCATCCAAGTGAAAGCCCTCAACAAAACTGTTCATCGAACAATTATTGATGAGGGGGCATCTACATGTCTTATGTCAATGAGTTGCTGGAAAGATTTAGGCTCACCACCCTTGTCGAAATCTTCAACGACGTTAAAAGCATTTGATGGACGATCATACACTCCATACGGGATTTTAAGTAACTTGCAAGTTGAACTGGGGGGAAAAACAGTAGGAATTGATGTTGAAGTAATTGATGGAAACCTCGATTACAACATCCTACTGGGAAGGCCCTGGATCTATACCATGGCCGCGGTTGTGTCGACCTACTTCAGGAAGATTGCATTTCCCTTCCAAGGAGGAATTACAATCGTCGACCAACAAACTTTTCTCCCCAACATTTCACAAGTTACGGGAAGCATTCCGATAATCCATGGAAGCAGTCATTCGCTCCAAAATATCGGAGTAGGTCTCCTAAAAGACCCTGCCTTAATGGGTACTTTTGCCCTACCGCCTCCGAGTAATCTGACGGAAGTGGCCACAGTGGAATATGAAACCTTCCATTTCTAATGGATCTAAAACTTCGAGGATAGTTCCTATCTCATGTCAACCTCGTTAAAAAATGAAGAGCCGAGGATGGTTCTTATCTCGTGTCAACCTCGTTAAAAAATGAAACAAGGAGTCATGAGGATAGTTCTTTTACTATGTCAACCTCATTAAAAAATGAAACAATCCCCTTTCCAAATCTCAAAGGTAAACCTTCATTCCAACCACCAAGTTGAATGCAATGAAGCTTGGGGGGCATGCACCTCGATTTGCGTTGTTATGCTGGGGGCATGCAAACATAAGATTCGAGCAGTTTTAGCACATAGTTCATGCTCATTAAAAAATAAACATAAGATTCGAGCAGTTTTAGCATATAGTTCATGCTCGTTAAAAAATAAACATAAGATTCGAGCAGTTTTAGCACATAGTTCATGCTCGTTAAAAAATAAACGCAAGATCCGAGCAGTTTTAGCACATAGTTCATGCTCGTTAAAAAATAAACATAATATTGTGAGCAGGCTTTCCCTTAGAGTTCAAGCTCATCCAGAAAAAATGAACCGGTAAATAACCATTGTGATCTTAAATTTATCAGCCATAAAAGCCTTGGTCGTGTTTGCACCTGTCACCTCCACCGTCATTTGGCCGATCGTTCACCTCCATATGATTGTTTACCCATTTTGAGGAACAGCTGCGAAGAGTGATTTCACCTAGCCATCCTTGTGACACTGCCGTGATTGGAAAATTCCAACCTGTACCTGGAATCTGCTGCTATCCCTGTTTATCACTCGTTCCTCAAAAGACGAGTCTTCTTTAAGCTCTTTTCACCTGACTCGTAAAAATATGAAAAGTTTGTCGAGTTTTGGCCTTCCAGCTCGTTAAAGTGACCGGAAGAGCTATCCCTCCTCTAGATTTTAATCTTTTTGGACCTGAGGGATTATTGCACAAAAAGATCGAGCGCTTGTTTTGTTCGGCTCGTTAAAAGTACTGAAAACTCATCCCTTATGTATTGTTTTATACTTTTTCGGACTTAAGGGATTAGATGACGAAAAAGGAAGTTTGGAGTTAACTTTCTGTACCTTTTTAGACTCTCTAAAAATGAAAAGGACCGAGTTTTCCTTGTCGTTAGACTCGTTAAAATGATTAAATAGCGACAAACTTGTCTTTAGACGAGAACAAGTTTCCCTATCGCTAGGCTCGTTAAAACATAGCGATGGGCTTGCCCGAAGGGCAGGTTATAGAACAAGCATATGTTATCCTCCTCAAGCTTGAAAAAAATAAATAGGTACTGGTCAGAAATGACTGGGGAAAAATTGGGAGAACCTTAAAGCTTTAATGGTAGCAAGTCGCTCTTGAACATGACACTTTTCCTCCGTATCACATCGGGTTGGGTTGTTTCATTCACCGGTCTCATCACCATGGTCTCGCCAAACCATCCATTTGGGGTAATGCTACCGATACATCGCATCAGTGTCGTTATATGTTCAAGAGATGTTGTTCAGAAAGAGTCAACCGTGTCCCATCCACTGCCATACATTATCCTTCATCCATTCATGACCGCCACCCTGAATCATATGTCACAGATTGTTTTCACCTCCACTAAAATCATTAGCTCTGTTCCGTGTCACTGATGTGGGATTCATTAAGGCCCTCCTTTGATGGATCGCTTCTTGTCGACTTCAGCTCATTATCCAAGAATTCGATCTAGGAACAACCCCCTCAGTACTTTGAAGCTTGCATGCCTCAATGGCAAGTTTCTCACTTCCGGCGACAGGTATACATCAATGACCTTCGACCGAAAGATTTTACATGGTGTTCGACGCCAAGTCCTTTATTCACACCACGTGAATTGTACTGCAGTACCTTGAGGGTCATTATCATTATCAGTGATTCCTCTCGCGCTTGTTAACGGTTTACATCATTGACCGGTAATCAAGCGATGTCTTTCCATGTTCGACTTCAGCGCAATTCTCACATGGATCGACTTGTACTTAGAGTGAAGATCGAACGAGTTTGAAGACCCCGGATCTAGTTTCATCCATCCGGGCTGCGATATATATTCAGGAAATATAAAGACATTTGACATGTACACCATTGCAGCAGATGATCATCCTACTAAAAGGATGATAATTTCAGCAGAGAATTATCAGTCTACCTTCAGACGATCGTCTGTTCTATGTACCAAAATGAATTTATAAAGCTGAGCATGGGAATGCCCGCCTCAGCTAGATCATGAAAGCAGAATGAAAAATAATGTATTGTATTGTATTTCATTACAGGTCACCTCTCAGCGATTGAATGAACTTCGGATCCTCCGATAAAGCATTTCACCCGATAAACGACCTCATACTTTAGGGGGCAACTGTTATAGACATTTTTGTGCCTTACAACATGAAGCATGAAATGTCCATAATCTAAGGGATCCAAAGTCCCTAAACATGTTGTTCCTACCCCTAGAGGAACAAGGTCAGCAAACCACAGCACTAAATATCAGTTCTCCACCTGAAAACACTCAAAAACAAGCAAATTCTGGATCATGTCAACTGCTCCACTGAGCATCTGCGCTGAATGTCAAGTGCTCCACTCTGTACCTGCACTGAATGTCAACTGCAAAGAAGGCCACCTGCGCTGAGCGTACTTGGACAAGTGGCACAGTCATTTCTCAAGGTGTCAGCGCCCAGGAAGCTTCCAAAATGACACTTGGTTCAAGGAATTCGCCTGGTGATGAGTAAGAGGATCTAGATCTCCAAGTGGAAGCAAGAACCTCCAAGTGGACTCAAGAACTGAAGAATAACTGAAGTGAGAGAGGACACTAGTCAGCCCTCAAGCTGACTCATCCTTTCTCCAAAAATCCTATATATAGATCTCTCTCATGAGGTCTAGGGAGGCTGGAATTTTGTGAATGTAAGGAAGTGCTGTTGGTTTGAGTTTAGAGCTATTGGGTGATTTGCTTTGAAGGAGGTGAAGAGGAGATTTCTTTCTGCTGGGAAGGTGATGCTGGATTGGGCCTCTTATGGTTGTATCACTTCCTGAACTTTACTTCTTCCATTAATAAAGCATTTGAGGTTCTTCTATATGCATGTGTCTCAATGATGTATTGTCATACTTGTGTATTTGATTTACTCTAATCCTTGAATCAGTTATGAATGTATGCTTCTTGTAGTTTCCCTCTCTTGCCATTTTGCAGGGTCTTGGTGTAGTTGGGCCAGTGAAAGAGCAAGGAGCTGGGAGCAAGCAGCAAGGAGAGAAGATTGGATCAATCATTAGCGAAAGACATCGGTTAGTGGATCCCTTTCTCCCCTGTTTTACTTTCATAAAGAAAAAATCTTAGATAGCTTTGCTTCGGTTGTTGCTGAGGTACTATCACCCTTAGAGTGGGATAGGGTCATTCCGTATTGGATACTTTTCCCTACAACACCCGCTGCGGTGTTCTGCTTGGGCTTCATGTGCTATGCGGTCTCTAAGTGAGGGAATTTCTCGTGGTCAGCGAGATCCTAATCTTCAAACTTCAAGTTTGGCACCTATCCTAGGTGCATGTCCTCAAAGATGATGTTGTCCGGGAGGAGCAGAGTCTGGAGAGAGCTCTTGCTCTCATTGAGGTCCTTGGGCACTTTTGCCTTCCCCTTTCATGGGGGGATATATGCAGGTAGCATTGTTGGAGGGTGTGCAGGCTTAGTTTCTTCCTCCATGCTCTTGTCCTCATCTTCTTCAATTATGAGGTCCTCCAGTTGTTCCTCCTCCTCGTCAGTTTCCAAGTTAACTGCTTTTCTTTTCTCCTCCATCGTTAATCTGGTGTGTAGTGGGTTTCGCGGGGACGCATGCACCTGAATCGTTGGTTGTTTATCCTTCTTTAGTCTTGGTGTGTGTGGTGATTTAGGGAGTTTCAAAAAAATCCTGGTGCCTTTAGGGGAATCTTCTACGATCAGGGCCTGTGCAGCCTCTTCGACGGTCATCTTTGCAATTTCCATAGCTTCCTCAGATGCTTCCATCTTGCTCATCTAGAAATCTCTCAATCGCTCAATCAGGGACTCAATCAACACTCTACATAGGGCAACCAGGTCTCATCTTAGAATATGTGGGGCATACAACAGCTCAATTCGCAAATAACCAAGTGTTGTTTGCTAGGCAGACCTTTGTAATTTATAGTGCCTTTTGAATTTGAATTCGATCGTTCCCCCCAAATCTGGTTCATTAATGCTCCCTTGGTAGCATATTTTCCCAAATATTGCCCATAAAGTTCATCTTAAATGCCTGCCATCCGCTCCATTTGGTCTCTAGTCGAGGATCACATCGTGAATAGTGACTATAATAGTCACTTTCTAGCCAACCTGTGCGACAACGCAGCCCCCCTTGCACGGTCGCGGACCTTGTGACACTTTGCTCCTACGTGCAGCTCCAACATCATGTAGCTCCTGGGCAGAGTTGTTTATAGTCCCACGCCCCCTTTCAACTGCTTGGAGTGTTAAGACTGTACTTCCCATGGCTTGTCAGGTGGTTGTGCGACCTGTATAAGGTTCCAACTAGTTATTCGTCACTTATCCTGGAAAACATCCACCTTTTATTATTACTGGATGTGTCGTGCACTTTATCATCTGCAATGCGCGACCATGGGTAATTTGTTTGGTAATATGCGGTCCAATCCAAGGCATCATGTTGATCAACTCTTGGCGATAGTCCCCAAATTCGTCAATGTGATCGTGCACACCCTATTTTATCACCTTGGTTTCCTTATCGAGAAAATCCTTCTTTATTTTTTCCTCAAGAGCTCTTGAATTCTGCTTCCACCCGAGCAATTTTCTCCCTTAATCGCACCCTTTCTTTCATAAGTTCTTGGATCCTAAGATCATCCTATCAGATTTCTTCCTCAGGTCCCAAGCACTCTGCTTCGTTCAGTTGCATGATCCCTTCTTCCAGGGCTTCGCAAGTCGTCATATCTACCAGTGCCGCTATGCATGGACTAGGCATTTTATACTGCATGAGTATTACTACATTTTATCCATACTCAAGCCTTAGAGGCATTTGCTCTGTCAGTTTCTTGCACGTTGTCCTATAAACCCACAAAATCGCTGGCATGCGCAAGTCCCAATCAGTCCACTGCGCATCATATACCTTGTTCAGCACTTCGCATACTTCATTAAAGGCTTCTGCGTGGATAAATTTATGCACACTCATTTTTTCCATACTCCGTTGTTCCAACCTGAGGGGTTGTTCTCGCCATTGCCTTGCCTGCATATGCTTACTGACCGTGTCTCCTATTGCAAAGTCTGTGTGCATCCGCGCAGGTTTTGTAACATATGCCTGTATCCATTTGGATAGGTGTGCATGTGGATCATTCCATCCAACAATCTTGTCTATTAATCGCATTTGAGGCTTCCCAAATAGCATGCACATCATCCTCCTGCATTCGCGCCAGTCCTCAAAGCTTCCTTGGTGCGTACCCCACCACCTCGCGAGCATAGCGCACAATACCCATTTCAAAGCCTCGAAATGTTGTTGTTTCGACACCTCTCTTTCGAATCTGTTCAAGAAGTCATCTACCTCACTTAACCCATCATACGTAGGCAGATCCCTTACCTCTGTCGATACGCAGTGCAATGATCTCATCATCATGTTACAGTTTAGCGTGGTTACCTCGTGTAACTGGTTCTGCCATCACTTTATCTCTTTGTCTGAATTCGATGTACAGGAGCTTTCATGCTCCCATGAGATCCGTCCATCCGTGGTGGGATTTACCTAGTATTTCTCTCGCGTGGTTATCTTGTAGATGCAGTCCAAGTCATCATTGCTTTCATAGTCGTGCACTGGCTCCTTGTAGTGCGATCCTTCTGCAGGGTCCAAAGGTACAACTACGCACAGAGACTTTTTCTGAAAAATCATCTGCGCTTCTTCAAATTTATCACCCCATTCATGTAAGTGGCCCAAACTATCCCTAATAGCGCAGGGTAGGGATTGCTATCATCAACAATATTATCACTTCAAAATCTACCAGCGCACTTGCCCCTTCGATATCTACGGTGATTCCTTGCAATCTTCCCATTAATAGGATCTTTTGTTGGTTCATCATTCACAATTGGATAGGAGACCATTGTAGCGTAGGCCTCCCCATGCGCTCCCATGTTTGCTTTGGTAGAAATTTCATGTCTGATCCTAGGTCCAGAATCACTTGGTCCATCTCATATTCTCCAATTTGCATGGTCAATATCATCTCCCTTCCTATTCTCGTCGCATGCTTTCCAATCTTCCGGACTACAAGCGATTCTCCTAGCACGGTCTCAGCGCATCTATTTATGAGTTCCTACAATCCATTTATAGCCTTGCTATCGCGCAACAACTTCATGCATGTTTCTAGGAATGTTTTGAGCATCGATGGGTCCATTTCTGGCTTCGGTCTGTCTTTGCTTCCTAAAGTGGACGCATCAGCGAAGGTCTTCCTTGCTTCCATGAAGGTTTCCTTAATGTGCTCCAAATCAAACTTTGGTTCTTTCGTTGGAGCCTTGTGAACCCAGGTACTATCTTCAGGCTGCTTGCCTTTGTCATCCCCTGTTGTAATTCCACTTCAAAGCACAATATTTACATTATGGTCTTCCTCGCGCGACTCATACCTCATCATTTGCAGGTTCTTAGTCGGGGGAGGTTGGAGCACTCCTTTATTGTGCAGCCGTGCTATCAGTGTGGGACAATCCTCCATCTCATGATCAAACAATGTACAATAAAAGCATGATGGATGCATTGGATTTGTACAATCATGGGCATAATGTCTCGGCCCTCCATAATTGTAACATATTAGCTATTCATGACCTCTTCTAGGTCCTCCTCCACCTCGGCCTCATCTGCGCCCCTGAAATCTGGTTTACGCCTATCCATCATTATTTCATAACTTCTATAGGTGTGCTCATCATGTCCCACTAATCTACAGAAATTATAGAACAACTGTTGTGAATTCTGTGTGTACTTCTGCAACAGATGGTAGTTGTCTGTAGCATGCTTTCCTCCTATTTGACAAATTGTGCACCACAACGCAGGTGTCGTGCTAGGTCTTGCTTGTGCCTCTGGTCTTAATGGCATTGGTCCTCCTCCCGCGAGGTAATTCGCGAAGACTGGGTAGTGGTCCTTGTCATGACCCTGACCTTTACACTTAACACACCATACCTCGTTGTGCACTTCTAGGTGAGCTGTCATGTCCTGTTTCAGACTCTGCATCTCAAGGCACAAGTTTTTCAACTGCGCATGGATTTGCTAAAATCCCAGGTTAGGATACTATATCGGGGTCACATGTAGTCTCATCATGATCTCCAAGGCCTCGGCCTAAGTTGTTAGCCTCTGTTGTGACAATGCGTTCCTTAAATGCAGCGTTAGCGATGCTACAAACCATTCGCGGTGTTGTCCATTTGTCAAATTCATATTAGCTTCGCAAATTATGCACTTTAGTCTTTGATCCAACTCCCAAGGAGTCTCACCTGGTAGCATCATGATCTCCTTGAACCCAATGATCGACTGTGCCTCTGACTTCGACCTGCTAAATTCTTTGTTCAACGCAGTTTGGATATCTACGATTCCTGCATTCGGATTGTCATTAGAATGTTTAATATACCAGGTCAGCGCGCGATCCTGTAGAGTGATGACCAATGTTTCTTTCTTTATATTGTCATCCGTGACTCCTTGCAATTCCCATACAACTTTTATCACGAACCAAAACTGGTTCGGATCTTCATTTCCTACTCCCTTGAACACTAGCAATTTTATCGCGCTTGCCATATTGACTCGTGGTAGTGGCTGAGGTGGTATGGGCGAAGATGGAGGTGAAGACGGTGAAATTGGTGGTGGTGTGGGTGGGGGTGGTATGCACGGAATCCTTTGCCTTATCAAATTTATCACACTTCTTGGTAAGACCTTCGCGAGCTCTTCCTCATTCCCTCGTGGAGGTGAAATCAAGGGGCTAGTTTCTAGTTCTGCACTACCTTCGTTTCTGTAAATTCTCCCACTTTGTGTAGTCCCAAACATCAATGTATTTACATAACCCACTTTTCACAAAGTATCATCTTAATTCAAGTGTTCAAAGACTTAACGTACTTACCTCGCGGTCCTTTGAGGAAGCGTTGCTCTGCCTCACTATAGCTGACTGAAGTATCTACTGCAAACTCAATGATGAATCCTCTTATAATTCGATCAAGCTAGTGATCAACAATGTGCGTGATCTTATCCTCCAATGCTTCCAATCTGTGCACCAATTCTAGAGTCCACACAATAGGTCTGTCGAGCTTACAGCTTGGCTATCTTCTAGCTTCGCAATCCACTTGTATAGATTAGTGGGGAAAGATGCAAATTTTTTTTCGTGGATCTCTGTGTATAAGTAGCAGTCTAACCACTCTTGTTTTGATAGTCACAGATTCATGTTCTCCTACGTTGTGAACTTGTGAATCTTCCTATCCAACCAATCTTTAATGTCTTTCTTAGTTGGATTCCAGTGATACGAAATCAGACATCTCTATGCAGATCCTTGTACCGACAACAAAACCATTTGTTGGCTTGTTGGGGCTTGACCTAGGTTTGGAGTTAATTAGCCAAAAAGATCCCTATAGTACTCGCCCTTTTGGTAACAGTCCGCAGAGCGTGGATTGAGGTCTCACCTGAAGTAGTATGGGGGGTGCTGGAACCAAGTTTCCGCACCCTTGAGATGTCTAAGGGTTTGATTTGGTCCAACTGAGAGTCTCTTTGTTCAGGTTACTTCGCGCACTTCCCTGGCCTTCATGCCCTGATATATTTGCCTTCATGCAACCCTAACCAGGGGCTGAGGGGATTCTGTGCTACTGGAGCAGCGATCTGTATTAATTCCCTAAATCACACCTGAGATCTTACTTATATTCTTACACCAGTTAGTTATCTTAGTGTAACCAAAAGCCTTATGTTATATTTACTTATTCAACACATTCATATGGGTTCGCACAGTAAATAAACAATAAACTTGAAATTCACACCCAATAATACATAAGACACGAAAATATACATAGAAATATGGTAAAACTTCTCTTTTATTAATGCTTCCAATGTTTATAGACTTGACCTACACTGTGCAGTCAGTTACAGGGGTCCGCGCACTCAGTTGCGGACTACTAGGCCTCTACGCACTTAGCTGCAGAGCCTTCTCCTACTCTACGACCCAAAGAAACAACTTACACTTCGACGGAATGCTTCTTTTTCTTCTATTGATGGCTATCTCTCTTACTCTTAGAGCCTCACTCTATTTATACAATCCCATGGTCCGCAAACCATGGGTAGATCTTTCAAGCCAACATTACATTACTAAAACAAGGGCGGACAACCCTATTTCTCTATTATGACTTCGCGCTCCATGCACACAAATCGTGGAGTATTTACAATGGAATTAGTAAAAACTTGGGCTTTAAGCCCCAAAACATGCCTTGGGGGAATTCCACGCCCAACACTAGACTTAGCCATGAGGGAGTAAACATTAAATAATTTAAATTAATAATTAATTAATTATGGTGTGAGGTCTAGTGAGGTTAGTCCTTCATGTTTGAGTCAAACAAATTATGTGGGAACCATATGGTGGGTCCTGGCTAGGCTGGAGGACCTGAAGTTTGGGGCACGAGTATTGAGCAATCTTTGGAGGGCTTGAATGGGAAAACCCCTAACTAGTTTATGAGATTGGGGAAATCAGGGTGAGTACGATGAAAAGGGTCCCAAAGGTCTGAATGTGGGCTTAAGCCTGGAGACACACGTACTATGAAATTTAGTCCAAGGGTTTGAATTCCTAGACAAATGAGTTGAATAGAGAGGCCTGAACTCTCCAATTCTGGTTATAATGTGAAAAGTGTGTTTTGTATGATAAAAGGGTTAGATCTATGGGACTGTAAAATTGAGGGACATGGAAGGTGTTACATGGTTAAGTTAGGGCAATTTTGGTACTAAGAGGTGCCATGGAATCACCCGAAGAGGTGGGTTTTCTATGTGGGCATTGTGCGTGGGTTCCATGAGGGAGTCACGTGGGTGGAATGTGAAGGGGTCATATGCTTGTGGAAGGGTTAAGCAATAAAATTTAATTAGATATAACTTTTGATCCATAAATCATATTTTTATGAAATTTATATCACCAGAAATATATCAATGAGCTGAGCACAGTGAGGTAGTCATAAGTTAATTATGTTAACTTCATAAAACAAGGAACTTTGTAATACCATTTCCATAGCAAGACCATTAAAATCAAGTTAGCTTGAAGTAAGAACCTCACACTACTCATGAATAATACAAGGAGGTGGGAGGGTCTACTACAATGTGGTATAAGAGAAAAATTTCAACACTAGAGCTGAAAAGGATCACATGCTCATGCACAAAGGAATCCTTTATATAACGAATTTCCCTTTTTTTCATTGTAGTATGTCGAGCTAATGTTAAAATTGATGGAAATATATTGTCTTCTTTTTATAATTCAAGCTAACTGAGATTTAATGCTACAGATAGTTTCACTTCATGGCACTTTTTGAACGTAAACCAAGTTAATGGGTAATTTGACTTAATTTCACTTGACTAATAGATATGTGTGTGTGTAAAAACACATAAGAAGACACAAAGGAATTGCAGAAAATTCTAGTGATTACTAGTAGAATGGTTCAGTATAAAACTGATGAATCCCAATGTGGTCAAGAAGAAGACTTAGTTAGTAAAAGAGTAAGGGAAGACTCTCCTGATTGGTGGGACACCATTAGAAGTATAAGGGTTGAGTTGAGGAGTTATAAGGTTAACAATGAAACACTTGTTGTAACTCAAAAAAATAAGGCAGAGGTAAATGCAATATCCTACATATCTTATTTGATTTGCATAGATAGAAATAACAAGAGATCGATGCTAGATAGTTAGATGGACACAAATCTAAACCTATCCCCTATGTGGCTTAAAAGAAAAAAATATGACGCCAATAGGGTAGGAAGATGCAAATTGGCGAAAAAACATAGACTTGTAGATGAATATACAATGAGGGGAGGTACCCCACTCGGTACTCTATAAAGGGAGTTAAGCATCCCTAACTAATCATCCAACAATGTAGCTAGGAGACACCTTCATCAAAAGAAAAGGAAGGAAAATGACTAGATAATAGAAGAGTTTAATAAAGCAAAATCTCCTACATTTGATGGAGAGGTAAATAAGGTGGAGGAAGCAAGAGCTTGGTTTTTGGGGATGAAGAAGTACTCTAGGGTACATGATTACTCTTAAAACATGAAGGCTAGATTAGACATCTTTATTCTAAAATGAAAAGCTGACATATGGTGGGAATACTTGAAGCATGTTAAAGACATCATGGATATAGAGATTTCATGGATAAGGTTTGAGAATTACTTCCGGGAATGGTAACTATCTAAAAAATACTACCACATCAAGGCCATAGAATTACATAAGCACATATTGGGGAAATCAACACCTGAAAAATACCAGATAGATTCATGGAACTACTGAGATATTTGCCTTACATCAGGGACCAAAAGACAAAGATGCAAAGGTATCTTAGCGGATTACCACAAGATTACTAGGATATAATAGAGTTTAATGAATCAAATACCTTGGAAGAGATAATTCATAAGTTGAGATACTTCTATGAACAACCCAAAAACAAGATTAAAGTATGAATAGATTGGAAGAAGAAGGAGAGAGTGAATTTTGAAGGAAAAGGTCCAAAACTCTCAATATATAAGCAAGGGGGAAGAAATGGAAGATTCAATATGTTTTCCAAAATGAACATAAATAGAACCCAACAATGCTCAGTAGAAATGAACCTCTATGAGTAGTGAGAGAAGAGGTTGAGGGGTATAGGAAGGGGCCCATACAATTTCGACTTGTGGAGAAAACCATCAGCAAAGGGAATGTCCCCAAGAGAAACATAATGGCAAAATATTGTATAATTTACAAGAAGCAACAACAATGAATGATGTGGCCTATAATATGCCCATAATATATGTTGCATTGGATAATAGAAAGGTATATTAGCAAGCCACAATAATCTAGATGAAAGGTATGATTACCAACCAACTTGTCTCAATTTTTATATACCTAATCTCTAATTATATTTATGTTAGCCCAAAAAAAAAAAAAAAAAAGGTAGCTTGCCTAAGAAAGCTTGTGAAGCGTCATGGTTGGTTCAATTAGCCCCGATGTCAAAAAGATGAGTGACAAAGATAATGGAGGCATGCTTAATGGAAATTGGTGGTATGGCCACTACAGTAGCACTAAACTTACTACCATTGGGCTCTTATGATGTTTTATTTTGCATGGACTTGCTGACATCCTACAAAACTAAGATTGACTGCTAAAGTAAAGAATTGGAAATTTTCAGCAACACTAGTGAGAGTATTATGCTGCAAGGAATCACGAGACCGGTCCCACTCAGACAAATAATTGTTCTTCAAGTGAAATAATGTAGTAGAAAAAAGGTTTTACATTGTTTTTTTTTTCACCTAATTGAGGAATTAAAAGGAAACACTTGCCCATTTGTGGACCTCCTATTTTTGAAACAATTTAGTGATGTATTCCCAAAAGAAGTACCTAGACTATTACCTAGGCGAGATATTGATTTCACCATTGAGTTAATTATAGGAATGGTGTTGGCAACAAAGGCTACATATCATATGATCATGCCTAAACTCGAGGAGTTGAAGGTAAACCTGAAGAAGATGTTGGATAAAGGTTACATTCATCCCAAAGTATCACCCTAGGAATCCTCAACACTATTTGTTAGGAAGAAGGATGACACATTTCATTTATGCATAGATTACTTACATTTAAACAAGGCTATAATGAAGAATAAATTCCCATTGCCCAAAATCGATGATTTTTTCGATCAAATGAGAGGAGCAGTAGTATTTTCCAAAATAGACTTGAGATTTGGATGCCATCATGTCTAAGTTAAAGATAAATATATCCACAAAATAACCTTCAATACTATATATGGTCACTATGAATTCCCCAACTACCTTCATTTGTCTGATGAAAAATGTTCTCAGACCTTATTTGGATAAGTTTGTCCGTGTGTTTGTAGATGATATCTTGGTATATTCAAATAAAGAAAATGAAGAACACTTGAGAGTAATATTACAACTGTTAAGGAAGCATCAATTGTATGTTAAGCTTAGTATGTGTTAATTTTTTCAAACCTAGGTTCACTACTTGGGGCATGTTATTTCAAAAGGAGGAGTGGCCATAGATTCGAATAAGATCAAAGCTATAATGGAATTTCCTACCCCTCAAAATTTCATAGAGTTAGATATTTCATGGGGTTAGATGGATATTACTAAATGTTCATTCAAGACTTCTCAAATATTGGAAATCTAATCATTTCCTTGGTGAGAAAAGGAGAAAAATTTCAATGGAGATCTGAGTGCGCAACTAGTTTTGAGCACTTGAAGGAATTACTTACATGTGCACATATTTTAAGAATAAAGGACCAATAAGCACACTTTTTGGTCTACGTGGAAAATTTCCAAGAAGGACTCGGTAGAGTACTAATGCAAGAAGGTTATGTAGTCTATTATGAATCTAGGAAAATAAATTATTATGAAAAGAATTATGTCACCCATGATTTGGAGTTGGCAGAAATTGTGCATGCTTAAAAATGTGGAGGCATTATCTTTTGGGAAGAATATTTGTGTTGACGACTGACCATGGGGGATTGAATTATCTATTTGACCAACCCAAGCTAAATGTTAGATAAGATAAATGGTTGGATTTGATCATTGAATTTGATTTCGACATAAAATACATAAAAGGGAAAGAAAAAATATGGAAAAAGAAACCTAAAAGATAAAAAATGGAAAAAGAACTTAGTAGAATCCAATGAGAGGTTCACCTAAGAACTTTGAGTACCTGCATGGTCGACCTCAAGGATAATATTAAAGAAGCACTATCTCATGATGAACATTATCAACATGTGAAAGCATGCTTGTAGACAATGTTGATTTTTCAAGTGAAATAGATACTATCACAATATTTATGAAAATTGATACTTACTTCTTCTAATGATGTTGATATTATTTTAGTTTTTGCATCATATCACTAAGAAAATATACTTTAGAAATTCAACCATACAAGAACAATAGAATAGTAGATATTGCAACAGACAAAGAGAGTGCAAGATTTCCCTTGGGAAAACCCATTAAAATGAAAAACCTAACAACCTTTTCAATAGAGAAATTATTATATTCAACAAGAGACAAACCTAGGCCTTTTAGTTATCAAATAGGTCAAACTTACGTTAAAAAAAGCTATGTTCAAACCCTCTAAGTAAATCCTTCCAATCTGATCTAGCACTTCACTCTACTGATCTGTCCGAGAATTTTGGCCCTCCTGCAATTGCTAGAATCCTAAAAGTTCCCCCCCTATAATTTTCCAACAATTTTAGCACCTACAATAAAAACTACCTAGAAAAAATGTGTTCTAAAGAGAGATAGCCCTTTCACACATGTGAGCTAGAAAGAGAGAGAAAATATGGATTTATCCTTCCTTTCATCCTCCTTGTCCTTCTTATCCTTGACTAAGATGATAAAAATATGTCTTGCTTGAGAGAGTGTGAATTGGTGCCTTGAGGAGGAGATAAAATTTCCTTTATATAGTGAACTGGGTGGGTCGAATGGGTGTCTCTGCTTGGGCCAACATGTCAAACTAGAAGCCAAAAATTTCAAATTTAAAAATTCAATTTTTCTTCTTTTAAAATTCCAAATGGAACTTGAATCAAAATATATATTTCTTTTGACTCTAGCATTTAAAATATAATTTGCAATAATCAACATAAATACATCAATGGCTAAATATACATTATGAAGACCAACCATAGTTACAAAATTCAACACTCCCCCTTAACTAGGGAGGTATTCATAATGACTATCATAGGTGTAATCATTTTTGACAAATTTCTTTAAGAAATGGTGATATCATTGCATCATCATAACCATCCTCATCATCTAATCATCAACACCCACTAGTTTCTCTATCCTGGTCGGTACTTGACCCATGGAATACCATCAACATATACTAGTCACCATAATCTAGTCACACTTACACATGGTATACAGACTATTCGGGTTCACCATCATCTTCGCCAGTCTCTCTGACCCATGGTGAAACACTCAAGACACACACTCTCAAAGTAATATGGTCCTTAAATCCAAAGGACTCTTCACTAGGCCAAGGTGTTGTTATACTAACTCAACCCTCCTAGGGAGTACTAGTAGGAACTCACTCAACCCTCTTGGGGAACACTCTAGGCCTTGATTCTGAAAGACATCACTCAACCCTACCTATGGAGTAATATGGGTCTAGACCTCACTCAACCCTATCTAGGGAGTAATCTAGGTCTTGATGCTAAGAGACCACACTTAACCCTATTTAGGGAGTAATCTAGGTCTTGATGTTGAGATACCACACTCAACCCTATCTGGGGAGTAATCTGGGTCTCTTCATTGAGAATAACTCACTCAAACTTATTTGGGGAGCTCTCTGGTCCTCTCAGATTGTTCTCCCTATAGGGAGAAAGTCCATCCATGCTGTTACCATAACAACACTCCCTGTCAACCAAAGGGTTAATCTCCACAAGCCCTAGCTTGTTCCTAAAGTACATGAACTTCTCTCTTGATAAAGTATTCATCAAAATATCATCTATTTTCTCATCAATGGAGATGTACTCGAGCCTTACTTATCTCCTTTTCACCATGTCATAGATGTAGTGGTACTTGATATCAATATGCTTCGACTTGTCATAGATCACATGATTCTTTGAAAGATTCACATAACTTTGATTGCCACAATATATCACTATCTGTTCCTTCTCCTAGTCAAGTAGTCTTGTAAACAACTTCCAAATACACATTTATTTGGTACATTTTTCATTGGATGTTATATACTATGCTTCTCTAGTGTTGAGTGTGACATATTTTTGCTTCCTACTCATCTAAGATATCATAGTGGATCCCAAATTGAAGCATACCTCTAAAGTACTCATCCTATCATCAACATTCCTTTCCTAGTCATATATGTATATCCTTGAAGCTATACATCACTGTTTGTGACATATTCCAAACCATAGTTCACAGTACCACATAGATATCTCAAAATGTGCTTTGTTGCAATCAAATGCTCATTTATTGGTTCCGCCTGGAACTGACTCATTGTATTCACTGTAAAGAAAATGTCCATCCTAGTGTTTACCAAATACATCAATGAGCCAATCAACTGCCAGCACATAGATGGATCTAGCATGTTGTATTCAGAGCCTCTCAACTTCTTTAAGTTAGTTACCATGGGAGTTGTCATGGATTTATAGTCCGTCATGAAAAATCTCTAAAGAATCTCAATAAAATACCTTCCTTAACCAAGGAATACTTTGACATGCTTCTTCCATACTTCTAGTCCCAGCTAATAATGCATTAATCCAAGATCCTTCATATTAGACTTGGAGACCAACTACCATTTACACTGAATGATGAGAGGTTTAACACCTGTTGGAAACAAATCATAAACATACAACAATAGAATAATGGATTCATTCTTCACAACCTTGAAATAGATTGGATCAACATATCTCTTAGTAAATCGAAGTCTCATTAGGTAGCTATAAATTTGAGCATACCAAATCCTGTATCTTACTTGAGTCCTTACAAGACCTTATTCAACCCGTAAATGTGAGATTCTTATCCATGCTCCTAAAAACCTTGAGGTTTCTCTATGTACACCTCTTCCTCAATTACACCATTGAGGAAAGCAGTGTTTACATCCATTTGATGAAAAATTACATCCCAAAGAAGTAGCAAAAGAAATAGTGGATCTAATGGAGGTGTATCTGGAAACTGGAGTGAAGGTCTCATCATAGTCTTCTCTCTTTTTCTGGGAGAACCATCTATCCATAAATCATGCCTCGTATTTGTCAATACTCCCGTACGAATCATGCTTGATCTTGTATATCCATTTGGAAGTGACCACTGAATTCCCTTCTAGTCTTGGCACAATCTCTCAAACATCATTCTTCATGATGGATTGGTATTCTTCATTCATGGCCTCCTTCCACACTTGTTGGATAATTGATTCTTCATAATTTGAAGGGTTTACATCAATAATGTGGGTCATAAGATTTGCATATCTAGGGACAACAATTGTTTCTATTGGTTCACAAGGTCCTCAGAAGCCTTAGAAGCATCATGATTTACTTCATCATAGGAGTCTATGGAAACCTTCTTAGACTTCCAATTTGAAATCTTCTAATCAAAGGTGGCATAATGTCTAACTTCAATCTATCACTGCTCTAGAATGTATATTCTGTAGGCCTTTGATGATTCATTGTAACCAAAACATATGCCTTTATTTCCTGAAGGTTCTAGATTTTTCCTTTTATCCTTAGGAACATGGATGTAAATAGTGAAAACCAAAGATTCTCATATTCCCAACCTTTGGCTTTCGTCTAGTGAATGCTTCTTCAGGAGTCATATCTTCCATAATGGTGGGCACTATTATTATGAATGTATACAACTGCCAATGGTTCTTATCCCCATAAGAACATAAATAGATTATGATCATGCATCATAGCCTTGAAATATTCTTTAATGGACTTGTTCTTTCTTTTTCCCGCACCATTCTATTGAGGATTGTAGGGAACAATCAACTCCTTCTTAATCCCAACTTTCTTATAGAAGGAAACAAGTTATTTCGAGGTGTATTATCATCCATTGTCATATATCAAAATATTGATCTTCTTCTGATTATCTTCTTTATTCAAAGGTATCACCGCATTGGAACCCATTTCGTAACCATTTATGTGCACCTCCAGGGGGTTGACGATGACTCTTTAGAGCTCCACCTAGCAGGGGATCAACGACAACGCCCCCAAAGCTAAAAATAGATGTAAAATTTCCTCGTAAAATGTTGTAATTTCATAGTCAATATGGGTCGTTCATTAGGAAGAAATATGATGGTAGAAGTTATGTTTAGTTTAGGGTTTTTTCCCTAGAAGGAAACCCATCGTTATATACGAGGGAATTGTATTATGACTTTGTAGATCTATATTCTGAGCGAGAAAGAGAGAGGAGATTGTGTGAGAGTGAAGAGGAAATTACAACGAATCTGTTGTAGGTTGTATCTCTTCATTTTGATGGATAATATAAAAGGAAGGACTAGTTGTTTCTCTGTGGATGTATCCCAAATTAGGTAAACCATGTATATCTATGTCTCTCTTGTTTTATGCATTTTCTGTGTTTATATTTCTACAATATTTTATGTGTTTCATTGCTCTGTAATATATAATTTTCTAACAACTCGTATCAGAGCCGAAGGTCTATTTGGATTATAAATTTGTAGGAGAGAAGGGTTCCTAGTTCGAGCGGGAGCAATGGCTAAAGATGGTAGGTCTAGGGTTGAAAAATTTAATGACCAAAACTACTAGTTGCGGAATATGCAGATGGAAGATTACTTGTACCAGAAATATCTGCACCCACCATTGAGCAGAAAGACAAAGAAGCCAATGAGTATGACACACATAGAATGGGATATTCTTGACAGAAAGACACTTGGCACAATATGGTTGTGCCTAGCGGCATCGATAGAGTTTAATATTTCAAAGGAAACAACAATAAAGGGTTTAATTTCGACATTGGCAAAACTATATGAAAACACCTTAGCCTCAAATAAGGTATTTCTTATGAAGAATTTATTTAATATGAAGATGTCAGAATGTGGATCTGTTGCTAATCACTTAAATTAATTTAATACAGTTACCAGTCAGTTAAGTTTTGTAGGGGTAACATTTGATGATGAAGATAGGGCTCTGTTATTTCTATGCTCATTTCCATAAAGTTGGAATGGTTTAGCTATGGCCATTAGTAACTCTGTCTCTGGATCTAGTACTTTAAAGTTTGATGATGTTGTTGGTGCAATCCTTAGCGAGGAAATGTGACAGAAAAGCTCTGGTGAGACATCAGATAATGCTTTGACTGCAGAGACTAGGGAAAGAAAAATGGAAAGAGGAAAGAGCCTAGGATATCGCAATAAGTCAAGGAAAGGTAGATACAAGTCCAAATTGGGGATAGTGTGATGGAAATGCGGGAAGAAAAGACACCTGATGAAAGACTGCAAGTCTCGGAAGGGAAAAGAAGGAGACACACAACAAGAAAATAATAATGAAGCAACTGTGATAGGTGATGTGTTGCAAGATGCTTTGATTATTTCATTAGAAAATACTATTGATGCTTGGGTGGTAGATTCAGGGGCCTCATTCCATGCCACACCTGCTAGGAAATATTTTCATGATTATGTTCAAGGAGATTTTGGACATGTTCGATTGGGTGATGATAAACCCTGTAAAATCATTGGAATGGGTATAGTTTTCATAAAAAAATAGAATGGAAATCAATGGCTATTGAAAGAGGTAAGTCATGTTCTAGATTTGAAGAAAAATATGATTTCAATAGGGCAGTTGGGGGGTGAAGGTTGTGTAACAGCTTTTACAGATAAAACCTGGAAGGTCACTAAAGGAGCCCTGGTAATAGAAAAAGGAGAAAAGGTTGGTACATTGTTTTTATGCAATGGTATTTCTAATTCTGTTAATGATTTAACCTCTATAGGAGAAGATATGACATTGTGGAATCATAGGCTTGGGCACATGAGTGGGAAGGGGATGCAGATTCTTCACTCAAGGAATTTGTTGCCAGGTTTGAAGCATGTTGATTTGGAAATCTATGACAATTGTGTTTATGGAAAACAAAAGAGAGTCAGATTCCTTAGAGTTGGGAAAGAAAAGAAGAGTGAAAAATTAGATTTTGTGCATATAGATGTATGGGTACTTGCTCAGGTATCATCTCTTGGTGGATCTCATTATTATGTTACTTTTATTGATGATGCAACCAGAAAAACCTAGATTTATTGTATTCAAAATAAATCTGATGTATTTGATACTTTCAATAAATGGAAAGCTTTGGTTGAAAATGAGATAGAAAAAAGGTTGAAGTGTCTCTGATTTGATAATGAGATCTAAGACAATTAATAAGGTATTACAAACTCATGTGCATGGATGTGCCTATGTTATTTTATGCAATGGATCAATAAGATTGTGAAATACACAGACAATGAAGCAGTAAAGAAGCATAATAGACTAACACACATAAACACAACAAATTTAATATGGAGTTCACCCAACACTCCTGGGCTACATCTCCTGGTCCAGCCTTCAGTGGTGGCCTCTCTATTATGTCTTCAGAATAGAGTTTTACAATAGTGTGAGCTCAACTTGAGTCTCAACACACAACAGATACAACAACAAGAGTTTGCTTGAACCTCTCAAGCTTCTCTGAGTACACAGACTCTCTCAATCACTCTCTGTCTTTGTCTTTACTCTCTATCTTGGCACTGTCTTCAATACTACCTGCCTCTGTTTGATCTTTGTCTATGGCTTTAAAGCCAATCTACACTACCTGTTCATTTTAGCTTCTCGGCTTTCTATCTCCCCAACCTCTGTCTGCTCAGATCCCTTTCTAAGTGTTAGCAATTATTGATAAACGCTTCTAGGGATGGTGGCCACCTATACTATAACGGGATAGGTCATCGAGCCTTTGAAATCCTTTGAAATTGGTCGTTTTCTGTTAACACAGGGAAACACTACAACCACACGAAAAATCCCCCAAAATGTTGTTCATCGGATTTGAAATATTATGAATTCGCTTTATGACTCCTATTGAGTCCACCTTTGTGGCGATATCACATCTCCACCATTGATCTGGGAGATCCAGATCCAACAGTTGAGATCCATTTCGGGCAGCTCTTTCGTTCGGGAGTTAACCACCTGATGAGGGTGGTTTTCTCTCTCCTCAGCCTAGGATCGGACGGAGCCTAGCCCAAACCACTTACCGCCCTTGGGCCGCCCGAAATCCCGCTCATATCGTGATTTCTCTTCGTATTGAAAATACATTAAAAAACATTGAAATTCCCACTTATCAGACTTGAAATCATATGTAACAGTGATAATAAACCCTTTCAGGTCTGTAATATCGCATTGACGCATTTTCTTTGGTTTTTCGTTTATTCAATGAAAATGCGATTTATAAAGGAAAACTATATTTCCCAGATCTCAAATCATATCAAACATCATTTATAATTGTTATCGGGTCCAACAATCGCATCGCATACATATGTATGCATACAGCCCCGCTCCATTGTATTTGTCGATAGCGATATTGTGATGCAACATGGGCCGTTGATCTGCACACTTGATCGACGATCCTCGTTGACCCCGCTCATCGTAGTCGCATATGTCATGGGGTCTCCACTGATAGCCTCCCTTTGCCACCGCCAATTGCGATTCACCGATCGGATCTGGACCGTTGATCAGCCAGATCCGATGGCCCCTGTGCATTCATTGTTGCCACTGCCGATAGCTCTATTTTTTATGTTTTCTATGTATTTTTGCCTCCCGATAGTGTTTTTCTGCCATTATAAGGGTTCTTCCCATGCATCTGTTTTGATATTTTAAGTGATTTGAAGAGTTATAGAGTATTCTAGGATCCATTTGGATCATGCCTTCCCACTGAAAAGGCTTTTGGACCACCAAAAGTTTGTTTTTAAGCATCAATCAAGTGAGGATACCGCTCTCCAACTTTCCCAATTTCCATCCATTTTGCATTACTGGGTTTTGAACCTTTGAGTCCAATTCTTAGGCACTCAACATCCCCTCTGCACATAGTCCTCACCTTCCTATCCAGAACTGTATCTTCCTGCAACTCATTTAGATATTCAGGCAATAGATCATTAATGGAAGGCAATTTACTTTGCTCTTCGCAATCCTCAATTAATGAAGGTTCAAACAATCTTAAATTTTCTGCATTTACCACTGAATAGATGTGCATGTAAGCTGGAAAATCAAGGCAGAAAGCATTCTCACCAATTTTCTCAAGTATCTTGAAAGGCCCATACCTTATTGGCTTCAGCTTATTTCCTTCACCTTGCATTCTGTCCTTGCTGATATACAACCAGACTTGATCGCTAACTTGGAAGCTATGCTCCATCCGATGCTTATCATGCCTTGCCTTGTACTTGTCTTGGCTCTTTTCCAGCTGTTCCTGCACTGCCTAGTGAATTTCTTAGATTTGTTCAATGAACCTGGTTTCTTTGTCCACATCACTGTGTCCATCAACTGCTATGTCTTTTTCAAAGACAAAATCCAAGGGAGACCTTGGTATAAAACCAAAACAAGTCTCAAAAGGATATCTTTGTGTAAAATAATGTCTAGCACGGTTGTAAGCATGTTGCACATAACATAAGTGTTCATCCCAAAGCTTGGGATGCTTGCTGCAATAGCCCTTGAGCAACTAGATCCCTGTCCTATTGACCACCTCTGTTTGGCCATCTGTTTGTGGATGAAAGGCTATGCTCTTTTTCAGTCTGGTGTCCATCATTTCCCTTAGACTTGACCAACACTTCCCAACAAATTGAGAATCTCGATTAGATACTATGGAAGTGGGTAACCAAAAATGCACCCAGACATGCTGAAAGAACAACTTCGCTATTTGTTCAGCTGTAATCTGCTTGTTACAAGGTATTAAAATACAAATTTTGCTGAACCTATCCATAGTAACATATAAATAGTCATGACCTTTTCTAGATTTTGGCAATCCCCCAACAAAGTCCATAGAAACACTTTCCCAAGGACGAGAATGAACTAGAGGTGGTGTGTACAAGCCTAGTTTTCTATTGCTGGGCTTCCTTTTAGCACACATGGTACACCCTTTAACATATCTAGAAACTATTTCATGCATGCTTGGCCAATAGCAGAATCTTTGGAGCTGTGCAACTGTTTTAGTTACACCAAAATGACCTGATATCAGAGAAGTATGTGCTTCCCTAGTTGTGTTAACTCTTTCAGTTTGTGGAATGCATAGCTTTCCCAAATGATACAAGAGTTGGTCCTTAACATAATAGTCCAATTCTTCTACTTTTTTGCCATGACATAAAGTTGCATATACATCTTTAAAATATATATCTTGAGCATATTGTTCAATCTAGCTTTCATGCAATACTGAGGCATGCTTAAGTATAGTAGATTCATTTATAATTGGTCTGGATAACATATCTGCAACTTTGTTGTGTATGCCCTTTTTATATCTGATGACTAGATGAAACTGCTATATGAAACCCATCCACCTATAGTGTCTTGATTGTTTCAATTTAGTTTGTGAGTGAAAATACTGAAGTGACTGATGATCAATATGTATAATTGTTTCTTTTCCCATTAAGTAATGTTTCCACTTTTTTACACTCTGTACTAACGCATACAATTCTTTATCATATGTGGGATAATTAACTACTGCAAAATTGAATGTCTCAAAATGGTAGCATATGGGTTTACCATGTTGCATCAACACTGCTCCCATGGCATAGTCACTAGCATCTGTTTCAATCTCCAATGGTCTTTGAAGATATGGCAATGTTAGTACTGGTGCTGTACTAATTTTTTCCTTCAAGGTGTCAAAGGCTTTCTGCTGTTTGCCTCCCCACTGAAAGACCTTGTTCAATCCTGTCAAAGCATGTAAGGGAGCTGCAATTAAGGAAAAGTTAGCAATAAACTTTCTCCAATACTGTGCTGCTCCTAGGAAGCTTCTAACTTCTGTAGCAGATTTGGGTTTAGGCCAGTTTACAATGACTTCAACATTAGAGGGATCTATCTTCAATTCACCACCCCCTACAATATGACCCAAATAATTCAAAGATGTTTCGCCAAATTCACATTCTGATAATTTAACATAGAGATTTTCTTTTTTCAAAACATCTAGTGTTTGCTTTACATGCTTCAAATGTTCTTCCCATGTTTTACTAAAAAAAAGAATGTCATCTAGATATACAATTACAATATCATCAATAAAGGCCTTAGTACATCATTCATAACTTTCATGAGAGTGGCAGGAGCATTAGTTAAGCCAAAAGGGATAACTAGCCATTCATACAACCCTTGCTTTGTTTTGAAAGCAGTGTTCCATGCATCTTGCTCTGCTACTCTAACCTGATGGTAACCACTACACAAGTCTAACTTGGAAAAGTAAACAACTTCTTTCAGCTGATCCAATAGATCATCAATGCGAGGAAGGGGATAACGATTCTTGATCGTTATTTTATTCAGTGCTCTGTAATCAATGCACATCCTCCACGAACCATATTTCTTCCTCACCAACACGATTGGAGATCTGCATGGTGATGTGCTTGGTCTTATGAACCCTTTCTCGAGCAGCTCCTGTACCTGCTTCTTGATCTCTGCATTCTCTAAAGAGGATAACCTATACATTCCAATGTTAGGCAATTGAGCATCTTCCTGCAAATGAATATCATGTACAATTTCCCTTTTGGGTGGAAGATCTTTGGGTTCTTGAAATAGGATATCATATTCTGAAACATATTTTTCTAAATCAGCTTGCTATTTAGCATCACATCCTTCAAATACATTGGTTTTATCAGGTTTCTTTTCCTTTACAACCATCAGTAAAAATTGCTTGCATGAATTTACAATTCTTTTCATCTCCTTGAGTTTATGAGAGTATAATTATTCTTGAGTTTATGAGCTCTTACAATATATTCTATTCCATCTTTAACGAGTTGATACTTATTTTCAGCTCTATATAACATTGCTTTTCTATCATACAAGCAAGGACTTCCTAAAACAATTCCACATATATCCAGGGGAACAATATCTAACTCAACCTCATCTACAAATGCTGACCTGAAAGAAAACTTAAGTTTACATTGCCTGGTCACTTGTAGCTTTGCTTTATCACATACCCAACCTAATGGATATGGCTTCTTGTGAGGTGAGGTTAGTAATCCCAACTTCTTTACAATTGCTTTAGAAATCAAGTTTATTTGTGAGCCACTATCAAATAAAGTATCAATCTTTTGATGCTTGGAAATAACTCTAATATGAAAAAGCTCATGCCTTTTCCTCTCATTTTCTTCATTGTCAACAGTTTGTGCAGAATTACTAGTAGATGCTTCAGAATTTTTATCTTATATATGTGTAGCTGTGATGGTTGTTTCATCATCTGAGTCTGACCCCAAATCCTTTTGTATAGCAGCAAAAACCTTCTTCTTCTTGCCATCGAACTTTTTGGGTTTCAGCTCTGGATGCAAGGACCAGCGATGTTCATCATCATGTCCATCCATCTTGCAGTGAGTGCATGAAAGTTTGGCCTTCTGTACAGAATTTTCCTTCCTCTTTTTCCATTTCTGCTTCCTCTTTTCCTTGTTCTTGCTTTCAATGGGTTTTGATGATCCCCAAATCTCTGGGTTCATATTCTTGCCTCTAGCCTCTAGATGTGTAGCCTGAACAAATACCTCATCTATGCTAGTAGGGTTAAACATGAGAATGGTGTGCCTCAAATAACTATGTAGACCACCTATATACTTCAACAAAGTTTCAGGTGAGTCTAAAGAAATTCCTAGAATCAAAGCTCTTTTTCTAAATTCTTGGGTGTAGCTTTGTACACTTTGCCCTTTTAATTGGAGAAGAGTTTGCCAACTCATCATAGCTTGCTGCATATAAGCTAGTGGATAGAACTATTTTTTAATGGCAGAAAAAAATTCACTCTAGAAAGAAAGAATTTTACCATGCTTCTTCAAGTCATCTTGTGTCCTGCCTTCCCACCATACCAAGGCAGTTCCTCCAAGGGATAGGCTGGCCAACTAAATTTTACTTCTGTCTGAATCAATATTCTTCACCCTGCAATACACATCAATATGTCTAATCCAGTTATCTAGCTTCTCTACATTTAATTCTGTATCATATATTGGCAAATCAAATTTAACATCTAATTTAATCAAAGATGTTTTCTTCTTTTTATTTTCAGGGTTACCAAGAGGTGTGGATAGAGGAGCCTCTTTTCCTTTCCCTTTTCCTTCATAATGGCCATCTAGAATAGATTCTTTTGTTCCTTTGTCTTGTTTGGAGGTTGAAGAATCTTCACCTATACCTTTCTTAAATTTTCGATACATCTCTTCTACCATGGCTCTCATGGTCATGAAGTTGTCCATGAACTGAGATTCTGATTCCAAGGGATTTTCTTCTGCCATTTTCCTCCTAGGATAGACTCTACCAATTTCTAGGTTAGTCTCAACCAACTCTCCTTCTCCTAATTTGAGCTTTAACCTAGTTAGCATTCAACAATCCAGCACAAGCTTGTCTAACCTTAGCAACCTAAAGCTCTGATACCACTTGATCTGATAATGAGATCTAAGACAATTAATAAGGTATTACAGACTCATGTGCATGGATGTGCCTATGTTATTTTATGCAATGGATCGATAAGATTGTGAAATACATAGACAATGAAGCAGTAAAGAAGCATAATAGACTAACACAAATAAACACAACAAATTTAATATGGAGTTCACCCAACACTCCTGGGCTACATCTCCTGGTCCAACGTTCAGTGGCGGCCTCTCTATTATGTCTCCAGAATAGAGTTTTACAACAGTGTGAGCTCAACTGGAGACTCAACACACAACAGATACAATAGCAAGAGTTTTCTTGAACCTGTCAAGCTTCTCTAAGTACAAAGACTCTCTCAATCACTCTCTATCTCTATCTTTTCTCTCTTTCTTGGCATTGTCTTCAATACTGCCTGCCTTTGTTTGCTCTCTATCTATGGCTTTAAATCCAATCTGTGTTGCTCATTCGTTTCAGCTTCTTGACTTTCTGTCTCCTTGACCTCTGTCCACTCAGATACCTTTCTAAGAATTATCAATCATTGCTAAACGCTTCTAGGGATGGTGGCCACCTGTACTGTAACGGGATAGGTCATCGAGCCTTTGAACTCCTTCGAAATTGGTGATTTTCTGTTAACACAGGAAGATGCTGTAACCACACGGAAAATCCCCCAAAATGCTATTCATCAGATTTGAAATATTATGAATTCGCTTTATGACTCCTATCGAGTCCACCTTTGTAGTGATATCACATCTCCACCGTTGATTTGGGAGATCCAGATCCAACGATTGAGATCCATTTGGGTGGCTCTTTTACTCGGGAGTTAACCACCCTATGAGGGTGGTTTTCTCTCTCCTTAGCCTGGACACGTGGCAGCCGTTGTATGGGATCAGGCGGAGGCCGTCCTAAACCACTTACCGCCCTTGGCCCACCTGAAATCTTGCTCATATCGTGATTTCTCTTCGTATTGAAAATACATTGAAATTCCCTCTTATCAGACTTGAAATCATATGTAACAGTGTTAATAAACCCTTTCAGGTCCATAATATCGCATCGACACATTTTCTTTGGTTTTTCGTTTATTCAACGAAAATGCGATTTACAAAGGAAAACTATGTTTCCCGGATCTCAAATCATATCAAACATCATTTATAATTGTTATCGGGTCCGAAAATTGCATCACATACATGTGTATGCATATATCCCTACTCCATTGTATTTGTCGATAGCGATATTGTGATGCAACGTGGGCCGTTGATCTGTGCGCTTGATCGACAGTCCACATTGACCCCGCTCATCATAGTCGCATATGTCATGGGGTCTCTGTCGATAGCCTCCCTTTGCGACCGCTGATTGCGATTCATCGATCGGATTTGGACCATTGATCGGACAGAGCCGATGGCCCCTGTGCATTCACTATTGCCACCACCGATAGCTTTGTTTTTGATGTTTTCTATGTATTTTTGCCTCCCAATAGTGTTTTTCCACCATTCTAAGGGTTATTCCAATGCGTTTGTTTTGATATTTTAAGCGATTTGAAGAGTTAGAGAGTATTCTAGGATCCATTTGGATCACGCTTTCCCATTGAAAAGGCTTTTGGACCACAAAAAGTTGGTTTTTAAGCATCAATCAAGTGAGGATACTGCTCTCTCACTTGCCCAATTTCCATCCATTTTGCACTGCTAGGTTTTGAACCTTTGGGTCCAATTCTTAGGTACTCAACATCCCCTCTATGCGTAGTCCTCACCTTCCTATCCAAAACTATATCTTCCTACAGCTCATTGAGATATTCAGGCAACAGATCATCAATGGAAGGAAATTGAATTTTCTTTTTGGGATCCTCAATTAATGAAGGTTCAAACAGTCTTAAATTTTCTGCATTTACCACTGAATAGATGTGCATGTAAGCTAGAAAATCAATGTAGAAAGCATTCTCACCAATTTTCTCGAGTATCTTGAAAGGCCCATACCTTATTGGCTTCAACTTTTTGCCTTCACCTTGCATTCTGTCCTTACTGTGAACTGCTAGACTTGATTGCCAACTTGGAAGCTATGCTCCATCTGATGCTTATCATGCCTTGCCTTGTACTTGGCTTGGATCTTTTGTAGCCATTCCTGCACTACCTAGTGAATTTATTGGATTTGTTCAATGAACCTGGTTGCTTTGTCCACAACACTGTGTCCATCAACTGCTATGTCTTTTTCAAAGACAAAATGCAAGGGAGATCTTGGTATAAAACCAAAACAAGTCTCAAAAGGAGATCTTTCTGTAGAAGAATGTCTAGCACGGTTGTAAGCATGTTGCACATAACATAAGTGTTCATCCCAAAGCTTGGGATGCTTGCTGCAATAGCCCCTGAGCAACTGGATCACTGTCCTGCTGACCACCTTTGTTTGGCCATCTGTTTGTGGATGAAAAGTTGTGCTCTTTTTCAGTCTGGTGTCCATCAATTCCCACAGACTTGACCAAAACTTGCCAACAAATCGAGAATCTCGATTAGATACTATGGATGTGGGTAACCCAAAATGCACCTAGACATGCTGAAAGAACAACTTTGCTATTTGTTCAGCTGTAATCTGCTTGTTACAAGGTATTAAAATACACATTGTGCTGAACCTGTCCACAGTAACATATAAATAGTCATGACCTTTTCTCGATTTTGGCAACCCCCCAACAAATTCCATAGAAACACTTTCCCAAGGACGAGAAGGAATTGGAAGTGGAGTGTACAAGCCTAGTTTTCTATTGTTGGGCTTGCTTTTAGCACACATGGTACACCCTTTAACATATCTAGAAACTGTTTCATGCATTCTTGGCCAATAGCAGAATCTTTGCAGCTATGAAACTATTTTACTTACACCAAAATGACCTAATATTAGAGAAATATGTGCTTCCCTAATTATGTTAACTCTTTCAGTTTGTGGAATGCATAGCTTTCCCAAATGATACAAGAGTTGGTCCTTAACATAATAGTCCAATTCTTCTACTTTTTTTCCATGACATAAAGTTGCATATACATCTTTAAAATCTATATCTTGAGCATATTGTTCAATGTAGCTTTCATGCAATACTGAGGCATGCTTAAGTATAGTAAATGCATTTATAAGTGGTTTGGATAACATATCTACAACTTTATTGTATATGCCCTTTTTATATTTGATGACTAGATGAAACTGTTGTAGGAAACCCATCCACCTATAGTGTCTTGATTGCTGCAATTTAGTTTGTGAGTGAAAATACTGAAGTGGCTGATGATCAGTATGTATAACTGTTTCTTTGCCCATTAAGTAATGTTTCCACTTTTTTACACTCTGTACTAATGCATACAATTCTTTATCATATGTGGGATAATTAACTACTGCAAAATTAAATGTCTCAAAATGGTAGCATATGGGTTTACCATGTTGCATCAACACTGCTCCCATGGCATAGTCACTGGCATCTGTTTTGATCTCAAATGGTCTTTGAAGATCTGGCAATGCTAGTACTGGTGCTGTACTAATTTTTTCCTTCAAGGTGTCGAAGGCTTTCTGCTGTTTGCCTCCCCATTGAAACACCTTGTTCAATCCTGTCAAAGCATGTAAGGGAGCTGCAATTAAGGAAAAGTTAGCAATAAACCTTCTCCAATACTATGTTGCTCCTAGGAAGCTTCTAACTTCTGTCACAGATTTGGGTTTAGGCCAGTTTACAATGACTTCAACCTTAGAGGGATCTATCTTCAATTCACAACCCTGTACAATATGACCCAAATAATTCAAAGATGTTTTTCCAAATTCACATTTTGATAATTTAACATAGATATTTTCTTTTTTCAAAACATCTAGAGTCTGCTTTACATGCTTCAAATGTTCTTCCCATGTTTTACTGTAAACAAGAATGTCATCTAGATATACAATTACAAAATCATCAATAAAAGGCCTAAGTACATCATTCATAACTTTCATGAAAGTGGCAGTAGGATTAGTTAAGCCAAAAGGCATAATTAGCCATTCATACAACCCTTGATTTGTTTTGAAAGCAATCCTCTGTGCATCTTGCTCTGTTACTCTGACCTGATGGTAACCACTACGCAAGTCCAACTTGGAAAAGTAAACAGCTTCTTTCAGCTGATCCAATAGATCATCAATGTGAGGAAGGGGATAATGATTCTTGATTGTTATTTTATTCAGTGCTCTATAATCAATGCACATCCTCCACGAACCATCTTTCTTCCTCACCAACACGATTAGAGATCTGCAAGGTGATATGCTTGGTCTTATGAACCCTTTCTTGAGCAGCTCCTGTACATGCTTCTTGATCTCTGCATTCTCTAAAGTGGATAACCTGTACATTCCAATGTTAGGAAATGGAGCATCTTGCTGCAAATGAATATCATGTACAATTTCCCTTCTGGGTGGTAGACCTTTAGCTTCTTGAAATAGGATATCATATTCTGAAACAACTTTTTCTAAATCAGCTTGTTGTTTAGCATCACAACCTTCAAATACATTGGTTTTATCAGGTTTCTTTTCCTTTACAACCATCAGTAAACATTTCTTGCATGAATTTATAATTCTTTTCATTTACCCTGAGTTTATGAGAGTATAATTATTCTTGAGTTCATGAGCTCTTACAATATATTCTATTCCATCTTTAACAAGTTGATACTTATTTTCAGCTCTATAGAAAATGGCTTTTCTATCATATAAGTAAGGACTTCCTAAAACAATTCCACATATATCTAAGGGAACGATATCTAACTCAACCTCATCTACAAATGCTGACCCAAAAGAAAACTTAAGTTTACATTGTCTTGTCACTTGTAGCTTTTCTTTATCACATACCCAACCTAATGGATATGTCTTCTTGTGAGGTGTGGTTAGTAATCCCAGCTTCTTTACAATTGCTTCAGAAATCAAGTTTACTTGTGAGCCACCATCAAATAAAGTATCAATCTTTTGATGCTTGGAAATAACTCTAATATGAAAAATCTCATGTCTTTTCCTCTCATTTTATTCATTGTCAACAGTTTGTGCAGAATTACTAGTAGATGCTTCAGAATTTTTTACCTTTTATACTTGTATCTCTGATGGTTGTTTCATCACCTGAGTCTGACCCCAAATCCTTCTGTATAGAAGTAGCAACCTTCTTCTTCTTGCCATCGAAATTTTTGGGTTTCAGCTCCAGATGCAAGGACCAAAAATGTTCATCATCATGTCCATCCTTCTTGCTGTGAGTGCATGAAGGTTTGGCCTTTTGTATAGAATTTTCCTTCCTCTCTTTCCATTTCTGCTTCCTCTTTTTCTTTTTCTTGCTTGCAGTGTGTTTTGATGATCCCAGAATCTCTGGGTTCATATTCTTACCTCTAGCCTCTAGATGTGTAGCCTGAACATATACCTCATCTATGCTAGTAGGGTTAAACATGAGAATGGTGTGCCTCAAATAACTATGCAGACCACCTATATACTTCAACAAAGTTTCAGGTGAGTCTAAAGAAATGCCTAGAATCAAAGCTCTTTTTCTAAATTCTTGGGTGTAGCTTTGTACACTTTGCTCTTTTAATTGGCAAAGAGTTTTCCAACTCATCATAGCTTGCTGCATATAAGCTAGTGGATAGAACTATTTTTTAATGCAGAAACAAATTCACTCCAGACAGAAAGAATTTTACCATGCTTCTTCAAGTCAGCTTTTGTCCTACCTTCCCACCATACCAAGGCAATTCCTCCAAGGCATAGGCTGGCCAGCTGAATTTTTTACTCCTATCTGAATCAATATTTTGCACCCTGCAATACACATAAATCTATCTAATCCAGTTATCTAGCTTCTCTGCATTTAATTATCCATCATATATTGGCAAATCAAATTTAACATCTAATTTAATCAAAGATGTTATCTTCTTTTTATTTTCAGGGCTATCAGGAGGTGTGGATAGAGGAGCCTCTTTTCCTTTCCCTTTGCCTTCAGAATGGCCATCTAGAAGAGATTGTTCTGTTCCTTTGCCTTTTTTGGAGGTTGAAGAATCTTCACCTCTACCTTTCTTAAATTCTTGATACATCTCTTCTACCATGGCTCTCATGGTCATGAAGCTATCCATGAACTAAGAGTCTGATTCCAAGGGATTTTCTTCTGCTATTTTCCTCCTATGATAGACTCTACCAATTTCTAGGTTAGTCTCAACCAATTCTCCTTCTCCTAATTTGAGCTTTAACCTAGTTAGCATTCAACAATCCAGCACAAGCTTGTCTAACCTTAGCAACCTAAAGCTCTAATACCACTTGATCTGATAATGAGATCTAAGACAATTAATAAGGTATTACAGACTCATGTGCATGGATGTGCTTATGTTATTTTATGCAATGGATTGATAAGATTGCGAAATACACAGAAAATGAAGCAGTAAAGAAGCATAATAGACTAACACACATAAACACAACAAATTGAATATGGAGTTCACCCAACACTCCTAGGCTACATCTACTGGTCCAACGTTCAGTGGTGGCCTCTCTATTATGTCTTAATAACATAGTTTTACAATAGTGTGAGCTCAACTGGAGACTCAACACACAACACATACAACATCAAGAGTTTGCTTGAACTTCTCAAGCTTCTCTGTATTTACTCTTTGTCTTGGCACTATCTTCAATACTGCCTACCTCTTTTTTCTCTCTTTTAGAGGATTTAAAGCCATTCTTCACTGCCTGTTCGTTTCAGCTTCTCAGCTTTCTATCTCCTTGACCTCTCTCCACTCAGATCTCTTTCTAAGCATTAGCAATCATTGGTAAATGCTTCTAGGGATGGTGGCCACCTGTACTGTAACGGGATAGGTCATTGGGCCTTTGAAATCCTTCAAAATTGGTCGTTTTCTGTTAACACATGAAAATGCTGCAACCACACGAACAATCCCCCAAAATGCTATTCATCGGATTTGAAATATTATGAATTCGCTTTATGACTCCTATTGAGTCCACCTTTGTAGCGATATCACATCTCCACCATTGATCTAGGAGATCCAAATCCAACGGTTGAGATCCATTTCGGGCAGCTCTTTCGTTCGGGAGTTAACCACCCGATGAGGGTTTTTTTTCTCTCTCCATAGCTTGGACACGTGGTGGCTGTTGTATGGGATCGGGCAGAGCTTGGCCCAAACCACTTATCGCCCTTGGCCCACCCGAAATCCTGCACATATCGTGATTTTTCTTCGTATTGAGAATACATTAAAAAACATTGAAATTCCCGCTTATCAGACTTGAAATCATATGTAACATCATTAATAAAACCTTCTGGGTCCATAATATCACATCGACGCATTTTCTTTGGTTTCCCGTTTATTCAACGAAAATGCGATTTACAAAGGAAAACTCTGTTTCCTGGATCTCAAATCATATCAAACATCATTTATAATTTTTATTAGGTATGGCAATCACATCACATACATGTGTATGCATATAGCCTTGCTCCATTGTATTTGCCGATAGTGATATTGCGATGCATTGTTGGCCGTCAATCTGTGCACTTGATCGACGGTCCTTATTGACCCTGCTCATCGCAGTCGCATATGTCATGGGGTCTCCGCTGATAGCCTCCCTTTTCCACTGTTGATTGCGATTCGCCGATCGGATCTGGACCGTTGATCGGCCAGATCTGACGGCCCCTGTGCATTCACTGTTGCCACTGCCGATAGCTCTGTTTTTGATGTTTTCTATGTATTTTTTCCTCCTGGTAATGTTTTTCCGCCATTCTAAGGGTTCTTCCCATGCATTTGTTTTAAACTTTTAAGCAATTTGAAGACTTAGAGAGTATTCTAGGATCCATTTGGATCAGTCTCAGATTAGACAATGGAGGTCAATATTGCAACAAAGAGTTTGATAGGTATTGTTCAGAGAATGGAGATTTGATGGCCCCTGTGCATTCACTGTTGCCACTGCCGATAGCTCTGTTTTTGAGGTTTTCTATGTATTTTTTCCTCCTGGTAATGTTTTTCCGCCATTCTAAGGGTTCTTCCCATGCATTTGTTTTAAACTTTTAAGCAATTTGAAGACTTAGAGAGTATTCTAGGATCCATTTGGATCAGTCTCAGATTAGACAATGGAGGTCAATATTGAAACAAAGAGTTTGATAGGTATTGTTCAGAGAATGGAATTAGAGAGAAGATAGTTCCAGGAACACCGCAAGGAAATGGTGTGTCACAAAGGATGAACATGACAATCATGGAGCATGCAAGGTGCCTGAGATTTCATGCGGGATTTCCTTTACAATTTTGGGTAGATGATGTAGATACTACTGTTTATCTAATAAAGAGAGGGCCTTCAAGTTCCTTTGATGGTGGTATTCCAGAGGAGGCATGGACAGGTAAAAATGTAAACTAATCATTTTTAAAGACTTTTGGTTGTGAAGCCTTTATCCACATTAATAAAGAAAATAAAACAAAGCTTGAGGCAAAATCAAAGAAATGTACCTTTATTAGATATGGTGTTAATGATTTCGGTTATTGCTTTTATGATTATGAAAAACACAAAATCATTAGAAGAAGATATATCATATTCAATGAAAAGGTTTTGTATAAGGATCATATGTAGGAAAAGAAATAGGAAATTAAAAAAGAGAATACAAAGTGCTTGATGAGATCACAAAAAAAGTGAAGGTGCCTGAAAATCATAATGATCAACAGCCAAAACAACAACAACAACCACAACAACAACAAGCACATCAAACACCTCAAAGTGGTGTTAGAAGATCTACCAGGATAAGTAGACCCCTTGAATGATACTCTCCTTCATTATATTATGTATTGTTTACTGATTCTGGTGAACCAAAGTGTTTTGAAGAAGTAGTGCAGGTAGAAACTAGGAAGAAGTGGGAGCAAGCCATGAAAGAAGAGATGGACTCCTTAGTACATAACCAGACTTGGGACTTAGTCAAGTTGCCTACAAGTAAATCAAAATTGTAGAATAAATGGGTTTATAGGTTGAAGGAAGAATATGGAGGTAGAAAAAGGTATAAAGCTAGACTTGTGGTGAAGGGGTTTGCACAAAAAAAGGGTATAGACTTTGATGAGATATTTTCTCCTGTTGTTAAAATGACTTCAATAAGAACTATTTTAAGTCTAGTAGCAGCTGAATATTTTCATCTTGAGAAATTAGATGTAAAGATAGCCTTTCTCCATGGGGATTTGGAGGAATATATATATATGAAGCAACCAAAAGGATATGAGGTCAAAGGGAAGGAGAAAATAGTGTGCAGGTTGAAGAAGAGCTTGTATGGCTTAAAACAGGCTTCAAGGCAGTGGTATCTAGACAGGTTTATGTCTGAACAAGGTTATACGAGATGTCACTCTAATCATTGTGTTTATCTCAAAAGGAAAAGTGATGGAAGATATATTATATTGTTATTGTATGTAGATGACATGCTTGTTACAGGTTATAACATGCAGGAAATAAATGTTCTCAAAATAAAATTGGCAAAATCATTTGCAATGAAGGATTTGGGTGTTGCAAAACAAATCCTTGGTATGAGAATAATTAGAGACAATAAGAATCACAAATTGACATTGTCTCATAGTGAGTACATACAAAGGATGTTGAAAATATTTAACATGCAAAATGCAAAACTAGTTAGTATACCTTTGGCTAGCCATTTCAAACTAAGTAAGGAGGTGTGTCCCAAGACTTAGGAAGAAATGGCTTATATGTCTAAAGTTCCATATGCATCAGTAGTTGGAAGATTACTATATGCAATGGTCTTCACAAGGCATGATATTGCACATGTAGTGGGAGTTGTAATCAAGTACATGAACAATCCAGGAAAAGAATATTGGATGGCGGTGAAGTGGATTCTCAGGTATTTGAGAGGTACCACAAATCAATAATTATGATTTGGTGTTTCAAACATTTCTCTACAGGGATATGTTGATGTAGATATGGCGGGTGATAGAGATAACATGAGGAGAACCATAGGGTATGTGTTTACTGTAGGTGGAACAACTGTCAGTTGGGTTTCAAAATTGCAAAGTGTTGTTTCACTCTCAATGTTGGAAGATGAGTATGTTACTGCTACTGAGGTTAGTAAAGAAATGATTTGATTACAAAGTTTTTTGGATGAATTGGGTAAGAAGAAGGAGTTGGGCAGGTTATGCAGTGACAGTCCGAGTGCCATACATCTTATATGTTCTTACCTTCCAAGTTTTCCACTTCATCTTTGAATTCTTGAAACTTGGTGAAGACTTCATCCTTGGTATTCATTAGATATATCCATGTCCCACACGAGAAATCATCAATGGACGTCACATAGTTTAATGAACCCCCAAGTGATATTAAAGGCATAGTACCACATACATTAGAATGAATCAAATACAAAACTTCTTTAGATCTATTTTCATTTCTTAGAAATGGCTTCTTAATATTCTTTGCAAGTGCACAACCTTTACATACACTTTTATGATCTATCTGCAATTCAAGAACACCTAAAACTATTTGATTCAACTTAGCTAATGATCTATAATGAAGGTGACCATATATCCTATGCCATAGTTCACTTGGATTAATTTCATCATGTACTAAATCTTGATTCGGTTGACCCATGAGCCTATACAATCTCCCTTCATGAATTCCACTAACTCTAACATCATCTATACTAGAGCCTTTGGACCAAACAAGTACTTTTTCATCCACAAATGCTATCATATCTCCATTATCTTCCCAACATGAAATAGAGACTTTATTTTATAAACTTGGTGCATATAGAAAATTGTTGAGATGGACATTGTTATAAGGTTCCATCTCAATGGATGCCTTTCAAACTCCTTTGACTGCATAACTATGGTTGTCTCCAAGCTCTACCTTTTGAGATAGTCTTGTTTCCAACATGCTAGTAATATTTCCACAATCTCCTATCATATTTATTGAAGCACCACTATCTACCAGCCACATATCATCATTATCTATAATAAAACCTATTATAATGGAAAAGTAAAAGAAATCTCTGTCAACCTTAGACTTATTTGGATGCTCATCATTAATATTGGCTACATAATCATGTTTTTTCCTTTCTTCCTTTTGTTGTTATCCATTTCAGGATAATCCATTTTATAATTTCCAAATTTGTGACAACAATAACGTTGATTTTTTTTACATATCCTTCTTCCTTTGGGAGGAGGTGATATTCTTCCCAACTTCTTGTTTCAAAATCAAGCTTCTTCTTTCCTCTAGCCTTCTTGAAGAAAGATGCAAATGCTTGAGAAGCTTGTTCCTTTCTATCTCTTGATACAGGCCTTAATTCTTCTTGATATTAATAGGTCCATAGTTTTTCAAAAGAGTAGACATCCTTCCCACTAATTATACCTACTGCAAATGCATCCCATGATCTAGGTAGTCCATTGAGTGCTACAGTCACAAGTTATTTCTCATAGATGACTTCATCAATTTCTTGAAGTTGGTCCTATTGTCACTACTATAACACCCTCCAAATTTTTCCTACCTTCAAATTTTGGAGCCTCTTTATGATCATGCCATCTAGCCATTAACATCACGCTCATCATGTGGTGTACGTGTTCAAGTATTCCTTTAGGGGTCCTAAGTCTCTATCTACTTATTTTCACATGCCCTACTCTTGATGCCTTCATAATATAACACATGCCTTGGTGATTACGTAGTCTCTAGCAATAATGATTGCATAGTCCCTAAAGATAGTGACTACACAACCCTTGCCAACAATAATTGCGTAGTTGCTAGTGATATCCATTGCAACCCTTTCTTACAATCACTGCATAAACCTTGTTCACATTCACTGCGTAATCCTTGCTCATAGTCACTACACAATCCTTGCTCATAGTGATTGCACAATCATTACCATCAGTGATTCTGTAGTCCCCACCCACAGTGATTTCACATTTCTCACTCCCAGTGATTGCATAATTCCCAGTCACAGTGTAAGGGTATCCTCTCCAGATAGTGATTACACACTCTTTGTTGAAATTAAGAATTTACTTCTTCAATTCAATACTATCACACATCTTAGTGGAAATCAATTCACTCTTGACTCCTAGTTTCATGGCATACACTAAGTGCCCTAAAAAATCCTAACCCAAATTGCATGTATTCTCTCCCCATATAAAGAGTCTAGTCTAGAACTCATTTTCACATTCATCTTTTGGTTTTTAGCTCTGTGCACTTTTGGAGTACAAAGAGAATTCTCTCACTCATGGTTGTAAATGCCCCATATTTCAAATAATTTTCTCAATTGTTGCTTTTGCTTTTGCAAATGTCACTTTTTCTTGTTTTCATTCTTGCATGTGTCACTTCTGTCTTTTTTTGTTTTTGCGTTTCTCTTTCACTCTTGCATGTGTCTCTTTTGCATATCCTAAGAGAACCTCAACAAACTTTTTAGAGGAAGCTCCAACACAGTATCTTTCACTATTTGATGCTATCTCTCATTATAACATATGTTGGACACTCTCCCATAGCATAACACAACTTTTGGTTACAACTGACACTTGTGTCATAACTATATACATATTAAGTGTCAAAATTAGAGATAAGTGTCATTTTACTATTGTTTAATTGTGTGTATCTATTGTAGTAGCTACAACCACCCTCCAAAATTTTACCTTAGCTTTGTTTTGGAGCCTCCCTACCAACCTTTCACAACAACATGTATTTCCTTGCCAAGTACAATAGCTCCAGTGTTTTTCTCGCAAAATGACAGCCTATCCATGAGAGCTTGATGCATCCTCCTCATAGGTTGTTTCAACAGACTTGGTCCAACTACAGGCTGAGCAACTCCCTCAAGAAATTGTGTAATTCTGGAGGGAAATCAACCTTCCCTCCAGAAATTGCACAATTCTGTCTGGCAGCCTGTTGGGCTCCAGAAGTGCGCAAATTTGCCTGTCATTGTTCACTGAGAAAATTGCGCAATTACTCCCAGCAGGCCTGCTCAACCCAGAAATTGCGCAATTCTAGGTAGCAAATAACTACTCTACCCAGAAATTGCACAATCCCTCTGGGTAGCCAGCCTAGGTCCCCCTCAGAAATATACATTTTTTCCTCCTAGTTGAGCAGACTGTTGCATGTGTAGTTGAGTTGACCAGTGCCCTCCAGGACTGAGCAAAACTAATTTTCATGCATGAGCTGCTCCTCCCAAGGCAACATGCAAGGGCGTCCCTTGATTCAGGGATCTATTTTTAGCAGCCGGAGGTTACATGCAAGGATCATCTCAGAAACCTCCCGCCAAGTGTCGACTTTCCTAGATTTGTGTCATGCATTTCACAACCTCAAACTTACCAAAACTCATCAATTGGATCCTGCAGAACTCATTCCTCACATCAACCTTGTAGCTCTGGCATCCCACATTACCTCTAGGAGTCGTCAGCAGATTCAAGTCAGCTATCTTGGGGTAAGCCTGCTGCTCATGACTTGCGTCACATTTCTATCGCTTTTTATGTTTCAATTTGTGTGAGCATTGTCTGTTTGATTTCAGTGAGTGCTTGCTGTTGTTTTCATGCATACTAGCTTGTACTAGCACAATTTCAGTTTTCGTTTGCATCTCACTGCTGTCACATGCATGACACTATTTTGCATGGACGATCGTCGTTGCGGTGACTCACTTCACACACATGCATGATTTCCTATTTTAAGAATCCTGCACTTTATGTTTTCATGAATGATCATTCACTCTCGTTTGCACTCTCACCATGCATTTAGACTTCTCATGTTTTCACTCGCCTGTCAACCGGACTAGGCTACCTTGGCCTAGACCGTGCCTTGCCCAGCTAGCATTGCAAATTTATGGAAATGAAGGCTCTGCCTTCCCTCCAGAAATTGTGTAAGTCTAGTTAGGCACTGACCTTTAGGTTTGCATTGCGCAATTCTTGGAGGCAATGCCCCATTGGCCCCAGAAATTGTGCAATGCAGTTTTCTAGTTGCATGTCACTGTTGATTGAAATAGCACATTCTGCAGTTTTAGTCCTCAGCAGGCCACGCTTGAGTGTGAATTATGTAGTTCCAGCAGTCATTCAACCTCTTGACAGCCCGGACTATGCCTTGCACAATTTTGGCAGTCAGTCTCCTGACCTCCCGGTAGAAATTGCGTAACCTTCATGATGAGTCACACAGGTATGTTGCAAGTCAGTGGTCAAGTTCATTTTGTTTTTGACTAATAGATTGCTTGCCATGAGTGTTGCCATGTCTCTAGGTATCGCAGGTGTTCATCTCCCTCTCAGCATCACAAGTACAATGGCCTTCAAGAGAGCAGAGTCAAAGGACACCGTTGAGAGCACAACGTGGGTTGCAACCAAGCAAGTGTCTATGAGCTTGCCTACCTATGAAGACATCAAGTTGTTCGTAGACAAGGACATCAAGAGAATATGGGAGAAACATCATAGCGATCAACATCACAATGAGCAACACCATTAGCAATAGCAGAAGGTATCACACCTACATGCGGGGAACATAAGAGGAAGGTTGTTGACAACACAGAGGCGAAACAAAGTTTCAAGCTTAAGTAGATCCACTTGTGATGAAAGAAACTTTGGAGATTGAGGCTATGAGGTGACATCATGACAAGATGATTGTGTGAGAGTAGAGAAAAGAACAAAGAAGTAGTTGTAGGTGATGAAGTAGAAACTCAAGGAAGAACAAGAGTTGCATAGACAAGAGAATGAGTTGCAATAGGAATAGGTACAGTAGAGGGTGCAACATACACTCACAGATGAAATTTCTCCCATACAAGTTATAGATCCATCCTAGTAGTTGGCACGGATCAGACAAGGTGAGCAGTGTTGTTGATCGCATGCAAGGGAATACAACATCATTCATGTCATTGTGCACACACATGTGATCCCACCCATTCGACACACTCACCGAGGTGAAAACAAGAAGAAAGTTGGCTGGAGCTGAACATGTATTCCGACAAGTTGATGTGCACAACCACTAGCACATTCTTGGAGAGTAGTGTAGACACTATGCATCAACATGTTGACGGTCCGGCCACACCAGGATGACCATGCGCATGCTATCAGACGAGTTGGATAAAGGAGCCATATCAGTGCACCCAGATGTAACAAAGGCAAGAGTTCGCTTCAGCAAGACGTCACCATGGAGTGCATGCACACCATCAAGGATGACCAAGCTTGGAATCAACTCACCACATTCACCATCGCCATGGTCTGAGTGTCAATGATGTCTTTGTTAGGCCAGGAGGTAACTCCTCAAATGACATTGTCTTATTCACTTAGGTTGTTCATTATTATATACAAGAGGAAGTGACTATTCAGTTTCATCTCCCGATGAATCTCCATTTCCTCTATTATTTATTTACACTAATTATAGTTGTTCACCCAATCCCTATGATTAGGTGTCAACATTCCCCCCCTTAATCTGAAGGGATGTTGGTGAGTCCAAGCATCATTCTGAATCTTTCAAGCTTTTCTCTTCCAAGCGCTTTGGTGAAGATGTTTGCAATCTTCTCATTAGTGGAACAATGGCGAAGATGGATTGTTTTGGCCTCAACATGATGTCGAATTAGATGATATTTTGTATTGATGTGCTTCATTCAATCATGGAACTTTTGGTTCTTGACCAACTTTATTGCAAGGTATTGTCAATAATGAGTGGAGTTGATTGTACTTGTTTTACCTGCAAATATTCTAGAACTTTCCTGAGCCACACAATTTCTTTTGTTTCCTCATCTGTTACCACATATTTTGCCTCTGTTGTGGAATATGCTGGAACTGATTATTTGCGTGATCTCTAGGAGACAGCTCCTGATCCAATACTCATAGCATAACCCGAAGTAGATACCCCAGTTTCTTTGTCTCCATCAAAGTCTGAATCAGAGTATCCAGTCAAGCTGAAGTTGCCCACCTGTGTATACTTGAGTCCAAATTCTTGAGTTCCCTTCAAGTAATTTAGAACTCTTTTTGCAGTAGACCAATGCCCCTCACAAGGCTTTTGCATAAGCCTGGAGAGGATTCCAACAGAAAATGAAATGTCTGGCCTGGTAGTAGTAAGGTAGTTGAGACTTCCTATAAGCTGTCTATACTTTGTTGCATCCTCAAATTCTTTTCCTTCAATGGATGTGAGATTTAAGTTTTGTTCCATTGGAATAGTCATAGGATTGCATTTAGTCATGCCAGACCTGTTCAACAGATCTCCAATGTACTTATTTTGAAAAAGGAATATGGACTTCAGATGTTGAGATACTTCAATACCAAGATAGTAATGAACATAGCCCAAATCAGTCATTTCAAAATCTTTCGTCAATTCCTTCTTTATGGATGCAATGTAGTTCTCATTGTTCCCTGTCATCAAAATATCATCTACATATACCACAAGATATACAACTATTTTTCCAACCTTCTTGACAAATAAAGTTGGATCATCAAGATCATAATGGTTGAAATTGAGTTTCAGAAGATGCTCAGTTAGTTTTTCATACCAGGCTCGCGGTGCTTGTTTGAGGCCATACAAGGATTTCACAAGTTTGCATACTTAATGTTCATGTCCTTTCACAGCAAATCCTTCAGGCTAGGACTCCTTCAGGCTAGGACATAAAAACATTCTCTTTTAGATCTCCATTCAAGAAAGCAGTTTTTACATCCATTTGATGGACTTTCCAACTGTTTTGAGCTGCTAGGGAAAAGAGTGTCTGGATGGTAGCCCATTTTAATATGGGGGCAAAAGTCTCCTCATAATCAACCCCTTCCTTCTATGCAAAACCTTTTTCCACAAGCTTGGATTTGTGCTTGTCAAGTGAGCCATCAGCTTTATACTTATTCTTGTCGACCCACTTGTAGCCAATTGGTTTGGTTCCCAATGGAGGATCAACTAGCTTCCAAGTTCCATTCTTTATCAAGGCATCATACTCCTTTTGCATTACTTATTTCCATTCATCATGAGAAGCAACTTCTTTGAAGGAAGTTGGTTCAAAATCTATACAAATTCAATTCACAATCATAAGAAACATCCATATCAACAGGTGAATTAGAGTCATCTACATCACCTCCATTTTGTTGGGTTGAATTTCTAGTTCCTATTTTTCCAACCTCATTAGGATGAACACTTTCAAGTGTCTTTGTCAGCCACTTTGGGGGACCTTTCTAAGATGGTCCAGGCTGCTCTGTTGTTTGAGTTGGGATTGAATCAAGATTGAGTCTCCCAATTCTATCAATCACATCACTCAAAGTATCATCCGTCGTTGGATTTTCATGCGGGGGAGAGAGTGCTTTAGAAGAAGATTCCACAGGCTGATCTAGTATAGGAATCCCCCCTTCAAGATGTGGAATCTGATTATTAAATTCTTGAAATGATTTTGCATTTGTGAATCTATCCAAGCGATCAAGTTTCTGCTTAACAACATTTTCAGTTTTGGATGATTCAAGAAAGATTACATCTCTAGATACAACAAACTTTTTATTGACTTCATCATAGAGACAATATGATTTGGAGGTGTTTGAATACCCCAGGAAGATACACTTATGACTTCTTGCACCAAGTTTGTTTCTATGTACCTTTGGTATCAAGGCATAACATGTGGAACCAAAGACCCTGAGATGCTTTACCAAAGGAATGTGTCCATACCACATTTCATAAGGAGTCTTGTTTCTATATCATTAGATGGAAATCTATTCTTTACATATACAACACATTGAACTGCATCAGCCCAAAACATCAATTTTACATTTTTGAAAAACATCATGGAGCGCACCATATTTAAGATTGTCCTATTCATTCTTTCAACTACTCCGTTATGTTGGGGATTATAAGGTACAATTGTTTGATGTTTGATCCATTATCAATGCGAATAGAGCCAATATGATATTGTGCATCATTTTAAATCCATGTATGAAAGTTCTTGAATGTTTGAAAAGCATCAGATTTGTTCTTTAATAAATAAATCCAACACATTCTGGTGTAGTCATCAATAAATGTCATCATATATTATTTCCATTTGTAGAAGGAACAGGAATTGGACCACATAAATTTGAATGAATGAGTTCAAGTTTTCTATGTTCTCTGGAATGTGAATCATGAAAAGACTATTTTCTATGCTTTCCTAGAATGCAAGCATCACATTGCTTAAGTTTCCTAGGAATTGTAGGCAAACCAGTAACACCATTTTTCTTCAACAAGCGGAGGTTGCCATGGTTCAAGTGTCCAAATATAGCATGCCATAATAAACTTGATGGAAATGTACCTTCTTCATAATGAGAATTGTATAAGAAATTTTGCGCACAAGAAGAGGTACCTTGTAGCTTGAGAAGCCTTTCTTATTCTATCCCCGTCATGACAAGTGAGTGGTCTGATGCTTTTCTCACCTCAAGCTTGCCATCAAAGATATGAATGGAGTGTCCTTGCTAGTGGATGTGGACCAAGGAAAACAAGTTTATCCTCAGCTGTGGGAGATATAAAACATGATACAAAAGAAAGTCTAGAAGACCAGGAAATTTAAGCCTGATTGTACCAAGCCCTGATGGCTTGAGTTTTGATTTGTCTACAAATTATACTACTCCATCAACATTGTCAATAAATTCTTCAAAAAAATCTCTTCTAAAGTCTTGTGGAAAGTTGCTCCTAAATCGAGCAACCAATAATTTTTCCAAGAAGCAAGCGAAGCATTAAATAAGTCTTCATTTACTCTAATATTACAGTGTGCCACAACATAATGAGTGGATTCAGGTGCTTTGCCTTTCTCTCTGTCATTAGTTTTACCTTTGGGTTGGTTTCTTTGCTGCTCAATTCTATCGCAAGGAAACTTGCATGTAGATGCATCATGTGATCCATCTCTTTTGCGGCATATACAGTGCAAATATGACTTTTCTCCTTGAGAGTGTCTTCCCCCCCTGCCTCTAAAATTTCTTCCTCTTCCTCTTCGACCACCTCTTCCTCTGGAAGAATCTTGAGCAAGATTAGTCTCTATATGTGCAAGACACACAGCCTCTTCAGAAGATTGAGGAGCTATCTTCTTCCCAAAATCTTTCTCTCTTTCAACAAATTCTTTCACAGCGGAGTCAAAGGTAATATCTTTGAGGTTTCCATTTGCTTGCAATGACTCAAGATAATTTGAGTAAGTGGGATAAAGTGCCTTCAGAAAAGCTATTAGAAGAATGTCCAGTTCAATATTAGTGACTTTGATATCATGCATAATAGATTTTACTTCTGATGCAAGAGCAAGAGGATCATCGTTTTGTAATTCAAGGGTGAACAATTTAATCATGAGTTGAACAACTTCAAGTGCAGAGTGTGAGTCATAGAGTTCCTTCAGTTTTTATAAGACTTCGAAAGCATTTGAAAATAGTGAAATATGGTGACTCACCTCTTCATTTACTGATGCTGAAATCAATGCATAAGCCTTGTTGTTCTTATTTTCCCAAATGGCGAATTCTTTGTCTGAGGTAGGCTGTTCTGGCTCTTTGTCTCCATTTCCAACACACACTCCTTTCCACAACTCATTAAAAATGAGAGTGTGTTTGATTTTCTGCGACCATTTTGGATACTTCTCCTTCCCGATGAGAACCACCCCCACAATAGATATCAATAAATGTATTTAAAAAAAAAAATGTACCCTGCTTCCAATATGTAAAAAATGAACTTCTGGTGGTTAAAAAGTTGCACTATGATATATTAAAAATAGAGCTATTATTTTGGGGAGGTAATATATGGGGGAGGGAATATTTAGGGAAGGTGGTATATGGGAAAGGGAGAATTTGGGGGATGTGGTATATGGGTGACAGCATGGGAGCCAAACGCAACAATGAAACAATGTTATATATGAAACAATTGGGAGCCAAATGCAGGAGAGTTAATATATGAAAACAAAAGAATATATGAAAACAATGTTATATATGAGCTTTCAAGACATAACAAATTATTTGCAACATCTCGAATTTACAATATTTAAAACTACTCTGTGACCAATCAACGAGTATAGAGACATCAACATTGTATCAACTACCAATCAATGCACTCATCGAGGTATGGAACGGCCAGATATGTGTGCAGAGAAGAGGCTGAGCCGAGAAGCTTCTAGTGTGGGAGGAGCAATGCATATGTGAGGGAGCAACAATATGTATGAGGGAGCAGTGTATGTAATGGAGAGCCAAATACTGGCTGTGTATATGGAGCAGTGTAATATGTAGCGTGGAGAGGTATGGTCAACCAGTGGTTTGGAAAGGGAGGGAGGGAGCGCTTAATGGAGTAGCGCATGTAACTGCTGGCTTCGTATATGGAGCAACACTTTGATACCATACACCAGAGAGCAGTGCTTTAATACCTAGAGGAAATTCCAAGCAGCAGGGTGGAGGAGCTCAAGCGCTTATAGACCACACCAATGCATTATTCAAATTACATTTACTGGGATTTGGATGTGGGCGGTGAGAACATTAAAGTAGAATCGACTGTTGCCACCATGGAAAAAAAGCGGCAGAGCATGAAAATGGAGGAGCGTGGGAGACGAGTCGTTCATTTAGGAATAGAAACGCATATGACAGTGCAGTATTTAGGCCTCTAGAGCATGACAAAGGTGTCAATTCTACAAAATAGGCAAAACATAGGCCAAGAGGGAGTTACAAGGGCAAACTATGATGCAAAAGATAGCGCTGGCTCTAATACCATGTCAGGCCAGGAGGTAACTCCTCAAATGACATTGTATTATTCACTTAGGTTGTTCATTATTATATACAAGAGGGAGTGACTGTTCAGTTTCATCTCCCGATGACTCTCCATTTCCTCTATTATTTATTTACACTAATTACAGTTGTTCACCCAATCCCTATGATTAGGTGTCAATAGTCTTGCATGGCTTGCTCAAGCCATTTTGTCTCACTTGGGCACATGTGCATTGTAATGTAATTTCTTGTCAAGTGGAAGTTCAAATGTCGATAGTTGGATGTAACAATCATAGAGTAGATGAAGAGTCATGAGGGTAGATGAACTGTCTCAAAGGGGAATGTCAAGGGTCACCCCACCCTTTGCTATAAATAGTCCCTCATAACTCATTGTATAGGCTTTTGGTCAGCCAAGCTTTCAATAAGTCTATCTTGGAGAGAGCTTGGACAATATTGTAATGAGCCTTGGCTTCTCCATTATGTAGAGCTAGTATATCTCTTTGGAGGAGCAGGTGGTTGTGGCTGTAATGTTCCGCTGTCGGAACTAGTGGTTAGACATGGATGTATTGTATGACTGGAACTTACACTCCTTAATATAATAGAGCCAACACATTTCATGCATATGTTTTATTTTATTCTATGCTATTTGGTTTACTCTAAATGATATATGTATTTGTTTGCTCACACATGCATGTATGGACTATTCTGTATAAGTATGTATGAATCTTTCTAAAATGTGCTATTGGTTTAACCATCACTTTGGATTTCTCTCTAACTTGATTTCCAGCTTGTGATGCATCTTCACTCATGTGTTCCCTTCCAAGCCACATACTATTATAGGTTTCCAAGGGGCGCATTCACCTCACCCTCAATGTGTTAGAACTTATCATGCACCTTCCTTGACTTACTACAACTTTCGCACCCTTGCTACCAACAGGGACATCTTACATGCCTCTGTGCGAAATCGCGATCAAGGCATTACCGTACGACCCACTACTGGGTCTCCTACACCAAATGGTCTGAGGTCTAATTGGGGCTTCTTACTAGGGAGATCCCCTTACATGTTGGCGAGTACAACACCATCAACATTTTGGTGCTAGAAGGACGGCCAAATGACAAGATGAGTCCTCACATCTGTTTTGAATCTCTAGATATCTATCATAACTAACTATAGAGTTGCTCTTTCGAAGTGTATGTCTTATGGAAACGACTCCATTATCTCGAAAAAGCTCTCAGATAACTTGTCACATAAAACATATGATGGTGGAGGCCACGCAACCTTGGTTAGGCATGCGGTTGCATTGTAGGCTCATGCGAAGGACATGGAATCTTTGAAGAATACATGAGTTGTGATTTGTTCGTCTACACGCTTCAAGGGAACCCAATGCACTGGTGTGTCGCGCTGCTTGAAAAATCTATTCATTCTCTTGCTCATCTAGTCATAGAGATAGATCGTGCTTTCAATCACTTTAACAATAAAGCACTCGATCAAGAAATTCTGAAATTACGAAAAGCACCTGATGAATCCGTTGATTAGTTTTACACACACTTTTGTAATCTTGCATACCGATTTCCTGAAGATGAAATTGATTTGGAATTTATTTATGGAATATTTGAGCATCTTCTTCGCATATCCAAACCCCACTCAGCACACTTCGGTGATGGAGTTACACAATCACAGGTAGGCATAATTGTTGTCACAAGTGACTATCTACCTTCACCTCATTAAACAACTCCACCACCCCAGAGTGATGTCGGAGATCATGCACACACATCTCTTGAAATCTCACATCCTCCCACCCCACCTGCTCTTGATATATGCAAAGATTTGGCTTGCTAGCCTGTTGGTTGTCACGTGGATTCATTCCCTCAACCTCTGTCCCCATGTTATGTTGATCCTACGGATTGTCCTGTCTATTGTTCTTCCATTCCAGACTCCTCACCTACTGTGAACAAGGATAAAGCTGTTGACGAAGTTGGTGTTATGTAGCCAACATACAACATCATTCATGATGAGTGTGTGCGGGAATCTAAAGAATAACCTGTGATGAAGGATAAATCCCTTCCAGCCGCACCTCATCCACTTTATCCTGACATCCCTTGTGATTCTGCCACTGCTAATTTCCCCTGTGAAAACCCAATTCCAGATGTTTCTACTTATGATCGTTCACATGACATGTCGGATGTCATTTTTTCATCATAGTGAGGAGAGGACACATCTTCCTCCAAAAATCCGTCTAATATGTCATCTATCATTTTTGAAAACACAGAGGGTGAACATCTTTGCTTCTCATCTACCCCTCTGCCTGATTCATCAAATCATGAGGATGCCGACAAACATCCTGAATTTTCTAATCTTGTTTGTCGTGATCTCTATACTTCTTCATCTGATCACGATGTTGATTCAATCATTATTAATCTATCTAAGACACTAGTCTATGATGATCTATTTGTCAACGAAGTAGAAACCCCACAGACTGTAGAGGCATTTCAACTCGAGTTAATGGTTATGTCAGGCCCTCGCTATCCTGAGGTTGGTTTCACTTTCAGTCAGAAAATTGTTGAAACACTCAAGGCTCCTCATCACTCTTTGATTTTCTTTCAAGATCAACAAAACACCCAAATTTCACTTCCTCCACTCGAACTACACGATCCCATTACTCATGCACTGGAGGAATCTTACACAGCAAGCACACTTTCACAACGTAAGTGGTCTACCTTTCTCATGTATGCTTGCACACCACAGTCAAGAGAATGCATATACTCAACATCTACACATAGTGTAGCAAAACACCATGGCAAGTCCATAGAATGCATGTCATGCGCTTTCACTCATTTTTGTTGTGGATGCTTGTAAACTAGGAGTGTGTTTTTCTTCACTGTTATATCTTTCTTGTTTGTTGGTTCACATAGTTATCTTGGTTGACCCATGCCTTCACCAACATGGGTCAACCAATGCACCGGTGGCTGCATTGGAAATATCACTTGACGTCATTAGGCCCATGCACCGTTAGCTTAGGAGTAGGAGTAGTGTTTGCTTTCAGTTTGCTTGCTTGCATGCTTGTTTGTTTTTTTTGCTTTAATTGTTTGTTTGCTTACTCACTTTTATTTCACATTTACTTCTACTTCTACTTCTACTTTGTTGTTTGTTTGCCTGTTTTCATTCGTAGGCTAGTTTCGCATGAAACCATGCTTGACTCTTGGAACAAGCTGGGTAAAGTACAAGAGGCCTTGTGAAGCTATCACTACTTGGTTATCTTTCATCCTGCATCTGTATGAAGAACTTGTTACTTTTAGTCCATGATACATCGATGGAAAATACGTACTGTTTAAAGTGAACCTTGGTGAAAACACCACGCTTGCATGATAACTAGTGTCACCTACTCTAGTTAGTTGTTTTTGGGTTAACCCTTGTCATCTCAGTAAAGTAGAGTAAGGTGAGGGGTAAAAGCTTAACATGCACGTCAGAGGTATATAATAAACTACTTCTTTGAAGGAACAACCTCTTCTACTCTCAATAAGTCATGATCCCTCTTTCGCCTTTGAAATGAATAAATGCTATGCACAGTTATGAAAAAAAGAAAAAGAAATGAAAAGTGGAAAATGAAAAAATAAAAAATGAATAAGTTGAGAGAAGAGAAATGCTTCTTGCATAGAGAGGTGATGTAAGTAACTCTGCTGGGGCACTGACCAGGCTCGCTGATAGTGGAGCGATTCTTGTGTTCATGCGTGACTCCGCTTGGGTACTGTCCAGGCCTGCTAGCAATAGAGCAACACCAGAGATGAAACTAAGACTCTGACAACTATACTACTTGTGCATCATATACTCCTCAACCCCAATCTAAACAACTATGTTGGCTTGGCCTGGAATGTGTGTCAACCAACCAAGGGATTGGCAGATGCTACATCTTATAATCAAGCTAGTGTGGAAACCAAGATGAATTGAGAATTGAACAATACCTCCGGAGGTGTTAGACTTGTTTTTCATGAACAAGCTCCATTTAGAGAGCTGGAGTTCTACCAGTGTGTCACCAAGTGTTGTAGCGGCTACAACCACCCTCCAAAATTTTACCTTAGCTTCATTTTGGAGCCTCCCTACCAACCTTTCATAGAAACATGTATTGCCTTGCCAAGTACACAAGCCCCAGTGTTTTTATCGCAGAATGAAAGCCTGTCCATGAGAGCTTGATGCATCCCCATCACAGGCTGTTTCGTCGGACTTGGTCTCGCTACATCTTGAGCTGCTCCCTCAAGAAATTGTGCAATTTTGGTGGGAAACCAACCTTCCCTCCAGAAATTGCGCAATTCTGTCTCGCATCCTGCTCGGCTCCAGAATTGTGCAAATATGCTTGTCATTGTTCACTGAGAAAATTGCGCAATTCCTCCTAGCAGGGCTGCTCGGCCTAGAAATTGCACAATTCTGGGCAACAGTCAGTTGCTCTGCCCAAAAATTTCGCAATCCCCCTGGGCAGCCAACCCAACTCCCTCTTAGAAATGCAAATTTTTTCCTTCTAGCTGAGCAAATTGTTGCATGTGCAATTGAGTTGACCGATTCACTCCGGGACCAAGAAAAACTAATTTTCATGCATGGGCTTCTTGTCCTAATGTAGCATGCAAAGGCATCCCTTGATTCAGGGATCTATTTTTAGCAACTGGAGGTTACATGCAAGGATCATCTCAAAAACCTCCCACCAAGTGTCACTTTTCCTATATTTGTGGCATGCGTGTCACAACCTTGATCTTATTAAAACTTATCAGTTGGACACTGCAGAGCTCATTCCTCACATCGACCTTGTAACTTTGGCATCCCACATTGCATCTAGGAGTTGTCGACACATTCAGCTCAGTTGTCTTGGGGTAAGCCTGCTACTCATGAGTTGCATCGCGTTTTTGTCACTTTTTGTGTTTCTCTTTGTGTGAGTGCTGTCTTCTTGATTTCAGTGAGTGCTTTCTATCATTTGCATGTGTAATATCTTCTACTAGCACCATTTCAATTGTCATTTGCATATCACTGCTGTTGCACACATGGCACTATCTTTCACGGACAGTGACCGTTGTAGTGACTCGCTTCACAGACATGCATGCTTTCCCATTTTATGAATCCTGCACTTGTTTTTTGCATGAATGATCATTCACTCTCATTTGCACTCATATCACCATGCATTCAAACTTCTCATGTTTTCACTTGCCCTTTGCCTAGACTAGGCTGCCTTGGCTTAGATCGTGCCTTGCCCGGCTAGCACTATGCATTTCCAGAAGCGAAGGCTCTGCCTTCCCTCCAAAAATTATGCAAGTCTATCCAGTCATTGACCTCCAGTATTGCATTACACAACTCTTGGAGGTAGTGTCCCACTGGCCCTAGAAACTGCATAATCCAGTTTGTTGGTTGCATGTCACTCCTGATTGAAATTGCGCATTACACAGTTTTAGTCCTCAGCAGGCTAGGATGGATTGTGCATTACATAGTTCCAGTAGTCAATCAGCCTTCTGACAGTCTAGACTGTGCCTTGCGCAGTTTTGGTAGTCAGTGTCTCAACCTCCCGGCAGAAATTGCACAATCTTCATGATCAGTCACACACGTATGTTGCAAGTCAGTTCTCAAGTTATTTTTGGTTTTCGACTGACATATTTCTTTCCAAGAATGTTTCCATGTCTCTAGGTATCACAGGTGTTCATCTGCCTCTCAGAAACACAAGTACAATGGCCTTCAGGAGAGCAGAGTGAAATGACATCGTTGAGAGCACAACGTGGGTTGCAGCCATGCAAGTGTCTATGAGCTTGCCTACCTATAAAGACATCAAGTTGTTTGTAGACAAGGACATCAATATAAGATGGCAGTAGCATAACAACGATCATCATCACAATGCGCAATAGTAGAAGGTGGCACACCTGCATGTGGTGAATGCAAGAGGAAGGTTGTTGACAACACAGAGGTGGAACAAAGTTGCAAGCTCGAGCATATCCACTTGTGATGAAAGCAACTTTGGAGATTAAGGCAATGAGGCGACGACGCGATAAGATGATTGCGCAAGAGAAGAGAAAAGAATAGAGAAGGAGTTGTAGGTGATGAAGAAGCAACTCAAGGAAGAATAGGCACTGCATATACAAGAGAATGAGTTGCAGAAGGAACAGGTACAAGTTATAGATCCATACCAATAGCTGACACATAGCAGACAAGGTGAGCAATGTTGGTGATCTCATGTAAGGGAATGCAACATCATTCATGTCATTATGTGCACGCATGCGATCCCACCCATTCGACACACTCACTGAGTCGAAGACAAGAAGCAATTCTAACTGGAGCTGAACATGTACTCTGATAAGTCGATGCTCATGGCCATGAGCACATGCTTGGAGAGCAGCATAGACACTATGAATCAAAATTTTGTTGGTCCGGTTGCAGCAAGATGACCATGTGCATGCTATCAGACAAGTTGGAGAAAGGAGCCATATCAATGCACCCGAATGCAGCAGAGGCAAGAGTTCGCTTTAGAAAGATGTCACCATGGAGTACATGCACACCATCACAGATGACCAAGCTTAGCATCAGCTCATCACCTTCACCATCACAAGCATGTTAAAGAGTTGGTCTCACCACAATGGTCTGAGTATTAGTGATGTCTTTCATGGCTTTCTCAAGCCATTTTGTCTCACATGGACACATGCACATTGTAACATTACATCTTTTCTAGTGGAAGTTCAAGTGTCAATAGTTGGATGTAATAGTCATAGAGTAGATGAAGAGTCATGAGGGTAGATGAATTGTCTCAAAGGGGAATGTTAAGGGTCACCAGACCCTTTGCTATAAACAGTCCCTCATAACTCATTGTATAGGCTTTTGGTCAGCCAATCTTCTGATAAGTCTATCTTGGAGAGAGCTTGGACAATATTGTAACAAGCCTTGGCTTCTCCATTGCGTAGAGCTAGTATATCTCTTTGGAGGAGCAAGCGGTTGTGGCTATAACGTTCTACTGTCAGAACTAGTGGTTAGACATGGATGTAGTGTATGACTAGAACTTACACTTCTTACTATAAACAGAGCCAACACGTTTCATGCATATGTTGTATTGTATTCTATGTTATCTGGTTAATTTTTTTTTTTTTCGATTAGCTTAGGAATAGTTTAAATTTCTTTTTGTTTTATAGCTTGAATAAAAGATGATTTGTAAAAGATACATGGAAGAAAACAAACATCTATGAGGTAAATCATTTCTTGAATTCTTTCAGTTATGTATCATTATTATCATCTGCTTGTTTTTATTCCAGTTTATTCCCATTTTGTTTTTCTTTCTTATATTTGGTGTCCTTTTCGCAGGTTTCTATTAGCTCAACTTTGTGAATGAGACCACTGTGATGAAAAAAAAATGCTTAAAGGAGAAATATTTAAAGACTTGTTCAGGGAGTTTTTCTTAATCTGATATTTCCTTTATCATTGTTATGATATGTTTTTAAAGTAAGTCATGATTAAGGAAAATTATCCTTGTTAAAACTCATAAAAGAAATTGTTAATCACAATTTGTCATTAGTTCATTTTTAATAAACGTAGGAACACGATAACTCTTTAAACAAGACAATAATTCAACTTGATGAATATTTATAAATGCAATTTTAATGCTTTTATGTCAAGTCATCATCATCTTGTTTGAGTCATTTTGATTCCATGCTTTTGATTTTATCAACTTGTTTGTTTTGATTCTCATTTGCTTTGTTGTTGTTGTTGTTTTTCTTTTTCCCCTTTTCATGGAGTTGATTTCACGATGTATCTTTTTCGATACCTTTGAAAATCCTTGTGCATATTATTTTATTAATATTATTAACTTTTAGTTAGAGGAATTTTCAATCCAACTCTGCTTTCATACATGGGAAATCTCTTAACTCTATTTATTCCAGTGAATTTCATTTATCATTAAAGGCATATCCTTATGGAATCATAAGACTATCTTGCTTCAAATATTTTTCATGAGGAAACACACATCCTTACTAAGTGATTGAGTTTAATTTTACAAGGAAAGAATTGATTTGAGTTTAACACAATGAATCCCGCCCACCCCTCCACATAAAAACCTCTAATTGATAGTTCTAGGGAAAGAATTTGGAGTAAACATTATGAAAGTATTATGTCCATTAAACATAAATCTCTATTACCATCCCACCTCTTTCACTCCAATACATCATAAACTAAAATCTTGTAAATGCGCTTATCAAAAGAGTGATTAAAGAGGAAGCATGGGAAATACAAGTGAACCTGTCGGGGCTATGGACACTCGCTGGTAGTGGGTATAAAAGACAACTTTTCCGGGGTGCTGTTCAGGCTCGCTGGCAGCGAAGTGTTGTCAGAGACAATCATAAAATGGATATATGCTTTATAAAAAACTCCTATCTCTACCTTCTTCTATTTTTATATGAGGTAATTTTAAAATAGATTTTCCCAAATTTGGATTCATAACTTCTCAACAGGGAAAATTTTAAGAACCCCCCCTAAATTTATAAATATAATAAATGGGCGAATCTCCATGGTATATAGGAAAAATGGAAGGCGATTTTATCAATAATATAATATGTATATATATTTTTTTGGCGAATCTCTCACTAGGCATGGCGAATATTTTACTCAATTATAAAATCTTGTAAGATCTTGGCGAGTCTTTCACTAAATAATAAAACTTTGTAAAGTCCTAGTGAATCTTAGCATAGGCTACATGTTGGTTTAATTCCCCCATTTAAATAGGCTACATTCCAGGTGAATACCATGGGTCAATACCATGTGCCATTTTGGTGAATACCATGGGTCAATACCATGTGCCATTTTTATTTTTATTAATTCTAATATTAGGGTTAATAATGGTTTTTTGCATGGTATTAATAACAATCTAGTCCATGGTATTTGTCCCATAGTATTTTGGCCATAGGTTTCACCTAAATATAACCCATTTTTTTAGTGTTCGTAAATATAAGGTGACTTATGGAGTAAATATAAAAAAATGTTTTATTTGTTTACCATACCTCTCGTTTATTTATATTTTTATTAACTTACCATACCTCTTTTACAAATATGGTATTTGGCCCATAGGATTCACTTAAATAAAACCTCTTTCTTGAGCCTTCATAAATAGAACGAGGGTTATGGACTAAATATAAAAAGAGGTTTTATTTATTTACGATACGTCTAGTTTATTTATATTTATATTTATTTACCATACCTTTTGAGTAAGTATAAAAAGACATTTTATTTATTTACCATACCTCCACTTTACTTATATTTCTATTTGCTTACACCCTTACATGTATATAAGGTGACTTATGGAGTAAATATAAAAAATGTTTTATTTATTTACCTTACCTCTCATTATTAATTTACCATACCTCTTTTATAAATATGGTATTTGGCCCATAGGATTCACTTAAATAAAACCTATCCTTGAAAATGGGCGAATGGATTCACTTAAATAAAACCTATTCTTGAAAATGGGCGAATGGATTCACTTAAATAAAACCTATTCTTGAAAATGGGCGAATGGAAGGTTGTAAGTCTTAATTTCAAGGGCTAAATTTACCTTTTTTACCCTCTCCCTTAAAATAAGGTGGGCTATTTGAGGTGATTTGTAAAAATGTACTATGATACAAAATATTCGCCCACTAAAAATTTAAAACCCCTTAATTTCGCCAAAGGGCGAACATTCGCCCCTAAAATTATCCTTGCTTCTCAAATCCGTTTTGAGTATTTATCTTTACAAACTCATATTAGTTAATCTATTTATGTGTGACCTATGGAGATGTTTTACTGTTAGAAGGTTTCATGAACTCCATTATTTTTAACCTTTGGGTAAATTAATGTTCATTGCCTTCAATCAAAGATTACTGATTGTTTGGTAATATTATTATTGGATTTGTAGAATGTGGATGACCTAAGTGAGTTCAACGTGTCTTTATCTGTCTAGCTAAATATGTTTGAGCTCATTTGAATTAGATGATTGTGAATATTGCTTGTTTGAAGATTGGATGTGTTCTAACTGCTTGACTTTGTGGCTTTTGCATGGGTTGTTGCAATAGGCTCCTTGTATGATTGATGATTAACTTTTACGATCATGACAACATTCTCTTACCGGTCACAAGAAAGCAATGTGGCACCTTTGTTTGCCACATTCCCTTACATTTCATATTGAGAATCATGGGTTGTTTATCTTTTATACTTGATTTGACACCTGCATAGGTAAAAAGATGGATCATTAATTAATTTTTCTTTAACCATATTGTAAATAAATTTTGATATACATTGTAAATACATGGTAAATAATAAACAAATTCAGCCAAAATTTTTAAAAACTAAATTAAAACACTCATATTACAACACATCATAAAATACATATGTATTATATTGTAAATATATTTAATAATACAAAACCACTCTTTTGTATGTAACACATATTGTATAATTAAAATATTTTGTAAATATTTAAAATGTATATAATAAAACAAAATAAGAAACATGTACATATGTGTAAAGAGTTATTAACATAACTATATATCATATCCATCTAAATTACCATGGCCCTTTTTATTAAAACGTGGAGAATATCTAAAATACAAACATTATACCTTTTTAAGTTTTGTTGAAAAGAGTAAATGAATTTTTGTTACGTTTGAACTCCAAAAACGCATGCATATATAAATATGAGGGCACAACATAACAAAATTTAAACCATTAATGAATTATGCCTTGAACCTGGTAATATTTCTTTTGTACAAAAAAAAGAAGAAAAATCAAAATATGATATTCTTGCCACGGATATATGGATAAGCTTTGATTGACCAACGTGACACATTATGCACAGCGATTCAAGCTCGATGGTAGCTAAATTCATATGAATCCCAGATATAACTCCATATCACGTAAATCAAGCAATTACCAACACATTTCTCATCATGCCAAGATTTAACTACGAAAAGCGATATCTTGTTGAGATTTCTTTTGGCCGAATAATAATGATTTAATTATTTTTGTTGCAGGAATGAGGCACGATAACTTCACAACAGAAAAATCGAACTTGTATTGTTTCCATTATTCGCTCGCTTCTGTTGGCATTTTCTCCATTGTATGGCGTGATCATTGGTGGGAATCCTGAAAGATCTAACAAGAACTGAATATTTGTGCCACTTAGTGCCTCTAATTGGGGACAATTTCGATTTTGGTTGATTTTTCTATGCACAAAATATTTGCAGCATTATTGTATAATGTGATCAGGCAGGGATCCTCTCCACTCTTTTCTCAGAATGAATAGCTCGCAACCACTTGCAATTGGCTATTGGTTATTGAAGGTAACAGTTTCAGTGTTCGCAAGGCAAGGAGTAACAAATATTAGACAATCTATTTCAAGCAACTCCCTTAGCAATCTCTTTCTATACGATACCCTTGTTATTTCAACCGAAGAGAATTACTACTAAGATGTTAGCTAATGAGCTACGCATTAGATTTTTCAACTCAGCAACTCAAGTTAAATATTTCTTTTTTTTTGCTGAAGCAAGAGTCGGTCTTTCTTTTTCATTAAGTAAGAAAATAATTTACATAAAATACAAATGTCCACAAAGATCTGTAGACCCCTGAAAAAGTAATATCTAACTGCCAAAGGTATGAACGCTCAACTTAACACCTAGAAAACTAAACCCTTGGAATACCCAAAAATTTGGGCCAAAGACAAAGTTACGTGCCAAAATCTCCAGAATGTTCCGCGCATTTGCTCACCCAACTAGCCTCTATTAATCTTGACCGTCCAATCTCCTATCTGCATCCAATGGTTGAGGACAAAATCGCATCACACAATCATTCGGTGGTTAACAACCCGGCCCCACCAAACTACACGATCGTTCCCGACAGTTGATCTACCCCACGAGATCCGACGGTTGGGATTGATATCGCACGGTGCTAAAGCACCGAACAATAGCCTGTGATAATGGTGGTATTTGATTTGGCCCTCCTACCACGTGTAATTAGCTGAGTGGAATCGCACCAAAATAGCAAAAACCACATCTTGCTTGAGAGCTGTGCGATCACCCGAAAACTGCTAGGGGAGTGGTTTTGCGTCCCGAAAAGGTGAATCTAGGGGTTTCCGGCTACCGGAAAGACTAGAATCTCTTGCAATGATACCCTTCCGCCTCAACCTGAAACAATGAACTGTGCTGGTCCTTCCCCCTATCTGACCTACCGAAAAACTGAGCTCACCTAGCCAACTATTCCAGGAGATTCTCCGGTAGTTTCTGAAACTCCCAAGCAACTAGACATTGCGAAGGCCGAAAAAAGTCTGCGACCCACACAGAACCTGATAATGAAGACAATATCTACCCAGAAAGAGACTAAATCAATCGAACTTTGCCTCCCTAGCCCTGTCCTCTTCCGCTTGCTCATAACAGAGAGTTTTTAATCTGCCCTGAGGTAACTCTTGCCATTCCATCGTGACCCTACCTTCAGTACAACTTACACCTTGGTTGGGCAGAAGATCCACCAGTTTATTGGCCTTTCTATGAACATGGATGAAGCTTACTATACGAAGACCTTGAATGTGACCCTGAATTATTTGGAAAACCCGTATTTACCTCCAATGTTTAGAGACTTTCTCCGGCCTTGATCCACGGCAAATTCTTTTCACCGCGTTGATGATTAACTCGGAATCTGCTTCTATACTCACATTCAAGTGGTTGTCCTGCTTCAGAAAGTCTAAGCATTTCTCCAAAGCCATTAGTTTAGCCATGTTGTTGGTGGCTTTTCCTAAGTGGCAGTGGAAGATGGAGATAATACCTCCTTTTTCATCCTTTAAAACCCCTCCATAACCAGCAGTTCCTGGGTTGCCCTTTGAAGCCCTGTCAAATTTGTATTTCAAATAACCTTCCAGGGGAGGATGCCAGTAATCCTTCTCCGTATCCATTGAGATTCATTTCCTATCTAGGCTTTGAGGAATGAGCCCCTTCATATCAAGTTCCCTGAGAATTCTCAATTCAGACTTTGAGGGAGGATTTTTAGGGAAATTATGAATAGTGAATCCCACTGTTTCCTTAAGCTGTTTCAGGATCAGCTCAAATAGGAGATGAGGGGGATTCTTTTCATCTTTGAAAATTCTCTTATTCCTCTCTTTCCAAACATTCCATATAACGAAGCTTTAAGTTAGGGCCCAGGCCGAACTAAGAAATTCATAATCCGAAAAGTTGCTTCTCCAGTTATTGAGGTTGTTAATGATACTTCCTTTGTCCCTGTCAGTTTGTTGAAAAATGGTAGCAAATGTATCCCATAGCCATGAGGTGAAAATGCAGCTATTGAGTAAATGCTCCATTGTCTCCTCTTGAGCTTCATAGAGCTGGCATCTAGAAGGCCCCAGAACACCCCTCTTCTTAATATTATCCCAGGTCAAGATTTTCTTGTGATGTACCAACCACATGAAAAGTTTGATCTTCATCCACCCTTGGTGCCTCCATAGGTTCTACCAGATCTTATTCGGAATATTAGAATCCAGCTCAAGCAAAATTCCTTTTTCTTCCTTAAGATTAAATGTGCCCTCTTTATTACTGCCCTATCTTAATTGGTCTTGTCCCTCTGTTACCAAGATCTTCCTTTGATCCAACATTCTCATGAGTGTCTCTGCTTTTGTTTTCAAGGGGCTATCCTCTCCGCAATCAATGTTTCTCCAGATTCTCCACTTTCCAGTACACTGAGTGTGATCCCAAAAGTCCTTTACTTGAATTAATCCTTGGGAGTCTATCCTGTGCTTAAGGCCTAAAAAGTCCTCTTTTAACAATATTGGTTCTTGTTGCCATTTATCCTCCTAGAATAGAGTTAAGTCTCCATCTCTGATTTCCCAGAAACTGTTTTCTTGTACCAAGCTTCTGTTCTCCTAGGCTTTGTTCCAGATGTATGAGCCCTTTATATTTCCAGACATTCTTATGAGTTCATTGGTTTGTCAGGAGCTAGCATATTTTTCCTTCCAAATTTTTGCCCATTGGGCCTCTGGATCTTGAACCCAACGCCACCAAAGTTTAACCCCTAAAATGTTGCTAAGAATTTCCGAATCATCCAAGCCTAGGCCTCCATGATTCTTGGGTCTACAGATTTTCTCCCAAGAAACTAAGGCCCATTTTTTCCTTGTCTCCTCTTTCCCCCAAAGAAAGTTTCTTTGGATGTTTCTGAATTGCTGTAAGACCCCTTTTGGAGTTGGGAGAGCTGATAACAAAAAAACCGGAATTGATTGCAGTATTGCCTTTATAAGTACCAATCTACCTGCGAGGTTTAAAGATCTGAATGTCCATTTTCTGACTTTATCCTGTAACTTATTGATCGCCAGTTCCCAGATGCTCTTATGCATCGGTTTAGCAATTAGAGGAATACCCAAATATTTGGAGGGGAGGGAATCTCTTTGAAAGTCTATAATTCTGGAGATATTTCTCTGAATAGCAATATTGGTATTAAAGAAAAAGATTTTTGATTGGAGATATTAACTTCCATACCTGTAGCCATGGAAAATTCATTTAGGATTTGTTTGTAGGCTGTAGCTTCTTTGACTGTGGGGATTCCCTGTAACATGGTGTCATCTACAAATTGTTGATGAGTCAGAGCCTGACCATTCTCAGTTAGTTGAAGGCCCTTAATCTTACCTGTTACTTTAGCATGCTTGATAGACCTACCCAGTCCTTCCATCATGAGGATGAAAAGAAAGGGAGAGAGCGGGTCTCCCTGTCTGAGGCCTCTAGAAGGACTAAAGATCTCAGAGGGTGAGCCATTCACCAAAATTGAAAAGCTGGAGGAGGTCACCAGGGCCATAACCCATCTAACCCAGTTATGATCAAATCCAAAAGCCATAAGAACTTTCTTGATATAAGTCCAGTTTACCTTATCATAAGCTTTGGCTATATCTAATTGCATGATCATTCCAACCTGCCTTTTGCTACTTAACGAGTGAACCACCTCTTGAGCTTGAATGATGTTGTCGAGAATTTGCCTGCCTTCCACATAACCAGATTGTTCCCCTGAAACTAGAGTAGGAAGCAGAGGTTTGAGTCTGTTAGCCACTACCTTGGATATTATCTTGTAAACCACATTGCATAAAGCTATAGGTCTATACTTATCCGGAGTTTGAGCGATGTCCTGTTTAGGGATTAGAGAGATGAAGGAGGTATTGAGCACTTTCAGAATAGTTCTGTTCAACCTGGAATCCTCCACCACATTCACAATATCCTGTTTGACTATGTTCCAGCAAGCTTTAAAAAAATCCACATTGAAACCATCCGGACCTGGTGCTTTACCATTCTGCATTTCTTTGAGGACTTCACTTACCTCTTCTTCAGATACTGGCCTGTTAAGGTTGAAATTGTCCTCTCTAGACACCAGCTTAGGTATGTTACTAGTAACATCTCTTATGAACTGATCTCTGTCTGAATTGTTTTCCTGAGTTATGCCTTGGAAGTACTTTACTAACACAACTTCAATGTCCTCATGGGAGGTGTTAAGCTCCCCGACCTCATTCTTAATTGAAGTGATTCTGTTGTGAGCTCTATTAGCCATGGTGGATCTGTGAAAAAATTTGGTGTTACGCTCTCCTTCTTTTAGCCATTGCACTCGAGACTTTTGTCTCCAAAAAATTTCCTCTTGTTTACACAGATTATCCCATTCTTGCTGATGTTTAGCAACTTGAATACTTTTAACTTTATCAAATCCTTCCGTGATCAGAGCTTGGTTGAGAACCTTCATTTTGTTTTCAATAGATTTTTTTTCCACAAAAATATTGCCAAAATCATTCCTGTTCCAATCTTTGAGCCTGAGTTTGATGTGTTTTAGTCTTTTATGAAGAAGAAACATTCTTGTTCCTTGAATCTGTAAATCTTTTGACCACCATTTTTTAATATTATTGAAGAATTATGGGTGGGAAAGCCAGATATTTTCAAATCTGAAAGGTCTATTTCTAGGAGTACCTATGCCTTTGATTTCTAATTGAACTGGCCAGTGATTTGAGCCTCCAAAAGGGAGAACTCTCGCTATTACTTCCTTATCTATTAGCATAAGATCCTCTGAGATAATGAATCTGTCTAATTTTGAGGCTACCTGAGATTCTCATCCTCTTCTATTATTCCAAGTAAAGTGGCCATTGTTCGTATCAGTATCAACAAGATTCATATTATCTGTAAAGGTTTGAAACACTAAAGAATCTTTACTTAGAGCTCTGGTTCCTCCTTTTTTCTTCAAAAGCGATTTAATCATGTTGAATTCCCCTCCCATGATCCAAGGTATTCTTGCATGTTTGTCCCTGAGATCTACCAGTGAATCTAGAAACCTAATTTTGTCATCTATTCTTTGAGGGCCATAAACATTCGTGACCAGATAGGTATCCCTGTCTCCTATAGGTTAAATAACTACTGATAAATAATTCCTAGAAGCTTCAGCATCTATTATACCAATTTTTTGAGGGTTCCAAAGAGTAAGGATGCCCACCGCTGTGTTCTTTGTTTTGACTTCTAGAAACTCAAATCTACTGAGTCATTTGCTGTGAATTTGTCTTAATTTTTGAATGGAACATTTCGTTTCTTGGATGAAGATTATATCTGGCGTTTCTTGTTTCATTCTATTACTAAACATTCTTTGCTTTCTCTTACTACCTAGACCTTTGATGTTCCAAGATGTAAACTTCATAATTAAATATTTGTAAAGGAGTAGCTGGCTAGATCTTTCATCTTACCTGAGTTTATCATCAACTTTCCACACTCCATCAAGAGTTCATTCTGCTTTTTTCTTCCTCTTTTCTTTCCAGGGTTTCGAGTAGCTAATCCCAGAGTTGTTTTCATCATTTTCACACCTTTGTTATCCTGCTTGTCAATATTTTTTCCTTTCTCCAACCCCTTAGCCTGAGTTTTCCATAGAAACAACTGCTGTATTCTGTTGAGCTCTTCTTGTGGTACCAAATCTACCCTTCCCGTGGTTCCTTGAATCAAGAACCCTTCCAGATCTAGGTGTTCATTGTCAAGAATCTCCTGAAGCTCATGATCCTCCAGGTCCATTTCGCTCTGGGTCATTTCCTGATCCATATCCAGTTCGGCATCACTCATCATAGTCTCTTTCTGATAATCAATATCCTGTGTTTGTTCCCGTTTTTCTTCTTTCTCCTTTTCTCTAGGACTTCCTTCCATTGCTTGATTCTCTTTTGTGATCTCTTCCTCTTCCTCAAGAACCTTGAACTTGTTCTGACTGACCTATTGTCCTTCATCTTGATGTTGCTTTGGCCCTCTTTTGCTGCTTTTTCCTCTGTTTACTACTTTCTGAAAGCTCTCAGTGTCCTTCATTGTGTTAGCTTTGTTCTTGTTTACTACTTTACTGAGCGGAAAATCTCTAAATAGGTGCCCATGCTCATGACATCTACGACATCTAAACAGAATATGCTCATAGTCTACTATTTGCACCCATTCTTCATCAAAAACTTCCAAAATCATCTCATCCGAAAGAGCTCCTGATAGATCCATTTCCACACATATCCTTGCAAAGGAAGTATATTTTCCCCTTCTTGTGGCTTCAGAAGCTTTGACAAAACGACCTAATTTGTTGCCTATGGCAGCTAACGATTTAGTTTGCCAGTAATCAAGAGGTAGAGAATAGAGTCTTACCTAGACCGGTACCGAAGTAAAAGTCTCACGTTTCGGGACAAAATTCATCATCCAAGGCCCCGTGTAGAGTCCAGCTGCTACAAAGAAGTAGGGCTCTCCTTCAAACACTTTGTCTTTGTCTTCAATATTTGTGAACACCACAGTGAAGAATCCCTTTGATCCAAGATGTAGGTCAATGCTCCCTTTAGGTTTCCAGTGGTATTTGATCCACGTCTGTAAAGCTTTTTTAGTGGGCCATAAACCCATGAATTTATAGATGATAACATAAATACTCATGTGTTCCCTGTGCGCTTGCAGAGCAGGATCATTTAAAATTACTCTGGGAGTGATCTCACCTTTGGGTTTATAGGGTCCCTTTTGCTTTTTGTCTTTAGTTCCCTATTTTTTGTCTTCTTCGTCGTTGTCTTTTGTGCCATTGTTTTCCTTGGTTTTGGCCCCTACTATCTCCTCTTCCATATTTTCCACTCCTTCGCAATGCCGCGAGCATTTTCCAGAGGTTTCTTGCCTCTACTGACTGCGGCCTCCTTATAGGAGGGAGTGGAGCTCCCTCCTCTATGACCCTCCATATGGATCAACCTCTGCAATTATCTTGAAACCCTCATTGTTCGCCCTCTGCAATTATCTTCCCAAATATCATTTGTTATCAAAACATAAATATAATCAACTCAAGTTAAATATTTCACAGTCCACAACAAGCGGGGTTTTGAGCAGCTTAGCAGATGATGAATTTGGTGAATTGTTGTGCGCATTGGAAAATGAAAAGAAACGATGGAGCAGAACATTCCACTCTCAAATAACCATCTCAATGTTTTTTTTTTCCATTTTCATTTTTAAACAATAGAAACCAATTACTTTTTAGCTTAAATTGTTTTTCACTTTATTTTTAATTTTTTAATTTAGTTTTATGTATCAGATTTGGATTCAATTTTATTAAATTATTTTCATTAAAAATAAAAAAATAAAAGATTTTTTGGTTTGAATTATAGGTGGAATGGAGGATTTTAAGCCTCAACTCAAGGAGAAGGAAACAAACTTATATGGTTATATAAGCAGCATGGGTACAACAGCATAGGGGATCCAGAGACATAGGAATTTTTACACTACAAGAAGGATCACGATTCAGGAGAGGGGAATTTCTACTATGATTCAATTTGTGCTCATGCACTTCTGTTTTGCACAGAGAGAGTGATTGTAGAGATTGAAAGAGGGTTTTTGGCCCTGTTTTATTGCTTAGCACTATTGCAGGTAGTAAGAGCATAGGTCGTTTTTGGCCCTATTTTATTGCTTAGCACTATTGCAGGTAGTAAGAGCATAGGTCTCAAATTCTCAAAGACTGCGTATTTTGTAAAAAGATTTGGCATTGTTTAAATGAATTTCCATTCATGTGTACTATTACTGGAATGCTGAATTTTTATTTTTATTTTTGTCCAAGTTTTGTAATTGATTTCGATCTTTATTCTAAATAGTATTTCTTGTTGATATCTAACACTATTGTTGGTTCAATTTTGATATGTTATTGAAGCTTTACAGGAGCTATCTCCAAGAGGCAGAACGAGATCGAATCTATAATGAATTCATTGAAGTATATATGAGATAAATGATAACTATTTATCATTTAATCGCAAATGTATTTTGCTTTTTATTCCATTAATTAATATGAACTATTTCTTTTGGTTAATGGAAATCACATGGTGAATTTGCTCATAAACCAGTCCTTTCCCCTGTTTTATTTCATTTGCTCTCGGATTAGGAGAGGGCTATCCCGTTCTAGTTCGAGATAGGATTTTCGTTTTAAATTAGTTTTGCATTTGTAAATTAATTCTACATAAAGTCCTCTTTCTTTAGAGGCAAACATCCTAGTCCTTAGTGGCATGATTGAGCCCTTATATCAATCAAACTTCTTGACTGATTTTAATCTTTATTCAAAACATTAAAAAAATCAATCATGAGGATTAATGTAATATATTGTATATTAATTTATTTATTTTTAATCAATAACACTTAAAATTTGAAATTACTTTTCTTTTCTTTTTTAGAGTTAACTTTAGCATACTAATTATTAATTAGTTTTCTAATATTAACTTTGAATAAATAATATTAACCTAAAAGAATTAGAATGATTTTAATTTTATTTAGGTAGTGTATTTAATTAGATCTTATCAAATATTTCCTTAGAATAATAATAACATTATTTAGTTTAATTAACATTTATTTTATTGTTGAATTGAGACTTCTGTGATCCATTATTTAGTTTAATTAACATTTATTTTATATTTTATCATAGATATATTATAATCTTGTAATAAAATAGATTAAATATCTAGTTTTATTGTTAGAACTATATTAGTAATATTTAGGATATATTGTAGTATAATGATTTTATTTTAAAGTAGTATTATTATAGTATAAGATATATTTATTTATATAGTATAGTTAGTTAATTAGTATAATATCATATGATATCTTAGTTTAGATTTGGCATATGAGATAAATAGGAGTACTTTAGTACCTAACAAGACGTTAATGATAGTGTAGTATTAATATAGAGTTACTCTAGGATTAATAAATAGTATTAAACTAACAAGTTTCATAGTGATAAAATTATCATAGTATCATATATGATTATCGATTAATACTAACTTAATACCATAAAGTTAGTTAGGTCAGAATAAGTTAGGCTAATTTTAAGTCATAACTTAGTCGTGGCTTGGCTGAGCCCCAGATCAGCTTAAAGATCACTTTCTTGCCTAATAATAATGATTTAATTATTTTTGTTGTAGGAATGAGGCACGACAACTTCACAACAGAGAAATCGAATTTGTATTGTTTCCATTATTCACTCCCTTCTATTGGCATTTTCTCCATTGTATGGCATGATCATTGGTGGGAATCCTAAAAGATCTAACAAGAACTGAATATTTGTGCCACTTAGTGCCTGAATATTTCGATTTTGGTTGATTTTTCTATGCACAAAATATTTGCAGCATTACTGTATAATGTGATTAGGCAGGGATCCTCTCCACTCTTTTCTCAGAATGAATAGCTCGCAACCACTTGCAATTGGCTATTGGTTATTGAAGGTAACAGTTTCAGTGTTCGCAAGGCAAGGAGTAACAAATATTCGACAATCTATTTCAAGCAACTCCCTTAGCAATCTTCTTCTATACGATACCCTTGTTATTCCAACCGAAGAGAATTACTACTAAGATGTTAGCCAATGAGCTACGCATTAGATTTTCCAAGTCAGCAACTCAAGTTAAATATTTCACAGTCCACAACAGGCGGGGTTTTGAGCAGCTTAGCAGATGATGAAGTTGGTGAATTGTTGTGCGCATTGGAAAATGAAAAGAAACGATGGAGCAGAACATTCCACTCTCGAATAACCATTTCAATGTTTTTTTTTTTTCATTTTCATTTTTAATCGATAGAAACCAATTACTTTTTAGCTTAAATAGTTTTTAACTTTATTTTTAATTATTTAATTTAGTTTTATGTATCAGATTTGGATTCTATTTTATTAAATTATTTTCATTAAAAATAAAAAATAAAAGATTTTTTGGTTTGAATTATAGGTGGAATGGAGGATTTTAAGCCTTAGCTCAAGGAGAAGGAAACAAAATTATATGGTTATATAAGCAGCATGGGTACAACAGCATAGGGGATCTAGAGACACAGAAATTCTTACACTACAAGAAGGATCGTGATTCAGGAGAGGGGAATTTCTACTATGATTCAATTTGTGCTCATGCACTTATGTTTTGCACAGAAAGAGTGATTGTAGATATTGAAAGAGGTTTTTTGGCCCTGTTTTATTGCTTAGCACTATTGCAGGTAGTAAGAGCATAGGTCTCAAATTCTCAAGGATTGTGTATTTTGTAAAAAGTTTTGGCATTGTTTAAATGCATTTCCATTCATGTGTCCTATTATAGGAATGCTAAATTTTTATTTTTATTTTTGTCCAGGTTTTGTAATTGATTTCGATCTTTATTCTAAATAGTATTTCTTGTTGATATCTAACACTATTTTTGGTTCAATTTTGATATGTTATTGAAGCTTTACAGGAGCTATCTCCAAGAGGCAGAACTAGATCCAATCGATAATGAATTCATTGAAATATATATGAGATAAATAATAACTATTTATCATTTAATCGCAAATGTATTTTGCTTTTTATTCCATTAATTAATATGAACTATTTCTTTTGGTTAATGGAAATCACATGGTGAATTCGCTCATAAACCAGTCCTTCCCCTTGTTTTATTTCATTTGCTCTCGGATTAGGAGAGGGCTATCCCGTTCTAGTTCAAGATAGGATTTTCGTTTTAAACTAGTTTTGCATTTGTAAATTAATTCTACATAAAGTTCTCTTTCTTTAGAGGAAAAAATCCTAGTCCTTAGTGGCATGATTGAGCCCTTATATCAATCAAACTTCTTGACTGATTTTAATCTTTATTCAAAACATTAAAAAAATCAATCACGAGGATTAATGTAATATATTGTATATTAATTTATTTATTTTTAATAAATAACACTTAAAACTTGAAATTACTTTTCTTTTCTTTTTTAGAGTTAACTTTAGCATACTAATTATTAATTAGTTTTCTAATATTAACTTTGAATAAATAATATTAACCTAAAAGAATTAGAATGATCTTAGTTTTACTTAGGTAGTGTATTTAATTAGATCTTATTAAATGTTTCCTTAGAATAACAATAACATTATTTAGTTTAATTAACATTTATTTTATATTTTATCATAGATATATTATAATCTTGTAATAAACTAGATTAAATATTTAGTTTTATTGTTAGAGCTATATTAGTAATATTTAGGATATATTATAGTATAATGATTTTATTTTAAAGTAGTATTATTATAATATAAGATATATTTATTTATATAGTATAGTTAGTTAATTAGTATAATATCATATAATATCTTAGTTTAGATTTGGCATATGATATAAATAGGAGTACTTTAGTACCTAACAAGACGTTAACGATAGTGTAGTATTAATATAGCATTACTCTAGGATTAATAAATAGTATTAAACTAACAAGTTTCATAGTGATAACATTATCATAGTACCATATAGGATTAACAATTAATACTAATGTAATACCATAAAGTTAGTTAGGTCAGAATAAGTTAGGCTAATTTTAAGTCATAACTTAGTCGTGGCTTGGCTGAGCCCCAGATCAGCTTAAAGATCACTTTCTTGCCTAATTATGTTATGAAACCAGCTCACAAAAAGATAGAAAAGATAGATCAACGCCTTAGAATTCAGCGTCTTTGCGGGGGCAACCCCCTTTACATTACACAAATGAATGATTCTTTGATGATTCAAATGACAAAGCCTCCTTTCTATATATAGGAGTCTAAGGAGTCACAATATAACCCAGCCAACCTAACAATAATAATATAAAGGCACAAAAATAACAATAGAGGGATTCTATGGGGCACATTAATAACAATATGGGGACAATAGGGGCACAACAATATTAATAAGGGATACACCTACAATAGTAATGGGGTAATCATTAGTATTATAGGGACCTAACATGCCCCTCTCCTTCAGAAAAGTGTTGTCCTCAATGCTTGAGTAGTTCTAGATGCTTCTGTATAAAATTCTCATCCTCCCATGTGGAATCTTCAGTGGATAAGTTCTTCCACTTGATGAGATACTCCGAAATTGATCGATTTCGTAGCTTTCAAGTTCTTGTTTCTGTGACTGCTTCCGGTTCCTATATAATTTTTCCTTCCTCGTCAAGTTCTGGCAATATTGTTTGAACTCGGAGCTTGTTGCCTATAACCTTCTTTAAACATGAAACATGGAAAACTGAGTGCACTCGAGAAGCTGCAGGAAGCTCCAATTTGTATGCCATAGTACCAATCTTTTGAACACCTTGTACGGACCATAATACTTTGGTGATAATTTGTTATCCTTCTTAGCTTGCTTGAGGGACATTTGTTTATATGGTTGTAGCCGTAGGAATACCCAATCACCTACATCAAAAATTCTTTCGCTGCGATGTTGAACTGCCTATTGTTTCATTCTATTCTGTGCCAACACAAGGTTATCCTTTAAGAGTTGGAGGACTTGTTGTTGATGCTCGATGTGATGTTCCACTGCTTGAACCTTAGAATTTTCTCTTAGATATGATGTGATGGATGGTGGTTGATATCCATAAAGTGCCATAAATGGGGTCATTTTTGTTGCTGTATGGAAGGAAGTGTTATACCACCATTCAGCTAGAGGCAACCATTTGACCCATTGTGTCTGTTTATCAGATACAAAGCAACGAAGATATCCTTCCAAACATTTGTTTACTATTTCAGTTTGCCCATCAGATTGAGGATGATAAGATGAGCTATGAGCTAACTATGTATCGAGACAAGAAAATAATTCTGTCAAAAAAATTCTTGTGAAAATGGGATCTCTGTCACTTACAATAATCTTTGGGTTTCCATGTAGCTTTTGAATTGTTTCCATAAATGCAGTAGAAACTGTACTGGCTTTAAATGGATGTGATAATGCACAAAAGTGTGCATACTTGGTAAGTCTGTCAACTACCACCATGATGACACTCTTTCCCTCAAACTTGGGTAAACCTGTGATAAAATCCATTGAAACCTCCTCCCAACGTTGGCTTGGAATGGATAAAGGTTGTAATAGACCTGGGGTCTTAATTGTTTCAAATTTATTTTTTTGGAAAACCAAACATTCCACCACAAACTTTTGAATATTCGATTTAAGGCCATCCCAAAAAAATTCCTTTTTAACCCTGTGGTAAGTTTTTAAAAATCCTGAGTGCTCTCCTAAGGGAGAAGTGTGCAATTCCATAAGAATCTTTTGTTTGAGTTGGGAATTCTTACAGAGGTATAAGCGATCTTTATACCATAATGAATCATTTTGCTAGCTAAATGTATCAGATGTACTGGAATCTTGTTGTAACTATCGAATAAGTGCCCACACTTCTTCATCATTCTTCCATTCCTCCCTTGCTTCGTTTATCCAATTTGGTTGGATAATAGAAATGGCGCACAACAATGCTTCCACATCCTCATCCTTTCTTGAGAGTGCATCTACTTCCACATTTTGCTTCCCTTTTTTGTATATGATTTCAAAGTCGTAACCCAACATCTTCGTGACCCACTTTTGTTCAAAGGATAATCTTTGTTCTAAAAAGTATTTAAGGATATCATGATCTGTTTTTACCTTGAAGTGTCTTCCCATTAGGTAGGGTCGCCATTTCTTAAGTGCATGTAGTATTGCCAACATTTCCTTCTCATAAATAGCTTTGTGTAAAAACTTTCCCTTGATTGGACGACTTTCAAAAGTAATGGGTATTTCATCTTCTATTAAAACAACACCAATTCCATTTCCTGAAGCATCACATTCCACAATAAAGGTTTTTGTGAAGTCTAGTGTAGCTAATACGGTTCTTGGCACATTGCCTCTTTAAGATGTTCGAAGGCCTTTGTTGCTTCTGGAGTCCATGAAAATGCATCTTTCTTCAATAATGTTGTTAGGAGTGCTACTATTCTCCCATAATTCTTAACAAACTTGCGATAATACCCTGTCAACTCGAAAAATCCTCGCAGATGCTTTATGGATGTGGGGATTTTCCATTCCTTAATGGCTTTAATTTTGCTAGGGTCTACCTTAACTCCTTCATGAGATACAATATGACCTAGATATTCCACCTCTTGTACTCCAAAGAAACATTTGGATCTTTTTTCATATAATTGTTTCTCCTCCAATAGTTGTAGCACCCTGTCAACATGTTCAACATGTTCCTTCCAAGACTTGTTGTAGATTAGTATATCATCAAAAAATACTAACACAAATTTTCTAAGGAAGGGTTTGAAAATGGAATTCATCAAACCTTGAAATGTAGAAGGTGCATTGGTAAGGCCAAAAGGCATGACCAAAAATTCATAATGACCCTCTTGAGTTCTAAATGTTGTTTTCGGAATGTCTTCAGTCTTCATTCTGATTTGATGATATCCTGAACGAAGATCCAACTTGGTGAAGTAAATTGATCCATGCAATTCATCCAGTAATTCATCAATGACAGGAATGGGAAACTTATCTTTAATAGTGAGCTTGTTGAGTTCCCTATAATCTAGACACATGCGCCATGATCCATCCTTCTTGTGCACCAATACTATTGGAGCAGAGAAAGAACTTTGACTAGGTTGAATTATACCAGCCTCTAGCATTTCTGCAACCATACGTTCAATTTCACTCTTTTGGGCATAGGGATATCTATACAGCCTGATGTTTGGAGGAACACTTCCTGGAATCAGATGAATAGCATGATCATGATCACAAATAGGTGGGAGACCTTTGGGAGTCTCAAATACCTTGGAATGATTGTCCAAGACTTTTTGGAGATCTGGAGAAATAGATGATTCAATGTGGAAACATCTAGAGAACATAATTGTGCAATTACACCTCTTTGTTCCTTTTTTAGAAGCTTTGTCATACAGTTAGAGCTGATTATCTTTCCCGGTTTCCCTGCAATACCACTTAATTCAACTTCCTTTCCTTCCGCAAAAAATTTAATGAAAATTTCTTGAAAATTAAAAGCTATTGTACCCAAGGATTGTAGCCATTGGACTCTTAGTACAACATCAGCACCTCCCATTGGAATGGAAAGCATTGGGCTAGTCAATACATATTCTCCCATGGATAGCTTGATATTATGGCACTTTCCAGAGAAATTTATTGTTCCTCCATTTGCAACCATCACTTGACACTCTAGTGCTGGATATAGGAAGCAATTCAATTCTTTTGCTACCTTACAATGAATAAAATTGTGTGTACTCCCTGAATCAATCAACACTATTACCTTTTTTCTCTTGATTTGTCCTTCTATCTTGATGGTTTGAGGAGTGGTAATTCCAGCCAATGCATTACAAGATATGGTCGGATTCATTTCTTCTTTATCTATGCTTTGTTCCTGGAGTATATCCTCTTCTTTTGACCTTTCTTGCTCCTTTTCTTCTTCCTCTTCACAATCTATGTAGAATAATTTCTTCTCAGCACACTTATGACCTTTAGTGTATTTGCTATCACAACTGTAACAAAGCCCTTTTGCTCTTTTTTATTCCAATTGTTTGTCAACCTTATAGGTTGTGGAAGACTAGGGGCAATAAAACTTCCATCCTTATAGTTATGAGTGGTATGCTTCCTGGTTGCCATAATTTTGCTTTCCATTTTTCTTGCTAACCTGAATGCCCTCTCTAATGAATCAGGTTCCCAAAGGTGAACATCATGTTGGATATTATCCTTTAAAGTCCCTATGAACACATCAATCCTATGCTCCTCTAGAATATTTTTTACCCTTATGTTCAATTTTTGGAACTCCTCAATGTGCTCCATTATTGAACCCTTTTGTTTGATACTTATCAATTGGCTAAAAAAAGTGTTGCTTTTTGTATCCTCATAATGTGCTGTCATTCTTCTATAAAAATTGCCCAAGTGATAATTTTTTTACGAGAGCAAAGCCATTGATACCATACAAACTAATTTGGTTCCAAATATAAAGTTGCAATATGTACCTTTTGTGTGTTTTGCACATTATTGAGATAGAAAAATTGCTCCATCTGTAATATCCATGTTGCGGGATCCTTGCCATCAAACTTCCTCATATTGATTTTTGGAATATGGTGGGTCTTCGATCCAACATTAAAGTCTATGAAATCATGATTAACATTTCTTTTGTTCGCATCATGAGTTTCCTTTACTACCCTTTCACCATTAGTAAGTATTTCTTGTAGAAAATTTGTCAAATCTATCTTCAAATCTATCTTCAAATCGTCAATCTTAGCTTCCATGCTCTTTATCTTAGATTCCACGCCATTTATCTTAGCTTCTATTAGCTTTTATGAGAGTGAAATTTGTTGCACTTGGTCTTGTAATTTTGATATATCATGTAGCATTTCTTCCTCTTCTTCATGAGTCATGCTAGAGCTTTCAGGTTGTTTACTAGGTGTTTGCATTTTCTTTCCTCGAGGCATCAGTTACCGATAATAATGCTCTACTGTGCTCTTTGAATTCTTTCAAAATAATTTTTGAAACCAAGCTTAAGAAAAAATTTAAAAAAATATACACACCTTTTTTCACTTTGTAGGAGCTCGATATTGCCTCTAATGTATCTCTGTAATTTCGGACCATCTAGTTCTGAAATTGTGACTTGCGGTATCCCTTTGTGTCCTCTTTCCAATGCCACTAGTCTGATCCCAATTGGATTCTCCAAGGAAGAGTTATGCCAAATCTCCCACAGTGACCTGATTATATTCTAGTTCAGTAGAGCGAACTTGTGCGACGTGCCATGTGTCCTTGTTTCGACCTTTGGCTCTGAACAATATACACAGGAAACTAAAATCTGTCCTATTTCTGTACCTTCTTATGAAATTTCAATCCGATGCTCAGAGAGAAAGTTATGACAATTTTCCTCAGGTCACCTGTTTGGAATGTAATTCAGGAGTCTGCAAAAAGACCAACTTCCTCAGATCATATCTCCACAAATGTAGCTTGAAAAGCTTTGAAATTTGGACTTGAGGTTCAGTGCGATTTTGTCTCAAATGGGTTTTTTTTTTTCTTTTGAAATGTCGCAGAAAAAAAAGTTATAGCGAAAATGCCACGATGACCTATTTGAAGCAGCCAAACCTTAGAATCCAAAGCTCTGATACCAAATGTTATGAGTCCAGCTCACAAAAGATAGAAAAGATAGATCAACGCCTTAGAATTCAGCCTCTTCGAGGGGGCAACCTCCTTTACATTACACAAATTAATTATTCTTTGATGATTCAAATGACAAAACCTCCTTTCTATATATAGGAGTCTAAGGAGTCACAATATAACCCAGCTGACCTAACAATAATAATATAAAGGCAAAAAAATAACAATAGAGGGATTCTATGGGGCACAAAAATAACAATATGGGGACAATAGGGGCACAACAATATTAATAAGAGATACAACTACAATAGTAATGGGGTAATCACTATTATTATAGGGACTTAACAAATTAGGAAGATGTATGATCTGATGTCTCTTCTCCATTGATGAATGAAAGTCATATTTTAAGTCATTGAAGATTGAGAGAAGGTAACTGGACCTAGTTAAACCAGTTGGAGCCACTAATCCAAACATATAAGGTACGGTATTCAAGTCCCTGACCTAGTGGTTATCCCCCAATGTTGAGGCATTGGCCCTCAACAGGGCTGTGACTGGTCTGTCCATACCTTCTTAGGTGTGTACCTTAGCTCTTTATTGCTCATCAAGCTTGATGTAGAAATGTTTTTCTTGCATTTTATATGAGACTTTCAGTGCTATATTTTCATTGATTGAATGGGGTGCAGTCATAGATCATGCCATATTTTTAAACTGCTTAAGCAAGGTTGGGCTTGCTATGTCAACCGGTACTCTAAGCCCAGCAACAGTCCTTACTCTAACCGGCTTCCCAAACAATCTGTCCTTCTAGATTGGCACAAGGACTTGACATTTCATTTCTTTTTAGATAAGTCCTTCCAATTTCAGACAAAAGGACTAGAGCACAATTAGATTTGCCATAGGGTATGAGATAGTGAGCTTAGCCCATGAAAGGAGGTTTACTTGTGAGTAACAGGTATTAGACCATTTAGTGTGTTGGATGGGACCAATGGAGAATGACTGTAAATCTTACAAGCAAGTATAGGCTAGGCCTGAGTGGGATTTATTTAAATGAAGCGTTCCTCCATGCCAGTCTAGCTGTAGTTACACATTTTTGTTTTATAAAGATGCCCTTACATGCTCCAGATATCCAAGTTATCAAGAGATATCACATAGTTCCTAACAGATTCCCATGAGGGGTTTTGGTTTGCATTCCACTGTTAATTCTCAAGTGCTCATGGCTTGATAGAAAGTTTGTTTGATTTGTAGGGAAATGATGGATTTAGGAACATCAGAATCATCAGTAAGTTAATGAGGAAGGAAAAGGCTGAGAGTGGTGAATGAGGGAAATTATAAAAGGTATAACGAGATTGGAGGACCACCATCAGCTGGCTGAAAAGGAATATGATTAAAAACAACAGGAAAATGGACTTTGCAGAAAACAAAGGAAAAGACAAGAATACAACTACACTAACAGCAAAATGAAATGAACTCTAACCTACTTAGGGGGTAACCACCATGTGGTGGCTACTAGAAGTATCTCTTGAGATGCTGGCCATTAATAGGGAGTTTTTCAGTTTCTCTCTGTAAGGTTTTCAATCTGTAAATTCCACGACCAATTTTTTCCACAACTTGGCATGGGCTCAGCCGTGAGTGTTGTAATTTTGTGTGCTTACCTGTTGGCTCACTCATGAGAGATGAAAAGTAAATAAATTTCTCGATGAAAGATATCACCTCGTCTTCACTTCCATTTATAAGTTTGTCATGCTCCCTTTTGTTAATGGCTGCATTTCTGAGTGTTCTCTCGCAATGCAAGAACTCACGGATTTGATTATCACCTTCGATCACATGCCAATCTAAGATGTTATCAGTTACGGATGATCTGAAAATCAATTCAACATGAAATTTATTCTTGTTTAATCTAAGATTAGGCAGAAATTTCACAGCCATAGCAGCCATCATATCAGCATCGTGGTTATACTTTCGAGGTATGTATGTGACATTGAAAGAATTGAAATTTCCAATTAAACTCCATACCTTATGTTGGTACCTCACCAGGTGTGGCAGATTGTAGTGTATATTTTTCTTTACTTGGTTCACCATTATCTATGGGTCATCAAAAAATCTGAGATTTTTTATATTCCTTTCAAGGGCTCTTCTCAGGCCTTTCAGCAAGCCTTCATGTTCTGCTATGTTATTGGTGCGCGTGCATTCCAACTGGCTAGCCATCAGGCATTGGTTCCCCAGTGGGCCAATGAAAATGCTCCCAGTGCCTATACTTTTAAGACAATTAGAGTCATCAAAGTGGAGGGTCCCAAAAATAAACTCTAAAGTTGTGCTAAAAGAACTATTTGCTATGAAATTAGTCCTATCATAAATTATAATACAAGGTAATTCATCAGTTGGATTGTGGGGGTGTTTAATTATTTCTTCCAACTGTGTGTTTGTCAAAGTCTCCTTGACTATTTCTGCATGGCACTCCCCAAAATAGGTTTCCGTGGCATAAACATCGGAACTATAATTCCCAAGGATAGAGTTATAGAACATTACAGGTTCATTGGGGCTGTTTGGTTCTGTTACCACGTACTTCATGTACCTTTCTCGATCCACTCTCAACATATCACTTTTTCCCCTCTGAGGCAACAAAAAATGGGACCAATTAGTTGAGAAATATCCATTAGATTTGATGACTAGTCCCTACTAAGCAACGTCCCATAAGCCTCAGGTATATCCACTACCACTATATCAATGACTTGAGTGTATTGAGGCTTGGAAGCCATCCAAATCAACACATCTTTCAACTCCCCAACAACTCTCACATTCGTTTTGTCCAACTGCATAATTAGAGTTTCAGTTTTATCAGGCATTTCTTGAAGTCTCTTAGCAACATCATGAGGCATAACACTGGATGAGTTGCTAGAGTCTACCAAGCAATTATGCATATTCATGTTGAAGATTTCGAATGTGATAAGGAAGGGTGGAGTCATATATTTTTATTTCTTCCCTATCATGGTTGCACTGACATCTTGGGGCTTTCGATTCATTTTAGACAATGTGGTCTCCATAGCTGATGGTATTTGGGTTGCGTTAGTCATACTAACAGGTTTGGACATTGGCTTCTTGGTTTGGGTGCTTGAGGTGATGGGGGTTTTGTAGTTCCACTCATTCATAGCTTTCAATAGAAGATCTCTTTGCTGCGTTAATTTCAACAAATCAAAATATGTGATATTAGCCCTAGACTTCTTGAGATCATCCATAATATTGTAATCAATGTTATAAACAGGATATGGCAGAGTAAACATACATGTTTTTCCATTCTTATATGGGATTTTACCATCTTGGGTAGCCTTTGTTACAGTGGGAGATGCATTCTCTTTCTTTGCGTGGCTTGCAACAGGGGCATTCTTGGATTGACCGCCAGGTCTACTATTATCGACAGGAACTCTAGGAGTAGATGCTTTTACAGGGTGAACATCTTGCTTTGTTCGGTCTAAGGGCTTTGTCACATCTGGGAGTAGCCCTTTACTTCGCGTGTGGATTTCGTTAGTGTTGATTTCTGTAATGTTATCTCCTTTGTCGTCATTCTCATCACTATGGAAATCCCACAACACATTAATCTGGGTTTCCTCATCCGAGGGTTTTTCTACTTGGTATTCCTCCTCTTCTCCTTGTTCTGGTTCGAGCTCCAGTATAGGTTCTTCTTTGTTAAGGAGCAATCCAATAAGAGCCAACTCTTCTGTGTTTAAAGCCCCTTCATTAGGTGGAGCAAGAAATGCAAGCTGGCCATGACCACCTTCTATTTTCTTACGATAGAAAGCCTTGAAGGGCTTTCTATTGTTATAGTCTCCTCTATTACCACTAGTACTCTCTCCACGATTCCTTTTCATATCAATGAATGCGTTCGTAAGTTTCTTAATGATTCGATGCAGCCCTTCCACATCCATGGTGTCCTCTTCTTTAGTTTCAGCCCATTTGTTATCATTTCCATTATTCTTCTTAGATATCTGAGAGGCTTTCTTTTCTCCAGTTGTAGGGTGGCATGCTATGAGGCTGATCATTTCATTTTCAACTTTCACCGCTTCATCGATAACACCTTGTAAGGTTTGCACATTACTTCTTTTAACCCACATCGCTGTAGGGATAGGGAGAGTAGAGATATAGAATTCCATTAGCACCTCTTCAGTAGGTCTAGCAGTGGCTGGGATCCTGTTGAACAAGGTGTTGAACCGGATGTTAAAATCCTTAACCTTCTCCTTGGTTTCCATTTTCAGACAGGATAGTTCTAAAACTAAGGCCACAGGTGTTTTTTCATCACCAAACTTGTCTAAAAAGGCCTGCTGAAAAGCATCCCAAGAGGTGATTGACCCTACTCTCAAACTGAAATACCACGTGGAGGCTGCACCAGCCAAAGTAAAAGAGAATAGGTGGCACACCACATCTTCATCGACGACCCCCAACCTACGCAAGACTAGGAAGAAAGAGCGAATATGGTTATCAGTGATATCTCCCCTCTCAGGGTCAAAATTGGGTAACACTCTTTCTGTATTTATGGGTAAGGGATGTTGCTGCCTAGGTACCACTACAACATCTTGTGCAAGCCAAGGAGGGAGTGCTCTTGGAGGAGGTGGGGGTTGATTCCCACCTGGAGGAGGAGGTGGACGCTGATTCCCACATGGAGGGGGAATGCTGACCATACTATGGACAGGGAAGTTTTGGTTGGAGGCTTCTCCGTTAGGATTCTCAAAATCAAGTGAGGAGTTTCCTTTAGAAGGGAAATCCTCAGGAATTTCTTCCCAAGGGGTGTCGATACTTTGTAAGGATTCTAGCACAATATCTTCGAGGGAAGTGGCTGTAGATGTATCATCACTTAGGGTAAAGATCCTTGGCCTTCTCTTAGTTTTCGGAGGTAAGGAGTGAAATATGGGAAGCTGAGAGAGGGAACAAGCGTAAGCCCGAGCAAGTGCTCTGACAGGTTGCTCCTGAGTGATAAGATATTCCCACAGTCTCTCTTCCTTGGGTGACCCGGAAACGAGACTTAGAGGGGTCTCTGTTTGTTCAAAACGAGGCTCTTTCAAATGTGTGGCAGGATCTCTCCGACATTTACGATCCATACATTAATCCTTTTGAATCCATGGGTGGCACTTATAGATGAAATCTTGAAAAGATGGAGAGGGCGGTTTAGGCCCTCCTTCTAGTACCAATTTTTTGACATGGCGAATGTGCACAATACCAACAAGGGGAAATCACCTGATCACAAGTCCCAATTAGACTTTCTTTCGTTTAGTATGGCTAACTTTGATGAGTTTAAAGGGACCCCGTAAACTATTTGAACATGTCGAAAGATTGTTTCTGGGAGGAAGACTTCAATTAAATCAATAAAATGAAACAATTGACCTATATGTATTAAATCCTATCTATACTACTTCTAACTACTCTAATCTAGTCCTAGCTACTCTAACCTATCCTGCAAGAGCATGATACAAAGGTTTAAACATCATATATATGTTCACTAAGAGCGTGATAAAGAAGGTTAAACATCATGCATAGATTCAAGTCCAAATGAATCAATCACTGAATTCATAGCTGGACAAGACTGTATTAAAGCTAAATTGCAATCCAATCACTCATATAGGAATCCACATTCTTCTATGGAATTAAAACTACCACTGATGTTTAATTTAGTTTCAAATCAGAGACCATTCAAAAGTTAACCATGAAATTGAATCACATTCAATTTAAAAATACTAATAGTGAACTGTAAGTCATCAATATGCATAAATATAAATCACATTTACATTCATGCTAGTAACAACACTCTGATCCAAAAAAATACAATGAGTCTGAAACTAATGACTCCTTCTTCCCTAAAAAATAATCCTCCTCATTCAAAATAAAGAAACACTGTTCTTTTCAAAAATCAAAAGCCCCTTCTCCTCTTCAGAGGTAATATTTATGCTAAAAGCCTCTCGCTCTCGGTCTTCGCTACCTCTTCACCTTCCCTCTCCTTCCTTAATTATGTCAATCAGAAGAAACAAGTGAAAACAGTCGGTGTCACTGCTGACATGTAAAGGGAATTTCTTATCATTAGGGCGCTTCATTTCCTAGGAACTGAATGGTTATTGATTAGTGAGGATGACTGTGTGTCCTATTCATGATGCGATCTGGAGTGGTTTCGTTTTTGTAACACGTAAGCAACGCCTGGAAACCAGCTGAAAATGTCAAAGGTCGGCTCTTTCGACAAAACACCTCTGCATATAAAGGTTTTCCGGATCCGCTTGTGCATTCGTTACTCCTATCTTGCAGAAATAAGAGACACCAGTCACACTTATAAAAATACAACAAAAATGCTTTAAAACATGAATATTGTCTCTATTGAACGTTTATCGCATCGAACGTGAAAGAATCAACCCCTGGTTTTTAGCTTTATGCATAGATTAAGCCTAGCAAGCCAAACTCAGTTTATACTAAAAACTATCGCAAAACACACAACAAAATCCAAATTGCGGACTTGAAAATTTATATGCTAGGATTTGTAATCATTGGTGGGCTCGGGAGGTTATGGTGCGCTATATATGAAACTTTGGACCGGGCTGATTGCGATATGCAAAATGCTCTGGACCCGATATATATATATTGTGGTATATAAAACCATCGGGTCCGGTAGATGGTAGCGTGCCATATATATAAGCCCTATGCCTCTCGATAGCAATAAGCGATTAACTCCGGACTCGACATATTATATGATATGCTTAATAGGATCGGTGGGTCCGCCACATCGCTGCGCACCTTTTGTTCAAGCCTTGGGACCCCACTGATTGCGATATGTGAAATGCTCCAGACCTGAAAATATATGTATTCCAGTTGATAAGGTCATCGGGTCCAGAGGGTAGCAATACAACATGTATGCATATGCCTTGGACTTAGGCCGATTGCGATATGTGCTAGGGTTTTTAGACCCAAAAATATATATATTGTGGTTTATAATGCCATCGGGTCCGAAGCCTTATGGCATGCATTATGTTAATTGCAATAAGCCTCAAAAAGGGATTTATGCATGATTTGTGAGGGATTTTCATTATAAAGAGTTAGAACGAAAATAAGGTGCGATAGAAGTGAGGGTGGAGGTGATTATGTGAGTGAGCATAGAAGTACCATGAATGCATATGAATATTGAAAAGTTTCATGAAGGGAATGAATGAAGGGATGTGTTGGGTCAAGAATGAACTATGCAACGAAGATTTATCAAAAGGTGGGTCTTGACCATTATGAATTAAATATTTGACTTGGCAACGAGTTAAAGTCTTTGGGATAAAATGGATCATTCGAAGACGTGGAAGATCAAACTTCTAGGGGGACTCATGAAAAATTGCTATCAGGGCAAGTTTTTAATAGGGTGGTGGTTGTGGCCACGACAAACTGATGGTAGTTGTCCACTTAGAATTCACGATCTGACTCAACTCTCAAGATATAATTATCCAACATTTAAAAGTTTTGAGACTTGTTAGGGAGTTAAGGCACTTCAAATATCGTTGATGGTTATGTCAGGTTCTCACGATCTTGATGAGACCCTTGAACTAGGGAAGATACAGATTTTCTCTCATAATTATTTTCTCTGCATTGTTTCACGAGATGAAAACTCATTTTTGAAATATTTTCAGCATTTACAAGTTAGTTTTCCTAATTTTCAAGATTGGGCTTTTGATCAGATAGAAGACTCTGTTTCGGTTAATTCATCTTCATGCAAACCTCTTGTATCAAAGCCATGATTGGAATGTATATCTTTCATGGATGCATGAGCCATAAATCCTATCACTTTGATTATTGAAATAAATATTATCACTCACCCGAAGGATTGATATCTATTAATTTCTTTTGTGAACAATCGACTCCTAATCTCTCTTGTGAATGTTATGAAGCTAATCATTTTTGTTTTGGCATAATCTGCCCTCTTCAAAATTAGTGAATGATTGATTTATTTGGTGAATTGAAATCCTCATCTTGACATATTAATTTCCCAATATGATATAAATATTAACTATGATTTAACACATGCTAATACATTGTCAACCTTTTCTCATTATTCTTTGTATTCTGACCAGTTTCTTGGATTTGTTATGCCAACATTCATTTTTAATCCTTTTGATTTTCGTGTCGTTGGTTTAGTTTGTAATCAGATACAAGGTAATGATTTGTTGTACTTAGCATGCAAGGAGAATGATTATGTTATTCAAATATTTGTAAATTTTCTCAAATTGACATATCTCTATTTTTGAATAAGGGAGAATATTATGCCCTAATTGATCCATCTAATCATAATATTGGCCTTAAAAAACTATCTTTCAATTAATAATTTTCCCACTACTGTATCTGAAGATAGTTGTTTTACATTTTTTGATCCCATCAAGGCCATAAATTCTTAGAGTTCATCATTTCATTGGTCATATGCTTGTCAAGAAGTTGAGGTGCTTCAACTTTTGCTAATGGTTATGTTAGGACCTCACAATATTGACAAGGATTCTGAATAGGATAAAATCAAATTTCCCTCACAAGAATATCTTTACAATATGATTTAGTTGATTAAAAGTTCATTTTGTCGAGGTTTTCAAGCTTCTCAAATGGGTTGTTTCAAATTAAATGATTGAATTGCAAATTCGATGGAAAAATATCACTTAGTAAGCTTTATTGTTAATAATAAGTTTCAATCTTACTTGATGTTTGCTAAGAATGAAAACGACAATGAATGTACAATTGAAAGCTGGTTAAAAGAAGCATGTATGACACACTTTTCTACCAGTAGGCAAGACCTTCAAAATTTTGTGCAGACTATTCAGGTAAATCTTTTTTTTGCACATTATTTCATCATGGTGCTAATTTCTCATATATTTTTTCTTGTAGGTGGAGATAAACTCTCATGGCTACATTGAAAATTTGATTTCACATGATTATTAACTTCTAGTTAGATAGATAAGGGGTTAATTTTAGTTGCATTCTAGTTATTTTCACATCACATTACAATACTTTTGGGCACCCTCTTTCTCTTTTGAGTTTTGTTCCTCGCATGTCTTTACAAGTATTTATGTTTGAAAATGCTCACTTGTTCTCTTTCATTTGATGTCATGTTACTTTTATTTTGTCTCTTTTTACACGTTATTTTTTAATATGATCATATATGAAATCCACTTTGTTTTTCTTTTACGTAATGTGGCGAAAGCCTAAAAGGGCATTGTGACATCTAACAACACTTGGTTAACCTTTAGTACTCTTCTTTGTTTGGGCTTAAATATCTTTTAAGGTCAATTATGCATGCAAAAAAATATGTTCCATCTTAAACAAAAGCCTTAATAGATATACAATGCTCGTATGTATAATCAGATTTTCATTCCTTGAATCAACAATTTATATTGATTGGTTTTAAACATGTCAACTCAGTCGAGTAGAAAAGAGAAAGGAGAAACTTAAACAAGTAAATTTATTTCAAAGGTACATATAAGAGTCTATGTAAAACAAGGAATAACCTCTCTTTCTCATTAAATAAGTTGGTATCCCTATTCCACCCTTGGTGAAATAAACATTTATTAAATTCCAATGAGCATAAAGTAATTAAACAAATAAGGGTGAAAGAAGAGAAAGGCTTCCTAGGCAGAGAGGTGAAGCAAGAAACTTCGTTGAAGTATTGAACATGCACAATCAAAACAAAGAAATGTTTGTGATTCCTTAAAGTGACTCCACCAGAGTACTAAAAAAGCCTTCTGGAAGTGGAGAAACACCAAAGATGATACTAAAACTTTGAACATCATAAAATCATGAAACTCACATACTCCTAATCCTAATTTAAACCACTGAAGTTTGACTAGTCTTATGAAATGTGTTAATAAAAAAAGAGGAATAGAAGTGACTACATATGTAACAAGGCTAAGTAAGGAAGCTAGGGTGGTCAATAAGGTGAGACAGTTCTTCTAGGAGGCTAGACATTGTGCTTAATGTTAGACCTAAACAGAGAAGTTGGGTTTTTTCCAGTATGTCACTAAGTGTTGTCACTGCTACAACACCCTCCAAATTTTTCCTATCTTTAAATTTTGGAGCCTCCTTATGATCATGCCATCATGCCATTAAGGTCATGCCTGATCAAGTGGTCTAAGTGTTTAATTCTTCCTTTAGAGGCCCTAAGTCTCGATCTAATTTCTTTCACATGCCCATCTCTTGATGTCTTCACATGTTATCACATGCCTTGGTGATTGTGTAGCCTCTAGTAATAATGATTGTGTAGTCCCTAGAGATAGTGATTGCACAATCCTTGCCAACAGTTATTGCGCAATTGCCAGTGACAGTCATTGTGAAACCCTTGCACATAGTCATTGCACAAGCTTGCTCATGGTCACTGTGAATTCCTTTCTCACAATCACCGCACAATCCTTGCTCACATTGATTGTGCGATCCTTACCATTAGTGATTGTCGAGTCCTTGCTGATAATGATTATCCATTTCTCACTCCCAGTGATTTTGCAGTTCCTAGTGACAGTGTAAGGGAATCCTCTGCAAATAGTTATTGCACACTCTTTGTTGATAGTAGGAGTGTACTTCTTCAAATAAGCATTGTCACACCTCTTAGTGGTAGCCAATTCACTTGTGACTCCTTGTTTCCTAGCATGCACTAAGCACCCTCACAAATCCTAATCCTAACTACATGGATGTTATCCCCATATAAAGATTCCATTCTAGAGATCATTTTCACATTCATCTTTCACATTTGAGATCTATGCACTTTTGGAGTACAATGATCATTCTTTCACTCATGGTTACAAATGCCCCGCCTTCTAGGTGAGTTTCTCAATTATTTCTTTTGCTTTTGTAAGTGTCACTTTTTCTTTATTTTCCCCTTGCAAGTATCACTTTTTCTTGTTTTCTTTCTTGCATGTGTCTCTTGTGTTTAATTTGTTTTCACATGTGTCTATTTCACTCTTTCATGTGTCGCTTTTGCATATCTTAAGAGCACCTTGGTACACCTTTCAAAGGTAGATCTAATGCACTCTCTTGCACTAGTTGATGTTATCTATCATAAGAGCATGTGCTAAACACTCTCCCATAGCATAGTGCACCTTTTGGTTACAGTCGACACGTGTCATAAATATATACATCTTAAGTTTCGCACTTGGAGATAAGTTTTGTTTCACTATATACATGTTGGTTTTAGGTATTGTGTATCTTATTTTCATGTGCTTGGGTGTATATGTGTGTATGATCATGTTCAAGACCTGGTATACACTCTTACTCTCTTGTCTCATTGATATCACAGTCAATTGATGTTGGATTTATTCCATATTTTCACATCTTTCACAATCCATGAGCACATTCAATGTCCAACCAAATGATGAGCACATTGTGCATTCCTAAGCCTCAATGATGGGACCCTTACCTATAGGACTTGTGCAATATGCCCATATTGAGGATAATGTCCTTCAATTGTGCATTGTGCAACCTTAGAGCATAGACCCTCAATCTTGCTACTTAGACTTTCCCACTGCGTAGTCCTTGATCAATATTTCCTTGTATTGTGCATTATGTAGTCTCAGTGGAAAATGGGGTCATATCTTGACCCCGATAGTAGAAACCTACGCAATCCTTAAAGCCTCTTCCTCAACCACTATGCGTTGCGTAGTAACAGTGCCCAAGCTTTCCACCCCTTTCTCTGTAACTTGCCCTTTATGTAATGGCTTGAAAATAATTTCCTTCATTGTGCATTTGGCACTCTCAATGAGAAGTAGGGTCATGTTTCATCCATTGAAATGTTCAACTCTGCAACACCTAGACTCTTCTCCTCAAGCACTACGCATTGCACATTCTCAGTGGGAAGGATTTCCTTCTCTACCTCTATGACCTACAAAATGCGCACAAGCATGCTTCTTCCTCGATTATGACTATGCACCGTGCACTCATAATTCCTATTCCTTCACTCCTTGCCTGCTGACCATGCACACTACACCTAAGAAGGACTCTCCCTTAGCCCTTGCACATTCTCCCATCATAGTCAACATCTCACATGAGAAAACAAAGATAGAATAATTGATTTGATATTGACATCGTCTTATCATGAGTGAATTTAATTTGCTATTGATATCATCCTATTATGGAAAGATGATGCTCAAGGAGGACATAAAGGAGTAGCTGCAAAAAGACAATTGTGGAGGAGAGATACAAAGGGACCATCAAATAAGGAGATAAATCAATTCTAAACTAAGACAGATGGATGAATATTGAGATGACATGGAAGACTTTGATACTTATCTAAACCCTTTGGAGGGTGAAGATGAAGAAAATCACATATCAATCATGAGCTAAAGACATAGAAGCTAGGAGAAGAACTTGACATTGATACTATTGGGTGTGTGTTATATACTTTCCACAACTAGTCGCACGCGCAGAGAGGTCACAAGAGGGGTGAAATCCCCTCCTGTTCATTGCATCAACCACAATAGGGGGGTCACATGGGTAGTGCAACCCCCCTATCGTGGGGTTTAAGGGGGGGTGGTAGCCCCCCTGCACGGGGTCCAAGGAAACGTCTCGGGAATTTTTTTTTGGACCCTATATTAGGTGGGCAGACCTACCTATGATTTTGTGCATCGGTTTCGCACATGGTTTTGGGCATGGTTGTTTTCTTCCCATGGTTGTTTGTAAAATGTGTCAAGGGAACTACAGTTATGTTCTAATCTAGGGTTAATGGATTCGGGTTTATGATACTTCGGCATGTATATATATGTATTTTAACATTGAAAGGAATATAATGAAAAATTAGTTTGGTAGTCCCGATTTTGTGATCCAGGGGAAAATATCCATGTATATTTGTTTTATTTTTTATGTTATCGCCATTGTTTATTTATTTTCTTAGAATTAATATGTAGGTAATTTCTATACAGGGTTAAAACCTACATTTGGTATCAGAGTTATTTCGAATTCAAGGAGATGCCTTTGCTGCTGAGGGGTTTTTCTCACGACTATGGTAGACCCTATTTAGTGGGAGACATACAAGATCGATTCTTGCGATGAAAGAAGATGGCGAGTAGTGGAAAGATAGAGACCGAGAAATTTAACGACCAGAGTTTTGAGTTATGGAAGCTCAAGATGGAGGATCTACTGATGGATAAATATCAGTGGATTGTGGTAGATCTAGGTACTAAACCAACAACAATGTTAGATGAATATTGGGTGAAGTTGGATCAGAAAGAAAAGAGCACAATATGGTTGTGTATCTCAGATTCAGTATTGTTGAATGTATCAGGGGAAGCTACGATGGAGGCTTTGTGGGACAAGTTAGGGACTTTGTACCAATCTAAGTCTTTGGAAAACAAACTGTTCCTATGGAAAAAGTTTTATAACTTGAGGATGAAGGATCGAGACTTGGTGACAAAGCATCTGAACACCTTTAATACTGTGGTAAGCTAGTTGTTATATGCTGATATAAAAATTTCATATGAAGATAATTGCATCATTTTGTTGTGTTCTCTACCAGATTCGTGGTATAGTCTAGTTGTTGCAATAGGTAACAATACAACTACCTTGAAGTTTGATGAAATAGTCTTATCCTTGCTATCAAAGGAGATCAGACAAAAAATTATAGAGGGCCAGAATGTAGATGTCTTGTCTGTACAAGGATGATCCTTGAATAGAAACAAAAATAAGTCCTCAAGTGGGAGATCTAAATCTAAAGGGAGATCTAAATCTCTAGGAAAATTGTAAAGGTGTCCTGGAAATGTGGAAAGGAAGGGAACTTAAAAAAGGATTGTAGATCTAAAGCTCATGGGAAATAAAAGGGATCTAATGATGCTACTTTTGCAGAGGAAAAACCCACCTTAGATGAAGGTGGGGATGTGTACTTGGCTTCTTCTTCAAATGCACATGTAGATCATGAGGCATGGTTGATTGACTTAGGTGCATCCTTCCACTTCACTCCCCATAGGGAGTGGGGTTGCGAGTATGAGAATATGATGGTGGTAATGTATTCTTAGGGGATGATAGGAAGGGTAGAATATTTGGACGTAGAAAATTCATGATAAAGTTGCAAGGTGGAAGGATTAGAACACTTCTAGGTGTTCTGCGTATTCCTGCATTGGCCAGAAATATGATTTTTGTAAGCAAGATGGATGATGTGGGTGTAAAAGTAATGTTCGAGAAAGATACCTGCAAGATGGTTCGGGGAGCATCGGTATTGATGTGGTGAGTTTGGACTGGAACTATGTACAAGCTTCTGGATAGTACTATTATTGATGGGTGCAACAATTCTGTGGTTCTTGAAAGTGGAGCAGAAAATCTAGTGGTCTCTGGAGAAAAGACCATGTTATGGCATCAAAGGCTTGGACATATTGGAGAGAAGGGCCTTCGAATACTTCATGGTAATATTGTGGTAGAAGGTATGCCTAATTTCTCTATGTATTTTGATTTCTATAAAATTGTGTATATGGGAAGCAGAATCGGGTGAGTTTCCCCTTTGGTGCTAAGAGGATGAAAGGAATATTAGAGCTTGTACAGAGTGATGTGTTTGGAAATGTGAAAGTTCCATCATTGGGTAAGTCTATGTACTATGTATCATTTATAGATGACTTATCAAGGAATACATGGATATATTTTCTCAAGAAGAAATTTGAAGTCTTTGAAAGGTTTAAAGAATTTAAGGATCTAGTGAAATCTCAGACAGAGAAGAAGATAAAGGTGTCGAGGACATATAATGGTGGAGAGTTTTGCAAGAAGGAATTTGAAGAGTTTTTCAATAAGTGTGGTATAGCATGGAAGAAGAATAATCCATACACACCTCAGAAAAATGGAGTTGTAGAAAGAATGAACAGGTTTTTGATGGAAAAAGAAAGAAGCATGCTCAGTGGTGTCAAGTTAGGACATGAATTCTAGGTATAGACGGTGGAGACTTCCTGTTACCTGGTTAATAGGTGACCTTCATCAGTGTTGGAGGATAATACTCCACATGAGATATGGACTAGTAAGAAGCACTCTCTTTCACATCTAGGGGTATTTGGTTGTGATGCATATGTACATGTTCTAAAGGAGAAAATAACCAAGTTGTATAGTAAATATGAAAGGTGCATCTTTATTAGGTATAAAGATGGTTTAAAAGGTTATAAACTTTAGAACCAAGAAACAAGGAATGTTGTGTACATCTGAGATGTGGTACTTAGAGAGGTGAAATATGTAATTAAAGATGAAGTCTTACCAAAGGAACCCAAGAATATAGAGTTTGAGCTAAAGGAGGAAGAATTAGACTCTACAATAGAACAAGAAACAAAAGATGAAGAGCCACAACCACCAATTGTGAGAAGATCAATTCGAGAAATAAGGTAGCCAAAAAGGTATCATCCATATGATTTGTGTTCAAATTTTGATTTATCTATTACTGATGATGATCCCAGAACTTCTAGGGAGGCAATAGATTCAAAGGATGGAAAACAATTAAAAGATGCCATGGTTGAAGGAATGGCATCTTTGGAAAAAAATGAGGCTTGGGATCTGGTGGAGTTGCCAGCTGGAAGGAAACCCATTGGAAGAAAATGGGTGTTTAAGAAGAAGATGAATGCAGAAGGCAAGGTGGAGAAATAAAAAGTTCAGTTGGTAGAAAAAGGTTATTCCTAGGTGTCAAGAATTGATTTTGGTGATGTGTTTTCTCCTATTTCCAAGGTAGCATCTATTAGATTACTTTTACTTGTTGCTTCTTCTTTCGATTTTGAGGTAGAAAACAGATGGATGTGATTTTGAGGTAGAACAAATGGCCAAAAATACCTAGCACACAAGATTTTAGGAGTAGTGGCAAGCCCATCCAAATGGATAACATAGGCTCCAACCTGATAATCATTTAGAACCCATTCAACGTCATTATAGGTGAGAAATTAATGTAATTCTGTATCAAATCCACAATATTAAAGGGTATCAATGATAATCACGTAATGATTAGATTAGTGGCATATATGGCGACACTCATTGCAAAATATTTTAGAATAAAATCATTGAGTTTGGAGATATAAGAATACATATCCATACCATGGATTAGTGGAGCTATCAAGGCGTAAGGAATCATCAGGTAGTAGGTCCTCAGCCATAGTTTCTTCATCAACTTGAGGTAAATAAGACATTAAATAAGCGAATTCCAGGTATTACTTAGTCTTAGGAACCAAAAACTCCAATTCAACTCATGAAGGGTTACAATCCACTTGAGGTAGAATAGATGGATGTGAAGACATAATTTCTTCACATGGATCTGGAAGAAGAGATCTACATGAAGCAACCTGAAGGCTTTCTGGTGAAGGGTAAGAAAGAATTGGTATGCAGGTTAAAAAGGTCTTTGTATGGGTTAAAATAGTCACCAAGGATATGATATCATAAATTTGATACATATATATGGGGACTTGGCTTCACCAAAAGCAAAGCAAATCACTATGTGCATTTTAAATAAATTGGTGACCGTGATATTTATTTAGTCTTGTATGTGGATGGTATGTTTCTTATTTGAAATAACAAAGAAATTTTCCAGGATTTGAAGACCTAATTATCCTTAAAATTTGACATGAAGGATCTTGGTGTTGCAAACTATATTTGGGCATGGAAATTAAACGAGATCGGGAAAAGAGGAGGCTCTGGTTAAACTGGAGGAAGCATTTCGAGACAATATTGTAGAGGTTTAATATGCAGGATAGTAAACTGGTGAAGGTTCCTATTCTTGTATGTGTAAATTTATCTGTTGAACAGTGTCCCATGACACAAGAAGAGGAAGAGGACATGTCCCATGTTCCATATGTAAGTACAGTCCGTAGCCAGATGTATGCAATGTTATATACTAGAGAAGACATTGCACATGTAGTGGATTATTGAGAAGGTTTATGTCAAAACTAGGAAAGGAGAATTAGACAACAGTGAAGCAAGTTTTTAGGTATTTGCATGGCACTACTGATTATGGTTTGTGCTACGAAGGAAGACGAGGATTGGACAAAGTTTTAGACATCCGTGGCTTTGTTGATGTAGACTAGGTTGGGGATTTATATCAAAGAAGATCTACAAGTGGGTATTTGTTTAACCTATTTGGAGGAGGAGTCAGTTGGACAAGCATGAGACAATCTATAGTGAAACTTTCAACTACAAAGGTAGAATTCATGGCAACCACACATGCACGAAAGGAAGCATTTTAGTTGTGGAGATTGTGTTCAAGTATGGGGTTAGTACAACGAGCCATAAGGATAGACTGTGACAACAAAAGTGAAATTTTCTTGGCAAGGAACCCTGATTATCATTCAAAGACAAAGAACATTGATGTTCAATATCACTTTTTGAGGAATATGGTTGAGGCTAAAAGGGTGTTGTTGGTAAATGTGGACACTTTGAAGAATGTTGTAGATTCATTGACGAAGTCTGTGAGAACTACGAAGTTTTTTTTGGTGTAGAGAAATAATGGGTGTTGCAGGGCTGGACCAATGACTAATATATCCTACGACCCTCTGTGTGGAAAAGAAAACAACAAGTGGGAGAATGTTGGGTGTATGCTATATTCTTTCCATGACTAGTCACACGCACGAGGGGTCACAGGGGGGTGAAAACCCCCCTGTTCGTTGTGTCAGGCACATCAAGGGGGTCACAAGGGGGGCATAGACCCCCCTGTCGAGGGATTTCAGGGTGGCAGTAGCTTCCCTAGACGAGGTTTAGGGAAACACCTTGAGAATTTTTTTGTACCCTATATTAGGTACGCAGAGCTACCTATGGTTTTTTGGATGCATTTTGCACATGGTTTAGGGCATGATGGTTTTCTGCCCATGGTATTTTGTAGATCCGGTTAAGGGAAATACAATTATGTTCTAATCTAGGGTTAATGGATGCTTTAGAATATATGTATGTATGTATGTATGTATGTATGTATGTATGTATGTATGTATTGTAACATTGAAAGGAATATAATGAAAAATCAATATGGTAGTACCGATTTTTGGATCTAGGGGAAAATCTCAGTGTACATATGTTTTATGTTTTATGTTCTCGCCATTGTCCATTTTATGTTTTTAGAAAATTTATGTACCAAGTTAAAACCTACAAATTACAATTAAGTCTAATTTCAAAGTCACCAAATTATGGCTTCTCAAAGTGTCATGGCAAAAGTCCTATATTGTTAATGGATTTTTCTACAATTTGTGGAATGTAATTTTGTATTTCGAAGAAAAGGATAGAATGTATAATGTGTAGAAGTCCAAGGGTCACACATGAAATGGTGAAAGTCACCAGGAAGTCCTAGAGTCATTTAGGAGCTCAAAGGTCACATAGAAGCTCAAAATCCATATGGGAGCTCAAGAGTCATGGGGGAGATTAAGAATCACATGGGAGATGGAGAGTCACCTCATTTGTTATAAATAAATATTCGTAGCTAAAGAAAATACTGTTCACCTTGGCTTCTAAAGCTTAGCATAGGAGAGAAGATAATTCCTTGGAGGAGCAAGTGGTGGCTTAAAGTTCCACTATTGGAGCTAGTGATGTATCATTGTAATTGTGTATCTTGGAACTTTCACTTAATGATTTGAAGCTCTTAGATCTAGAACAATTTCATGCATATGTCGTGGATGTTGTAAGTCTATTCTTCTAATGTTTGCAATATATGTTTGTGTCCATATATACTAAAGAAATTGAACTATTTCATTGGCTTTGTTATACATCTTGTTGAATTTGCGTTGTTACTTTATTTTATGATTATGGTTACCTTGTGAACTATTTTGTAGGTAAATTAATGATTCTTTCTATGCTCGTGTGTGTCTTTATTAGGATAATACTATTACTTTTCTTCTAAAGGCTCTCTTTCTCTCTTATTGTCCATGAAATTACCTTATATACATTGCAATTGTTTTCTTCATAGTGCCAAATTAATTTGTTGTTTCAAATTTTATGTGTATGCTCTCTTATGTTGTTTATTTCAGCCAAGGAAAACCTTTAGTTATGGTGGTTGAGCCTATTATCCAAATGGGTATCCTACTCCAAACGATGTGAGGTCTAGTTAGGATTCATACCGGGGAGACCCCCTATTGTTGGAAACATCCAACATCGCCAATAGGTCCTTTTTTTGGGATATTCTTACAAACTATGAAGACACGACATCGTTATTTGTCATCCTTAGATAACGAAGCTCATTCTTCAAAATCATCACTTGTTCAATGTTATTGTATGTAAATAGTTTGGTTAGGGAATTATCCATTTCTTTTGAAGATTCAAGTTTTTCAATATAGGGAATCAAATGGTCTCTAATTGAATCCACAATAAAACTCATGGAGGTGCTGTTATCTTCCTTAAACTTCTCCTTTTGTGCACTATTTGTTGGTTCAAAAACTTTACCCTTCACAATATTAGGTTCCATGTTCAAGAGAGATGTGGCTGGGATTACCATTTTGACTGATAAATCAAGTTAATTCCATTGCCTTTTTCTCTTTTTAGTCTCCATAATTTATTGAGAATGAAAGAGAAGACAAACTTGCTCATTAGTTCCTTCTTAATTTAGTTTTTTAGCACAAAAAAGAGGTAAAATGATACAAATGAAGTTGGTTATGGAGGAACGAGTCGTATAAATGGCAGCAACTAGTTTTGAGACGATGGAAATAACCTATACATAAAGAGGCAAAGAGGCTTGAAAGTGAGACCACTCATCAGGGTGGCCCCTCCAAGAAGGGTAAGAGCACCAAGAGAAAGAAATAAATGGGCCAAGAATAATACGAAAACGACGGTGAAACAAAACCAAGGCTTATTACCATGCATAAATGAGGCTAACAAGTCACAAAAATTAAAAGGTATAAAATATGTGGAAACCACTTAAGGTAAGGCTAGAAGATGATGAAAAAGAGTAAATAAGGTTTAGATTATAAATCTTGGTAGGAGAAAATGAGGGATTTCGAGATAGGAAATTAAATGTTGCATAGTCACCCACTCAAAAATGAGGTGCTAATATATGGTATCCATGTATAGGTAAGCTCTATCACTAAGTTACGAATTGCAAAAAGAGATGGGTTAATATCATAACTTGACGGTGTTAGACATATGTGTGTGAGAAAATGGACAAGATGGGTTATAATGTACCAGAAATAGTAATGTCGAATGTATCCCTACATGCTAAGTAAAAGAGAACACACCTTAGGCCTATTGTCATAATAAAACCATAAAAATACTCCAAGTAGGATAGATGAAAAAGGTACCATACTAAAATTGATAAATTTATTAGAACAATAACATAAGAAAACATGACCCCCATATTTAGAAAAAGATAAAATGGTAAAATTTCCCCAATGTAATGTGAATAATTTTCTATATAAGTGAAAAATACAACCCCCCCCCCCCCCCATAATTTATTTCTACGTTGGCAAGGAGAGAAATAGGAGAAGAGGAAAAAATTACCATTATTCCTTCCAACTTTGGATGCAGATTGTGCGAGTTATAGGAAACCATTTCAAAAGTCATCTGCACTAGATAATTTGCAATACCCTCCTCTCCAAAATGATAGTTTTCATCATGAATTTTAGTCAAGTTTTATGTGGAATTTTTATGGCCTAGTTTTGTTGTCTCACTTCAAGAGTTTTATCGTGGGAATCCAATGAAGTTTAAGTGTTTCTTTTGGGAAAAATACTGGGGGGGGGGGGGGGGGGGTGAATCAGTATTTAAACTTTCACAATAATAATTTTTCCTTTTCAAGCTGTATACGCAATTTTACAGAAACCAAACAATGTATGTTCGCGACTATAATGAATGAAACCAGCGTATAGATAATAAACTTGTAAAATAGCTAATTCATTATCTATTTAACTTAAATAAGAGTTTGATGCATTTAATAAGAAACAAACAGATGCAGTAAGAACAGAATAAATCAACACACATAAGCAGCACACATGAACACCAAGATTTTTTAGGTGGAAACCCAATGTGGGAAAAAACCACCGCTGTTGTCATCTCAATAAAATTGAAGCTAAAAATCAATCACCACTAAAATACAACCATCAAACTCAACTATATCAACCAATCATTGAAACCCATCAAATTTGAAGCAAAAAACAATCAATCAATCTGAACAGTCAGATCACTATCACTAGAACATAGAGCTGAAACCAGAACAATGCATCAACAACCACAACCAACTGCAACCTCAAAAATCATATGTTAGAATGTATACACTACTTCAATGAGGCAAACCTGCATGTATACGTTACTTTCTATAACCCAACCTGCATATACCTCTAAAGATACTGAATCATAAAACTTCTGAACCAAAAATTGTACTAACCAAAGACATTCTGAATATCTACTATCATATTACAGAGTTATAAACTGATAGAAGCAAGGATCACCCTTCTTACTTAATCAATCAGTCAACTTGACTCAATCTCCTTACACAATCAGTTTAACTTCAGATCTAATGAAGAAATCATTGACAAACAATAGTAAAACAACAACATTGATCAGATAGATCAGTCATTTCTGAACAACAAGCCCTTCCTCTACATACGCTACTTGGACATGTGAAATCCACATGTATATGTGCCTTCACCGAGGTAAACCTGTGTATAGATCTACAAATAATGACTTATAACTTCTCATCTTTTCAAGACTTTATATATACCAAGATCATAGCATTTAAAGGATAAAACATGTGTTAGCACTTAGATCTAGCCTATCCATTATCAAATCATACAATGATAAGTCATTTCAGGTCTCATGATCCTGACCCAACATTGTATCTAAGGGTGCACAAGATGTTTCAGATCTATATCATAACCATAGCCCTTACAACACAATATATACTTCAGATAGAAGTATTCATGAAAAACCCTTTCACTTTTACACTTAGCCCTTTGATCTTCTCTTCGTTATATACTTAGAGCCTTTATCAATACCATGCACTAAAACAACTCTTAGAACTTATGGTATTCTCAGACGAGATTAAGTAACCATTATTCCGCTCAATATTGTGGGCTAATACCATGGTATGGAGTTGTGGTATTATTTAACCTTAATTTTCCATCCCATACATGCTTTTCCTTTTGTGAAATTGCGTGCATATGTATATGTGTCTTTTATTCTATGTACCCACATGTATACACGACTTGGACTAGGTTAAACAACATATACAACTTAAAACATTCTCTTTTCTCAATTTCTTAATTCTGATCTATAATTCTTTGTTCCATCATCTTGTTCTTCTAAGCCACTACTCCGTTACCTCTGAATTGTCCTGTTACAATGTGAGTTTCCATCATACAACACTTTATCATTTTTGAACTAATCGATGAATACATATCATTATCATATATGTGGGTTTCCATCAAGGAAAACACATGTACCATAATGCCAACATTTTCAGCATAGATTTTGGCCACACAATTTGTGGACTAGCTCTATTTGTCCATGGAAAAACCCAAAACATTTATGTGACAAAATTTTTATTAAGAATTTGCTAGGGTTTTCCCATGTTTTTCCTATTTTTCTTGATAAAGTGTGGATCGACTAATGGTTTTATGTGAATTTTGGTTTTGCAAGCATTCACAATGATTGATTATAGAGAGAGAACAACAGGAAAATGACATCCAAGCCATGTCCTATCCTGCAACCCTTGTGGTGCCTAAATATTATGGTTTACTATTTTTTTTCAAAATATGAAGTATGATGAGCCAAGTATGTTTGCTACAAAAGCTGGTAGATTGGCAGGATCCATAAAATAAAAATTTTGTGTGAATCAAGAAACTCTACTGTTGGAGGAAGAAGACATTTACTTCCTAACAGGGTTTTCCATGCGTGGTGGCCTAGTAGTTGTGAGTGGAGTGAGGAGCATTGCAAAAGGAAATGTAGATGAATATGTGGTCATATATTGTGGTCCAAGTGTGTGTAAATTGGGTGGAAAATTTCTGATTTGATACATACTAAAATTGATGCTAAAGACCATTGTCCTCAATGTCACCTATGTTGCTGGGTACGCCACGCCACATCTAGCTACCAAAGCTCATATGTACTTGGAAATCATATTTCTAGAGCCTTCTCTTTTCAACTGGTGCGAGGGTATATTAGAAAACATAAAAAAAACATCCAATTTAAGGCAAAAGAGGATGATTGAAACAATTTTGGTATGGTAGCAACTTAGTGGCTTTATTTTTGGAGTGAGTTCTTAACATGGTGCATCAAGTTGACTATAATGATACTGAGGATCCTTGTATTTCTAGATGGACATATTTAATGGCAAGGTAAAAAGGTGAACCATCAAAGCATTTGTTTTACTTGAAATAATTCATATGGATGAAAAATGTCATTATGGTGATAGATTGCTACAAATATGAGGGAATGGACTTTAGATAGGATCCAAACCTAGCCTTTCCTCCTAACAAATAGTGGAGTGCACTTTGTAAGAAGTTTTTTTTATTTTTTTTGAAATATTTTGATGTTTTTGTATTTTTGAGTTTTATATTAGTTTTTGGTATTTTTCATGAGTACACGAGTACTAAAGTTAAAATGTGTGATTTTCATATGTGGGACCAATTCGACCCCCAGGCTAGTCACCATATGATCATAGAGGAGTAGCTGCACAATTATTCCATGAAGTGTCTGATGAGGAGGAGGAGGGAAGATAAAATAATGAGTTGTGAGAGTTCACCTGCAACTTGGAGGGCCTAACACATGGGGTTTAGTTAATGCCCATGGATGAGATTCCTCCGCCCCTACAATGACATATGATGGAGATTCACTCTTCTTGCCATCAAGGCCTCCTACATTGGATTGTACATGGCATGCTAAGTTACTATCAACACGAGCATGAGTAGCTTCATAGAGTAGTAATCCTAGGATAGAGTTTCTTGTTTAGCATATGTACTAGCTTCATAGTGTTGGCCTCATATTCCCTATTTTGACTTATGTACCATAGCGCTTTGATCTAAAAACTCTATATTTTTACTTTATATCTTTATATATATATATATATATATATATATATATATATATATATATATATATATATATATATATATATATATATAGATATGATGGTCTCGCTGGTGTGTATTTTATGATATGTTCAATGATTTTCATTTTATGTGCATGGCTTTAATTATCAATGTGATAAATTCCAATTCAACACATAGTTATCTAAAGAATAATCAAGTGTATTATAATCTCCAGGAATATGTGAATACATGTTATGCAACATACCACAAAAAATGAAGAAAAGATAGATCAAAAAATTGAAAATAAGCCTCTTCAGGGGGCCAACCTCCTTTTGCATCAATTATAGGAAAAAATCTTGGATGATTCAAATGAAAAAACCTCCTTGGTATATATAGGAGTCTAAGGTATCACAATATAACTAGAGCCTACATAACAATAATAATGTAAGGGAACAACAATAACAATAGTGGGCTTCTATGGGGAACAACAATAACAATAATGTGTTTCAATGGGGCACAACAATAACAATGTGGGGGCTACACTAGTATTATAGGGACCTAACATGGCCCTCTACTTCATAAAAATGGTGTCCTCAATGCTTGAGTAGTTTTGGATGCTTCTGAATAAAACACTCATCCTCCCATGTGGAGTCTTCTGCAGGTAAGTTCTTCCACTTAATGAGATACTCTGAAATTGATCCATTTCGTAGCTACCTGATTCTTGTTTATATGATTGCTTTAGGATCTGATACCAAATGTTATGCAACCATATCACAAAAATACAATAAAAGATATATCAATGACTTGAAAATAAGCCTCTTCCAAGGGGAAACCTCATTTTACATCACATGAATGAACAATTATTAGATGCCTCAAATGACAAGATCTCCTTGGTATATATAAGACTCTAAGGGGTCACAATATAACTAGAGACTACATGAAAATAATACTTTAGGGGAACAACAACAACAATAGTTGGCTTATATGGGGCACAACAATGCAAATATGGGGGCTACACTAGTATTATAGGTACCAAGCAATAAAAATGATAATAAAGATGTTGTTCCAAGAGATGTACCCTCAAATTGTAATAAAGGAATGTAGGATTCATCAAACAATAAACATGATTCAGCTGAGATAGTACAAGTTTCAATTCAGGATAGAAAACCAAGTGAATATCCCAAGGTAAATGGCCTTGGTTAAGACCTTAATGGTAGTGATATACTCTACCACATTATTGGTGACTAGGCAAGGAAAAATGCCACATGAACTCACAAGATCATTGGTGGGTGAAAAGAGGACCCAAGTTGTGAAAGATATGTTTTAAGTGATACAACTGGCACTATCTAAAAATCATACATAAATTGGAGAGGATCTTGACATCTATCAATCAAGAACCAATTAAAATTGTTTCCCAGGGAAATTGTCAAAACATGCAAACCAAAAAGAGATAAAAAAATCACACACGGTCTAATGTACAATATGTGCAAGACATCATGCATATAACTATGGATAGGATCATTTCAGGTAGATCCCAACATGTGGCTCTGATAATGGAATCCCATCATAATCAACAAGCTAATAGTCTCCCTTATTGAGAACTCATGGAAAAATAATGGGCCTCAGAAAAGAGGTTCAATTTTATAGCCTCCAATTTATTGTGATCCTGATCATAGACCTAAACTAGATCACCTTATGCAAAACTCTAAGGTCAAACAAACTTATCATGTTGAGCCTTGGCATGTTTCTTATGAGTTTCAATGACAATCACAATGTAAATATGTTCTTAAGATTGGCTAGGTGTAATAGACATTGTTCTTTAGTAGAAGTGTCATGTTACAATTCAACAACTAGTTTAAGGACGATATCTCACATTCAATAGGAAGCACAACCTCCACTCCATAAACCAAGTGGAAAGGAGTGAATCCTATAAAGTGTTCCACAAGGTTCAATATTCCCAAAGTATGGAGAAAAACATAAGGTTCCAATTTGACTTGTGATTCCCTAACACCCTACATAACATGGCTTTCAAGACTTAGTTAAAAACCTCTACTTGTTCATTGGTTTGGGGATAATAGGTGGTTGATTGTTTATGACAAAAACCAAACTTGACAGCTAACTCTTGCATCATATGATTTTGGAAATGTGCACCATAATCATTGACAATCATTTTGGGCACACCAAATCTAGCAATGACATGGTTGAAAAAAAATAACACTACATTAGCACTATCGTTTGAAAATTTTGGCATAGCCTCAATTCACTTAGTGGAATAATTGATGACAATAATGATTTAAATATGTCTACAAGCTTAGGTAGGGTAACATTGCATGAATCCAATGCCCCATTTGGAAAAAGGACTAACAACAGCCATAGGGTGAAGTGGAGAAAGGTGAGCACATATCTCCCTAGAGAAGATTTGACATGTGTTGCACATCTAGACAATAATAATACAGTATATAAATATTAATGGCCAAAAATACCTAGCACACAAGATTTTATGAGTAGTGGAAAGCCCATCCAAATGGCTAGCATAGGCTCCAGCATGATAATCATTTAGAACTTTTTTGGCCTCATTATAGGTGAGAAATTAATGTAATATCGTATCAAATCCATAGTCATAAAGGGTATCAATGATAATCACATAACGCCTAGACTAGTGGCATATATGGGGACACTCATTGTAAAATAGTTTAGAATGAACTCATTGAGTTTGGAGATATACGAACACATATCCATACCATGGATTAGTGGAGCTATCGAGGAGTAAGGAGACATTAGTTAGTATGTCCTTAGCCATAGTTTCTTCATCAAGTTGAGGTAAATTAGACATTAAATTAGTGAATTCAAAGTATTTCATAGCCTTAGGAACCAAAAACTCCAATAAAACCCTTGAAGGGTGACAAACCACTTGAGGTAGAATAGACAAATGTGAAGACAAAATTTCTTCACACAGATCTAGAAGAAAAGATGTACAAGAAGCAACCTAAAGGCTTTGTGTTGAAGGGTAAGAAAAAACTGGTATGCAGGTTAAAAAAGTCTTTCTATGCATTAAAATAGTCACCAAGGATGTGATATCATAAATTTGATACATATGTACGGGGACTTGGCTTCACCAGAAGCAAAGAAGATCACTGTGTGTATTTTAAATTAATTTTTGACCGTGTTATTTAGTTAGGCTTGTATGTGGATGATATGTTTCTGATTGGAAATAACAAATAAATTATCCTGGATTTGAAGACCCAATTGTCCTCAAAATTCGACAAGAAGGATATTGGTGTTGCAAACTATATTTTGGGCATGGAAATTAAATGAGATGGGAAAAGAGGAGGCTCTGGTTAAATTGGAGGAACTATTTCGAGACAATATTGCAGAGGTTTAATATGTGGGATAGTAAACCGGTGAAGGTTCATAGTCCTGTAGGTGTAAATTTATCTATTGAACAATGTCCCAAGACACATGAAGAGGAAGAGGACATGTCCCATGTTCCATATGAAAGTGCAATCGGTAGCCTGATGTATGCAATGTTCTATACTAGACCAGAAATTGCACATGTAGTGTGAGTATTGAGCATGTTTATGTCAAAACAAGGGAAGGAGAATTGGACAACAGTGAAGCGGGTTTTTAGGTATTTGCGTGGCACTACTAATTATGGTTTGTTCTACCAAGGAAGACCAAGATTAGACAGAGTTTTGGACATCTGTGGTTTTTTCGATGCAGACTAGGCTCGGGATTTATATTAGAGAATATATAGAAGTGGGTATGTGTTTAACCTATTTGGAAGAGGAGTCAGTTGGACGAGCAAGAGACAATCTATAGTGGCACTTTCAACTACGAAGGCATAATTCATGGAAGCCACTCATGTAAGCAAGGAATTATTTTAGTTGCAGAGCTTGTGTTCAAGTATGGGGTTAGTACAACGAGCTATAAGGATAGACCGTGACAACCATTCTTAGCAAAGAACCCTGCTTATCATTCAAAGACAAAGAAATTCAATGCTTAGTATCACTTTGTGAGGGATATGGTTGAGGACAAAAGGGTGTTGCTGGTAAAGGTGGACACTTTGAAGAATGTTGCAGATGCATTGGCGAAGTCTGTGAGCACTACGAAGTTTTCTTGGTGTAGAGAAACAATGGGTTTTGCAGGGTTGGACCAATGACTAAGCTCTCCTATGAATCCTTGTGTGGAAAAGAAAACAACAAGTGGGAGAATGTTGGGTGTGCATTATGTTCTTTCCGTGAATAGTCACACGCTCGGGGGGTCACAGGGGGGATGAAAGCACCCCCTGTTCATTGCGTCAGGCGCATCCCCCCCCCCATCGGGGGATTTCAAGGGGGTAGTATCCCCCCTACACGGGGTTTGGGGCTGCACCGTAGGAAAGTTTTTTGTACCCTCTATTAGGTTGTCAGAGCTACCTATGGTTTTGTGCATGGGTTTTGGGCATGATGGTTTTCTACCCATGGTATTTTGTAGATCTAGTAAATGGAAATACAATTATGTTCTAATATAGGGTTAATGGATTGGGTTTATGAATTCTTTGGCATGTATATATATGTATTGTCACATTGAAAGGAATATAATGAAAAATCAATCTAGTAGTCCTAATTTTGGGATCCAGGGAAAAATATCTGTGTATATTTTTTTTTATGTTTTATGTTCTCACCATTGTTTATTTTATGTTTTTAGAATTCGTATGCAGGTGATTTATGTACCCGGTTAAAACCTATAGATACATCACAACAAAGTCTTTTTTCACAGTTGCCAAATTATGGCTTCTCAAAGTGTCATCACAAAAGTCTTATATTGTTAATGGATTTTGCCACAATTTTTTGAATGTAATTTTGTATTTCCGAGAAAAAGATAAAATGTAAAATGTGTGGAAGCCCAAGGGTCACACATGAAATGTCGAAAGTCACCAAGAAGTCCTAGAGTCATTTAGGAGCTCGAAGGTCACATAGAAGCTAAAAAGTCATATGGGAGCTCAAGAGTCATGGGGGAGATTAAGAATCACATGGGAGGTGGAGAGTCACCTCATTTGTTATAAATAAATCTTCATAGCTAAAGAAAAATAATATTCACCTTGGCTTCTAAATCTTGGCATAGGAGAGAAGATCATTCTTTGGAGGAGAAAGTTGTGGCTTAAAGTTCCACTATTGGAGCTAGTGATGTATCATTGTAATTGTGTATCTTGGAACTTTCACTTAATGATTTGAAGCTCTTAGATTCGGAACAATTTCATGCATATGTAGTGGATGTTGTAAGTCTATTCTTCTAATGTTTGTGATATATGTTTGTGTCCATATATACTAACGAAAATGAACTATTCCATTGGCTTTGGTATAGATCTTGTTGAGTGTGCATTGTTACTTTCTTTTATGATTATGGTTACCTTGTGAACTATTTTATAGGTTAATTAACAATTCTTTCTATGCTGGTGTGTGTCTTAATTAGGATAATACTATTACTTTTTTTCTAAAGGCTCACTTTCTCTCTTCTTGTCCATGAAATTACCCTATATACATTACAATCATTTTCTTCATAGTGCCAAATTAATTTGTTGTTTCAAATGTGTATACTCTCTTATGTTGTTTATTTCAGCCAAGGCAAACCTTTAAGTTATGGTGGTTAGGCCTATTATCTAGATGGGGATCCTCGTCCAAATGATGTGAGGTCTAGTTGGAATTCGTACTGGGGAGACTCCCTATTGGTGGAAGCATCCAACACCATCAAAAGGTCCTGTTTTTGGGAGATTCTTACAAAATATGAAGACATGGTATCATCATTTGTCATCCTTACACCATGAAGCTCATTTTTCAAACTCATGACTTGTTCAATGTTGTTGTATGTAAATATTTTGGCTAGGGAATAATACATTTCTTTTGAATATTCAAGATTTGCAATAGAGGGAATCAAATGGTCTCTAATTGAATCCACAATAATACTCATAGAGGTGATGTTATCTTCCTTAAACTTCTCCTTTCGTGCATTTTCTACTGCTTCAACAACTTTACTCTTCACAATATTAGGTGCCATGTTCAAAGGCGATATATGAAGTAAATTCCATTCTCTTTTTCTCTTTTTATTCTCCATAATTTAATGAGAATGAAAGAGAAGACAAGCTTTCTCATTAGTTCCTTTTTCATTTAGTTTTTTAGCACAAAAAAGAGGTAAAATGATACTTGGTTCGTTTTAGTTTTAGTTTTTAATGAGAATGATAAGTGCAGAAATGAAGTTGGTTATGGAGGAACGAGTGGTATAAATGGTAGCAACTATTTTTGAGATGACAAAAATAACCTATACATAAAGACGCAAAGAGGCTAGAAAGTGAGACCACTCATCATAGTGGCCCCTCGAAGAAGGGTAAGAGCACCAAGAGAAAGAAATAAATGGGTCAAGAATAATGTGAAAATGGTGGTGAAACAAAACCAAGGCTTATTACCATGCATAAGTGAGGCTAAAAGGTCACATAAATTACAGGGTATAAAATATGTGGAATCCACTTGAGGTAGGAGTAGAATATGATGACAAGGAATAAATGAGGCTCAGACTATAAATCTTGGTTAGACAAAACAAGGGATTTTGATATAGGAAAATAAATGTTGTAGAGACACCAACTGAAAAAGAGGTGCTAATATATGGCATCCATGTATAGGTAATCTCTATCACTAAGTTACAAATTGCAAAAAGAGATGGGCTCATATCACAAATTGATGGGGTTAGACCTAAGGTGTGTGGGAAAATGGCCAAGATGGGTTATAATGTACCAGAAATAGTAATGTGGAATGTATCCCTACATGCTAAGTAAAAGAGAACACACCTTAGGCCTATTATCGTAATAGAACCATAAAAATACTCCAAGTAAGATAGATGGAAAAGGTATCATACTACTATTGATAAATTTATTAGAACAATAACAGAATAAAAAGTGACTCCCATCTTTATAAAAAGATAAAATGGTAAAATTTCCCCGATGTAATTTGAAAAATATTCTATAGAAGGGAAAAATACCTGCCCCATAATTTATTTTTACATTGGCAAAGAGAAAAATAGGAGAAGAGGAAAAAATTACCATTCTTCCTTCCAATTTTGGATGCAGATTGTGGGAGTTATAGGAAACCATTTTAAAAGTCATCTGCACTAGATAATTTACAATACCCTCCTCTCTAAAATGATAGTTTTCATCATGAATTTCAATCAAGTTTTATGTGGAATTTTTGTGACTTAGTTTGGTTGTCACACTTCTAGAGTTTTGTTGGGGGCATCCAACGGAGTTTAAGTGTTTTAGCATATATTTTGGCCACAAAATTTGTGGGCTAGCTCTATTTGTCCATTGAAAAACTCAAAACATCTATGTGACGAAATTTTTCTTACGAATTTGGTAGGGTTTTTCGATGTTTCTCCTCTTTTTCTTGATAAAGTGTGGCTCAACTAATGGTTTTATGTGAATTTTGGTTTTGTAACCATTCGAAATAATTGATTAGAGAGAGAACACTAGGAAAATGACATCCAAGCTATGTCCATCCTCCAACCCTTGTGGTGACTAAATATTATGGCTTACTGAAGTTTTTCAAAATATGAAGTATTATGAGCCAAGTATGTTTGCTACAAAAGCTGGTAGATTGGTTGGATCCAAAAAATGTAAATTTTGTTTGAAGGAAGAAACTATACCATTGGAGAAAGAATAATTTACTTCCTAACATGGTTGTCCATGCGTGGTGGCCTAGTAGTTGTGAGTGGATTGAGGAATATTGCAAAAGGAAATGTAGATGAATATGTGGCCATATATTGTGGTCCAAGTGTGCATAAAGTAGGTGGAAAAGTGTGTTACACAGTATTTTTTCATGTCTCCTGTTCTCTTCCTATGCCATATCCTAGAGTGCCAAAACATTGACTACGGTGCAGAATATCCATCATGATATACAAACAAAATACCTCCCTGAAGAATCAAAGGAAAGTTGCCCTGAAATAATTATGGAGAAAGTTGGCTTAAAACCTAATTTTTGGCATCAACGCGTTTTGCTCCACTTCTTGCCCGTGCTGATGGAAGGTTGCTTAGTTAGACACTCATGCTGCCACCACATGTTTTCATAGTAAAACTGGTGTTGAACTCCTTCTAGCAGGCTTTCCCAAACTGGAGGAGAATCTTTGCTTGCTAGAACCTTCGGGAACAATGAGATGGATATTGGTTGTTGTTGATATGGTCGAGCTCTCTCATTTAGGCCTCTTCATCTTATCATCATGGGATTTTCCCTTGAGATGTGGACCTTCCTCCCTCTTTTGTGGATCCATAACTCCCTCTCCCTTCCAATAAATTCACCCCCTTCCATTCCCGAATGGTTGGTCATTGATTGTTGCATCCCTATGTTGAGATTATGCTTACATGCTTCCCATTCTAGCTTGGAGAAGGAGTGCTTGAAGAGCCTTTTCTTGGACTTGGACATCCACCCAAAGGAAGGTCTCAACATCAAGGCATAGGTTTCATGATTCCCTTTTTAGTTTCTTAATATATACATCTGATGTTCACTTTCCATAATTGTATAAATATTTATGTGATTAGCTTAATGTTCCTTGATTTGTTAAGTAGTTTATACTTGATATATGTTATATATGCTCTCATGTCTTGTATAGTAATTTGATCTTCCTTGCAAGTTTCTAGACGTCAATAAGGACTTAGGAGCAAGGCCTAGAGTGAAATATTCAAATCCATCTCTGAAGAATGAGAAATTATCATTAAAACGATGTAGGTTCCTCTTTGTTATTGCATTTGTCAAGAATAAGCTAGGAAAGTTTGCATTAGATTGTTTGTTTTGTTGCTAGACCCGCTCATTGGGCTATAGGTATTGCCTTTGTCCGCATAGGGTACTTTCCTTCACAAAAAAATGGTGACTCTGCTGAGGAAGCTATAGCATATTCATCCTCCTTTCTCAACTTATCTCTTCATCAGTTTGATCGACCATCATTTCCTCGATTTTTTTGGGTTAATATAGGTCTGCAAAATCATTGATTTCTACCTTAAAGCCTTAAGATTGGAGTGCTTGTGAAATATTTTTTATTTTTCCCATATCCCTCACCCAGTGATAGTTGTGTTGGAAACACTTTTTTTACCTTTAGAGTTGCGCTGAAAACCCTTTTCTCCACTGTTTACTCATGCTGAAGACCAATAAGGTTTTTTTTATGAAAAGTTGTGCTGACAACACGGGGTTTTCTATGGAAAGTAGCACTGATGACCCTTTCAGCACAGGTTTTGATATATAAAGTAGTGTTGATCCTTGAATGTGAGAATGTTTAAGGTTTCTGCCTTAGAATCTAGTGTGTCTTGGCCCCTGAGGTCTTTTCCCATCTTGTATGCTTGGATTTGTCAGTTTTTTTTATTGATTGCCTTGATTAATTTGCAAAATTTGTCTCATTGGCTTTGAAGTAAAATTTGATTGAGTTCTATGGTTTCTAATCAATTGGTCATCACTTGCTTTTGGTTTGTGTCATTGAGATGTTGGTTTTGCTGATTGATTGAGTGTTGTTTTCTATGGAAATCATTGAAAATGTTGTTTTGCATTTGTTTTAGCTTTTCTTTCAAAATTTACTTTTCATGAAAATGCATTAGATTAGTTGCATTGAAAAGTTATTTTTTGAGATTCATCATTGAAATAGATCACATTTTTTGGTGATTGAAAGCTAAAAACTGTATTAGGTGCATGAAATCATTTAAAATGAAAAGAAAATCATAATTCATATAAGTGCATCTTTGTAAAGTAAAATCCTTTTTCTTTCGAAAAAGTTGCATTTAGGGTAGTGAAAAGTGGAAATCATTTTTACTTTTGGCATTTAATTTGGAAGACCAAAGTAAAAGTTAGTGGAGGCATTTTCTTTGATGCATTCTCTTATTTGTTGCATTGATTGATTAAACTCGCTTCCCTTGCTAGTATAGAGTTCATTGAAATGAAAGGTTTCCTTTTTCTCATAGAGTTGCATACGAGGATTTAGGTGACATCGTTTGAGCCCAAACTTGAAACCTAATTCAAGAAAACCTTTAAAATTTATTGAGTTAACCTTAGGAGAATTTGGAACTTAATGCAAACATTTATAGGTCTAGGCTAGAGACATGTTCTAGCATCTATAAACCTAGCAGTTGTCGTTAACTTCCTGCATTGTATCCTTGGGGTGAAATCTCGTTCCAATACGGAATTATATTGAAGGTTCTCCAGTACTCTAGGGTATATTAGAGGCACTCCAGTATTTTAAGTATATTGGAATTCTCTCGCCAAATGGTTACGCATTAGATAATGCTAACATAGACTTGTGCTCCCCGTACCGTTCAGTATATATTTGGAGACCCCATTAGGTTTCTATCCTTTAGCTACAGGTAACCCATTCATCCACCTTGTAAGCGTGATACAATGAACACAACATTTAGGGAGATTTGTTGTCATATGTTAAGTCCTTGATTTCAGCTAAGGTGTATTTAATGGTTCACGGATACTTGCTAAAACCTTTTGCCTAGATTACCCCACTTTTATTTTGATTTGTTAATTTCTAAAATCAATTATTTGACTGTGGAACAACATCCTTCCTATGGAAACACTCCTTAGTATTTTTTAGGTTGATACTGATGGCAACATTTCCTGAGTATACCATTCAAGGAAACCCCTCTGACGGTAATCCTAGTCCTTTTCCTTCTTTTGGAAATATTGGTGCTCCCTATATCATAACATTGTCCCTTCCTGGATGTACCATTGGTCTACCAATTTGGTTATTTTTGACCCCGGTGAATCTGAGTGTCCAAAATTATTTTCAACCAAGTTCTCCTCCACCTGAACAACATAACCTTCATGTTGATCCTAAAGTTGACCCCTTGCCTTCTTTGCCTATTTCTTCACCCCGTTCTTCCTCTTCACTCAGTGAAAGTCTAGATTCTAGTAAACAAGAAGATAAGAAGAAGAAGTAGAGGAAGAAGAAGAAGAAACAACATAAGCAAGGTGGCAACTAAGCAGCCATTGCTACGGATATAACTAATGTAGAAAAATATTCCAACCAACCCTGAAAAGTAAAATTCCCTTACATGTTATGTAAGGGTGACCACCTTCTTCGAAATTGTCTTGGTATTCCCAAAGTCTTATAAGTGTGGTCCACAGGTTCACGTCAACCTTTGTCATTAACCTTTAGAGATCATGCTGGTGATAAACCTTCAACTAGTAAAGCCCATGGGGAAAAACAAAAAGTCAAATTACATTGTATGTTGTGTGAGGGTAATCATCTCATTCACCTTTTTCCTCTTATGGCTGAAGCTTCCAAAGAGTTAGAAAACCTTACAGCTTCCTAGCGTCATCTTTCATTTGGTTATTGAAATATTTTCCCCAATCCTTTGCTAGTTGATCAAGTGATTGATCAAAATCCATCTTTGGTCAATCCCGCTCTCTCTAAAAGTGAGTCTTGTGAGTCCATTCTTGACCAACAATTGGTTGAGAAAGCAGTAGACTTGGCTTCACCTTCATTTAACCATACCCTTCTGGTAGAGAGTGAACCCCATACCTCTCAGGTTCTTCTGGTGTCTTCATTTTCAAACGAACAAGAAGGAAATCCTCTCGTTCTTGAGGTTCATGAGAGCAGCTCTCCTATTCCCATAGAGCAAGGGGGAAGCTCTCCTGTTCCTATGACGCCCCCTCCAAGTAGTTTAGTCACTTATTTTGATTGGAGTTGACTGGCAGGATATCATCTTCCATCTTATGTACCTTTCCAGATTACAGTACATGCTTACCATATGGTCGTGCCTAGAACAATCATAGATAAGGGTGCATCTATTAGCATCCTATCCTCAACTGCTTCGAAAGCTTTAGGTTATCCTCAACTTGTCCCCGTCACCCAGAATGTGTTAGATTTTAATAGAGGAACAAATCAACCATTAGGGATCCTTCCTAAGTTACCTATTACTTTGGGAGGAAAGACTGTCTATATACACATGATGGTTGTCCAAGGCCCTTTATATTTTAATATACTCCTTGGCCGTGACTCTGTTTATGTCATGGGAGAAATTTTTTCTTCCCTCTTCCAAGTGATGTGTTTCCCACATGAAGGAAGCATTATGATCATTGATCAACTTAGATTCATTGGTCCTAAATCAACCCCCAATCAACCATCATCCCTAAATTGGTCTTATGTGTAAGCAATATCACCCCCGCCACAGGTTAATTATGTGGCCACCTGTTCCATGCCCACATCTATTGATGATTTAGTAGGTGATGTAGTAGATCATGTACTAGAGGCATTGGAGCCTGATTTTTCATTTGGATCCCTAGACATGTATCCCTTCTAGAGTCTTGTTCTCCCATCTGATGAGAACCTCTTGGAAACCATGGCCTCTTTTGGTTTGTGATCAAGGGTTTGGAGTAGAGTTCCTTTTCTCATGTTAAGATCGTTAAAAAATGAAACAAGGGGCATGAGGATAGTTCTTTTACTATGTCAACCTCGTTAAAAAATGAAATAGGTCCCCATGAGGATAGTTCTTTTACTATGTCAACCTCGTTAAAAAATGAAATAGATCCCATGAGGATAGTTATTTTACTAGGTCAACCTCATTAAAAAATGAAATAGGTATCCATGAGCATGGTTCTTTTCCTGTGTCAAGATTGGTAAAAAATAAAACAAGATATCATGAGCATAGTTCTTTTCCTATCTCAAGTTCGTTACAAAATGAAACAAATCCCCTTCTAATCTGAGTCTTTGATTAGATATTGCAAAATCCTAGTTGACTTTCACTTGATCTCATAACTGAACCTTCATTCCACCCACCTGTTAGTAACGAGGAGTCTACTTAGGTGAATGAAATTAAACTTGGAGGGTGTGTACCTCGAATTGAGTCATTATGATGGGGGCATGAAAACTCATCTCAAGCATAGTATTTTCTCAGGTTTCAAGCTTTTGAAAAAAATGAAACCATCTTCAAGTATCCTCAAGCATAGTTTCCCATGTTTCAAGCTTGTGTAAAAATGAAACCATTCCTACATTACATCTCGTGATTTCCATTTTTATCAGCGATTTTTTTCCAAATGAGCCTTGGTTGTTTCATTCCATCGTCACCATCTCTTTGGCCAATCATATGCTTTCAATTGGTTGTTTTACCCTTGCTTGAGGAAAATCTACGATGTGTGGTCTTATTAGCTAGCCTCTTGACCTTTACATGTTTTGAACATTTCCATCATGACCAGAACTAGTTGCTATTTTTATACCACTTGTTCTTCCAGGTGTAGTCATCTTTAAGCTCTTTCTAGACTCTCGAAAAATGAAAAGATTTCCGATTACTTGTCGTTTCAAACTCATAAAAGTAAATGAAACAACGTCTACTAAGTATACATTTTTCACTTCTTTTTTAAACTCTCTAAACATGAAAACGATGCTGAGTTTCACCTCCGTTGGAGTCATAAAACTTAATCAATGTAGGACTTGTCACCGTGATGAGACCGGGTTCCTCCTTCCTATGGCTTGTAAGACTTACTAGGATGGATTCATCCAAAGGGTGAAGTTATATGGAAAGCATATGCTATCCCCTTCAAGCTTGCGATAAAAAATATATGGGGTACTCGCCAGAAATGGTGGGGGAAAAAGTGAAAGTGTCCATATTTTGTTTCTTGTAAAGGGAGTATGTCACTCTTGAACATGATTCTCATCTATTATTTATGTTAGGTTTGAGATATCCTTACTTCGTCACTTGCCTTATTGGGTATGGGAAATCCATTTTTCCTCTCATCTGATCATACCATTCCGTAACCATGAGCTCTGATCCTATGTTATGTCAAATGCTACCAACTCCAGAGTCATGTCACTGATATGTTCAAGAGAAGTTCTATTTGAAGTTCTCTATGGCCTATACACTATCTGACTTTGTGCTACATTCCTGAATCATACATATGTACTCTACTACATCCTTTGTTTTGTGTCGATGATGTGGGATTCATTATGGACCTCCTTTATCAAATCACTTCTCATCGACTTTAGCTCATTATACTGGAATATGATCTAGAAACTCCCTTCTAGTACCTTAGAGCTTGCATGCCTCAATGGGAAGTTGTTCGCATTGGACAACATGTTTACATCATTGACCTTGGATCAAATGATTTCATGGGTGTTCGACTTCAGTTCTATTATTCACATTTGTGGATTGTGTTGATTGTACCATGAGATGCATTGTCATTACTAGTGGTTTATCTCTTTCATGTTAATGGTTTACATCATTGACCGGTAATCTGGTGGTTTTCTATCATGTTCGACTTCGATACATCTATTCACATGTTACAATTTGTACATTGATCTGGTTGAGATTGAGCGCAAGACCCTGGATTTTTTCTGATAGAATCCAAGTTCCATGGAGTTATGAGTCATTCAATATTTTATACATGTTTCTTCTAGATGGATGGTTGCGACCATACCATGGGTCCATATTCATGATATTTTCTATTCGAATGGCTGTGACCATACCAAGGATATTTTCATATGATCCCTTTTATATGGATGGATGCATCCATACCACAGATTCATGTATTATTAAATGTCTATTCCTATATTATTAGGCATGAGCATAAGAGATTTCAGATATGTATATGTATATGCTTGATTTGTAGGTCTCCTGACAGTGTTGCCCTCGTCCTTGCACTGGCTTGTAAATCACCTTAGCCATGACTCCCTGTTTTGCATTCATGCTTTAGGGGGCATATGTTACATAGTATTTTTTCATGTCTCTAGTTCACTTCCCATGCCATATCCCAGAGTGCCAAAACATTGACTACTGTGAAGAATGTCCATCATGATATATAGACCAAAAACCTCCCTAAAGAATCAAAGGACATATGCCCTGAAATCACTTTGGAGAAAGTTGCCTTAAAACCTAATTTTTGGCATCAGCGTTTTTTTATCCAATGCCTGCCCGTGCTCATGGCAGGTTTCTTAGTTAGACACTTGCACTGCCAGCGTGGGTTTTCATAGGAAAACTCATGCTGAACTCCTTCTGGCAAGCTTTCCCAATCTGGAGGAGAAGCTTCACCACTAGAACCTTTAGGAAAAACGAGATGGATATTGGTTTTTTTTTTATATGGTCAAGCTCTCTCATTTGGGCCTCTTGATCTTATCATCATGGGCTTTACCCTTTAGATGTGGACCTTCCTCCATCTTTTGTGAATCCCTAACTACCTCTCCCTTCCTATAAATTCACCCCCTTCCATTCCCAAATGGTTGGTCATTGATTGTTGCATGCCTATGCTAAAATTATTCTTACATGCTTCCCATTATAGCTTGGAGAAGGAGCGTTTGAAGAGTCTTTACTTCGACTTGGACATCCACCCAAAGGAAGGCCTCAACATCAAGGCAGAGGTTGTATGCTTCCCTTTTTAGTTTCTTAATATATACATCTGATGTTCACTTTCCATAATTGTATAAATATTTATGTGATTAGCTTAATGTTCCCTTATCTATTAAGTATTTTATGCTTGATATATGTTATATATGCTCTCATGTCTTGTATAGTAATTTGATCTTCCTTGCAGGTTTCCAGACGTGAAGAGTGAATTAGGAGCAAGGCCTGTAGTGAAATATTCAAAACCATCTCTGAAGAACGAGCGATTAGCATCAAAACGAGGTAGGTTCCTCTTTCTTTTTGCATTTGTCAAGTATAAGCTAGGAAAGTGACTATTAGATTGTTTGGTTTGTTGCTAGACCCACTCATTGGGCTAGAGGGACCACCTCTATCCGCAGAGGGGATTTTCCTTCACAACAAAGTGCTTATTCGATACATACTAGAATTGATGTTGAAGACCGTTGTCCTCACCATCACCTATGTTGTCAGGTAAGCCACACCACATCTAGCTACCAAACCTCATATGTACTTGGAAATCAGATTTCTAGAGCCTACTCTTTTCAACTGGTGTGAGGGTATACTAGAAAACATAAAAAAACATCCAAATTAATGCAAGAGAGGATGATTGAAACAATTTGGGTATGGTAGCAACTTAGTGGCTTTATTTTGGAGCGATTTCCTAACATGACACATCAAATTGACTATAATGATTCCAAGGATCCTTGTATTTCAAGATGGATATATTTAATGGCAAGGTAAGATGGTGCACCCTCAAAGCATTTGTTTTACTTGACATACTTCAAATGGATGAAGAATGTCATTATGGTGATAGATAACTCTAAATATGAGGGAATGGACTTTAGATAGGATCCAAACCTAATCTTGCCTCATGACACATAGTCGAGTGCACTTGGTAAGAAGTTTTTTTAATTTTTTTCAAACATTTTGATGTTTTTGTATTTTTGAGTTTTTTATATTATTTTTTGGTATTTTTTTCATGAGTACTAAAAGTGAAAATGTGTGATTTGCATATGTGGGACCAATTTGACCCCTAGGCTAGTCACCATATGATCATAGAGGAGTAGCTGCACAAGTAGTCCATGAAGTGTTTGAGGAGGAGGACAAGGGAAGGGAGAATGATGAGTTGCAAGAGTTCACCTGCAACTTGGAGCACCTAATACTTTGGGTTTAGTTAACTCCCATGGATGAGATTCCTCCACCCCTATAATGACATATCATGGAGATTCACTCTTCTTGCCATTGTGACCTCCTTTACATGGCATGCTAAGTTATTGTCAATACGAGCATGATTGGCTTCATAGTGTAGTACTCCTAGGTTTAGAGTTTCTTATTTAACATATGTACTAGCTTCATAGATTTGGCCTCATATTCCCTATTTTGACTTATGTACCCATAGTGTTTTGATGTAAAAACTCTATATGTTTTGATTTTCATTTTATGTATGTGGTTTTAATTATCAATGTGATAAATTTCAATTCAACACATAGTTATCTAAATAATCATCAAGTGCATTATAATCTCCAGGAATATGTGAATAAATTTTATGCAACCATATCACAAAAAAGAAGAAAAGATAGATCAATAAATTGAAAATAAGCCTCTTTGGGGGGAAAACCTCATTTTGCATCACATCAATGAAAAATTCTTGGATGATTCAATTAACAAAACCTCCTTGGTATATATAGGAGTCTAACGTATCACAATATAACTAGAGCCTACATAACCATAATAATGTAAGGGAACAACAATAACAATAGTGGTTTTTTATGGGGCACAACAATAATAATAGTGGGTTTCAATGGGGCACAACAATAACAATGTGGGGGCTACACCAGTATTGTAGGGACCTAACACTGTCCTCTACTTCATACAAGTGTTGTCCTTAATGCTTGAGTAGTTTTGGATGCTTCTGAATAAAACCCTCATCCTCCCTTGTGGAGTCTTCCACAGGTAAGTTCTTCCCCTTAATGAGATAGTCTGAAATTGATCCGTTTCATAGCTATCAAATTATTGTTTATATGATTGCTTTAGGATCTGATACCAAATTTTATGCAACCATATCACAAAAATAGAAGAAAAGATAGATCAATTACTTGAAAATAGGCCTCTTCAAGGGGGAAACCTCATTTTACATCACATGAATGAATAATTATATGATGATTCAAATGAAAAGACCTCCTTGATATATACAAGAGTCTAAGGGGTCACAATATAACTAGAGACTACATAACAATAGTACTTTAAGGGAACAAAAACAACAATAGTTGGCTTCTATGGGGCACAACAATAACAATATGGGGGTTACACTAGTATTATAGGAACCAAGAAATAAATATGATAATCAAAATGTTGTTTCAAGTGATGTACCCTTAAATTGTAACAAAGTGATGTAGGATTCATCACATAGTAAACATGATTCAGCTGAGAGACTACAAGTTGCAAGTCAGGATAGACAACCGAGTGAAGATCCCAAGGGAAATGGCCTTGGTTAAGATGTCAATGGCGGTGATATACTACACCACATTATTGGTGACTAGGAAAGGGAAAATTCCACCTAAACTCATAAGGTCATTGGTGGGTGAAAAGAGGACCCAAGTGGTGAAAGCTATGTTTTGAGTGCTACAAATTTCACTATCTAAAAATCCTACATAAATTGGAGAGGATCTTGACATCTGTCAATCAAGAACCAAGCGAATTTTTTTCATAAGGAAATTGTCAAAACATGCAAACCAAAAAGAGAGAAAAACATCACACACATTCCTATGTACAATATGTACAAGACACCATGCATATAACTATGCATAGTATCATTTCAGGTAGATCCCATTACGTGGCTCTGATAATGGAATCCAATCATAATCAACAAGATAATAGTCTCCCCTATTGAGAACTTGTTTCAAAATATAGGGCCCGAGAAAGAGGTTCAATTTTTATAGCCGCAGACTTATTATGATCCGGATCATAGACCAAAACTAGATCACCATATGGAAAAATCCGAGGTTGAACATACTTATCATATTGAGCCTTGGCATGTTTCTTATGATTTTCATTGACAATCACAATGTAAATAAGTTTGTTAAGACTGGCTAGGTGTAATAGGCATTGTTATTTAGTTGAAGTGTCAGGTAATAATTCAACAACTAGTTAAGGACGAGATCTCACATTCAATATGAAGCACAACCTCCACTCCATAAACCAAGTGGAAAGGAGTGAAACCTATAAAGTGTTGCACTAAGGTTCAATATTCCCAAAGTGAAGAGAAAAGCATAAGTTTCCAATTTGACTTGTGATTCCCTAACACCCTACACAACATGGTTTTCAAGAGTTAGTTAAAAACCTCTACTTGTTCATTGGCTTGGGGATCATAGGTGGTTGATTTTTCATGAAATAAACCAAATTTCCAGCTAACTCTTGCATCATATGATTTTGGAAATGTGCACCATAATCAGTGACAATCATTTTGGGCACACCAAACCTAGAAATGACATGGTTGAATAAAAATAACACTACAATTGCATTTTCATTTGAAAAGGTTGGCATAGCCTCAACTCACTTAGTGAAATAATTGATGACAACAATGATTTAAATATGTCTACAAGCTTAGGTAGGGTAACACTGCATTAATCCAATGGCCCAATTGGAAAAAATACTAACAAAAACAATAGGGTGAAGTAGAGGAAGGTGAGTACATATCTCCCTAGAGAAGATTTGACATGTGTTTCACTTCTAGACAATAATAAGATAATATTTAAAGATTAATGGCCAAAAATCCTTGGCACACAATATTTTATGAGTAGTGACAAGCCCATTCAAATGGCTAGCATAGGCTCCAACATGATAATCATTTAGAAATCATTTGGCCTCATTATATGTGAGAAATTAATGTAATTTCATATCAAATCCACAGTTGTAAATGGTATCAATGATAATCACATAATGCCTAGACTAGTGACATATATGGCGATAAAAATTGCAAAATAGTTTAGAATAAAATCATTGAGTTTGGAGATATAAGAATACATATCCATACCATGGATTAGTGGAGTTATCTAGGAGTAAGGAATCATTAGGTAGTAGGTCCTTAGCCATAGTTTCTTCATCAACTTGAGGTCAATCATACATTAAATTAGCGAATTATAGGTATTTCTTAGTCTTAGGAACCAAAAACTCCAATCGAACTCATGAAGGGTTGCAATCCACTTGAGGTAGAACAGATGGATGTGAAGACATAATTTCTTCACACGGATCTGGAGGAAGAGATCTACATGAAGCAACCTAAAGGCTTTGTGGTGAAGGGTAAGAAAGAACTGGTATGTAGGTTAAAAAACACTTTGTATGGGCTAAAACAGTCACCAAGGATGTGGTATCAGAAATTTGATACATATATACGGGGACTTGGCTTCACTAAAAGCAAAGAAGATCACTATGTGTATTTTAAATTAATTACTGACCGTGTTATTTATTTAGTCTTGTATGTGGATGATATGTTGCTGATTGGAAATAACAACGAAATTATCTAGGATTTGTAGACCCAATTGTCCTCCAAATTGGACATGAAGGATCTTTGTGTTGAAAACTATATTTTGGGCATGGAAGTTAAATGAGATCAAGAAAAGAAGAGGCTCTGGTTAAACTGGAGGAAGTATTTCGAGACAATATTGCTGAGATTTAATATGCAGGATAGTAAACCAGTGAAGGTTCCTATTCTTGTAGGTGTAAATTTATCTGTTGATCAGTGTCCAAGACACAAGAAGAGGAAGAGGACATGTCCCATGTTCCATATGCAAGTGTAGTCGATAGCCTGATGTATGCAATGTTCTATACTAGACCATACATTGCACATGTAGTGGGAGTATTTAGAAGGTTTATGTCAAAACAAGGGAAGGAGAATTAGGCAAAAATGAAGCGAGATTTCAGGTATTTGTGTGGCACTACTGATTATGGTTTGTGCTACCAAGAAAGATCAGGATTGGACAGAGTTTTGGACATGCATGTCTTTTTTGATGCAACCTAGGCTGGGGATTCATATTAGAGAATATCTACAAGTGGGTATGTATTTAACCTATTTGGAGGAGGAGTCAGTTGGAAGAGAAAGAGACAATCTATAGTGGCACTTTCAACTACAAAGGTAGAATACATGAAAACCACTCATGCACGCAAGGAAGCATTTTAGTTGTAGATATTGTTTTCAAGTATGTGGCTTGTACAAAGAGCTATAAGGATAGTCTGTGACAACCAAAGTGCAATTTTCTTTGCAAAGAACCCTGCTTATCATTCAAATATAAAGAACATTGATGTCTAGTAACACTTTGTGAGGGATATGTTTGAGGACAAAAGGGTGTTGCTGGTAAAGGTGGAGACTTTGAAGAATGTTGCAGATGCATTGATGAAGTTTGTTAGCACTACAAAATTTTCTTGGTGTAGAGAAATAGTGGGTGTTGCAGGGCTAGACCAATGACTAAGCTCTCCTTTGACCCCTTGTGTGGAAAAGAAAACAAAAAGTGGGAGAATGTTGGGGGGGTGATGGCCCCCCTTGTTTGTTGTGTCGGGTGTAGTAGGGGGTCACAAGGGGGGTGCAGCCCCACCCTGTCGGGGGATTTTGGGGGGACAGTAGACCCCCTACATGGGGTTCAGGGCAACACCCTCGGAATTTTTTTTTGTACCCTATATTACGTAGGCGGAGCTATCTATGGTTTTGTGCATGGGTTTTGTAGATGGTTTTGTGCATGATGGTTTTATGCCAATGGTATTTTGTAGATCCGGTCAAGGGAAATACAATTATGTTCTAATCCACGGTTAAAGGATTGGGTGTTATGAATTCTTCGACATGTATATATATGTATTGTAAGATTGAAAGGAATATAATGAAAAATCAATTTGGTAGTCTCGATTTTGGGATCTAGGATAAACTCTCTGTGTATATCTATTTTATGTTTTATGTTCTTGCCATTGTTTATTTTATGTTTTTAGAATTCGTATGCAGGTAATTTATGTATCGGGTTAAAGCCTACAAATACATTATAATGAAGTCTTATTTCACAGTCACAAAATTATGGTTTCTCAAAGTGTCATCACAAAAGTCTTATATTGTTAATGGATTTTTCCACAATTTATGGAATGTAATTTTGTATTTCCAAGAAAAGGAGAAAATGTAAAATGTGTGGAATCCCAAGCGTCACACATGGAATGTTGAAAGTCACCAGGAAGTCCTAGAGTCATTTAGGAGCTCGAAGGTCACATAGAAGCTCAAAAGTCATATGGGAGATCAAGAGTCATGGGGGAGATTAAGAGTCACATGGGAGGTGGAGAGTCACCTCATCTGTTATAAATAAATCTTCATAGCTAAAGAAAAATACTTTTCACCTTGGCTTCTAAAGCTTGGCATAGGAGAGAAGATCATTCTTTGGAGGAGAAAGTGGTGGCTTAAAGTTCCACTATTAGAGCTAGTGATGAATCATTGTGATGAGCATCATCATTGGGTAACTATATGGACCTTAATACACCTCCAAGCTTATTTAAATCAACTCTTCTCATAATTCCTTACACATTTTAATCATATTTTGTTTAATGATATGAGTAAAACTAAGATGTTATGTCTAGTGGACTAATGTGCATTGATTGTAGGTTTTTGAGAGCAAATCATGGCAATTTTCGCTAATTAAGGGCAGAAACTTGAATGAGACAAGGAGGAGAGATTGTAGGAGATAGATCCTCCTCATTTAATCCTCACTCATTTGAATATTCCTCCATCAAATCACACTAGCTCGGAGTTGCAAGCAGCCGAGTCATAAAGATAAAAAGGAAAAGCGAGCCAGTGACAGTTAAAGAGCCAGTTCATCTTGAGTTTGGGAGCCAAACTTCCCTAGATTTAAGGAAGTCATTGAAGACTTCAGTTGTATAAATATGGAGGCCCAGAGCCTCATTAGGATTCAGATTTTTTATGTAAGAGAACTAAGCAGTTTCGAGTTCAGGACTTGTTGAAGACATTGTTATGTAATTTTTCTGATATGATAATGAGAATGAGCACTTCCTTGATCCAAAATTGAGTTGACTCAGAGGGATGAATCTCTTGGGTTATGGCCCAAACCTAGTAGCAAAGGCTCCTCTTCTTGTATTTGTATGCTTAGCTGATTTCATAGCTTAATGGTTGAATTTGTTTTAGCATTATTTCATTGCAAGTAGTTATGGATTTGATTAGTTTTCTTCCATTTGTGCATTTCTTTAGCAGTAGCTTAGAAAGATCAATGAATACCAAAAATATGATAGTAGGTATCTTTGGCCTCACTCCTCCCTTCAAGGACCATGATTTGAGGAAGGAACTCCTATGCAGCCCTAAAAAGACAAAATTATGATTTCTTATGGAATTTATGGTTTTCTGCTACTTAGGCCAACATCTTTTCAATTTTCAAGAATATGATTCAATTTTCATTTATGATATCTTCAGCTTTGCATTAGATCTCATAGTGCTTCCCATTATTCTACAATTGTTTCCATGCATGAACTAGGAAACTAGATAATAAAATTTTGTTTTCTTAAGTTGATTGAAAATCTTTCTTGTTTGACATGATTCATGGATAAATGCCAGTGATTGATGTAGTGTAGGAGTTTAAATAGTGCAAAGAGATCTTGATCTGAAAATGGGGAACTTAGGCTTCTTGTCTAGCTTACAGGAACCTCTCCCACTTCCAAAGCTTGAATTTTCCCAAGTCTATTTGATTAACCAATGCGGAATTAAGAAATGCTTGTTTTTATTGTTGTCTATGATGTGATTTAAAATCTGTTGTGTATGTTGATATTTAAATGTGCTTGAACATATACATAGATGCATATAACAGTGAATAAGGCAGCAGTAAAAAAATACACATAAGACAACAAATTAATATGGAGTTCACCCTGATATCTTGGGCTACGTCTCCTTGAGCTCTAATCAACTTGATTAGGCTATTTGGGATTATGGCTAAAATATTTTACTAGTTTGTGACTCAACTCGATATGGTTTACTAATGAACCAATGGGCTTAGAATACCATCCTACCTTTGGCTATTTTTTAGCTGCAAAACAAATCTAGGCTTCTTTGGACTAATTCTTTCAGTCAGTGCTCCGAGCTCCTTTGAGCTTCTAGCTTCTCTGACTCCCTCATAATTGTTTTCCTCAACTGTTGAAGCTAACAGCACACTCGAATTCAGACTGGCCCTGACTCTCTAGCTCTCAGGCTCTATGTGGGTCTCTTGGCCTCTTTCACTCCACCTCTCGCTTCTCTGTGGGATTGTGGCTCTCTGTCCCTCTTGGGATTAAGGCTCTTTGTCCCTTAGCTCTTTTTCTCTCAGGATTTTTGCTCCTCGGGTTCTTTGGAATCATTTTCATTTTTTTGAGCTCTCTCTCACTGGCTCTACAATAATGGGATTTATCCCCCGAGATGGCTCGAACTCCTCGAGTCCACCAAGAATAACGCTTCCAGCTCTTGTGGATGGTTACCAAATCCTCTTTGGTTCCCAAAAATGCCTTCCTTTTGCCGTACCTCTCTGTTCGTGCCTCTGTCTATTCCTCTCTATTCGTCCGTTTGCCTCCCTATCTACGTTTTCATCATTGATAATGTCCCAAGGTATGGTGGCCATTTGTTTTGCACAGAAGGGCAATCGGCGCTTTAAATTCCTTAGTAACAGTCATTCTCTGTTTACACAGAGAATGCTATGAAAACATGGGAAATCTGCATAAAACCCAATATATCAAACTTCAAACATTCATAATCCCGCTTGATAGTGCCATTGGGTCTTCCTGGGGATCGCCATCGCATACTGCAATTCGCCTGTATTTCGCAATACAATAAAACATGCAGAAATACATATAAAAATGCCTTTCGACAGATTTGAAAATATATAGAATCTAGCTTATCATCCCATCAGGTCTGGCTGATTGCATATCGCATGTCGCTAGGCCTGGGGTCCTTCCCTTTTGGGATCGCCGACAGTGATCTGCCGATATCGGCGATCGCAGTCGCAAGTCGCATCGGCCTGGGGTCCATCCCTTATGACATACGCCGATTCGATACATATCGCTGATGCCTGGTCCACTACACCGATAATCAGTGATCGCATGTTGCATTGACCTCAGCTTTTGTTAAGTTCTCCCATGAATCTGTGCGATGTGATAAAGCGGCAATCGCTTATCGCAATCGCTGATGACCTAAGGTCCTTCCCTTATAAATACTTTCGATGCGATATTTTCTCTTAGCCCAATTAGACAAGGCCACGTAGCCTAATCTCAGCCTGCCACGTGTCAGCTGTGGATTGGCCCATGAGCCTATACTAAAATCAAAATATTCGATAGAGTTCAGAATTTAATGAAATTTCCTCCTTTCCTAAGGACATTGGGAAATTTTCATTTTACAATATCTCCTTCATCCGGAATTCGTTTTCGCCCATTCAAGTTGCGTTGGATTCAGAATGAGTTGATCTCTGCAATGAGACTATTTTTGAGAGCAGCCTATGACTTTCATTTTCCTCTGATTTATAAAGGATTTGTGCCATTTGACACCTTTTACCTCTTACATGAAGTCTTTTAGACTTAGAGGTTTATCCAAGATCCATTTTTGGATCACGCCTTCCCACTAAAAGAACTTTTGGTCTCCAAAAGACTGATATACTAATCTGAACAGTAAATGATAGTGACTCACCCTCTTCTTTCAGTCTCCCCTACACTTTCCTTTGCACAGTGCCCTTGAAACAAAGTTTCTGACCACTTCCCTTCTCTTGGATGGGCTGGTCTTCCTAAGAAGAGTTGTCTTCCTCCTTGCCTTCCAGCAGAACTTCTGCTATATTGGTCATAGAAGGTGGTTTGATCTTCTTTGCCATGATCATTGATCCAAGGTGGCTCAAACAAATGTGAAGTACATCCGTTCCACAAAACTTTTGTTAGGCCCCTATACTACTAGTGTAACCCCTTACTGTTATTAGTACAACCCCCTTATTATATTGTTGTACCCATGTAGTCCCCATATTGTTATTATTGTGCCCCATAGAAGCTCACTATTGTTATTAGTGTGCCCTTACATTATTATTGTTATGTCGTCTTTGATTATATTATGACCCCTTAGACTCCTATATATAGAAAGGAGGTTTTGTCATTTGTATCATCCAAGAATTGTTCATTTGTGTAATGTAAAGGAGGTTTCCCCCTTGAAGAGGCTGAATTATAAGGCGTTGATCTATCTTTTCTATCTTTTTGTGAGCTGGTTTCATAACATTTGAAATCAGAGCTTTGGATTCTAGGGTTTCACTACTCCAAATAGGTCATCATGGAATTTTCTCTATGACTTTCTTCTGCGACGTTTCAAAAGCGAAAAAAAACCCATTTGATACAAAATTGTGCTAAACCTTAGGTCCAAATTTCAAAGCTTTTAGCACAATATTTGTGGAGATATGTTCTGAGGAAGTTGGTCTTTTTGCAGACTCCTAAATTACATTCCAAACAGGTGACCTGGGGAAACTCATCATAACTTTCTCTCTGAGCATCAGATTGAAATTTCGTCAAAAGTTATAGAAAGAGGATGGACTGTAGTTTCTTGTATACATTTTTCAGATCCAAAGGTTGATATAGTGACACGTGGCACGTCATACAAGTTTGTTCTACTGAACTGGTCTATAATCAGGTCACCGTGGGTGATTTGACATAACTCTTCCTTGGAGAATCCAATTTGGATCAGACTGGTGGCATTGGAAAGAGGACGTGGAGGGATACTATAGGTCATGATTTTAGAACTGGAAGATCTGAAATTACAAAGTTACAGTCATTTCAAGATTGAGCTCCCAAAATCAAGAAAAAGCGAGATGAGGAAGTTTGATGGCAAGGATCCGGTAAATTGGATACTACAGATGGAGAAATATTTTGATCTACATGGTGTACCATTGTTACAAAAGGTATGTATTGCATCTAATTATTTAGAACCGAATCAATTTTTATGGTATAAATGGCTTTGTTCTCATAAACCACTTGTCACGTGGTTAATTTTCACGGAGGAAATGATAGCACATTATGGGGATACAAAGAGAAACTCCTTCTTTAGCCAATTGATAAATCTCAAACAAAAGGATTCAATGGAAGAGCACATTGAGGAATTTCAAAAACTGAATAGAAGGGTAAATTATATTCCAGAGAAGCAAAGGATTGATGTCTTCATAGGGGCTTTAAAGGATAACATTCAACATGAGGTTCGTTTTTGGAAACCTGATTCATTGGAGGAGGCATTCAAGTTGGCAAGAAAAATTTAAAGCGAAATTATGGAAACAAAGAATCCCACCACCCATGACTATAATTATGGAAGTGTTTCTTCTCCTAGCCTTCCACAACCTACAAGGCTTACACCACAACAATTGGAAGAAAAAAGAGAAAAAGGGCTTTGTTACAATTGTGATAGAAAATGCACTAAAGGTCATAAGTGTGTTAAGAAGAAATTATTTTACATAGAGTATGAAGAGGAGGAAGAAAAGGATAAAGAAACATCAAAAGAAGAGGATATATGCCAGAACCCAACCCCTAAGAATAAATGAATCCAACCATATCTTGTAAAGCATTGGCAAGAATTACCACTCAAACTCTCAAGATAGAAGGACATATCAAGAAGAAAAAGGTTCAAGAAGTGAAATATCACAACGAGAAAGAAGAAATGAATCCAACCATATCTTTTAATGCATTGGCTAGAATTACTACTCCTCAAACTCTTAAGATAGAAGGACATGTAAAGAAGAAAAAGGTTCAAGAAGTGAAATATCGTATCGAGAAAGAATAAATTAATCCAATCATATCTTGTAATGCATTGGCTAGAATTACCACTCCTCAAAACTATCAATATAGAAGGACATATCCAAAAGAAAAATGTTCAAGAAGTGGAAGATCATATCAAGCATCAAGAAATGAATCTGACCATATCTTGTAGAGCATTGGAAGAAATTACCACTCCTCAAACCCTTAGGATAGGATATATCAAGAAGAAAAAGGTTCAAGCAGTGAAAGATCACATCGAGCATCAACAACAAGTTCTCCAACTTTTAAAGGATAATGCCACTTTGGTGCAGAATCGAATGAAACAATAGGTAGATCAACATCACAGTGAAAAAGGTTTTGATGTAGGTGATTGGGTATTTTTACGACGACATCTCAAGCAAGCTATTTATGAGAAGGAAATGTTGGCAATACTACATGCACTTAAGAAATGGTGACCTTACCCAATGGGAAGACACTTCAAGGTAAAAATGGATCATGATAGTCTTAAATACTTTTTAGAACAAATATTATCTTTAGAAGAACATAAAAAATGGGTCACAAATATGTTGGGTTATGACTTTGACATCATCTACAGAAAAGGGAAGAAATTTTTTGTTGCAGATGCACTCTCAAGAAAGAATGAGGATGTTGAAGCATTGTTTTGTGCTATTTCTATTATCCAACCAGATTGGATAAACAAAACAAGGGATGAATGGAAGAAGGACAAAGAAGTGTGGCCACTCATTCAAAAGTTGTAGAATATTCCAATTCAAACAATATTGCCAGAACTTGAAGAGGAAGGAAAAATCAAATTGGAACCTAGAGCAGCCATAGAAATAAGAACCTGACAGCTACGAAATCGATCAATTTCAGAGTATCTCATCAAGTGGAAGAACTTACCCGCTGAATATTCCACATGGGAGGACAATAATTTTATACGGAAGAATCAAGAACTACTCAAGTGTTGATGACAACACTTTTTGAAGGAGAGGGGCATGTTAGGCCCCTATACTACTAGTGTAACCCCTTATTGTTATTAGTACAACCCCCTTATTATATTGTTGTACCCATGTAGTCCCCATATTGTTATTATTGTGCCCCATAGAAGTTCACTATTGTTATTAGTGTGTCCTTACATTATTATTGTTATGTCGGCTCTGATTATATTATGACCCCTTAGACTCCTATATATAGAAAGGAGGTCTTGTCATTTGTATCATCCAAGAATTGTTCATTTGTATAATGTAAAGGAGGTTACCCCCTTGAAGAGGCTAAATTATAAGGCGTTGATCTATATTTTCTATCTTTTTGTGAGCTGGTTTCATAACAACTTTCATTTGCACCTGTTTGACAAGTTGCCAACAACAACAACAGGCATACAGACAACAACTGGGTGGCCTAAACTCCTACTTAAACAAAAGAAATAGATTTCACATCTTGTGAATACCTCCATGTCTTACATATACATACAAATGATGGACTAGATAACCAACCCACAAAACATTCCTTTAAACAATGACCCTTCAAGTCAAGCATGTAGAAAAAGACCATTAGGACTCTTTTTCCAAAGGATGAAATACTTCATCACTATCTCCATTTGGAGACCAAGTTAACTTCTCTCAAGTCAACATCATATGCATGTCAAAGCAATCAACCCTGCAAGTTAATCACACATACATGTCCAAATACAAGGAAAGCCTCAACATCCCTGTGTTCATGCATCTCATGCTCATGCATGCATTTCATCCTTCAACTTTCGCTTAAGTACACTGTACTTTCGAAGCTGAAATGAACATAATGTTGCAACAACAAAGTGAGCCTCCTACTCAACTTTTTCCATTCACCTTCTTGGTAAAATCCTGCAACTTGTATTCCATTAACAAGGAAATGCAAATAGATGCATTAATAGACATGCAATCTTAATTGGATAAGAATTCTAACCATTTCTTACCAATCCATTTCAAAGGTCCTTCCTTTGTTTGTACATCAGCATCAATATGTCAATCATCTTGAGACACATCATTCATGGAATCTTCCTTTCCATTTCTTCTATCTTCTCTTTCCACTTTCTCCTTCAGCTTTTGTGGAAGCATTGTTGGATTTAGAGTCCAACACCTTTCAGCAAGATGCCCTTGCTTATGGAAATAAGTGCAACACATATGCATCCTCTTGAAAGCATGATTTTCCTTGTCAAATAGACCTTTGGCTGCTTGCTTATTTTTCTTCAAAAGTTTCCTGTATGTGGCCATTCTCTTCCAACATCTAGAAACATGATGGTTATCCAAACCACAAAAGGAACATGCAATTATTTTCCCATATCTATTTGGAAATTTATCATGCTTTTCACAATCAAAAGAAAAATGTTTGAAACCAGTTTATACCTGCCTCTTTCACCTTTATTTCCTTCATGAGGAGGTGAAGAAAATGAAGAAGTGGCTCCCTTTGGAATCGCATCAATCTCTTCAAGGCTGTTAGAGTTTCCACAACTCTCTAGTCCAAGGGTGTGCTTCTGAACACCTACACCCTACAAATGATGTTTCAATATATTGCATTCCTCTTGAACACAATCTTCACACTCTTGAGATAGAGGACCTACAATGAAACTCCTTCTTGGAATGGTTTCAATGGCTTTCATGGCAAATTTGGAACTCTCTCCATAAGGTTGTCCATATCCAAGACCCAAATATTTAGGCCTCTCCTCAACCATTATTGGGTCAATGATACCTTTTGCATGCTTTCCCAAGCCCTTTCCTTCATAGCCCATCTTGGACATTAGCTTGGAACTTATGCCTCTAGTATGTTTTCAAAAGAACCCATACAAGAATTCTTAGAAGAATTTGAAGACAAACTGGAATGTCTTACCTCTTCTTCAAGCTGAAACTTGACTAAGGCTTGTTGGGCAACAAAGAGCTATGACTCCAACTCATGCATCCTCTTCAATTTCATATTTTCAATATGAAGTTGCCTCTCCATTTCCTGCAATTTATCAGCAAGCAATTGCTTCTCTCCCTTCATGGAATTCAGTTGCTTTCTAAGCATGCTGCTCTTCCTTCCATCCTCATACATTTCTCTCACCATATCCATCATGGTGGAGAATTCTTGCTTCATATCTCCATCAAGGAGTCTTGTGAAGAGAGTAGAATTTGAGGACCCACTTGTAGAAGTTGTCATTATGCTAATGAACAAAAAAACTTCAACAAGATAATTAAAGAGCTTATTCAACAACCTTTTGCAACAAACCTATTGTGCTCCAAATATTGCCTTGAGGTCCTGAGATAGAAGAATGCCTTCAGCTCTTCTTCCTTCTTGTCCTTCCTGGACTAAGCTATCAATAGCTTTCCCTTCACCTCTGCAACTCAAAAAATAGTCAGTCTGCAAACAAGCATACAATCAGCCTCTTGATGTTCAAACACCTTTCAGACAAGCAGTCTTTGCTCTATCAATCAAGCCTTCTAATAGAACCTTCTTAAAGGTGTGGTTAATCAATCTTAAGCTCTGATACCACGTAATTTGAAAATGGGGAACTTAGGCTTCTTGTCTAGCTTACAAGAACCTCTCCCACTTCCAAAGCTTGAATTTTCCCAAGTCTATTTGATTAACCAATGTGGAATTAAGAAATGCTTGAAAATATAGGTATATAATTGTTTTCATTGTTGGTTATGATGTTCTTTAAAATATGTTGTGTATGCTGATATTTAAATGTGCTTGAACATATACATAAATGCATATAACAGTGAATAAGGCAGCAGTAAAACAATACACATAAGACAACAAATTAATATGGATTTCACTTTGATATCTTGGGATACGTCTCCTTGAGCTCTAATCAACTTGATTAGGCTCTTTGGGATTATGGTTGAATTATTTTACAAGTCCATGAATTAACTCCATATGGTTTACTAATGAACCAATGGGCTTAGAATACCATCTTACCCCTGGCTATTCTTTAGCTACAAAATAGATCTAGGCTTCTCTGGACTAATTCTTTTAGTCAGTGCTGCAAGCTCCTTTGAGCTTCTAGCTTCTCTGACTCCCTCAAAATCGTTTTCCTCAACTGTTGAAGCTAACAGCATGCTCAAATTTAGACTGGCCCTGACTGTCTGGCTCTCATGCTCTCTGTGGGTCTCTTAGCCTCTTTAGCTCCACCTCCCGCTTCTCTGTGGGATTGTGGCTCTCTGTCCCTCTTGGGATTAAGGATCTTTGTTTCTCAACTCTCTATCCCTCGACTCTTTTTCTCTCGGGCTCTTTGTTCCTTGGGTTCTTTGGAATCATTATCATTTTTTTTGAGCTCTCTCTTGCTGGCTCTACAACAATGGGATTTATCCCCCAAGATGGCTTGAACTCCTTGAGTCCACCAAGAATAACGCTTCCAGCTCTCGTGGATGGTTACCAAAGTCTCTTTGGTTCCCCAAAATGCCTTCCTTTTACTGTACCTCTCTGGTCATGCCTCTGACTATTCCTCTCTGTCCAGCCGTTTGCCTACCTGTCTGCGTTTTCATCATTGATAATGTCCCAAGGTATGGTGGCAGTTTGTTTTGCACGGAAGGGAAATCGGCGCTTTAAATTCCTTAGTAACAGTCATTCTCTATTTACACAGAGAACACTGTGAAAACATGGGAAATTCTCATAAAACCCAATATATCAGACTTCAAACATTCATAATCCTGCTTTATAGCGCCATCGGGTCTGCTTGGAGATCACCATTGCATATCACAATTTGTCTGTATTTCACAATACAATAAAACATGCGGAGATACATATAAAACTTCCTTTTGACGGATTTGAAAATATATAAAAATCTGGCTTATCATCCCATTGGGTCCGACTGATTGCATATTGCATGTCACTAGGCTTGGGGTCCTTCCCTTTTTGGATCGCCGCCAACGATCCATCGATATTGGTGATCGCAGTCGCAAGTCGCATTAGCCCGGGGTCCATCCCTTATGACATACGTCGATCCGATACATATCAGCGATGACGGGTCCGTGATGCTGATAATTGGCGATTGCATGTCTCATTAGCCTCGGCTTTTGTTAAGTCCTCCCATGAATTTGTGCAATGCAATAAAGCAGCAATCGCTTTTCGCAATCGTCAATGACCCAAGGTCCTTCCCTTATAAATACTTGCAATGCGATATTTTCTCTTAGCCTAATCAAACAAGGCCATGTGGTCCAATCCTGGCCTACCACGTGTCAGCTGTGGATTGGCCCATGAGCCTATACTAAAATCAAAATTTTTGATATAGTTCAGAATTTAATGAAATTTCCTCATTTCCTAAGGACATTGGGCAATTTTCATTTTACAATAGCTCCTTCATCTGAAGTCTGTTTTCACCCATTCAAGTTGTGATGGATTTAGAATGAGGAGATCTCTGCAATGAGACTATTTTTGAGAGCAGCCTGTGACTTTCATTTTCCTCTAATTTACAAAGGATTTGTGCCATTTGGCACATTTTATCTCTTGCATGAAGTATTTTAGGTTTAGAGGTTTATCCAAGATACATTTTTGGATCAGATATCATGACCATCAACCCCAACCTAACCTCATCCATCCATGATCATCCAAATCCACTAAGTCCCTCACCCAATTCATCATTCCATACGAACAACTTTCCAGGCTTGTTGAGCAAATCCAACCATCTTACAAACTCTATTTTTATCTCTGAAGAAGTCCTAGCCACTCCCTTGAATTATTTCTCCCACCATTAACCCTCCCTAAGCCCTACACCACCTTCCAAATCAATCCTACTACTCTCAGCTGGATCCTATAGCAATATAGAGGATCTTGTAGGAACATTAGGACATCCTGTAGGAAGCATTAGTACATCATCTAGGATGACCTATAGTGGCCTGTTTTGAGGCCAAATTATGGAAGAAGCATCTAGGATAGGATAAGACCCATACTTGCCTCCCAAGTCACCTGACCTTTCACCACCATCTCTAACCCACCTGCCACATCACTAAGAGGATTTAGCATTCATAATTTTCACACAAAATAGACAAAAAGGAAAAAAGAGTTATTGTGTTCATTTACATGCACAATAGTAGATTGTTTGGTTATTTTAGATTGCATGCCTAGGATAGTAGGATTACAAACATGTTAGTTTAACATTCTTTTGAAGCAAATACTCTTAGTATTTAGCTAGACGAATGGTGTGTTTAAGCATTTGATTTCAGTCTTTCCTTACTACAGTAGACATAGTTTCATCTAGTGAAAATTCCCCTTTTCCTCATTGGTAATCAAGATTCTTCTAAATCAATAGAAGGCCGGTTTGAGAAACCATAGTGGTCTATAACACTATGGTATATAACACTGTCACCTCCAAGTTTGTTTGAACCTCAGGTTGATAAAGTAAAGTTGGTAGCCCCAGGAGTTGCAACCTTCTTGCTGCAACACTGGTGCTCATCACTTTTTGGCATCATTGCCGGGGAAGTTTCTGAGTAAGATGTGATTTTTGCTTTCTTTTTTCCATTTCTTATCTCTGACATTCTACTATTAGCTTCATTTCTGCAAAATTAATTGTAAGTTAGTTTTCTTTCTTCTCCATTATGCAAGTGATATTTCATTTAGCAGTTAGTTTCCATTTAGTTTGATATTTCAATTCTGCAATTAGTCTCAAAGCTTGAAAAATCTACAAAACAAAGCAAAAACACTTCTTTCATGCCTCGTAGGAATAGGAATAACTTAGGAAAATTTCTACCAAAAACCCCTACCACTTCAAATAGCCAACCTTCCCTCTCCTTCGGTAGTTGTGAATTGGAGGACCCCTTAGGCAAACAACCAAATATTTTTGAAGAGCCTACAAGGGGAGAAGAAGAAGGAGAACCCATTCTAACTAACCTAATGGTTGAAAATATAAATGATAGAGGATATAGAGAAAGAATTGAGGGTGCCTTTCCCATCAGAGAAACTAATTGGGATACCAAAATGAAAAACATAAGCCCCTCTGCTCTTCCTCATTTCCATGGACTGACCTCAGAAGATCCAGTTACTTTCTTGTTTGAGTTCGTTGTCATATGCAGAACTTATGTTTACACCACTGATGAGAAGAAGTTGAAATTATTCCCATCTACTCTCAAGGATGCAGCTTTGCAATACTTCATGGGTTTACCTAGGGATAACATCACAACCTAGGCTCAGATGTAGCAAGCCTTCAACAACAAGTACCAAGACTACTGCAGGTCCAAAGACACTAAAGAGGAAATTTTTAGGATAACCTTGGGGCATGATGAATCCCTAGAGGATTATGAAGAAAGATTCCAACTTATCTACAAGAGGGCCAGGTGCACACTTGATCCTAAGTCATTGAAGCTAGTCCTACTTTTAGGGGTAAGGGAATATCTTCTGGATATCCTAAACCTTCTAGCAGGAGGGGACATCTGCCAGCTACGCTATAAAGATATCAATACTGCCTTTAGGAACCATTCTAGGGAAGCTAGGAAAAATGGTAGGGGTATTCAACTAATGGCCAACTCATCCTCTTCCAACACATCCTTAAAAGGTGAAATTGGAAATATGCTGGAAGACTTCAAGAGTGAAATGTTGCAAACCCTTGCCCTACAGATGGACACTATGCACATCAAGAGAAAGTAGGAGGAAGTAGAGAGAGCATTAGCCATCTTCTATCCTAGATGCATAAGGAGGCACCCTAGGAATGAATGTCCATTAAACCTTATTGAAATCTACTCAATTTGTGAAGAAAACCACTCCATAGACAAGTGCCCTTCTCTACTTGGACTAAAAGTTATGTATCAGGGAACTGAAGGGTCGACTAAACAACTCTACTACATAAATCAAAGGAGACCCCATGGGCCTCGGCCATACTAGCAGGGCATGAAAGTGTCATTCCATGCATATTACAAGCCTAAACAAAACACATCCATTCCCTCTTGGGGCCCCCCTAGTCATCCCTCCTTGTCTACACCTCCTCCTTGGTCTTTCGCACCTTAGTACCATTCCCAGCTGACCAGCTAGTAATTTTATCCATATACTCTACCACAGCCTCAGTGGAATGCACCACCCCAGGGGTGGAGGCCCCCAAAAACCAATGCCCCAGCTTTATTACCTTCACCACCTACTCAACCACAAATTTTAGACCCTGCTCCACCTAAACAACCTCAGATGCCTGCCCAGCCAAATCCAAACCCGAATAATAGACATGCACAACAAGTGTACAGTGGAGAGACATCCTATCCTGCTTATGCCATGGAGATTTAGGAAATCAACCTAAGATCTGGGAGAGTACTCTAGGACAACCAACCTCCACCTCCACCTATGGAGAGTGAGGAGAAAAGAGAGGAAAACAAGCCTAGAGTGAATCCACCACCCTTTCTTGAAATATTAACTCGTCAAGTCCAGCCTACCCCAGAAGAGAATGAACTTCTGGGTGAACTGAAAAATCTATGTGTCAAAATTCCACTTCTCCAAGCCATCAAGGATATACCTATTTACAACAAATTTATTAAAGAGAAGTGCTTCAAACATCCAGGGAGGCGAAAAAGAGACACCCCTACCATTAATGTCATTGGACAGTGGTCTGACTTAATGCTAGGGAATGTAGTTTGCCCAAAGTATTTGGACCTTGGAAGCCGTGTAGTAGATGTGCATATCAATGGCACCATTGTCCCACACACTCTGATTGAACTTGGGGCTGCCATTAATGTAATTAATAAGGACACCATGCTCAAACTCAATCTCCAGGGTTCATTAAGAAAAACCACAACAGTCTTGCAATTTGCAGACTGTTCCACAGTAAACCTTGAGGGGATTGTTGAGAATGTGATGGTATCCATTTACTCCTACGAGTACCCTGTAGACTTCCTAGTTCTCCAGCCTAAGGCCAAGCTTACTGGTTATCCTCTCATACTTGGGTGGCCCTAGTTCGCCACTACCGATGCTTACATTAGCTGCAAGGCTGGAAGCATGACTATAAAAAATGGGCATTTGTCCAAGCAGTTGGTCTTGTACCCTCCTGCTCAGCCATCTCTAGAATATGAATTACCTTTATGGCTAGAAGAGGAGGAAGAAGATGAAATCTACTCAGCCCAACTCTATACCCTAGAAACTGCTATGGGAGGAGGACACCTGGATGAAGATGATTTGATTAAACACATACTCTAAAGTCTAACTCCCAACACCTTGTCCTTAGAATAAGTAGTAAAGGAAACCAAGAGAAACCATCAGATCGATCTATGATTAGCTGATTCAAACCCTACCTGTGTCAAAACAATAGAATTCGGCCTTGAAAGAACTTTAAAAATCAACCCCTCTCTTTCTGTACACCAAGAAGAAAAGTTGTGCAACATGCTAAGGGAACATCTAGGTGCCTTTTCTTGGAGTTACAAGGAAATGAAGGGAGTTCACCCCTTAGTGTGTACTCACCACATTTATATTAAAGAAGGTTGCATGCCAGTCTGACAACCCAAAAGGAGAATGAATCCATCTCTCAAGGATATAGTCAAAGAAGAACTGCAAAAGCTGCTGGATGCAAGATTCATTTACCCTATCTCGGACAATGAGTGGCTTTCTCCTTTGGTGTTGGTTCCAAAGAAAAATGGGATGTGGAGGATTTTTTTTCGATTACAGAGAGTTAAAAAAAGCAACTAAGAAATATCGTTTCCCTCTACCTTTCATTCACCAAGTGCTAGATGGCCTAGTAGGGAAGAAGTTTTTCTGTTTCCTAGATGGGTTCAATGAGTACCATCAAATCCATATTAGCCCAGAAGACTAAGATAAAACCACCTTCACCTGTCCTTTAGGTACTTTCACTTATAGGGTCCTTCCTTTTGGCATATGCAATGCCCCTACCACTTTCTAGAGGATAGTCCTGAGTATCTTTGCCGAGCTAGTCCATGGTGTAGTAGAACTTTATATGGATGATTTTACACCCTATGGGTGTGATTTCCAGGAGGCTCTATCCAACTTGGGTAAGGTACTAAACAAATGCATTGAAATGAACTTGTCCCTTAGTCCCGAAAAATGTGAGTTCTTGATGACTACAGGGACTATTCTCAGTCATTCAATATCCTAAGAAGGACTACAGGTGGACCCAAATAGGATAACCATCATCCAAAGGGTCCCACCTCTGCAAAAATAGAGGGATGTTAGAAGTTTTTTAGGTTTAGCTAGATACTATAGGAGATTTATAAAATACTCCAGCAAGTTAGCTTCTCCTTTGTTTGGGTTATTGGCCAAAGACTCTGAATTTGTATGGTTAGAAAGATATCAAGAGGACTTGGACACCCTAAAGGACAAGTTGACATACCTATTCTTTGAGGCCTAAATTGGGCCCCTCCTTTCCATATACATGTTGATGCCTCTCACAATGCCATAGGGGAAGCTCTAGGCAAGATAGATGACAAGTTACCTTATGTCATTTACTTCATCAATAAGAATATGTCAAAAGCCAGACTGAACTACACAATGACTGAAAAGGAGCTCCTAGCTGTTGTGCATTCATTGAACAAATTTAGGCATTACATTATAGGTTACCAAGCATTTGTGCATACTGACCATGGTGCAATTAAATAATTGATGAATAAACCTATTGTAAATGCCTATATTATTAGATGGTTACTTTTATTACAACAATTTGATCTAACTATTATTGATAAGCCTCACAAGGAGAATTTTGTTGCAAATTTTTATCGAGATTGACTTTTCATGTAGGGTAGAAAGGAATGGTTGATGATTAGTTATCGGATGAACACTTGTTCACCATTTCATTTCTCTCTCCATGGTTTGCTGACATAGAAAATTACTTGGTGTCTGTATAGTTTCCACCAAATTTGTCTTACAAAGAAAAAAGCAAGATTGTGTGGAAGAGCACCCCATTCACTTGGATTGGGGGCAACCTCTTCAAACTACGCTTAGATCAAATTCTGAGAAGATGTGTCAGGGAGGAGGAAGTCTTTGACATCCTTCTGACCTGTCATGGTGGGCCTTGTGGAGGTCACTTTTTAGCCAAAAGGACAACATTCAAGGTGCTACAAGCTAGTTATTACTGGCCCACTCTTCACCAGGATGTGAGGAGGTATACTAGTCAGTGTGATAAATGCCAAAGGATGGGGAAACCTACCCCAAGGGATGAAATGCCTCTACAACCTCAAGTGAATTTCAAGCCATTTTTCAAGTGGGGCATGGATTTCATTGGACCCATTAACCCCCCATCTAGGCAAAAGAAATACATCATTGTGTGCATTGACTATTTGACCAAGTGGGTTGAAGCCAAGGCCATCAAAGCAGCAACATAAGAGAAAGTGGCTGAGTTCTTCAGGGAAAATGTATTTTATAAGTTTGGGTACCCTAGAGAACTAGTACCTAATCAAGCAGTCAATTTACATCTCACATGATTGAAAATTTGTTAAGCCAGCACAAGATCAAGCATAGAACTTCCACTCCTTACCACCCACAAGCTATTGGGCAAGTGGAGGTAACCAATAGAATGCTGGAAGGAATTTTGACCAAGGTGATTAGCAGTAGTAGAAAGGACTAGATAGACAGGTTAGTTGATGCCACTTGGGCCTACAATACCACATGGAAGACCACCACTAGATTCACTCCTTATGAGTTGGTCTACAGGAAGAAGGCCTTGTTTTCCATTGAATTTTAATATAACACCTTAAGAATTGCAGCACAACTAGATCTAGATCTCACCAGGGCACAACAAGAGAGATTGCTCTAGCTGAATGGGTTAGATGAGTTTAGAATGCAGACCCTCTTACACATAGAGGTGACTCAAGTTCAAAGGAAGATCTGGCATGCAAAGAACATAAAGGACAAATAGTTTGAAGAAGGTGATTCGGCTTTTTTTTATGATTCAAGATACAAATTTTAAAGGCAAGTTAAGGACTAGATGTTTAGGGCCTTATGTCATAGAAAAATGTCATGATAATGGTCCAGTATAGATAAGAACCATTGATCCAGAGGCTATTCCTTTACTTGTCAATGGGTACAAATTGAAGGTCTACAAGAAGCCCTTATCAAAGCAAGAAATCATCAATGAAATCAGCAAGACAGTGATGGTGGTGGAGAAAGTCTCAACTTCTACCCCATCAAGTCCCTGCAAAAAGAAAAAATAATAAAGAGACTTAGGTGAAAACCTCCATGAGGCACCTGAGTCCCACTGTTGGGTTGAAAACCTCTTGAGGTGACCCAATGGTGTCGGAAAAAAAGAGAAAAAATAAAAAGATATCTAGGTGAAAACCTCTTTTGAGGCACCTAGAGAAAGCAACTAGGATGAAAACCTCTTGGAGGCAGACCAATTGTTTTCAAATATATCTATCTATCTATCTATCTATATATATATATAGAAAAAGGAAAAACTTTGAAAATGTTGTTTGCAGGTTAGTAGGAGGAGGATCATAGCGATAAGGGAGGAGCAGAAGGACCTATACAATTAATATTTTCACTCCTCCATCCCATATTCTTCATTATCCCATCAATCCCTCCATTTATGAACTCCTCCATCTCAGTTTACACTGGCTCTGTGTTTTCTACCGGATTCCCTGTATTCCTACAGGATTCCTTGAAAACCTATAGGAGGATATTGTAGGAATTATAGTGGCATGGGAATCCCCAGAAAAGTGACCTTAGAGCAAGGGGATGACCAACCTGTGTCGGAAAAAAAATGTTACTCCACCACTTCACCACCATGCCTCTCACCATCATGACTACCCACACATTCATCCAATAAGTCAGTTCCAAAAAGATTACAGTTTTCAAAAAATAAAAATAAAAAAATAGAAGAAGGTGAGAACAGAGGACAAGGGGACAATACCTAAAGTCTATACCTCTCACCTATGAATCACTAGACCCCTTCTCCACCCATGAAAACAATTCTCATGCTCTAGAAGTGAAAAAATAATGATAAGTTTAGGGGAGAGGCAACTACAAGACATCTTGTAGGTTTCCTGAAGGAAATCCTGTAGTAGCCTATCCCACAAAGAAAAATTTCACATGTTGTAGTCATCTTTAGCATAGAGATCCCAATGTCAAGGAATCTCCTCTAGAGCTCAGCAGCAACATCAGGATCGTCAGCATCACTCTCTAATACCTGCACATCAAAGGAAATAAGCATCAAAGGATGCCAATAATAAAAAAAATATACAACAAATACACAGGACAGGGACATCATTCTCCAACAAGCAGCATCATCAAGGCATATTACCCACAGGTATGTCATCTTGCTTAAGCTATCTTGTTAACATACTATGATAAAAAAATGTAGGATTGTGTAAGAGTTAGTTTTATAAGCAAAGGTGTCCAGTTAACTTGGCCATCTTTGGCTAGTTGATGAGGAGAATAAAATTAGATCACTCCACATGTGGCATCAGTCAAATCAGAAGAAAATGGAGATGAGGCCAAAAATGGTTAAGTTACGGATGATAAAAATGGGAGATGATTACGAGGTAAGGAGGAATGATGGAGTGGTAGTGGGACCAACGGTCCAAGAGTGGGTGCTCATACTTAGGTATCTAGCACACCATCCCACACAATCACCCATATGAGGAAATAAAACACTAATTTCCATGCAAAGGAAGCATTCACAATCTTGAGGATTCATCGAAGTATGGTTTCTCTCGGCCCTTGAAGAAACATCTATAGGAAAATGAGTGAGCAATTTTTAGCGTAGGAGCACGTACAAGATCCTACAGTAAAACCTACAGGATCCTAGAGGAGAACCTACAGGATAAAAAGCAGCCATATATAGTATTATCAATGGGCATTTAGAGAGGAAGGATCAAAGGTTGGCTTCATCAGACAAAAACCAAGAGGTAGGAGCTACACCTTCCCACATTTTCCAGTTAAAACAATATAGAAAAACACTCCATTTGGTTAAGGAATTTACAATCTAAGGGGAATTATATTACAGGGTTGTCATTTAAAATCTCTCACCCACTAGAATTTGGAATTATACCCATACAAGCCTCCACAATTACCAAAGGAAAATTATAGGGGGATTTAATAAGAGAGAACCCACAAGCACAGTGAGAATTTGTCAACACCCTCCTATAGTAGAAATCTTCACAAGGCACAATTAGATGGGTTTCTTTGAAAAAATGAGGGGATACGATGATGAGGTGGCCACAGGCTTTGCTCTCTCACTCATACCACTAACTAGGACCCATGCCACTGCTATGGTGAAATGCCTCTCAGTGGAAATCACCCCTGAAGTCATAAGAAGAACCACCACACTTCCTTTACGGTTGCCTTGGAGAAAGGAAGATAAGGGTAACAACACCCTTGCAAAGAAGAAATTCTTTTTAGAAGGGGAGGAGGAAATGGAGGACAAAAATGGGGTCAGAAGAGAAATATTTCCATACCCTTAGAATGAAATTATCTACCACCTCATTAAATATATATCATGTGAAGGGAGATACAGTGTGGTGTATGGATACCATTTCAGGCTTCTCCAAGAATTGATATTTGGATCAGAAACACCTCCTCTATACATTACTTTCTTCTTCAATCAGTGATAGATATGAGCATCAAAGTGCAGGAAGGGAAACATCAACAACTAGCCCATCATGGGTTAATCAAACTTATCCTAGAAGATTCTCTCCAAAACCTAAGACTCCTTATTGCATGGACAATTTTTAGATACATGTAGGCAGAGAGAGAAATAAAAGCTCTTGAATATGACAAAATCCCCACTACTAGTGAGAGGGATGAAGAAGAAACAAAGGAGGAAAAAGAGGAAGAAAAGGAGGAGGATAATGAAGAATAAACAAAATAAGAAACATATGAATAGAGTGAGGAACTAGAAGAATAAGAAGAAGAGAAAGACAAGGATGGGAAGAAGAATGGGAAAGAGGAGACAGAACATAAAGAAGAAATAAGTTCTACCATTCAAGGCTAAGAAGGAGAAGAATCACCAAGGGTATCTCCAGAACCCACTGAGAAAGTGGCAACAACTCCTCTTACTACTCTAAATATACTTATCAAGCAAAAAGGGAAGAGACAGAGACAAACCCAATTGTACTTTAGGACAAGAAAAAGCACACAAATTAGGTAAAGGAGACCTCAAACACCCACCAAAATCCTATTCTCATTGAAGACTCACTAAAGTAGCAAGAAAAGGTAGCTCCTCTTGAGAAAAATCAAGGAGAAGGATCATCAGGACAAGCCTCTCCCAAATCTCCCATCACTTATGTTAGGAGGTCTGTCACCAAGTCTACCTCATTAAAAGGAAAAGGTCTCCTATAGGAGACACATAATGACCTATAGGAAGCAGAGGCCATCCTATAGGAAAATTTGCTAAACCTACAAGAAACTCAGAAAATGGACCAAGAAGGTATCACTTAGCAAGAAACAAAGAAGGAAGACCCAGAACTGAGAGAACCTAGTCCTAAACCCAACCTAGACTCTTACTATAGGTTCATTAAAGGGAGCAGGGTCATCCCACATAAATGTTCCATCCCCTTATTCTTTGATATTGAGAAAGAAAGGGCCAGAACACACAGGTGGATGCAAATTTCCAAGTCCAAAGGAGTAGAGGATGTGAGCCACATGGAGGGGAAAGTAAAGGAGATGGGTAGAGAACTGAGAAACATAAAGGATAGAGAGGCAATGATGAAAGATCAGTAAGAAGTAGAGAATGCATGACTAAGGGGATAGATACAAGAGAGGGAAAGCCAGTTGGCAGCTATGGCCAGTTTATCCCTAGAGGCAATCCAATGCAGGACGCCAGCAAAGTATTATGCCTTGTATCTTAAGGAGTAGTGGCTACAGTTCCAAATTAATACATTAGCATAGAGATGCACTATGCCCTTCCAAGACTATAGACAATTCATTGATCTTTGTGATCAAAGCACCTTGGAGGATAGAGCTAAAATGTCTAAGTTTTACCTACATAACTTGGCCTTGACATATTTGAATGTGTGGGACCCAAATTCAAAACTAGGGGACTTGCAATTGATGGCCTTAGCATTAGGATGAATCATGAGGAGGCAAGAGTTGTAGAGATGAAGAAGGCAATGACAAGAGAAGAGATAGAACCCCTCATAATAAGAGCTGAGCAATCTAACCCAATGGCTGTCATCAACACTCACAACCTGATTGCAAATGATCCTAAGCTTGCACCTAGGTACCTTGCTGCCCAAGAGAAAGTAGTCACACACTTTGAAGACATGTTCAGGTTGTTAGGAGATGACAACATGCAAGCTTGCCAAAGGAGATGGAACAACTTGCCCTATAGCTTGAAAATCAGAGGATACAATTCTCCTCAGAGAATGAGAGAGACACCAAATAGAACACTGATGTACAAGAAAGCTCTATAAAGACTCAAAGTCAATTGAATTGGCTTGAGACTCAGTCCACCACTTCTCTTAGGAATGTTGGAAGGAATGAAGGAAGAGGAAGAAAGAAAGTAGTGGGAAGAAATAGAGAGCAGGGCAGGATTATATTCATAGGAAGAGGAAACTACAATAGAAGCATGGGATGTCAGGGAGGCCACTAGAGCAATGAAGGACATGGATATAGATTGAGTTGCTCAAAGGATGAACAACACTCTCAATAGGGGCTGATGATGAGCCTTATCATTGGGTAACTATATGGACCTTAATACACCTCCAAGCTTATTTAAATAAACTTTTCTCATAATTCTTTACATATTTTAATCATATTTTTCTTAATGAGATGAGTAAAAGTAAGATTAGTTGACTAATGTGCATTGATTGTAGGTTTTTGAGAGAAAATCATGGAAATTTTGGCTAATTAAGGGTAGAAACTTGAATGAGACAAGGAGGAGAGATTGTAGGAGATAGATCCTCATTTAATCCTCACTCATTTGAATATTCCTCCATCAAATCACACTAGCTCGTAGTTGCAAGCAGTTGAGTCATGAAGATCAAATGGCAACCAAGCAAGTGACAGTTAAAGATCCAGTTCATCTTGAGTTTGGGAGCCAAGTCTCCCTAGATTTAAGGAAGTCGATGGAGACTTAAGTTGTATAGATAAGGAGGCCTATAGCCTCATTAGGATTATGATTTTTTATGTAAGAGAACTAAGCATTTTTGAGTTCAAGACTTGTGGAAGACAGTGTTATGTAATTTTTTTGATATGATAATGAGAATGAGAATTTCCTTGATCCAACACTGAGTTGACTCAGAGGGCTGAATCTCTTGGGTTAGGGCCCAACCTAGTAGCAAAGGCTCCTCTTCTTCTATTTTTATGCTTATTTGATTTCATAGCTTAATGGTTGAATTGGTTTTAGCATTATTTCATTCCCAGTAGTTGTGGATTTGATTAGTTTGCTTCCATTTGTGCATTGCTTTAGCAATAGCTTATAAAGATAACAGAATACCAAAAAGATGATAGTAGGTAGCTTTGACGTCACTCCTCCCTTCAGGGACCATGGTTTGAGGAAGGAACTCCTATGCAGCCCTAAAAAGACAAAATTATGATTTCTTATGGAATTTAGGGTTTTCTGCTAGTTGGGCCAACATCTTTTTAGTTTTCAAGAATAGGATTCAATTTTCATTTCTGATATCTTTAGCTTTGTATTAGATCTCATAGTGCTTCCCATTATTCTGCAATTGTTTCCATGCATGAACTAGGAAACTAGATAATAAAATTTTGCTTTCTTAAGTTGATTGAAAATCTTTCTTGTTTGACATGATTCATGGATAAATGCTAGTGATTGATGTAGGGCAGGAGTTTCAACAGTGTAGAGAGATCTCATGACCAAAAATCGCAACCTAACCTCATCCATCCATGATCATCCAAAGCCACTAAGTCCCTCACCCAATTCATCATTCCATAAAAACAACTTTCCAGGCTTGTTGAGAAAATCCAACCATCTTACAAACTCTATTTTGAGCTCTGAAGAAGTCCTAGCCACTTCCTTGACTTATTTATCCCACCATTCACCTTCCCTAATCCCTACACCACCTTCCAAATAACTCCTATTTCTCTCGGTCGGATCTTGTAGGAGCATTAGGACATCCTGAAGAATGACCTGTAGTTGCTTGTTTTGAGGTCAAATTGTGGAAAAAGCATCTAGGAAGATAGGGGATGACCCCTACTTGCCTCCCAAGTCACTTGACATTTCACCACCATCTCGAACCCACCTGCCACATCACCAAGAGGATTTAGCATTCATATTTTTCACACAAAAAAAGACAAAAAGGAAAAAAGAGTTATTGTGTTCATTTACATGCACAATAGTAGAGTGTTTGGTTATTTTAGATTGCATGCCTAGGACAATAGGATTACACACATGTTAATTTAACATTATTTTGAAGAAAAACCTCTTAGCAATTAGTTAGATGAATGGTGTGTTTAAGCATTTGATTTCAGTCCTTCCTTACTATAGTAGCAAGATTTTAGCTAGTGCAAATTTCCCTTTTCCTCATTGGTAATCAATGTTCTTCTAAATGAATAGAAGGCTGGTTTGAGAAATGATAGTGGTCTATCACTAGCTTAGTAGTCACAAAGAGTGGACCCATCACATATTCTTGTGTATACAACACTGTCACCTCCAAGTTTGTACGAACCTCGGGTTAATAAAATAAAGTTGGTAGCCCCAAGAGTTGCAACATTCTTGCTGCAATACTGGTGCTCATCACATTGTAATTGTGTATCTTGGAACTTTCACTTAATGATTTCAAGCTCTCAGATTTGGAACAATTTCATGCATATGCCGTGGATGTTGTATGTCTATTCTTCTAATGTTTGTGGTATATGTTTGTGTCCATATATACTAATGAAATGAACTATTTCATTTTCTTTGGTATACATCTTGTTGAATGTGTGTTGTTACTTTATGGTTACCTTATGAACTATTTTGTAGGTTAATTAATGATTCTTTCTATGCTGGTCTATGTCTTTATTAGAATAATAATATTACTTTTCTTCTAAAGGCTCACTTTCTCTCTTCTCGTCCATGAAATTACCTTATATACATTGCAATTGTTTGCTTCACAGTGCCAAATTAATTGATTTTTTCAAAGTTTATGTGTATACTCTCTTATGTTGTTTATTTCAGCCAAGGCAAACCTTTAAGTTATGGTGGTCGGGCCTATTATCCAGATGGGGATCCTACTCCAAACGACATGAGGTCTAGTTGGGATTCATATCGGGGAGACCCCTTATTGTTGGCGGCATCCAAGACCATCAATAGGTACCTTTTTTGGGATATTCTTACAAAATATGAAGACATGGTATTGTCATTTGTCATCCTTACATCATAAAGCTCATTCTTCAAACTCACGACTTGTTCAATGTTGTTGTCTGTAAATAGTTTGGTTAGGGCATCATACATTTCTTTTGAAGATTCAAGTTTTGCAATATAAGGAATCAAATGCTCTCTAATTGAATCCAAAATAAGCCTCATGGAGGTGATTTTATCTTCCTTAAACTTCTCCTTTCATGCATTGTTTATTGGTTCAACAAAATTACCCTTCACAATATTAGGTGTTGTGATCAAGGGAGTTGTGGATGGAATTACCATTTTTACTTATAAATCAGGTAAATTCCATTCCCTTTTTCTCTTTTTAGTCTCCATAAGTTAATGATAATGAAAGAGAAGACAATCTTGCTCATTAGTTCCTTTTTCATTTAGCTTTTTAGCATGAAAAAGAGGTAAAATGATACTTGGTGCTTTTTAGTTTTTAATGAGCATGATAAGTGCAAAAATGAAGTTTTTTATGGAGGAACAAGTGGTATAAATGGTAACAACTGGTTTTGCGATGACGAAAATAATCTATACATACAGAGGCAAAGAGGATGGAAAGTGAGACCACTCATCACAGTGGCCCCTCGAAGAAGGGTAAGAACAACAAGAGAAAGAAATAAATGGGCCAAGAATAATATGAAAATGGTGGTGAAATAAAACCAAGGCTTATTACCATGCATAACTGAGGCTAAAAGGTCACAAAAATTACAAGATATAAAAGGTGTGGAATCCTCTTGAGGTAAGGCTAGAAGATGATGGAAAAGAGTAAATGAGGATGAAATTATAAATGTTGGTGGGAAAAAATGAGGGATACAGAGATAGGAACATAAATTTTAGTCACAGTTTGTAGCTTAGTTCAGGGATTTAGGCCGAGCTAGTGATAGTCAGTAAATACAAAGTATAGGGGCTGATCTAATGAGGCTACTTGAGCTACCTCTAGGGCACTTAGGCTGTTTTCAAGTCAATTGTTTAGTTCATAAACAAACCCGGAGATTGACTGAAGCAACGTTGATCTACACTGCACTTGCATAGCAAATGCAGTTTGAAGGCTAGCTGGCTTAACTTCAGGCTCCGTCTGTGGTTTATGAATAAAAAAAACAGAGACAAGAAATCAAACTAATTCGTCCCCAGTGGAGTCGCCATTTTGTTACTGGGAAAACTAGTGTCTATTCAGAACTGCTAGTCCCACTAAGACGGATAGTTATCTTAGAAACAAACAAACTAAAGTTACTTGTATTTTCCTTTACGAGAGATAGATGAGAAAGAAGCAGAGAGTACCAACCTTAGTCTTTCTCTTAGCTCCTTGCTTGTTTCCTTTCCCCTTTGACAGAAACTCGTCACTACTTCCTTGTCTCGCTTCAAAGAACACCTGTAGAATCACAACGACATAATACCATCAAAGCATAGAGATCTATCACTATAAACAATATAGGATCAGATATACATTGACCATACAAATGCATATATCCACACAATATTCAGAGATACACAAGAATATGGAGGAAAACTCAAATATATTTATTGATAAAAGTAGTAGAAGAGAGGATTACAACCACTTGGTCTGACCCAGTGCCATCTTGCCAGCTTGAAAGCCCTCTTCACCTCATACAAAGCAAGATCACCCAACAATGTCTTCAAGGAGAAACCAACAACAATTCTTTTCAAATTACCAAATTCCAACCTCTGGATCTCTGGGATGAGGGATTCATATATAGATATTTGCAGGGGGGTGAGTCAGCTTCTAGGATTTTGATTAGTGTCATCTCTCTGATAGTTCTTGGTTACACTTGGAGATTTCATGATCTCTTACTCATCCTTGGGCGAATTCAGAGAGGAAAGTGTCAAATGAGTAGCTTCTAGAAGATTCTCAGGGTCTCCACCTAGCAAATTGCTTGTGCCATTTGTCTGCTCTCGCTCATCGTACCCTACAAAAGGGCTTTCCAATATGCATTGCACTTTTTGCTTGTGGCAGGTGAGATGCATCGCACCCTTAGCACTAGGCAGTCTGTATGGTCCTACTTTGACTAGTTTTGAGTAGTTTTTCATGGAGAACTTCTGGGAGATGATGTAATCAGCTGACCTTGCTCCTTTAGGGTATGAAACAACACTTTTAGGGACTTAGAATCCCTTGGTTTATGGACATATGTGATTGGGGTTGTAGTGCCCAAATATGTCTATAAGAGTTGCCCCCTAAAGCATGAGGGCGTAAATCTTTTGATGTTGGGTGAAATGCTTTATAATGAGGATCCGAGGTTTTTCGAACTGGAAGGTGACCTATAATAAGATACAATACAATACATTATCTTCATAATATTTTCATGATCTAGCTGAGGCGGGCATTCCCATGCTTAACTTGATAAATTCATTTTCATGTACATAGGACAGACAACCGTCTGTGTGTAGACTGATGATTCTGGTAGAGCCATCATCCCTTAGTTTGGATGATTATCTGTGCAGTAATGATGTACATTTGATGTCTTTATTTTCCTGAATATATCGCAGCCCGAATGGATGAAACTAGATCCGGGGTCTTCAAAACTCGTTCAATCTTCACCCAAAAGTACAAGTCGATCCATGTGAAAAGATGTTCTGATGTCGAACATGGAAGGACATTGCCTGATTACCAGCCAATGATGTAAGCTATTAACAGGCACGAGAGGAATCACCGATGATGATGATGACCCTCAAGGTACTGCAGTACAATTCACGTGGTGTGAATACATGAGTCGATGTCGAACACCACGCAAAATCTTTCGGTCGAAGGCCATTAATGTAAACCTGTCGCCGGAAGTGAGAAACTTGCCATTGAGGCATGCAAGCTTCAAAGTACTGAAAGGGTTGTTCCTAGGTCAGCTTCTTGGATAATGAGCTAATGTCGACAAGAAGTGACATGTTGTAGGAGGGCATTGATGGATGCCACATCTATGACACGGAACGAAGCAAATGATTTTGTAGAGGTGAAAACGATATGATGATACAAGGTTCAAGGTGGCGGTCATGAAAGAATGAAGTGTGAAGGTATTGCAGCGGATGAGACATAAGAAGGGTAGGTGAATTCTCTGAGCGACTTCTCTTGAACATATCGGCGACATTGAAATGGATTGGTAGCGTTAACCCCAAAAGTGGATGGTATAGTGGACCAATGGTGATGTGACTGGTGAATGGAATAACCCAACCCAACTCAATCATGGTGATGGAGTGAAAGTGTCATGTTCAAGAGCGACCTGCTACCAATAAAGTTTCTTCAAGTTTTCTTCCCAAGTTTCCCCAGTCATTTCTGACCAGTACCTCTTTATTTTTGTCAAGCTTGAGGAGGATAACATATGCTTGTTCTATAATTTGCTCTTCGGGCAAACCCGTCGCTATGTTTTACGAGCCTAGCGAGAGTGAAACTCGCTCTTGTCTGAATGGACAAGTTTGTTGCTATTGTTTTAACAAGTTTAACGATAAGGATTACTCGGTCCTTTTCAATTTCAGAGAGTCTGAAAAGATATGGAAAGGAAACTCCAATATTCCTTTTTCGTAGTATAATCCCTTAAGTCCAAAAAAGTATAAAACAATGTGAAAGGGATGACTTTTCGATAGTTTTAACAAGCCGAACATGACAAACGCTCGATATTTTTGTGTAATAATCCCTCAGGTCCAAAAAGATTAAAATCTAGAGGAGGGATGACACTTCCAATCACTTTAACGAGCTGGAGAGGCCAATTGCTCGGCAATCTTTTCATATTTTATGAATCAAATGAAAAGAGCTTAAAGGAGACTCGTTTTTGAGGAACGAGTGATATTTCGGGTAACAGCTAGTTCCAGGCGAGGGTTGGAAATTTCCAATCACGGCAGTGTTAAGAAGATGGCTAACAGAATCATTCGTCGCAACTATTCCTCAAAAGGGGTAAACAATCAAATGGAGGCATATGATCGGCTAAAACAGAGTGGAGGTGATAGTAAGAACATGACCAAGGCTCAAAAGCTGATGATAATGCGTTCGCAATGGTTATTTACTGGAGGTGGGTTCATTTTTTAATGAGCGTAAACTTTGGTGGAACATATGCTCATTGTTAGGTTTAATTTTTAACGAGCTTGAACTTTGCATACAACTGCTCGTGCCAATCGTATAATAAGGATGTCTCATCGATAGGATCATTTTTTAGGGAGCTTGCACCATTCAAAATTATGCTCCGACTCCTTTTATTATGTAAGCTAGGAATGACCAATCCTATGAGTTTAAAGGGGTAAGAACCTACAAAATAAGAAAATAAATGGTTGCTTTTCACTTTCACGCAAAAAGGTTTGCATGCCCCCAGGTATAGCAAAGTAGAGTTTCCTAGGTTACCCTTCAATTTGCAGACAAAACTCTTGCTCTGTCGGGAAAGGCATACCCAGGTTACCCTTCAATTTGCAGACAAAACACTTGCTTTGTCGGGAAAGGCATACCTTCTGATGGAGGTATCCTATTCCAGTCTAATCCCATTTTCCTAAACAGATGGGTGTGTCAGACTAGTCATATATCCTCCACGGAAACCTACCCTATACCTAAAGTTTTTCTGCCGAAGCAGACCAGGGTGCATGCCCCCTGGGTTTTAGTCACAACCACTGAATCACTCACGTTCATCAGGTGGATGGATTGGAGATTGATGAGACATTCCTTGCGCAAAAAGACTTGTTAGGGATGGAATTTGACTATTAGCTATGTGTGAACTAGGGAATGAAAGCTGGTCTACAAACAGGACCATTCTCCCTTCATGTGAAAAACCCATCACTCGAAAGAGTGAGGAAACAATAGCTCCCATGCTATAAATGTAATCACGCCCAAGGAGTAGATTCTAATATAAAGGTCCTTGGACTACCATTACGTTCAGATAAACGGTTTTCCTTCTAAAAGTTATAGGCAAATTTGGAATGATCCCTAATGGTCGACTGGTTCCTTTATCAAAGCCTGTCAGCATCTTAGGCAAAAGCGATGGTGAACCAAGCGCTTTCCAAGTAATCGAGGAAAGGATACTCACAGAAGCCCCTTCACCTATGATGGTACCAACCATGACCATTCTGTAAGTTTGCACTATGATTTAGAATGGTACATTAGATGGTAAACGGGGTCTACCTAGTAGATTCCAATTGAAGGAGACAACTAAGTTGCTTGGAGGTGGGACCGAATAAACGGTCGGACACATCTCTGATGAACTTCCTTCCTGTGGTAAAGGAATGATAAATTTCCCCCATGTTCATCAGAGTCTGTGTTTACGAAAAGAATTTGAACGGTGTCGTTCTCATTCTCTTTGGTGACTGTATCATTTGAAGGTAAATCCTCTGAAGACAAGATGGGGTCGACTGCCGTCTCGACCTATTGAATTTGGTTCGATGTGGAGTCAAAGGGTTCATCTTCAATGATAGGTGCTTCGACCGACAAAAAAGGTGCGTCAGTTAGATTTTCAACTAGCAATGGACTCGGCAAGAGTTTCTTGTATCCAGGAGGGAGTCACTGCGGTGATGCAAGACGATTATCCAAGACTCTCTTAGCTTCGTCCAGGAAGGGACAACGGTGGAGGGCATGATTGCCTTCACATAGTCTGCAAGGAAATTTAGATTTTCCTTTCTGTCCGATGACTTCATTTTCACTAGTTGACGGTGTACTCTCAACATGATTGTCAGAGGTTGATGACACCAGCTTGTGCAAGCAGAGAGACTAGTCCCTTAAGATCTGTGGGATGCAAGGACAATCTCGATGATAGTGGTCCCCTTTGTAGATGACACATGGAGATTTAGGTCTGGATGGTGCAGTGTGTGGATTTTCACTAGACAATGCACAATTTCCCCTTTTTGTCATTGGCTCCTTCTTCTTCTTCTCCTTCCCTTTCTTCTTCTTCTCAGTTACTTGGTTTTTAGTTTTACTATCTTCACCAAGCGAAGAGGAAGAAGGAGAGGGAGAAACAAATGAAGTAGAAGGTTGGGGGGTAACTCTCGTATCATCTAGTTGCTGATTTGATTGCTCAGGAATCACAGTGCTTTGAACGACAGTGGTCGAGAAAATCCATACTGGCAGGCCAATTGTCAGTCCTGGAAGGGCTGGCCATATGAGGTGCACCAACATCTCCCCAAGAGGAGAAAGGACTAGGATTCCCCCAAGGGGAAATCCTTGGTTGGTGGACTCCATTTTCTCAACCTAAGATCAATGAGGGAATAGTGACATTATTCCGATTAAAATAAATTTTAGATGCTTTGACACAACCTGATTTTTCAATTTTTAAGAGTCGAGAAAAAGCTAAAGATGACTCTAGTCACCTTCGATTTTTAATGAGCCTGAAGTGACAAGTGCTCAAATGGACCTTTTCCTTTAAGGATTCTAAAAAGGAATAAAAGAGACTACTCTGGAAATCTAGACAGAGGGATTACCAAACCAATCACAAAACTGCAGAATAATTTTTACGGTACGACAGTCATTCTTCCCAAACGCTGTGTTTAGTGCATTGCGATCGATAGGGCGGCAGACACGACTTCCTAAGGATAAAGGATATATCCTATTGTGGTCTCGCAATATATACTCAATGGTACGTTGGAGCACAAGTCTGTACTGGCACTTGTCGTCTCAAAGAGGAGGAATCAACCAACCTACGATGAAAGTGATAGTTAGCAGGCTTTACGATGTTGGAATACGTCTCTAGCCTAGACTTCTAGATGTTGTGCGTTAGGTTCCAAAGCATTTTTATGTTCATTGAATTTTTTTACAGTTGATCTTTCTTAAGAAGTTTTCCTTTAAGGTTCACCGTGTGATGTAGATATACAACTCCTAAATGTGCAATCTAAGATGATAAATAGTCATTTACTCTTCTTTTTGCAATGAAAATCCTAGCTACTAAGGAAAGAGAAACGAAATCCTTTCAACATAGAGAAGAGAGCACACACTAGATGCACTATCCTAAATCAAAATCAACAAGCAGTCTAAATGCAAATGCACATGCATGTATTTTTTTTCCGCTTTCTTAATGTGTTAATGACAAAAAGAATGCTAAGTACAAATCTGAGTTATATCTTCTTTCAAAGCGACAATACTAACGATTTTCTTTCCAAAAAATGAAAAGGAGACAAGACGACAATTTGCGATTTTGAATTGAAAACTGCTTTCGACACTTGAAATATTATTAATTCAGATCAAATACAAGAGTAACAATGTAATAAACTATAAAAAAGAGAAGGATTCTTTTCCTTGATTGAAAACGACACTTGCGACACTTTCAAATCAAAAGACGACAGTTCGATTAAGCTACTATTTTTTAAATGAGAACTGTGAATGGTGAAAAATACACAAAAAATTCACAAATATTTGTACAATGGAGGCTGGATGATGCAAAGAAAGGGGGTTTCAATAGTGGTCTACTGATCACAGACAACAAATTTCCTGAATAAATCTGAAGACGGTGAAGAAAAAACCACAATCTGGAGGCAGAAACAGTCTTATCTGATCATCACACCTGTAACACAAGGAAATAGGGATGCATCTCACCTACTGCACAAAGGAGGTGCGATGCATCTAGATTTGCAAGAAGAGAAGGTGCAATGGTCCAGGGATGAGACTTTAACTTGGTTTTTGGTCATAGTTTGCAGCTTAGTTCAGGGATTTAGGCCGAGCTAATGATAGTTAGTAAATACAAAGTATAGGGGCTGATCTAAGGAGGCTACTTGAGCTACCTCTAGGGCACTTAGGATGTTTTTAAGTCAATTGTTCAGTTCATAAACAAAACTAGAGATTGACTGAAGCAGCCTTGATCTACTTTGCACTTGCATAGCAAATGCAGTTCGAAGGCTAGCTGGCTTAACTTCAAGCTTCGTCTGTGGTTTATGAATCAAACAAATAGAGAGAAGCAATCAAACTAATTCATCCCTGGTGGAGTTGCCATTTTGTTACCAAGAAAACTAGTGTCTATTCAGAACTGCTAGTCCCACTAAGATGGGTAGCTATCTTAGAAACAAACAAACTAAAGTTACTTGTATTTTCCTTTACGAGAGATAGATGAGAAAGAAGCAAAGAGTACCAACCTCAGTCTTTTGCTTGGCTCCTTGCTTGTTTCCTTTCCCCTTTGATAGAATCTTGCCACTAATTCCTTACTTGTCCCGCTTCAAAGAACACCTGTAGAATCACAGCAACATAATACCATCAAAGCATAGAGATCTATCACTATAAACAATATAGGATCAGATATATATTGACCATACAAATGCATATATCAACACAATATTTAGAGATACACAAGAATATGGAGGAAAACTCAAATAGATTTATTGATAAAAGTAGTGGAAGAGAGGATTACAACCACTTGGTCTGACCCAGCGCCATCCTCCCAGCTTGAAAGCCCTCTTCACCTCATACAAAGCAAGATCACCCAACAATGTCTTCAAAGAGAAACCAACAACACTTCTTTTCAAATTACCAAATTCCAACCTTTGGATCTCTGGGATGAGGGATCCATATATAGATATTTGCAGGGGGGTGAGTCAGCTTCTGGGATTTTGATTAGTGTCATCTCTTTGATAGTTCTTGGTTCCACTTGGAGATTTCATGATCTCTTACTCATCCTTGGGTGAATTCAGGGAGGCAAGTGTCAAATGAGCAGCTTCTAGAAGATTCTCAGGGTCTCCACCTAGTAAATTGCTTGTGCCATTTGTCTGATCTCGCTCATCGTGCCCTATAGAAGGGCTTTCTAGTATGCATCACACTTTTTGCATGTGGCAGGTGAGATGCATTGCACCCTTAGCACTGGGTAGTCTGTATGGTCCTGCTTTGACCAGTTCTGAGTAGTTTTTCATGGAGAACTTCTGGGAGATGATGTAATCAGCTGACCTTGCTCCTTTAGGGTATGAAACAACAATTTTAGGGACTTAGAAGCCCTTGGTTTATGGACATATGTGATTGGGGTTGCAGTGCCCAAATATGTCTATAATAGTATGGCTCCCACCGCTCCTTCTCAAACTTAATCTACTCAATAGGTACCTACAATCATAAATAAAGGACAAAAACCAATAAAAGCAAGAGACCTATCTACTATAAGCAAATGGAATCTAAAGCATCTACACATATAATCATCATACATAAAGACAAGAATATGGGAAATGGTGTAAACAACTTTATTAAGTAGAAGGAAGAGTTACAACCATGAAGTCTGATCCAATGTCACTCCTCTAGCTTGGGTTCCAACCAGCATCACATGAAAAGCACAACACTCTGGTAGCATAACAATACTTTCTTATAATCTCAAACCTCACACCAATAGTATCTCCTTACAAATTCTCAAATTCCAGCCCATGATCACTTAGATGAGTGCTTAATTTATAGGAAAATGGAGGAGGTTTGGTCATAAATGAGGGTATTGAATGGCTTTCCAAACTTAGAGTTATTTTCCATGGAGGAGGGGATGAGAGGATAGGAGGTTACTTAACTCATTCCCTATCAAATTTCGAGCTCATAGGAGATGATAAGTGTGGGAATCTTCTAGAAGGCTCCAGAAGATAAGAATATTCCCAAAACCCTATGATGATTTCTCTCAATCTCGTCAGCTCAGGTCAAAGTGGGCCTAAGTGCTCTGGAAAGCACACTGACATGGGCCTACCTATACTAAAGTGCGCTTACCCCTAACCAGGGCTACGCTGGTCCCTCAAGGAGGCATTTCTGGAGGGTTTCAAGCTAAGAAACTCTTAGGGAAGGAGGCATTCAAAGTGATGACTTGTCTAGGGCATGTAGCAACTAAATTAGAGTTTGATGAGCCCTAATGATACTGATATGAATGATGGGAGTGATGTGCCCAAATGGGTCTGTAACAGCTACCCCCTAAAGCATGAAGTTGAAAAATATAATGTCGAGTGATATGCTTTATGATGTGATGAGGAGGTTCCGAAGCGAATGGTGACCTGCATCGATTACAATACATTATATCATGATATTTTGATTTTTTCTCATGAATTGCTGAGGGAAGGCATACCCATGCTCAGCAGATAATCTTTCATTACAAGTACATAGATAGTTGTCTATAGATATAAACCCATGACGGAATGACCATCGGTGTAAAGCCATTGTATGGATAATTTGGTACTTTCCTGAAATCGCAGCCCGGATGGATGAAACCAGATCCGGGGTCTTCTATCTCGTTCAATCGTTCGCTCAAGTATGAGTCTAACCATGTGAATATGTGATCTAAAGTTGAACATGGGAAGACATCATCTGATTACCGGCCAATGAAATAAGCCGTTAACAGACGTGAGAGAAATCACCTATAATGATAATGATCCTCAAGGTACTACAATACATTCTGCATGGTGTGAATGGATTTTTTGATGTCGAACACCGTACAAAGTCTTTCGGTCGAATGCCAATGATGTCAAACTATTGCCGGAAGTGAGAAACTTTTGATTGATGTATGTAAGCTTCAAGGTATTGGAAGGGCCTTTCTAAGTCAACTTATTGGATAATGTGCTAATGTCGACAAGAAGTGACTCATCGTAGGAGGGCCTTGATGTATCCCACATCAATGAAACGAAATGAGTGTAATGAATTTTGGAGACGAAATGTGACTAACGACACAAGGTTCAGGAATGGCAGTCATGAAAATGAAAGTTTATGAGTATTGCAAAGAATGAATTTTGATTGAGTGACTTCTCTTGAACCTGTCGGTGACACTGAATGAATTGGCAGCATTGTCCCAAAACCAAAGTAAAGGATGGTATGATAGACCAAGGTATGATGACCATCAAGCAGATAACCAAACCCATGTAGTCACAGTGATCAAGTGAAAGTATCATGTTCAAGAGCGACTTGTTGCCATAAAGTGGTTTACCCTTTTCCCATTTTCTCTAGTCATTGCTGACCAGTACCTCTTTATTTTTATCAAGCTTAAGGAGGATAACATATGCTTGTTATATAATTTCACCCTTCAGGTGAATGCATCGCTATGTGATGCTTTAACGAGTCCAGTGAAGGTGAAACTCAGTCTTGTCATGATGGACAAGTTTGTCACTATTTGATGTTTTAACGAGTTTAATGACAATGATAACTCAGTCCTTTTCATGTTTAGAGAGTTTGAAAAGGGACAAAAAGAAAACTCCACAAGTTCTTTTTCAAATATTTATCTCTCAAGTCTGAAAAAGCGTAAAATAATACGAGAGAGAACCTATTGACCATGTTCAATCAACGTATTCCTTTTTTGTAAATAATCTATCTTAGTCCAGAAAAGGGTTAAACTTATATTGACTAGATGTTGTTTCCAATCCGTTGATGAGTTGAAAAGGACAAGCACTTGGAAATATTTTCATATTTCATGAGTCTGAAAAGAGCTTAAAGAGCACTCCAAGGGGTTCCTTTTTCGATGTTTAATAGAGCTCGAAAAAGAGATAAAAGTACGCTCTGTGGTCAAAGTACAATTCACGGTCGTGCACGTCAAATTCTGTAAGTTAGTTGTAAATTTGTTCAAAGCAACACCAAACGAATTAAATATACCTGTTTCATTGGTAAAAATAGGTAAATACTAAAGTTTACTCATTTAATGATCATGAAATAAACATAAAAACAAGAATTTACGATGTTATTTTAATTTTTCACCATTTGATATTTACCATTCAGTTTGTGCTCTGGCCCTGTTTTTTACCTCGATCTTTACTAGATGATTGCGAGAGATTCTGTGGATCATTTCTCGTGTCGTCTGGACCAAGTGTGAGATCTACCCCTCCTCTTTCTTTTCATGTCATTCTTTTATAGTTTCATGCAAGTTTTTAGGGTTTTTAGGGCCCCTGGGGTTAGAATATTTTGCCATGGGATCAATGTGGCCTTCCATGTTCAAAACTGTGTTGTAGAGAACCCACACAGAAGGGTAGTTTCACTACAGTTCACTGTCTCCTTTCTTGGGCTGCGTTGGGCAAGTTTCAAAAATTGGTTTCACCTGTTTGGTCTAAAATTTCTCCAGTTTTTTGCATGAAATGTATCCTAACTAAGATTATGGTTTGATTTCAGGCTTTCATCGGATCAGAATGTCTATTACTTGGCAAGAAAGACAGCATGAAGAAAAATACATGGTTTCCCTAAATAATCCAGGTACAGTTGAGGCCCTAAAAAATTGTGGGTTGCTCAAATACTTCAGGTTGTCTGAGATGAGCCAACAATCAAAACTATTACAGTTCCTAGTTCATGCATGGGATCCAATAGATTAGGCTTTTCACAAAAGAGACAAAGTGGTCCCTATTATGATCGATGATGTTTACATTCTTATAGGGTTGTCGAGACGTGGTGCCCCCATTTCTCTTTCAGGTTCTTCCTGTGGGGGGGAATTAGTGAGGGACTATGTTCGACAATTCTGGTGGCCATGTGCATAGCCTAGCAAGGATGGAAAGATAATCACCAAATATATTCATGATTTTCCTTTGAGAACAATCCTTTTCATTATTGAAAACTTGGCAGGCAGTGTGACACTTCATCTGGGGAACATATCATACATGCAGTATGCACTTGAGTGTCTTGAGCCAACTTTATTCAACTGGTGTGAGGCAGTGCTTTTTTCACTAAAAGAACAACTAACAAAGGTAAAGAGCAGTAAGATGAATAACTTTAGCTATGGATCACTCTTAATTGATTTTACCTTAGAGAGAATTCCATTGATGCAACCTCAGCATGTAACACTGGGTGTAGCTGGTCCTAGAGATCCGCGGAATCGATACAGAGGTGGGTTGAATTGATGCCTAGACATGCTAGTCATTCATAGATTACATTTTCTACTACATTATTCAGTTGGATCAATCGACAAAACATGGTGATTGCGGAGCATCCATACGTAGGGATGGATTTTCGTTGAGATCTAGAGTTGAGTTTACGAGTGGGCACTCAACGGGGTGTTATAGGTAAATTGCTTTTTGACCATTTTTTATTTTATTTTTAAGTTTCTACATGTTTTTGTGTTTTCATGTTTCTAAGACTAAACTAAAATCATTCTCATGCATACAGATGTTGGTACTATTCGACCTATGAGACAACAATAGGAGGTAGGTGGACCAGCGTGGAGAAATGTTGGGAGAGCAGTTCTCCAGGATTTGAATTTGGACGAGACAGTAGCAAAGTTGCAGGTTCATGTAGAGGGATTAACCCTTAGTATTCTAGATGTATGGATCGAGGAGATACCTATGAGGTTGCTACTCCATACTATTGGTGTTCTAGGCCGTTGGATGCGGCTCTTGTGCATGATATCTTAGGTTGTGACCTATTATCATGAGCATCACTAGGTCTACTTAGAATGATTTTTGTATGCATTTTGAGTTTTTAGGTCAGATGACCAAACATGTCTTGGACATAGATTTTGTAAAATTTTTTAAAACATCTATATATTTTTACTTTCAGAGTTTTTTATATATGGTTATCTGCAATCCTATTCAACTAATGATGTGAATTGAAAATTTACTTTACATGTGTCACAAATGTTTGTTTAACACATAGTTCGCTAATGAAATAGTTAATGTGTTAAAGTTTTTGGAAATATGTTGATATTGAATGTACTCAAAATTTCTTTCCAAAAGACGGACTTTAAGGAAAATATTAAGAATCTTTGGGTTTCGGATGGCATAAATGTTTGTTAGTTGTAGTATGATGAGTTGTGAGTCCCGCCTAATGATGATTCGATGAATGCCAAGTGAAATGGCATCAGAGAGAAGTTTGATCAATGTGCTATACTTAGCGATATTTTTCATAGAACAACCGATACAAATCCCTTGAAAAATCACTAACTCACCACTTGGAGTGAAAATGGCCCATGCTACAGAAGATAGGTTCTATGTACTACGACTAGCACCATAGGTGTAACCAACAAATGGTTCCAAAGATTCTGACATCTGCAAGAAATGCAAAGCAGATTACTAACAACATAAAAAATCTAAAAGACACACTGACACACACACACGTGAAATTAAAGCATATATACAATGATTTTACTCCACTCAATTAAGCATAGTAATGTTTGAGATACAGTCCATTTCAGGGCTGTGACAATGGAATTCCATCATAATCCACCAACTCGTAGGCACCTTTTGCCAAAACACGCTTGACAATATAAGGACCCATCCATAGTGGTTCAAATTTTCCTACTCCTAGTTTATTAGCTTCCTGATCATAAAGCAAGACCAGGTCTCCTTCTGAGAAAATGCGAGGCTTGAAATTTCGTTCGTATTGCGCCTTGATTCATTTCTTATGCGCTTCATTAGTCAATGTGACACAGGAAAAAACCTGTTATACCCACAGTATGCATATAAAATGCATATTCTAATTTGTCCCAAGAATATCATGACCTGCCTGGCCAAACCTTCATAAGCTAAGGTTTAAGGCCCCTTCATTTAATCTCATGCAGAAACATTTCATTAGACTTTCTATAGTCTAACCCCTCATTAATATTTCTATTAGAACTTTATAACTCAACCCTTCATCCTTTATGGAAACTTCAGTTAACTCTATAACCATGCATGTTAACCAAACCCCACTATATGTGCTAGCTCATGCTTTATCACAACCCTTCAACTTAATAGAATATGCCTTCAGAACTCCCGTCTTGTGATATGCAATTTCCTTTCCTCACTGTTGATTTCATTCATCAGATCAACGACTCTCCACACCAACATGTGAATCCATCACCTCTCGCAAGCGACGTGTGACAACACAATCAAAATTCAAATACATTTAAAGCCACGCATATAACCTCTTCGGGTCCGTCCTCCATAAATCCTTTTTCCCTTCAATCTCCACCATTGATCTTACCCTTGATTTGACAGTTGTACTTATTCCCGATCAACAAACCAAACCAATGCTTTATAATCGTTGATCAAGATTCGCTTGATTTGACGGTCCACAATGATATTGGGTGGACTACTTATGTAATGTTTAGCTACTTTATGGACCCAATAGGGAATATAAGTCCTTTATCTATAAAATTTCGAGTCTGTCCTTGTAGTTAACGTTCGATATCTTTACGGGCTGATATCCATTGGATGACGAGGTTCTTAAATCCTACGATTTGCAGCCCTTCAACTAGCACACAGCTTATCAACTTGTTTAGTCTCGCAGTTGACTGTGATGTAAGCATTGACTTTTACAATTGACGACCAAGATTAATTGCGGGACTTCAACAATGATCTGACTTCTATACACTCTCTACCCCCGCTACACTTTACTTTGGCTTTATGCCGTTTCTTCAACGTCTTTTTGTGGTTTGGCTTTCTTCAGGGTTCTGGTCCCTCGCTGTTCTGCCACCACTCTCTCCTTAACTTAATCCACTCGTGCCTTTATGCCCCTCCACCTTCACTATACCACTAAAGGATTTCCTTTGTACTGTCCATGTTTACAAAGCCATAACGTAAGCTCTATGGTTCTCTCCTTGAACCTCTTGCTGACTAATAATTCTACCCAACACTTCTTTCGTTGGAATTGTTATCTCTAAGACAACTTTACCCACAATCGAAACTATGGAGCTATCTCAAAAAATTCTACCCAACCGCAGTTGGAAGTTGTTGTGTTACTCTTCTTTATGTCTCGCCTTTGATTCTGCTCGAACTCCACCTACATATATATATGATACAGAATCTCTAATCCACACATAGATTACAATTCACTTACACAGTACACATTGTACAAACTCTAAATCAAATTGTTTGTATTAATAAACGAGTATTTACACAAGAGTCTCTCTCTCTGGCTTGATTATCTAATCAGTGGCCTTTCTTTTCTTGCCCGTAGGCTTACAATCTGACTCTTTGACTCACTAGCTACTCTCTAGCTACTCATCTACCTACTTTTTCTTTATGAATTTAGGCTTACATTTATACAAAAGGTTTTGTTGAACTAATTCTGGTTCAGAACCTTAATCTGCTGAACTAAATCCTAAATATCCTCTAAGTCCACTTTTGACTCCTACTTATGCCTAAGAATCCTCTCTAGCTCATCGAATCATGAGACCAATAAGAATTACAATTGATTTCCAACTCTCTCATCATCATTAATCACTTATGTTTTCTTACATTTGAGAGCAGTTACAAATATCCTCACAATATCTAATTAATTCCTATTTTAACTACTCAAAAAATTAATAATTACATACATAGGAATCCAACTTCATTGAAAATACAAGACCCCTAAGTTAACTAGACTATGATGAATTTTTTGAGCTAAATGCTCATGCATCAGACTCCCAAGGTTAAAATAATCATGATATCATGATCATGCGCTTTTGTCTTTTGTCTCCCTGGAGCCCATACTTTGTTATGTAATTTGCCTTTGGTTGTTGATGTTGTTTGTTGTTGTTCTCTAGGTTTCCACACTTTATGGTGCTTTGCTCCACTAGCTAAGCCTTCAAATTCTTCTGTTGTCTTTCTCTTTCTGTTGTTCCTTGGTCTTCTTACTGCTATTTTCTTTTGAGGCACCTTCAACATCAATCTTATTATTCTTTCAATCTCTATTTCCAATGTATCCTTTGACTGATAATTACTTTGCCAATTGTTGTTGTACTCTGTCCACTCATCTTCAAACTGTTGTTTACTGTCTTCTCTTTGAAGTTGTTGGATCCTTACTACTACCCTTTCATCCTTACCCTCTTGTTGCTATCCAAACAACCTCTGTTCAATATCTGTAAATTT